>OY728131.1:1731893120-1734779219 GCA_963277665.1 Viscum album
TTGCCACATTTCCATGTTATGATTATCATGTTTTATCATGCCTTTATGTTTATGATTTTCTTGTACTCTATTTATATGCCTATTTTAGAACATGTATTTTATTCCTCATGTTATTCTATGATTATTCCATTATTGGGCTTTATAGCTCACCCTTTTCTTATGCATGTCCTCAGGTTATCCCATGCAATGCTAAGTAAGAGAGAATGTAGTGGTCATGTAAAGGAAGTTTTCAATAAAGATGTTGTATTTTATGTTTTAAGTTGTTATGTAATGATCCTAAGCCCCAAATACACTAGAACTGTCGATATTATATGTTGTATCAAATGAAGTTTATGTAATAAATTATGTTTAATTGTGTAATAAAAAGCAGGGTTGTCATATCGTGTGACCGCGGTGACTGAAAACGCACTCTATGTGTCGTAAATGGTCAAAACATGCGTTTAATGGTCAAATGCATACCGAACGACATCAGCATGATGGTAAATCACACGATAACACCCTAATTATTATTGGTGAGGTGTATGAGGAGACGACACATCATATAGATGCGTGGTTTGTGCGATACGATTGAATATGTGTTTTTTAGGTGTTTGGTGCACTTGAGAAGCATCCGTGGGGTGGTCAAAACTAGACGAACAACCTCTAAATGCCATGAAATTGGACGGTAACAAAGGGCGGGTGAATTGTCAAATGGTCGGGTAAATGGCATGTCAATCGGAGGTGTCGTGTGACCGCGATGATTGAAAACGCACTCCGCATGTCGTAAATGGTCAAAACATGCATTTAATAGTCAAATGCATAATGAACAACATTGGAATGACATAAAATCACACGATAACATCCTAATTATTATTGGCGAGGTGTATGAGGAGACGACACATCATTCGCATGCACGGTTTGTGCGAGACGACTGAATATGTGTTTTTTAGGTGTTTGGCGCGCTTGAAAAGTGTCCGTGGGGTGTTCAAAACCGGCCGAACGACCTCGGAATTCCATTAAATCAGACAAAAACAAAGTGTGGGTGAATTTTAAAATGGTCGGGCAGATGACATGTCAATCGGAGGTGTCATGTGAGTGCGGTGACCGAAAACACACTCCGTGTGTCGTAAATGATGAAAACATGCATTTAATGGTCAAATACATACCGAACGACACCAGCATGACATGAAATCAAATGATAACACCCCAATTATTATTGGTGAGGTGTACGACGAGACGACACATCATTAAGATGCACGGTTTGTGCGACACGGCTGAATATATGTTTTTAGGTGTTTGGCGTGCTTGAAAAGCGTCTGTGGGGTGGTCAAAACTGGTCTAATGACCTCAGAATGCCATGAAATTGGAAAAAAAGGGTGGGTGAATTTTGAAATGGTTGGGTAGACGAAACGTCAATTGGAGGTGTTGTGTGACCGCAGTGACCGAAAACGCACTCCACGTGTTGTAAATGGCCAAAACATGCGTTTAACGATCAAATGCATACCGAATGACATCAACATGATATGAAATCACACAAGAACACCCTAATTATTATTGGTGAAGTGTAAGAGGAGACGACACATCATTAGGATGCGTGGTATGCGTGACACGACTAAATATGTGTTTTTTAGGTGTTTGACGCGCTTGAAAAGTGTCTGTGGGGTGGTCAAAACCAGGCGAACAACCTCGGAATGCCATGAAATCATATGACAACAATGGGTGGGTGAATTGTGAAATGGTTGGGTAGAAGGAATGTCAATAGGAGGTATCGTGTGACCGCAGTAACCGAAAACACACTCCGCATGTCGTAAATGGCCAAAACATGCGTTTAATGGTAAAATGCATACCTAACGACATCGAAATGATGTGAAATCACATGAGAAAACCCTAATTATTATTGGTGAGGTGTATGAGGAGACGACTCATCATTTGGACGTGCGGTTTGTGCGGCATGACTGAATATGTGTTTTTTAGGTGTTTGACGCGCTTGAAAAGCGCCCGTGTGGTGGTCAAAACTAGACAAACGACCTCATAATTCCATGAAATCAAATGAAAACAAAGGGTGGGTGAGTTGTGAAATTGTCTGGCCGACGGCATGTCAATCAGAGGTGTCATGTGACCACGGTGACCGAAAATGCACTTCGTGTGTCGTAAATGGCCAAAACATGCGTTTAACGATCAAATGAATACCGAACAACATCTACATGATGTGAAATCACACGAGAACACCCTAATTTTTATTGGTGAGGTGTACAAGGAGACAACACATCATTCAGATGTGCGCTTTTTATGACACGACTGAATATTTGTTTTTTAGGTGTTTGGCGCACTTGAAAAGCGTCTGTAGGGTGGACAAAACTGGCCGAACAACCTCGGAATGCCATGAAATTAGACAAAAAAAGGGTGGGTGAATTGTGAAATGGTTGGGCAGACGACACATCAATTGGAGGTGTCCTGTGACCACGGTGATCGAAAACGCACTCCCCATGTCATAAATGGACAAAACGTGCATTTAACGGTCAAATGCATACCGAACGACACTGACATGATGTGAAATCACACAAGAACACCATAATTATTATTGGTGAGGTGTATGAGGAGACAACATGTCATTCAGACGTGCGGTTTGCACAATACAGCTAAATATGTGTTTTTTTGGTGTTTGGCGCGCTTGAAAAGCGTCTGTGAGGTGGTCAAAACCGGCCAAAAAACTTCGAAATGCCATGAAATTGGACGACAACAAAGGGTGGGTGAATTTTAAAATGTTCAGGTAGAAAGATCATCAATCATAGGTATCGTGTGACTACAGTGACTGAAAACGCACTTTGTGTGTCGTAAATGGCCAAAACATGCGTTTAACGGTCAAATGCATACTAAACGATATCGGCATGATGTGAAATCACATGAGAACACCCTAATTATTATTGGTGAGGTGTATGAGGAGACGACACATCATTCAGATGTGCGGTTTGTACCATGTTATTAGATATAAAGTTACTACACTTATGCTTACTATACATCTGAAGGTGTATAATAAATCATAGGTTATCAATCAGTTGGTTTCTTACAGAGTTGTTCCATGAGAGAGTATACAATATGGTGTCTCAAGGATTAATTTTTTTGGTAGTGGGTTGCAGGTGTTCAGGTAGCTAGGGTTCCATCTATTGGGGAACTAACCGTGGCATATCTATTTCCATCCCTCTAGGGTAGGTGTATTCTGAGTACCTATCAGAGGCCTTAAGTTTTTGTTATATGTATATGAAATACATGGGAACCACCGATATAAATGTTCTAACACTCCAGACAGCCCTGCCACCCCCGGATAGCCCACCTCACCCCCGGACAGGCCCCCACCCCCCCACTCACCCCTGGACAACCCCTATTCCAGATAGCCCCCCACCCCCCGAAAACCCCCCCACCCCCCAGATATCCCCCACCGCAACCTCAGACATCCCCCCCACCCCTCACCCCAGACATCCCCCTCACTCACCCCCAAACAGCCCCCCACCCTGAACATCCCCCCACCCCCCGGACATCCCCCCTCACCCCCCAGACAGCCCCCTCACCCCCGGACAGCCCCCCTCAAAAAAAATTACATTTAAAGTCTAAATCAATATATAACATTAATTCAGTAATAAATATAAAAGAAACACACCTCGTGAATATGATGCGTCATGCGCGGTCATGGCTCCTACCTCCATCCGGTGTGGTAGAGTCCTGCAACAAATAAAAATTATAAAGATTTAATAATGAAAATAACATAAAGTAAATAAATAAATTCAGTATGAACCTACGTCGTATGATCTCCTGCACTAGTACCCAGACACACATATTCCTAAAGTGTTCTAACCTCAGAAATAAATTGCGCATTTATCTCCTTAGAAGTGAGCAACTTTTCCTCAAAATCTAAAAGTTGTTGTGTCATCTGAGCAACAACAGGACCAAAAACCTCAGTGTGTGATACTATAGAATGAGGAATCCCTGTTCCATAGGTCAAACTATATCCATGTCCGTCATGACCAATAATGCGATGGAATATCTCATCCCTTCACATGGGAAGTTGTTGTTGATCCTCTAGAAGCTGTTCTAACTCAGCTTCAAATTGAGTCTGTGAAATATTTAAATATATATACATATATATGTTTATATACAAATGCATGTAAGTATTGTTAATGAGTACAATCACTTACTATAAGAGCTGCAACCTTATGATCATTTCGATCATGAATCCTCATCCACACTGACATTTTATCAGTCGGTGCACCTTGCTACCGTAACTGTATACCAATAAAATATAATAGTATAAAATAAAACCATAATAAATAATAAAAAAAATTAATAATAAATACCTCATGTCAGATCTGAGACATGTGATGAGTCCCAAGCCTATGAGGTAGTCCCTGCAATGCTCGATTATCGGAATGGCATGCTGACACCTCCTACATACAATTAATTCAAATTTCAAGAAAATATAATGGAACACATTATTGAAAATATATATACCAAAATAAATATACTAACCACAGTAGCCTCAGTAGACCAATATGCAACTAAGTCACGCCATTGAGACGGGAGAACACTTCTTGGGACTTTTTCCAGAATGTCTGCGGCACCCATATTTGGTACCCAATGCTCCCTCTTGAATTTTCCTTTATAATATTTTCACACATCACAACATTTTATCCTACACATAGGCCAAAATTCATTAGGGCACACTTTCAGATTATTACATTTAAGAAAAAAATCACACATGTTAGTATTTTTTTAAACATAGGGAAGAAACTAAATTGGTCTTCTTACCTTAACTTCCCTCCAAAGACGATCTAATGTATCCTGAGCGATAGAAGCCCAGTCACGTGTGGACAATGGAAATCGATGTGGTTCACATATGATATGACCCAGCTGACGAATAAATGCAGGGGCAGTCAGTCCCACAGGATGAAATCTGTCATCAAATGAAACATCATAAATCGTGTCAGAATTCCATGATAAAATCCCATGACCAGGGCCTCTATTGTGAGAGGAAGAAGCAGTAAAGTCTGATCCTGTTGAAAAAAATTTTATACATAATTTGACAGATGTGAATATATATATATATATATATATGTTTATAAATTACATAAAAAATCAGAAACAGTTACATTCAAACATACCTCAACCTTGAGATGTAGATGGATCAAATGGATGATGTGGATCTGCTGCCTGTTCCCCTGACATGCCTGCGATCTTACAAAACATTAATAAGGGGACCATCCACAAAGTCAAAAAGATAAATTGGACTATTTTTTAAAAAACCAAACTTATATAGTAGTCAATCAAACAATAAGGGATATAATAATCAGTTGTAAATGGATTTTAAAAAAATTAAAAAATTAACAAAACAAAAATAAAATTATGTAAAAAAAGGCTTGTATTTAGAGGGGGTGTTATGGGGCTGTCTAGGGTGGGGTGGGTGTCCGGGGTGGGGGTGGGGGGGCTGTACGGGGGGTGGGTGGGGGGATGTCCGGGGTGGGGGGGGATGTCTAGGGTGGGTGGGGGGGGGGGGGTGGGAGCTGTCCGGGGGTGCGGGGGGGGGGGGGGGGGGGGGGGGGGGCTATTCGGGGTGGGGTGGGGGGCTGTCCGGGGGGTGGGGGGGGGATATCCAGGGTGCGGCGGGGGGGATTTCTGGGGTAGGGGGGATTTCCGGGGTGGGGGGGGGGGGGGCTTTCCGGGGTGGGGGGGGGGGGCTGTCTGGGGTGGGGGCTATCCGGGGGTGCGGGGGGGCTATCCGGGGTGGGGTGGGGGGCTGTTCAGAGGGTGGGGGGGGGGGGCTGTCCGGGGTGCGAGGGGGGGGGGATATCCGGAGTGGGGGGGGGGGGGTTTCTAGGGTGATGGGGGGGGGGGGTGTCTGGGAGGTGGGGGGGGGGATGTATGGGGTGGGTGGGGGGGGGGGTTGTCTGGGGGTGGGGTGGGGGGTGTTTGGGGGTGGGGGGGGGGGCTGTCTGGGGTGAGGGGGGGTTGTCCGGGGGGTGTGGGGGAGGGATGTCTGGGGTGGGGGGGGGATGTTCGTGGGTGAGGGGGGGGGGTGTCCGGGGTGATGGGGGGGGGGGCTGTCTGGGGGGGTGTTTAGGGTTTGGCGGGAAAACAATTACACACCTTTTATTAAACCTGCAAATCGACCGTTTCTCCTTTGACGACCGCTCTGACCCAATAAATATCTTCTTCATGTTGAACTACGGTATGTTGATTAAGCTTTTGGGCAACAAAAGGATCAGTCTTGGGTTTATCTTGTTCAAATAGAAACACTCCTCATCAGGAAATTTTCACAAAAACTTTCCAACTAGGATCTGAAGGCAAAGTAATGAAGAATACTTGTTCCGCTTGTGATGTCAAAATGAAAGGTTCATTATCAACTCATTCATTTCTGTATAACATATGGTTAAAATTCACCATTGTAAACTGATATTGATTGACTTTACTTCCACGCACTGGATCAACCCAACTACACTTTAACAATATGTACTTCAACCCGTGTGCGTATAAATATTCAATGATATCTGTCAATTGACCATAGTAATAACCAGAATTGACGAATGGACAATTGATTCCATTGTTTTGTGTTGCTCGTTTCTCGTCAACATCTTTAATGTGAAATCGAAAGTCATTAGAATCTATATATTTATAACGACGAGCTGTTATAGATGGACCCTCAGCTAGTTGGATAAATTCTTCAGTTAGCATGGGGTCACCTAACTCCCTCAGCTTATAAACCTACATAATTCACAAAATTCAATAATGATTTCTGTAGAAATAAATTATTATAATACTTCACTCATAATGAAAATCAATTTATACATACAAAATCCTTGAGCCAATCATGAAATGACGCATAATGGGATTGATGAATTTGATAATCAGTCACACGATACATATCTTCTTTTAGCTCATTAATGTGTTTCCTAAAAATGAACAATCTTGATGTTTAAATGAAAAACTTATGAAAAAAAACATGTAAAAGTTAAATAATAAAATTGATAAGACACTTACTGCATTAATGGTGCAACTAATGGAGTATTGAACAAGATGTATTAATGCACTTGTATCCACTCGATGTTGTCCATATCAAATGTGGTTCCTTCTCCAACTGGACCATCATAAATCTGAGAGGTATTATCTAATTTTGTTTCAACATCCATAAGATATTATGTACAAAAATTAGTGCACTCATCCATCAAATAACCATTGGATATTGATGCCTTTGGACGAGCTCTATTGCTTACAAATCGTTTCAATGTATTCAGATATCACTCAATAGGATACACCGACCTGAATTGCACTGGACCAACAACCATTACTTCATCAGTTAGGTGTATTGTCAAGTTAACCATAACATTGAAAAATGAGGGGGAAATAGTTTTTCAAAGTGGAAAAGCGTAAGTACAATTCGGTCCTGCAAACTTTTTAAATCACTCATTCATTGATTTCTTAAACAAAGCTATCTAAAAATATTACTCATCTCAATCAACAGTTGAACAACATTGGGGGATAAACAATCATAAATTAAGATTGGAACCAACTGCTGAAGTATTATATGATTGTCATTACTTTTTAAACCTTGAAATGTCTTTCTCTTCAAATTCACACACTTTGAAATATTATAAAGTAACCATCAGGCACCTTGAGAATCTTCAAAATGGAAAGAAATGTCTCTTTCTCCTTTGTAGTCATCGTATACTATGCAGCAGACATATATGCCTTGTTTCCCTCAGCTAACTGTAAATGAAACCATTTACTTAAACCCATTTCTTCCAAATCACGACATGCATTAACATGGTCCTTTTATTTTCCACCGACACCTAAAATGGTCCACAATATATTATCACAAACATTTTTTTCAATGTTCATGACATCCAAATTGTGCCTTAGCATGTTAGTTTTCCAATAGGGAAGATTGTAAAAAATAATTTTCTTTTTCCAATTGTGACTGTGTTGTCTACCTGCACCATGAATATTACATAATGGATGATCCACTAAATCCTGAAATTCATATACTGTGCGGATGTTTTCTTCCTCAATCTGTGATAAAATTTCGACTCCTATAATGATCTTTGGTGCTGGGCTGAACTCTCTAGAACCATCAAATGTCACTCTGTCCTTTCTGAACCTGTTCTGAGGGGGGAGAAAACGTCTATGACTCATGTATGCCCATTTTTTGGAATGTTTAAACCATATAGATTTTTTACTTTTATTGCAATAAGGGAATGAAAGTTCCCCTTTCGTACTCTAGCCTGATAAATTTGCATAAGTTTGGAAATCATTGATTGTCCACAATAAAGTAGCCTACAATTTAAACATTTTATTCATTTCACAGTCATAAGTCATCACACCATCTCCACAAAATTCATTCAACTCATCAATCAATGGCTGAAGGTAAACATCAATCTTATCCCCCAAACTTCTCGGTCTATCAATAAGAGTGGAAAGTAATGTAAATTGTTGCTTCATACAAAGCCACAGAGGAAGATTATATGGAACCAACACCATGGGCCATGTGCTTTGAGTTGCACCAACCATAGAATTGAATGGATTGAAACCATCTGCTGCCAACCCCAATCATACATTAGAAACATATTTAGCAAAGTCGGGGTGTCTCTTATCGAAATCCTTCCATGCACGAGAGTCTACCGGGTGGGTTAACATATCACTTTCCCAATTCGTTTCTGCATGTCATTTCATTAAATTAGAAACTTTAGATGACATAAAAAATCTTTTAAACCTCGACTTTAGGGGAAAGTAATACATTTGATTTACAACAATCAGTTTTCCCTATTTCACAGTCTAAATTTGATGAGTTTGATTTCTCATGTTCTCTTTCCACCTGGAAGTGCCACAGACCGTACAAATATCCCAATGCGCAGTTTCCTTTCTAAACAACATAAAATTATTTCCACATGCATATATTGTATCATATGTAAAACCTAAGTTCCCTGTAAACTTACAAGCATGGTAATATAACTCATGAATCTTATCATCGACAGGAAGAACCTTTTTCAATAACGACAATAGCATGTCGAACGATGTGTCTAACCACTGATTCAAAGTCTTCAAATTCAACAACTCCACGATAAACGACAATTTATTGTAATTAGTACATTTGGGATATAATTCCATTTTTTCATCATCAAGTAATTCATTAAACCTTATCAAATCATGATCTTCACCAGAGCGCAAATTTATCTCACCGGTATCAATGTTTTCAATGTCAATGCCTTCAGGAGACAACCCATGTACCATTTTAGTAATCATTTCATGCATTGTATCATTCATCCTCACATAAACATTCATCTGAACTGCATATATATTTTGACAAAGAATATATTCTTCCCCATGTGAGTCCAACTCTTAAAATTTTTCAGAAATCCGTTCAAGAATAGGTGCTCTCTCACGGTATCTCATGTGAATTGATATCTATTTGCACATTTTTTACACAAACAACTAATATAGTCACTTTTAAATCCTCCAGTGAACTCAATGAACTGCATAATTCCTTAAAAATATTCTCTAGACATTCAATTTGGAAGATTAATCCAACTCTTATCCATAATAATATCTGTATAGAAAACATTTACAAAAATGTGGTCAAGCCTCAAACATTTTCTCATAGTATACACACACAGACTCAAGAATGCTATAAATCAAATAAAATCACAACTTAATATTAATCGAGTCAATATATACACAGATTATAAATTGTATGTAACTTATAACCTTAATTAAAGTGTGACGTCTTCTTATAAAAACACTGTTAACACACATTGTTTCATAATTATTCATGCACACAAGCCCACATACACATTAACTTCAATTTCCACAATTTTTATTCACACAAAATATTCATATAATATTCTTGCATGCTAAATTTGTGCTGTAAAATGCCCAAAATCAAAACACTTAAATGGAAGTTAGGGCATACCTGATAGTGCTACAAATCTGGAAGAGAGGGGAGCTGGAGGTGGTGCTGTGAGAGAGAGAGGAGGGGTAGCAGAGGGGAGCCGGAGTCTGAGGCGGTGTGGCAAGAGAGGGGATGGGCGATGGCGAGGATCTTTAGGTGGTCACACAACATTGATAGTTACCAGTGATGGGTGCTGGTGTTGCGTAGAGAAAGAATAGAATTTGTGGGTAGGGTTTGGGCATGAGGGGGGTTCAACCGCGAGGGGGGCGGAGGCGGTCACATGACGTCGGCGATGCGGTGTCGACGGTGACCAGTGATGGGAAGTGGCGGTGCGGAGAGGGAGAAAAGGTGATAAGGGTAGGGTTTTGGAGTGAGGGGGGTTCGACCACGAGGGTGGGGGAGGGAGGGGCATAGGCGGATGACATCAGTGGTGTAGAAAAAGAGGATGGGTGTAAGGGCGACAGCGGTCGGTGCGAGGGCGGCAGCGGTTTGCGCTGCAGGGTACGGTTCCATCAACGCGAGGGGGTGTGTAAGGGGGGTTCGAGCGTGAGGGGGGTGGGGGGGAGGGTGGGGCAGAGGTGGATGACATCGGTAGTGTGGGAAAAGAGGATGAGCGCAAGGGCGGTGGCGGTTGGCGCTACGGGTAGGGTTCCGGCGGCGCGAGGGGGCTTCAAGCGTGAGGGGGCGAGGGGGGGGGGGGATGAGGGTTTTTTTTAAGTTTAGCGACTACAAATGGTAGCCACCCATGTCAGGGGTTTATAAAGCCCCATTTTCTAGTAGTGTCTTATTGTTCTCTCAAAGCTAGAAATTAATTTGTTTGATACTGGTTCTACACATTCCTTTATTTCCTCTAAGTTTTCAAAGAATTTAGAATCAACCCCTGATTTTCTAAAATTAGAGTTATCAGTCAAGACCCCTAGTTGGTTTATCCAAGAATCGTTAGTATTTAGAAACTCTAGTATTTACTTTAGTGAGAACAATCTTATCGCAAATATAGTATTCATTCCCATGCTGGAATTCGACATTATACTAGGGATGGACTGGCTCTCAAAGTATAATGCTAAGATCAAATGAAGAAGCAAGGAAATATCAGTAGTCTTGAATGGAGAACCTACAGTTATCTTCCAAGGAGAGATATATCAACCTAATATTTGTCTAGAAGAACCTCCTATATCCTTCTTTATGGATTTGATCAGTGAAAAAGAAGAAGGAAATGAGAGTTTGAGGATAGAAAATGTCCCCATCATCCAGGAATACATTGACGTATTTACTGAGGAGTTTCCTAGACCTCCCCTAGAAAGAGAGGTAGAGTTATTTATTAAACTCATACCTAGATCTCATCCAATATCAAATACCCCGTATAGGATGGAAAATGTGGATCTGGAGGAATTAAAGAAACAACTCCAAGATCTTTTGGAGAAGGGGTTTATCTAATTGAGTGTGTCTCCTTAGGAAGCACCTATTATCTTTGTGAAGAATAAGGATGGATCGATGTGTCTATGCATTGATTATAGAGAACTGAATGGGATCACAGTAAAGAAAAAATACCCTCTTCCAAGAATTGATGACTTATTTAACCAACTTCATGGGGCTCAATTCTTCTCTAATATTGATCTTCGATCTGGTTATCATCAATTGAGGGTGAAGAAATAAGATATTTCAAAAAATGCCTCCCAATAAAGATATGGACATTATGAGTTTGTTGCTATGCCCTTCAAACTGACTAATTCACCTGCTATTTTTATGGATCTGATGAATAGAGTCTTTAAGGACTACCTTGATAACTTTTTGGTAGTTTTTATTGATGATATTTTGATATATTCCAAAATTCGTGAGGAGCATGAGGATCGTATAAGGGTTATTTTGAAAACTCTACAGAAGGAGAGTCTTTTTGGAAATTTTAGTAAATGTGAATTCTAGTTACAACAAGTTTCTTTATTGGGGCACATTGTTACCAATGAAGAAATCACAGTTGACCTTGCAAAGACAAAAGTTGTAGAGGAGTGTCCTCAGCCTACAACAATAACTAAGATTCTTAGTTTAGTTGGATTAGTGGGATATTATAGGATGTTTGTGAATTTTTTTTCATGACTTTCTAATACATTAACCAAGTTAACTCGAAAAGGGGTAAAGTTCATCTGGACAAAGGAGTATGAGGAAAGTTTCCAAGAGTTGATGAAGAGATTTCTTACTGCACCCGTGTTAACTCTTCCCTCAAGTGGAGAAGGATTCGTTATTTTTAGCGATGCATCTATGAAATGTAGAGACCCTAAGCTTGACGTACATGGACAATACATTAATTTTGCGGAATACTTAATACATAACAAAAACAGACACACAAGGATCGTAATAGTTTAGTGTCTTTGGAAACTCGGAATAAAATCTTCTAATCGTGGTGAAAGATCTTCAACATCTCCCAATAAAGATCTTCCTTTTTTTTCTTACCTAAAACCTTTATTTATATCCTGGGGAAAAGAAAACATAAAAGGGGTGAGCTCAAATTCCCAGTAAGGGTAAAAATAGAGAACATAAAACAATCCATAAACATTTGAATGCAAAAACTTGAACATAAAATCTAAACATCAAAATCTTGAGCAAAGACATGAATCTCGGAAGTACGTAAGGAATATATCATAAGGGAACATCAATCATGATAAAATAGCATGGGAATAAAACATGTAATTGTGGAAACCATTAAGCACATGATATGATTTCCATAGTATCCAAGGCATTGCTGCCAAGACCATCTTAGTGGACAAAGTCCCTTTCTGAATCGAGTTCACTCCTCGTTTCAGTCCTGTATTACTGAACCGGTTTAACTTGATGTTCCAGCCATGTCTATCTCATGAGATATAAATCTTTACCCAATGCATTGGAGGTAGATATAGGTCCCACCCATCTCATAATGAAATCATTCTTACTTGTGCCACAAAATAAACATACATCATTCATAATAACCCAACAAATAAAATGGGTTTCATAAACATCATCCCATCATCACATAATCCATATAAAATAAAAGGATATAATTTCATAATAAGAAAATTGAAACCATGTAAATCATAGAGACATGATACTTGAAACATACACATGTGAAATAATGTCATCTTAGATGAAAATGGTTTTGATAAAACACTTGAAATGAATTCTTGAGGAAAATATCCTTTTTTCTTCAAAATCATTTTCTTTTCACAAAATGTCATGAAATTTTAAAAGAAAAGGGTTTTGTTGAAAATAGTCATGAAATATTTTGGAGCAAGCTTCATGAAAATAAGGCTTTGTAAAACTGTAAAAACCCTTTCATGCCGTATAAGTTAAAAAAAACATTCTTCTCGTACTTTTGTCAAAAAAGTCAAAAAAGTACCTCGTAAAAGAAAGATTCCATACATACCATGTAGTAAAAGTCAAAATGGGTAAAAAGGACATTAAATATACATGAAACCATTTTTATGAAACATGGACATGGATGATAGCAATAACCCCAGTAAATACTTACGAATAAGCAATCTCGGATAAAAATGAGATTTGCACAATTATCCCTTACCTTAGGTCCAATATGCTTAGTACGTATCCGAACCTCCTATATAATGATTTAAATAATGTCATTGACTTATTAAAGAATCATATTCATTGTTATGATATCATATATGATTCACTTATGACTTTATATTACCCGTTCTTTTGTAAATTCCATGTTAAAGAGTGTTTTGGGTAAAATCGTTTCATTTGTCGTCCGTGTTTTGACTTGTAATTATTCATATGATTACTTAGATCATGATTAACTAATTCCAGAATATAAAAAATGATTTATATATAATATATATTCATAATATACATATATATAATAGATAGATAAATGGAAAGAAATACACCGTTCATGGAGACGGTAGGCCGTATGTACGCATGAACGTTGTTTTCGTTTCCTCATTGAATTGAATGGAATTAATTGGATGAAATACATATATATATAAATACAGTATCATTATTATGTCATATATTTAATTATTACTTATTATATATACTTTATAATCATTTATGAATGGTTAATCATTGAGAATGAATCTCATCGCGTCGTGGAGACGGTATTCCGTACATACGCACGAGCGATGATATCGTTCCCATGATCATGGAATTTTATTGGAGTGTATGTATACTATTACAGAATCAATATCACTTTATAATAATCATATATAGTTATTACTTACACCATTATACCCATCCAAGTAAGGTGGTGGTGGAAAGTAGATTACACCACGGCGTGGAGACGATATTCCGTACGTACGCACGCGCAATGATTTCATTTTCCGTAGGATGGATAGATGGTGAAATAGGGTCGTTTCATACTTATAATAACATATAAGTATATGAGTGATACTGATGTTATTAATTCATAATGAAACAACCTAAGAAGAAGAAGTGGAAGAAGAAATAAAGGAGAAAGAATCGGTAACGGACATTACCACTTCTTTGAAGCGCCGCTTTGAGACCTCCTCTTAGGGAACTAAAATTGGTCTTTGAAGAATACCAGAACCTCTAGGATGTTTCTATAGAAGTTTAGAAGAGAATTTGGCAGGGTTTGGCTGAGATTTAAGGCTCAAAGTGGTGTGAGGAAGAGAGAGAGGTGGTGCCCTTTTATAAGGGAGGAGAGGGGCACCTTTGGAATAACTAAAAATATTATTTTATTATAAAGTCATATTCGGTTTTTAATAGCTCCAAATTGATTTATTTAAAAGATAAGGAGGGGATAGGTCGAAATCCTCTCATCTAATAGAATTTTGACAAGTTTAGGTCATTATATTAACCTTATCTTTTAGTTTTAACTCTTAGTTAATTAGATTGACATTTACCATGTCACTTTGTATTTTTATATTATATAGTTAATAAACTTACCATATACATCCAAGAGACCCCCAAGTGGTACATTAATGATACACCTATCATGATATAAGTATCTTGGTAGAACCTTAGATTTTTAGGAATATAATAACAATTAATAATATAATATTTGTTTTAAAAACTATTTTATGTCAATTTTGACACTATTTGGTAATTGATTTTTGTGAAAATCATAACAGAATGATTAGTTCGAAAAAAGTTAATTAAATCAATAATAACATGTCATATTAACATATAAAATTATTTCAATTCATAAAAAGTCTCAAATTACATTTATTTGTGTATTTATAACATCAATTATGTCAATATTTCATTAATAAGATAATTACTGTATCATCATTGTGTCATAAATAAATTAAATTATTTTAAGTCTAAAAATTACAAATAAAATACCATTATGTAGGAAATCCTTTTAAATTTCTAATGAATATTTATAGTCGAATTTATCTTATGTATAACCCTATATTAAAAATGATTTAGTTATTAAACTTTGATTTTAACTATTTTAACCCTTCTTTAAATAAATTAATAATAAATGTCCTAATCTAATCCAAGTGGGCCTAAATGGTCATATTTTATTCCTAAGGTTGTTTTTGGCCGAATTATACTTATCCAATAGAATTAGGACATGTGTTAGGGTAATAATAATATCATTTTTACCCTTAATTACCCTATTTACTTTTAACTGTGGTAAAAAAAGTAAAAATTTACTATTCACCAAAAATTATTTTCATCTCATTGAACCACATTTTAGTCCTTGATATTAACCGTGTCTCTCAGATTTTCGAAATTTCACTCACAGAAGCGGTAAAATTAAGTTTTATGAAAAATTCAGTTTTTTTAACTACCACTTAGTGGTTTCACTATTCATCAAAAAATGAAAGTTTCCAGAAAAATACCAAAAATTAGGCCTAAGCTATATTTGATATTATGAATTCAAAAGTGATGTCTATTTTACCAAATTCAAAACATATCAGTTACATTAATTAATTTAAAAATTAGTTCCCGTCGTCAAAACAAATAGCATATTCTTAAGATATAATAACTATCAAAAGATTGACACTTGTTTATGTCTGGTTTAAATGTGAAATTACATCCAATGACCAAAATTGTATTAAATTGTAAAAATATATTCTAAATATACTTTAAAACCACTCAAATTAATAATTTATCACTATTAATTATTTCGATTAAAAAAGTTGTTTTTAATTAAAATTTAGTAATTTCCACTATTCATCAGAATATGAAAGTTATCTGAAAAGTACCAAAATTTCACCCTAAGCTAATTTCGATATTCCGAATCTAGAAATGAAGTCTATTTTGAAAGATAAAATTTATAAAATATCAAAAAGTCGGTATTACTATTCATAACGGCTAGTTCATAATAATATTATAATAATATCTCATTTAGTGAAACTCGGTATTGTGTACTACACACACTATCGAGGAAGGTCGTGATTGCGTGTAATGAAAGGCAAGTCAGGGATGAGTGTTGTGCAAGCTCCTTTTGGTGTAGCGTACAACACAAGACATTAATGAAATTAAAAAGAACATTTTTCATAAAATCTCGGGGTGTTACATTCTACCCCCCTTAAAATGAATTTCGCCCTCGAAATTCGTCGGGGTTATAAATGGTTTACTACTCAAAAGTTTCTTTAATAGAAACCCATATCGTAAAAAGGAATACCAAAACTTGGATTTAAAAACTAATGTATGAAATGTAACGGTTACCCAAATTAACTCATCACTGGGTTTTCACGTAGGAGAACATAGGTGAAAATATGGACATGGAAGAAAAATATAACCATCATGTTCTAATGGAGAGTGGTAGAGAACATGGCTATAAAAAATCCAATAATCACAAAGCCATAAATTTGTGATGATCTAGGTTACCATCTGATTCATCAAATATAAGGGCACTAGGACAACATTTTTGATTTTCAAGATCATTTCCCTAAAGTTAAAGAATTTGAATTAGAATAAATACTTACTTTATTTTGGTACAATCTCACTATTGTTCGTGCCTTGAACAATTTACATTTCATCTCTTAAATAAATGAAGTTGAATTTTTTATTCGTGATGTGTTAGTAGATCATGTGATAGAATGATGGGTTATTCCATCTGTCTCAAACAAAAGGTTAGCAAAAGTTATTAAATATACATAAGTCAATCTATAGTCAGATTAATCATATATGGTTCCTAAAATGGACTTATACTTCATATATCATGCTGCTTAATATAATAAAACTAGTTTCTACTAAACAGGGACTTCCTGTAGGCCAGTGGTAGGCGATAAAGGCCAGTCGCACTTCGGTTGTGGGTTTGATTCCCACAGCCTTGTCTGACACGATGGACTGTCGCCCGTCCTGTAGGTTGTCCTTTTTCTAAAACTACATTACTATAACATCCCGTCAATAATATCGAAAAAAGTTCTATCCTTAAACAATACTATCTTATGTCCAACATAATCCATTACAATCTTTATCTAAAATACTTCGGTCCAAGATCATAGTATAAAGAAAACTATTACTTAAAATGTCATCAACCAACCATCAATTATTCCCCATTATCTTGTTGGTCACATTCCAATCCTGGGAATACCTTAATCATGTATTCTCTTGAAAAATGAATACACATTGAACCTTAGTGACAACATGAATAATGTCAAAAGTTAACTCTTTCCACATACCAAAATCCAAAAATTCTATATACTCAAACCATGATATAACCTTCTCCTTATATCAGTCATGAGCTCATGAATACTGTCAAACATTTCATTTTCTCCTTATCCCTTCATTATGAGCATATAATCTTCTTTCCAAAAATATCTAAATCACTTTCCATGGTTACTGGTACCATAAAATTATTGAAAACCACAATATACCAATACATAAATATTCCAATATTCCACGATACTATATACAACATTATTTTGGAATCCAATTACATAAACACTTAATCATTCCACCACATCGTTGTCATATTCAACATCGCCAATAGTGATCGCATGTGACTTCCCTTTTTTCCTTTGCCTTAAGTGGTTTCTCATGTCGATCATAACTAACCCTTGGATTAGGGCATTTATTAGAATAATGCCCCATTTCCTTGCACTTGAAGAATTGAAGTGTTGGTGGTGTGTTCTCTGCAGTCTTTTCTTTATTCACATCATTAGAAACCCTTTTTCCATTACTTCGACACTCAACTACTCGATGACCTTCTTTTCCACACTTAAAAAACATTTTCTAGTCCCTTTAAGACAATCTCCACCATGCTTCTTTCCACACTTTGCACATAAGGAAACATTCATATTCTTTTCACCATTATTCTGAGATTTCTCCTTGAACTCCATCTTTCGTTTCTTGTCAAAACTATGAGATGGATAAGTAACACCAACTTACATTTCTACCTTGATAGCACAACGCACAATTTCTTCATAGCTACTGAAGTCTCTTATAGCTAATTCCCTTCGAATATTTGGTTTTAAGCCACTGAAGAATCGATCAACTTTACTTTCAGGTTGGATGATAAAGCCAGATTCATACCTTGCAAGACTTGTAAAATTCGCTTCGTATACACCAACAGATTCATCATCATTTTGCTTTAGTTCAAGAAACTCCTTCTCCATATTTGTTCGAAGAATACGAGGGAAGTGCTTATTGAAAAATAAGTTCTTGAACTCGTCCCATTCCATGGACTTAATTTCATCTCTTGGCCTCGTATTCTTGATAAGATTCTACCATTGATCAGCTTCACCTTCCAAACGATATACTGCTAAGATGACTTTATCATGTTCAGAACATTGAAGAACTGAAAATATCTTTTCAGTGGTACTGATCCATTTTTTAGCAACAAGTGGATCAGAAGATCCACTGAAAGAAGGTGGACGTTGCCTCATGAAGGACTCAATAGAATATTGTTTCCTTCTCTGCTCATTTGGAAGTCCAGAATGATTCATAGCTTGTGTAAGTATAGCAATAAGATTTTTCACTCCATATCCCATAAAATTTGTTTGTTCATGAGGATAATCATTGCATTGTCCATTGCATTGATCAACACGGTTCCTTCGGGTTCCAGCCATCGTCTAAAACCCAAAAATAATAGTGTGAGAGGCAAAAATAATGATAAGAAAAACAAAATAGTAAAGGGGGAGAACCCTCAATATCTAACATCTTAGGTTAAATTCTAAGATCGTTACCGTAGTTCTAGGACTATATCCTATACGTATACTTATCCTTAGGGACATCCCTAGACATACCTTAGAAATATCTCTAGGGATCTCACTAACGTTTTCGCATCCTAGTTTCCAAAGGTTGACTAAACCTTTCCTCTGATACCAACTGTAGAGACCCGAAGCTTGAAATACATGGACAATACATTACTTTTGCGGAATACTTAATACATAACAAAAACAGACACACAAGGATCGTAATAGTTTAGTGTCTTTGGAAACTCGGAATAAAATCTTCTAATCGCGGTGAAAGATCTTCAACATCTCCCAATAAAGATATTCCCTTTTTTTTTTCTTACCTAAAACCTTTCTTTATATCCTGGGGAAAAGAAAACATAAAAGGGGTGAGCTCAAATGCCCAGTAAGGGTAAACATAGAGAACATAAAACAATCCATAAACATTTGAATGCAGAAACTTGAACATAAAATCTAAACATCAAAATCTTGAGCAAAGACATGAATCTTGGAAGTACGTAATGCATATATCATAAGAGAACATCAATCATGATAAAATAGCATGGGAATAAAAAATGTAATTGTGGCAACCATTAAGAACATGATATGATTTCCATAGTAGCCAAGGCATTGCCACCAAGACCATCTTAGTGGACAAAGTCCCTTTCTGAATCGAGTTCACTCCTCGTTTCAGTCCTGTATTACTGAACCAGTTTAACTTTCCATTCCAACCATGTCTATCTCATGAGATATAAATATTTACCCAATTCATTGGATGGAGATATAGTTCCCACCCATCTCATAATGAAATAATTCTTACTTGTGCCACAAAATAAACATACATCATTCATAATAACCCAACAAATAAAATGGGTTTCATAAAAATCATCCCATCATCACATAATCCATATAAAAGAAATGGATATAATTTCATAATAAGAAAATTGAAACCATTTAAATCATATAGACATGATACTTGAAACATACACATGTGAAATAATGTCATCTTAGATGAAAATGGTTTTGATAAAACACTTGAAATGAATTCTTGAGGAAAATATCCTTTTTTCTTCAAAATAATTTTATTTTCACAAAATGTAATGAAATTTTAAAAGAAAAGGGTTTTTTTGAAAATAGTCATGAAATATTTTGGAGTAAGCTTCATGAAAATAAGGCTTTATAAAACCGTAAAAACCCTTTCATGCCGTATAAGTTAAAAAAAACATTCTTCTCGTACTTTTGTCAGAAAAGTAAAAAAACTACCTCGTAAAAGAAAGATTCCATACATACCATGTAGTAAAAGTAAAAATGGGTAAAAATGACATTAAACATACATGAAACCATTTTTAGGAAACATGGACATGGATGATAGCAATAAACCCAGTAAATACTTACGAATAAGCAATCTCGGATAAAAATGAGATTTGCACACTTATCCCTTACCTTAGGTCTGATATGCTTCATACGTATCTGAACCTCCTGTATAATTATATAAATAATGTCATTGACTTATTAAAGAATCATATTAATTGTTATTATATCATATATGGTTCACTTATGACTTTATATTACCCGTTCTTTTGTAAATTCCATGTTAAAGAGTGTTTTGGGTAAAATCGTTTCATTTGTCGTCCGTGTTTTGACTTGTAATTATTCATATGATTACTTAGATCATGATTAATTATTTCCATAATATAAAACATGATTTATATATAATATATATTCATAATATACATATATATAATAGATCAATAAATGGAAAGAAATACACCGTTCATGGAGACGGTAGGCCGTACGTACGCATGAACGTTGTTTTCGTTTCCTCATTGAATTGAATGGAATTAATTGGATGACATACATATATATATAAATCCAGTATCATTATTATGTCATATATTTCATTATTACTTATTATATATACTTTATAATCATTTATGAATGGTTAATCATTGAGAATGAATCTTATCGCGTTGTGGAGACGGTATTCCATACGTACGCACGAGCGATGATATCGTTCCCATGATCCTGGAATTTTATTGGAGTGTATGTATACAATTACAGAATCAATATAACTTTACAATAATCATATATAGTTATTATTTACACCATTATACCCATCCAAGTAAGGTGGTGGTGGAAAATAGATTACACCACGGCGTGGAGACGGTATTCCGTACGTACGCACGCGCGGTGATTTCGTTTTCCGTAGGATGGATAGATGGTGAAATTGGGTTGTTTAATACTTATAATAAAATATAAGTATATGAGTGATACTGATGTTATTACTTCATAATTAAACAACCAAAGAATAAAAAGTGGAAGAAGAAATAAAGGTGAAAGAATCGGTAATGGACATTACATCTTCTTTGAAGCGCCTCTTTGAGACCTCCTCTTAGGGAACTAAAATTGGTCTTTGAAGAAGACCAGAACCTCTAGGATGTTTCTATGGAAGTGGAGAAGAGAATTTGGCAGGGTTTGGCTGAGCTTGAAGGCTCAAAGTGGTGTGAGGAAGAGAGGGAGGAGGTTCCCTTTTATAAGGGAGGAGAGGGGAACCTTTGGAATAACTAAAAATATTATTTTATTATAAAGTCATATTCAGTTTTTAATAGCTCCAAATTGATTTATTTAGAAGCTAAGGTGGGGATAGGTCGAAATAATCTCATCAAATAGAATCTAGACAAGTTTAGGTCATTATATTAACCTTATCTTTTAGTTTTAACTCTTAGTTAATTAGATTGACATTTACCATGTATCTTTGTATTTTTATATTATATAGTTAATAAACTTACCATATACATCCAAGCGACCCCCAAGTGGTCCATTAATGATACACCTATCATGATATAAGTATCTTGGCCGAACCTTATATTTTTAGGAATATAATAACAATTAATAATATAATATTTGTTTCAAAAACTATTTTATGTCAATTTTGACACTATTTGGTAATTGATTTTTGTGAAAATCATAACAGAATGATTAGTTCGAACAAAGCTAATTAAATCAATACTAACATGTCATATTAACATATAAAATTATTGTAATTCATAAAAAGTCTCAAATTACATTTATTTGGGTATTTATAACATCAATTATGTCAATATTTCATTAATAAGATAATTACTGCATCATCATTGTGTCATAAATAAATTAAATTATTTTAAGTCTAAAAATTACAAATAAAATACCATTATGTATGAAATATTTTTAGATTTCTAATGAATATTTATAGTCGAATTTATCTTATGTATAACCCTATATTAAAAATTATTTAGTTATTAAACATTGATTTTAACTATTTTAACCCTTCTTTAAATAAATTAATAATAAATGTCCTAATCTAATCCAAGTGGGCCTAAATGGTCATATTTTATTCCTAAGGTTGTTTTTGGCCTAATTACACTTATCCAATAGAATTAGGACATGTGTTAGGGTAATAATAATATCATTTTTACCCTTAATTACCCTATTTACTTTTAACCGTGGTAAAAAAAAGTAAAAAGTTACTATTCACCAAAAATTATTTTCATCTCATTGAACCACATTTTATTCCTTGATATTAACCGTGTCTCTCGGATTTTCTAAATTCCACTCACAGAAGCAGTAAAATTAAGTTTTATGAAAAATTCAGTTTTTTTAACTACCACTTAGTGGTTTCACTATTCATCAAAAAATGAAAGTTTCCAGAAAAATACCAAAAATTAGGCCTAAGCTATATTTGATATTATGAATTCAAAAATGATGTCTATTTTTCCAAATTCAAAACATATCAGTTGCATTAATTAATTTAAAAATTAGTTCCCGTCATCAAAACAAATAGCGTGTTCTTAAGAGATAATAACTATCAAAAGATTGACACTTGTTAATGTCTGGTTTAAATATGAAATTACATACAATGACCAACATTGTATTAAATTGTAAAAAATATATTCTAAATGTACTTTAAAACCACTCAAATTAATAATTTATCACTATTAATTATTTCGATTAAAAAAGTTGTTTTTAATTAAAATTTAGTAATTTCCACTATTCATCAGAATATGAAAGTTATCCGAAAAGTACCAAAATTTCACCCTAATCTAATTTCGATATTCCGAATCCAAAAATGAAGTCTATTATGAAATATAAAATTTATAAAATTTCAAAAATTCGGTATTACTATTTATAACGGCTAGTTCATAATAATATTATAATAATATCTCGTTTAGTGAAACTCGGTATTGCGTACTACACACACTATCGAGGAAGGTCGTGATTGCGTGTAATGAAAGGAAAGTCAGGGATGAGTGTTGTGCAAGATCCTTTTGGTGTAGTATACAACACAAGACATTAATGAAATTAAAAAGAATATTTTTCATAAAATCTCAGGGTGTTACATGAAAGGGATTGGGTGCGTCCTCATTCAAAATGACAAGGTCATTGCTTATGCATCTTGATAGTTGAAGACTCATGAGAAGAACTATCCTACACATGATCTGGAGCTGGCTGCAGTCATTTTTGCTCTGAATATATGGAGACACTATCTTTATGGGGTGAAATGTGATATATACACAAACCATCAAAGTTTGAAGTATATTTTAACACAAAAGGAATTGAACATAAAACAAAGGAGATGGTTGGAACTTCTCAAAGACTATTATTGTTCAATTCATTATCATCCCGGAAGAGAAAACAAAGTCACTGATGCATTAAGCAGGAAATACCCAGTTGTTCTTTCCATGATGAGGATTCAAAGAGATCCTTTGATCAATGACCTAGTAAAACTGGACATGGGAATTATAAGGGAAGGGACATCATCAACCCTAACCCAAATGATTTCTCAACCGTCATTACTAGAGAAGATAAAGAAAGATCAGAAAGAATATCCTTTGTTACAGAAGAAGTTTTAGGTTGTGAAGGATGAGAAGTTTCCTGAGTTCAATATTGATCAAGAAGGTGTACTGAAATTTTGTACAAGACTATGTGTCCCATCTATTCCAGAAATAAAGAAGGATATGATGGATAAAGCTCATAGTTCTACTTTCTCTATACATCCTAGAAGCACAAAAATGTATAGGGACCTTCATGATTATTATTGGTGGGATAATATGAAAATGGATATCGCTAACTACACTTCAAGGTGCCTGGTATGTCAGCAAGTGAAGGAGGAGTGATAAATTACTAAAGGGGTATTACAACCACTACCCATACCAGCATGGAAGTGGGACAATATCACTATGGAATTTGTCACTGGTCTCCTGAGAACTTCCAAAGGAAATAATGCGATACGGGTTATTGTGGACTATCTCACCAAGACTGCCCATTTTATCTCTATTCAAGAAGATTTATATCTTGATAAACTTGCCAGAATTTACATGAAGGAAGTGGTAAGGCTGCATGGAGTTCCACTTTTTATCGTATCTGATCATGACCCAAGGTTCACATCAAAATTATGGAGATCTTTTTAACATGCTCTGAGCACTTAATTGAATTTCAGTACGGCCTATCACCCCCAAAATGATAGCCAATCTAAAATGAAAATTCAAACACTCGAGGATACGCTAAGAACATGCTCAATGGAATTTAAAGGTGGATGGGATCAACATATCCCTTTAGTTGAGTTCTCTTACAACAACAACTTCCACTCGAGTATTCAAATGGCACCCTATAAAGCTCTATATGGGAAGCGATGTAGAACTCCTACTTGTTAGGATGAAGATGGTGAGAGAAAGATTCTTGGGCCTGATCTTATGCAAGAGATGATAGAAAAAGTCCATGCCATCCAGCAACACATTAAGGCTGCTCAGAGTCGGCAGAAGAGCTATGCCAAAAACTATCGAAGGTACTTGGAGTTTAATGTTGGTGATAAATTATTTCTTCAAATTTTACCTTGGAAGAGAGTCATGAGGTTTGGGAAGAAAGGGAAGCTCAACCCTAGGTACATTGACCCCTATGAAATCCTTGATCGCATAAGAGCAGTGGCCTATCGACTTGTACTTCCTCCAAATCTAGTACAAGTTCATGATGTCTTCCACGTATCCCTATTAAGGAAGTAAATACCTGATCCTTCACATGTACTAAATCCAGAGGTGGTACAATTGAAACATGACCTCTCTTATAAGGTGCAACCGGTGGAGATCTTAGATCATAGATACAAGGTTCCATGCAACAGGACTACTCACTTTGTTAAGGTGTTGTGGAGGAACCAAAAATTTGAGGAAGCCATGTGGGAACCAGAGGAGTCTATGAGGTAGAAGTACCCACACCTTTTCTCTTCTTAGGGTATGAGTTAAAATTTTGGGGATGAAATTTCTGAAGGGGGGAAGAATGTAACAACCCAAATTTTTTAATAATATTTATTTCCTAAATTTGTGTGTTATTTTATTTTATACTCAAAAAAACTATATCCTTTAATTAATGAAGTGAGTATAATTAAATGAGACTATTGGGTTTTGACTGTTATATGGCCATTGGTCAATATGACCGTTGGAAACTAAATTCTTAATGTTAGACTTATTGTTTATAAATTCAAACGATCTTGGTTAATTAATACAGAAAGAAGAGTCGATGACATCATCTAGTAGAATCGAGGCATATGAAGCCCATCTATCAGAGCTTGGGAAGGAGGTAACATCACTAGGCTTTTCTCTGGACCAATCCCAAGCTGAACTTCAACATGTGAAGCTTGAACGGAATCACCTAAGGTAGAAGTTCAAGCTAATAGAAATCACCATTCGAGAAATGTTGTCTGAGCCACCCCAAGATTCTGTCACCATAGAACACCTTACACTTAGGTCCTATGCTGGTGTTATTAGGGGATATGTAATGAGACCTTATCTACTTTGTGTAATCCTTTTATATAAATAAAATTTTTATTTCTTATTATGGTAAAGTTTGTGTATTTCAAATGTACGGATAAATATAGGATGTATATTATTGATGAATTTAGGAAAAAAGGGGTATTTTAAAATATTTTTGTATTATTTAAATAATTAATAATGTGATTTGATTTTCAAAAAATGTCCTTCTACAATTGTGTTCATTAAGAAATTTAGAGTCTAATAAGAAAAACTTAATTTTTAGTGAATATTAAAGTATGAATAGTAAAATACCCGTATGAATTGTAATGAATAGTAATTAATAGTAAATTGACCAAAAAAATAGAAACTTCAACCATGAATGTATAAAAACATTTTAGACATCTTAAAAGTGAAAAAACGATCATAGTTTGAGTTTTGGTATTTTTGTATGTCATAAATATTTTATTTACAATTTTATAATTAATTTAATAATTTAAAATGGAAATTTATTTTCATAAAATTTATTCATAAATTGTTACTTTATTTTCTTATGGTTATACGATAATTTTATGGGACCTTGATTACTTTCTTAAGGTGTTACAAAATGAGTTATAGTTTTAAAGTTGTATTTTTGGAATAAATAATGATTTTATTTAAAAATTAAATAAAAAATATTTATAAAAATATTTTTATAAAATGGATTTCATTTTTGAATTCAGAGCATCGATATTAGGTTGGAGTGAATTTTTGGTATTTTTCTGAAATAGTTGATTTTTTGGTGAATAATAAAAATACAGTTTTGAGTTTCGGGTGTTTAATGACATCATTGATGATGTAATCATGATGTAAATAATCTGTTTGACTTTTGAATAGTAAAATATGTTATGAGGTGTCCCAAGTGGCTAATACCATGGGAAAATACCATGTTCAAGCCCATGGTTTTGCAAATACCACCGATGAGGTGTCCCTTGAAAATTAATAATTTATTCCCTCACCTTTCCTATAAATATCAAGCCATTCCCTTATTATTTTCCTTAAAAAATCCTCCTCAACGATTATCTATTCTTTATACCTCCCAAGGAGTCCTCCCAAGGTGCCCTCAAGCCTCCCAAGGTCCTGAACTTCAAGCTTTTGAAGTTACTCTTCAAGGTAAGAGAACCTTTCACCCTCCTCTTTTAAGTCATGACTTCCTTTATGTTATGTCTTATAGTTCCATTTTATTATGTGGGGGTTTGTTATTATATATCATTAATACTGTCCATTTCATGTCTAAATGATGAGATACACTTTCCACTCTCATCAATTTATTTTCTGAAATTTTAAGTGATGCCTTTAGGCTGCCGAAATTTTTGTAAAAGAAATCGCATCTTCTCTTTCCTCTCAAGTTTCCTTTTCATGTGGTATGTCATTAAAATTTCCATACCATGTTCTTATATCCATGTTATTATGTTTTTATACTTTATTATAAGTTATTTATGAGTAGGTTACCCTTGTACCCTCTCTTTTTAATGTTTTCTAAAACCATGTTATATAGTCGTTATGCTGCATAATTTTCGTCTCAAATCTCTCTCTTTTTTTCAAGAAATTATATTGTATTATTTATGAGAATACCCAAATATATTTTCATTTATAGGGGTATTCATCAATACATAAAATTTATCTATTTTATTCTGTAATTTACATACATATAACCCTCACTCCCTTTCCATGGGTTATAAATGACGTAACGATCAAGTTTTTAAGAACTTTTAAAATGTCACAATTTTGAAATGAAACCAATTTCTTTTATTCTCTATGAGTCATTTATGAAATGTTCGATTGTGATCTATGTGGAGCTCATGAAAATAAATACATATTAAGGGTGCACAATGATAGCGCTCGTATGCATTGGGTAAATAATTTAATCTCTAGAGATGACAAGTTTCACGATACCTTGGTGAATAACCTTGGTAATTTTTATGACACCTTGGGGATGAACCTTGGTGATATATTCATGAATGTATAAATTAAATGTTGTATCCACATATTCATGTTATGGTTCAAGTTTTTTTCATTATGAAATTACTCTACTTCCTTTTCTCATGTCTTTATGTTTTTATCAAGTTCTTATTGATTTCACAAGTAAACTGATTCCCTTGTTTTCCTTACTGGGACTTCTGCTCACCCTTTCCTTTGATGTATGTCTCTAGGTTATGAGATGCCTTAATTGTACTTAGTATTAACCTATTATTAAGCCTTAAAAGTGTATTAGAAGGATGTTTTATGTTGTTTTCATGTATTATGTTCCTAATTTCCAAGACACTAGACTTTAGATATCCTCTATATATAAAATGTAATGAAAAGTTATGTAATGAAAAGGCGGGATGCCATACTAAATGGCATGGAATAATGCATTACATGTGATTCCTATAAAGTTACTAACATGATGCATGAGATCACATACCATAATCTCATCAGATTGTAACACAATATAACCCACAATCATATCAATAATAACATCACAATTCAAGTTCATCACCCAATGATGGAATCATATAAACTATAATAGTCAAAATATAGAAAAAAATAATTTCATTCAAGGAAATTTGATATTTTCCTATATGTGGGGTAGCTACTCCTGGGAAAAACTCATTACAAAAATACATTTACTTTCAATCCCTTTCTTATTGTCACCAATCAATAAATGAAACTAGAAAAATCCCTCTGATACCACATTTTAACATCCCAGACCAGGGTGCCACTGAAAAGTGCCATGAGCCTGGTTTTCCACATGGCCTCAAGTTCATCTCCCCAAACACTAGAGGCTTTCGACTAGCAGTGAGGGCCTAGGATGTGTTTTTGGGGAGACTATGCCCTCTTACCAGAGTGTAACATAACAAAATATCAATAATAGATAAGTAGAAGAAGCATTAAATCATACAGAAAATAGATACACACTAAGAATAGATAATTATAAAAAAGGAAAGCCCATATACAATGATAATGATACATGTAATGCATCCAGTAAATCATCCAAAACATGTATACAAGGAAGGTGTACACCAAATGAAAAAAAAGTAAAAAAAGGCCAAAAAATATCCATTAACATCATGTGCCTCAACCTGGTCCCATGCTCCTCTGCTCCTAATAAGCAATCAAGAACCTATATTAGGGCGCTTTCCCCTATCCATACCTATAATCATATAGTCTGTTTGGGTACCCAAATGTGGCCCAAATAGGGTGTGAGACATAATCCCAGTTGGAAACCACCCAGGGTCTATGCCATCCAGCCAGTGAATATATATTTATAAAAACAATTTGAATACAACATTTTAATAAGTAAAGTACTGAAATTAAACATCCTATAAAGTACAGGTTCTCATTTATAATCAATTTCATTTAGAAGGTAAGTCTTTGATTTAATATCCAGGACTGTGTCATTTGTAATCAAGTTCATTTAACTATTTAATCTCATTCAATTAATAAGTCTTGAGACCCAATAGATAGCTCATATCCCCCCATATTAATATGATTAGGAATGTATATAAAGTACATCTATAAAGCATAAGGCAAGAACGAAATCAAGCTTGTTCTTTAGATTGGAAGATGTGTCATAACAACCATTTCATTCATTATTTATTCATAAACCTGAGCCCATCCATAGAATTCATAATTTGGAATCCAAGCATCGCTCTAGGTTTAGTATAAACTAACACCCTATGAGCCCATCCATGGCGATCCTCAAGAACATAAGTATCTCTCTAGGTGTGGTATAAAGTAATTTCTACTCGAGTCCATCCTTGGCGGTCCACTAAGGGATCCCAAGTATCACCCATAACAACATGATCAAATGACCTTTGAGCCTATCCATGGATTTATCATTTGAATCCATGTATTATTCATCATATAATATTCAAGCCTCTGAGTCCATCCTTGGAAGTCCACTAGGGAGTCCAATTATCACTCAGGCATAAGCAAGGTACAAGCTAATTGAGTCCATCCTTGACATTTTTCATTGAATCCATGTGTCACCCAAGGCATATAAGCATTCAATCAAATCAAAAACATTTAATCAATTCATTTAATCAAGCCAATATAATCACCTTAATAATTTCAATTCAAACTCACCTTATAAGGTGGTTCAAGGCATTGACCAAGCTCAAATGGCTTGCCTCTCATTTACTCATGTGGGAATTTCATTTAAACAAGAATCTCAAGATTAACAATCCATTACATGGCAAGGGCAAAGGGTCATGGTCATTTCAACCCTTACAATTAATTTATTTTAATTACAATTCATAATTAATATTTAAATTCAATTTAAAATTCAATTCATGGATTTAATTTAGTGTCCACAACCCATGACTAGGGGTAAAAGGGAACACCTCATGGGTATCCAACTTATATGACAAAAAAATGGCCCACTTAAATAAACAACACACCCAAAAGGGTTGGTTCTGATTTCAAGGCATTCAACCCATCACCATTCATCAGTGACCTCTTTAAATACATAGGCCATGCGAAAAAAAATCAATTCAAGGATTAAAACTCATTTAAAAGGGCGATGCTCTGAGAATTGGGCACACAACACAATGTCACATATATAGCCACTCAACTTTAAATGAAAGTAATGGTACCACCTAACGTAGGTCCGTAGTTGATAGCTCATCGAGTATCAGCTTCTAATTCAACTCATATCAAGAGAAAATTAAAGAACATATGAAGAACCTAATAACAGGGAAAATTATCTTGCACCTAAATAGAATATTAGATACCATATCAAATTAGGAATGGTTAAAAAGGAATTTATAACTCACTGATTTGGATCCAATGAGATGAGCAACACTTGAATTAGAGTTTTAATGAAGATTCAGTGTCAAATCCTATATTAGTCTTTGAAGAGGGATCCCAAATGTTTGAGTTATTATGCGAGAGGAGAATAAAATAAGGGTTTTATTTATATAATTAATTAGGTTCAATTTGGTAATTTCACCCAAAATACGGGGTTTCATGGTTTGGCCAAAACGTGTGCCAATCGTGCATAATTAGTGGTAGGAAAGGGCACCTCATACAGTTTGTCCACATGGTTTGACTAAATGCACAAAAACTATTCCAAAACCCACTATCAAAATTTTAGACATGATCGCATGGCCGTGCATCCCAAATTGCATAGTTTTTTCTAATTGTGTGTCCATCCCCTACTCTTTTCCCATGCCACACATGGTTTATCAAACCACGCGGCCTGCCCCACACAGTTTGAACTAACTATGCACTAGGCTTATTTCAACCCAAAACTTGGGTTTTGAGATTCAAACGAACCCCAGAAACCCCTGATACCTCCATAACCTCAAAAAATATTCAAAAAAGGCCACATTTAAACATTAAAACTAATAATTTATGGAAATTAAAAGATTTATACCTCAAAGAAGAACCAGGTTCTTTCAATATCCCCTAAGAGCGTTAAACCAGGTGTGCAACAAGACCTATTTGTCATGCACCAGGTGATGATTAAGTTAATAACCAATACATCCATTTTAGGGTTATTATCCCAAGGTACAACTTCTCTAGATCCACATCCACTTATAGTATCTATAAAGGAATGTAATTTCTTGAAAACCGCTCACTCTATAAATCACTAAATTTTCGGGATATTATTTTATACTTAGACTTATCCCTAGGGTTCTCACTAAATTATTCTAGTCTTAATCCCCCAAAAAATAAATATACCTTTATCTGATACCAATTATAATTAACTAATCCTTTGAAACATATTATTAAATGATTTTAACATAAATATTCTATTAAATACAAACAAAGGATCGATAGGCTTAGTGTATTTGTAAGACTAGGTACATAAAACATCAACATGAAACTAAAATAAAACATATTTACTTTAATATCCATAATGATATCTTAAATCCATTTTATATCCTAAAATTTCATAGTATAATCTAGGTAATATATAAAATAAAGGGGTGATCTATAAAACCCAATAAGGGAATAAACATGGTAATGAAGCATAACATATGAGTCAGAAGACACAACAAGTTTACATAAAAAAAATATCATGAATAATAATATGCAGTCATAATATAAAGAATATTAAATCATAATATCATGTTAACATAGGAATGTGAAAATAACATATAACATTACATAAACATAAGTCAAGGCTAGCTGCCAAGACGACATCACACGGTGGAGGGAATATCCTTATCCTTTGGATGTATCCTCTTGGGATTCCACTTAAGGAACCTTGTATTGGTATTTGGATGAGACTAGAATAACTATGAAATAGAGGAGAGTATTAGGAAGGTAATTGAGTAGAAATTTAGAAATATACACTTCTTAGAAGTTGGAGGAGAAGGGGTTATGAGGGGTGGTATTTATAAGGGGTGGAGTGGAGTGTTTTTGAATATTATATTCATTAGTTTATTATTCTGGCTCAAGACTACCAATAATATTGATTATTGTTACTATATATAGTAAATGGTGCATGTGAGTTTTAACTAATAGGTTATTACATTATCATTGAATCAAAAATTTATGTATTTATCTTATAATGTTAAATATCACATTTTTTTCGTATTTCACAATTCACCAAAAATTCAACTATTTTAGAAAAATAAAAAAAATTCACCCTTACCATTTTTTGATTTTTTATATTCCAAAAATGAAGTCCATTTTATGAAAATAATTTTCTAAATATAATAAATTTAGTTTTTAAATAAAATCCTTATTTATTTGAAAAATTACAATTTTAATATTATTATCAATTTTATGACCCTTTGAAAAATTACTTATGATATCATAAAATTGTACTACCATTATAATAAAACTTAATATTAATTTATAAATCCAATTTATGAAAATAAACCTTCTTTTAAATCATTATATATATAATAAAAGTGCAATGAAAACATTTTTGTTTTACAAAAAATACAAAAAATTAATCTATCATTTTTAAAACATTTATTTACTTATAATAATATATAAATATATCATATTTTCATTTTATAATATACCTAAATATTATTTTACATTTCCATAGGTGCAGTTACTATTCTAAAGTTCAGGTTACTACTCCAAAAGTAAAATTACTATTCAAATGGTCAGATTACTATTCTAACGATCAAATTTGTAATGGTCATATGGATTTCATAATTTCTATAAAAACCACATGTTTAATTCATTATTCATTCAATTATATTATATATCAAAGTTATATATTTTCATTTTCAAAATTAATATTTCATTACTAATATTTTGATTCATTTCTACAGTGTTGTTCGTGAGTACGATTATTTTGGGGGATCGAGCAGATCCAAATTTTCCTATCACTATTATCTTATTTTCTATTTTTTGTCTCCTTTTAATACTTTAAATTATTATGAATATATTTATTCTCTAAATTTAATTTTCAAATTAATATAATAAAATTCTATTAGTTTTATCATGTGGTGTATGCGATTTACTAAATATGACACATTTATATAATCAAAAGGGAAATTCCATTGATATAATTACGAGTTGTTACATAGTTTCTATAGAAGAATACCAATTCCAATTAACTTATTATATATTTAATTATTCAGAAAATTAGTGATCAAACTCTAACTATGAAAACTCAATATCCTCATTAGTCTTCCTCTAAGATATCTTAATAAAAAAATCATTAAATAATCAATCAATAATGAAAATCTCAAAACAATAATGTATATAACATAATATACTTTATCTTATTCTAAAATATTATTTAGTTTTCAAATCTAGGTGATCAAACTTTAAGAAATGTAATTATGAAGATCCACCATATTTTTTTCTCTTAGGAATGTCCAACTTCTTTTACTCTATCCTTATCATGATTTAGACCAACTCCCATACAACCCTATATAACATCCACACTCACTACACCACATTCCATAAATTTAAAGTTTTAAATTCAAAATCCCACTATGATCTTAACTTTCATTATATCAAACTTCATTCTGAGCCTTCAAATCAACATATACCTTCACATCACCTTTGATATATTAAAGAAAAATTTGGGTTTGAGTTTGAGTATTCCACATGGTACACACAAAGATACATCATAAAAACCACTTGAATTTAGATTTTAGTACACATAATTGAAAATTTGAGATATTTACATGGTTTAAAACCATGGAAATAAAACCATGTAAATTGGTAAATTTGGCATATTTACATGGTTATGAGGATTATGAGCATAGTATTAATCACTTTAGGTACCTTATAACCATGGGTTTTGAAACTGTGACCATTTGGTACCTTTTTAAATGATTTTTAGGAAATCATATCCAAATTTCCTTAAAACCATGGTTTTAAAATTATGGATATAGGATTTTTAACCCTTGAAAATGGATTAATATGTAAAATACTTAAATCATTAGGTCTTGAATCTTGGACCTCCTCAATGGATTTAAAACTCTATAACCAGTAACTTGTGTAAAATTATTTGATTTATATTATATATTTATATCAATTATTTAGTAATGACCTTTTATAAATTATTAGATATTAATAATTTATTACTTATTATTTATTATTACTAAATAGTTATTAAAATTCTAGTAATAGTTACCTACCACCATAGTTTTCAAAATATAGAAAAAATGTGTGGTAATAAACTCAAATTGTAGTAGTTAAAAACTGTGGGATGATGAGGTTGACCACAATGTGTTTTTACTCAATCACATAGACTAATATGAAACCGCCCCTTCCATTTTGAAATCCATGGTAACTTCTAATAGACCATGGAATTTCATTTCACTGATTTCATCCTTCATGTAAAGAATAATAATCACCATTACATGGTTTAAAAACCATGGATTCTATAAAAATAAACCATGACCATGATAGATAGATCATGACAAGGTGATATTCCAATTATTATTCTTTGGATTGGGACCATGATCAATCCCCATTTCACTTCAATTTGGAAAACCAACATTCTATTTTTTTTAAAGATGAACATTTTCTCCATCAACTATGATATGAAACCTAAAACCATGATTTTTTCCTTCCCCATGGTGAACTTTTTTAAAAAAAATAGAAATAAAAACTCTATTAATTTTTATAAAACCTTCACAATCCATTTTCAAAGGACATGCACCATGATATGGTTTTTTGAGCACTATGATGTGCTTGGATTATATTTACTCCAAAAAACTTCTAGATTTACACTATGATTTAATCTTCTTCCATCTTCAAGAATTAATACAAATTATCTTTAACTAGACTAAAAAACATCCCTTACATTTGATGAATGTAAATCATTTTTTAATAATAAAAAACAAAACAAACTTAAAATTCTTCAAACATGGATTAAATAATGTACCCTTTTGGATTTTTTTCAAGTATTCATCATAAATATCTTTCAATTCAAGTTATTTATTTCTTTGAAAAGAGATATTATTTAATCAGTTCTAAGCCTATGTGAGAATACTCTATGTAGGAAACAAGAATCATAAATAATAACCTCAAAGCCATCTATATATAATATACACTCACTTTTACTTTAAATATCTTCTCATATGTTTAAAATTCCCATTTTTCATATGCTAAACAATTTTCCAACACAGATACTCAAAAAACACATAAAAAACAATCAAAACCAATAATTTTGAACTCATAAATTTCCTCCTCTTTATTTTATCCTCTAAATACATTATACATATAAATAAAAAATCAACCACTTTAAGAAAAAATATATACTTTAGAGTTATGTAATTATCTCCCCATTTGATAACAATAATACAAAGACAAGAGATAAGGGGACAAAGAAAAACACCTTATCCTTAATAAACATGAGGTTTAATTACCATCATAAACTGTAAATTTTTAAATTAGTCCTTCAAAAATGGTTTGGTAAACACATCCTCCACTTGATCCTTAGTAATAATAAGATTCAACTTCAATATATTTTTCTCAATAATTTTCTTTATGAAGTGGTACTTGATATCAATATGTTTTGATCAAGAATAGTGAACCAAATTTCTTGAAATATTAATATAAATTTGATTATCATAACCCACTAACAATGAAAAATTAAACTATACCTTGATATCTTCAAGTTGAGTTCACATACAAATAAATTATATTATTACTTGATATCAATATTTGATTTTGTGCACTTACTCCTTGATCAAAAATAATTTTTTGAGGTTCTAAAAGTTTTATTTATGGATTATCTCTAATTATTCTCATCACTAGTAATATTAAAATCTACATCATCTTTATTTATTTTAGTAATATTTTCTATACATGTGTTAAACTATCCAAAAATTTCAAAATATATATTTCCAATGTTTTATTTATTATAAAATTATGTTCTTATTATAATATTATCTTTAATGTTCTTAACATCAAAACTTTTAATGATATTGTCTATATATTTGTTGCAATAATGATAAATTATCCTATTTGGAGTTTATTCAATAATGACACCATTATCACCTTGCCCATAAATTTTTCCTTAATGTTAACCCTTCACTTTAATAACACAAACACTTCTAAACAATCTGAAATGATTCATATTAGGATTCCATTTTTACCATATCATATGGAGTTGTAATTTTATCTTAAGATACACCTTTATTACATATATGTTTTAGTATAAATAACTTATCTCAAAAAATATATTGGCATGTAACACTCAATTAACATTGTTATTTTCCATATCCACCAAATTTTATCTTTCCTACTAAACTATTACAACATTATGTTTAGGTGTGTATGGTGAGATATACTAATTTCATATTCTATATTTCTCAAGATATTATTAAAACTATTCACTGGTATATTCTAAACCATTGTCAGATCAAAACATCTTTATAGAACACTCTATTCCTTCTCTCCAATCCTATTGAAACTTTTTTATCATTCCAATTCTTGCAATTTACTATAAATATATATAATACATATCATGAAAGTATAAAATTATAAACTTCTCTTCATGTGTATATTTCTTACACATTTGGACATAAATTTCAAAATGCATAAGTTTAAGAGGCCTTTTTTGTTTTTATGATAATCTACTTATGATTTTTATTCACCATCTCATCATGGTGACATGATTTTTGGATCACAAGAAGGGTGATACACATCTGGGGGGGGGGGGTCAATAAGTATGTATGATATTTCAAATCCCTTTACTCTCATGATTTTTAAATATCTTTCCCTCAAGTTACTCATCGATGTAGAAATAGGATAATCACAACATGTTTTTAATGATATTTTCTTCCTTTATGGATGACTACATCCCCAGTGTATCATGGTTATTATACCATGAAAGAATACTGTTTTATTATAAAAAGGATATTGATAAAGGGTATAACCTTGTACTCATAAAACATCTGGAACCATTTAGTTATAATCTCATATCAATATAAAAAACACCACTTATTATAAAGAATGATCATAGATGAGTATAAAGACTCAATCCAAACTCCACATGTGATCTCCTTCCTATCCATTTTACAATAATCTAATATAAATGTTCTTAGTGTTTATAATTCTTCTTGGATATTGTAGCATATTAGATATTTCATCAAAGAATTCTTGAAAATTCTCTTTCTTAATTTATCATTATTTATATTCACCAAATGACACATGAATAATGTTTCTATAATCTTTATGAAAAAATATGTGGATTTTGGTAGGATCGAACTCATTAAAACTCACAATATTTGAGTTAAGGATTTATTCAAATATTTCTATAAAACTGCTGAAGAATTATGTTTCTCCTTTCTATTTTATTTATGATATTAGTAAATATCATGGTTTTCTTTCCATTTTAGTTTCCACAAAAACCATGTGTATATTATTCTTTGAAAACTTTATAAAGACTCAAGTTTTAATTCTTCCAAATGATATTTAAAATATCAAAATATTCTCATTTATTTAAAACCTTCAAAAAATCCACATCTTTTAGATCTCTTGATATTTCCACAAAGGCATGACTTTATACAGTTGTGACATGATACCTTATTCTATAGCATGGAACTCTCTGAACAACATATTATTCTCCATAAACTATTTCTAACTTCATCCCAACTTATATCATGATCCATGTATGATCATAATGTTTTATCCATGGAGAATATTATACTTGAATAATTAGATTTAAATATCTCTTTATTAGAATATTAAATATGGAAACTTAGATTTTTCATCTAGTATAACTTCATATTTTTCTAAGTGTAAAAGAATTAAACTAGTAACTTACAAAGGGTTATGTTGAAAAAGTATTACTATGAATATTTACATTTTCAACAAAGTATTATGTTCACTGAAGACACAAAGGATTATATTTTTGGAAAAAGGATTATGATGAACATAAAAGTCTTATGATCCAAAAGATTATGGTTTTACCCTAAAGTGATATGATCAGGAAGATAAATTATTTAAGCCTTAGATTGACCATGCTTTTCAACTACACAAGGAAATACAATCAAACATACTGAAACAACTATGTCTTCCAATCAACCGTGCATAGAGATCCTAGATCAACCACATGTTCATTGGATTAAGTTCAAGGATCAAATGTATAGACATGTTTGGTTTGAATACTTTCACAAACTCAATCTACCATGCTATCTAGATCAACCAAATGAAGAAAATCATGATTGATTGTATGTAGTGAGGATCAATCATGAAATAAGTGAACACATGTGCATTTTCCATGTCTTGGTCTGTAAATTCTATACTTTACTCATTTTGAATTGGGGAATCCTTAATCCATTATAGAGACTTCTTAACACTAAAATCTCATCCTAAAAACATGTAATAACATCCCTAAAGTTCATCTAATAAATCTTCAATACCTATTAATTTTTTTAAACTTGGTGATTAGATGGATGAAACCTTTATACCTCGACCAACTACTTCACATACATGGAAACATCTAACTTCTATAATATTTGTAGAAAAAAATCCCACTTCATTAGTACATGTCATTAAACTAAGGATGAATTAATCAATCTTCACACTTAACATAAATTTACTAAAAATAAAACACTATCCTCAAAAGGGTTCAATAATGAATCACAAGAATAATTTTTATCACTTTTAATACCGGGGATATTAAGTACAATATCTTCATGAATAAAAATTTTCTCATATTATTCTTTTATTAATGGTCTTTCTATTTGTCATCAATTATCTTATTTTCCTCAACCTATAAAATATTTATACATTTAATTTTATTTAGAAGTTAAATTCATATATTGTAATATTTTTTTAACTTCATTCAAATCAAGAATTTCCTTTATTTAAATATTCTTAACACACCATTTTAGTTATATCCTCATAACATATTATTTTTTATTTTCTTCTTCTATATCATCGAACATTTTTCTCTCTTAATTAGTAGGTGAATAATTCGCTACTTCCTTACGATCAATGAAATATTTGTCATTTTTATCTTATGATCTTTCCTCCCCAATATATTTTTCATCACTATTTTGAGGCTTCTTTCTCCTTTGATAAAAAAATAATCTTCATTTTTATGTCATTTTATCATTTCTCGTAGAGAATGTTTTTTCTATTTTTCTATTACTACCATTACTATTTTCTTGTTAAACAATCTCATGAGTTGTTATTTTTCCTCTTTTAGCTTATTATTTTTCATTAGAAACTTATTAGAAAAGTGATAAAATTTTCTATAATTGAATCACTTGATGGAAGATTAATATGAAATTTTATTTATATATAAAATTTCCTTTCATTGATCTTCCATTTATATCTTGTAATTCTCATGGATTGTTTCCCTTTTTATCATGATTTTTTATACTTATGTGATCCTTTTATTCTATGGTTTACCCTTATGTAGATTCTATGAGGACCTCAACATAAATTTTGTGTGTTTCATTGAACTTTATGCAGTATCCCATTTACATTGATGTGATAATTGTTCTTCCTAATGTAGGTTGTGTATTATTTGGGTCACCATTATGCAGTTGTGGGATGACCCTTACACCAAATCTAGTTCAACCATGAAACCTTGACATGAAGAATGGGTGAAATTTATGTGGTGTCTTGAGGAACTTGATGTAGTAAACCTTTTTACCTTGAAAAATGGATTATTACCACCTTTAAATGGTTTCCATAGTCTCATAAAATCTGTTGATCAAATGAATTAATTTTCTTTATCTGATTCATCCACGTAACTACTGCTCATTCATTAGGCTGTTACATCACTCCTCATTTTCTACTCTTGAACATGTGCATCAAAACTATCTATTAGAAAATCCTTTTGATAATTTAGTGAATAAACCCTTTTAAACTCATATCTCAGTCTCATTAGAGATCTAGAGAAACCCTAGTGAGAGATCAAAGAAACATAGCTCCTTCTAAGTTGTCTTTGGTACAACCTTTGTCTCAGTTCCATCTCTTCATAGAAGAGCCAATCCTGGTGCATATATTTAGTAGAGATCTAGTGATCATAAATAAAGAGAAACATATTATTTGTTCATATCAAAATATATAAGAAATATTATATTTACTTTGAATCCTTTTAGTAGGTAAACTATTCAGTGGTAAGCTGACTGGTTTTTCTATTTTCCTTTCAGATTTTTATTTCTTTAATAATAGGTGTTTCTTATTCTTTTAATGTTGATTTTTATTTATAATACTATTTTTTGTATTTTTTAATTTATTGAGATTAATAAAATCATGTGATTTTTTTGGTGTTATTATTGGGAACATAGGAACAAAATAGTCGGAAGAATGTTAAATAATCATAACCTTTACTACTTTCATTTTACTTTGTTTCTAGTTTCTCTCATCTCAACTTTCCAAAATACCACTTCACTTAATTAAATTTCTATTTACATGAACTTAATATAAATCATGCATGTATCCAGTTGATCCTTGGTTTTTTCACGGGGGTATACCACTCAATGTTGTCCCTAAAAATTGGTATCACAACCACTAGATAAGGCAATGGAATCCACTAAGTATGAAATATAAAATTTCAATGGAGATAATTATTTAACCTTTTATTAATCAAGATGAGAGCACTACTTATTTAATAAGGTATCATCAATTCCCTTCAAGGACCCAAGAAATACATTATTGGTCAATACAGTGATGGAAAAACCACAACCACCTACCAAGATGTTTCTTTCTATGTTCTTGTTAAAAATAGATAAATTGTATATGACAACATATTTAATTAGACATTTCTATAAAAATTACAGTTTTTTTACCTTCAAAATACATCTCAAAACTTCTATTAGAGCACATATTAATGAATTTAATAAAATAATTCTTGACATATATAACATTAATGTTACTTTTCATGATGAATATCAAGATATTATTATTATTATTTATATAGATAATTCATAGAGCACACTATTATGTATGATTATAAACCCTTAACTCTTAAAGAGGTCAAGTATGCCTTACTTTCTAAAGAACTTCATAACAAAAATAAAGTTAAGTATGAGGTAGAAAATTTTCACACAAGGGGTAGGTCGGATAATAGGGATGAAAAGAAATATAATTGCAATTATAATGTAAATAATTAGAACCACAATTAATCTAGGCATATCTAGTCAAATTTTAGGTAAAAAAGTAACTTTCTATAATTGTGGTAAGTTTGTTCACATAAGTTCATAACAATGAAAGGATAAACAAAAAAAACCCAATGAACATATTGATCACTCTCTGTTTGTATATATAGGATATGATAGTACTGAGGTACTAAATTTCCCTAAGAACCATATATTATATGATTTATTATTAGAATTAGGGTGTTCCTTCCACATGTATCCCAATAAATAATCCATACTAGAATTGACTAAGATAGTAGAGGGAGAATCCATATTAAGAAATAATAGGGGATATTAGGTCCATGATAGAGGATATTTTTTGTTAGGGCTTAATGAACATTCCATTGTCACTTTATTTGATTTTAGGTGGGTCCTTGAAATGAATAGAAATATTATATCCTTAGGGGTTATAGATCATAAGGGGTTTACTTTTAAATAAGAATTAGGTTGTCTTAAAATTTATAGAGGATATCATACTTTCATTAGTGGCTCTCTAGATAATGATATTTATGTGTTATATGGGAAAACCCATTGTTGGCAGTTGGGAAATATACATGTCATTAATAGTGACAATACCATGTTATGGATTAATAGGTCAGGTCATGTTATCTCTAAGGATATAGAGAAGTTAAGTAAAATGGAGTTTCTAAATGTTATAACACTTAATAATATTCCTTTCTATGAATATTTTATATTTGTTAAATCCAAGAGAGTGAGTTTTAATAGATCCTATTTTATGGCCAATCAACTATTGAAATATATTCATTATAACTTGTGGGGTCCTTCTAGAACTACTTCCCAAAATAGAGGCTATAATTTTGTTACTTTTATAGATGAATTTTCTCAGAAAGTGTGGACCTATATCCTAAAAAATAAATCTGATGTGTTTAAAACATTCAAAAACTATAAATCCTCTATTGAAAACCAAACTGGAAGAAATATTAAAACAATGATAACTAATAATGGTCTATAATAATTATCATCAAATTTTATTAAATAAATGACTATCAAGGAATCATTAGACATCACATTGTTAGGGATAATACACAATATAATGTTCTAACTAAGAAAATGAATGACAATATTTTTCAGTATGCCTGTAACATGCTTGCATGTTCAGGCCTACCCAAATTATTTTGTGATGAAGCTTAAAATAATTCAATTTATCTAATAAATATATGTCCTTGTACTTATAATCAGTTTAAAACTATAAAATGAATTTGGTGTAATCTACCTCCTTCTTATAATCATTTATAGGTATTTGGCTACATTGCCTACGACCATATTAAAATTGATAAGTTGGAACCTAGATCACTTAAGTGTATAGATAGAGGATATCCTAAAGAGGTTAAGGGATATAAGATTCAGGTTGATAAAAAGGCTATCAAAAATATATAATTATCCCTAATGTAATATTCAATTAGCCAGTTTCTCCTAAGTCCATGTCTCCCACTAAAAACAGCGGCATTGCACCTCAAACCAAGTATGATTAAACTAGTTTTCCAACCTAGTTCAAGGTTCCCATTGAGAAATCTCCACATCATCCTCATATTGAGTCCCAACCTCAGTCCAGATCTGATTTTTAATCACACAGTGATCCCTCCAATACTTCCCATGACTACCACCTCACTAGAGAGAGAGAGAGAGTTAGGAGGGTTATTATTCCTCTAGATCATTATAACCATTCTGATATGGTCCCTTTTTCTTTTCACATTGACCATGATCTTATAACCTAGGATACCAAAACCTATAAACAAGATATTAATGACAGTGATTCCAAATATTGTATTTATACTATGAATGATGAAATAAACCCTTTAAGAAAAAATCAAACCTATTCCATTATTAAAAAACCATCTAGTATTAAAGTGATCGATTGTAATTGGATTTTCAAAAATAAATAAGATAAAATTAGGGATAATAAAATTAACTATAAGTCTAGATTAATAGACAATTTATTCCTTCAACATTATGGAATTGATTATTCTAAAATTTTCTCTCATGTTGTGAATAATTCATTTATTGCATGAATTTGCAGCTTTTCAGGACCTTTATATTGAGCAGTTAGATGTTAAAACTTATTCTATTCATGGTGATATTGATGAGAAGTTATATATGAAACCTCATGATGGTTTCATGAATGAATTCAAGTTGAATTAGGTATACTTATTAAATAAATCACTATATGGTTTGAAGCAAGATTCAAACTAATGGTATAAGAAATTTGATTCATTCATGTTAGATAATCATTTTAATAGGAGTAAATATGATTCATGTGTTTATGAAAATTATATTAAAAATTCAATGATTTACTTTATTCTATATGTTAATGAAATTTTTATTATTTAAAAAAACATAAAACTCATATCTACCATTAAATCATAATTGAAGTCTGTTTTTGAAATAAATCATCTTGGTAATACTAAACATATTTTTATAATGGATATAATTAGGGATAGAAAAAAGAAAATCCTATACCTATATCATCCTTTTAATATTTTAAAAAACATGAAAATATACTTTTTAGGTCACTTAAACTAGTTAGTGTTCCCTTTTCACAACACTTTAAACTCTCTTTATCCTATTTACCTAGCACAAATGCTTATGTTGGTTATGTGAGTAAAGTTACTTATGCTAGTATTGTGGTTAGCATTATGTATGCTATGATTTACACAAGAATAAATGTTTTATTTTATATTTATACCTCAACTAGGTTCATGTATAATCTGATTAATTCACATAGGCATGCCATTAAGTGTGTTCTTAGGTATATCTCATTTACATTAGTATTTTCTATTTTCTATGAAAGAAATATTTACTCTAATGAACCGGTGACTGATTTTGTAGATTCTTACTATGCATAAAATATCTATACTTAGAAGTCCCTTACTGAATATGTTTTTATTTCTTGTGGGGGACCCATTTCCTAGAAGTGAAACATTCAATCCATATTTTCAATCTCAAAAACTAAAGGATGAATATATTTCACTAACTATGGATGTTAAGGAATCTATTTGGATAAAAGGGTTACTTTCTAATCTTTCTTTATACAATTCTATTATTACAGTTTATATTAATATCCAATATGCATTGTATTTGTCTAAAAATATTATTTTCCAAGGTATATCCAAACATATAGATATTAGACTATATTATTAGAGAATTTTTTGAATTTGAAAAAATGTGTGTCAATAAGATACACACAAATGATAATATATTCGATAGTTTGACTAAGGATGTGACATTGTCTAAGTTAAATAATTGTTTATATATTTTGAAAATGGTTTCAATTCAATAACACTAGGTGAAAGAACATCATGAAATTTAATTTAATTTTTAAATGGTTCAGACTTTTTAAATTTAATTTAAATATAAAATTTCCTTTCATTAATCTTCCATTTATATCTTGTAATTCTCATGATTAGTTACTCTTATGCGACCCTTTTATTATCTAGTTTACCCTTATATAGAGTATGTGGGGACCTCTATATAGATTTTGTGTTTATCTGTGACCTTTACACAGAGGCCCCTTAACTTTTATGCAAGAAATTATCTATCTTGATATAGGTTTCATATCATTTGAGTTACCCTTATGTGGTTTTGGGCTAACCCTTATGCCACTGTTGGTTCAACCATGCTACCTTGACATGATGAATGGATGAACTTTACGTGGGGGATTGAAAACCTTGATGTGATGACCTTTTCCACCTTGATGCAGGTTTTTTGATCACCTTCATGTGGTTTCCCTAGGATCGTGTGATTCATTGATTAATTGTATTCATTTCCCTCATCTGGACTGTCCATGCAGCTACTACTCATTCATCATGCTATTATTGCACTCCTCGGCTATTATGCTTGAACATGTGAATCATTAGTCCATGTTAGGCCATCCTTTTTATCATTTTATGGATAAACCATTCAAAATTCCTCTCCCACCCTCATTTAAGATCTAAAGAAACCCTGTCTAGAGATCATAGAAAAAGATCTCCTTCTAAGATATCATCGACACAACTGTCATCTCAGTTCTGTAACTTTAGAGGAGAGCCAATCCCAATGAAGTGGTATGGTGGAGATCTAGTTCTCATACCTAGTGAGAAATTACTTCTATGAATGTATCCATATCTATATGAAATATTCTATTCACCCCAAGTCCTATGAGTAGGTAAACTAGTTAGTGGTAAGCTGACTGGTACATTTATTTTCCTTTAAGTTTCCTGCTTCTTTGATAATATGTGTTTATTTTTCTTATAATGTTGATCTATTTTTTTATAATCATATATATTTTATTTTTTTCTTTAACTATATCAATAAAATCACATGAGTGGGTGGTATTCTTTCCATGCATATGACTAAAATGGTCTGATACACGTTAAATAATCACATCCTTTACTACTTTTATTTTACTTTCATTGTTCCTGGTTTCACTCATCTCAAATTTCCAGAATATCTCTTATCTTTATTCCATTTCTATTGATGAAAACTTAATAGAAATCAAGCACATATCCAGTTGATCCTAGTCTATTTCATGGGGACATACCAATCAATGTTATCCCCAACACTTACCTTTATGCTTTCCCTTTCCCCTATGATTTTTATAACATAGAATATGAAATATTCATAATTATCAATAACTTTTTATTTTGATTTAACTTGAGATAAAATTTTATTTTCATTTATTTTTAATACTTCAAATACTTTCAATTCTATCTCTTAGTCACCATTGATTTTATTCATTAATATAGGTCCTATTCTCATCCTGTATGCAATCAAAACACCAAAAAGTTTATTAAGAGATAGTATGGATATATTTGATTTTAAAATGTTAAAATTTTAACATAAAATTTATTAGGAATAATTATAAAAAATTTCTTCACTATAATATAGTCTTCAAGGCTCTCTCCGTAATTTTTAATGGTGTTTGGAATCATATGCCTATGTGTGAAAAAATAATTGGCTGATTCATCCTTTACCATCCATTCAACCTCAAAATAAACTTGATATAATTATATGTTTTTTTTACTTTAACCTTTTTATCTACTCCATATATACTATTATAAAGACCCGTAAAATTCAAGGGAAATTTTTTCTTAATTTTCCTTGGAATTTTACAAGAGCGCGGTTTCTGACGGCACCTGATTCCGAGGCCTGGTGTGCCCAGAATCAATTTCCGAAGTTTGGCTCGGGTACGTTCAGTGAACGAATGAGCGGGTTTTTCTAAATTTTGAACCGGTGCCCAGAATCGAATTCCGAGGGCACCGCTGAACTCGCAACGCCGATATTTGCTTAAGGAGACCTTTTCCGAGGTTGCGTTTTATGCGGGTTGAGAGTTAGTATTGGGGGAAATTAGAAGAAGTTAAATAAATTATGGAACACAATTTATTTTTAACTTTGTTGGTTATTTCCTCCCAAAGGGAGTTAGAGGTGGGACCCACACCCACATAACCTCCCTTGAGAGGATTAAGTGTGGTGGGGCCCACACGACCCCTAACTCTTCAACTTCCCTTAAACTCCCCAATAACTCCACTCTTTTTAATTTTGACAACTTGTGTTATTAATTAAGATGAGTTACTTAATTTCAAACCTTTGAAATTCAAAGAGGTTGGGTTGTGTAAATAAAATAAGGCTTAGACTTATTTTATTTTGGTTAGTATCTTTTTCCACCTTGAGAGGATTGAGAAGTGTTCTTCATCTTCTTCTTCCTCGATGAAGAATGCGAAGAACACCGTTCTTCAACGAAGAACTTCTCCGCCGAAGAACACAGTTCTTATGCAATGCCGTATCCATGACGCAACGTTCTTATTCTGCGTCGTCTCTTCCGCGACGGTTTTCCGCGACGAAATCGCCGTCAACGACTTCGAATCCTCGCTTCGCGGCGTCGACGTTCTTTCCCCGCGACGCCCGACCTCCGCGACGCTCGTCTTCCGCGGGTTGTTGACGAACACCGTTCCTGAACCGAGGTAGGGGATTGTTTTCAATTATTTATTTTTTTTCAAGAATTCCGACTTGATGATCATCGTGTTTTAAAACCATTTGTTATCGAATTTGAACTTTGTGGTTTAAAACCAAGTGATAACGAATAACGTGAGGGGCCGGACCGCACGAACAGGACCGACCCTCCTCCTTTTTTTTTCATGTTGGTTCTTTGTGGTTCGGTGCGGGAGACAAGGTGTCGTCGCACCATGCGGAACCTTGTGACAAGAAAATACGCGGCGCCGTCGCGCCACGCCGTGAAATGAAGAACAAGAACGCGACGCCGTCATGCCGCATCGGAGATACCTGGAAAATACCGTGGCCAGTGCGGGGCCGCGGCGGAGGGGCGCGGTGCCATCGCACCACGCCGGACAACAAGGGCCGTGGCCGGTTCTGGGCCGCGGCAGAGCAGGGTGACCGGCGGCCGGCATCGGGCCGCCAGCGTCGGTGCAGGAAGGGGGACCGGCCGTCGCCGGTACCATGGTGCAGGAACCGGCCGGCCATGGCGGGCCGGCCAGACTTGAAGAACCGACGGAATTAATTCCCCCATCCGGCTGGTAGCAAGCGGCCCCATTAAGGGGCCGCGGTTACACAAGGGGGGGCAGGCGCCCTCCGTTTTTCCAACAGCTCGGCCGAAGGCCGAGCTTGCAGCGCGCTAGGCGCGCTGCGTCCAGCCGGACCGGCGCCTGGCTGGTCTGCCAGGCCGGGCCGAGCCGGGACGTTCCGGGCCGGGCCGACCCTGTCCGGGGTGGGTCGACCCGGTTCGGGCCAACCGGGGGGTCTCGGGCCGGGTCGGCCCGGGCCCGAAACCCCCGTTACCGAACTGTTTGGGTTCAAATGCCCATAACTCGGGATACAGACCTCCAAACGATGCACCGTCAGCGGCGATGCGATCCTTGGATCGAGACGGTCGTTTCTTTATATCGCAATCAAGGTTTCAGAATACTTTGAGTTCAGACGGGTTGGTTCGTACACGAAACCAACCGGGCCCTCGGAGCGGAAACACTCATATCTTGAGCTACGGACGTCCGATTGACGTGCCGTCGACTTTGTTGAGTTCCTCTTAGTGAGACGGATCTTTTGGCATACTCCGCCCGAGGTTTGGACGCAGGTGGAGTACGGTCTGGTTGGTTTTGCCTTAAAAACCAACCTGGCCCCTAGGACGAAAAAGCCAATAACTCTCAGACCGGGCGTCCGATTGACGCGCCATATGCGACGTTGAGTTCCTGTTGACACTAAGGAACTTTTGGATACATCAACTATGGACTTTGAGTCAGTTGATGTATCAGCCTCTCGGCTCGTGGAGCGGACCCTCCCGAACGAGCTTACTGTGTGCGGAAACCCTAGAGCCAGTTGAGACTTGACGACTGCTGATCGAACGACTCGATGTGTTACGGATAGCCCGGAGGGGGAGCGCTTGGTTGTAGCGGAAGACCCACGACAGAGGTGCTCTTGGTTGTAGCGGCACAGGGGAGCGCTCGGTTGTAGCGGCAGACCCACGACAGAGGTGCGCTTGGTTGTAGCGGCACAGGGGAGCGCTCGGTTGTAGCGGCAGACCCACGACAGAGGTGCGCTTGGTTGTAGCGACACAGGGGAGCGCTCGGTTGTAGCGGCAAACCCACAACAGAGGTGTGCTTGGTTGTAGCGGCACATGGGAGCGCTTGGTTGTAGCGGCAGACCCGTGACGGAGGAACACTTGGTTGTAACGGCACGGGGGAGCGCTTGGTGGTAGTAGCATGCCCATAGTACCCGATAGGTGGAGAACTACAGCAGTCCAACGTAAGAGGGAAGCGCTTGGTTGTAGCGGAATGACCATTGCACTTGATGGAGAAGGAGTTTCCCAATAGCTTTGGGTTCAACTTCATGATTGAACCTGTGTGAGCTGAATCTTGTTTTCTTTCCTGTGTGGATTGTGTTGTGCTATCCTGTGTGGATTACGTTTTGCTTTCCTGTGTGAAATACGTATAATTTCCTGTGTAGACTAAGTTGTACTTGGGCTCGGAGGTTGGAGCGTATTGAAATTGTTGACTTAGGTATATGTATGGGAATATACCTAAGCAGTGTCAGTTGTTACTTCGTGATTGTATCTTTCCTTTGTGGTTTATCCTTTTTGGATTTTGGGAGACCCTCGGGGGTCTCGGGGTCCCTACTGAGTAGCTTATACTCACCCCTGCACGGGAAATGACCGCACTACGTTGTGTTGGTTGTAGATGACGGACAGCGTTGATCGTGGTTGAGGCTTGCAGAGCAGGACGGTACCTGGAGGAGGACCACTGGGCGGGACATAATCGGAGCAGACGGCGGGACCCGAGGAGCAGTGGAGCTATCTGTACCCACCCTTCAGGTGGGATTTCCAGTGGACAGCTCGGCGTAGTGGCTTTTACCTTTCAGTTGATGTTTTCCCTTTTGAGTTGTACTTTACTTTCAGTTTGGGTTTGTATACTGGCCCACTTACTTTTCCGCACTTACAGTTGTACTCTGTTTTCACTTAGTGTTTACTTTCCCTCTTGCTTACTCTGTGGTGCTTGTTTACTTTACAACGGCAATGCCTTCCCTTTTTACCGGGATTTACGCCTTGGTGCTAGTCGCCAGCCCCTGGCCTATGGAAGGCGGGCTTGGGGTAGTCACGGCACGGGCCCCGAGGACGGGTCGTGACAAATTGGTATCAGAGGTGGTTGGTTCTACCGCGAACTCTGATCTTTTCTTTGTGAAGAAATAATGTTTAGCGTATTGAGTGTGGTTATCAGTCCAGGGAGTCCAGTGTTGGTGTGGCGGCCGACGTATCCGTACACCAGGACCCTGACTTATGATTTCCGACTTAATGCACGAAAACATTGATTGCGTGTGTGTTTCAAGTTTTCTTTGTGATTACTTTGTATCAGCTCACCAGGTATATTGTTCTGACTGTGGCGCACCTGTTTCCTTTTCAGGATGGCCCCACGACGGCAGCCAGCTAGGGTTCCGAGCGATGTGCGTGGCGAGATCCCACCGAGCGTCGAGGACTCGGTACAGGGCCCTTTGAAAGCTGAGACACCAGCGGTACCTATACCCGCCGAGCCACCAATGCTACCAGCCCCAGCCGCTGACGATGCACATCGCCTTAGTGCACTGCATGAGTTCCAGCGCCAGCGACCACCCAGGTTCCGCGGGGAGACGGACCCTCAAGCCGCCGAAGACTGGATGGAGGCAGTTGGACGGGTTTTCAGATTAGTGAGGACACCAGCAGACCTCATGGTGATCCTCGCAGCGAGCCTCCTGCACGCAGCAGCAGGCAGATGGTGGAGCTTGATGCTCCAGGTGCACGACGAGACATCTCTCCTCTGGATGGACTTTGAGAGCATCTTCCGCTCCGAGTTCGTCCCAGCCACCCTCCGAGCAGTGTGCATCCAGGAGCTACTACAGCTGTGGCAGGGCAGCATGACAGTGGCCCAGTACTCGGTGAGATTTACTGATCTCTTGCGCTACTCCACAGATATGGTACAGGACCCGTTCTTCCGGGCCCGGACCTTCGACCAGGGACTGAGGCACGATATCAGGGCTTCAATGATCTCCCTCAACATTCCGACTCAGGAAGGGGTGTTGGAGCGAGCCCTCTTAGTGGAGAGTTTCCTTGCTGAACAGTCTCTAGCAGCAGGACCCACCACTTGCCGGCATGCGGCAGAGTCTTCTACAGCGGGTAGTAGACAGATGACGTAGGGGTCCAAGAGGACTAGACCTACAGGTGGTCGACAGCATGACTCTGGATCGTTTGTGCGAGACACTCGGGGTGGACAATGACTTTCCATGAGAGGGCAGTGTTACTCCTGCGGCGGGATTGGTCACATGGCTCGTGACTGTCCAACCCGCCATACGGATGACCAGCAGATGGACGAAGGCCCCCCCAGACAGAGGTAGAGGTTCGATCAGGGCGGGCCACAAGGAGCAGGCGGCCATGGTAGGGGAGCTGGCCATGCAGCTGGAGGTGGACGACGCTTCGGGGTGTTTCCACCACCACCACCAGGAGGTCCACCCCGACCGCAGGGGACAGGAGGACATGGGAGAGCTCAGCTTCAGGCAGCTGAGGCCTACGATCATGGAGCTCCGGGAGCAGATGGACAGGAGCGGGACTAGCTCCTGACCTGGAGACTTTTGTTCATGTTGCTTCTAGTTTTGTTGATGTATGTTTGTAAATTCTTTGTGTCTTTGTACTTGAGCTACAGTAATAAAAGACACCTTTTCTTGTGGCATTTACTTCCCTGTCCTCTCTTGTGTTATTACTAAGAGGTTCCGGTTTAGACTGTTGACTTGACCCTCACTTGAGAGGTACCTACTGGAGGAGACCCAGTTACCACACACTGATGCCGACAGTGTGACTCAACCCTTGGAGGCGAGAGTAATGGTTGGATATCTTGGTAGTAGTGTCAAGGCCTTACGACGTCATCCTTGGTATGGGTTCGTATCATCCATGTCGGATTGACTGTATTAGGCAAAGAACATGGTTCATCCAGGGGATGAGACCAGATTTCTCTTATCGGCAAGGAAGAAATCATAGCAGCTCTTGTGGGACCAGAGGTGGTCTAGGCCACGATAGAGAAGGTCCAGGTCATCCAGGAGCGGATGAAGACAGCTCAGAGCCGACAGAAGTCTTTCGCTGACAGGAGGCAGAGGCCATTAGAGTTTGAGGATGGCGACCACGTCTTCATGCGGGTCTCACATCGACGTGGATTACGGAGTTTTGGCCGAGGTGGCAAGTTGTCTCCATGCTTCATCGGACCTTTTCAGGTCCTTAGCAGGATTGGCGAGGTGGCTTATCATCTGGCTCTACCACCTCAGTTGCACCGGGTGCATGACGTCTTCCACGTATCTCAGCTGAGGAGATACGTGCACGACCCGACGCACATCATTGACCATGGGGAGCTTTACGTTGACGATGGGGCGACTTTTACGTAGGTCTCGGTGGAGATCAAGGATCGACAGGAGCAGGTCCTACGTGGACGGTCGATTCCTCTAGTGCGCATCAGATGGCAGCACAGGAACCTCCATGAGAGAACTTGGGAGCGGGAGGCTCAGATGCGTGCTTAGTACCCTCATTTATTTCCCTAGTTTGATGTATCTTTACGGGGACGTAAAGCCCTGAGGTGGGAGTAATGTAAAGACCCATAAAATTCAAGGGGAATTTTTTCTTAATTTTCTTTGGAATTTTAAAAGAGCGCGGTTTCTGACGGCACCTGATTCCGAGGCCCGGTGTTCCCGGAATCAATTTCCAAAGTTTGGCTCGGGTACGTTCAGTGAACGAACGAGTGAGTTTTTCTAACTTTTGAACCGGTGCCCGGAATCGAATTCTGAGGGCACCGATGAACTCGCAGTGCCGATATTCGCTTAAGGAGACCTTTTCCGAGGTTGCGTTTTATGCGGGTTGAGAGTTAGTTTTGGGGGAAATTAGAAGAAGTTAAATAAATTGTGGAACACAATTTATTTTTAACTTTGTTGGTTATTTCCTCCCAAAGGGAGTTATAGGTGGGACCCACACCCACATAACCTCCCTTGAGAGGATTAAGTGTGGTGGGGCCCACATGATCCCTAACTCTTCAACTTCCCTTAAACTCCCCAATAACTCCACTCTTTTTAATTTTGACAACTTGTGTTATTAATTAATATTAGTTACTTAATTTCAAACCTTTGAAATTCAAAGAGGTTGGGTTGTGTAAATAAAATAAGGTTTAGACTTATTTTATTTTGGTTAGTATCTTTTTCCACCTTGAGAGGATTGAGAAGTGTTCTTCATCTTCTTCTTCCTCGATGAAGAACGCGAAGAACACCATTCTTCAACGAAGAACTTCTCCACCGAAGAACACAGTTCTTCCACGACGCTGTATCCGCGACGCGACGTTCTTATTCTGCGTCGTCTCTTCCGCGATGGTTTTCCGCGACGAAATCGCCGTCAACGACTTCGAATACTCGCTTCGTGACGTCGACGTTCTTTCCCCACGATGCCCGACCTCCGCGACGCTCGTCTTCCGCGGGTCGTTGACGAACACTGTTCCTGAACCGAGGTAGGGGTTTGTTTTTAATTATTTATTTTTCTTCGAGAATTCCGACTTGATGATCATCGTGGTTTAAAACCATTTGTTATCGAATTTGAACTTTGTGGTTTAAAACCAAGTGAAAACGAATAATGTGAGGGGGCCGGACCGCACGAACACGGCCGACCCTCCTCCTTTTTTTTTCGTGTTGGTTCTTTGTGGTTCGGTGCGGGAGACAAGGTGCTGTCGCACCATGCGGAACCTTGCGACAAGAAAATGTGCGGCGCCGTCGCGCCGCGCCGTGAAATGAAGAACAAGAACGCGACGCCGTCGCGCCGCGTCGGAGATACCCGAAAAATACCGCGGCCAGTGCGGGGCCGCGGTGGAGGGGCGCGGTGCCGTCACACCACGCTGGACGACAAGGGCCGCGGCCGGTTCCGGGCCACGGTGGAGCAGGGTGATCGGCGGCCGGCATCGGGCCGCCGGCGTCGGTGCAGGAAGGGGGACCGGCCGTCGCCGGTCCCATGGTGTAGGAACCGGCCGACCATGGCGGGCCGACCGGACTTGGAGAACCGGGGGAATTAATTCCCCCGGCCGGCTGGCAGCAAGAGGCCCCATTAAGGGGCCACGGTTACACAAGGGGGGGAAGGAGCCCACCGTTTTTCCAACAGCTCGGCCGAAGGCCGAGCTGGCAGCGCGCTGGGCGCGCTGCGTCCAGCCGGACCGGCGCCTGGCCGCTCTGCCAGGCCGGGCCGAGCCGGGCCGGGCCGGGCCGGGCCGCGACGGGATTTTCCGCGCTGGGCCGGGCCGGGCTGACCCTGTCCGGGCCGGGTCGACCCGGTTCGGGCCAACCGGGGGGTCTCGGGCCGGGTCGGCCCGGGCCCGAAATCCCCGTTACCGAACTGTTTGGGTTCAAATGCCCATAACTCGGGCTACGAACCTCCAAACGACGCGCCGTCAGCGGCGATGCGATCCTTGGATCGAGACGGTCATTTAGGTATATCGTACTCAAGGTTTCGGAATACTTTGAGTTCGGACGGGTTGGTTCGTACATGAAACCAACCGGGCCCTCGGAGCGGAAACACTCATATCTTGAGCTACGGACGTCCGATTGACGTGCCGTCGACTTGGTTGAGTTCCTCTTAGTGAGACGGATCTTTTGTCATACTCCGACCGAGGTTTGGATGCAGGTGGAGTACGGTCGGGTTGGTTTTGCCTTAAAAACCAACCGGGCCCTTGGGACGAAAAAGCCAATAACTCTCAGACCGAGCGTCCGATTGACGCGCCGTCTGCGACGTTGAGTTCCTGTTGACACTACAGAACTTTTGGATACATCAACTCTGGACTTTGAGTTAGTTGATGTATCAGCCTCTCGGATCGTGGAGCGGACCCTCCCGAACGAGCTTGCTGTGTGCGGAAACCCTAGAGCCGGTTGAGACTTGACGACTGCTGATCGAACGACTCGATGTGTTACGGATAGCCCGGCGGGGGAGCGCTTGGTTGTAGCAGCAGACCCACGACAGAGGTGCGCTTGGTTGTAGCGGCACAGGGGAGCGCTCGGTTGTAGCGGCAGACCCACGACAGAGGTGCGCTTGGTTGTAGCGGCACAGGGGAGCGCTCGGTTGTAGCGGCAGACCCACGACAGAGGTGCGCTTGGGTGTAGCGGCACATGGGAGTGCTTGGTTGTAGCGGCAGACCCACGACGGAGGAGCACTTGGCTGTAACGGCACGGGGGAGCGCTTGGTGGTAGCAGCAGGCCCACAGTACCCGATAGGTGGAGAACTACAACAGTCCAAGGTAAGAGGGAAGCGCTTGGTTGTAGCGGCATGACCATTGCACTTGATGGAGAAGGAGTTTCTCAATAGATTTGGGTTCAACTTCATGATCAAACCTGTGTGAGCTGAATCCTGTTTGCTTTCCTGTGTGGATTGTGTTGTGCTATCCTGTGTGGATTATGTTTTGCTTTCCTGTGTGGAATACGTATACTTTCCTGTGTGGACTGAGTTGTACTTGGGCTCGGAGGTTGGAGCGTATTGGAATTGTTGACTTAGGTATATGTATGGGCATATACCTAAGCAGTGTCGGTTGTTACTTCGTGATTGTATCTTTCCTTTGTGGTTTATCCTTTTTGGATTTTGGGAGACCCTCGGGGGTCTCGGGGTCCCTACTGAGTAGCTTATACTCACCCCTGCACGGGCAATGCCCGCACTACGTTGTGTTGGTTGCAGACGACGGACAACGTTGATCGTGGTTGAGGCTTGCAGAGCAGGATGGTACCTGGAGGAGGACCACTGGGAAGGACGTACTCGGAGCAGACGGCGGGACCCGAGGAGCAGTGGAGCTATCTGTACCCACCCTTCAGGTGGGATTTCCAGTGGACAGCTCGGCGTAGCGGCTTTTACCTTTCAGTTGCTGTTTTCCCTTTCGATTTTTACTTTACTTTCAGTTTGGGTTTGTATACTGGCCCACTTATTTTTCCGCACTTACAGTTGTACTCTGTTTTCACTTAGTGTTTACTTTCCCGCTTTCTTACTCTGTGGTGCTTGTTTACTTTACAAAGGCAATGCCTTCCCTTTTTACCGAGATTTACGCCTTGGTGCTAGTCGCCAGCCCCTGGCCTATGGAAGGCGGGCTTGGGGTAGTCACGGCACGGGCCCCGAGGACGGGTCGTGACAACTATGAAGTTTGGTCTATATTTTCTTTATCTCTTTACATCACGTGACTTTCATAAGCTCTTTTTCAGAAAATAATTATAAAAGGTCATTTCATGAGTGACCATCAACTTCAATATTCTTTATATCTATTTGTGAGTAGTAGATCCTTTTGGAAAATCAAAACATATAGAAACATATCCAAGATATTAATTCCAAGATAAAAAATATAAGGAACCATGTATTCTTTAAAGATTAAAAAACTTTTCCCATTGAAGGTTGAAATTCATTTTCTGTTAAAAAAATTATGATACTCTATAATAAATCAACATCTCAATAGATTTAGTGAAAATTTTAGATGGATCTTCAAATGAAAAACCAACACTCTAATACCAATTGGATATCTCAATGATTTAAATGAAACATTGAGAGAGGGGATGAATTAATGTTCAATCAATTTTAATACTTTTCATAATTTTAATTATTATATTTTTTGTTGATTAAAAAATAATGATCCATACTTGATTCAATCACTCGATGGTTAGTGTTGAGTAATAATGAAATAAAATATCATGGAATAATGAGGTTTTTATAGGGTTTATCACATTATGTGAGTGAATAGTCCTTTATATGCAATGGGTGATATCCCACTACACACTGTTTGATTACCCATTTACCAATATTAACCCAATGAAAAGGTAATATCCTTACACCACTATTATTAAGTATATACCACACTATTCTTATACCCCCACACAAAAACAATCAAAATGATACCCAACCATGAAGAATAATAATAAAATAAAAACACTAATTATAGAATATACATCTTCTTCAACCTCATATTGATGAACAACGTTGAATCTTAAAGGAGAGTAATATTTTAAAAATATTTCTTGGTGATATTATCTCAGTAGTTTACTCTCACTACGAGAAAAAGGACTTTTTGCGACGGGAATAAATCCCGTCGCAAAAAGTCAGTCCAAGTGGTTATTTGTGACAGGGGTAACAACCCGTCACAAATAACCGATTATTTGCGATGGGATTTCGTGTCCTGTCGCAAAAGGCTTGGCGCGGGTAGAGCGCCAAACCGCGGGAAGGTTATTTGCGACAGGGGGATCCCCCTGTCCCAAATAGTGAAATATTTGCGATGGGCCCTGTCGCAAATACCCGACGGCGGTTAATAGCTTTTTGCGATGAGATGTCCTCCCATCGCAAAAGGTGTGTCGGCAGAGACTATTTGCGACGGCTCCCGTCGCAAATAACTTTTTAACCGCTGAGAGTAATTAATGCGGGCGTAGGTATTTGCGACGGGTAACCCGTCGCAAATAATCTAACCTATATATACCCCGATCCGTTTTTCTTCTCATTCCACTCAATTCCTAGATCTTGTTTCTCTCTAAACTCTGATTTCAGAGAGAAATTTTTTCTAAGTTAACTTTTTTGGACACGAAAAAGTTGTGAAACCGTCTACATCAATAACAAATCATATTTAAAGGCATTTATGTTTTATTTAATTTATTACTTATTTCAAATTTTTATGTTAATTTTTATTACTGTTGATTAGTTGTAATTAAATTGAATTTAAATTGTTTTGTCATGACTATTTATTTGTACTAATAAATTGAAATTTTTAGTATTAATTTTTAATAATTAGTAGTAATTAGTAATTATTAACGATAATTAGTAATGTAAATAATTAATTTGTAGTAATTAATAATAATTGGTAATAAATAATAATAAATACTAATAATTAGTAATAAATATTAATAAATATTAATAAATAGTAATAAATATTAATAAATAGTAATAAATAGTAAAAATGGGTCATAAATAGTAATAAAATATAATAATTAGCAATAAATTGTAATCATTAGTAATAGATTGTAATAATTAGTAATAAACTGTAATAATTAATAATAAATTGTAATAATTAGTAATAAATTGTAATAATTAGTAATAAATTGTAATAATTAGTAATAAATTGTAATAATTAGTAATAAATTGTAATAATTAGTAATAAATTGTAATAATTAGTAATAAATTGTAATACTTTGTAATAAATTGTAATAATTAGTAATAAATTGTAATAAATTGTAATAATTAGTAATAAATTGTAATAATTAGTTATAAATTGTAATAATTAGTAATAAATTGTAATAATTAGTAAAAAATTGTAATAATTAGTAATAATTAGTAATAAATTGTAATAATTAGTAATAAATTGTAATAATTAGTAATAATTAGTAATAAATTGTAATAATTAGTAATAAATTGTAATAATTTATAATAAATTGTAATAACTAGTAATAAATTGTAATAATTAGTAATAATTTGTAATAATTAGTAATAAATTGCAATAATTAGTAATAAATTGTAATAAATTGTAATAATTAGTAATAAATTGTAATAAATTGTAATAATTAGTAATAAATCGTAATAATTAGTAATAAATTGTAATAATTAGTAATAAATTGTAATAATTAGTAATAAATTGTAATAATTAGTAATAAATTGTAATAATTAGTAATAAATTGTAATAATTAGTAATAAATTGTAATAATTAGTAATAAATTGTAATAATTAGTATTAATTAGTAATAAATTGTATTAATTAGTAATAAATTGTATTAATTAGTAATAAATTGTATTAATTAGTAATAAATTATAATAATTAGTAATAAATTCTAATAATTAGTAATAAATTGTAATAATTAGTAATAAAGTGTAATAATTAGTAATAAACTGTAATAATTAGTAATAAACATTAATAATTAGTAATAAACATTAATAATTAGTAATAAATTATAATAATTAGTAATAATTAGTAATAATTAGTAATAATTAGTAATAATTAGTAATAATTAGTAATATTTATTAATAAATACTAATAATTAGTAATAATTAGTAAAAATTAGTAATAAATACTAATAATCAGTAATAATTAGTAATAATTAGTAATAATTAGTAATAATTAGAAATATTTAGTAATATTTAGTAATAATTAGTAATAAATTGTAATAATTAGTAATAAATAGGAATAATTAGGAATAAATAGGAATAATTAGGAATAATTAGGAATAATTAGGAATAATTAGGAATAATTAGGAATAATTAGTAATAATTTGGAATAATTAGCAATAATTAGAAATAAATAGCAATAAATAATAATAAATAGGAATAATTAGTAATAATTAGGAATAAATACTAATAATTAGGAATAAATACTAATAATTAGCAATAATTAGAAATAAATAGAAATAAATAGCAATAAATAGCAATAAATAGCAATAAATAGCAATAATTTGCAATAAATAGCTATAATTAGAAATAAATTGCAATAATTAGCAATAATTAGCAATAAATAGCAATAATTAGAAATAATTAGCAATAACTAGTAATAATTAGTAATAATTAGAAATAATTAGTAATAATTAGAAATAATTAGTAATAAAGAGAAATAATTAGTAATAAATATGAATAATTTGGAATATTTAGTAATAATTAAGAATATTTAGAAATAATTAGTAATAAATTAGAATAATTGATAATAATTAGGAACAATTGATAATAATTATTAATAAATTGTAATAATTAGTAATAAATTGTAATAATTAGTAATAAATACTAATAATTAGTAATAAATACTAATAAATACTAATAATTATGAATAAATACTAATAATTAGGAATACTTAGCAATAATTAGAAACAAATAGGAATAGTTAGTAATAAATAGGAATAATTAGTAATAAATAGGAGTAATTAGTAATAAATAGGAATAATTAGTAATAATTAGTAATAATTAGTAATAATTAGTAATAATTAGTAATAATTAGCAATAATTAGTAATAATTAGTAATAATTAGTAATAATTAGTAATAATTATTAATAGTTAGTAATAAATAGTAATAGTCAATAATAAATAATAATAGTTTGTAATAAATAGTAATAGTTAGTAATAAATAGGAATACTTAGTAATAAATATGAATAATTAGAAATAAATAGGAATAATTAGTTAGGAACAATTATGAATAGTTAGGAAGAAATTTTTAATAAATTTTAATAAATTTTAAGAACTTGGCACAATTTTCAGTGGATTGATGACACACCTTTTGCTCGATGACTTTTCTCCTTTCAACTCTCACCGACTCAAAACATTATGAAAAATGTGCTGCTACATAGGAATATTCAATCTCGTATGAATGAGATTGGATATGCATTCGTAGTATCACATTTTTATAATGTTTTTAGGTAGTGACAGTTGCAAGAAGACAATTCATCGACGAAAAGGGGGCTCACGAGAATGAATATGCATAGCTCTGACCAGATTATTCATTGTGATTTCAGTGTGAGAAAGATGCAAGTAAATGAGCCGTCAGACAAAAGAGTAGCCATCAATCCACTGGAAATTGTGTTGCCCTTAATTAATGGTAATTATTTTGAAGTAATAGTAATTAGTTATTTTTTTTTTCAGATAGTGTTTTTATAATTTCAAATTATTCAAAAACAGTGATGATTTTATATTTTGTAGAAAAATATGGAACAAGGAAGTCGACATCAGTCATTATTAGATGATCATGCTTAGATAAATCAGCGCAGAAATCCAAATGGTTCTGGTTTAAATCCTATATATATTGAGGGTGTTGAATCTTTCTTAGCATTTGCATCATCAAAACCAGAATATGTTTCAGAAGGCACAATTAAGTGTCCTTGTAAAAAATGTGCTCTGAGAACATTTGACACATTTGAAAAGGTTGGGGGACATCTCTTACGGTTTGGTTTTCAACCAGATTATGTTTTTTGGTATTAACACGGTGAATTCAGTTCAAGATAAGATACTAATAACTTGATTCTAGATCCTTCACGGTTCCAACATTTAGTACATGATGTTATAGGTACATCTCTTCAACAAACTGAAACTCATGATGATATCAATTTTACTCCTGAGTTGGCACCATCCAAATTTTATGAGTTGTTGAGGTCTGCTGAGGATACATTATATCCTGGTTGCAAGATAAAAAAATTAGAAGAGGTTTCAAAATTTATGGCTATTAAATCAGATAATGAAATGTCAAACAACTGTTTTGATCTGATATTTTCTTTGTTTAAAACACTGTTACCTGAAGGAAATGTGTTTCCTACAAATTACTATGAGAGCAAGAGGCTGGTTCATAATCTGGGCCTTAGTTATCGGAAGATTCATGCATGTGAAAATGATTACATCTTATATTCTAGTGAAAATGAGTCGTTGGATAGTTATACCACATGTGGACAATCAAGGTATAAAGAAGCTCAACCAGGGAAGTCTGGATCAATTCCTGTAAAACAGTTGATACATTTCCCCCTTACACCCAGGCTGCAACGTTTATTTATGTCTCATAACACAACGTCAATGATGTCATGACACAAAACCAATATTTCAACCAGTAAAATCTTGAATCATCCATCTGATGGTGATTCATGGAAACATTTTGATCGTCTTCATCTGTCTTTTTCTTTAGAAGCCCGAAACGTGCGATTGGGTCTTTCTACTGACAGTTTTTGTCCATTTGGTTCTTATGGTATTCAGTATTCATGTTGTCCTGTCTTTATAACTCCGTACAATCTACCTCCATGGATGTTGATGAAGGAGCCCTATATCTTTTTGACCTTATTAATCTCAGGAAATCCGAAAAAGAATATTTATGTTTATTTGAAACCATTGATTGATGAGTTAAATGCATTGTGGAGTAATGGTGTTAGTACATATGATGTTGTTGCGAAAAAAAATTTCACATTAAAAGCTGCATTAATGTGGATGATTAGTGACTTTACGGAATATGGCATGTTATCTGGCTGGAGTACACATGGTCCGAAATAATTTCCTTATTGTATGAAAGACAACAAAGCTTTTATGCTCGTCAATGGAAAAAAACCTTTCTATTTTGACTGTCATTGTAGATTTCTTCCAACCGATCATCCTTTTCGAATGAACAAATCTCATTTCAGAAAAGGAACAATTGAAAGGAATGAACCTCAAAAAATGATCTCAAGTACAGAGTTAAAATCTGTTTTATTTTCATTACCTCCCATCACATTTGGGCCAACAATAAACCAATAGAAAATTCATGGTTTTTGGGAAAGAACATAATTGGATAAAATGAAGCATTTTTTGGGATCTCCCATATTGGTCTGATTTGTTGGTCCGCCACATGTTGGATGTCATGCATATTGAGAAGAACTATTTTGATAATTTATTTCATAAAGTTTTGGATACACCAGTTAAGACCAAAGATACTATAAAAGAACGATTAGATCTTGCCCAAATTTGCAGGTGAACAGAACTTGAACTATTTGAAAATGTCAGATCACAAAGGTTAATGAAGTGAAAAGTAGCTTATACACTATCCAAGGAGAGTCACTTATTATTTTGTCAGTGGATTGCAGATTTGAGACTTCCAGATGTCTATGCTTCCAATTTGGGAAGTTGTGTTAAGAATGGTCATATTACCGGATTAAAAAGTCATGATTGTCATGTTATAATGGAAAGAATTATGCTGATTGGATTTAGAGGTTTGTTGAATCCTATTATTTGGGATTGGATAACATATATATCATATTTTTTTAGAGACATTTGTGCAGCGACAATAGACTACGATGCGCTAAGAAAACTGGAAGAAGATGTTGCTGTAATTATATATAAACAGGAAAAAATCTTTCCGCCTGATTTCTTCGACTCAATGGAACATATGAAATTACATTTTACACATGAAGCTAAATGTGGAGGTCCAGTACAGTTTCGATGGATGTACCCATTCGAGAGATGCATGTAGAAATTGAAGAAAAAAGTACGTAAAAAAGCATCAGTTGAAGGCTCAATTGCTGAAGCTTATTTGCAAGAGGAAATTTCTTTTTTCTGATCTCACTATTTTGAATCTGAATATCCCTCAAAACAAAACCACATGGGATGGAATGAGGGAAATGTTAATGATGAAATGGAAAATCAATTATCAGTTTTTAATCATCCAAATCTTGGCTTCAGTGGAGTTCAAGAATGATGGCTTTCAGACGATGAACATCACAGAGCTCATACATATGTTCTGTTCAACTGTGAAGAAATGATAGAATTTGTACTGTGTGTTCTTTTATCACTTATTTTATAATTTCTGTTACAATATGTAAACTTATTTTATTTTTAGGTTATATGATAATCATATCAAGAAACAACTTCCAAAAATTACAGCAGCTTCTCTTGAAGAACACATACATTTTTTTTTTCTCAATGGTTTCAAAAACTGGTAATATAAATTATTGATGGTTTAATATCAATTAATTTTACTATTTATTATATTGATAATTGTTTTAAAAAATTTCAGGTGTCTCAACATGCTGATAAAATTGATAATCAACTGTGCATATTGAGTAACCCACCATCCAAAATGGTTAAATCTTATAATGCATATGTGGTGAATGGTTTTCGATTTCATACATGTGCATATGGGTAATAAAAAAACAATGAATAGTGGAGTTTGTTTTAGAGGATCACATCATAGAGAAACTAAAGTTGACTTTTACATCATTCTGAATGAAATTATTGAGCTATGTTATCTTGGAAAGAATTACATAACGATGTTTAAATGTCGGTGGTTGGATACTGAGAGAGGTTTGTGTATTCATCCGACTCATGGAATCGTCGATATTAAATATGAAAGTCTTCTTGTAGTAAATGAACCATTTTTCCTGGCTCAATAGGAACATAAAATTTATTATGCGAAGTACTGTGCTACTTCAAGAGACCTGAGTGATTGGTGGAGCATAATAAAAATGAAATCTCGGGAAAATCAATTTACTCAAACTGAATGTGGTTCTGCTGAAGTGGAAGGAATTGAATTTTTTCAAGAGACTACTCAAAATCCATCTTTTTCACAAAGAAACATGAATATCAATGATGACACCCCACAATTAAGGGTCGATGGTGATGAAGATGTTAATGATGTTACAAATGAATTTTAAATGAAAAGGGATGGTGAAAGTGAACCTCATATGGATATTGATGATGGTGAGGAGGAATATGAAGACATTGATATCATCAGATATGAAGATGATGATGAAGGTGAAAATTGACATAGTTAAATGCTGGTTATGATCATAAATAATATATATCTATATATGATAGTTATTTTCAGCTATCTGCTAACAACAATCATTTTGTGTTTCAGATGGATCCTAATCTATTTTGTGAGTTGCAGGAGGCTGATCTACCTTTGGATGAGGGGGATGTGGGATCATCTGACCCTCAACCTACTGGTGGTTCAGGAGGTACGCGGAGGGGGCACGGTCTTGCACGAATGATGATTCTTGATCCTATCCCCAAGTGACGTCCATGTCTTGGCTTCGATCCACACACACAGAGGTATGATAACCTATATATTTTAGTTAGCGTTTTCATTAATTTATTTATATATATACTAATTGTTTGATTATTTATTCTTTTTTCACATTTTTGTGAATGTAGCTATTGGACAGGGGAGTGCTATCTTGCACAATTATTTTTCTCAGACACAGATCACATGAGAATAGATTCCCATTGATGTGCAGCTCGCCATGTACAATCATTGGTTGGTACAAAAATAAATAATATTTATTTTGAAATTTATTTTATTAACAACTTGATATTATAAATTATTTGTAGGGTTTATGGTATCCCATCGAGGATAGCATGCATGACGCTATCCATGCAGCATGGGAGGTGGCTATGCGTGATCATTTGCGTCAGTTTTTGCACAATTTGAGAAAGATGACCATTAAGAAAGCAGGAGAGAAAGTATTTGATGAGTCGTGTAGAGCCCACCGACCAGAGTACATTTCATCTTAGGTTTGGGATAGATTATGTGCACACTGGTTGGGTGGTGGATTTCAGAGGAGGTCTTCATTGGGTCAGCAGAACCGGGGGAGACAGGAGGTGACACATCAAGCTGGTAGCCGTACATTCAGTACGCATAGAGAGAATCTGGTAAGTATATTTTTTTTAAAAAAAATATAACTTTAAATATAAACATTTTATTTTATATTTCTGTAGGCAGTCAAGAATCCCGATATTACAGAGTTCAACGTTTATCAGAGGATGTATAGTGATCCAGCCACTGGAGAGATTAGAGGTGATTTACAGCATCAGATTATGGTTAGTATTATTTTTCCAGTTTGACAATTAACTGCATATAATATTTTCACAATTATAATTTCAAATTGGAATTGAAGGAGTCATATGAGGCTATGAGCTCTAAGACACAGGTTGAGGGTCAGGATGAGGCGACTGATCATACCAGTGCACACCATTTCGATGAGGCGGCATGAATGTAGGTGACTCAGTATGGCTTTGAGAAGGGACAAGTAGTTGGTATCGGCTCTCATGTGACTCCTGGTAATTATTATGGTACTGCTGCGATGTCGACGTCTAGCTCGAGAGGAGCTCATGGAGAGGCATCATCTTCTGCCTCACAGTATCAGAAGCAGTTACGAGCTCAAAATGACATTATAGAGAGTTTGCAGAAGCAGCAAGAAGAGATGCGCCTGCAGCTGTAGCAGCAGAAGTAGCAGCACGGGGAGGAGATGCCTCTATGGCAGCAGTATCATCAGGAGCAGATAGAGTACATGCGCCGTCTGACTCGTATTTTGGGGATGAAGTTTCTTCCACCATCTCCTTCAGCTCCTCTACCTCCTCCAGAAGACGACCCCCAGTGATTTTTTTTATGTTAAAAACATTTGAATTCAACATTTGTTGTAATATGAACTATTTACTGTTTCTGTCTTTTATATTGGTGCGAATATTAGATAATTTAATTTTTAATATTTTATGTTTTTTTTTGTGAATATTGATAATTTTAATAATTTATATTTTTATTTTATTTTAATAATATCAATATTATTATTTCATTAATCATAATTTTATTAAATATATTTTTTCAGTATTATATTTTTTAATGTTTGTTTATTTTACTAATAATAATAATAATAATAATAATAATAATAATATTTTATGATTTTTTTTAATATTATTTTGTGAATATTGAGAATTTTAATATATTTTTATTTTAATTATTTTAATAATATTAAAATTAATTTTTCAATAATCATAATTTTATTAATTTTTTTTAAATTTATTTATTATTTGCGATGGGATATGTTGCGATGGGTTCCCATCACAAATAGTCTAAATAATTTTTTTAAAAAAAGTATTTACGATGAGATTAGGGACCCGTCACAAAAATTATTTGCGATAGGCCCGTCGCAAATAGTCTAAATAATTTTTTTTAAAAAGTATTTGCGACGAGATTAGGGACCCATCTTAAATAGTCTAAATAATTTTTTTTATAAACATATTTACGATGGGATTACGGGCCCGTCACAAATACTTGTTGCGACGGGCCCATCGCAAAAATGTTTATATATATATATATAAAGTATATAATTAGAGACTTATTTGCGATGAGGAAGTATCCCGTCGCAAAAAATATTTTTTGCGACGCCGTTTTCTGCCACGGGCTATTTACGACGGGACCCCATCGCAAAAACTTATTTGTGACAGGATCCCATCGCAAATAGCTCGTGGAAAATATCTAGAATTCTAGTAGTGTCTATATTTTTTTCATCACATGATGTAATATTATACATAGATTTTATCATAAAACACTCACCCACTTTATCCTACACTGACCCAATAATGATACTCACAAATTATCCCTCTCCTTAATTCATTTAATAACATGAGTTCTCATAACTTCATCAATATAACCACTTCTCTAGACGTAATTTGGCTTTCCCATAATAAAATTTCTTAAATATTCATAAATGATTGGGAATAACTTTCTATTTTACCAAAAAAAAATTTAAGTGGTTTAAGGAATTTTCTTGATTGAAATATTATCTCCTATTATACATGACATTATCAAAAATAAATTACATGAAATAATGTAAAAACATGATGTATGAAGTAGTATTTTAATTTTATTCCACAAAAATATGAAAAATGTAGGATTTTCATTTTTTATAACACAATTTTTTCATGATAAATGAATTCCATTTTATTTAATTTAACTCTCACCATGAAGTAACTTCTCATATTCTATTCCATTTAACTCATTCTCTAATTAGAATATTTTCATTGAGTTGATTAGTTTACACTTATGTTCAATATATCGCTTCTATGGTCAGTAAAATTTGTCAAAAATATGACACTAATCTCAATTCATTGATCAAAATCCATGAATCTATGAAAATTATTTTGTGTGTGTAGGATGTGATAACCTATCCAATTTATCTCAACCCATTGAGTAGAAGTAAAGTTTTGTCATACAAAATTTCAAGCTTCATAAAAAATTTCATCATGCTCAATTCTTCTTAAAATTCTTCCAAAAACACATTTAAATAATTTCATAATTAATTTAATGCTAAAATTTTCAATAAATTAAAAACTATAAATATAGATACCATAATAAAAACAAATCACATAACGATGAATGAATTTATTGAGCTACTCTCATAAGAGAGGTTCGTGGCACCACATCACATGTTAAAGTGATTTTTTTAGGAAACTTCATCCCTAATGGAATTTTCCTACTAATAAAATTCTTATATGATGTTTTATGTTATCTAATATCATAAAAACTATTAGTGTAGGCTACGTATCACTCTAAAATATTGTTTTAGTAGGGAACTCAAAATTCTTCTACTTATACTAGGATTTTGGGAGGGTGATTTGTCCCTAATTTTTTTGAATCCATTGAAGTGATATTATTATCATAATAGTGGACTAATTATCATCTCATCATAGATCTCTACGAGGAGGTGAAAAATCCTAAAAAATTTACCCCTCAGTGCTTACCGAGAGATTCAAACTCGATATCTATCTCTGATACTACATAAGGAATTTGTAAAGAATAATTATCATTATAAAAAATTGGTCCAAGAGAGAACATATCATTGTACCTCGTATACTTATAACTCAAGAAGGTGGCTATTTTACACTTTTACCAAATTAATTTTGGGGTGCTAATTATAATCACAATGGACCAATTTTCATTATGGCCTTTCACCCAATGGGTAGGTGGAAAATCCTCAACAAGATAAGAAACATAAATAAAATATTAGTTGATTAAAACTAAATTATATATGGTAGTCACAAAAAAGGATAGGTACAAAAAAATCAATGTTGGTTTTTGTACAATTATTCATAAGAATAAGAGGGAAGAATAAAAAAAGAGTACTTAGGTTGGCTAAGTATGGAGAATCTAGGGATCCTAGCATTCTAGATGGTCTAAGTAAGGCACGAAGGTAGGATATGGGAGTTTTTGGGTAGTGTTATTGGTTTTAGTGAATCTCTTGGGTTGATAGAAAAACTTTAACATGATTTTTGGGATGTGGCTTGTATTGGGGTGTTTGTTCATACAGTTTCCTGGTCACTTGTCCCTATTTTGTTAGATTCTAGGGGTTGGATAGGGATAAGGTTGGGTAAATGGGTGGGTACAACATTGAAGAGAGAAGAGAGATACCCTATAGGATTTATTATCCTCTAATAACATATTTAAATATGGTTACAAAAGGTGTTGTCTCTTAAATTAAAAAAAACTATTTATTTATTAAGAAAAATAAAGATACAAATGGTTTGAGATAGGTAAAAAAGAATATTTTAAACTAATCATGATAAATGGATACATAGTTAAATGTGATTAATCGAGATACCCCCACATACTAGATAAATAATAACTCATAAAATACTTATATCTATGATCTAATTTTAGGATTTGGGGTGGGTACAACATAAAATAAATAAGTGAGAGTCCCTATAGGGTTTCTAATTATTTGATACTATATTCAAATCAAGATAGAAGAGGTCCTTCGTGTGAATTAGGTTGAAACTATTTATTTATAGAGATATAAATAATTAAGAGATACAAAATTCAAACTATTAGAATAAGGGTATATGATAGACCTAGTCATAAAAAATGGATCTTGATGCATACATATATTTGATACATTATAACTTTAGAAGTCCCTATATCCATTCCCCAGAAGACATTATATGTATGTATTTTATCTTTTCTTTATATATTTATATTTTTAACATCTATATGAATATATATTTATGGAGTTCTATCATTAAAATTAAATAATAGAAGATAATCAGGGTATGTTTCATGGTTTTCACTCATGAAAACAATCATAAAATTATATTTAGTATTTTATAGAGGGTTTAATGGGGGGTAATGACACTAAGTAAACATACTATTATTTTCCAAATACTTTACCACTTTCTAAAATATATTTTGAGTTCATATATAAATATACATATATATATATATATGTATAAAAATATTTATTAATTTTGAATTATTTGTTGTTATTATTATTATTACACATAAATAATGGTGTCACTTATTCCAATGGTTTAGTCAAACTATTGGTATAAGGCACTTATACTAATGGTTTAGCCAAACCATTGGTACATGTGGATGTAAGAAAAACTTATACTAATTTTTTGGCCAAACCATTAGTGCAGGTATCCAAAAACCATACATATAGAAATGGTTTTCTCAAAATGGTACAATTTTCTCAAATTGTTGGTATTGGTCCATTGAAATAAGTCAGATTTCTAGTTGTGAAGGGTTGTGATTTCAGGATGTTCTGGGGATCTAGATGAAGAATTCAAATTCAGATACTCAGTGAAATATTATTGTGATTTTTGAAAATTTCCAATTTTCTAATTATTTTATTCTATAAGGATAAATTCCAAGACTTGGGACCCAGACTTGGGGAGGCTTGCAGCAGTAGAAGATCAGTGGAGGTAGGCTGGGTATAATATCAAAAGAGGTAGGATGGTATATATGCTTTTTTTATAGAACTAGGTGGAAAGTGACCATGTATAGATGATGAAAGTGTAGAAGAAATTTATTGAATAAGGATTATTCCAAAAGTATTACATAAGGTTTTATGGTTTTTTAAAGGTCACATAAGATTCCTCAGGGGGCTATGTGAGATTAACTTACACTGTTCACCAGAAGACAATGGTTGAGGTGGTGTAATCCATGGGAAATCAAAGGTGATCATGATCAATAGTAGGATTTATAGGAAGTTTGAAAGGTAGTGGAACCGGATCAACCAAATGGCCCAACTATAAATAGATGGGATGGGGTTATTTATTGAATGTAACAGAAAACCAGGATTGTAATATTTATTTTTCTGATATTATAAATAAAGTAGTATTGTTCTCCTATGGAGTAGGAGTAAAGTTTGAACCATGAAATTTATTTTTTTATTTATTTTTTTCTTTTTTTCACTTTTATTATTATTCAAGGAGTTTTTATTGTTGAAGTGTGGTGATTTTGTGTAGTAGATGGGGTAATTTTGTCTTATTAGTTATGATATATTCTTTCACATGTTTATCGATTTCTATAAGTTCCAAAAATTTTTATGTTCTTGATGTTCTAGAGGTTTTATTCTAATAATAGTGTTTTTGGACCTAATAATAGCATCATAGCTTAGGGTTTAACATGACCTAGTGCAATCAAAATTAAACTCTTAGGTATATTCTTTTCCTTATGTTTTTTCATTTCAGTGGGAGTTATCTCATTCAAATGGAATGAAATTAGAAGAGGAAAAGGTCCTGATTGTAAAATTTTATGGGATAGACTTTTGATTATGGAGTATGAATATAGAAGATTATCTATTATAGAAGGGCCTCGAGCTTCTATTTAAATGAGTAAAACCGAAAGAAATAGATAAAGAATAATGGGAAAAGTTTTATAGGAAGACACTTAGTGTGATATGGATGTTGTTGTATAATAATGTTATTTATAACATTTTGGAGTTAAAGAGCCCCATGGAATTAATTAAGTCTCTTACTAATATATATAATAATCTATCAGTAATAAAAAAAGTGTTATTGATGTGAAGGTTATTTGACATGAGAATGTCAGAAGGAAGGCCATAATAAGATCATGCCAATGAATTCAATATGATCTAGAGTGAATTGGAATCAATAAGAGTAAAGTTTGTGGATCAAGTGTGGGATTTGATATTTTTAGTAATTACCCCTAAAATATTAGGGATAGTAAATTTCATTCAATGAAAATATTTTAAGAAAGAATAATATAATAGAGAAAGAATTCAAAGTAAGTCGACTAGACCCATACCCTTTTGTTGTAATTATGGGAATAAAGGGAATATAAAGAAATATTGGAGGGTAAAAAGGGTTAACCCTAAAAGGATAGATTTTGAAAGTTATGTAAATATCACAACTAAATGAGAAAATATCTTATTACTTAGTGTAAAAACTCCATTTTAATCTTGGATTATTGATTCTATAGAAAAATTTTAGTTTAAATTCTAGAGGGGGAACATGAATAATTATATTTTTAGAATATTTAGTAAGGTTATTCTTATAGATGATGTGAATCTTGAGATTATAAAGAAAGGTAATATGAATGTTATCATCTCAAATGGAAGTTTTTTAGAGTTACATAGAGTTTGGTACATACTCATTTTATTGAAGAACTTAATTTTTATTGGAAAACTAATTGAAGTAGGTTTTTATACAATGTTTTTGGGTGGAGTGTGGAAGATCACTCAAGGATCCATGGTGGAGGGAAAAGATGTTAAGATAGAGTTTTGTATTTTATAGGAAGATCATATGGAATTTTTTTTTGGAACAACAACTTCTAAAATTCTGGATTTGTGGCATTACTATCCTAGACACATGAGTGAGAATAAAACATGTGTATTAATAGCTAAAGGGGTGTTAAATATCAGTCACATGAATTTCAAAACACATAAGAGTTGTATTATAGGAAATAAGAGAAAGGTATTGTTTGTGATTAATGGAAGAACAAATAAGTCTTGAAAGTTATATATTGTACACATGGATATTTGGGAGCCTAATCTAGTTCATTGTCATGGAGGGTAACTATATTATATTACCTTTATTGACGATTTAAAATGAAAGGCATGGGTAAAATTATTTAAGAATTTTTTTATAACTTAGTGTTTTTTAATGGAAATCCATGGAGGAGAAATTGGTCAAAAATAATCTTAAGTTCTTAAGGTGAGACAAGGGTGGTGAGTATGATAGTAGGAAATTTTAGAGGTTTTTCTAAAGAAAAGGGATTAGTTTTGAGAATAATCTACCCTGGATTATAGAACAAAATGGTGTGTAAGAACAAAAAAACCAGATTTTGAATGAGAAATATCAGAGAATGAGGTTTCATGAAGAGTACCCAAAGTATTTTTGGCTTGAATCCATAAGTTGTTTTGCCAATCTCATTAACATAAGTCCTTTCACACCCATTGGGCATGATATTTCTAAAAAACCATATCCCAAAATAATTGTTGATATATCTCATAAGAAGGTTTTTATAAGTCTTATATATGTACATGTTGATGCCAAGGATTGGAAAAAATTGTATAAAAATACCAATCATGTTATTTTATTTGGTATGGTGATTTTTTGGGTTTTAGCTTTGGGATAATGAAAAAAAATTGTCATCAAAAGTCATAATGTTCTCCCCAATGATAAGGTCTTATAGAAAGACTAGAACTTGGTGGAAGACATTATTGAGAATATATAATCAATAGAGCATGTATAATTTTATTTGAATGGAAATATAGAAGATCAATATGTTCCAAAAAGTTCAGAAAAAATGAGAATTATAGAAGATTCAATATAACAAGAAGTACCAAAAATCTCTAAAACTGCCGAAGCTCAGAGAAAAGTTCCAAAAGATAAATTTTAGAAATAAATGGTTTTTTAAAGATAAAAGTTTCATATTGAGATAAATAGGTATTATAGTATCATAAATTAGATTCATAGGTTTAGAACTGATCTAAATTTCATGACTTTTATATATGGTGGAGAGCTTGTGAGCACTGAAGAAATGGTAAGTCTCAATGATTTTAGAAAGTGGGAGTTAACTATGAAATAATAAATAGATTTTTTATATTCAAATAGAATATGGGAGTCAATATAATTACCACAAAGAAAGAAAGAATTGTAAAAAAAATGGGTATACTGATTAAAGGAGGATGTAGATGGTAGTAAGTGGTACAAGACCATGTTAGTTGCTAAAGGGTTATAACAAAAGGTATAGATTTCTCTAAAAAAATTCTCCTATGGTCAAGCATACAACTATTTAGATAGTGTAAAGTTTGGTAGCTTCAAAAGGGTTACATATTGAACATTTATATGTAAAAGAAACATTACTTCATGGTGATTAAGAGGAGTAGATCATCATAAATGATCCAAAGGGTTTCATTGATAAATGGAATGAAGTCCTAGTGTGCAAGATGAAAAGTATCCTATATGGTTTTAAGAAATCACTAAGGTAGTGGTACTAGAAGTTCGATGCCTTTATGGCTGAGAAGGGGTTTTTTTCAGAGCAATGTTGATCACTGATGTTACTGTAAGGTATTCCAAAATAGATTTTATGTAAATATTATTTTGTACATGGATGATATGATTTTGGATGATCTATACATGGATCAAATTAAGGATTTAAAAGGTTATTTTTTGGAAGGTTTTAGTTAAAATATATTAGTAAAGCCAATTGTATTTTGGGGATATAGATTGAGATGGTAGAAAAATGGAACATTGGTTTTGAATTAGAAGGATTATATCTATAATCTCATATAAATATTCAAAATGATTTGATGAGAACCTGTTATCACCCCATTAGTCAGACACTTAAATTTATCTAAATAGAAAGAACCTAAAATAGAATATGAGGAAGCGCACATGGTGAAAGTTCCATATAAATTAGTGGTTAGAATTTTTGATGTATGTGATGGTTTGTATGAGGTTAAAAATTATGAATACAATGGGATTTGTTAGCAGTTATATGGATAATACACAAAAAAATCACTAAGAAGTTGTAAAGCGGATTCTCTAATTTCTCAAAGGTTTGGAAGATATAGACTTGTGTTTAAGAATAAATGATATATTTTATAGATATGATGATCAAAATTTGTAGGGGAGATGAATGAATGGAATATAACCACATGGTTTGTGTTCAATTTTAGAGGGAAACCCATAAGTTGGATGTCAATAATATAGCCAATAGTTTCAATTTAGATGATGGAAATTGAATAAATGGTTGTCATGAAAGTAGGGAAAGAATTGATCTAGCTGAAATAATTATTAGAAGAACCATTGGGAAGTTAAGAAAGTGGGTTGTTGTTATGTGATAGTAAAAGGGTTATTTATCTAGTAATTAATCTCATATTTCATTCATGGATGAATTAAATTGATATCAAGAATCATTTCATCTGAAAGATACTAGAGAAAGGGGTGATAGAACTATGGAAAATTATTGAAAGTCAGAATCCAGATGACATGATGGCTAAGGACTTAGTCTAAGAAATTATAAGGAATCATTGTGTCTCAGTGAGACTCGGGAAACATGAAGGTAGAAATGGACACATTGGCTATTTATATGGAGGATGCTGGGTATTTTTGAATTTTCCTATGTGTTGGTGGTTACATTGAATCCTTGAAATATGTCTTCAAGTAAAATATTGTAAGGATTTTGTAAGACTTATTTCATGTATTAATTATTTGATTATGGAAGGAGTAAGTCTTAAACTCAAGACTCAGACTTGGAGAGGCTTAAAATAGTGGAATATTGGTAGAGTCTGGTTGGTATGAATGTTTATTTTCTGAAATAAGGTGGAAAGTGACCATGTACGGATTATAGAAGTGTAGAAGATTTGTCTAACATAAGGATCACTCCAAAGGACTTATATAAATATTTTTGTGGGTTTTCAAAGGACACATAATATTTGGGGGGGGGGTTACATGATATTAACTTTATGGGTTTAATTTAATCATCTAATGATCATTAGAAGTATAAAACAACCTAAAAACAGCCCAATCTACCTTCAAGAAATAAAACATGTAAATATATAAATAAATAGAGTTGAACAGAGTACCTGGTATTCAGAAACTGTAGTAGATTCTATCTTAAACTTTGATGGAGTGTGTTTGATTTAGATCACTAAAGTATCAAATAAATGCTTCCTTCCGTTGAGGGAGTACACCAATAAAAGGATCCATGATCATATTGTGAGGATTATTATATGCATGAAGGGATGAAAATTCCTTCACCCAAGGTGATAAATAGGATATGGGAATTAAGTGAGTTTTGCATATGGATCAGCAGTATATCTCTCTCATATATATGATTGGATTATATCCTCTTATATATACATTTTTGATGCTTTTTATTTCATGAATATTGTTGGAAATATTGAAATGGCTCAGATTTCATCACATGACACCCGAGTGTTACACAAATTGGATTGTTCATTCATTGAACACTTTAATGAATGAGGTGTTTCATCCATAAATGAACTAAAAATTTGGGTTTTAAGTGATTAAATTATGTAGGGGGTATGTGGAACCACACATGAATCACATGTATGTCAAAACCAAGCATGGTTCTTAACCAAAACATCATATGAAGCGCTAATATGAAAACCCATATTTTAATTCACCTTAATTCACGATCCATTACATAAAGATACACTTAATACAAACCCATAAGATCATGAGGCCTAGTTTCTTTGGGTAATTAGATACATAACATAAAAAAGTCAAATAGAAAAACAATAAAATTATTTAAAATTCCTTTAACATGCTCTTAAGAAAATCTGTTTCTCTTTTAAAACTACATGAGATAACCTGGGGACATACATAAGAAATGGGTGAGATATAAAACCTAGTAAGGGAATAATAAAAGAATAGAATAAGGTAAATAAATACATGTGATACAATTGGAATATCAAGGTACCATAATAGGGGTGAGAATCATAAACTTGAACATCAAATAATTATATAAAATTATAACATAAGGGAAATATGGGAATATGAAAACAATATAAAACATGAAATCATAAGCATAATTCAAGGATAAATGCCAAGAAACCATAACATAGTGTGTTTAGAATAACCTCCCTTGAACCGTACATGTCATCTCATGAGATAAAAATATTATATGATGCATTCACTAGTACAATCATGACCTTTAGCGGCCTCCAAAAGCCATCGCTAAAGGTCTATAGCGGCTGCCTAGCGTCCGCCAACCGGCGGCCGCTTTTGGCCCGTCGCTGTTGCTATCAGCGACCGCCATTTGGAGGACACTGTAGGCAAGATGGAATGGGCTATAGCGGCCGCCAAATGGCAGCTTCTATAGCCCAGAGTTACAGTGGCCGTCAAATGGTGGCCGCTACAGGTGGCGATGGAATCACCTACAATGACCGACTAATGGCGGTCGCTATAGGTTTTTAATTTTTTTTAAAATATAAATAACATAATAAAATATACCCACATAAATCTCATCAGTCATCTTAAAATATCTAAATCCATCATCAAATATAACTGCATAACAAAATTTAATAACAAAATTAGTACCGAATAAAAACCTATAAACAAATAATTGAAACAAATTAACATATTTCAATTCAAACTTACTGTAAAAGATTGAAAGTATTTGATTTTCAAAATATATTCATAATTTTGATTACCATTTTAAAAATTTAAAATCATTAATTCTATGGTTCTAATTAGATTGTGGCCCTATGATTTCAGGTCAATCTGACGTCGTCCGCTATGAATTTGACCGTTAAATGTCCGTTTTGGACATTTATGACACCAGAACTGTGTTCTTGGTCACCGCAGGAACACATCACCTCTTATTGATGTTCCATATGCGCGACCATTTCAAAATTCACTCACCCATTGTTGTTGTCTGATTTCTGCCCATTCCGACATCGTTCGGCCCGTTTGGACCCCCCCACGCGCGTTTATGAAGCGCGCCCAACACTTAAAAAAGGAATATTGAGATGTACTGTGCACACCACACATAAGATTGATGTTAAATATTCTCATACACATCAATAATAATAATTATATTGTTGCCTTGTGATTTCAGGTCAATCCGACGTCGTTCGCTATGAATTTGACCATTAAATGCCCGTTTTGGCCGTTTATGACACCAGAACTGCATTCTCGGTCACCGCAGGCACACAACACCTCCGATTGATGTTCCTTATATGTGACCACTTCAATATTGACTCAACCATTGTTTTTGTCTGATTTCAGGACATTCCGACTTCGTTCGGCCCATTTGGACCCCCACGCGCGTTTATGAAGCGCACTCAACACTTAAAAAAATGAATATTGAGTTGTACCATGCAAAACACACATCTGATTGACATTAAGTCTATGAGAACACTTCAAAATTCACTCACCCATTGTTGTCGTCTAATTTCAGGCCATTCCGACATCGTTCGACTAGTTTGGACCCCCACGCGCGTTTATGAAGCACACCCAACACTTAAAAAACGCATATTGAGCTGTACCGCGCAAACCGCACGTCCGATTGACATGACATATTTTTTTAATGGTAACTAATAGTAATTATATTTTTTCCTAGTTATTTCAAGTCAATCCGATGTCGTCCTCTATGAATTTGACCGTTAAACGCCCGTTTTGGCTGTTTTTGTCACCAGAACTACTTTCTCAGTAACTGCAGGCACACGATACCTCCGATTAATGTGACGTCTATGAAACCACTTCAAAATTAACTTAACCATTCTTTTCATATGATTTCAGGCCATTCCGACTTCATTCGACTGGTTTGGACCCCCCATGCGCGTTTATGAAGCGCGCCCAAAACTTAAAAACGCATATTGAGACATACCGCGCAAACCACACGTCCGATTGAAATTTTTTATCCTCTTACACATCAAAAATAATAATTATATTGTTGCTCTGTGATTTCAGGTCAATCCGATGTCGTCTGATATGAATTTGACCGTTAAACACCCATTTTGACCGTTTATGACACCAAAAGTGTGTTCTCGGTCACTACAGGCACACGACACCTATGATTGACATACCATCTACTTGAACACTTCAAAATTCATTCACCCGTTGTTTTCTTCTGATTTCAGGCCATTATGAATTCGTTCTGGCCATTTGGACCCCCAACGCGTGTTTATGAAGCGCGCTCAACACTTAAAAAATGCATATTGACCCATACCTCACAAACCGCACGTCCGATTGACATGCCGTCTCCTTGTACATGTCACAAATAATAATTAGATTGTTTCCCTATGATTTTGGGTCAATCCGATGTCGTCCACTATGAATTTGACCATTAAACGCCTGTTTTGGCCGTTTATGACACCATAAGTGCATTCTCGGTCACCGCGGGCACACGACACCTCCGATTGATGTTCCGTTTGTACGAAAACTAAAAAATTCATTCACCTATTGTTGTCATCTGATTTCAGGCCATTCTGACTTCGTTTTTATCATTTGGACCCCCCCCCACACGTTTGTGAAGCGCACCCAACACTTAAAAAACGCATATTGAGTCGTACCGTGAAAACCACACATCCGATTGACGTGACGTCTCCTTGTACATGTCACAAATAATAATTATATTGTTGAATTGTGATTTCAAGTCAATATGATATCGTCCGCAATGAATTTGACCCTTAAACGCCAGTTTTGGCCATTTATGACACCAGAAGTGCATTCTCGGTCACTACGGGAACACGACACGTCCGATTGATGTGACGTCTACCCGAACACTTCAAAATTCACTCACTAGATGTTGTTGTCTGATTTCAGGACATTCCGATTTCGTTCTACCCATTTGGACCCCCCATACGCGTGTTTATGAAGCGCACCCAACACTTAAAAAATGAATACTAAACTGTACCGCGAAAACCGCACGTACGATTGACATACCGTCTCCTCTTACATGTCATGAATAATAATTATATTGTTTCCCTATGATTTCAGGTCAATATGATGTCTTCCGCTATTAATTTGACCGTTAAACGCCTATTTTTTCCGTTTGTGACACCAGAAGTGCGTTCTCGGTCACCGCGGGCACACGACACCTCCTATTGATGTGCCGTCTGCTCAAACACTTTACAATTCACTCACCCGTTATTGTCGTCTGATTTCAGGCCATTACAACTTTGTTCGGCCCATTTGGACCCCCTCACGCGCGTTTATGAAGCGCACCCAACACTAAAAAAATGCATATTGAGCCGTACCTCGCAAACCGCACGTCTCATTGATGTTTCGTCTACACGAATAATTCAAAATTTACTCACCCATTGTTGTCTTATGATTTTCGGCCATTACGATATCGTTTTGCCCGTTTGGACCCCCCACGTGCGTTTATGAAGCGCGCCAAACACTTAAAAAACGCATATTGAGCTGTACCGTGAAAACCACACATCCGATTGACATGATTTTTCCTCGTAAACGTCAAAAATAATAATTAGATTGTTTTCCTATGATTTCAGGTCAATCCGATGTCGTCCGCTATGAATTTAACTGTTAAACGCCCGTTTTGGCCCTTTATGACACCAGAACTGCGTTCTCGGTCACCGCAGGCACACGACACCTCCAAATGACGTGCTGTATATGCGAACACTTCAAAATTCACTCACCCGTTGTTTTCGTTTGATTTCAAGCCATTATGACTTCGTTTGGCCTGTTTGGACCCCACCACGTGCGTTTATGAAGCGCGCCCAACCCTTAAGAAAACACATATTGAGCCATACCATGCAAACTGCACTTGTAATTGACATTCCTTCTCCTCATACAGGTCACAAATAATAATTAAATTGTTTCCCTATGATTTCAAGTCAATCTGATGTCGTCCACTATGAATTTGACCGTTAAATGCCCGTTTTGGCCGTTTATGACACCAAAAGTGCATTCTCGGTCACCATGGGCACACGACACCTCAGATTGACATTCTGTCTACGCAAACACATCATAATTCACTCACCCATTCTTTTCGTCTAATTTCAGGCCATTCTGACTTCGTTCTTCCCGTTTGGACCCCCCACCACGTGTTTATGAAGCGCGCCCAACACTTAAAAAAAGACATATTGAGCCGTACCATGAAAAACACACGTCTTATTGGCATTCCATCTCCTAATACATGTCACAAATAATAATTCGATTGTTTCCCTATGATTTCAGGTAAATACGATGTCGTCCGCTATGAATTTGACCGTTAAATACCCGTTTTGGCCGTTTATGACACCAGAAGTGCGTTCTCGGTCACCATGGGCACACAAAACCTCCAATTGACATGCCGTCTATGCAAACACTTAAAAATTCACTCACCCATTATTGTCGTTTGATTTTAGACCACTCAGACATCGTTCAGCCCGTTTGGACCCCCCCACGCATGTTTATGAAGCGCGCCCAACATTTAAAAAATGTATATTGAGCCATACCGTGCAAACCGCATGTTTGATTGATGTTTAGTCTCCTCTTACACATCAAGAGTAATAATTAGATTGTTTCCTTGTGATTTAAGGTCAATCCGATGTCATCCACTATGAATTTGACCGTTAAACGTCTGTTTTGGCCGTTTATGACACCAGAATTGTGTTCTCGGTCACCACGGGAACACGACACCTCTGATTGACGTTCCATCTGTGCGGCCACTTCACAATTCACTAAAATATTGTTGTCGTCTGATTTCAGGCCATTCCGACTTCGTTCGGCCCATTTGGACCCCCCACGCTCGTTTATGAAGCGCACCCAACACTTAAAAAAATGTATATTGAGAAGTACCGCACAAACCGCACATCTGATTGACATGACATTTGCACGAACACTTCAAAATTAACTCACCTATTGTTTTTGTTTGATTTCAGGCCATTTCGATACCATTCTGACTGTTTGGACCCCCCCTCACACGCGTTTATGAAGCGCGCCTAACACTTAAAAAACACATATTGAGCTGTACTGTGAAAACTGCACATCCGATTGATGTTCCATCTCCTCGTACACATCATGAATAATAATTATATTTTTTCCTATTATTTCAGGTCAATCCAATGTCGTTCTCTATGAATTTGACCGTTAAACGCCCGTTTTGGCCGTTTATGACACCAAAACTATGTTCTCGGTCATTGCGGGCACACAACACCTCTGATTGACGTGCCATCTATGCGACTACTTCACAATTCACTCACCCATTTTTTTCGACTTATTTCAGGCCATTCCGACTTCTTTTGGCCCATTTGGACCCCCACGCGCGTTTATGAAGCGCACCCAACACTTAAAAAAATGCATATTGAGCCGTACCGCGCAAACCACACGTCCGATTGATGTTCCATCTTCTCATACACATTAAAAATAATAATTAAATTGTTTTCCTATGATTTCAGGTCAATCCAATGTCGTCCTCTATTAATTTTACCATTAAACACCCGTTTTGGCCGTTTATGACACCAGAAGTGCGTTCTCGGTCACCGCCGGCACATGACACCTCCGATTGAAGTGCTGTCTGCCCGAACACTTCACAATTAACTCACCCATTGTTTTCATATGATTTTAGTCCATTATGACTTCGTTATACCCATTTATACCCCCCACATGCGTTTATGAAGCGCACCCAACACTTAAAAAAACACATATTGAGTTGTACCGCGCAAACCGCATGTCTGATTGACGTGTCGTCTGCGTGACCACTTCACAATTCACTCACCCTAGAAAGCTAAAGATATTGAAAGAGTTATTGGGCTTCTGCCAAGAAACAACTGCCTAAAGTTTCTCTCCATCCACTGACACACCTTCCTCTGAGATTATTTGACCCAATAACTATACCTAATCAATAAAAAAATGACATATATATATCTTTGTGTATAGTCGATGATTTATAAGTGTAATCTAGATGATGTAAAGATAGTGGGTATGATCATCATCAGTCTTGGAGTGCACAAATATGTCATCCAAAAATACTAAAACAAACTAATCTAGGTAAAAATGGAAAATTCTATTCATCAAGGATATAAAAACTTCTAGAGAATTCATCAACACAAATGAAATTACCTCATGCATGGGGTTCATTCTTATCTTGATCACCAATATCACTGCAATGTCCACCATCTTTATTAGAAGCCTCCAATATATATCAATATTATGTATCTTAAACATATCAATAAAAGTCAATCAGAGTATGGTTTGTTTTATTGTTTGCATGTGGCGCCACTTGTTGCATTGTTATTTCATCAATACGTGATGACATCTATAACAACCTATCCTCATACTCTGCACGTAACTACTGAAACTGTGCATCAAAATTACGTTGCATATCCTACATGGAAGCATCTATCTCGGTCTGTGTGCACATCCCTGAATCTCTGCATGCACCCATCACATCTGCTCTAACAAATGCACGTCGTGGGACACCACCACCATAAGTCAAAGAATAACCATGACCGTCATGCCCCACGACACGGTGAAATATTTCATCTCTACGCACAGTACTACGATGTTGCTCCTCTGGAAACTCCACTAACTGAGCGTCAAACTGATCCAGTAGCATATAATGAATCAATGAACAAATATGAATAATTTATATAGAATAAAAATACATTTATTAGTAAATAATTTTCTTACTATAACACCGGCAATATCGAGATCACCTTACCTATGAGTCCTCACCCATATGGACATCTGATCGATCAACTCACTATGTTGGTGTAACTATAATAAAGGGGTTCACCATGTCATAGTACAATATTTTTAAAATATGAATGAATAGTAAATTCTAAACTTACATCTTGTCTGAGTTGTGACACATGTTGAGTGCCAAGTCTGGAAGGTGTGCCCTGCATCACCCGATTATGTGAATGACGAGCAGACTCGGTCTACATTCAACGTATTTACTTAATAGACATTTGAAAAATTAGTCATTTATAGATTAAAAGTAATAAATCTTACCATTGTCGCCTCACTTGACCAAAACGCAACCAAATCCTGCCACTGCGCAGGAAGAATGCCCAGAGGGACTCGCTGTAGAATTTCTGGAACACCCACAAATGGTGTCCAGTGATCTCTCTTCACCCTTGACTTGTAATCCTTCCATAATTTTCCGCATTTGGACATACATACAGCCCGAAACTCATATGGACAGGATGTCGAATTATCCTGTTAAAAAAAATTGTCAGTAGATGGGACAATAATAATAACAATATCATGAAAAATTAAACATTGAATTTACTTAAACCTCCCTCCATAATCTGTCCATCATATCCTGGTGGAAATAACTCCATTCATGAGTCGTCAGAGGGAATATGTGTGAGTCTTGTATCATATGCCCAAATTGACGACTCAATGCAGTAGCACCTTCTCCAACTGGATGAAATGTGTCATCAAATAACACATCCAATCGGGCTCCAGAGTTCTAGGATCGAAACCCTCTACCAGGACCCCGGCGTATGCTGGAAGAAGCACTATATCCTGATAAACATAAATTTATAATTCAATTACAATATAAATTAATGATTACAAACAGTTAGGGAAATATACATAGAAAATTACAATCAATTAATTTAGAAAAATGAAAACATACATACCGACAATATCACGTGAACCACTATAACCACCCTGTAACATACCTACATTAAAAGAAATTATAGTTAAATCAAGCAATTTTTATACATATATAACTCATAAACATTTTTACAAACAATAACTGGGGATATAATTAAAATTTTCACTAATAATGCAAGTCTATAGTATCTCCTTCAAATATCTCTCTAGACCATTGTATATCTTCATCTCATATAGCTACTGTTGTTTGGTCAAGTTTTTGATCAGGAAATGTGAAAACTTCAGGTTCCTCTTGGTCAATCAGAAAAACCCCTCTTCTAGAAATTTTCACCACAACTTTCCAATCACAATCAATTCTGACAAAGTAAACTTGTTCTGCCTGCGATGTCAGTATGAAGGGCTCATTTATTACTCGGTCATCTTTATATAGAATATTATTAAAGTTTAATAATGTAAATTGGAAGTTATCAACTTTTATTCCACAAACCAGATCGAATCAATCACACCTTAACAATATGTGTTTTAAGCCACGACCATAAATAACCTCAATAATATCTCTCAGCAATCCATAATAATAACCCGAACCAACAAAAGAACAACCAACACCACTATTTTGTGTGGCTCGGTTCATGTCAACATCGCTAATACGAAATCGGAATCCGTTAGCATCTAAATACCTGTAGCAATGAGCTGTAATAAATGGACCATCAACTAGTTGGTTGAGTTCTTTGCTCACATGATGGGTTAAATCACGTAACTTTTGAATCTGAAAATTTCAAATATATAGTATAATGGATAAAGGATTGTGAAAATACAACTAAGTTGCACTATAAAAATATTAAATCAATTATATGTACATGAGTCTTGAACCACTCATGAAATGTATTGAAATGATGTTTTTGAATTTGATAGTCAGTTGCACGAGGACTTTCACGTTTCAACTCAGCGATATGCATCCTAAATCACAAAACAATATAAGGTAAGCAATAAAATAAATATAGAAAAAAATACACATCAACTATCAAACTTACTGTATCAATGGAATAACTTATGGAGTGTTGAACAACACATATCGATGAGCTTGAACCCACTCGTCGTTCCACATATCAGACATTATTCCTTCTCTAATTGGACCCTCTTCATTCTTGGAGGGTTTATCTATCTTTGTTTCAACCTCATCAATATATGAAGCACAAAAATTAGTACACTCATACATTAAATATCCCTTGGAAATTGAGGCTTCTGGATGAGGTTTGTTGCACACATACCGTTTTAATGTATTTAAGTATCACTCTATTGGATACATCCACCTGAATTGCACGGGACTACCATTAATGACTTCACCAATTAAATGCATAGTCAAGTGAACCATGACATCAAAAAAATATGGCAAAAATAGTATTTCTATGTGACTTAGTGCAAGTAAAATATTGTCCTGCAGCTTTTTCAAATCACTCATGTGATGATTACTAGAACAGATCTGTCTGAAAAAATTAGAAACTCCAATGAATGGATCAAAAACTTGAGCAGGTAAGCAATCACGAATTTCTATAGGAATTAACTGTTGAAGAAGAATATGATTATCGTGACTTTTCAAACCCTATAATGTCATCCTCATCATATTCACATGCTTTAAAATATTATAGTAATAACCATCTGGCACCTTAACGGTCTTCAAAATTGATAGAAATTTTTGTTTATATTTTTTACTCATTGTGTACTATGCAGCAGGCATGTATGTCCGATTAAGTTCACCTAGCTGTAAATGTAAAGGTTTTCTCAATCCCATTTCTCACAAATCATTTCGATCATTAGCACTGTCCTTTTATTTCCCCTTGATTCCTAAAATGGTGCACAATATATTTTCACATACATTTTTTTCAATGTGAATAACATCCAAATTATGCCTTAAAATATTATATTTATAATAAGGAAATTCAAAAAAAATACTCTGTTTCTTCCAATTATGACTTCACTTTCTACTTGCAGCAGGAATAGAAGGCAATGCAGGAACCAGTAAATCTTAAAAATCATACATTGTATGGATGTTTTCTTGATCAAGTTTTGCACAAATTTCAACCTCAGACAAGTATTTGTTGTGATGGGTCATACTCTCTATTCCAAATGAAACGATACACGTTCTTTTCTAAACCTGTGCAATGTAGGAAGAAACCGTTTGTGACCAAGATATTCCCACTTTCTACAGTGCTTAATCCATATAGATTTCTTACTCTTATTACAACAAGGGCAAGCAAATTCTCCTTTTGTACTCCAACCTGATAAGTTAGCATACGTGGGGAAATCATTAATTATCCATAACAAGGTGGCCCAAAGTCTAAAAATTTAATTAGCTGCCGAGTCAAAAGTCATTACACCATCGACCCAAAATTCTTGTAGCTCATCAATCAAAGGTTGCATATAAACATCAATTTTATTGCCAGATCCTCTCAGTCCATCAATTAGAATTGACAGTAAAAAAAAGGTTGCTTCATACATAACCATGGGAGAATTTTGTATGGAACCAACACCACTATCCACGTACTATGTGTCACACCAAACATAGACTTAAATGGGTTAAAACCATTTGCTTTCAAACCCAGTTGAATATTACGATCATCTCAGGAAAATTCTGGGTGTCTTTGATCAAACTCTTTCCATGCCAAAGAATTTGCCGAGTGAGTTAATTTATCAACATATTTCTTTCTCTCTGAATGCCAATTCATCAATTTAGCAATTTTAGTGTACAAGAATAATCACTTCAGTCTCGGTTTCAGTGGGAAATAATGCATCTATTTAGAGGCAACTTGTTTCCCTTGATTTAAGAGTCTCCCAGGAAGAATCTAACTACCTTGATTAATCTCATTGGTCTTCCACCTGGATATATAGAAAATAGTACAAATATTTAATTGCGCATTATATTTTCTGAACAACATACAATTATTGCAACACGCATCAATTGTATCATATATAAAACCAAGATCATCGGTCGACTTTCATGCTTGATAGAATGACTCTGGAATCTTTGCTCCAGCAGGGAGTACCTTCTTCAACAATACCAACAACATGTCGAATGAGGTGTCTGACCACTAGTTCAAGGCCTTTAGGTGTAACAATTCAACGATGAATGATAGTTTACTAAATTTAGTGCATCCAGGATATAATTCAGTATGTGAATCATCAATAATTTCAATTCTTCTACATCTGCAGAAGAACAAGGATTACTCAATCCAACGTCATCATTTACGACATTACTGTCTTCAGGTTGAAACTGACGCATCATATCATTGAGAATTATGTTCATCAGATCAACTGTTCTTGAATCAACATTCATATGAATACTTTCTGAGCGATGAAATGAAATAGAATCTTCTCCATGACATGTCCATGTCTTATAGTTTTTTAAAAACCAATTCAAAAACAAATGTACTCTAACACTATCTCGTTTGAAGAGATATCTATTTTCAAATTTTATGCATGGACAACTAATCATATCGCTTGGAAAACTATTGGTAAAATCCATAAATCGCTTAATCCCCTCATTATATTCAGCTGGAAACCTATCTTTCATATCAATCCAGCTCCTATCCATATTTGTATTTAATATAAATTAAAATTGAAATATCTAATTTAAATTCTAAAAAAACACATATCATTAAAATTTAAAAACAAAATTTGAAGGATAAAAAACATTACCTGCAGAGGACTCGACCATGGGTAACGAGGTGTGACTCGATTTCAGATCCATGAAGACGCAACGACATGACGACAGGGGTTCAATGGATGGACTCGAAAGGGGCGAAACCATTGGACGAAGCGTGGGAGGGTTCTACACGGTGGGGAACAATGGACTGGGAGGGTCCAACGGAGGCAGGAGGACTTTCCGGAGGGATGCAGTAAGGCCGAGAGGGGACGAAGACATCAGGACTATCCGAAGGTGTAGCGTAGAGGCAGGGGGTGGGGGTTTCTGGGTTGCGGGGGTGTCGGGGTCACGGGGGGTGCAGTGATGAGGCAAGGTGGTGGGGGTTGCTGGGGTTGTGGGTGGCGCAACACGAAGGCAAAGGGGTGGGGGTCACTAGGGGTGGGGGTCTCCGGGGGTTGGGGTCGCCGGGGGTTGCCAGGGTCGCCGGGAATCTCCTGGGGTCGGGGGTCGCCAGGGGTCGGGGTTGCTGGAGGTCTGGGGTCGGGGTCGCCAGGGGTCGGGGAGGGGTCACTGGGGGTCGGGGTCAGGGAGGGGTGGGTCGCGGGTTTGGGGATGGGAAAATGGGGTCGTAGGGTCGGGGAGGGGAAAATTATGGTTTTTGGTGTATTAAAATGTAGCGGCCGCCATTTGGAAGCCGCTTTTGATAGTATTAGCGGCCTCCAAATGGAGGCCTCTATAAGTCCCCCACCTCGAAATCTAAAAATTATAGTAGTGATTGTGGGGATATATAATTCTAGTCCCCCCAAGCACATTCATATTATGTAAATGCATAAGTGTGCCACATAAATCATTCAACATAGGATCATATTTCATTGAATTTAATCCTATGATTAAGGATCATGGGTAACATACATATATGTAACAAATAAATGAAGGATAGGTACATCTAGGTGAATACCATTGAGTGGAAATGGGGATGAGTATTCTCTACATAAATTTTTGGCATTGAAATATCACAGGATAATTTCAGCAGTATAATGGGGGTATATAAAGATTCATGGAAGGTTTTAATGAGAGTTAAAGGGGTATTTAATCAATTTTAAATTAGAATTAAATTAAAAGGTATGTGTAAAAATGTATCCCAACATTAACAATTGGGAATCAAAAGTCATATTATAAATAAGGTTCTTGAATAAAGAGTAGAAGGAGAGGATCCATTACATTGAGAGGATGCTTCTTAAAGATTGAAAGGAGATTATTAAGATCTTGGGGACACCTTGGTAGGGATATAGAGAGGTAAGTGCAAATAAAATTCATTATCCAAGGTTTTTGAGTGAATAAGAATGATAGGTTGGGTGGGTTTTTATAGAAAAATAGAGGGTAATTCTTTATTAATTTCCAAACTTAGGTTTTGGATTCTATATGATAAAGTAATCAAAACCACAAACCTTACCATGGTTTTGGCCCATTATTTATGCCAAATAGAAGTTGTTTTCATTATTTTATAAATATAATATCCTAAATCATTAAAACAATACCCTTAGTTATGTGGAAGTTAGTCATGGTAATAAAGAATTGATTTAAAAATGTTAAAATATAATAAAAGTTTTTGAGGATTCATTAAGGGTTTATAAAATTAATAAAATAACTTCAAAAACACATTATTTTAAAGGGTAATTGTAATTTTGGTCTTGGATACTATTTATAGGATTTATTACATCACTTTTGGCCTTTTATGATGTTATAATATATACTATATAATTATACAGTATTTAATTTTTACCTAGAAATTTGACTGTCTCATAAAATTCTGAAAACTTCACCATTGGATAATGTCAAAATGATAATTTAAAAAATAATATTTATTTTATCAAAAATAATTATATAAATATGATAATTTACACTTTTAAATAAATAATCACTGTTTATTGAAAAATACTAGTTTTTTTGACAATAAAAGTTTTTTTGACCCTTATAAAAATTATATGTGGATTTATAAAATTATATTAACATTTATATTTAATAAATAACATTTTATTAAAATATCATTTATTTTAAAAGTTCTTAAAGTCATTAAAAATATTCTCTTGATTGAAACTATATATATCCCAAAAATACAATTTGTGTTTCATTGTATCAAAATCTATTTGTTTTCAAACTTATTATTTATTCATTATAAATTTATAAAAAAAGTTAAAAAATTATTAATTTATGTAAAAAAATATAAATATTTGTACTTTTAGGGTTAAGATATATATCCTTTTATTAAACCAGTAAATTCTCTAAAGGAAAGGTGTACGGTGGTGAAATTTTCTTAGAGTGGTTCAACAAACATGGTTTGGTCCAAGATCTCGATGATCTTGAACTTATCTTGTAAATATTTTCTATCATGCTTGAGTTGTTGAATATCATATTGGAATTAGTTAGGGAAAATCCCAGTGATACTATCTCCCTCAGAATCTCTGATAAATAGGCTTCATAGGGTACGATCCTACTGGTTGAGGCCATCAGTTACTTTGTCTATTGTAATTTAATTTATTATAACCCTATATATATACTAATCATATGATCACTATTTAACAACTATTATAGTAATGGTTATGATGTTTAATGGTATTTTAAATTCAATAGTATATAACTTGTAATAGTCCAAAAACCAAAGTAGTTCATGTATATTATATAATTTCATTTCTTAATGAGGCATTTACTCATTTAAAAGGGAATTTCATTTATAAATGTTTGGGTCATTAAATTATTCCCATATTTAGAAAAATTTACCTTGAAATTTAATTCATTCACTAAAACAGATGAGGGTACTTATTTTTGATCACAAAATCTAGTTCCCAAGTGACTTCCTCAAACTTATGGTTTCGCTACAACAATTTGACTAGGCGAGTTGTTATGTTTCATAGAACCTTTTCTCTATAATTTAAGATCTTCATCAGTTGTTCCTCATATGAAAGATAATTCTAAAATGGTACCACCTATGGATTCAGTACATGTTATGGATCTATTATATACATCCTCAAGAGGGATAAGTGTAACACATCATGTACTTGATATAGGTTAGGCGGAAGTGATAGTCGATATGACACCGCTCTGATGCGATCAAGGATCCCAAAGGGGCCAATGTATCTTGGAATAAGATTTCCCTTATTCTCAAACCTCATTAATTTATTCCATGATGATATATGAAGTATCACTTTATCTTTAACCTCAAAGTCCAGGTCTCATAAATGATTGTATGCATATATTTTCTGTTAACTTTGAGTGTTTTTCATATGTCATTGAATGGTTTGAACCTTATCCATAATCTCTTTGAAAATATTAGGCACCATAATCTTCTACTATACAAATTCATACCAATATTTTGGATTCCAACATCTCTTCAAATATATATCCTCATAAAACTCCATTTGAATGCTAAAATGGAAACTATTATTATATGAGAACTCCACTAGGGGAAGGTTCCGATCCTAACATCCTTGGAAACCCATTGAAAAAGATATAAATATATCCTATAGATTTTGAATGGTTCCTTAAAAATTACCATCTATTTTAGGGTGATAAATAGTGTTAATTATTAGTTTTATATCCAACACTTGTTGAAGGATTCTCCAGAACCTCAATGCAAACCTTAGATCTTGATAAAATACAATAGATAGTGGAACTCCATGTAGTATTACCACTTATATTATGTATATCTTGGTGAGTTCTTCAAGATATAAATATTACTTAATATGAATGAAATGTGCTAAATTGGTAAGGTGGTCAACTACCACCCATATGGTGTTATTTACTTTAGGTTTATTGGGGAGTCCTATGATGAAATCCATGGTTATGTTTTCCCATTTCCATATAGATATGGGTAATGGTTTCATCATAAAATTGTACTTATATCATTTGGACTTAGCTTATTGGCATACTGATCATCAGGATACAAATTATTCAATATCCCTCCTCAATTTATCCCACTAGAAGTTTTACTTCAGATATTTTTACATCATAGTGATTCCTAGATGAATAGATATGGATGAGATATGCACATAATCTAAAATTTCCCTATATAGTTCTGGTTTTTATGGACATATCTGGGTTCCAAACCTTATAACTCTATCTTTAGAAAAGTTGAACTCCAGAATATTTTCTACCTTTTTATATAAAATATCATAATCTTTTTGGGTCTCCTTGATCCTCTAAAAAATAGATGGTTGAGGAGTTATTTGATCAAGGTAGGATTAATATCCTTTTATTATTCCCATTTAAATTCTTTGCATGTCTAAGAGGATTGGATCCATTGAAATCCTCATTATGGATAGGGTTACAAGATCCTTTATACTTAGAGAATCTACCACCTTGTTTTCCTTCACATGATGGTAATGGATTGAACAATCAAAATCCTTGATCATATATAACCAACTTCATTGGCACATATTGAGATATTTTTGTGTAAATATATAATTGATCCATTTATGATCCATATATATGTCATACTTCTCCCCATAGAGATAATGCTACTAAATATTCAATGTGAAGATAAATTCATCCAATTCTAGATCATGTGTTGGGTAGTTTTTCTCATGAATATTTAATTTTATGGATATTTAGGCTATCAATTTTTCATCTTTCATGAGTACACAACCCAATCCATTTTTGGACACATCGTTGTAGATACCAATCCTTACATATTGAAAGGTAATGTGATAATAGGTGTAGTGATTAGTCTCTTCTTTATCTATTTAAATATTTCTTCACATTAATCATTCTGAAAAACTTCACCCCCTTATGAGTTATCTTAGTTATTGGGCTTCAAAATTGTGATAATTTTCTCACAAATCAATGATAGTACTCATCCAATCCAAGGAAACTATAGATTTCTATAGCTGAGGTTTGTCTGGTCCATACTTAAATTGCCTCTATTTTTGGAGGATCCCAATATATACCTTTTATGGTGATAACATTATTCAAGAATATTAGTTTCTAAATCTAAAATTCACATTTAATATAATTTTAATACATCTTTTCTTTCCATAAGGTCTTTAGTAAAACATTCAAATTCTCCTCTTGTTCCTCCTTTATTTTGGATTAGATAAGAATATAATCTATAAATACCACCACCAATTTATTAAGGTAATCCTTAAAGACTAAATTCATTATGTCCATGAATATTTATAGAATATTAGTGATTATAAATGGAATCACTATGAACTCACAGTTTCCATAACTTGTATGAAAATAAGTCTTTTGGACATCCAACTTCTTCTTCACAACTTGATAATATCATGACTGAATATCCACCTTAGAGAAGTAATGGGGTCCACACAGTTGATTGAACAATCCATAAATCCATGGTATATGATAATTATTCTTTATCATGATTTTTTAAGATAAAAATAATCAATAAAGAGGTGAATTGACCCATCCTTCTTGATGAATAAGGCTAGTGCACCATAGGATGAAGCACTTGGGCATATAAACCCTTTATCCAGATTCTCATATAGCTGCTTCTTTAGTTATTTAAGTTAAAAAATGGCATTTTATGTGGAGCCTTGGATATTTTAAAAGATATGGGTGTGATCTTGATTGAGAAATAAACCTTACAATTAGGAGGAAGGCAAGACAATTATTCATAAAATACATCGGTGAATTCCCTTAAAATGGTAAATTCATCAAGGATGATATTTTATTTAGTCTTAATCATTTGAGCTAGATATGATTTATCACATAAAAATAATATCCATGCTTGAGATGATGATAAAAAAGAATATCCACCCTCATACCTACACTTGTATAGAATCAGTGGATGATTAGAGATATAGAGGGTGGTTTTCTTCTCTCATATTGGATCTATATAATAAAAACTAATCCATACCCAGAATAAAATCAAATTCTACTAAAGGAAGTATCACAAGGTTTGCTACGAAATTCAACCCAAAAATTTTGATAAGGGAGGAGTTATATACTTGGGATACAATAATTTCTCAATTTCCATTTTCACCAATAGGTCTACTTACATGTTTTCAGGTTGTATTTTAATAGTTCTACTAAATTGGCATGATGTTAAGGAATGCATTGAACCATGTTCACATAGGATATTTGAAGTTATTGAATAAAAGATGAGCCTACCTTTCAGTATTTTATCCTACTTTGAATTATTCAATTCATCCAAAATAGACTCAGGGATGAGAATTTTAAATCTATTAAACATATAAAAGGAAAAATATAAAAATTGAAGGGGTAAATCATAAATAAATTATATTCCTTAGACTATGAATTTATAGTTTTCAATCTAATTTATCCATGATATATTTCATAACATAAAATTTTATGGGAATTTTTGTTCCCTTCATAACGAATTATAAATAGTTTTTGAATTTCCTAAAGCATATCCCCTAGGAGTGTTAAACCACTTGTGCATCAAGGCCTATTTTCATGCACTGGGTGATGATTGAGTCCATATCAATGCACCCTTTTCAGGGTTATGACCACTAGATACAACTATGCTAGATCCATATCCACTTGTAGTATCCAAAAAGGGATGTATTTTCTTGGAAACCACATAGTCTATACTTTACCAAATTTTAGGGATGTTTTAAAATGTTTAGTATTATCCTTAATGATTTCACTAGATTTTTATAATCCTAATCCCCAAAAATAGATATAATTTTCTCTGATACCAAATATGAAAACCCATATTTTAATACTCCTTAATTCACGATTTATTATATAAAGATACTCTTAATACAACCCAAGAATATTGTGAGGTGTAGTGTATTTTAACACTTAGGTAGATAACATAAAAACTTATAATATAAAAATAAAAAGATTATTTAAAACTCCTTTAACATGATCTTAAAAAATTATGTCACTCTTCTAAAACTACATGGGATAACCTAGGGACATACATAAGAAAGGGATGATCTATAAAGCACAGTAAGTGAATAATAAAATCATGTCATAAGTTAAAGTATTACATGTTATCCAAGAGTTATATCAAGTTAAAATAAGAGGGGTAAGAATCATAAACTTTAACATCAAATCATGATATAAGATGATAACATAAAGGCAACATGGGAATGAGGAAACAATATAAAACATGACATCATAAGCATAAGTCAAGGATAAATGACAAGAAATCATAACATGGTGTTCTTAGGATAAACTCCCTTGCACCATACATGAAATATCGTGATATAAAAACATTAACCAATGTATTGGATGGATATATAATTCTGGTCTAACCCATTATATTCATATTATGTACATGCATAAGTGTGCCACATAGATAATTCAACATAGGATCATATTTTATGAAATTTAATCCCATGATTAAGAAGTGTGGGTTAAATAAATGTAATTACCCAATAAATTATGTATAGTTACATCTTGGTGAATACTATTGAGTGTAAATGAGGATGAGTATTCACTACACAAATGTTTGGAATGAAAAAATCATAGGACAATTTCAGCAAAATAATGGGGGTACATATAGATTCATAGAAGGATTTATTGAGAGTGAAAGAGTTATATAATCAAATTAAATCATAAGTATAGTAATAGGTAAGTTTAAAAACATATAACAACATGAAAAATTATGAATAAAAAAGTATAATATAATTTAGGTACTTGAATAAAGAGAGGGAGAGGATCCCTTACTCTGATAGGGTGCTTCTCAAAGCCTAGGAGGAGCTTCTTAATAGATCAGGGACACCTTGGGAGGGATCTAAAGAGGGAAGGGAAGAGTAATTTCGTGATTAAAGGTTTTTAGTGAAGATTAATGAGATTTTGGGTGGGTTTTTATAGCAAAATAGAGGATAATTATTTATTAATTTCCAAACTTAGGTTTTGGACTCAATATGATAAAGTAATCAAAACCAAAAAAAATACCAAGGTTTTCCCCATGGTTTATTCCAAACAGAAGTGGTTTTAATTATTTTATAAGTACAAGAACTTAAATAATTAAAATTATACTTCTATTTATGTGTAAGTGAGTCATGTTAAAAAAAATTAATTTAAAACCTTAAAATATAATATAGGTTTTGGAAGATTCATTAAGGGTTTATAAAACTAATAAAATAACTTACAAAAATTATTTTAAAGGGTAAGAATAATTTTGGTCTTGAATACTCTTTATATCATTTATTATATCTTTTTTTCTTTTATTATGTCATAATACATATCATATAATTATATCGTATTTAATTTTTACCAAAAAATTCAACTGTCTCAGAAAATTATGAAAAATTCATCATTGAATAATTTCAATGTGATAATTTCAAAAATAATACTTATTTTATCAAAATAATTCTATAAATATGATAATTTACAATTTTAATTAAAATATCCATATTTATTGAAAATTACTAGTTTTTTGACAAGAACAGTTTTCCGACCCTTATAAAAATTATATTTGAATTAATAAAAATATATTATCATTTATATATAATAAATATTTTTTGATAATAATATTTTATTGAAATATAATTTATTTTAAAAGTTATTGAATTCTTAAAAATAACATCTTGATTGAAACCACACATATCCCAAAAATATAATGTGCGTTTCATCATATCAAAATATATTTTTTTTGTCAAAATTATTATTTAATAATTGTAAATTAATAATGAAAGATAAATTATGACATCCCACATTTTTATTACATATATTTACATGAAATTTTATAAACAATGGATCTTTCAATTTTAGTGTCTTGGAAAAAAGAAACATAATACATGAAAACATTAAAACATTATTCTAATCCACTTGAAAGGATTATTAATTTGTTCATACTATGTAAAATTACTACATCTAATAACCTAGGGGCATAAATCAAAGGAAAGGGTGAGAAGAAGGCCCAGTAAGAGTAAACAAGGGAAATGATTTACTTTTGATCTTGAGGAAAATCAATAAGAACTTGATGATATACATAAAGACATGAGAAATGGAAAAAGGGGAATATCATAATAAAAAGAACATGAATCATAACTTGAAAATATGGATACAATATTTAATTTATACATTCATAATCACATCACCAAGGTCCATCCCTAAGGTGTCATAAAAATTACTAAGGTTATTCATGAAGGTATCATAAAACTTGTCATCTCTGCAATGTATTAGATATTTATTAGAGAACACCCTTAATATGTCTCTATTTTCATGTGATACAAATAGATCATAATCAAACCTTTCATAAATAACCAAAAAGAGAATAATCAAACCATTCATAAATAAACAAAAAGAGAATAAAATAAATGGTTTCATATTAAAATCATGGTGTTTTAAAAAGTGATTAAAAGATGATCATTATGTCATTTATAAGCCCCACAAAGGGAATTAGGGTTTTATGAATGTCAATACCAGAATCAAATAAATAATTTTTAAGTATTTTTTAATACCACTATAAATGAAATAGGTTTGGGTATTCAGATAAAGAAAATAAAATAATTTCTTGAGAAAAAGTGAGAGATTGTGAGACAAAAATTCTGCAGCATAACAGGTATGAAACATGGTTTTATAAAACATTTAAAAGAGAGGTAAAATGGTTCAAGAATTCATAAAATAATTATAATAAAGTATATGGAAAGAATAAAATAGAAATAAAAACATGGTATGAATATTTTAAAGACATACCACAAAAAAGAGAACTTGAAAGGAAAAGAGAAGTTGTGAATTCCCTTACCATGAAGAGTAACTTTAAAAACTCTATGATCGGGACCTTGGGGGATTAAAGGCACCTTGGTAAGACTCCTTGGGAGGTAATACTATCATAACTTCGTGTATAATTCTTTTTTAATGAAAGTAAATGAAGTAATAGGTGGGTATTTATAGTAAAAGAGAGTGAGTTTTTTTATTAATTTCACAAAGTACACCTCATTAGTGGTATTTGAAAAACCATGGGCTTTCCCATGGTATTTTCCCATGGTATTGGACACTTGGGACACTTAATATCATATTTTATTAGTCAATATTCTACTATAATTATTAAATCATGATTACATCATTAATTATGTCATTAAACAAGTTGAAAACTCAAAATTATATTTTTACTATTCACAAAAAACAAAACATTTGATAAAATTCTCATAAATTCACCATAACCTAATATAGAAATTATAAATTCAAAAATGAAATTTATTTTACCTTAATAAATTTATACATATGAGAAATTTAACTTTTAACTATAAAAATACTTGATTATTAAAAATAATAGTGGGAAGGAAATTCATAGCGACATGCATAATAAAATTCTTGACACTTGAAAAAAACATATTTTATAATTTAGAATTAAAAAAGATTTTTTTATAACACTCTTTAATTATAATAAAAATTAATAATAAATAATTATTTTAATATAGTAATAAAAGTACAATTTTTACCGAAAAAATAAATTTATCAAATTCCATCACAATTTTTAAGAAAAACCATTCTTGAAATGGAAATGATGAAATAAATATTTTATTTCAATAGTGCGATTGAATTTTAAGTAAATAGGGACTTGAAACAAAACCCCTTAAAATACCCACATATGACCTAAGGGTAAGCTGTGCGATGATAATGGACTCTTGCGGCGGCTCGGATAACATCGCCTGAGTGGTAATCTATACTAACTTGAACTTCTCCTGTATGAGATTTAGTTCAACCTTAACATGTTGAAGCTAAGATTAGGATTGGTCTAGAACGAGGCCTTGTGACTCTACCTCATTCCAAAGATCCGAAAAATGGTCTTCGTATGGCCTGAGTCTACTGGATGAGGCCATCAACTCTTCTTTCTGCATTAATTATCCATTATCATTTCTATTTATCAACGTTAAAAATTATTATTGTTTCAAATGGTAATATTAACCAACAGTCAAAACCTGATGGTCACATTTCATTTATACTTATATATTTTTATTGATTATGACATAATAAAACATACATTTTCAGGAAACAACATACTATTCAAAATTTCAGGTCGTTTCATTTTTCCCCCCTTAAGAAATTTTATCCTTGAAATTTCATCTCATACCCTCAGAATAGAAAATGTGTGGGTACTTCTATATCATAGTATCCTCTGGTTCCCACATGGATTCTTCATATTTGTGGTTACTCCACATCACTTTTACAAAGTGATACATATTATTGCATAGAACCATGTCTATATGATCCAAGATCTCCACCAGATGCTTCTCATAAGAGAGGTCGTGTTCCAATTGTACCACCTCTAGATTCAGTACATGTGAAGGGTTAGGTATTTACTTCCTTAAGAGGGATACATGGAATAATGATGAAATTGAGCTAGATTTGGAGGAAGTGCAAGCCGTTATGTGACTACTCCTATGTGATTAAGGATTTCATAGGGTCCAATGTACCTAGGGATGACCTTAACTTTGTTCCAAAACATCATGAATCTCTTCGAAGATAAAATTATAAGGAAGAATTTTTCACCAACATCAAAATCCAAGTCCCTTTGATGGTTGTTGACATAAGGTTCTAATATCTGATCATGATCTAAGGTTCACATCAAAATTCTGGATAAGTCTTCAACATGATATGTGTACTGAATTGAATTTCTGTATGGGCTATCACCCTCAAACTGATGGTTAATCTGAAAGGACTATTCAGAAATTCAAGTAAATGTTGAGAACATGCTCAATGGAATTTAAAGGTGGATTGGATCAACATCTACCATTAGTTGAGTTCTCATACAACAACAGCTTCCACTTGAGAATTCAAATGGAACCCTATAAAGATTTATATAGGAAGTGATGTATAAATCTTATGACGAATCTGAGCAACCTTAATGTGTTGCTGGATGGAATGAACCTTTTCTATCATCTCTTGCACAAGATCATGCCTAAGAAGCTTTATCTCACCATCTTCATCCCAAAAAGTAGGAGTTATACATCACTTCCTATATAAATCTTCATAGGGTTCCATTTGAATTCTCAAGTGGAAGCTGTTGTTGTATGAGAACTCAACTAATGGTAGATGTTGATCCAATCCACCTTTAAATTCCATTGATCATGTTCTCAACATTTACCTGAGTTTCTAAATAGTCCTTTCAGATTGACTATCAGTTTGAGGGTGATAGCCCATACAGAAATTCAATTCAGTACAAAGATCATGTTGAAGACTTATCCAGAATTTTGATGCAAACCTTAGATCATGATCAGATATGATAGAAAGTGGAACTCCATGTAGCCTTACCACTTCCTTCACATAAATCCTGGCAAGTTGGTCAAGAGAGAAATCTTACATAATTGAGATAAAATGGGAATTCTTGGTGATAATTTCTACTATAACCCATATCTTATTGTTTCCTTTGGAAGTTCTTGGGAGACCAGTGATAAAGTCCATAGTGATATTGTACCACTTCCATGCTGGTATAGGTAGTGGTTGTAATACCCCTTTAGAAAGTTATTGATCTACCTTCACTTGATGACATACCAGGCACCTTGTAGTGTATCTAGTAATGTTCCTTTTCATATTATCCCACCAATAATGATCATGAAGGTCCCTATAAATTTTCTATCTTCTAGGATTTATAGAGAATATAGAGCTATGAGTTTCATCCATCAGCTCCTTCTTTATTTCTATAATAGATGGAACACATAGTCTTGTACAAAATTTTAGTACACCTTCTTGATCAATATTAAACTCGAAAAAACTTCTCATCCTTCACAGACTCAAACTTCTTCTATAAAAAAAGATCTTCTTTTTGAGATTTCTTGATCTTATCTAGTAATGACAGTTGAGAAATCATTTGGCATAGGGTTGATGCTATCCCTTTTCTTACCATTCCCATGTCAAATTTCACTAGGTCTTCGATCAATGGATCTCCTTAAATCCTCATAATTTCTAGAACAATAACATCTTTCCTACTTAATGCATCAACAACTTTGTTTTCTCTTCCAGGATGATAATGAATTAAACAATCATAGTCTTTAATAAGTTCCAACCATATCCTCTATATGATGTTGAATTAATTTTGTGTGAAAATATACTTCAAACTTTTATGGTCTATTTATATATCACACTTCTCCCCATAAAGATAGTGCCTTCATATCTTAAGGGAAAAAATAATCACATCCAGCTCAAGATCATGCATAGAATAATTCTTCTCATGAGGCTTTAGCTGTCGAGATACAATAGAAATTTCCTTTTCATTTTGAATGAGGACTCACCCAATCCCTTTTAGAGATGCATCGCTAAAAATAACAAATCCTTCTTCTATTGAGGGTATAGTTAATACAAGTGAAATAACCAATCTCTTCTTCAGCTCTTGGAAACTTTCTTCACAATCCTTTATCCAGATAAACTTGACCCCTTTTTGAGTTGACTTGGTTAATGGATTAGAAATTCATGAAAAGTTTTTCAAAAAACTCCTATAATATCCCACTAATCCAAGGAAACTAAAAATCTCAGTTACTATTGGAGGATGATTCCTCTCCTTTACAACCTTTGTCTTTTCATGGTCAATTGATATTCCTTCACCGGTTAAAATGTTCCCCAAGAAAGAAACTTGATGTAACCAAAACTCACAGTTTCTAAACTTTTCAAATAACCTCTCCTTCCTCAAAGTTTGAAATATAACCCTTATATGATCTTCATGATCCACCCAAATTTTGGAATATATCACAATATCATTAATAAAAACTACCACAAAGTTATCAAGGTATTACTTAAAGACTATATTCATCAAATCTATAAAAATATTAGGTGCATTAGTCAATACAAAGGGAATAACAACAATATCATAATAACCATATCTTAATCAGAAGGCGGTATTTGGAATATCTTATTTATTCACCCTTAATTGATGATAAATAGATTAGAGATAAATCTTGGTGAATAATTGATCCCCACAAAGCTAGTAAAATAAATCATCAATTACTGGAAGAGGGTACTTGTTCTTTACTGTGATAATATTTATCTCTCTATAATCAATTCATAACTGCATAAATCCATCCTTATTCTTCACAAAGAGAATAGTTTCTCCCCAATGAGACACACTTGGCTGGATAAACCCCATCTCCAAAAGATCTTAGAGTTTCTTCTTTAATTCCTCCCTCCCCACATTATCCATTCTATATGGGGTTTTTGAGATCATCTTAAAACCAGGCATGAGTTCAATGGATAACTCTACCTCTCTTTTTAGGGGAGGTCTAGAAAACTCCTTAAGAAATACTTCATTGTATTTAAAAATGATGGGGACATTCTCTATCCTTATACTTGAAGGACCCCGGGACACCCTGAGAGGGGAGGGGTGAATCAGGGTTACCACTTTTTCTTTTAATGTGATGGATCTTGTTCCCACGTTGGTAGGAACTTGTTGAACCTGTATGATGATTATGATCAGAAATCAAACATTCACATGCACAGAGAAGACACAACCCTTTTTACTTGGTTCACCACTAAGGGCTACGTCCAAGGAGCATACGCCGACAGGTTGTCGGTCATACCAAAATCAACTATGCTTCACTAGCGGTAGATTACAAAAGTTTGGGTACAGTTACTCTGTCTCAGGCTCACTTCCTTTACAAAGGTTCAGGGATAGCCCACTGCGTCCCTCTGGTCACTCCCGTTGATTCCCCCTAGCTCACTGCCGTTGGTGAAGTCTCACTTAGTTTATAGACGCGAAGGTCTCTTCATCATTTTCATAAGAATGCATCCTTTGTTGTATGTAGATGCTCTATTGAAGTCCGATTCTCACCAGAAGCAGAATATCACTTTTCCTCGAATGTATCGGGTAGTCTCCTGGCTTTCGTGTAGCTCCAAACAGGCCGGCGGGCTTCATCAAAAACTGGCGCGTTTCTCCAAGTCGGATGTGCAAGTCCCAATACAGCGCTCAAGTCTAGACTGGCGTGCAAGTGTCACTAACGCACCTGCGCGACGCTTCCTTCCCCGAAAACAAACTTGCGCGGTCCACTTCCTTTCTCTCCCAAACCACCTTGGGCGCTCAGCAGACAACCGGCGCGCAAGCTCTACTTGCGCGACCAAACTACCACCTGCGCGGCTCAACCACCAGCCCGACGAGAGCTCGAACAATCTCTAAGTCTCGAACTCCGTTGGAAATGAGGAGGGGTGGTCCAGTATTTATAGGCAAACTGGACCCCCTGTGCGGAGGCGCACAAGTCCCTCAACGGTGCGCAAGTCTTGTCTCTAGTAACCTCTGTCGCGCAACTCACTTGCGCGACCCAACCAACACTTGCACGACCTTCTTTCCTTAGCCAAATTTTGATGTTATGATCCTCAAAAACATATGGCGCGCAAGTCTTTTATCCTCGAAGAGCTCGGCGTGCAAGTACCTTTTCCAAAAACACTTTACTTTATTGGCCGATTTTCAGGCCCAAAAATTTGGCAAACATTGGGAAACAACGCCACCTTCACTACTATTTTCTGCTTGAACGGTATGATCTCTTTGTTGGTACACATCCTGAACTTCCACTGCGGATTGACAAAAAACACAAACCATACGCCAAATCATGATTTGAAGACCCTGGTTCCAACAATATCCCCCTTTGGGTTTGTTGGCAATCAAAATAAATTCAATAGATCTCCAACCATGAGCAAACCCAAAACGCAAGAATCAACTCAGCCAACACTATAAGTCTACGTGAGCAATGCTCGGTGTAGAAAAAAAGAGAGGAAGCTTGAATTGGGTTCTGGTGGTTTGAAATTCTCCATGACGCCCGATTGTATCCTTCTTATACTTCTCATCACAGAAGCATTTCTTGCCTTGAATTTATTCTTTTCTCCCCCATTGATAATAAAACCAAAGACCGATAATTTGTTCAAAGTTCAGCTCAAGCCATACTCCCCCTGGATAGTATCTCCCCCATAAACCTGCATCACATCCATAAGCAGATAAAAACAGTTATAACAAATGGGGAGAGGGGATTTCCGGATCCTCCTTATGCAGTAGTAGGTGGTTGAACACCGAGGTTCAACCGATGCTTCTCAAACACAGCCGCGGACAATGGATTGGTCAGGATATCATCCACTTGCTCATCAGTTCCAACATGATCCATTCTAATCATGCCTTGTTCAACCTTTTCTTTGATAAAATGATACCGTATTTCAATATGTTTTGTACGAGAATGCTGAACCGAATTCTTTGTAAGATCAATTGCACTTTTGTTATCACAATAAATCACCATTGGTTGCTGCACCTTATCACCAATATCTGTTAGTTGCTGCTTCATACAAAGAAGTTGAGTGCATGCTTTTGTGGCAGAGATATACTCAACTTCAGCCATACTAAGAGAAGTACTTTATTGTTTCTTGCTCAACCAGCCAACACATTTCTTCCCAATATAGAAAGCTCCACCACTAGTGGACTTTCTTTCTACCACATCACCAGCCCAGTCAACATCTGAAAATGCGGATAATTCACTGTCCCTGCCTGCAGCAAAAAATAACCCGAAGTTATGTGTACCGTGAATGTATATCATGATTCTTTTTACTGCTGCCATATATTCCCCTTTTGGATTACTCTGAAAGCGGGCTGCAAGGCATGTGGCAAAGACAATATCTGGCCTTGTCGCTGTCAGGTACAGTAGGATTCCAATGATCCTCCTATACATGGTGGGATCAACAGAGTCCCCATCCTCATGATTTCCAAGTTTAGTTCCAACTGCAACCGGAGTTGACATTGGTTTGGAGTCTTGCATATTGAACTTCTTCAGTAGCTCTCTTGCATATTTTTCCTGAGAAATGAAAGTGTATTCCTTCTTTTGAATCACCTGAAGCCCCAAGAAATATGTGAGCTCCCCAATCATAGACATTTCAAATTCTGATTTCATGTGGTTGGCAAATTCATCCACTGATTTCTGCCTACTACCACCAAATATGATATCATCAACGTAGACAAGAACCATGAATTGATCTTTTGGAGAATTATTCACATAGAGATTGTGATCAACTCCTCCTCTTTTGAATTCCAACTTCTTGAGATATGAATCCAGCCGTGAGTACCATGCCCGTGGTGCCTGCTTCAAACCATATAGAGCTTTCTTCAGTTTATAGACCTTTGTTTCATCAGTACCCAAAACAAAGCCCACTGGTTGTTAAATGTAGACTTCTTCTTCGAGTACACCATTCAAGAATGCTGTCTTAATATCCATTTAATATACTTTATATCCTCTTTGGAGTGCCATGGAAAGGAAAAGCCTGATTGACTCCAGTCTAGCCACTGGAGAAAAGGTTTCTTAAACATCAATGCCTTTAATCTGAGAGTATCCTTTACATATCAGACATGCCTTGTTTCTGATGACACTTCCATGTTCATCAAACTTATTTTTGAAGATCCATTTGGTACCAATCACATTTTGACATTCGGGTCTCTGGACAAGATCCCATGTCTGATTCTTGTCAATCTAATCTAATTCATCATTCATGGCTTTCACCCAAGATTCATCATTAGCAGCTTCTTCGAATGAGGATGGATCTACAACTGATAGAAATGCAGATTGCGTGTTATTCCTCATTCTCCTTGTTTGAGTGGGTGCACTCCTATCCCCAATTATGTTGTATGGATCAATCTCAGCTCTTCAATTTCTCCTGCGAGGTTTAGTAGCATTTTCTTCAGTCATAGTTTCTTCTTCAGATTCTTCTTCTGAGTCAATATCATGATGTGACTACTGAGAGTTTTGAACAAATTCATCTATTTCTTCATTTGTATTTTCGTCACATTCACATTCTTCCTGACTTTCTATAACATCAGTATATGACGTCCTTGAAGCATTCATGGTTTTCTCTTCAATTATCTTAACATCATTTCTTTCCACAATTCTTCCCAAACACTTGTTGAAGCATTTGTAGGCTTTGCTGTTCATTGAGTAACCAAGGAAAATTCCTTCATCTGCATTGTCGCCATATTTCCCTTGATTTCCTTCTTTGTTCCTGATGAAGCATTTACTTCCAAAGACATGGAAGTATTTTAGATAAGGCTTCCGTCCATGCCACAATTCATATGGTGTCTTCATCTCACCCATATAGAGTCCTGCTCGATTCTGAATGTACACTGCAGCTTGAACAGCCTCTTTCCAGTAATGTCGTGGAATACGACTCTCAATCAGCATAGTTCGCGCCATGTTGTTCACCTGTCAATTCCTACGTTCAACAACTCCATTTTGTTGTGGAGTTCTCACAGCAGCTACCTCATGCTGTATCCCATGATTCTCTAGATAATTCTCAAATTCAATGGACGTGTATTCTCCTCCATTTTCAGATCGCAACACTTTGATTGTTCGTCCAGTATCATTCTCGGCGATTCGCCGATATGTTTTCATGCAGTCAAGGACTTGTCGTTTCCTGTGAATGACCATCACACATGCCATTCTACTGTAATCATCTATGAAAAGGACAAAGTACCTTTCTCCATGTGTTCCGACAACATTTATTGGACCAAAAACATCTGTATGAATCAGATCAAGAAGGTGATATGCCTTTTTCTTCTTTGGCCGATATAAACTGCAGACCAGCTTCCCACGAATACAAGCATCATAAGATTTTTCACGCTCACGCTTCAGGTTGGGGATGTCCATGACAATTCTAAATTTTGATATTTTCTCCATGTCTTGTTGATTGATGTGTCCCAATCTCCGATGCCACAAATTGTTTTCTTCTTCAACAGTCATGTAACATACATTTTCTTCACTATCAATCTGATACAAGTTGACTTCTATTCTGCATCCTTTCATAAGTGAATTGCTGGTTTTTCCCTTGATAGTGCAGCCTTTCTGATTAAAAGTAACTATAAGTCCTGAGTCACAGAGTTGACTCACGCTGAGGAGATTATGACGTAGGCCATCTACGTAAAGGACTTCAGTCTTCTTTAGTTCTCCATTAGCTAATTGGGTACTTCCACTCCCTTTGATTTTCAGAGCCCCATCATTACCAAATATTACTGTACCATCAACAATATTTATGATATTCGTTAGTAGGCCTACATTACCCGTCATATGAGATGAACAACCGCTATCCAGAATCCAGGTACTGTTGTTCTTTGTAGCTTTGAGGGCTACCTCTGCAAGGTTCAATTTCTCAATCTTCTTCCTTTCCTTCCATGAGACATTAGATTGATTATATAGAACTGACGGCCTTTCAACTATCTCTTCCGCATACCCAGGTTCTTCATAGTCAAAGTCTTCTTTGAGAGGTGAGAACCTATTTGAAAGAGCAACACTGTCTTGCTGACGAGACTTGACTTGTCTTGAACTTCGGTATGAGGTGTCTATGTCCCTTCTCTGCCTGCAATTAACGGCCTTATGACCAAAGTTAGAACAACAAAAACAATATCCATAGAAATTATTTCTTCTATGAGAATTAGGATATGAGATTGTTCTCCTTTGTTGAGCATCTATATCTTCTCCATTCAGATAACTTCTTGCCTCTTCACAATAAGACATGGTATGGACCAGATAGCCACAGAACTGACACTTCATGAGAGGAAATGTCTTCTCACTTGAATTTCTCCTAATATCTTCTTCCTTGGGAGAATAGTAAGACTGTCTATCATTTTTGAAAGTTTGAGGATAATTTTCGGGTATCCTTTTAGTTTGTATTGAGGGTTCCTTTTTCAGCACTCTAGGTAACATTTCATCATGTTCAACTTTCATCTTATCTTTGTTTTGGATCTTTTCACTTCCAACAGTTGATGACTCAGCCTCACAGCCAATTCCACTCTTTCCCATGCAAGCGGGTCTTTGATCACTCAAGATTTTTCCAACCCCATATTAACCACACTTGGATCTTGCTAGTAATTCTGCATCTGAGAATCTTCCGAACTGTATTTTCTTCCTCGATTCTTTTGGAATTGATTCAGTCTCCAGTTTACTCCTTAGAGTAACTACTTCCTCCTCAAGACCCTCAGCAGTCCTGGATTTTTCATCCAGTCTGGATGTGAGGTCATTGATGACCTTTGCCTGCTCTTCAATTCTTAGCTTCAGATCAACTACATCATCATTGATTTCAATTATTTTAGATTGTACCTTCACAAATTCTTCCAATCGTTCAATTTCAGCTTCAAGTTGATCAACATATTCAGTTGATTCTTCTACAATTGATTTCCACTTATTGCAGCTCTTACATTTAATCTTAAGCTTACTAACCGCATCCTTAAGTTGCACCTCAGGATATACACAAGTTCTCAGTTGTTTTTCTCCATCAGTATCTTCTGACTTTTCAACATTGGCCATCATAGAAGCATGGTTCCCAGTTTTGAATTCTGGTTCTTATTAATCACATAATTCATTGTCATCTTCTTCCTCTTCACAGACAAAACTCTTCCTTTGCATTTTCTTACCAGATTTGAAGTCTCCCTTTTTGAAGAACCTTCTTTGAGGCTTCTTGAAGTTTTCATCTTCACTGTCATCATCATTGATATTCTTCAAGCACTGAGAGGCAATGTGCCCAACTTTTCCACAACGGAAACATGTGAGAGGTAACTTCCCTTTGAATTTCCCTTTCCCCTTCTGTAACTTCTTTGCAATGAGAGAAAGAATTTATTTCTCTTCGTCATCATCACCGCTACTATACTTTGATATTTTCAATTTATCCATGGCCTTGAATGCCATTTCCTTGCTCACCCGAGTCGTAGCATCTTCTGGTTTGACTCTTATTTCATATGCTACCAAGCTGCTCAGTAGATCATCTAGAGAAAGTTTGGAAAGATCTCTTTCCTCAAGGGCTGACACCTTCGCATTATACAGAAGTGGAAGTCTTCTTAATATTTTCTTTAAAATATCAATGTCTTTGATTTCTTCACCTAGACCCAGAATTGCTCCAACCACTTCAGTAATTCTATTGAAGAAAGAGTCTGCATTCTTGGCTGGATGCATCTTTAGATCATCAAACTGATTGTGTATCACTTGTAGTTTCGCCTCCTTCACTTTACTATCTCCTTCGTAAATATTCTCAAGTTTATCCCACATGGATTTTTCTGAGGTGCAATTCATCACCTTTAGGTAGATCTGATCAGAAAGGGCTGCAGTGAGAGCATTCTGTGCTTTAGCATCTGCATCAAGAAGTTTCCTGTCTGTTTCAGTCATAGCCAGACCTGTTGGATCAGTGACTTGTATTCCTTGCACAGTAGAAAAAAGAACATCCATTCCAAGAGATCTTAGATGAGATCTCATTCTGTTCTTCCATATCTGGAAATTGCTTCCATCGAAGTGAGGGACTCCCTTGACATTGACCGCGTTTTCCATGACGAAGAAGGTCAGATTCAACACCAGCAACCTTTACCCTCTGATACCACTTGAAGGACCCCAGGACACCCTGAGAGGGGAGGGGTGAATCAGGGTGACCACTTTTTCTTTTAATGTGATGGATCTTGTTCCCACGTTGGTAGGAACTTGTTGAACCTGTATGATGATTATGATCAGAAATCAAACATTCATATGCATAGAGAAGACACAACCCTTTTTAATTAGTTCACCACTAAGGGATACATCCAAGGAGCATACGCCGATAGGTTGTCGGTCATACCAAAATCCACTATGCTTCACTAGTGGTAGATTACAAAATTTTGGGTACAGTTACTCTGTCCCAGGCTCACTGCCTTTACAAAGGTTCAGAGATAGCCCACTGCATCCCTCGGGTCACTCCCGTTGACTCCCCCTAGCTCACTGCCAGTGGTGAAGTCTCACTCAGTTTATAGACGTGAAGGTCTCTTCATCATTTGCATAAGAATGCATCCTTTGTTGTATGTAGATGCTCTATTGAAGTCCGATTCTCACCAGAAGCAGAATATCACTTTTCCTCGAATGTATCGGGTAGTCTCCTGGCTTTCGTCCAGCTCCAAACAGGCCGGCGGGCTTCAGCAAAAACTGGCGCGCTTCTCCAAGCCGGACGCGCAAGTCCCAATACAGCGCGCAAGTCCAGACTGGCGCGCAAGTGTCACTAACGCACCTGCGAGACGCTTCCTTCCCTGACAACAAACTTGTGCGGTCTACTTCCTTTCTCTCCCAAACCACCTTGGGCGCTCAGCAGACAACCGGCGCACAAGCTCTACTTGCGCAACCAAACTACCACCTGCGCGGCTCAACCACCTGCGTGACGAGAGCTCGAACAATCTCTAAGTCTCGAACTCCGTTGGAAATGAGGAGGGGTGGTCCAGTATTTATAGCCAAACTGGACCCCCTGCGCGGAGGCGCGCAAGTCCCTCAGCGGCGCGCAAGTCTTGTCTCCAGTAACCTCTGTCGCGCAACTCACTTGCGCGACCCAACCAACACTTGCGCGACCTTCTTTCCTTAGCCAAATTTTGATGTTCTGATCCTCAAAAACATATGGCGCGCAAGTATTTTATCCTCCAAGAGCTCGGTGTGCAAGTACCTTTGCCAAAAACACTTTACTTTATTGGCCGATTTTCAGGCCCAAAAATTTGGCAAACACTGGGAAACAACGCCACCTTCACTACTATTTTCTGCTTGAACGGTATGATCTCTTTGTTGGTACACATCCTGAACTTCCACTGAGGATTGTTAAAAAACACAAACCATACACCAAATCATGCTTTGAATACCCTGGTTCCAACAATACTCTCATTTACTTCTTCTTCTTCACCGATAAAATCCATAAAGAAGGCAATAGGAGGTGCATCTAGACAAAGATAAGGTCAAGATATCTATACTTATAAGATAACTGTAGGTTTTACACTCAATACTACTGATATTTCATTTCTTCTTTATTTGATATTATCATTATACTTTGAGATCTAGTCCATCCCTAGTATAATGTTGATTTCGAACATGGGAATGACTACTATATTTGCAATAAGATTATGCTCGCTAAAGTAAATACTAGAGTTTCTAAACACTATTGATGCTTGGATAATCCATCTAGGAGTATTGAATGATAAATATAGTTTTAGAAGTTCATGAATTGATTCTATATTCTTTTCAAAATTTGAGGAAATTAAGGAATGCGTAGAAACAAAATCAAACAAAGTACTTTCTATCTTTTAGATAAAAACAAGAGTACCTGACACCACATAATTTAGAGATTCAAATTAAGCCGTCATGATATCAAAAGAATGACCTTGATCCCTTGGCCTATGATGAGGATGATGGTGATTCCTCTCCACTCCCCTCAGATTTAAACAATGATTGGAAAAGTGCGAAATCTGTCCATACTTGAGGCATTGGACTTTAGGTAGGGCCTACATCATCTTCCCTTTTTCGTTAGTGTTGGGAAGTTGAGGCTTCACCTCATTACGACAATTCCAAGAAATATATCCATATCTTCCACACTTGTAACACTTCCTGATCCTGAGCAGGTAGTTCTCTGAATGCTTCTTCCCACATTTATTACACCCAGAAAGTTATACTTTCTTTACACATCTTCCTTGATCAAAGATACTCCACAATATTGTATCCATTGATATCTTATTTTCATTGGATTTATGGGACCATTTTGTATTACTAAACTCCAGTTCAACTTTTATATCACTTTGTATGATCTCCTCATAGCTTTCATAGTCTCGGTTGGCTAGGTTCTTCCATAGAATAATTCTTAGTCCATTGAAGAATCTATCAACCTTACCATTAGGATCCATGAAAAATATAGAGGTGTAACATTAAAGCATCGTGAAGTTAATCTCATAGGTTCCAATAGATTCTTTCTCCTTCTACTTCAGATTGAGAAATTACTTCTTCATTTTTGTTCTCATCGAACAAGGGAAATACTTATTGAAGAAAATCCCTATGAAATCTTCCCACTCTATAGCTTCAATCTACCCTCTTAGACTTGTGTTTTTAATCAACACCCACCATTGATCATATTCTCCATTTAAGTGGTAAATAGACAGGGTGAATTTCTATTGTTTAGAACTACGAAGTACAAAAAATATCTTTTCTATAGATCTTATCCACTGTTCTGAAATCAATGGTTCGTTAGATCCACTGAACGTTGGTGGTCATTGACACATAAAGGACTCAACATAATGTTGTTCCCTTCTTAGTGAAATTAGTATCTCATATTGATTCAAATTATTTGCTATAACTTGAGTCATTTGATTCATCATTCTCATGAAAGTTTCCATTTCATCTTCCATTGAAGGACCATAAATGTATTGACTGTTGCGGTCACCATTTTCATGGTTCCAACTATTTCCTGCCATTTTTTAAAAGAAGAAAAACTTAGTGAGAAACTTGTTTAATTTAAGAATATTATAACTCTAAAGGATTTTTATGTCTTAAAACATCACGATTAAACACATTATTAATTATCAAAAATTAAATTTTCTATAAATCCTTCATAATGGTTCATAAAAAGCTTGTGATTAACCAAACATATCCCCTGGGAGCGTCAAATCAAGAGTGCAGAAAGGGTTGTTGTCATGCATCAGTTCCTGTTTGAGTCTAGTTCAAAGCATTGTTTTTAGGTTTTACCCCTAGATATATCTGTGAAGATCCACATCCACTTGCTCGTATCCAGATAAGGATTTATTTGTTCGGAAACCACTTACTTAATATTTCACCAAAATACTAGGAAGTTTTCCTATATTTAAACTTTTATATAGGGTTCTTCCTAAAGTTTTAATTTCCTAATTTCAAAAAATAACTAAACTATACTTCGATACCAACTATGGAATCCTTCATTTTTATTACATAACATTACATGACATTTTACAAATAAAGGATCTTTAAAGTTTAGTGTCTTGAAAAAAGGTACATAATACATAAAAACATGAAAAGATTATTATAATACACTTTAAAGGATTCTTAATTTGTTCATAATAAGTATAATTACTTCATCTCATAACCTAGGGACATACATCAAAGGAAAGGGTGAGCATAAGGTTCAGTAAGGGTAAATAAGGGAAATAGTTTACTTGTGATCTTGAGAAAAATCAATATGAAATTGATGATATATATAAAGGAACGAGAAATGAAAAAACGAGAATATCATAATAAAACAAATATAAATCATAACATTAAAATTTGGCTACAACATTTAATTTATACATTCATAATCATATCACCAAGTTCCATCCCCAAGGTTTCATAAAAATTACCAAGATTATTCACCAAGGTATTGTAAAACTTATCATATATAGAGATTAATTTCTTTACGCAATGTATTAAAGAACTATTAGTGTTCACCCTTAATATGTATTTATTTTCATGTGATACACATATATCATGATCAAACCTTTCTTAAATAACCTAAAGAGAATAAAATAAATGGATTTCATATAAAAATCGCAACGTTTTAAAAAGTGCTTAAAAACATGACTATTATGTCATTTATAACCCAAAGAAAGGGAATGACAGTTTTATGCATGTAAATTATAGAATAAAATAAATCATTTTTATGTATTTATTAATACCCCTAGAAATAAAATTGGTTTGGGTATTCACATAAATAAAATAAAATAATTTCTTGAGAAAAAGAGAGAGATTTTGAGACGATAATTATGCAGCATAATGGGTTTGAAACATGGTTTTATAAAATATTAAAAAGAGAGGGTACATGGGTCACCCATTTATAAAAGACTCATAATACAGTATAGGGATAGAATAAAATGTAAATAATAACATGGTATGGAAATTTGAAATACATACCACATAAAAGAGAACTTGAAAGGAAAAGAGAAGTTGATAATTCTCTGACCTTAAAGAGTAACTTCAAAAACTCTAAGATCGAGATGTTGGGGGATTAAGGGAATCTTGAGAGGACTCCTTGGGAGGTAATACTGTCATAAATTTATGGATAATGATTTTTTAATGAAATTAAATGAAGTAATGGGTGGGTATTTATAGTAAAAGAGAGGGAGTTTTTTTATTAATTTTAAAGGACACCTCATTAGTGGTATTTTCAAAACCATGGGCTTGCCTAAGGTATTTTCCCACGATATTGGCCACTTGGGAAACCTCATATAATACTTTATTACTCAATAGTTGACCAGAATTATTACATAATTATTACATCATTAATGATGTCATTAAACATACCAAAAACTCAAAACTGTATTTTTACTACTCACTGAAAAACAAAACATTTTAAAAAAATATCATAAATTCACTGTAACCTAATATAAATGTTTTGAATTAAAAAATGAATTTTTTTACCTTAATAAATCTCTAAATATGATAAATTTAACTTTTAACTATAAAAATACTTGATTATTAAAAATAATAGCGGACAAAAAATACATAGTGACATGCATATTAAAATTTTTGACACTTGAATTTTTTTTATCATTTTTAATTAAAATGAGTGTTTTTATAACACTCTTTCATTATAATAAACATTACTAATAAATAATTATATTAATTTAGTAATAAAATCACAATTTTTACCTGAAAAATAAATTTATCAAATGCCATTACAAATTTTAAGCAAAACTATTCCTAACATGGAAATGATGAAATACAAATTTTATTTAAACAATGGGATTAAATTTTGAGTAACTAGGGACTTGAAACATAACCCCTTAAAACACCTGCATATGACCTAAGGGTAATATGTGCGATGGTGATGGACTCTTGGGGTGGCTTGGATAACATTTCTCAAGTGGAATCTTTACTAACTTGAACTTCTCCCATATGCGATTTCATTAAAGCTTAACATGTTGAAGCTCGACTTGGGCTTGGTCTAGAGTGAATCCTAGTGATGCTACCTCCTTCCCAATCTCTGAAAAATGGGCTTCATATAACCTGAGTCTAATGGATGAGGCCATCAACTCTTATTTCTTCATTAATTATCAATTATCATTTCTATTTATAAATGTTAAATATTATTATTATTTCTAATGGTCATATTAACCAACAATCAAAACCCATTGGTCACATTTCATTTATACTTATATATTTTTATTGATTATGACATAGTAAAACCTACATTTTTAGGAAACAACATATTATTCAAAATTTCAGGTCGTTACATAAATATAATCATTAATTTATATAAAAAAATATAAAAAATTCATACTGTTAAGGTTTAGATACATAACCTTTTATTACACTAGTGAATTCCCTAAGGGTAAGGTGTACAATGGTGAGATTCTCTTAGTGTGGATCAATGAAAATATCCCAGGATGTGATCATGATGATCTTGAAATTATCCTGTAAATTATTTCTCTTGTGATTGAGTTGTTGAATCTAGGATTGGGATTGGTCAAGGGGAAATCCTAGTGATGCAATCTCTCTAAAAATATCTGATAAATGGACTACATAGGGTACAATCCTACTATTCAAGGCCATCACTTCCTTTTTCTGTGTAAATTGGATTTATCATAACCCTATATATATATATACTAATCATATGATCATTTTATAATGGATATAATATCAATGGTTATGATGTGATGGTCTTTTAAACACGATAAGATATAACTTACAACAGTCCAAAAACCAAATTAGTGCATGTGTTTTCTATAATTTTATTTCTTAATAAGGTATTTAATCATTTAAAAATGGAATTTCATTTATAAATGACTGGGTTGTTACAACTATGGTGAAATGGTGATCATTTTAGTGAACATACAACAATATCTCACTTGAACTAAAATCCTATAATGACTTTATAGAAAACTTAAAAAATCATTGTGAATCTATCGAAAATATTTTGAATGAATTTTATCAAAATATCTTTATTTTGAAAAAACATTTTATTCAAAATTTTATCCTTATTCAAGGGCCTAACCATGTGACCCTGTTGAACTTATTAGCATTGAAAACAAATATTAATCCCTATTTTATAGATTTGATCAAAGAGTGGCCACTAGAAAAGAATCAACGCTACTCAAGATACTAAGGGGTCTGGTGTGATCCCATCAAACATGCACATATCTCTATATTTACATCTTCACCACAAGATGCGTCACATAAATCATATTTACACCTATATAATTACTTCTTCCATGACATAAAGTGACCTCTAGATAAGGAACATGTCAATCTAGTATAGGAAATCTAATATTTTCTTTATTCTCTAAAAAAATTAACCAAGTTAATGAATACATCACATGTCATTCATATTACAAATGAGTACATCACATGCACATCATCTAAGTAGTTGAACGCATCATATGTGACTCAACTAATCATTTAAATTAATTTCCTCAATCCAATTCAATCAAGGACTAGATGTCTTTAGTTTTCATTTAAGTGGGAAAATGACATCTTGGTTATGCTCCAACTGATTACATGATCATCAACATACCCAACCACCCCCTTATTATCTAAGTTCATATATTGACTTGTGTAATTAAGTTATCAATGTATGAAGGTTCTCATGATAGGTATATCTAAAACCTTATATAATAAGGATTGATAATAAGCATAAAACCCTAAGTATATCGATGGTCGTATGACATTCTATGAGATATACTTGGTGGGTAACCCTATGTAATAAATATCTACTTATTGCATCATGAATCCATTCTTCGTACCTCACAAGAAACTCTTTATAATTAGTATAAGGATCTATTCAAACTAATATAAACATATCATCACAACTCATAATACTATTTGATGATCATTGATAATGAACAAATCAAAGTCTCACTTTGAGGGGATATTATAATTCAACTATTCATGTAAAATAAACTACATAACACATGAATGAATGATAAATGGAAATCACATTTATTATAATAACATGATATATTTACAACAATTCTAACCAATATATCATGTGTATTACACCCAAATATTCTACATGACCCTCATGTTGTTGTTGTGGTAATGGTTTTGTCAATAGATATACTACATTATCATCTGTAGCTTCCAAACTGATCATTACATTGACCCTCTCAATGATCTCACATATGATATGGTACTTGAGAAGGATGTGTTTGGTCCTTTGGTGAGACTGGGGTTACATATCCTAAGTAAATACATAATTATTTACACAATATAGCTCTATTTCACCCTCAATTCTAGAAACCACTTCAATTTAATAAATGAACTTCTTGATCTAAACAACTTTCTTAACAACATTTGATGTAGAGATGTATTATGATTATATTATCAGTTATTCTATGATGGATTTCTTGGAACTATTCTAACTGATAGATCCACCATTTAGGAAAAACATAAATACAAATAAGACTTCAGATCATCTTTTTTGGATTGGAAACTAACATTTTTGTAACCATTTACATAAAAATTATCCTCTTCTATAAAGACCAATAATATATCCCTAGTCCTTCTCAAGTACTTAAGGATATTATTCATAGAAATCTAGTGAATCTCACAAGGATTGGATTGGTATTTACTTTTTATTCTCAAATCATAAGAGACATTAGGTCAAGTACATAATATTAAATATATGATAGATTATATGGAAGATGCATAAGGAATCCTATCCACCCTTTATAACTCTTTAGAAGGGTATTAAATCTTTCTAATATTAGTGCCGTTAAATACTGTTAATGATCCATTCTTGGAGTTTTCCATGCTAAACCGATTTATCACATTACTAATATATGTGTTCTAACTCATTCCAAGATACCTATTATATCTTTCTCTATAGATCTTCATACCCAGTATGTAGGCTGCTTCACCCATTTCTTTCATTGAGTAACATTTACCCAGCCACACCTCCACATAATGAAGTGCCAGGACATCATTTTAGATAAGTAGTATGTCATCTACATGAAATATCAAATATATTATTATACTCTAACTAACCTACTTATATACATATGAATCATATACATTATTGAGGAAACTAAACACTTTGAATGCATCATCAAACTAGATATTCCAACTCTAAGAGGATTTCTTTAGTCAATAAATGGACCGTTATAACTTGAAAAGCATAGAAGACTCATTCATAGATTTAAAACACTTAGGTTGTATTATATACATGTACTCAACTAATTTCTTATTAATGAATTCAGTTTTCAAATCCATTTTATATATCTCATAATCAAAATGAGTTGTCATGGCTGGAAAAATATGAATGGACTTTATTATCACAATAGGTGAAAATGTTTCATCATAGTTAATACCCTAATTTTTTGCAACCCTTTACCACTAGGAATGATTTATAGGTATACCAGCTACCATCCATGTTAGTTTTCTTATAAAAATCCCACTTCCACCCTATGGATCTTAACCCTTTAGGTTTATCAAACAAATTCAAAAATTGGTTAGTGTACATGGAGTCCATTTCAGATTCCATGGATTTTAACCATTTATCAAAATCAAAACCCTTAATAGACACTTTTTAGAAAGAAGTTTCATCTTATATGAATGTTTATTCATCATAATTATCCATGAGAAATCCATATCTCTTGGGTTCTTGAGGAATCATACCATAAATTTAAGGTTCTTGTGTAACTTGAGTAGATTCTTCTTCCATAATTCTTTGCAAAACTAGATCAACTTACATATTAAGAATACTTCCTATATTTTGATCTTAAAATTATCCAAGTTGAACTTTCATACCACCGATTCTTCAATTGATGAATTACTTATCAAATAAAATAGTAGTCCAGGCCATAAACACTTTGTGTTTGGTTGTGTTATAGAAATAATACCCCATAGTTTCTTTGGGAGAACCAATAAATAAGAACTTATAAAATTTTTATTCAAGATTTTTAGATTCCAAACATCATATATATAATTTAAAACCCCAAATTATTATAAAATTCATATTGGATTCTTCCCAGTCCATATCTCATATGGTGTCTTAATGAATGCTTTCTACAGAACATGATTTAACAAAAATAAAACAATCTCCAGAGAATAACTTCATAATGAAATAGGAAGGTAATATAAACTCATCATTGATTAAACCAAGGTATTATTCATAATTTCATACACACCATTCCATTATGGTGTTCCAAGATGAGTTATTTTTGAAACAGTTCCACAATATCTTAGATGAGTTATGAATTTTTGACTCAAGTATTCACCACCCCAATCTGATCATAGAATCTTAATATTATTATCTATTTGATTCTATCATTTTTTAGGAAACTCTTTGAACTTTAAAAAAATTTCATACTTGTGTTTCATTGAAAAAACATATCCATATTGACTAAATTATTCAGTAAAAGAAATTATCTACCTAAAACCACCACATTCTTGAGTACTCATTGGTTCACATACATCACTATGTATGAGATCCGATAGTCCACTATCCCTTTCACCTTTTCTCTCAAAAGGAGACTTTTTCATTTTTCCTAATAAATAATATTCACATGTATCAAATGATTCATAATCAAATAAATCCAACAATACATCTCTATATAGTATTTGAATCTGTTTCTCATTAATATTTCCATGGAGATAATTCTAAAGGTAGGCGGGATTAGAATCAACCCTGAAATTCTTATTATGAAGGGATGAAGTTTATGGTCAATGACTCTTTGGGGTTGAATTACTTTAGACCTCCGTGATGCTTCTTTCTCTGTGTATTGTTATATTTTTAAAATAAAAATGTTAACTTTCAGTCATAAATCAAATTTTTTGTTTATGGTGGGAATAATATAATAATTTTTAAATTTAAGGACAGATCCACTGGGTAAACTTAGACCATAAGTTCTAAATTCAAATGTAGAAACTTTTTTCTATTACTAACTTGAAGATCTAATTCATCCTTAAAAAATTCAATTCTATATTTGAGTATATGTTTGTTAGCATAGATGTGTGATGCACACCTGAAATCTAATAATCATGAGTCAGATCTAGTGGAATTAATCTCTATAACATTCACATTCAGGTACTCTGAATGATTCTCCTTGAGTACACTTCTCACTCCTAGATATCAATATTTAACTATCTTATATTTCTTTCCTATTAGTGTTATAAATATTATTGTGATTGAGTATTCTATAATCTTCGACAAAGACATATTAGTGGGTGAGTATTGTGTATTATATATTTTATTAAGGTATTTAAATGAAAGTTATCCCATTAAAATTCATGAAATGATACATCATATTCTTTTAGTGACCCAAGATCCATATTTCATCATGATTACTTTGGTAGAGAATCATCCCAATAAAAGAAGTTATGATTCTTGGATAAATGAGAAAGTAACTCTTTATCCAAGCCATCATATGGATTTACTCAACTCTATTCTTCTAGTATATTAATAGTTAGGGTTTTTAGCTAGTGTATCCCAAATAAAATGGTAAGAATAAGATAACTGAGGAAAAACAAGGGATACTCATGATGATATCAACCTATCTAATAATAAAATACAAAGTTACTTATAGATTTCTTGTCTTACACGAGATAATATAGGGGTGATTGTGTTAAGATTAATAATACCCAATTGAATGATCAAGGTCTTGAAATGTGTCTCTTTGGAAGGAATATCACACTTAGTATTTGAGTTGTTTTATTTTAAGAAATCACCAATTTAATATACATCATATTCATATTAAATTTATAACTATTACATATTATGTACTATTTATCTTCTCATTTTTTATTCCTTTTTGTGTATGCATGATTATATAATTTTAGTTTTAGAATACCTATTACAACCATGAAATTAATGTGTTCAAACCACATTAATTTGTAACTATTTACACAACCCAAAAGTTTATGTTACTCACCAAAAAAATAGAAGCCAATCATATTCATACATATCCAAATGAATTATATGCATAAGGTACTTGAATAATTAATGTAAAATAATAGAGTTATATGAGATTTAAAAACTACACATGAGTAATCCTAGAGCGACAAATAGACTACCCTATTTACTATTATAAAAAGGCATAAGCCTTCAGGTTGGTAGGTGGTCTGACCCCAAGTCCCTCTACCTAGAGAGACTTTACCCAAGATAGAATCCAATTCATGATATCTCTAACACCTAATATGTATAAACTATATTAAAAAACTATTATTAAGATCAAAATTGAAATTAAAAATCAAGGTCAAGGTATATAAAAACTAAATTTTATGGAGTCATACCTAACATATAATGCATATATCTAACTCTTAGAATAATTGTAATAGTTAAAAATATAGAATACACAATATTCACATTTATTAAACAATTTACAAGACATGAATATCAAATGAATTTAACAAATAAATAAACATATTTTTTATTTTCCAGAACATGAGATAAAAATTCATGAACATTTCTTAAATAAATGATAATTATAAAAATTTTATAAATTAGGAAGAATATAAACATTTATATTCATTTCAATATGGACTCTTTCAAACTTTGTATTATATGACATTTATATGATATTTTATGAATTATAAACATTTTATAATACGATTTCTATTATATAAAAATTTTATATAATCTAAATATCATTTTTTTATTTTATAAACACTTTATAAATTGCCCATTATTGTTAATAAATAAATTTTTTATTTCTAAATCATAAAGCATTACATATAATTTGAAAAAGGTATTTTAAATATTAACATTTAATATTCGGGAATAAAATAGTTCACAAAAATTTAATCAACTAATTATAAACTATTTATTAATAATTTATTAATTTATAAATCTCTTATAAAATAAATATTCCCAAAATACCTTTTATCATGATTTATAACATTTTATAAATCATTAAAAACATTTTAATATTTAAGAATAATTTTTGAACATTTTTATTTACCCTAATGTAGAATCCCTATTATGTATAAGGGTAACCTCCATTTACCCTTATATAGAAATTGTATGTATGGGTAATGTGCTTCCTACCTTTACATAGGTCGTCTGAAACCCCTTTCATAAAGGTAAGTTAGTGTTTACCATTTCATAACTCATTTGAATAAAGCTAACGAAGAGACTAACTTGATCCCTCTCATCCGTGTAAGAGTAAAATATCTCTACCTTTATGAAAATGTTTTTTCATAAATGTAAGTTATATATTACCTTTACAAAAACAATTTTTTCTAATGGTAAGTTATAGATTACCTTTAAGTAAACCATTTAGGTAAATTTAAGTCATAAATTACCTTTATGTAAAATATTTATGTAAAGGTATGAATCATACTAACTTTATGTGAACCCTTCACTTAAAGTTAAGTCTTGAGGTTAATTTTACGTGAAAACTCACATAAAGGTAAACCTCATATTACCTTTACATATCTCGTGTAAAGATCTTAAATACCACAAAAGTTTTATGAAAATGTTTTTCTTTATTTCTCTTTGGAAACCAATAAATTTAACATGTTTAAATCATAAAGAAACTCCCTTTGATTCCACTTATGAGTTTTTTGATCATATAATGATCATTAAAAACTAAAAAAAACCCAAAAATAGTATGATATATACTTAATAAATAAAATGTGAAAATATATTAAAAAATAGAGATGAAAAAAGTACCTGGTATTTGGAATCTATAATAGTTTAAATCTTCAAATTTTATGGAGTGCGTTTGATATAGATCACTAAAGAAACAAAAAAGAAAAATCTTCCCTCCTTTGAGGGAGTACACCAGTAAAATGATCTATAATAATATTGTGAGGATTATTGTACACCTAGAGAGATGTTAGCGCATTCACTAAAGGTGATAAAAAACTATGATAAGGAAGAGAGTTTTGGTAATGGCTTAGTAGTCTCTCTCTCTCTCTGTCATAAACACATAAGAGGATCACATCATATTATATAGCCATCATCAATGCTATTAATTTCATGAAGAGCATTGGACATATTGAAACAAATTAGATGTCATTGCATGTCACTTGAGTGTTACACCTATTAGAGTGTTCATTCATCAAACACTTCAATGAATGAGGTGTGTTAGCCATAAATGAACGAAATATTTGGTTCATAACTGATGAAATCACATGAGAGGGACATGGCACCACACATGCTTCACATGCAGATAAAAACCAAGCATGGTTATTGACTATGAAATCATATACACCACTATAGTGTAATGGTTTCCATTTTAATGAAAATCCAACATAAGTTTCATTATTCAGCAGAATATAGTGGCTGAGACAGTGTAATTAATAAGAAATCAAAGATGACCATGATCAATAGTGGTCTATCCGTAAGTTTGAAAGCTAGTGTAACTTGGTCAACTAGTTGGGCCCTACTATAAAAAAGTGGGGTGGGGCCATTTGTTGAATGTAACTGAATATTTTGATTTTAATATTTATTCTTATGTTAGTATAAAGAAAACATCAGGGTTCTCCCATAGAGTGGGACTAAAGTCTAAACAATGTAATTTCTTATTATATCTTATTTGGTTCTTTTTTTCCTATGTGCTTATCCTAGAAGTTGTGAGTGTTCGAGTGTGGAGATTTAGTGTGGTGGTTGGGGTGATTTCATCTTCTCATTTTTGATTCATTGTATCATGGGTTTATCTATTATATAAGTTATCAACTTTTTTCATGCTTGAAGTTATGAAATGTTGCTTCTGATAATGCTGGCTCTAGAACCAATATATGTTTCATGGGATCTGATGACTTGTAATTTTCCCTGTAGAATGTTTATGTGTGGTGTGGTGGATCCTTCTTCATTGTATCTTTTCTTTGATCTTAGTGAATGTATGTTCTATGATAACTATCAATTTTACAGGTTTGATATTATTATTTTATCAAAATAAATTTAGTATTAAATAATATATTTATTGATAAAAATGGGAAATTTCAATAAATATTAAGTTTTATTGGTAATAATTATATGGATTAATAATTATTTTTACCCTAAAAAATTTCATTCATATTAACTATTTCTCAATAATAAATATTTTACCTTTTTATGTAACTTTAATAATATTTTTCATTATTGAAAAATATTTTATCATTTGAAAAATAAATTATAAAAAATATCATTATAATAAGATGTATGTTATAAAAATTAATATTTTTCAATATGTTTAAGGGTTTATAATTTATTTTTAATATTTTTTATTAATTAACATTTAATTAATAAAATAACTAAATTTAGGCATTTCAAAAAATATTCATTATCTATGTTTTTGTGATATTTTTTAATAAATAAAATTACTAGAAGATGATATTTACTTTGTGACTTGTATAAAATGTTAAAATTGATAAATATTAACCTTTTTTACTTCTTTTAATTATGTAAGGCATTGATAAATATAAAAAAAATGATTTCCAATAATAAAATAAATTAGATAAATATAAAAAATTAATTTCAATGATAAAATAAATCAGAAACAAGAAAGTCCCTACCAAGATCCATCATAACTTCTCATTGGTGTAAAATATTTCCCATTTCTTGACTTTATTAGAAGGTTTTATAGGGTTTTTATCCCCTTTTCTTCTATAACCTCCACCTTGAAGTACAATGACCCACTATACCTCCTTACAATCAGACACAAAGTAGGATTCCTTAGAAGATAGATCAGTAAGCATATGCTCACCTTTAAGATCAAGTCTTGGTCCAACAAGGATACCAATGATGAAGATTTTTCTAGTTACCTTGGTAGGTAGATGGTGTACCAACTCCAACTAACATCGAATTCTTCTATTCCTACTACATGTTCTGGAACTATAACTTTGTCATCCATTGGTGTAGGTGGGGAATAGTGGGGGAGTTGCAAAAAATATGGAATCATACCACCATGTCTATAAAAGGAGGCCTTTAGGGATCTTCTTGAATCATCCATTCGATTCAAGAGCAATCTTTTATCTAGTGATAGATCCATGATATATTCACATGTGAGAAAAAAAAGGATGTATGGGAGGGATCCCTCATAAACCTTTGTTCTTGGTGAAATAAAGTTTTTTCCCTTTGTTAATCTATCTTCATGATCAACAAATAACAATAAGTGGTATTAGATCCATTTGTGGTGAAATGGTGACTAGTAGTGGAGATTTTATAGTGACAAAAAAATTCATGTTTTCTAGAATCATGTTTTGAAATAATATTCTAACATTTTATGTTGAGGTGATTTAAATGGTGAAAATGGTGATGAAAATGAAGATAAAAAGAGATACCTAGGATCAATCAAAATTTGTTCAAATTTCAAGTGTTATAGTACCCACTTATAGGAGAATATGATACTATTTTGATGTTGGAAACATTTCTAGTGAGATTTTTATAGATTCTCTGGAATTCCAAATCAGCGACATGACATCGACACATTATTGGTCGATCTCAGTTGTTAAAAATGATTTGGTCATATATTGATAAATCAGTATCTGATTTTGATGATACAGAAGTTGATTCCACCATTTTCCACCATTTTGGATGCAATGGTATACTCTATTTTTCAAAATTATCCTCCAATGTTTACAGAATTGAAATTAAATAGAGGGACCATCCATATGAGATACGATCATGTTAACTACTTAAAACTACTCCATTTGGAAGTCTCGAATGGAAAATATCATTAATTATAAGTATCTATTTAATCCCATTGAGAAAAAGGGATTAAACCAGGATACTACCAAGGAAGAAGAGTGAAAGAATATGAACAAGAAGATGATTGTTCAGATCTGTCAATGGATCGATCACAACGTCTACCACCACATTACTCAAGAGACAAATGTGTATGAAATTTGGATGAATTTGAAAAATATTTACCAGTATAAGAATGATCAGAACAAGATATAATTTTTAAATTGGTTTATGAATATTTTATTACAAAGTGGAAACTCTATAGCTGAACACACTAGATAATTCTAATGCCCGGTAAATCAATTAGAGGCTATAAGTAGGACTCTAACTGATGAAGATTAGGAAAAACACCTACTTTTAATACTTCATAATATCTTGGATATGCTTGTGGTCTCACTCAACAACTCATCACTCAAAATGAAACATACCATGAAAATGGTAAATAATGCATTGTTTAATGAGGAGTCCTGAAGGAAGGATGAATGTTAAAACCAGACGCAAGATCTATTCCTAGAAAAGTGAGGGAGAAAACAAGGAGGATGGTGTGGGGTAAGAATTAGAGGCAAAATAAAGAGAAGAAGAAGGTATATAGATGGTAGGAGGCCAACATAAAAATGCTACCATTTTAGTATGGAGGGACACATGAAAAACTATCAAAAGTTGTTATAAGAAAAGGGTCAAAGTAGTAACCAATAATGAATAAATTAAGACATACATGTGAGAGTAACCAGATAAGTTGTGATTTTATCCAAATATTAAAAATATACTTTATTTCATGCATCAGTCCAAGAAACATAATGGGTGGTGGATACTACTATCACGACCCATCCAATTTGGTCCCATGCCGCGACTCCCCAAGCCTGCCTCCAATAGTCCAGAGGATGGTCACTAGCACTGAGTAGGAATATCACTAACATGGGAGGTATTTACTTAGTACCTGTACACATGAACACATATCCAAACCAAAAATGTTGAAAATTAAAAACAACTAAGGAAAAAAATGCATGCATACCACTAAACCCAACAAACAGAGTATGATTGGAAAGTAAAGTGTAATAAAGTAAATTGGGTCAGAATATAATCCCACCAAAAGAAAGAGTCCTCCAACTACAAAGTCTAACTTCTAAACAAAATAGGTACTAAGACTACTGCTCAAAGCCATAGGAACACCTCATCCTGATTGATCTCACAAAGCTCTATCCTGTCCTGGTCCACCCTAGACTCCCTCAAAAGGTCACTCATCTTCACAAGACACGACACATGTGGGAAAAACCCGTGCATGGGTGAGTATAAAAATACTAAGTAGCACACCCCAAAACCACAATAAATACACAACGGAAGATACAATCAACTCTACATAGTATATGTATACAACACATATAATAAGAATATCCAGTTATACTCAAACCCAGATCTGTAGTCTAGAGGTAAGTCGCAACTACCACATACCATTACTAGGGATTTAGTCCTATGATTTCACAAATCACTCATCCAGGAGAATAGACTCCTATGTCTAACAGCACTGATGATGTCCTCCAGATAATTACTATTCATACTTAACTGTCATCAGAGAGATACACTAATAGATCTAAAGAAAGAATATGATACACTCATTCTGGGATAACTCACTCCACGAGTGGGGAAGATCACGATACACAGATAAGGATCAATGTCAGGGCCATGGGGTGATACCATGAATCATCCAAATTCACCATATAAGTATAGGATCGACATACAGTAGAATAGGTTATGCTGATACCAAGACTCTACTTAGAGAATAAGAATTGATAGAGGATCCTACTCTGGGTCTCTTAGAGGGGATTCCAACTACTCTATCCAGAAAGTCCTACTGAATGGATCATACTCCTATGAATAGTAAACGATACCAAATGACCTTTAGGGGAATGAGAAATGGCACCAACCCTAACAAAATTTTTCCAATATATGTTGGAAAAGAGATGCAAGACATGTATGAAGGTATATACAATGTGTAGTAGGGTCACACACCATGTCCCTTGACCCTAGGTACAACCTGTGTTCAACGACCTGTGTCATTAGAACATGTCATGTAGAAGAGGTGTTCATGGCATGTAGAAAGGTTCACATGCCATTTATTAATATCTAGGGTATTATCCATTTATGTTAGCCATGTGCTCGTATATAGCTTCAACCCGTGTATTCTTGTCCATGTACCGATACATAGAGTAATCCACATAACTGGTTCAACCAAGCTGTGTGGGAGAATACACACCATGTACTCCACCCCGTGTCCATGTATTTCTTGAGATACATGATGATTCTTAGGTAAGGGACCACACATCATGTGATAGGGGTCACATTCTATGTGACACTTCACTACTTCTTGAAACCCTAGCCACCACTCAGGGGGCCCCACACACCATGTATTGCAGAATACATGCCTTGGTGTTTGTAAAATTATAGAAACCATGGTTCATGATCTGGTCATCCCCTATGTTGATCTGACCACCGTTTCTAGTAGTGCTTGGTTGGTAAACTCAAGATCTGGGGTCATCTAGTCCCGCCATCACCAAATCACTAAGACTCGATCCTTGAATCAACTCAGAGAACAAGATCTTCATCATTCTTTATTTTCGATGAAGAATAAAAAATTGACAGTCACCACCATTTGATCTTCTACCATAACCATATTCATACCTCCATCAAGTTACATCAATGATAGATCTTCAATTTTGAATCGTTGTTCCATGAAACAAAGGTGCAACGATCATTTTTTGTAAACCATGAAGAACATGGATAATGCTATGAATTTTGGGGGAGAAAAAGCATATGTAACAAGCCAAGTAATGAACCTCAGATTTTGTTCATTCCAAACTTGATCCATTCCATAAGAATGATCAAGATAAAAAAATAGTATAATAATCCTCAAATTCCCGCAATCAAACCCTCAAGTAAGAACGATCGAACTACAGGTCAACCTGTTCGTGGGTTGATCCGTGTTCATCATTAATTCTAAGAATGGGGAAAGAAGGAATTGAAAGAACATTCCCTACCCCGAGTTTGGATTGATCACTGACAAGAATGATTTCATTTTTTTCATCGATGAGATCCTCTAACTACACTTTCACAACGATCCATGATCCGCTTGATTCATTATTGCTATTGAGAGAACTTCCTTCTCCTTGTCTTAGGGGAATTCTAGGGTTATGGTGATAACATTAGATTTATAAAAAACTCTAATAAAATGAAAACGAGATGCTACATTGAAATAAAATATTTTTATTATATATTTTATTAAAAATACATCCAAAAAATAACTTTGATGGCTGACCCGCACCAATTGATGTTAGGCCCATCCTAGTGTAAAGTTGATGCTCTGAATGAAATAGTACCCTCAGATTTATGATCCAAGCACTTGTTTAGAAGTTATTTCACTTTTTTAGTAAAACTGATCTCACATGATATTTAATATATTTAATATATTTCAAATATTTATTCCAGGAACCCTGGGCCTTGGAATCACATGCTGTCTCAGTGCCTAGTCTCGAATTAATCTCATATAATATTTAAAAATAATACACAGAAAAATCTAGGACATTACAAATACAAAATTGTACCACGTCACTTCACATTATGAGTATTTATTCAGTTATAAAATTGGTGAATTTGGTTTAGACAATATGGTGAATACCAGTTCAGTGGATATTGTTAGAATGGGTGATATCCAAGTCAAGAAAAATGTTGGATACACAATCACCCTGAAGGATGTTTGACATGTTCCAAGCCTTAGGCTCAACCTGTTACTAAGAGCAGCCTTTGACCAACAAGTCTATGACAAAAACTTCATCAATGGAGAATAGAAGATGACAAAAGGATCCATCATCATCACCTGATGACACATATACAATATGTTATACAAAACTCATGTGAAGATATCTGTTGATATCCTCAACATGGTGGAATGGAGAAACATCATACAATATGTGGCATATGAGACTCGACCACATGAGTGAAAGAGGATTATCTACCATGAAGAATAATAAGTACATCAATGTTGGGAAGGATTCATCACTTAATCCTTGTAAATTATACTTGTATGGGGAGAAACACAGAGTATCATTTAATAATGCTTCATCAATGAGATCATAATTGCTGGATCGGCTGCACAATGATGTATGCGAATCCATGGAGGTGGATTCACTAGGATGTAACTAATATTTCCTATCCATTTTTGATGATTCATCTTAAAGGGTTTTTGAGTTCTTATTATGGATGAAGGACCAAGTACTAGACTAATTCAAGACATTCCATGCCATTATGGAGCATGAAAATGGATTTAATATGAATTTTCTTAATTTAGATAACAAATAAGAGTACCCATATAGGAATTTTGATGCTTATCATAGGATTCAAGGAATCCTACATGAGAGGACAATCCCATGAACCCCATGAAACAATGGAGTTGTGGAAATTATGAAGAAAACTATCATGGAGAAGGTCAGAATCATGATGAGTTTGACTAAGATTCCTATGCCAATCTAGGGAGAAAATGTTTAGTTTGCATTCTACCTTATCAATAGATCACCATTGGTCCCGCTGAATTTTGAGATTCCATAAAAGAGATGGTATGGTAAACATCCCTCTTACACTCATTTATGAGTATTTGAATGTTTGTAATTTTCACATGTGTCTAAGGATCTCAAGAATAATCTAGATGGGTTATCTAGTCTTTACATCTTCATTGACTATAGAGATAAGGAGTTTAGATATAAGATTTGGGACCTAAAGGAGAATAAGGTGATTGTAAGTAGAGATGTCATGTTCTATGAGAACCATATGATTTGGGACATTAAAAATACTATAATGTATCAAAGTTAAAGTGTCAAAAAATCAATTCAGGATCCAACACCTGTACCAACACCACATATCAATGAAATAGAGGAGGTGAAAGAAGACTCATCAGCATTAGACCAAGAGGTAGTGGAGGGGTATGTTTAGTAGGGGGATACTCAATCCTCTCCATAAGAAGTTTAAAAACCATCATAAGAGATAGGTGATGTTATGCCTCCCAAAAATAAAATTTCATAGGTTCAAAGATCTTCATGAGGAAGGAATCCATCAAAAAATATTCAGAGTTAGAGTACCTGTTGCTGACTAATGATAAGGAGCTAGAATGATACCATGAAGTAGTGTCTCATCCTAAAAAACTCAAGTGAATGCATGAAATGGAGGATCAGAAGGATTCTGTGATGAAGAACCAAAAATATGATTTGGTGGAACTATCAAAAGGTAAGAAGGTACTAATAAACAAATGGGTTTTTAGGATGAATAATGATGGTAGAAAAAATAGTTCAATAACAATGATTAATTAGTAGTCAAGGTATTTTTTAAAATAAAGGAGTTGAATTTGACGAGATCTTTTCACCCATGGTGAAGATGGATTCAATCAGAGTCATTTTAGGATTGGTGGAATTCTTGGACAAGGATATTGAAAAAATGGACATGAAGATAGATTTTCTTCATAATGACCTCTCAAAGGAGATCGATATGAATTAGCCTGAAGTTTTCAAGGTTTCTAGTCAAGAAAAACTCATCTGAAAATTAAAGAATAGTTTGTAGGGACTGAAATAAGCTCCTAGATAGTGGCACTAGAAGTTGAACTCATTCATGGTGAGTCATGGATACAAGTAGACATAGTCATATCAACATGTTTACCTCTAGATATTTATGGATGGTAATTTTTTTCTCTCTTTTACTTTATGTTGACAACATGTTGATCATTATAAAGGATACAATGAAGATCATCTAGTTTAAGAAGAAGTTATACAAGTATTTTGATTTGATAAATTTGGGAGCATTTCAATAGATTTTGGGGATGTAGATCATTCATGATAGAATGTGGAGGTTATTACTTATATCTTAGGAGATATATGTTGAATGTGTTCTAAATTGTTTCAACATGGACAAAGCCAACCCAGTGAGAATTCCTCTTCTCAAACATTTTAAGTTGAGAAATATTTCATGTCCATTTTCCAAGTAAGAAATCGAAGTGACATAGATAATACCATAATCCTCAGTAGGTGGAATCCTGATGTACATTATTGTGAGTATGAGAACAGAAATTTCTTAAGTAGTGGAAATCACGAACTGATTTCTCTCCAATCCCAATAAGTAACACTAGGACGAAGTCAAATTGTTTTTAGGTATCTTAAAGGTACTTAAAATCTATTTTTGTGGTATAGGGGGGATGATTATCTCTTGGATGGATATACAGGTGCATATATAGTCAAAGATCCTAATATGTAAGATCCCATTATTTTTCTAGGTTCATTACCTTTTGAGTTTTCTTCTTTTTTCTAGGGTTGGAAAGGGTTTGATTTTGGTTTAGAAGGATTTAGAGGTGGATAGATATTTTATGTATAAATTTTGGGATGAAAAATTATTTACAGAAAATTTACACACTATGTAATACTATTACACACCATGTAATATTTTAATTGGGATAAAATCACCTAAGTCTATGAGTTTTTTGGAATAAACCATTAAAAATAATTACACGAAATGTAATGGAATTACATGCCGTATAATTCCCCATGTAGAAAATTAAAATTTCTATGTGGTTAATTTTGGTTTATTTCCTTCATGAAACCTTAGTCCTCCTAACCCTAGGATGACTCTTAGTATATTTTGAGCAATTTATTCATCTTCAATCATTACAGATTGGTGCTAGATACCCGAAAATATCTTTATCTTTGGTTTCCTTTAGTTCCTTATTCCTCAAATGAAGTATTTGAGTATTTTATCATGGTGGGTAATGGGGGTTGATCTCAATACTAGGTTTTTATTCATTATCTTCTTAGATGGTGTGTATACAACTATTCTACATCAATAGAGGGTTGTTTTTTGGATAATGTTCATCAAAGACCCTGAGTTAGGTGGTCTAAATGTCAATTTACCATAGTCTTGAATTTAATTTCATGTATGTAGTTGTGAAATTACAATTTTCATTATTAGGTAATTGAATCCGGAAATTAAATTGAATAAATTGAATTTCCATGTGAAAAATGAATCAGGTTTATCTTGGGGGAATTGAAATTGGTTGAATTTGAATTATGAAATTGGTCAATTAAGGGATTATGGAATTGATGGAATAATGTGATTATGCAATTGGTAAATATTGTGATTATGAAATTGATGTATAAATGGTTTAATGAAATTGATTGGGATTTTGAATTGTGAAACTTCTATCCACCCATGGGGTGTGAGGATATAATTTAAGTGATGAATAATTAAACATGTTTGATTGAATAATTGTAAATTTTGGTCATGATAGTTAATGAAATTGTGAAACTACTAAACACCCTTGGGGTGTACTATTTTGATATAAATGAGTTTTAGGATATGGAATAATGCTCGAAATACCCAAGGGGTTACAGACTATTTCTCTAGGACCCCAATATGTTTATATATATATATATATATGTGATTACTGAGTTTTGGGATAGATACTACTTCTCCAAATACCCACAGGGTTCCAGATTGCCACTATAAACCCCAATTGTTTGAATATGAAATAGAAATGAAATGATAAATGATAAACCATGAGATTGTGATATGTGATATCCCTTGGGGATTATTCAGACTCCGATATGGGATGAAGCAGGAATTTGTTGATTTGGGTGTCGTCATGAGCCCATGTGTTTATGTAGTTATTTAAAGAATATTGATTATGTAAAATATTTACTTTGTCACTTGTACTTTATTCTTTATACAACTACATACACTATTTTAGACTAGATATTGTTTTAGATTCCATTGGTGGTGGTCTAATGAGTTATACTCACACCATACTCGGGCTAACTAATTAGTACCTGAATAGACTTCATGTTTATAGGATTGGATAAGGGAAAGAGTCCTATGTTAGATGGATAAGTTGGGGGTGGAGCATGGATGAGGGAACTTGGCACGATGTTAGGGATGTATTTAGAGCTGTAAATGTATTTATTTTTGGGTTTTTTTTATTGTGAAACTTAACACATATATGGCATGAAATGTTTATTGACTTGTTTCAATTATTTTTCCTGCTTTGGTTATCATGTGATACTACTTTTCATTAGTTATGTTATCATTCTGGTTATTATTTTACATCAATTTGGATATTTTTATTATTTTTCTACTGTTGAACCGATTTGAAAAATATGGTATAGTCTCCCCATGTGACATATCAAACCCTCTCTACTAGTCGGTATCCTCTCGCATAGGGGAGGCACACCTAAGGTCATGTGACCAACCGTCTCCGGGAACCGGTATGTGGAACTTGAGTCAAGATGTTAAAAAATAGTATAAAAGGAGTTTTATTTTATTTTCTTTTGTATTAATATTTAGGAAAGGTATACAGGTGATTAGGATGAGTCAGGCCTTGGTCAAGAGATTGTGTTTGGGATTAGCTAACCCATGTACAGGGGTAAAACCAAGTATCCAGGGTGGGATTGCTGTTATTGATGGGTGTTGCTACAATTGAATGTCATTTCACCTTGAGTGATGCACTTATTGTGTGATGTTATTACTTTCTATGATTTTATAAGATTTTACTCATGGTCTAGTATGGCATGAGAGTTTATTATACATGCAACATTATAGGCATTTAGTTTTTATTGTGACATGCATCATTTTAGGTACGCATGGGAAAAAAAGGTTTTGGGATGAGTTATTTATATGAAAGTTCTTTTCTTAATTGTGTAAATTTTAATGAAAAAGGAATCTAATGTGAAATTGAAAATTATAAAATGATTAAAAATTTGGATAAATGGGTTTCTAATGAGAAACATGATCTATGAAAATGTTTTACCCTTTCTATTAACCATGAACTAGATGAGGGATAGTTGAGGGCAGTGTTAGTGACTCAGTTTTGACTGTGTGGTGGGGTATGGGGATGACGTGTTATGGATTTTTATGAAACCATCTCATGTATACGTGTTAATGTTGTGTTATGTGTCCTAATAAGCGTGTTTGGATTTGTAGAGACATGCCTCCACAATTATGTTTTTTGATAAGACGAAAGGAGGACATGGATGGAAATGTGACTCCAATAGTGGAACCTGAGGCTGCAATAGTTCTGGGTGAGGAAGCATGAGAGAAGTTATAGGAGAAATTTTCTCTCTTTATAAATTTTATGGAAAGATATGAAAGGAGTGTTGTGAAGAGTATGTTTGATCTGACAAGGGAGTTATAGTTGCAACACCCTCCAAATTTCATCAGAGAGGGTGGATCTAAGGTAGTTGTGTTCTAGATCGAGTCTAATCAGACGATACTTGACCATTAGAGACTCATAATGAGATAAGAGTCAAACTAGTAACTTATATGTTATGTGGTCAAGAGAAGAATTGGTGGGATATCCATAATTGGGATGGAAGGCTGGATAATATGTAGTGGAATGGATTTTTGGAGAATTTCTTGGATCACTTTTACCCTGAGATGCTCAGTTAGGAGAGGGTAGACAAATTCATGAGTCTGAATGAGGGGAGTATGACCGTGATGGGCTATGCATGATACTTTATATATTTATAGTGTTTTGTTACGAAATTGGTAAGAGATGAGGATATTGAAACAAAGAGGTTTCAAGATGGTATTATGTGTGAAATTAAGTCCCAGGTGAACACCTTTAGGCTGAATAAGTTTTTTGAGGTGGTGAATCAGGCTCTCATTTATGAGGGGAACCTAAAGGAGGAATCTATTGGAATGCATGTGGTTTATGCTAGATGACTATGAGGTACGTATTTTGAGAGTAGGAAGTATCAATTTGAGAATTTCATCTAGGGATATGGGAAAATAGAGTGGCCAAGGAGATGTATTAATTACCCAGAGTAGTAACCATATATACTTCCACCAATGTGGTAGGTTGATACATATTCGTACCTAGTGTATCCAACCACTAGTGGAGTGATGATCTTATGAAAGGATGAGTAAATTAAAAAGGTATTGAAAAAAACCTCGATCTATGGGTAGATATGGGGGAAATAGACAGAGTCAAAATACTAGAAGGGGGTATTCTACCCCATATCAATCTGGCAGTTATGGTTCTACTGACTATGGTGGTTAAAGTAGTGGACGTGGTTCCCCTAGGAAATAACACCCATATCAGAAGAGTGGTGTAGCTCAGGGGACTTATATTAATGCATAAGGATGAGGGGAAGGATAGTTGTATGAAGTTTATCCAACAATTTTGGATAGAGAGGCTAGACCATCGATAGTCAGAGGTACGATTCTTATAAATTCTACACTTGATGGTGACTTATTTGACATAGGGTCCTCTCACTCTTTTATATCTACAAAACTTGTGAGTGGTTTGAGTTTGGAAATGGAGTTTGTGAGTGTGGGTGTTAACGATCGATACACCATTGGGAGCGCGGTTGAGATACATATGCTTTTGCAAGGGGTGTTCTCTTGAGGTTGGGGAGTATCATTTTCTAGGGTATTTTACATCCTTGATATGTTAGGATTTGACTTGATTTTGGGTATGAAATGGTTAGCAGAATACCAAGCCCCCATTGATTGTTATTATAGGAGAGTTAAATTTATTTCTCTTGGGGGTTATAGTTATGTTTACCATGGAAAGTGGGATATTCAGGTAGGCCATGCAGGGCCAGTTCATCAGTAACTGGGAGAGATTTTTATCTAGGTTACAAATCATTTTCTGGATGATGGGGGTGTGAAGCATGAAATATTTCCACCTGTAGTGGACTAGTTCCAAGATGTATTTTTAAGGACTTATCAGGGATGACACCTGAGAGAGATGTGGAATTTATGATTGAGATCATACTAAGGGTTGTGCCAGTTTCCATTCCACCTAGAAATGACACCAACCGAGCCTCAAGAGATCAATATTCAGTTAGAAGAGTTTATGGATAAGGGGTTTATCCATCTGAGTAAATCACCTTGGGGTTCTCCAGTATTTTTTTCTAATAAGGGTGATATAATCTTATGATTATATGTTGACTACTAGAAGTTAAACTAGATGATAGTGAAGAACTAGTATCCCCCTCCATGTATCGACAATCTCTTTGATCAGTTGAGAGGATCTTGTGTATTCTCTTAGATTGAATTGAGATCAAGGTATCATCAACTGAGAGTTTGACCTACTGAAATACCATGGAAATATTTCAGAAGTAGGTATGGCCTTTATGATTTCCTATTGATTTTGTTCAAGATGAAAAATGCTCTGGTAGTGTTTATGTCCTTGATGAACTGAATCTTCCACCCATACTTGGACCAGTTTTGTGGTTGTTTTTGTGGATGACATCTTGTTATACTCCAAGACTCATGACTATCATGCCCAAAATCTTGACATCATCCTAATTACACTAAGATATCTTTTTATATATTCCAAGATATCTAAGTGTCAATTATGGATCGACATGGTACACTTATTGGGTCACATCATCTTAGAGGAAGGCGTGTTAGTGGACCTAGAGAAGGTATATGCAATGTTTTCTTGGGAACAACCCAAGAATATCTTCGATATCTGCATTTTTCTGGGTTTGGAAGGTTATTATTAGAGGATCATCTAGGAATTTTCCTATTGGAATAACCTCTTTTGATCTTGACCAATAAGGGAATAAATTTTTAATGGTTTGGCACATGTGAGAATGCTTTACAGGAGTTGAAGAGGCGGTTGACTATCGCACCAATTTTGATCCTACCTAAGCAAGGTGATGGGTATAAAGTGTTTTGTGATACATATGGGATCATTCTTGGAGTATTCTTGATGCAGGGAGATCAGGTTTTGGCATACAGGTCATGGAATTTGAGGCCACATGAATGGAACTACTCTATACACAATCTCGAGTTAGCTACAGTGGTTTATTTTTTGAAGTGTTGGAAACATTATCTGTTGGGTAAAATGTTTACTGTGTATATTGACCATAATTACATAAATTATATCTTTTTTAGTGATAATTGAATCAATGGAAATGATTATGGGTTGAGTATATGAAATATTTTGATTTTGAGTTGACATATACACCCAGCGATGGAAATAATGTTGCATATCTTTGAGTAGGAAAACTTAGAATCAAGAAGTTGAGAAGTCTAGTGCTGAGTGGAAGATGATAAAATTACTAGATGATCTTCATGATGAGGTACAATAGGTTTAGGAGTAGATGACCCTCATCTTAGTGATATTTGATCACTCAATTTTGATCCAATCAGGGTAAGGTAGTATGAGGATCAAGAGTGTTTGGCCTTGAGGGAAAGTCTTAACGGTGGGGGGTCACCTTTAGATTGTACTATAGATTAGGATGAGATAATCTATGTACATGGCCATGTTGTTTTACCTACATGTTATGAGAGGGGATGATTCATGAATTTCATTCCTCGAAGTATCCAATGCATCTAGGTTTGAAAAAAATGCACTGTGACCTATATCAATAGTATTGGTGGCCAGTCATGAAAAAGAAAATGGAAAGGTTCATGATATGATGCTACACCTGTCAATAGGTGAAGTCCAAGTATCAATGACCTGGTGGTTTAATACAGTCATTTAATATTATGGAATGTAATTGATATGATGGTACCATGGATTTTATGGTGGGTCTCCTGAGGAATCCTCATAAGAATGAAGCTATTTGGGTGGTTGTGGACCAACTAATGAAAGTAGCGCATTTCTTACCTATGTAGGAGACCTTCTTGGTGGTTTAGTTTTGATATTTTTACATTTATGAGATAGTTGATCTACATAGGGTTCTATGGAGCATACTTTCATAACTTGGATCAAATTTCACTTTGCGGTTCTAGCAGGGATCTTGAAAGGCACTTGGTACATTGGTTTTTATGAGTATGGTTTTCCACCCACTGACAAATGGGAAGTCAAAATGTACTATACAAGTTTTGGAGGATATGTTATGGGTGTGCATTCTAAACTTTGGTGGGTATTGGGAGAAGAAACTATCACTTTCTGAGTTCACTTATAAAAATAGTTATTAGGAAACTATTTAGATGGCACCATATGAGGCTCTTTATGATAGTCCATGAAGATCACCTCTATGATGGATGGAAATTGGTGAGTAAGAGTTATTGGGACTGAGTCTCATACAGGAGACATCAAAGTGGGTTTATCTGATTCGAAATTATATGGATATGGATCAAATTAGATATAATTAGTATGTTGATAGATGTCGAAGACCCCTGGAGTATATAGAGGGTGATCATTTATTCCTTCGGGTGTCTCATAGAATGGATCATCATAGGATTCATAGGTAGGGAAAGTTGGTGCCCATGTTTGTTGGACAGTTTGAGATTATGGAGAGAATTAGGGTGGTGGAATATTGATTGGATCCTCCATAGAGGTATAATTCTATGCATAATGTTTTTCATGTGTCAAAACTTCAGAAGTACCACCTTGAACCTTCTCATATGATCAATGTGGATGATGTTGAGTTTGAGACCGAAGCGTACTTTGAGGAGAATCTGATTCATGTTATGGATCATAATGATAAAGTGTTTATAGGAAAGACCATTCTGATAGTTTTAGTATTATGGAAACATGGCCGTGTTCAAGAGGAAACTTGGGAGAGGGAAGCAGATACGAGGGATCAGTGGCCCGACCTTTTTATTTAAAAATATTATAGATACTTTGGATTATAACTTGAGGATGATATTTTATAAGGTAGGTATATTGTAAGATCCCATTATTTTTCTAGGTACATTCCATTTTGATTTTTCTCCTTTTTTAGGGTTAGAAAGGGTTTGATTTTGGTTTAAAAGGATTTGGAGGTGGCCAAATCTTTTATGTATAATTTTTGGGCTGAAAAAATTTATGTAAAAAATATACATGCCATATAATACTATCACATGCCATATAATATTTGAATCAGGATAAAATCACCCGAGGCGAAATATTTTTTAGCATAAACCATTAAAAATAATTACATGAAATGTAATGGAATTACACGATGTGTAATTCCATGAGAAATAGATTAAAAGTGCTGTGCAGTTCATTTTGATTTATTTCTTTCATGCATCCTTCCTCCTCCCGGCCCTAGAGAGACTCTTAGTATATTTGTAGAGATTTATTCATATTCGATCATTTTGGTTTGATGATAGATACTCAATAATCTCTTTTTATTTGGTTTCATTATTTTCCTCTTTCCTCTAATGAATTAGTTGAGTCTTTTATCATGGTGGATAATGGGGGTTGATCTTAATCCTAGGGTTTTTTCCCAGATCTTCTTAGAAGTTCTGTATTCATCCATTCTCCATAAATCCAGGGTTTTGTTTTGGTAAACATCCATCAACGACCTTGTGGTAGGTAGTATAAATGTCAATTTACTATAGTATTGAATTTAATTACCTGTATGTAGTTTTGAAATTTCAATTTCCATGATTGGGTAATTGAATCTGAAAATTAATTTTAATAAATTGAATTTCCATGTGAAAAATGAATGGTTTTATATTGGGGAAATTAAAATTGGTTTAACTAGAATTATGAAATCGGTCAATTATTGTATAATGGAATTTATAAAATAATGTGATTATGAAATTAGTGAATATTTTGATTATGAAATTGATAGATTAATGGGTTAATGAAATTGATTGGGCTTTTGAATTGTGAAACTGCTATCCACCCATGGGATTTTCTCATATAATTGAAGTGATGAATAATGAAATGTGTTTGATTGAATAATTGTGAATTATGGTCATGATAGTTAATGAAATTCTAAAATTTACATCCATGCTTGGGGTGTGATATTTTGATTAAAATGAGATATTAGATAGGTTTTTCCACTCCAAATACCCATAGGGTTCCAGACTGCTGCTATAGGCCCCCAATATGTTTATATATATATATATTATAATTGAGTTGTGGGAAAAAGAATACTACTCCAAATATGAATGGGGTTCTAAAATTCAAATCTAGGCCCTTGTTGTTCGAATATGAAATTGAAATGAAATAAAAAATGATAAGCCACGAGATTTTGATATGTGATATCCCTTGGGGATGGTTCAAACTCCAGTATGGGATAAAGCAGGTATTTGTTGATTTGAGTTTCATTGCAATCCTAAGGTGTTTATACAGTTATTTAAATAATAATTGATTATATAAACTGTTTACTTTATCACATATACGTTATTATTTATAAAACTATATACACTATTATAGACTAGATATTGTTTAAGATTTCATTGGTGGTGGCCTTCTGAGTTATACTCACACCCTACTTGGGCTGCTTGATCGGTACCTGAATCGAATTTATGTTTATAAAAAATGATAAGGAAAAGAGTCCTATGTTATATGAATGATTTGGGGTGGATTATGGATGAGGGAATCAGATGTGATGTTGGGGCCCTCTTAGGAGCTATTAGTGTCTGTATTTTTAGGTTTTTCATTGTTACACTTGGAACATATATGGAATGGCATTTTTATTGCTTTTTTTAGTATTATTCTTACTTTGGTTATCATGTGATACTAGTTTGTATTGGTTATGGTATCATTTTGGTTATTATTTTACATCATTTTAGCTATTTTTTGTCTTTTTTTACTATTCAAATGCTTTGACAAAGAGGGTATAGTCTCCCAATTTGACATATTAGACCCTCACTGCTAGTCATCAGCCTCTAGTATATGGGGAGGTGTGCCTAAGGTCATGAGACCAACCATCATAGGGCACTAGTATGTGGCACTTGGGTTGGGACATTACATTATAGTAGAAAGTCTACATTAGTAAACATATATACATTTGTAGGAGGAGATGTATCATGATATTTAATGTGGTAGAAGTGAGTTGATTTATCCATGACAGAAGCAGAGTAAATTAATAATTCAGAAGATGGAAAGAAGATGTTGTGGATAAATAATTTTAACCAGGATATTGGATTCAAGAAAAATGAGTACATGGTTCATTGCGATAGTCAAAGTGATTTGGAATTGATAAAGAACTCCACGTATCATTCTGAGATGAAGCACATTGACATTTGATATTATCAGATACACAAGGTGATGGATATAAAAATGTAGATAATTGTGAATATCCACACAAAGGAAAACCTAGACGATATATTAAAAAAGGTGGTTTATTGGGAGAATCTAGATATTTACTGATGCTACATCAGATTGCAGTTGGAGGAGGATAATTAATGCAGTTTGTTTCAGCTACATTGGTAGGCGGATGGTGCACCAAATCCACCCACCATGGACTTCTTCTACATGTTCTAGAACTATACCTTTGTAAGACATGGGTGTAGGTGGGTATTAGTGGGGTTTGGTGGGGGAGTTTTCTCAAATAAGGGATCCTACCACCATGCTAATAAAAGGAGGCCTTTGGGGTTATTCCTAAATCATCCAATTGATCCAAGAGAGATATTTTATCTAGTGAGAATGCCTTGAGAGATCTATGTGTGAGAAAAAATAGAGGTGTGGGAGGTATCACTTATAAACTTTTGTTCTTGGTGAAATAAAGTTTTTCCTTTTATGCATCTCTCTTCATGATCTTAAAATCCAAACAATCAGAATCCACTGACCGAGAGGCCAAGAATTAAGAAATAATATGTTTTCAATGTCTCTATCCACACCAAATTCTATCACTTTTATAGTGGTGGACAAGAAGTTTGAAGAAAAAATAATAACCCATGAAATATTCATAGGAAACCAACTAATTATACCTGTAATCCCCATAGATCTCAAGCTAGATGAACTCTGGGAGAGGCTTCACCAAATTAAGCTCAACAAAAATGGTTGCAGAAATGATTTGGTGAAAACATATGAACATAAAATCTGACCAATGAAATTTATTAAAAGCTATAAAAAATAACAGTTATATAAAGGAAAAGGTAGACCAAGGAATCAGATCCAAATCACTAATGAATAAGGATCTTGTTTCATATGAAAGTCGAAGGTTTATTTGAATAGGGTGACTTAGAAGGAACTGAAGAAATAAAAAACATCGGACCAAGCCTTCTCAAAATTGTTTTATCCAAAATGATAAATTAGAAAGTGACACCACCTGATAGCATAAATGGACACCACCAAGAGTCACTGAGGCATAAATGGAATCTCATATGGAAGAAGAAGCTCCCCAAAAGATAAGAGAGGGTGCGTGAATACCATTTTAGAGTGGCTAGGTCATCTAAGAAAGATCCCATTTCTATTCCTTCTACATGTATTTTGATTTGTTTATGTTATTCACTAGTGCAAAAAAAGATTTTTAACATCAATTTTTTTAACATTGATTATAAAATGGGGTTAATGCCAGTGATGTTGTGTATATATTTTTTACATCGGTTACATTACTACATATCACGCTTTTAAAAGTGCTTTGAACCCACTCACACTCTCATACACCCCCTTTGTCAGTGCTCACAACACTCCTTTATATCACTACGCAACTACCTGTTCACCTACGTTCATGCCTAGAATCGATCATGTGACCTCCTTCATATATTTTAAACATGTTTACCACTACCCCAAGACTATTTTATTCTATATTTTATGATATTTATATTCATTTATATACATTTACATACATATTTTTTATTCATATATTTATATAATTATTTTTAAATACATTTATAGAATATATGTCTATGTCTGGGTGTGTATGATATATATATACACACTTATATTTATTTAAATATATTATATATTAATATTCATTTTTATATATTAAAATATAAATATAAATGTATATCCATTTATTAATACACACATATGTGTATATAAACATTATATATACATTTTTATAAGTATATATATATTCATATATTTTTATAATGTAGAAAAGTTAGATATTATTTTAAATAAAATGGATAATAATTATTTCCTTATGATTTATATAATTTTTTTAAATAAAATTTTAAAATATGTCTATATATTGTATATTTAGATATAAACATCATAAATTACATATATATTTATATGTATATATATTTACATATATATTTATACATATTTACATATAATTGTATATTTAGACAAAAAAAATTAATATTGTATTTATAAATATTTATTTTAAATAAATTTATATACGATATTTAATTATAATGATATATTTATAAAAATACATTTATATACGATGAATGTACAGAATATTGACACACACACACACATATCACACCCACACATGAACATTTATATTTTTCATATACATGCACAAATATTTAGATATATGTATTTATTTATATATATTATAATATACATATAAATATATTTTTTTATTAACACACACATATTTATATATACACATTACTTGTATAGGTATACATATTAATTCATTTTTATCAGGTAAATAAATGGATAATTTTTTATTTTAAATAAAATTAATAATAAATATTTATTTCTATATGGTTTATATATTTTAAAAAATATTCTTACTTAAATATGTTTAAATATATATTTGTACAATTTATTTATTATATGTAAATATAAGAAAATATGTATATATTTAATTATAAATAAAACTATAATATGAAAAATTATTAAATTTAAAAACCATAAGATATATATGAATATAATACTTAGTAAGAAATTTAGTATATATTTAGAAAATACAATAATACCGTCTTAAACAAAGGTGAAATCCCATTGAATGTTAAAAAATTAGGTTATTCCAACTAAAATATCAATTTTGGTGGCCTTTTAGGCATTTTTAAATTCAAAAAAATAGTGACCAGGGTCCCCAAATTTAATTTGGAATAGATATCTTCACAAGATTTGATTTTATATGTGGTAGATCTAAAATAGGAACATGGTTCAAAAGTTACGACCACTTGAAGTTCAAGTCACGTTTTCAACTTATCTTAGATCATTCATTAATTTATTGAATTATTATGTCATCCAATTGTTATTAAATAACTATTACTTGATAATAATTTTCAAAATACTAATTAATATTATTTTTTAATTATTTTATAATACAATTTCACTAAATATATTATATAAGTGTGAATTCATATTTATTATTATACAAATCATATTAAATAAAATATATTATATTTATATCAATATAAATATATTTATATATTATTTTTTGTTTTTTAATGATATATAATTTTTTATGAAATATATCTTTTATCAACACTATAAAAAAATACTGATAAATGGTATATTTTATCTATGCTAAAACAAAAGTTCTGATAAACGTACCATTTATCAACACTGATAAAAGTAGCATTTATCATTACTAGAAAAAAGTGTTGATAAAGGGGGTCTTTTATTAGCATTTTTTAGTGCTAATAAAAGCACTATATATTAGTTTTTTTCTAGAATTAATAAAGGGATGTTCTTGATATTCTAAAATTTGTAATAGTGTTATTTTATAACCTATGTTATAAATTATTTTTTTACATTAGTTATTTTATAACTGATGTAAAAATTACTAGGATAGGTTTTTAATGTTAGTTATAAAATAAAAAATTTTAAAGACTATTTTTTACATTGGAAATATTAATAACCAATGTTGAAATCCTTTTAAAAAATTAAAATGTTATGCCTGAAACTTAGATCTATTTATTCTCTCAATTTCAGCTAACTCTCTTTGCCTATTTTCTAAAACAAAACCTAACTCTCTCATTCATCAAATATCCCCACCATAAACCCCATACCTCATATTTTTGACTCCACTGTAATTCCTATTTCACTGCCCAATTTTTTCATCTGCATCCCTTTTTTGTCATCATCCACCACTGCCATCTTCTTTGGTCACTATTGAAATCTCTTCACTAGTGTTTTATTCCATAGTCAGGTTATAAGTTTGGAATCAACCAAATATTTGAATTCACTCAAAATTTATTATAAATTCACCAGGTTTATTTATTCTCATATTTGATTTCATATTTGAATATGTTCATCTTTTTTACATATTTACTAAATGTTAACTTAAATAAATATATCATGTTTAGCAACTAGATTCTTTAATAAATACAAAGTGATTTTTTTTAAAAAAAAATATGAGGATTTATCACTATAATTATCATTGTATATTTTTAGTTATGTGATTATTGTTAGAATTTTAAATTTATTCTAGGTAATTTTAATAAAAATATAATATAATTTTTTATTCGTAGAAAACAAATTACTATTATGTGTTTTTAAGGGTGATAATTTTTTTTCTTGATGTTTTGTTAAATATATGTGTTATTTTCAATAAGATATATTTTATATGAAAATTACATATATAATAAATTTTATTTTTTGGTCATACTTCATAAAGTTTAGTTTTTATGAATATAATATTTCAATATTAAATGTGTTATATTTCATGAAATTAATATTGTTTTTTGTAGAACATATATTATATGTGGATTGGAAATCATGTTTTTTATATTAAAAAATGATAAATGTGTTTTCTTAGTTTTATTAAATAAAAATATGTTTCTTATACCATATATTTTAGATCGAAAAATGAATTTTTTTTCAAAAAAACACAAATATATTATTACATAAGATTTTGTGAGATTAGTTTTTTGTTTCTGATTTTATAAAACAATGTTATTTTCATTTTTTTTAATTTTAGAACATTTATTATTAATACAGTAATGAAGTGAAGACCAAAACATGTATAAAAAATATATCTCAATAGAATATTTATTGGTGGAAAAGGTCACAAAACACATATTAAAGAATTTTGAATTTTTTTGGAAAGAGTTAAATGCAATGCCCTGAACCAGATGCCACTATATCACTACCCTAGAAAAACACACCACATGACCTCTAGAATACCTCCTCATACACTAGATACTATTGACTAGTGATTAAGGGATGTGAGGTTAATATGAAAAGATATTCCCTCATTATTAGAGTATACAACAAAAAAATAAATAAGGGGAACATCATATAACATAACATCTAGAAAAATAAACTGAGGGTGGAAAAAACTAATTTACAACCCATGAAATATCAAAATAATGATACATACTTAATAAGAAGGGAGATATATAATGACCAATCAAGAAAAATGATCTAAAATAAAAAAAGTCAAAGAACATACGACATCATAACACCTGTAGGTCCTATTATCTATCCTAACACCTAGCTCCCATATCAATCCTAGCCAAACAATCAAGAATTAACATTGGGCCTCAATCTGAACCTATAACCTGTGACAAAGTAGCATCCTTTTGGGTACCCAAGTTTCATGACTGCTCGAGTAGGGTGTGATTACAACTCTATAGGCCACCACCAATGATGTATAATGAGAATCCAATATGTGAGTGTAAATCATAAAGGTGTGAAATAAATAAATAAAATAGTGATAATACTAATATGCAGAAATAAATAGAACCCAGTTGATCCTTGGGTCTCATGGTGACAAACTAGGCTGACTCTACCTGATTTGGCCAATTCACATAACTCTAGTTATAGAGTAATTATCATGTCTCAACTAAGTTCCATGATGCATCATTGAGAAAAAATGATCTGGTGGACTGAGAGGAATCCACATGGCTAAAAAAGGAATCCCCTCCCAGAAATTTCCAAGAACAGCTATTAGTTCGGTCTAAACTCAAGGGACCGACCTCTATATTTTGAATCATGAATAAATTGGAATTCTAACTCACAAATAATGAATTATATACCAATATTAATTGATTAAAATCTGGGGAGATCATACTGCGATATTCAATAAGGGATACCCTTAAGAATCCACAACATTAATCTGTGGAATTTGAAAAATACAAACATTACCTGAATCCAAGGGGGATCTTCCACATGGTATTTGTGAAAATGAATATAAATAGAATCCACTAGTTTTCTCAAGGAATTTTATAACATTGTACTTCATTAACTCCAAATAAGTATTCACTCCCAAAATTAACATGATTCCCCCAATAGAATCCAAGGATCATCCACGACTTTCCATGCTAATACATATCATAAGGAATCCAAGGAATCATACTAAGGCATTTCATAACCATTATTTTTTCATAATGAATCTAAGGGACATCCCAAGTAATTCCAATTCACACATACAATTCCAATATTATCAAAAAATAATAATTCTAAAATTCAAACAATAAAAATTTAGCATTTAAAGTCATGGTCACCACTTTCATTAATTTCACATATTAACAACTTTAACACTTTAAAACAAGATCTCTATATAATTAAATTCATAATTCCATTTAAGATTTTAAAAGGAAAAAATATTGATTCAAATTCAATTCACATTTTCATTTATTATTTCCAAGACTATAAGCACTCCAAGTTCCCAAGGGTAAACCTAGGAAACCCACATGAAAAATTAAATCATTCATTTTCAAGGGCAGCTCTGCACTACCTAATTTAATTCATAGATACCCAAGGTAAATTCCAATTCTAATTCTTTAATAGTTTTAATGATGGTCTATCCCAAAACCACATGTTTTCATAAACCCAAAGGGGGCATTCAAGGCATCAAAAGACAAATAAATATTAAATTTAATTATTAAGTCAAGCGACTAGTAAACCAGTGTAATGACCCAATACAAAACACAATACATTAGTGAGACTTTATGGGAAAGAAATTTAGACAACCTACCTTAACTTAAAATAGATACACCCATCTGATATTTTCCTTCTATTTGATAAAAAATGATGTAAATAAAATAACTAGAAACACATCCTAAAAATAGGGCATAACCCACATAAACTGAAAATCACCACTTGATAGCGAGAGGAACAAGAAAAGGAGGGAAGATGTGTCATGAGCCGACGTGGTTCGACCCAACCCATCACCTTATTTGGATATAAAAGGCCGCAAGAGTGCCTCCCCATATTCTATAGGCTACTGACTAGAAGAAAATCCCTAAAAGAATACAATGGAGAGAGTATTACCTTAGATTAGAGTAAAATAATAGTAGAAATAAACTAAACATATACATATCCATGAACATTAGAGTGCACATAAATAAATAAATAACTGAGATAAATGATAATAAATGAAATGATATATACAAACTCAAGGAAAAGCATAAAAAAACTTGTTTCCCACTGGGACCACCACATTAAAAATAAAAATAAAGGAAAAATAAATACATAAGGCTCTAATACTACACCCAACCAAACCACATACCCGATATCCATGATTGCTGAATAGATCCAGCATTAAACTCATACTCTACATGAGTATCTCTATCTGATCATGAAATACTGGGCTCCTTCTCAATCCACCACTTCCCTTTCTTAACCTAAAATCATACATAAGGTCTCCACATACATCGAGGTGCATGTGTCGAGGGTGAGAAACAAATCTTAGTAGGCCACCCCCAATGGTGGTACTAATCATGTTCATCCTATAAAAAAGAAACTACCATTATAAAATATAAACAAAAGATAAAAAAACAGAAATTCTAAAAGAAGGAAAGACAAAAAACCTTGGGTTATATCCTAACACTTGTAGGTTAAACTACTCTCACTCTGGTGTAGCAAGAGAAATTGAAAAACACGGCTTGCATGACCACACATCAAGAACATCTTCTTGATCAAGAATTATTTTTAAATTCTAATGCAAGGGTATGCATAAATTCTAGACCCTGGGATCTCATCCTATACATATAAATAATGAAGTGCATCTACCTGGAATTAGGACTCCAATTAAATGATCTAAACTAGAAGTAGGGACCCCTTATCAACCTCAAGAGTATACTACTATTCCCAAAAAGTCTTTTAGAACTTGATGGGCAGAAGGAAACTATCAGTGCATCACTAGGATACCTAATTAGTCCCCAAAATCATATAAATTGGTCCCTAGGAGATTTTCATCCTCCATGGTCTATGAAACCTAGATAGGATGAAAAGATAAACTAGTGAGGCTAAACTCATCCAAATCGTCCATTAACTCCCTATCCCAACCTCACAACAACCAACTAATAAAGGAGATAAACCAATTTATCCTCATGGCCTACACTCGATCCAATAATATCCCAAAGGTCTCCTCTCACATACAGTCCTAAAAAAGAATAACCTCAAACCTCCAAGACCACAAGATCAAGCACCAGTGTTAGCTAACACCAAAACCCTCCAACCAAAACCACTAAAACAATCACTGTCCATCTCACCAACCAACCAAGCATAGGGCAGTCACCATGGTTCCCAATACCTCAACACAACAGGACACCCTATAAAGGGATCCTTTAATAAACCTCATCTTAGGAAGAACACTCTACAAGGGGTTCCTTCACCAAAACCAAACCTTGGGCCATGCTCGCTCAAAGGAAATGTGGCTGGTCCCCCAACTCAAACCCAAATATCAACTTCCATGAATGATAAACTCAAGACACACTGCTAAGAAAGAAACCTCAACCAATACCACACCCAAAAGGGAAACCTCAGAAAAGGTACCTCAAACTTATCTCAAACTTTGATCAACGACACCCAAATATAACTGATATCCCATGATGTCATCCCAACTTAAAGGATCCTATTATTATAGACCTCAAGAGACCGAATCTAGACCTCAAGAAACTAAACTAATGATATCATAAAAGAAGAAACTCAATCCCACCTCCTAAAATCTATCTAAATAACCTTGAGAAAACTCAATTGGAATCTTCAATCCCAGGTGTTTAACAAGTTCACACCCTCACACGGGCTTCAAAACTCACAACCCATCCCCCTAAAGGATTCTAGAACCACATTCTCATTGGAATACTCCCAAAAACCTCTATCAATCCAAAATACCATCCAGATGGACTCTAAATTCCTCAAGGATTATAACACTACAATTTATGTGAAAAAATGATATGAATGGACTACTCTCAAGTTTAATTCTTACTTCGAGGCACAAAGACACCCAAAAACCCTTTTTTTTGGAAAAATTACATGACATATACTTCTGAGTACATGGTGTGTACTCTCAAAGATGCACCCAACCATGTACTTCCACACAGATAGGGAACACCCAGGGTCTTCTAGAGTACTAGTACACATACACAAACCCCTCAAATGTGGTATCTACTTAAGTTACCAATCACATGGATGTGCACCACTACACGATGTGTACTAATAGTATATGGCATGTAGTCTCAAAACATCCAACTACCCATGTACTTGGATTCATGGCCAAGCACCACTACATGGTGTGTAACCTGGGTACATGGTGTGTACTTATAAAAAGACCATATTACCCAAACAGTAAGAATACACAATTTTTTTATCAAACCACACATCATGTGATTGGGATCTCCCAAACAGAAATCCCTTAGGACCCGCCAAAACTCCCTAATTTTTATGAATACTACCAGATCGAACCACTAGGGGTCCCTAACAAAAAAGAAAAAGATTAAAACTAAAAAAACTAATCTATAAGAATATAGGGTGAAAAAATTGAAAAGGTAATACTTCTGGGAATAAAATGATGAAAAATTGATCTAATCTACGTTCCATAGCTACTGAATGACAATCCGGTGCAACCCAAGATCCATAATGACGCCTCCTTCTCCCCACTATCCCTTATCTCTTGATCCACACATTCTCTATATCTCTTGGATGAAGACCCCCAAGGGAGGTTCATATTCAAAAATACAAAATGTATAAAAGAAGTAAAGGGAAGAAAAATAGAAAATAATGAAAAAAGAAAAGAAAAAGTAAAAAGAGAAAATAAAAGGGGGACTTGGCCTGACCCCGACACTCGACACAAGGTTATTCCCTACCTAAGAAAAAAAATCCTATTCTGAAATCAACTGTGAAGTCATAATTACATTAATACACTCCAAATAGAATACATCACCAAATGAACATGTGCGAATAAATAATAATTAATTAATTAAATATTAAATATTCTACCAAAATTCAAATAGATCATAATTCCCCCAAACTTATATCATAGGTTAAAAACCATATAATAGGAAAAATAGAGTGATTATAAAAATTAATTAAAAATTTATGATAGGATAAATTACCATTTCCCATTAAAAACCACCAAAGAGAAAAAAAATTAAAATTTCGTATATTTTACTTAAACCATCATAATGCAGTTCATGACAAGAGGAATCCTCCAGCCTTACAACACATCCAATAACAAGAAAAAAAACCAAGATCAATGTTGATATTCCATGGAAAAGGATAGGGTAAGGGTAGCTCCTACATGCCCGTAAAATGTCCCTAATATTGTCCATTTTTGGGTTAAGGAGGGGGGGGGGTAAATAATCCTTTTACCCCTAAAAAACAACAACCAATGACCAACCTTTGAACTGGTGTTGGGCTCACCATCCATCCAGTGAGCCCAGTTATAACCTCCTTACCTTTAGAAGGTCACTAGCTAGCTAGTGGTCTATGGCCGGCTAGCCATTGACATTGTATTTCCTTAGCTACATGCCTTATTCACCTTTCAAGCTTCTCGAACACACGTAAGATTCCAAAAATCCATATAGATTATAATCCCAAGTCTAAAATGAATGTCTTGAAAAATTATAACCCTCATAACTCGAATATGAATTCCTGTAGAAAAATTGACCCCTCCACCAATTGAAAACTCAAACTTTTCTAAAAAAACTGAACAAACGTACATACACAGGGTTTTACATTAAAGTAATTTTATATGGAACAAAATATTTTTTGATTTAAATAATTTACCCTATAATTGATAATGAAATTTTTTATATGTTACACTTCCTATGGACATAAAATTTATTTGAAAAGGACTCTCCAATATCATTTATAATTTGTTAACAATAGTGTTAATATAATTAAAATCAGTGTTAATATTAATAATATTAATTATATAATTAATATTAATATTAATATTGGTGTTAATATTATTAATATTAATTTCATATTTTATATTTTTAATATTATTAATAGTAGTATTAATTTTTTTTCATAGTAATAGTAACATATAAATACAATTAATGTTAGTGGTAATATATATATATATATATATATTTATACATATATATTTATTAGTAATATTACTATTAATATCATTGTTCTATTTTTTTTTAAAATATAGTATATTTATTATTAATATGAGTTTTTGTAATTGTTTTTCTCATTATTGTTGTTATTTTTTAAAATGATTATTATTTTCTTGTAAGTAAAGTTGAATTTACAATTTCAAAATATTGTAACTTATATTCTTTCCTTAATAGTTACTATATATGATAATGAATCATATTTGAATATATGCATGATGAATAAGTTATGAATATGTGGACATTACTGATAATTTTTTTTGAAAAATTTCAAATGGAATGTTCCAAACAAAAACTTATTTCATCATTCATGCATAAATTGATTACATATGAGAAATATAAAAAGCATATAAATAAAATATAAATTAATTTGGAAAATTTTTAACCGATTTATAGTCCATGTAACTGACATGGTGAAAAGTTATAGAATTCAAGATCCAATGATGATAAAGATTTTCAAGAAGACAATATTGGATGTGCTCTTAAAATACATTCATGTATGTAGATTACATGCATGTGGTTAATGTATATATATATATATATATTACATGTATGTAATTCATATACATATAATAAAATCATACAATGAATGGATAATTGTAGTCTGTTAATGCACGAATGTGATGCATATACATAGAATAAATGCATGTGATTCATGTATACTTGTATCATGTTGCATGTGATGAAACTTGTGCATGGAAATACTATATTACTCCCACATAACCCAATTTCATTTAAATCCATTATGAATGGGTTAAAGGATTTGCATATATTCATTGAAAAATGAGTTAAATGTACCCATCAACAAGATGTAATTCATGTTGTTATTTAATAACAGTCGATATGGTTGACACATTATTCATTCATGGAGGAGCATCGAGCATTATATTTATAAAGGAATTATATCATTGAGTTTTGGGAGAGATCACTCAAATTTGATGCTACTGATGATCATTAGTTTCATGGAAATTTCATAAGAGTTATCACCCTTTTAATATTACAGTTCACCATGTGGTGGAGGCAGTAGCACCCCTTTAATGTGAAAATATTATCATGATGCTATCGTGGATCTGTTTGGATAGTGCAATACCTTATTAGAAAGAGATATATGTCTACTACTTAGGTGATCATTATCAACCGATATCACATCGATAGAGGTGATGAAGGCCATAACACATGTAATACAAGTATTCCTTGTTTTTTAGTGTTTTTCATTTTCATGAACATTTGATTCTATTAGGTATAGTTTTTGATTTTTTATGTTTTATTTTATTTCATAAGATCATATGATGATCCATTAATTCCTATATGTGTTATCAGTTCCATTAACCTCATTAGATCAATGTGTTTAGCTCACTATAAAATGAAGAACATGGTTTTGAAATGTTACTGGTTTGGATTTGGTATGATTTTCATTATATGATGATGTAGTGAAGGATGTGTTTATTCCATCAGAAACATCATATTAAGCTATTAATGTGATCACAAGGAAAAAATACAACATGTTTATTAGATAAAAAATCTTGTGTTTCATGACGTAAAAAATAGAGTATCATATTGTGATGCTTGGCATTATAATTAGTGTCATAATGATGTTGGGGTGTGCTTGTTTCAAGACCCCCTCAATCCCAAGGTACCCCTTTTGGGATGATAATGTATAAAGAAAGATAAATATGTCCATAAACCACCTCCAATAGGCCATGGGTTGGTGATAAACACTGAGGGTATATAATCTCACACATGGAAGGCATCTCCCTTATAAAGATTTTATAAGTAAGAGATAATATGAGAAAAATCACCAAAAAATACTTCTCATAATAAAATAAAAAGAAATACCAATACCTGAAGTGATTTAATATATAACAAGAATAAATGAATTGAGAACAAAAGAGATAAATACTTGAAAATGACCACAAATCTCAAAATGCTCATGAACAACTCCTAGAACTAGTAGTATCTAGCTTGATCACTAACCATCTCATTATGACTTGAAAAATAGTTTATACATGCATAAGGTGAGCATAAAATTTATACTCAATAGGATTCTCCCTAAAACCTCCTATGTAAAATGTGAAAGATTCATAATAAATCCAATTGAATAAAAAAATGAAACCAACTTGTCACCTAAACATGTTTTCTATTATTTTCCCATCCTCACCATGGATCACTCACTAAATAACGCACATAAGTATAACCTAAATATTGAGAATATATATACATACATACAGAAATGGGTACCCCAGAACCGCTTCCCCACTAGTTTTCCACTCTCACACCCCAACATCACACGTCATGTGATCCCATCCTTTCTATAAATCAAGTCATCCCTGATGTGAGTAGGACCTCTGATCTACCTACCTTAGTCTCGTATAGGGCCTAACATCTCATGTTTTTATTAATCCATATATCCATATCATCATAAACACCATCCAATCCATAACCAAGTGTATGTTTGGAAGACACTATAGCCTGTGTAAATGAATTATGCCTAAACCCATCATAGCCTATGCATGTACACCCATGGGAAGCTAAATACACCACGACTAGATACAAGTATATGCTATAAACTCAAGCAATCTCATCCTACAACACACATGTATGGGAAATAAACCCTGTGCACACCAACACATAATACTATAACTGAAGAGAGTTGGGGAAAGGGAGTAGTCATCCATTCGTATCCTTACCAACCTAGATATTGTTGAAACCCCCCAGAACCTTTGGTTGTCTATTTATCTTTTTACATGGGTGGGTCACATATAAAATAACAAAACATACAAAGTAGATATTGCTCATAACCACACTAAAGGAAACTAAATGCCTAGCCTTAGAATCGTCTTCCATTATCATCACACATGACACCTGACTACCACCTCTAAGGTATAAATATCAAATAAGCATACAAGAATCAAGTTCAATATTAATTAATTAATTATACATTAATTAATATTATTCTATTTTCATTCCTAGATTAACATTTTAATATTTTAATCCAAGTGTCTACAACACAATTAATTATTTTCTTATATTCTCAAGTATGTCATCATCATAAGTAAACATAAATAACTAAAATTTTTCTTTCATTAATTTAATTATTGAAAATAATTTAATAAACATATGAATACTCTAGGAATCAAGACAATCTACCACTTAAAATATGAATTCATAGTTCATAACATCAAAATGAATTGCATAGTTTGAAATTGGTCATAGAAATAATAATTTTCCATTTCCCATCAGGCATGAATCAAGAAAGAAATATGAATATCGATGAGAAATCACCACTTAGAACTCATTTTACCACCCTATGTCCCACACCAATTCACATAATATCAAATCTGATATCCCATGCTAATATCATCAACATAATCAACACCTCATTATACTATCATCATCATAACCAACACCTCATTACACTATCACCATCATAATTGGAACCCCATGCCACCATCACAACCTCAAGTATCCCTTCCCATTTATCATCAAATATTCCAACCACACAAGGTTATCAATCAATTACATCAAGGATCTAAATATATAGATAATAAATAAATATTAAATGTATTATTCTATAAACTTTTTTAAAGGAAACTATGAACAAATCAAATAAATAATTCTTGACTTTATTAAACAATGATGGGAATGCTCAGCCCAAAAAAAAATGATTTAATAAATCATTAAATTTTTATTACCATATTTAATGAACTGATTAATAATGAATAAATCCCAACAACACTAGTCATACAAATATCCAATGCTAATTTTTTTATTTAATCTGGAATTATACCTTAAGATACTCTTTCTTATATAAAAAATCTAAAATAATATTATTTCAACATAACTATTTTGTTGTAAAAAATGAATTACCAACATTATATTTTTATTTAATTTCCAAGCATTTAAACCATGCTTAAAAACTATAAAAATATATAGAGGCAATACTTAACACATTTGATCCCAAATTCCAAAAAAAAATAATTTAATCACTACACTAAATTATCTAAACATGAAATAATTATAATTTAAATTATTTAAAATAGATATATAATATTAAATAATTCTAATCAATATTACTTATTCAGTTAAACAATCCGACATGCAATAATTTTTATTTTATCAAATAATAATTACCAAACCACATGAAAATATCCATTTCTCTATCTTAAATAATTTCCAGAATAATTATCATTTTTTTACAATATGAAATTATTTATTGTCCCCTTCTTTCGATAATCTTACAAATTATCAAATACCTTATCTTCTACATGTGATAAATTTATAAATTACTTTTTTGAAATTATTATCAATATTATTAAATAAATTTCTTAAGATTAAACTTCTTAATTCTAAGATAATAATAAATTTCTAATAATATACAAGATACTTTCTAATTGAATTATTGAAATAATTATATTAACAATATTTCACCGCATGTGATAATTCATCCACTATCTAAAAATCTAAAATTAAAAACCTTGAAGATTATGAAGATATTACCATATGTGATTAATCAGAGAAACAAAAAATTAAATTAGTATCATAAATTTAATAATTCTTTATCTCCCTTGAATTATTTCCAGATTATCATATAATAATTCTTTATACAAGGAATGAAAAATAGTTTTCTAAAATTATAAAAATAATTGTTATTCATGCAATATAATCATATTATTATCTTTTTTAAGGTTAATTATATCCATTTATATAGATGAAACTTATACAAGATCCAATCACACTTTCTATTAAAAAAACAGGAGAAGTAACAAATCCCCTACCCAAAGAAGAAAAATATTTCACACTACCCCTAAAATAGTGGGTGGAGAGAGAGAAAGTATGTATAGTTATTGAAATTTGGGAAGAGATACAGTCAATTTTATGAAGACACTTTAAACTGAAATGGAAAAAATTGGATTGACCAGACTTGAGGGAGAACTAATGAAACTCAAACAATGATGGATCTCTAATTTTTTAGAATACCAAAATGCGTCTGCAGATATTTTTCAAAAAAATATTCAAATTTTCCAATTTAATTATCATTTAAACTGGTTTGATTTTAATTCCCATAAAAGAGGCATTTAAATATTTCAAATTAAAGGAAGGTTAAAGGTTTTCATTAAAAAACCTTAACATATTTAATACTATCAGAGTGTTATTTTAAATTTCTTAATTTTCATTGAAAACACATTTTATATTGAAAGGGGTGAAAAAATAGGGTTTTTTGTACGTAGATCATTACCCATACAAAATAGGCATGTTCTATGTAAGTATAACAGGGATTTAACCCTATATAGCTAGACACCCTTACATAATAAAGGAAACCATGGGATGAACCTTATATAGAATAAAGTAATTTGGCCTCACATTTACAAAATTAGGGGATTAGACTTACATGAGATTCATAAACACTCAATGACCCTTACACAGTGGTGAAGATAGCCCTAAATAGCCTATAAAAATTGAGCGTTACCTTTACATAGCTAAGGAACTACCCTTATATAAGGAATAATTTACCTTGATGCAAGACCACCCTCATGCAAAGCTCAACTCCCCTTTATGTGAGTAGAAGGATCTTCAGATTATGCTTAAACAACTATTAGAAAACCCTAACTACCTTTACAAAACTCATATAAAATGAGCTCTACCTTTAAGAAAATCATAGAAAATTATCTCTACCTTTACAAAGAGTTTTAAAACCATGGATTACCCTTACACATCCTTTATAAAACAAGTGTTACCCTTACATACTGGTACATACATGCATAAGGATAATAATAAATTTAAAATAATACATTATTTCTACTTAAATGAACTTATAAAAGACAAATATAAGGATTTTATTATTTATTTTAAAAATACCAAAAACACTTCCAAAATATTTTAATCACTTTAAAAATATCCAAATTAACTTTCCAATAAATTTTTACAACTTTGAAATAACTTTTATAATTTTTAATTTTTTAAAAAAACCACTTATTAAAATAGCTTTCCAAAATACCAGACACTTCATAATGGGAAATGAAGGCTCAATAATATTTCATAACTTTACATTAGATACCTCTCAAACAATTATCATCCTTAATAATTAAAAAAAATCAGGAAGGAGAGGAAAAAGATGATGAATAATTCAACCACCCAAAATATACCTCTCAAATATCTCACTATATTTAGAACAAAACAAAAACACTTGAGGAAAAAAGTGAATAACCACACAAAATCTTTAAATTAATCTTAAAAAAATATCTAGGGGGATATACCTTTAAAACTAAAACAAGGTCATTCACAAAGAACTTCATTAAGGAGAAGAATCAAACTCATATATCATCATGAGATCAGATACATCATCTCAGAAAAATCTAGAATTAAATGACTTAGAATATTGATCTCACATCCGTGACTCTCATTCACCAATAAACTCACATAATCATAAAAATTTCCACATAGATATCCATAAAAAACTAATAAGTGATGCATATTAATCAAACAATTATTACAACCAAACTAAACTATAGAAGGAAACACATTAAAAAACAATCACTTCACTTTGATTGAAATATAAATCATATAAATTAATATAGGAGAAAACATTATCATATCCAAAACTTCAACTAATTTACTAGGAAATCCATCAAATAAAAATCTATACATGATTTATTCTCATTTATCATGCTAAAAAATTTAATTCATAACATTCATAACACATCCTAGTTAACTTGTCATGAATAAAATATATTATCATGCTTACATAACAATTTATTAAAAAACTTTGATATAATACACAAAATGATTAATTCTGTCTTTATGGTTAAGGAATCAAGAACTTAAATATGATTTTCGAACGATTTATACTTTCTAAACACGTATCAAAACCTTTTATATTAAAACATATTATGTTCAAAAGCATATTGATACAAAAATTCATTAAGTCTCTTGCATTCAAAAACCAGTAGGCTAGGAAACCTTCAAATGAAAACCATTTTACCCTTGTTCATATCAAGGTTTTTATCAAAATATCATTTGTTAAAATACCTGCAATACAATTTTCAAAATTTCTTTCAAAATAAGTGAAAGTTTTATATAATAACTGTTGTAGTTTATTTAAGAAAACTTGTTACCACCAAATCAATTTTTTCCTAGAGGGTATCACTAAATATTATTACGAAAAATGAATAAAACCTACAAGTATATCATACTCAAATTAATTTTGTTTATTTCCCAACAAAATTTCATTATTAATTAAACAAATAAAACAAGTTAATAAATTAATCAATTTAGTTTATATTTATTTAAAAACATAAATTTATCCACCCACTACTGTAATTAGAAACTCAAACATGTTTCATATTAAACCAATTTGGTAAGTACAAGAAATTTAAAAAATAACAAGCATTATGTATATCCTTCTATTTCATATTTAACATGATTTCCATGATAACCCAAAAATATAGGCAAGTTACATGATTTTATCAAATTATTTTTATTCAACCAGCATAGTTCAACCATGCTCTTTACCAAACTAATATCAATACACACAACTTAAAAATTTGAGAACCCAATTCAACTTGTGACATGCATTGTAAACAAAACACGAGGTTGGAACAATCCACTTTACTTTACTTTAAAAAATTTCAAAGTTTGTTAACAGAACCTTATTTACCAAGAACACACCAATGAAAAAACTACAAAGGATTTAATGTTCTGATTTTCATTTACTATAGGTGATTTTATTACTTTCAATAGTTATAAATTTACTCCAAATATCATTCCACAATCAACACATGAAATTACATAAACACATCTAGATCTTTTATAATGAGTCAAATCAAAGGAACCTATTTACTACATCATGATACCTTCCACTTTGATTGGAACTGAACCACTCAAACAGTTTTAAAATGCATCATAAAAAATAATGTTCCTTTATGGGTGAAGTGTCCCTACCTTTTATATGCTCGAGGCCATAACATACATTACACATATGAGAGAAATACCTTCCATGGATTTAATCACACAAGTCCATAACCAAATCATAAAAAAAGTCACATGTACAATCCAAAACATATAAGACATTAATTTAAAACATAGAGAAATATTAATCTTATATTAGTCATAAAATAACTTAAAGTCAAACATACAATATTATCTTTCCAAGAACTAGGGACTATATCACTTATACCAAGTGAAGAGTATATTTTTTAAAACCGAGTAATACATATAAGAAAACCTTACGTGAAATCAAAACTCTAACACACCAAGATCATGAGAAGTGTATAGGATGCATACAATGATAAATACCCCTCTACCCAAACCATATCTTTACATTACCAAGATTAAGGAGAGATTTAAGAAATTATACAAACAATTTTAGAGAAACCCTTTCCTGATACCATACCTCCATATGATCATCATGGCCTAGGAATGAGTTATAATTACTATCTTTAAAGGCCTATTGTTGTGGGTTTGAAATTAAAGATTAAAGTTGTACAGACAATCATGGATCAAGTATTTAATAAACGGGTTTAAATTGAGCAAATGAGGAGGTTTCACTAAACTCTTTTTTAAGGGATACCAATAAAATAAAGATGATAATCCTAATAATCCACTTCAAAGGGTTAATAATTGAAGGGTTTTAGGATCAAAAAGTTAATTCAAAGGTCTCACCACACATCAAGATAAAAAATCAAAAATTCCATAATGAGGAGAAACATCATTGGCTAAAAATACATGGTCGAAGAATGAAAGTCAGCATGGAAACTGGTCTCAGAACTTCCCCCACAAATAGATGGATCCTCATAAACCTCAAGAAACAAGAACCACCACTATAGATCTATCTTATACAATATAATCCGATCTAATAAAGAATAGTGATCTCCATAAGCATGAATTAAATAGAAGTCTATCATTAACTTCTCCAACCACACCATTATCCCATGATTTTAAATAGATCTCTTAGAATTATATAGATTCTCACACTATAAATCTTGATGTTTCCTCCTCTGAGCATTGTTGTTGTCATCCATCACTCTATATAAATTTGCTAACATATATTATTGAACGTCCTTATCAAAAACCTGATAGGTATGTCAACATAGATCCACTCCTAAAAAAGAATTTTTTTGGGACTCCTAACCTAGGACACATATTATTTTCAAGGTTAATTAGTTAATTTTTTCAACATATTTCCCATTTCCTACCTAGTTCAAACATAGGTGTATATGATCATGATGAACAATCCCTTCCTAGGTCTATACCCAACAAGCAACATAACTTAACCTGAAATGTCTAGTAAACTTAATGTTCCTTTCATTGGATCACATGGATGTCTAAAATCCCATGATCTAGTCGGTATCCCTTATTTTCAACTCCTAATAAGCCTACCTGATACTGTTACCTAACCAACCCATGCATCCTCACTAGTTCCTAACTCATAACTCAAAATTCCATCCTATTTATCAATGATCACCTTTTTATACTACTATTTCATAACCCTCTCCCTTTAATGGTTCACCTCTAGGGATAAAAACAAATAAAGATAAATAATAACATCTAAAACACACCTCCAATAGGAAATAAGTGGGTGGAATGCACCATGGGTATATAATCACACACATGGGACACATTACCCTCACACTGATTTGAGAAGTAAGATATATGATGAGAAAAACTAAAAAACAATTCATGATCTTAATAAAATAATAATAAATCCAAATACATGATGTGATGTTATATATAACTGGACACAATTGAAATGAAAACAAAAGAGATAAATCCATAGTAGTAAACACAAAGCTTAAACTACTCCTAAATAACTCTTTGAACTAGTAGTGTCTAATTCAATCACTAAATAGCTCCTGCTAACCTAAAAAATAGTTTATATACAAAAAGGGTGAGAATAACATGTATACTAAGTAGGAACCTACATAAAACCTCTTGTTCAAAATGTGAAAGTAAAATTCTAAATCCCAGTGAATAAACCAATGAAACCAAATCCTCACCTAAACATGATTACTATTCTTTTACCATCCTCACTATGAATCATTCACTAAATAACACACAAAAGTATAATTACAATATTGAGAATATATATATATATATATATATAGAAGTGGGTACCCCACAAACACTTCTTTATTTGTTTTTCTGCTCTCATAGGCCAATGCCACACATCAAAAGCTCCCATACCTTATATAATCAAGTCACAACTGATGTGTATTAGGATACAGCCCTACCTACCTCATTCCCATGCAGGGCCTAATATCTCATGTTAGCACCAGTCTATGTATCCATCTCATCACCATCACTATCCAATCCGTAACTAAGTGTACCTTCAGAATCCACTAAAACCCATGTAAATTCATTATACCATAAGACATCATAGCCCATGCATGTAAAACAATGAAAATACAGATCCACCATGACCAGATACATTATATTCTATAAAAAAAATAAATCACAAACCACATCACACATGTATGAGAAATCAACCTCATGCATCCCACAAGTAATACGATAGCTGAAGAGAGAGCAGGATTGATGGGTAATCACCCATTTATATCTTCACAAACCTAGATGTTGGGGAAAATACACCCAAAACCAATGGTTATTGGTTTCCCTCTTGAAATGGGTGGGGTGTGTATAAAATAATAAAACATAAAGAGTATATATAGTTCACATGTAACATATCAAGTTTTTAGAATGGGTCAAAATTACCACAAGTTTGAATTTTTCAATTAGTGGCTATGCTATATTTTGTTTTTCAGAACTCAATTACGAGAGTTCCTTTGTCCTTAAATGGTGTTATTAGATTAGTTTGGAGGATAAGAGAGTACCTAGGGTGTTCGGAGGGGTTTTAGGAGCATTGAAGGCCCAAAGGTCTAGTTTTTGGGAAGCAGGTGTAGGCGCACAGTTTAGGAAAACCATGCGAGTCATGGCTCATGACCGTGTGGATGAGTTTTCATAATTGAAGAGGGTTATCGCATGGTTTTCACATGGTATGGAAAACCATAAGAGGTGGTCGGGTGAGCCTAGGTTCTTAGGTAGTGGCTTCTGCACAGTTTAGAAAACTATGCAGGTAAACCATGCGGCCTAGTAAATGAGGAAAATTTTAATTTTCACCTTATTTTCTATTTCCTCCCTTCTTTTCTTCTTTTTTGGTCTTGCACAGTAGGAGAGAGATGCCCCCTTTTATCCTTCGGTGGATTTTGATCCAAATCCTCTATTCGATATCTATTATTTGATTCGTCAAAAGCTATAGGATTACCTCAGTAAGGCTAACCCCACACATACCTCTTCTTCTTTAATCTTTCATCTTACAAAATGCTGTTTTTGTTCAAACCAATTTTAGGGTTTTAGATGGAAACTCAAATCTATGTTTATCCTCTTTAAATTGGACTTCAATATTGGATGTTCCTATATCTAAAAGTCTAAGGTAGGTGGTTCATACCTTGTTTTGAGTTTTTGCGGACATTTGGGGGTTGTGGATTTTTAGTGCAATGATGGGTTTTGAGTGGAACCCTATTATATCATATTGAATTGACTGTTTGACCATGTGGGATGTTGTGGGCATTCCCTATACCTATTACGCTTGAGCGAGGCTGGGTGAGAGGCCGTTGCTCCTTGGGATATTTTTAAAGGGGGTACCAAAATGCTTTTAATTGAATTGTTTTAATTTAAAACAATATTCTTAAATTGTTTAAGCTTGAGTAAGCACGTTTAATGTGCTTTATCTGGTAGCTAGTGTAATTCAATCTGTTTAAAGTGAATTAATTTGTTAAAGTGCTTAAATGTGTTTTATATTTATGTAATTATTGAGATTACATATACTGAGACCCTTGGGGTTGTGATGGTCTAGGCTTGATATTAGGATGACATGACCATCAAGATTGAGTGATTTTGATCACTGGTTAGGCTTGACCCAGGTTTTCTTGGGTGGTTTTGATCACATGATTGGGCATCTTGGACATCAGATTGAGGTGGAGAGATCGTAAGGTTGGTAAAGGCCCATGATACTTGGATAGCATGGCCATCATATTTGAGTGAAATGGTTTTAGGGGAACAAGGTGCCAAATATGGTGTGGCTTAGGTTATAATTTGGTGATTTTGGCTCACCTGTGATGGCCAAAGTGCCAATTGAGAATGTGAACACAGGTTAACTCTATGGTGAGGTAGTTTTGACCACTTGTGTGGGTAGAGGAACCTGATAGCTGTGGCTTAGGTATTTATTGTTTTGGGGTGCTTTTTGTAGAAATCCACGTGGAAGGCATGGAGCCTTCAGTTGATAACGATGAGGCTATCGGGTTGGGGGATGAGGCTCTCCATACCTATGGCCACCGACATGGATATTTATTTGAGGAAAGAAATCATTGCTTCTCTAGTTGTCATTCCATGGGATAATGTGAGAATTCGAGCAGGGGTCATTGGGAAAAAGATTCTATTGTTTGGGCATGCCTTTGATACATCAGTACTTTGAGACATGAGGTTCTAGGAGCCACATGGTGCTGGGCTATATGATTGAGGTGGAACCTGATGGTTCACCAAGTCTTTGTGATTATAGGTGTACCTTGGGACATGGGCTAAGGACTCTCTTTGATTATGAGATTCTAGTGTTGTTCGAAGACGGTGACACTACCGGGTGGCTGCTGAGCACCAGTGGAGGCTGTGTTTATTTATTTCATTGTATTGTTTACTTTACTTAGAGATTAATATCCACTAAAACACTTATACTAGATACACATCATTGGGTGGTATCCTCATGAGATTCATCTCACACACTACATGGGCCCTTTGGGACACGTGTAAACTTTATGGTTTTATGTATAGGTGAAGGTTCAGCTTTAGGAGCTAGATTGTAGTACTGTGTGGCATAGAGATTGGAATGGACCTTGAGGTCATGACTAACTGATGTTTTTGTTCAGTTTACCTTCTATTTCAACATGCTTTTTATATGTTTCTATAGTGTTTAACCATGAGAACCCTTTGTATATTTAAATGTGTGACCTTATATGGGTGCATGTTTGTTTTGTTTTGAGTGGATACAATTGATTTTCTAGCATGATGTTCTGTTTACTTTCTTTTTCTATTTCTGTTTCTATATTGCTTCTATTGTTTATTGATTTTGGATGTGTTCCGCTCTGTGGGTGTAGTTCGAGACTGTTGAGTCATTTATTTCCACTACATGTTATATTATTATACTCAGACAAGTAATTTATCTATTTCTAGAGGGTATATCCTCCCCACTATATTTGTTTACATGTCACACCAATATTTCCATCCTTTGTTTCAAAACCACTTTTGGTTCTCAGCTTTCTCTTGGCTTCCGAGTGTTCCAGGTGTAATTTTTTGGAATCTATTGTGTTTTTTATATATGAACTTATTCATGGTTGTATTTTATGTTACATGGAATCCTATTTTATCAAAGTTATGGTATAAGGTTGAGGTGGTTTGGAGTTGGATTTGTGACACTCCTACTGGCACCCCTTGTGGGGTAAGTTGTTAGGGTGGTTTATACCCTTGAGTTGGATGAGTCTTGGAGTGGAAAGTTGGTTTTATTTTGGGTATTATTTCCTCATATCCTTGGACCATAATTCCCCCTATGTTTCCCCCTTAGAGCCCCATGAACTTGGAGGAGAATGGCATGATTTTGGGTGGCCAGAACATGCTGCATGGTTTGGCCGCATGATTTACTAAACCGTGCCGCCAAACCGTGCAAGGTGTCTGGGTCATTAAAAATATTTTTGAAATTACAATTTTACCCTCCCTAAAATAAACCTAATCCACACTATTCTTCCCCCATTAGAACCTATCGTCAATGGGAGGCCTCTAAGCTCCCTCAAGCTCCCATGAAACTGATTTTTTATGGAGTATTTGGTGAAAAAACTTCAAGATCTTTCACGTAAGTAAATTACTTCTTGGTTTCTTCCATCTTTCCTTGGTTTTATCTCTTATTTAATGAAGTTATAAAGTTTCCAAAATCTAAGTTTCATAACTAGGGTTTAACCTTGAGTCTTTTTGGTAAAATTTTGTGGTCTAGGGCTTGATTTTTCTTCCTTGTGGTGTGGCGGTGGTTCAGTTGAAGTTTCGCACAAAGGATTCAATTTTTTAACAATTTTGGTAGGTTATTCCATGTGTATGAAATCCTTGTGACTTAGATTGATGTTTTTATAAAATTTTCATGTTTATTTCATTTTATTATTTGTGAGAAATTGGTTTTAGTGGTATTTGTAAATAAAATGAAGTTTAAGTTCCATTTTTGTGTGAAATTGGGGTTTTTTCATAGAAATATTTTATTGGTTCATTTGGGTATACCCTATAACTACTTATTTAATTTTATTTAAATGTATTTAGTATTAAAATAATGTTTTTAATTTTTATCTCCTTTTGTTTTTTCTTCAAAAATTTGTTTTAATGGTGTTTGTGAAGCATATGAACTTTAAGTGCCATGTTTGTGTGAAAATAGAGGTTTTACAAAGATATAACTTATTGGTTCATATTGGGATGCCCTATAACTTATTTTTTTGGTTTAATTAAAAGGTATTGGGCATCAATTTATGTTTTGGTGAATATGGGTATGTCTATGGTGTTCAATTTGGGATCTTAGATGGATTTTGGTAAATTAGGTACCAATTTTGTGTCAAATTGGGTGTTTTACATGTCTCTTTAATGCTATGACAATGGGGTTGTTTTATAAATCATGTAATGGGTTTATAGAAATTATTTGGGTGGTAAAAATTCTGTTTTTATGAATATGGGTATGTACATGGTGTTCAAATTGGGGTTTTTAATGGAGTTTGTGCGCAAAACATTATTAAGTTTTGTGAAGTTATTTTATTGAATCCTAAAGGTTTTCATTGAGTGGTGTAAGTGGTGAAAAAAATGTGTAGATACTGTTTTGAGTTTATTATGACCATAAATGATGTTTTTATGTGATAATGGCTTTTGGTATCATGAGATAATGGTTTGATCACAAAGGCGGAAGCCCGGGTATCTAGGATGACAGATATGTACTAGTACACTACTGACCTGGATGGGTTTTATCCCTGTTTCACTGAGAAAGTGGATAAAGAAAACACTAAAAAAACTATGTTGATCATTATTGAGGAACAATAGGTTATGGTTATATTCCCTTCTAGTGTCTCATGCATGGTAAATGACTGTGACATGGATATTTTACACTGAGGTACAAGGTACATAGGGCCTGATACTATCTAGTGCCTAGGGGTGTTCTAGGTTTTGGTTATCATTGGATTTTTGGTATTTACCCTTATATTAGGTGTTATTGGATGTAAATTACAGTATCTAAAATTTATTATTAATTTTTTTTAATATTATGAAAGTTTTAATTTGAAAACTGTTTACAATTGAAAGCTTCATTTCTTGGAATTTATCTCCGCTTTTCCATACATATTAAAACTGCATTCCTTTTCACCTTGTATTTCATACTATATGGAATATCTTGGTGGTATACTATTGGATTAGGGTCAATACCTACATACACCCCTTGGGTGTAAGTATACTTGGTCATATTTGACACAGGTAAAGGAAAGGTTTTGGGTGATGGCGGTTCGAGTTATTAGTTCTCTTTTGTGGTGCAGCGTTGAGGAGAAGACTTGTGGGTGATGACCCCTTGTCATGTGAAGTACTTGGGGATGTTTTGATGCTATTTATTTGTGTATTTGGACCTATTATTCTATGTCTAAACATATTTATTCAGTTCTGGATTTTGTATAAACCTCGTTTGGTATGAATTTTTCAGATTCAGTTTATCGGTTGTTTTTAATGTTTTATGTATTCATATTCAGGTAAATCATTATAAAAAAATATATTTGATACCCAGGATATTTTTCCAGACCATGGGGATAGGGAAAACCATTTTTCCTTGTCATGGGCCGGGTTTGGATCTAGTTTTGATGGAAACTGGATTCGATTCATGACAAAAATGGTGTCAGAGGAGGTTCACTCTTTGGGTCATGTTATTTGGGGAAGAGTTAGGATAGTATGGAGTTAGGATTATCAAGACTTTATGTACTAGTTATGGGTAGTGTTCCTGGATATCACACCTCATGATGGGATTCAAGTCTCCAGGGGAATTCAGGATTTATCTGAGTCCTTTAGTTTTCTTGGTTTTATGATGATTAGGGGAAATGAAAAGAGAGTTTGGATAATGGTCTCAGTGAGCTTGCAGGGCATATAAATCCATGTGGAGCTAAGGATATTTACCTATAACACTCTCTGTGATAATGAAGTGATTGGTATATGGATTCCAACCATATGTCCAGGTAACCCACCGAAACTAGTTTCCTCTTACATTATCCTGTGTCTCTTTGTTTTGGAATCTTGTAAAGTTGGTTTTTAAAAAAAATGACTTGATTTTAAGGAGTGTTATTTTTTGTAAAATTATTTTTCTAGTAAATTGAAAATGTATTTATTTCTGAATTTATATAAATGAAATTTTAGAATTATTTTGAAAGGGTAAATTATGTGTTTACACCTCTTCTAAATGTATGAATTATGTTAAAGGGGGTTTTGAAAATGTGTTTCCAATATAATTTTATAAACCATGGAAAAGTGTTTTGAATTGAATTAAGTTTTATAGAACTTATGTGTGGGGGTTGAAGATGTATTTTTATTTGGTAACTACTGAGAATTTGAAAAGTTTTATGAAATTTTAGAACCTTATTTTTAAATGAGAAGAGTTGAGTTTTTAATTAAATTGAGATTTATGAAATGGTGTTTTTCATGAACTTAGAACTCTTTTTAAATGGGTTTAAATGTTTTGAAATGGTTGTTCAAGGGATGAAAGTGAGTTTTTATTGAATTATGGGTGCTTTTCTAAATTTTTTTGTAATATTTAAATTGGGTTTTGATTATATGGTTATCAGTTTTGAGAAAGGGAGAGTGTGGTTAAAAAGGTTTTGATTTTGAAAATAGGAAAGGTTTGGTTTTGGTCATTGGTATTCTCAAGGGTGACCACATGCATGGGTTTATATGGGAATATGTATGGTTAATGGCATGAATGGATGAGTGTGAGAATGGATATGAGGTGGGTGCCCGATGTGGCATGTGAACATTCTTGTGTGAGGCTCATGATATAACATTGGTAAATGCACAACCCACCAACACTGTTTTTTTAGAATTCTTTTGAAAGAAAGTGTTCTATTTTGATAATGAATGTTTCGGAGGTGTGTCTTATGTGTTTTTGAGAATTTTATTGTGGGATGTTTCGAGTTCATGATCCCCTCTTGTTTAAAAAATGTTTTGGGTTGGTGTTTCATCGAAATTTGGAATGAAGCGTTGGTCAGTGGTATCTTTTGAGGAAAAGTTTGGGAGGCTAATTTGGTGGCTCTCCTAATGTGTTTGGTTCAGGTTTGTGGTCTGTTGTGAGCAGATGAATAGATTGGTTGGGTCCTTGGGTTTTCTTTTTGTCTAGGGTACACCCCCATAAAAAGTTCATGTATGATTCATGTGTGGCCCATGGTGAATCGCCATTGGATGATCCTCCAGTTTATCAACATAAAGACTTTCTTCTTGAGCTTCGGAGATTGATTTTACCCCTCTTCTTTTTAGATTATGTGGATCCCCTTATAGAGGGAGAGTGGTTGTGGGAGGTTTAAATAGACCTTATTTTCTTAAGTTGCCCGAGTTGTCGAAGGTGAATGTAATTCAGGGTTGTCAGTGTATAATGATGTCTTAAAGGTAATTTGGGTCTTTTTTTAGTCTCATCGAAGAAATAGTTCATGTTAGGCCACCAGTGTGGAAAATCTGGCCAAAAGTGGCTATTATAGCTGCTTTCTAGAATCATGTGTTGTTTGGGACTCAACATAAGTCCCCTCTCCTTGTGTTTTTTAGCTACACTGGTCATGTTTGGTGACACCTTGCGATGTCGTGTGTTCATTCAACTATAAGGGTCAAGGTCGTGAAATCTTATGAGAGTCTCTGTTTTGTCAAATGCATGTCTCCCTTCAAGAAATTCTGAAATCCTATGTTCTATAGGAAGGTGTTTCTACGTGTCCTTTCATTCTGATGTTTCCCATCCAAAGAAACAAGGGGTGATTTGTGTTCATCCTCTAAGCCCTTGTTTTGGTAAAATGATGGGTTGGGGTAAAGTGGGTTTGAAATGTGTCATGTATCATTGAGACCATCTGAGATCACAGTGTAATTGTTTGTGGCACTAGAAAAAGAAGTTTCATTCGAGGGTTTCAAAATACTGACTGTGAGGTAGGAGATGCTTCAATCATCTGAGCTTTAGCCATAGGTCCTAGAATGAAGCTGGCGCATAGCGAGGGTAAATCCCTGAGTCATTTAAACCTTTGGTCGTAGTCCTTTCCTTGGTATAAAAGATGGGAATAGTTTAAATAGCTGGTGTCATCATCTTGTTTCTGTTTTTCACGTTTATTGGTAGAGGTTGGAGGAACTTGTTTTCATGTTATAGCCCGAGTTCATGTTATTCCCTTAGGTATCCTTTGAATTTTTAGAGAAAATAATGAAATTTGGGAAAGGCATATTGAAGAGCATAGTTTGCACACAGTTAGTACTAACCGTGAACCAACCTAGGAAACTGTGTGATACGAGATAGAAGCTACCAAACAGTCTCTGCACAACCGTGCGCCTTGTCCCATGTAACCATGTGAAGCTTCCCCTTTGAACAGAATGATTTTTACAGTTCACGCACGATTTCCTAAACCGTGCGGACTAAACATACGGTAATTCCAACTCTTTAAATTTTGGGGTCTTTTCATGCTAGCCCATGCTAGTCAGTTAACATGGTTGGTTATTATGGTGGGGATACCCATCATGGGTCTCACGTAAGTTCTCTTGGAAAAATTATAATGTTAGTTTACCCCTTATACTGGGGAGACCGTTCGGGTATCCCCTAATTGGTGTCTTGATTCTGTCTCAGAAATTAAGTCGTCCTTTATGGTGCGAAGTCCATTTGGGTCACCCCATATTAGTGACTCTATTTTCTCCTTAATGTTTTATTGGTTGGAGGTAGTCTCATTCAAGGCTATCTAGCCACCAATTTCTTACTTGGGTAAATTTTGGATTGGATCACGCCCAATGGTTTTGTTTAAGTAAGGTTATGGTAGCGTTATTTGGGTTCATTTTTCATTTCAGGTGGATTGCTTGAGCATCATCTAGTAGTGTTTGAGGTGTTTTTTTGGGATTTAGTTTTATTATGTTTGATCATTTCTAGTAAGTGGAGTAAGTTTTGGTTGGTGAGAGTATTCTCTTCCTTTTTTTGATCAACTGGAGGTGTTTTTCCTTTTGGAGGCGGGTGAAAATGTGTCAAGGGAGTCCATATTTGTCTGTGGTTTGAGCTTTGTTTTTACATCTGGAGTTTTTTTGACTTTCTGGGGGTGGAAATATTTATGGTGGGGAGAATTGTCACACCTGGATTTTCAATTTCCATCCTTTTTTTCAAAACCACTTTTGATTCTAATCTTTCTCTCAGTTTCCGGGTGTTCTGGTTTTAAATTTTTGGCATCTCTTGTGTTTTTGATCTATGATATTAGTCTTGTGGGTATTTTATGTCACATGGCCTCCTATTTTTTCGGAGGTATGGTATGAGGTTGAGGTGTTTTGGAGTTGGATTTGTGACACTCCTAGTGGAACCCCTTATGGGGTAAGTTGTTGGGGTGGTTTATACCCTTGAGTTGGATGAGTCTTGGGGTGGAAATGTGATTTTAGTTTTGGTATTATTTCCCCTATACTTGTCCCATAATCCCCCCTAGGTTTTACCCTTGTATCCCCATGAAGTTGGAGGATAATGGAATGGTTTTGGGTGGCCAGAACAGGCCGCACGGTTTGGCCGCATGGTTTACTGAACCGTGCAGCCAAACCATGCAAGTTGACTAGGTCATTAAAAATATTTTTAAAATTCCAATTTTCCCTCCCAAAAATAAACCTAATCTTCACCATTATTCCCCCATTCAACCCTATCAGCCATGGGAGGCCTCCAAGCTCCCTCAATCTCCCATGGAACTCATTTTTGATGGAGGATTTGGTGGAGAAATCTTAAGATCTTTCACATAAGTAAATTCCTTCTTGGTTTATTCCATCTTTCGTTGGTTTTATTTCTTATTTAATGAAGTTATAAAGTGTACAACATCTAGGGTTCGTACTTAGGGTTTAACCTTGAGTATTTTTTGTGAAATATTTTGGTCTAGGGCTCAATTTTTCTTCCTTGTGGTGCGACGGTGGTGCGGTTGAAGTTTCACACAAAGGATTCATGATTTTAACAATTTTGGTAGGTGATTCCTTGTGTATGAAATAATTGTGACTTATATTTCTGTTTTTATAACATTTTAATGTTTAAATCATTTTATTATTGGTGAAAAAACTGGTTTTAGTGGTATTTCTAAAGAAAATGAAGTTTAAGTGCCATTTTTATGTGAAATTGGGGATTTTTCATAGAAATATTTATTGGTTCATTTGGGGCTTCCCTATAACCACTTAATTGATTTTATTTAAATGTATGAGGGACTAAAATAATTCTTTTAATGTTTATATTTTTTGTTTGTTTCTGTGAAAATTTGTTTTAATGGTGTTTGTGAAGCATATGAACTTTAACTTCCATGTTTTTGTGAAAATGGAGGTTTTACAAAGATACTACTTCTTAGTTCATATAGGGATGCCCTATAACTGATTTATTGTATTTATTTAATGTTATTGGGATTCAATTTTTGTTTTTGTGAATATGGTTATGCCCATGGTGTTCAATGTGTAATTTTAAAGGGATTTTGGTAAATTGGGTACCAATTTTGTGTCAAATTGGGTGTTTTACATGTCTATTTTATGCTATGCCAATGAGGTTGTTTTATAAATCATGTAATGGGTTAATATAAATGATTTGGGTGCTGGAAATTCTATTTTTATGAATATGGGTATGCACATGGTGTTCCAAGTGGAGTTTTTAAGGGAGTTTGTGTGCAAAACATTGTTATGTTTTGTGAAGTTATTTTATTGAAATCCTAAAGGTTCTATTGAGTGGTGGAAGTGGTAAAAAACATGTGTAGCTACTCTTTTGAGTTTATTATGACCATAAATGATGTTTTTATGTGATTATTTCTTTTGGTATCATGATATAATGGTTTTATCACAAAGGGGGAACCCGAGTATCTAGGAGGGTGGATATGTACTAGTACGCTAGTGATCCAGATGAGTTTTATCCCTGTTTCACTGAGAAAATCGATAAATAAAACACTAAAAAAACTATTTTGATAATTATTGGGTACCACTAGGTTATGGGTATGTTCCCTACTAGTGGATCGTGCATGGGAAAAGATTGTGACATGGATATTTTACACCGAGGTACGAGGTACATAGAGCCCGAGACTATCTAGTGCCTTGGGGTTATAACGAACCATACTTTACATACATGGTTATTACTTCAAAATTGAAGCATAATTATTACAACATATAATAAAACCATGATAGGACCGTATAGGTATAGTGTCTTTAGAAACTGGGAAACATAAACAACTGGTTCAAAAATCATCTACATTGCCTCCCATTTATTTCATCATATCTAGAGTCCCTTTTGGCATATCCTACTTAATAACCTTATTCCTGACCAGGGGAAAAGAAAACATACAAAAGGGTGAGCTCAAATGCTCAGTAAGGGTAAACAAAAGGAATATCAATCATATCATATTCATAAGAACATAACATTTTGAAAATCTTAACCTGCAAAAGAGATCATAATATCATAACATGGGATAAATCATAGTAGTGAAATGTAATCCCAATAATCATAAATTAAAACATCAAACTTTGTGTCATACACACATAATCATAGATAATAATTTCATATTAGTCAAGGCTCATTTCCAAGACCATTATAGAGGACAAAGTCCATTACTGAACCGAGTTCACTCCTCGTTCCAGTCCTGTATCACTAAACCAGATTAACTTGCCGTTCTAGCCATGTCTATCTCATGAGATATAATTCTTTACCCAATTCATTGAAGGGAGATATAAGTCCCACCCATATCATAATGAAACCATTCTTATGTGTGCCACAAAATCATAAATCATACATCATAACATAACCCATGTAATAAAAAATGGTATTCTTAAACCTCATGCCATCATAACATAATCCATATAAGATAAAAGGAATTCATAAAAATAATTCCATTATAACATAATCAAATCAATGTAAAAATAGGGATAGAAACAGAACCCTATATTATCTTAGATGGAAAATAATTTTGATAAAACACTTGAACTTCATTCTTGAGGAAAATATCCTTTCTACTTCAATTTTTTTTTTCCTTTCTTAACATGTCATAAAATTTTAAAGAAGTTAATTAAAAATAAACTTGAAAACTTGTAAAGTACACTTCATTTAAATAATGTTCTATGGAATCATAAAAATCCATTCATTTCATATAAGTTAAAAAAAACATTCTTCTCGTACTTTGGCAGGAAAAGTCAAAAAGAACCTCGTACCAAAAACAACAAAAGATTCCTTTCATATCTTTTACTAAAAAACTCACCAATGGGTAAAATTGGATTTAAAAAATTGTAAGAGTATAGAAATAATATTACATATTGAGGAAACATGGATGTGGATGATAAATATTCCCCAGTAAATTCTGAAGTATAAACAATCTCAGATAAAAAAGAGATTGTGAGATTTTCCCTTACCTTAGGTCCGATATGATTTGTACGTGTCCAAACCTCCTATATAATGATTTAAATAATGTCATTGACTTATTCCAGAATCATAGTCATTGTTATGATATCATATATGGTCATATTCTTAGCTTCTTATTAATAATATTTCATTGCTACTTGTTATTCGGGTGTTTATTGCTTTATGTTCTTATGCGTGTTTTGTCGAATAAATTCTTATTCTTCTTTTTAGGTTATATATACCTCATTACCAGAATTTTATTAGTGTAATATATATCATATTTACTCATTCAATTCATTTATATAATCATTATTCAATGAATATCATGTAGAATGAGCTGCATCACATCGTGGAGACGGTAGGTCGTACGTATGCACGAGCGATGATATCATTCCCATGATCATGGAATTGTATTGAAGTGTATGTATACTAATTAAGAATCAATTTCACTTTACAATAATCATATATATTTATTCTTTACACCATTATACCCATACATGTAAGGTTGTGGTGGAAAACAGATTACATCACGGTGTGGAGACGGTATTCCGTACATACGCACGCGCTGTGATTTCATTTTCCGTAGGATGGATAGAAGGTGAAATAGGGTTGTTTCAAATTTATAATAAAATATCAGTATATTAGTGATACTGATGTTATTACTTAATAATTAAACAACTAAATAAGAGGAATTAGAAGAAGAAATAAATTTGAAAGAATCGGTAACAGATATTACCTCTTCTTCGACACGCCTCTTTGAAACCTCCTCTTAGGGCACTAAAATTGGTCTTTGAAGAAGAAAATGACCTCTAGTATGTTTCTAGGGAAGTTGATAAGGGAAATGGGTAGGGTTTTTCCGAGATTTAAGGCTCAAAATGGTGTGAGGAGGAGAGGGAGGAGGTGCCCTTTTATAAGGGAGGAGAGGGGCACCTTTGGAATTATAAGAAATATTACTTTATAATAAATTCCAACCCCACTTAAAAACCTCCAAAATGATTTCAAATACAAAGATTAGATGATATAGGGTTGTAATCTCATCAACCAATAAAATTTATACCAGATGGGAATATATTTTAAACATTATCAACTTGATTTATCCTTATATAATCTATTTAATTTTATTTGTGGTAATAAAATTCTAAATTTTAAATAATTATAAATAATTACTTATATATTGTGAATTTTCCATAATTGTATACTTTATTATATTTTAGACCATATAAATTTTAATTTATAATTTTTAAATATTTTTTTGATTTTTAAGAAATTTTATAATATGTAATTTTTATAAAATAACAAGTGTCAATTTTGACACTATTCATTTATTTGAATTTAAATAAAATATACACATAAGATATGTTCAAACTAAAAGATTAAATAGATTCATAACATGTCATATTTATCTATAAAATTAGTGGAGCACATTAAATATTTCATATAATATTTATTTTAATACTTTTAAAATCATTTATTTGATATTTCAATCAATAAAATAATTTCAACATCACTATTGTGTCATAATTAATGATAATTATTTAATATATAAAAATTATAAATAAATTTATGTGATGTAGATAATTTTATTATATTTCTATGTACTATTTATATCCTAAGTTTTATGATGTTTATCACTAAATTAAAATTATTACACTTATAAGATTTAAGAGAGTGACATGTTGTCACTTTCTTTGGTTTTAATTATTTCATGGTCAAAAGTACATGAAATGAATCTAGTCAAACCCTTAGGTGATATGGGTTTACTTTTATTCATACAATAGGATTTTGGAAAGTGTTAGGGTAATTTTACAATCTTATTTTTACCCTTAATTACCAGATTTACCTTTAACTGCAGTAAATAAAAATTACCGTAGTTACTATTCATAATATCAAAAAAATAAAAGTAACCTATTAACATAATTTAGACCCACTAAATTCAAACATGGAATCCATTTTTCAAAATTCAACACATAGAAGTTTCAGTAATTAATTTAAAATTAACCCCGTTGTTAAGAAAATGGGTTTTAAAAGTTAAAACATTGCCAAAGATTGAAATGTTTTTACCTATGAATTCAATGTAAAATTAATGGTAATGACATAAATTATATTAAATGGTAAAAATATATTCTATTTCTACTTTAAAACCATTCAATATGATAATTTAAACATATAAATTATTGTGATGAAAAAAGTTGTTTTTAATTAAAATATAACGTGTTTTTACTATTCATTAAAATATGAAAGTTATCAGAATAATATGAAAAATTTATCCAAAGTAAATTTTTATGTCCTGATTCCAAATAAGAATTTTATTTTGTCAAATTGAACTTATAAACATGTCAAAAACTTGATTTAAAGTTGGTGCGCCATCAAAAGGCAGCAAAACTGCATTTTTTTAAAAATACTTATTTTACACGAAAAATTTAGTTTGTTCACATGCCATGTTTTAGAAAATGTGTAAGATGAATAATAATGTTATAAAATTCAAAATGTAGTTAATACTATTCATAACGGCTAGTCCAAAATAATATTATATCAATATATCGTTTAGTGAAACCCGGTATTGCATATTTCACACGCTATCGAGGAAGGTCGTGATTGTATGTAACACAAGACAAGATAGTGTTGCATGCAGTGAAATATTCCTTTGATGTTGTGTATAACATAAGGCATAAAAAAATATACTTCTCATAAAATATCAGGGTGTTACAGGGGTGTTCCTGGTTTTGGTGCTCATTGAATTTGTGGTATTTAACCATATCTTAGGGTGTGTTTGTATGTACATTACAATAGATAACATGTATTATTGAAATGCGTTAACATTCTAAAAGTTTTATTTTGAAAACTTTTTACAATTGAAAGTTACATTTCTTGGAATTTATCACCGCTTTTCCTTACATATTAAAACTGCGTGCCTTTTCACCTTGTATTGGATAATATATGGAATCTATTGGTGGTATCAAATTGGGATTAGTATCACACCCTAATTACACCCCTTTGGTGTAAGTATAATTGTTCATGTTTGACATAGGTAAATGAAAGGATTTTGGTGATGGCGGTTCAGGTTGTTAGTTCCATTTCGTGGTGCGGCGTTGTGGAGACGACTTGTGGGTGATGACCCCTTGTCATGTGGAGTCCTTGGGGATGTTTTAATACTATTTATTTGTGTATTTGGAACTCTTATTCTATGTCTAAACATATGTATTCAGTTCTTGATTTTGTATAAATTTCATTTGGTATGAATTTTTTAGATTTGGTTTATCGATTGTTTTTGATGTTTTATTTATTTATATTCTGGTAAATCATTCCCAAACCAAAATATATGATACATGGGAACTTGTTCTATCATGTGGGGATAGGGAACACCCTTCGGGCATTGTCACTGGCCGGGTTTGTTGTTAGTTTTGATGGAGACTAGATTCGGTTCGTGACATTACACCATCGCTTCTAGTCGTCAGCCTTTAGTGATTGGGGAGGTATGCCTAAGGCTAGTGGAACTTATCCTGTTAGTGCTGTTCAGATGGATGTTCGGGTTGGGGATGCTACAAGTTGTATTATAGGAGTTTCCTTTACCTCTTTTCTTGGTATTACTATTTGGTGTTATGGTAGACTAGAGATAGGTAGTTGTTGGAACTAGATTTATAACTCGTTCTTGGGTTCATGCAACCCCATGTACAAGGGCTTGATTGAGTTACCTTGGGTGGGTTATACTATTTTTGTTTTGATCAGATTACAGTTTATATGGTTTCCACCTTGGTGGATCACTTGGTTTGTAATTATTATTGGTTGTGATATTCGACCCTTGACCCGGTGCAGTAAGGGAGAATTTGACCTTGGCCCAATAAGTTAAGGCAAGGTTGTTTGGATTTTGATAGGAACATTTTTAGGGTATTTAAATTTCATATATGCATGTATTCTTTGTGAAGTGATAAAACCTTGTGATATTTGTCAAATTCCATGTGAAAATATGATATTCCATGCTTTATATATATATATATATATGTATGAAATTGAATGTGGCATAAGGAATAGGCCTAGCTCTTACAGGAGAAGGAATGTATTATGGCTGAGGTGATTTTGATCACCAGGACTGGGTGACTAGGTCATCGGTTTGAGGAAACATGGTTGTCAAGATAGGCATGACCTAGGGATATTGTGATACTTGGATATGTTGTTGGAAGATAAGGAGGCCATGTGGTCAGGATGCCATGGGTCATGATTGCAATAAGGGAGAGTAAGGGTAGTTGTTATATGAAGACTTTTACTACTTTCCCTATATGATATTTTAGATATATATGGGCTGTATGACCATTTCATGGTATTCAGTAGGTTCCTCCAAGACAACTTGGATGGAGCATCAGGAAGGTGATGACACAATTCCATATGTTCAAGATTAGGTTCAAAACCCTGAGGGGTAGGAAGAACATGAGCCATAGGTGTAGTCTTAGGGACAATATTAGGTTCCAGATCTAGTGTAGGTAGGGAAACTACTAGGTTTGACAGTGATTGGGATGTGGCTTGACAAGTAGCTCCGATTGATCCTGGTACCTATTTTGTAGGGGATCGATAGAGGTTCTCAGAAAATAGAGCCCTTTATGGCCTATCTTACTCAACAGTTCCAGTCACAACACCCACAATTTTTTAGGGTGGGGGTGGTCTATAGGAAGCTGCGAACTATATAGAGAGCATGCAAATGATCTTTGAGCAGTTGGAGATGCCTCCAAGGTGGAGGGTCAAGCTAGCGACATATATACTTAGATGACCGATGAAGTGCTGGTGGGATGTGTAGGTTTAGGCTCATAGACATGAGGGTTTGACTTGGAAGGAATTTGAGGATAGGTTATTCAAGAAATTTTTTCCAGAGATGATGGGGGAGGAGAGAGATCAGGATTTCTTGAGCCTTCAGAGGGGTGACATTTCCATAATTGACAATGCAACCACCTTCACTGAGTTGTACCACTTTGCACCTGGTATGGTAAGCAATGAAACCTCAAGGGTGAGGTGATTTGAAGATGGATTATGACATTACATTCGAGTGTAGGTAAACATAATTAGGCTAACCTTGTTCTTAGAGGTGGCGAATCAGGTGCTCATATCCAAGGTAATCCCGATGGAAAAGTCTCATTTGAGCTGGGCGGTGGATTTAGGTGATGGTTAATATGGTAGGAAATGAGTTCAGGATGAGTTCCAGTAGGTAATTTAGGCTTAGAAGCCAACTAGACCACCTTGTGGTAGCTCGATGGTGGTTTGATTTCAGTATGGACAACCAAGGCATGTATGAACTTAGTGTAAGAATCCTCAAAAGGAGTGAAGAGCATGTGGATAGGTCAGTCATATCAATAGGTTTTGAAGATATCCTTCTTAGATAGCCGACATATAGGGAATGAGGCAGGCACAAGATTTAGAGACCAGTTTAGGATCGTTACTAGTAAAGGGTATCCAAGGTTTAGTTGCACGCAGTGACGTGAAAGAGATAGTGGGACCCATCTGTGGGGTCAGTGGCTGGTGGCAGGTGCAGAACTACAGGGAGGACAGGCTTTAGGTAGCCGTGTGTCAGGCTAGGTGCATGCCATAGAGCTACCAGGGGATGATAAAACTAGAGAGATGATGACAGTCAGAGGTATGCTGCAGGTGTGATCGTAGTTTTTTTTATTTTCTTTAGTATGTCCTATTGAGGCTTTTCCATTTTGAGTGCACAAGGTTCATAGGTTGTATATAGACTGAACAGACGCTGGTCAGTGGGTTGGAACCATTTTGGGTGCATGATTATATATATATATATATAATGATCTTGGCATCAGGAGCATCGTTGGATACATGTTATGAGGTTCTTGGAATCAGTAACATTGTTGGATGCATGTGTTTAGGTAGTTAGGAATTATAGAATCTGATGGATGTGGTTTACATGAGGTGACTTGGGCTTTAGGGCGTCGAGGATGTGGGATTGTGATTGAGGTGCAAGGAATCAGGTTGTTTTGGGAATCCATGGGATGCGAGACCTCATTTTTCCATGGGTATTATGGGCTCAAGGTGAGAATCGATGTGGTGCAGGGTGTGATTGGGTGTTGGGAATAGAACAGGAGCACTTGATGAGGTATAGGGGTGATTATGCATCATGTGATGACCATGGGTTCGAAAACAGGCCAATGGAACTTTGTGTGATTTGAGATTTGGGTTAGGATTGACTGAGTTAGGAAATTTTTAAGGTGGGGATCCCCTTGAGGAATTTGTCCAGAACCCTTGATATCGGGGTAGACCAGGTTCTTTTTAAGGGGATGTGTGTGTTTGGAACCATCTAAAATTTTTTTATAGCTTAGGGATGAGTTATGTTAAGGTGGAGATATTGTAACATTCTGGGTTTTTGGAATGGGTCAGAATTCCCACCTAGTTTGAATTTTTCAATTAGTGGCTATGTTGATTTTTGATTCATTGATAGAAACTCAATTACAACAGTTATGTTGGCCTTAAATGGTTTTTGGGGCATGGAATCTAGGAGAGTTCCTCGACTGTTCAGATGGGTTTCAAGAGTGTTCGGAAGCCCGGAGGTCTGGTTTTTGGGAAGGAGGTGAAAATGCACGATTTAGGTTAACTGTGTGAGTCATGGTGCATGACCGTGAAGATGCATCTTCAGAATTATAGAGGGTCACCATATGTTTTGAGCATGGTATAGAAAACTATTTGAGGTGGCCATGTGAGATTGGGTTCTTAGGCAGTGGCTTCCACACAGTTTCCACATGGTTTTGAAAACCATGCGGGTAAACCATGTGACCCAGTAAATGAGTCAAATTACTATTTTACCATTATTTTATATTTCCTCCCTTCCTCCCTTTCTTCCTTCTTGGTTGCGCACAATAGGAGAGAGCCACCCCTTTTTCTCATACAGTGGATTTTGATCCAAATCCTCCGTCTAAACTCCGTTATTCAATCCATCAAAAGCTATAGGATCGCCTCAGTAAGGCTAACCCCATGCATACATCTTCTTCTTTGATCTTTCATCTTACAGACTGATATTTCCATCCAAACCAATTTTAGGGTTTTAGATGAAAACTTAGATCTACATCAATCTCCTTCGAATTGGACTTCGATATTGGACATGCCTATGTCTACGAGTCTAAGGTAGGTGGTTTATAACTTGTTTTGAGTTTTGAGGACATTTGGGGGTTGCATCTTTTTAGTGAAATGGTAGGTTTTGTGTGGAACCATGTTATAGAATATTGAATTGAATGTTAGACCATGTGGGATTCTATGGGAATGACGTATACCTGTTACACTTGAGCGAGGTTGGGAGAGAGGCCGTTTCTCCTTGGGATATTTTGGTTGGGGGTTCCAAAAATGGGTTTAATTGAATTGATTTAATTTAAAATGGTATGCTTAAAATTTTTAAGCTTGAATAAGCAAGTTAGAGTCATTCAAGACCTCTGTGCTAATGTGATATAGTTGGAAGCTAGTGTAATTTAATATATTTAAATTGAATTACTTGGTTAAAGTGCTTAGATGTGTTTTATATTTATGTAATGATTGAGATTACATATGTTGAGACCGTTGGGGTTGTGACGAGCTAGGCCTGAGATTGGTATGGCATAGAAAATGGGGTTGAGTGATGTTGATCACTGGTTGGGCTTAGAACGGGTTTACTTGGGTGGTTTTGACCATATGATTTGGCGTCTTGGACATCAGATTAAGGTGAAGATATTTTCAGGTTGGACAAGACCCATGATACTTGGATGGAATGGACATCAGATTTAAGCAACATGGTCGCAAGGGCATGAGGTGCCATAGATGGTGTGGGTTAGGTTTTAATTTGGTTATTACCACTCACCTGTGATGGAAAAAATTCCGATTGAGTCATGTACACATATGTTGACTCCATAGTGAGGTGGTTTTTACCACTCATGTGGGTAGATGCCTTCGATAGTTGTGGATTAAGTATTTGTGGTTTGAGGGCGATTTCCGTAGAAATCCACATGAATGGTGAGGAGCCTTAGGTTGATAGTGATGAGGATATCAGGTTGGGGGCTGAGGCTCTCTGTGCTTTAGGCCATAGACCTGGATATTTATTTGAGGATAGACATCACTGTTCCTCTAGTTGTCGTGCCATGGGCTGACGTGAGCTTTCAAGAAGGGGTCCTTGTGACTGGGATACTATTGTTTAGGTGTGCCTTTGAAAAACCAGTACTTTGAGACACAATGTGTCAGGGGGTACGTGATTCCAAGATATATGATTGAGATGAAACCTAAGGGTTCATCGAGACTTTGTGATTATAGGGGTACCTTGGGCCATGGTCTAAGGACTCTCTTTGCTTATGAGATTCTAATGTCGGTCAAAGTAGGTGACACTCCCCGGTGGTTGCTGAGAACCTATGGAGGCTGTGTTTATTAATTTCATACTACTATTTAATTTACCTAGAGATGTATTTCCTTTTAAACACTTATAGTAGGTACACACCATTGGGTGGTATCCTACTAAGATTCGTCTCACACCCTACATGGGCCCTTCAGGATGTGTGTAGAATTTTTGGTCCTATGTATATGTAAAGAGTCAGCTTCATAAGCTGGATCGTAGTACTGTGTGGCATGGATATTGGCATGGACATTGAGGTCATGCCTAGCTGGAGTTTTTGTTCAGTTTCCTTCTGTTTCAGCATGCTTATTATATGTAGCTATAGTGGTTATCCATGGGCGCCCTTTGTATATTGACCTATATGACTTTCTATAGATGCATGCTTGTTTTTTTGAGTTAATACAAGTGATATTCTAGCATCATTTTATGTTTACTTTCCACTACTACTTCTATTTCTATATCTCTTCCACTATTTATTGATTTTGGACGTGTTTTGCTCCGTGGGTCTGGTTCGAGTATGTTGAGTCATTTATTTGCACTACATGTTATATTATTATACCCAGAATAGTACTTTATCTATTCGCAGAGGGTATAACCTCCCCACTATACATATTTACACCCTTACTTCTAGTTGGTATCCTTTGTAGTTTAGGGAGATGTACCAAAGGCAAGTGGCACCTGACCCATTAGCACTGTTCGGGTGGTTGTTTGGGTCAAGGATGCTACATCAAAACCTCACTAGGGAAAACTAACCATACTTAGACTCATTTTCCAATATCATTACATAAGAAACCTAACTATTACCGATAAGGTCTAGATATCAAATAATCCTACAACCATTAAGTTCATTATTAATTAATTCATTATCCATTTTTTAATGTTTTAAGCCAAGTTCTGACAATACTATTAATTATTTTCTTGTATTCTCAAGTATATCATCATCATAGGTAAGTATCAAGAACCAAACCAATTATTTCATTAATTTAATTATCAAATATCATTTCATGAACATCTGGGTACTCTAGGACTCATCCCAAGATACCACTTAAAATATTCAGTTGTTATTTATAACACCAAAATATGTCCTGCAGTTGGAAACTGATCGAATATATAAAAATTATCTCTTAGTGATCAAGCATTAATCAAGAAATAAACATTAATATCAACAATAATGACCTACTTAGAACTCATTTGGATGTCTAATATCCAACACCATTAAATAGAATATTACATCCAATATTCTATGAAAACATCATCACCATAAATAGAACCCCATTAAACTATCGTCATCATAACTGGAACCCCGTGCCACCATCAAAACCTCAGGCATCACCACCCCTTAGTCATCGAATACTCCAACCACACAGTGTTATCAATCACATCAAGTTTTAAAATCTATAGAGCATAAATACACATTAAATCTGTTATTCTATATGCAATTTTAAAGAAAACTACAACCAAATCAAATAATGCATTATAGCCTTTATCAAACAATGATGGGACCACTCAACCCAAATAAGTGATTTAATAAATCATTAAATTTTAATTATGATATTAAATTAATATATTAATAATGAATAAATACTAGAAGCACTAGAAATAAAAATTTCTAAGGACAAATATTTTTTATTTAATATGGAATTCTACCTTAAGTTTATCTTTCTTATATCAAAAATATCAACGGTAATTATTTCAACATACCTATTTTATTATAAATAAATCATTACTAACATTAACTAATTATTTAATTTCCAATCATTTCAACTATTATTAATAAATATAGAAATTCATATCACACTATCTAGTAAATATCAAGAGGTAATGATTAACACATTTAATCCCAATGTACTTACCAATAATTTAATCTTCACATTAAATTATCTAAACATGAAATAATTCCCATTTCAACTCTATTAAAGAAATCCATAATTATTAAATAATTATCATTAATATAATATATATAGTTTAACACTATGGTATGATATCATTTTGATTTTATAAAATAATAATTACAAAATGACATGTGAATATCCATTTCCATCTCTTGGATAATTTACATAATAATTATCATTATTTTACAACAAAAAAATTATCCATTTTCCCTTTCTTATGATAATATTACAAATTATCAAATACTATTAGCATCTTCATATGATAAATCTCTAAATTCCATTTTTTAAATTATCATAAAAAACATTAAGTATATATTTTAACATGTAATTTCTAGATTCTAAGATAATCATAATTTTCTAATAGCATACAAGATTAATTATAATTTATTTATCGAAATGATTATATTGAAAATATTTCACTGTATGTGATAATTAATTCTCTATGAAAAAATATGAAATTACGAACCATGAATATTAAGAAGATATTACCATATGAAATTATTCAAAGAAACAAATAATTAAATCAGTAATATGAATTTAATAATTCTTTATCTTCCCTAAATTATTTTTAAATTATCACATAATAATTATTCATATAATGAATACAAAAGTGATTTCTAGATTTATCAAAATAATTATTATTCATGTGATATAACTAAACTATTATATTTTTAAGGTAAATCACATTCACTTAGATATAGTAAACTTAAGCATGATCCAGTCAAAATTGTACTTTTAAAAAATAGGATAAGTAACAGACCCCTTACCCAAAGAAGAAATAGTTTTCATGCTACCCCAAAAATGGAGGAGGGAGTGAGAGAGAGAGAGAGACTATGTTCTATTATAAAAATTTGGGAAGTGATACAGTTTATTTGTAGAAGTCCATATAAACTGAAATAGAAAATCTTAGATCTCCTAGCCTTGAGGGAGAACTCAAAAAATTCAAATAAGGATGAATCTTTTAATTTTTGGAATACCAAAACACATCAAAGTTTACAATATTATTTTCATTTAAACTAATTTAATTTTAATTACTATAAAAGAAACATTTAAATATTCTAAATTTAATGAAGGGAAAAGGTTTTCATTAAAAACCCTTAATATATTCAAAACCATATGATTTATACATTAAATTCCTTAATTTTTGTTAAAAACACGTTAAAAATAAAAAGGGGTGGAAAAATAAAATTTTATATACATAACTCATTACCCATACACAACGGGTATGAGCTGTGTAAGGGTAACATAGATTTACCTTTACACAGATGGATACCCTTGTGTAACAAATGAAATCAAGGGATGAACCATACATAGGTTGAAGGAATTCAACCTGAACCTTATGCATGATGGGGACTACCCTAATAAGGGATTCAAAAACACTCTAGGACCCTTAAATAGTGGTGTAGATACACCCACACAACCTTTAAAAATTGAGTTCTACCCTTACATAGCTATGTAACTACTCTTAAGTGTGGAACACTTTACGCTAATGCATGACCACCCTCATACGAAGCTAATATTCCCTTAACACAAGGAGAAGGATCATCAGGTTTACCTTATGAAAATATTAGAAAACCCAAACTACCATTATGAATCTCATAGAAAATGATATCTACCTTTACATAGAGTTTTAAAACCATGTCTTACCCTTACACATTTTTTAGAAATAAATCATTACCCTTACAGATGTATGACTATGCATAAGGGTATAAATATTTTTTTTCATTTACAATTATAAAAATGAACAAGATAAGTATTTTATTATTATTTAAAAAATCCCTAAACACTCCAAAAATATCAGAATCACTTTTGAAATTAATTTCCCAATAAAATTTTAAAACATTGTAATTACTTCTATAACTTTCAAAATAATTTCAAAAACCACTTCTTAAAATATGAAAAACTTTTTCGAATTACCAAACACCTTAGATTGAAAATAAAGGCTCAAGAATATCTCATACCTTTATATCTTGAGTATTAATCATGGATTGTAGGATTATGGAAAGTATGTTGAGTGTGGCTTGTAGATGTTGAAACAAAACATACATACCAGGTAAAAAGTGTTGTACGAGTGCTCAAGCTCAACATAGATATGTTGAGCATGGCATGTTATGTTCATGTCAAACACTATATGTATATTCAACATGAAAATTAATCAATACACACATTGAATATTGTATGCATAGGTGTATCATCCATGTAATAAATCATGAGGAATGATGAATAGTTACCACATTGAAAGAGTCCCACATTAGAATCCTCCTTGGATGGGTGCTGCTTCATTACCCTGGATATGATGAAGGACTATATATTAACTTCCATGCTACCCCACATGAAGAAGCCCTCCCATATACTACCCTAGACCATTTTATTTCTTGAGAATCACCCCATGATCCTGTTGCATGCACTGACCCATGCACACACCCTCTTCCACTCATGGTCGGCCTAACCTTAATCTTGGTTGGCTATCCTAGTGACAACTAGCTGGTTGGATGGGTGAGCCTAAGGGATAGCCATATTTTTGGTAAAAAAATGTATAAAGTGTATATATATATATTCTTATTTTTATTAATGATATAAAATATATTATAGAATATTTATAAAATTTATAAAAGTATTTTCAAGAATTAATTAACTATAAAATGTTTATAATTAATTAATAAAATGTTTTGAGACAATTATAATAAATACTAAATTAATATTAAAGAGTTAATATGAAGAATATATTTTTAAATTTTATATGCTTTATAAAATATTTATAAATCACAGTAAAAGGAATTTTACCTTTTACCAAACTAAATTACATACCTTGTGATCGTAAAATATTTTTTTATAAATGTGTTATAAACGACATGTCATAGTCTTAATAAACATTATTTTACTAGATTATGTTAAATATGAAAATTTCATATCTATAGCTTATTTTTATGAAAATAAATATAGAATTCAATTCACAAGTTTAATTTATAATGTTTTAAATTGTATAAATAAGGATGAAGTATAAATCCGTTTTTACTTAAATTATGAATTGTTCATAATTAAATTGATTTGGTTTGATCAATTTTTTAAAAGGGGGAATTATTGAAGATATTATATAGACCACATAAAAAGTATTTTGATGATATATTTGAACAAGGTTTAAATAATATTTAATATTGTGATATTTAGATTATGTAAATATTTTATATAATAGAAATTGGATTATAAAATGTTTATAATTCCTAATAATATCATATATTTAAAGAGAAATGCTATATAATGAATAGTATTAAAAAGTATATATTGAAATTTGATATAAAAATGTTTATATCCACGTTTATGGAATATCCATAATGTTTAGCTTAATTATAAAAGTTTATAGTAAGATTTTGATTTATTAATAGTCCATAAATGATTATCTCATGTTTAAATTTATGAAATATTTGTTTATTTAAAAGCTATTCCCTTCTTAATTCACATATACGATTTTTTTATATCATGAATATTGTGTATTTATTATTTATGTGATAAATTTATTATAGAATATAGAGCCTTTTATTTAATTCTAGGTACAATATCATAAGATTTATTTTTTTCATCCACCTTAACCTCAATTTATTTTTAGAGTCATAATATTAATAATAGTTTTTAATATAGTTTGTGTATATTAGGTATTAGATATATCTTGAATTTAATCTTATATTGAGTAAAGTATCTCTGGGGAGAGGGACTTAGGGTCAGACTACCCACTAGCACAAAGGTTTATGCCTTGTTCTAGAAAGGTGAGGGATTGACTATCATCGCTCAAGCCTTGCGAATGCAGATATTTTCAATCTCATATAACTCTATACCTTTACATGAAGATTTTATATAAATTATGAATGTGAAGAATTAAGATATTTATGAATATACTTAGCTTCTATTTTTGGTGAATAACACAAACTTTTGGGTTGTGTAAAATGTTACCCATTAATGTGGTGTGAAAAAATTAATTTGGTGTATAGAATAAGGATTTAAAAACTAAATCGCTAGAAGCATGCGTACACAAAGGAATATAAGACGAGGATTAAAAATAATAATGAAATAGTTATGAACTTAATATGAATATTATGTATATTAAGTTGGTGATACTTTTAAAATAAAAACCCTTCAAGTACTAAGTGTGTGATTCCTTCCAAAGTGGCACCTTTTAAGACCTCAATCATCCAATGAGGTATTTTTTTCTAAATCTGGGTGCCCCTAGATTATCTTATACAAGGAAAACAAGTTATGAGTAACTATAGATTATACCATTGGGTAGGTAATGATAAATTTGTGTGCCCCATTGTTTTCCTTTATTATCTTATTCCTTGTATTTTCATTAGGTTACAATAGTTGACAGATCCTAATAGGTTAAGGTTACCATAGGAATAGAGATGATAATATCCATTTAATGGATTTGGATAAAGAAGTTTATCCACTCAAATATCAAAGAATCATAACTATTGTAATTGGGATGATTCCATACCTGAATAAATAAGTGGTGAGAGAAATGCTATAGTGGACACATTTCTTAGTGAAATATGGATATTGGATCACTGAATGGAAATAATGTACAAGGTAATAATTTTTAGTAGGAGTAATTTCATTAAAAAGTCCTTGAATGAAGGGTGTAAAATGTGATACTCATATGACAAAATATTATTTTTTAGATTAATTACATCATCATCACCAAACTTAAATTTTAGATTAACCCTCTAGAAGGATAAGATTAATGTAAGAAACTCCATTGATGCGAAACTTATTAATTTTTTTAAGTGAAAGAAACAATTTGTTAAATATATAATTTTATAAATGAAAAAACTATTTAATTTGTTCAATATGTGATTCTAGATGATTATAAGAATCATATGATGATTCACTATGGGATTCAAAGGAATTATATGAAAAAATAACCTAAGTAATTTTACTCATACAATTAATAATATCGAGTATACTAATTTTTGGTTAAGGAATCCATTCTAATTTAATATATGGAATTTTTTTGAAAATATATATGAATTTAAAAATTTATTATACTATATCCTCAAGTTTTTAGAGTAAATAAACTATACATTTTATTTCTAGGTTATTGTTCTATATAAATAGTACATGTGGGTAAAAACTCAAACTTGAAAGAGAAAATTTAGTTAGAGAGCGCAAAAATGTTTCTTCTAATAGCTCAAAACACATAAATTGACATATATGATATGTAAACAATATTTTATTTGTTAATTATTTCTACTAAAATAAAATAAACAAAAAGGAATTTTTTTTAATCTTAGAAATATATTTTGAAAATAATATAATGTCTAAGGAAATAGTGGGAGTATGTTTGGACTTAAATAAGTTCAAAGTTAAAAAATAAAGGATTATACCAATTTATAAATAAGATGGTTTAAAATTATATCCTAAATATTTTAGGATATTTTATGGTAATGAAAAATGTAAATAGTTATATTTAGTTACTATGATAAGTGAAAGTTACTTTATCTTAAAGAAGATTAGTATGTACTGGTAAGTAATAATGTAAATAGTTACATTGTTTCAAGGAAGCATTTTTATGGAAAAGGGTTAAAAGGATGATGACGTTAAGATTAGAAAGAGTTCTAGGTAGATAAAAAATGTAATATCATAAAATCTGATGTTGTTAATTTAAGAATTTTGAATATGTTCAAATAGTTGGATGTTAGAAATATGATTCATAAGTCCCAACCTTATTTAAACTATCTTACTTAATAGATGTTTATAATTAAAAGGTTTAGTGGGAGAGTTTTATCAAGTAGTCACATATAAATGTGGTGAGAATTAAATATAGATGTAATGAGTCAAAAAAACATAGAAAATAGAGCAAACATGTGGATATACTAGTAAATTATTACATGCGATATGATAAACAAGTGCGTATGTATGGTTTTCATTAACTATTATTAAATATTTTAATAATATAAAATGTATAATGGTTTTATAATAAAGGAAATCTCCATTTATCATACATTCATTTGTACTAAAATTTTACATGAATAGTGGAATGATATTTATTCCCTCAATGTATGACTTTGAGTTGTCCCTAATAAATGATCATCATATAGTATTATTGGTTGTGATGATATATTAATATTATCATGAATAAAATCTTTTAATCATTACAAAGGGTTGTATATGAGATATAAAGAATTTATTCATGTGGTAATAAGTAGAGACTTATTAATTGGATTGAATCACTAAAGTATATCTCATGGAATGTCATAAAGTCATCAATATACTTAGGGGTGTATACTTATAATCAATCCTTATTACCTAATTTTGGAGAGATAACTAGTATGAGAACATTTATACTTTTATATATTTTTTAAATAAGTCAAAATTGACTTACTTCTTCAGGGATGGTTGGGTATGTTGTTGATCTTGTCATCGGTGGGAGTACAATCAAGATGAGATTTATCCAATTGTATGAGAAGTAAAGACTTTTGGACGTTTATTTAATTAAACTAAGGAAATACTTTTCCATGCTTAATTGAGTCACATATGATGTTTTTATCTACCTAGATGAGGGATATTTGAATTTATCTTTCACTAGATGGATGGAATGTGATGTATTCATCAACCAAACTAGTCTTATCTAGAGAATCAGAAAAAGACGAGTCATCCTTTACTATATTGAAATTGTTCCATGTCTAGTGGTCACTTGGCGTCATAGAAAAATGATTATGTATGTATACATATGATGTATATGATACAACTTGTGGTGGATATATTTCTATACATATATGAGTATGTTTTATAGAGATCACACGATACCACTTAATAGATTGAGTAGCACTGATAATTTTCTAGAGGCTACTCTTTTCTTAAATATATGAAATATAGATTTCACATTTAATGTAAATGTTGTTATAGCCCTTAGGGTAACATTTTTAGGACCTTGGATAAAGATACAGTTTTGAAAAAAGTGTTTATTCCAAATTGAACAATTCTTGATAAACCGTGTCCAAAAGAGTTTGGTTGGATTCACAAATAGTTATGAACTTTGGCATAAATATTTTTGATATTTTAGTGCAAGTTGGAGGTTGTTGGATATACAATTAAAATACATGCATATTTATATATTAAATTCCTGTGATGCATGTATATATAGATTAGATGCATGTAATTCATATACATATAATATATGCATGTGATGCATATATAATTATATCTTGTTAATATATACATGTGATGAATATACATAGAACACACACATGCGATGGATGGATACTTGTATCCCATTTCATGTGATGAAACTTATTCATGGAACTTCTATATCACTCTTAGAAAACCTAATTTCCTTTAACTCCATTATGAATGGATTAAAGTCTTTACATACATTCATTGGATGAGTTAAATTCAATAATCAATAATACATAATTCATAGTGGAATTTTATGACACCCAATATGTCCAACACATTCTTTATTCTTGGAGGATCATTAAACACTTAATATATAAAGGAATTATCTCATTGGTGCACGAGTGATCACTCACATTCAATTCTACCGATGATCATTAGTTTCATGAAAAGTTCATAAGATCCTTATCCCTTATTGTATTATCATTCACCACATACTGGAAGATTTTTCAGAACTTTGGTATGTGGAAGTCTTCATGATATGATCATGGATCCCTTTGTCCAGTGTAATCACTAATATGTTAGAGATATATGTATGTTTTTTAGGTGATCTATTTAAAACTACATCACAATTATAGAGGTAATGGATGATGCAACACATGTGATAAATGCATGCTTTGTTTTTTTAATGTTTTTCATTTTCATGCATGTTTAATTTTTTTAACGATATTCCGGCCATTTTTGGGTTTTATTACACTTATTAGGGTCATATAATGATCTCATAATTATCATAAGATAATTAAAATAAAATTATATAAATTATTCGTGACATTTAAGTGGAGAAATTGAGAAAATACTGATGATTTAGTGCATATATGGTGATGCTAAAAACCAATGTATCTAGGTTGTAATAAATTCACGATTTTATCAATAATGTTAAGATTGGTTAAATTGAAATAAAGGAATTAATAGAGTGAAAAGAGTTTTATAAAATCACTAGAGATGTTAAAAGATGTACTTCATAAATACAATGATCTTCTAGATTGAGATTATAATGAAAAAAATATTGTGCCCGATGGGATTAGGGTATAATAATATACATTCTTACCCTAATGACTATGTGTTATATATAAAGGAATAAAATGGTCTTCTAGAGTGTCATAAATGTGGGTCATTATAGTATAGGTTAAAATAAATATCACATGTTAATTTATATATTACCCTAAGTACCAATACTCATACTTTGAAATCTTCCTATAATTCCTTATTTGAATTATTTATTTTAAAATTCCATGATATAGAAAAGTTAAAATGGAATATGGATAAGAAAATATTTGATATAAAATTTTTCTATCTAGATGATTTTTCAAAATGGAAGAAAATTTATTATTTAATTCTTATATTTGGAAATGAAGTTAAAAATATTGAACTTGGATTGTAAACATATGAAATTATTCCATAATGGAGTCTCAATAGAAAAAATAGTTCATTGATACTTTTATTGGTAATTTACAACTTGTATCTAGAATTTTGTATGAAACAAAATTGTATCATTTTGAGATTAATGATTTCTATACTAAAATATCCTAGAAATTATAATGATGTTTACTTGTAAACATTAATTTATGATTTGAAAAAATTATGGAATAAGGTATTAGAGTGTATAATTCTCATAAAAATGAATATTCTTAATTGAATAAAATGATTATTCTAAATATAGATGACTTCCCAACATATGGAAAGTTTTGTGGATATATTGTTAATGAGCATAAATCATGTCCAATTTTTGAAAAAAGGGACTTCATTTTATTAACCATAATATGGGATAAAATAGTGTACATGGTCCATAAAAGGTTTTTGTTTATGGATAAATCTTATAAATCAATAGAAAAGGAATTCAATGACTCATAATAATTTTTTATTTCTCCAAATCCTTTTCAATAAATCAGTATTTTGTGAGGTTTAAAAACATTTATGTCACATTTATAAAGACACAAAGATCTATAAATGATAAAAATATATGGAAGAAATGATCAATATTTTGTGATCTTTCATATTTGAGATATCATAATCCCAAACATAACATTTAATACTTGTTGAGAAGAATATCTATAACCATTTGATTTTTATTTTGTAAGATATTAAATGTAAGACTAATGATGGGTTTAATGTAAGATTATAACTATTTTCAATGAGAATATGTTTGGAGTTAGATCCCACTTCTAAAGGAAAATTAATATACTTGACTATTTCTTGTCACATGTTTTCAAATAGGGAGAAAATCAATTATTTTTAGTGCCTACATGGTATCATGGAACCTCAAGGTTATTATTCAAATGTAACTTTTTTCACTAAAGTATTTGAAGTTAATAGGCATGAAATCTCATGAATGACAAGTTATGATGAAACAAATGCTACCAATTACATTATATAAAATACTAACCATCCATGTTAGGATGAATATCATCATGGTGTGTTATTTTTCAATTCAATTTTTAGTAAAGTGACAGATCTTAATTCATTAAACAATTTAGAGAATAAATTATTCGATATAATTTTTCAATTGGAGATGTGTTTTCCTTCATATATATTTTTACATCATATTATAAGTAATGATTCATTTAGTGTGAGAAATAAATCTATGTCATCCCATATACTTACAATGGTTGTATCATTTTGAAAGGTATATGAATATATTGAAGGGGGTATCTTAAAAATTCACATCAACCAAAATCCTCCATTTCTAACAATTATATTTCTAAAGAGGTGTCATTTTTATGTAAGATAATTTTTGTAAGGTGTATAACATCAATTTTGTGGTAAAGGGGACCCATGGATTAGAAATAAATCCATTAACAGGAGATAAAATAATGTAGGAAAATTTATGCATCTTGAATATCATATATGACACTTAATTATATATAACATCACACATTAATTTGTTATAATAATGTTATCCAAAGAAAACACACACGTGAGTACTTAATGATAATAATTTTTTACATGGTTTAGAGAGACTATGGCAAGTGTATCTGATGCGTCAAAAACATTGAGATAGTTAGTGAGTGGCCCAAGTTTAAATATGATAACATGGTTTGGGTATGACATTGATGGATATAAATTTTATACCAATGACTATGGAAAAAAATATAGTTCAAAATAATAGCTTATCATTGTTTACTAATGTAATTCATTTTTCAAGTGAAAAAGAAAAAAAACTTAATCACCACATCAAGTGTATATTACATAGTTATTTATGATATATGAGATATTGAGTATATTAAATTTTAAGTTATTGTGTTCAAGTGTAAATAGTTTGTCAATAATAGTAGTGTTAAACATGATTAATTAATAATGACACTTATATATCTGAATAGATTGGGATAAATATATGAACCTTTTTTCATAGAAACATATGAAAAATAATTTTTCTATGTTCTTGATCTATCAAATGATTAGCGGTGTATCATTTTACAGTAAAAAAAAAATATCATTTTAGTGATGGAAAAGTTTTTGATGATGATGCCATTTGTTATATCCTTATTTACATAGAAAGATTATCGTAGGATATTGATGACCATGAAATATAAATGGTTTATTCTATATAAAATGATCATAAAGAATAAATATGGAGAAATAATCCTTTAGAAATCTCTTAATTTTAAAAGAACTATATATTTATTTCCAATTTAAATTTTCAAATTTTAAAAAATTTTGAAGTACATTGTTTCGAATTGTAATATTTATTTAAGTCAAATATTTTAACAAATATGAAAATTTATTTATTTAGTTATCAAAAATTAATTACATACGGTTATTAAAAATTTTATGATATTTTTATCATTTTTAATATTACTTAAGTTGGGGGGAGGGGGATGAGGGTCGACTATAGCTCTCAAAATAGAGATCTCACTAGTAACTATTTTCATTATTATTTGATGGAGTTTAAACGGGATTTTGGGGTTGATATCAAATAAATCCTTATGGGTGGTGAATATAAAGTGAAAGATATGTTATAAAAATTCTCTAAACCAAAAACTAGGGTTTTAGATAAACACCTGATTGATGCAGATCGATCAAATCATTTTTCATCTTTTAGTAATTAAAATGTTTATAGGATCATTAGAAAAGGATAAAAAAAACATGTAAAAGCTAATATAGATACTATTTTATAAATAATAGATAAATTTAAACACTCTCTCATTCTTATACTAATACTTCCACAAGATGAAAAACCTTAGAAGCGAGATAATATGATTCATCATGTGACAATTATTTAGGGATTTTCAAATTAGAAATGTGTTTCTATTAGACATGGTTTCTTGTAATATATTTTATATTCTGAGGAATATTTTTCAGTAGGCATGGATTTTTCACTCTGTACCTCAAACCAGGTACATTTTGAGTTCATGAATGGTCTCTTAATATCATTTTGTTCAATTTTAGGAATTATTTTTCTCAAGTATGGATCATGATCCATTGTCTTAATTAGGTATTTAGGCATAAAAAATCCTATATTATATTTATATATTAGTGGGTGTTCTAATTCAGCTGGATAACGAAAAAATTGGATAGGTTTGGTCATTTCATGAGGACCTTGGTGAATGTTTATCTTAATGAGGTTCTCATTGATATGGTATTTATATATACACATAATGATAATTTTAATATTTGTATCAAGTATTTAAAAAGGCGTTTGTATTTTTTGGAATTCAATTCTATTATCCATTTGAAGACAAGTCTTAGAAGGATTTTGTCCTGTGAAAACTATGTCTTGATAGGGAATACTGATAGTGATTTTCACCAGAATAAATTTGTATAGAAGTAATATGTTAATGGAACTAATGTTATAATGTCTAAGACTTTGGATAGTATTTTTCTTAGGAAGGGGTATTGTTATTTTAGTTTATAGGTTTTAGGTGTTGGAGTTTTGGTTTATGGGATTTCCATTTCTAGCCCCAGATGTTCAGTTTCTTTTTCCCCTAGGATGGATGGTTTACTTTCTTGTAAGGTGAACAAGTGATTCACCCACACACTTCATTTAATTCACATGGTTTGTGGTTATATTTATTTTAATGTTTCCCAAACTACACTTTCTACTAAGGTTTACTATAGTGATAGTACAGGGTTGGTTCCATGAGGATTTAATTGGATGGTAGGAACTAATAATTTGAACCCTATGTGTAGGAGTCCTCAAAAGTTGATTAGGCTTGGGAATAAACTAATTTTAATGTATTAGTGATTAAAATTAGAGAGATAATAGGTATAAAGATTAATTTCATGGTTCATGAAAAAGGATAATATTAATCCTAACTTAGTATGGTCCTAAGGTTTAGGTTGTGATGCAAGTAAATGACACTAGTTGACTATGGTTAAACTAACTAGATCTATCTAAGAAAAAACTATTCCTTGATCTAGAGATAACTATAACCTATATTCATTAGACCTATATTCTAAGGAAGAAAGTATCATAGGCTATTGGTCCTAACCTATTCCAATCCAATAGGGTCAAAGAAATTCATCAAAATTTCCATAGTTAGGGTTTCTTAAAATAATTAGATAAAAAATTATTATTTAACCTCATTAATATCCTTAGGGTTACCAATTTGATATTAAAGATTCATTAAAATTAGATACCCCTACTCTTAACCCCTACCCTAAGCAGTTTATCCACTCATGTTAGAATCGATCAAGAGAGGGTAAAGAATTCAATACATGTTGATTTTACTAATAAAAATTGAGATTAAGAATTAAAATATCATACATTCAATAATATTAAATTTAAAAATAAAATCAATTAAAACTTCAAGCAAACACTGAATTGAAAAAATAATAGGGAAGAACACATCAAGGGTTTTTCATAGATTGGAGATTGAGATAGAGAGTACAAGTAACTTATCTTGGAGATGGAAAATAATGAATAATTATTTGAAAAGTTTAATAAATGATGATTGAATATACTTAAAATATTAAAATGAATGGATGAAAGTTGATTTTATAGAGAATTACTAAGAAATAATGATAGAAAAATGAGAGAAAAACAAGAGAGTCTGAAGAGGTTTTAAACATTCTGGCCACTACACGCCTTCTAGAGGTAAATAATTGTGATATTACATGACATGTAATGGGTATTTATGTTATGAAATTCCGATCCAATATTTTCTAGGAAATTTTTTAATCCTACGTGAATCTCACACAAATATAATCTTAGATATTCGTGATTTGTATGTTGAATGCTTTCCCGATGTGTAACTAGTCTTCACATCATGTTTCTTCCTTCGGCCTGGATCTCTAAAGAGGGAATTGAAATTTAAAAATTACACAACATATATTGGTGAATCATGTCATGTAATCACTTAATGGATTTAAATTCTTTCATGATTTTATTCATGAATTTTCATATGTTGTGAAAGATGACTACACATCATGTAAGTGAGTTTCATGACATGTAATGATCATTTTTGGTCATAATATATAGAATTTCCTTTAAAACCTTATAAACCTATTTCTTAAAATAATCAACACATACCTAGTGAATTATTGAGTAAGACATGGATAATCCTTAAACAAATGACAATAATATATATATATATATATATATATATATATATATATATATAATTTTAGCTTATCAAATTCCCCCACACTTGAACAACTGCTTATCCTCAAGAAAAAAGAATATCAATAGGGATTTCAAAGGGTTAGAAAATTTTAAAATAGGAAACATCCATTATAACCAGGAAAATAAAAATAATTGTAAGTATAAAAATTTTGTGTCCAGAATCATCCCTGCATAAAAAACAAGTCATTCCTCATAGTCCAATTCTTTAGAAAAAATCTTAATCTTTTAGTTACAATTTCTTAAGAGTTCCTTAAATTATATACCCATTTTAAATTAATCTCACAATTAAATTTCACTCATCACTTAGGGTAAAATAAAACTGGAGTTAACATCATACCCTGAATACATTTTACTAACCATAGGCTTGTATTGGTTCTATTATATCCACTTCATAAATACAAGTACAAAATTAATCATTAGTGCTTTATAATAAAAGGTTCAAATGAATATGAGGCTGAGGGCATGTGGGTAGATAGTGAAAAGAATAATCTTAAAAAATGAGGGTAATTTATGAAGTATAATGCAAGAATTTCATGAAAATTTTAATGAAATAACTCCTCCTATATCATTTGAAGTCTATGCTCGTATCAGATCAAGGTGGATCCATGAATATATCAAGTGAGTCTAGATGGTATCATGTTCTTTTCCTTTCCTTTTCTGGTAATTTATTTTTTTGAAATTCATCTCTAGGATAGATCTCACATCCACCCCCTAACCACATATGATATTTCAAGGGATTCGTCGATCTGTAAATAGTGATTTTCAACCTTTCTAATACATAACCCAATTGTCTTTTTTTTTATTTTCTAATTTTTAAAGGGAAAAGATAGCCATAAAATGATAATAATTACACATGGGTCAAAATAAAATAGTCTGGTAAGCACCACAATACATCTACTTAGTAAAATCATCCCATTTCCACTGGATGAAAAACTTCCCCCACACTTGTTCAAAGTGAAGTCAAGCATAATATAAAGAGTAGGGTAGGAAGGGATAATTTTCTTAGAAAGGTTACATCCAATTAAGTCATTTCATGGAAAATATGGGCTAAATGAAGAAAATATATAAGGTGGGTCTCAGGAAAAATTATCTCAACAAAAATTTACTTAATAATATTAAAATTTCATTTGTTCAGGAATAGACTCAATAAGATCTCAATGCAAGTTCTGATAGATTTACAGGTACCATGTCTCAGTCAAGAAATATTCTCAGAAAAGAATATGAAATCATAGGCCTAGAATTCTCTTAAGAGTGGGAGTAAATATAAAAAACCGACAATCACTCTGGGTATAAAATAATGTAATAAGTCAATTAAAATCAATTTCAAAAATTTTTATTTTGAATTAAATGACCAAACTCAATATTCATTCTAAAAATATAAAGAGGATAAAAATGTGAATTTCTAACAATTCCAAACTTAACTTTTTCTTTTATTTTAAATGGGTATAATGAGTTTCAGGTTTAAAGCATGATTTCAATGAAAAATGTATCCTAGAAAAATGAAAATAGGAATTAATTCAAGTGAATCATTAATAAAATTCAATAAAGACTCCCCCACACTAAAAATTAGATAGTTTCGGCATTTTCTATGAATGTATCATGGGAGGGGTATGATAGATAAAGTGTAGATTATGAAAATGGAAATTTCTAAAAGTAATATTAAGGAATGAAGAGCTCCTTGTAATGAGTGACATGCCATGGGGAAACTTGATTAATTTTGATTTTGGATTTAGGATACCTTCATATTTGGTTAGAAATATAAATCTTTCACTAGATAAAACATTAGTCAATAGGGTTTAAACATTTTTGAGTAGTAAAATTGGTTGCTGCAAATAGTGAATAGCAATGAAAGGCATTTTATATAAATGTAGGTATGTGTATAAAATAAATATCAAAGTAAATAATGTATAAAAAAGAGAAATATATGAAATTATGACTAAAATAAAACCATAATTACAAAAAAGGAGAGAAAAAAATTAAATATGGGTTGCCTCCCACAAAGTGATAACAATGACGTCATCATCAAGATGAATAAACTAGTGTATCGGACAATATCTTCCATCAGCTTAGATCTTCTCTATATTTTGCAGCTATTAGTGGTTGTATAATCTAGCTCTTGTGGTTGTTTTGTAGGATTGATCACTTCAGGAGAATACCAAGTATGAATCTGGTGTGGTGGGAAAGGTATCCGTTCTCTTGGTGTTGGATGATAAGCATGGATCTCTTGTGATATCTCTTGAAGATGGTTCTAGACATTAGCTAGATGCTGATTCACTTATAGAAAATTGGAATATGGTAGAGGTACAAGTGCATCGATGAGAATATAATAATCATAGGAGCTAGACATGGCTACCATAACTATGTAATGAATTGAAAAATAATCCAAGTAAATAAAGAAAAAACAGTATCCTATATATATATATGACGTGTAATGATATAGTAATGAAATGGAATACATAAAGTGAAAAAATTATCTCCCTGGAAGCATAATAAAATGGGGTAGGGGATTAGGGTAGACTATGAGAAATCAAAACCATCAAGTAGCTCATATATAGTTTGCTCTCGAACAGAGTGTGGATATAACTTCCCCACATGGTCAATGGTTGTAATGGTAGAAAGGGATGGCTGATCAACTATAGAAGGTGGTGGCTCGGTGTTGGAAGCTATCTCAATGGTGGGTGGTGGGGAGGTACTAATTCGAAGTGTGTCCATAGATCTGGTAGCTAGACCAATGAAAGGTATATTAGTGGATGGGGTGACTACTGGGCCCTTTCCCCTCATGAAATACTCTTCCATATAATCCTATTGGGAAGCAAGGTCTATCATCTCTAATGGTAAGTTGGTTGGGGAGGTGGCTGGGGAAGGGGTGGTGATGATGAAGGGCTAGTTGGGGTCAGTGGTGGTTGAGAAGCTTCCTAGGATTATGGTGGTATAGGGGTAGTGAAATGAGAGAACTATTCAAAAGGGATATGTAGGTGATGGGAGACCCAATAATGATTTTCTAGGATATAGAGGTTCATAGCTTAGAGATCTACTGGATATGATGGGGTGGGTGGAGAAGTAGTGTAGGCATTTTTGGTAGATGTAGGAAACTGGGTGGGGTTAGGGGTGGGAGTGCAAACTGCAGGGGCTAGTCTGGAGGTGGTAGCTGGAGTTGGTGTAGGGTCAGCTGCATGATCATCAGATGCCTCATTAGCAGCCTCAGTGACTCGTGGTTCCCATTGGTATGTGTCACAATCCTTGGCCAACAACTATATCTTGTGAAGTAGTAAGAATTCAATGAACTCCATAGGACCGAGGGTGGTGAGTGTAAGGGTTGCATCAAATATGCCGGGTTGATGGGTTAAATGGGTGATGAAAGATCCACCCATCAACATTTCTTGCATCTTCTGTGCATGTACACTATAATATAAAGCAAACTGATAGGCCATATTGATAGTTAGGACACCCATGGATGTAGTGAGGATGATGAATTTTATATGTATAATGATTTTGTGAGACTCATCAGGAGTATACCGGGCATGCGTTAATGCCCTATGAAGGATGTAGAGCATTAGACATCAGATCCAGGTGGACTTTGTAATCAAGGGATCATGCTCAGTGTGAGCATCTTGGGAAATAATCCTCTAGAGTTTCTTTGTATATGACTTGTATGGATCAAGATTTAAAGTGGGGAATAACTCGGATGTGGAAAAGTAATCAGTATAAATACTGAGACCTATGTCAAACTCTGTGGAAGAAATATCACAAGTTTGTTCACTTAATCTAAAGTGGATACTATCAAATATGACATAAAAACTAGCTAGAAACTCCAGAAATAGCTCTAGGTATTTCTACTCACACACATCAATTATGGAGGAGATATTCATGTGGTTGAGGAGTTGGAAAACCTCTTGGCTAATTTGAAAGCATGTGAGGACAACCATATTGAGTTTTTTATTGGTCCTCATTGTTTTTTCATGCATCCGATTGAGTGAAACATGGTTATTGGGGTCTAAGAAGTGTAGTATTGGGTTCAGGTGTGGATGATCATCCTTAAATTACCCACTAGAGTTGGATTGAGAGTCCTCCAGAACATATGACTCTTCAAGGATGGTAGAATAAGTAGAGGAAGAAGATGAATGGACTGTGGGAGGTGAGACACCCAATCAATGTTTCACTGGTGGCAGATCATCTCACTCAGGCACGAGATCAGCAAGAGAAGTTTTCGTAGTCTTTGAGTGTACCATTTCAGAGGTAGGGTCAGCTATAGGGAGGTGTGCTTGAATGAGTATGAGGAAGGTCGAGGGTTGAAAGTGGGGTTGAAGGAAGGTGGGGGAGAAGGAATGGCGCAAGTGGTGAGCACAAGGAGAGGGGGAAGGGAGTGAGGTTCACGACCTAAATAGATCATGGAATTACAGGATGTGTAATTAGGTTTCACAAGGTGTAATTCAGTTTCATTATGGGTAATTTTGTAATTTATTTAAATTCAGGTAGTGAAAATATACATCGTGAATTGTGGTTACACAAAGTGTAATTTCTTATTTTTATCAAAATTAGATCAAACCCTAGTACCTTTCTCCCTTCATGTGAAAAGATACCACAAGTCTTATTCTAACCTAATCTAGCCTAAGATTAACTAACACGGGTTTCCTCATAGTCATCACTTTGTTTAACATCAAGAGCTTGAATCTTCAGTGCTCAGATGAATTTCAATCTGATGAAACACCCCTCATGGATGTTTTCTTGATATATTTTTAACCTTTGACCATTTACCTTGAATGGTGGTCCTAATTCTTTATGAACCTATAAGGTCCCATAATAAAACACTATAATGACCATAAAGGGTCATGAAAATCTAGATTTCAACTTTCTAGTGAATAGTTTTATTCTTTAGTTTAATAATAAGACCTTATTTCCTGGGAAAAAATGTGTCTTGCAATGCATAGATCATGCAATTTTTTTATTTATAGATCTTTTCATTTTCATAACAATAATTTCTGATTTATTCTAATTCATCCAATTATATCATCCTAGCTTCCCCATCTTTTTGAAAATCCAAATTGAGATTCTTAATTTCCCAATATGAGAGATGCTCTAGTTCTACTAGAAAATGAAATGGATTCCCATATATCAATCAGAATGGTGTGGTACCAATGGGAGTTTTGTATGAAGTGGGGTACTCCCATAGTTTATTGAAACATGTCTATCATGAGGTGTGGAAAAACAATATTTAACTTACCTAAGTATATTATAATAGTCAACTCTAGGTAGTCTCCTGAAGAGGAGTGCACACAAAACGATGTTGTCAGTTTTTATTGATTTTTTGAAAAAGTTTTGTTTTAATAAATTTTGAGAAAGTGAGATAAAAAAAGTAGTTTACTTTTATTGATTTTAAACAAATGATAAAGATGGTTATCTGAGTGAGTTTGGATATACCTAGTGTCGTGATATCATGGATTCCAAATTTTACAACTTTTTCTTCTATTGACTAGTAAGAAAGAGATTCATATAGCAAGTACACTCTCCCACTTGACCATATTGTTATGATGAGAATATTCCTACCCTAAAACCTTATGTTGATCTACTCTCCTTTCTATGTGAGTAGCATTGCCGCAGGTTTTCTTGATTAATCAGGGTAATCTATGACTAGGAATTATTGTTCCCTAATAAACCAATATTCCAATGTAAAATATTACACACATGTTGAAAACCTTTGATCACTCACCACCCAACACTAATCTATTCCAATATATACATAAAATAATTGGGCAGAGAGAGATATTTATTATCAACCAAAGCAGTTAAAATTTAATAGAATAAAAACCTAACGCAACCACATTCAAAATTTAAAAATGAATTAAGAATTGAAACCAGATGCAGAAAGAAGAGGGGATTTTATTAAATTGAATAAAAAACTCAAACAATCACATAGGTCTAGCCTTTATTTTCCCAATCACTCAATTAAACTCCCCCTACATGGTTAGGGGAATTCAAGTTGATGCGGGAGAGGGGCGACATTGTAGAGTAAAGAGAATAAAAGAAAAAGAAATAAGAGAAATAAATATGCAACAGAACATCATCCAGAGATTTGATATCTGATTTATACTCTTCAATCCACCCTATCCCCTTATTTATATGCATTTAATATGATTCTTGGCATTATAAAGGCCCATTAATGGGTTTCCAGACATAATGGATTGTTAATATTTTATATTTTGGTTCTAGAATCTTCCTTCAAAAGTTTTTGCATGGAATCATATTTATTTAACTGAATCAAAGAAAGGTGTCTTATATAAGTTTTTTTAAATATATAATTTTTATTTGCAAACAAAATTTTAGATTTATCAAGAGCATTTAAAATAAGTTATATATAATTTACTCTGATAATTTATTATATCCCATCAAAATATTTGATTTTCAAACATATAACTTCTTATGAATTTATGGCCATGGTATCAGTAGAATCAAGAGGGTGAATAGTTATGAAAGTTGTTTCTAATGATTTTATATTTATAGTTTTCAAATTAAATCTCAATTTTGTGTTCTATTTATGATATATTGTTAGATCTTAAAAGATCTCTAGATATGTGCATATATTTTTTGGCCTGAATTGTGAGCTTCTTTTGGGCCTTCAAATGATGGATTCAAATTTGGGTACATCAGAATTAAATGAATCCCAATATGTATTTAATTCTAAAAAATGAAATTTTATAAATTAAATCATTATATAAAAATTTTATTTCCAAGATACTTAAATAAATTAAAACAGTTAAATCCCAAAATTAGGCCATTTTTTCCAATTAATCCCATAATGTTTCTATAACCATAAAATGTGACAATTAACATTAAAATATAAATTTTGTGGGATTAAAACTATTGAAAGGAATTTAAAAATATGAATGATAATTGAGTGTTTCAATACACCCACACTTAAACCATTTTTTGTCCTCAAGCATAAAATCTCAATATTAAAAATCATAGGGAACCAATATTATAATTATTCAAATTTCAAGGAAATGAAATTAAACAATCATCAATTTCAAATGAAATTATCAAATTTCATATAAAATAACAGTATAATTTTCCATTTTTCAAATAATTAATCAGTTCATGTATTTTAATTTTGCTCTTTTAATAATGATAGAACTTATCCTTTCATTCATTCAAGATCCTTAAGTCGTTATTATTAAACATTCCAAATCATGATATAAATCACTTTGAATCTTTTATCTCATTATACATCATAAAATTCAAGTACAGTTTTGATAATATCATGATAAAATTATCCTTATCAATAATCTTGTAAAATAACTACTTTATCCACTTTGTAAATAAAAAATGCACATAAAATCATGAGGGATTTCAGTTGAGGTTCTAATGACTCCAAGGCTTAAGGTTGGCATGATTTTATGTTTAAAAATTAAGTCTCAAGGAGGAGGTTTATCTATTAAATAAAAGTTCATGATATCTAATGTAAAAGATGAATTAAAATCTCCCATTAAAATTGTATTAACTCCCACTTACCATGATAAAAGTAAGGTTATGAACAATTTAAAGCATAATGAATGATTTTTTAACCCTCTTGAATTTTTTTCTCTACTTTTATATTTTTTTTTATTTTTTAAAGAACATTTTATATTTTTTTCTTTTTTTTAAAGGTATTCTTAGAATAAACCTCACATTCACCACCTAACCACATATAATTAAAATCATAGTTCCAGTAATGGTGATTTTTGGTTTTCCTAAATAACAACCCATTTTTCTTATTTTTTTGGTTGTTTTTTCATTTTTAATTTTTTTCATTCGAGAGGGGGAAAATAATGAACTGTATAATAAATGAATCAATAACCATTATCAACAACAAAAATTAATACCCCCACATTTTTTTTACAATTTATATCATCCCTTTTACCATGAATCCCTTAAATCCCACCCTTCAACTTAAAAATATCATGAAAATACTAAGAGGAGTATAAGAATGGATAAAAACTACTTGAAACATGGATCATCCCTAACAAAGTCATTCAGGGTTTCTATAGGATAAAAAAGGATTGATGTAAAAGTGGTATTTTAAAGATAAGGGATTTTCAAAAGATTCCTTAATCATTTTAAATGTGTTTTTGGGAAGTCATAGCTTTGAAAAGTTCAAATTAAAGTTCTAAAAGGTGACATGTCCCAAGATCAATCAAGAAATATGCTCAAAAATAAATAGGAAGTACTTGGTCTAGAAATTATCTTGGGAATAGGACATATTATTTGGGACAATCATTCAAGGTATGGATAATAATAAATATTCAATTCAAATTAATTTTAGAAATTCAAATCATGAAAAATGATAGGGAAATTTCATTTATAATAATCAATTAATTTTCTTAAATTATGATTCCTCATTTTAATATCCATTATTCACTTCAATAATTTAATTCTCAATTTTACTCATTTAATATCATTATAATTTAAATCTAAAATATTGTATTATAGGATTTATAAGAAACTCATGTATCCTAAATAAGTCAAATAATGCATAAATTCAAGTGTCAAAATGCTATTTTTCTTTGAAAGTTTAAGAACATATTTTTTTAAAAATATAGGGAATTAAAATGATATTGAATATAAAAGAAAACTCCATTTAGAAATGATTATTTTGTCAGGTGGTATGAGTCATGTTCCTTTAGTTATGTTATGTTGAACATTCATGATGCATGTTCTATTCATTTTCTCCATTTTTTCCTTTCATTATATTTATTAATAGACCTAAAAAATAAGAATAAAAACAAATGATATTGCATGCCCGATTAGTAATGATAGAATATAACCAAGGGGAAGAGTGGATTAAGGAAAAACATGAGGGTTGCCTCTCAGATGTTCTTTTGTTTAATGTCATTGGCTCTTCTCAAAAATTTAATTCTTTTTAAAAAATCTTATACTATAAGATTCCCTCACCCATAATTAATTGACACAATGTACTTAGTTTATTTAAATTGATTTTTTATTATAAGAATATTTAAAATATAATTACTACATTAAATAAAATGTAAAGGAACGGAGAAACTTAGTGGGTCTTTAATGGTAATTAGGGTGACATAGAGAAATATCTACCACTATTTATTAAACATTCTTCATATTTATTCTTTTGTTTGGACAATTGAAATTGATGTGTCCAAACTACTAGGTACTCATTGTGAAAATTCTTACTACTGGATTCCTTTTGGAAATTATTTTCTTTCACAAAATAGGGACCATCTCATTCCAGCCATTCAATGCACAACTCATTGAATTTCTTCCTTGATTCTTACCTTATTCTTAGAAAATACATGTTAAAACAATAAGAATTGGATTTATGACCAAGCTTAAAACAACACCAGAAAATCCCTTGATTTTTTTCTTCAAGGTTGGTTTCTAATCTATATGGATATTTATTGATGTCTTATTATAGGACAATTCTCTCTTTTCATAAGGGGTTGTGTTTTATTTTCCATATTTTTCCCTTTCATTGTAGTGAAAGATTTGACCTTAGTTTTATTGAACAAAATGACCATTGTTTTTGGATTTTATAGTAGTAGTATTAAGTAAAATAGGTATATTTTGAAATTTATTGAGCACATATTTAACTTTTTCTTGTGATCTATTGTTGTGACGTCCTGACACAGGAGCCACTGAATGGTTCCCCAAGCTGGTTGGCCACATGAACTCAAGCGCACCTTCCCGTATGCCAGTGGGTGCCGACTAGTAGCGAGGTTCTGGTAAGTTAGTCTTGGGGAGACTATACCCAGTTTTATCAAAAATAAATACCATCAGAAGAAAATAAAAATAACCAATTACATAAGCGTATATAAATAACCAAAAAAAACATTTCATATGATAACCAAATCATGAAAATACAATAATCAACTAAAAGGTAAATCATGCTATGCCAATGAAAATGTCAAGTGTCTACAATGCAACTGAATTTAAAGATACAATGACTCCAAAATGAGTCCTAAACTAAACTTGGTTCCCTCTTCTATGATCCAATCCCAAACTGAAACCTGTCGTAAGGCCTTGCCCTTATCCATTCCTGCAACAACAATGTCTGATCAGGTTCCAATCAGGCAGCCCAAATAGGGTTTGAGTACAACATAGTATGCCACCACCAACGGTGTCTAAAATGATTCCAGTCAAAAGATAGTGCATGAAATTTTATGAAGGAATAAATACAATGCATAATTTAAACACTTATCACATTGTCATTTAATCTTCAATCAACACATTTGGCCAATTTAAATTTCTGTTTCCAATTTGTAACATCATTAATTATCATAAATCATTTAGTGTAGGTCGTTATAACTAGCACACCAATTATCAGTTGAATCATCATTCATTGTTATCATTAACCAGTTGGTGTAGGTCATTATGCATAGCACCACAAATCTCATTGAGTGTTGGTCATCATTCCTAGCACTCCAATTCTCATTTAGTGTAGGTCATCATTCCTAGAACCCCATAATCTCAAGGTTGGATAAATATTTGGGAGGAACGTTATGTCCAATTCCCAACTTCTAATTGTTCTAGGATGCCATGACTAACACTAAAAAATCTCATCCATTTAATCATTCTTTAAATCATAATAATTTTCCACATTATTAATTTACTAATCCAATGACTAGTTAAACATTTAAAATTCCATTAGTTAATTTAACAATTAACTAATCACATAAATCCTTAATTAATTCATCAATGAATTAATCAATCAATACCATTATCATTCCATAATTAATTCTTCACAATTAATTAACCATTTCAAATCTCAACTTGCCATAATTAATCCTCATAATTAATTATCTTTGAATAACATCATTACATATAACCAATTATCCCAATTAATTATCTTTTTTCAACATCAATATCTCAATAAAATATCTCAACCAAAAATCAATCTCCAAAACAAATATCAATTTGGGAAACCCCCTTCGTTTGTTCTATGATCAATTAATAATTAACCACCAAGGAAAATCACAAGTCAAATATATATTTCTAATTAATCCAATTTATGAATTCAATTATCAAGTGAATCTAGGGAATTAATAAACTCATACGTATATCATAAATCATGACTATGGGAGTTCGATTTAGAACACCTACCTTGGTTTAGTGATGGAAGTTAACCCAATGAAAATTCCCAAAATTCAAGCGGCACAACATCATCGATCAAGCTCTGGATCTAATTCCATAAAACCAAAATTAAGATCAAAGGAATCAAGATCTTGAAAATATAGATATAGATATATAATCCTAGATATAGATCTAAAATCCTAGATCTATATCTTAACTCATAGGTTTAGATCCAAGAAAAACAGTAGAAATTTACCACGAGAAGATCAAGGAAAGATAAGGGAAATAATGGGAGAAGAAACAAGATAAAATCTGCTTACCAGGAGGAGATAGTATCTTCAATACAGGATTTTAATCTCAAATAACATCATTTTTATTGCCTTGGAATATCTTATAGAGGCTTTAGAAACACCTATAATTCTTCAAGCCCGATCCAAGGTTGAAAATATGGAATTCCCAGTGTTTTAGGTGGTTTTAAAAAGGATTTTCAGAATTAAAATCTAATGTGCACAATTTCTTGGGCAGAGGCGCATGGTTAGGGAAAATTGTGTGCCAACTGTGAAAACTCCACTATCCAATTTTTCATGATTGGCACGATTTTGTCACACGGTTTTTCAAACCGTGTGCAAACCATGCAGACCTCTATGTCTAGTTTTTCACACTTGGCACGGTTTTTCAAATCAATGCCAAAGCATGCACAATTTACTATCCTTTATTTTTCCTTAAAAGTTCCCCAAACACACCCCAAGACACTAATCCAAGTTAAATGTACTTAAAATCTTCAAAATGTACCTGAAAATTCACCTGAGATGACTCTAGAAAAGGATGGGATCTTACAATATCCCCACCTTATAACAGCTCGTCCTTGAGCTACACTCCCAAAATTCTCTAAGATTCTGAGCCAAAAAGATTGGTCCATTGAGCCCTCATGTATACTTCCCATTCCTAAGTTTCCTCTTAAACATTTCCTTGTTTCCATAACACATGAACTAATGACATGGTCTTTCCCCATAACACTTTCTCACTACGACCCAACAGACGTATCAGATGCTGCTCAAAGGACACATCTATTTTGAGATCAACCTCTTCCACATCAATCACATGATAAGGGTCCGGTTGATACCACCGTAGTTTTGACACATGGAAAACATCATGCATTGCGCTAAATTTATGTGAAAGTCCTAATTAGTACACCACTAGCCCGATTCTCTCTAGCACCTCAAATGGTCCCACTAACCTCCGTGCTAACTTGCCCAGACTCCGTATCCTGTGGTGAACCAATCTAGGAGACACCAAAAGGAATACATGACCAAACTCTATAAACTATAGGGGTTTTCTCTGCCTATCAGCATATGACTTCTATTTACTCTTAACTATATCCATACATTTCCGAATCAACTGCACCCACTCTGATGTCTCCTGAACGAGATTCAGTCCCAACAGCTCTGACTCACCAACCTCTAACCAACATAGTAGTTATCAAAAAGGTCTACCATTAAGTACCTCATATGGTTCCATATGTATAGTTTCCTGATAACTGTTGTTATAGGATAACTCCACCAAATCCAAGTGCTTTTCCCAAGAACCACAAAAGTCAAGCACACATGCTCACAACATATCCTCTAACACCTGTATAGTATGCTTTGACTGCCCATCTATCTGTGGGTGGAAGGCTTTACATAACAGAACCTGTGTACCAAACACCTTATTTAAACCCCTCCATAAGCATGAAGTAAAGGCGAATCGTGATCTGAAACTATAGTCTGTGGAACCCCATGAAAAAGAACTATATCTCTCACGTACAGTTCTTCCAAATACTCTACTATAAAGGTTTCTTTGATAGGAAAGAAGTGTGCTACTTTCATTAGTCGGTCCACAATGGCCCAAATAAAACCATTCTTTCTAAGAGTCTTTGGAATTCCTACCATGAAATCCATAGTCACATCATCCCACTTACATTTCTGAATAGGTAATGGCTACGATTGGCCTCCAGGTCATTGATGCTCTACTTTCACCTACTAACAGGTGAAACATCTTGTTACGAACCCTACTATCTCCTTTTTCATGTATGGACACCAAAACTATCGTCGAAGGTCACGATACATTTTTGTCACCCCAGGATGTACTTCCCACCTTGAAGCATGAAATTCTCACATGAGTTCCTCTTGCATAATCATAGTCACAACAACCTGATTTTTCACATAGATGATCTCATCCTCATTTATTTTCTAGTCTGAAGGTGTCTCCCCACCTTCAAGGATCTCCCTCAAGGATAAACACTACAGATCCTTATACTGCCCATCCCTGATCTGTCTCAAGAGTGTAGACTCTACTACTATAGAAACCAGATTCATCCTCCCCTGACTCTCCTAAACTACCACATGCATTTCTGCCAGCAAAGTCACCATCTTCCACTATGCACCCGACTCATGTACCAATTGAGTCTCAGTTTTTCTGCTCAAGGAATCAGCCACACTATTCCCCTTCCCAGGTGTATATTCCAGTTCAAAATCAAAGGACTATATACACTCTACCCATATTTTCTTACAAAGATTCATGTCTCACTATGAAAAGATATACTTTAAGGTTTTGTGATTTGTAAAAACTATAAAATTTTCACCCAAAAGATTATATCACCAACACTTAAGAGCATAAACCAATGCTGCCAACTCGAGGTCATGTGTAGGGTAATTCTGTTTATGTGGCCTCAACTACCTAGACCCATAAGAAATGGATCTTTCCCCTTAGATCAACACAACACCGAGTCCGACCCCATAAGCATCACAATACACCATGTACTCCTCACTTGGCTTAGGTAAGATCAAAGTTGGTGCCGAAGTCAAGAAATTCTTTAAATCCTGAAAATCATTCTCACATGATTCTATCCAAATAAACTTTATCACTTTCTTTGTCAGACCAGTAAGAGGTTCTTCCATTCAAGAAAAATCTTGGATAAACCATATGTAATAACCCACTAATCCCAAAAATCTTCAAATATAAAAAAATTCTTGGGATGCTCCCAAGAAATCACTGCCTGCACTTTTTATAGGTCCAATACCACACCTTCTTATGAGATGATGTTCCCCAAAAAGTGTACCCTATCAATCCAAAACTAACATTTAGATAGCTTGGTGTATATCCGATGCTTTCTTAGTGTACTCAGGACAATGTCAATATGTTGAGCATGATCTTCATGAGTTTTAGAGTACACTAAGATTTCATCCACAAACACCACCACAAACTGATATAAGTACGGATGAAAGATCTTATTCATCAAGGCCATAAACACTGCTGGAGCATTAGTCAACCCAAACAAAATTACAACAAACTCATAAAGAACATACCTTATCCTGAAAGTAGTTCTTGGTATATCAAAATTCCATACTCTCACCTGATAATACCCTGATCTCTGATCCCTCTTTGAGAACACAGTAGCTCCCTTTAGCTGGTCAAATAGATCATCAATATGTTGAAGAGGATATCGGTTCTTCATAGTCATTTTACTAAACTTCTGGTAATCGACACACAAGTGTAAAATCATGTCGGCCTTATTTTCAAACAAAATAGGTGATCCCCAAGGTGACATACTTGGACGGATAAACCCTTTATCCTTTGACTCCTCCAATTGTGTTTTGATCTCTTGAAGCTCAGTCGACACCATTTTGTAAAGTGGAATAGATACCAAATCAACCCCTGTCATGAGATCAATAGTGAATTCCACATCTCTCTCAGGTGGAAACCTTGAAAAGTCTTCGGGAAAGTCATCTTGAAACAGTTTTACTACTGGTGGAAGGACATATTGCCTACCACTCCCATAATCTAGAAAAAGACTAGAAACTTGGGCTGTGAGCTCTATCAGTTGTTGAGTAATTGGCCCAGATCTACCTGTATGGATATCCCATTCTCCATGAAGTAAATATTGGTCACCCTCAGGAGATAAAAAGGCCACACTCCTGCGGTAACAATCTATGTGGGCTCGGTATGCGACTAGCCAGTCCATACCCATAATCAAGTCAAAGCATGTTATATCAAGGACATATATATCCCAAAGGAAAAGATACTCTATGATCTCTAGAGAAAATATCCTACATAAAAAGATATCCATAGTCCTTGTTCCAAACAGTGTATCGATATTCATCATCCCACTTACAGACTCCACCTCCAGGATCAAGCCATTAATAAGGTTTTCAGATATAAAGTAATGATAATAACTAGTATCAAACAAGGCAGTATATAAAGTAGAAGCAACTAGAATAATACCTATCACTATCAATGGACCAGCCTCGCTCTCCACGAGTGTAGGCTGCACTACACGTAACTACCCTACCCATCTTTCCTGTGGTGTCATCTGACTCCCCTTAGTAGCACCACTCTGCTGATACAACCACTCATACCCTGAAGCACCACATTCACTGCCTCTATCGCCCCTTCTAGTAGATTCCTAGCTTCCAGACTTATATGGTGTAGAAGACCCTATTCCCACACTCTAACTCTAAGAAACTGCTCCCTTAACACCAGCCTGCTGCTGATTCCTGCAAAAATTCTATAATTGTCCCATCTCTCCACAAAATTGGAACCCCACTAGTGGTTGAGGACAATGTGTATGATAATTTCCCTGCCCATTAAACTGTTTGAAAATCACCTGAGAATGATCCAGTGTAACTGTTCCTCCTGACTGTCCACCTTGCTTTCCACTGTCCTGACTAAGATTCTCGTGACAACGCTTCTTTATCTTGGATGGTACACTCCCTGATATTCTCGCTACTTATCCAGTAATAGAATCTTTTTTTAGGTTCCCCTATGAAAATAGATCCTAACTAACCACTTCTAAAAATTTATTCAACTTAAAGATATTCACATGGGACTTAATTTCACACTTAAGTCCATCCTAAAATCATTTTTTCCGAAGAAGCCTCATCTTCCGCCAAAGTTGGAGTGAAATTCTGTAAATCTATGAAATGTTCAGTATACTCCATTATGGACATTCTCCCTTGTGTCAGATTCATAAACTCTGAAGCCTTCTCTTGCCTCAGCGTATCTGGGTATAAGTGCTCTAAAAACTTCTCTAGAAAGTCCTTCAATAACATATCATCAATCTATCCAGATCCTACCTAAATGTCCCACCAGTGCTTCATAGAAACCCGTAGCATATAAGCAACCAAATTGACCCTTCTCTCAGCCGGAGTCTCCAAATGGTCAAGTATCATCTCTATAGATTCAATCCAGAATTATGCTCCCTCAGGTCCACCCTCTCTAGTAAAAGTAGGAGGGTGTTGTAGCTAAAACTCCCTTGTCAACTTAGACATGATTTTATAAAATTTCCCTTTGCCTCTCTCCATTAATTTCATGAAATGAGTGAAGTTCTCTAAAAAATGCTCTCTTTCCTCTTCATCTTGCACCAATGGTGCGTCAAGCTCCCTATCTGGAAGTTCTTTCTGAGCCATACACCTCAGTATCTCCCTCAAAAATAATCATGGAGTAATATCTCTATAAATCCAAACACATGTATTAGGTCTCATAACTCAAACTTATAACATTTATGTAAGGAGAGAAACTAACACAACAAGTTTCAACAAGTCTTTCCCTATTTTCTTACCACTCGGTCAACATTGAGGCCTTATCAATACCCTTAACCATCATACTCATAGGTCTTGGTTAAAAAGGGTATATTCATTCTCATTAATTAATTCAACCATTAATTAATCACATTATTTAAAATAAATTAATTCAACAATTAATTAATATCTCATACTCAATTCAACAATCAAGTTTCTCACTAGACACCCATTTATTCTCATTTTACATCATTGTTTCAATCTCACATCAAGGAAAAATATTTTAAGTTCAACAACTTACCCATAAACCATTTTCCCATGAGTGCCTAGAATGATGCATGTCACAAAAACACTGGGTTCCTATAATGACGCCTGTAGACTAAACTATCATGCCTCTTTAGGCCAAAAATCAAAATTCAACAATTTTAAAAACAAATATCACATCACACCACAAGTGCGTCACCTAAGGGGAAATAATATACAACTATAACAACAAACAACAATCACAAAAATCCCACCCTGAGTACTCAAATTTTCTCCTGTACATGGGTTTTCAATTCCCATAAATGATCTCATTACCATGCCACGACTCTTTCTAGTCTTTTGTCTACCTTTCCCAAAACCAAAAGATAAAAGAATAAGAAAGAAAAGAAAACCATTCTGATACCACTTTGTGACATCCTGACCTGGGATCCACTGAATGGTTCCCAAAGCCAGTTAGCCACATGCCCTCAAGCACACCTCCCCATATGCTAGAGGTTTCCAACTAGTAGCAAGGGTCTGGTAAGTCAGTCTTGGGGAGGCTATACCCTCTTTTATCGGAAATAAACACCATCAGAAGAAAATAAAAATAACCAAGTGTGGAAGCGTATATAAATAACCAAAACAAATCCATTTAATATGATAAAAAAATCATAAAAATTCCATTCTTAACTGAATGGTAAAGTATGCTATGCCAATTAAAATGTCAAGTGTATACAATGAAACTAAAAGTAAAGACACAACAACTCCAAAATGGGTCCCGAACTGCATCAAGTTCTCTCTTCCATGCTCCAATCCCAAACTGAAACCTATCACAGGGCCTTGCCCTTATCCATTCCTAGAACAACAAAGTCTGCTCGGGTTCTAATTAGGTGGACCGAATAGGGTGTGAGTACAACTCAATAGGCTACCACCAATGGTGTCTAAAACGAGTCCAGTCAAAAGATAGTGCATATAGTTTTATAAAGCAATAAATACAATGAAAAATTTAAATAGTTATCACATTGTCATTTAATATTCAATAAACACATTAGGCCAATTTGAATTCATGTTTTCCATTTGTATCATCATTCATCATCATTAATCATTTAGTGTAGGTCGTCATTACTAGCACCCCAATTCTTATTTTAAGCATAATTCATTGTTATCATTAATCATTTGGTGTTGGTCATCATGCCTAGCACCAAAAATCTCGTTGATTGTAGGTCCTCATGTATAGAACTCCAATTATCATTCGGTGTAGGTCTTCATGTCTAGAACCCCATAATCTCAATATTTAATAACTACGAGGAAGGAATTTCATGTCCAAGTCCTAACTTCTAATCAGTCTAGGACACAATGCCTAACACCATAAAATCTCATCCATTTAATCATTCTTTAAATCATAAGAATTTTCCTAATTATTCATTTACTAATCCAATTATTAGTTAAACATTTCTAAGGTGATTAGTTAATTCAACAATTAAATAAGCACATAACTTCTTAATTAATTAATTAATTAATCAATCAATCAATACCATTCTTATTACATAATTAATTCTTCACAATTAATTAACCATTTAAAATATCAACTTTCCATAATTAATTCTCACAATTAATTCCCTTTGAAAAACATCATGAAATATAACTAATTCTCCCAATTAATTATCTTTTTTAAACATCAATATCTCTAGAAAATATCTCAACTTAAAATCAATCTCCAAAAAAATATCAATTTGGGACACCCCCTTTGTTTGTTCCCTGATCAATTAACAATTAACCACCAAGGAAAATCACCAGTCAAATCCATATTCCTAATTACTCCAATTTACAAATTCAATTATCAAGTTAATCTAGAAAATTTATAAACTCATACACATATCATAAATCATGACTATGGGAGTTCTATTTAGACAACCTACCACGGTTTATTGACAGAAGTTAGCCCAACAGAAATCCCCAAAATCCGAGTGGCACAACATCGTCGATCAAGCTCCAGATCTAATTCCATAAAACCAAAATTAAGATCAAATGCATCAAGATATTGAAAATATATATCTATATCTACAATCCTATATCTAGATATTAACTCATAGGTTTATATCCAAGAAAAATGGTGGAAATATTCCATGATAAGATCAAGGAAAGATAGGGTAAATAATGGGAGAAGCCATGGGATGAAATCCACTTATCAGGGGAGAGAAGATCTTCAATATAGGATTTAGATCTCGAAGAAAAACATTTTAATCACCTTGTAATCTCTCTAGGATGCTTTGGAAACACCTAGAATTTTAAATCTTGAGCCAAGGTTGAAAATATGGAAGTCCCAAGGGTTCAGGTGGTTTTAAAAAGTATTTTTGGATTTAAAATATCATGCGTACAGTTTCCTGGGAAGAGGTGAATGGTTAGTGAAAATTTTGTGCCAATCATGTGGAATCCACTATCCAGTTTTTCATAGTTGGCACGGTTTGCTAACATGGTTTTTCAAACCGTGCACAAACCATGCAGACCTCTATGTCTAGTTTTTCGTGCTTGGCATGGTTTGGTCGCACAATTTCTCATACCGTTCATAAACCATTCACATCCCATTATCCTTTATTTTTCCTTAAAAGTTCACCCAAATGCACCCCAAGGCACTACTCCAAGTTAAAGGTACTTAAAAGCTTCAAAAATTACCTGAAAACACACCCGAGATGACTCCAGAAAAGGCCAAGATCTTACAACTATTCTCATTGGTTTGAGAAGATATTCTATTTACCTCTAAATATTTAATGGAATTTTCTATTCCTTTATTCAATTTTATTTTTACTATGATACATATGGAATGCATATTATCTAGTTAATATTACTTTATAGTAAGTTTATTCTAAATATCTGTGATAATATTCTCATGTTTAGCCTCATTGCGTTTATACTTCTCAATATCAACACATTCCCATGATTTTGATTCTTTAGTCTCTTCTGAAAAACTATCCAAGAAGTTTGATGTCATCTCTTCTGATTTTTCAGTTGGTTATATACCTTCTTTATAGGATATTTCATTTAGTGAATGACCACTTAAAATATTCTTCATGGATTTGAGTATATTGAAGTGCACTTAACTATTTATGATCTCCATTGAAAATGTTCCCTCATGCATGTTAATGATGTTATTTGATTTATTTAAGAAAGGTATCACCAGGATGATAGGTGAGTATGATGAAATCCTATATTAATAAATTTTCAGCATAAAAAGTCAATTGGGAATAATAGATCTTTGAATTTCACAAGAACATGTTCTAAAAAACCTATTGGGAAAATGGTGGATCTGTTTGTGAGCTGGACCACCACTCTAGAAGGCTTAAATTTTCCAATCTGCAAAGATATAAATACAGAGTAAGGAAAGATGTTTATCAAATCACATAAATCACATAAAGCATCAGTTAAATTTAAATATCCAATAGTTTAGGAAATAGCTAATGTCCCTAGATCTTGACACTTTTGTAGTATCAGTGGTGTGGTCAGTGCTGATGCACTTCTCCCTAGGCTGACCTTCTTGTTTTCATACAATCTCCTTCTTTTAATGCATATATCTTTGATAAAAGTTGTATATTTTTGGATTTGTTTGATTTCCTCTAGAAATAGAATACTGATTTTGACTTTTTTAAAGGAATCTCAAAATTATTTTTGAAGTTTATCTTCTTCTACCTTCTTTGCCTCCACTAATGCACAAGGGAATGGTATATGATTGTTATTATTTACCAACATATGTATTTGTATGGGAATTTATAGACTTTTATTTCTGAAACTCATTCCAGTTATTTCATGGTTTTGGTCTCCGTCATTTGGGTTAATGGATTGAGCTTAATATGGTTTCTAAAAATCATCATCCTCACTTTTTAGGGGGTTTTAGGTATTTTTTTCTTCATGTTGTGATTTCACTAACATTCTCCTTCAAATTTGGAACTATTTGGGTTGGTAGATTTCCCATATTTTTGGTCATAAAGTCCATAAAACTTCTGAATTTGTCTATTAGCTTATCAATATTATCTTCCAATCCCAAAACATTGGTTCTTAGCCTCTGGTCTGTATTTTATGTTGTACTAGTGTAAGGCCACTCATATGTGTTCTGCTGGAATGATGGTGGTTAAAAGGCCTGTTGTTTGAAAGTTGGATGACTAGATTGATGATGTGGTAGTGGGTTTTGGTATTGTTGCTGCTTGAAAGGAGGTTGATTGGGTTACTGATTTTGATAAAAATATATCTCATGGTTTTCATATCCTTATTAGGTTTGGAGTTGACGTGAATGATTCTACTAAAACTGTCTTGTATGAAAGGTTATAACTCAAATTTCTGTCCCCTACACTTCTAGACATTGTTCAGTGTAATGATAATTAGAAGAGAATAAACCACATACCTGATTCAGGCATTTTTTACTTCACTTGGTACATAGTAGGTTTTCTCATCACACTAGTCATCTACTTGAGTGTTTCTTTAAGTAAGGGTGAGGAAGAATTATAATTTATTACCTCATGGATGTCTCTGGTCCCCATACATCTAGTTCTAAATATCTATGAGTTTTGTGAAATATTTTCAATCAGTCCTATAACATCCAATGGTGACTTGTCAATCAATGATCCTCCAGATGTGGAATCGATCAAATTGTGATCATTTTCAAGAATACCTTGATAGAAGAAAAAAATAATTTATATTCCTCCCTATCTTGACATGGGAATCATTCACATAACTTCTTGAACCACTCCTAATATTCATAGAGAGACTCTCCAGTTTATTAGTAGAATCCATAGATCTCTTTTCTGATTTTGGTACTTCTAGATGTGGGATTTTATTGCATGAATCATATTTTGAGAACCTTTTAGTCATTAACTTCTCTTGGTTAAATTCTGTACATCCATTCCTTTGCGACTCCTTCTAGTGAAAATGGGAATTACCTCTAATTTACTTTCTCTTCTGATATTCCTCAGGGTTTAAAGCTGGAGTATACATAGGTAAAATCTTGGATGCGTTGACTGTGGTCTTCACCTGTAATTCCATGAAATCTAGTAAGCACTTGGATCATGTTAATACATAGTTAAAAATCATTTTCTATGTTAGGGATAGTGAGTTGGTTATTTTGATTAAAAAGTTGAGGTTCATAGATTACTTTCAAGGTTTTGTTGGGATTTATAACCATTTTTGTAGGTTTGGAGTGATCACTAAAAGTGCCGCTTGAATATAAATGGTTTATTTCCAGAAATTTCATTTGAAAATTTATTTTTCTGAGTTGAGAATGTGTTATTTCTATTTATGGATTGAAATCAATTAAATGGTTAGTTGAACTGCATTCCATTCATTTTTTTTAATTTTTGGTATTTTGATTCATTGCCTCCTCGAAAACAGTTCCAAGTTTGACGCACGCATATAATGGGGTGTGGAAAAACAATATTTAAATAACCTAAGTATATTATAGTAGTTAACACTAGGTAGTCTCCTAAAGAGGAGTGAACACAAAATGAAGTCGTATTTTTATTGATTTTATAAAAAAGGTTGGTTTTAATTAATTTTTATAAAGTGAGAGTAATAAATAGTTTGATTTTATTTATTTTAAACTATTGATAGATATAGTTACTAAAGTGGGTTTGGTTAGACCTAGGGTTGTGTTATCATGACTTCCAAATTTTACTCCTTTTTCTTCTACTGATTGGTAAGAGAGAGATTCATCTACTAAGTCCTCTATCCCCCTTTTATAGATGTTTATGATGAGAGTATTCCTATCTGAAAATTTAGGTTGGTCTACCCTCCTTCTTACTTGAGTAGCATTGCGGTAGGTTTTCTTGATTAATTAGGGTAATCCCTAACTAAGAATTTTTGTTACCTTATAAACCAATATTCCAACACAAAATCTTACACACATGATGATTCATAGAGCACTCATCACTCAAACCTAATATGTTACATTGTATATATAAAATTATTGGGTGGAGGGAGATATGTATCATTGACTAAAGAACTTAAAAATTAATATAATCAAAACCTAACACAACCACATTCAAAATTTAAAAATGAATTTAGAATTGAAACCAGATGCAGAAAGAAGAAGGGATATTATTTATTTTAATCACAAAAAACTCAAACAATCACATAAGTCTATCCTCACCCCTTCCGAACCACTCAATTAAACTACCCCTCCATGGATGGGGAAGTTGAGTTGATTCAGGAGAGGTGAGACATCGCAGAGTAAAGAAAATGAAAGAAGAATACAGCTAGTAAATAAATCTATAGTAGGACATCATCTAGATATTTTATAGCCAATAGATCCTCTTAAATACACTCCTATACTCGTATTTATAATCATGTAAGAGGTTTCAGTGTGTTATAAAGGTCTATTAATGGGTTTCTAGATATAATGGGTCGTCAACAGTTCAAAATTTGGTTCAAGAATCTTATTTCATAATTTTGTGCATGGAATCCCCTTTGTTTGACTGAATAAGAAAATTGTTTCTTCAATAAAGTTATTCAGAAATATATTTATAAATTCACCACAAAATTTCATCTTTATCTAATGTGTATAGACGAATTTATATCTAATTTACTCTGAAAATTTATTCTGACCAGGCAGAATATTTGATTTTTAGAAAATCTAAATTACCATGAATTTATGGACATGATATCTCTAGAATAAAGTGGGGAAAAAATTATGAAATTTGTTTCTAAAGATGTTAAATTTATAATATTATAATTAAATCTCCATTTTTTCTTCCATTTACTAGATATAGACATATCTTAAAAAATCTTCAGATCTATGCACAACTTTTGTGGCCAGAATTATGATCTTTTTTTGGGCCTTCAAATAATAGATTAAAATTTGGGTCTAGAATAATTAAATGAATAAAAAGATGCATTTAATACTAAAAAAATTTAATTTCATAAATTAAATTAGTATATAAAATTTTATGTCCAAAATGCATAAATAAATTAAAATAGTTAAATCCCAAGATTAGGCATTTTTCTAATTAAGATGAAAATGCTTCTATAACCATAAAATGTAAAATTTGACATTAAAATAAAAATATTGTGGGATTTAAACCATTTAAATTTATTTAAAAATATTCATGAAAATTGAGTGTTTTATGTACCATCTAAAATCATAATCCAATCCCTTTGACTTGTGTTCACGGTCTTTTCTAAGATTTGGTTGATTTCCCTATTTGACAATTCAACTTTCCTGCTTGTTTGCAGATGGTAGAGAGTTCCTATGTTATACATGATTCCATTTTTTTAAAATATTACTTTAATATATTGGTTGGTAAATTGTGTTCCCCGACCACTAATGTGTATTCTGGGAAATCCGAACCTTGAGAACACATTTTTATTCAAGAATTTTATGAGTATTTTTGTTGTGTCATGTGTTATAGCTTCAGATTCTACCCATTTAGAAATGAAGTCAATGAAAAAAAGGATATAGGATTTTACATGTGAATTAGGAAATTTTCCCATGAAATATATTCCCCATACATCAAATATTTCAACTTCCATGATTGGGTTTTGGGGAATTTTATTCCCTTTCCCAATGGTTCCAGTTCATTGGCACCAATCCTAACTTTGAAGATAATCCCTTGAATATTGGTGGAGTGTAGGCCAGAAAAGTATAGTCAGAAGATTTTTTTATACTGTGAATTCTGTTCCATGATGTCCTATAGTTAGTGACGTATAAAACTTATCAAACACACTTAGGATTTCATCCTCTCGGATGCAACGTTGTAATAACCCATAAACACAACGCTTAAAAAGGAGTTGTTCATCCCAATAGTAGTGTGAGGTTTCAACTAAAAATATTATTATTTAATGATAGGAGAGGTATGGGTGTAAAAATATCATGGTGAGATAGTTTTCAATATCTAAAAACCATAGTTCTACTTTTATAATGAATAGAGTTTCATCAGTTAAGTCAACTTCGATGTCTAGATTTCCATCATCCTTTATAAGTGGTAGGGGAAGTCAGGACAGATGATCAATGAAAAAATTTTCTATTCCTTTGGTATCCTTCATGAGGATATCAAAATCTTAGATCAATAGGACCCACCATATCAATATGGGTTTGGAATCATTTTTATTCATCAAATATCATAGGTCATCATGGTCAGTGTACAAAATTTCCTTTGAAAACACCAAATATGAGTGAAATTTCTCGAAAGAAAAAAAACTACGAAGAGATAATTTTATGTAGTTATATATTTTCGCTAAAATTAATTCAGTGTGTGACTGTCATATTATATGGAGAAATAATATATAACTAACTCACTATCCTAGTATAATTCCAATAGTGAAATCATTGGCATCACACATCAATTCAAACTCCTTTTCACAATCTAGTGAAATAATTATTTAGTGAATTCAAATGGAGTTTATTTTGATAAAAAATGTGTCATATGGTGTGAAACTTTTGCAAAATCTTTCACAATTATCTAATAAAAACTTTCATGGCCTAGAAATCTCCTTATGCCTTTGACTGTTGAGAGATCAGGTAAATATTTGATCACTTTTATTTTATTGGTATCCAATTCGATGAAATCCTTGGAAATTTTGTGAACAAGGACTATTCATACTTAAACCATAAAGTGTCATTTTTCCCAATTTAAAACCTTACACTTTTCTTTATAGCATTGCAAGACAAATTCAAGATTGCTTATGCAGAACTTGAATGATTTTCCACAAACTGAAAAGTAATCCATGAAAATTTATAATAATTCCTACACTATATCATGGAATATATGTGTCATGTGTAATTGAAAAGTTTTCAGTGCATTATAGATACCAAATGACATGATCCTATAGACGATGGTACCAAACAGACATGTGAAAGTCGTTTTAGAATAATCATCTGAGTTGAATGTAATCTATCTGTATCCTGAATATCCATCCCAGAAATGATATAATTCATGTCCTACTAGTTTCTCCAAAATTTGATCCATGAAGGGAAAGGGGAAATGATATTTTTTATTTGCTGAATTTAAGTTTCTATAATCCACGCATACTTTCCATCCAGTGATGCTGTGAGTTGAGATCATTTCATCTTCATCATTTTTTCCAACTATGAGACCACCTTTCTTTGGAATGACCTACAGTGAGCTCTCCCATTCGCTATTAGAGATTGAAAAAAATATCTTAACATCCATAATTTTTAGTAATTATTTCTTAACTACTTCCCTCATTGGTGGGGTGAGTTGCCTATGGGGCTGTCATTTGGGTTTTTCACCTTCCAATAGTAAAATATTATGGGTACCTAATGTAGGACTAACGCCTTTGTTGTTAGTCACCCCCTGGAAATCAAATTCTTATGTATTTGTAGGATTTCAATAATTTTTTCTTCTTGTGATGGTGTAAGTTATAAGTTAATGATGATCGGCAATGCAGTAGTAGTCTCTAGAAAAGAATACTTGAGTGTATTGGGGATGGGTTTCAACTTCAGTTTTGGTGACTGAATGACTGAGGGTATGAATGGTGGGATGCTATCCCTTGTAAGAGATTATATGTAGTTTACTCCTTCAAAGTCATATCCATCCTCCTCAGTAGAGGAAATTTTGTCACTTTCTTCTTCAATGTCTAAGTAGTCATATCTTTAATCTATGATAAAGATAGCTTTGTAGTCAAAAGAATCATATATTTGTTTTGATTATTTCTCTAGGTCAAACACAACTTGGTCATCACCTACTTGAAATACAAGTCTTCCTTGATTTACATCAATTAGTGTCTTCTTAGTGTTCATGAATGGTCGAACTAAGATGATTGAAAGGTTTACTTCCTCTTCCATGTCCAAAATATGGAAGTCCACTGGAAAAATGAACTTTTCTTCATTGATTAAGACATCCTTGGGAAGTCCTTATGGATACTTTACTGATCGTTCAACTAATTGGTGTGCCACTCTAGTCAATTTGAGTTCCTTGAGTACCAGTTTGTAGAATACATTTATAGTCTTGAGGTTAATGATGGATCCTAAACCACATATAGCTCTTCTAAACACTACAAGAATTCTAAGTATTTGTGATGAGTTATTTGCAATGGGATCCCATCACAAATAATATTTAGCGACAGGGTCCCTTCGCAAATAGCCCGTCACAGAAAACGACGTCGCAAAAAATATTATTTGCGACGGGCAGCTTCACCGTCGCAAATAAGTCTCCAATTATATACTCTCTATATATAAAATTTTTTGTGACGGGCCCGTCGCAAATAATTTTTGCGACGGGCCCGTAATACCGTCACAAATACTTTTCTGAAAGTTTTTATTTAGACTATTTGTGACAGACCCATCGCAAATACTTTTTGCGACGTGGCCCCTAATCCCGTCGAAAATACTTTAAAAAAAATTATTTAGGCTATTTACGACTGGAACCCGTCGCAACAGATCCCGTCACAAATAATAAATAAATTTTAAAATAAATAAATTTAATAAAATTTTGATTATTGAAAAATTATTTTTAATATTATTAAAATAATAAAAAAATAAAAAATATTAAAATTCTCAATATTCACAAAAAAAATATAAAAAATTCATTAAATATTATTATTATTATTATTAGTAAAATAAAAAAATATTAAAAAATATAATACTAAAAAAATATATTTAATAAAATTATGATTAATGAAACAATAATATTAATATTATTAAAAAAATAAAAAATAAAAAATATTTAAATTCTCAATATTTGCAAATATAAAAAAAATCATTAAATATTATTATTATTTTTAATAATAATAAAATAAATAAACATTAAAAAATATAATACTAAAAAAATATATTTAATAAAATTATGATTAATGAAACAATTATATTAATAATATTAGAATAATAAAAAATTAAAAATTCTTAAAATTCTTAATATTCACAAAAAAACCATAAAATATTAAAAATTAAATTATAAAATATTTGCACCGATATAAAAGACAAAAATTGTAAATTGTTCATATTATAAAAAATGTTAAATTCAAATGTTTTTAACAAAAAAAATCACCGGGGGGGTCGTCTTCTGGAGGAGGTGGGGGAGCTGAAGGAGATGGTGGAGGAAACTCCATCCCTAAACTATGAGTCAGACAACGCATGTACTCTATCTGCTCATGATGCTACTGCTTCCATTGACGCATCTCCTCCTCGTGCTGTTGCTACTGGCGCATCTCTTCTTGCTGCTTCTGCAAACTCTCTATAAGGTCATTCTGAACTCGGAACTTCTCCTGATACTGTGAGGCAGAAGCTGATGCCTCTCCACGAGCTCCTCTTGAGCTGAACGTCAACATCGCAACAATACCATAATAAGTACCAGGAGTCACATGAGAGCCAATACCAACTACTCGACCCTTCTCAAAGCCATACCGAGTCGCCTGCATCCATGCTGCCTTGTCTAAATGGTGGGCACTGGTCTGATCAGTCGCCTCGTCCTGACCCTCAGCCTGTGTCTGAGAGGTCGCAACCTCATATGACTCCTTCAATTACAATTTGAAATTAAAATTGTGAAAATATTATATGTAGTTAATTTTCAAACTGAAAAAATAAGACTAACCAAAATCTGACGTTGGAGATCACCTCTAATCTCTCCGGTGGATGGATCACTATACATCCTTCGATAAACATCGAACTCTATAATATCGGGATGCTCAAATACCTATATGAATATAAAATAAACTGTTTATATTTGAAGTTATATAAAATACTTAAAAAAATACTTACCAGATGCTCTCTATGCGTACTGAATGTACGACTACCAGCTCGATGCGTCACCTCATGTCTCCCCCGGTTCTGCCAACCCAATGAAGTCCTCCTCTGAAATCCACCACCCAACCAGTGTACATATAATCCATCCCAAACCTAAGATGAAATGTACTCTGGTCGGTGGGCTCTACACGACTTATCAAATATTGTCTCTCATTCTTTATTAATGGAATTCTTTCTCAAATTGTACAAAAACTAACGCAAATGCTCATGCATAGCCACCTCCCATGTTGTATGGATATCGTCACGTATTCTATCATCGATGGGATACCATAAACCCTACAAATAATTTATAATATCAAGTTATTAATAAAATAAATTTCAAAATAAATTTCAAAATAAATATTATTTATTTACGTACCAGAAAATGATTGTACATGCTGAGCTACACATCAACGAGAATCTGTTCCCATGTGATCCATGGCTGAGAAAAATAATTTCACAAGATAGCACTCCCCTATCCAACAACTACATGCAAAAAACTGTGAAAAAAGAATAAATAATCAAACAATTAGCATATATATAAATAAATTAATGAAATCTAACTAAAATATACAGGTTTCCATACCTCCTTGTGCGTGTATCAAAGCCAAGATGTGGACGTCGCTCGAGGATAGGGTCAGGAATCATCAGTCGCGCAAGACCGCTCCCCCTCCGTGTACCTCCTGAACCACCAGTAGGCTGAGGATAAGATGATTCCACATCCCCCTCATCCAAAGGTAGCTCAACCTCCTCTATCTCATGTAATAGATCAGAGTCCATATGAAACAAAAAATGATTATTGTTAGAAGATAGTTAAAAATAACTATTATATATAGATATATATTAGTTATGATCATAACCAGCATTTAACTGTGTCAATGTTCACCTTCATCATCATCTTCATATCTGATGATGTCAATGTCTTCATATTCCTCCTCAGCATCATCAATATTTATATGAGTTTCACTTTCACAATCCCTTTTCATTTCAAATTCATTTGTAATATCATTAACATCTTCATCACCATCGACCCTTAAATGTGGGGTGTCATCATCGATATTCATGTTTCTTTGTGAAAAAGATGGATTTTGAGTAGTCTCTTGAAAAAATTCAATTCCTTCCACTTCAGTGGAACCACATTCAGTTTGATTAAATTGATTTTCCTGAGATTTCATTTTTATTATGCTCCACCAATCACTCAGGTCTCTTGAAGTAGCATAGTACTTTGCGTAATAAATTTTATGTGCCTATTGATCCAATAAAAATGGTTCATTTTCTGTAAGAAGACTTTTATATTTAATATCGATGATTCCATGAGTCGTATGAACACACAAACCTCTCTCAATATCCAACCACCGACATTTAAACATCGTTATGTAATTCTGTACAAGATAACATAGCTCAATAATTTCATCCAGAATGTCGTAAAAGTCAACTTCAGTTCCTCTATGATGTGATCCTCTCAAAAAAACTCCACTATTCATTGTTTTTTTATTCCCCATATTCACGTTTATGAAATCTAAAACCATTCACCACATATACATTATAATATTTAACCATTTTGGATGGTGGGTTACTCAATATACACAGCCGCTTATCAATTTTATCAGTATGTTGAGACACCTGAAAATTTTTAAAACAATTATCAGTATAATAAATAGTAAACTGAATTGATATTAAAGCATCAATAATTTATGTTACTAGTTTTTGAAACCATTGAGAATTTTTTTTGTCTGCATTCTTCAAGAGAAGCTGCTATAATTTGTGGAAGTTGTTTCTTGATATGATTATCATATAACCTACAAATAAAATAATTTTACATAATATAACAGAAATTATAGAATAAGTGGTAGAAGAACTCATAGTACAAATACTGTCATTTCTTCACAGTTGAGCAGAACATATGTATGAGCTCTGTGATGTTCATCATCTGAAATCCATCATTCTTAAACTCCACCGAATCCAAGATTTGGCTGATTAAAAACTGATAATTGATTTTCCATTTCATCATTAAAATTTCCCTCATTCCATCCCATGTGGTTTTGTTTTGATGGATATTCAGATTCAAAATAGTGAGAGAAGAAAAAATAAATTTCCTCTTTCAAATAAGCTTCAGCAATTGAGCCTTCAACTGATGCTTTGTTACGTACGTTTTTCTTCAATTTATGCATGCATCTCTCGAATGGATATATCCATCGAAATTGTACTGGACCTCCAAATTTAGCTTCATGTGGAAAATGTAATATCATATGTTCTATTGAGTCAAAGAAAGCAGTCGGAATGATTTTTTCCAGTTTATATATAATCACAACAACATCTTCTTCCAGTTTTCTTAGCGCATCGTAATTTGTTGTCGCTACACAAATGTATCGAAAAAAATATAATATGTCTTTTATCGAATCCCAAATAATAGAATTCAACAAACCTCTGAATCGAATCGGCATAAGTATTTCCATTATAACATGAAAATCATGACTTTTTAATCAGGTAATATGACCATTCATAACACATCTACCCAAATTGGAAGCATATCCATTTGGAAGTCTCAAATCTACAATCCACTAACAAAATAATAAGCGACTCTCTTTGGACAATGTATAAGCTGATTTTGGCTTCATTAACCTCTGTGATATGACATTTTCAAATAGTTAAAGTTTTGGTCGCCTGCAAATTTGGGAAAGATCTAATCATGCTTTTACAGTATCTTTGGTCTTACCTGGTGTATCAAAAACTGTATTAAATAAATTATCAAAACAGTTCTTCTCAATATGTATGACATCTGACATGTGGCGGACCAAAAAATCAGACCAATATGGGAGATCCCAAAAAATGATTTGTTTTAACCAATTATGTTCTTTCACAAAGCCATGAATTTTCTGTTAGTTTACTGTTGGCCCAAATGTGATGGGAGGTAATGAAAATACAACTGATTTTAACTCTGTACCTGAGATCATTTTTGGAGGTTCATCCCTTTCAATTGTGCCTTTTCTGAAATGAGATTTGTTCCTTCGAAAAGGATGATTGGTTGGAAGAAGTCTATGATAACAGTCAAAATAGCTAGGGTTTTTTCCATTGATGAGCATAAAAGATTTGTTGTCTTTCATACAGTAAAGACATGATTTCAGACCATGTGTACTCCAGCCAGATAACATGTCATATGTCAGAAAGTCACTAATCTTCCACATCAATACAACTTTTAATGTGAAATTTTGTTTCGCAGCAACATCATATGTACTAACACTATTACTCAACAATGCATTTAACTTATCAATAAATGGTTTCAAATAAACATCAATATTTTTTTCAGATGTCCTGGTATTAATAAGGTCAAAAAGATATAGGGCTCTTTCATCAACATCCATGGAGGTAGATTGTACGGAGTTATAAGGACAGGCCAACATGAATACTGACTACCATAATTACCAAAAGAATAGAAACCGTCAGTAGAAAGACCCAATCACACGTTTCGAGATTCTAAAGCAAAATACGGATGCAAATGATCAAAATGTTTCCATGAATCACCATCATATGGATGATTCAAGGTTTTACCGGTTCAAATATTGGTTTTGTGCCATGACATCATTAATGATGTGTTATGAGACATAAATAAACGTTGTAGCCTAGGTGTTAGGGGAAATATATCAACTATTTTACAGGAATCGATCCAGACTTCCCTGATTAAGCTTCTTCATACCTCGATTTTCTACATGTGGGAAAACTATCCAACAACTCATTTTCAACAGAATATAAGATCCAATCATTTTCACATGCATGAATATTCCGACAACTAAGGCCTAGCTTACAAACCAACCTATTTCTCTTATAGTAATTTACATGAAACACATTTCCATCAGGTAACAGTGTTTTAAACAAAGAAAATATCTGATCAAAATAGTTGTTTTACATTACATTATCGGATTTAATAGCCATAAATTTTTCAACCACTTCTAATTTTCTTATCTTTCAACCAGGATATAATGCGTCCTTAGCAGACCTTAACAACTCATAAAATTCAGATGGTTCCAACTCAGGAGTTGAATCAATATCATCGTGAGTTTTAGTTTGTTGAACACATGGACCTGCAACATCATATACTAAATTTTGGAACTGTGATGGATCCAGAATCAAGTTATTAGTATCTTTTCTAGAACTGCGTTCTCCATTTTGATACCAAAAAATATAATCTGGTTGAAAACCAAACCGCAAGAGATGTCCCCCAACCTTGTCAAATGTGTCAAACGTTCTCAGGGAATATTTTTTTACAAGGAAACTTAATTGTGTCTTCTGAAACATATTCTGGTTTTGATGATGAAAATGTTAATAAAGCTTCACCACCCTCAATATATACAGGATTTAAACTAGAAACATTTGGATTTCTGCGTTGATTTATCCAAGTGTGATAATCTAATAATGACTGATGTCGACTTCCTTGTTCCATATTTTTCTATAAAATATAAAATCATCACTGTTTTTGAATAATTTTAAATTATAAAAACACAATCTAAAAAAAGAAGATAAATATTATTACTACTTATTAATAATTACCATTAATTAAGGGCGACACAATTTCCAGTGGATTGATGACGACTCTTTTGTCTGACGGCTCAATTACTTGTATCTTTCTCACACTAAAATTACAATTAAGAATATGGTCGGAGGTACGCATATTCATTCTCGTATGCATGATAATGAATATGTGTACCTCCAACCAGATTCTTTATTGTGATTTCAGTGTTAGAAAGATGCAAGTAAATGAGTCTTCGGACAAAAGAGCCCCCTTTTTGTCAATGAATCATCTTCTTCCAACTGTCATTGCCTGAAAACATTATAAAAAATATGATCCTACGAATGCATATCCAATCTTGTGCATACGATATTGAATATGCCTGTGTAGCAGCACATTTTTTATTTTTTTTGAGTCGGTGAGAGTTAAAAGGAGAAAAGTCATCGAGCAAAATGAGTTCCATCAATCCACTGGAAATTGTGCCAAGTTCTTAAAATTTATTAAAATTTATTAAAATTTCTTTCAACTATTCCTAACTATTCCTAACTGTTCCTAAATGTTCCTAGCTAATTATTACTAATTATTACAATTTATTACAATTTATTACTAATTACTACAATTTATTACTAATTATTACAATTTATTACTAATTATTACAATTTATTACTAATCATTACAATTTATTACTAATTATTACAATTTATTAGTATATATTACAATATATTACTAATTATTACAATTTATTACAATTTATTACTAATTATTATAATTTATTACTAATTATTACAATTTATTACTAAATATTAAAATTTATTACTAAATATAACAATTTATTATTAATTATTACAATTTATTACTAATTTGTACAATTTATTACTTATTAGTACAATTTATTAATAATTATTACAATTTATTACTAATTATTACGATTTATTACAAATTATTAGTAATTATTACAATTTATTACTAATTATTACAATTTATTACTAATTATTACAATTTATTACTAATTATTACAATTTATTATTAATTATTACAATTTATTACTAATTATTACAATTTATTACTAATTATTACAATTTATTACTAATTATTACAATTTATTACAATTTATTAGTAATTATTACAATTTATTAGTAATTATTTAAATTTATTAATAATTATTACAATTTATTACTAAATATTACAATTTATTACTAATTATTTAAATTTATTACTAATTATTACAATTTATTACTAATTATTACAATTTATTACTAATTATTACAATTTATTAATAATTATTATAATTTATTACTAATTATTACAATTTATTACAATTTATTACTAATTATTATAATTTATTACTAAATATTACAATTTATTACTAATTATTACAATTTATTACAATTTATCACTAATTATTACAATTTATTACTAATTATTACAATTTATTACTAATTATTACAATTTATTACTAATTATTACAATTTATTACTAATTATTACAATTTATTTCTAATTATTAGTAATTATTACAATTTATTACTAATTATTACTAATTATTACTAATTATTAGTAATTATTACAATTTATTACTAATTATTACAATTTATTACAAATTATTACAAATTATTACAAATTATTACTAATTATTACAATTTATTACTAATTATTACAATTTATTACTAATGATTACTATTAATTACTAATTATTACAATTTATTACAATTTATTACTAATTATTACAATTTATTAGTAATTATTAAAATTTATTAGTAATTATTACAATTTATTACTAAATATTACAATTTATTACTAATTATTACAATTTATTACAAATTATTAAAATTTATTACTAATTATTACAATTTATTACTAATTATTACAATTTATTACTAATTAATACAATTTATTACTAATTATTACAATTTATTACTAATTATTACAATTTATTACTAATTATTACAATTTATTACAATTTATTACTAATTATTACAATTTATTAGTAATTATTACAATTTATTAGTAATTATTACAATTTATTACTAATTATTGCAATTTATTACTAATTATTACAATTTATTACTAATTATTACAATTTATTACTAATTATTACAATTTATTACTAAATATTAGGAATTTATTACTAAATATTAGTAATTATTAAAATTTATTATTAAATAATACAATTTATTACAATTTATTACAATTTATTAGTAATTATTACTAATTATTACGAATTATTACAATTTATTACTAATTATTACAATTTATTACTAATTATTACAATTAATTACTATTTATGACAATTTAATACGATTAATTACTAATTATTACTATTTATTACTCATTATTACTACTTATTACTCATTATTACTATTTACTACTATTTATTAATATTTATTTCTAATTATTAGTATTTATTATTATTTATTAACAATTATTATTAATTACTACAAATTAATTATATACATTACTAATTATCATTAATAATTATTAATTACTACTAATTATTAAAAATTAGTACTAAAAATTTCAATTTATTAGTACAAATAAATACTCATGACAAAACAATTTAAATTTAATTTAATTACAACGAATCAACAATAATAAAAATTAACATAAAAAAATGAAATAAATAATAAATTAAATAAAACATAAATACCTTTAAGCTTGATTTTCTATAGATGTAGACAGCTTCACAACTTCCTCGTGAACAAAAAAATTAACTTAGAAAAAATTTTCCCTCTAAAATCAGAGTTCAGAGAGAAACAAGATCTAAGAATTCAGAGTAATGAGAGGAAAAAAAGATGGGGGTATATATAGGTTAGATTATTTGCGACGAGACTATTTGCGACGGGACCTGTCGCAAATACCTACGTCCGCATTAATTACTTTCGGCGATTAAAAAGTTATTTGCGACGGGTCCCGTTGCAAATAGTCCCTGTCGAGACACCTTTTGCGATGGGACGACATCCCGTCGCAAAAAGCTACTAACGGCCGCTGGGTATTTGCGATGGGCCTCGTCACAAATAGTGAAGTATTTGCGACGATGGGATCTCATCATCGCAAATAACCCTCGCGCGGCTTCGCACGGTTTGATGCGTTATTTGCGCCAAACCTTTTGCGACGGGAGACAAAATCCCATCGAGAATAATTGGTTATTTGCGACGGGGGTAACCACCCGTCGGAAATAACCTCTTGGACGGACCTTTTGTGACGGGAATAAATCCCGTCCCAAAAAGTCCTTTTTCCCGTAGTGAATGATACATTCTCTTATTGTGCATGGGATTAAGAAACCTCCAGGGTATCTTATATGTGGTGGAATTTTCCACTCAACAATAGTAGATCATCATTCATTTAGTGAGATGACTCTTAGATCTTCCATTTTTTTATTATAAATTAGTTCCCCAAGAAATTTCTCATAAGCAGGCATTTGAGCTATTATTTCAGAAAATGGAATGTTGATGTGAATTTTCTTGAACATCTCCAAAAATTTCTTGTAGTTCCCTTCAATCCTTCCTTGCATCATTCTTTATGGAAAAGGTAGAGGTGGTTTACAAGGTGGGGGCACAATGTTGACATCTTCTTTGGATTGTTCTTGAATTGGAGCTTTTGTAGAAGGTGGTGATTCTCGAGCTATATCTTGAGTATTTTCAGTTGTTTTTTTAATAATTCTTTTCTTCTATGGATTTTGTATGATTTTTGGTTTTCTTAGCTTGTTTTTATTCTCCTCCACATAGTTTCTGAAAATCCATCACTTTTCTACTCCTCAAAACCACTGCCTTTTCCTCTTCTGTTAGGTATGTCTCCATATTACCAGGTGGAGTACCTGGAAATCTCTCTGATAATGTCTTTGAGATTTGACCCATTTGATGCTTGAGGTTATGAATTCATTTTGAACAAAGAGTGAAAGTAGATTTTCTAGATTTGTTTGAAAAGGAATGGCTAGTTTTGGAGGTCTTGGCAGAGAAAGTTGAAATTTTTATTGTGATCTATGAGGGAAAGGTTGTTGTGTTACTTGTTGAGGTGGTCTAGGAAAGAGATTCATTGGAGGATATCCTAGTGGTCCTTGGTTCCTAAATGGATCCGGACCACTTCTTTTATGATAATACCCTTGATTACTTTTCTACAACTGTTGAACTGGCCTCTGTTGATAATACTACCGTGGTTACTAATTTTTTTGTTTTTTCTAATTGTAATTAATGTAATTACAATATAGTATTTTTTTCCCTCAATACCTATATTGTAGTATTGATATAGGTGTGGGCTACCACACATTTCATAGGATTCAATTTCTATTACAGGAGTAGGAGGGGGAGGTGGTACAATAGGTAACTGAAAGGAATTCAGCTTCTTATTTAAGGCCTCCACTTGTACATTTAGTCGAGTGTTTTCTTCAACCTGGTATATTCCACACTGAATTGGTCCATGATAGCTCTGTCACAGACTGAAATTATGAGAGACTTCATCTAAAATTTCTCAGCCCACCTCGGGTGTTTTAAACATTATCCCTCTATCAGTGGCGACATAAAAAACTATGCGAGAAACTAGTTGGAGGACTTGATAAAATATTTGGATTTTTATCCACATATCAATTCCATGATGTGGTCACTTCAGAGAGAGTTCCTTGAAACAATCCCATGCTTCCCTTTTCAATTATCCATCAGTTTGAGTGAAATTATGAATGTTATTTCATAATTTCCAAGTCTGGATAGGCAGGAAGTACTTGTCTAGGAATTTATTTTATAAATCATACCAAGTTGTTATGGACTCAAGGGCTTGAATTTTGAACCAATCATTAGCTTAGTCTTGAAGGGATAAGAGAAAGGCTAGCATCAAAAGATACTCCCTGGTTTCGAAAGGTATTGTAGAATTCTAAGAAGCTAGAGATATGTTCATGCAGATCTTTACTTTAAAGTCCACTAAACTAGCCCATATTATGGATCATATGAATGATTCTAGGTTTGATCTCGAATGTGTGCACCTAAATAGGGGGATTTAAAATTCTAGGTGTATCACCATGGATTGATGGAAACCCATAATCCATAATGGTGCATTCTTGATGCATGGGATGCTCTCCATGTATTGGATGTTTCATTTTTTGTGGATTTGGACCTGTAGGATTGTTGGAGAATACCATTTTTGAATGGCGGTGTGTAGAGATGTACCTTTCAATTTATGATTCAATGGTAAGTTTTTATTGTGCATCAAGTCTCTTTGAATGAGTCATAGGCCCTTGATTCATGCACTAGGCTGCAAGGAGAAGGATACAAGGTCCTATAAAAATAAAGGAAGAAAGATTAGAAAAGAGAAATGGGAATAAGTGAGGTAATACTAGGATCTTTCCATAGGTTTCTGTGCTATAGCACAATTTTTTAGTTCCCTGATAATGATGAAAAAAATTTATGTGCCCGCACACATCATTTAATTTGTGTTGGCTACTATCAGATTAGATTTATTTTTTCCCAAACTACATTTACTACTAAGGTGTAGTATAGTGATGTTAAGGGGTTAGTCCCATGAGGATTGAATTGGATGGATGAAACTAAGGTTTTAAACCCTATTTATAGGATTTAAACCCTATTTGTAATGTACTAATTCTAAGGTATTGGTGATTAAAATTAGAGTGATAATAGTGATCAAGATCAATTTCATGTTTCATGAAAAAGGATAATCTTAAATCTAACTTGGTATGGTCCTAAGGTTTAGGCTACAAAGAAAGAAAAGGACACTAGTTGACTATGGTAAAACCAACTAGATCTATCTAAGAGGAAACTATTTCTTGATTTGTATATAGCTACAACCTTGGTGCATTATTCCTAGATTCTAAGGAATAAAGTATCATATGATATTGGTCATAACCTATTCTACTCCAATCAGGAAAGATTCATTCATTAAAACTTCCTATGGTTAGGGTTGATCAAAATAATCAGATAAAAAATTGTTGTTTAACCAAACTACTATCCTTAGGGTTACCATGTTGAGAATTAAAGACTCATTAAAATCATAAACCCCCTAATCTCGACCCCTAACCTAAGCGATTTTTCCACTTATGGTAGAATTTATCAAGAGTAGGTAAAGAATTGAAAACATATTGATTTTACCAATAATAATTGAGATTAAGAAATTAAAGATCTTGCATTCAAGAATAAGAAATTTAAAACTTGAATTAATCAAAACTTCAACCAAACACTTACTTGAAATAGGAATAGGGAATAACATAATAAGGGTTCATCATCGATTGTCGATTGAGATAGAGAATACACATAACTCAACTTGGTGATGTAAAATAATGAATAATGCTTTGAAAAGTTTAATCAATGGTGTTTGAATAGATGTAAAATATTAAAAGTAATGGATACAAGACAGTTTTAGATAGAAGGGAGAAGAAAGAATAAGAGAAAAATGAGAGAAAAACAAGAGAGTCCAAAGAGGTGTCAAACATTCTGGCTGTTGTGCGCTTGTTGGAGGTAAATAATTGAGATATTAAATGATGTGTAATGGGTATTCACATTTTGTAATTCCAATCCATGATTTTATTCAAAAATTTTGAATCCTGTGTGAATATTTCACAAATATCATCCTGGATCTTTGATATTTGGATGTTGAATCCTTTCACGATGTGTAATTTCTCTTCACATCACATTTCTTTCTTCGATCTGGATCTTCAAAGTTTTATTTAAAATTCGAATGTTACACAACATGTATGGCTAAATCATGTCATGTAATTTCTTAATGGTTTGAAATTATTTTTCGACTTTCTTCATGACTTATCATATACCGTGAAAGATGACTACACATCATGTAAGTGAGTTTCATGACATGTAATGATCAATTTTGGTCCTTTTCCCCAGCTTTTCCTTTGAAATATTGGAAACATATTTCGTAAAATAATCAAAACATACACAGTTAATTATTGATTAAAACATAGATAATACTTTGTCAAATGAAAATAGAATGTATATATAATTTTAGCTTATCAAGAAGCAATGATTAGATAATTCCCTTGAGGATGGACAACCTGTTGTCTCTTTAACAGCTAAGTTTGGAGGTATTTATTTTTAATTAGTTAGAGTACATGGCCTTGGTGATGAGTCAATTAAGGTATTTAAATCTAGAAAACAATTTTTGGAAATTATTATAACACCCCGAGATTTTATGAAAAATATTCTTCTAAATTTCATTAATGTCTTGTGTTGTATGCTACACCAAAAGGAGCTTGCACAACACTCATCCCTGACTTGCCTTGCATTACACGCAACCACGACCTTCCTCGATAGTGTGTGTAGTACGCAATACCGAGTTTCACTAAACGAGATATTATTATAATATTATTATGAACTAGCCGTTATGAATAGTAATACCGAATTTTTGAAATTTTATAAATTTTATCTTTCAAAATAGACTTCATTTTTGGATTTGGAATATCAAAATTATATTAGGGTGAAATTTTGGTACTTTTTGGATAACTTTCATATTCTGATGAATAGTGGAAATTACTAAATTTTAATTAAAAACAACTTTTTAAATAGAAATAATTAATAGTGATAAATTATTAATTTGAGTGGTTTTAAAGTATATTTATAATATATTTTTACAATTTAATACAATGTTGGTCATTGGATGTAATTTCACATTTAAACCAGACATAAACAAGTGTCAATATTTTGATAGTTATTATCTCTTAAGAACACGCTATTTGTTTAAACGACAGGAACTAATTTTTAAATTAATTAATGTAACTGATATGTTTTGAATTTGGTAAAATAAACATCATTTTTGAATTCATAATATCAAATATATATTAGGCCTAATTTTTGGTATTTTTCTGGAAACTTTCATTTTTTGATGAATAGTGAAACCACTAAGTGGTAGTTAAAAAAACTGATTTTTTCATAAAACTTAATTTTACCGCTTCTGTGAGTGGAATTTCGAAAATCCGAGAGACACGGTTAATATCAAGGACTAAAATGTGGTTCAATGAGATGAAAATAATTTTTGGTGAATAGTAACTTTTTATTTTTTTACCACGGTTAAAAGTAAATAGGGAAATTAAGGGTAAAAATGATATTATTATTACCCTAACACATGTCCTAATTCTATTGGATAAGTTTAATTCGGCCAGAAACAACATAAGGAATAAAATATGACCATTTAGGCCCACTTGGATTAGATTAGGACATTTATTATTAATTTATATAAAGAATGGTTAAAATAGTTAAAATCAAATTTTAATAACTAAATCATTTTTACTATGGAGTTATACATAAGATAAATTCGATTATAAATATTCATTATAAAGCTAAAATGATTTACTACATAATGGTATTTTATTTGTAATTTTTAGACTTAAAATAATTTAATTTATTTATGACACAATGATGATGCAGTAATTATCTTATTAATGAAATATTGACATAATTGATGTTATAAATACCCAAATAAATGTAATTTGAGACTTTTTATGAATTAAAATAATTTTCTATGTTAATATGACATGTTATTATTTATTTAATTAACTTTTTTCGAAATAATCATTCTGTTATGATTTTTACAAAAATCAATTACCAAATAGTGTCAAAATTGACATAAAATAGTTTTTAAAACAAATATTATATTATTAATTGTTATTATATTCCTAAAAATCTAAGGTTCGGCCAAGATACTTATATCATGACAGGTGTATCATTAATGGACCACTTTGGGGTTGCTTGGATTTATATGGTATGTTTATTAACTATATAATATAAAAATACAAAGTGACAAGGTAAATGTCAATCTAATTAACTAAGAGTTAAAACTAAAATATAAGGTTAATATAATGACCTAAACTTATCTAAATTATATTGGATGAGAATATTTCGACCCATCCCCACCTTATCTTCTAAATATATCAATTTGGATCTATTAAAAACCAAATTTGACTTTATAATAAAATAATATTTTTTGTTATTATAAAGGTGCCCCTCTCCTCCCTTATAAAAGGGAACCTCCTCCCTATCTTCCTCACACCACTTTGAGCCTTCAAGATCGGCCAAACCCTGAAAAATTATCTTATCCACTTCCATAGAAACATCCTAGAGGTTCTGGTCTTCTTCAAAGACCAATTTTAGTTCTCTAAGAGGAGGTCTCAAAGAGGCGCTTCAAAGAAGAGGAGGTTCAGATACGTACGAAGCATATCGAACCTAAGGTAAGGGATAATTGTGCAAATCTCATTTTTATCCGAAATTACTTATTCGTAAGTATTTATTGGGTTTATTGCTATCATCCATGTCCATGTTTCCTAAAAATGGTTTTATGTATGTTTAATGTACTTTTTACTCATTTTGACTTTTACTACATGGTAAGTATGGAATCTTTCTTCTACGAGGTACTTTTTGAATTTTCCAACAAAAGTATGATAAGAATGTCTTTTTAACATATACGGAATGAAAGGGTTTTTACAGTTTTATAAAGCCTTATTTTAATGAAGCTTACTCCAAAATATTTCATGACTATTTTCAACAAAACCCTTTTCTTTTAAAATTGCTTGACATTTTGTGAAAAGAAAATGATTTTGAAGAAAAAAAGATATTTTCCTCAAGAATTCATTTCAAGTGTTTTATCAAAACCATTTTCATCTAAGATGAAATTATTTCACATGTGTATGTCTCAAGTATCATGTCTCTATGATTTACATGATTTCAATTTTCTTATTATGAAATTATATCCATTTCTTTTATATGGATTATGTGATGATGGGATGATGTTTATGAAACCCATTTTATTTGTTGGGTTATTATGAATGATGTATGTTTATTTTGTGGCACAAGTAAGAATGATTTCATTATGAGATGGGTGGGACCTATATATCCCTTCAATGCATTGGGTAAAGATTTATATCTCATGATATAGACATGGCTGGAACAGAAAGTTAAACCGATTCAGTAATACAGGACTGAAACGAGGAGTGAACTCGATTCAGAAAGGGACTTTGTCCACTAAGATAGTCTTGGAAGCAATGCCTTGGCTACTATGGAAATCATATCATGTGCTTAATGGTTGCCACAATTACATTTTTTATTCCCATGCTATTTTATCATGATTGATGTTCCCTTATGATATATTCCTTATGTACTTCCAAGATTCATGTCTTTGCTCAAGATTTTGAAGTTTAGATTTTATGTTCAAGTTTTTGCCTTCAAATGTTTATGGATTGTTTTATGTTCTCTATGTTTACCCTTATTGGGCATTTGAGCTCACCACTTTTATGTTTTATTTTCCCCAGGATATAAAGAAAGGTTTTAGGTAAGAAAAAAAGGGAAGATCTTTATTGGGAGATGTTGAAGATCTTTCACCACAATTTGAAGATTTTATTCCGAGTTTCCAAAGACACTAAACTATTACGATCCTTGTGTGTCTATTTTTGTTATGTATTAAGTATTCCGAAAAAGTAATGTATTGTCCATGTACGTCAATCTTCAAGTCTCTACAGTTGGTATCAGAGGAAAGGTTTAGTCAACCTTTGGAAACTAGGATGCGAAAATGTTAGTAAGATCCCTAGAGATATTTCTAAGGTATGTCTAGGGATGTACCTAAGGATAAGAATACGTATAGGATATAGTCCTAGAACTACGGTAACGATCTTAGAATTTAACCTAAGATGTTAGATATTGAGGGTGCTCCCCCTTTACTATGTTGTTTTTCCTAGCATTATTTTTGCCTCTCACACTATTCTTTTTGGGTTTTAGACGATGGATGGAACTCGAAGGAATCGTGTTGATCAATGCAATGGACAATGCAATGATTATCCTCATGAACAAACAAATGTTATGGGAGATGGAGTGAAAAATCTTATTTCTATACTGACCCAAGCTATGAATCATTCTGGACTTCCAAATGAGCAGAGAAGGGAACAATATTCTATTGAGTCCTTCATGAGGCAACATCCACCTTCTTTCAGTGGCTCTTATGATCCACTTGTTGCTAAATAATGGATCAGTACCACTGAAAAGATATTTTCAGTTCTTCTATGTTCTGATCATGATAAAGTCATCTTAGCAGTATATCGTTTGGAAGGTGAAGCTAATCAATGGTGTAATCCTATCAAGAATATGAGGCCAAGAGATGAAATTGAGTCCATGGAATGGGATGAGTTCAAGAAATTATTTTTCAATAATTACTTCCCTCGTATTCTTCGAAAAAATATGGAGAAGAAGTTTCTTGAACTAAAGAAAAAGGATGATGAATCTGTTGGTGTATACGAAGAAAATTTTACAAGGCTTGCAAGGTATGCATCTGGATTTATCATCCAACCTGAAAGTAAAGTTGATCGATTCTTCAGTGGCTTAAAACCAAATCTTCGAAGGGAATTAGCTATAAGAGACTTCAGTAGCTATGAAGAAATTTTGCATTGTGATATTAAGTTAGAAATAGAAGTTGGTGTTACTTATCCATCTCATAGTTTTGACAAGAAACGAAATATGGAGTTCAAGGAGAAATCTCAGAATAATGGTGAAATGAAGATGAATGTTTCCTTATGCTCAAAGTGTGGAAAGAAGCATGGTGGAGATTGTCTTAAAGGGAATAGAAAATGTTTTAAGTGTGGAAAAGAAGGTCATCGAGCATCTGAGTGTCGAAGTAATGGAAAAAGGGTTTCTAATGATGTGAATAAAGAAAGGACTACAGAGAACGCACCACCAACACTTCAATGCTTCAAGTGCAAGGAAATGGGGCATTATGCTAATAAATGCCCTAATCCAAGGGTTAGTGATGATCGACATGAGAAACCACTTAAGGAAAAGGACAAAGGGAAGTCACATGCGATCACTATTGGAGATGTTGAATATGACAATGTTGTGGTGGAATGATTAAGTGTTTATGTAATGGGATTCCAAAATAATGTTGTATATAGTATCGTGGAATATTGGAATATTTATGTATTGGTCTATTGTGGTTTTCAATAATTTTATGGTACCAGTAACCATGGAAAGTGATTGAGATTTTTTTGGAAGGAATATGATATGCACATAATGAAGGGATAAGGAGAAAATGAAATGTTTGACAGTATTCATGAGCTCATGACTGATATAAGGAGAAGGTTATATCATGGTTTGAGTATATATAATTTTTAGATTTTGGTATGTGGAAAGAGTTAACTTTTGACATTATTCATTTTTCACTAAGGTTCAATGTGTATTCATTTTTCAAGAGAATACATGATTAAGGTATTCCCATGATTGGAATGTGACCAACAAGATAATGGGGGAATAATTGATGGTTGGTTGATGACATTTCAAGTAATAGTTTTTTTTATACTATGACCGTGGACCGAAGTATTTTAGATAAAGATTGTAATGGATTATGTTGGACATAAAATAGTATTATTTAAGGATAGAAATTTTTTTCGATATTATTGATGGGATGTTATAGTAATGTAGTTTTATAAAAAGGACAACCTGCAGGACGGGCGACAACCCATCGCGTCGGACAAGGCTGTGGGAATCGAACCGACAACCGAAGTGCGACTAGCTTTTATCGCCTACCACTGGCCTACAAGAAGTCCCTGTTTAGTAGAAACTAGTTTTATTATATTAAGCAGCATGATATATGAAGTATAAGTCCATTTTAGGAACCATATATGATTAATCTCACTATAGATCGACTTATGTATATTTAATAACTTTTTCTAACCTTTTGTTTGAGACAGATGGAATGACCTGTCATTCTATCACATGATCTACTAACACATCACAAATAACACATTCAACTTCATTTATTTAAGAGATGAAGTGGAAATTGTTTAAGGCACGAACAATTGTGAGATTGTACCAAAATAAAGTAAGTATTTATTCTAATTCAAATTCTTCAACTTTAGGGAAATGATCTTGATAACCAAAAATGTTGTCCTAGTGCCCTTATATCTGATTAATCAGATGGTACCCTAGATCATAAAAAATTTATGGCTTTGTGATTATTGGATTTTTCATATCCATGTTCTCTACCACTCTCCATCAGAACTTTATGGTTAGATTTTTCTTCCATATCCATATTTTCACCTATGTTCTCCTACGTGAAAACCCAGTGATGAGTTAATTTGGGTAACCGTTACATTTCATACATTAGTTTTTAAAGCCAAGTTTTGGTATTACTTTTTAAGATGTGGGTTTCTATTAAAGAAAATTTCGAGTAGTAAACCATTTATAACCCCGAAGAATTTCGAGGGAGAAATTCATTTTAAGGGGGGTAGAATGTAACACCCCGAGATTTTATGAAAAATATTCTTTTTAATTTCATTAATGTCTTGTGTTGTACGCTACACAAAAAGGAGCTTGCACAACACTCATCCCTGACTTTCCTTGCATTACATGCAATCACGACCTTCCTCGATAGTGTGTGTAGTATGCAATACCGAGTTTCACTAAACGAGATATTATTATAATATTATTATGAACTAGCTGTTATGAATAGTAATACCGACTTTTTGAAATTTATTAAATTTTATCTTTCAAAATAAAATTCATTTTTGGATTCGGAATATCGAAATTAGCTTAGGGTGAAATTTTGGTACTTTTCGGATAACTTTCATATTATGATGAATAGTGGAAATTACTAAATTTTAATTAAAAACAACTTTTTAATCGAAATAATTAATAGTGATAAATTATTAATTTGGGTGGTTTTAAAGTATATTTATAATATATTTTTACAATTTAATACAATGTTTGTCATTGGATGTAATTTCACATTTAAAACAGATATAAACAAGTGTCAATCTTTTGATAGTTATTATCTCTTAAGAACACGCTATTTGTTTTGACGAGGGGAACTAATTTTTAAATTAATTAATGCAAATGATATTTTTTGAATTTGGTAAAATAGACATAATTTTTGAATTCATAATATCAAATATATATTAGGCCTAATTTTTGGTATTTTTCTGGAAACTTTCATTTTTTGATGAATAGTGAAACCACTAAGTGGTAGTTAAAAAAACTGAATTTTTCATAAAACTTAATTTTACCGCTTCTGTGAGTGGAATTTTGAAAATCTGAGAGACACGGTTAATATCAAGGACTAACATGTGGTTCAATGAGATGAAAATAATTTTTGGTGAATAGTAACTTTTTACTTTTTTTTACCACGGTTAAAAGTAAATAGGGTAATTAAGGGTAAAAATGATATTATTATTACCCTAAGACATGTCATAATTCTATTAGATAAGTGTAATTCGGCCAAAAACAACCTTAAGAATAAAATATGACCATTTAGGCCCACTTGGATTAGATTAGGACATTTATTATTAATTTATTTAAAGAAGGGTTAAAATAGTTAAAATCAAAGTTTAATAACTAAATAATTTTTCATATAGGGTTATACATAAGATAAATTACACTATAAATATTAATTAGAAAGCTAAAACGATTTCCTACATAATTATATTTTATTTGTAATTTTTAGACTTAAAATAATTTAATTTATTTATGACACAATAATGATGCAGTAATTATATTATTAATGAAATATTGACATAATTGATGTTATAAATACCCAAATAAATGTAATTTGAGACTTTTTATGAATTCAAAAATTTTATATGTTAATATGACATGTTAGTATTGATTTAATTAACTTTTTTATAACTAATAATTCTGTTATGATTTTTACAAAAATCAATTACCAAAGAGTGTCAAAATTGACATAAAATAGTTTTTAAAACAAATATTATATTATTAATTGTTATTATATTCCTAAAAATCTAAGGTTCGGCCAAGATAATTATATCGAGATAGGTGTATAATTAATGGACCACTTGGGGGTCTCTTTTATGTATATGGTAAATTTATTAACTATATAATATAAAAATACAAAGTGACATGGTAAATGTCAATCTAATTAACTAAGAGTTAAAACTAAAAGATAAGGTTAATATAATGACCTAAACTTGTATGAATTATATTATATGAGAGGATTTATACACATACCCACCTTAGCTTCAAAATATATCAATTTGAAGCTATTAAAAACCGAATTTGAATTTATAATAAAATAATATTTTTTGTTATTCCAAAAGTGCCCCTCTCCTCCCTTATAAAAGGGAACCTCCTGCCTCTCTTCCTCACACCACTTTGAGCCTTCAAGCTCTGCCAAACCCTGCCAAATTCTCTTCTACACTTCCATAGAAACATCCTAGAGGTTCTGGTCTTCTTCAAAGACCAATTTTAGTTCCCTAAGTGGAGGTCTCAAAGAGGCACTTCAAAGAAGAAGAGGTTCGGATACGTACAAAGCATATCGGACCTAAGGTAAGGGATAATTGTGCAAATCTCATTTTTATCTGAGATTTCTTATTTGTAAGTATTTACTGGGGTTATTTCTATCATCCATGTCCATGTTTCCTAAAAATGGTTTCATGTATGTTTAATGTCCTTTTTACCCATTTTGACTTTTACTACATGGTATGTATGGAATCTTTCTTTTACGAGGTACTTTTTTGAATTTTCTGACAAAAGTACGAGAAGAATGTTTTTTTAACTTATACGGCATTAAAGGGCTTTTATGGTTTTATAAAGCCTTATTTTCATGAATCTTACTCCAAAATATTTCATTTCTATTTTCAACAAAACCCTTTCCTTTTAAAATTGCATGACATTTTGTGAAAAGAAAATGATTTTTAAGAAAAAAGGATATTTTCCTCAAGAATTCATTTCAAGTGTTTTATCAAAACCATTTTCATCTAAAATGACATTATTTCACATGTGTATGTTTCAAGTATCATGTCTCTATGATTTAAATGGTTTCAATTTTCTTATTATGAAATTATATCCATTTCTTTTATATGGAATATGTGATGATGGGATGATGTTTATGAAACCTATTCTATTTGTTGGGTTATTATGAATGATGTATGTTTATTTTGTGGCACAAGTAAGAATGATTTAATTATGAGATGGGTGGGACCTATATCTCCCTCCAATGTATTGGGTAAAGATTTATATCTCATGAGATAGACATGGCTGGAATGGAAAGTTAAACCGGTTCAGTAATACAGGACTGAAACGAGGAGTGAACTCGATTCAGAAAGGGACTTTGTCCACTAAGATGGTCTTGGTAGCAATGCCTTGGATACTATGGAAATCATATCATGTTCTTAATGGTTACCACAATTACATGTTTTATTCCCATTCTATTTTATCATGATTCATGTCCCCTTATGATATATGCCTTATGTACTTCCAAGATTCATGTCTTTGCTCAAGATTTTGATGTTTAGATTTTATGTTCAAGTTTTTGCATTCAAATGTTTATGGATTGTTTTATGTTCTCTATGTTTACCCTTACTGGGAATTTGAGATCACCCCTTTTATGTTTTCTTTTCCCCAGGATATAATGAAAGTTTTTAGGAAAGAAAAAAAGGGAAGATCTTTATTGGGAGATGTTGAAGATCTTTCACCACGATTAGAAGATTTTATTCCGAGTTTCCAAAGAAACTAAACTATTACGATCCATGTGTGTCTATTTTTGTTATGTATTAAGTATTCCCCAAAATTAATGTATTTTCCATGTACGTCAAGCTTCGGGTCTCTACAATTATGGTGGATAGGTGGGGTATCAAGGCCTAGATAAATATTCTGGTATATAGGGAACTCAAGTTAAGGATAAAAAATTAGTTAAGTTTTTGGTGATTTGGTTCTATGTTCCAGTGAACATGATGTTGTTATGAAGAAAAGGACCATATGGTAGGGATATGATGATAAAGAGGTCCAACCCCCTTTTATTGATTTCCCTATTTTTTCTTTTGATGGTCAATCACAAAGAGGGACAAGTCCATGCCTAGACCCTCCAACTAGGACTCAAGTGTAGTGCAACTCTTTAGTCACCTATAGTGATCCAGAAGGGAAATATTTGGGTCATTTTCTTAGAAAAGGTAAGGGGATTAATAAATTCCAAATTGATATTCATAATCTACAAAAGGATCAAGGTATTTAAGAAAGTTAGGCTGATATAAAGGAGGAATCCCAAAAAAAGTCATCTTATAAAAATGGTCTTTCAAAAGGAAAGAAGGTCAAGATTGATGATGAAGTCTTTCAATATATTCCCTAGAATAAATCAAGATCTTAGAAATACTAATATCATTTGAATCCTACCATGATTACTAGGCCTCATGGACCTTTATATGAATTTGATTAGTATAAAGATTATGAGGTCTATAATGAATTGAATTACGATTTTTAACTTCTCCATGCCTTGTTTTTTTCTTAGGATGAGTAAATTTCATTATTGTATAACCTAATTATTCCCTTTATCTATTTATTTTTACGTTTATTTAATAAACAGGTCTGTTTTAGGTTTCGGTCTCGAAACGCCCAATGATTCCGTATCTGATGACGCGTGGACCTTCTTTCCAAAGGTAGGCGTTCGTCGGATGGTCTGACCAGTGATGCTTAAGAACTCACATTGGTCGAGAGGATGGGAAGTCGGGCTCATCGCACCCTTTGGGGGGGGATTATTGCCTGTTCCGGGACTCTCTTATATATTTAAGACGTATTCATATGTTCGTATATCTTTGGTTTATACCCAAGCATAGTATCCACAGATTTCTCTTGGTTGGCAATGGTCAGCTGAACGTAGCGGTTTAGAATCATTTATTACCGAGGTTTACCATCCCTCGTTGGATTAATGACTCCGAGGAGTCGGAACTCATTGAGGCAGAACTAGGAGTTGCACGATGAACCAATGTGAAGATAGTTGGATCGACTGGTTGTTGGGATTGAACCTCATGGAGGCTTCCTACGTACCCTGCCTAGGGGACAGGGATCAAAGTCCACATAGTTCGAATGGCTTGGGACCTACGCTCTAAGGCATCCTAGAATGATGGATTGGGGATTACAATCTGAGGAGGTCGAGGGTGATGGATTGGGGCTTACACTATGAGGAGGCACTTGGTGATGGATTGGGGCTTACACTCTGAGGAGGCCCATAAGAGGATGTCATGGTTGATGCTTACTCTAAGCCCACGTGAGTCATGCTCGGTGTGAGAAACAAGAGGCAGCAGGGACCAGAGGATCACATCACGAAAGGTGATTCCGTGATATGTGGAGTGGGGATTACGCATGAGGGCGGCCCATAAAGTCAGGGCTTACTCCGAGATGGACTCCCATGGCGACAAAGCGCAGCGGGAGAGGGAAAGGGGTGCTCCTGTGCCCGTCACCTCTCTTGTTCCCCGGGGAAGTACCCGGGGTAGTACCGAGGTTCACGGGGACGATTACCTTCTGATGGGTATGTCGTCCCCTCTATGAGGAGGGGAGAAGTGCCTGACCACTGAAGCATGCAGTCCCCCATCCTGGTGAGTAGAGGCAAGAAGGGGGCTCTCGGGCTCAGACCCCACATTACTGTGGGAATTTGAACCCAGGAATGCTTTGGGAATCTGCCCAAGGGTTGGGGAAACCCCTTCTCCCTTGTTTACCGTGGGTATGTAAACCCAAAATGGAGTGCTGATGCACCTGAGGGTTACACCACACGGATCTAGTGGCTCTGGTGGAGGCCTCAGCTCAGGGCTGATGAGTAGCCAAAGGAGGAGGTTGTGAAGGATCAGGCCAGATTGGAACTGAAAGTATTTTATCTGGCTCGGGGAATGGGAACTCCGAAGGTTTTGGAAGGCCACACAGGGGTATGGGTGGTGTCTCCCTTCATGTAGGGAAGTTCTACGCAGCTGGAGAGGCCGTCCGCAAACTAGGGTGGTCCGCGGACTGATGGGCATCCCGCGAACCAAGGTGGTTCAGAGATCCGGGTTCGATCCGCGAACCAGGGTGGTCTGCAGAGTGGTGGGAATCATGCGAACCAAGGTGGTTCGTAGCTCCGGATTCGATCCGCGAACTAGGGTGGTCCACGGAGGGTTCCATGCAGGAAGTGGTGGCCAAGGGCGGCACCAGCCGGAGGCTCATCGGTCGGGGCTTCTCCCGCGTGGGAGGGTGTTACGCAACGCGACAGATCGGAAAAGAGGCATAAACTCCCTGGTCCGTAGGTAGTACATACACGGAGGGACCCTGGTTCATGGTCTCCTCTTGTTTTTTATTTTAATTTCACGATTCACCAAGTTATTATGCCTTTTTGGTTCCTTATTAGTTCGTTCCCAGGTTCATACCTGCTCTGGTTTGCGAACCGGAACTTCTGAAATCCTAAGCCTTCCTTCGAAATCCTTCCACCTGAATCTGACCGATATCCTCTCCGTCCTCCTTCTGAATCCTCTTCCTCTTCCTCTTCCCCCTCGGTCTCCTTTTATAGAGTGGGGGAAGAGATGTATCTATGGTCATGCGGTACCTTTTGCAGAGGCCCATGACCGAAAACCCGGTTCACGGATGACATGGTCAATACGTAATTCATGGGGTATTAAACACTCCTCCTCTGCAAACCAAACTCGGGGAGTGCTTCGCGACCATAGAGGATTCCGCCTCCATTTCGCGAACGACAGCGGAGGTGATTCGGGCTGGCTTACGCAGCTCATGGCTGGGGAGGTCCGAAATGGTGAACCGGGTTGGCCCCTATCCCGCCTCATGACCGTAGAGGATCTCCACCTCCATCTCACGAACGACGACGGTCCGTAGAGGAGGGACGCTTCACGGAACCGTCCGTGCGTCGTTAAAATTAGACCAGTCCATGGACCGCTTCCTCCTTCACCATACTTGAGTATTGTCCACATTTTCCTAATCCTTTAGAGGAAGAATTGGGTGGAATCTCCCTTCAGTTAAAGGGGATCATCATTCTCCTTTACGGATTTTTAGGACCCTACAAATTCCCACCATCGGAATGGGGTCTGATCGGAACGAAGAGGAGGCTATTCCGATGCAGAGTGGTCCTGAAACTCGGGTAGTTCGCAGTAGATAGTTGGACCCGGTAGGGGACCATGCCTATAAATACGGAGGTCCCTTCATTTGCCTTCTACTAGATTCTTCGTGAATACCATCCCTCTTTTGCGTGCGCGTGCTTGTTCCTTCACGAAATGCTTCGTCCACGAACCGACTGCTATTTCCACGAACCATTTCTTGTTCGTGCCATTCTTCATCTGCGGATCAACGTCCCAACCAAAAACTAACACTTTTAATTAATTAAAATGTAAGTCACGACGGGCCGCGTAGTAACTCCCTTCGCGATTTTGGTGCTTCGCGGTTTCGATGCTCCGTGGTTTCGATGCTCCGCGGACTAAAATCTTCTGAACTTTAAAAGTTTCTAAGTATTCTGAACTTAACCACTTAAATTTGGGATTTAAATTCCACGGAGAAACCTGGTCTACAGTTTCCTGGCAAACACTCCGCGGTCCAGGGTTTCACGGACTACTTTCACGAAGGTCTGTTTCACGGGATTCTATCACCGCGAACCATCCTTCGAGGCCTACTCACAGACTTTGCTATGAAGGCTCCTCAACTAATCCTCAACCATATATTTTGTATTTTTGTTCTATTTTTTTTATTCCGGACTAACCTCTTGTTGGATTTCATCGTTCAGGGAGAAAATATCGTTCCCCCTCGTTCTGCACCGAGGCCTGCTGCAGAGCCTCTCCAAATTGGTTCAGGGAGACATTTAGCTATGATTCACAGAGCAGAGAACATCCAAGAGGACCCTAGTCAGTCCATCATTCCTGAAGATGGTGTCTTGAAAGACTTTCTCCCTCATGAGCTCCTGGGTTATCCACTCTCAAATCGGCTTCTGCTTCATGGATTCGTTCTTCAAGACGATGTCCCTATTCCCCCCAATTTCTCAGGTCTTCCTTCTCCTTTCTTGGAAGTGTCGTCCAAGTGTATTCAGGCGAACCTTACCCAATCGGGGGATATGGTTTCCGACTCTGACCAAAAAGGCGCCTTCATTTTGCGAGGCTCTGTTTGGACCCAAAGTAATCAGCATGCTCGAAACTTTTCTCAGGAAGCTGTCTTCAAGAGTTACCATTTTATTATCAACCTTGCTCGAGTAGATCCCGATGCGGGGTGGATTCCTAGGTGGGATCTTCGGTCTGGTGGGATCTTCTCAAATGACAGGGCCTGGGCTTTCTGGGTCCATCATCACTACCGGGAGTCTCCTGAATCACCGGAATCAGTAAATTTATACTCCGTAGTGTGGGCTTCCAAATTTTCAATTTACCCACCATCCTTGGTCCTTCCAGACCTACTCAGTCGCTGGTGTTCAAGCACTAATACTTTCCACCTTGCCCATGGTGAAGTTGGAATTAGTCTATGGGATATCCATCAATTGGGAGGGCTCCCGGTTATTGGTGAAATGTATGAAGAATTTATGCCTGCTTCTAATGCATGGGATGATGTTGAACAAGTGCCTTTATTGGAGAGGGATCTAATGGTTATGGCGGAGCAATCACTGGGTCAGGCCTTGCGTTCCCGCTCTCTTATTCCCTATAGTACCTGGATATGGTTATTTCTGAACACCATTGGTCCTGTGCCGAAGATCAAGCGCCCTAGGAATCATCCTTCACAATAGTCATGAACCTCCCCAGGTTCCTACTGGGCGGTTCTGGAGGCGGGTGACTACCTTTCATGGGGTTACGAGGTGCGCCCTGGTGTGCCGCCTATGCTCTGGCTGGCAGGTTTGTTTTCTATGTTCCTGAGCGGGTGGATATTCCCTTCTTAGGATATTAATCCTGGTGTCAGGGCTTGCACCCTGATGATGGCAGTTGAGCTGGAAAAGGGCCGCCTGGTGAATTTTCCTATGCCCACATTGGCTCATATTTATGAACTGCTGGGTCACATGAAGAAGGGCGGGTCACCCTTCCGTCTGAGTGGGCCATTTCAATTTTTTTATGGCTGGGTAGCGGATCATTGTCACTGTTATGAGTATCGTCACAACACGGTCTTCCCGCTTCCTACTTTTCAGCCTACCCTTCTTGATATAGCTGGAGTTCACTTGAAATCTCTCAGCTCTGGTGAAGTCCTTGAGATTTTGAGTAACTTCTCCCGGTTTTCTTTCACTCCCTACCCCACCATTTATGGAGTCTTAGTTGACTACCACCGGGTGAGCCTGGAGGAGAGTTCTTACATGATCTCTCTATGGGATAGATTTCTGTCTGCGCGGATCGACGGGGTTTCTCTGTGCGATCTGTATGTCACGTATCATTTTTCTCGCTAGTTTGGGTGCATGCAATGCCATGTTTCCCTCCCCCCTCCTCAAGCTCAAGGACTGAACCCGGACATACTTTGTCAATGGTGGATGATGCTGACGTGGGAGGGATCTGACATGAGAATTCCTCTGCCTGTCATGGGGGCGGCCGCCGGCCTTTCCATGGAGTATGCAAAAGCGTGGGAAAAATACTATCCTGATGGGATCCTAGGAAAGGTCATCCAACAGGTTACCAAATAAGGAGTTACTGCGGCTGTTGCATCCACCGCACCTTCCTCATCAACTCTAAGGGAGGATCGACTGATGGCTCATTGATCAAAGTGACTCAGGGGATTTTCCTCTCCCAGCCCTGCAGTGGCCGAAGTTCAGACGGGTTCATCTTTCTTGGACATGGATGAGGACGACCCTATGGTTTCGGGTCCCTGCGAGACAACCTCGGATGTTTTTCCAGTTGATACCGGTCTTAGGAACTTGATCCCCAAGCCTGAACCAGGGTTAGAGGCTCCAGACTTTCCAACTTCATAACCAACTTCTAGCGAGCACATGCCTGAACTGGTTGCAATGTCATATTTTGTTCCCGTGCTATCTGGTGAGGATACCAAAGATCCTCATGTCATGGTGGACCACCGGGCGGTGCGTAGGTGGTCCTGGCCTCGGATTTTTGAGATCGTTTCCAAAAATACTCTAGCTGATATGACCACTAAGACTGAAGCTCTTTGACCGCACTTCCTTGGTTTGGGGTCGAATGGATTTGACTATCGGCAGTTCCATTCTCTTGCTTGTGAAGTTGTCATGGCCCATGAGGAAGATGTCACTAGTGAATGCAAACTTTCTCACTTCGCTGCCACTCATTTCGGGACCTCAGCCCTGGAGGAAGCCACGATATAGCTCCATCAGCTGATAGCACAGGAGGCGATCTCTCGAGATCTGGCGGCCGTCCTATCCTCCGAGTTGCCTGAATGTGAAGAGCGGGCAGCGATGCTGAGGAATCAGTTGTCAACTATGACTGGTCATCTTGAAGCCACCAGGAAAGGGATCAACGATCTCCAAAAAACAGTGGAGCGTACTCGTCCGGTGGCTGAGGTTGAAGCCAGGGAGAAGGCAGTGTTGGAATAGTCTTGCAACGACCTCCACCACAAGGTCACTGATCTGGTGGAGAGAGCGAGGCAGGCTCCTTTATGACTATCATATCCACTATTGTACTCTCTGTTGTACTTACCCCTCTCCCCCGTTTTTTGTGAGGGAGATACCCCAGCTTGTGGACGTCCTACCTTTTTGTTCAAACAAAATAAAATCTCTGTCAATTACTTGTCGCTATAAAATTTGATTATTACTAGAACATTTTTTGTGTAAATAACAACTCACTGAATCAGAATTAATCATAACTCAGGAAAAAAAAACTCTAACTTTTTCCTAGACCATGGGGTCCATCAAGCATAGTTCGACTATTGCTAGGTTTTTTTAGAAAAACCCTACAAACTTTTTTTCTTTTCTTTTAATGCCCTAATTTTTCCTAGGCTCATTTAGTGTGAACCCAGCGGTTATGGCCTGAATTTTTCTTAGGTCGCCCTTTTCAGGTTTTCAGCCTAACAGGCTTTGTTCCACTTTTCTTGGGCGCTTTAAAGTCCCACCATCAAGACTATCATTACTGATGTTTTAGGTCAAACAGATTTGACCAAATATAGTGGGGAAAGGGCCCCAATGAGGTTTAGTTGATTAAAAGATGTCCCAATACTCTTCAGACACATGTGAGGGAACATGTTTAAATTTGAACAACATACGGGGAATGTCTCAAGGCATGGGAGCCGCGTTAGCGTACAGAGGCAGGAGGAGCATCACTTAAGGAAATATTTCCTGTGGTAGACAGGATAGGGGTGATCAATATGCAGAGCCACTGAGGGCATGGTATGCATATTCATGCAAAGGTGTCCTTAAGTCAATGACTCTCCATTTTTGATGGCCATAGGACTTCATGAAAGTCCGGCTCATGGAAACCACCATGGCTGGCTTGGAGAATTATGAAAACCACCGGGGGTGGCCCGAAAAGGGTATGCGACGTCTGAAAGGTTTTGAGAACATTTTTATTAATCAGGAGTGTGGTCGGGAAACCACTTTCCTATGCATTTAGTTAGCATACGGGATGGTTGAAGCTTGGTGCAGTTTAAAGTCATGTGGCCGGGACATCATCTAGAATGGAACGACTTCTCCTGGTCCTCGGTAATCTTGTCAGAGAAGTTCCACCATATTTAGGAAGGATTGTGAAAGATGTTGGTAAACTGTAGCTCAGAGGGTTTCCGAATCTCAGGATAGACATAGGGGCTCAGAGGCCAAGAGGCGTATGGAGAGAAGCATTGCCTAAGGAAATCCTACCTTTGGTAGATGGGCTAGGGGCGATCAATATGCAGATCCACTGAGGGCATGGTATGAATAGCCATGTAAAAGGTGTCCTTAGGTCAATGATTCTATTCCCCCGATAGCCAAGCAACTTTAGGGAAGTTGAGATTTGGGACCACCAGGGGTGGCTTATGAGAGTCCATCTTCTTCTGAGTACAGAGTATGGTTTATAATGAAAGGGTGCCTAGATAGGGGGGAAGCATCTAGACTGAACTTCCTGAGAATGGGTGAAGTAATCCCTTCTCACGCGGGTGTGAGACAGTGGCTTGTTCCGGTCTGACCCGTGCACTGAAGGACATAGAAAAGCCTCCGTTCCTTACTGAACCCGTGACGGGTTTGACCGTGCAGTTTAGCATCATGCAGTAAAGACGAAGAGCATTACTAAAGGTTGATTTTCAGTTTAACATCATGCAGCGAGGATGATGGGAATTTTTCTTTCCTTTGACAATGATGTGCAGTTTAACGTCGTGCAACAAGGATGACTGACCATGCAGTTTAACGTCGTGTGTTAAGAACGAAGAGAATTATTAAACCAGTAAAAATGCTTTTTGTTGGGGGAATTCCCCTGGGTGTTTGATGATTGGTCTTTGCAGCCTTATGCCAGGCAGCCAATATGTGCTCTGTTCTGTTTGATGTCAAGCGTCAAAGACGTAGTTAAAAATGCCACTATTGATTAGAATGTAACTGGGCCCGAGTATCTTGGCATGTCCAAGATGTGGAGGGGGGTTGATGGTGTAAATCATGGTTCTAGGGCTTCTTGGATCATGAGAGATGACATGGAGGCTCTGAGGCCGGTAAGCGTACAGAGCTAGGAAGATTATCGCCTGAGGAAATCTTGCCTTTGGTAGACGGGCCAGAGGATATCAATATGCGGAGCCGCTGAGGGCATGGTATGCATAGTCATGGAAAGGTGTCTCCGGGTTGATGACTTTCCACTTCCGATGGCCATGAATGGTTATGAATATCTGCAATTATCCGGGCCATGAAGTCTGTCATCAGGGAAGGAAATGTCTGAACATGTTGGGGATATTAGTCCCTGATTTCTATTAAATCTTAGAGAGCTCCCAACGCTGATTTAGTTTGCGCGTGGGGGTGTACCTTCACTCCATGAAGTTTAAAGTCATGCGGTAAGGATGAGGCACTCCTAGATTAGCGGTCATAGAGCTCAGACCATTGGGTGACTATTGCTGTAGTCACTCGAAGGATAACTGGGTCAACATGCTGTGATATACTTAGAACAAGGTGGGGGATGAACATTTTAAACTACAACTTTGAGTTTTCCCGGATCAGGAGGTGTGGCGTGGGGGCTCTGAGGCCGGTAAGCGTATGGAGCTAGGAAGAGTATCACCCAAGGAAATCTTGCCTTTGATGGATGAGCTAGGGGCAATAATTATGAAGAGCCACTAAGTGCATGGTATGCATAGTCGTACAAAGGTGTCCCCAGGTAGATGAATTTCCACTTATGATGGCCATGAATGATTATGAGGATCCGCGGTCACTCATAGTATAGAGTTTGGCACATGGGGATAATGGTGTCTGAGTATACAAGAAACATCTTCACTACAATTTTCTGTTGAGTCGAAGTAGCCTAGTCCTGGTTTGATGTTCGTTGATGCAGGTCGCTATGTGAACCACTGGTGGACACATAGGCTAGCCAGGTAGGGATACCCTGGAAACACTTGGATGTGAATAGGGGACAAACTTGTAAACCACTTCGACATAAACTTCTGGATCTGAAGGTATGGTATGGGGGCTCTGAGGCCGGTAAGCGTACGGATCTAGGAAGAGTGTCACTTGTGGAAATATTTCCTTTGGTATATGAGCCAGGGGCTATCATTATACAGAGCCGCTGAGGGAATGGTATGCATATTCATGGAAAGGTGTCAACAGGTTGATGACTTTCCACTTCTGATGGCTATGAAAGGTTATGAAGATCCATAATTGTCTGGGTAGTGGAGTCTGATGTATGGATAGGATACATCAAAATTTTCAAGGAGTATCTCCATATCGTATCACCATGTTTCTTGGGTGAATCACGACGATGTCCGTGCGGTTTAACATTATGAGGTGAGGACGAATTCCGTGCAGTTTAACGTCATGAAGTAAGGACAAAGTCCATGCAGTTTAATGTCATGCAGTATGGATGAAGTCTGTGCAGTTTAACATCATGATGTAAGGACGAAGTCTGTGCAGTTTAACGTCATGCGGTACAGATGAAGTCCGTGCAGTTTAACGTCATGCAGTAAGGATGAAGTATACACCCCATGCAATTTTGGTCCATACACGGGGGAAGGGGGAATTTTTAACATTATTGTCCATGTAGTTTAACGTCATGCGGCAAGGACGCAAAAATACATCCCGTGAAGGTCTAGCCCATACACGGGGAAAAGGGAGCATTTTTAAATCTTGCTATCCATGCAGTTTTACGTCGTGCGGTAAGGACGAGGAGTACACCTCGTGCTGGTCTGGTCCATACACGGGGGGAAAGGGAATTTTTATCTTGTATTCAGGGGATGGTCTAGGATGGGGAACCCTGGAGTCACTATGTATCCTGTGAGGGTAAGGATCAATCCACACGTAGTTCTCTGGAAGAAGTACACCCCGTGCAGGGATGGTCCATACACGGGGGAATGAGACATTGTATAACTTTTATTTTATTTCATTTGGAGGAGGCCGGGCCAGGACGGGGAATCCTGGCGTCACTATGTATCCTGTGAGGGCAGGAATCAAGACATACACAGTTCTCTAAAAGAAGTACACCCCATGCAGGTCTGGTCCATACACAGGGGGAGAGGGGAATTTTTAAAACTTCTATTTGGGAGCGGCTGGGCCAGGACAGGGGATCCCAGCGTCACTATGTATCCTGCGAGGGCAGGAATCAAGATGTACGTATTTCTCTAAAATCTGTGCAGTTTAACGCCATGCGGTGAGGATGAGGGATACACCCTGTGCAGGTCTGGTCCGTACACGGGGGTATAAGGCATTTTTAAATCTTATTATCAGTGAAATTTAACATCATGTGGTAAGGACGAAATCCATACAGTTTAACGTCATGTGGATAGGATGAGGGGTATTATTAGATTTCGTGTAGTTTAACGTTGTGCAGTAAGGAAGAACTCCATGCAGTTTAATGTCATGCGGTGAGGATGTACTCGATGCAGTTTAACATCATGCAGTGAGGACGTAGAGCCATTATTAGATTCTTTGAAGTTTAATGTCGTGCGATAAGGACAAACTCCATGCAGTTTAACATCATGTGGTGAGGACGAACTCCATACAGTTTAACATCATGCGGTGAGGACGTAGTGCTCTTAGTTTAAGGTCATATATTTTGGACCATTGGGTGCTTGGTAGTTTAACGTCATGCAGCTCAAACGAAGAGTCACCTTTAGTTATTATGAGAAATACTTCTTCAGGAATCTCGCATTTGTATGAGCGGTTGTAAATTGTTCTCCATGGAGATTAGGTTATATGCTCCGTTGGAGTAGAATTTGTGTACAACGTATGGTCCCTCCCACTTGGACTCCAGCTTTGGAGGCTTCTTGCTGGGTATCATTGAATTCTGGAGGACCAACACTAATTCTCCTTCCATGAAAGACCGAATATAAACCTTTTTGTTGAAGGCTCGTGTGATCCGGTTCTAGTATACCTCTAGATGGTGCAAAGTGTGAAAACGCTTCTTGTATAGCTATTCCAATTCACCTAGCCGCTTTTATGACTGCTCATCATCGGATAATTGATCACAGATGGAAACACAGAGTGAGGGAAGTTGGAGTTCAATGGGCAGGACCGCCTCTGTGCCATACACCAATGAGTACAGGGTGGTCTGAGTAGCGGTGCAGATTGTGGTTTGATAAGCCCACAATGCATGGAGGAGTTTATCTAGCCATGACTTCTTGTCTTTGTCCACCATTTTATGGAGAATGTTGGACATGGTATTGTTGAAAGCCTCTATCTATCCGATGGCCACTATATGGTAGTGGGATGAGTGGTAAGCCTTGATACCATACTTGTGGTATAGTTTCTCCAATTCAAAAGAGCAGAAGTTGGTGCCGTTTTCCAACAGTATGGTATGAGGTACACCAAATATTGTGATGATATTGGTCTTCACAAAGCTGGCAATATTTCTTGCCCCAACTTTCTTGAGGGGTATGGATTCTGCCCATTTGGAAAAGAAGTCGGTTGCTGTGAGGATATACTTCATCTGTTTGGCCGTGGCGGGAGGATATAGTCCCACGACGTCCATCCCCCAGAAAGAAAACGGCCAGGAGTACTTGGCTTGATGAATTAACTCCGGGGGGTTGGTGTATGAAGTTAGAATGAATCTGGCATGAGTGGAATTTTGTGGTAAAATTCTCACAGTCTCGTGCCACTTTGGTCCAGTAGTACCCAAGACTTCGAACCTTATGGGAAAGCTTGGTACCTAGTTGATGTGCTCCACACGCTCCAGCATGTACTTCATTCATTATAGCAGCGATTTCTTCTCTATCAATGCATCTGAGGAGCACTCCATCGAGGCCTCATTTGTAGAGGATGTCTTGCTGACCCACGCCGCCATATAGGACAAATTTGATTTCCCTTCTCTGTATTTTCTCTCATTCAGCCCTGTCTGATGGAATTTATCCCCGTTGAAGGTATTTTGCAATGGGGGTCATCCAACCTGTGGCAGGAGCATATGGCTCGGGGAAAGGACTGACTTCATGGATTTCTTCAATCTTGGTCTGAAAAAATTGTAATACCATTCAACGGTGAACAATACTGATAACCATTTCATCTCGGCTTGGGTCAGCTAGGGATGTGGCCACGTTGTCTAATGCATCAACCTGAGCATTCTGAGACCGGGGAATATATTTCAATGTTGGTTCTGTGGAGAATTCCGCCATTAACCCTCGAACATGGTCAAATAGGGGGATCAACTCCTCCTTTTTAATATAATAGTCACCATTGACTTACTTGATGACCAGTTCCGAGTCACCTTTTACCTTAAGGTGCTGTACTTGTGCCTGGAGTGCGAGTTCCAGGCCTGCAACGAGAGCTTGATATTCCACTTTATTGTTCATACATTCTTCTGACAGGAGGAAGGAATATGGAAAGACTGCATTTTCTGGGGACATGAGTATTATTACCAAACCCACTTTATTGAATCTGGGGTCCTCTATCCTCTTCCCAGTTGGGCTTCAGGATGCGCCGTCGAAGTACATTTCCCCTGCAGGGAATTCCTCTCGAACCGAGAAGATGTCTTCATCAGGTAGCTTGGCGTCTAGTGCAGTGGTCCCTGTCAAAGGGTGCTCTACCAGAAAGTCTTCTAATGCCTAACCCTTGTTGGATTTCTAAGGCAAAAACCAAATGTCAAACTGTTGCATCCCATTAGGATAGGAGTCCGGTTAGCATCGGGCAGCTGAGGATGTACTTGAGCGGGTTACTCCGTGAGATCAAATAGACTTCATGATGCTGCAGATAATGTCACAAATTTTGAACCATAAATACCAAGGATAAACAGCTCTTCTCAATGTTTGAGTATCGAGTCTCAGCATCAATCATTGTTCGACTGAGGTAATATAGACTCTTTTCACTGCCCGTGTCATTATTTTGTGCGAGGAAGGCTCCCGGTGATCGCTTTAAGGCTGTCACATACAAGATGAGAGGTCTTCCTTCAACCAGGGGCATGAGCACCGGTGGGCTTAAGAGGTACTTCTTCAAGTTTTCGAATGCCTCTTGGAAGTCATCCATCCATTGGTACGTGACCCCCTTTTTCATTAACCTGGTGAAGGGAAAAAATTTGTCTGTCAGGTTGGCTATGAAATGCCTAATATAGGCTAGGTGTCCTTGAAATCCCCTCAACTCGATGAGATTTCAGAGTAGTGGTAATCCAAGGATAGCCATTGTCTTCTCACGGTCGACTTCGATGCCACGATGGCGTACGCCAAAGCCAAAAAATTTCCCTGAGGTAACCCCAAAGGCGCATTTCAAGGGGTTCATCTTCAAGATATCCTGTCGGAGTTTGTTGAAGACAGTCTCAAGGTCTGATAGGTGATCTGAGCGCTGTCTGGACTTGACCACCAGGTCATCCACGTAACATTCAACGAATTTCCCCAGGAAGAGTTTAAAGATCCGATGCATGGCACGCTGATATGTGGCACCAGCGTTCTTGAGACCAAAGGGCATGACCCTGTAACAGAATACCCCTTGAGGGGCCCTGAAGGCAGTGGATTCTTCATATTCTCAGGCCATCCTGATTTTATTATATCTATAATAGCCTTCCATTAAGGATAGAGCCTCGTACCCGACCATCGCATCGATTAATAATTCAGTGATCGGGACCGGGAAATCATTTTTCACACAATGCCGATTGAGATCTCTGAAGTCAATGCAGATGTGGATTCTTCCATTATTTTTCTTGACAGGGATGATGTTGGCCAACCAAATGGGGTACTGGACCTCCCGAATGAATCATGGTTTAATGATATTATCGACTTCAGCCTCTATTTTGGCAGCATGTGAGGGATGCATCTTTCTGGCTGCCTGTTTATAGCCCCGGTGGTCTTCTAGAAGACCCAGGTGATGCGTCGCCACTTCGGGATCGAGTCCCAGATTTTTTGTGTAATTATAGGAAAAAGAATCCCGATGTTGCCTCAGAAAAGAGGTATATACCTCATTCTCCTCAGGGGACATGGCTGCACTAATGAGAGTAGGCCTCAGATCTTCCTCGGTACCCAGGTTTATTTCCCTGATCTTGTCCACCATGGTGAAGATACCCTCCTCAAATGTAGGAGGTGCATCCCTAAGATCTTCCCCCTCTTCTTCTCCGAACTCCTTATCTTCTTGATCCGATGAGGAGAGAGCTCCTGACACGGGCTCTTGGGAGTCCGGAGGCGAGGTGTCATGGGCATCCTTACTCGAGTATTCGTCCCCAGATCGAGGGTTGGCGGACTTTCCCGCATTGTCATGCTCGGCCATCGTGGATGAAGTCATGAGGACATCCGAGTGCGTGTCCGTACTTAAAATCCTACTCTCAACATGGTTTATGGGAAGGACATAATCTCTACCAAGCTGCCTGAGGGGGTCATCAGAAACCATTTCCAGGCTATTTGGAGTGGAGATCTAGTCTAAACCATCGACCAAAGGCTTATTTTTCTTTTGCTCATAGAACCCGGAGTCAATGTAATGTGTCTCGGAGAGCTCGAAAGGGGCCTTGTCAGCGTGCAATGTTCCACTTTTTCCATTGACACAGTACTTGATACACTGGTTTTAGGATGAAGGAACGACCAAGTTCTTATGGAGCCATGGCCTTCCCAGCAGGGCATTGAATGCTGTGATCTTCTGGACCACCAGGAATTGTGTGTAGGCTACCAGGTCACCAAAATGGGTCTTTAGCTTAATTTTCCCCATTGGTTTATGCTCACTCTTGTCGTAACCCAACAGAGTTGTGGCTGAGGGAATTAGGTCATCCTCACTGTAGCCCAACTTACGGAGTGTCCGTAGGGGAAGGAGGTTAACTCCAGAGCCATTGTCTATAAATAATTTTCGGATCTCAATACTATTTAGTGTCCCAGACACATATAGTGGTCTGATGTGTCCTTGCATGATGGCATCTTCATCTTGATCGGTGAAGGAAATCACCGCATTGCATTCAGCCGGGTCAGTCTCCATCTGGTAAATTTCGGTGGCAGATACCTCGGCTTGAAACTCCTGGGGGATGATCAAAGCTTCTATAAGCTCCTCCCTAAGGTCTGCTGACAGACTTAGGGCATCGAGGATTGAAAGCTTGGCTGGTACTGATGCCAGCTGCTTAAGGATATTATATTTCTACTCCAGCGGCCGACAATTCTCCGTTGGTAGGAGAGTCTTAGCGGGTGCTTTAGGGGATGGAGAATTTGACAAGGAGGGACCGGCCGCGGGGTCGGATATCGATGGAATTCCCACATTTTGAGGACTTGGACCGACTGGTCTGTTTGTGCTCACTATGCGGCCATACACTTGTTCCTCCTCTGGTGGGTATCGCAGAACAACAGGGCCAGAGTGGCTGCTTGTGGAGGTAGAGGGGCATTCCTTCTCCTGCTGAGTCCGTTGAAGGGCTCTCCCACGGGTTTCCGCGATACTAACGGTTTGGGCCAGGGTCCAACTGTAGGGTTGGTTTCGGCCACGGATATGCCTCCCCTTGTATCCCCTACCTCTGCGATTCCTCATCCCGGCTCCTCGTGCAGGGAACTCGGGTTTGTAACCATAACCTTCATTAGGGAATGATTCCATAAGATGGATGACATTAATAGAACCAAATATTGACTCTTCATCCTCTAACAGGTCAACCTGGTTGGTTGTCCCTGATGGTGCCGTTTGGTGGGTCGGTGCCCATGGCACCAAATTCGAGGGCATATAATCTTCCAGTGTCGGGACTAACTTTGGCCCCGTCGTAGACTGCTCCTCTTGCGATTGTTTCCTCCTTCTTCGATTATGCCCAGATGACCAGCTCGTGGAGGGTTGTGAGGTCTATACTGTCGGGTCTGCTGCTTCAGGGGCCGTTGGTGGAAACACTGGCTGCTATAGTTGTGCTCGGAGTATGCCCTGGGTTCGGTTGATAGTCTTCCGAGTCATCGAGTTGTCAAGTTTCTGCCCCTGCTTGCTGGTGACTTTCTACAACCCCTCCTCTTTGTCGGAGTCGGTGGTAGAGATACATGCCACATGTGCTGGGGGTGGTCCCAGCTCAACCTTTCCGGAGTCTACCATCCTCTGTAGGAGGTATTTGAAGATGAAGCATTCTCGGATACTGTTCCCCAACATCCGATCGTAGGGGTAGTAATCTGGCATGTCATCTCGGCCGACTTATTCAGGTTTCCTTAGCTCCAAGAGGTGGAGAAAGTTGCAGTTCATGGAGGAAATGAAGTATCTGCAGACGGATCATCTCAGAACGAGTATACTTTTTGTCTTCATTCCTCAAACTAGTTCCTCTTCGGTCCTCGCTGATTGTCCTGTTTAGGTGGAGGCGACAACTGATATGCAGGAGGCCCTTGACGATTTGGTGGAGGCCTGAGCGGTGGAGTGGGCACAGGGGCCGACTTGAGTGTGACAACAGATGCTTCATCTCTAGGGGCTCCTTTCGTAGGAGCCTATGAGGCTATTCGGGACTTCGAATTAGTCCGCTGTAGGGAGTCCTTAATTATCTGGGCAATGGACGAGAGATGGCGGAAGCCAGTGGTGCAATCCACTGGTATGAGCGGTGTTCACAACTCATCTCGAAGATTATCGATGCATATGGCTAACATCTCATCTTGAGGCATTGGCCTGTTCAGGGAATAGGTCAGACAATTCTATCTGGTGATGAAATCTGAGACCCTCTCGTTCTCCCTCTGCTTGCAGTTCATGAGGTCAGTGACCGTTGTCTTGGGCAACGTTGAGCTGAAGTGGAACAAGAACTGCTGCCAAAGGTCCTCCCGGCTCTTTATTTACTGGGCTGGCAGACTCATATACCAGGCGAAGACAGATCCTTGCAAGGTCCGTATGAAGCATCTGAGTTTCACTACTTCTTTGTGTTCCGAAGTCCCCATCATATGGTCATAGTAAGATGAGTAGTGCATCAAATGATATTCCGGATCGCCCGATCCATTGAAGATAGGGAATATAGAGCTCCCAAAATTGGGTGGAGGTGGTGTGTTGCTCACCCAATCTGGGTAGGGTTTCTGCTCTGGCTGTATCAGAGCACTTCGACCTTCCATCACTTCCAATTGAGCTGTTAGTGCCTCAATGGTGTTGGTGAGACCCTGGTTTGCATCCTGCTGGGCCTGGTCCTGGGCAGGCGTAGCCCAAGGCATTGCCTGAGGATCTGGATTGGCTGGCACCAGGGGTGCATGTGCTATTTGTGGCACCTTCGGAGGGTTCAGGTGTACTCTCTCCGTTTGCTTCCTGAGTGGAGGGAAGTCTTGGTATTCATAAGAATCTACGTTTAGGTAGTCGGATGGGCCGGGCGCCTCGGGAGCCATGACCATGTTTCATTTTCTGGGGAAAACCTTAGTATTTGAGGTGCACTTGTTGGGATTTCATGATGTGGCTCCTCCTGGGACGCACTTTCGATAAGGCGGTTCCTCTGAAGTAGCTCGACGTTAAGCCACCTCAATTCTTTCATCTTCTCTTCCTATTGAGCGAATCTTTCTTCGAGCGTGAGTGGATCATCTTTGTCAAGATAAGGAGGCGGGTTAAGGGTAACCATTCCTTTGTTCTTATCATTATTGGAAGCTCGCAGGGTAGGAAAAGGAGGATTAGGTGGAAGAATGGCCATATTTAGGGCGGCCCTCTTGTTCTGGGTGTGCGCACCTGGTGGTTCGTTGTGAGTCACAGCATGAACGGAACTATCGTCTCCTGATCCCTCCGGATTTGCAGTATCTCTGGTGTCACCCATGGGGTTAACCTCTATGAAGTTGATAGATGCATATTGCGGGGTGGAGAAGATGTCATCTTCCAAATGGGAAGAGGATCTCCTGCGTCTTCTACTGGACTTCCCTTCCGTGACCTGGGATTGCCTTCGGACTTCTTGACAAAGGGTGACGTGGAGAGTTATTTGATGCGACCTTATGGTGCGCTTTCCTCTTGTAGAGGATGATGATTCAAATGACGGGATATGACAGGAACCTACTCTTCTGATTTTCCTCCCTAGATGAGAGAATACTGACTCTCGTGGGGGAGGTTGTTGTTGAGGGGGTAATAATGCCCCCAGCCCTGAGGGCTGGGGTTGGCTATGTTCCTTGGACATAGAGTCTCTTCCTAGTTTTATTGGTATTATGGGGGAATTTGTTGTTAAAAATGCCCCCAACCCTACAGGCTGGGGTTGAACCTGGATTGCGGCAGTGGCTGCGTCTATCACTACCTGCCTGATCCTGCGTGCCCCCATTCGAGGGTGAACTGGGTTTGGTGCCGAGTTCTTTTGTGAATAAATCCCTTTTGGGGAGTTAGGAAAAGATCGCTGATTGGCCACTCTTAGGCGAGAGGCCTATTCTATGCTCTCGGTGGCCTAATTCAGGTGTTCTTGAATGGCTAGTTCCTGTCGGGCCTGATGCTTCTGGGACTTACTCAAGGCCTGACTCTGCTGGGTGTGTTTCCTTTCCTGAATAGAGAGACCACTCGATTACCGTCTTGACATGATGACGTTGCAATACACCATGAGAAATGGGTTCTTCTGGGTGGGGAGCGGAGTGAAATGTAGAGCTCCATGTTCTCCCCATCCCCTGATATGGACTCCCGTCGGAGCATCACCAATGAGGCGGTGCAGCTTGTGCAACACACGGAGGCAGGCTATCTCCATGTTTCCTTTACACATCTCGGGTCGCTGTTGCCGTGCTGAAGGAAGAGCTTCCAGGTCGATGTGATGTAAGAGGTCCCCTATTGTCTTGACGTGGTCTACATACCCGTCGTAGGGTAGGAATCTTGATTTCAATTGGCGGAGGGTTGTCCATATATTATGGCGGATGCTGTGCACACATTCTTCCAAAAACTCTCTGGGTATATCAAACTGAGATGTAGCCGTAGGCCAAAACATAATTGGTATATCATCCCTGGCCAGTCGTTTCCTCAAGTGCAGCATATCAGCACACTCCTCCGCTAGTGACTCCTCTACCTGGTCATCCCAACTGAGACATTCGCTGCCAATGTGGTCGAAGGCAGTGGGACCGGTAGGTGATGAATCATTATGTGGGCAATTCCGAGGTGGTTCGAAAGATGAACACGACACTGGACCGTCTCTTGATTGCAGAAGATGTCATCGATGAGTAACAGGGAATCTTACATGCTTGATCCCTTCCTTCTGAGTGCCTCGGCATACGAGGGCTTTTCTGTGCTTGATTCGGCAGGAGGAGGACCTTCATGTCGATATGATATGTCATCGTGGGGAGGACCTCCCCAATTAAGGCCGTAATGGTGAGGACTACCTTTACTTCTTGATGCTTCACTTAATAGAGGACTTTTGCAGTGCACACCCTGGGGAGGACCTCCAAGACGTGTAACAAAAAGGGGAGGACCTTCTGGATTTGTAGCATCGTTATGGGGAGGACCTTCGCAACAAATGCCATCATGGTGAGGATGAACATCATGGATTGATGTTCGATGTGCATCCTGGGGGGGGGGGGGGGACCTTAGGACACACTGTGACAAGGGGAGGAACTTTTTGTTTCTTGGGCCTATGTAAGGAGGATCTTCACAATGGCGGCCGTGGTGGAGAGGACTACCATCACAGCTGTGGCAATGGTGAGGACTACCATTACAGCTGCCACATGGAGAATATCTATGAGATACATCTTGGGGAGGGCCTCCAGAATGTACCGCAACGAGGGGAGGGCCTTCTCATTGCTTGACGTCTCTACCGGGAGGACCTCTGTTACCAGGGTGGAGATGAATACCACTGTGATCTGATGCCTGGCTGTATGGAGTTCCATTGTAGCGTAACCCCTGAGGAGGACCTTCAGGTCAAGCTACGACAAGGGGAGGACCTTCTTTTCATGATGAGACGTCACTGCAGGGAGGGACTCCGCATTTGCGACTATTATAGTGAAGAATACTATCATAATATGTGGTCCCACTGCATGGAGAGTGTTTGCAGCGTATACCCAGGGGAGGACCTTCAGGGTGAACCACAGAAAGTGGAGGACCTTCTTGTTGCTCGATCTTCTGGCAATGTGGAGGGTTTCCGTGACTCGCATAAAAAGAGGAGCTCTTGTGATCAATCATTATATGTTCGCGGGGGAGGCCCCCGTGGGTGCTCTGAGGAGGACCTTCAGAGCTGCTGGTAGCAATATTGCGGGGAGGGCCTTTGCAACTGCTACTGCCACTCCCATAATATGGTAATGGATTGGCAGGGTTCTGAGCCATTGATGTGTGCTTAGAGGCATTGGGAACCCCAGCTTCCAGCAGAGCGGAGTCATGAACTCCCTCTTTATTTTCCAGCTACCTTTGGTGCGTTCGGGGTGCTCTTTTGCGGGCATCAGGGACTGTCTGCTATTGAAAATGACCTTCACCTTTGGGTCCCTATCTAATTGGGTTCCGTGATGCTTCTGGGATATGCCAACAAACATCTTGACTTTTAGCAGGGATATATGCCTGCTCTGGAGCATCCACCATGATGGACGAGTGTCCCCCAGTTAGAACGAGTGAAGCTGATCGATCCGGTTTCCCTTGCGTCGTGGAATATGGCCAGTGACCCTCCTGGGTAGAATTAGGGATGCAGATCTACTCCAAGGAGGCTATCTTGTATCTTAGATGAGTCACCTAAATTGGGGAGATAGGCTAATGGGCCCAAATCCTTGCTGTTGCCACTGATGCAATTACATTCTGGCAAGTCTGCAAGATATGATCTGGGATCGATACCTGCTCCTCCATCATTTTCAGGATATGTAGAGAGACATCTTTGGATGGAACAGGTATGAAGGTCCATTCCGGTATCAGATTAGGAATATCCTACTCCGGTCCTCTGGTGGTCAGTGGGTACTGAAAATTCTCCTGTGTCAGGGTAGGTGAATGAATCTACCCCTGTACCGGGATAGGCCGGTTTATCTCTCCATTTTCCACCACATCAGGATGAAGGACTTTACATGCATCAGTAGGGAGCTGGCCCTGCATATATTGGTTTCTGACCATATCATGTCGGTGGCCTTTTTTGGCGGGGAGACGTACCCGCCTATGATTTTCCGCCACATCTGGGTGGTGGGATTTGTTGATCGCCACCACATCAGGATGGAGGGCATACGAAGAAACTGATAGGAGATGGTCCTGTAGGTGCCAGGTCACCACCACATCAGGTTGTTGGGCTTCACGACCCTAGGTAGGGAGAGGTGCCTGCCTGGTAATTACCTTCTTGTGTGACTGACGGGCTTGATGGAGCTCGGCAAGGATGTGCACCGACTTTTATGATGCCACCATGTATGGATGGCAGGATTGGGAGGAGAAAACATGTGTAGGTGCCTGTTCGTGGTACGTCTCTGTGGATGGGTAGTGAAGCTCCTCCTCAAGGACAAGGGTGATGACCGGTCCCTGATTGTATTTCTGCCGCCCTCGTCGGGCAGTCCGAGGGGCCGGAGCTCAGAGAGCGTGGGACTGAATCCTCAGGGATACATCCTCCTTGGTGCGAGGATGTTGAGTCACGGTGTGACTGTGACGACGTCTGCCAATGGGGGCCTTGGAGCAGAACCCCCGTTCGGCAGGGATGAAGTCCTCAGCGTTGACCTCATCCACCTCCCTAGGATAAGGGAAGTACGCATTGTCCCGTTCCGGGGACAGACTCCCGAAACGGTTGGAGACAGCAATAGGGGCTGTCTGGATCTGCCTTTTCGGCCGCTGCTGGGCAGGCGACTGATGAGTTCTGGTGGATTGAAGGGCATGCATGGACGCCTCCACCGTTGGGAGAGTACTGTTCATGTGGTACTCTTGGATCAGCACGTCTGAGACCTAGCGTTGAAGACGCTGGGTGGGTGATGGGGTCCTCCGTAGGTGAGGAAGTCCTGTCATTTCATAGTTGGAAGCACGCGCTTGTGAGTTCCTTCAGAATGCCATTGGATCGAAGGGAGTTCTGAAGGTAGTACCTGCAAAACATTTTAGCAAATACAAGCTGAAAACCCGTCAAAGCATCATTTCATGATCCCATGAATAATTAATGACCTTGCTTGGCCCTCCTTGTGAGTAAAAGGGGGCACAGGGTGGGATTAAGCTAAATCCTTCATTCTTGGTTAAAGATTCATGTCGGGTTCAGCATTTTTGTTTCGGGTTTTGGTATCGAAATGCCCAATGTTTCCGTATCTGATGATGCGTGGACCTGCTTTGCAAAGGCAGACGTTCGCTAGATGGTCTGACCAGCGACGCTTAATAAGTCACATTGGTCGAGGGGATGGGAAGTCGGGCTCATCACGCCCTTTTGGGGGGGGGGATTATTTCCTGTTCCAGGACTATCTTATATATTTAATACATATTCATATGTTCACGAATCGTTGGTTTATACCCAAGAATAGTATCCATGGATTTCTCTTGGTTGGTAATGGTCAGCTGAATGCAAGGGTTCAGAATTATTTATTCCTGAGATTTACCATACCTCATTGGATTAATGATCCCGAGGAGTCGGAACTCATTGAGGCGGCACTAGGAGTGGCACGGTGAACCGATGTGAAGATAGTCGGATCGACCGGTTGTTGGGCTTGAACCTCATGGAGGCTTCCTACGTACCCTACCTAGGGGATAGGGATCAAAGTCCACGTAGTTCGAATGGCTTGGAACTTACACTCTGAGGCAGCCCAGAATGATGGATTGGGGATTACACTCTAAGGAGGCCCAGGGCGATGGATTGGGGCTTACACTATGAGGAGGCCCATGGTGATGGATTGTGGCTTACACTCTAAGGAGGCCCATAAGAGGATGTCATGCTTGATGCTTACTCTAAGACCATGTGAGTCATGCTCGGTGTGAGAAATAAGAGGCAGCGGGGACCATAGGATCACGTCGTGAAAGGTGCGTCCGTGAGAAGTGGAGTGGGGATTACACATGAGGGCAGACCATAAATTCGGGGCTTACTCCAAGATGGACGCCCATGGTGACAAAGAATAGCGGGAGAGGGAAAGGGGTGCTTATGTGCCCGTCACCTCTCTTGTTCCCCGGGGAAGTACCCGAGGAAGTACCAAGGTGCATGGGGACAGATTCCTTCTGGTGGGTATGCCACCCCCTCTCTAGGGAGGGGAGAAGTTCCCAACCACCGAAGTGTGCAGTCCCCTATCCTGGCGAGTAGAGGTAGTAAGGGGGATCTCTGGCTCAGACGCCACATTACCGTGGGAATGTGAACCCATGCATGCTTCGGGAATCTTCCCAAGGGTCGGGGAAACCCCTTCGCCCCTGTTTATCATGGTTATGTGAACTAAAAATGGCGTTCTGATGCACCTGAGGGTTACACCACATGGATTCAGTGGCTCTGGTGGAGGCCTCGTCTCGGGGCCGATGAGTAGGCCAAGGAGGAGGTTGTGAAGTATCAGACCGGATTGGAACTGGAAGGATTTTATCTGGCTCGGGGAATGGGAACTCCGAAGGTTTTGGCAGGCCACACAGGGGTATGGGTGGTGGCGCCCTTCGCATAGGGAAGTGCTACGTGGATGGAGAGGCCGTCTGTGAACCAGGGTGGTCCGCAGACTGATGGGAATCCCGCGAATGGAGGTGGTTCACAGCTCCGAGTTCGATCCATGAACCAGGGTGGTCCTCGGAGTGGTGGGCATCCCACGAACCATGGTGGTTCACATCTCCAGATTCGATCTGCGAACCAGGGTGGTCCGCGGAGGGTTCCATGCAGTGGAGGACATGGGCTACACCAGCCGGAGGCTCGTCGGTCGGGGATTCGCCCACGTAGGAGGGTGCTACGCAGCATGGTGGATCGGAAAAGAAGCATAAACTCCCTGGTCTGCGGGGAGTACATCTGCGGAGGGACTATGGTTCACAGTCTTCTCTTGTTTGTTATTTTAAGTTCACGATTCACCAAGTTATTATGCAATTTTGGTTCCTTATTAGTTCGTTCCCAGGTTCATACCTACTCTGGTTCGCGAACTGGAACTTCTGAAATCCTAAGCCTTGCTTCAAAATCCTTCCACCTGAATCTGACCGATCTCCTCTCCGTCCTCCTTCCGAATCCGAATCCTCTTCCTCTTCCCCCTCAGTCTCCTTTTATAGAGTGGGGTAAGAGATGTATCTATGGTCATGCGACACCTTTCGCGGAGGCCCATGACCGAATACCCGGTTCATAGATGACTTGGTCAATCCGTAATTCATGTGGTATTAAACACTCCTCCTCTGCAAACCAAACTTGGGGAGTGCTTCGTGTCTGCAGAGGGTTCCGCCTCCATTTCGCGAACGACAACAGAGGCGGTTCAGGCCGGCTGACACATCTCACGGCTGGGGCAGTCCGGAATGGTGAACCGGGTTGGCGCCTGTCCCACCTCACAACCGCAGAGGATCTCTGCCTCCATCTCGCGAACGAGGACGGTCCACAGAGGCGGGACGCTTCGCGGAACCGGTCGTGCGTCGTTAACATTAGACCGGTCCACAGACCGGTTCCTCCTTCTCCATCCTTAAGTATTGTCCACATTTTCCTAATCCTTTTGAGGGGGAATTGGGTGGAATCTCCCTTGAGTTAAAGGGGATCATCATTCTCCTTTTCAGATTTTTCAGGACCCTACAAGGTCTTTAAACTCAAACTTTTCTAAAAAAACAAAACTAAATTACTTAAGCTTTTTTTTTTCTATATTGTTTCATGACTCATAAATTTTTTCATATTTTATTTTATCATTCTAATTAACTACTTTGATGAATATTATAAAAAGTGTTTTTAGTTTAGTTTCTTTCCTTACCATTTCTCAATTTTTATTCAATTTTATATATTAAAATTTGGATTTATATAATTTTTACTAATTTTTTATTAATTTGATTTATTGGAACATGTCAGAACATACATCTGATCTATATTAGAATTCTAAGAAGGTGCCTCCACATTATTTTTTTTGAGAATCCCCCCAATTCCTATACATAGGAGCCTTATACGTTTATATGGAAAAAGAAGGATTATAGTGTTGGTAAATGTGTTAACACATATTTTCTTAAATTTTCACTTACTCGTATCAAAGAGTAGATGAAAACTATTGAGTTTGATGGTAATGTCAATCTTATGGGTCTAAATTTGAAAAAATTCAGGACTTTTTTGGCTATAAAAGCTTAATAACAAATAATAATGTTTATTTCGAATTAGAGAAATTTCAACCAAGAAGCACTATCTTAGACATGGGAGACCATTTTGGAAATCTCATTTTTTATTTTATTTATAATGACATACTTTTAATAATATTAATCAAATTTTTTTCTCTTGATTTTAGATGAAATATGATTTACATAACACTAATGAAGTCAGAGTGAGATGATTATCTTTTCCTACAAGGTGGTGGAGGTATTTTAAGTCAACACTAAATTCAAATTTCATTTTTGGGAAAAGAAAATATGAAAATCCATGTAAAATATATGTTTTTTTGACGAAGATACATAGAGGAATTTTGTTTAAAGAATACAACCTGATTCATTTTTTGTAAGTGTAATTTTAATTGTGTAAATGGATTTTTTATAATCACTAAAAAAATATTATTAATGATTTGTTTGTTATTAAATAATTGGAATTGAGGAGATATCATTATGAGATCCAAGTTAAGAACATATACCATCATACTTTATCTTTTGGAGGGTTTGTGTCACTCGAAGAACAAATATTGGTTGGAAAATTTGAAAAATTGAGATTTGAATCCTTAGGATTGAAGTGCCATTTGAATTATGTTTTTTTTTATTTTCAATGTTCATGTCAATAGTTTTCACAGATACTTGGGTGATGGATTGGAATATCCACCTAATACATGAGGTAGAGGTTACCCAAACACTATGAGAAAAGTAGATTGAAGATGTTTCCATTAAAAATGAAAATGGAATATCAAATATTGGCATAGTAAATCAAATGATTTAATGGGTTAAATTTCATGTTTGAACATAATAATTACTGAAGGATGAGTTCCAATACTGTCTACTATAATTTGAAATTAAAGGAGTACCGACTATAGTGAACAAATTGAGACACTATTATAATTAGTGTTTATTGGTCAACAAATTGGAGGATTTAATGGACCATGAGATGGGAGAAGACCATTCAAAAGTTTGCTATTGTAGAGGACTACTGAAATTAGTGCGCAAAAATACATGGATGAACTTTAGGTGAAGTCGTATTTTATAAGAAATTAAGTTCTTGAAGATACTCAAGGTTTATTATATATGATAAATAAGTTCTTGGGAAGTTTACTTAATATTTTGAGCATGTATCATAAATTTCCAAAGGTGTTTTGGAGTATTTATTATTGACTGGGAATGGATGGAGGTAGATTAAAGAATAACTAAGCTTAATTGAATAAGCTTTAGATTTGGACTACACATTAAAATTTTGGTTGTCTGGAAGCTTACGCTCAATCCACTGAGCATGCAGTTACTTTTTCATGCTGTTGATTTGTTAAGCCATGCGTTCAATCCAAAAACTCATGATTAGTTGAATTTTAAATATGTGATCAATCCACTGACAACATGATCAATTTCCATGGTAATTACTTTTCACATGAAGCCTATCAATATCCATGATCAATTATCTACCTCAACCTCATATTAAGTAGAAAGGTCATATAGTTGATCCTCACAATCATGTGGTTGATGCACTCATATTAGCTTGTCTACCTTTCTATGTGGTCGATCTTACACTTGATAAAAATTTAGAGTATGATGTAGAATAAAATATCAGTGATAATTCCAAATAAGGTTTTGTTAAGGTAGATCAGTAGCTATGTAAAGGACACAGATAGAAATTTAGTACATACATAAAGGTGTGTCCATGATCTTAAAGGATATGTAATAGTAAACAAATTTAACTTCAGGTAAATATAAAACCATGTTTCTACTACCTATATAAGGGTAAAATAAGGTCAGAATAATGGTTATATTGATGAATACATAGCTATATATAATTCAAGTTCTTTGAGAATTGTGAGTTTTTCAAATTGATTATTTAAAGATGGAATTTAATGAGAAGATTCTTGGGATATTTATTTATGATAAAAACATCACAAAAAAAGTGAGACATAAGATTTGAATTGGTTAATACTGATCTTAATGGTAGTTCTAGGAAGATCAAAGATGGAAAAGTTATGAATAATTTAGAATAATTATAAATTGAGAAACTATAGATTAATGTAGAGATTAGAATTTAAAGATTATAGAGTTATGATGTATTTTTCTACTAATAACAAACAGATTGACGATTCATACTTGATATGAATATGATAAATGAATATGAGTTTCTATTTGAATGTGTATATCATTTTGATGTCTGTGCTATTATTCTTTGAAGCTCTAAAGACGAAATAATGATTGATACAAGATTTATAAAATTGATGTATATTTTATAAAACAGTGACAAACGTTATATTTGGATTAAAAATGATTAAATTTGAATTAAATGAGAGATATTAAAGTTGAATTTAAAATATTATCTTCTACATCTAGTGGATCCGAGTCTGCTGTAAGGAGAATTATAATTATAAATGTTGAAAATGAAAATCATGAGCTTGCTTAGTAAGTAAAAAGATAACAAGTAAGAAAGGAAGAGGTTATCTTGAGTCTATTATAATAATCTTTAATATGTTCTTTTTAATGAGATAAAAATGAGAAAGAAATCAGAATGTAAAAATCTAGAGCACCCCTGCAATTTTCAAGGCAATAACTACTAAGGAAAAAATAATAATGGTGATCATGGGGGATTACCATATATGATTAAGTGAATGAATTAAATTAGATCATGGGAACAAAAATAATGGTTAGGGATATTATTTTTTCCTAAATATTAAATTATATTTCTTAGTGACCTATATATAAAAGGAAAAATAAGAAAGAGAGGAAGTGTGTTCAAAAATTGAGAAACTAAGAGTTGTGTGCTATGATAAATCTTGAAGAACTCTCAAAGAGATGAAGAAAAAAAATATCTAAGCCTGTGATAAGGAGTGAGACCATCTGGGTATAAAATATAAAATAATAAGAAAACATTTCTAAGAAAACCATTGTGGATGAAGCTAGAGAAGAAGAAAAATAGGTCAAGGCAGGCCTGTTGTGCATAGTTTTATTTATTAGCTTAAAATCAATTTAAGAAAAGTGAAAAAATTCTTGATATATAATATCACATGAGATTAGTATTGAGTTATAAATAAATATAAGTATATTCATAAGAATCCTATGAAGATGAGATGTAGCTTTAACTGATTTATAGGTGTTATTCCTGGAGATTTGCTAGAATTTGAAGAAGATGCTATTTAGAAGAAGGATATCTATTTAATTGGTTTAAAAGAATCCTATATAGAATAAAATATCAAATTTTAAGAACATAAAATAAACACTTGCATATATATTGTGGGAATCCATAGAACCTATACAACTCAAGTTATATAGGGAGATCATAGTGTGACTTGGTGAATAAACTGAGAATATATTGAAGGATTTTCTATGTAAAGAATGGATTTTTAAGTCCAGTGATACTCTAGTAGTGTAGGTGTGGTAAACCTTGAACCCATTTTAGTCACCTTGATTATGTTGGAGAATCCTTGATTTGAGAAAACAACCAATCAATGTAAGGTGAATTTTTTAGTATAGAACCTTATACAATACCACATGATCTTTTACTAATTTTCTAGAATGCATGTTTTAGATAGTTTCTTAGTAGAATACTAAAATAGATACATATTCACAAAATAATAAAAAGGGTTAAATTACAAATGGGGTTAAAGTTTTAAGAGACTTTTGAATTTGGTAAAAATATGAAACATCTGATTCACACATCCTCTTAGGTGTCTAAACCAGTCCTATTAGGATTTCAATTAGTATCAAATCAAAATTAACCTCTAATTGGATATATTTTGAAGACTAAATTAATTTCATTTTATTTAATGAAGTGTATATTTGAGATGTTCAAAATTCCTGATATTTTCAAGTCTTGTTAAACTTCTTCTTATACCTAAATTAAAGTCACTTCCAATGATATAAAAAATAGGATAAATAAAGAGTTAAATATTGTAAGGAATAATTTGAATAATAAAATGAATTAAAGAATTCTTGAAGTTGATTATAGTGATAAATACTTATTTATTGAATCTATTGTTAGAGATCCTTTTTATGACTCTAGTTCAAGATATTAATAGAATCAAGATATCAAAACAATGGAAAACTTTTAATCTCATATCAATGGTTATTTAAATAATGTTTATAATGAAGTTTTTTATAAATAATTGGATTTATAAAGTATTTATTTGATGAAAAATCATATCTAGAGGAAGAATATTATTCCATGGATAATGTATTAGAAAATTAGGTTGGGAGATACATCACCCTCTCAAAAATAATAAAATCTAAGAGTGAAACATCATTACTTTGTAATGAAAGCATGTTGATAATTGGATAAACATTTTAAAGGAAAATTGTTGAGAAAGAAGTGTTTAAAGATGATATTACTGATAATTATATAAATTATAAAATATATAAAAGGTAATTGTGAATGTCAAGGATATACAATTGAATGTGAAACCTAAAGTAATTCAATAGATTAATAGTTACCTTCAAGGGATATGTAAGATGAATGATAAAAAATATGAGAAGATGACAAGTGAATGTGAAGTCATGTTGAGTTTTGTGGAGGATTAAAATAACTCTCTCAACCTGAAGTTTCTAGAGTTGGAGATAAATCTAAAAGATTTGGAATCAGTTCATAATGCACCTTTTCAAAGATCAAAAAATAAGAGTTCTTCCACTCAGGTTTTAGATAAGAATTTTCCATTAACAGGGACTCTATCTAGTGGTAAAGAGTTCTAAACAAATTTTTAAGAAGCTTCCACCTCAAGTACATGGTATAAGATCACCCAAAAACCTAAAAGGGCTACATGCACTGAATATGTTTATTTTCAAATAATGATTCAAAAAATTAAATTATATACAAATTTGTGTTAGATTTTTTTGATAATCCTACCAAAATATCAAGGGTATATGTGAGAAGATGTATTAATAACATTTCCCTAAACTGAGCCCCTAAGGGGAGTGAGAGAACCTAAAACATCATGGATAAAAATATGGATACATTGAGTATATAAGAAAGAGAAAGAGTTTTTTTGGGATATTTTTAGTTTTTTTAGAGGTTCTAACATACGGATATATATTTTTGGCACATAATGTAAATATATAGAAGTCATATGAAGCCAATATTAAATGGGAAAAAGATGAAAGTGAGAAAAACCTATTTTTCAAAAGAAGAATATTTCTTATAAATATGTTAATATATTATATAATTATAGGTTTAAAATACTTAAAATATTCTATGACCATTGAAACCTTTATGACCACACATTTTATGAATTTTAGTATGTTATAACGAACTAGAACTATTTTACTAATGTGAATAAGAGGCTATAACTTTAGATGGAGATAAAAAATAGTAATAAAGGAAATATTATCTTGAGGAGTAAACAAGTGAAGAAATATGTTAAGAATGATACTCCTAATAAGTTATTATAGATGGATTAACATGATTCCAAATACATAGGAAGAATGTGATTTCATTATGGTAAGATAGGCTAGACCATTAAAATTTATAAAAAATCCGTGAAACCAAAGATATAAGAGAAATTTAAAAATCAATAAGAATTCAATCAAATAGAAGAAAACATTGGCATGGTAGAAGAAATCACTAATGTTGAGATTGAGATAATTAACATTAATGGTAACCTAAAATATAATTAATAAGTGTTTAGAAGGTGCATCCATTAAGGGAACCCAACTCTTAGATATATGACCATTTTTATTGGTCAAAAAGAGCTTAAAAATGAAATAAAAAAACACCATTGATTCCTAGTGTCAAATATGATGTAAATAAATATACCACACTTAATGAGAAAAAATTACACAATGATAATAATATATTGATAATATAGATAGACTAACTCGAATAAGATAGATGTTTGGATCTATCTTCATAAGTAAAACTACTTTGATAGATCAAGTGAAAAAGCATACTCCAGTTATGGAGAAATATGAAAAAAAATAAGTCCATGCTTCCCAAAACTAGATATATTTTGAAAATTAAATAGGTTTTAAGAATTAAAAAGAGAATAAATTTTAGATATTAAAAAAAAATATACTAGGTTTGAGAAACAATTCTCATCCCCAATGTTACAATTGAGGAGAAATAAAAATTCCACCTTATTCCCAAACCATTCATGGGTTGTGTTTCAATGTTAGTGATTGAAGGTGAAGTTATAAGGATGAATATAATATTATGATATCCATGAAGGATAACCATCATGTTGTACTATAATTTTAATTGGTATTCATTTTCAATTGGTTTTATATTCAACTAGTATCATAATTCCATGGATCTTATTTGTGGAAGAATGTGACCATGGCAATGAAGTATGGAATACATACCTTGAGGGGGAGAAATAAAATAATTCAAGGATGGAATAAAATTAGTGTTTACACATGAATTTTGAATATGGAAAACCCCTACAAATATAGATTATTGAGGTATGATATTCACTCTCCTTGATGTGATGTGAACTTATTATATTTATCCAGGGGGAGTGTTTGTCTAAAAAATGGGGATGCGAAACAAATTTCACTTGAACATGCTGATGTGTTTTATGAGATGAGTGCAGATTCATATAAATTTTAAAAAATATGGATGAAAAACCCCTGGATAAGTGAAAGATATATTTGACACTAAATTTATAAATTTAAAGGAAATATTTGGTTTTAGGTTATGAAATTTGTTTTCTACATCGGGTTCACCCTTGTAGACTTAGAGTGATTAACTTATGGATCATTACTAAGAAATATATAGTTACTACCTTCTCTATAGGTATTAAAATATCAATGGGGAGAATATGGTTCTTAAAATAAGATGAGAAAAAAAGGCGAATAATTATTCCTTGGAAGACCTCCCCATGCACCTATGGTATTTCAATTGGTAGAAGCAAGGGAGTGAAAAACCTTTTCCTCCTTTGTATTTTTTTATTAAGGGGGAGAGGAAAAGTGATCTTTTAATTATGATTTACATGTATCAAAAGTGTTTGGATGTTTAAATTATTTACAATAAACCAAAAAGGATAGAATAAAGTTCAATTTGGATTATGTATGTGGTTTTTGTTAATGTGGATCTCAATAGTTGTCAAAGAGACTTAGGTGATGGTTTGGAGTATCCATCCAATACATTAAGTAGAGGATACCCAAACACTATGGTAAAGGTTGATTGAAGTTGTATACTTTGGAAATACAAAGGTATTATCACATGTTTGAAAATCACATCAGACAATTAAATGATTTAATCTTGATGAATGAACATGAAAAGTGATAAAGGAGGAGTTCTAGTATTGTCTATTACAGTTTGAAAATAAAGGAGTACTGGATAAAATAAAAAAATTTAAGAGCTATTATAATTAGTGTTTAAGGGATAATTGATTAAAGGTTTTTAAGACCTATGATATCTGAGAAGACTTTCCTAGTTTAATATTGTATAGGCATGCACAAATCAAGGTAAAATAATACTTCGATGAAGTTTAAGTGAATATGGAGGTTACACATAGTGGAGTTATTAAGGATACAAAAAGTTGAGTATATATGATAATAAGTTATAGGTAAGAGTTCTGAAGGGTTTGAGGAAGTCTTGTAAATTCAAAAAAAGTGTTTTGAAGTATTTATAATTGATTGAGAATGCATGGAGGTAGTTTAAAGAAGACTTGAGATTAATTTAATAAGTTGAATACTTGGACTAAACATGCATAATTTTTCTATCTGGAAGTTTATGGTCAATCCAATGACCATGTAGTAACATTTTTATGTAGTCATTATATTAATTCATGCAGTTCATCTATAGAATCATGGTCAGTTGAGGTTTTAATATGTGGTTGATCCACTAACTGTATGATCGATCACTACGGTAAGTAATTTGTAAATGTGATTGATTAACATCCATTATCTATTTTCAGCCTCAACCTCATGGTTAGTAGAATGGTTATGCGATCAATACTCACAGTCATGTTTTTGATGCACTCATAGTATCTTGTTTTAATTACCGTGAGATCGATATGAAACATGGTTAAAATTCAAAGGATACTATAGATGAAAAAAATTGAGAAATATGGATGTTAGAGAAAACTAAATGGGATGATTCTGAATATGCGATTCCCATTAATTTATTCTGAAACTAGGTGAAAATTTTGAGGATACTACAGACAAAAAAAGTGATAATTCTAGATGTTTTATCTAAAGAGGAAACTAAATGGAATGATGAAAAAGCTATGCTCTAAGGATTTAAATATCATAATAACCTAAATGGGATTTTTATTCAATCATGAGTCAAAATGATGACATATGTAAATGTAACACTAATTTTATAATGGTTTCATGAAGGTAGAATATTATTTTCATAACGGACACAGAAAAAAATTCAATAGATTTGTATAATTGAGTCCATGATTTCAAAGTCTGTATAAATGAAAACAATGTTAATTCCATATAAAGATAAACCATGTTTCTACTACCTATATTAGGGTAAAATAAGACCTGTTTAAAGGTCACATCAAAGAATAAAGAGCTATGTATAGGGCATGTTATTTGATAATTATGATATTTATTTATTAATTATTTGATTATATAATTAAATGAGATGATTCTTGGGATGAATCCTAAAGATCAAAACATAAAAAATGATACATGATTTGAATTTATGATCATTTATCTTTAAGGTGGTTCTAGGAAGATCAAATTAGGCTGAGTTTTGGAAAATTTTTAATAATTATAAATAGAAAAACTTTATATTAAAGTTGATATTAGAATATGAAGATGTTGCTTCCAAGATGTACTGTTCTACTAGTCACAAATGTAGTTTTGATCCATTCTTAAGATGACTATGAGAAATGAAATTGAGCTAGTATCTGCAAGTGCATATGATTTTTATGTCTGAAATGTTATTCTTTGATTATCTAAGTCAAAAAAGAGGTTGACTCAATTTTTATATAAGTGTTATGTATTTTATATAGTAGTGATTATTGTTATATTAAAATTAATAATAATCCAATTAAAATAAAATGAGAGAACCATGTTCTAAATTTTAAATATAATCTTATACATCTAGTAGATCTGAGTCAGCTTTGAAGAGTTGTATAATTATACCAGTTGAAAATGAAAATCTTAATATGGTTAAGTAAGGAAGAAGAATATGAATAATAAAGGAATAAGAGATCTTAATCCTACCAGAAGACTCATGAATATGTTCTTTTGGAAGAGATAAAATTGAGAAATAAAGGATAAAGTAAAAAAACAAGGTCAATGATATAATTTTCTAGGAGACAACCATTAAGGGGAAAAATAATAATAGAGATCATGGGTGATTCCCAAACATGAGAAAGTGAAGGAATTAAATGGTATTGAGGGTACATAAATATTTTTTGGGTATACTCATTATTCCAAAATGGTAAATCAAATTTCTTGGTGACCTATGTATAAATGACAAAATAATAAAGCAAAGAAGTGTGTTTGAAAAGTGATAAACCAAGAGCTTTGTGCTATTTAAAATATTGAAAAATACTTAGGGATAATAAGAAGAACAGTACTTGAGCTTGTGCTGAGGAGTTAGATCATATGGGTATCAAATATAAGGGAAGAAGAAGAAGTTTTTATGAAAACCATTATTATAGAAGATCGAGAAGAAGAAAAATAGAGAAAGGATGACCTAATTTTTATGATTTCATTTATTAGTGTTGAATAAATTAATTAAAATTAAGGATTTATTGGATATAAAATATAAAACAAATATCAATATTGAGTGATACAACTAGATGAGAAAATTTATTAGAATCCCACAAAGATGAAATGTAGTAGTAACTGAGTTATAAGTGTTATTCTTGGAGATTTTATGCCATTCAAAGAAGAATATATTGGAAAGAATAATATTTATTTCAATGGTGTATAATCATCATATGTAGAATCAAAAATTTATTTTCGATAATAATATCAAATAAACACTTAGATATATATGGTGGGACTCCATATAACTGGTGCAACTTAGGGTATGTAGGGTGATCATAATGAGACATTATGAATATAGTGAGAAGATATAGGAAGAATTACTATATGAAATAGGAATTTTCTAGTCTAGTGATACTTTGTAAATATTAGTTTGGGAAACATCAAACCCATTTTATTAACCTTGATTATAATGGAGAATCTATGAATGGGGAAAACGACTAATAAAGGCAATGATTAGGTATTCACATCAAACCTTGAAAAAATATTGTCTAATATTTTAATAATATACTAGTATTCATGTTTTATATGGTTTCTTAGTATAATAATAAGATTTATCAACATTATTTAATTGAAAATATGGGTTAAATTCCAAAGGGGGTTAATGTTCTAAGAGACTTTTGAATTTTGTAAAAATAGGAAACACCTAACTCACACCTAATCTTAGTTATATGCACCAATACTATTTTAAATTTAAATGATATATAGAGATTTCCCCTCCTACCCCTACTATATATGAAAATTTAAAAGAGTATAGATGATGAAAATGAGAAATATCTTATAAAAGATTCAAAACCTATTGTTTACAAGTTATAATAATAAATTTAAGTTATTTATGAATTCTTTATATATTATAACACTAATAAATTTTTTAAATATTCTTTATTGAATTCCCTTCAAAATAAGAGAACACAGGGTACCTTCATAGGTATAGAAGATATTTTATCTATTTCATTAAAAAAAGATAAATATCTGTGTCATATACATGGATATGATGTGGGTGTGTCTGTAAAAAAACTACTTGTTTGTCCCAGTAATCCTTATAAGGAAGAAGTATATATGGTAAAAATAATCTTTATTTTTTTTGGGATATGAGTGATACTATGGAGGATAGGATTAGATAATTGGTATAATTTAATTTATCTAACATGTACAGATAGTGTCACCCTATATATCCCACGCCTCCACCTCCTCAATAGTTTTTCATATATTGTCTGTTATATGATAAGGATACCCAGTATAATATTGTAGAATATGAGATTATACATTATATTGGGGATAAATTAAATTATAAATAAATTGATATGAATCATCTTAGTGTAATTATACATGATATATAAATGTCTTGGCTAGAGTTTTGTCCCCTACTAATGAGGTGAATACAGTTGTACAAAGTTTCAAAAAGTTATTTTTTGTCGATGTAGACTTGTATGAAAACTGATAATTGTGGTATGAATAGATTATATTTTTATTTGATATTTTTTTAAAATTTATTTTAATATATATATATATATATTCTAGGAATATCTTAAAGTTAAAGACATTATATATATAAATCAACAATATGGTGAGTCCCTTTAGAATTACCATACTAATTGATCTAAAGAAATTTCTAAATTATCACCATATGAATTTATGTTTTTGGAAGTTTATGAGTTTCCAATGAGTGGCGATATTTTTGAGTGAAAATTTTTATAGATAATTTCTATGAAAAATATCTTGAATCTTGTATCTATAGACATGTCAGGTCTCACAGTTATGGTAATCATTTCCATGCAATTTAATTATCATATTTCTTTTAATTTTATCAATTTGATGTAACTTACTAAATATGTTTTTATTAGGTATCATTATAAACTTTGTATTCAATAGAATAAAAAATTAGTGTATGGATTCCGGAACTCATTAATTATTTCTCTAGTAACGAGGACAATGCATGATAGAGAAAGAACCAAATATGTTTATCAAAGATTATAGAATGAAGTCGTTAAGTTTTAGATGATTACTTATCTTGATAGGTATAAAACATATATTTTATTATAGTATACAATTTATTTTAATTAAATAACCACATAACTTATGTTTTTGTATATTTTGGATGATCAGATGTTGTGTTTTTTTGTCTATAAGAAAACACCACTCACTATTTATGATCCATATATGGTGATGTATGAGACAACTTTGTATTATAATTAAATAAGTAATTTTTATTATTTTAAAGCATATATATTTTAATAAATTTCAATTTTTTTTTAATTTATTATAATTTTCAAAAAATTCATAGAGGCACTATCACTGTTCAGTAAGAATAAGGGTATAAAATATCTATTGTGCGTGTGAAAAGGTGAATTATTTTATAAATAATTTATTTTAATAGATTCTTAAAATGTTATTTTCAATTGATAACTTCTTTTGAAATAGTATTTTCACCATAAAAAAGGAGGAGTTCAATGTGGGTATTAGGTGTTGATATTTATGTATGAAATAATTACACCTACGAAAATTATAAATTTCGATAATATTAGGGGTTTTATCAGTTTTCACTTTATTTATAATATCATTATATAGAGAATAATTTTAGAATAGTTTGTTTTTAATTTTTATTTTTTTTAATGACCCCTTCTTATATATTTTGATTGATGTAAATCATATATGGGGAGTGTGGTCTGATTATTTCATAAGTTTGATTTAATTTTACTTTATCTCATTATTTTTGAAATAAATATTTTTTATTTTAACTATAAATTTGAAAATTCACTACAATTATAACAAATTTGTGATATAAATAGTTAATATTTAATTGTTATAGATGTCCTTCTGCTGGAATATGATGAAGTCTTATTGTATTATAGGTTGGGGTATGGTAATTTTAAATATATTTTTTAAGAATTATTATTTTTTTCATTGGTTATGTTTATAACCAATGTTAAAAATATATTCCATGTTGGTTATAATATAACTGATATGGATGAATTTTTTTTACCATAGTTATTTTAGATAAATGATGTAAATAATGGTCTTCAATGTTAGCTATATTATAATTAGCATGGAATTTCTCTATAATTTTAATTTTTGGAGGGTTTTCCACACTAGTTTTATAAATAACCAATATAAAAGAATATTTATAATGTCTGTTAAAATAAAAAATGTAAAAAATATATTTACAAAATCCCTAGAATTGACGATGCTTTATAACCGATGTTGAAAATAAAACAAAACAAATGTTAAAAAGGATGTTTTGAAATAGTATAGGGATTTATGAGGTCTCTCTTACCTTAGACTCTTATTATTTGAAGAGTGAAATAAGGTTTTAATGTATTTAGGTAGCTGTTACTCTATAACCTCCTTTCTATTGGAATAATTTTGATACTTGACATTTTAATGTATTATTATTACCCCTATTGTACATATATAAAATGATTTGGAATTATTTATAAGTTTTATTCACATGTACTGAATTGGTATTTGTTAAAGTGGGGACCTTCATAGCTTCCATGTGATTATTATCTAAAAATAGGTTTGTACCTTCAAGGTTTTTACTAAATTTCTTTAAAGAGTGTTTTTGGGATAAAATGAATTTTCAACTAGTATTTGTAATGGTGTGTGATTTATAAATAAGTATTTTTATAAATTGTGCTATGTTATGACTAAGAAAGACTTGTTTGGAAATGAAATTACTTGATATCAATATTGTTTATTTTTGTTGTACACATGAATTGGTGGGTTTAACTTATTTATTGATGATTATATTTGATAATTGGATTTTGATGAGGTACACATGGGAAACATGGGTATTTACATGGGTAATGAGGATGAGTTTTACACTAGCTTAGATTATGAATTATATAGTTCCCTTAGTCATGATTTATCTCTTAGTAGGAGATGCTTCCCAATAGGGACTTGGGTAAGTCAGGGTTCAAGTCTATCATGTTAATCGTAGCCTAGCATATGTTCTTCTCATGAGTCTCTAGGTTAACCTTTTATTTTACTTGAGGTTAGGGGCATATGTTTTTCCATGTGTAGGACATGTTTTATGTATTAATTTGGTGTACTTTGGAATTACTATCATATATACTTTTTTGGATTTATTTACATTTACAATTATTTGTTTAATTTCAAATGAATTTGTTTTTCCTCATCAAAATAAATCATTATTTGTTTATTTTATTTATATAAAACTAAAAGGTAAATTAATTTCTAATCATATTTCAAACTAGTTCTAATAGTTTTCATTATGAAAGAGTTTATGTGTATTCTTGATGGTATCCCATTGAATGTTTTTCCTCACACTCTACATACACACTCCATGTGTATATAGACCTAGTTATATTTAATTAATGTAAAGGGAAATGAGACACTTACTTTAATGGATAATATTGATTCCTTCTTCATGATTTTGTTGATATAGTGATCAAGTGGTGATTGCAGACCATTATGTGATGGCTTATTGATTGTTTGTGATGTTTTGACTATTTCGGTGATGTACATGTATTTTCCATTTCAGTATACCCTTTTTTGGGTACCTTTTATATCATAATCATCAATTAGATCAATTTAAATTTATTTTAAAGTTTTGTTTGGTTATTTATTTATGGGGTTCTATTTGCTTATTCCATGTTTTGTTAGAAACTACTTATTTCATGTGGAATGTATGTCCAAAGTATGGATACCACATACGAAACTCAAAATTAGAGTCTAATATTTTATTTAATAGATATAGAGGGTGAAACTATTTCTATTTGGTATTCTTTATACTCTTTATTCTTGTCACTAGTCTGCGGTGATCAGGAACACACTTTGGGATTTACGGTAGGTCGACTTGGGTGACGTGGAAGTTTGATCTAGGATGATTTATTATAATTATTTTAGTTATGGGGATCATAAACCAAACTTAAAGATTTAGTGTAAGACCAGAAAAAGATCTATTAGAACCTTATGTACATGGACTATGATAAAAATGTTAGGCGATTGGGAAATAGTCCTTAATAGTATGTTCATGCAATATTTTTTATGTTATTACATTAACTGAATTTTTAATTTTTGTAGCTATGTTTTATATTAGAGTATATAAATGATAGATATATTAATTTTAAATCCCATTTAATCATATTTACATCTCAGTGATTAAATATCATCAATATAAATGGGGACAAAATAGTTAACATCATTTTTTGTTAATGTTATTATATTGGGATTGATTTGGGGAATTATTAATTTTTTAAAAAATTTAAACTTCTTAAAATAATTTTTTACTATCATATTATATAAGGATATGACATTAAACATCACGTAATATTTAGTTTTAATCCAAGAATTCATTATCTTAAATTTTTGGATATTTTTAGTTTTAGAGTTTTATAAAATTAAGGTATAACTTCTACAAAAAACCATATATTACAAAGTGGATACTTTTGATTAGTATCCATTTTTATTGTAATATAAAAAATTTAAAATAAAACATTATATATTTTCATTATAGAAAATAAATTATTTCAACTTCACTTATCATTTTCCTTTACCCATCCATAAACCATTTGAAAAACATTTTAAAAATATGGGATGAGCACAAAAATCTCAATAAGGGACATAAAAAGAAAGGAAACCATTAGTACAATGATAAACATGAAAACCACTAAAATGTTTAATTTTATTAAAATTTTATTTTAATGAATGAAATAAATCATTTCCAAATGAAAATCAAAAACATACTTTTTTCTCAAAAAAATCATTAAAATGCATAGAAACCAAATAAAAACCCATTTTAGAAACTCAGAGAATCATATTCATAACTTATTTAAAACCCATTTCAAAAATAACTGGAGCCCAATTAAATCCATAAGAGTAAACCTATTCTAATATACTCCTTCCTACATATTAGTAAAAGTAATATTACCCAATTCATCAGAGTTCTATTTGGGTGGAACTATCATATAAGATATATTAGGGTCACCTGACACTATCTAGGTGAAACCATCACATAAGCTATATCAAGCTCACCCATGAGCTATAATTGGGATCATCCATTTGTATAAGCTATATTGGGCCCACCCATTTCTCATGTATAATTACTAATAACCATATCATGAATAAATTTTTTTATTCTCTCACCTTTTCAAATATGATTACAATGGATTCCAAGAAATAATCAAATTAGAGAATAACATATATGTTTTTAGAATCTCAATAAATATTTCATGGAATCTTATTAGAGACTTAAATTATATCCTAAATCTATATGAGAGTCTTGTAATGGTTAACTCTTTCACTAAAATTATATATTTTAGGGAATGTATTAAGAATAAAATCTTGTATGAAGTTAACTTGGTGGGTGAAAAATATACTTGGTGCAGAAAGCACCTCAATAAAATAGTGGCCAATAAATTGGATATGGCTTTTGTCAATGATGCTTGATGTTCGGGCCTCTATTTCCTATACCTTTCTTGAAAAATTAACTTCATATCACCACCATATAGTGAAAAATCTTTTAACTAGATAGGTTAAACCTCCCTTTACATTCATATTCAACAATGATTGGATGTTGTATCCTGATTGTAAAAAATTGGTTCAGGTCATGTAAAACTCTAAATTATAAGGATGATTCCTTGTATTATGTTTTAAAGCTCAAAACGATTAAGTGAGTGTTTAATTTTATAGTAAATAGTGATTTAGTCACATTGATGAAAATACTTCTCATTTTGAATCATTTCTTCACATCATCCCAGAGAATGACACTGGTTGTGATTTTTCTATAGGTCTTGAGCAAGAAAATGTGATCACTCTTGACCTTAATACCTTCATAAATCTCAAATAATTTATGTAAATATAATACATTAAATTTAAATGAATTAAGTAAGGTGAAATAAATACCAACATTTTCAATTCTCTCTAAAGATTTACGAATCTCAACTGACCCCTAGAAATTCTCATTGATAGTGGTGATTTTATTGGAAAAAGAGAGTATTTTGATACTCATGCTGTCTATTATTACATGGACATCTTTGATAGTCCCAACACTATAATTGACCTAATGGAATGCATCACTATTAGGATTTTCAATCATAAGGATAATTCAATTATTACCACTATTCCCCTTAACTTTGAGATCAAAGAAGCTATATTTGGTATAAATTATGGTAGATCCCATATCTTGGATGGGTTAAAAAAATATTTCTTTTATAACTTTGGGGAAATTATTCATGGTGATGTTTGTAGGATTTTTAGTCATTTTTTCAAAATGTGGTTAGTGACATAGGGCATCAATGTTCAATTTCTTGGACTCATTCCTAAACTGGATAATGAAAATGAGAACCATATTTTTAGACTTGTGGCCTTTATCAACACTATATTCAAAATTATTGAAAAAATTCTTATTAATAGGCTTTCCAACATTGATAATAATATTATGTATCCAAAAAAGTCTGGATTTGTTAAAGGTAGAACTATTAAATATTTCCTTATCACTACTTATGATTGTGTTAACCTCTTAAGAGAATCCATTAGAGGAGAAAATATGTATCTCAAGATCGATGTTAAAAAATCCTTTGATACATTAGACCAAGGCTTCATTTTCATGGTTTTAACCTGTTTTGGATATGGTGAGAAATTTATTAAATGGGTTAGAATCCTAATAATTTCATACCATATCTAAGGTCTTAACAATAAATCTTCTAAGTACTAATTCACATGCTCTAGATGTGTCAGAAAAGGTGATCCTCTCTCAACTATTGTTTTCTCTATTTATAAAGATTACTTAAGAAGGGTCCTTCTCAACATGGTTAATGACAAAAAAATCAATCCCATAAAAGCTTCCAGATGCTTTAATGTCCTCACGCATTTACTTTATGATGATGAAATTATCCTCTTTAGTTGAGGTTATAAAATAAATATTTGGAACATAAATAATTCCCTCCTTCTTTATAAAAAATTCTCAGGGTAGAAGATTAGTTAGAATAAGTAATTATTCTACTTTGAAAAAATATTACCACAAATGGAATAGTGTAAATAATCAATGATCTAATAATCATGAATGTTTTTCTATAGATGACTTATATTAGTGCCCCTAAGTTTTGGGTAAAACCACACATCTATCATTTTTCTCACATTGTGAGCCAGATTAGAAATCATTTGGCTCCCTAGCAGGGAAAGATGCTCTCGATGGAAGGTAGGTCCATCCTTGTGAAATATTTTATTGTGTAAATTTTTTTTATGGTATATAAATTTATTACTTATTTCATTAATAATATCATCACTTTTATCAAAAACCTTATCTTGATTGGAAGAATTATACATATAAGACTTGTGACTATCTCATGGAAACAATTTTGTCAACCTATTGATTATGGTGGTATTGGTATTAAAAATATCTAAAAATTAAATCAATATTTATAGTTTAACTTCATGTGGTGGCTCATTAATGAGAATTAATAGGCACATACTTTTATGAGATATATATTTTTATGCATTCTCAAAACTAGGAATTTAAACTATGTGGAATCCAATATATGACATGCCCAAAAGGATTATTTCTCCATTATTTAAATGAATTATCAATGTATAGTCAACATAAATTCATCCCTTAACTTCTAATTAGATAAATTTATATGTATTATGCTTTTTAACATCATAAATTCTCTTGATCTATCACTTGGCACAAATGTGTTGATCAAGGAGAAAATGAAGAATTCCTTGGAGATGATTCTTGCTAAAATAAAGGAATTGGTTTTAAATTAAAACTTAATTATTGGATATGAAACCTAACTCCAATGGGTGTCACTCCTAAAAATTATTCTATCGATATGAAGTGTAGGGGAATACAAACAATTGGGCTAAGAGTTTTAGTAGAAACTATATTCTCTAATATAGATTTTCCCTTTCAAGGAGGGTTATGTATTCCTTACTTCCTACTGATGATTTTATATATATATTTTTGGAATTAATATATTCTTGGGATGTTTCCTATATAATAAGTATATGTATGAAATTGATCATCTGTTTCTTAGATGTGTTACTGCTGCTACATTATGGATAACCATTGATGATTTTTTTGAGTCAGGATTCCCTATACAACCAACATCATAGAGCACTTATCTATATGTATTAAGATGCCTCTTTAACAATAGCTTTTAAACCTCTTCCTTTTGGTCATATATGAAATTATTCATGTGATATAGACCTACCAAAAACTAGTTCATGAGAACCCTACTTTCTCTTGATAGTCGTCTCTGGCTCGAGTCATAGTTGATATGAAAAACAAAAATTCAATTCACAATGGTTATTGTGATAATTATATACATGTTCCTACCATGATTATTATTTTTGGAATTATAGGTCATTATCCTCATCCTTATATAATATTTTAGGTCATTTAGATACATACATTTCTGGGCTAGATCAAATGTAGCACATATAGAGCTTTAAGAGAAAGTCCAAGTCCTTCGGGATATGATGGGATCTTTAGAAATCATAATGGAGATGTTATGGGATGCCTCTAAGGTCCTTGTGTAATTACTAAATCTCTTTATTAAGAAATTATTGGTATAATTAATGTGTTTGAAATAGAAAATCAATGAGGATGGTTCATCTTGTGGCTTAAATGTGATTCTACTATTATTGTGTAAGCTATCAGAAATGTTACTATTTATCTTTCATAGAAACTGACTATCAGGTGGAGCAACTACATGGAATAGATTTCTTCCATGAATTACATCATCATAGTTTTATACCATTAAAAAAACTATTTGTATTATGGGATTTCATAAAAATGGGTAACTACTATTAACTTGACCAGGCTCAGTGACATTCTTGATGAGCTTTTCCCCTTTTTTCAAAGAGATTATTGTAAAAAAACCTTATTTAAAAGTTATGTAAATTTTATTTTATTCAATAAATGTGGATTATATATTTAGTAAAGTTATAATTCTACATAAAATTTTATTATTCCTTTTTTATATATTACAATTCTTTATAAAATTAGTTACACATTTAAGTTCACTTTAGAAGTTTTAACAATATTCAGCTTATGTGACAAAAAATGACTTTGATAGGTTGACTATGGAAAAAGAGGTCATTTTCCATAATATATAGAATAATAATCATTAAATAATTTTTATTTTTATACATAATCTATACTTTTATAACTAATCATTAAATATTGTTATGAAAAATTAACTACATTACAATCATGGATACGATAGGTTGTACGTACACATGAGAAACGTTTCCATTTTTTAATGATCATTATGAAAAATAAGTAATTATTATTATATATTTATAAAATTATATTCATTTCATAAATACCATATTATTTATTTAAATATACTTATATATATCATTCATGTGATATGGTGATGAGAAAAATAATCACATCATTTCATGGAGGCGGTAGTCCACACGAACGCACGAATTCATGATCATTTTTCAATGAGTAGAAAGGTACAAAATTAAAGGATATATAATATTTTAGTAATGATAAATATGGAATGAATATTTTAATTATTTCATAAATTTCACATATATTAAATAACTCTATCCTTATTACCTTCCTTTTAAAGTGTTAGTGAAAAACAAATCACATCGATTCGTGAGGTGGTAGTCCGCTATACACATGAGAGACATTATCATATCCCCCACAGAATGGAAAGTAAGAGGGTACATGTGATATCATAATTAAATGAGTATAATTATGTTTTAAATATCATATATATAATTTAAATATATAATTATAATAATCATTGATAGATGATGATGAAAAACAAATTACATTGGTTTGCAAGGCGGTAGTCTGCCATACACATTAATGATGGTTTAATTTCCCATTCAATGGAGAGGATTTGGATTTAGGTTATTACATTAACATAATAAAATATCATTAGGTACTTTTGTTATTATATCATCACAATTTAAAAAGATTATAAGGAATTATATGAATAAATTATAGGAAAATGATCGATTAAGAATAATACCTCTTCTTTGAACAACCTCCTTATGTTAGCACAAAAATCTTTCTTAGGATGACTTTATGATCAAACCATGAGATCTAGGTCATGCGTATGGATGTAAGGAAGGAATTTGAGAAGGTAATGGATGATCAAGGCACCTGATCTTACTATAATTTGGGACACCCCTGATTTGGGCAGCCAAGAAGACTCATGGAAAGTCTTGAAGGGTATTCTCGATCCCTACAGGATGGAGAAAAACACCAAGGGAATAAGAATATACCCAGTGGGAATGATTTAAAATAATAATAAACTAAACATATAAATTAACATTTAAAGTTTATCATGACCAATATATGCATCATAGTTACACGTGAAATAATAGAAACAAAAAATAATAAGAAAAAGCATAGGAGATATAACAATAAATCTGTTATAGAGATGATTCGATTGAAAAATATAGAAAAAATTTAAAACAAAAGTAAAACCAAATATAGTGACCCTATTTTTATAAAATTAATTTTACATAATTTTAATGATAAACCACATAAAAAATTACCCCATGAGGATCCAATGGTTTAGTGTCTTGGAAAAACTAGGACCATACATAACTTTTACAACATAAAACATAAGCATTTATTCAATTCCTTCTTCTCTAGCTTCTTATTGGATCTTGAATTCTCCATAGTACAAGTAGTCACCTGAGGATATACATCAAAAATGGGTGAGCTGAAATCCTAGTAAGAGGATAGATAAGAACATGAAACAATGTTACATGGGGTGAGCATAACATGATAATTATAAAAATGAGAAGAAGTATTAGATAATAGCATGAAATGTGGAAATGTATAAAAATGAAACATCATGTCTTAGAGGTTAACTACCACACATAGTTATCAAAAAATATAGAATAATGTTCACACATATTTCACTTTAAATAACGATATTAATCACATCACCCAATTCACTGGAATGTTGTATAATTCCAAGTTTACCCATCACATCATAACATCAACATTTCTCTATATAATTCCAGGCGCACCTGTCACATCATAACGTTAAAATTATCATGAATGAAACATATAATTTATATAAATATTGGATATAAATAACCAATGTAAAGGAATGGGTTTCATTTCATTAAATATACATTCCTAAACTTGGGGTTCCCAAATGAATGAGGTAATAACATACTTGATACAATAACCATCAACCTTGAGTGAGAAGTAAAAGGTGTGTTTTTGAAATAAGAGTTCTTTTGGAAAACATTTTGTTTGAAATAAACTCATTTGGAAAACATTTATATCCCATAAAATGTAATATAACAATGAATAAATTATTTTAAGTAATAAATATACTGAAAATGAAGTGAAAGAGGGAAAACCTAAAGAAATAAAGTTGGGTTCAAGAATTGCCTTTACCTTGTATCTAAACGATTTCTTCACATTAATATCTTGTATAATGACATTAGATTAATTAATTAACAATTATAGAACCTTTTATACATGAATATGATTCATTATGGTTTTATTATATTCTTTTATAGTCATTTTTATGAGTTATAGCGTTTAAATTCATTGTTCGAGAGTGTTCTTTTTCTTAGTTTTCATGAACGGTTCACTTGTACACATGAATGAAAGTTTATGTGAAACATGAATAAACATCCAGAATTTATATTAAAGGTTATTAATTATATTAAAAAGTTTAAATGATATTATGAAGAATTTTTTTATACACAATTATGATGAATCATTAGTTAAAATTTAATGATGAACATTTTAGGTTAATTTAGACGGTTTTTGGATCACAACAAACATGTTTTGTTTTATCATTTAGTATTATGTATAAAAGTTGTTTATAGAAAATAAAAGGGGTTAAAATATACATATTAAAATATTTTTTCAACCATTCCATGGTTGTATTCATATCCTTGAATGATTTGAAGGAAAATCGAAGTGCATCACCCACAATGTAGGTAAATTAACACATCACATACAACAATTTCATTTTTATAAACAAAGAGAGATAGAGAGAGAGGATTATAATGAATAATATTCCATTAAAATGATAGAATAACAGTATATCAATAATAATGTATTTATCATGACATTTGGATAAGATAAGTTGAGTATAAGAGAAGAAAAGAAATGAAATTTGAAAGGAAATTGAAAGAAAAAAGAGAGAAATCATCTCTTGAATATATATTCTTTGAGAGCCTCTTTAAGGGAGAGGTTTTGGTATTTTTATGAGACCAAGGGATTATGGACGTGGGGGAAGAGTTTTTAAAGAGATTGTATCAGGAATTTTAGTGGTAACAAGGCTTGATAGGTGTGAGGAAATGAGGTTGTGAGGGGTAGCATTTATAGTGGAGGTGAGAGGGGTTTTCTCAATATTATATTCATTAATTTATTATTTCCCCACAAGATAAGAAATAGTTATGATTACATGACTAATTATAGTAATTAGGGAATGTTATTGCGAATAAATATCCATTTACAACATCCATGACTCAATTATGATGCAAAAATTCATTTATTTAGCACATTTTGTAAATTATCAAATTTCACTATTAACCAGAAATTAAATTATTTCAAAAATATCTCAAAAATTCACCTTAAATTTTTTAGATATGTAGAATTTAAATATAAACACCAATTTATGAAAATAATTTTCTAAATGTGTATAATTCAATTTTTAATTAAAATCATAATTTACTTGAAAAACACAAATTTTAAAATTAAAAACAACTTTTCTAACACTTTGAAAAATTAATTATGGTCCCATAAAATTATCATATAATCATAAGAAATATAAATACTAGTTTATGAATAAATTTTATAAGAATAATTTTTTTTAAATTATTAAATTAATCAGTAAATATTCATGACTTACAAAAATACCAACACTATAATTTAATTATATCATATTGTCAATTATAGGATGGATAAATTTTATTTATACTATCATTGGTAAGGTTACTATTAACTTGGATGATTTACTATTCATAAGTGTCATATTACTATTCATAAGGGTAATGTTGCTATTCACAAGGGTATGTTACTATTCTCCACAAATGAAGTTTTTCCTATTGGACTCTAAACATATTACTGATCGCAACTGTGTATGTAATATTTTCAAAATTCAAATCACAGAAGTAGAAAATTATGTTTAAAGGTCACATAATAGTTTATTTAAGAATGATGTGGAATTTTGTTTCCTAATGTGAATTTATGTGACTATTACATTACTACAAGAAGTGATAAATTTCATTGATAAATGTTTGGGTCATTACATTCTTCCCCCCTTTTGAAGTTTCACCCTCAATATTTCTTTTTACATAAACATGTGAGGGTACTTCTCCTTCATCGCATCCTATGGTTCCCAATTTTCTTCTTCATAATTATAGTTCCTACAAAACACTTTGAAAAGGTGGGTTGTCTTGTTGTGTAGAACCTTATCTATCTGGTCTAGAATCTTTATTGGCTGCTCCTCATAATATAGATCATATTTTAGCTGTATCACCTCTGATTTCAACACATGTGAGAGATCTAGTATGTACTTCTTCAGGAGTGATATGTGAAACAAATCATGAACTTGATCCATATTCGATGGAATTGAAATCTGATAGGCCGCGCATCCTATGTGGTTAAGGATCTTAAATGAGCCAATGTACCTTGGGTTTAGTTTCCCATTATTTCTGAACCGCATGACTCTATTCCATGATGATATACAAAGGAAGACATAATCTCTAATTTTGAACTCTACGTCCCTTTTATGGTTGTCAGCATAGATCTTTTAATGACTCTGAGAAACTTTGATATGTTTCTGGATAACTTGAACCTTATCTTTTATATGTTGCAAAATATCAGGTCCTAATAGATTTCTTTCTCTAACTTCATCCCAATAGGTTGGAGTTATACATCACTTTCCGTACAAAGATTCATATGGAGCCATATGAATACTCGAGTAGAAGCTATTATTATATAATAACTCAACAAATGGGAGATACTAATTCCATCCACCTTTTAATTCTAAAGAGCAGGCTCTTAGAATATCTTCAAACATCAAAATAGTCATTCCAGATTGGCCATCAATTTGTGGGTGATAAGCCACCCTGAAATTTAATTTATTACTCAAGGCTTGTTGGAGACTCTTCCAGAATTTAGATGCGAAACTTGGATCATGATCAGAGATAATCGAGAGTGGAACCCCATAAAGTCTCACCACTTTTTTCACATATATCTTTGCAAGTTGTTCAAGAGATAGATCTTCTCAAATAGTGATAAAGTGGCCAGTCTTCATGAGTTGGTCCACCAAAACCCATATCACATTATTTCCTTTGGATGTCTTCATGAGACCCATGAAAAAGTCCATAGTGAAATTCTCCCATTTCTACATGTGTATAGGAAATGGTTTCATCAAACTTTTTTCACTCTTATTTAACTTACTAACATATCAAGAACCTTGATATATACTTAGCAATCTCCTTCTTCATGTCATCCCACCAGAAGTGTTATCAAAGATCACAATACATCTTGGTTCTACCAGGATGGATAAAGAAAGGTAAGCTATTCACATTTTCTAATAGCTCCTTCTTTATCCCAAGCGATGAAGGCACACAAAGCCGTGTTCCAAATTGAATCACACCATCATCGCCAATATTTAACTCTTGAATCTTCCATTACTTACTACATTCACCTTCTTTTGTAACTATAGATCATCCCTTTGTGCCTCCTTAATCTTCCCTTTGATAGATGGTTGGGAAATACTTTGGTCAAGGTAGGATGTATTCATTGTTTTTATGATTTCAAAATCCGCCCTTTACATATCAATAAATATAGGATCTTTCTCAATCCATATCATCGATAGAGTAGCAGGTTATTTTCTTCTTAGAGCACCATCTACTTGTTCGCCTTACTAGGATGATACTGAATAGGTAAATCATGGACTTTAATTAGATTTAACCATCTACTTTGATGAATATTGAGCTCCTTTTGTGTGAGTATATACTTTAGACTCTTGTGATTGGTATATATGTCACACTTCTCACCACATAGGTAGTACTGCCAGATTTTTAAGGTAAAAATTATAGCTTTTAGATCCAAATCATGAGTCAAGTATTTTTTCTCATGGACCATCAACTATCATGAGGCATAGGCTATCACATTATCATTTTTCATGAGTACACAACCAAAGAATTTCTTCTAAGCATCACTGTATATCACAAAACTTTATCCACTTTTTTGTAATGTGAGTACATGTGCAGTGATCAGCCTTCTCTTTAGCTCCTTGAATATTTACTCAAATTATTCCATCTGTACATACTTTACCCCATTTCTTGTTATCTTAGTTAGAGGACTTGATAATTGTGAGAAATTTATCACAAAACATCAGTGAATACCAAACTAATCCAAGAAAACTAATTATTTTTGTGACACTAGAGGGTCTATGCCATTCCTCAATCACTTTAATTTTTAAGGGTCCATAGAAATTCCTTCACTTGTGATCACATGTCCCAATAACGTGACTTGCTTCATCCAAAAGTCACACTTGCTTAGCTTGGCATACAACTTCAACTTTTTCAATGTCACCAACACAAGCCTTAGATGTTCATCATGTTCCTCCTTTCTCCTAGAGAAGATGATAATATCATTAATAAAAACTACCATAAATGTGTCAAGGTAATGTATAAAATCTCTATTCATCAAATCCATAAAGATTATAGGGGAATTAGTAAGTCCAAAGGGAATCACTAGAAACACATAGTGCCCATACCTTGTACGGAAGGCAGTCTTTTGAATATCTTCATTCTTCACATTTAGCTGATGATATTCAGAATAAATATCTACCTTTTAGAAGTAACTATCTCCTCATAATTGATAAAACAAGTCTTAAATCCTTGGGAGATGACAGTTTTTCTTTATGGTGATCTTTTTGAGTTCTCGATAATCGATACAAAACCACATTGATCCATCATTCTTCTTCATGAAGAGCACTGGCACACCCCAAGGTGATGCACTAGGAAATATGGACCCTTTGTCCAAATGATCTTGAAGATTCTTCTTTAACTCCTCTAATTAAATATGATCCATCCTATAGGGACACTTTGAGATAGGTGTAGCTTTGAGTATGAGTTCTACTGAGAACTCTACCTCGTGATCTGGGGGAATTCTGGGTAACTCTTCAGAAAATACATCACTGTATTCCCTTACAATGGTAATCTACCTTAGGTGTATAACTTCCTTTGACTCAACCATTTGAGTGAGGTATTCTTCTTCATAGAGAATCAACACCCACACTATTTAAGGATTTTCAATGGAGATTCATGATCTTTTTTTTTCATTTTTAGAGGATCATGGGATGGTTTATAATATGAAAATATATTTCCTTTTCCTGACATTTGATATGTTCTCTATACAAAAAGATCCAATCCATTACCATTATAGTATCTAATTCCACCAAAGGAAGTAACACGAGATTAATAGGAATAATCTTCCCACATATGCCAACAAGAGAAGATTCCAACACTTGGGTTGCAATGATTTCACCACTTGGTGTTTTTATAGATATCTCTACTTAAAAGTTTTGGGGATTCAATTCTATAGTTCTATCAAACTTTCAAGATATAAAGGAATGTGTAGAACCAGAATCAAATAAGACTTTTTACATTATTGATTGAATAGGAAGTGTAACTTGTAGGACTTAAATTTCTTACTCAACTTCCAAAGTAGTGATGGCATAAGCCTTCCCTTGATCCTTTGTCTTTAGTGGCATATGACACTGATTAACCTCGAGGACTCAAGGTTTAGTGCACTAGCTTGAATAGTGACCTTGATCCCTAAAGTTGTGGCATGGGACCATGGGTGGTGATCTCCTTTCCTCCACCACATTCTCTTCATTTCTCATGTCTTTTCAAAATTCAAGAGCTTGGTGGCCTTTATTCCCACACTTGAAGGATTTCCCTATCCCTTTTAGGATGTTCCCATGATGCTTCTTCCCACATTTTTGACATATGGGTGGTTGAGTTTTCCTTCAACCTTTCTCATTATATCCTCTGGCATAAAACTCCATCTTTCTTTTATTATCACCATAACCTTGGGAAAATTATCCAAACTCCATCTCCACTTTGAGAGCAGATCAAATAACTTATTCATAACTCCAAAATTCTTGAATTGGAAGAGCCTTATGAAGGTTTGGTTTTAATCCACTAAAGAATCTATCAATTTTTCTGTAATTTTAGATAACAAATCCCAAAGGTTACCCTGAAAGACTTGTGAAATTATCTTCATAGTCCTTGAAATATTCTCCATCATTTTTCCTTATCTCTATGAATTCTCTATCCATATTTGTAAGAATAGTTCGAGGGAAATACTTGTTAAGGATCATTATATTAAAGTCTTCCCATTCCATATCATCAACTTCATCTCTCGACTTGGTGTTCTTAATCAAATAACACCATTGTTAGGCCTCTCCATTGAGATAATAATAGACCAGAGTCACATTCTCCATCTTAGAATAGTGAATCATAGAAAATATCTTCTCCATCGAGTTGAACCAATGTTCCACAACTAGTGGATTAGAAGATCCACTAAACATCGATGGATGTTGCCACATAAAACACTCGATAGCCAGTTTCTACCTATTAGGTGAAGAAGGATTTTCCACATTATCCAGGTTATTATTCATAACCTAAGACAAATGGGTAAGCATCTCAATGAAGTTTTGAACTCCACCTCCCAAAGCATTGTGGATGTCGTTCGAACAATCTCTTCATTGTCCCTCACATGAGTTGTTGGCCTGGTTTCTCTTAGTTTCCACCATTTTATAAAATAGGAAAGGTTAGAAGAAAACATAAGTCAAGAAATCATGAATAAATAAGTTATTACTTTGTATTATTAACACTAAAAGCATAATTTATTAGATCCCTATGTTTAGGAAAGCTTCTTGTGTTCTTACAAATAATTGGTCTCATACTAGGGTTTTTAATAAGTTTCTCTAATCCTAATTACCAAATTAACCAAACCATACCTTTGATACCAACTATAGAACCCCAGATTTTCTTACATTACTTTTACATCATTTTAATGATAAACAACATAAAAACATTACACCATGAGGACCCAAAGGTTTAGTGTATTGGGAAAACAAGGACCATACATAACTTTTACAACATAAAACATAAACATTTATTTAATTCATTATTCTCTAGATTCTTACTGGGTATTGAATTCTACTTAGTAAAAGTAGTCACCTGAGGATATACATCAAAAAGGGATGAGATAAAATCTAGTAAGAGGATAAGTAAGAATGTGAAACAATGTAACATGGGGTGAGCATAACATCATCATCATAACCATGGGAAGAAGTATTAGATAATTGCATGGAATATGGAAATGTAATAAAATGAAACATCATGTATTAGTGGCTGAAATAATGGTATATTGTCACCTATCAACCATTAAATGTTCCGATGCTCTGCTAATGTGTATAACAACACTCAGGTAAAATCTTCAGCGATGATAATTTTTAATAGTAGATTGTTTTTAATTGATTGTATTTTGATTGGGAGGGTTTGTTTGCAGAGCTTAAATTAAGTGATTAATTATTGGTGTTTGATTTAACAATTTGATAAATATTTATGTGAGTTAATTTTTAGGGAGTTAATCTTATGACATCCTTGAGCTTTTCTTTATATTTCATTTAAATTAACACCTACTTAACAAGATGATTTTTATCGGAATTTCCAAGTGTTAAAGCTTTAATACAAGCCGTAACTTAACATATGGTTATAATAATTACCATTATTTGTTTATGGTAGTTTATTTTTGGTTCTAATAATCCATATAATCCACATATTTAAAAAAACATGTAATTAATCTATGACATATAAATTTCCACATACACAATATTAACTCAAAGAATACTAATCGAGAAAAAGATATCAATAACTTAATATCACCAAATCATTACTTACCCCAATGGTAGATTTAATCAGCCATTGAAATTATTATTAATATAGTTAAATATGTTTAAGGTGACGAATTACCAAGAAATTAAAAATAATGGGATAAGAAAAAAGTATTGCGTCGAACACACACACGATCTTTGAAGAGAGTTAAAAAAAGACTTTCAATTGAATGAAGAAGTAAAATAAGGGAAGGGGTTTTAACTTTATTTAAACTATTTAAGAACATTAATATTAAAATACACAATTTGGATGAGAATAAGAGATATTGAAGAAGAAACTTTCATCAAAACAGAATTACAATGACAAACACTTGCAAAATTACACACGAAGAAAACTGAAAAAGTAAATTAAAACAAAGAGAGGAGGAAAGGTTCCTCAAGTGAAAACATGAGTTTAGAAGATCCTCACAAGACTTTTTCAGGGCCTTGTTCATGACAATATATCCTCTTTTTCTCTGAAATTACAACCAATAGCAAGGAGAATATGGAGTTGTATTTATATACCAAAGAGGTGGAATTCATGTATTCCAATTCCACCCCTCCACTTTCATTGACAATTTGGACATCCAAAAAGAAAAAAATTGAGATATACAATTATTAAAATTTGTATAAAATAATGTTTTAGGAATAATCCCAAAATTTGAAGGAATTTGGACTTATAAATCCAAAGTTATGGCGGTTTGATTAAACAATTTTAATCTATCCATTTCTATCCATGCTTTTTCGATGTCTGAAATGTGAATGGATTTTTAAATAAGAATATGCCTTCAAATATGAATGATTTATTCAAAAAATTCAGAAACCTAAATTAATTATTTAACACTAAAAAATATCATATTTATTGGATGATGAGATCATGAGAAAATTTCATGAATAATGTCTAGATTTTAATTCCCTTCCAGAATAGTGGGATGAGATTAAATTCATCAGATGGCCCCCTTGTCTTTGGAGTTGGGCCTTGAAATTTTTATCCAAGAAAAATTGAATTACCTAGAAATATTTGGAGGACAATTAAAGTATTTGGACGTCTAGAGTGATCCCAGTAATTCAATATTCATAGTTTATCTAGTTTCTTCACAAATTATTTAGGCCTTCTTGTGTGATCCATATGACCCTTCAAATGGAAGAATTGGCCCAGGATCCCTTCTAATAAAATGTTTTATATGACATTATAAATACTAAAAAACAATAACCATACTATTTAGATCAGTATGGTGATATTTATATTTAAAACATTAAAAAGACTTGAATTTGGATGAATTCAAATTGTGATCTAAAATTATATTTAATATTTAAACAATAATATTTCACAAAAATTATGCACATTTCATATAAAATCAGTAAAGGAAGTATATAATAAGTCATGAAAATATTAATAACTTCAACTCCCCCACAATTAGTCTTGTGCATGTCCTCATGTACAAAAAATATAAAATATAAGAAAATTATTTTTACTTTCCAATAAATATTAAAATTTTGTTTTCACTAATCAGGGGAGGTTTAGAAAATTTCACTCATCCATATTGAATTCCATCAAAAAATGTTAAAGAAACAATATTACAAAAAAACTCTTTTTTAATGCTCAAATTTAGAAATGGAAAATGTGGACACTCAAAACTCACACCTCTCAAGATGATAAAATTAATTTATGGAGGTTCACTCTTTCACCAACCAAAAGTGAAAATCTTAAAGTTTTAAAGAGATCTTAGCTTCCATTCCCTATACTAAAATGAAAAAATCAAGAAGTATTTTTAAGGAGTTTTTCAGTGGCTATGGGATGGTTGCAATATACTGTCCAAGAGAGAGGGGAAGATGGGTAAAAAATCAACATGGATAAAAAAATGCATATTTGTTTTTGAAATAAAACATGGAAGGAAATGGAAACACATATTTATGAGGGAATGAAAATGTGAAATAAGACACAAAAGAGGAAGGAAATTTTAAGTGTATGAGAAGATGGAATATTTACAAACAAAAAAACTTCTCCCAATGACATAAGTGTTAATTTTTTTTGATTTTTTTTGAATGTTGAACTTGAAATAGATCACAAAATCATCTCCTAGACGATGATTGATATCCTCACAACACTAATTTTAATAGTTATAACAAGATCAAAGGTTGAGGAAGAGTGATTTTGACCCACCCATGACACAACCCATTCTTATTTTTATTTTTTTGATTTTTTTGATAGTTTTTGAACACTTTTCAATATCATTTGTACAAGATTAATATATATACATTCCCAAACCCCATATATACATTACCAAACCCCACTGAAGGAAAACCTCTCCTCCACACTTAAATTTATTCTTGCCCTCAAGAATATGATAACATGGTGAAAATCAAGAAAAGGGTACCCAAAATGAAATCCATTCCCCCCACTCTTAAATTTGAAAAAAATTATGCAATATAAATCTATGTAGATGTTTGGTGGGATAAGGTATTGGGCTTGTAATGTGGCTATCCAAGAAAAGGTTTTCATAGGCTCATAGGGGCTTTCAAAAGTTGGATTAATGTAAGGTTAATGTGAGGTTATTTAGATATTTTGATTCTCGTGAGGTTCATAAAATGTTTATATCATATTAATGCACACCAAAGTAGGAAATTAAGCTCGAAGGTTCACAAAATCATGACTCACAATCAGGGGTGAAAAATACACATTTTGAAAAGATGGACATAGGTTACCTTGGCATGAAATCTAATGTTGTTCCTCACGATTGTGGATATAATTTTCCAAATAAAAAATTTATCATTCATTTTTTTGGTTCTGACAAAATATTATTTATCCAAATATATGATAAAAACATAAGATTTTTTTTGAGATGAAACCAAGTCTTTAGACTTCCCAAAATTGTTGGACAAAATTTCAAAACTGGATGGTGAGTAAGTATTAATATTTTATTTTTTTTTCATTTTTTATTTATCTTTTAGTATTTTTAGTTTTTTAGTGTTTTTATCATAAAAACCCACACAAATGAGAATGAGAAAAAAAGGGTTCGTTTAAGAAAGTGGTAAAAAATGAAAGATAGGGGAAGAAGAAGAAAGAGGTAGAGAGAGGAAGAGTTATAGGGAGAGTTAAAGGGAAAGAGGTTCCCCCTAGTTTTTATTTAGTGGGTCATCATCTCTATCCAGTAATGGGTTAATGTAAGTTGATGAGCCTTATATGGGATGTTACTTAAAGAAGAAAAATCATTATTCATCTAATGAAAAAACTAAAAATAAATTAAAATTTCATAAAAGTAAAAGAAAAAATGGGTTGCCTCCAAAGAAGTGTTATATTTATTTTTTCTACAGCTATAAAATTATAGTGGACTACCCATATTTTGATGGTGGTCACCTTATTTTCTCAACTACAGTATGATTCTATAAAAACTTCTCCTTTGGGATGCCTAATTGTTCATTGGATAATTTATCCCCTTTCTTGATTGTGTTCTTACAATTCAATGGGGGGGGGGGTAGAAAGATAATATGAGTATCCTCAATTTGGTATTTAATGCAAGGAATGATTTTATCCACAAAGTGATGGTTTTCTATGATCTAAAATTCAAGAAGATGTCTCAATTCTGATTGTTCATTTATGTAAGGTTCAAGTAACACAAAACCATAGTATGATATCCTAATTGTTTTTTGACTCATTTATTTCATTACTTACCTATGTAGAGTATTGAGGATCAGTGGAGTCATAATACTGAATAAAATTTTCAATATCCATTATATCAATGTTGTTCTTCAAAGAATGGTAAATTTCAACATCACTAATTATAAATTTATTAATTAGGGAAAAAATATCACAAACATCACTACCATCAGGACAATATAAACACGTTGGTTCAGGGTTCACCTCATATATAATAGAATTTTCAGAATCATGGATAGAAAGTGATGAATTTTGGATATTCATATTTGAATCAAAAATAAACATGCTTGTTCATTTTCCCCATTACCATCCATGTTGGAGAAGTGGAGGCTAGAGGCGAGATAGGATTATAAAGAGTTTTCAAGATCCTTTAGATCAATAGAATTTTCATTTGTAATATCAAAAAAAAATTATATATTTATGACTTGGTTAATGGGGATGCAATATTCACAAGCTCCTCTATTAATAGAACCTGAAGAACATGATTTATTGGGATTCAACATACCTTCATAGATACTTTAAAAATCATGGATAGAGAATAAAGATTGATTCTCTGATGGGTATCCCCTGGATTGAAAAATATTGAAATTGACCAGTTGGTCACCAAATTCCTTGGATAAGATGCGGCATGGACATAATTTTTTATTTTAGATGTCATAAGGAAAGATCTTCCTAGAATCATAAGAGATTGGAAAGAATTTATCTCACCTTCCATGTCAAGGACACAGAAGTCAGCTGGGAAGATAAGATCATTAACTCGGACAAATACATCCTCAATTATTTCTTCAAGACTGGTTTTTCTTCTATTGGATAACTGTATGACAACACCTATTGGATGTAAGGTTCCTATACCAAGGTTTTAGAATATGGATTTGGGCATGACATTTATCGAGGCTCCTAGATCTCTGAGTGCATCATCAAATTTGGAACATCCTATTTGGAATGGAACTGTAAAGGTCCCCAGATTTTTGCACTTTATGGGAATAGACTATTGGGTGCACACATTTTTGAAGGTCCTAAGTTGCCTCTTGTGGTTGAAAAATTCTTTAAGAAACTTCGAATAATTAACGATTTTTTATATAATATAAGATAGGAATGTTGACCTCAACACGTCTGAACATTTCGACCATTTCAGGATCAGGTTCAAAGGACTTCTTTGGCTTAGAAATGTCTTGAGGAAAAGGAATTTAGTTCCTAAGTAGAATGGAATTTGGTGAGGGAATGGATTCATATTCCTTTTCGAGTTTCTTTTTTTTAATTTTCTAGTTCAACATTTAAAGGGGGGGTTGGAGGAATAATTTGAGGAATAGCAATTTGCTTTCCCGATCTAAGTGAAATTTCACTTATATTACCCTTGGGGTTGGGTAATGGTTGAGCTAGGAGTTAGGAATAATTTGATTGTTGTTTTTGGATCAGTTGGGATGCAAGTTGACCAATTTGGTTTTCAATGTTTTTAAGGATGGAATGGGTGAATGAGGAAATATCTTCCATTGCACTTTCCCTTGGTTGCATGGAAGAAGAGGCTTATCCTAGATTGGGATTACCTTGATTTTGGTTCATGGGAAAGCAATTTTATTGGTTTAATAAAAGGATAAAGTTGTTGGAAGTTACCAACACCTTGAACATATTGAAACAGGTTTGGGTTTTGAGGAGGGAATTGATGGAAAATGTTTCCATACCTTAATCCTTGGTTATTAGAAGAAGATAAGGGCTCCAAGTGAGGTTGGTTGAAGTTTCTAATAAACTGACCTGATAGTTTAGGGTTGGTGTTCTGCTAAGCATAGGCTGCATAGAGATCCATTGGTCCAAAAGAATGAGATGTATCCTCTTGAAGTTGTGGACATGTGTCAGTTGGATGGGGTGGGGAGATACAAATTACATAGTTTTTTTATAGGTCCAAGAAACATTGGTTGTGGAGAAGATGAGGTTGGGGATTTGGAAGCCACATATAGTTGTCACACAAGACCTGTAAGTTCACTCATCCAATCAGTCATCTTGTTCGGCTCTATGGATTGATTATCTTGGAATTGGTTGACTTGATAATGTGCTCAAGTATTTAATTGTTCTATGTTTTCATCTATGTTGCTTATGATATCTCTTGCAGTTATGGGAGTTTTATCAACAAGAGCACCGCCACTTGCAGCATCAATGCAAGTTATCTCCATAGCCAATAACCCCTCATATAATTATTGGATCAAGAGTTAGTCAGGGATTTGGTGGTGTGGGAAGGTTACAACAAGATTTTTAATCCTCTCCCAGTACTCATGGAGTGACTCATTTTGGAATTGATAGATACCACTTATTTCCTTTCAGATGAAATCACTAGGAGAAGCAGGAAATATTTTCTCTAGGAAAATCCATTTCATGTCAATCCATGAGATTATGGAACCAGGAGGGAGGTAATAGAGCCATGACTTGGTGGATTCAACTAAGGAAAAAGGGAATGCTCAAATTTCTATTTGTTCCTCATAAACCCCTTGAGGCTTTATGTTAGAGCACACCACTTACAACTCTTTAAGGTGGAGATGTAGATCCTCACCGGCTAGCCTGTGGAAATGAGGGAGAAGATGAATCAAACCCCGATTTGAATTCGAATTCAGACTCTATGTTTGGATATTTAATACCAAGAGGTTAGTAATTCATATTAGGGAAAGGATTTATTTAAGTATTTTTTCTCTAGGATTGGCTATTTCCAATTCAACTGGTTGGACAAGGACTCGTTCTTGATGTATTTGATTATCTCTAATGTTCCTCCTAAGTAGGAGAAATGTTTTCTCAATTTTAGGGTGAAAACAATATGAGGGGTTTTTTTGGGAGGCTACGGGGAATTCAAATAGATTTTTTAAGAAAGATAGAGACATGGTTTTATTTGTATTTTTTTATTTTATGATTTTTATGAGAAGACAGGTTTTTCTTTGTGTTTTATTTTCAGTTTTTTAAATTTAGTTTTTTTGTGATTTTTTTAAAAAAACAAGAAACTAACGACTACTTAATTTCACCATCCACAATAATAGTGTCATTTGATAGCATGGCCAATTTTCACTTATCGACCGTTCAAAGTTCCAATGCTCTACTAATATGTATAGTAACACTCGGGTCGAATCCTCGGTGATGATAGTTTTTAATAGTCGATTGTTTTTAGTTGATTGTATTTTGATTGGGGGATTTTTTTAAGAGCTTAAATGAAGTGATTAATGATTAGGGTTTGATTTAAAAATTTTATAAATATTGGGGTGAGTTTATTTTTAGGGAGTTAATCTTGTGATATCCTTGAGCTTTTCTTGATATTTCATTTAAATTAATACCCACTTCACAAGATGATTTTGATCGGAATTCCCAAGTGTTAAAGCTTTAATCCAAGATGTAACTTAACATAAGGTTTTAATCATTAACATTACTTGTTTATGGTAGTGTATTTGTGGTTACAATAACGCATGGAATACATATATTAAATAAAACATGTCATTAATCTATGGCATATAAAGTTCAATATACAGAATTTTAACTCAAAGAATACTTATTGAACAAAAGATCTCAATCATTTAATATCCCTAAATTATAACTCATCCCAATGGTAGATTTACTCTGACACTGAAATTATTATTAATCTATTTAAACATGTTTAAGGTGATAATTATAAATAAAGTGAAAAAATGGGATAAGAAAAGAGTAGTGCATCGAACACACACACGATCATTGAAGAGAGTTAAAAAAGACTTTTGATTGAATGAGGAAGAAAAAGAAGGGAAGGGGTTTTAAATTTATTTAAAATATTTTAAAAAAATTAATATTAAACTATAGAAGATGGATTAGAATAAGAGATATTGAAGAATAAATTTTCATTAAAACATAATTACAATGACAAACACTTACAAAATTACAAATGAAGAAAACTACAAAAGTAAATTAATACAAAGAGAGGAGGAAAGGTTCCTCAATTGAAAACATGAGTTTGGATGATCCTCCCAAGACTTTTTCAGGTCCTTGGTCATTCCAATATATCCTCATTTTGTCTAAAATTCCAACCAAATGCATGGAAAACAAGGGGTTGTATTTATAGCCCAAGGAGGTGGACTGTTTTCATTCCAAATATGCCCCTCCACTTGCATCACCAATTTGGAAATCTAGATAGCCAAATCTCGGGATATACTATTCTTAAAAGTTTTATAAAATAATGTTGGACGACTACTCTAAAAATTTGGAGGCATTTGGACTTATATATCCAATGTTATGTAGGTTTTATTAAACAATTTTTATCTATCCATTTCTATACATGCTTTTTTGATGTTTGAAATGTGAATGGATTTCTGAATAGGAATATTCCTTCAAATATGAATTATTTCTTCAAAAATGTTGACCGTATAAATATCCTCTTTCACACTAAAATATCTCAGCTTTATTGGATGACTAGATCATGAGAAATGTCATGAATAGTTTCCAGATTTTAATTCCCAGATAGAATGATGGGCTGGGTTTAAATTCATCAATTGGGACCCTTGTCTTTGGAGTTGGGCCTTGAAATTTTTATCCAAGATGAATTTAATTTCCCCCAAACCATTTAAAGAGAATTAAAGGATTTGGATATCTTGAGTTATCCCATTAATTCAATATTCATAGCTTATCTAGTTTCATCAAAAAAATTTTGGGCCTTCTTGTGTGGTCCATATGACCCTTCAAATGGAATAATTGGCCAAAGATACCTTCTAAGTAAATGTTGGAAATTGAATGAGGAATTATAAAAAAAAGAATCATATAATTTGGATCAGTAGGGTGATATGTATTATTAAAACATTAAATAGACTTGAATCTGGATGAATTCAAATAGTGCTCTAAAATTATATTTAATATTTAAACATTAATATTTCACAAAAAATTATGTGCATTTCATATAAAATAAGTAAAGGGAGTATATAGTAAGTCATGAAAATATTAATAACATCATTGGTCAACTACGACACATAGTTGTGAACAAATATAAAACCATTTCCACACATATTTCACTTTAACTAATGAGATTCATCACATTACCCAATGCATCAAAGTGCTGTATAAATCTAGGCACACCCATCACATCATAACATCAACATTGCGCTATATAATCCCAGGTGAACCTGTCACATCATAACATTAACATTATCATGAATGAAATATAGAATATATATCAATATTAGACATAAATAACCCATGTTTATGAATGGGTTTCATTTGATAAAACATACATTCATAAGCATTGGTCTCCCAAATAAAAGAGGGAATAACATACTTGATACAAGAACCATCAAACTTGAGTGAGAAGTAAAAGATGTGTGTTTGAAAGTAGAGTTATTTTGGAAAACATTATGTTTGACATAAACTCCAATGGAAAAATGTATATACAAAAATAGATAAGATAATGATTAACAAATGTTTTTTCAGGAATAAACATACTGAAAATGGAGTGAAAGAGAGAAAACCTGAAGAAAGAAAGTTGGGTTGGAGAATTCTCCTTACCTTGTATCCGAACACTTTCTTCACTTTAATGTCATGTAAAATGACATTAGATTCATTAATTAAAAATTACTTAACCTTTTATACACTAATATTATTCTTTATGATTTATTATGTTCTTTTATGGGCCTTTTTATGAGTTATAGAGTTTAGATTCATTGTTTGGGAGTGTTCTTTTTCTTAGTTTTTGTGAACGATTCACTTGTACTTATGAATGGAAGTTCGTGTAAAACATGGATAAACATGAAGAATTTTTTTTACTTGTTATTAATGAAATTACATAATTTTAAATGATCTTATAATTAATTTAATTATATACCATGAGGATAAATCATTAGATAAAATTTAATGATTATCATTTTGGGTTAATTTGGGCGGTTTTTTGATCACAATGAACATGTTTTTTATCATTTATTATTATGTATAAAAGTTGTTTTGAGAAAATAAAATGGGTTAACAAATAAATATTAAAATCCCTTTTCAACTATTTAATGATTTTATTGACATCCATGAATTAGTTAAATAAAATTTATGTGCATCTCCCAAGATGTAGGTAAATTAACAAATCACAGGTGACCATTTCATTTTTATAAACAAGGAGAGAGAGAGGGAGGAGTATAATTAATAATCTTACATTAACTTGACATAATACTATTATATCAATAATAATAAATTTATTATGAAAATTTGATAATATAAGTTGATGATAAGAGAAGAAAATAAATGAAATTTGAAAGGAAATTGAAAAAAAGTGAGAGAGAAATTACATCTTGAATATATCTTCTTTGAGAGCCTTTTTAGGGGATAGGTTTTTGTATTTTTATTCAAACAAGGGCTATTGGATGTGGGATAGGATATTGTGAAGATATTTGAGTAGAAATTGGAATATTAAAAATGCTTGAGAGGTGTGAGGATATTAGGTTGTGAGGGGTGATATTTATAGTGGAAGGGAGAGGGGTTTTCTCAATATTTTATTCATTAATTTATTATTTATCCACAAGAAAATAAATAATGATGATTAAAATACTAAATACAGTAATTATAGCATGTTATTTTGAAACAATTTCCATTTATATCATCCATTACTCAATCACGATTTATAAATTCATTTATTTATCATATTTTGTAAATTATTGAATTTCACTATTTACCAAAAATTAAAGTATTTCAAAAAAAAACATCCAAAATACAACCAAACCATTTTTTGATGTTTATAATTAAAACATTAACTCCATTTTATGATAATAATTTTATAATGATTAATTTAATATTTAATTAAAACCATAATGTACTTGAAAAATACAAATTTTAAAATTTAAAACTGCTTTTCTAACACTTTGAAAAATTAATTAAGGTCCCATAAAATTATCATATAAAAATAATACATATAAATACTATTTTATGAATAAATTTTCTGAAAATAAATTTTATTTTAAATTGTTAAATTAATCATTAAATATTCACGACTTATAAAAATACTAACATTATAATGTAATTATATCATATTATCACTTATAGGATGGATAAATTTTATTTATACTATCATTGGTAAGGTTCCTATTCACTTAGAAAATTTACTATTCATAAGGGTAGTATTAATATCCATAAAGGTAACATTAATATTCATAAGGGTATGTTACTATTCACCACAAGTTAAGTTTGTCCTATCAGACTCTAAACATCTTATTAATCTTAATTGTGTATGTCAGATTTTTGAAATTCAAATTACAGAAGTGGAAAATTACGTTTAAAGGTCACATAGTTGTTTATTTAAGCATGTTGTGGCATTGTGTTTTATAATGTGATTTTATGTGATTATGAAATTACCACAAGAAGGGAGAAATTACATTGAAAAAATTTTGGGTTTTTACACCAAACACCCAACCCAATCTCTATGTTAATCTTTAGGTCACTCTCGAATATCATGTTCATAAATATTTCATGAGAAACCATAAGCTAGAACTAAACCTAAAATTTATATAGGAATTATCACATATCCAATTAGGTATTCCAAAACCACACCCCATGTATAACATTTAAATAAAAGTTCCATGTAATGATAGTTTGAAATAAAATTTACAACATTAGTTTTCCGATTTTAGTTTTAAAACAAATAATAGTTTTCAACCTGTTTTATTTTGGATCACATAAAACATGAAAATTGAAACATTTGGAATAGGTAAAAATTTAAAAATTAAATAAAAAAATTTGAATAGTTCCAAACCAAATATTTTATAAAAAATTAAATCATCCATTTCTTTTCAAGAAAATGAGTACAAAGGCAACAAGGAGAAATCATAATAATAATGATGACAACAACAATGAAACAAGGTAAATGTGAGATGATGGATGGTATAATATCAAAAAAAATAAAGGATAAGTAACCAATATAATATAACCAATTACTAGTTAACATTATAAAAACTATGAGCTTATGGGAACATATTTAACAATACTAAAAAAAGATCGATCATATCGGTATGGATACTACAATCCAACCGCCCTGACACTCATTCGTACCCTACCTAGCCTAACCAAGGGGTAAAATCTTATAGTATTGTGAAATACATACTAAGGTACACTAGCTAGAACATGATACTAAGGTAGTTCAACATGTGTTTTAAAAAATTCTACTAGCTACTCTTGGTTATCATGATTTATATATATATATATATATATATTTAACGAAGGTGATCCAATTTATATGGTTTTAAGTAGTAGTATAAATATAAATATATACACACATATTTTTATAGTTTTATGAAACATGAATCATAAATGAATCCCCACCCCTAATAACCCTCCATGGAAACATCCACTTATTCATCAAAAATAGAAATATAAAATACATGTCCTATATTATGGATAATTTTGTTCTTATTAAACAAATAAAGAAAGGGGATCATCCTAAGGGTGTATTTTTCACAAAGAAAAAATCCCTTTAAAAAAAGATCCAACAGAATCTCAAATTCATTCTTTAGAAATAAAATTATAAAATCATATTTTAAACTAGTTACCTAACATCATAAGGTATTTAAAAGATTTTAAATGTTTTAAAACACCCTTTTTAATAAATAAGTGCACCCTTAAAATTAGGGCCATTACAAAAGTCATTCAGGAATTTTATCAATCAATTTTTTTGTGAGGATAAGTAAAAAATATTTATACCATGTGTTTAAAATGAAAAAAAACCTTTACATAGAATAAAAATAAAGTGAGAATTTAGTTTTCTTCCTAAATAATCCTTAAGAATATTTAAATTACAACTGACTCAGTTAAGCATGATACCTCCCAAAATGAGCTCTTTTTCTTCCATATCCATATTAAATATTTCTACTAATGTCATACATTATTATTTTGAAATAAAAATATACTTTATTTCTAGTAATTTTGAAAAATAATCATTACCTATTTTCAGATTAAAGATTTATCACTCTCTTTATGATGTGGGTTTTAAAAAAGATATTTTTAAAATATTAAAAATAATTTCCTTTTAAGTTCATATTTTTTATCTTCCACTCCATGTTTTATATGAAAATATTTTATTCATTTTTACAAGATCTATTATTTGGATTTATTTTAAATTTTTTATTTTAAAAATGTTTTCATGTTACCCTATTAAAAAATCATTTTTAAATTTATACGTAATTTCATCTATTTTACGACAATGTTAAAAACTTTTTCCATAAATTATTTTATGGTTTCTATTGAATTTTCCCCTTCATCATAAAATTACTCATATCCTTGGAATGTTATTTTTCATGAATCGACCTCTAAATTCCATATGAAATCCTATTTTGTGTGATTCAAAATTTCTGGTATCAATAATTTAATTATTGAAGTCATTTTATCTGATACCATTTCAAAAATATTATAAAACACAATTCATTTCGATGGGTTCTTTATGATATAATGAATGATTGATTTCATTTGATAGACATTTATGTGGATGATTGATGAGTGGGGTCCTATATATGCCTACAATTCATTGGTTAGAAGTTTCTATCTCAAGAGATAAGTATATGTGGGTAAAATTAAGTTTTTTCATCAATCATGGGTGTAAGTAAGTGTCTCACGAAGGTGATGATTACCTGTGCTTATGTTTCTACAAATTTTCTCTGTTTTATATGTTTCATGGGAATGTTATGTTTCTATGATATATACCTATTATTATTCTCCATGGATCATGTTTATTATCTTATGATTCTAAACTCTTTTTCCATGGTATATGTCTATTAATTTGAGATTACATGTCCTATCATAACATATATACAACTCTTATTGTTACATGTTATTTTAATATGATTTCCCCTTCTCATGTTTTCTCATATGATTATGATATCAAACATAATGAAATGTCGATAAGTTTTCCCTTATAGAGCGTTTGAGATCTCCCCTTTCTTATGTTTCCATTCCCCAGGTCATGAAGACTATTATAAATTATTAAGAGTCTAGAAGGGTGTTTAGTGTGGTTCAATTATGGAGAAATATTTAGAAGTGTTGTAAAATATTTTTTTTTTAAAATCTAATTATAAAATACACTAAACCTTCAGTTCTTTAGATTATGTGTTTTTTGTGAAATTTAATGTTTAACTTATTGAAATGATTTAAAATAAATATATGTTTAGCTTGGTTAATCTCAATTGGTATTAAATAATACGTGTAAAGTGTGTTTTTAGCATCAAACCTATGAGTATGGGTTAAGGGTGAATAACATGATATCAAGTTTATACTTAATAATGGTATCCTCAATTTACACTATAGTGACTTAGCTACCAAAACCTTGTACATTCTCATACAATGTTCCCAAAAATAGAACTTCAAGAATATACTTTTTTCTTCTATTTAATTACATTATCAGCTTTATTTCTATCTTTTTATCAATTCTACACAAGTTTAAATTTTAAAGGTGTAGAGGAATAGTTGACCTTTATAATTTTGTGTGAACTTCCTTTTCCAATTTTGAAGAATATTCTAAATTACATCTTTCCAGAATTGATGATTTTTTCTATAACATCACACATGATTTCTCCTTAGCAAGATGTTTTTACCCAAATATACTCACTAAAAAACTATAGTTGAAATAGAAATATTGATCTTAACACTTACTTTAATCCCAAGATGTGGTTTTCATTCCATTCTAAGTCATGTAATTTTACTGATCCCGATTCTAATGATCAATAAAAAATATTACATCTTTGCATCTCTTCCCTCCTCCAATTATCAAAGAATCTTCATAGGAATGGATTAGAAAACAACAATCCTTTTTACAAAATATCACTCTCCCCCACACTTGAGTTTCACTACGACCATGAATTTACTCATAGAGAAGGGTAGTTTAGGATTTTAGGCTTGTAATGTGGCTAATTAACAAGGTAGTTCTTGGATTATATAGGCTAATTAAATGGATAAATTTCAAGGTAGGTTTCAAATTAAGTTCATTGTAAAAATGGATTTTCAATAAAAACATTGCCTTAATCATTTTTGACATAATTTTATGAACTATAATAGTTTTGAAAATAAAATAAAACAATAAGTTCTATATTTTATAGCATTACTTTAGAATCTCAAGTAAAAGATAAATGAATTATTTTTTAAAATTAGTTTTAGAAACCTCTTAGATTAGGGGAGTTAAATATTGGATAACATTTGTTCACATGGGTTAAAAATTTGATCAAAGTTCATTAAATGATTAGATTATAAATCAAAAAATGAAATCAATTTAATAAATTATTTAAATGCCTATATGTTTAAATCAAGTAGTTTTCTAAAAAATCAATGATGATATAAATTTTTCCAATGTATTTAGTTCATATCAATATATCATAAAAACACATTAAAAAAATAAAAAACAAATGAAAAAATTAAATATATGCTACCTAATTAGGTTGAACCCCCCACTTATTTAACACCATCCCATTAAGATTATAATATTTAATAATAGTTTAGAAATGATTAAAAATTATGAAGGAATAATATAAAATGGATATAGAGGGAAATAAAAGAGACAAGTATTAGTTTAACCCCCCAAGTGGGTACTAGGTATTTAATGTAACAACCTATGATGTTATTATATATAAATCTTTAAATAATTTATTTGTTATCTATAGCTTTTTGTAAACATAAAGTCAAATTAAAAAAACTAAAATATATTAATGAGATAAAATTAAGTATTAAATTTGATCGTTATAACATAACTGTAAAAATGGAGATTATAAATTAAAGTAACTGCATTATGAAATATATATAGAGAAGAAAAAAATGGCATCAATAAGTGAGAGTCTTACTTGTAAGGATCATTTTTATGAGCTTATAAAGAAGGTAAAATCATAATTTTTTTCCCTAAACCAATCCTAAGTTAAACATCAAAAAGTATGACTTGAAAGGAATCATTTATAAGAGAAGTTTAATATTTTTTAAATTACTATGAGATCCATGATTTCTAAATCAACACCCAAAACTACCACCATTTCTTATCTTACCCTTAAATCTTACATAGTAGTCTTGAGTGTAACACCCCAACCCCAAAAGCCTTGAGTCAGTGCATTATTTCATTACATTGGAAAAATTACTAGGAATTCATATCCCAAAGGACAAAATAGTTTAGTAGTTTTGGATAACCAGATACATACATAGGTTCAACATTAAAACTTGAAATGAAAGACAACATATAATTTTTATTGGGAACATCTATTACTCTAAGTTTATCCTTGCAATTCATTCATAATACACCTATTCACATCCTGGGGAAAAATAAAAAATAATAAAAGGGGTGAGATCAGATGATTAGTAAGGGTAAACAATATTGTTTAAGATATCATAAACATAAACATTAGGCATGATGAATAACTAAAAACACATTCCATTAAAAATAAACTTGTAAATACTATGGCAAGAAAAAGAGTTGAATAAATAATGTCATAATAAACCATAATAATGGGTATTATACTAGTCTAATAACCACATGAACTTTTAATTACTAGATTCATAATTATGGAATTCATAATACATGACATCATAACAATATCGTCAAGGCCTCTTGCTAAGACCATAAATAAATACACTGTCAATGCCTCGTGCCAAGATCATCGTTTATCTCATGAAACCTACCGATGCACCGAGGGGATATAGTATGCCCCAACTAACACTTAATAAGTCCAATTCATTACTAATATGAATTAGGATCAACATAAACAACATAAATATTTATATTTAAACTAACATATTAAATTTAAATACCTTACTCCAATCATTAATCATAAACACTAACCATTCAGAGTAATATGGTGAATGGTTTCAAGATAGCACATCAATAGTGAAACTAATCATAAACCATTAAATAAAACATGGTGTATGGTATAATAGGATATAAAACTCAATGAAGTACAAGATTCAATAATGGATGTTGACATAGATGAAGATAATTTTAAATTAGACCATTGAAAAATACTTGAGAAAATAATCCTTAAACATACCAAAGTGTCCTATACTACCTTGGAACATTCAAATCATAATACCTTAGAATATCATGAGAATAAATAGACTCTTGATATGATATACCAAAGGGTAGAAAATTCACCACAAGAAATAAATAATTTCTGAACAAGGCATATATCTCATAAAAATCAAAGTGAGATGAGAAAAATACTTTTTTACTTTGGACATAAGAGTTCTTTTCGAAAATCATTTGTATTTGTCACGAAATAAAATTTTAAACATAAATATCCCAAAAAATAAAAGTCAAGGTCATTGAAATTATATTTGAGGCTTAAATAAAGTCTTATTGAGGTGAAATCATTTCAAAATAGTTTTTAAAGAAGCTTTAAATATATAATATTTTAGTGTGGTTTAAGGAAAATATTAATGGATTTTAAAGCATCATGGCATGTTTTATTTAATAAAACTAGAAATGAACCAAAATAGATTTTTAAAGTTAAAATGTGTGATTTTATAAAGATAAATATGGATTAAAACATATCATATAGTGAAATAAAAAATAGGTAAGAATTCAAGAAGATCCCTTAATCGAGTTTTCATTTCAGAACAATTTTTTGAAAGATTCTTGTAAAACATGTAACTCCCCATAAAATAAATAGGGATTATGATTGGTAAACATATATAGAACATTAAAACATATTATATGTGGAGTAAATATTAATATATAATAATTTAATTGAGGTTGGTATAGAATAAGAGCAACTCCAATGAAAATGGAGGTTCGGGTAGAATATACTTAAACCTTTGTAATCAATTGAATCGTATACCCCAAAATTAATAATCATAAAATGATACATTTAATATCATAAAAATAAAGAGATTAATTATATTAAACATTAATTGAATGTATAAATACACCACACAGAAGTAGTATTAGTGAATAAGGAATATCTCACAAAAAATGGAAATGAGATGAAGAATCCTTACCTTAAGTCTGAAGGTGTTCTCCACTTGATATTAATGACCCGGATAATCAAATTTTGTTTTATTGATTAGTAATTATAGAACATAATCTTAATTTAATTTATTTATTATAAACTTATTAAGTTCATTCATGGTCTTTTAGATGTGTTAAGAGGTTCAATTTCATTGTCCGGGTCTGTTTGTTTCATGACTGGTATACTTATATACATGAACAGAGAATCATGTAAAATGAGGATGTTTATCCATAATTGAAGTTATATGTAATTAGTAAAAATCAATAAGGTTATATGGTTGTAAATTTCATTTGGTTAATTTGAGTGAATATGAATCATTATATAAATTATTTAATGATAACCGTTTGGGTTAATTAGCGGTTTTTGAACACAATGAAATCATTTTTATTTATAATAAAAACCATGTGTAAAAAGAGATTCCAGAGTCATATATGAGACATAATACATATATTATATTATTTTTAAAACATATTAATGGTTTTAATGACCATAATTGAACATGGTAATAGAAATTTAATACCCATCATCCTTGAATGTGGTAAATTAGCACATCTCGGATGATGTTTTTTACTACTAACATAAAAGAAGGGTAAATGAGAGATGATAATAACTTATTACATAATCATAACAACATTATAATAATTTTATGATAATAGAGTTTTCATGACATTTGGTTTCTGATATATGAATATATAAAATAAAACAAAAGAACTTGAAAAGAAAGTAAAAGAATTGAAAAGAGGAATTTACCTCTTGAATTAATCTTTCTTAAGAGCCTCTTTAGGGGAGAGGATTTGAACTTTTTATGAGACAAAGGTCTTATGGAAATTCAGGAGTATCTTGGGAGGATATTTGGTCATAATTTAGACAAGGTACAAGGATTGAGAGAAGGGAAGAGAATAGGTAAGGAGTGGTGGTATTTATAATGGAGGAGGGGAGGGGTTTCTCATTATTTTAATCATTAGTTTAATATTTTTTCTCAAGAATATGAATAGTCTTGATTCATGTGACCAAAAAAAGTAATTAGTGCATGTGTGTAACACCCCGAGATTTTATGAAAAATATTCTTTTTAATTTCATTAATGTCTTGTGTTGTACGCTACAGTAAAAGGATCTTGCACAACACACATCCTTGACTTGCCTTGCATTACACGCAATCACGACCTTCCTCAATAGCGTGTCTAGTACGCAATACCGAGTTTCACTAAACAACGATATGCTATTAAAATATTATTAAAACTATCCGTTATGAATAGTAATAACCACTTTTTGAAATTTTGTAAAATTTATTTTCAAAATGGACTTCATTTTTGGATTCAGAATATCGAAATTAGCTTAGGGTGAAATTTTGGTACTTTTTGGATAACTTTCATTTTATGATGAATAGTGAAAATTAATAAATTTTAATTAAAAACAAACTTTTTAATAGAAATAATTAATAGTGATAAATTATTAATTTGAGTGGTTTTAATGTATATTTAGAATATATTTTTACAATTTAATACAATTTTGGTTATTAGATGTAATTTCACATTTAAAACAGACATAAACAACTGTCAATCTTTTGATAGTTATTATCTCTTAAGAACACGCTATTTGTTTTGACGACGGGAATTAATTTTTAAATTAATTAATGAAACTGATATGTTTTAAATTTGGTAAATTAGACATCATTTTTGAATTCATAATATCAAATATAGCTTAGGCCTAATTTTTGGTATTTTTCTGGAAACTTTCATTTTTTGATGAAGAGTGAAACCACTAAGTGGTAGTTAAAAAAATGGATTTTTCATAAAACTTAATTTTACCGCTTCTGTGAGTGGAATTTAAAAAATCCGAGAGACACGGTTGATGTCAGTAAGTAAAATGTGGTTCAATGAGATTAAAATAATTTTTGGTGAATAGTAACTTTTTACTTTTTTTACCCCGGCTAAAAGTAAATAGGGTAATTAAGGGTAAAAATGATATTATTATTACCCTAACACATGTCCTAAATCTATTGGATAAGTGTAATTTGACCAAAAACAACCTTAGGAATAAAATATGACCATTTAGGCCCACTTGGATTAGATTAGGACATTTATTATTAATTTATTTAAAGAAGGGTTAAAATAGTTAAAATCAAATTTTAATAAGAAAATCATTTTTAATATAGGGTTATACATAAGATAAATTCAACTATAAATATTCATTAGAAAACTAAAAAGATTTCCTACATAATGATATTTTATTTTTAGACTTTAAATAAGTTAATTTATTTATGACACAAAGATGATGCAGTAATTATCTTATTAATAAAATATTGACATAATTGATGTTATAAATACCCAAATAAATATAATTTGAGACTTTTTATGGATTCCACTAATTTTCTAGGTTAATATGACATGTTAGTATTGATTTAATTAACTTTTTTCTAACTAATAATTCTGTTATGATTTTCACAAAAATCAATTACTAAATAGTGTCAAAATTGACATAAAATAGTTTTTAAAACAAATATTATATTATTAATTGTTATTTTATTCCTAAAAATCTAATGTTCGGCCAAATGACTTAGATAAGGTTATATATATTAATAATAAACAACTTGGGGTTCGTTTGGCTGATTATTGTAAGTTTATTAACCATATAGTATAAGAACACAAGAAGACACGGTAAAAGTAAAATTATTTAACTTAATGTTAAATCTAAATGATAAGGTTAAAATAGGAACCTAAACTTGTCTAAATTCTATTGGATGAGAGGATTTAGACCCATCCCTACCTTATCTTCTAAATATATCAATTTTGAACTAATAAAAACAGAATTTGACTTTATAATAAAATAATATTTTTATTTATTCCAAAGGTGCCCCTCTCCTCCCTTATAAAAGGGAACCTCCTCCCTCTCTTCCTCACACCACGTTGAGCCTTAAAGCTCGGCCAAACCCTGAAAAATTCTCTTCTCCACTTCCATAGCTACATCCTAGAGGTTCTGGTCTTCCTAAAAGACCAATTTTAGTGCCCTAAAAGGAGATCTCAAAGAGGCGCTTCAAAGAAGAGGTAATGTCCGTTACCGATTCTTTCAACTTTATTTCTTCTTCCACTTATTCTTCTTAGGTTGTTTCATTATGAAGTAATAACATCAGTATCAATCATATACTGATATGTTATTATAAGTATGAAACAACCCTATTTCACCATCTATCCATCCTACGGAAAACAAAATCACCGCGCGTGCGTACGTACGAAATACCGTCTCCAGGCCGTGGTGTAATCTATTTTCCACCACCACCTTACTTGGATGGGTATAATGGTGTACATAATAACTATATATGATTATTGTAAAGTGATATTGATTCTGAAAAAGTATACATACACCCCAATTCAATTCCACGATCATGAGAACGATATCATCGCTCGTGCGTACGTACGGACTACCGTCTCCACGACGTGATGAGATTCATTCTCCACGTTAACCATTCATGAATGATTATAAAATATATATAATAAGTAATCATGAAATATATGACATAATAATGATACTGTATTTATGTGTATATATATGTATGTCATCTACTTAATTCCATTCAACTCAATAAGGAAACGAAAACAGCGTTCATGTGTACGTACAACCTACCGTCTCCATGAACGGTGTATTTCTTTCCATTTACTGATCTATTATATATATGTATATTCTGAATATATATTTTATAAATCATGTTTTATATTCTTGAATTATGTAATCATGATCTAAGTAATCATATGAATAATTACAAGTCAAAACACAGACGACAAATGAAACGATTGTACCCAAAACGCTCTTTAACATGGTATTTACAAAAGAACGGGTAAAATAAAGTCATAAGTGAACCATATATGATATCATAAAAATGATTATGATTCTTTAATAAGTCAATGACATTATTTAAATCATTATACAGGAGGTTCATACACTTACGAAGGAAATCAGACCTAAGGTAAGGGAAATATCACAATCTCATTTTTATCCGAGATTGTTTACACTTTGAAATTTAATGGGGTGTATTTCATCATCCACATCCATGTTTCCTCAATATGTAATATTATTTCCATCCACCTAAAATTGTTTAAATCCAATTTTACCCTTCGGTGAGTTTTTAGTAAAAGATATGAAAGGAATCTTTTTTCGTTTTTCGTACGAGGTACTTTTTGACTTTTCCAACAAAAGTAAGAGAAGAATGTTTTTTAACTTATAAGGAATGAATGGATTTTTAAAACATTATTTCCAAGAAGCTTACTTTACAAGTTTTAAAGTTTATTTTTAATCAACATAATTTAGTTTAGAATTGTATGACATGTTAAGAAAGGAAAAGTGTTTTTGATGTAGAAAGGATATTTTACTCAAGAATGGAGTTCAAGTGTTTTATCAAAATTATTTTCCATCTAAGATAATAAAGGGTTATGTTTATATCCCTATTATTACATTGATTTTATTATGTTGTGATGGAATTTTTTTTATGAATTCCTTTATCTTATATGAGTTGTTTTATGACGTCACGATGTTTAAGATTCCCATTTTTATTACGTGGGTTATTCTATGATGTATGGTTTATGATTTTTTGGAACACATAAGAATGGTATCATTATGAGATGGGTGAGACCTATATCTCCCTCCAATGCATTGGGTAAAGATTTTATATCTCATTAGATATACATGGATGGAACGGCAGGTTAAACTGGTTTAGTGAAACCGGACTGAAATGAGGAGTGAAATCAGTTCAGAAATGGACTTTGTCCACTAAGATAGTCTTGTCAATGAGTCTTGTCTAATAAGAAATGATTCTCTATGATTATGTGTGTATGCCACAAAGTTTTATGTTTTAAGTTATGATTATTGGGATTACATTTCACTACTATGATTTATCCCATGTTATGAAATTATGATTTCTTTTGCAGGTTAAGATTTCCAAAAGTTATGTTCTTATGTATATGATGTGATTGATATTTCTTTTGTTTACCCTTAATGAGCATTTGATATCACCCTTTTATGTTTTCTTTTCCCCAGGATATAAAAAAATGTTTTAGGTAAGAAAAAAAGGATGATCTTTATGGGAGATGTTGGAGATCTTTCACCACGATTAAAAGATTACGTTCCAAGTTTCCAAAGACACTAAACTATTATGATCCTTGTGTGTCTGTTATTATTATGTATTAAGTATTCTGCTAAAGTAATGTAATATCCATGTAAGTCAAGCTTAGGGTCTCTACAGTTGGTATCAGAGGCAAAGGAGGTAGGAATGTATCCGATCCTTGGGAACTCTCACATGTGAGCATTGGACGAAGCATGGCTCTCTGCCCAAGGGCTTCATGAGGAAATGGCTGCCACTGGGGATGGTGGTGTGTCCCACCCAGGGGGTGTAGCCGCCCATGGAGTGCCCTGATAGGTATCAATTATAGTCCCCTGTAAGTAATTCCAGACCGCTACAGTTGGTATCAGAGGAAAGGTTTAGTCAACCTTTGGAAACTAGGATGCGATTACTTTAGTGAGATCCCTAGAGATATTTCTAAGGTATGTCTAGGGATGTCCCTAATGTTAAGTATAGGTATAGGTTATAGTACTAGAATTATGGTAACCCATGATGTTAGATATTGAAGTTACTCCCCCTTTATTATATTGTTTTCCCTAGCATGATTTTTTCCTCTCACACTATTTTTTTTGGGTTTTAGACGATGGCTGGAACCCGAAGGAACCATGTTGATCAATGTAATGGACAATGCAATGATTGTCCTCCTAAACAAACAAATGTTATGGGAGATGGAATGAAAAATCTTATTTCTATACTTACACAAGCTATGAATCATTCTGGACTTCCAAATGAGCAGAGAAGGGAACAATATTCTATTGAGTCCTTCATGAGGCAACGTCCACCTTATTTCAGTGGGTCTTCTGATCCACTTGTTGCTGAACAATGGATTAGTACTAATGAAAAGATATTTTCAGTTCTTCAATGTTATGAACATGATAAAGTCATCTTAGCAGTGTATCGTTTGGAAGGTGATGCTGATCAATGGTGGAATCTTATCAAGAATACGAGGCCAAGAGATGAAATTGAGTCCATGGAATGAGACGAGTTCAAGAACTTATTTTTCAATAAGTACTTCCCTCGTATTCTTTGAACAAAGATGGAGAAAGAGTTTCTTGAACTAAAGCAAAAGGATGATGAATCTGTTGGTATATACGAAGCGAATTTTACAAGGCTTGCAAGGTATGAATCTGGATTTATCATCCAACCTGAAAGTAAAGTTGATCGATTCTTCAGTGGCTTAAAACCTAATATTCGAAGGGAATTAGCTATAAGAGACTTCAATAGCTATGAAGAAATTGTGTGTTGTGCTATAAAGGTAGAAATGAAAGTTTATGTTACTTATCCATCTCATAGTTTTGACAAGAAACGAAAGATGGAGTTCAAGGAGAAATCTCAAAATAATGGTGAAAAGAAGATGGATGTTTCCTTATGCTCAAAGTGTGGAAAGAATCATGGTGGAGATTGTCATAAAGGGACTAGAAAATGTTTTAAGTGTGGAAAAGAAGGTCATCGAGTAGCTAAGTGTCGAAGTAATTGAAAAAGGGTTTCTAATGATGTGAATAAAGAAAAGACTGCAGAGAACGCACCACCAACACTTCAATGCTTAAAGTGCAAGGAAATGGGGGCATTATGATAATAAATGCCCTAATTCAAGGGTTAGTGATGATCGACATGAGAAACCACTTAAGGAAAAGGACAAAGGGAAGTCACATGTGATCACTATTGGAGATGTTGAATATGAAAACGAGGTGGTGGAATGATTAAGTGTTTATGTAATGGGATTCCAAAATAATGTTGTATATAGTATCATGGAATATTGGAATATTTATGTATTGGTCTATTGTGGTTTTCAATAATTTTATGGTACTGGTAACCATGGAAAGTGATTGAGATATTTTTGGTAAGCAGATGATATGCGCATAATGAAGGGATAAGAAGATAATGAGATGTTTGATTGTATTCATGAGCTCATGATTGATATAAGGACTAAGTGATATCATGGTTTGAGTATAAATAATTTTGAGGATTTTGGTTTGTGGAAAGTGTTAACTTTTAACTGCACTCATGTTTTCACTAAGGTTCAATGAGAATACATGATTAAGGTATTCACATGTTTGTAATTTGACCAACAAGATATATCTTATGATATATGGGGGATAAATGATGGCATTCATGTGATTGTTATGTGACATTTCAAGTAATCATTTTTATACTATGATCTTGGACCGAAGTATTTTGGATAAGCCTAAAGATTGGGATGGATTATGTTGGACATAAGTTAGTATTATTTAAGGATAGAAGTTTTTTTGATATTATTTATGGGATTTTATAGTAATATAGCTTTAGAAAAAGGACAACCTGCAGGACGGGCGACAACCCATCACGTCGGACAAGGCTTTGGGAATCGAACCCACAACCGAAGTGTGACTGGCCTTTTTCGCCTACCACTGGCCTACAAGAAGTCCATGTTTAGTAGAAACTAGTTTTATTATATTAAGAAGTATGATATAATAAGTATAAGTCCATTTTAGGAACCATATATGATTAATCTCACTATAGACGGACTTATGTATTTTTTTGATAACTTTTCTAACCTTTTGTTTGGGACAGATGGAATGACCCATCATTCTATCACATGATCTGCTAACACATCATGAATGAAAAATTCAACTTCATTTATTTAAGAGATGAAGTGTAAATTGTCCAAAGAACGACCAACGGTGAGATTATACCAAAATCACGAAAGTATTTATTCTAATTCTAATTTCATCAACTTTAGTGAAATGATCTTGAAAACCAAAAATTTTGTCTTAGTGACCTTATATATGATGAATTAGATGGTACCATAGATCATCACAAATCTATGGCTTTGTGATTGTTGGATTTTTCATAGCCATGTTTTCTACCACTCTCTATCAGAACATGATGATTAGATTTCTCTTCCATATCCATATTTTCACCTATGAGGAAACCTAGTGATTAGTTTATTTGGGTAACCGTTACGTTTCATACTTTTGTTTTTAAAGATTGGTTTTGGTATTCCTTTCTACGCTGTGGGTTTCTATTAAAGAAACTTTCGAGTAGTAAACCATTTATAACCCTGACGAATTTCGAGGGCGAAATTCATTTTAAGGGGGGTATAATGTAACACCCCGAGATTTTATGAAAAATATTCTTTTTAATTTCATTAATGTCTTGTGTTGTACGCTACTCTAAAAGGATCTTTCACAACACGCATCCTTGACTTTCCTTTCATTACACGCAATCACAACCTTCCTCGATTGCGTGTGTAGTACGCAATACCGAGTTTCACTAAACAACGATATGCTATTAAAATATTATTAAAACTAGCCGTTATGAATAGTAATAACCACTTTTTGAAATTTTGTAAATTTTATTTTCAAAATGGACTTCATTTTTGGATTCATAATATCGAAATTATCTTAGGGTGAAATTTTGGTACTTTTCGGATAACTTTCATTTTCTGATGAATAGTGAAAATTACTAAATTTTAATTAAAAACAACCTTTTTAATAGAAATAATTAATAGTGATAAATTATTAATTTGAGTGGTTTTAAGGTATATTTAGAATATATTTTTACAATTTAGTACAATTTTGGTTATTGGATGTAATTTCACATTTAAAACAGACATAAACAACTGTCAATCTTTTGATAGTTATTATCTCTTAAGAACACACTATTTGTTTTGATAACGAGAATTAATTTTTAAATTAATTAATGCAACTAATATGTTTTAAATTTGGTAAAATAGACATCATTTTTTAATTCATAATATCAAATATAGCTTAGGCCTAATTTTTGGTATTTTTCTGGAAACTTTCATTTTTTGATGAATAGTGAAACCACTAAGTGGTAGTTAAAAAAATGAATTTTTCATAAAACATAATTTTACCGCTTCTGTGAGTGGAATTTCAAAAATCCGAGAGACACGGTTGATGTCAGTAAGTAAAATGTGGTTCAATGAGATGAAAATAATTTTTGGTGAATAGTAACTTTTACTTTTTTTTACCATGACTAAAAGTAAATAGTGTAATTAAGGGTAAAAATGATATTATTATTACCCTAACACATGTCCTAATTCTATTGGATAAGTGTAATTCGACCAAAAACAACCTTAGAAATAAAATATGACCATTTACGCCCACTTGGATTAGATTAGGACATTTATTATTAATTTATTTAAAGAAGGGTTAAAATAGTTAAAATCAAAGTTTAATAAGAAAATCATTTTTAATATAGGGTTATACATAAGATAAATTCGACTATAAATATTCATTAGAAATCTAAAATGATTTCTTACATAATGATATTTTATTTTTAGACTTTAAATAAGTTAATTTATTTATGACACAAAGATGATGCAGTAATTATCTTATTAATAAAATATTGACATAATTGATGTTATAAATACCCAAATAAATATAATTTGAGACTTTTTATAAATTACACTAATTTTATAGGTTAATATGACATGTTAGTATTGATTTAATTAACCTTTTTCGAACTAATCATTCTTTTATGATTTTCACAAAAATCAATTACTAAATAGTGTCAAAATTGACATAAAATAGTTTTTAAAACAAATATTATATTATTAATTGTTATTTTATTTCTAAAAATCTAATGTTCAGAAAAATGACTTAGATAAGGTTATATATATTAATAATAAACAACTTGGGGTTCGTTTGGATGATTATAGTAAGTTTATTAACCTTATAGTATAAGAACACAAGAAGACACGGTAAAAGTAAAATTATTTAACTTAATGTTAAATCTAAATGATAAGGTTAAAATAGGAACCTAAACTTATCTAAATTCTATTGGATGAGAGGATCTAGACCCATACCCACCTTATCATGGAAATATATCAATTTTGAACTATTAAAAACTGAATTTGACTTTATAATAAAATAATATTTTTAGTTATTCCAAAGGTGCCCCTCTCCTCCCTTATAAAAGGGAACCTCCTCCCTCTCTTCCTCACACCACATTGAGCCTTCAAGATCAGCTATCCCCTGAAAAATTATCTTCTCCACTTCCATAGATACATCATAGAGGTTCTGGTCTTCCTCAGAGACCAATTTTAGTGCCCTAAAAGGAGATCTCAAAGAGGCGCTTCAAAGAAGAGGTAATGTCCGTTACCGATTCTTTCAACTTTATTTCTTCTTCCACTTCTTCTTCTTAGGTTGTTTCATTATGAATTAATAAAATAAGTATCACTCATATACGTATATGTTATTATAATTATGAAACAACCCTATTTCACTATCTATCCATCCTACCGAAAATGAAATCACCGCGCGTGCGTACGTACGGAATACCGTCTCCACGCCGTGGTGTAATCTATTTTCCACCACCACCTTACTTGGATGGGTATAATGGTGTAAATAATAACTATATATGATTATTGTAAAGTAATATTGATTCTGAAATAGTATACATACACTCCAATACAATTCCACAATCATGAGAACGATATCATCGCTCGTGCATACGTACGGACTACCGTCTCCACGACATGATGAGATTCATTCTCCACGTTAACCATTCATGAATGATTATAAAATATATATAATAAGTAATCATTAAATATATGAAATAATAATGATACTGGATTTAAGTTTATATATATGTATGTCATCTACTTAATTCCATTCAACTCAATAAGGAAACGAAAATAGCGTTCATGCGTACGTACGACCTACCGTCTCCATGAACGGTGTATTTCTTTCCATTTACTGATCTATTATATATATGTATATTATGAATATATATTATATAAATCATGTTTTATATTCTTGAATTAAGTAATCATGATCTAAGTAATCATATGAATAATTACAAGTCAAAACAAGGACGACAAATGAAATGATTTTACCCAAAACGCTTTTTAACATGGAATTTACAAAAGAACGGGTAAAATAAAGTAATAAGTGAACCATATATGATATCATAACAATGAGTATGATTATGGAATAAGTCAATGACATTATTTAAATCATTATACAGGAGGTTCAGACACTTACGAAGCAAATTAGACCTAAGGTAAGGGAAATATCACAATCTCATTTTTATCCGAGATTGTTTATACTTTGAAATTTACTGGGGTGTATTTCATCATCCACATCCATGTTTCCTCAATATGTAATATTATTTCCATCCACCTACAATTGTTTAAATCCAATTTTACCCTTCGGTGATTTTTAGTAAAAGATATGAAAGTAATCTTTTTTCGTTTTTCATAGGAGGTACTTTTTGACTTTTCCAACAAAAGTAAGAGAAGAATGTTTTTTAACTTATACGGCATGAATGGATTTTTAAAACATTATTTACAAGAATGTTCCTTTAAAATTTTTCTAGTTTATTTTTAATCAACATCTTTTAGTTTAGAATTGTATGACATGTTATGAAAGGAAAAGTGTTTTTGATGTGGAAAGGATATTTTCCTCAAGAATGGAGTTAAAGTGTTTTATCAAAATTATTTTCCATCTAAGATAATAAAGGGTTATGTTTCTATCCCTATTATTACATTTATTTGATTATGTTGTGATGGAATTATTTTTATGAATTCCTTTATCTTATATGAATTGTTTTATTATGTCACGATGTTTACGATTCCCATTTTTATTACATGGGTTATGCTATGATGTATGGTTTATGATTTTGTGGCACACATAAGAATGGTATCATCATGAGATGGGTGGGACCTATATCTCCCTCCAATGCATTGGGTAAAGATTTTATATCTCATGAGATAGACATGGATAGAACGACAGGTTAAACTGGTTCAGTGAAACAGGACTGAAACGAGGAGTGAAATCAGTTCAGAAATAGACTTTGTCCACTAAGATAGTCTTGGCAATGAGTCTTGACTAATAAGAAATGATTCTCTATGATTATGTGTGTATTCCACAAAGATTCATGTTTTAATTTATGATTATTGGGATTACATTTCACTACTATGATTTAACCCATGTTATGAAATTATGATTTCTTTTGCAGGTTAAAATTTCCAAAAGTTATGTTCTTATGTTTAAGATGTGATTGATATTTCTTTTGTTTACCCTTGCTGAGCATTTGAGCTCACCCTTTTATGTTTTTTTCCCCAGGATATAAAGAAAGGTTTTAGGTAAGAAAAAAAGGAAGATCTTTATGGGAGATGTTGAAGATCTTTCACCACGATTGGAAGATTACTTTCCATATTTCCAAAGACACTAAACTATTACGATCCTTGTGTGTCTGTTATTGTTATGTATTAAGTATTCCACTAAAGAAATGTAATTGTAAAGACCCGCAAATTTCAAGGAAATTTTTTTTCTTAATTTTCTTTGGAATTTTACAAGAGCGCAGCTTCAGACGGCACCTGATTCCGAGGCCCGGTGTGCCCGGAATCAATTTCCGAAGTTTGGCTCGGGTACGTTCAGTGAACGGACGAGCGGGTTTTTCTATCTTTTGAACCGGTGCCCGGAATCAAATTCTGAGGGCACCGATGAATTCGCAGCGCTGGTATTTGCTTAGAAACGCCTCTTCCGGAGTTGCGTTTGCTCAGACGTGGTTTTTAAATTTTACGGCTTTAAGTCAGAAATAAAATAAAGTTTGTGCGACAACTTTATTTTATTTCACTTAAGCTGCTTGGAAGCCACTTGAAGTCACTTAATGGCGGCTTGAACTGAGTTGAACTGGATAGGATGCTATCCAGAAATATCCTACCCCTTGGTAGGATATTTGTGCGGTGGGACCCGCACGAGCCCCGCCGTTTCTTTCGCTAAGTAACGCACCTGCGAAAACCCGTCAAAGTAACTGAAAAGTCAACCGACGCGTTTTCTTTAATTCTTAACAGACCATTTAATTGGGCTGTTTCTTTCGTGAATTAAATGGGCTATTTTATTCGTTGAATTAATTCAACGAATTAAGTGGGTCGTTACTTACGCGTTTTGCGTTTGTTGGCAAAATAATAAAATAGACGAACTCGTCTATTTTGGAGGATTGCTATTCCTCTGAGCCTCCACCCTCTCCGCGAAGAACACGAAGAACGCGAAGAACGCGAAGAACGCCGGCGACCGGAATTCGACGACGCACACCGAGATCTGCGACGTCGACGAGATCTACCCGCGACATTCTTCGGCGACGCCTCTTCTTCCGCGGCGAACGTGCGATCGGCAACAAAGGTGAGAATCGGATCTTTTATTTCTCCCTTTTTAAATTTCAATATCAACGGATTTAAACTAATTAAATCCGTTTGATCTTGATCCGGAGATTGGCGACGCGACGCCGGATACCGCGACGACGCGACGATCTCCTTCCTCCGCGACGAGCGATTCCGCGACGACCCCTCGTCCGACGACGACGACAAGGTAAGGGATGTTGGATTGTTTTATCTTTTTCCCCGTGTTTATTCTTTTTAAGTAAAGAACAAAATCTCCGACAATTTTAATTTAATTAAAATTGTTGTTGATTTTCCCTCCCGGTGACGTTTATGACTAACGCGGAGGGTGCGGGTCTAACGAACAAGACCCGACAACCCTCCGCAGATCTTCTCTTTTTGGTACGGATTTGGCGGACGACGACGAACCGTGCGGCAAGGGCAATTTGTTGGTTCCGCAGTGAAGATCGTCCCCGGGAGGAGCATCGGCGCAGACGGGAAAGAAATCGGGCCACCGGAGCATCTCCGGCGGCGGCGCGGGTCGCCGGCGCGGCGGCGCCGGCGACCGGAGGCGGCGGCGCCCGGCGCGCCGCCGTGGAGGAAGCCCGCCGCGGCTGAAGCCGCGGCGGCAACGGCGGCCGGTTCCGCGGCCGCGCGGAACCGGGACGGACGCGGCGGCCCGGCCGCGTCCGCGTGACAAGCGGCCCCCCGCGGGGCCGCGTCTCCTTCAAAGCCGCGGGTCAACCCCGCGGCGGCGGCAGTTCGGCCGCCCGGCCGAAGCCGAGCCGGCCGGTCCGGTCGGCCGGGCCGCGCCCAGGCCGGACCGGACCCGGCCGAGCCGGTTCGGGCCGGGTCGGGCCGACCCGGTTCGGGCCGACCCGGGTCGGCCGACCCCAGGGGGGGTTCGGGCCGGGTCGCCCCGGGCCCAGTACCCCCGTTTCGGGCCCTCTACGGTCTTTCGCCCATATCTTGGGCCTGGGACCTCCGATTGACGAACCGTCAGCGGCTACGCGATCCTTGGATCGAGTCGGTCGTTTCGGTATATTATACCCAAGGTTTCGGAAGACTTTGGGTTCGGCCGGGTTGGTTCGTACACGAAGCCAACCGGGCCCTCGGAGTGGAAACGCTCATAACTTGAGCTACGGACGTCCGAACGACGTACCGTCAGCTGTGGTAGTTTCCTCTAAGTGAGACGGAACTTTTGGCATACTCCGCCCGAGGATCGGATACAGGCGGAGTACGGTCGGGTTGGTTTTGCCCTAAAAACCAACCGGGCCCCTGGGACGAAAATGCCAATAACTCTCAGACCGGGCGTCCGATTGACGCGCCGACTGTCGCGTTGAGATCCTGTTGTCGATACGGAACTTTTGGATACATCAACTTCGGACTACGTGTCAGTTGATGTATCAGCCCCTCGGCTCGTGGAGCGGACCCTCCTAAATGAGCTCGCTACGTGCGGGAACCCTAGCGCTGGCTGTGACCTCGACGACAGAGCAGAGATCCTTCGTGGACTGCGACAACGGCAGAGCAGAGATCCTCCGTGGACTGCGACGACGGCAGAGCAGAGATCCTTCGTGGACTGCGGCGACGACTGTGCAGAGATCCTCAATGGACTGCGTCGACTACTGCACTCAGCGATCCCATGTGGATCAGTGCCTACAGGTTCTGTGTGAGCCCGATCCTACGTGGGTCCTTACTACCGGTTCTGTGTGAGCCACTGCCTACAGGTTCTGTGTGAGCCCGATCCTGTGTGGGTCTTCTGCGGGGGTTAGTACCTATCGATCCTTCGTGGGTCCGACGAATTAGATGGATCAGTGATCGTCTTTGACGTCATCTGAAAAAGTATACCTGGTTGAGCTGAATCTTATGTTACTCTCCTTTGTGGATTGTGTTGAACCATCCTTTGTGGATTTACTGTTTACTCTCCTTTGTGGATTTGAGTCTTGCTTTCCTTTGTGGATTGAGTTGTTCTTGAGCTCGTGAGCAGAGCTAGAATTGGGGACTTAGGTATATGTATGGGCATATACCTAAGTCAAGTCGGATGTTACTTCGTGATTGCATCTTTCTTTTGTGCTATATCCTTTGTGGATTTCGGGAGACCTTCGGGGGTCTCGGGGTCCTTACTGAGTAGTTGTACTCACCCCTGCACGGGCTATGCCCGCACCTTGTTGTGTTGGTTGCAGACGACGGACAGCGCTGATCACGGTTGGGGCGTGGAGCAGGACGGTACCTGGAGGTGGACCACTGGTCGGGACGTACTCGGAGCGGACGTGGGACCCGAGGAGCCTGGAGGCTATCTGTACCCACCCTTCAGGTGGGATTGCCAGTGGACGACACGAGGCCGCCGTCTTTTCTTCAGTTGCTGTACTTTACTTTTCAGTTGTACTTTACAGTTGGGCTTGTATTTCCGGCCCCCTTTACCTTTCTGCCCTTTACTTTCCGCTTGCTGACTCTGTGTGGTTGTTACTTATAAAGGCAATGCCTTCCCTGTTTACTGGGATTTTACGCCTTGGTGCTAGTCGCCAGCCCCTGGCCTATGGAAGGCGGGCTTGGGGTAGTCACGGCACGGGCCCCGAGGACGGGTCGTGACAAATTGGTATCAGAGGTGGTCGGTTCTACCACAAACTCTGATCGTCCTTCCTTTCTATGTGAAGCAATAGTGTTTAGTGTATTGAGTGTGGTTATCAGTTCAGGGAGCCCAGTGTTGGTGCGGCGGCCGACGTATCCGTACACCAGGACCCTGACTCCTGATTTCCGACTTAATGCATGAAAACATTGATTGCGTGTGTGTTTCAAGTTTTTCCTTGTGATTACTTGTGTCAGCTCACCGGGTATACTGATCTGCTTTTTGAAAGTCTCAAGTTTTCCTTGTGATTACTTGTGCCAGCTCACCAGGTATACTGTTCTGACTGTGGTGCTCTTGTTCTCCTTTTCAGGATGGCCCCGCGACGACTGCCAGCTAGGGTTCCGAGTGTAGGGCGCGACGGCAGCCCACCGAGCGACGAGGCCTCGGTGCAGGGCCCTTTGCCAGCTGTGGCACCGGCGGTAGCTTTACCCGCCGAGCCACCGATGCTACCAGTACCAGACGCTGACGATGCACGTCGCCTCAGGGCACTGCATGAGTTTCAGAGCCAGCGACCGCCCAGGTTTCGCGGTGAGGCGGACCCCCAGGCCGCCGAGGACTGGCTAGAGGCGGTGGTACGGATCTTCAGGCTAGTGAGGACACCAGCGGATCTCATGGTGATCCTCGCAGCGAGCCTCCTGCAGGCGGCGGCAGGACGATGGTGGAGCCTGATGCTCCAGGTTCACGATGAGGCATCCTTGCTCTGGGCGGACTTCGAGAGCCTCTTCCGCTCTGAGTTCGTCCCGGCCACCCTCCGAGCGGTGCGCATCCAGGAGCTTCTCCAGCTGCGCCAGGGCAGCATGACGGTCGCTCAGTACGCGGCGAGGTTCACGGACCTATCTCGCTACTCGACCGACATGGTACGAGACCCCTTCTTCCGGGCCCGGACCTTCGAGCAGGGCTTGCGACAGGAGATTCGGGCGTCGCTGATCTCCCTCAGCATTCCGACCCAGGCAGGAGTGCTGGAGCGAGCCCTCCTGATCGAGAGCTTCCTGGCAGAGCCTTCTTCAGCGGCGAGACCTAGCGCAGGGCGGCAGGTAGCTGAGTCATCGGCAGCTGGTAGCCGACGGATGACTCACGGGTCCAGGCAGACCAGACCCCCTCACAGACGGCCTCAGGATACCGGCTCAGCAGTACGAGGCACACAGCGGAGTGCCAGCCTTTCGAGAGGCAGGCTGTGCTACTCTTGCGGCGGGCAGGGTCACATGGCTCGTGACTGCCCGACTCGCCGACCAGAGGAGCAGCAGACGGTGGAGGGGCCAGCCAGGCAGAGGCAGAGGGTCGACCGTGGCGGTCCGCAGGGAGGAGGCGGACGAGGCAGAGGAGCTGGCCGAGCAGCGGGTGGTGGGCGACGCTTCCAGGCTCTACCCCCACCACCACCAGGAGGGCCACCTCGACCACAGGGAGCCGGCGGGCAGGGACAGGCCCAGCTCCAGGCAGTGGAGGCCTACGACCCCGACATGCCAGAGATGATTCGAGGTACGATCTGTGTCTATTCCACCCTTGCTGCAGTACTTATAGACACAGGAGCGAGTCACTCTTTCATAGCCTCTGCCCTTGTTCGGAGCTCGGAGATTCCGACTGAGCCGTTGGCTCGATCCTTACGGCTAGAGACTCCTACGGGAGCAGACTCGACGATTACGCACTGGTGCCGGCAGTGTGAGCTTACTCTAGGAGGCGAGAGCTTCGGCTGGGATCTCCTTGTAGCGGCGTCGAGGCCTTACGACGTCATCTTGGGCATGGATTGGCTATCCACGGTTCATGCCCAGATCGACTGTTTTAGGCGCAAGGTGCGATGTGTTCGTACCGACGGGAGCAGGTTTACCTTCACCGGCGAGAAGGGAACCTTTGCAGCACAGGATGGACTTCCGCGGAGGAGAGTGCATCCCATCTCTCATCAGTTGGCTAGCCTCATCCTAGGAGCAATGGATGTGCGGAGTCCGGCTTTTCCTGCAGTGGTGGACCAGTACGTGGACGTCTTTCCCGACGACATTCCAGGGCTACCTCCTCGTAGAGAGGTAGACTTTTACATCGACTTGTACCCCAGGACAGCCCCGATATCTACTCCAGCATATCGGATGGCCCCCGCCGAGCTTCGAGAGCTGCGGGTACAGTTGGAGGACTTGCAGAGCAAGGGGTTTATCCGACCCAGTGTTTCACCCTGGGCTTCCCCGATTTTGTTCGCCAAGAAGGCGGACGGGAGCTTGCGACTATGTGTCGACTATCGTCGCCTGAACCAGGTGACAGTGAGGAACAAGTATCCGCTGCCACGGATTGATGACCTCTTCGATCAGCTCAAGGGAGCGCGGTGGTTCTCGAAGATAGACCTCCGGTCAGGCTATCATCAGCTCAGAGTTCGAGACGAGGACGTGCAGAAGACGGCCTTCAGGTGTCGGTATGGCCATTATGAGTTCTTGGTTATGCCGTTCGGCGTAACCAATGCTCCAGCAGTGTTCATGAGCCTCATGAACAGGATCTTCCAGCCATACCTCGACCGATTTGTCGTGGTCTTCTTTGACGACATTTTGGTATACTCGACGACTGAGGAGAAGCATGCCTACCACCTGCGAGTTGTGCTAGACACACTCCGAGAGCACCAGCTTTATGGCAAGCTCTCAAAATGCCAGTTCTGGTTACGTGAGGTCCATTTCTTGGGGCACGTCATTTCTGAGGCGGGAGTTGCAGTGGATCCCGCGAAGATCGAGGCAATGCTAGCTTGGGAGCCACCCAAGAGCGTGACAGAGGTGCGGAGCTTCTTGGGCCTAGCGGGATATTATCGGAGATTCGTGCCAGACTTCTCCAGAGTTGCAGCACCACTCTCATCCTTGACGAAGAAGGGGAAACCCTTCGTGTGGTCAGACAGATGTCAGCAGAGCTTCCGGGAGCTGAGACAGAGATTGACCAGCGCACCTATCTTGAGGTTGCCTGAGGAGGGAGTTGGGTACGTAGTTTACTGCGATGCATCAGGGACTGGACTCGGGTGCGTCCTGATGCAGGAGCGGGCCGTGATCGCCTACGGATCACGTCAGTTGAGGCCGCATGAGCAGAACTACGCCACTCATGACCTGGAGTTAGCAGCAGTGGTCTTCGCTCTGAAGACTTGGCGGCACTATCTGATGGGCGAGCGCTTCACGGTCTTTTCTGACCACCAGAGTCTCAGGTATATCTTCTCTCAGAAGGACCTGAACCTGAGACAGCGGAGATGGCTTGAGTTCCTCCAGGACTATGACTTTGAGATAGTCTATACTCCTGGGAAGGGGAACGTGGTAGCCGATGCCCTCAGCAGGAGGACGGGCATTCAGCTACTTGAGGAGGCGACGGAGCAGCTAGCCTCCTTGCAGATATCCTTCGTGGATAGAGACGGAGCAGCCTTTCTTCAGTCTCTCACAGTCTCTCCTCCACTTCTACAGCGGGTCAGAGAGGCTCAGTGTGGGGACGCTGACTGTGAGACCCGGCGTGCACTGATATCCTCAGGTCAGGCGCCTGGTGGTTTCTCCCTTGGAGCAGAGCACGACATCCTTTTCAGAGGGCGTACCTTCGTACCAGTTGCTTTACGAGAGGAGGTACTGAGAGAGTTTCACACTTCTCCCTTGGCGGTGCATCCCGGAGTGGCGAAGATGTACCAGGATCTCAGACGACAGCACTGGTGGCCGGGCATGAAGAAAGCTGTGGCAGAGTTCGTTTCACGATGCCTCACCTGCCAGCAGGTGAAGGCAGAGCACCAGGTACCAGCAGGCTTGGTACAACCCTTGGAGGTCCCGGAGTGGAAGTGGGACGGCATATCTATGGACTTCGTGACTGGACTTCCACGTACTTCCAGAGGTCACGACTCCATTTGGGTGATTGTCGACCGACTCACCAAGTCGGCACACTTCTTACCCATCAGAGAGCAGGGCTCAGTGGAGAGCTTGGGACGTCTTTACGTCCAGGAGATCGTACGGCTTCACGGTGTGCCATCGACTATCGTCTCCGATCGAGATGCTCGTTTCACTTCCCGGCTTTGGAAGGGGTTGCAGGAGGCGTTCGGGACGCGGCTCCATCTGAGCACAGCCTTCCACCCTCAGACGGATGGACAGACGGAGAGGACCATACAGACACTCGAGGACATGCTCCGTGCATGTGTTCTCGACTTTGGTCGCAGCTGGGAGGACCACCTACCCTTGGTGGAGTTCGCGTACAACAATAGCTACCACTCCACCATCGGGATGGCACCATACGAGGCGTTGTACGGCAGACCCTGCAGATCACCGTTGTGCTGGACAGACCCTGGGGAGTCAGCACTCGTGGGACCAGAGATGGTCCGAGCCACGACAGAGAAGGTCCAGATCATCCAGGAGAGGATGAGGACAGCTCAGAGCCGGCAGAAGTCATATGCTGACAGGAGGCGGAGGCCACTAGAGTTTGAGGATGGCGACCACGTCTTTTTGCGTGTCTCACCTCGACGTGGTTTACGGAGATTTGGCCGAGGCGGCAAGTTGTCTCCACGCTTCATCGGGCCTTTCCAGGTCCTCATCAGGATAGGAGAGGTGGCTTATCGCCTGGCTCTACCACCTCAGTTGCACCGGGTGCACGACGTCTTCCACGTGTCTCAGCTGAGGAGATACGTGCACGACCCGACGCACATCATCGACTTTGGGGAGCTGGACGTGGACGATGGGGCGACTTTTGCGGAGGTCCCAGTGGAGATCGAGGATCGACAGGAGCGGGTCCTACGTGGGCGGTCGATTCCTCTTGTGCGCATCAGATGGCAGCACGGGAACCTCCAGGAGAGCACTTGGGAGCGGGAGGCTCAGATGCGTGCTCAGTACCCCCATTTGTTCCCCTAGTTTTTGATGTATCTTTACGGGGACGTAAAGCCCTGAGGTGGGAGTAATGTAAAGACCCGCAAATTTCAAGGAAATTTTTTTTCTTAATTTTCTTTGGAATTTTACAAGAGCGCAGCTTCAGACGGCACCTGATTCCGAGGCCCGGTGTGCCCGGAATCAATTTCCGAAGTTTGGCTCGGGTACGTTCAGTGAACGGACGAGCGGGTTTTTCTATCTTTTGAAATGGTGCCCGGAATCAAATTCTGAGGGCACCGATGAATTCGCAGCGCTGGTATTTGCTTAGAAACGCCTCTTCCGGAGTTGCGTTTGCTCAGACGTGGTTTTTAAATTTTACGGCTTTAAGTCAGAAATAAAATAAAGTTTGTGCGACAACTTTATTTTATTTCACTTAAGCTGCTTGGAAGCCACTTGAAGTCACTTAATGGCGGCTTGAACTGAGTTGAACTGGATAGGATGCTATCCAGAAATATCCTACCCCTTGGTAGGATATTTGTGCGGTGGGACCCGCACGAGCCCCGCCGTTTCTTTCGCTAAGTAACGCACCCGCGAAAACCCGTCAAAGTAACTGAAAAGTCAACCGACGCGTTTTCTTTAATTCTTAACAGACCATTTAATTGGGCTGTTTCTTTCGTGAATTAAATGGGCTGTTTTATTCGTTGAATTAATTCAACGAATTAAGTGGGTCGTTACTTACGCGTTTTGCGTTTGTTGGCAAAATAATAAAATAGACGAACTCGTCTATTTTGGAGGATTGCTATTCCTCTGAGCCTCCACCCTCTCCGCGAAGAACGCGAAGAACGCGAAGAACGCGAAGAACGCCGGCGACCGGAATTCGACGACGCACACCGAGATCTGCGACGTCGACGAGATCTACCCGCGACATTCTTCGGCGACGCCTCTTCTTCCGCGGCGAACGTGCGATCGGCAACAAAGGTGAGAATCGGATCTTTTATTTCTCCCTTTTTAAATTTCAATATCAACGGATTTAAACTAATTAAATCCGTTTGATCTTGATCCGGAGATTGGCGACGCGACGCCGGATACCGCGACGACGCGACGATCTCCTTCCTCCGCGACGAGCGATTCCGCGACGACCCCTCGTCCGACGACGACGACAAGGTAAGGGATGTTGGATTGTTTTATCTTTTTCCCCGTGTTTATTCTTTTTAAGTAAAGAACAAAATCTCCGACAATTTTAATTTAATTAAAATTGTTGTTGATTTTCCCTCCCGGTGACGTTTATGACTAACGCGGAGGGTGCGGGTCTAACGAACAAGACCCGGCAACCCTCCGCCGATCTTCTCTTTTTGGTACGGATTTGGCGGACGACGACGAACCGTGCGGCAAGGGCAATTTGTTGGTTCCGCAGTGAAGATCGTCCCCCGGGAGGAGCATCGGCGCAGACGGGAAAGAAATCGGGCCACCGGAGCATCTCCGGCGGCCCGCGGAAGGCGGCGGCGGCGCGGGTCGCCGGCGCGGCGGCGCCGGCGACCGGAGGCGGCGGCGCCCGGCGCGCCGCCGTGGAGGAAGCCCGCCGCGGCTGAAGCCGCGGCGGCAACGGCGGCCGGTTCCGCGGCCGCGCGGAACCGGGACGGACGCGGCGGCCCGGCCGCGTCCGCGTGACAAGCGGCCCCCCGCGGGGCCGCGTCTCCTTCAAAGCCGCGGGTCAACCCCGCGGCGGCGGCAGTTCGGCCGCTCGGCCGAAGCCGAGCCGGCCGGTCCGGTCGGCCGGGCCGCGCCCAGGCCGGACCGGACCCGGCCGAGCCGGTTCGGGCCGGGTCGGGCCGACCCGGTTCGGCCGACCCCAGGGGGGGTTCGGGCCGGGTCGCCCCGGGCCCAGTACCCCCGTTTCGGGCCCTCTACGGTCTTTCGCCCATATCTTGGGCCTGGGACCTCCGATTGACGAACCGTCAGCGGCTACGCGATCCTTGGATCGAGACGGTCGTTTCGGTATATTATACCCAAGGTTTCGGAAGACTTTGGGTTCGGCCGGGTTGGTTCGTACACGAAGCCAACCGGGCCCTCGGAGCGGAAACGCTCATAACTTGAGCTACGGACGTCCGAACGACGTACCGTCAGCTGTGGTAGTTTCCTCTAAGTGAGACGGAACTTTTGGCATACTCCGCCCGAGGATCGGATACAGGCGGAGTACGGTCGGGTTGGTTTTGCCCTAAAAACCAACCGGGCCCCTGGGACGAAAATGCCAATAACTCTCAGACCGGGCGTCCGATTGACGCGCCGACTGTCGCGTTGAGATCCTGTTGTCGATACGGAACTTTTGGATACATCAACTTCGGACTACGTGTCAGTTGATGTATCAGCCCCTCGGCTCGTGGAGCGGACCCTCCTAAACGAGCTCGCTACGTGCGGGAACCCTAGCGCTGGCTGTGACCTCGACGACAGAGCAGAGATCCTTCGTGGACTGCGACAACGGCAGAGCAGAGATCCTCCGTGGACTGCGACGACGGCAGAGCAGAGATCCTTCGTGGACTGCGGCGACGACTGTGCAGAGATCCTCAGTGGACTGCGTCGACTACTGCACTCAGCGATCCCATGTGGATCAGTGCCTACAGGTTCTGTGTGAGCCCGATCCTACGTGGGTCCTTACTACCGGTTCTGTGTGAGCCACTGCCTACAGGTTCTGTGTGAGCCCGATCCTGTGTGGGTCTTCTGCGGGGGTTAGTACCTATCGATCCTTCGTGGGTCCGACGAATTAGATGGATCAGTGATCGTCTTTGACGTCATCTGAAAAAGTATACCTGGTTGAGCTGAATCTTATGTTACTCTCCTTTGTGGATTGTGTTGAACCATCCTTTGTGGATTTACTGTTTACTCTCCTTTGTGGATTTGAGTCTTGCTTTCCTTTGTGGATTGAGTTGTTCTTGAGCTCGTGAGCAGAGCTAGAATTGGGGACTTAGGTATATGTATGGGCATATACCTAAGTCAAGTCGGATGTTACTTCGTGATTGCATCTTTCTTTTGTGCTATATCCTTTGTGGATTTCGGGAGACCTTCGGGGGTCTCGGGGTCCTTACTGAGTAGTTGTACTCACCCCTGCACGGGCTATGCCCGCACCTTGTTGTGTTGGTTGCAGATGACGGACAGCGCTGATCACGGTTGGGGCGTGGAGCAGGACGGTACCTGGAGGTGGACCACTGGTCGGGACGTACTCGGAGCGGACGTGGGACCCGAGGAGCCTGGAGGCTATCTGTACCCACCCTTCAGGTGGGATTGCCAGTGGACGACACGAGGCCGCCGTCTTTTCTTCAGTTGCTGTACTTTACTTTTCAGTTGTACTTTACAGTTGGGCTTGTATTTCCGGCCCCCTTTACCTTTCTGCCCTTTACTTTCCGCTTGCTGACTCTGTGTGGTTGTTACTTATAAAGGCAATGCCTTCCCTGTTTACTGGGATTTTACGCCTTGGTGCTAGTCGCCAGCCCCTGGCCTATGGAAGGCGGGCTTGGGGTAGTCACGGCACGGGCCCCGAGGACGGGTCGTGACAGTAATATCCATGTACGTCAAGCTTAGTGTCTCTACAGTTGGTATTAGAGGCAAAGGAGGTAGGAATGTATCTGATCCTTGGGAACTCTCACATGTGAGCGTTGGACGAAGCATGGCTCTCCACCCAAGGGCTTCATGAGGAAATGGCTGCCACTGGGGATGGTGGTGTGTCCCGCCCAGGGGGTGTAGCCGCCCATGGAGTGCCCTGATCGGTTTCAATTATAGTCCACTGGAAGTAATTCCAGACCGCTACAATGTGAGTTTAAAAAAATTGTGCCTACTCCATCCTTACATCACCTATGGCTCAATAAACCATGTATTTAACATTTATTATAAATTATCATATTTTACTTTTCATGAAAAATTCACATATTTTAAAAAAATCACAGAAAATCCATGATATTTTTTTTGAAATGAAGAACTCAAAAAAGGATTCCATTTTATCAAAATATTTTTCTAAATATGTGAAATTTAATTTCTAAATAAAATCATTATTTACTTGATAAATACATATTTTATATTTAAAAATGCTTTTATAATACATTCAAAAATTAACTATGGTATCATAAAATTATCATAAAATCATAGGACAAAAAAATATTTTTTAGGAAACTATTTTATGAAAACTAATTAATTAATTAATTTAAAATTATAATTAAATATTTATCACTCACAAAAATACGAGTACTTAATTAATAATTTATAAAATATTATACTTCATTTATAAGGTTCCTAAATTTTATTTATACTTTCATTAGTGAGTTTACTATTCATAAGGATATATTACTATTCATAATGGTAGGTTACTATTCATAAGGGTAAGTTATTGTTCACTAAAAATTATGATTCTTCTACTAGACTCCAAAAGTCACCCTGAACGCAACAGTGTATGTCATATTTTCGAAATTCAAATCAAAGAAGTGGGAAAATTATGTTTATTGGCTCAGTTATAATAATTTTTTTTGTAGAGACTCATTGTTTCATGCATTCAATATTAAATTTATTTTTAAATCCTTGGGGTGTTACATTCTCCCCTACTTACAAAAATTTCGTCCTCAAAATTTTTAAATTGAATTACAAAAGGTAATGGTTGGTACTTGAAAATTCCTTTATGGGAAACCCATATAAAAAATATGGTTAAAATATCCTCTAAATAAGAGGGAAAGGGAAATTCATTAGTTACTACAAAACTATGTATTCTAATTCGATAAAATGGTTATGGAAGAATAATCAAACATCATGTTTTATGGAAAGTGATAAAGAAATTTCTTAGATAAAATATCATTAACCAAAAACAATAAACTACAGTTATAAAAAAATGATTACAGGACAAATTTTTTGTTTAAGACTATTTTCCTAGAGTTAAGGAATTATTCCACTCTATAAGAGTATAAATATATGTTTCTATTTCATAAACACAATTTTATCCTTTTTTTGTGACTTGAAATATCTATAATTCCTCTCTTAGTGCAGGTTTCATCATGTTGTGACATTAAACTCTAAATCCCCATACAATGATCAACTTTAAAAATTTCATAAATGGTTTAACTTTCCAAATGATTATGATCTAACACTTTAGAATCATTCCCATATCCATCCTTGCTAGATCCATGTACATGGGGTCCTTGGAAATCCTCATTTTGTTTAAAACTCTATGATCCATCCTGATCAATGAATCTGCTATACTATTTTCCTTTAATAAACATGAAGTAGACCTAAATTTTTATATTCCAAACATGTGAATATCTTCATCATGTATCCTCTTAAAATATGGTAATAAATCAAATTACCATAAAATTATATTGGAAACATGAAATCATCCTTACAAATGCTATTGGATATATTCCTTATATCTATAAATGTTGTAAAACCCATCAATAATAGTATAGACCACTTGTAGACAAGTCAGTAATCAGTTTTGAGGTAGTGAGTTGCAACATCCCAGTTCTGGGTGTCACCCAAGGGTGCCCTGTACCTGGTTGGTCACATAGCCTCATGCGCATTTCTCCGAACGCCAGAGGCTGTCAACTAGCAGTGAGGGCATTGAGTGTGATAGTGGGGAAATAATTCCCTCATTGGTAGAGCATGCCAAGTGGAATAATAAATAATAAATAGTAGTAGAAGCAAAATACCATACAAAAAGTAAACATTGGAAGACTGAATGTAAATAAAAACTGGAGAATATATATCAATGATGCATGTCACATATGTCTAGGAAATAATCCAAACACGAAAATATGTTGGAAATATAACTGAACCAAAGTAAAAAGAAAACAGAAAAACTCTAGCATCATCACAAGCCTAAGTTTAGTCCTATACTCTCTATCTCTAACCAACCAATCATGTACTTGAGGAAGATGAGTTCTTTCCATTATCTACACCTACAACCATATAATCTGTTTGGATAAATAAACATGACCCAAAAAGGGTGTAAGATGAATCCCAATAGGCAACCACCATAAGATATGTGCCTAAATGTTAGTGAGTATATATAACATGTAATAATAGAAATGTAGCAAAGAACTAAGAGTACACAAAAGTAAACAATCCTACAGTTTCCATTTAAATTCATTAGAATTTTATGTTCATCATTTAATCAAGTAAGTATCACAATACGTATCTTAGAAGACTACCTAATAGGACCAAATCCAAGCTGGTGCTTTGGCTTGGTAGACAAATCACAAACATTCAATATTTATGTTAACCCTCTGGGTATCTCACATAGTCTAACCCCTCTAGTTAAGTAATGTAATAAAATTGAAAAGTCACTCTGAGGAAGCACTCACCGTCAATTACCCCTATGGTATTTCCACAACAACTAAAGACTCTATGAAGAAGCACTCAACATCAATTCCCCCTATGGTCTCCTAATGTAAACTATAGACACTCTAAGGGAGAACTCATTGTTAATACCCTCTGTGGTCTCGTAGCGTGAAATATAACAGACACTCTGAGAAATCACTCAACGTCAATTCCCCCTATAGTTTAACTACACCAAGTTCTTATAGCCCTGTGCAATTCAATCATGCATATATGATATCAATAAGTCAAAAATAATCTCAACTAATAAATGGATAAACAATTCCAAATCATATCACAAGCATTTAACAATAATCAAAAGGAATTTTTTTCTATCCTATCAAGCAAGGCAAGGAAACAAGGTCCGGCTCATAGAAAATTTGAACTAAACATACCTAAACATTAAAACAAGTAAACAAACCCATGGGGTATTCCTTAAACATGAAATTTCACATAATACCACAACAACAAACCCTTAAAACAATAATCAATCTCAGGAACGTAAAATAGGGTTTAATTTCCTTAACCTGAAATACCCAAAACATGGGTAATTGGCACTTTAGAATATAAAACATAAAGAAAACCAAATAAATGCAACAAAAAACCTACCTCAACATTGTATGAAGAAAAATCTCAAAATCCGGCCCTTGAATCATCCTAGAATGTTGTAGATCTACAAAAGGTCAAAAACATTCAAAATTTAATAACTCACAAAAGAAGAGGAATCAGGAGGAGAGGCTATAGAAAAATAAAGGACTCACTGGTGGGATTCCAATTCACCCTCCACAGATCGAATTAGACCTTGTACGGAGAAACAATGGCTTAGAGAAGAATCAGTGATTCCAGATGCTCCTTCATGAGGCATATCCATAAGAAGACATTTCTGGGGGTTAGATGAGACCATGGTCTGTTTAGTAAAATAATTTTTTTACATGGAATGTACTATTAATGAACACATGATTCTTTTTCATCAACCGACCCCCCAAAATTAGCGGTATGCCATGTCACCCCACACAACCATGTCTTAGCCATTACACACCCAAGACAAAGCTGTATGTAGTAACATGGTACATGTCGTATACTTATAAGTACATGGTGTGTTTATAGAAAATTTACAAATTCTCCCATTTTTCATTAAAATAATTTAAATCAAGATCCATACCTGAAATGAAGATCTAGGTTCTTACAAACTTCCCCCTTTAAATAAATTCATCTTTAAATTTTCCCTAATAAGGTGGCGAAGGAGAATCATTGAACAACTCTGGACACTGTGATCATACATCGATTTCCATTTCCCAAGTCTCATCCTACACTCAGTCGTGATGCCACAACATTCGTACCAGAGTAACATACTAGCCCTGGAGAACCTTCATGCTATGATCAACAATCCGGATAGGATTCTCCTCGAACGATGTGTCCAACTCCAACTAAACCTCATCTGGTTGAAAAAAAGGAGACGGGTCTAAGAAGTAGATGTATTAGCTAAGAAACATGGAAGACGTTGTGCATAGCCCGATACCTCTAAGGTAACTGCAAGCAATAGGCAACCGGACCTACTCTCTCCAAGACCTCAAACGGCTCAATGTATCTCAGTGAAAGCTTTCCCCGTCTCTTAATCCTCGTATGTCTCAACCTTGGTGTGACACATAGGAAAACTTGGTCTCTAACCTCGAAATCCAATGGTCATCTCTGATGATTAATATAAGACTTCTGCTGAGACTGCACAATATCCATCATCTTTTGAATCAACTCCACCTACTTAGTGGTATCCTAGACAAGATGAGGTCCCATCATAGCTACGTCTCTTACCTCTAGCCAATATAGGGGTGATTGGCATAGCTTATCGTACAAAACCTCATATGATGCCATCTTAATCATCACTTAAAAACTATTATTTTAGGAAAACTCTACTAGGGGTATGTGTCTCTCCCAAGAAACCCCAAAATTTAGGACGCATGCTCGAAGCATGCCCTCTAACACCTGAATCATATGCTCTTACTGGCCATCAATCTGGGGATGGTAAGTTGTAATGTAACACCCCCAAATGATAAAGGGCTAAATGACTAAATGATATGACTCATTTCAACAAGGTTCACCTTCCTTTTCGGGAGAATACCTGATTATAACTCCACAGTTAAGCCTGTTTGGCCTGGAGTAGTGATCAGGATGGGTGGCCTTCTAGGAATTTTTCCAGGGTGTATGTGAGTGAGGAAAAAGCACACTAGAAAGGACATGTGTTGGCCTGTGGGGACAATCATTAATCAGATAACCCGTTCAGACATGTGGATGGGCCCCAGGGTGGGGACCACTTTTCTGCGGGGAAATTGGGGGTACCTGGCGGGCCAGGACCCGATGTCTATTTTAAAGATGGGGTGTCTGTGCTGCCACCGGGACCCAGCTGTTAAATGTACTCATAATTACCTATGTAACCAAAGCCCTCTGTAGTCCATTCTAGACACGATAAGTAAAACATGCATATATGTATGAAACAATAGAGCACAAAATCCCATGCAACTGTACAATCTCTCAGATGTACAACTTTCTAAGCTCATCAACACTGAAGTTATCCTTGATCGGTAAGAAGTGTGAAACCTCAGTGAGTCTGTCAATGACAACCCAAACTGCATCATTCCCTCAAGGTGACAAAGCACACTGGAAAGGACATGTGTTGGCCTGTGGGGACAATCATTAGTCAGATGACCCGTTTGGGTATATGGATGGGCCCCAGGGGGGGAACTTGTCTGCAGGGCAACTGGTAGTACCTGGAAGGCTAGGACCCGAGGGCCATTTTACAGGTGGGGTGTCTGTGCTGTCACCAGGACCTAGTTGTTACATGTACTCAGAAGTACCTATATACCCAAAGCCCTCTATATTCCCAAAAAAACATGATAATTAAAACATGCATCTCTGTCTGAAACAATAGAGCACAGAATCCCATGCAACCGTATAATCTCTCCGATGTACATCCTTCCAAGCTCATCAAAACTGAAGATCTCCTTAATCGGTAAGAAGTGTGAAAACTATGTGATTCTATCAATGAAAACCCAAACTTCATCATTCCCTCAAGATGAAAAATAACACTAGAAAGGACATGTGTTTGCCTGTGGGGACAATCATTAGTCAGATGACCCGTTTAGGAATGTGGATGGGCCCTACGGTGGGGACCACTTGTCTGCGGGGCAACTGGTGGTACCTGACAGGCCAGGAACCGATGGGCATTTTAAAGGTGGGGTGTCTATACTGTCACTGGGACCCAGTTGTTACATGTACTCATAAGTACCTATGTACCCAAAGCCCTTTGTAGTCCCTATCAAACACGATAAGTAAAACATGAATCTCTGTCTAAAATGATAGAGCACAAAATCCCATGCAACCGTACAATCTCTTAGATTCACAACCTTCCAAGATCATCAACCCTAAAAGTATTCTTGGTCGGTAAGAAGTGTGAAACATCTATGAGTCTTTCAATGAAAACCCAAACTACATCATTCCCTTGAGGTGACCTCGGTAAACCTATCACAGAATCCATCACGACATCTTTCCCCTTCCACTTGGGAATGGGTAAAGGCGGGGTGTCTGTGCTGTCACTAGGACCCAGTTGTTACATGTACTCAGAAGTACATGTGTACCCAAAGCCCTCTGTAGTCCCTGATAGACATGAGAAGTAAAACATACATCTCTATATAGAATGATAGAGCACAGAATCCCATGCAACTGTACAATCTCTTAGATGTACAACCTTCCAAGATCATCAACACTAAAGGTCTCCTTGATCAGTAAGAAGTGTGAAACCCTTGTGATTCTGTCAATGAAAACCCAAACTGAATTATTCCCTTGAGGTGACCTCGGTAAACCTATCACAAAATTTTTTGCGACATATTTCCACTTCCACTCAGGAATGGGTAAAGGCGGGGTGTTTATGCTGTCACTGGGACCAAGTTGTTATATGTACTCAGAATTACCTGTGTACCCAAAGCCCTCTGTAGTCCCTACCAGACACGAGAAGTAAAACATGCATCTCTCTCTGAAATGATAGAGAACCAAATCCTATGCAACCGTACAATCTCTCAGATGTACAACCTTCCAAGATCATCAACATTAGAGGTCTCCTTGATCGGTAAGAAGTGTGAAACCTCTGTGAGTCTATCAATGACAACCCAAACTGCATCATTTCCTCGAGGTGACCTCGGTAAACCTGTCACAAAATCCATCGCGACATCTTTCTACATCTACTCGAGAATGGGTAACTCCTATAAAATCCCTACTGGTCGTTGATGCTCTGCCTTCACCTACTGGTAGGTGGAACATCTCACAAATAAACCAACAACATCCCTCTTCATACCTGACCACCAATATTGACTGTGTAAATCTCGATACATATTGGTGACACCAGGATGAACTACCCATGCTAAGGAATAAAAATCCTACATCAACTCCTAACATATGTATGCTGACACCCATACACATCCATGAAAGCATAAGACCTCATCCTTTCCTATAGTCCACCCAGGAGTAGGGTCATCTTCTAACACACTCTCCTGTAGGACCAGGCCTTCAGAATTTGATAGCTTCCTCATTTTCACTCGATCTATTAGAGTAGAGGTAACATCTATAGAAGAAAGAAACGCCTACCCCTATCTGTCGTGTACCTCCAAAGGCATTTCAGAGAACATGAAATAAACTTGTACATACTATTGTAGGAAAAAGAGTTGAATAAATAATTCCATAATAAAACATAATAATGGGTATTCTACTAGTCTAATAACCACATAAAATTTCAATTACTAGCTTCATAATGAGGGAATTCATAATGCAGAACATCATAACAATACCATCAAGGCCTCATGCCAAGAACATAAATAATCATACTATCAAGGCCTTGTTCCAAGACTATAGTTTGTCTCATGAGACCTACCGATGCACCAAGGGGCTATAGCGGGCCCCTCCTGACACATACTCATTCCAATGAATTTACCATATGAATGAGGATCAACACAAACAACATGCACATTCATATTGAAAATAACATATGAAATGTGAATAACTTTTGCCAATCATTAAACACAAACACTAACCATTCAGAGTAATATGGTGAATGGTTTGAAGATAGCACATACACAATGAAATTAATCATAAACCATTAAATAAAACATGGTGGATGATATCATAGGATATAAAACTCAATTAAGTACAATACTCAATAAAGTATGTTGACATAGATGAAGATACTTTTAAAAGAGACCATTGAAAAATCTTTGAATAAATAATCCTTAAACATTCCAAAGTGTCCCATACCACCTTGAAACACTCAAATCATAATCCCTTAGAAATAATGAGAATAATGATACTATTTATTTGATATATCAATGAGAAGTAAATAAACCACAAGAAAGAAATAAGTAGTGAATAATTCATATATCTCATAAAAGTTAAAGTGAGATGAGAAAAATTCTTTTTACTCTGGAAAGAAGAGTAATTTTTGAAAATAGATTGTATTTGTCATGAAATCAGATTTTAAACATATATATCCCATAAAATAAAACGTAATGTCATTGAAATTATATTTTAGGCTTAAATAAAGTCTTATTGAGGTAAAATCATTTAAAAAGAGTTTTTAAAGAAGCTTTATAAATAAAACATTTTAGTGTGGTTTAAGGAAAATATTAAAGGATTTTAAAGCACCAAGGCATGTTTGATTTTATAAAACCATAAATGAACCAAAATAGATATATAATTTAAAAATGTGTGATTTTATAAAGATAAATATGTCTTAAAATATATTATAGAGAGAACTTCAAAATAGGTAATAATTCGATAAGTTCCATGAACCGGGCTTGCATTTCAAAACAATTTCATTAAAAATTGTTTTAAAAAATGTAAATCACCATAAAATAAAGAAGGATTTTTATTATTAAAAATATATATAACATTAAAACAGAAATTATTAGGTTTAAATAGGAGTAAATAATAATTTCATTGAGGTTATTAGAGAATCAGAGCAACCCGAATGAAAATGGAGGTTCAGGTAGAAAATACTTAAAACTTGGTAATCAATTAAATCATATGCCCAAAACTAATAATCATCAAATTATAAATTTAATATCATGAAAATAAATATATTAATTATTTGAAACATCAATGTGAATTATACATACAACATACACAAGTAGTAGTAGTGAATACGGAATATCTCACAAAAATGGAAGTGAGATAAAGAAACCCCTACCTTAAGTCCAAAGGTGTTATCCACTTGATTTTAATGATCTGAATAATAAAATTTAGTTTCACTAATTAATAATTCTATATCATCCTATTAATTTAATTCATTTATTATAACATTTTTAGGATCATTCATGGCCTTTTTTATGGGTTAAGAGGTTCAATTTCACTGTTTGGGTCCGTTTGTTTCATGGTCGGTATACTTATATACTTGAATAGTGAATCGTGTAAAATGAGGATGGTTGTCCAGAATTGAAGATATATTTTATTATTGAAAATAAATAAGTTTAAATGGTTTTTAATTTCATTTGGTTACTTGGAGTGAAGATGAATCATTATATAAATTATTTAATGATAACTGTTTGGGTTAATTAGCGGGTTTTGAACACAAGGAACTCATTTTACTTTATAAATAAAAACCATTGTAAAAAAAGAATACATAACACTAAATGAGACATAATAAATATATTACAGTATGGTTCAACCATAATAATGGTTTGAAGACCATAATTGAAGATGGTAATAGAAATTGAAAACCCATCATCCTTGAATGTGTTAAATTAGTACACATCGGATGGTCTTTTTTACTATTAGCCTAAAAGAAGGGTAAAGGGGATCTGATAATAACTTATTCCATCATCATAAAAAAATTGTAGTACATGTAAGGTACTGGAGTTTTTATAACATTTGGGTGATGAGTTATGAGAATATAAAAGAAAACAAAGGAACTTGAAAAGAAAGTAAAAGAATTGAAAATAGGAATTTACCGCTTGAATTAATCTTTCTTGAGAGCCTCTTTTGGGGAGAGGATTTGATATTTTTATGAGAAAAAGGTCTTATAGACATGGGGTAGGAGATTGGAAGGATATTTTGGAATAATTTATATAAGTCACAAGTCTTGATAGGAGTTAATAGAAGAGGTAAGGAGGGGTGGTATTTATAGTGGAGGAGAGGAGGGGTTTCTCATTATTTTAATCATTAGTTTAATATTTTTTCTCAAGAATATGAATAATATTAATATATGTGACCAAAAATAGTAATATTTGTATATGAGTTAGCACCAAGTGTTCCTAAATCATCCTTACATCAGCTATGACTCAATAAACCAGGTATTTATCATTTATATTAAATTATCGTATTTTACTATTCATAAAAAAATCTTGTATTTTATAAAAATACAAAAAATTAACCCTAACCATTTTCTGATGCTTATAATATAATAATAGAATCTATTTTATCAGAATAATTTTCTAAATATGTGAAATTTAATTTTTAAATAAAATCATTATTTACTTGAAAAATACAGATTTTATATTTATAACTGCTATTATAATACTTTTAAAAATTAACTCTGGTCTCATAAAATTATCCTAAAAGAATAGGACAAAAAAATATTTATTTAGAAACCCATTTTATAAAAATTAATTAATTAATTAATTTAAAATTGTAATTAAATATTTATCACTCATAAAAATACAAATACTTAATTAATAATTTATAAAATATTCTTCTTCATTTATATGGTGCCTAAATTTTATTTATACTTTCATGGGTTAGGTTACTATTCATAAGGGTCATATTAATATTTATAAGGGTAAAATTTCTATTCATAAGGGTATATTACTATTCATTATGGTTGGTTACTATTCATAAGGGTAGGTTACTATTCACAAAAAATCGAGTTTGTTCTATCAGACTCCAAAAATCACCCTAAACACAACCGTGTATGACAGATTTTTGAAATTCAAATCACAAAAGTAGAAAAATTAGGTTTATTGGATCAGTTATAACAAAGTTTTGTTTTTTAGAGACTTATTGTTTCATGCATTCAATATTAAATTTATTTGTAAATTCTTTGGGTGTTACATTGAGGGCCTTTTTAGTAGAATTTAGGATGATATGTAATTATTAATTTAATAAATTATATATACTTCTCATTATTTAATTTAGAATTTTTATAAAACCTAATTTTTAAATAAATTTAAAGGTTTTTATTTGACACAAACGAATTTATCAATTTCTAAAACATAATTAATATTTTTTTTAAAATATTAATAAAATCGTTTAATTTTAAAAAGATATATATTTTTTTAAAATTTGATTTTTTCTATATATTATGTATTTTTATCTTAATAAAATAAATTAATCACTATTGAATAATTAATTTTATGAAATTTGTTGATAATATATATATATATAAATAAATAAACATTCATTTAATTATTTTCACATAGAAAGGATTAAGAATAAATTCCTTTTATGATTAAAAATACCTTATTTTTAATTTTTTCCCATGTAATGATTTTTTTTAAATAGTTTTTTTCTCTTTTTTAAATTGAATAAAATATAATTGATTTCATAATTTTAATTTTGATTTATAAATTATTTCATTTGTTCAATTTCATTTTAAGGAATAAAAATAAGCTACCAAGGTAAAAAATAGTCACACCTGTAAATGCTAAAATATGAAAAATGTGTTAAATCAAAGGGTAAAATCCTAAAATATCATAAAAAATATATTTATATAAGATTATTAGTGATCTATCAATATGAACTCATTAAATATTTATTATTTTTCAAATATGGATCCACTTTCCTTGAAAATGACTTTTTTTATATTAAGTAATAATTATTTACAAAAATACGACTCCTATCACTTATAAAACGATTCCTCCACCACCCATTAAAATATACACCTGAAATTATAATTTCCCTCCATAATAAACCATTTTAAACTTCCCTAATAATCCTCTCTTAGGATGGTGTCATTCTCTCCTAACAGAGCTCTCTCTCTCTAGCTGTAGGGTTTCCTCTTCTCCAACCTTATCGGAGCCTTTTCCCTCCATTATTTTTTGGTTTCCTCCCATATCAATCTATCTTCATAAATTTTGGTGGATTCCTTATTCCTTTCACTTATTGTACCTTGCAGTAGGATTCATGACAGTTGGATATCCATTTTTATCTTCTCTTCTGATGGATTATATTCATTTTAGGGTTATTTCATCTCTTTACTTTCAGTTTTCCTTGCTGTTGTTCTTATATATTTCTCATATGTTTAATATCAATTTGAGTTCCCCAAATATTTCTTCCATTATCTTATCTCCTAAAACTTTGTGAAAACTCCACTATGTTTTGACTGGAAGGTGCTTTGGGGGTTTGAGATTAAGTTGGATTCGATGTTCGTTGGATCTTCTTGTTGGCCCTTTCACCCACCTCTACTCTTACCGCCTATCCCATTATATTAAACTCCTTCTCATTAAACTATTATGGTGTTTGTGGTAGTTTTGGGATTTTTTTGGTGGATAAATTCAGTGTCATGGGTGCATCTCAATAATGTAGCTCCGATAACCCAATCTTCTATTTAGTGGAGACTGCAAATTTTCAATTTTGGCATGTGGTTTTGTTCCTGTGACACATTTAGAAGTGGTGTGTTTTGCATTTTATTTGGTCTAATAAAAGAGGTTCATAGTTTTTATCCCCTAATTAATCTAGGTGTGTTTATTTTTTCTCTCTCCAATGATTCTTTCTATGAAGTTTAATGATGCAGTGAGCTACTCTTATGACATTTCTGGTGACGGCGTCAGCAATAGAGTGTTTGGTCCATTGGTTCAGGGAGGCTCTCGCATATTGAGGAAAGATGTGGTCGATCAGAGACTATGGTTTTATGGATCATCACTGTTATTTATCTTTGATGATGTCTTGTTCTTGTGTCCATTTTTTTGTGATGGTTTGGTTGAATGATTTTTGGGTTTCCATCCTCAATGATAACAACAGTGTTCAGTGATGGAGTTTTTTCTCGATGTCAATGATGTTTTGGTTTTTATGGTAATTTTTTTGAAGGATTATGTTTTATATGTCTATAAATATAGTGTAAATATCAATGGTTTTCTTCATTTTCTGATTTTTCCAAGGTTGGTTTCGATTTTTATGGTGAAGTTTTTATAGGAATGACTAAAGCATCTCTAACAATAAGGATGATAAGAATTTCAGTTGTTGGTTCTCACCAGTGTTGTGGATGATGATGGGGAGATTGGGTGTATTAGGGTTCATGTCTTGATGTTTTAGTCATCTCATAGTCTTTATCCTGATGTGGTGGTGTGGAAAATTTTTTGAAACATGAATTTGGTGGTGTTTTCCACATATATATTTTTTGATATTTTGAATTTGTGTTATTTCAAATTGTTTATGATGTTTTGAATTTGGTATTCAGAACATTTTGAGGTTCCTACTCAACTATAAAGTAGATTATGGAAAATAAAAAAAATATTTTTAGTAATATTCCTCTTTCATGCTGTATAGATTTTGGTCCTTATATATTTACCAAATTCCTTCAAAACGAAGAAGGTTTCCAAGTGGAAATACAATTTCTTCTTCTTAATTAATAACTTATTATCATTTGTTATCATTTATATTATTCATACACTTATTATTAATTATGATTTATATCTTTAATAACATATAAATAATATAATTATTCCTTTTAAAATATGTTATTATAATAAAATCACTTCATAATCACACTCATCCATTGATTATATATTGTTCTCGTTCGGGTTAGTTTTAAACAACTTTAATGATGTAATAAATTTATATCATGGATGGTTATGGAAACTTAATAAATGGTATGATGTGATATTAATAAGTAAATAATGATATGTTTTTGGTTCTATAATGGAAATACTAATGTTTAAATCATTGTTAATAGACCACCCTTTATTCATTGAAAATTACATAAATGAGCATGTTATGGATTCCATCTTGAGGATCCATCCCCAAAAAATATATTTAATTAGAAGAGAACTTCATAAATCATTATGGAAATTATATTAAATTATATTTAATGTTATAAATATTATATAACTATTTTATAACACCTTTTACCATGTTCAACATATTAAATTTGTTTTAGAGAAATTGACTGAAAAAGCTCAAGTGGAAAATGAGAGAAAAAACTATGCAATAAATGAATAAAATTTGATAAAAAATAAAAATTAAAAAATTAAATATAAAATTAAAATGATCTGAATCAAGTATTTAGTATTTTTTTGTTTTTAGGAGGTTAGATATATACACTAAGTGAGTTGAGGCTCGAGGTAAGAGAACTTCCAAAAATACATCTTTAATTTAGGCTATACTTTCTCTCTATCCACCTCAATTTGTATATCTATTTTTATCATTAAATTATTCTATATTTTTTATATATGTTCCTTACATATACACCTAGTTCAATTTATCTTTATTTACTAAGGTTATACATGTGTTTTAAGTTCTCTTGTCAATTCCTTCTTGTAAGAAAACCTGATTAAAGGGAATGTATCCTATTATTTTCTTCTATATAACACTATATTAAATGTTTTAATATTTTATTTTTTTTTGAAAATAATCTTTTTATTATGGAAAAATATTTTGTTTCATCACTCGATTAAAGAAAAACACAATGCACTTCCTTCTTTAAATTTTTTTTACTCATTCCTTAAAACACTATTTAAATGTTTCAATTATATACTTAATTATCAACCCATTATTATGATTTTTTATTCAATTTAACTACAAAATAATGTCAAATTATTATTTAATAAATTATAAATTTCCAAAAATATCTAATCCACACTTTTATTTAAAGTATTTATAATATTTCATTTGGTTATTATTTGAGATAAGACTATGTAACCCATTTATTTATCATAGGTTTTATCAGGATTATTCTTTATTTATGGTTTATTTTCATTTTTTGGAACACATATTAATGTAAATATTATGATTTTATGGGTTTACCTAGAATTATACAACCCCCAATTTATTGGATAATGTATTCATAACATGAGATACCATATAAGGTGCATGGAAATTTATATTAGAAAATTATGTTATATTATCTTGGTAGTGATACTTGAGTTATTCTTATGATGTCATGTTTTATATTATGTACACATTCTTATTATTCCACGATATTGTGATATATTCTATTTTATTTCATGATACCATGTGATTATATATGATCCTCCTCGTCCATGATGTCATTTTATTCCTCTTGAATATTGTGATCAAACTCCATGTTTATTACCACACTAGGCTTTATAGCTAATATTTTTATTTATATATGATCCCAAGGTATCCTATGAAGTAATATAAGTTTAAATGGATTTCCCAAATTATTTTGAAATAAATATGGTTTCCAAGAGTAGATATATATTTTTTATTTAAAAGTAATAACTTCTTATCATTATTTTTTATTTATCTTTATCATCCATCTTTTATTAATTCTAATTTATCTATTTAAAAATATCTAAATTATATCATTATGCTTCTATAATGATGACAAAACGATAAAATCACTTTCGAGAGGAGATATGAGTGTGACTTTGATTTCATCTTAGAGAACCATCCCCAAAACATCTATGAAATGAACCTATAAATTCACAAATCATTATGGAATTCTATTAAAGTATCTTTAATATTCTATATATTATGTAACTATTTTATAAGTCATTTGTACATGTTTAATATACTGAAGTAGTTTTAGAGGTATTAACTGAACAAACTCAAGTAGCCAATGAGAGAAAAAACTATATAACAAATGAATGTCATATGATAATAAATGAGCCCTAAAAAATAAAATATATAATAAAATAGTTCTGAATCATGTATTTATTAAAATAAATTTGGTTATTTAGGAGGTTAGATGCACAGACCAAGCAATTCGGGAACTAAGGTATGAGAACTTCCAAACTACCCTCTTTCCCTTAGGTTACACAAACTCTCTCTACCTTACTTTATCTATATATTTTTCTCATGTACTTACTATATATTCTATATATTTGTTCCCTACATATATACCTAGTGTAATTTTTCTTTATTTTATAGGGTTATACATGTTTTTAATTCTCATCATCAATTCCTTCTTTTAAGAATACCCAATTAAAGGGAAACTCTCTATCTCTTATTTTATTTCATGTAACACTCCATTAAATGTTACAATATTATATGATTTGTAAAAATACTATTTTTTTAGGACAAATATTGTATTTTATCACTGGTTTTATAAAGAACACTATGTATTACCTTTTTTAATTGTTCTTTACTCATTTATTAAAACTCAATTGAAGTGGTTCAATTTTATACTCACTTCACATTCTTATGATTTTATGAATTTTGATTTAACTCAACTATATAATCATGTATTATTATTCATTATTATATTATAAACATAAAAAAACTTTAATCCTATCTTTTACTGAGTATATTTATAATATTTTATTTGGTTATGCTTTAAGACAAGACTATGTAACACATTTCCTTCCCACAAGTTTTATTATGCTTATGATGTTTGTATGATTTATTTTCCTTATGTGGAATACATATTCATGTACATATTAGAATGTTATAGTAATAACAAAAATTATACATCCCCAAGTGCATTGGGTAGTGTTTTCATCTCATTAGATACTATGTATAGTGCATGGGAAATTATCCTATCACATTTCGTTATATTTACCTAGAAGTGATCCGTGACTTATTATTATGATGTCAGGTTTTATGTTTTTGAAACCTTATTTTGATTCCATGATAATTTTATATCCTATATTTATTTAATTATTCCATGTGATTATATATAATATTCATATTTTATGATATCATGTTGTGTCTCTTGAATCTTATGATTACACATCACGTTTATTCCCTTACCGGGGTCTATATCTCACCCATTTATTTATATATGGCCCCAGGGTATCCTATGAAATAATAAATGTTTAAATGGATTTAATATTACATTATAGAGATTGAAAATATATGGTTTGTATTATTATTAAGTTATCATATTATGTATCTAATATTCTAAAAACACCATACCTCAAGATTTATGGGTTATGTTTTATAAGTTTTTATGTTACAATCATGTTATAATATATGTATGATACTCTAGATACTCTAGTTGGTATTATTGAAAGATCTAGTTATTTTTTGGATTATGTTAGAGAATATAATAAGAAATAAGACATGAATAACCTAAATTGAAACCTAGAAACTCTTATTCAAGGATACACTTATCACTTATGAGTTTTTTTTAATTTTATTTTTCTTATAGTTTATAGATTTCATTTTATATTCTTTTTAATTTGAGTATTATTATCCCTAAATTTCCTTATTTTAGTATAGTTATTGAAATAGTATGAATCATTTAAATAAACTATGTGATGAACATGTAATAACTGTCCAAATAAGATTCAAAATATGATGGGGGTAAGAGTTGAAAACCTAATGATGATACTTGAACAAATGACTCAGGTTATTAATAATAACATGAATCATTTAGAACACCCTCCTTCTCCCAAGTGAGAAAAATATGCAGTTGAGTAATTTATGAGATAAAGACCTCCCACTTTTAGTGGATGTTCAGATCCCATGATTATTGAATAATGGATTAATTCCATTGAGAAGATATTATATTTCCTTTAATTCTATGATAAAGGGAAAGTTATATTGGTTATTTATCATTTATAGGGAGAGTCTAATGAGTTTTGGAAATAAATCAGTAATAAAAAACCCAAGGAATTGAATCAATGGAGTGAGATGCATTAAATATATTTTAATCCCATTATTTTATAATAATGGATTAATTCTTTTATGAATATATTTTCTATCATCAAGTGATCTAATAAAGAGAAAGTTATTTTTTTTTCATTTATCGATTATAGGTAGAAGCTAATCAATAGTGGAAACATATAATGAATAGAAAACCCAAGGAAGACATTGTGTCAATCTAGTGGGATTCATTTAAGAAAATATTTTTTTATAAATAGTTTCCTCACACTATCCATCTTAAAATGGATATAGAGTTTCTTGAACTCAAGATAAATGAGGATGAATCAATTGATTCTTATATGAAAAAATTCACATAATATTTTAAATGTGAACCTATATATTTTTCATTGAAATTGAATATAAGGTTTACAACTTAATTAGTGGACTAAATTTGAGTATTTAAAAATCTTTAGAATGTAATACTTTGATAACTAATAATAAATAGTCTCATGTTCCCTTAAACTTGAGATGGATATTAGTGATTATTAAGGGTCACATGGGGATAGAGATTAAAGGAGGATAATGGAGTTTAATTATAGAGGATTAATTGATAAATCTCATGGAGGGAAGAAAATATAACTACCCATATATCATAAATGTGAGAATAAGAATCTGAGAAACTACCTTAAGCGAATAATGAAATTTTATATTTGAGAAAGCAAGGGAAATTAAGATGATGACTGCTAAAAGAAGTTAAATAATCCAAATAATATAATGGAAGAAAGGAAGTATGTAATCAACCATCCACCTATGGTCTAATTTTCAATCTTCAATGAAGAAGGAAACTATGAATGATAGTGTACTAAGCCAAAAGATATTTATGATAATCAATGAAAATAACCTTAAAATATAAGAGAGCATGGAAAATATTATTCTATCCCTATTTATGAGGTGGATTATGAAAAAAAGTGGTGAAATATATACTTTTTATTAATTCAAGAATAAATAATGTCATATTTGATTCTAGTTTTATGAATTTTTTCATATCATATAAGTTTCATATAAATATTCAAAAAAAAAACCTCTATACAAGGATGTTGTGTTATTTGTGAAAATAATAAGTGTTTAAATTATTTTATCTCAAGTATATAACTCTTACCAAGTTAATATTTTTGGGGTTAATTTACTAGTAATGATTATTATACTACCATTAGTATAATTTTATGTAATACTGAGAATCTATTGATTGGATTTATATAAATCCAAAATCAACTTTTAGGATAATTAAATCACTTCCCATATACCAAATTATCTAATTATTATACACAAGTTCAATGAGGATGATTATTATATTTTTTAAAATCCTCCTTAGACATGGATACTGTTTCCTTATGATTAATTATATCTATTTGAAATAATTGATTCAAGAGATATGATCACTATTAAATAAATTCCTATTATGAGGAAATATATAGATGTATTACCCAAATAGTTTCTTGGACTTCCTACTTATTGAGTGGATGAGGTTTCAATTCAACTTATAACTATATATCTGCCCATATCTAAGATTCTTTATAAAAAAGCCTCTATTAAACCATAAAAAATAAAGAAGTAACTACATGATAATCTCAAAAAGGTTTTCATAGGACAAAATTCTCCACTATTAGGTATATTGGTAAAATCCATTAATGATAATGATGTTTTAATTCATCTTCTCATTGATTATCATAAATTACATAAGATGATAATAAAGAAAAAGTATCCCCTTACACATATCAATGACTTGTTTGATCAGATATGTGGGCCCCAAAAATCTATAAGGTAGACCTTTGGTTGAGATACTATAAATTAATGGATTAAATGGTGGATATTCCCAATACAACCTTATATACAAGGAATGAAAACTATGAGTTCATAGTGATTTTATTTAAACTCATAAATGCTCTAAAAATAATCAGAAACACGAGGAATAGATTCTTTAAATATTACATCAACAAATTTGTGGTGGTATTTATGGATGATATTATTATATATTTAAAAATTAAGGAGCAACATGAGGATAATGTGAGTAATACACTAAAAAATTTTATAAATGTTTTTGTTAAATACTAATTAAAATAAATGTGAGTTTTGGATGGAGTAAGTAACATTCTCAAAGAATGTTATCACAAGAAATGGGATATATTTGGATCCTTAAAAGTTAAATATGATTGAAGAATAGATTTGACCAACATATATAATAAATATTTTTAGTGTCCTTGGGTTATCTATATTCAATCAAATTTTTTGTGACAAAATTATATTGATTATCAAATATTTAACCAAGAAAATTTGAAAGGGAGTAAAGTTTTTTTAGATTGATAAATGTGAAAAGGATTTCAATGAGTTAAATAAGAGGCTAATCACTACAATTTTACTCACAAAAATCACATGTGGGGAATTATTTATTATGTACAGTGATGATTCATTAATGTTATTAGGTTGTTTCTTTATGAAAAAATGATAAAGTGATAACCTATAACTCAAGAAAGTTGAAGATTCATGAGAACAAATATCTGACACTTGTTATAGATCCATATATTGTAATATTTTCATTGAATATTCATAGGTATTATCTATATTAAGATAAGTGTGACATGTATACAAATCATAATATCTTTAAGTATATATTTACACAAAAATAACATAACATGCACCTATGAAGATGGTTATAGCTGATCAAGGAGACTGATTTCTCAATCCATTATCATCCTAAAAAGATGAATAAAGTGGTAGATACTCTGAGTAGAAAATATCCTACAACCCCATAAATTATGATAATTTAGAAGGATCTAATATTTTTAGATATATAAAGTATGGACATAATAATCATAAAATAATTAAAACATCCCACTTTTTCTCAAATAATCACTCAACCATCCATTTTTAAGATAATTAATTATATCAAAGGGATCATTCATAAATATGAAATAAATTTGACACTATAAGAATGGATAAATACCAAGAGTTCAACATTTATGAAGAATGAGATATGAGATCTAGTATAAGGATATGTATACCATTCGATCCTGAGATAAATATTAAGCTATTGACTGATTCTCATAGCTTAGAATTCTCTATCCACCTAGGAAGAAATAATATGTATGGAGAAATCAAAGATAACTATTGGTGAGACAAAATGAAGATGGAAATTAATAAATATACATTTATGTTCTTCAAAAAGGAAAAATAATGTGGATGATAAAACCATTACACATAACTATATTGAAATGGGATAACATCAAGATGGATTTTATCATGGGTCTTCAATAGGCATCCAAATTAAATAATTTCATATGGGTTGTAGTGGACCATATCACCGAGTCTTCTCACTTCATCACTATTCGAGAGGAATTATCACTCAATCAACTTGAAAAGATATAATAAAACAGGTCTATGATCCGGAAAAATCCCGCACCTTACAAAAAAAATTAAAAAACTAAAAAAGTGGTAGTGCAAGGGGGTTTAAAAAGGAGAGAATAGAGAATACCATGTGCGTCTAAGCCAACAAGATGTGAGAAAAATTCTAGGATGACAAATGACCATCATGAGGAAACCTCCATAACCACCCTCTTGGATAGAGCATAAGTAACCTGTTTTGATTCTCTATAAACATGGATGAATTCTAGTTTAAGACACTCAAGGAGACGCATGCATGTAATATATGATGGGAGAATCCTCAAAGGAACATCCCTGGACCTTGCTTGCAGAATGTGTACCGCTGTACTTGAGTCAGATTCTACCCATATAAGCCTCCAACCATGGTGGATATCATAGTTGAATGATTTAATCATAGCCTATAATTCAGCATCAAGAGTAGAACCAATTCTGATATAATGATAGAAGCAACCCTTAACGAATCCCCGATGGTTAAAAAACACCCCACCACACCCAGAAGGTCCTAGTGTACCATATTCCTCACTATCAATTGTCGCTTTTAACTATAATGATATGGGAGGAATACAACTAATTGATTTCAACATCAAAGGATTCTTGACCTTTCCAGACACCCCAAGTGTTTTCAGCATTATAAGAACTTGAAAAGATATTCATTAGAGAATTTATAATACCACATGGAAAACCACTATCAATTGTATCTAATCAAGATCCAAGGTTCACCTTAATGTTTTATAATATTCTTCAATATGACTTGAACACATAGTTAAACTTTAGTACCACTTATATCCAAAAAATATATAGAAAATATGAATAGAGGAGATATTATTCTATCGACCTAAAGGAGGCCAGGATCAATATATTCCATTGATTGAGTTCTCATACAATAATAGTTTCCACTCAATAATTAAAAAAATAAACATATGAATATATCTATGGAAATAAGTGTGTAAATATAATATGTTATGATTATGTTGGATAAAATAAGTTATTGGGATCTGAAATGGCCAAATAAATGGTAGTGTAGTTCAAATATATTAAACAACACATTAGAGTAGCACATAATGAAATAAAAATCTATGCTACAACCGATGATGGAACTAAGAGTTTGAAGTTGGAGATAAAGAGTTCCTTCATATATTATAATTGAATAGAGTCATGAGGTTTGAGAATAATGAAAAAATAATAACAAGATATATTATCCTCTATGAGATTCTTGACCAAATTGGAGCTGTAGAATATCGAATAACACTCCCACCAAACCTGTCTCAAGTGTATGATGTGTTCCATGTATCCCTCTTAAGGTAGTACAAACTTGATCCCTCATATGTACTAAATCTTTAGGTGGTACAATTAGAGCATGATATATATTATTAGGAGAAACTAATGGTTATATTAGGTTAAAGATATAAAGTACTATAGAAAAATACTTCTAACCTGGTCAAATTTTTATTAGCAATCATAGGTTTGTGGAATTTACTTGGGAACTTGAAGATATAATTAGATAAAAGTACCTTCACTTGTTTTTATCTATGTAATGGAATTTTGAGGGTGAAATTATTTTTAAGGGGGTAAAATGTAACAACCTATGTTGTTAGTATATATTTATCTTTAAATAAATTTTCTCTAATTAATAACTTGATTCACATATAACACTGAACTAAAATTAATTCAAAAATATTAATGAGGTGAAATTATAAGTATTAAATTCAATAATTATAACATATCCATTGACTTGATGAGTATAAATAGAAGTAACCACATTTTTAAATTTGTATAGAAAGGAGAATTAATTCAAACAATCTGTGAGATTATTCCTTACGAGGCTCATTTTTTATATTATAAATAAGGTAGCATAACTAGGTTTTGACATTGACCTAGCCCAAGAGGAAATTCAAAAAGTATTACATTTGTGAAATTGTATATGAGAGAAGATTAAGCTCATAGAAATCACTATGAAAACGATGATTAATAAATCAAAACCTAATACTTACACTATTTCTTATTTTACCCTTATATATTACATGGTTCTCTTAATGAGTTTTTTAATAATAAGTAAATATTATATGTAATTATTAATGTAATAAATTTTAGATAAGTTATCATATTTAATTAATAATTTTTAAAAAATTTAATTTTAAAATAAATTTAAAATGGTTTATTTGATATAAATGTGTTAATTAATTCATAGTAATTAAATAATAAATTTATAAAAATTAGGAATAGAATCATTTAATACTAAAATACCTAATTTTTTTTGAAAAATTATATATTTTTTAGAATTAGGTATTTTTATCTTAAGAATGTAAATTAGAAACTATTGAATAATGAATTTAATAAAATGTATTGATTATATATATATATAACAAATTAACATTTATTTCATTCTTTTTTACTTCGAAAGAGATAAGAATAAATTTATTTTATGCTTAAAAATACATTTTTCGAAAATATACATTTTTTCTACATTATGAATTTTTATTAAAATTAAATTATATTACTTATAGAAATTGAATTAAATAAATTTTATTTCATATTTTGAGTAATTATATCCCTATAATTTAATAATGTTAATTTCATTTTTAGGCATAAAAATATGTTTCCAAGGTATACAATGGCCACCTTAATAAAGGCTAAAATAAGTTAAAAGTGCTAATTTAGGGAGTAAAAACCTAAAACATCATAAAAAATTTATCTTTAAATGAATAGAAGAGGGATTTATTGATCTCCCATAATCTTATCTTCATTATTTTTAAAATTTGGATCAAACTTTCTTGAAAATGACTTTTCTTTTCTATATTATATAATAAGTATTCTAAAAAAAATCTATTTGCAACTCTTTCCTTTAGGTTATTATTTTTATCTCAATACCTCACTATATTTATGTATTTTTTCATTCACATAATTTATATTTTGTATATATTATCCTTAAAAATATACCTTATTTAATTTCCTTTCCTTTTCTAAGGGTATACAATTTTTAAGTTTCCTTATCAATTCTTTCTTTTAAGAAAACCTAATTAAAGGTAACTTCTCTCTCTATTTTATTTTACTTCATGTACAACTCCATTAAATGTTTCAAAATTCTATAATTTCTATAAATAGTCTTTATTTTAGGAAAATATATTTTAGTTCATCACTACTATGACATCCTCCTGGTCATTGGTAAGTCTTATTTTAATTTTTTTATTTATTTATACTAGGAGTTTCTAAGAATTGGAGGTTAATAACCTTAGTTTTTAGGAAAATAGGTCATGGAACACAGTTGGTTCATGGTTGGTAAACACTATGTGTCTAACCATGTGATAGGGATGTTTGGGGGGATAGTGTGGTTTTTATGGTTTGAGAATGAGTTTTCTAACTGTGTAGTTGTTTCTTGAAACCGTGTGGCTTGTTTTTGGGGAAATAGTGACTCCAACATGGTTGGTACATAGTTTTCCTAACCATGTGGATAAAAATTGTGGATTTTATAGGTCATTATATTTTTGGATTTTTAACATTTTCTCTTGTGAATTTTAAAGGGTGTATCCCTCATTTCTCTCCCTCATAATTAATAGCTTCTCCCCTAGAACTTAAATACCCCCCTTCATTTTGGTGGATTCTTCTTAGATCATAGGTATTTTAGCTTGAGGTAAGCTTTATTTGTTCATGATTTATCCATCTCATTCCCTTATCTCACCTTTTTATTCATTTTTCATGTAATGTGTAAACACTATCTTGTTATTTGTATGAAACCATGGTTGTTGATTTGGTTTTGGTGTTGTTTGATTATTTTTTATGTGCATGAGGAATTTTCTCCTTTGATTCAAGTGATAGTTTGTGAAGGAGACATATTTTCATATGATTAATAGTAAGTTTCTCTATTTATTGTAACGTTTCCATGTATTTACTTTTATTCTTAATTTTCATTGTGTTTTATTTATTAAATTTCCCAAAATTGTGTTATTATAGATGTTTTATCCATTTTTTTTGTGATTCAAGGAATGGGTTGGAAATTTTATGGTTTAAAGTATATTTTTCAAGGGATTTGGATTTTATGCACTCCATTTGTTTTATAAAATTGATATAATAGGTTATATTATTTCAAATGGGGTTTTAATGGGGTTTTAGAGATGTTTTCATGGTGATAAATTCTAGACTTGTTATGGGAATGGAGGGTTTATGAAATTGGATATTAAATGGATTATCTGATTGAAACTTGTTGATGTTTATGTGCATGAAATTGTATAACACATGGGAGAACTTGGGTATGTGTGTACATATAAAATAGGCAAATTGAACCTCATATGATGTCTTGGACTAGCTAAAAGTATCATCCATGGTACCAGAGGTTCCTTTAGAAGGAATACAAAGGGATCTTCTAAAATATGCCCATACAGATCAGGAGTTACCATGATTTTTTTTGGGCCCTAGGAAGAATGAGAGACATTCCAAATTAATTAACTTTCTTATCCAATAAGTAAAATCAAGTCTTATACTAATTCACATAATACCATATTAGTTAGAGACCTTGGTGTGTACTATATGTTCCTGGTTGGTATTTGTATACTTTATACAATATGCCTGTAGAAACCTATAGAGGTGACCCTATAAATTTTAAGACATAAAGAAAATATTTAATTATAATACATTTGCAAGACCTTTTAGGTTAAGTGTTTTAGAGAATCAAGGGAAAAAATTAACTAACAAAACTCATGTCCTTTTCAACCAATTAACTGTTTTCCACCTATTTAAGAAACTACTTAATCCTTAGAAAGACTTAAATGTCTCCCACTGATTCTACACATAATATAATATTTTATAAATTTCATACTTTTCTTATGTTCATAACTAGGGGAAATAAAAATATAATAAAGGGGAGTGATCATATGCTTAGTAAGGGAAAACATAAGTGATAATAATCAAAGATAATAAGTGAGAATAAGATGAGAATATGGGTATAATCAAGATACATAATAAAATACTACCCAAAAATTATTAGACAATAAATCATGGAATAAATATTGACATAAAATAATACATGAATCAAAACAGTGATTCAATAATCATAATCCATGATATAATAACATAGTCATGAAAATAAGCATAAACCCATGAAACATATTTCAAATATAGAACATACATTAGTATATGGAACATAAATTTCTAGAGCTACACCATATGTTCCCATGCTTATGAGAAAATAAAATGGTACTCATGAATACTAATCCCATGAGATATAAACTCTTAACCAATACATTATACGGAGACATAAGACCCCACCCATAATCATCTATACATATGAGTTCCATAAGAAATCAATCATTCATTATATCATAAAGAACCCATGGAAATAAAATTAGTTTATTTCAACACATCATAAAGAACCCATGAAAAAATAGGTTTCATATACTTTTCAAATGGATACATATATGTAAATAATTCATAATTCCATCAATAATCATAACTTGATAAACCAATAGAAATTAAATTGGTATCCAATGGCATCAAGTAACTTTTCTTGAAAAATACCATTCAATCTAGATAATAATAAATATTTTATTTACACTGTATGGATAAAATGTATACAATTAATAAAATTACCCCCTAATAAATTGATGTATGCAATCTTGGTGAACACCCTTCAATAAAAGGAAATAATAATAGAGTATTCATATAGGAAGGGCATTGGAATAAAAATTATAGTTATAGCCCAAAAATAATTAGGCAAGAAAAAGGAAGTGATGAATCATTTCTCCAAAAGTGAAGGAAATTATATAAGCCACCCAATGAAATAAATTTTATTGTTACATTTTAAAAACATCCTCAATCAATCATAAAATATATTAGAGGAAAATAATTTATATTAAAAACACTTTTAGAGAGTTTTTGAAAAATAAATTTGGAAATAATAAATATTATTGATCATTTGAAATCACCTTAATAATGATATTTTGTAAATATAATATATATTTTTTTCTTTTAAAAACCTTTAAAACATTGAGATTGTAATGTCCCAGACCTCTCTGGTCCATTCCTCTGTGGAAATCTAGTGTTTGAGGTGTTCTAGGAGGTCAAGTTGACTTACCCCCAACACTTTTCAAAATTTACAATTATGTGAATAGTTCCACTGGTGAGGTTGATGTGAATAGTTTTTCTAAAACAACATCCTTCCAACTACAGCATTCCAATAGCATCCTTCTAACAGTATCCTTTTTTTCTCACCAAATTTCTAGTTCATGAACAGTGTTTCTAGCTTCCTACAGTTTCTCCCCTTTGACATTTCCATTGACATAAAATTCATTTAAATCCTCATTTTAAGGACTCTAAGGCCGATTCAAAGGCCATAACTCCTATATTAAATTTCTTAAGGCTCTAGATTCTTTTACTTGGTCAAACCATGTGGTTTAATGTGATCCTATTTTAATGGAAAATCCCACACATCTTAAACCTACTCTATTAAATCTTCTAAAGGGATGAGATATATTCCTTACTTATTCTACCTTATTATTCCCTGGTGAGAGATGCTCAAACCTCTATTTCTTCCCATAAGAGTAGTGTGATTGAAACTTAATCTTCGGATAGTTTCCCCCTTGAAGTTTCTTCCTACTGCATCCACACCCCCTTTTTGGTGCAAGTAGCAAATGTCGATCCTTCATAGATAGAAGTTTTGATCTACCTCTATTATTGTGTTTTCTTCAATCCTTATCCTTATCTTTCTCCTTACCATGCTATGTAATGTGATCTCCATGCTTTTAATGGAGTTTTATTGGCTATCAGATGGTGCGGTAGTGCCGTGGTGTCCTCTGGTGGATACAGTTGTCACGGGGGAGGAGATCATAATCCGTTTTGTGGATCATCATTATATAAAGAACATTAATAACCATTTGAGGTAGAGTATTCATTTATTCTCTATTATTTTACGTAAAAATGTAGAGTTAGAATGTTTTATCCCACTATATCACAATGGAATTGACATATTAAATATTTTAACCGAATAAATAAATTGACATCGATCGCATGTTATTGCCTCTTGTTTTTATATATAGTGTGATATCCGTGATTTATTTGTTTATATTTTCATTCTTGATGGAAATTGGTAATGAATGTAAAGCTGGAATTAATTGAAAATTGTTTGGATAATTATAAAGAGGCAAGTAAATGAATCTGTTTGTTGTTGTTGTTGTAATTTTATGTTAATAAAATTGATGCAGTAAGCATGTTTAATCAATTTTTAATAGATTACTATTTAGGTTTTCCGTAGTTGGAACCTGAAAATAATAAATTGGTTAATTCCATATGGATTAAATGACTTGTTTTTTGATATTAGATAATTCCATGTATGGTTCTAAATAACCCTCTTGATTGTTTAAGGGACAAGAGCCCAATTAATATGATGCTTCTTTTCCTGCAACTTGTGCTGTGATATGTGGGGACAGGGAGGCCTATTGGTTGTGGTAGCATTTGACGCCTAGAGTGGTGAGATGCATCAGTTTATACATGTGGGTGTCAGGGAGGACACCAAAGATGATGGAACTAGTTGGATGCGAATGTTTGGATGCTTGTTGTTTATTTTTGGCTATTTATCTTCCTTACTTTTTACATTGCTCAAGGAAGTAGGTTTGCTTACCCTCTTTCCAACAAGGATGAAGATGCATGGGGTATTCCATGTGATTTCCATGTTTAGCTTCCCAAGGGAGGATGGGTCGACGCTCCTTCTATAGGCGGGAAAGACTTGATGGGTAGTTAATCTACTCACCGTGTTGATACCCCTTATGTTTAATAGCTTAGAATGTTTTTCTAGAATGCCTGGGAATATGGGAAAGTAATAATGTTGTTAATAAATGATTGAATAAATGATGTAAACCCCTGGGGTTGGATCTTGCTGGGTTGTAATGCTGAGGTTGCAATTTAAAGGAAAAGTGGACTTTTGGTGTGACGCTAATGAAATATAATGTGGAAATTGTTAATATTTAATTAATATTTAAAGAATTAATGAATGTAAAGTGAAATTGATAAAAAGGTAATGGAGTAATGTAATTGATCTCTTTAAATGGCCATGTGCTTATAGTATACCCAGTCTTAGAAATGGTAGTCGGGAGTCTAAGATATGTTAGCTGCAGTTAAGTATAAGACTAGGTTATGCCCATAGTGTGGTTATGAGCTATAGTATATTCTTTAATTTTTTTCTATATGCTAATCCACCCTATCAGTTAAGGAAACTGACACCATGGGGATTTTGAACCCTGGGGTGGGGGGTTGGGGTGTTTTCCCCAACATTCTGGTGGGAGGATGGATGGATGACTACCCCCTTTGGCCTTGCTCTCTTATCTCGGTAGTTACTTGTGATGGTAGGCACAATGGTTAGTTTTCCCCATATATGTGTGTAGAGGGATATAATGGATTGTGGTTATTCAAACACATATATTCTAGATATAGTTTCCTATGGACTACTATAGGTGTAACATGTATAGGATGTGATGGCTTGAGGATCCTTACACAGTGTGTGAGCTGTAATGGCTTGAGGTATAATTCAAGACGTATGATACACATTATGCGAGCTATGGTGGATCCTAGAAACTACCTGGTTACTTTTTTTACGTGGACTTGGTGGTTTTATTTCACAAGGTTCAGGTTTTGGTGCATCACCCAGGTGTCTGCGTGTAATCTTTTTTGGAGAGAGATGGCTTAGGACGTGCGACATTAGGGAAAAGTTGAAAAAAAAAGTGGAGAAGTAGTAGCATGGTACCCTTGATATTATTTATTATATTATATAATCTTGTATTTTATACTTGGTGAGAGTATCCATGGTGAGGTTGGGAACTTAGTATACCTGTTTAGGTGATGAGTTAGTTTCAATGGTTGTTCACTGTGATTTAACTTGCTTTCTTTACTTTTGCACGAGAGGCTCCAGGGAGGATCCTACTGAGTATACTATTATACTCACCCTATTTATATATAACCTATTTTATAGGTCACTTGGAGTAGGTTGGTGATTAAGCTAGTTACTACTAGCTTGGGGTTGCAGGAGCTGTTCGGGCTTTTTGGTTTTTACCATTTTTTACTTTGTTTTGGTACTTGAAGTGTTTCCATTCAGTTGTAGTAGTTTTTTATGACATTACATATGTGTAATTGGGATTTTATTTTATATTTTTGTTTGAGTTGGAGTTGGTTGGTGTATGTCTTATCTTTATCTTTCGCATGTGTTCTCTTAAGAGGGTAATGCCTCCCATTTGCGTGTTTACTATACCCTCGGTGCTAGTCGCCAACCCGAGACCTACTAGAGGCGGGACTCGGGGGTCATTATCTATCTTCTCACATTACTGGCGCAGAAGGGTACACCTTTTGGGGAGGGGTTCATGATAGAGTGGTATCGGTGGTCTGGTTGAGGGATATGATGGAGTTTGATGTTAGGCACATGTGAGGTTCCATGGGTTGGTAGGGAAAAATGTCATTCACGTTTAAAAAGTAATGTAAACCCTAGAGACTGGATGAGACATAGGCATTTAAGGCCCTCTATGATCTGATGCACAAACCTTTAAGTTTACAGTGGCTACTAAACATGGTGATACTAGTTGCAGGGTAGAGACCTAGGAAAGGATCATGCATCATTCATCATTGTGCTAGTGTTTAAATGGGTATAACTTGGGATAGGTTAACCTAAAATGAATAAAAAGAAAACAATTAATTAATTAATGTTGAGTCTTCCATATTCCAGGTTTATGAGCTCTAAATATTTATTATTTTACAGGTATAGATCAAGGTCGATGTCCTCATCACGTTTGTGCAGAATATATCTAGAAGGCTATTCCAGTAGATCGCCTCATGGTATAGGTTGATGATGACAACACATGGAGGAGGACACTCTGGGAGTTTAAGTGCCAGATTCTGCAGAAGTATGAGGGATCCATTTCATATGCGGTCACGGAAGACTATTTGGAGGAGGTCGAGATAGGATTCAGTTCAATCCGTGATCGGCGAGATTGCTAGGTGTCTTTGGATGTGACGATGTTGCATGGAGCAGTGAGGCAGTGGTTGTTCTTATTCCTCGGGGACAACGAGGAGTCGACGATCACACGGGAGGAGTTCCGAGACAAGTTTAGAGTCAATTTTCTTTCTTCGTCTATGAAGGAATATAGTCTCCAGGAGATTCTTACCCTTCAACAGGGGATCTATAGTGTGCGAGAGTTTGGAATTCATTTTAGGAACCTTTTACAAAATGCTTCGGACCTGTTGCTAGATGAGGAGGCCATAGCAAGGCATTTCGAGAAGGCTTTGCATATAGAGATCTAGTGCCATGTCACCCCATTTATGATGAAGATATATCTTTAGGTGATGGAGAGGGTAGAGGTTATCGAGAGGACATTGGCCAGAACAATATCTTAATGAGAGTGGAGTTATCATGATTCCTCACGAAGTAGAGCGGTGGTCTGAGGTTCCCAGTTTTTAGGGTAGAAGAGTTTCCATTTAGCTGGGGGGTAGGTCCCAGCCCTCAACATCTTGTTTATCTAGGGGCGGTGGATCTTAGACGTATACCAAGGGATCAGCCACTTTTTTTCTTATGGAGGGAGAGTTTATCAACAGAGAGAGTGCCTGAGCTTTTAGAGAAGTCATCGTGCACCAAGTGTTCTACTCCAGGTTCCTCCGTTGAGGTAGTTCCAGCCGAGTTAGTAGTAGCAGGTTGCACCAGCTTTGATTCAACAAAGAGTAGATGGGGCAGACATAGGGCAGCCTTTTGATTCTCCCTGTCCTCAGAGAGTAGAGTGCACCCGTGGTGGCAGTCGTCATTAGGGTCAGAGAGGTCGTGGAGGAGGTCACAGTCAGATTCATTCTTTAGTGTCTCCCGCACCAAGCGAGCCAGACATCGTTCGAGGTACCCTTTGCTTGTTTTCTAATTAAGTGTATACCCTGTTTTTTTCAAGACCAACACACTCCTTCATATCTCCTACTCTTTTTCATGCATTTGGACTTGAGGTAGATAGGATTCCAGTTCACTTGGCATTGACTACGCCAGTTGGAGGTTGAGCTAACTTGTATGAAGTATGTAGAGACTGTGGGCTAGTGCTGGGGCAGCAATGCTCTTGGGGAAATTTCCTATGTTTACAGATACAACCATATGATTTCATCCTCAGCATGGATTGGTTGTATTTGGTGTGGGATACTGTGGATTTCTTCAAGAGGAAGGTGGTGTTCTTTGATGCAGTTAGAGATACAATGATGTTTTTTGGTGAGCGAGACACTCGGATGGGTTAGAGGTGTGTTCCATCTTTATCATCCATGATGGCTGAGATGATGCTGAGTTCTTTAAAGGTTCAACTGTTGGCATTTCCTAGGTTCTTAGAAGAGTACCCTGATGTTTTTCCAGAAGAGGTTGTAGCATTACCCCTTCGACGAGAGATCAAGTTTGGGATCGAGCTACAACCAGGAGAATCTTCTATCTTTATGTCTCTATATAGGATGCCCCTTCTTAGTTACGAGAACTACATAAATATCTTTATGGTTCATTACAGTGTGGTTTTGTTCAGCTAAGTGTGTCACTATAGGGTTCACCAGTTTTGTTCGTGAAGAAGGCTTATGGTAGTTTGTGGATGTGTATTGATTATCATAGCTTAAACAAAGTGATAGTAAAGAGTATCTGTCCTCTTCCATAGATTGATGATTTATTCAATCCAATGAAGGGTGCAAGTTGGTTCTCAAAGATCAAATTTCTGTCACGATATCATTAGATGTGTGTGAAGGATGAAGATATCCTAAATACTGCTTTACGTTGTTGTCATGGGCATTATGTGTTTTTTGTTTTTCTGTTAGGTGTGACTAATGCTCCAAATGTGCTCATGGGATTGATGAACACTGTGTTCTGTGAGTTCCAAGATAAGTTCTTGGTGGGTTTCATTGATGACATCCTTGTGTACTCCACATCTAAGAAATATCCTGCAGAGCATCTACACGCCATTTTGGGAGTTCTTCGTCAACATCAGCTATTTAGTAAGTTGTCAAAGTGTGAGTTCTAGGATTGAGAAGTCCATTTCTTAGGGAATGTTGTGTGCCAGTAGGGAGTAGCAATAGACCCATCAAAGATATAAGCAATTTTTTCTTGGATAGCCCCAAATACAGTGGCATAAGTGAGAAGTTTCCTTGTTCTTGTAGGCTACTATAGGAGGTTTGTAACTGATTTATCTTGGGTTGTGACTCCTCTAACAACATTGAATATGAAGGATCACGCGTTCATGTGGAATGATCAGTGTTAGGTAGCTTTTGATTATCTGAAGGATAAGTTAGTAAGTGCACCAATTCTTTTTCTTCCACTAGAGAGAGTTTGTTTTGATTTTTTTATGATGCTTTGCATCTAGGGTTAGGCTGGGTTCTAATGCAGTAGATACCAGTTGTTTCTTACGGGTCTTGGAAGTTTCGTCCCCATAAACGTAACTATGCCACCCATGATCTTGATTTGGAAGCCGTGCTATTTGCTCTAAATTTGTAGAGGCATTACCTCATTGGTGAGTGTTTTGTGGTTTTCACTGATCATAAGATCCTGAGGTATGTTTTCTCCAAGCATGACTTAAACTTATGACAGTGTATGTGGATTGAGTTTTTGTAGGAATACAACTTTGAAATATTGTATAAAACTAGAAAGGGGAATGTTATAGCTGATGCGTAGAGCCAGAAGTCACATAATGATGGAGTGCGTGAATCTGGTGATTCCTGGAGAGTAATGGAAAAATTGTCAGCATTACATCTCGATATAGGAGAATTTGGGGGAAAGGGTTATATTTTTCAGATGACAGTGCAGTCATCTCTGGTGTAGTAGGTGTAAGTGTCCCAATTTGGTGATCTAGAGGTGGAGGTCTAGAGAGACCGAGTTGTTTGTGGTGAGGCCCCTGATGGTTGGTCTGAGGATGAACAACACTGAGTGTTGTATCATGGAAGGATATTTGTTCAATTGGAGATGCACGAGATGATTCTATGAGAGTTCCATAGTTCGGCTTTAGCGGTTCATCCTGGTGTGACAAAGATATATCGAGCCTTGAGGAGTCAGTTTTGGTGTCCTGGGTTGGAGTGTGTAGTTGCAAAGTTTTTGTATTGATGTTTGGTCTGCCAGAAGGTCAAGGCTAAGAACCGTGTCTCCAATAGTTTTCTCCAGCCATTAGATATTCCTCAGTAGAAGTGGGAGGACATATCAATGCACTTTGTTACTATTTTACCTTGATCTCTAGGAGGAAATGTTGTTATTTGGGTGGTAGTGGAACATTTAATGAAATAATCCCACATTATAGTAATCAAGGAGTTGATATTAGTGAATGTTTTGTCAATGCAGTATCGAGAGGAGGTTTTGAGACTACATGGAGTTCCAAGGATGATAATTTGTAATTGAGATCATCGTTTTACCTCTAGGGCGTGGAGAGGTCTCCATCATGGTTTTGGTTCTCAGCTATTCCTTAGCACTAATTTTTATCCAATGATAGATGGTAAGACAGAGTAGACTATCCAGACTCTTGAGGACATGTTGTGCTATTGTGTCATAGATTTTAGAGGTTCATGGATGAGGCACTTACCCTTGGTGGATTTCACTTACAAAAATAGTTTTCACTCCACCATCGGTATGGCGCTGTTTGAAGCCTTGTATGGCTGAACTTTGATTTATCCATTATGATGGACTGGAGTCAGAGAGTCAGTAATTCTTGGACCATAACTAGTACAGAATACAACATATATGGTTCATGTGATTCATGAGTGGATGAAGATAGCGCAAGATCGTCAGAAATATTATGCAGATCAAATAAAGAGACCTTTGGAGTTTGATTTTAGGGATCATGTGTAACAGCCCGAGATTTTATGAAAAATATTCTTTTTAATTTTATTAATGTCTTGTGTTGTATGCTACACCAAAAGGAGCTTGCACAACACGCATCCTTGACTTGCCTTGCATTACACGCAATCACGACCTTCCTCGATAGCGTGTGTAATACGCAATACCGAGTTTCACTAAACAACGATATGCTATTAAAATATTATTAAAACTAGCCGTTATGAATAGTAATAACCACTTTTTAAAACTCTGTAAATCTTATTTTTCAAAATGAACTTCATTTTTGGATTCAGAGTATCAAATTTAGCCTAAGGTGAAATTTTGGTACTTTTCGGATAACTTTCATATTCTGATGAATAGTGAAAATTACTAAATTATAATTAAAAAAAACTTTTTTAATCGAAATAATTAATAGTGATAAATTATTAATTTGAGTGGTTTTAAAGTATATTTAGAATATATTTTTACAATTTAATACAATGTTGGTCATTGGATGTAATTTCACATTTAAACCAGACATAATCAAGTGTCAATCTTTTGATAGATATTGTTTCTTAAAAACACGCTATTTGTTTTAACAGCGGGATTTAATTATAAAATTAATTAATGCAAATTCGATGATATGAATTTGGTAAAATAGACTTCATTTTTTAATTCGGAATATGATATATAGCTTAGGATGAAATTTTGGCATTTTTCTGAAAAACATCAATTTTTGATGAATAGTGAAACTACTAAGTGGTAGTTAAAAAAATTAATTTCTTCATAAATCTTAATTTTACCACTTCTGTGAATGGAATTTCAAAAATCCGAGAGACACGGTTGATGTCAGTAAGTAAAATGTGGTTCAATGAGATGAAAATTATTTTTGGTGAATAGTAACTTTTTACTTTTTTTTACCACGGTTAATAGTAAATAGGGTAACTAAGGGTAAATATGATATTAATATTACCCTAACACATGTCCTAATTCTATTGGACAAGTGACATTCGACCAAAAACAAACTTAGGAATAAAATATGACCATTTAGGCCCACTTGGATTAGATTAGGACATTTATTATTAATTTATTTAAAGAAGGGTTAAAATAGTTAAAATCAAAGTTTAATAAGTAATTCATTTTTAATATGGGGTTATACATAAGATAAATTCTATTGTAAATATTCATTAGAAAGCTAAAAAGATTTCCTACATGATGGTATTTTATTTGTAATTTTTAAAAATCAAATAATTTAATTTATTTATGACACAAAGATGATGCAGTAATTATCTTATTAATGAAATATTGACATAATTGATAATATAAATACCAAAATAAATGTAATTTAAGACTTTTTATGAATTCAACTAATTTTCTAGGTTACTATGATATATTAGTGTTGATTTAATCAACTTGGTTCGAACATATAATTCTGTTATGACTTTCAAAAAAATCATATATCAAATAGTGTCAAAATTGACACAAAATAGTTTTTAAATAAAATATTATATTATTAATTGTTATTTTATTCCTAAAAATCTATGGTTTGGCCAAATGACATATATAAGGATATATATATTAATAATAAACAATTTGGGGTTCGTTTGACATGTTATAGTAAGTGTATTAACCATATAGTGAAAGAAAACAAAAAGACACGGTAAAAGTTAAATTAATTAACTTAGAGTTAAATCTAATTGATAAGGTTAAAATAATACCCTAAACTTGTCTAAATCCTATTGGTTGATAGTATTTCGACCCATCCCCACTTTAGCTTCGAAATAAGACCCTTTGTAACCATTATAAACCGATTTTGACTTTAATATAAAATAATATTTTGAGATATTCCTAAGGTGCCCCTCTCCTCCCTTATAAAAGGGAACCTCCTCCCCCTCCTCCTCACACCAAATTGAGCACTCAATCTCGGCCAACCCCTGACATTTTATCCTCTCCACTTCCCTAGAATAATCCTAGAGGTTCTGGTCTTCCTCAAAGACCAATTTTAGTTCCCTAAGAGGAGGTCTCCAAAAGGCGCTTCAAGGAAGAGGTAATTACCGTTACCAATTCTTTCATCTTTATTTCTTCTTCCACTTCTTCTTCTTAGGTTGTTTCATTATGAAGTAATAACATCAGTATCACTCATATACTGATATGTTATTATAAGTATGAAACAACCCTAATTCACCTTCTATCCATCCTACGGAAAAATGAAATCACCGCGCGTGCGTACGTACGGAATACCGTCTCCACGCCGTGGTGTAATCTATTTTCCGCCACCACCTTAATAGGATTGGTATAATGGTGTAATGAGTAACTATATATGATTATTATAAAGTGATATTGATACTGAAATAATATGCATACACTTTAACACAATTCCACGACCATGGGAACGATATCATCGCTCGTGCGTACGTACGGAATACCGTCTCCACGACGCGATGAGATTCATTCTCCACATTAACCATTCATGAATGATTATAAAGCATATATAACAAGTAATAATGAAATATATGACATAATAATGATACTGGATTTATGTATATTTATATGTATGTCATCTACTTAATTCCATTCAAGACAATAAGGAAAGGAAAACAGCGTTCATGCGTACGTACGGACTACCGTCTCCATGAACGGTGTTTTTAATTTCATTTATCTATCTATTATATATATATATATACTGAATATATATGATATATAAATCATATTTTATATTCTGGAAGTAAGTAAATCATGATATAAGTAATAATAATGTCAAGAACAACAAGTCAAAACACCTACGATAAATGAAACGATTTTACCCAAAACGCTACTTTAACATGAATTTACAAAACAACGGGTAATATAAAGTTATAAGTGGACCATATATGATATCATAACAATGAATATGATTCTGTAATAAGTCAATAACATTATGTAAATCATTATACAGGAGGTTCGGACACGTACAAAGCAAGTCGGACCTAAGGTAAGGGAAATATCACAATCTCATTTTTATCCGAGATTGTTTATTCATAAGTATTTACTGGGGTGTATTTTATCATCCACATCCATGTTTCATCAATATGTAATATTATTTCCATCCACCTAAAATTGTTTAAATCCATTTTTTCCCTTCGGTGAGTTTTTAGTAATATCTATGAAAGGAATCTTTTGTCATACGAGGTACTTTTTGACTTTTCCGACAAAAGTACGAAGAATGTTTTTTTTAACTTATACGGCACGAACGGATTTCTACTGTTTTATAAAGCCTTATTTTCATGAAGCTTCCTCTAAAAAACTTTCCTGACTATTTTCAATAAAATGTCTTTCTTTTAAAATTCCATGATGTTTTGTGAAAAGAAATTTATTTTGAAGAAGAAAGGATATTTTCCTCAAGAATTCAATTCAAGTGTTTTATCAAAATTATTTTCCATCTAAGATAATAAAGGGTTCTGTTTCTATCCATATTTTTACATTGATTTGACTATGTTGTGATGGAATTATGTTTATGAATTCCTTTATCTTATATGAATTGATTTATGATGTCATGATGTTTCAAGAATCCCATTTTTGTTACATGTGTTATGTGATGATGTATGTTTTATGATTATGTGGCACACATAAGAAAGGATTCATTATAAGATGGGTGGGACCTATATCTCCATCCAATGCATTGGGTAAAGATTTTATATCTCATGAGATAGACATGGCTGGAACGGAAGGTTATTTCGGTTCAGTGATACAGGACTGAAACGAGGAGTGAACTCGGTTCAGAAAGGGACTTTGTCCACTAAGATAGTCTTGGAAATGAGTCATGACTAACAAGAAATGATTTTCCATGATTATGTGTGCATTCCACAAAGTTTCAAGTTTCATGTTATGATTATGGGGATCTCATTTTCACTTCTATGATTTATCCCATGTTATGATATTATGAGCTCTTTTGCAGGTTAAGATTTCCAAAAGCTATGTTCTTATGTATATGATGTGATTGATATTTCTTTTGTTTACCCTTACTGAGCATTTGAGCTCACCCTTTTATGTTTTATTTTCCCCAGGATATAAAGAAAGGTTTTTAGGTAAAAAAAAGGGAAGATCTGTATGGGAGATATTGAAGATCTTTCCCCACGATTAGAAGATTACGTTCCGAGTTTCCAAAGACACTAAACTATTACGATCCTTGTGTGTGTGTTTTTGTTATGTACTAAGTATTCCGCAAAAGTAATGTAATGTCCATATACGTCAGGCTTCGGGTCTTTACAGTTGGTATCAGAGGAAAGGTTTAGTCAACCTTTGGAAACTAGGATGCGAAAACGTTAGTGAGATCCCTAGATATATTTCTAAGGTATGTCTAGGGATGCCCCTAAGGATAAGTATACGTATAGGATATAGTCCTAGAACTATGGTAACGATATTAGATTAAACCAAAGATGATAGATATTTAAGTTACTCCCCCTTTATTATGATTTTTGCATCTAACACTATTCTGTTTGGGTTTTAGAAAATGGATGGAAACAAGATGATTCACAATAATGGAGGATATGATGGACAATGGAATGATATTATTCATGAGCAACCAAATGAAATGGGATTTGGATGTCCAAACATCATTATTATGCCGAATCAGCAATCTCACAATATGATCAATAAAGTAAAATTTGGTAAGTTTCCTGACTCGACTAATAAGAGAAAGATGGAGTTCCATGATGATCATAGAGGAAAGAAAGTTCAATTTCCCCTATGTAAATCATGTGGGAAGAGGCATCAAGGAGAATGTTTCAAGGGAACTGGAAGATGCTTTGGGTGTGGAAAAGAAGGACACAAAGCAAGTAAGTGCAAAGGAAAATGGTCGGTTAACACCATGGATGAGGATAATGGTATTGCTACAACATCAAAAATGGTTAAGTGTTTTAAATGTGGAATGTATGGGCATTATGCAAACAAATGCCCTAAGGGAAAGTCTCATGAAGAAAATCAGTATGGTCATATGGGTAGTATTTATGTGGATGATGATGATGAGACTACAAATGATATGTGAGATGAAAGAATTGTTGAAGCTCAGTCAATGGTTTAAGAATGTAGTGGAATGATTACTTGTTTATCATGTGTAATGTTGTATAAGTAATCTCATGGTACTATGGGATAAAAAGACATCTAAGGATTGTTACATTGTTGTCTTTCCTTATGTTTTGAAAGTATGTGATGAATGGTACTAGTATTTTTGGAAAGTAGATGATATGCGCATGATGAAGGGATAAGGCGATAATGAGATGTTTGATTGTATGCATGAGCTCATGATTGATATAAGGACTAAGTGATATCATGGTTTGAGTATATAGAATTTTGAGGATTTTGGTATATGAAAAGTGTTAACTTTTAACTGCAATCATGTTTTCACTATGGTTCAATGGGTATTCAAGAGAATACATTATTAAGGCCTTTGAATGTTTGGAATGTGACTAACAAGACATATCTTATGATATATGGGGATCAATGATGGTATTAAATCTCTGGTAATCGTTTTCACTATATTATGAGAGTGGACTGAAGTATTATGGATAAGCCTAAAGATTGTAATGGATTATGTTGGACATAAGTTAGGATAAAACGTTTTTCGATATTATTGATGAGATGTTATAGTAATATAGCTTTAGAAAAAGGACAACCTGCAGGACGGGCGACAGCCCATCGCGTCGGATAAGGCTGTAGGAATCGAACCCACAACCGAAGTGTGACTGGCCTTTATCGCCTACCACTGACCTACAGGAAGTCCCTGTTTAGTAGAAACTAGTTTTATTATATTGAGCAGTATGATATATGAAGTATAAGTCCATTTTAGGAACCATATGTGATTAATCTCACTATAGATCGACTTATGTATATAATTGTTGCTAACTTTTTGTTTGAGACAGATGGAATGACCCGTCGTTCTATCACATGATCTGCTAACACTTCACGAATAACAAATTCAACTTCATTTATTTAAGAGATGAAGTGGAAATTGTTAAAGGAACGAACAACAGTGAGATTGTACCAAAATAAAGTAAGTATTTATTCTAATTCAAATTCTTTAACTTTAGGGAAATGATCTTGAAAACCAAAAATGTTGTCCTAGTTCTCTAATACCTGATGAATCAGATGGAACCTTAGATCGTCACAAATTTATGGATTTGTGATTACTGGCTTTTCCATAGCCATGTTCTCTACCACTCTCCAACAGAACATGATGGTTAGATTTCTCTTCCATATCCATATTTTCACCTATGTGGAAACCCAGTGATTAGTTTATTTGGGTAATCATTACATTTCATACTTTAGTTTTTAAAGCCAAGTTTTGGTAATTTTTTTTACGATGTGGGTTTCTATTAAAGAAACTTTCGAATAGTAAACCATTTATAACCCCGACGAATTTCGAGGGCGAAATTCATTTTAAGGGGGGTAGAATGTAACAGCCCGAGATTTTATGAAAAATATTCTTTTTAATTTTATTAATGTCTTGTGTTGTACGCTACACCAAAAGGAGCTTGCACAACACGCATCCTTGACTTGCCTTGCATTACACGCAATCACGACCTTCCTCGATAGCGTGTGTAATACGCAATACCTAGTTTCACTAAACAACGATATGCTATTAAAATATTATTAAAACTAGCCGTTATGAATAGTAATAACCACTTTTTAAAACTCTGTAAATCTTATTTTTCAAAATGAACTTCATTTTTGGATTCGGAGTATCGAATTTAGCCTAAGGTGAAATTTTGGTACTTTTCGGATAACTTTCATATTCTGATGAATAGTGAAAATTACTAAATTATAATTAAAAAAAACTTTTTTAATCGAAATAATTAATAGTGATAAATTATTAATTTGAGTGGTTTTAAAGTATATTTAGAATATATTTTTACAATTTAATACAATGTTGGTCATTGGATGTAATTTCACATTTAAACCAGACATAATCAAGTGTCAATCTTTTGATAGATATTGTTTCTTAAAAACACGCTATTTGTTTTAACAGCGGGATTTAATTATAAAATTAATTAATGCAAATTCGATGATATGAATTTGGTAAAATAGAATTCATTTTTTAATTCGGAATATGATATATAGCTTAGGATGAAATTTTGGCATTTTTCTGAAAAACATCAATTTTTGATGAATAGTGAAACTACTAAGTGGTAGTTAAAAAAATTAATTTCTTCATAAATCTTAATTTTACCACTTCTGTGAATGGAATTTCAAAAATCCGAGAGACACGGTTGATGTCAGTAAGTAAAATGTGGTTCAATGAGATGAAAATTATTTTTGGTGAATAGTAACTTTTTACTTTTTTTTACCACGGTTAATAGTAAATAGGGTAACTAAGGGTAAATATGATATTAATATTACCCTAACACATGTCCTAATTCTATTGGACAAGTGAAATTCGACCAAAAACAAACTTAGGAATAAAATATGACCATTTAGGCCCACTTGGATTAGATTAGGACATTTATTATTAATTTATTTAAAGAAGGGTTAAAATAGTTAAAATCAAAGTTTAATAAGTAATTCATTTTTAATATGGGGTTATAAATAAGATAAATTCTATTGTAAATATTCATTAGAAAGCTAAAAAGATTTCCTACATGATGGTATTTTATTTGTAATTTTTAAAAATCAAATAATTTAATTTATTTATGACACAAAGATGATGCAGTAATTATCTTATTAATGAAATATTGACATAATTGATAATATAAATACCAAAATAAATGTAATTTAAGACTTTTTATGAATTACACTAATTTTCTAGGTTACTATGATATATTAGTGTTGATTTAATCAACTTGGTTCGAACATATAATTCTGTTATGACTTTCAAAAAAATCATATATCAAATAGTGTCAAAATTGACACAAAATAGTTTTTAAATCAAATATTATATTATTAATTGTTATGTTATTCCTAAAAATCTATGGTTTGGCCAAATGACATATATAAGGATATATATATTAATACTAAACAATTTGGGGTTCGTTTGGCATGTTATAGTAAGTGTATTAACCATATAGTGAAAGAAAACAAAAAGACACGGTAAAAGTTAAATTAATTAACTTAGAGTTAAATCTAATTGATAAGGTTAAAATAATACCCTAAACTTGTCTAAATCCTATTGGTTGATAGGATTTTGACCCATCCCTACTTTAGCTTCGAAATAAGACCCTTTGGAACCATTATAAACCGATTTTGACTTTAATATAAAATAATATTTTGAGATATTCCTAAGGTGCCCCTCTCCTCCCTTATAAAAGGGCACCTCCTCCCCCTCCTCCTCACACCAAATTGAGCACTCAATCTCGTCCAACCCCTGCAATTTTATCCTCTCCACTTCCCTAGAATAATCCTAGAGGTTCTGGTCTTCCTCAAAGACCAATTTTAGTTCCCTAAGAGGAGGTCTCCAAAAGGCGCTTCAAGGAAGAGGTAATTACCGTTACCAATTCTTTCATCTTTATTTCTTCTTCCACTTCTTCTTCTTAGGTTGTTTCATTATGAAGTAATAACATCAGTATCACTCATATACTGATATGTTATTATAAGTATGAAACAACCCTAATTCACCTTCTATCCATCCTACGGAAAAATGAAATCACCGCGCGTGCGTACGTACGGAATACCGTCTCCACGCCGTGGTGTAATCTATTTTCCGCCACCACCTTAATAGGATGGGTATAATGGTGTAATGAGTAACTATATATGATTATTATAAAGTGATATTGATACTGAAATAATATGCATACACTTTAACACAATTCCACGACCATGGGAACGATATCATCGCTCGTGCGTACGTACGGAATACCGTCTCCACGACGCGATGAGATTCATTCTCCACATTAACCATTCATGAATGATTATAAAGCATATATAACAAGTAATAATGAAATATATGACATAATAATGATACTGGATTTATGTATATTTATATGTATGTCATCTACTTAATTCCATTCAAGACAATAAGGAAAGGAAAACAGCGTTCATGCGTACGTACGGACTACCGTCTCCATGAACGGTGTTTTTCATTTCATTTATCTATCTATTATATATATATATATATACTGAATATATATGATATATAAATAATATTTTATATTCTGGAAGTAAGTAAATCATGATATAAGTAATAATAATGTCAAGAACAACAAGTCAAAACTCCTACGATAAATGAAACGATTTTACCCAAAACGCTACTTTAACATGAATTTACAAAACAACGGGTAATATAAAGTTATAAGTGGACCATATATGATATCATAACAATGAATATGATTCTGTAATAAGTCAATAACATTATGTAAATCATTATACAGGAGGTTCGGACACGTACAAAGCAAGTCGGACCTAAGGTAAGGGAAATATCACAATCTCATTTTTATCCGAGATTGTTTATTCATAAGTATTTACTGGGGTGTATTTTATCATCCACATCCATGTTTCATCAATATGTAATATTATTTCCATCCACCTAAAATTGTTTAAATCCATTTTTTCCCTTCGATGAGTTTTTAGTAATATCTATGAAAGGAATCTTTTGTCATACGAGGTACTTTTTGACTTTTCCGACAAAAGTACGAAGAATGTTTTTTTTAACTTATACGGCACGAACGGATTTCTACTGTTTTATAAAGCCTTATTTTCATGAAGCTTCCTCTAAAAAACTTTCATGAATATTTTCAATAAAATGTCTTTCTTTTAAAATTCCATGATGTTTTGTGAAAAGAAATTTATTTTGAAGAAGAAAGGATATTTTCCTCAAGAATTCAATTCAAGTGTTTTATCAAAATTATTTTCCATCTAAGATAATAAAGGGTTCTGTTTCTATCCATATTTTTACATTGATTTGACTATGTTGTGATGGAATTATGTTTATGAATTCCTTTATCTTATATGAATTGATTTATGATGTCATGATGTTTCAAGAATCCCATTTTTGTTACATGTGTTATGTGATGATGTATGTTTTATGATTATGTGGCACACATAAGAAAGGATTCATTATAAGATGGGTGGGACCTATATCTCCATCCAATGCATTGGGTAAAGATTTTATATCTCATGAGATAGACATGGCTGGAACGGAAGGTTATTTCGGTTCAGTGATACAGGACTGAAACGAGGAGTGAACTCGGTTTAGAAAGGGACTTTGTCCACTAAGATAGTCGTGGCAATGAGTCATGACTAACAAGAAATGATTTTACATGATTATGTGTGCATGCCACAAAGTTTCAAGTTTCATGTTATGATTATGGGGATCTCATTTTCACTTCTATGATTTATCCCATGTTATGATATTATGAGCTCTTTTGCAGGTTAAGATTTCCAAAAGCTATGTTCTTATGTATATAATGTGATTGATATTTCTTTTGTTTACCCTTACTGAGCATTTGAGCTCACCCTTTTATGTTTTATTTTCCCCAGGATATAAAGAAAGGTTTTTAGGTAAAAAAAAGGGAAGATCTGTATGGGAGATATTGAAGATCTTTCCCCACGATTAGAAGATTACGTTCCGAGTTTCCAAAGACACTAAACTATTACGATCCTTGTGTGTGTGTTTTTGTTATGTACTAAGTATTCCGCAAAAGTAATGTAATGTCCATATACGTCAGGCTTCGGGTCTTTACAGTTGGTATCAGAGGAAAGGTTTAGTCAACCTTTGGAAACTAGGATGCGAAAACGTTAGTGAGATCCCTAGATATATTTCTAAGGTATGTCTAGGGATGCCCCTAAGGATAAGTATACGTATAGGATATAGTCCTAGAACTATGGTAACGATATTAGATTAAACCAAAGATGATAGATATTTAAGTTACTCCCCCTTTATTATGATTTTTGCATCTAACACTATTCTGTTTGGGTTTTAGAAAATGGCTGGAAACAAGATGATTCACAATAATGGAGGATATGATGGACAATGGAATGATATTATTCATGAGCAACCAAATGAAATGGGATTTGGATGTCCAAACATCATTATTATGCCGAATCAGCAATCTCACAATATGATCAATAAAGTAAAATTTGGTAAGTTTCCTGACTCGACTAATAAGAGAAAGATGGAGTTCCATGATGATCATAGAGGAAAGAAAGTTCAATTTCCCCTATGTAAATCATGTGGGAAGAGGCATCAAGGAGAATGTTTCAAGGGAACTGGAAGATGCTTTGGGTGTGGAAAAGAAGGACACAAAGCAAGTAAGTGCAAAGGAAAATGGTCGGTTAACACCATGGATGAGGATAATGGTATTGCTACAACATCAAAAATGGTTAAGTGTTTTAAATGTGGAATGTATGGGCATTATGCAAACAAATGCCCCAAGGGAAAGTCTCATGAAGAAAATCAGTATGGTCATATGGGTAGTATTTATGTGGATGATGATGATGAGACTACAAATGATATGTGAGATGAAAGAATTGTTGAAGCTCAGTCAATGGTTTAAGAATGTAGTGGAATGATTACTTGTTTATCATGTGTAATGTTGTATAAGTAATCTCATGGTACTATGGGATAAAAAGACATCTAAGGATTGTTACATTGTTGTCTTTCCTTATGTTTTGAAAGTATGTGATGAATGGTACTAGTATTTTTGGAAAGTAGATGATATGCGCATGATGAAGGGATAAGGCGATAATGAGATGTTTGATTGTATGCATGAGCTCATGATTGATATAAGGACTAAGTGATATCATGGTTTGAGTATATAGAATTTTGAGGATTTTGGTATATGAAAAGTGTTAACTTTTAACTGCAATCATGTTTTCACTATGGTTCAATGGGTATTCAAGAGAATACATTATTAAGGCCTTTGAATGTTTGGAATGTGACTAACAAGACATATCTTATGATATATGGGGATCAATGATGGTATTAAATCTCTGGTAATCGTTTTCACTATATTATGAGAGTGGACTGAAGTATTATGGATAAGCCTAAAGATTGTAATGGATTATGTTGGACATAAGTTAGGATAAAACGTTTTTCGATATTATTGATGAGATGTTATAGTAATATAGCTTTAGAAAAAGGACAACCTGCAGGACGGGCGACAGCCCATCGCGTCGGATAAGGCTGTAGGAATCGAACCCACAACCGAAGTGTGACTGGCCTTTATCGCCTACCACTGACCTACAGGAAGTCCCTGTTTAGTAGAAACTAGTTTTATTATATTGAGCAGTATGATATATGAAGTATAAGTCCATTTTAGGAACCATATGTGATTAATCTCACTATAGATCGACTTATGTATATAATTGTTGCTAACTTTTTGTTTGAGACAGATGGAATGACCCGTCGTTCTATCACATGATCTGCTAACACTTCACGAATAACAAATTCAACTTCATTTATTTAAGAGATGAAGTGGAAATTGTTAAAGGAACGAACAACAGTGAGATTGTACCAAAATAAAGTAAGTATTTATTCTAATTCAAATTCTTTAACTTTAGGGAAATGATCTTGAAAACCAAAAATGTTGTCCTAGTTCTCTAATACCTGATGAATCAGATGGAACCTTAGATCGTCACAAATTTATGGATTTGTGATTACTGGCTTTTCCATAGCCATGTTCTCTACCACTCTCCAACAGAACATGATGGTTAGATTTCTCTTCCATATCCATATTTTCACCTATGTGGAAACCCAGTGATTAGTTTATTTGGGTAATCATTACATTTCATACTTTAGTTTTTAAAGCCAAGTTTTGGTAATTTTTTTTACGATGTGGGTTTCTATTAAAGAAACTTTCGAATAGTAAACCATTTATAACCCCGACGAATTTCGAGGGCGAAATTCATTTTAAGGGGGGTAGAATGTAACAGCCCGAGATTTTATGAAAAATATTCTTTTTAATTTTATTAATGTCTTGTGTTGTACGCTACACCAAAAGGAGCTTGCACAACACGCATCCTTGACTTGCCTTGCATTACACGCAATCACGACCTTCCTCGATAGCGTGTGTAATACGCAATACCTAGTTTCACTAAACAACGATATGCTATTAAAATATTATTAAAACTAGCCGTTATGAATAGTAATAACCACTTTTTAAAACTCTGTAAATCTTATTTTTCAAAATGAACTTCATTTTTGGATTCGGAGTATCGAATTTAGCCTAAGGTGAAATTTTGGTACTTTTCGGATAACTTTCATATTCTGATGAATAGTGAAAATTACTAAATTATAATTAAAAAAAACTTTTTTAATCGAAATAATTAATAGTGATAAATTATTAATTTGAGTGGTTTTAAAGTATATTTAGAATATATTTTTACAATTTAATACAATGTTGGTCATTGGATGTAATTTCACATTTAAACCAGACATAATCAAGTGTCAATCTTTTGATAGATATTGTTTCTTAAAAACACGCTATTTGTTTTAACAGCGGGATTTAATTATAAAATTAATTAATGCAAATTCGATGATATGAATTTGGTAAAATAGACTTCATTTTTTAATTCGGAATATGATATATAGCTTAGGATGAAATTTTGGCATTTTTCTGAAAAACATCAATTTTTGATGAATAGTGAAACTACTAAGTGGTAGTTAAAAAAATTAATTTCTTCATAAATCTTAATTTTACCACTTCTGTGAATGGAATTTCAAAAATCCGAGAGACACGGTTGATGTCAGTAAGTAAAATGTGGTTCAATGAGATGAAAATTATTTTTGGTGAATAGTAACTTTTTACTTTTTTTTACCACGGTTAATAGTAAATAGGGTAACTAAGGGTAAATATGATATTAATATTACCCTAACACATGTCCTAATTCTATTGGACAAGTGAAATTCGACCAAAAACAAACTTAGGAATAAAATATGACCATTTAGGCCCACTTGGATTAGATTAGGACATTTATTATTAATTTATTTAAAGAAGGGTTAAAATAGTTAAAATCAAAGTTTAATAAGTAATTCATTTTTAATATGGGGTTATAAATAAGATAAATTCTATTGTAAATATTCATTAGAAAGCTAAAAAGATTTCCTACATGATGGTATTTTATTTGTAATTTTTAAAAATCAAATAATTTAATTTATTTATGACACAAAGATGATGCAGTAATTATCTTATTAATGAAATATTGACATAATTGATAATATAAATACCAAAATAAATGTAATTTAAGACTTTTTATGAATTACACTAATTTTCTAGGTTACTATGATATATTAGTGTTGATTTAATCAACTTGGTTCGAACATATAATTCTGTTATGACTTTCAAAAAAATCATATATCAAATAGTGTCAAAATTGACACAAAATAGTTTTTAAATAAAATATTATATTATTAATTGTTATTTTATTCCTAAAAATCTATGGTTTGGCCAAATGACATATATAAGGATATATATATTAATACTAAACAATTTGGGGTTCGTTTGGCATGTTATAGTAAGTGTATTAACCATATAGTGAAAGAAAACAAAAAGACACGGTAAAAGTTAAATTAATTAACTTAGAGTTAAATCTAATTGATAAGGTTAAAATAATACCCTAAACTTGTCTAAATCCTATTGGTTGATAGGATTTTGACCCATCCCTACTTTAGCTTCGAAATAAGACCCTTTGGAACCATTATAAACCGATTTTGACTTTAATATAAAATAATATTTTGAGATATTCCTAAGGTGCCCCTCTCCTCCCTTATAAAAGGGCACCTCCTCCCCCTCCTCCTCACACCAAATTGAGCACTCAATCTCGTCCAACCCCTGCAATTTTATCCTCTCCACTTCCCTAGAATAATCCTAGAGGTTCTGGTCTTCCTCAAAGACCAATTTTAGTTCCCTAAGAGGAGGTCTCCAAAAGGCGCTTCAAGGAAGAGGTAATTACCGTTACCAATTCTTTCATCTTTATTTCTTCTTCCACTTCTTCTTCTTAGGTTGTTTCATTATGAAGTAATAACATCAGTATCACTCATATACTTATATGTTATTATAAGTATGAAACAACCCTAATTCACCTTCTATCCATCCTACGGAAAAATGAAATCACCGCGCGTGCGTACGTACGGAATACCGTCTCCACGCCGTGGTGTAATCTATTTTCCGCCACCACCTTAATAGGATGGGTATAATGGTGTAATGAGTAACTATATATGATTATTATAAAGTGATATTGATACTGAAATAATATGCATACACTTTAACACAATTCCACGACCATGGGAACGATATCATCGCTCGTGCGTACGTACGGAATACCGTCTCCACGACGCGATGAGATTCATTCTCCACATTAACCATTCATGAATGATTATAAAGCATATATAACAAGTAATAATGAAATATATGACATAATAATGATACTGGATTTATGTATATTTATATGTATGTCATCTACTTAATTCCATTCAAGACAATAAGGAAAGGAAAACAGCGTTCATGCGTACGTACGGACTACCGTCTCCATGAACGGTGTTTTTCATTTCATTTATCTATCTATTATATATATATATATACTGAATATATATGATATATAAATAATATTTTATATTCTGGAAGTAAGTAAATCATGATATAAGTAATAATAATGTCAAGAACAACAAGTCAAAACTCCTACGATAAATGAAACGATTTTACCCAAAACGCTACTTTAACATGAATTTACAAAACAACGGGTAATATAAAGTTATAAGTGGACCATATATGATATCATAACAATGAATATGATTCTGTAATAAGTCAATAACATTATGTAAATCATTATACAGGAGGTTCGGACACGTACAAAGCAAGTCGGACCTAAGGTAAGGGAAATATCACAATCTCATTTTTATCCGAGATTGTTTATTCATAAGTATTTACTGGGGTGTATTTTATCATCCACATCCATGTTTCATCAATATGTAATATTATTTCCATCCACCTAAAATTGTTTAAATCCATTTTTTCCCTTCGATGAGTTTTTAGTAATATCTATGAAAGGAATCTTTTGTCATACGAGGTACTTTTTGACTTTTCCGACAAAAGTACGAAGAATGTTTTTTTTAACTTATACGGCACGAACGGATTTCTACTGTTTTATAAAGCCTTATTTTCATGAAGCTTCCTCTAAAAAACTTTCATGACTATTTTCAATAAAATGTCTTTCTTTTAAAATTCCATGATGTTTTGTGAAAAGAAATTTATTTTGAAGAAGAAAGGATATTTTCCTCAAGAATTCAATTCAAGTGTTTTATCAAAATTATTTTCCATCTAAGATAATAAAGGGTTCTGTTTCTATCCATATTTTTACATTGATTTGACTATGTTGTGATGGAATTATGTTTATTAATTCCTTTATCTTATATGAATTGATTTATGATGTCATGATGTTTCAAGAATCCCATTTTTGTTACATGTGTTATGTGATGATGTATGTTTTATGATTATGTGGCACACATAAGAAAGGATTCATTATAAGATGGGTGGGACCTATATCTCCATCCAATGCATTGGGTAAAGATTTTATATCTCATGAGATAGACATGGCTGGAACGGAAGGTTATTTCGGTTCAGTGATACAGGACTGAAACGAGGAGTGAACTCGGTTCAGAAAGGGACTTTGTCCACTAAGATAGTCTTGGCAATGAGTCATGACTAACAAGAAATGATTTTCCATGATTATGTGTGCATGCCACAAAGTTTCAAGTTTCATGTTATGATTATGGGGATCTCATTTTCACTTCTATGATTTATCCCATGTTATGATATTATGAGCTCTTTTGCAGGTTAAGATTTCCAAAAGCTATGTTCTTATGTATATGATGTGATTGATATTTCTTTTGTTTACCATTACTGAGCATTTGAGCTCACCCTTTTATGTTTTCTTTTCCCCAGGATATAAAGAAAGGTTTTTAGGTAAAAAAAAGGGAAGATCTGTATGGGAGATATTGAAGATCTTTCCCCACGATTAGAAGATTACGTTCCGAGTTTCCAAAGACACTAAACTGTTACGATCCTTGTGTGTGTGTTTTTGTTATGTACTAAGTATTCCGCAAAAGTAATGTAATGTCCATATACGTCAGGCTTCGGGTCTTTACATCATGTGTTTCTGAAGGTGACTCCCCATAGTGGGAATCAATGGTTTGGTCATGGGAGTAAGCTTTCTCACCATTTTGTTGGGCCTTTCAATGTGTTGTCTAGTGTTGGAGCCGTGGTGTATTGAGTAACACTTCCCTCTAAATATGAGCTAGATAAAAAATGTTTTAAATATGTCACAGCTCCATATTTATCTCCATGATGACTCTCACATCATTTATTGGGGAGAGATTGATGTTGATGATGATGTGACCTTCAAGGAATAACCTTTGGAGATCCTTGACCATAAAGAGAAGGTGTTTTGAGGGCGTTATATAGCCTTGGGTTGTGTCTCATGGTGACACATTAGCATGAAGGACAATACACGGGAATGCGAGTCGCAGATATGTTCTCAATACCCTGAGTTTTTGGACACTTAACTCTTTTCATGTAAAAAAATGTTTGATTTGTGATTATAGACCTTTCGTGTTTATGAGATGGATTTCTTTGGTTTCTTCTTGTGTCTTGCTATCTTTTCAGAGGTATCTTGATGGGTGGTTGTTCAGACCCCATTTCAGTTTCCCTTTAGGTGGGTTTTGAATTCTTGGGGATGAGAATGTTTTGAGAGGTATATGATGTAATGGACCAGACCTCTCTGGTCCATTCCTCTGCATAAATCTATTGTTTGAGGTGTGACTGGAGGTCAAAGTGACTTATCCCCATCAATTTTCCAAATTTATAATTCTGTGAATGTTCCACCAGTGAGGCCGATGTGAACAGTGTTTCCCGAATAGTAGCCTTCCAACAGTAGCCTTCCAACAACATCCTTTTTTCCTTTTCCAAATTTCTAGTTCATGAACAGTGTTTCTAGATTCCTATAGTTTCACCCCTTTGATGTTTCATTTGAAGTAAAATGCATTTAATGCTTAGTTTTAAGGACTATAAGGATGATTCAAAGGACATAAATACTATATTAATTTTCCTAAGGCTCGGGATGCTTTTACTTGGTCAAATCGTGTGGTTTAATGCGATCCAATTTTAATGGAAAATCTAGCATATATTAAACTTACTATGATAAATCTTCTAAAGGGATGATATATATTCCTTACTTATTCTAACTTCTTGGTCCCTGGACTGGGATGCTCAATCCTTTCTTTCTTCCAATAGGAGCGGTGTGATCAAACGTTAATCCTCAAATTATTTCCCCCTTGAAGTTTCTTCCTGCTGCATGCGCACCCCCTTTTTGGTGAAAGTATCAAGTGTCAATCCTTCATAGATAGAAGGTATGATCTACCCATGTTCTTGTGTTTTCTTCAATCCTTCTCCTCCTGTTTCTCCTTTCCATGCTATGGCATGTGATCTCCATGATTATAATGGAGTTTTCTTGGCTGTTGGATTGTGCGGTCATGCTGCAGTGTCCTCGGGTGGATATAATTGTCATGGGGGAGGAGATCATAATCCGTTGTGTGTATAGTCCTTGTATAGAGAATGTAAATAATCCTTTGAGGTAGAGGATTCATTTATTCTCTATTATTTTACATGAAAATGTTGAGTTATCATGTTTTAGCCCACTATATAACAATGGAATTGTCATATTAAATAATTGAACCAGATAAATTATTTTATATCGATTATATGTTATTGCCACTTGTTTTTCTAGATAGTGTGATATCTATTCTTTATTTGTTTATATTTTTATTCTTGATGGAAATTGGTAATGAATGTAAAGCTAGAATTAATTGATAATTGTATGGATAAAGATAAAGAGGCATGTAAATGAATCTGGTTGTTGTTATTGTAATTTGATGTTAATTAAATTGATGTAGTAAGCATGTTTAATCAATTTTTGATATCTTACTATTTATGTTGATCATAGTTAGAACATGAAAATAATGAACCAGTTAATTCTAGATGGATTAAATGATTGGTTTTTTGAAAATAGATAATGCCTCATAGGGTTTTGAGTTACCATATTTATTGTTTAAGGACCAAGAGCCCAATTAATATGATGTTTTTTACCTGCTGCTTGTGTTGTGATATGTGGGGGTAGGGAGGCCTATTGGTTGTGGTGGAAGTTAACCCCTAGAGTGGTCAGATTCATCAGTTTATGCATGTGGGTGTTAGGGAGGACACCAGAGATGATGGAACGGGTTGAATGCGAATATTTAGATGCTTGTTATTTCTTGTTGGTTTCTTATCTTCCTTACTTTTCCCACTACTCAAGGAAGTTGGTTTTCATACCCTCATTCCAAAAGGGGAAAATACATGTGGGGTATGCCACATGATTTTCATTTTTAGCTTCCTGAGGGAGGAGGGTTCTACGCTCGTGCTATAGGTGGAAAAGACTTGATGGGTAGTTTATCTACTCACCGTGTTAATCCCCCTTGCGTTTAGTAGCTTAGAATGTTTTTCTAGAATACATGGGAATATGGGAAAGTAATAATGTTGTTAATAAATAATTGAATAAATCATGTTAATCCATGGTGTTGGAGCTTGTAGAGACCTACTGTTGAGGTTTCAATTTAAAGGAACGGTGGACTTTGGGTGAGATGTTAATGAAATATAATGTGGAAATTGTTGATATCTAATTAATGTTTAAAGAATTAATGAACGTAAAGTGAAACTGATAAAAAGGTAATGGAGGAATGTAATCAATATCTTTACATAGTTATGTGCCTATACGATAATAAGTCTTAGAAATGGTAGTTGAGAGTTTAGGAGATGTTAACTGTAGTTAAGTCTAAGACTAGGTTATGCCCATAGTGTGGTTGTGAGGTATAGTATATTATTTACTTTTTTTTCGATATGCTAATTCACCCTTTTAGTTAAGGAAACTGACACCATGTGGATTTTGAACCCTGGGGGGGGGGGGTGTTTTCCACAACATTCTTGTGGGAGGATGGATGGCTGACTACCCCCCTTGGCCTTGCTCTCTTCTCTTGATAGTTACTTGTGCTGGTAGGCACAATGGTTAGTTTTCCCCATATATGTGTGTAGAGGGATATAATGGATTGTGGTTATACAAACAAATATATTCTAGATATAGTTTTTTATGGACTACTATAGGTGTAACATGTATTGGCTGTGATGGCTTGAGGATCCTTACGCGGTGTGTGAGATGTAATGGCTTGAAGTATAATTACTAACATATGATACACATTATGTGAGTTGTGGTGGCTTCTAGAAACTACCTGGTTACTTTTTTATGTGAACGTGGTGGTTTTATTGCACAAGGTTCATGTTTTGGTGCTTCATCCAGGTGTTTGCGTGTAGGCCTTTTTAGAGAGATATGGCTTAGGATGTGCAACATTGGGGAAAAGAGGAAAACCAGTGGGGAAGTAGTAGCATGGTACCCTTGATATTATTTATTATATTATATACTATTGTATTCAATACTTGGTGAGAGTAGCCATGGTGAGGTTGGATACTTAGTATACCTATTTAGGTGACGAGTTAGTTTCACTGGTTGTTCACTGCGCTTTAGCATGATTTCCTTACTTTTACACGAGAGGCTCCGAGGAGGATCCAACTGAGTATACTATTATACTCAACCTATTTATATATAAAATATTTTATAGGTCACTTAGAGTAGGTTGGTGATCAGTCTGGTTACAACTATCTTGGAGTTATAGGAGCTGTTTGGGATTTTTGGTTTTTACCGTTTTTACTTTGTTTTGGTACTTTAAGTTTTTCCATTCAGTTGTAGTAGTTTTGTATGACATTATATATGTGTACTTGGGATTTTATTTTATATTTATATCTAAGTTGGAGTTGGTTTGTTTTTTCCTTATCTCACTCTTTTGCATGTGTTCTCTTAAGAGGGTAATGCCTTCTATTTGTGTGTTTACTATACCCTTGGTGCTAGTCGCCAACCCAAGGCCTACTAGAGGGGCGACTCAGAGGTAATTATCTCTCTTCTCACATTTCCAACCTAGGAGGGTTATACCTTGTGGGGAGGGTTTTTTTGAAAGAGATAAGGTTTCAATTAAAATGAAAAATGTAGTGAAAATATATATTCACAAATAAATATTAAAAGAGATCACAAATATTATCAAAAGAAATGTGGGGTGGAAAATAGTTTTAAATACCTTTTTTTGAAAACGCACATCACAAAAAGAATATTTAATTTTCCTTTTTAAAATGGTTAGAGTGAATTATTAGAATCATATAATATAATCTATATTAACTTTCCCAAAAATATAGGATAACATTGGAGGGGATGTGTTTTTGGGTCAATATCCCCCTCACACAGTCATATTTAAGATAACCTATAGTGTTTTTAGGCCTCTTCTTTTAACTATTTAACAATTACCCAAATTTACTTTTACATTGGTAATTAATTTTTAATCCTAGTAATTAATATTAATATAAAAATTAAGAATATACCTTTAAAATAATTCTAAACTTTTTTTATCAACATTTTAAATAATTTTACTACATAAAATTTTAAGGGTTTTAATTGTTAATTTTAAAACACTCATAACGAACAAAAGTAATTGTTTTTGGAAAATTGTGTTATTATGTTTAAAAATTTATTTAAAAGATAATATTATCATAGATACTGATTTTTATAACATAATTTGGTTCATTTAAAAAAAATAAAAGGAAAGTGGATTTTAAAGAAATACAAAACTAAATTTCTCCATCAAAACACACAATTAAGAGAAAAAACGAAAATAATATATATTAAAGTAATATTTTAATTTATTTATAAAAATGTTAGAAATACGTTTTCCAAGTTCAAAGAATATTTCAAATTTCATAATTTTATTCATTAAATACATATTTTATTACTTAAAACATTTATTATTATTATTTTTGTATACACTTACATAATGATAAAACCATAATATTTATAGTTTTTATAAAAAAACATTTTTTGTGACTAAAAATATACCTTTAAAAAATAATAATAATTATTATATGTAAATTTTGATGTGAGGAACTAAAAAATTTACTTTATTTTATCAAATTTAAAATATAGATTTTTAAAATTTAGTTTTTAAAATTAAATACATAATAAAGGAAAAAACTTTTATTGAAAATAGATTTTTTCAATATTAATTCATATTATTATTTATCTTCTATAGATGACAACTTTTAATGATTTTTTACATTTGTGTTTATTATAACTTTATTAATAGTGTTGTTATAATATGATATGGTTTATTTACATTTTTTATAGAATGTAACATAATTTATAGAACATATAATATACTTTGAAGGATTTAAATTATTGATCCCCACTTAAATAAATTACATCCTAAAAATATTAATTATTCCTTGAAAATAGTATTAAAGTATGTTAGGGTTGTCAAGGCCCCCTACCCACAAAGAGTATCCCTCTGGGATGGTGATGAGAGAAGGGATATGATGAATTCCCAAGTCCCACCTTCAGTAGGCCTTGGGTTGACATCAAGCACTGAGGGTATAATAAGAATACATATAAGAGGCATTACCCTATAAGATAACTTGTAAAAGAGAGAGATAAGAAATATACACCAAACTAAACCTGCTCAAACAAACACACACACACACACACACATAAGGAAATCCCATGTGCATACATGAAATGTCATAAAATTATAAGAAATTGAAAAGAAAACTACAAGAACTGAAAGATAAAGATGGTTGTGACAACAAATCCCAAAACAGATACTACAAAACTAAGATATATTAATGTACAACCAATATATCCAATCCACTTATGATAACTTTAAAACAATTTATATATATTTATAGTTAGAATAAAAGTATACTTATTAGGATCCTCTCCTGAGCCTCTCATGAAAAATATAATGGAAGCAATCTAAATCACAATGAACACCAGCGAAACTAACTCATCACCTAAACAAAAAAATAACTTCACAGACTCACCATGGATAACTCTTAACAAGTATCACATACAATAGATAATATAATATAATAATGAAACATCATGGGTACCCCACTCTTGCTTCCCCACTAGTTCTGCTCTTCCCCATCATTGAATGTCCTAACCCATCTATTTCAAAAATAACCTAGCCTGAAGACACCTGGGAAAGGCATCACAATAAGAAACTCATGCATCACATCATCACATCATCCCATATCATAACATCATATAGTAACCGAGTAATTCATGGGAGAACATAAAATCTGTATGATGTGTATCATACATCATGTATTATACCTCAATCCATCACATCCCATACACTGAGTAAGCACCACAATCCACCACATCCTATACATGTCATACCTATAATAATCCTTTAGATATTATATTTGGGGATACATGTGTGTGAAAATAAAAAATCTATCACATAACTCTACACACATATATGGTAAACCTAACCACCATTCATAACAACACAAGTAACTACAAAGAGAAAATAGCGGAGCCAAAGGGTTCAGTCAGTCATCCATCCTCCCACTGGGATGTTGGGGAAAACACCCTCCTAGAGTCCACTGGGTGTCAATTTCCATAACCAACATGAGTGTTTTAGTGTATTAAATCACATAATATATAGGATATAAGAAATTTCACAAACAAACTATGGGAATAAACAAGTCTTAGAATCAACTGCAACTAATATCACTTAGAATCCCAGCTTCCACTACCAATACTGAATATCTTATAAGCAATCAAGAATTTAAAGAGCTATATTAAATTCAATATTTTCATTCATCAAAAAATTCACTTTACATTAATTAATTAATTATCCATTAATTAACCATAAACATTAGTCCAAATTACATTACTTTAATCATCAGAGTAAAAGCCATGTCGTCTAGGCATAATCCAAACCAAGTCCATGATTTCTCAATATTAACATATTTTCAATATTTTCAATCCATGGACAACAAAAACATGGGTTAAGTCATTAATTAAACAATATTAAAATCATTCCATAATATAGGTACTCTTGGAAAACCATAATAAGCTATCATTAAGAGCAAATAAGAAATCGATCACATATAGCTACCTCTAGTAGTGGAGAAAGGAATTCAAATAAAACAAGAATTATACATCAAACAAATTTATTTCAAAAAATAATAAATATTCGTCACATAAATATGTATTCCTAGATTTAATCGATTACTTCATATTAGGTACCATCCCTAACACCCACATTCATATATTGATGAATCTCACCATCATAGGTGTTAACTTCTTTCACATCATCCAGGCCTCCCTACTCCATAACACATCATCCAACCCAGGCTCAACACATCTGGGCTTCCCTAACCCATAACACATCAGACATCCTTGGATCATCCATCTTAGTCTCAACACATATGGTCCTCCAAAACCCATAAGAAATAAAAAAGAGGTAGAAAACAAACAATCACAACCAAAAGGGAAATATAGGACCTAAAACAAGGCATACAACCTTTTCACATAAACGATCTCTCACAGCTCCAACACAAGGATCTCTACCTTCTCAATAAAAAAGAAAATCAAGACCTGGAAATTATATTTATTAAACAACTGGTTCTTATTCCATCTTTAATTAACCAATTCATTAATGAAAAGTTAAAACTATGGGAAACCTGAAGAATCAATATATAATAAGTTATCAAATTAATTAAAATATTAATTTTAAACATGATTCCTAGAATACATTATAGTTTCTAAAAACTTTGGGGGATTACAATAAATTAACCTGACTTTAATTTTTTTCATAAAATATCATCAATAAGATTAACATTCTTTATCAAATTCCATCAACATTTGGAATTACATAGCCAATTAAACATTTATACTCACATAGATTTGATCATTATCAAATTTTAAAAAACATCAGATTCATTAATCATGTATATTTATTCTATATTTAAGTAATTAGAAATTAATTCCATATTTAAGTTATTTCCCATTTTTCATCAAGAACAATATGATAATCCATAACATAACATTACATGCTAATAAGCATAACATATATAACTCACTATCTTGCAAATAAAAAGGCAACCATTATCACGGTAGAAAGAAACGACATGTGATCTATACCACCAATTATTTATTAATATAGTTCAATCTTCATTAAGTTAATTACATTTAAAATATAGTGGATAAACAAGGATAATTTTTTTGAGTAAACAAATAAGAGAATCAATGAATCCACTACATGTAAGAAAGAATATCTATATGACTTGCGACACCAAAACAGGGGTGGAACAAGATGTAATTTTTTCTATAGAACTTGATCCACCTATAGAAGGGTTCTGGAATGTCCAATATTGATAGATCAAAACCAAGAATGAAGGAAAGGACCATCATTTTTGAGTCCACAGATATAAGATGATCTAGTTTTCCAGATTAAAAAATATTTAATTGAAACTTTTGTGGATCTCATTAAACTCCAAATTTAAAAATGAATTGACACCCTTTCTATTTCAAAAATTCAGGCATATAATTATCTTGTATGAAAAGCCTTTGAAGGCCCTTGTTTGACATCGTTGGAAGACCTACATGGATATTGTCATGAAACTACAAGAAAAATCCATGTTACCGATTCCACATAGTCAAATTCCCCATGTAGCCAAAAGAACCACATATCTAAAAATCTCACATAGCTATTTTAATATAGTTTATCCACATATCAAAATCAAATATCCAATTCCATGTAGGTGATTCACAAAGATGATTTATGTAGTAATTCTTTGATATGGATGATCCACATAGCTGATTGCTCACATAACCATTCCACATAACTGATCACTCACTTTGCAGATCTAGTCAGATAGCTAACTCATGTATCCGATCACTCACAAATACAATTCCACGATGTCAATTTATCATGTATCAGATCTAACCATGTAGATGATCCAACCACAAAGATGATACATCTATGTAGTCGATCCATCCTACGTAGCCAATGGCTCTACATAGCTAATTCATATGGACACAAATAAAATTTTCATGATTTGAAACTCTTATTGATTTCATATTTTAGTAGCTAAACACCTCCATACTCACTCTACACCTCCTTCAAGCACCACAAGATTCACAAAAAAAGGGTCAAACTAGATGGATCTGGGCCCTGATAAGGGTATTCTTAACATAATTATTATTCTAGATATAACATCCAATGTGATATATACCTTAATATATTAATATTGATCAATATAATTATATTCAAACAAAATTTATTATTTATACCCTAATCATATATTCTCCATATTATACCTTTCCCAAAACTATATAAGTATCCATGTCATAAAACCAAAGTGAAATTTCATATTATTTCAAAAATTAAATCTATAATTCATCCTCAAATGTTACTAAAAAATAGTTCACCAAATAAAACACTAGAAAATATATAATATAATCCCAAAAATATGATAAAATTCAACATATTAATCATAAATTATCATCAATATAAAATATATCAATGCAACAAAACTAAAAATTTAAAAATCCCTTTATTATCTCAACATCAAACATATACTAAACCAAACAGTTTTCCACATCTCAAAATTGTGTACATAAATAGTTATCTAAAAAAACATAAAATTTCTAAAAAATAATATTTCGAGGTTATTGATACCATTTAATATATGATTTCAAACCATTAATGAAAAATTAAATGAAGAGAGATCGTTATATTTTTCACATAATCTTCAATGAATTTATGAACACACTAAAATATAGATCAGAAATGATAATATCTAAAAGAATCAAGAATTAATTTCAATTAAGATATTATCCTCACTACCTTAGGTTAGACTAGGAGGAGTAATTTTCAGTGATATAATAAAATTTAATCATTTAAGTAATCTCCCCTATTTGGCTATAAAACATAGGGGTTATAGATACATACCTTATTCAACATCATTTTTTTGATCCTATTCAAGTTAGAAAATAAAACAAAAATGGTTATTAAAATATCCAAAATAAAAATATGAAAACATAAATAGAAATATTTCTTCTCCAATGAAACCTTTGTTTTTAACATACGATAATTTTAGTTCAACCATTAAAACTCTTCATTCAATCCTTGGTGTCGAATAAAAAATTTTCATATAAGGTTAACATCATAAAATGTAACACCCCAATATATTAATATATTATTACCTTTAAATAAGTTAATGGGTTTGATATATTTCTCTTCACATAATACTGAACTTAAACAAAACCACGATATATTTAGATAAAATGTAAATATTTAAGTACAACCATTAAAAACCAAGCTATAAAATTAGTGATAATGAATATGACTAAATGATTTATGAATTTTTTTTATATATAAAATAAAGGCTACTTTTAATAGGAATTAATTTTTATTAGTTTAACTAAAATGACTAATATGATCATTTATTGTTTAGAAATTTTTTTTCAAAAAAATTTCCTTTTATGTAATAAAATTTTTTATTTTAAGAAAAATATGATTAATGATAAATTATGTTTGATATTAATAATTTTTTGAACACCAATTTAGTTGGTAAATGATATGAAATAATAATAATAACACTTAATGTTTGAAAAATTCATTTTCCAATTATATTTTTTTCTTTATATTTTATGATTTTATTCAAAAACAGAATTTATAAATTTTGAAAATTTAAATTAATAAAAATAAAAATCATTTTTAATTACTAATTTTAAAATTGATTTAGAATGATTCTATTACATTTTTATGAAAATATTGTGTTTTAGTCAAAGAATATGGTTGCAAAGAAACTTATAATTTTTATGAATTTATCATTATAGAAGAATGTTTTATAAGATTAAAAAACATTATATGTGATCAAATATGAATATATGAAATAAAATTATTCATTTTAAAATATTATTTTATATTTTAAATCCAATGAACAACATTTTTAGAACTAATTAAAATGTTAACTTCAATAAGAAATATATCTAGTATTTTATTTAAATCAATTATTTTCAAGGAAGATTTAGTTTTGGATTGCCTTTAATGCCTCATACCCTTTATTTTTTTTCATAAAAAATATATTTATGTAATTAAAACCATTATCAAATATAATTTTTTCTTATATATATTTCAATCTTAAAATGTTATTTTTATAAAAACTATTTTTACATGATTAAGTGTTTTGGTTTTAAAATTATATTTTCACACCTTTATAAATTTTATTTGATAAAATTATTTTCAAATTTTAAAACATAAGTTTCAAATTATTCAAATGGGTTAAATTAAATCTTTTTCATTGAAATTAATTACTAAGGTTAGAAATTAATTAACAAGGTAAAAGTAAATTTGGGTAAAATTTCAAAGTTAAAAAAGACCTAAAAAACTCAAAGTTGACTAAAAAGGATATTATTTAGGTGTTTTTAGACCAAATATCACTTTAATAATCTTTTTTCCCATTTTTTGGACATTGAACCTTTAATAGAGACCTTAAATTATTGAAAATATAAGGAAAACTTCCAAAACTACCCTTCTCCTCACTTATAAAAGGGTAAAATATCCACCACTTCAAGTATCTTTTATACTTAAAACTTTATCTTGAAACACTATCAAATTACTACTCCTATAACCCTCTAACACATTAAAAATATTATGGACACCTTTAGTTAGTATAATACCTTCATTTATAAGGATATTTCTATAGAAAATTCAAGTCCTCGACATGAGTATTATAAACTACTTAGATTTTCTTCTTAATTATATTCATGAAACTTTATTCTAGAACCACAAATAAAATTATATTAGTATCATTTATAAACTTTAATGTTACTATATTAATGTAATTATTATTTTTTATTTATCTACCTCTTACTTTATAGAAAAAACCACCATTTATGTGTTGCATAGACTGCCACCTTCGCGACACAACATGTTTTGTTTTCCATAACCACCTTACAAGTATGGATATAATTATTTTATTAAATTATAAATATGATTTTTATAATATTATTAGTGCTCTATTATAACAAATTAATGAACCCATTAATGATATTATCAACAAATGATCATCGTTAACTTGATTATTTAAAATAAGCATACTAAGTGGATTACCTTTTATTAAAATTTTATAATATTTTCATATCCATTACTTATTCATTTAATTCCTTAAAATTTTAATATATTACACTATTAAAAAATAAATAATATCATTATGCTACTACTATAATGATATTACAACAAAAACACCTCATAATCAGTCATTAAATCAGGATAAGTTCTTATTTGGGTCAGTTTAACCACACACTTGAATATACTATGAATTTATATCATGAATGACTACGGGAACATAATTAATGGTATAATATAATAAAAATTTTTAAATAATGATTTATCATTGATTTTGGATATAAATACCCTAACCTTAATAGCCCATAATCAGTAGTTACTTTATTAAATTTGAATAAGATACATGTGATGTCATCCCCAAGGATCAAAAAGTTTAGTAGTCTTAGTAAACTAGATACATAATTGAACCTCACATTAAAATTTATAACTTAAAATATAATATAGTATTTTAATTATAAACACCATTTTACCTTTAGTATATCTTGATATATTAATCATTAAAACTTCCTAACATCCCAGGGAAAGGAAAACATTAGAAAGGTGTGAGGTTAGATTCTCAGTAAGGGAAATAATACAATGTAATCTATCATAAAAAACATGACATAATCAAAATGTTATGTTAAATAATGGAAAAAACCTACCATTTCATCAATAACTTGATCATGAAATGCATCTATGGATAATATTAATGAAAAAATCTCATGGATAATAAAAACTTAATTCTTGATGTGGGAAATACTTAATATTAAACAACATTATATCTAACATTATTATATCTATACTGTCAAGACCTTGAACCAATATAGTTTAAAAATATTGGTAAAAACCCATTTAATTTGGTCAACTAATTTTTATCATGAGACCTATTGATGAATTAAGGGACTATCTATAACCAGGAACCATTCATCATTGCATGTACAATGAATTATTTAAGTATTTAATGACCAATTCATTTTATAAGAAATATAACTTAACAAAACATATCCATTTTGTGTAAAGAACATTGAATTATCAAGGTTTTCACTAGTCAAAAAAATAAGTTTCTTAGTAAAATACCATTTGTAAAAATGGAATAAATTTTAATCAATAATTTTATCCATGATAAAGAATATTGATATTTAATAGAAGTGAAATTTACAATTATCATAATAAATTAAATGTTTCGTGAGAATGTTCATAACAAAAAAATTAATCAAGAAAGTGAATTTTAATACTTCAATTAGTCAAATTGATCCCAAACAATTTAGAGAAAGAATAAAAATGGTATAATTATACATATCACATGTAAATTATAAGTAAAATAAAGGTTTTTTGTTGTTGAAAAATAGAAATACCATAAAAATATCATTATTTTTTAGGAAAATAGCATTTTGAATTTGAAAGTCACATTTTAAAAATTGAATATTTCTAGTATATCTGGAAAAGAAATTTCATTGAAAAAAAAACTTTGTAAACATATCAATAAATCTTCAAAGAAATTAATAACCATGATAATGGGAAATTCTATTCATGAAAATTATATTAAAACAAAGAATGATTTCACTTTTTTTGTAAAAGTAAAAAATATTTTTTACTTAGAAAATTAATAGAATATTCCTTTTAAACCATTTTTAAATTGTTAAAAATGTGTAAAAATTTATTTAATAAATCATGGAAGAATATTAAAAATATTATTTAAATTATTTTAAGAAACATATGGACATGGAAGAAATATATTTATGAATGAGAAGAAAAATACCCAGTTTTTTTTAAAAACATTTTCTAAATAATTCTATGTACCAAAGATAGAAAAATAGTATTATTAATTAAAAACATTATGAATAAACATTGTATAATTTAATAAAAATATGTTTACTATAAAATGAGAAAACAATTTCTTTCAATATTGTTGACCTCACCTGTTTTGATAATCCCAATCTTGTATTCATATGTTTTGACAATCCCAATTATGTGTTCATATATTATGATATTCACAATTACTGTTGATCTACACTTTAATTCTTTCAAATCAATGATCAAGTTAATAATAATGTTAAAATAATTTATGATCTATGTTAATCTCGATTATCCATGTTTATATAAGTTTTGAAATGATTCTAAGTGAATTCGATGTGTTTTGCATAAGACAGTCAAGTGTAAGTATCACTGACCTGAATAGAGCTACCGATATGCGTAATAGCCAGAGCTACCGATAGACAGAGAGCTACCGATATGCATAATAGCTAGAGCTACCAATAGACAGATAGCTACCAATAGCCAGAGCTACCGATGCACAGAGCTACCGATGCACAGAGCTACCGATGCACAAAGCTACCGATGCACAGAGCTACCGATGCACAGAGATACCGATGCACAGAGCTACCGATGCATAGAGCTACCGACAGCCAAGAGCAACCGATGGAACTAAGTTCATCGAGCTACCGATAAGAGATACCGATAAGAGCTACCGATAAGAGCCACCGATAAGAGTTTGAAGAGCTACCGATGGAAGATCCTACACAGAGTCAACCGTACACGTCTACAAACAAACGACTACCTATAATGAACTGCAGAGTCAAATCCTATATCCTTGACACTATTTGTTTATTACACTAACGGCTACATTTGTTACTTTTGATGCATTTAATGTTATTAAATGATTTATGTTGCCATTTTAGGAAACCGTACCAAGTATGATTGAAAAGAATAATCATTATTTATTCTCAGCAGAAAAATAGGCATAAAAGACAACGTGTATGTACCAGTGAAAAAAAGCAGAGACAAGAGACTTGAAGAGATCGAGCACACAGAACACACTTGCGATCAAGCTCAAAACGTGCCAAGAACAACTGGAGAACTTGCACTCACAAGACTACTACTACCAGACTCCAGAACACCGAGCATACATCGAGAAATCTATGCTAAAGAAGAACTACACAGAACACTTCATTTTCTGAGCCGATAACCAAGCTGAACCTGGAAGCACTGAAAGAAGAAACGATACTCTGTTTTTCAGTCAAATACAATAGAAGGACTCAGAATTGTTTCTGATCAAATCCAATGGAGTCCAGACCTGCACTAAAATCAGTAGAGCCATTCTAAACTCTCTATCTTGCTCTAAGTGATTTAGTATTTGCATTACGAACAGTGTGTATAGCCTGTTAATTATTACACACACACTGTCTCCTGAACCTTAACTGGAGGATTTGTAAATCCTCACTCACAATCTTTACATCATTTATTTCCCACTGTGGATAGTGGTAGAGGTCGAGTTTAACCTGGACATCTTTGAGCTGTTGTTTGTTGTCCCATGTATAACTGTGGTAGAGGTCTCTTGACCTGAACTGTGTGATCACTGTTGTTAACCCAGATCTAGGGTGTGGATCACATTATATATATTTTGAGAGGACTATGTCTCAGCTTGAGACTGAACCTCTTGGTTAACTCTTGTGTTTTCAGTTAAAACCTATATCCATACTATATACATTTATTTCATATTCCGCTGCTATTACTTTGAAATATAATTTATTTTCAAAGCTACTTTGATAGTTAAACTCGCAAGTGTTTATATTTATTATAAACCAGTAAGCTAGTTTCAAAAGTTAATTTAATCATAAGATTAAGTTAACTGAGAATTAATCAATCTTTGAGAAACTAATTGAACCTTTATAATCTGTATAAATTCACTACAGTTTAATTTGTTTTTGAAATTGGGGGATTTTAATAGAAATTGTTTTTAGCAGAAATTTTAATCGGAACTCAATTCACCCCCCTCTTGAGTGTCCACTCCGACCAACATTTGGTATCAGAGGTTGTGTGTTTTGCAACATTTTTATTTACTCTCTGCTTTTCAACTGTGATTTTAGTTGTATTTTAAAGTTCTTAAAATTTCTGTTATTTCTATATTTTTATCCCTTTAAATTTTGTTTATAATGGATAATAGAATTGAGGGTGCTGCTACTAACCGGACACCTTTCTTTAATGGAAATAACTATGCTCAGTGGAAACTTAAAATTAAAATTCATCTAGAAAGCATGAGTTTTGATATTTGGACTGCTATTGAATCTGAATACAAAATTCCCACTACTGATAGATCTACTTGGGAAGAACCTACAAAGACTGCTTACAATAATAATTATAAAGATATGAATGCTCTGTACTGTGCTCTAGGAGATGAAGAATTCAACAGAATTTCTGCATGCAAAACTGCTTTTGAAATTTGGGATACCTTGGCTGTTTCACATGAAGGAACAAATAATGTTAAAGAAATGATATTGAACACTTATACTATTAAGTATGATAATTTTAAAATGAATTCTGATGAACCTATTTCTGACATGTATCTCAGGTTTAATGAGATAGTCAACATGATGAATTCACTCGGAAAAGTTGTTCCACCAAAGGAACAAATTATGAGAATCTTGAGATGTCTACCAGACCAATGGAGAGGCACATCTGTCTCAATCAGAGAATCATGTGACTTTGCTGCTCTACCTGTCAAAGAACTTATTGGAAAATTGATGATTTATGAAGAAGAGATCAAGGTAAACAAATAGGAAGATGATGAACTGAAAAGGAAATCTGTAGCTTTCAAGTCTACTGCTTTGAAGAGTAAGGAGAAGGAGAAAATACAAATGGAGGATGAGAGTTCAACAAGTGAAAACTCAGAGTATGACAGTGATGCAGAAATGGCTCAGATAGCCAAGAGATTCAAGAAGTTTTATAGGAAAAAGAAATTCTTTAGGAAAACAAATTACAAAGGAAAGTATGATCAATAAGGAAAATGGAAAAAGGATTGGAAGAAAGCTGATAGGACTGATGAAGTTGTCTGCTACGAATGCAAGCGAAAAGGACATATCAAAGCAGACTGTCCAAAGTTAAAATTCAAAAAGAAATATGATTACAAAGACAAAAAGTACAAGAAAGCCATGACGGCTACCTGGAGTGCTTCAAAAGACAGCACTAGTGAAGCCAAATCTTCGGACTCTGAAAGGAATCGAGCCAACATGTGTTTCATGACAAATACTTCTGAGGTAACATCTGACACTCCTGTTTTAAATTCATATTATTCTGGAGATGATTCTGATTTGGAAAACATGTCAAAATCTAAACTATTTGAATACTATGATATGTTAGAAGAAACCTGTAATGAGATTAAAGACAAATACAAAGGTTTAAAGAAACAGTATGCTTTAAGTGTTAAGCATAAATCTGATCTTGATATAGAAAAGGAAAAGAATGCTCAAATATTAAAGGAAAATACAGAACTGAAACTTTCAAATGAGCAACTCAGAAATGACTTAGAAAAATTCAAAAATGGAAAGAATGCTCTAACTCAAATGCTAGGAAATCAAGTTACACCTAGATATGCTACTGGTTTAGGATACCAACCTGGACAGAGACAGTTCACCAGAACCCGATTTATTCCTAAGTCTGAAAAAAATATTGCTAGTTCCAGTTTTGGAAATTCATATGCTTAAACAGGATATTCATATGGTTATAGACCAAATAAAGTTTATCTTTCAAAATCTTTTACTTCTGTTAATTGTATGAAACCAATAAAAAAAATCTGGGTACCTAAAGCCCTAATTGCTAACCTATCTGGACCCAAGAAAATCTGGGTACCAAAGTCATTTCCTGTTTAAATCTGTTTTATAGGAGACCTGCTTGAAGAGCTATCACAAGAAGATATGGTATTTAGACAGTGGCTGCTCAAGACACATGACTGGATATTATTCTTGCTTCAAGAGCTTAATAAATGTTGATGGAGGTCATGTCACCTTTGGTGACAACTCTAAAGGAAAAATCATCGGCCTTGGCCAGATTGGTAACACTGACTCAGTATTAATTTATAAAGTGTTATTCGTTGATGGACTTAAATATAACTTGCTTAGTATATCTCAATTATGTGATGATGGTTTCAATGTCAAGTTTGAAAATTATTCCTGTGATGTTTTTAACTCAAAAAATGCTTTAGTATTTTCTGCTCTAAGGAATGAAAATGTTTATGATGTTGATTTAAATTCTTTAGCTAAACAAAATATTCCTTGTTTGAATGATTTTAATAAAGAATCTTGGCTATGGCACATAAGATTAGGACACTACAACATTCACTCACTTAGAAAACTGGCTAGGAAAATCTTAGTTACAGACTTACCTAAATTAGAATTCCCAAATGACAAAGTGTGTAATCCCTGTCAAAAGGGAAAACAACACAAAGTTTCTTTTAAATCAAAGAAAGAAGTCTCAACTTATCAACCAATTGAGTTGGTTCACATGGATTTGTTTGGACCATCAAGAGTTTCTAGTTTAAATGGGAAGCACTATGTCTTTGTTCTAGTAGATGACTTCTCTAGATATACTTGGGTATATTTATTAGCTCATAAAAGTGAAGCTTATTCTTCCTTTGTTAAATACTCAAAGTCTACAGAAAATTTTAGTGGACTCAAAATTAAGACCCTGAGAAGTGATCATGGCCGTGAGTTTGAAAATCAAGACTTTGAATCTTATTGCTTACATAATGGCTACACTCATAACTTTTCAGCTTATAGGACACCTCAGCAGAATGGCATAGTAGAAAGGAGAAACCGAACCCTTCAAGAAATATCTAGAACCATGCTCAATGAATATGAACTGCCTATTTACTTTTGGGCTGAAGCTGTAAATACAGCTTGTTATGTTATCAATAGAGACTTGATCAGACCTATTCTTAAGAAAACCCCATACGAGTTAATGAATAATAGGAAGCCTAAGGTTAATTACTTAAGAGTTTTTGGTTGCAAAGTCTTTATTCTTAACACAAAGGATAATCTGGACAAGTTTTCTTCTAAAAGTGATGAAGGAATTTTTCTGGGTTACTCTACTTCAAGTAAATCTTATAGAGTGTTTAATAAGAAATCCAAATGTGTGGAAGAATCTGTTCATATCAAATTCGATGAAACCGATCCACATGAACCTAAAACCTCTCTTGAGAATCTTGAAGAAGATTTGTCTGTTCTGGACCTCAATGATAAATCCAAAGAACCTGTTATAAAAACTTCCAGTTCTGGACTTTTTCCAGAATCTGTTTCGGTTGAACCCGAACCTACTGATGCACCTGAAGTGTCTAGTCCTACCTTTACTAGATCAACAAGAATTCTAAAGATTCATCCTTTGGATGATGTTGTTGGTAATCTTCATAGAGGAACACAGACTAGAGCTTCTCTAAGAAATCAGGTTGAACATCAAGATTTTCTCTCCCAGCTAGAACCCAAAAATATTAATGATGCTATTGTTGATGAATTCTGGGTAACGACTATGCAAGAAGAGTTAAATCAATTTGAAAGAAACAAAGTCTGGGAATTAGTTGACAGACCTAAGGACACACTAACAATAGGAACTAAATGGGTTTTTAGAAATAAAGTTGATGAATCAGGAAACATAGTTAGAAACAATGCTAGGATAGTTGCACAAGGATATAGTCAAGAAGAAGGCATAGACTATGAGGAGACCTTCTCACCTGTAGCTAGACTAGAAGCCATTAGGATTTTACTTGCATATGCTGCACATCTAAATTTCAAGTTATATCAAATGGATGTCAAAAGTGAATTTATAAATGTTTTTATAATTGAAGATGTTTTTGTAGAACAACCTCATGGATTTACAAACCCCCATTTTCCAAATCAGGTTTTTAAACTTTCTAAATCTTTATATGGATTAAAACAATCTCCAAGAGCTTGGTATGATAGACTCAACAATTTTCTTATTTCAAAAGGTTTTAGTAAAGGGATTGCTGATCCAACTCTTTTTATTAAAATAATTTATAAATATGTTTTAGTTGTACAAATCTATGTTGATGATATTATTTTTGGATCTTCTAAACATTCTTTATGTACTGATTTTTCAAAAAGTATGCAAAATGAATTTGAAATGAGTTTAATGGGAGAACTTAAATACTTTCCTGGATTTCAAGTATTTCAAAATGGAAATGGTATTATTTTGAATCAAAGTAAATATACAAAGGATCTTTTAAAAAGTTTTGTTTTGGATAGTAATAAAGAGAGTGAAACTCCTATGAGTACAATCTGTAAATTGGATACAAATGAAACTGGGAAACCAGTGGATCAAACCAATTATAGGGGTATGATTGGTAGTTTACTTTATCTTACTGCTAGTCGACCAGATATTATGTTCAGTGTATGTATGTGTGCAAGATTTCAAGATAACCTGAAAGAATCTCATTTGCTTGCTGTTAAAATAATTTTCAAGTATCTTAAACATACTGTTAACCTTGGTTTATTTTATCCAAAAGGACAATCCTTTGAGTTAATGAGTTATTCATATGATGACTTTGCTGGTTGCAAATTAGACATAAAAAGCACTTCAGGAACATGTCATTTATTAGGAAAATCCTTAGTATCTTGGTGTAGTAAAAAGCAGAATTCTGTAGCTCTATCCACTGCTGAAGTAGAGTATATAGCTGCTGGTAGTTGCTGTGCACAAATTTTATGGATGAAACACACTCTCTTGGACTATGGATATGATTTTAAGCATGTTTCGATTAACTGTGACAACACTAGTGCAATAAACATCTCAAAGAATCCTGTATCTCACTCAATAACCAAACACACTGATGTAAGGCATCATTTTCTGAGATATCATTATCAAAAGGGTGATATTTCTCTTGAATTTATCGGCACTGAACATCAATTGGACGACATTTTCACAAAAACCTTAAGTGTGGATAGTTTATGTTACATTAGGCACGAGCTGGGGATGTTTAATCTTCACTGATAGAAATCCTCACTGATAGAAATCCTCACCGATAGAAATCCTCACCGATAGAAATCCTCACTGATAGAAATCCTCACCGATAGAAATCCTCACTGATAGAAATCCTCACCGATAAAGCGCTGTTTTAAATCTTTTTGTCTGCTGTCATGAATCTGAACCGTTTTTTTCTTTTTCTTTTTTTATTTAACTTATGATTCCTAAATGATAAAACTAAGTCTAAGCCGCTTCTCACTCCACTAAACCCAAAACCTTTTACCTTCGAACCTTAGAACCCAAAACCTCTGCAAACCTGAGATCCCTCAAACCAGCGATGGCAAAAACCAAAATTCCTATCATCCGAGAAGACTGTGTTGAGCCTAAAGCAAAAAGGCAGAAGTCCGATCCATAAGCGAGTAGTGCTGTTAGAACTAGGTCAGTAAGGAGACCAGTAAATCCTCATCTACAAAATAGAGCTATTGTGATCGAAAAAGAGCTGTGTGTAGACTGGTTGCTGCCCAACAAGTCCTTGGTGCTCGAAGTTCTGGAAGCTCAGAGATGGGTAGACTAATTTTCAAATAATAATGGTCCCTACTACCCAAAGTTGGTAAAATAGTTTTACGAGTTCATAAGCTTAGAGAAGTTAGATAATGAGAACCGAGTATCTTCGTTTGTAAATGGTAAAGTGCTATCATTTTCATAAGTAGAATGGGATGATTGCTTAAAAGTTCCTCATGAAGATGTGTCTGGATATGTATCAAGAGCAATGCCACCTACCAGTGACATTTTTGATCATGAGACCGCGTTGAAAGAACTGACTGGTGATGGAACTCCAAGGCAAGTGGTTGCTGCAGAAATGGATGGAGAGAACAGATTACTGTTCAAGTTTTTTCAACATGTGTTGATACCAAGGAGAGGAGACTTTGCTAATTTGAGATACCAGGATATCTATCTCCTAAATCTTTTGAGACAAGATGTCAAAGTCAATTTGTGCAGATTGGTGATGAATCAAATGGAAGATATGACAAGCCCGAAATCAAAGACTAACGCCCTATTCTTTGCTAAGCTGATTTCTGTAATGATCAAAGTGAAAGGGATAGCTGAGTCTCAAGATGAGACAGTTGTAGTGAAGAACAACTTTTGTATCACTACTACAGTTTGCAAATATATGAATATTAATTGGAATTCGTGGAGAGGATAATGGGTCAATGATGACCAAAAGGTATATGATAAATTTAATCCTGTGGATTATCCTTCAAGGCCAAAGGATAAAAGAGATCCAGGTCTAGGACCTGATGAAGAGGAACCTGAGTACAGTGATGAGTCGGAAGAAGAAGAAGAAGAAGAAGAAGAAGAGGAAGAAAATCCTATGGATGATGGAGGAGATCCTGACTTTCCTCCAAGCCCTGTTGCTGAAATTATGTCTTTAGAAAAGGATGTGCTAGCAGAAGTGGAGACACCTGCTAATGAGGAAGACCAGTCGGTCTCTGAGCATGTAGAGGAAGAAAAGAATGTCTCTGAATTATCTGATTCTGCTGAATTGAGTCTGAGTCCAGTTATTGGAAGCTCAGTTGTACCTTCTATGGATGAAGAAAGAGAAAGAGGAGAAGTTGTACCTATCACAGAAAATCATCCTGCTACTGCAGAGACGGAAGTCGTTGTGGAAGATTCTGATGAAGACAGGCCAACAGAGAATGTAGTTTCTATATATGAGAAAGCACCCATTGAGGGGGAGCATCAAACCATGTTTGGAAATGTTATAGTGACTATTGAGTCTGAAGACTGGGTAGAAGACCTAGGTTTTATAGTCTTTGGTTTGGATTATCCTGATTCGGATAATGAAGTATCTTTGAATAGACCAAAGATCAGCTATGACATCAATCCTGAGTTATTACCTGCTGATGTGGTCCGAGTACATGATTTAGATGTGCTGAAAGAAAATCTCAAAGTCAGTTTTGTAGAAGAAGTAAAGACAATGGAATCTTTTTTAGTATCATCGATTCAATCAGTCATGGCTGACTCTGTAGTTAGTTTAGCTTCTAAAAGAGTATCTACTATAGTTTCTACTACTGATTTTGTTACAAAGTCTGACCTCGAATCCCTAAATCATGAGTTGAAGTAATCCTTCAGTGCCTCTGATGCTGAGATAAAGCACTGTTTTGGTGAAGAAATGAAGATGTTAGAAAGGCCTTTTGAGCTTTCTCTTGGTTGCAATCTGTCAACTTTTGTGGGTGAGCTAATGGAAGAAGTCAAAGAGTGCCACACTCAAACTTCTAGGCTAGAAGCAGATCTTGAAGCTCTATGGATATCTGTTGTTGCCTTAGACTCTTTCATGAGTTTAAAATATCAAGTTGACAAGGATTTAGCTTATGTGAACAGTGTTGTAAGTCAGCTGGTCTCAGTGTTTGAAGCTTTCAAAACATCTATGAAGGATCATGTCAAAGATCAGGACTCTCAAATGCAAAATCTAATTAGTGGTTTGACCAAAAGCTTCAAAGAAACTGTATCCTTCTCTGTTGTTCCTCTAGTTCCAAAACCTGCAATTGATCTGAATCAATTTCATGCTCTGATGAAGGAGGAGCTTGGTTCTATTTCAACCAGTGGCTCTGTGGACTCATCATATTTAAGTCGAGTTGTACTTTCTACCAGGTATTCAACCATAGAAATAATGAAAATCGTCCAGGACTATATGAGAGAGGCCTCTGCTTATCAAGAGGCAATCAAGAATAAGGTGGATACATATTTTGAAAAGGTTTATACCAAGCAACAACTGACCAACCATTTCAAACTTCTGCTTGAGAATCTAAAGTTACCTCCAGTGACTCAGGCCTTCAGAGAGCAGGTTAGTAAGCTCAGAGAGCTTACTCCTGCTTTGGAAAAATTCATTGAAAATAAAGATGATTTTGTGTCTGCAATGGAGAGAGGAGAAAGCATTATAATGGATTTCAGAAACCTGTTGCTGTCCTTCCTGCATGTGGATGCTAGACCGGTAATTGTACCTCCTGCTTTGCCTGCCTCTTCCTCTACTGCGTCTCCAGTTCAAATGACTCCTTCTCAAGTCATAAGAAGTCTCACACCTATGATCACTCAAAGTACTTCCCAATACAGGCCTGACACTGTATCAGTTTCTCAACATCCTCTGATCATTTCTGGAATTCCAAAGTCCTCCCCAGTATCCTCCACACCTAAATTCTCTTCTGATCCCAAGGGAAAATCTCACATTGAAGATGTGGATTGCTAAAGTGGCAAGGATGTTTGATAGGAATCATTTTTTTATTCGGTTTATGTACTTTTTGTCTGATCTAATACAAATGCCTTTCTTTCCACTATCTCAGTTTATCAGTTTTCTATGTTTGGTTTCCCACTTTATGATTATCACAAAGGGGGAGAAATTATGATCAAAAGAAAAACAAAAGGGGAGAAATATAAAAGGAAAAATATAAAAGGGGAGAAATATGATCAAAGGAGGAGCCTTTGATACTATTTCTTACATTTCCTTCTTTGGTACCAATTATTTTAAACCTTATCTATGATACTATTGTATTTAATTCTACCTATGATAATTTTTGATCTATATCTTTCTATTACTATTTCTTCTTTCCTCTGATACTGTTTTCTTTGAGAAAATTTAATATTAATGTTATACTATCTAATACTATATTCTCACAATCTTAAAATGGCCATATCATAAGTTGTGATTATCAAAAAGGGGGAGATTGTTGACCTCACCTGTTTTGATAATCCCAATCTTGTATTCATATGTTTTGACAATCCCAATTATGTGTTCATATATTATGATATTCACAATTACTGTTGATCTACACTTTAATTATTTCAAATCGATGATCAAGTTAATAATAATGTTAAAATAATTTCTGATTTATATTAATCTCGATTATCCATGTTTATATAAGTTTTTAAATGATTCTAAGTGAATTCGATGTGTTTTGTATAAGACAGTAAAGTGTAAGTATCACTGACCTGAATAGAGCTACCGATATGCGTAATAGCCAGAGCTACCGATAGACAGAGAGCTACCGATATGAATAATAGCCAGAGCTACCGATAGACGGATAGCTACCGATAGCCAGAGCTACCGATGCACAGAGCTACCGATGCACAGAGCTACCGATGCACAGAGCTACAGATGCACAGAGCTACCGATGCACAGAGCTACCGATGCATAGATCTACCGATGCACAGATCTACCGATGCATAGAGCTACCGACATCCAAGAGCAACCGATCGAACTAAGTTCATCGAGCTACCGATAGGAGCTACCGATAAGAGCTACCGATAAGAGCTACCGATAAGAGCCACCGATAAGAGTTTAAAGAGCTACCGATGGAAGATCCTACACAGAGTCAACCGTACACGTCTACAAACAAACGACTACCTATAATGAACTGCGGAGTCAAATCCTATATCCTCGACACTATTTGTTTATTACACTAACGGCTATATTTGTTACTTTTGATGCATTTAATGTTATTAAATGATTTATGTTTCCATTTCAGGAAACCGTACCAAGTACAATTGAAAAGCATAATCATTCCTTATTCTCAGTAGAAAAATAGGCATAAAAGACAACGTGTATGTACCAGTGAAAAAAAGAAGAGACAAGAGACTTGAAGAGATCGAGCACACAGAAGACACTTGCGATCAAGCTCAAAACGTGCCAAGAACAACTGGAGAACTTGCACTCACAAGACTACTACTACCAGACTCTAGAACACAGAGCATACATCGAGCAATCTATGATAAAGAAGAACTACACAGAACACTTCATTTTCTGAGCCGATAACCAAGATGAACCCGGAAGCACTGAAAGAAGAAACGATACTCTGTTTTTCAGTCAAATACAAGAGAAAGACTCAGAAGCATTTCTGATCAAATACAAAGGAGTCCAGACCTGCACTGTAATCACTAGAACCATCCTAAACTCTCTATCTTGCTCTAAGTGATTTAGTATTTGCATTACGAACAGTGTGTGTAGACTGTTAATTATTACACACACACTGTCTCCTGAACCTTAACTGGAGGATTTGTAAATCCTCACTCACAATCTTTACATCCTTTATTTCCCACTGTGGATAGTGGTAGAGGTCGAGTGTGACCTGGACAGCTTTGAGCTGTTGTTTGTTGTCCCACGTATAACTGTGGTAGAGGTCTCTTGACCTGAACAGTGTGATCACTGTTGTCAACCCAGATCTAGGGTGTTGATCACTTTATATAAATTTTGAGAGGACTAAGTCTCAGCTTGAGACTGAAACTCTTGGTTAACTCTTGTGTTTTTAGTTAAAACCTATATCCATACTATATACATTTATTTCATATTCCGCTACTATTACTTTGAAATATAATTTATTTTCAAAGCTACTTTGATAGTTAAACTCACAAGTGTTTATATTTATTATAAACCAGTAAGCTAGTTTCAAAAGTTAATTTAATCATAATATTAAGTTAACTGAGAATTAATCAATCTTTGAGAAACTAATTGAACCTTTACAATCTGTATAAATTCACTACAGTTTAATTTGTTTTTGAAATTGTGGGATTTTAATAGAAATTGTTTTAGCAGAAATTTTAATTGGAACTCAATTCACCCCCTCTTGATTGTCCACTCCGACCAATAAATATAAATTCAACCGTAAACAATCCTGAATAAAGTGAGATTGAAGTATAAACCCTTACCGCTTTTGTAACTTTTAAAACATAACCCCTATGAAATAATTAACATAAAATGAAACATTATATACCGTTAATATTAATATATTCATGATATAACACATCTATGTGGTAGTATATAAACCTCATAAAAATAAATAGGTGCATAATACCCAATATGCGCCAATAGAGTGGAAATTGAAACAAAATCTCTTACAAAGATCATACCATTGAAGTGAGGATTAATCAATGAATTTATTATGTATATAAAATGTTAATATATATAAAAACTAGAAATAAAACATAAAATAATAAAAATAAATCACAAACATAATCTTATATTATCAAATACAATGAATAAGTAATATACCCTAATGAATAGAAATTGAGTTATGAAATTACTCACCACATAATAACATTCAAGTTGAATACCATTAGATAAAATAATTTTAATTTAAAATTAATGTACCATTAATTATGAATAATTAATTATATAACATGTAAAGGGGTAGTATATACACTATATTACAGAAATTGGTGTGTAACATTAAAATATGTCTCAATGAACGAATATTGAGATGAAATCCATTACCTCACATTTACCTTTAGTTAAATATGATTTAACCTTTTATATAATGGGTTTAAACATGTTATTAAATTATAACAGAACCATAAAAATATTTATAATATCATATATGATATTATTATAACATATTATCACCCATTCTTTAATAATATTTCATTATTACCATTATTTCATGTGTTAACTGATTTATTTTCTCATGCATGTTTTTTTCACAGAAGTTCCAGTTTTTGTGAATATGATATAATTAAATCATCTATATAATGATATTAAAGTTATAAGTATCATATATATTCATTGAATAAATGTTTATAATCATTATTTACATTTGAACACGAATAATGAATAACATCGCTTCGTGGAGAAGATTGGTCATACATATACACATGAAACGTTATCAATTACTTAATGGGTAAAATGGTAATGAATTAGAGGATATATAAATTTCCCAAATTGCATATAGTGTAATAAGTATAATATATATTAATTATTTCTATTATTATTATTACTATCCATGCAAGTCAGTGATGGAAACAAAATTCCAACGGTTCACAAGGTGGTAGTCCATTGTACAAATGTGTGATGGATTTGATTCCAATTTGATGGGGAAGAAGATGGATAAATGTTATTACGTAAACATAATAAAAAATCAATATATATTAGATATTTTTTTACTATATTGTAATTGTCAATACATAGTTAATGGTGAATAAATAAGAAGTAAAAAAGAAGGAGCTTAGTGAGGACGATTACCTTTTCTTTGAGAAACCTCATTTGAATGACGGGAAATTAATTTTTTATTAAGAAATGGCCTATTTTAATGGTGAGGGGGAACCCAACATGACTTCCAAGACTTAAGGACACTCAAAGGCCCCCGAAGACCAAAATTCAGGCCATAAGCACCCAGTTCACAACAAGTAAAAGCCCTACCCTACATAAAAAATGTTAAGATTAACATCCAAATTTCCATCACAGTTCAACAAGCTATATCGTGCGAAAATTTATGGACCCGGTACCAATGGACAAGAACCGACCCTCTCAAAACATCCAAAACTGAATCACAATGGTTAGAAGGAAACTACATGCTCTGAACCCCATTTGAAACCACCCATTGAGGAAGAACTAGATGCAAGAAACATTGACCGTGGACCATAGAATCCATGAGAAGAATCATTATGCCACAAAATCCATTAAACTTCAATAAAACAGACATCCATAGAGAAATCACCTATGTAGAAAAATCGACAACCAACACAACCTTCACATTGACTGCAATCGCAACCTAGCACACACCAGTACAAGAAAGACACATCCAAGAGATGCATCACTAGGCCCCTCCAGACGAGGATAGAACAAGAGATCCCACATACAACCCCACCACCACTGAAGTGCATCCTATGACACCACTGAAGCTCCTATCCACCAAAATAGAAACTCTAACCAATGAAACAGATGTCGTAATACCATCTGGGGAGAATCGATGCCACCCAGGGCTGGAAGACCCGCCAATAAGGTCCGACGCCACCACTGAAGAATGGATTAGGGGATAATTGTACGGAAAACACCGCTCTAGACTGGGCTATGTAGAGACACACAATAGAAAACACCTAATCCGGTGGAATAGGGCCAGGGATCCAAAGGGGGCCAGAAGAGGGATGCAGGAGGGAGAAACAATAGAGAAAAGGGTAGTCTGTGAAAATGACAAAGAGGGGAGACCAGAAGAGATGGAGGGGTGAAAATAATGCAGAAACTGGCGATAAACTCCCCCTCCAAGCTTCCACCACAACATAAACTCTAGCGGCGAGAGAAGGAAGGGAAGAGGCTGCTCCTAGTTCTAGAAAAACCTCATTTGGATCTCTTATTAATGATGATAGGGTTTCTATTTTGGGTAAAAAGGCTCTATAATGTTGATAAAGATGTTGGGAAGATATTTTTGTAGTTTTTGGTTGAGATAATTTTTTATAGGTTTGAATAAGGGAGGGGAGGGGTACCCTTTTATAATTAAGGTGAGTGGAACACTTGTAATTTTTCAAATTTTTTCAATAAGGTCATGTCACATTTAGAAATATAGCACTAAGATGGCTAAAATTCAGAGGGAGAAAGAATAAGGTCTAAATAAAACCAAAAAATGGGGTTTTATAAAGTTTTTAGGTCATTTTAAACCTTATTTGTATTGATTAACCCCTGGTAAACATTTTTTAACCTTAACAATGATAATTAATTTTTATTATTTTTTCTATTCATTTTGACCAAAATTTAAGTTGACATCATTAATTAATATTATTTTTTATTATTCCAAACCTAGAATCCATTTTATCAAATTCAACCCACATAAGTGGAACAATTTAATTTAAAATTAAACTATCAATCATGATGAAAAATAGTTTTTTAAGAAATAAAAATTTCAAGCATAAGATGATCTTACATTAACTATATGAATAGTAATAATCATTATATGAATTTAAATTCATATATTAATGTATATAATATATAAATTTCATTTAAATAATTCATTATTAAGTATTATTTAATTAATTTAAATGGATAAACGTTATAAACTTAAATACAATTTTTAGAAAAACGGGTTTTAAGCCTAAAAAAACTTATACATAAATATGGTATATTAATGATTCAAATGTAATTATATTACATATAAATAAATAATAATTATGTTAATTTTATATAATAATGTGAATTTTAAATTGATTAATTTATTGAAATGAAATTACAATTTTACAAAAAGTTATATTTTTCATTATTGAAAAATCACTCTTTTTTGAAAAATACAAAATTTTCACCCTATTCTAATTTTGACACGATGATTTAAAAAAATTAAGTTTATTTTATACAATACAATGTCTATAATTGGAATAAATTAATTATATCTTTTTCTCATACAATGAAAAGAAAACATTTTTGACAAAAAAAATTATTTTTGAAGTATGTAAATACTTTACTAAAAATAGTGTCCTTATTTACCAATATATTTGATCCATATGAAATATTTATAAATAATTTTAGAAAATATTTTATTCCTATTCATACCACCTATTTTAATTCCTAGGTTTTAATTGCCATGTTTAAATATAATTTATTAGTTTATCTCGGATCAATGTTATTTTTTATATACATTATTGAACATAATGTTCTTCTTTTAAAATCATGGGGTGTTACATTATATCCACCTTCTATAAATTATGACCTTGAAATTTGAACTTATGATCATAAATCAACGGATTGAAATTTGAAAAGTTATTTTTAGAAAAGCCACATAATAAAATGGTTAATAAAACTTCCCCTTGGAAAGAGGGACAAGGAAATATAAAGGTCATATAAAATAAAACAATACTAAGTTTCCAAATATAATAACATTAATGGGAAGTGAAAATGTAGACATGGAGGAGAAAACTAATGCCTAAGGTCTAATAGAGTGTGATATAGAACATGGTCATGAGAAAGTTAATGAACACATATCCATAAATTTTTAATGGGTGAGAAGACCATTGATTCATGATTAATGAAGGTAAATTAATAACATTGTTATTTCAATATCCCTTTCCTAAATTTAATAGATTATTTTAATATCAAGATATATAACAACAAAAATTATACTTGATATATTTTATTTTATAATCTGAATTTTATCTTTTGGTTATGCTTCGATCATTTCCCACATCATTTCAAACTCCATGAAATGAATATCCAAGATGAATTTTTATGGTTGATGCAATAAAAATCACATTTAATGGATTATAAGATCCATAAAATATGGAAAATTAATTCCACATGTCTCTAAATTCTTACAAAAATCAAAATAGTTAGCACTAGTTATCTAATATAATACATTAATCTCTAACCTTTAATAGTAATACCAAATGTTGAACTCAATATTTATCCATCAAAACATTTGTGTAAAAATAATTTCATATTAACTAGTGCATCATATAGGCCAGTGGTAGGTGCTTCACCCTTTACACTCTTCAATTGTGGGTTTAAGACCTGAGGCCTTTTTGAATGTGAATGGTTGTCACCTAGAATATAGTTTCTCCTTTTTTTAAAACTATATTAATTTAATTATGATAACATTCCCAAAAAATATGATGATCATCCTCAAAAATATTATTAATCTTCAAATAATATTTTAACAACTAATGTTTTCTATATAGTTTATGTTTTCCATGAAATTATATATTCTTAATTAACTATTAGTATCTTAACATAAATGATTATTTTAAACATAAAGGTTATCAATATCTTTAATATTATGTCTAAAAAAATTTAAAGTAATTCTTCCTCAAATATATTTTTTACAAAAACCCATACTAATACCAAAGGTAATGTTACCATAAGTGTCACCCAAAAAACTCTTAATTATCTCAGATTTCAATCACATAAAACATCAAAAGGGGTTTCTAATACTTATAACCTATGATCAACCTTATACTCATAAATCCATGATGGTATCCATAACTATTAAGTTAATCTTAGATTAAGAAATATATGCTTCCAAAAATTAATTCAATCCTTAGATGTTTCATGATTCTTATAACCAAAATTACATTGATAAAAAAATTATACAAAATAAATCTTGTATATAAATACATAAATAATTAAACCCTTTTACTTAAATTATCAGTATAAAATTTAGGAGTTAACCTTTAAAATAGGGAGTTGAATTCGATAATTCCCCAGCTCCCCACATTTAAGACAATGAACTATAAATGGATCTATAGAATGAAATTAATTTCTATACATTTAAATCCTCACTTTTCTTTGATATTTGTTGCTCTATGCCCTTATTTTACACATAAAAATCATTTTAATATTCTTTTGAGACATTATTATAGGTTTTTATTTCCACATTTTTGACATGAGGGAAATTTTTCTTCCATTATTCCATGGAATCCACTACACCATATCTTAGAAGAATATATCCATATATTTCTTGGTGAGTCTTAGAGTTGGTTAAGGTATATTTTTTAATCATATATTAAGATAAATAATTATGAATAATCAAAATAGCTTTTACTTCGGTCATTATTCCATTTGGTTTCTCTAAATCATTGTATTTTCCATCAAATTTAGTGTTAACATAATTTATACTAATTCCAGCCATTGACTAAAACAAAAAATCATGGAGTGAGAAAAAAACATAATTATGAAAAATCATTTGTAAGAATTTTAAATCATGAAACATTATTTTCAATATATAGAACCTTATGTTTAACATAGGTCATCTATGATCATCATCTAATCAATTCTTTCACGATGGTTCATAAATAAAATATTATTTAACCCTAGAATATCACCTAGAATTATCAAACTAGGATTGTGGTAAGGTCCACTATTGTGTTCTAGGTGATGATCGAGTTAAATCCCAATACACCCTTTTTGGAGTTATTACCCCTAGGTATAACTATTCCAGATCCACATCAACATGTAATATCTAGACAAGGATGTATTTTAATAGAAAACACATACTCTCTACCATACCAAAACTTTAGAATGTTATCCTATACTTATACTTATCTTCAAGGTCAGTCATAGGGGTATATTCCATAATCTATGATTTCTTAAATCTAGTTCCCAAGGTTTCTACTAAACTTTCTGTAATAACAAATGTAAAGATCCCGACCCTAGTATTACAAAATCATGGTTACATTATTAAATTGGAATAAGATATAAGTGATCTCATCCCAAAGGATCAAATAGTTTAGTAGTCTTGTTAAGCTAGATATATACTTTAACCTCACATTAAAATTGAGAACTTAAAATACAACATGGTGTTTTATTTGAGAACACCATTTTTTCCCTTTAGAATATCCCTGAATTTTAATCATAAAACACTTCCCGGAATGCTTGGGAAAGAAAAACATAAAAAAGGGGTGAGATATGATTCATAGTTAGGGAAAGAGTATAGTCGAATTTATCATGAATAAATAAAGAATAATCATTACATAAAGGTAAATAACTGAAAAAACATTCCATTTAATCAATAAATTGATTACAAAATGAATCCATGGATAATATCCATAAACAAATCTCATGGAATATAATAACTAAATTCAAAATTAAGTAAATTATTAATATTGGATGTCATAATCACATAAATCATGATATCTATACCATCAAGACCTTGCACAAAAACATTTTAAAACTATGGGTAAAAACCCATTTAACCTGGCCAACTAATTTGTATCATGAGACCTATCAATTCATTGAGGGGCTATCTATAACTAGGACCACCCATATATGTATGTCAAATTCATTCCATATATATTGAATGATCAATTCAATTTATAAACAAAAAAACTTATCAACAAATATATGTGTTGAGTAAAGAATAAAATTTTATCAAGGTTTTACCTATTCAATAAGACAATTATTATAGTAAAACATCGTATGTAAAAATGGTATATGGTTTAAGTAAAAAGAACATCCATGATAAATAATATGTCTATTTAAGATAAATGTAAAGTATAATGATCATAATAAAGTTAGTGTTTTATGAGAAAGTTAATGACTACAAAATTAATCAAGAAAGTGAATATTAATACTTTCTCTAGTCAAACTAATCATAAAACATCTTGATAAATAATAAGGATTCTATCATTACAAAATATCTCCATTAGACTATAAGTAAAAAAAGGGTTGTTTCCATTGATGAATATATATACCATAGAAATATCATTAAATAAATTCTTAAGAAAATACACTTTTCACTTCGAAAAACACTTTTTAAAAACTAAAAATTTATAGAATATTAGGGAATTTTTTTTCTTTGAAAATAAACTTGTAAAATTGTAAAGGAATCTTCAAAGAAATATATGAACATGAAAATAGTAAATTCCATTCAAGAAAATTATTTTAAAAAATATTCCTTTCATATTTTTGGTAAAATTAAAAAACTTCATTATTGGGAAATTGATAAGATTATTCCTTTCAAATAATTTTTTAAAAATTAAAAAATAGGTATAAATGTATTTAATAAATCATTAGAGAATATTATAAATATTCTTTAAAATATTTTATGTAAAATATGGTTATGGAAGAAATATATTCCTGAGTGAGTAGAAAAACAAACTCAATTTTCCTTAAAAAAATTTACTCAATAATTTTATATTAAAAAGAGAGGAAAATTATAGTGTTACTTTAAAAATTCATGAATAACTATAGAATAAGGAAATGAAATGGTTTTATTATAAAATGATAAAGTAATTTACTTGAATGGAAATTCAATCATAAAAAATTACGATTAAAGGGATATTGAAGGATAAACTATCATGACCACCTCCCCACAGAGATACCACTATGGGAGGGGAGAGATAATGACTACTCAAGTCCCACCTCAAGTAGGCCTCGGGTTGGAAACTAGCATAGAGGGTATAATAAAAATGAAAATTAAAGGCATTAACCTCTAAGAGAAATATGTAGAAGAGAGGGATAATAAGGATAAAAAAACCAACACCTTCTAAGAAATATATATAAAATAAAACCCAAGTGAAACCATGAAATGTCATATTTTACTAAAAAACTTAAATAAAAACTATTATTACCCCAAAAAAGTGAATAAAAACATTACTATGAAGCCCAAAAAAATTCTGCTAAACCCTAATCTAGTAATATCCATCCCAATCACTAAACTTACAAAAATAACCTAAAAAATAGTTTATATATACATAGGGTGAGTAAATCAATATACCCATTAGAATCCTCCCCAGAGCCTTTCATAAAAAAGATAAAGAAAGTCTATTAAAGCATAGTGAACAATAGTGAAACTAACCTGTTACCTATACATGTATACTAAGTTCCTATCCTCACCATGGCTAACTCTAACCATGTATGGTATACAAGAGAATATATAATATAATAATAAAACCACAAGGGTTACCCACTTCTTCTTCCCCACTAGTATTCCACTCTGCCCCAATATCGTACATACTGAGCATCTCTCTCCAAAAGTAAGATGACTTGAAAACACATGGACAAGGTACTACCACATGCACATCATGCATCATATAACCACACCATCCCATATTATAAACCAAAGGAAACCAAGTAATTTTTGGAATCCACCAAAGTCTATATGACCTATATCAAGCATTATGTATTGTATGTCAATCCATTATAGCCCATACACTGAGTAAGTTCCCCAAGCCATTATAGCTTATACACATAATACCAATAATAATCCTTTAGATACTATATCTGGTAATACATGTGTTTGAAATAACCACAATCCATCACAACCCTCTAAACACATATATAGGAAAAAACAACTACTTTTCATAACCACAAAAGTTAATACTAAGAGAAGAGAGTGGGGATAGAGTGGGTAGTCATCCATTGATCCTCCCATCAAGATATTATAGAAAACACCCTCCCAAAGTCCACTGGGTTTTAGTTTCCCTAACCAACATGGTTGGGGAAGCATGTGAAATCACATAACATACATGATATAATATAGCTCACAACTACACTACAGGAATAACCTAGTCTTATAATCAACTATATCTAATGTCACTGAGACTCTCAACTACCAATTATAAGGCCAAATATCATATAATCCCACAAGTATATAAAAGAGATAAATTAATAACATCTTTCATTAAGTAATTAACTTTAAATTAATTAATTAATTATCCATTAATTAACCATTAAAAAAAATTGCATAAATCTTTAAACATCAGATTAAATTCTATGCCCTCTAGGAATAAACCAAACCAATCCATGGTTTATCAAGATTAACATATTTTAAGCATTATCATTCCATCATCATCCAACCCCATGGGTTAAACATTTATTTATTTTATTATTTGAATTATTATATATCTAGGAACTCTAGGAAAACCATCCTAATATACCACTAAGAGGAAACATGAAATCAACATTCTCTAACAGTGTGGGGAAAGAAATTCAGATAAACAAGAAACTCGACCATTGAAAATTAAACAAATTCACATGCAAGCATACCATATCTCAGTATCTCATCAATGAGTAATCATAGATTTAACCCATTAAATAACCTCAAGTTTTACCCCCAACAACCACATGCATATAACGATGAATATCACAATCAATGGAATCAACTACTACCACATAATCTGGGCCTCCCTACCCACATACCACAACAACTATCCCAAGATCATCCATACCCGGCTCTTATCACATCTGAGATTCCCTGCCTCATATCACACAACATCCCTCTAGGATCATCCATACAAGAATAATATCCTAAAGATCAAAACCAGATCACATCATAAGCAATTAGAAAAAATAAGAGAACTATAGGGAAACTAAGCCCTCAAAATAAGGCATTCCACCTTTACATGAAAACGACCTATCTTTGATTCAAAACAATGAACTCAGACTTCTTAAGAAATTAGGAGACTCTCGCCCTAGAAAATTATCTTTATCACACAACTGGTTCTTATTCTATTTTGAAATTACTAATTCATTTATTATTAGGATCTAACTACAGGAAACCTAAGGCATCAATATATAATAACCTATCAAAGAATAACATGCTCTTAATATTTATTCTAGTTTCTAGAAACCTTGAGAAGTGACATTATGAAATAACATTCCTTTTACATTATTATAAATAACAATTATCATCCATCAGGCTCATTAACCAATTTCAATTAAGCATGCATATTTTCATCAAATTATGTTAATAACCAGATCCATTAAACATGCCTCTTTATTCTCAATCCAATTAAATATCAATTTATTCATAAATTTACAATATTTACCAATTTACACATTCTATTCCAATAATAAATAAACATTCTAACAAGAAATTCATATATTTAAAACTATCTATCAAATCATGAGGTAAACTGTTATCATAGTATAAAGAAACACCATCTCCAACATGCGATCACAACTAATTATTTAATCCAATTTAAAATTTATTAGGTCAATTCCATTGAATTAAATGGTCTAAATTGTAAGAAACCAATTCTTATTTCTATCAAATATCCTTTAAATTCCTTAAATTCATGGTTTAAATGTTTAAATATAGAATAATACGAATTCCCTTTGAGGACATGGAGGTGTTGGAGGTGTCCAGGGCTAGTTTGGAGCTCAAAACCGAACTTTTGGGTTAGAAATTTCATGATTCACATTTACAATAAACTGTGCAAGGTAGGATGTATGGTCTGAAACACTATGCAAGTCCTAGGAAGAGAGAAGGAGGAATTCAAACAGTTAGAAAAAACTGTGAGAAATGGGCTGCATAACCATGAGAGAATGTCTGTAATTTTGATAGTGGAGTTTTCACAGTTTGCACATCATTAGTAAAATTGTGCTGAAAACCCATGTGGGGTTATCTCTTCCTACAATTGACTATGCACCATTGACACACAGTTTGGAAACAATGAAATTCCCAATTTTGGGTAAAATTCCAATTTTCCCCTAATTAAAAATCTATTTCTAAAGCTATTTTCACTTTCTCTCACACATAGCAAAGGCTCACTTTGAGGGACCTATTTTTCGACCACACTAAGAATTACTGCTGAATATCCATATGATCTACAATTCAAGAACTGTTCATCTCATTGGATCCACATCATCAAGTTCTCGATTCCTTTTGTGTCTTTCCTCTTTTGGTTTTGTTTCTGCTGCTCTATTTAGGTGCAAGCTAATTTTCCCTATTATTAAGTTATTTATCCATTATTCGATTTTCTCATAATCTGAGTCAAATATAGAGCTGATACTAGACAAGATATACACTAAGGACCTATGGTAGGATGTATCATGCCATTCATTAAAAGTAAAAGTGTTTATATATTCCATTGTTCTGCATTCCCGTTTCTTAGGCGATGACTTGAAATGATTTTAAATCCATGAATTGAGTTGTTAGGTATAACCTATGTAATTAATGAGTACTATTGATAAATGTTAAAGGTTATAGACCATTAATACAAACAACCCCTTGAGTGTGTTTTGTAATTGAATTGACCACCATGGGTGGCTTCGACTTTGGATACCTTAGGGTGTTTCTTCTTTCCCCTATCATGGGGTATTGAATTTTAAACTGATGATTGTATTTGAATTGTAAACTATGAGTTCATTTGTATGTTGGAATTTCATAGAGAAAGGGAATGGATGACATATACCCGGGATATTCCAAGTAATTTATTGTCTATGTTTGAATTGACATTTATATTAAAATTACAATGTGAGTTAAATAGAGGCGAAGCATTCTAAGCTTGGCCAATGACTTGATCCATATTCCAAGGTGAGGCTGGATTGAATGTTCTTAATATTGAACTTGATATAGTTGAATGATAATGATTAAATGATATTTAACTGATTGAATAACTATATTCCTTGGGTGACACAAGGACTCAAATAATGAATTCCGTGTATGTACTCATTTGGATTTTACCATGCTTATGCCCATGTAACACTTAGACTCATTATACAGTTTTCCAAGGACAAACTCATAAGGGATGACTATTATATTCCATGTGAAACTTAGAATCCATATGGATTTAAAAGGATGTACTCAAAGGTAATTTGATCATATATTCCATGGGTGATACTTTGGCTCTCGTAGTATACCACCAAAGATGGAATCGAATAGAAAGAACATTACACCACACCTAGAGAAACACCTGAGTTCTTGTTAGGATCACCATGGATGATCTTGTAGGGTGTTGGTTTAAAATATACATGGAGTGATACTTGGATTCCAACATTGGAATTACATGGAGGGGATTAGGGCTTTAATAGAATAATGAATGGAATGGTTTATGTGACGCGTCATCCAAGACAAAGAACAGGCATGGATTCAGACTTTGTTTATAATGTATGGATGACCTATTTAGACATCCTTTGGGCATACCACTACAATGAATTATGTGATATGCACTAGGTATTGATATTTAATAATTAAATAGAATTTTATGGTTAAATGAACTTGGTTATAAATGAGAACCCAAAATTTAGAGTATGTTTAATTTTAGTACATCCTTAATAATTACATTACTGCCTACACTATTGTTATATATATATATTCATTGACTGGATGGAACTTGAATTTGGGTGGTTGCCTACTGGGATTATATCTCACAACCTATTTGGGACACCTTTGGGAACCTAAAAATACTATATGATTGTAGGTATGGATAAGGGAAAGCACCTCGATAGAGGTTCTTGATTGTTGCATAGGTGTAGGGGAGCAAGTGAACGAGTTGAGGCTCACGATGCTACATGGGATTCATTTTTTACCTTATTGTAATTTTGTTCCATGTATTATACACATGCTATAAATATATGATTTAGATGTTTTATTAGTGAAATATAACATGTATTATCATCATCATTTTAAACGAGTTCCTCTTTGGAATTGTTAACTATTCTTGCTAATTATCTATTTTTTGTATGTTTTAATACATCTAATATCTATCTTATATTGATATTATACTATGATAAAATCTGGTGATGAGGGAATAATATCCTTAAAAACACACCTAGACCATCTCTTTTAGTCAACAAACTTTGGGGTTTAGGGAGATGCAGTTGAGGCCATGTGGCCAACTGGGCCTAGGAAACCTTTGAGTGGATTCCGGGTCCAGGATGTTACAAGGTGGTATCATAGGATTTATTTTCTAGTTAAAATTTACTATTCAGTGACAATATAAAGTGATAGGAAGGAATAATTGTTTTTTAATGAGATATTCCAGAGATTAGTTACCTCACATATAGGAAAAATCCAAATTTCCTTGAATTAAATTACTATTTTCTAGATTTTGACTATAATAGTTGATTTGATTCCACTGTTGGGTGATGATGTTAAATTGGGATGTTATTATTGACATGATTGTGGGTTATATTATGTTTCAAACTGATGGGATGAGGGTATTAAATGTCATTCACCATGTTATGAACTTTACAAAAATCACATTCCATACTTTATTCCATCCCATTTAGGATGAATTATTTGTTTCAAGTTGTTGTGATAGGTTTCATGATAGATATACCATCCGTTATGATATATATTTTGGAACAAGTTATGGTATAAAGTAGATAGATTCTAGACTTTGATTACTGAGGAGTACGTGCCCTCATGGATCAGAATTTTGTGAACCATTTGGTTCAACCTATATAAATAAAATGTGATATAAATGTGAAATGGGAAAAAATTCAAATGAAAGTGAATACGGGAATTTAATTGAAAAATAAAATGAGTAGGAAACTTAAATTATTTAGATCAGAGAACATGACCCAGTCCCGAACTTAGTAGTGCGAAGTAGGTAGTATCTATTAATTTTATATGATCTACACATCATCCATACATGACTCATGGAGTAGGAGGAGGGGTGTGTTCTTATACATGAAGTCTTGTACCTATACTATTTTAGTAACTGCACTTTTGAGATGTGAACTTTTATAATAATTTCATATTAAGAGTGTGTTTAGAATTTACAGAGGCATGCCACTGCGTCATCCTACAGTTGTACACCAGGAGGGTGGAAATGACCGTACTCTGGAGGTAATGGGCCATGGGATACCATAGGTTTCTCCAGTAGTGACAAACAAAACAAAAATAGATGTACAAGATGCAGGTGTTGAGACACAGTTCCTTGGGGGTTCTTACAAATCTTGCAGACCATACAGGGAGCACCCTGACCTACCCTAACCTTGGAAAAGTTGACACATGATTTCCAGTATTAGAATCCACCCATGTTTTTAGGGGATGGAGGAACAAATGATACAGATTCATGGCTAGAGGCCATTCTATCTATCTTCAAGCATCTAGAGATGTCTCCTAAGAGAAGGGTAAATGTCACTACATATATGTTGTGTGATCCCACCTAGAGATTGTTGGATATTATTACTCATATAGATAATCATGGGGAGATGGTATGGATATATTTTCATATGAACTTCTATGACTACTTCTATCTAAAGACATTGAGGTCCAATAGAGCAAGAGAGTTTATACACCTAGAGAAGGGCACATAATCAGTTGTGGAATATACGACCCTTTTTTACTATGCTCCATAACTTCACACCTATTATGATTAGTGATGATTTATCTAAAGCCAAGCGATTAGAGGATGGTATTATGTATGAAATTTTATTATAGGTGCATCTTTTTTAGATGACTATTATTTCAGGGATAGTGAATCAGTCACTTATAGAGAGAAACCTGACAAAGGATGGTGGTGTGAGCCAGGATAGTTCAACATATCAATCTGGTATTACATCGACCAGTAGTAGAAAGTTCCATATGGAGATTACATGTCATGATATTATAAGCCATATCATATACTCAGGTTTCCATGTGAGGTGATACTAGTGCGGTAGGCTGGGAAATATGAGGCCATAGTTTATAATGGACCCAGTTGAGTGCTAATCTTGAAGAATGATGGTCCATCTGCAATGATTCTGTATAAATTTTCCCCAACATATAATGATAGATTGTCTACATCGACTCCACATTCAGGAGAAAGTTTAGTAGCTTCTCATTAAGAAGGGAACTAGAGTAAAGTTATCTGATTAGGCCTAGGTGGTGGTCATGGATTTGGTATTTAGACCCCAGTTTTATAGTGACAACATAGTATATCTACTTAGGGTGTCTAGGAAGTATCACTGGGCTATGCTTCAATCCAGGTACACCCAGTGCAACCGACCGTTGAGGAGTAGGATCCCAAACCTTCTACTTTTAGAGGTACTATTCTAGTAGCCTCTACTTTAGATTATGAACTTTTTGATACAATATCTCTACATAGTTTTATATTGGTGCCCATTGTGGAGAGCCTAGTGATTAGTGTTTATACTTTTAAAGGATTTAGGATGATTGAAACTCCGCAGAGGATTAGAATGGAGGGTGTGCGTTAGTGCAGGGAGTTCCCCTTGAGATTTATGGGTGTCACTTGGCATGGGACCTATTTTTCCGTGAGTTGATAGGTTTTGACATCATTCTTGAGATGGACTAGTTGGTCTCCTTTTATGCCTTCATCGATTGCTATCACTGTAGGGTGAAATTCACATCATTAGAGGGTGGAGAGTTTATTCACAAGGGTTAATAGGATCTCCATGTGAGTCGAGATAGACCCAACAATGTGGGCTGAGTAAGATGACAACCCAAATTATGAGTTTATATCAGGATGACCACATAACGTTTTAGGAATATTTCCCTCATGTTGTAATATCCCAAAAATTCATAAGTGATTAATAAATGATTTATAATTTAAATAAATAATGTTATTTAAAATATTTTATAAAACGAAGTGATTTTATTTAGTCAATTTTTTTTATTTTACTTTGTATTATTTTTCAATAAAATTATATAACCTTTATTATACATGATGAAATATTAAATTATATAATTCTAATTTTAAAAAAAATTTATTTTAAAATATTAAGGTATAATATTTTTAAATAAGTTATTAATTTCGAGAAATAAGATTTTATTTTAATTTAATATTCAAAATTATAAACAAATACCATTTTTATAAATGTAGTATTATTTTTTATTATGTAGTTATTATAAATAATAATATTTTAATACATGTTATATTAAAATAAATGAAAATATTTGAATAAAATCCTTTTTGAAATGATTTTTATAAATTAATTTCATGTGATGTTTATAATTTGACATATAAATATTATAAAATGACATTTTATTGAAATATTTTTCATGAAATCATATTTTGTAATATAAATATTGTTTTAAATGGAAATAAATAAAAATAATTATAGTGAATATTAAATTTAACATATTATTATAGAAATAACTATTATAAATTTATGAGGTTTTGAATTATAATTATGATATAAGTAATATCACATTATAAAATTATTATTCTTATAAATTTGTTTTATAAAATCATCAAAATACCAAATTATAATTTTGAAAAGAATATTATTATTTTCTTTTATAAGATTAAAAATATATTAATTTTTATTAAAATTCTTAGATGATTGTATTATATATACATATTTGTATTATTAATTTTTAAATTATAAAATATATGAGTAAATAAAATTATCAAACAAAATAGAAATAGAAATTTTTTAAAAGAAACCGATGAGATAAAGATATGAAATACGAATAGAATCAGTTTTGGGAGAAGGGTTTATTTTTCGGGTTTAAAGGATTGAGAGTTTTATTCAGGAGGTTGAGAAAGCAGCGAGGATCTGGTTTCTCCGAGAGCCTTGGGTCGAAGCCGAGTGCAGGCTGAGAGTCGAGCACGACCAGGGAGACTGACTGCTAGAAGAGGACTGAATACCGAAAAAGAATATCCAAGAAATGTTGATGATATTTGATTGTGAGTTAGGGCATAAAGTTCGAACAATGTCTGACAATGGGGGATTCACCATAAAGGGGACTCAAACGAGGCTAACTATTCTTAGTCTTCAGATCTTAGGTAAGTGTTTGTTTATTTTATTTTTAATTGATAGATTCAGTTTATAGTATACCCTTTTTTCTTTTCTTCTTCCATTGGTGTTGGAAAATCCTTACTGGCTGTGATTTATCATCACAGATTTTGGTCCATTTGTTAAAATCTGGTTTTCTTTTAGATTATGAAAATAAGGTGTTTGGTTTTGGTATGTAGAAGTAAATTCATCCAAATTATAATATATATATATATATATATATGTGTGTGTGTGTGTGTGTGTTTTCTTTATTTGATTTTATTATATGAATTTGATTAAAAACATTGGTCTATTTCTCATTTAGTGTGGACTGAACCTCAAAAAAATTCACCATTTTCTATTCTATTTCAATGGATTCTCCATTACTCTTCTGCTGAGACATGAAATTATATATAAATAATATATTAAAAGTAAAATAGAGTTTATAAATAGATGTTCCATTAGTGTTAAAGACCAATATCTATCTATTTATCCATTTTGAGTTCTTAACGGCCTGTTGCACTCCCTACCTGAGAACTGCACATCCTAAAAACATAGTGTGGGTGTTACACACCCTTTTTGAGGAAATTAAGAGAGAAATAAATCATTTTCTTACGTTTTTATTAGATTTTAAAATATTATGATATAGTTCAATTTGAATGTAATGCATTATATTTGTTTTTTAATTTTTTTTGTTTACATATGAATTTATTCTTCTATTATGTGTATTAAAAATTCCATTATATATATATATATATATATGATTTTTATAAGAAAATTAAAGTTCATATTTTTTTAGAATTTTAGTTCATGATATATATATTAATGTAATTTTATGTTTATGTTTGACATACATATTCAAGTTTTATTTTTCATGCTCTCTAATTATTTACTTCAAAAATTATGAATGTATTTTTATGGGAGTATTAAATTTATATATACATATATTTTTATTCAATGTTATAGATCATTTGACTTCTAGTTAAAAGTTTATAATTGTGAACATATTTTTATTTATATACATATTCAAGTTTATGTTCATAAAAACATATATGCATGTACTTCTCATTATGGTAGTACTTTTAATATACCTTTTAGTATGGGTTTTCATACTAATGATGTATGTGCATAAATATATCATTATATGCATGCTTGGATATTATTTCATGATTTTAATGAATAAGAAATTCACTTCAAAATCTTAAAATTTACTCAATTTGATATATAAAAGTTGAGAAATGGTGAAATATTACTTTTATAATTTTATGTATATTATACAATTTTTTATGCTTATGATTAATTATCCATTATTTTATGAGAATAGAAAATTTCAAAATATATTATGTAAAGGGGTAATGAATTTACACTAATGTTTTACCTATAAAATGATATTATCAAATATCACATTTTTAAATCAAGTAAATGCATAATTAATATCTTTATTTAAGAGAAAATATTTAAATGATAAAGTTTAACATTTCATAAAAGGTATTATATGAGGTTATGAAGGAATGTCTGAATACATGAATTTTAATTATTTTTATCAATAGTCCATACATAGGCTAATTGACATGAGTTTTGGTTGTACCAAAACTCACAAGTTATTTCTAATGAAAGTTCATATATATATATATATATACTTATATATAAATAAAAGTGTGAATATGAATTTAATGCATGAATATATTTATAAAGATAAAACTCTAGTGAAAAATGTATCTATATGTAAGTAAATCTCATAATTTTTTTATAAAAATTAGCACTTAGACATTGTAACCATGATAGGGAGTGAGGAGTTAACCTTTCCTACAAGAAAGTGGGTAGACCCAAATAGCTTTCAATGATTCAAGTGGACTAATGGGTTTTTTCAAAATCATTCTTATTTTTTTCCAAAAATCAATGAATTTTTTTAAAAGAGTTTTAAATGTATAATTATTTTCAAAGTATTATAATATTATATAAATTTATTTTACATAGGTATTTTTCATTTTCCTTTTGGAAAAATTATTATTGGTAAATTATTCTCACTATTTTTTTTAAATTTATTTTTCACAAGTTTAGTATAATTTTCCAAAGGCATTCTATTTTCTTACAACATTAGCATATATGAAGAAATTTTTATATTATATTTTATTTTTGTATAGTTTTTTTTAATTTTAATCTATATGTCTAATTCTCCAAAACCTATACTGGTAAAGGTCCATCAATTGTACAATGATCTGTGTAATTTTATTTTGTATTTTATAAAAATAAAATACACTATATTTTTTATATGCTAAACCCAGAAGAACAGGTTAGGAGATTTACAGTTGGTATCAGAACGATGGTCTAGAAAAACTTGGAGATTTGATGTTGTAATTTGAAAAAAATCAAAGTTGTAGAGTATAGTAGTTTAGCATTTCTAGTTTTTATTAATTCTAAAGACAGAAATTTAAAATTTTTTACAGTCTGATGAGTGAATTGTGAGGGAAAAATTCTTATAAGTGTGGAAGAATGTAACATTCTAGAAATTTATAAGTGTTTAATTAATGAATTATAATTTAAATAAATAAAGTTATGAAAAAACTTTTATAAAACTAAGTGATTTTATTTAATTAAAATAAATTTTTTTGGTTTCACTTTGTATTATTTTTAAATAAAATAAAATATATCATCTTTATTATTCATGATAAAATATTAAATTATTTAATTATGCTTTGATAAAAAAATATTATTTTCAAATATTATGTTATAATATTTTTAAATAAATTATAAATTATTAAATAAGATTTGATTTTAATTTAATATTAAAAATTATAAAAAAATAATGTTTTTATAAACATGGTATTATTTTTTGTTATGAAGTTATTATAAAAAATAATATTGAAATACAAGTTATATTAGAAACAATAAAAATATGTTTTAATAAAATTATTTTTTAAATTATTTTTATCAATGAATGCTAAATGATGTTTATAAGTTGACATATAAATATTATAAAATGATATTTTATTGAAATAATTTTCATGAAAAAATATTTTGTAATATAAATATTGTTTTAACTAGAAATAAATAAAAATAATTATTTGTAATTTTAAAAGTAATAAATTATTTTAAACATCACTATTCTAAATTTAAAAAGATCTAAATTATAAATTATTATATAAGTACTATTATATTATAAAATTATTATTATTATATATGTGTTTTATAAAATCTTCACAATACCAAATTAGAATTCCGAAAAAATATTATTATTTTCTTTTATAAGATCAGAATTATGTTAGTTATTATTAAAATAATTAGATGATTATATTAAATATATAAATATATGTGTATATGTATGAGTATTATATAGTTTTATATAATAAATATATGACAATATAAAATTATTAAACAAAAATTGAAATATGAAGTGTTTGAAAAAAATTATTAGACGGAGATATTAAAAAAACGAGAGAATTAGTTTGGGGGAAAGGGTTTTATTTTCAAGTTCAAAGGCTCAATGGACTTCTTTAGGAGGCTTAGTGAGCAATGGGGATTGGGTTTCTTTGAGATCCTAGGGGTGAAACTAAGTGCAAGTTGAGAGTCAAGTGCAACCAAGAAGATTAGCCACTGGAAGAGGACAGGATGGTGGAAAAGATGATCTAAGCGATGTCAAAAAGAATAGACCGTTAGTTAGGGAATTGAGTCCGAGCGAAGTTTGACGATGGGGGTTTCACCGTAAAGGGGTTCGATTGAGGATAAATATTATTAGTCTTCAGGACTGAGGTAGGTTTTTGTTTATTTTATTTCTAGGTACTAGATTTAGTTCATAGTATACCCATTTTGTTTTCTTCTGTCATCAGTGTCAGAAAATCCCTCCTCATTGTGGTTTGTCATCATTGATTGTGGTCCCTTTGTTAGAAGCTAGTTTTATTTTTTGTATTATGAACAAAAGGTGTTTGATTTTGGTTCTTAGATTTCAATTCAGCTAGATTATAATACATATACATATATATGTATGTGTGTATGTGTGTGTGTTCACTTTGTTAGATTTATTATCTGAATTTGATTAAACAATTTTTCATATTTTTCATTTTGTGTGGACCAATACTAAAAAAATTCACTATTTTCTATTCCATTCAATAGATTCTGTATTATTATTCTATTGGGGATTGAAATTATATATAAATATTATATAAATAGTAAAATTGAGTTTATAAATAGATGTTCAAATAGTGTTAAATGCCACTGCCTCTCTATTTATCCATTTTGAGTCCTGTATGCCTTATCACACTCCCTTCCCGAGTGATACACATGTTTCACACCTTACGTGGGTGTTTCACACCATTCGTGAGACAATTAAGAGAGAAATAATTCATTTTTTGTGGTCTGAATTAGCTCTGACAACAATCCAATATAGTTCAATTTGAGGGTATAAGATTATATTTATTTTTATCGATGTTTTTTTAAATATTATTTTATTATACTATTATGTGTATTAAAAATTACATGTTATAGATATATGTGATTTTTATGATAAACTTCAAGTTCATATTTTTTTAGAATTTAAATTCATGGTTTATATATATAAGTAATTTTATGTCTCTGTTTGACATACATATTTAAGTTTTATTTTTCATGCTATATGATTATTTAATACAAAAAGTATGTGTTTATTTTTATGGTAGCATTAAATTTATATATAAATATATGTTTTATTCAATATTAAAGATCATTTGAATTATAGTTTCAAGTATATAATTATGAACATATGTATATTTATATACATCTTCATGTTTATGTTCTTTAATACATATATGCATGTACATTTAATTATGTAAGTACTTTAGATTTTTATTTAGGGTTTTTTATAGTAATGATGTATATGAATAAATATATACATATATGTATGTTTGGATATTATCACATGATTTTATGAATAAGCAATTCATTTTAAAATCATGAAATTTACTCAATTTGACATTTTAAGTTGAGCAATGATGAAATTCTACTTTTATAATTTTATGTATGTTATATAATTTTTTTATGCTTATGATTAATTATCCATTATTTTATGATAATATATAATTTCAAATGCTATTTTATTAAGGGTTCATGAATTTAAACTATTTTTTTTATGTATAAAATGATATTGTCAAATATCACATTTTTGAATCATGTAAATGGGTACTTAATGTCCTTATTTAAGAATGGATATTTAAATGATAAAGTTTGACATTTAATAAAAGGTATTTTTTATTTTATGTATGATAGTGTGAATAAATTATATGTTAATTATTTTTTTAATAGTCCATAAAAGGCTAATTGATGTGAGTTTTGGTTGTACCAAAACTCACAAGTGATTTAAAATGAAAGTTTATATTTCTATATATATACTTATATATAAATAAAAGTCTGAATGTGTATTTAATGCATGAATATATTTCTAATGTAAAAAATCTAGTGAAAAATGTATATATATGTAATAAAAGCACAAAATGTTTCTATAAAAATCGGAACATGGTCATTGTAAATATGATAGAGAGTTGGGTGAAAACATGATAGGGAGTAGGGAGTGAACCAATGCCTCAAGAAAGTGGGTAGCCCGAGATATCCTTCAATGTTTCAAGTGGTCTCATGGTTTTGTTTTCAAAATCTTGATTAATGTTTTCCCAAAATCACTAGTTTAATTTAAAATAATTTTCAAAGTATAATTATTTTCAAAGTCCTATAATATTATATAAAGTTATTTTACAAAGTTATTTTTCACAAGCCTTTTAGAAAAATCCTTTACAATAATACTCACCTTTTTTTAAAAAAAATTCATAGGTTTAGTAGAATTTTTTGAAGGTGTTTTCTTGGCTTACAGAGTTAGTACACATGAATCAATTTTAATATTTTATTTTTTTTGTACTGTTTTGTCAATATGTAATGTATATTTCTAATTCTCTAAAACATAGACCAGTAAAGGTCCTCTAATTATAAAATACTCTATTTATTTTTATTTTTTCTTTTATAAAAAATACACTTCATTTTTCATGTGATGAAACCGACAATGCGGGTTTGAGGATACGCATTTGTAGTTGATCGTTTCAAGTAAGTTTTACCAAATGACTTTTTAGTACTACCTCTTTTGATAGAGGTATATTTCTTTATCAAACTAGTTCCAAGAGAGGCACCGGTATCCATTACACCTTATAGGATGAATACTACTAAGATTTAATATCTCAAGAGGCAACTAGATGATTTAGAGGAAATGTGTTTTATCCGACCCAATACTTCTATCTGGGGTTCCTTAGTCCTTTTAAAAAAAAGGATAACAGTACTCTTAGGATTTGTGTGTATTATTGGAAATTGAATCAACTGGAGATTAAGAACTAGTATCCTCTATCACAGATAGATGATATCTTTCACCAGCTCTGATGGTCTCGGGTGTTCTTAGAGATTGATTTGAGACCCGATTATCATCAAGTGAATGTTAAACCATCATACATAAATTGCACAAATTTTCATAGAATGTACATTCTATATGAGTATCGGTTATACCATTCGGTCTCTCAAACATGCTAGCAGTCTTCATGGAACTGACGAACTGAGTCTTCTATCCTTATATGGATTCATTTATGGTGGTTTTCATTGATGATATCTTGGTGTATCATCACAATCAACATAGATATGCCAAATATCTTGATATCATTTTGAGTACACTGAGAGAGAATAAGTTATATGATAAGATCACAAAGTTCCACTTATATATGGATCACATTCACTTCTTGGGTCACATTATCTCAGATACAGAAGTATCAGTTGACCTAGAGAAGGTAAGATGTAGAGACCCGAAGCCTGACACACATGGACATTACATTACTTTTGCGGAATACTTAATACATAACAAAAACAGACACACAAGGACCATAATAGTTTAGTGTCTTTGGAAACATGGAACATAATCTTCTAATAGTGGTGAAAGATCTTCAACATCTACCATAACGATCTTCCACTTTTTGTTTCCTTACATAAAAACATTCTTTTGATCCTGGGGGAAAATAAAACATAAAAAGGGTGAGCTCAAATGCTCAGTAAGGGTAAGCATGGATAAAATAAAACATACCATATACATTTGAACTTAAAAACATGAACATAATGTTTAAACATCAAAATCTTGAGCAACGACATAAAACATGGAAGTACATAAGGCATATATCATAATGGAACATAAACCATGATAAAATATCATGGGAATAAAACATGTAAATGTGGCATCCATTAAGCACATGTAATGATTTCCATAGTATCCAAGGCACTGCTGCCAAGACCATCTTAGTGGACAAAGTCCCATTCTGAATCGAGTTCACTCCTTGTTTTAGTCCTGTAACACCGAACCAGATTAACTTACCGTTCCAGCCATGTCTATCTCATGAGATATAAAATTTTTACCCAATTAATTTGAGGGAGATATAGGTCCCACACATCTCATAATGAAATCATTCTTACTTGTGCCACAAAATAAACATACACCATTCATAATAACCCAACAAATAAAATGGGTTTCAAAAACATCATCCCATCATCACATAATTCATATAAAATAAATGGATATCATTTAATAATAAGAAAAGTGAAAACATGTAAATCATAGAGACATGATACTTGAAACATACACATGTGAAATAATGTCATCTCAGATGAAAATGATTTTGATAAAACACTTGAAATGAATTTTTGAGAAAAATATCCTTTTTTCTTCAAAATCATATTCTTTTAACAAAATTTCATGAAATTTTAAAAGAAAAGGATTTTGTTTAAATTAGTCATGAAATAGTTTGTAGTAAGATTCATGAAAATAAGGCTTTATAAAACCGTAAAAATCCTTTCATGCCGTATAAGTTAAAAAAACATTCTCCTTGTACTTTTGTCGGAAAAGTCAAAAAAGTGCCTCGTACGTAAACAAAAGAAAGATTCCTTACATACTATGTAGTAAAATTCAAAATGGGTAAAAAGGAAATTAAAAATACATAAAAACACTTTTAGAAAACATGGACATGGACGATAACAATAACCCCAGTAAATACTTACGAATAAGCAATCTCGGATAAAAATGAGATTTGCAAAATTATGCCTTACCTTAGGTCTGATATGCTTCGTATGTATCCGAAACTCCTGTATAATGATTTAAATAATGTCATTGACTTATTACAGAATCATATTAATTGTTATTATATCATATATGTTTCACTTATGAATTTATATTACCTGTTCTTTTGTAAATTCCATGTTAAAGCAGCGTTTTGGGTAAAATCATTTTATTTATTGTATGTGTTTCGACTTGTCGTTCTTGATATTATTACTTATATCCTGATTTACATAATTCCAGAATGTAAAACATGATTTATATATAATATATATTCATCATATACATATATATTATAGATCGATAAAAGGAATGAAATACACCGTTCATGGAGACGGTAGGCCGTAGGTACGCATGAACGCTGTTTTCGTTTCCCTTTTGAATTGAATGGAATTAAGTAAATGACATACATACATATATATATATATATATAAATAAATACAGTATCATTATTATGTCATATATTTCATTATTATTCATTATATATACTTTATAATCATTCATGAATGGTTAACATGGAGAGTGAATCTCATCGCGTCGTGGAGATGGTAGTCCGTACGTACGCACGAGCGATGATATCATTCACAAGATCGTAGAATTGTATTAAAGTGCATGTATAATATTACAGAATCAATATCACTTTAAAATAATCATATATATTCATTACATTAACCATTATACCCATCCATGTAAGGTGATGGTGGAAAATAGATTACACCACAGCGTGGAGACAGTATTCCGTACGTACGCACGCGCGGTGATTTTGTTTTCCGTTGGATGGATAGATGGTGAAATATGGTTGTTTCATACTTATAATAACATATAATTATTTTATTGATACTTATGTTATTACCTCATAATGAAAAAACTAAAAAATAAGAAGTGGAAGAAGAAATAAAGTTGAAAGAATCGGTAATGGACATTACCTCTTCTTTGAAGCGCCTCTTTGAGACCTCCTCTTAGGGCACTAAAATTGGTCTTTGAAGAAGACCAGGACCTCTATGATGTTTCTATGGAAGTGGAGAATAGAATTTGGCAGGGTTTGGCTGAGCTTGAAGGCTCAAAGTGGTGTGAGGAAGAGAGGGAGGAGGTTCCCTTTTATAAGGGAGGAGAGGGGCACCTTTGGAATAACTAAAAATATTATTTTATTATAAAGTAAAATTCGGTTTTTAATAGCTCAAAATTGATATATTTTGAAGCTAAGGTGGGTATGGGTCGAAATCATCTCATCCAATAGAATTTAGACAAGTTTAGGTCATTATATTAACCTTATCTTTTAGTTTTAACTCTTAGTTAATTAGATTGTCATTTACCATGTCACTTTGTATTTTTATATTATATAGTTAATAAACTTTCCATATACATCCAAGAGACCCCCCAAGTGGTCAATTAATTATACACATATAATGATATAAGTATCTTGGCCGAACCTTAGATTTTTAGGAATATAATAACAATTAATAATATAATATTTGTTTTTAAAATTATTTTATGTCAATTTTGACACTATTTGGTAATTGATTTTTTTGAAAATTATAACAGAATGATTAGTTCGAACAACATTGATTAAATCAATACTAACATGTCATAGTAACATTTAAAATTATTGGAGTTCATAAAAAGTCTCAAATTACATTTATTTGGGTATTTATAACATCAATTATGTCAATATTTCATTAATAGGATAATTACTGCATCATCATTGTATCATAAATAAATTAAATTATTTTAAGTCTAAAAATTACAAATAAAATACCATTATGTTGGAAATATTTTTATCTTTCTAATTAATATTTATAGTCGAATTTATCGTATGTATAACCCTATATTAAAAATGATTGAGTTATTAAACTTTGATTTTAACTATTTTAACCCTTCTTTAAATAAATTGATAATAAATGTTCTAATCTAATCCAAGTAGGCCTAAATGGTTATATTTTATTCCTAAGGTTGTTTTTGGTCGAATTAAACTTATCCAATAGAATTAGGACATGTTTTAGGGTAATAATAATAACACTTTTACCCTTAATTACCCTATTTACTTTTAATCGTGGTAAAAAAAAGTTAAATGTTACTATTCACAAAAAATTATTTTCATCTCATTGAACCACATTTTAATCCTTGATATTAACCGTGTCTCTCGTATTTTCTAAATTCCACTCACAGAAGTGGTAAAATTAAGTTTTATGAAAAATTCAGTTTTTTTAACTACCACTTAGTGGTTTCACTATTAATCAAAAAATGAAAGTTTCCAGTTTAATACCTAAAATTAGGCCTAATCTATTATTGATATTATGAATTAAAAAATGATTTCTATTTTATCAAATTCAAAACATATCAGTTACATTAACTAATTTAAAAATTAATTCTCATCGTCAAAACAAATATCGTCTTTTGAAGAGATAATAACAATCAAAAGATTGACACATGTTTATAACTGGTTTAAATGTGAAATTACATCCAATGAATAAAATTGTATTAAATTGTAAAAATATATTCTAAATATACTTTAAAACCACTCAAATTAATAATTTATCACTATTAATTATTTCGATGAAAAAAATTGTTTTTAATTAAAATTTAGTAATTTTCACTATTCATCAGAATATGAAAGTTATCCGAAAAGTACCAAAATTTCACCCTAAGCTAATTTAGATATTCCGAATCCAAAAATGAAGTCCGTTTTGAAAGATAAAATTTATAAAATTTCAAAAAGTGGGTATTACTATTCATAACGGCTAGTTCATAATAATATTATAATAATATCTCATGTAGTAAAACTTGGTATTGCGTACTACACATGCTATCGTGGAAGGTCGCAATTGCGTGTAATGAAAGCCAAGTCAGGGATGTGTGTAGTGCAATCTCCTTTTGGTGTAGCGTACAACACAAGACATCAATAAAATTAAAAATAATATTTTTCATAAAATCTTGGGGTGTTACATTCTACCCCCCTTAAAATGAATTTCGCCCTCGAAATTCGTCCGGGTTATAAATAGTTTACTACTCGAAAGTTTATTTAATAGAAACCCACATCGTAAAAAGGAATACCAAAACTTGGTTTTAAAAACTAATGTATGAAACGTAACGGTTACCCAAATTAACTAATCTCTTGGTTTCTACATAGGAGAACATAGGTGAAAATATGGATATGGAAGAGAAATCTAACTGTCATGTTCTGATGGAGAGTGGTAGAGAACATGGATATGAAAAAGACAATAATCAGAAAGCCATAAATTTGTGATGATCTAGGGTACCATCTGATTCATCGGATATAAGGGCACTAGGACAACATTTTTGGTTTTCAAGATCATTTCCCTAAAGTTGAAGAATTTGAATTAGAATAAATACTTACTTTATTTTGGTACAATCTCACAGTTGTTCATTCCTTGAACAATTTCCACTTCATCTCTTATTGAAATGAAGCTGAATTTATTATTCGTGAAGTGTTATCAGATCATGTGATAGAATGACGGGTCATTCTATCTTTCTCAAACAAAAAGTTATTAAATATACATAAGTCGATCTATAGTGAGATTAATCATATATGGTTCCTAAAATGGACTTATACTTCATATATCATAATTCTTAATATAATAAAACTAGTTTCTACTAAACAAGGACTTCCTGTAGGCCAGTGGTAGGCGATAAAGGCCAATCGCACTTCGGTTGTGGGTTCGATTCCCACAGCCTTGTCCGACGCGATGGGCTGTCGCCCGTCCTGCAGGTTGTCCTTTTTCTAAAACTACATTACTATAAAATCCCATCAGTAATATCGAAAAAAGTTCTATCCTTAAACAATACTAACATATGTCTAACATAATCCATTCCAATCTTTAGGATTATCTAAAATACTTCGGTCCAAGCTCATAGTATAAAGAAAACGATTACTTGAAATGTCATCAACCAAGCATGTGAATACCATCATTTATCCCCCATATATCTTGTTGGTCACATTCCAATCATGTGAATACCTTAATCATGTATTCTCTTGAAAAAATGAATACCCATTAAACCTTAGTGAAAAAATGAATGATACCAAAATTCAAAAATTTTATATATTCAAACCATGATATAACCTTCTCTCTATATCAGTCATGAGCTCATGAATACTGTCAAACATTTCATTTTCTCCTTATCCCTTCATTATGAACATGCCATCTTCTTTCCAAAAATATCTCAATCAATTTCCATGGTTATAGGTACCATAAAATTATTGAAAACCACAATAGAACAATACATAAATATTCCAATATTCCACGATACTATATACAACATTATTTTGGAATACCATTACATAAACACTTAATCATTCCACCACATCGTTGTCATATTCAACATCGCCAATAGTGATCGCATGTGACTTCCATTTGTCCTTTTCCTTATGTGGTTTCTCATGTCGATCATCACTAACCCTTGGATTAGGGAATTTATTAGCATAATGACCCATTTCCTTGCACTTGAATCATTGAAGTGTTGGTGGTGCGTTCTCTGCAGTCTTTTATTTATTCACATCCTTAACAACCCTTTTTCCATTACTTTGACACTCAGCTGCTTTATGACCTTGTTTTCCACACTTAAAACATTTTCTAGTCCCTTTAAGACAATCTCCACCATGTTTCTTTCCACACTTTGAGCATAAGGAAACATTCATCTTGTTTTCACCATTATTCTGAGATTTCTCCTTGAAATCCATCTTTCGTTTGTTGTTAAAACCATGAGATGTATATGTAACACCAACTTCCATTTCTACCTTGATAGCACAACACACAATTTCTTCATAGCTACTGAAGTCTCTTATAGCTAATTCCCTTCAAAGACTTGGTTTTAAGCCACTGAAGAATCAATCAACTTCACTTTCAGGTTGGATGATAAAGCCAGATGCATACCTTGCAAGCCTTGTAAAATTTTCTTCGTATATACCAACAGATTCATCATCCTTTTTCTTTATTTCAAGAAACTCCTCCATCTTTGTACTAAGAATACGAGGGAAGTACTTATTAAAAAAATAAGTTCTTGAACTCGTCCCATTCCATGGACTCAATTTCATCTCTTGGCCTCGTATTCTTGATAAGATTCCACTATTGATCAACATCACCTTCCAAACGATAAACTGCTAAGATGAATTTATCATGTTCAGAACATTGAAGAACTGAAAATATCTTTTCAGTGGTACTGATCCATTGTTTAGCAACAGGTGGATCAGAAGACCCACTTAAAGAAGGTGGACGTTGTATCATGAAGAACTCAATAGAATATTGTTCCCTTCTCTGCTCATTTGGAATTCCAGAATGATTCATAGCTTGTGTAAGTATAGAAATAATATTTTGCACTCCATTTACCATAAAATTTATTTTTTCAGGAGTACAATCATTGCATTGTCCATTGCATTGATCAACACGGTTCCTTAGGGTTCTAGCCATTGTCTAAAACCCAAAAAGAATAGTGTGAGAGGCAAAAATCATGCTAGGGAAAAAACATAATAAAGGGGGAGTAAATTCAATATCTAACATCTTAGGATTAATTCTAAGTTCGTTAGCGCAATTCTAGGACAATAACTTATACTTATATTTAATCTTAGGGACATCCCGAGACATACCTTAGAAATATCTCTAGGGATCTCACTAAAGTTCTCGCATCCTAGTTTCCAAAGGTTGACTAAACCTTTCCTCTGATACCAACTATAGAGACCCGAAGCCTGACGTACATGGACATTACATTACTTTTGCGGAATACTTAATACATAACAAAAACAGACACACAAGGACCGTAATAGTTTAGTGTCTTTGGAAACTTGGAACGTAATCTTCTAATCGTAGTGAAAGATCTTCAAAATCTCCCATAATGATCTTACACTTTTTGTTTCCTTACATAAAACCTTTATTTTGATCCTCGGGGAAAATAAAACATAAAAAGGGTTAGCTCAAATGCTCAGTACGGGTAAGCATGGATAAAATAAAACATACCATATACATTTGAACTTAAAAACATGAACATAATGTTTAAACATCAAAATCTTGAGCAACGATATCAAACATGGAAGTACATAAGGAATAAATCATAATGGAACATAAACCATGATAAAATAGCATGGGAATAAAACATGTAATTTCGGAATCCATTAAGCACATGTAATGATTTCCATAGTAGCCGAGGCATTAGTGCCAAGACCATCTTAGTGGACAAAGTCCCATTCTGAATCGAGTTCACTCCTCGTTTCAGTCCTGTAACACTGAACCGGATTAACTTACCGTTCCATCCATTTCTATCTCATGAGATATAAAATCATTAACCAATGCATTGGAGGGAGATATAGGTCCCACCCATCTCATAATGAAATCATTCTTACTTGTGCCACAAAATAAACATACACCATTCATAATAACCCAATGAATAAAATGGGTTTCATAAACATCATCCTATCATAAAATAATTCATATAAAAGAAATGGATATCATTTAATAATAAGAAAAGTGAAAACATGTAAATCATAGAGACAAGATACTTGAAACATACACATGTGAAATAATGTCATCTTAGATGAAAATGGTTTTGATAAAACACTTGAAATGAATTTTTGAGAAAAATATCATTTTTTTCTTCAAAATCATTTTCTTTTAACAAAATGTCATGCAATTTTAAAATAACAGGATTTTGTTGAAAATAGTTATGAAATAGTTTTTAGTAAGCTTAATGAAAATAAGGATTTATAAAACCGTAAAAATCCTTTCATGCCGTATAAGTTAAAAAAACATTCTCCTTGTACTTTTGTCGGAAAAGTCAAAAAAGTGCCTCGTACGTAAACAAAAGAAAGATTACTTACATACCAGGCAGTAAAATTCAAAATGGGTAAAAAGGACATTAAAAATACATAAAAACACTTTTATAAAACATGGACATGGACGATAACAATAACCCCAGTAAATACTTACGAATAAGAAATATCGGATAAAAATGAGATTTGAAAAATTATCCCTTACCTTAGTTCTGATATGCTTCGTAAGTATCCAAACCTCCTATATAATGATTTAAATAATGTCATTGACTTTTTACAGAATCATATTCATTATTATGATATCATATATGTTTCACTTATGACTTTATATTACCCGTTCTTTTGTAAATTCCATTTTAAAGCAGCGTTTTGGGTAAAATCATTTTATTTATCGTATGTGTTTCGACTTTTTGTTCTTGATATTATTACTTATATCCTAATTTAAATAATTCCAGAATGTAAAACATGATATATATATAATATATATTCATCATATACATATATATTATAGAACGATAAAAGGAATTAAATACACTGTTCATGGAGACGGTAGGCCGTACGTACGCATGAACGCTGTATTCGTTTCCCTTTTGAATCGAATGGAATTAAGTAAATGACATATATATATACATAAATCCATTATCATTATTATTTCATATATTTCATTATTTTTTATTATATATACTTTATAATCATTCATGAATGGTTAACATGGAGAGTGAATCTCATCGCGTCGTGGAGACGGTAGTCCGTACATACGCACGAGTGATGATATCATTCCCAAGATTTTGGAATTGTATTAAAGAGTATGTATAATATTACAGAATCAATATCACTTTACAATAATCATATATATTCATTACTTTCACCATTATACCCATCCATGTAAGGTGATGGTGGAAAATAGATTACACCACAGCGTGAAGACGATATTCCGTACGTACGCACACGCGGTGATTTCGTTTTTTGTTGGATGGATAGATGGTGAAATATTGTTGTTTCATACTTATAACAACATATCAGTATTTTATTTATACTTATGTTATTACCTCATAATGAAACAACTAAAAAAGAAGAAGTGGAAGAAGAAATAAAGTTGAAAGAATCGGTAATGGACATTACCTCTTCTTTGAAGCGCCTCTTTAAGACCTCCTCTTAGGGCACTAAAATTGGTCTTTCAAGAAGACCAGGACATCTAGGATGTTTCTAGGGAAGTGGAGAAGATAATTCTTCAGGGGTTGGCCAATCTTGAAGGCTCAAAGTTGTGTGATGAAGAGAGGGAGGAGGTGCCCTTTTATAAGAGAGGAGAGAGGAACCTTTGGAATAACTAAAAATATTAATTTATTATAAAGTCAAATTCGGGTTTTAATAGCTCCTAATTGATATATTTCTAATACAATGTGGGGATGGGTCGAAATACTCTCATAAAATAGAATTTATACATATTTAGGTCATTATATTAACCTTTTCTTTTAGTTTTAACTCTTAATTAATTAGATTGACATTTACCATGTCACTTTGTATTTTTATATTATATAGTTATTAAACATACCATATACATCCAATAGAACCCCAAGTGGTCCATTAATTATACACATATCATGATATATGTATCTTGGCCGAACCTTAGATTTTTAAGAATATAATAACAATTAATAATATAATATTTGTTTTAAAAACTATTTTATGTCAATTTTGACACTATTTGGTAATTCATTTTTGTGAAAATCATAAAAGAATTATTAGTTCGAAAAAAATTAATTAAATCAATACTAACATGTCATTTTAACATATAAAAATATTGGAATTCATAAAAAGTCCCAAATTACATTTATTTGGGTATTTATAACATCAATTATGTCAATATTTCATTAATAGGATAATTAATGCATCATCATTGTATCATAAATAAATTAAATTATTTTTAGTCTAAAAATTAAAAATAAAATACCATTATGTTGGAAATATTTTTATATTTCTAATTAATATTTATAGTCTAATTTATCTTATGTATAACCCTATATTAAAAATGATTTAGTTATTAAACTTTGATTTTAACTATTTTAACCATTCTTTAAATAAATTGATAATAAATGTCCTAATCTAATACAAGTGGGACTAAATGGTCATATTTTATTCCTAAGGTTGTTTTTGGTCGAATTAAACTTATCCAATAGAATTAGGACATGTGTTAGGGCAATAATAATAACACTTTTACCCTTAATTACCCAATTTACTTTTAACCGTGGTAAAAAAAGTAAAAAGTTACTATTCAACAAAAATTATTTTCAACTCATTGAACAAAATTTTAGTCCTTGATATTAACCGTGTCTCTCGGATTTTCTAAATTCCACTCACAGAAGCGGTAAAATTAAGTTTTATGAAAAATTCAGTTTTTTTAACTACCACTTAGTGGTTTCACTATTTATCAAAAAATGAATGTTTCCAGAAAAATACCAAAAATTAGGCCTAAGATATATTTGATATTATGAATTCAAAAATGTTGTATATTTTATCAAATTCAAAACATATCAGTTACATTAACTAATTTAAAAATTAATTCCCGTCGTCAAAACAAATAGCGTATTTTTAAGAGATAATAACTATCAAAAGATTGACACTTGTTTATAACTGGTTTAAATGTGAAATTACATCCAATGAACAAAATTGTATTAAATTGTAAAAATATATTCTAAATATACTTTAAAACCACTCAAATTAATAATTTATCACTATTAATTATTTCAATTAATTTTTTTTTTAATTAGAATTTAGTAATTTTCACTATTCATCAGAATATGAAAGTTATCCGCAAAGTACCAAAATTTCACCCTAATCCCATTTCGATATTCCGAATCCAAAAATGAAGTCCGTTTTGAAAGATAAAATTTATAAAATTTCAAAAAGTGGGTATTACTATTCATAACGGCTAGTTCATAATAATATTATAATAATATCTCATTTAGTGAAACTCGGTATTGCATACTACACACGCTATCATGGAAGGTCGCAATTGCATGTAATGCAAGCCAAGTCGGGGATGTGTGTAGTCAAGATCCTTTTGGTGTAGCATACAACACAAGACATCAATAAAATTAAAAAGAATATTTTTCATAAAATCTCGGGGTGTTACATAAGAGATGAGGTTTCCTAGAAGAATCCTAAGAATGTCTTTGAGGTGAGGTGTTTCTTGGGGATAGATATTTATTATAGGAATTTTATACAGGACTTACCATGCATAGAAGCACCACTTAAAGGATTTAATAATAAGGGTGTAAATTTTGTATGGTCATATTTCTATAAAACAGACTTCCAAGATCTAAAAGGGAGGTTGACTTCCAAACTGATGCGGAATTTTTCAAAGCCAGGTAGGAGTTAAAATATATACTATGATGCATCAGGTATTAGTCTTGGAGAATTATTTATCCAGTGAGATAGAGTTGTGGTGTATGGGTCTCGGATGTTGAGGCCACACAAGATGAATTACCTAATTCATGATCTCAAATTAGATGCAGTTGTTCACACATTCCATAGTTGGATACATTACTTACTCGGAGAGTGTTTTTTTTATATAAGGACCAAAAAATCCTAAAGTACATATTTACACAGTGTGATCTGAGTTTGAGTTAGCGAAGGTGAGTTTGATACCTATAATCTTTTGATTTCATGATTTCCTACACGCCTAGTAAAGGTAATGTAGTGGTCGATGCATAGAGCATGAGGACTTAGATAAATGTAGTTCAGTAGTCCAGTAGTAGGTGGAAGCTAATATATTTTTTCTCTAATATGAACTTGGATGTGAAGGATAATCAGTGGAAGACATTTCTATTGTCCTCACAGGTTACCTCTACCCTTCTAAATAGAGTAAAATGGGGAATCTATCAGATTCAGAAGGCCTAGTACTATACGGGATTGTGGTAGGTGAGGACCCTCCTCCTGGATAGACCATAAGTGAGGATGAAATTCTGTGAGTACATGGTTTCATATGGGGTTTAGGATACATTCATGGGGATCTGATGTGAGACTTTCATGCTTCATCTTGGGTAGTGCACCCCAACACCACCAAGATGCATCGAGATTTACTTTTCCAATACTAGTCTAAAGGTATAAAAAGATATATATTTGGTTTTGTCATGAGTTGTTACAAATATTAGTAGGTGAAGACATAACACCAGCAAAAAACCCCACTTTTACAGTAGTTACCCATTCCTAAGTGAAAATGGGTTGATGTCGTGATGGATTACGTGACAGGTTTACCAAGGTCTCCTAAAAGTAATTATGTTGTATGGGTTTTTATTTATTGGATAATGAATGTTTCACATTTCCTAGTGATCAATGAAACCTTCACTGTTTATGATCTTGTAAGGTTATATATTCGCGAGATTGTACGAATTTACAATATCCCACATACTATCATTTTAGATATAGATTCCATATTTAATTCTGGTTTCTAGTAAGGGATACAAAGGGTGTTAGGTACACATGTTCTTCTAAGAACATCATACCACCCTCAAACATATGGAAAGTTAGAGTGCACAATCTTGGTTCTTGAGTACATGCTTCAAGCATGCATCGTAGATTTTGGGGGCTCTTGGGAGAGGCATATACCCACACTTAATTCACATATAATAATATCTTGCAGGATACTATTCATATGGTGCCTTATAATCTTTGTAAGGTAGTCCATGTCGATCACCCCTATATTGGTTAGATGTAGGAGAGGTAGCTATGTTTGGACCTTGTCTTCTTTAGGAGACTATAGAGCATGTGCATTATATTTAGAATTGGAAGGCTATTGTGATTTCTTGATAGAAATATTACACCAATAACCACAGAAAACCTCTATAGTTTGAAGAAAGATATCGGTTTTTATTATGTGTTTTAATAAGATTGGGACACATGAGGATCATGATACAAGGTAAGCTTTCACCACTGTATGTCGATCTTTTCATGATTCAAGAGAGAGTTGGGCCGGTAGCCTATTAGTTTTAGTTACCTTAGAGGTAACAAGACTGAAATGATTTATTCTATTTTTCTTAGCAACAAAAATACTATTTAGACCCATATCATGACTTTTAGCCTAAGGTGGTTGAGATTCAGGTGGATGATTCATTGGAGGTTCATCCAATATGTATTGTGGATCATAGCATAAATGTTATTCAAGGATGGCCAGTTCATTTAGTAAGGGTTATATGGTAGCATGACCAAGTACAAGATAATACTTTGGAGTGGGAGACTAATGTATGATCACAGTGGATGAATTTATTCTTAGAACACGCTTCACCACCCTTGGAAGGGTAATCCATGGATAAATTTCTATAAGTGAGAAGTTTATAAGAACTCGATTCTTCTTTGAGGTGAATATCCTTTACATTCCATAAATTCTTAGTTTAAAATATTAAATATGAACTAATATGAATTCCCCTTGAGTTCATGGAGGTGTTGGGGGTGTCTAGGGATGGTTCAGATCCTAGAACCCAACTATTGGGTTGAAAATGGCCTGGTACATGGTTAAAATAAACCATGTGGGGAAGGTCGTATGGTGTAAAAAACAGTGTAAGACCTTGGTAGAGAGCATAAGGAGATCGTACAGTTAGACAAAACTATGAAAAATGGGCCGCACAGTCGTGCGATAATGTCTTCAATTTAAACAGTGTTTTTTAATAGTCTGTAAATAGTTAGTCAAACCCTCAAAAAAACCATGCGAGGTTCCCACTTATTACAGCTGACCATGAATTGTTGGTGCATGGTTTGGAAACCATGCAGCCAAACCACATGATTCCCAATTTTGGGTGAAATTACAATTTTCACACTAATTAAAAATCTCTTTCCAGCCCTAATTTCATTTTCTCCCCCACACATCGAAGCCTCACTTTGAGAGCCCTCTTGGTCTACTAAAATAGGGATTGTCACCGACTCTCTGTTTGATCTCTGATTAAATCAACACTCATCTTGTTAGATCCACATTATTTATTTCTAAATTTATTTATTTTTCGTTCCTCTTTTGGTTTCGTATCACCTGTGCTATGCAGGTGCAAGATAATTTTCCCTATTATTAGTTTCTTCATCCATTCTTTGATTTTCTCCCAATATGAGTCAAATTAGGAGCTAAAAATGGATGAGATATCAACTAAAGACCTGTGGTAGGTGGTCTTGTGACTTTTATTAAAAGTTTAAGTGTTTATATATGTCGTTGTTCCACACACCCAATTCTCAGGAGACACATTGAATTGACTTTAAATCCTTGAATTAAATTGTTAGGTATAGCCTATGAAATTATTGAGGCCCATTGATAAATGTTAAATGTCATGGTTCATTAATAAAAACCACCCATTGGGCGTGTTGTGTAATTGAATTGACCACCAAGTGTGGCTTGAAGTTTGGATTCCTTTGGGTGTGCCTTCTTTCCATTTTCATGGGATGTTGAATATTAAATTGATGATCATATTTGAATTTTAAATTATGAATTTATTTTTAATTTGAAATTTAATAGAGAAACGGAATTGATGAAATTTTTCTAGGATATTTCATATGATTTCTTGTTTATGATTGAATTGATCTTTATATTAAAATGCCTATGTAAGTTAAATAGAGGCTATGCCTTATAATCTTGGCCAATGCCTTGAGTCATCTTATAAGGTGAGTCTTAATTGAATGTTCCCAGTATTGAACTTGACATAGTTTAATGATAATGATTAAATTATATTGAATTGATTGAATACCTATATTCCTTAGGTGACACATGGATTCAAATGAAGATTCCCATGGATAGACTCATTTTTCTTTTACCCTAATTATGCCCGAGTGACACTTGGAATCCTTATACCGATTTACAAGGAAGGTCTCGTAGGGGATGAATATTATATGATAAGTGATACTTGGAATCCATATGGATTGATGAGGATCGACTCAAAGGGAATTTGATCATATATTCCATGGGTGATACTTAGGATCCTTTAGTGGAATTCCAAGGATAGACTCAAATGGAAGGAATGCTATACCACACCAAGAGAGATACCTAGTTTCTTCTGAGGATCACCATGGAAGGGGCTATAGGGTGTTTTTTTATATTACACATAGATATATACTTGGATTTAAACATAGGAAATCCATGTATGGGATTTGGTTCTTAGTAAAATAATGAATGGAATGGTTTATATGATGAGTCTGCCAAGACAAAATACAAGCTAGGATTCTGCATTTTTTTATACCTTATGAATGGCCTGTTTATGTATCCTTTAAGCATACCACTATGGGGGAAACTGAATTATGTGACAAGTATCAAGATTTAATAAATAAATACAATTTAATGGTTAAATCAACTTGGTTATAAATGAGAACCCAGATTTTATAGGACGTTTAATTTTAGTACTTCCTTTCTTATTACATTACTCTATGCACTGTTGTTATATTTATACAATGACTGGATATAACTTGAACTTGGGTGGATGTCTACTGTGATTATATCTCACACCCTTTTTGGTACACCTTTGGGTACAAAAATAGACTATATGATTTCTGGTATGGATAACAGAAAGCGACCTGGTATAGGTTCTTGATTGCTGGATAAGAGTAGGGGAGAATGGGACCGAGATGATGCTTGCGATGTTAACTAGGATACCTTTTAGACTTTTTTGTACTTTTTCCTTATACTGTAAAACTTATATGTATACATGTTTTTCTGCTTTATTAGAGACATATCACATGTGTTATCATCATCATTTTATATGAGTTCCTTTTTGGAATTTTTAATACTTCTGACTGATTATCTATTAATTTTATGTTTTACTTATTCCTCTATCTATCATATATTGATATTATGATGTACTAAAATATGGTGAAGAGGTAATTATCTCACCATGGGCACACCTAAGCCCTCATTTCTAGTCGACAACCTCTGGATTTTGGGGAGATGTGCTTGAGGCCATATGTAAAACAAGGATTGGGGAACCGTTGAGTGGAATACTAGTCCAGGATGTTACATAAATCATGAAAATTTTATCATTTCACATAAATAGAAGCGAAGAAACAAATCCCCTACCTCAAATGTCTTAAATGTTCTTATGATGATAACGGAACACATTACAGATCTATGATCACCTCTCCCACAAAAACTATATCCATATTATGATGCCACAAAAAAAAAACAAGAGAAACTCTATTAGATACATGTGTGATCAAACTCTATAGAAAGGTGAGTAGATAAGGGAGTAAATGGGATCAAACAAGGAGAAAAAACTAGAAATAAAAAATAAAAAACACACCTTGAATCACCAAAGATCAACTTGAATTAATGACAATAGGCTAAAGACCGATACCCTTCAAAGGGAATCCAAAAAACTAAAGGTAAGGGTTGAGGCAGCCTAAAACAAGAGAGGGAGCTATTGTAACTATTGGGTTATGAATAAAACTAGTGGATGAAACACTGACAACATTTCTATAGTAGGGAATTACTTGACATGTAATCCCATTTAACATCGTGTAATCCTTGTAGTAATGTTGAAGTTGAAAAAATGTGTCGAAATTTTATTATTTAACCACAAAAACTTATATGTCATGAAACTTCCCTGCACAAGTAGTGAATTAAACATACATATAGTGCAATATTTACACAATGTTTATTCTCCCTGCTTCCATCATTTCAAATCCAAACCCCTCCGAACCACTTCCAAGACTCCTCTAAGCTCCACTAGACTTGGGAACTCATAAAGGGTTGGACTACATGGATTTGGGCCCTTTCATTATATACCTATAAAAAAATTATCATCCTTGAGAATCCAAACCAAACCAGAGAGAAATGAAAAGAGGTAATCAAAATATCCACCCTACGTGATACCTATCAAAGATTTTGCCACCATAGGAGCTCAACCACATTACTCAGAAGAAAACAATGTAAAAACATGCAACAACAGAAACCAAATACTAAAAACTCAATGAGGGGAGATTCCTATCAAACGAGAGTAAATAAAAAAAGGAAAATATATCATAAAACAAAAGAATTAATATTCACAAAATAACCGCATTACAAGAGAAGAGATAAACATAAAATAGCTTGGGAGACCAAGAATTCATCCACGAATCATGTTCCCAGGTACTCTCCTCCTCACCACCATGCTTCCATAAGATACAAACAATGGGAATTTCACTCATGTGTAACACTTTCTCCTAGAAGTCTTGGATCTCCATAGGCTTCTCTTCTATGTTTGCATCATCATCAACATCGATCTTTCCCTAATTGATGACATGAAAGTCATAATGAAGATAATGAAAGGGCTATGACACATGAAAAATACCCTATATCCTGCTCATCTATGGGGGAAGTACTATCCAATACACCATAACTCCAACATGAGACACCACATTAAAAGGCCCAAAAAACATCAAAAAAAGATTACTCTCATGACTAAAACATTGCTACTCATGACAAGGACTCTCCTTTAATAACACATTATCTATAACGGAGAACTCCAAATGTCTCCTAATATGACCAACATAGGATTTCTAGTGATCTTTCACTGCTCTAATCGTTTTGAGAATTACCTGAACCGTCTCCATTGTACTCTATATCTGTTCCATCCTGAGACTTGCTGCCTCTTCGGCCCTGGTCCAACACAATGGAAAATAGAAAGGATGACCGTACAAAGATTGAAAAGTATCCATACCAATGGTAGAGTGGAATCTATTATTTAAAAAAACTAGACCACAGTAATGTGACTAATCCATGAACCTACAAAATCTAGGACATAAGAACTCAATATGCCCTCTAGATTTTGGATGTTCTGCTCTATGTGACTGTCTGTCTACAGATGAAAAGCAGTGATAAGGAATAACTAATAACCAAAATAATAATGAAGAAATATCTACAAATTGGAGGTAAAATGAGTATCTTGATCAGAAATTATTGTCCTTGAGATTATGTGGAGTCATACCACCTCTTGTAGATTCTTCCTCGATAAAACCTCTACTGATCTCAACTCTCTGATTGCTATAAAGTGAGATGATTTTGTAAAATGATCCACTATCACCCATATATATTATAGCCTCACTGATCTCAAGGTAAAATGTTAAACAAAACCATCTATATGTCTTCCCACTTTCACTGGGGGGCATATAATGATTAAATAAAACCACCAAGAACACAATGCTCAACGTTTACTTTCTGAAAGACCAAACATCAAGAGAAAAACTCTGAAACATCCTGATTCAACCCAGGCCACCAAAAATAACCCCTAAATGCTCGATACATATTTTTCATGCTAATATTCACTAGAAAAGGTGAACTATAAAACTCACAAGGAACCATATCATGCATCACTGAAGGAATGAAAATAATTCCCTAAAACAACACTTGGTGTTGTCTATCCTCAGACCAACCATAAGGGGAATCTCTAAAAACAACTCGGTCTCTCTAGACCTCCAGCTCAAAATCCCCCAGCTAGGACTCATCCACTTGCTACACAAAACATGATTACATTTTCATCTTAAAAAATGACCTCTTCCTCCAACCTCTCCCATATCAAGATACATCGCTCAGAGTTCTTCCATCACTCTTCATGAATCTCTAAATTCTCCCACAACATCACTACATGACTTCCTCCACAACATATAGGCCACAAAATTTCTCTTTACTAACATATAAATTTTTTCAAAGTGGTAGTCCTACATGAATTCCATCCACTTATGTTCACACAAGTTCAAGTCATGATAGTAGAATACATACCTCAAGCTCTTATGGTTAGAGAAAACAAAACAATGCTCAATGATGAGGTAATGTCACCACAAATTTAAAGAAAACACCACTTCTTCCAAATCAAAATCATGGGTGGCATAGTTATGCTCATGAGGATGTACATTCTGAGACCCATAAAATGCAACCAGTATCTGTTTCATTAGAACACATCCAAAAACATGATGAAAAGCAACATAGAAAATCACAAACTAAACTCCCTCAGTTGGAAAACAATGAACCAGAGTGCTGACCAAATTCTCTTTCAGGTACTTAAAAGATGTCTAACATTATCCAATCCACAAGAATTCCTAATCTTTTCTGATCAAAGCTATCAGAGGTCTTGCAACAAGATATAAATTGGATATAAACATCATTTAATAACCTATAATACAAAGAAAACTCCACACCTCTACCACTGTCTTGGGGCCCTTATAAGACACAATTGCCTCTATATTTCAATTATCCACAACTAATCTCTATTGGGATACCACATGCCCCATGAAACGGAATTCAGAAGACCATAATTCAAACTAAAAAAACTTCTTACACAACTAATCATGATGACGAACTCCCAAAACGGCACATAAATGCTATGAAATATCCTCCTCATTCATGGAGTAAACAAGGATTTATTTGATGAAAACCAACATAAAATTATCCAAGAACTCTTTGAAGACTAAATTCATCAATCCCATGAACACAACTAGAGAATTCTTCTTGCTAAACGACATCACAACAAACTCATAATACTCATGAAGATAACAGAAATAATTTTTCTAAGTATCCTCATCCATCACCCGAATCGGATGATATATAGACTAAAAATAAATATTCAATAAAAAAATTTATCCCTTAATCTAATTGAATAAATCATTAATACATAGAACATGATGGTGGTTCTTTACCATCACTTGGTTCAAGTGGTGATAATCGATACAAATCCACAAACTTCCATTATCCTTCATCACAAAAAAACTGGTATACCTCAAGGTGACAAACTCAGCTAAACAAAACCTCACTATAGTAGATCATCAAGATATACTTTAATCTCTCACAATACAAAAGGTGTCATTATATATAAATACATTGATATAGGAGGTATACCTAGCTGTAGATCAATCCCAAACTCAATCTCCCATTGAGGGGGTAACACTACAGCCTTATCTAGATTGACATCAAGATACTCTTCTATGACCTAGGGAAAGACAAACTAATGAACCTATGAAAATCTTAGAATCATCTTGGACATAAAATATAATAAGGAAGTAACACACCTCTCACCCATCCAAGGGTCTTTCTTGCTAATAAACATTGCTGGATATCCATCAGCATCATAGAACACAACCTTCCTTTTAAAGTAATCCACAATATCCTATACTAAATTCAACCAAGCCATACTGAGGATGATTTCATATGTCTATATCCATAGACATAAGAAATATCCCCAAGAGATTTGATTCCCTAACACTATATCACAGTCTATACATACTTCATACAAGACATATTGACCTCCAAATTGCATAGTCAACACCAGGGGAACTTGAAGCCTCTCTACCTCAAGTCCGATAGAATAAAAAAGAGTTGGTGATATAAAGGAATTCGTCACTCCTAAATCAAAAATGACATGAACCCAAGTAGAAAATAATAAAAGTATTTTTTGAATGACATCAATCCCACCTGGCATGGACAATAATATGGAATGAAGATAACTAAGACATTATCCACAATCTCTATGACCCCAATGATGATCACATCCATAGACACACTATACTAATTGAGGAAAGGGAGACTCCTGAGGAGATCTTTTATCTAGACCATCTCTCCTATGTCGATCCAAAACATGAGCACTCTGCTACTGTTTCCTCAGTTAAAACTACATAAATGGTGGAACCTAGAGTGGAAAACCTATAACACACAGACTTCTCAATAAGGTCATGCATTCTCACCACAAATTTACAAAACCTCCACAAGAAAAACATGCATCTAATCATTTGGAATAAGTTTGAGAGTTGCCTCTCCCAAAGAAACAAGATTATGAGGGCTGAGAACTAACCCTGACTGACTAAAAAATCTTCTATCCTAAAAACTAGATTCCCTGGATCACAACTCTTCTTTGTGAGGAATCCTAATGACTCCCCTATCATGATGAGCATGTTCTCTCCAATGTCCTCTCTATAACCACTACTCTCTACAGCATCTCAAGATACATCTTCATCATAAACAAGGTGAAATTTCTCTAGATATATGAATTAAAAACATGCTTAAAATACCTTTACCTAGCCTCTTAATTGGGAAATAGGTATAAATCATATCGCAGAAGGGTCATGAAATAGATCATGAAATCTCACATAATGAAGCTCCCCTACTGAAGGGTAAGTAGCTCCTGGAGACTAGTTTCCTTTGTGGTTGAAGAAATAAAATATACTATGATCTAATATCATAACTTCTCCCACAACACTACCAACTCCTTGTAGTCCCTGGGGAACAAAATCAACCACTTCCTCACTACTCCACGCAACATCATTAAAACCAACAAAACCTTATGCACCTACCGAGTACAGATCAAGCTGAAAGATATCTCAACCTACTCAAACCAGTATTCTATGAATACATATGAAATATACCCCTCAAAATCTAGTTCTGAAACTATCAGAGTTTACTCCTCCAAGAGTCATCATCATGGACCTCTACTCTATGGAGATCTGCTGGAACATCCCGTAGAACATCTTTAGTGCGAACCTGATGAGGATGTTTACCTAGATCTATTATTAAAAAAATAAAAAATGTTTATAGGTCCTAAACTGAGAATATGTAATATTTAACATTCAATTAATTGATTAATTAATTATATTGTTTAAGGTTTCAACTTATCCCAAGGTCTACCCATTTCAAATATAGGCGCAAAGAAGAATGATGCATGATCCTTTACTAAGTCAATATCCTCTAATCAGTATCACTTCATTTAGTAGGATCAATAAACATAAATTACTATTCATAAGATCACATGGGTCCCTAAATACACGTGTCTCAGTAGATATCCTGTGTTTACATCACTTAATAAACTCACCTGACACCATCACCCAACCAAACCATGAAACCTCACCAGTGCCTAAATCCTACCTCCACCCATCACTCAAACCTGAACTTTTGAAACCACTTTGTCATGACCCCTACCCATAAAGATACCACAATGGTAAGAGAGAGATGGTGACTTCATAATTCTCACCTTCATTAGGCCCTGGGTTGGAGACTAGTAGTGAGGGTATAGTAAAAATGAAAATGGGAGGAACTACCCTATAAGAGAAACATACAGAATAGAGAGATTAGATGGATAAATCAACAAAATAATTCTTAGACATATATATAAAATAAAACCCAAGTGAAACAATTTAATTTCAAATAGTACTAAAAAAATTAAAGAAAATATATAAGTAACCAAAAACGGTAAAGATAGTAGTGACCATGAAGCCCAAACAAATCCTCTAAACCCTAAGATAGTAATATCCATCCCGATCACCAACCTAACCCAACTAACCTGAAAAATAGTTTATATATACATAGGGTGAGTATAAATGTATATTCATTAGGATCCTATCTGAATCCTCTCTTGCAAAAGATAAATAAAGCATGCTAAAGAACTGTGAACAATAGTGATACTAACACTTCACTTCAATAGTTAGACTATGTTCACAACCTCGCAATGGATAACTCTCACCAAGTATCAAATAATAGATAGAATATTATATAATAATAAAACAATGAGGGTATCCATATTATTCTTCACCACTGGTTTTCTTCTCTTCTCAAACATCACACGTCCTGAGTATCTCTCTCCAAAAGTAAGTCATCACAAAAACACCTGGCCAAGGCACCACCACATGCACCTTGTGCATCACATAACCACACCATCCCATATCACAAAACAAAATTAAAAAAGTATTTTATTGAATCCACCACATCCTATATGACATATATCAAACATCGAGTATTGTACCTCAAGCCATTACAACCCATACAATGAGTAAGTACCTCAAGCCATTATATTTTATACACATCATACCTATAATAATCCTTTATATACCTTATCCGATAATACATGTGTGTAAAATAACTATAGGCCATACTATCCCACTGCACACATATATGGGTAAAACTAACCACCATTCATAATAAAACAAGTAATTACCAGGAGAAGAGAGCATGGCTAGAGGGGGTAGTCATCCATCTATACTCCCACTTGGATGTTGGGGAAAACACCCTCTTAGAGTCCACTGGGTTTCAGTTTCCCTAACCGACATGGGTGTGGTAGTGTATGAAATCATAGAATATAAATGATATAATATAGCTCATAAACACACTATGGGTGTAACCTAGTCTTAGACTCAACTATAACTAACATCACTCAGACTCCCGGATGCCACTATTATAACCTGATATCCTATAATCACACATGCATATAAATGAATTACTTTAATTACTTCATTAATCAATTCAATTTATGTTAATTAAATCATTATCCATTAATTAATCATTAACATTACATTGAATGAAACATTAATAATTAAAGTAAATTCCATTCCCTCTAGGCATAACCCGAACCAATCCATGTTTTATCAAGATTAATATATTTTAATCATTTTCATTCCATCATCAACCAACCCCATGGGATAAAAATTTATTTTTTTCATTATTAACATTATTCCATATCTAGGTAATCATGGAAAGCCATCCTAAGCTACCAACAAGATGAAACATGCAATCAAGCACCATTATATACCTGAAGATGTGGAGAAAGGAACTCAAATAAACAAACAACTTGGCCATTAAAAGTTAAATAGATTCACAAGATCTCATCATCTCATAAATGGGTAAGCCCATATTTAACTTGTTACATCACCTATATTGTCTTCCCCAATACCCACACTAATATACCTATGCATATCACCATCAAAGGTGTCAACTGCTATCACATCATCCAGGCCTCTTTACCCATATAGCACTACAACCATCCCAGGATAAACCATACCAAGATCTCATCACATATGTGCCTCCCTACCCCATATCACTTGTCATACCTACAGACTCAGAAATACTAGTATTATATTAAAAGGGTTATAAACAAAGAACATCACAAGCAGTAGGAACCAAAAAGAAAACAACATGGAAACTGGGTGCTCAAAACAAGGCAATCTGCTTTTACTTGGAAACAAGATCTCCCGACTCCAAAACGAGGTACTCGAACTTCTTAATAAAAAGGAAAATATATCCCTAGAAAATTATATTTATATCTCAATAGGTTCTTATTCCATATTAAATTAGCTGATTCATTTATTAACAGGTTACAACTTTAGGTAACCTAAGGCATCGAGCTATAACAAGATCTTAAAGAACAAATGTGGTCTTAACATTTATTTTGGTATAAATAAACCTAGAGAAGTACCATTCTCAACTAACATGCATTTTTAATTATTATAAATAATCATTATCCTGATTTAGGTTAGTTAACCAAATCTAATTAAACATGCATACTTGAACTAAGTTACATTAACAATGATATTCATTAAACATGACTCATTATTCTTAAGCCATTTAATTATCAATTTCTTCCTAGATTTATGTTCTTTACCAATTTCCTAATAATATTCCAATAATAAAACAAATGCTAATAATAAAGGCATAGATATCACGCTATCTAGAAAATCATGAGCATGCCATTATCACGTTACAAAGAAAAAAATTGCCAACATGTGATCACAATAAATTCTTTAATCTGATTCAATATTTTTAGGTCAATTCCATTAGATTCAAAGGGAAAAATCATTCCAACATTATGATTGAACCTAAAAATAAGAGAAGAAAGTAATCCCCTACCTCAAAATCCACTAATATTATTTGCACAAGAACATAATACATTGAGTATCTCTGATCATCTCTCCCTCAAGAACTGCATTAATTCTTGGAAAATGCATCGCACCCGCACTAACAACATTCTAGGGAAACCCCATTAGACATATGGGTAATCAAACTCCCTAGTATTTATTGAGGATATGAGAAGAAAAATGATCATAATTTGAGAAAATTATTACAAATAAAGGAATAATGAACCTTGGATCACCATAGATCACCACAGATTGAAGATGGTAAGATAAGGATTGATACCCTTAGAAGGGAATCCAAAATGATGAACATGAGGGTCACTAACCTCCTTAAATGAGAGTGAGAGCTACTGTAGTCATAGGGTTATTAATAACAAAAGTGGATAAAATGATTATAAAAAAAACTATAGTGCGGAATTACATGATGTGTAATCACCTTTCACATAGTGTAATCCTCAGTGTTAATTTGACTCCAAAAAATGCATCACCTTTTTATTATTTAAGCCTGAAAAATTACATGTTGTGAACCTGTCCTACACAAGTCATGAACTATATGTACACGAAGTGTAATATTTACATGTCATGTATTCTCCCTACTTCCATTATTTCACATCCAAATCCCTCCAGACCACTTCCAATCGTCCTCCAATCTTCACTAGCCTCAATAACTCATAAAGGGATGGACCACATAGATCTTAGCCCTTACTTAAACCCTTAACACTTTGGTAACTTTTGAATCATCAAACCTATAAAAGAAATAACTTCAAATGAAATATTAGATACCATTAATATTAATAGGTTCATGATATAAAATATCAATGGGGAAATAGTTACACATCATAAAAATAAATAGGTGAATAATACCGAATATGTCTCAATGGAGTGGAAATTTAAATAAAATCTCTTACAATGATCATACCAATGCCGTGAGAATTAATAAGTTAATTGATTATGTGAATCAAATTTAAATTCATATAAAAGGGTAAATACAACATAAAATAATCGAAATTCATCACACACATAATCATAGAATATCAAAGAAAATAAATAATTAAAACAACATAATGAATAGAAATTGAGTTATGAATTACTTTACCACTTGGTAGAATTCAAGTCAAACCCCCTTGGATGAAATAATTTAAATTAAAACTGAAAATAAAAATAATTATAAATTATTCATGATATAACATGTAATATATAAGTATAAAAACCATATAAAATAAATTTATATAAAAAAATTAAAATATGCCTCAATGAAATGAAATTGAAACGAAATACCTTACCTCGTGTTTCCCTTTAGTTTAACGTGATTTAACCTACTATATAATGGTTTAATTTTTTTATTAATTTATTCCATAACCAAATTATTATTAAAAATAACATATATGATCTTATTATAATATATTATCACATATAATATATGTTTAAGGGTCTAAATATTTCCATAAAATTGGTATTGGACAAGTTTAGAGTCATTTTTACACCTAATACTCTAAGTTTATCCTCCAAGTAAACTAATCTTTACCTTAATTACTCAAATTAACATTAACTGCATTCACTAATTATTATTTTAAAAAATTAATTTGGAATTATTAGTAATTATAAATTTTATTATTCCATATTTTTAATCCATTTTCCATCTTTAATTTATATAAGTGTAAAAACTTTATTTAAAATTAATCTCGTAAACATGTTGAGAAAAAAGGTTTTTAAAGTGATTTTTTTAAACTTTTTCTAAGTTTTTATATCTAAATTCAATATAAAAATTATTAAAATTACATAAATTTTATTAATATATATATAAGTGATATGATTTTACTTTAAAACAAATTTAAAATATAATTTTACATCATAAAATATTTAGATGAAAAGTCAGTTTCAATTAAAATTCACTATTTTTTACTATTCATCAAAAAATAAAACTTCTCAGAAAAATAAAAAAAATCACCCTAAGGTCATTTTGAAATTAATATTTAAAAAATTAAGTTTATTTTGTCAAATAAAATCCATAAAAGTTTTAATATTTATTTTTATAACAAGTGCACCACTAAAATTCGGCCAAACTGCCATTAGAAAATATAGATTTTATGCATAAAATTGGATTTGTTATTATATTATTCTTGTCATATATATTGGATAAATGTAAAAAAAATTATTGAATATATAATATATAAATTTCATTTATATCATTTACTAATATTAATTAATTTAATTTATTAAGATCAGACACCTTTGGCACATAAAAATAGATTTTTTATAAAAACATTCCTTTGATATTCAATTGGTTTTTATATTTATCTCTAATTAATTGATAACAAATTAATTAATTTTATATTTATATAAACCATATATTTTCATAAGTTAGTTAATCCTATTCATAAAATTAAATTTAACGGCTAGTAAATAATTGTTATTTTAAATAATAATGTTAATAATATTCAGTAAAACTTGATCATGAGTGTAACACAAACTATTATAGAAAGTTATTGATTCATGAAACTAAAGATAAATTAGTATTGAGTGAATATAAAGCTACATAATAGATTTAATTTATTTTAAATAGTGAATATATCATAAACTATTCGTATGTTATCTTCTCTTCTAAACTTGGTGTTGCTTGTCACATATGCTATCAAATAAAATGTTATTCTTTTAGAATTTTGGTGTATTATAAGAGAGATAATAATATTTTTTGTTTTTTATAAATAATGATGGTTATATAATAGATTTTATTAATAGTATCAAAGTGAGTATTTAAAGTATGTGTTTATTGCACCCGATTTGGGAGTATGAGTCTGGGTCATCAAAGTTGGTATCAAAAGCAATATTTAGATAACTTTGAATATTAGGATGCTTATTGAGGATAATTTAATGGTTGATAAGTTAATGTTTATAATAATATATTAACATTTATAATAGTATATTATTTACTATTTAGGTAATAATTCACTCTTTATTTTGGTATTTGGATGGGAAAACCCCAGTGAAATTATTAAGAATTAGTCTATGTATTAAATGATATCCTGAAGTTTTGGTAAAGTCTTGAGCATATGGTTTTACTAGATAATATATCCATGTATAGATACTAGCAAGGGGATGTGTTTATAAAAAATATTTTTATCGGGATAATAACCATGAAGAGGGTGTTTGGGTATTAACTCAATCGTGACCTAGTGCATGATAAAGAGGAATTACTACAAACCTAGATAGCCACTCCCATGGGATATAATCTGATTAATTCACATTCTCCTTATAAAACATTATAAGAGATTTTAATATGGAAGGGTTAGAAAAACATATAGTAAAATGACTTTGGATAACCATGTATTTAACAAAGAGTGTCATATGTTGGTCCCAAATTATTATATGTTAAAAATAAAGATGTCATAATGGAAGAAATATTGATATTGATGATTTAAAATTCATATTTAGGATATTATCATAACCATGTTGGTTTTTGTCTTTGGTTGAAACAAGATACAAAATGAATATGAGTAATATATGTACCTATAAACCTATATATTTTATAATCAAATTAGGGAGCATACTTATATGTTCGGTACTCTTATTAATTTACTATTATGATGGAAAAGGTGAGTTTACTTATATTACCAAAGGTAGTGAGATTGATATTTTAATGATATTGAAACTCTTAGCTATTCTCATTATTGAGTGATATTTATCAATGATATTTTTGTATATTCTAAAATTCATGAGGATTATGTGAAACATCTAAGGATTGATCTTTAGTATTTTTACTTTAAAGATATGGAAACATATATTAAATGGTATTAATAACCTTTTAAAGTGGTTTTATGAAAACATTATATTTTTAGGGGACAACTATTGGAGAACACATGATTGAGGCATGGATAACTCTTAAGTTTAATATATACTTGATTTTGGGATAATAAATGGTGGTTTGATTTTGTAGAAGTTAGTTAGATATTAATTGGTAACCTTGGAATTGATAATTGATTCATGATATGTTTTTGGAGAATACCATCTAAATTTTTGGATTGTGATATATAGTGACTTTTATTAACCCTGGTTTTTGGTTTGTGACATCATGTAACCATGATCTAGTACTTTATCCACCTTTTATAAGTCCCCTTTTAGTTAAAAATCCTTTAAATCAAATTTTTGGGGTTTACTGCAGGTTTCAGGAAAGGTACATGCCGTGTACCTTAAGTACATGACGTGTACTTGGGGACGAATTCAAGTTGTGAAGTGGGGGTCATGTCGTGAGCTGGTACATGTCGTATACCTAAGGTAAATGTCGTGTAGGGTTTAAATATTGTTTTTTTGACCCAAGGAAATGGGTTTTTTCACTTACTTATTCAGTGTGGCCTACACGATGTGACCAAGGGGTATATGTCATGAACCAACATGCACCTAGATTGAAATCATGCTTGCGACTATGCTGTCTCATTCGTTTGGTTGTCTCTTTGTGTCTCTCGACCCTAGGTATCCTAGGGTAATTTCAGTGGTGATATACCTTCTGGGTAAGGGTTTTTCTTCCATTTCTTCATTACATTTCATCATTCTTCTTCCATTATCTTAGATCAACTTAGATCTACTTCTTCTCTCATATTGGTTTCTAAGATATATGCCCATTATGAGTAGATCTAGGTTTTTATGACAAATAATTTGAGAGTTAGTTTTTTTGTTGATAAGAGAAAGGATATAAGGATATTTTTTGAAGAATCAACCCTATTTTTTAGCATTATTCGTCCTTTACTGGGTTTCATCAAAACCTTTGAGGTTGGAGGCCTCAATCTCGAATCCTCTTAGTATAACCGATTTTAATTCTTTAAATTGAGTTTATTGGAATGAATTTATTTTGACTTTATTGTTGAAAACTTCTTGGAAACCTTATTGAGTGACGGTTTGTGAAATCTGGAAAATTGGGTCAATGTGAAAAGTGCTTTTGTTCTTATTTTTTAATAGATTTTTTATAATGAGGATTTTTTTGTAATGTTGGCACATTAATTGGATTAGATGTTTTCAATAAAAGGTAAAGTTTTATTGAAATGAAATGTTTCTTTGAAATTGGTGGTTCTTTGGTTTTCAATAAAGGTTTAGTTTTATTGAAGTGGTTTATTTTGAGAATGGAAATATTTGGCATACATGGTGTTAGTGGGAGTTTATGCTTAATGTGACCTGAATAAGGGACTAGTACCATTGGGGTATAAGGTACGTGACCCTAGATCGAGGGAGGGTGTTATGGGGACATAATGTGATTAGCCAAGAGACCACTCATGTGTATGGAACTATCAAAAGAAGCATGCATGTGTGGGTGTGTTGTGAACTATGGAATGGGTATGCTAAAATAATTATTAGAATTTTTTTATAATCCTTGATTTGTTATTTTCTAGAAAATAACTTTCTGAAAATTGGGTTCATTTACTTTTGTTTTCAGTTGGTTATAATTGGTTTTTGAGCTTGTTATATATGGTTGTAACTTGTTTTGGGAAATTGTTTTATATAAAATGTTTTGTATAAAGTGATAACCATTCTATCATAGTGGTATGAGAAAGGAAGTCATTGGGAAAATCTACTGAGTTATATACTCAACCCTTCTTTGGAACTTTGGTGCTTTTGCAGATGCTACCTTTCGGGACTTGGGAAAAGGTAAATTATCAAACTTCTTTAGCACCATGTCGTGACACTTTGGACTACGTGTTGATGTTGGAGCATGAAGCTTATGAAGCATGGAGTCTTGTTTCCATCTTAGAGTTTATTCATTGTATTTCCTATATTTTCTTTGATGTTGATTTGTATTCTTCTATAGCATACCTTGGTTGGTTGTTTTAAAGAGAATGATTTGAAATGTATTAGTTTATTCCATGCATCATATAGTGAGCTATTTTGGATGATTTTTTGGGTTTTTGTTTTTAGAATTTAAACGGTAAATCATACCGCACTTAATTTAAAACCCTTCATAATTTATTGAGAGCCTTTGGAATATTGGGGATGTCACTTAAGGCTTGTAATGACTCATTTTACTCTATATATATTGAGAATTAGTGGGTCATTACAAATGGTATCATCTTGTTCAATCCTTTATTAACAAGTAGTCATTGGTGTTCTTGGTCTTAGAGTTGAAATTCCTTCTTGTCTATTGCTTGCGTTGTAATCTTATAAAGGAGTAGGATTGTTGGAACTTGAAATGCATAGCATAAAATGATGTGACTAACCCTTTTATGATAAACATCAAGTTACCAAGAAGTTGGGTACATAAGTGTTTGGAGACACTTCTAGGATTTTGAAACCTCATTGTCACGGGTTTAGACAATGAGACAAGCATGACATGAATTTTCTAGGAATGACTTCCCACTTGGAGTGTATACATAATTTTGGATAATGATTCATGTTGTGAAAAAGTGTTTACTTTTGAAAAAGTATGATTTTTTTCAAATGAAATATTTTAAAAAAGGAAATGCTTATGGTATTTTGAAAATGGTTTAATTTTCAAAAATAATGTTGATAGTCTTAAAAAATGGATGAACATGGAAAAATGTTGTTTTTGGGAAAATAATATTGAGATAATTAATGTGATAGAATTTGAAATGCTGATCCATTAGTTACTAGAGAGTGAGACATATAGGTTTAGTCTTTTGTTTGGAAAATAGAACCCAGTAGCCGCCATAAGAACCAATCGGTGGAAGCTTCGGAGAATGTGGTTGCACCTGAGACATAGGAGAACAAAGAGCTGGTCCAGATGATCGTCCAAGCATTCTAAGATGTGGACACTTGGAATCAGCAAAAAGACCCAAGGAACGTAGATCAATCCATCCAGTTTATGAAGCAGAATCCACCCATCTTCAGGGTATATTCTAAACCTGAAAAGGAGAAGTTGTGGTTGAGTAGGATGAACCACATATTTGAATTCATCAATGCATCGACAGAGCTCAAAGTCAAGCTAGTCATGTAAATGCTCAAGGTTCTTTCATTTCAATGGTGGGAACTAGTACTGTATGCTAAAGAGGATGAATTCCGTACTTGGTGGGATTTTTAGGAAGTGTTTAATAAACAATTCTATCTTCATACGTTCAAAATATAGAAAACGATGGAATTTATTAGCCTGAATCAGGATAATATATCTATCACAAAATATGCAACTAAATTCATGAATTTATTGCACTTTTCACTAGAAGTTGTGGCTAGTGCGCTTCTAAAGGCATGCATCTTGGAATCGGGGCTAAGTTAGGATATTTGATCAAAGATTGCGGTGCTATGTATTACTGATTATACAGAGATGGTGAATAGAGAAATTGTGAATGAACGTGATATCTCCAGATCTATAAGTGGAGGTATGATGATACCTGTAGTGAATGGTGGGAACTCAAATGCTGGAAGGAAGCAGAAAAGGTAGAACTATTTATAAGGTGGAAGTGGAAATCAGAATCAGATGATTGGATCAGTGAACCTTTCTCCACGAATTAAGAGAAAAGTAGGGTGTTTTCAATATGGTTCACTTGACTATGTAAAGAGAGATTGTATGACACAACCAAGATCATGTCATAAATACAATTAGATGGGTAATATTTAGCACTATTGTTGCAGTTATCAAAATTATGGTGCTCTAGAAACTTCTCATGCATCGCAACCACCGTATGCTTTGACAGGGTGAGGATAATAGAATCAGTCAAGTCAACAGAGCATAGCTGGCCATGGTGATTTTCAAAATACCATGACTCCACTACCAGGTAAATATCATCAAGGCAATAAGAAGAACAGTGTAGTGATTAAGAAATTGTAGGGAGATGAGAAGATGATTTTTGATGATAAAGCTGGACCATATACGGTGAGAGGTACGATTCTTTTGAATTCTACCCTTGTACAAGTGATCTTTGACACTGGTGCATCACAATCATTCATTGCTTCTCCTGCTGTTGATTTTATATGTTTAAAGTTGGAAATGATTTCTTATGTTTTTAAACAGAAAACACCTATTAGGGAAAGATAATGTCAAGACTTTTTGTGTAGAGCATGTGCTATAACTATTGAAGGAGTTAAGCTGAAATGGGACTATCTTGGTGTTTGACATAAATGTCTATAATGTAATCCTAGGTATAGACTGGTATATAAAATTCAAGGCTCAGATAAAATTTTATGGACAAATTTTTAGTTTCCTCACTAATGATGGTAGTGGGCATCTCTTCATAGAAGAACGAGTTGTAAAGATAGGTGAAAAGAGCTTGTTGGCACCAATGATGGGAATGATCTCTTATCAGTTTGCAGCATAGACTTTGGAATCAATGGAAGAGATTGAGGAAAATAGTTTTCTAATAGTTATGGATCAATTTATAGATGTATTTCCCCAAAACTTCTCAGGGTTACCTTCTCAAAGAAAAGCAGATTTTACGATTTATCTTCTTTCGAGGATCATTCCTATTTCTCTTCCATCTTATAGGATGACACCAACAGAGTTATGGGAATATAAACTATAGTTGGATGATCTAGAAAGAAAGGGTTTCATTTGTCCAAATATGTCTTTATGGGTACCACCAGTCTTGTTCTTGAAGAAAGCGGATGGAACTCTTCGGTTTTGCATTGATTATAGTTAGCTTAAACAAGTTACAATAAAAAAGACACCCAATTCCAGGAATTGATGATCAGCACAATCAATTAAAGGGAGATCATTGGTTCTCTAAAATTGACATGAAATTTAGATATCAACAATTGCGAGTTCGGAAGGATGATGTTCCAAATACAAATTTCATAAGTAGATATGGACACTACAAATATATAGTCATGACTTTCGATCTAATGAATTCACCAATAGTCTTTATGGATTTGATGAATTAGATATTTTAGAGATATCTACATTTATTTGTTCTGGTTTTGTGGATGAAATCTTGGTGTATTCAAATACAAGGTACAACCATAACGAACACCTATCAATAGTGTTACAAATTCTGTGAGATCACTATTTGTATGCCAAATTATCAAAGTGTGATTTTTGGATACAAGAAGTACACTTTCTTGAACATGTCATTTTTGAGAAAGTTGTTTTGTGTAGATCTTGAAAATATAGAATCTGTTATCTCATTGTAACCACCGAATAATGTATTCAAGATATGAAGTTTTCTTGGTCTAACTGGATACAAATGATTCTTTTTGCATGATTTATCATGACTATATTCTTCAATGAAAGCTCTGAAATAGAAGAATACTCTATTAAAATGGATAGAGGAATGCCATAAGTCTTTCCAAGAGTTGAAAGTTCATCTTAAATTAGAACCTATCTTGATTTTTATAGAATCATGATAGGGGTATGTGGTGTACTATGATGCTTCAGGATTATGTTTGGGCTATGTTATCATATAAGTAGACCATGTGGTTACTCATAGTTCAAGGCAATTAAAGGTACATGAGAATAATTACCCAACACATGATTAGGAGTTTTCTGTAGTCATCCATGATTTGAAAACATGGAGACATTATCTCTTTGGTGAGAAATTCATTATGTTTACGAATTATAAAATCTTGAAACATATTTTATCATAGCGATATTTTAATCTGCAGAAAAGGAGATGGATGGAGTATCTCCAAATGTTTGACTTTGACTTGATGTATACACCAGGAAAAGGTAATTCAGTGGAAGATGCATTGATTAGAAATAATATGCTCAATTGGTGAAAGAATCTTCAGATGAATGACAGTTGATGTCGGTACTAGATGACATGCATGTGGAATGTGAAGACCGAGGTGATGTTGAAGTTTTCTTTTCAGCTACTCTTGTTCCTGATTTAGTAAATACGGTCAAAGAGAAACAAAAATCTAATGAAGAATGTCTAGTTACTAGTCCAAAACTCAATGGTGGGGAGACCATTGAGGGATAAAAACTTTATGGATGTTTAGTTTTGTGTTTCAAATATTGTATGGTTATACCTATGTCTTTTCAGGAAAAACTCTTTCATACTTACCACCATTAGTGATGGGTTGTACATCTAGGAGCATAAAAGGCATTGAAGGTGTAGTTTTTGTGGAGGAGAATGAAAAGGAATTAAGCCGACTTCGTCTCACGAGGCTTAACTTATCAGTAGGTTAAAGCCGAGAATCCGAGACCTACAAGTATATTGTATTCTTTACCTATTCCAGTATTGAAATAGGAGTATACAGTTTTGGATTTTGTTACAGTTCTTCCAAGAATGGTTCGAAAACAATATGACATTAGGGTGATAGTGGTCCGACTTTCTATGTTGGCCCATTTTATCCCAATTTGAGAAACTCATATGGTAGAGGATCTGTCCAAAATTTATACCAAAGAAGTGGTGAAGAGGCATGGTGTACCATTTTCAATCATGTTAGACAGTGATCCAATATTCACATCTAGTTTCTAGAAATACTTATAAAAATACCTTGAGACTCAGTTGACTATGAGAATGAAATATCATCCTCAGAATGATGGTCATTATGATTAGATGATACAAACATTGGAAGACATTTTGTAGGCTTGTGTAATGGATTTTGTTGGATCTTGGGAGGATCACTTAGACTTATTAGTGTTCTCATATAATAACAGTTATCAGGCCTCTATACATATGTCTCTGTTTAAATCATTTTATGGGTGTCATTGCCATTATCTACTATGTCGGGTGGAAATAGGTGATACTTCACTATTTGGGATGAGCCTTGTCCAAGAAATAACGAAGAAGATCCAGTTTATTAGAAAGAGGATAGAGATGACTCAGAGTCTTCAGAAATATTATACAGATCACCATTGAAGACCATTTTTGTTTACTGTGCTTGATCATGTATTCTTGATGATATCTCCATCTATTGGACATTGTTGTTTTGGGAAGTAGGGAAAGTTATCTCCTTGAAACATAGGCCCTTTTGAGATACTAGAACAGGTTGGAGAGGTGGAATATTAGTTGTCATTACCACCATGGTTCAGTTCGGTGCATAATGTGTTCCATGTATCCCAGTTGAAAAAGTATTAGCCTGATCTTGTCCATGTGATAACATGGGATCATGTTGACCTAGATCTAGATGCTTCGTTGATACATATCCTTATGCAGATTGTGGATAGGTAAGAGAAAGTCTTGCCTGAAAAAAATCATCAGTCTAGTGTGGGTTTTATGGCAGTATGGTTAGATTTAGGAATAAAATTGGGAAGGTGAGAAGGAAATGAAAGAGAAATGGCCGGAACTCATTTAGGGTAGCGAGGGTTTTCTACTTTCTGAGGAAAGAAAGAAAAAAGGTGGGGAGAATGTAGTACCCCCAGTTTCTTGTTTGTGACATATTGTTACCTTAATTGAGTATGTTTTCCAAATTTTCTAATCCCCCATTCAATTAAAAATCCTTAAAAGCAATTTTCTGGGGTTTACTATAGGTTTCAGGATAGGTACACACCATGTACCTTATGTATATGATGTGTACTTGGGGACAAATTCAAGTTGTGAAGTGGGGGTCACACAGTGAGCTGGTAAGCATCATGTACCTAGGTTACACATCATGTAGGGTTTAAATATGGGTTTTTTTACCTGAGGTGGTAGGTTTTTCGGCATACCTATCAAGTGTGGCCTACACGACATGACCAAGGGGTACATGTCATAACCCAGCACACACCCAAATTAAAATCACACTTGCAGCTATTCCATGTTGGATCTTCAGGGATCTTGAACCTAAGCGGCTTAGGTTACTTTTAGAGGATCTACACTTTTTGGGTAAGGGTTTTTATTCAGTTTCTTCATTGCGTTTCATCGTTCTTCTCCCATCATCTTAGATCGACTTAGATCTACTTCTTCTATCCTCTTGGTATCTGGATCTATGCCCATTATGGGTTGATCAAGGTTTTTTTCTAAATAAGTTGAGTGTTATCTTTTTTATTTATATGAGAAGGTATCTAACGATGTTTCTTTGAATAATAAACCCATTTTTTGAGAGATCTTCATCATTTGTTGGGTTTCATAAAAACCTTCAAGGCAGGAGGATTCACTCTAGACTCCTCTTAGTAGAACTAATTTACATGATTGCAATTCAATGTATTATGATGAACTGATTGTGACTTCATTGTTGAACACTTTTTGGAAACCTTCTTGAGTGACGGTTTGTGAAACCTGTAAAATTGGGTTAATGTGCAAAGTGTTTTTATTCTTACTTTTTAACTAGAGTTTTTAAAATGGGGATTTTTTTTGGAATGTGGGAACATCAATTAGATTAGATGTTTTTCATAAAAGGGAATTTTTTATTAAAATGAAAATTTTCTTTGAAATTGGTTGTTCTTTGGTTTTCAATAAATCTTTAGTTTTATTAATGTGGTTCATTTTGATAATGGAAATATTTGGCATACATGGTGTTGGTGTGAGTTCGTGCTTAATGGGACCTGAATAAGGGACAAGTACCTTTGGGGTATAAGGTACATGACCATGGACCAAGGGAGGGTATTAGTGGGACACAATGTGATTGGAAAAAAGACTGCTCATATGTATGGAACTATCAAAAGAAGCATGCATGTGTGGGAGTGCTGTAAACTATGGAATGAGTATGACAAAATAATAATCTGAATTTCTTTATAAGACTTGATTTTTTCTTTTCCATAAAATAACTTGCTGAAAATTGGTTTCATTTAATGTCTTTCACTTGGTTATAATTGGTTTTCGATCATGTTATATTTTCTTATAAACTATTTTGGAAAATTTTTATATATAAACCATTTTATATAATGTGATAAACATTCTATCCTAGTGGCGCGAGAATAGAAGTCATTGGGAAGATCAACTGAGTTATATACTCACCCCTACTTTGTCACTTTGGTACTTTTGCAGATTCTACCATCTAGGACATAGGGAAAAGGTAAAGAATGAAACTTCTTTAGCACCATGTCATGATAATTTGGACTACTTGGTGATGTTGGAGAATGGAGCTTGTGGATCAAGGAATCCTGTTATCGTCTTAGAGTTTATTCATTGTCTTTCCGCTATTTACTTTGATATTGGTTTGTCTTCTACTATACCATACCTTGATTTGTTGTTTTAAAGATAATGATTTTAAATGTCTTAGTTTATTTCATGCATCATATAGTGAGTTATTTTTGTATGGTTTTTCGGGTTGTTTTTTAGACATTAAAGGGTAAATCATCCCCCACTTTCTTTGAAACCCTTTGGTATTTATTTCCAGCCTTTTTCATCTTGAGGATTTTGCTTAAGGCCTAGTAGTGACTCATTTTACTCTCAAGACAATGGGAATTAGTGGGTAATTAAGGACTGGTGTGAGACCTTATGAAGTAATGGTTAATACCACTTGAGGGTTAAATATAGAGTTATTTTTTGGAGGAATATATAATCATGTTGCAGTTTAATATCTTAGAGATTCAAATGATTTTGGTAAATGTAATTTACTATGATTTTAATATTAGGGTGTATACATACTTGGTTATATGATTATAAAAATGATTAATGTTTTTTAAGGAAGGATAAGTCAGATTTTGATAGCATATATTTCAATGATCATTGGTTTTAGAATATTTTTAAGAAAGTTCATGGAAATTTAGAATATATATTTTAAGTGTTTGGTTAATAATAATGAGAGAACCCATCTCAAAGTAACATAGGTTTAATGAAGAATGATATATGTTAAAATTAGTGTCATATAGGTTGAAATAAGTCTAATGCTAGTAGAGTTTTAATAAGTATAGGCTAATATGATATTCTTACAAAGTGATTCCTCTTGAGGTTAAATTTTCATGTGGTTATTTATGATAATTATCTTATAATGATCATCACTCATGTTAAATATTTTGGTTTTAGTAATGGATGAAGCCTAAAGAAACCAAGGTAACAATATATATCATTGATAATGTGGAAACTATCATAACAAACAACCTAATGGGATACTGGATAAAGTGAGAAATCTTGTAATTATCCCAAACTGACTATCAAGAACTCTATTTAAAAACATATACATAGTAAAAATCCAAAAAAAAACCAAAGAATAGAAGGATGTAGTATCATATAAATTTGGTCAACCAAGATGATAAAGGGAAGAAGATTCAATTTCCCATATATCAAAAACTTGGGAAGAATCGTGGAAGTAAATGATATAAGTTTGGGTATGAAGGTCATCAAAATCATAAGTGTAATGGAAATAGAGAAGGTACAAAAAATCATTTCTTCAATTACAAGATATTTGGGAACTATATGGATCAATGTCTTAATACAAGGAAAAATAAGGGATATATTAACCAAATAAAAAGAAAACATAGAAAATCCTCTGAAACTACCACAAATATATCATATAGTGATTTTTAAATCTATATTTTTAGTGTCCCAAAGCATATATATTTTCACCAAATAATGGATATTGAGTTGTATGTATATTATATATCTTTTTTAGGATTTGTAATAAGTTATTCCTTATGGATCTAGATCTTATTCCATTTGTATAATTATATGTGAACTTATGAATAGTTAAACTCTCTTTAAAAAGATTTATAATATTTTTTCACACAGATAAATCTCTTTCAAAATATTAAATAAACCCATGATCACCAATCAATGTTTGGTTAACTATGAGTTCCTTATAGAAAATAATATGAGTTAAATTAAGAGGATTTCATTTATTTAGGGGGGGGGGTATTTAACACCCTAAGATCTTAATATATAATTAACCTTAAATAACTAATTGTGCTCGATATATTTCTCAACATTGAACACAAAACATAAACAAAACCAAAACATATTTAGATAAAATATAAATATTTAAGTTTGAAAAATAAAAACCTAGTTATTGAATTAGTAGTAATGAATATGAGTAACCAATTTATGAATTATATATATATTAAATAAATTCTACTATTAATAAGAATTAAATTCTATTAGTTTACCTAATGTGGATAAGAAGTTCATTTATTATTTTAAAAAGTTATTTTAAAAAAAATGTCTTTTTATTCGAAACACATTTCTAATTCAAGAAATATATGATTAATGATAATTTTTTTTGATATTAATAATTTGTTAACACAAATTTATTTTGTAAATGATATCAAATAGTAATAATAACACATAATATTTGAAAAGTTTCATTTTTCCAATAACAAAATTTTTTAATTTTATTTTAATAGTTTTTTAAACAAATGAATTCATAAATTTGGAAATTTTAAATTAAAAAATTGAACTTTTTTTTTGAATTTCTCATAGAAAAATTGGCTTATTATAAATTTTTGATCATTTTTTTGAAATGTCTGGCTTTTAGTTGAAAAATACGATTTTCACAAAACTTGTAATTTTTTTCTATTATCATTATATAATAATGGTCTATATGATTATAAACTATTTAGGTTATAAAATATGAATCTATAGAATAAAATGATTCATTTTAAAATATTTTTTTATATTATATATCCTATGTACAACATTTTTAGATCAAACTGAAGGTGATATCATGATCCTCGAGCCAAATTTACATCTCTATGTTCGAAACAATACCCTCGTACTTTACCAATTCCTTTTAATAGAAAGCATGCAATGTATTCTACCTCTAGTCGTCCTCCTCAACTAGACCAACCCTACGACGATAAATCAGATCTGCCTTTTGAACCTCCACTACCTGAGGCACATGTGGACGATGTCCAAGAGACATATCTAAAAAGTAGAAAAAGAGTTCCTAAGCCCGATTATTATGGAATTTTTCTTAAGAATCATTTTTAACTCATTTGAACCGTTTTGTTATTCATTTCAACTTCCCCCAAAGATATCAATTCAAACAAGAACACAAGTCAATATGATGAATGTACCTCTCATAGGTCGCTATCCTACAAATTTTGTTGCCTCAATTCATTATTTGGTAGTCTCGAAGTCCTTCCATTAGATCATCAGAAACAACAACTTCATAATTTAATGAAATTAAGCAACTTCACAAAGTTTCTTTACTTAGAACCCATTCATTTCATTATTTAGCTTTAACCATAGTTAACCACACAACCCATTATTTATATTTTCATTAATAAAATCCATCACATTAACGAAACCAACTCATGTCATATCATAATTATTAAGCATTCATTTATTCCATCATTACCCAGGAAACTAATAATCAAAAATAAAAAAAATCAGCACATCAATAGTCACATATAGGAAGAAGAACCATGTTAATTAACCCAATTCTTACTTCCACTCCATTTAACAACCATTCATGACATAACATATATTGATCCTGAGACACGGGGTGAAGTCTTATGTATGTTATTAATGGTGAAAAACCCATACCAACCACTACCATCATCATTCTTCAATGTCATCCTGCCCAATTATTCCTCTCAACAAAGAAAAACCCCAACTCATAGCCTCACCCATAAAAAAATCTCATTACAACCATTTTTGGAATCCCTATTGCACAACAACACCACACCCATCACTACCACACCACACAACCACATTAATCCACTTCCCCACACACAAAACCCATGACAAACCACACCTCAAAACCAAAACAATACTTATTCAGTTTTTACAAAGGGGTTATTATTTAAATTCCACTTCTTAAATTGAGGGTGTGATCATAGAATCCGTAAGATCTTTGGGAATCCATTTAATTAAACAAATATACATGGTTAATATATTTCATATAAATAGTTATTCAGTAAAAAACCAACAATAAGAATTCAAAATACATCACAAGTGCACCAAAAAAGACCCCCAATAACCATGGTTTTTAGTGGGTAGTTAGACCATATAGATCAAAATATCAAAAGGGAACAACGAACAACAAAAACATGTGTCACTTTTCTCCATCCCTTGGTATATTAATGCTAATAAGATTCAATTTTATTTATTAATTAGTATTAAAGAATCTTCTAAAGGTAAAAAATTCATACACCAACCCTACATGATACAAATATGAGAGAGATGAAGGAAAACCTAGTTTAGAGAATAGGCAATCTACACTTCCTAATTTCAAAAAGATAGGGGAACACATATGTAGTAGGAAAACACAAGGGGAACACGATACAAAATCCATAACCTAATTGCATGGCTCCTATAAGAAGAAGAAATCTGGGCATCCCATACCATGGGGAAACAAGAAAGATGAACAAGGGAGAAGGGTATCTCAGCCTGGGAAATATCTAAAGTAAGCATCAGTTTAGATATGTTTTTGATTTTCCATTAAAGGTGGATCTGGTCAAGATAACACTTTTTGATTGAGTAAAAGACCATATACACTTACGAATTTAAGATAAGATTTATGGGTTTTTAATTGACCTCAAAGCCTTGGAAATGTTGAATTAAAGTAGTTTTATGTCAAAGGAGACGTCAAAAAGGGGAAAACCTAGAACCTAAAACACTTTTAATAAAACACTACTAAGTGAGGCACCATTGGGAAAGACACCATTGGATGAGACGCCATCGGGCGAGACACCACCAGTGAGACACCTCTAGATGAGTAACTACTGGATGAGCGACCACTAGAGTAAGACCATTGGAGAGGCACCATTGGAAAACTATTAAACTTTAAAAGTGTCAAAAAGAGTCACCTTGATATCCCAAAACACCTCAAACACCAGATTCTCACAATGAAATAGACTAGAGAGGTCTGAGCCATTACATGATCACCAGGAATCATAGAATCATACTTGTTATCGATATCGTCTTGAATGATAAAGACTAAAAAACCATGAATGGAATTTAAAAAATAATAAATAATTTTAAATAACCCATTATAGTAACTTTAGTGTTCTATTAATTATGTACTTTGGAAGAATAATGGACACAAACACCATTATTATGGAATTAGTACAAATGACCAAAACTAAAAACACCTGATGTAAAAAATAGAAAGAATTAACAATGATAATGAATATTTATAAATATTATTAATGAAAATATATATGGGTAATGTTATGAATTAAGTGATTATGATATAATTTTTTTTTGATACAGGAGGTTAACGTAAGTTTATGGAATTCAGTACAAGAGGTAAGGGTTTTTATTCTCTAATTCTAGAGACATGTTTGGAATTATGCACCTAATTTTATTTATGTGGTGTATATGCATCCTTTTTGATATATAATATCATGAATAATATATTAATAATTTTATTTTATGTTAAATTTTAGTTCCTATCTTTCAATAAGTTTTTATTAAAGTGTTACTCAAGCCATGCGAGTTTTAATAGTCTCAATTCTAATTCTTTAAGACTTGATAAATGCGATACACCTTATTTCCTTTGTATGATGTTCTATTTATCTACTATCCCATGGGTTTTATATAAGTTATTTTATTTTATTTCATGGAATTTACTAGACAAATAATGTTCCCTTAATCCAGTGTTTATTGATTTAGTTTTTTCCCCAGTAATAAGGATTTTTGGTAACCCATCTTAATAAATTGTGTTAGGATTATTCTCTTGAAATTATTTCATATAAGTAAGGTATATTATTCCCTTTAATTTTGATAAGTTGTATTATATCACTAGTTTTTAGGGATTTACATCCTTAGCATATAAAACTATTGAAAAATATTTATCACTTCTTGGGTTATGTTATTTTTCCACTATCCACTATCTTACTCTGGATAGTTTATGATCATGTTATTCTAATATTGAATAAACTATGTAACCATTGGATTATGTGGCATAATAATCACATTTTACATAACTCATATTATATTATGTTATCCAATAAAGAATGTTATTGTATATACATGGTTACATGTAGTGGTGTTTCATATATATTTTTCCAATACAAATGATTATTGGAAAGTTGACTATGTATTGTTTAACCATATATATTCATTCTCTCGATGAGTCATGATCATGTTATCCATTTTATTGACATGGAGAAAATTATTGATATTATTGATTATTATTGTCTATTATCATAGGTCTATTATGTATTTATAATTCATATTATTCATTATATGGATAAGTATGTTTTATTCAGTAAGAGGTTCCTTAGTGAATGATATTAAAATTATTTTTGACTATTACTGTGAATGAATTGAAATTAATTAGAAGATAGGTGTGGACTAAAATTAAATTTCCCCTAGATGAATTTATAGGTCTTATGATACAAAACATATTGGTTTTTGGTGTATGCATCTTCCCATAACAGGATAGTTACTTAGCACAAGGGATTGATTGATGGTTTTAGATGTTTGACATTATACATTCTATTTGAATGAGATTAGTATTATTGATATCCATGATTCCATTTATTTTCATGGATATATAATGATCTCAGTTTCAAGTTGATTATAGATTCATGTTGTTTACTTATTCCTTACATAATATTTATGCCATTTTTATACCATGATTTCTTGAGTTTTATGTTGTCCCTTAGTGAGTGTTTTGTCTTTACACTTCTTATGTTCCCAATTCCAAAGGAAGCTTGAAAAGTATTAAACATGAAAATTTTAATGTCATATCGTGTGTGGAATAATTTATAGGAGATGTTTAAGACTTATCAAGAATTAATTAGTTTCATATATAATAGAAAAAAGTTTATTTGATAGGAAGTGCATGGGTTTTGTAAGTTTATTATTTATCATAATCCTCTGAAGATCTAAACCTAAAAATATTATCCAAATGTAAGAGATTCCATATAAATTTTTAAAATTTTTATTAATGATTGTTATATGTAGGATTTTATGGTTAATATGAAAGTGAGGGTGTAAAGTATGTCTTTATGGCCTCAGATTTTAGAGTGGGGGTTCGAGGCATCATATCAAATATATTAATAATATGTTCAATTCCTTTATAATGTTTCAAAAATAAAATATTAATTAACCAAATAATATATCCCAATTTTTTCTATCAAAGTTATAATAAAACCACTTTGTCTACATTAGGTCACAATTGAGTTAGTACATAACACATCCTCTTTAGGGTTATTACCCCTATGTATAACTATTCTAGAACCACATCAACTTTCCAATATGTATATAGGGATGTCATTTCTAGTAAAACCACATAATATTTACTTAAAAAATACTTTGTGATATTATAATATACATATAATTATCCCTTAGACTTATCTATTGTGTTTTCATTAATGTTATCCTATCCTAATCTCAATAATATTCAATATTACCTTAACTAACCAAAAGGGTTATCGATACCTTTGAAATTAAGATAAAAATTAACCTATCAAACATTGATGTAATTTTTAACTCAAAATTATACTAAATTGATAACATCATAATATCCAAAGTTATTTAAACCATTATTTCATTCAAATTATATCAACCCATATACATTCCCATCTAAATTTCATGATATAATGAGAATATTTTGTTACAATATATTCCAATGACCTTTTAGTTTTAGAGTTTTAGAGAATTAGAAAATAAAATTAACCAAAAAAACCCATGTATTTTTTAAACAATAGAAATTTTACCTCTATATATGAAAATTCATAATCCATAACAAGTCTTCAATATCTACCAATAATTCTCCACATTAGACACTATTCTATACATTTTGAACTCTTCATATTTTCATAACCTTGGGAAATGGAAATATAAGAAATGGGTGAGATCAGATTATCAGTAAGGGTAAACATAAGTAATAATAATAAAATATAATAAGTTATAATTATATTATCATATGATTATAATCAATATAAATAAGAAAACCATACCCAAAAAATATTTTTGAATAAATCGTGGTATAAATATTAATAAAAAATAACACATGAATCAGAAGTGTGAGTCAATAAACATGATCCATGAGATCATAAAATAATCACGATAATAATCAAAAAACTATGAGCCATATTTAAAATACAATACATACATTATTTTAGGGAACACAAAAATTATGAACCACACTATCGTTGGACACACTTATACAAAAATGAAAAGGTGCACATGAAAAATTATCTCATGAGATATAAACTCTTAACCAATGAATTTTAGAATGATATAAGATCCCACCTATCATCAAACACACATATGAGTTCCATAAGAAATCAATCGTTTATAATATCATAAGAAACCCAAGGAAATAAAATGGGTTTTATTCAACTCATCATTAAGAACCCATGGAAATAAAATTGGTTTCATATCCTTCTTAAATTGATTCACATAATAGAATCATTCATAATTCAATCAATAATCATAAGATGATAAAACCATGAAAAATAAATGGATATCCAATGAAATTAAGTAACTTTTCAGATTGATTGGTTAGATATTATTTTTTCAATATTTACTCTTCATCCCCACCTCAATAATGATCAGTTCTTCTTTTAAGGTTTTATTGTATCTTGATTTCATGGTTTCAAGAACAGGGAAATGGAAGGAAAGGTGCAATATTTTATTATCTAATCCATTTGTTGGACCCTTTGGGTTCTCACAACTAGGAACAATTTGGTTCATACCACTAGTTTATGTATCTTCAGATAAGAACGAAGGATTTAATATTTGAGTTGGGGTTGTTTCAAAAAGGAGGTTAGTATTCACCTATGTTATGAGTATTTTTCAATCAGCCTTTCATGCATGCCAGACCAGGTGGTATTTGGATTAGAGAAATCCCTCCTATCAATGGTTTTAAGCGTAACTTGGATAACTCCTTTATGAATGGGATTATGAGAGGTGGTGGGATCCTCTAAGACTCAAGCAGTTCGGTCTTCCCAGGGTTCAACATGTTTTATGGAATGGAAAACTCATTGGGTGCAGAGGCTATATCACTTCATATTGGTATCAAGATATCTAGGAGGTTTGTTTTTAAAGTTTCTGAGGTTAAGTCAAACTATGATGTTTTCGTGAGAATGGTTCAAGGGAAATATGAACCTCCATGGGATTTTATTTACATGATAAGAAGATTCTCATTGGAGATCAACCATGGCTAGATTTCTCAACATATATGAAGAGAGGAAAACATCGCTTTGGATTTACTTGCCCACAATGGGAGGCTAGTAGAGGCTCTATCTATTTATGACAGCTTGGGATTGATTCCATTGGATTTCTAGGTTTTAACCTAAAGGTATTCCCTTGTCCTAAATCATTTTCATCCCGCGTGAGGGTTATATATGTTTCTCTGGTGGGTTTTTTCTCACATTCATTTTAATAAAAAATAAACTTTTAGTCAATTATTCTTATATATTGAAAACAAATTAGTATAATAAATCTAGTGATGGATCACTTCTCCAAAATAGACTGACATTACATAAGTCATCTAGAGAAATAGAGTAGATGGTTACAATTGAAAAACATCCATGATTAAGAATAAGATATGTTAAAGAACAATTAATTATATGAAAAATAATTTTAAGGAGTTTTAGAAAAACCTCTTTAGAAATGAGAGATATTTTTTATCCTTTGGAATCAATTTAAAATAGATATTTTTTATATCTTGAAGAAAAATAATTTTTTCTTTTAGAAACCATTGAAACATAGAGATAATGTTTAAAATAAAATTAAAAAGTTAATGGAAAGATTTTTTCCTATGGAAAACATTAATAAAGTTCATTTTCAACATATTCGTAAAATGATGAAGTTACAGTTAAATTAAAAATGTTATTATAAAAAAGGTGAAGTGAAAAATTTGTAAAACATTTAACTTATAAATAGAAACTTCAATAATGTATTCCTTAAAAAATCATAAATATTATCAAAATAATTGTTGGGTGGAGAATATTTTGAAATACCTTGGTTTGAAAAACTACATCATAAAAACAGTATTAAATTTTCCTTTTTAAAAGAGGTAAATTGAATTATTAAAATCATATAAAATAATCAATATTTCTTCCCTAAAAGTAAATTATAAAATTAATGGGAAAGAATATATGGACATAAAACAAAAAGCCAATTAAGAGAAGGAGGTTCATTTTTGACAACATTATATATTTAGGTGAGATAAAAATAAATTAGGAAGCTATGGATAAAAAGAGACATTCCCCTAGAAAGATAAAAGATAAAATGATATAAAATGGAAAATAAATATATAAATAAAATATTTATGTTTTAATTTCAAAAGATACTGTATAAATAAAAAAAAGATATTTGTGTTAAGAAAATCCTTTACAAACAACATAGTTCAAGAACTAAGAAACTTTTAAAAATGGATTTTATGTGGTAAAAATGAAAATCACCATATTTATAGAGAAAATATATTATAATAAAATCATAATGAATAATTTAACCTCTCATATGAAATATGTTCAAGAAGAAAATTTATAACTCATTGAATAAGAATTTAGTTAACAAAAACCCTTACATCTTAAGGAACATAAAAACTTATTGAAAGATAGTTCCTTAAATTGAATTGAAACTACCATGAATAAAATGATATTTTATGATATAATAACTCAATTAGTAAACATATACATCACATAAATGAAATTAGGGGCATAATACAAAACATGTCTCAAAGAGAGGAATTTAATATGAAAACCCTTACATATTTAGTAAATTTTGAATCAAAATTCCTTGGAAGTATTAAAATTATACGGTTATATAAAACCAATGAATTGAATAATTAATTATTCCAAAATAATTATTTGGGGTGTATGTACTCCATAGAAATAATAAATTGGTCCATAATATTAAAACATGTATCATTATAGAGAAATTGAGATGAAAAACCCTTAATTGGTCTTGATTCATTATGAACTAACAACAAACATCCTGAATAATTCAATTAAATTTATTAATTACATACCCAATATTCTTATTTAGAACTATAATAATTTATACTCCCCAATGATATTAATTTCACACATAAATATATTAGTTAGTTTTTAACTATTTTCCAACATTAGGCATTTTATAATTCAAATGGTTTATACTAGTTTCGCAGGAGAGGTTTTGTAATTATTTATTATTCCAAATTTAATATTTCTTAAATAATTAATTTAAAATTAAATTATGATTTATAATTATTTATTAATTTTAATTTTTCTTTCACGAGTAATTTAGTCTTTATCCCAAATATCAAATCAACAATGAGCATTTTTTAGGGATTTTCAACACTTAAAGGGTGTTTTATTAATTAAAAAGTTAAATTTTAATGTATCATTAAAATAATAACAAAAATATTTAACAATTTTTATCATATTATACTAATAATTATGTTTTCATAATCTCCCATTATATAATTTTATAGCATTGTTCAAGTAGGTGGTCAAAGAAACCCATACATAAACATACCATGATAAATAGATGATTATGATGTGAGTAAGTTACAATATCACTATACCAATAGAGTAATAAAATAATTTAGTATTTAATAGTGTGATATACTATAATTATAAATTATTAAGATTAGAAATAATGGATATGAAACAATTTCATAGAATGAATAAATGTTTTCCTACTAGTTCACTCGTTTAAGATGATTAATTTTTATAACGAATGTTTTAACATTCATATCATTAATAAGATATTAAATTTATATTAATATAACTTTTTTAATATCATTAAAATAATATTTATCCTTTAAATCCACCCTTATAATAATCCTTTAAAGGGAGTAATAAAAAATCAACAACATTGCTTCATGAAGGCGGTAGTCTGCACGTATGCACGATTGATATTTTGTTTTTATTTATTGATGGAATGGAATGAATAATTTTTTTTCTAATTAATATAATTAAATTTATTAATACTAATTATATTTATATAATTATATTATTAAGGTTAGGTAATTTTAGGATAATAAAAATTAATAAGGGAACACTAAGATGAAGTCGATACTCACGTTAGGGACATGAATTTTAACTTGGAATGATCCTGTGAAATAATGGCCTTATGATAACTAAGAGAGAACATAATATTTTTTAAATGGGAGATTTATCTAGGAGGTTTAATGTGGAATATTTTCAATGGATAATTTTAAGATAATGTGAGTGTTTATGTTTTGGATGTTTTACCTTTTTATAAGTGAAGAGCAGGATTGTTTTGGAAGTAACTATTACATTTTTAGTAATGTAATATTACTATTCAAAGGTAAATGGATAAAAAATGGATACATTATATTTAATGTTTGTGCGACTATATAATATCTTTATACACTAATTTTTAATACAAATAACATTTCTTATGCTTTCTATTTTAACTTTTTAACTTTTACCCTAATTTTATTTGACATTGGTAATTAATTTCTATCCTTAGTAATTAATATTAATGAAAAAATAAAGATTTAAAATTTTTAATAATTTTAACTTTTTGATTGAAAGTTTTTAAATAATTTTACCAAGTATTGTTTTACAGTTTTGAAATATTAATTTTAAAATAAATTCACATAACGTGTAAAAACAATTTTTTAGGAAAACTGTGTTATTAAGTTTAAATGTTTATATACAAGATAATATTATCATAGATACTTATATTTATGACATAAATTGGTTTATAATAAAACTTAAAAGGTTGGTGTCTTTTAAAGTGTTTGAAAACTGAATTTCACCATCAAAACAATTAATTAGAAGAAAAGACCAAAAATCCTTTTTATTAAAGAAACATTTTAATTTAGTTCAAAAATGATTTCACATTGGTTTTCCAAGTTCAAAAAATATTTTAAGTTGAATAATTTTATTTCTTAATTAAATTAATTTTTTATTAATTAATAATTTTCATAATATTATAGGATACACTTAAATAATGGTAAAATCATAAAAAATACAATTCTCATAAAGACATATTTTCAAATAAACAAACCTTTCAAAAAAAACTAAAAAAATACTAAAAAATATTTTTTCATAAATTTATTTGATTAATTAAAAAATTCATTTTATTTTTTCAAATTTAAATTCTATAATTTATAAATTTATTTTTTAAAATAAAATACACAATATACAAAACAACTTTTGTTAACAATAAATTTTTTCAATATTAAATCATATTAATTATTTATTTTCTGAAGGTAATAAAATTTAATGATTTTCCATATTAGTGTTTATTATAGATTTATTAATAGTTTTACCTTATTATGTTGTCACTCTTTTATTTTCGTTTTAGCATATAACACAAGTTACAGATCCTAGAATATATTTTAAAGGATATAAAATCTCCAATCATACAGTGTTAATCTCTTATTTGGTTGTGATATCTTACGATTATGAAATTTCCATTATTTGATTATATAATGGAATTTGTGATTATGACCATGTTTATGCCATGTTTGGGAATCATGGGAATTTTTATGGCAGTTTCCTTCATATTTTTTTATTTGAGACATGTTTTCAATGTTTTCAAAAGATATTTTGTTTGAGAAAAACTAAAGTGATTTCTAAAGTGTTTTTTGAGTAAACCTGATTTTAAAAGTGAACATAGTTTTGAAAATGAGTTTCTTAACTAGAATTAATGCTTTTTATGGGTAAATTATTTACATATATTTATTGTGGTATCCTATAAGGATTTTTCCTCACACTCTTCATATGAATTTGGGCATATATAGGCCTTATTTTGCAGGACACCGATATGGTTAGGGGAACCTTATAGCTCTCTGGAACTTCTTAATTACTAATATCCATGGTCATTTAGGGATTGTGGAGACATGGTCTCATATATTTTAGTTCTTATGGATTGGTTTTGGAATTTTGGTTATTGGGATATTATGTATTATACTTTTGTTTTTATTTCCTATTTTATTATTTTTACAGTGGATATCATATGTATATTTCCTCTTTATGGCTAGTTATGTGATGATATAATGATACCCATTTTTAGCCTTTAATATGTTTACATTATTGTATATTTATATATAATTGATACAATTTATTGGTTGGTGTGTCCTTCCAATTTATGGATTGGTCATGAGAGATTCTCAAGGGAGTAACCATTCCAAAATGGTTATTTGTGATGAATTGTTTCCTATCACCAGTCCTTGGTGATTGGTAATGCACTTCAAGATATATGGTATATCAACATAGGTGATGTATCATGTCACCCTAGTATGGTTCACTTTAAAATGGTATCATATCCCTATTTTTATTTGGGGTTTAGTGGTATATAAGAGATAAGACCATTAGGAATCGAGAGGCAGAAACAAAGGTGTGTCTAGTCAACTATTCCTTATGCCAATCCTTGAATTTCTATTGGTGTTTGGGAGTTTTTTTTATGATTTGAACACATTTTGGGGTTTTTTTTAACATGAAATTTTTCATCATTGATTATGAGTTTCATAAAGAATGCATGGAAAATTTATAGTAATTTTGATTTTTGGAGACAAATGGGGGTGGAAAGAAATGTCACACAATTTAGGTGCACGATTAAGTGTATTATTATAGAAATTGTGTGACCAGGTCTACAATCTTCCAATTCCCCTTTACATGGTTGGAATGTGGTTTTATTGATTGTGCATCTAAACCGTAAAGAATTAAAAATGTCTAAATTTTTTATTTTTTCATCACTTCTTCATTTGCAAATGTTGTTTATATTGATTTTATTTTTTTATACCAACTATAAAAGTTTATTATGGTTAATTTTATGATGTTTGAGATTAAATTGGGTATTTAAAAAGTTTAATCTTTTATCTTTTAGATATTTCCTCCTAAAAGGACCTATTCTCTGTGTAGAGAGGGATATGTGAAGCATTCCCCATAGGTGACCCCTCACACTGATCCATATTTGGTGGAATTAGTTATCTATATGATTCATTACATGGGATTTGAGGGTTAAACAGTTCTTTTATGGGTAGTGGATCATCCATAGGATTTCACTAAGTCGAATCCATCGATCTTCCATAGTGACATAAGTATCCATGAGAATGAGGAATGAATCGAGGGGAGCAAGAGTAGCTTCAAATTTTTTTGAAGACCCATGGGACCTAAAAAATAGCCTTCACTTTTTACATATTGGAAGGAACAATAGGAAATGGTGGGAATTTATTGTTACAGTAAAGATGTATGAGGGTGTCACCTAGATAACATTCAAAAATAATTTTAATTAATTGTTTTTTCTAGGGACACTAAAGGTGGTGAAGGCCTTTGATTTTATAAAGATGGAACAAAGAGAATAATTTGTGATAAAGTAAGATAATCTCCTTATTGAGTTATTCATTTGTCTCATTAGCTCCCCATGAATGACTATCTCAAGTCAAGATGTTTTAAAATGGGCTTTATGGTTGAGATAAAATTGATACTTATTATCCTTTTCCTATTGTCTAATATGAGGATTTTATATAAATAAGTTATAGATGAGGTAGAATTAGTAGGGAACATAGGTATTAGTGGGGTTTCTTCAGCATTTTATGGTATAAAGAGCTCTTACTTTGGTCTAAAGAAGAAGTGGGATGATCCTTGTTAGAGTATTGGTAAGGATGACCAAAATTTAATAGGTTTGTAACTTGTGGTTTCTTCTGGGAATAAGCTGATTACTTGTTATCATTGGGGGAAGTTTTACAATACCAAACGTCAATTCCCAGAGGCTCTATAGATGTTCCACCAGTGCGGGTGTTTAGGTAATATTTAACACTTGTACAAGACTTCCCTTCTAGGGAGTGGAGTTGGTTATTATTTATATATGGGTTTATAGGTGCAATTAGATGCTTATATGGGTGTGGGATCTTGCCCTCATCCTAAATGGGATTATCATATAACTAAGTAATATCAAGGTGGTAATGAGTCAAGATGCCTATATATAGTAGATATGACACTTTTGGACTCTGAATCAAATATGAACACCATAATAGCTATGATTATTATTGATTATTCAAAGGATTTAGATTTTTTGACATGATTTCTTCACATTCATTTATATAATTAATGTTTCTTGATTCTTTGTGTATATGAATGGATTTTATTTAAAATTTATGGATCAACTTACCCCATTAATAAGGATGGGGAATGTTTTTAAGTTCCAAAACATTGTTTTTTTAATTACTGATATAGAGGTATTGTGGGAATTCCTCATTTTAGACCTAGATATTTTAAATCTAACCATTAATATGGATTGGATAATCTATTTATATGATTATATTGAATAATATCATAATAGGGTCTAGTTTATATATCATGATATGAGTACCCATATATTCCATGGGGATTTAGATCTAAGTCTTTGGAGGGAAGGAACAATTACTCTGGATGTAGGGTCAATTTTGGTTTAGGTTTATAGGTTGTTCATTAATTTTGTAGAGCTATGTTCAGATGGTCATCTTCTAGTTTTTATGGACTAGTACCCTGAGGTATTTCTAAAATATTTTTCCTAGTTGATGCCTCAATGAGAGATATTATTCTCTATAAATATTCTCATTATGATAAGACACATCACATTACTATCATATTAGATAACTCCTTTTGTATTGAAGGATTTAATGTTTTAATTGGAAGAAGTTGAAAGAAAGGGATTTATTCATCATAGCATGTCACTATGATAATTGTTAACATTTTTTTAGATGTTATATGTGAGTCTATAATTTTTCATAGACTATTGTAATTTGAATCTAGTGACCATTAAGAATAAGTACCCATTTCCTTGATGATATTTTTAATCAATTCAGGGGAGCCTAGTGGATTTTAAAAATGAAATTAAGGTCAGGGTACCATCAGTTGAGGGTATGGGAGGAGGGTGTTCCTAAGAATGAATTCAAGTTCCAGAATGAGAAATTTTCAGTATTTTTTCATGTATTTTGACTTTATAAATTCCCCTATAGTCTTTATGGATTCGACGAACCAGATCTTTCTTTGTTTTTTGGACTCCTTCATATTCATGTTTATTGATGACATCTTAGTGTATTACAAAATGGAGGAGGACCATAGAGACAATATGATTGTTGTTTTGGGAACATTGAGAGATAATATCCTATGTGATAAGCCCCATAAATTTCAGTTCTGTATCAAAAAATTATATTATTTAGGCCATGTGATTTTTTTAGAAAAGGATTTCACTGTATCTTGAGAAGATCAAGGTGGTTATATCTTGGGTGCATCTCAAAAACATGTTTTATATTGAGATATTTTTATTATTGGCTAGATAATATTTTTTTATAATTCTCAATTATAGATTCTACCTTGATTAATTCACTCAGAAAAGGATGGAGTTTTAGTAGAGTGATAAGTGAAAACATTCTTTTGGGATGTTTCATGTCCATTTGACATTAGATCTAGTTTTGATTCTTTCTAATTCAGGGATGGGATTTGAAATGTACTGTAATGCCTCAAGTGTGGGGTTGTCACATGTGATAATGTGTGATGATCATGTAGTGACCGATAGATCTCATCATCTACAACCACATGAGTGGACTTACCCGAATAATGATCTAAAGTTGGAAACTTTGATTTGTGTGTTGGAGACTTGGCACCATTACCTCTATAGGAAATGATTTACAATTTACTCAGATCATAAGTTCCAAAAGTACACCTTCCCATTGAGGGGCTTTAACCACCAATAAAGAGGATAAGTAGAGTGTCTTTAGACCTTTGACTTAAATACTATTTATACCCCCATAATGGGGAATATAGACATGTATTCCTTGAGTAGCAATTTATCAACATAGGTAGTTTAAGAATCGGTAGATGGTTATATTTTTATGGGTTTTTTTCTGATAAGAGTTTAGAGATGTTTGAGGATAGAGTTTTTGTGTCCTTGACTAGTTTTTAGGTAACTCCCTAGTTGTTGATCTAGTTTAATTTGATCAAGAATCTAGATTTGACTATTATATGATTAATAGAGTTTTGAATGGTGGGGATACCTTGGGTGATTTTACTCAGTCTCATAATGGTACCCTCTTCTTTAAGAATTGGTTGATGGTTCTTAATTCATGAGTTGATGAAAGTAGGACATCATTTTAGTTGGTTACTTTACCCAGGGGATACCAAGATGTTGTATACTATTAGGATTTGGCACTACTGGTTCAAGATTAAACTATCAATTTTGGATTTTATACCATGATATTTTACCATCCATAGGATCAAACCAACACGTCAGAGACCAACATGGTTTATTTAGCCTCTTATAATTCTATTATGAATGTGGGAAGACATATTCATGGACTTTTGGATCATTATACTTCATATTCATAGAAATAAGGACATTATTTGAGTGATTTTTGATTAATTGACTAAGTCAACCCATTTTATTCCCAAAAATTAGTTGATGAAAGGGGAGTAACTTGAGAACTTCTATGTATAAGATATTTTTAGGCTTCATGTTGTGCCTTAAATGATAGTTTATGATCATTATACTCATTTAGCTTATTATTTATTTAAAATTATATTAGAATTCATGGGAATTTAGTTGAATTTAAGGATAACTTATAACTGTTAAATGGATGTTAATATTGACTGGGATCTAAAGATTCTTAAAGGTATTCTTCATGCATGTATGATTGAATTTGAGGATTTGTGGGAGATGTATCTATCATTGGTTGAATTTTTATGCAATAAAAGTGACCTAGAATTTATCAAGATGGAAATTTTTTAGGAATTTTATGGGAGGTAGTGTCAGTCTCTATCATGTTGGTATGAACCGAGTAAGCATTCAATATTAAGTATATGTATCAACTAGGAGATGACCAAGAAAGTTAATTGTATCCATTAATGGTTGGATATTTCTAAAATTCACTAGAAATCATATAAGTATCATTGTAAAAACTCACTATAATTTTAGGATGGTGATCAAGTATTCATCTAGGTATCCATTTGATTTGGAAATCAATGGTTGGTAAGGTAGGTGAAGTTATCAACATTCTATGTTTCCACATTTCAAAATGTGGAGCATCTTAGGAAGGTGGACTATTGATTAGAATATATTATATAGATATCCTCGATCCATGATGACTTCCATATATTCTAGTTGATGAATTATTATCTATACGCATATCATGTGATAGAGAGGTAAGATTTGGAGTTTGATCTTGACACCACCATTATAGAGATAACTATTTGTATCCTAGATTATTATAATAAGTTGCTCTATGGTAATTCGATTCCATTTGTTTATGTTCTTTGATGACATAGTGGAAATATCCATGAGAATTGAGTGGACTGTTTTAGTGAGTGAGCAATGACCTCACCTATTTTTTTATGAAGAGCCTTGAGTACTTTATTAGGGCATAAATTAGAATAGTGGGGAGAATTATGACACCTTACAAAGGGTTAGTTTATCTTATTATTAGTTTTATTTATTTACTTATTTTTATATTTTTCAAGAGTTGAGGGTGAGAACCTTGGTTTCTAGGTAAAAAAACCCATACCCATTGTTGGTTCATAGTTAGCATAAACTATATTGGAGGGATGTTTGGGGGATAATGGGGGTTTTCATATCTTGAGCATGGATTTTCTAACCTTATGGTGGTTTCTAATAACCCTATGGATTATTTTTGGGGAGAAAATGGCTCCTAAATGGTTATAAAATGGTTTACCTAACAATATGGACAAACCATGTAGATTTTCCAAGCCATTATTTTTTTTATTTTTACTAACACCCTTATCAATTTTTAAGGGTATCTCCAAAATTTCTACCCCCTTCATGAAAACCTCTCCCCATACATTGGAGCATCCTCCCCCTTAGTTTTAAAGGATTATACTTGGATATTTTGTGTTTTAGCTTGGTTTAATCTTGGTTTATTCATTATTTCTTCATACATTTCTCTTATCTCACCTTTTATTTCTTTTTCATTGTGGTTGTAAACTATTACTTGTTATTTGGAAGAACCTATGGTTGTTTATGTGGGTTTTTTTCTATTTATTCTTGTTTTAATTTCATGAGAAATTATCTCATTCTATTCAAGTGATAGTTTGAAATTATGATGCGTTTGAATTTTATTTTTGGTAGGTTTCACTATTTAAAGAATATTTTCAAAGTATTCCCATTGAATAATTATTTAACTTGGTTTTTATTTATTAAAAATACCCTAAATTGTGTTATTATTTATCATTTATCTATTATTGTTGTGATTCTTGGAATGTGTTATAAATTTGATGGTTTAAAGTTGGTTTCAAAGGGATTTTTTTGAGGAACTCTATGTGTTTATTAAAATGGATAAACAAGGTTACATGTTTTCAAATGAATTATTGTAAGGTTTTTTAAAGTGTCATTTCTTGGTGTTAAATGATTAACTTGTTATGGGAATTGACGTCTTATAAAATTGGATTTTAAATGGATCATGTGATTGGCACTTAATGAGGTTTATGTGTTTGGAATTGTTTAGTACATGGGAGACCTTGGGTGTACATGCGTGCATGGATTAGACAAATGATAGATTATACTACGTCTTAAAATATCTAGGGAGTTTTATCTAAGGGACTAAGGGATCTATTTGTAGGATGATTGGGAGATATTATAAAACATGCCCATATGGATTGAGAGTTCCCATGAAAATATTTTTGGCCCTAGGAAAGACCAAATGAGCTTCCAAATTTATAATCTTGCTTAGCTGGATAGTAAAAACATTACGTAGACTAATTCAGAGTAGACCCTATTTGTTAGTGACCATGGTTCATACTATATTCACCCGATTGGTTTTTATTTTCTTTATTCACGATGCTAGTTCCTTGTTTTGTTGTTATATCACATGATTATACCATTTTAATTATTTGGTTATATAATGGTTTGTATGATTTTTCCATGTTCATTCCATGTTTGGGTGTAATGATCATATTTATAATAGTTTGATTAATTTATTTATTTGATCCTTGTTTTCATTGTTTTTGAAATATGTTTTTTTGAGAAAAACCAAATGGATTTCTAAAGTTATTTTTTCAAGTGAACTTAATTTAAAAAAGTGAACTTATTATTAAAAATGATTTTTCAAACTAGACTTAATGGTTTTTATAGGTAAAGGCCTTACATTGATTCATGGGTTTATCCTATTGGGATTTATGACTCATAACCTATATACGCATTTGGGGGTATGAAGACCTTTTTATGTAGGACATAGTTAAAGGAAATTTCACCCTACAGTTCAGTGTCCCTTCTTAATTATAAATGTTAATGTTTATTTTGTGATAGGGGAGACATGGTTTCTTGGAGTTTAGATCTTATAGAGATATTTTGGGATTTTTATTCTTAGGCTATTATGTATTTTACTTTAGGTAGTATTAATTATTTTGAGCTTATTACTATGGATATCATATTGATATGTCTTGTTTATGACTAGTGATGTGAGAATGTTATGATATCTACTTTTGGCCTTTTCTACATTTACTCTACTGTATATTTACATCTGTACGGTGTTATTTATTGGTTGGTGTGTTTTCCTAGTTCATGGATGGTTCATGCTGGATTATAAAGGGTGAAATCATTCCCAAATAGTTATCTGTGATGCCCTAGTGCTTTTCACCAGCCCAAGGTGATTGGGAATTCACTTTGGTCCATGTGGAATGTTGGCTTGTGTGAGGGTTTGGGTCATCTCAGGATAGTTTTCTATAGATATTTTTATGAAAAAAACTATGAATAACCTTATTTAAAGGTTATTTACTCATTTATTAAAACTATATACTTACTTATCCCAATATTATTATGAATTTTTATTCACTTTAACTTTATAATCATTTACTATTATTCTTCATTTATTTATGAATGCCCTGTAATGCCCAACCTGAATCACATATTTTGGGTGAGAGTTCCACAAAACCTCATAATAACCTCCCCATATGTAAGAAGTTCTAGACTAGAAGTGAGAATATAAGTATGCAGTATGGAGACTATACCCTTTATAATCACATCCATATACCATAATAAATAATCATAAAAAATAATAGAAAAAGAATATGATGAAACAACCATGATATAAAAAATTTCACATCATCAAAAAAATATAAAAAGGACCCCATAGTGGAAGGTCAAACCATAGTATATATGATCATTTAGATAAAATAAAACACTATGGAAGTCATGAAGAGTTTTTCTTAGTACTGCTCTTGTTGGGAAAAAATATCTCAAGGAAACATTGCATCATTTTTGGGTTGGTTGTGTTTGTTGACAATGCAGGTTTTCATGGTGAATTGTCAAGTTCCAGAGTTGTTGCTGACAATCCATGTTGAAAAAGAACCATGGAATAGGAATCAATAATCTATAGGTGGTACAAAAAGAACATATACAAAGTGTCTTCGTTTTCCAGTGTTTTCCAAATTTTTTGGGTGCAAAAATTTGGAGATTGTCAGCATTGTGAAATGTGGATTTCCTTGAATATATCTTTAAAATATGGAAAAGGCATGAGTTTCATGAAGATGGGCTTCATGATATGGATTTTTCGAATACATGAATAATGTTGACGGTGTTCTTCACGATTATAATGAGCTTTTCGAATGGTAGATGTAAGAACCCGGATCTTATTTTTAGGTACGTTTTCCCCTCTTCTGGAGTTTTTGAAGAAAATGAATTTTCTAGAAATTTCAAAAGTACACACCGTGTACTCTTCCCCGGATCGAAGCTGTATGCTGGCTGTGCCCGGGCCACACACACGGTGTGTAAGGCTGAGGTGGAGGCCGGGTATTTCAGAGTACGGAAAATTCGAATTACACGCCCTGTACTCAAGAAGTACACACCGTGTACTTTTTATTTCATGAAATGGACCGGGGTCACATCTAACCCCCAAAACAATCTTCTTCTCCAGATTTCATCCGCCCGGAAGCGACCGTACGACTGAATCTTCTCCGAGATCCCACACCGCCGTCCTTTCTCTGATTTGATCATGGTCGATTGCGTTGGAATCGCAGCAGTGAGTTCTTCCTTCTACCTTAGCCTTGTTTCTTGATTCCTCCCCATTTACAAGATATCATGGGATGAACGTTTTGTGAGTTTTCTCAGATCTACGTTGTTCTAAGAGGAATCTGTCGTTGAGGTTCGCCTATATCAATCTCCTCGGATCGAGGTAGGTGGTTTGTCCCTTTCCGTAGAAAGTTGATGAATATTATGTTCATATTCCACCAGTACCCTTTACGGGGTATTGCGTGTTTCCTGTTTTTCCCTTGTTGTTTGTCTGCTTTGCTTGATTTCTTTAGTAGAGGTTATTTCTTGTGAGTAGTGTAATTTATTTTTTCCTCAGGGTGCTTTTCCATGCTTGTTTTGCCTATTGGGCGTTTTGATAGTTACCATACCAGGTCGTAGGATAGTGGAACTGTCTCTTTTGATATGCTGTTGAGCCTTAGTTGTTAGCCAAGTAGTTCTTGAGGTTTACTTGGACGTTGCACGCGTGCTGAGCATGCTTAGTTATACTCAGGACTGTGAGAACCTAGAGTAGTGGACCAAAGGGAGAATTGACGGAAGGGATTCTCCAGAGTGTCTTTAATCATGATGCGAGACCAAAGGGAGAATTGACGGAAGGGCTTCTCCAGAGTGTGTTTTAATTACGACGTAGGCCACAGGGGGAATTGATGTTGTGTGCTTCCCCAGAGAGCCTTTAGCACGATACGAGACTATAGGGGAAATTGACGGTGAGTGCTTCCCCAAAGAGTCTACTTAATTATGTAGCTGAACCAGAGGGGTGAGACTGTGTGAGACTCCCAGAGGGTTTCTAGTACTATAGGTTGAACCATAGGGGTTAGGCTATGAGTGATACACAGAGGGTTACCTATTTTCTTCTTGTTGCTGATTGCTTACTTGGGTACTTTATTTGTTAGAACTGTGGATTGTAGCTGCTTGGGCTTTCCTGTTTAGTGCTTCTTGTTCTTTTACTGCCATGTATTCATTGACTGTTAGGCACAAATCTTTGGGTGATTGGCTACTGGGATTGTATGTCACACCCTGTTTGGGCCATGCTTTTGGGCCCAAACAGACTATGTTGCTACAGGTATAGATAAGGGCAAGCTCCATTTTACTTCAGGATCTTGACTTCACCAGGAGTTGGGGAGCATGGGACCGAGCCATGGCTCGCGATGCTGAGGATCTTTCGTTGTTTTTATTTTTCACTTGTTTTCGGTTGTATTCCAGCACATTGTTATGTTTGCTATTTTCCATAGATACTTATACCTTCTGCATTATTGTCAACATTGTTATATTCTACATTGCTTCCGCTGTTTGGTTTCTGTTGCTATGCATGTTGGTTACTGCTTCCGCTATTTATTATTGTTTTCTTACCTTGTATACCTTACCAAGTGAGGTAATAGTTTCCCCACTGACTCACCAAGGCCCTCACTGCTAGTCGGCAGCCTCTGGCATTCGAGGAAACGCGCTTGAGGTCATGTGACGAACCGGGTACAGGGCACCAATGGAGGGGCTCCGGACTCGGGACGTTACAAAGTGGTATCAGAGGGGTTCTTTTCTCTTGCTTTACTGTTTAGAGACATTAGCCAGGGATAGGATGGATTCGGTACTTGGCATTAAGTTGTTCTCGGGAGTAGCTAGCCCGTGTACAGGGAAAAGCCATACTACCTCGTTAATTGCAGTTGCTAATTCTGAGATTTTATAGTTGACCTGATTTCATCGAGAGTGATTCACATGGTTTGTGCTATTACTGTTTTGATATTTCGGTTCTATTTCTGTCACAAACCGATGAGATGAGGGTATTCCATCTCATGCATCATATAGAAACTTGTAGGAATCAAATGCCATTCATTCTTGCCATGCCATCTAGGGTACATTAGCGATTGCATGCTGTTGTGATAGGCTCTATGTAGATTATGCATGCTATTGTGATAGATGCTTGATAGATTCTCTTCTGTTATGTTAGAAAACTGTTTGTTTTGTTCCTTGCTTAAAAATGAATTCCAAATTTTGGTTCATGAGGTGTTATGGGCCCTCACGGATCGGAATTTGGCACTTTTCGCCTTGTTTTTAGTGTTTCTGGAATTCTGTGCAGTTTATAAGCTACTGCCCAAAAAAACCTAGAACACACGACATGTACTTTTTGGATACACGCCGTGTAGTTTTCAGGCCATGTCACTGACCGTGCGAGAAGAATACGGTGTCATGGGAGTAACTTTGGGAACACGCCGTGTACCATTGGTACACGCCGTGTGAGTTCGAAGCCGTGTACCCGGCCGTGTCGCCAATAACACGGGCCAAGGAAGCTCAGGTAGAACACACCGTGTCCATAGGGAACACACCGTGTAGTCCTTTCCAGGTACCCGACCGTGTCACGAACAACACAGGCCGACGTGACCTTCTTTTCCACATACCGTGTTGTTCGGAACACACCGTGTAGTCTTTTCCAGGTACCCAGCCGTGTCACGAACAACACGGGATGGTGTCACCTTCACCTTTACATGTCGTGTTTGTTCGGAGCACGCCGTGTAAGATCCATCCATGTAGACGACCGTGTACTCAACCACACAGAGCGCCAAAGCCTTGTCTAGTGGACGCCGTGTTTGTTTCGAACACGCCGTGTAGTCTCGGGTTGAGTCGGACTGTGTGGGTTAGCTGTGTAAGGAGACTCGGGCAGGGGAATAGTTTCAAGTACACGCCGTGTGTGGTGGCCAACATGCCGTGTAGTTTGAAGTGTACACAACTTGTAGGGCAGGAGTACACGACCATGTCAGTGGGTTAAGAAGACACGCCGTGTAGTTTTATACACGCCGTGTAGTCGTGTTTTGAAATCTTGTGTGTTTTTCATTCCCTGTTCTCATTTTGTACTCTTGTGTTCTCTGTCCTTGTTTTCCTGCTCTAAGGTGTGCTTTTGATCTTTCAGAGCTATGCCTCCAAGACATCCTCCGGTCGTGCGTCTGTCATCAGACAGTGATCAGACGCCAGACCGGGCTGATCAAGGACTTCCTATCGATCCCCCAGCCGAGCCAGCCTTGGCACCGGTTGTTGTACAAGTCACGGGCGCTGATGCGCAGTTCAGGGAAGGTTTCATGAGGATGATGCAGGCCTTCCAGGGAGCACCACCTCCTACCTCGTCTATGGCAGACTTGACGTGGGTCTTTCAGCAGCAGCATCCTCCCACGTTCTCGGGGGTGGGAGGACCTCAGGCTGCAGAGTCATGGATAGAAGCCATGCTGACCATATTCGATCACCTAGAGACGCCTCCAGTGAGGCGAGTCAAGATCTCCACCTACATGCTCCGAGATTCTGCCAAGAGGTGGTGGGACGTGATCTCACAGGCGGTTCAATAGCAGGCTATGGATTGGGAGGAGTTCCAGCACGTGTTCTACGACTACTTCTACCCGGAGACCCTAAGGGACGATCGAGCCCAGGAGTTCATGAGCTTAGAGTAGGGTAATCTATCTGTCATGGAGTATTAACCTCGTTTCATTGAGCTTCAATGCTTCACACCCCTTCAGGATGAGAGTGTGGTGTTCTTGGCGAGGAAGTTTGAGGATGAACTCAGGAGGGAGATCCGCTCGCAGGTGAACATCTTCCAGCCGACTTCCATTACTTCCATCATCAACCAGGAACTGATTGTAGAGCACAATCTGAGAGACTATGGAGCTCTTAGTCAGGGAGGTTCTTCTTCCAGAGTTAGCGTTCCTTCAGATGACAGCAAGAAGCACCATACAGAGCCTACGTGCGGTGATTCGAGGAAGCGAGACGCATCATCAGGCAGCCATGTGACATGCTACTGGTGTGGCCGGATAGGGAACACGAGGCCGCAGTGCCAGAGAGACCCCGTGGAGTGCCGTTCTTGCAGCAGGATGGGTCACCTTCTGCGTTTCTTCCAGGTATTCTCACCAGCAGCTGGTGACTGGGGTTCTTCCATGACTCCTCGTTCAAAAGCAGCACCGCCAGTTTGTCACCAGTCGGGAAACTATAGATCTTTTGGCCGTTCAGTCCAAGGTGGAGGTCGAGGCCGTGGCAGTCAGCCACCAGTTCCTCAGCACCAACAGTGAGGTTCAGCTCAGAGTGGTCATCCAGGGGTGCAGGGCCACGACACAGGCCAGTCTTTCGCCATGGAGCAGACTTATCATGAACAGGATCCCGACCCTTCTACTGTTCGAGGTACGATTTTTGTAGCCTCTGTTTTATCTTCAGCCCTTTTCGATACCGGTTCTACGCATAGCTTTATCTCTGTTGCTTTTGTGGAGAGCCTTGGACTCTATATATTTTCTTCTGCCGACTCTTTGACACTAGACACACCTTTGGGGATGAGGACATCTAGTGTACGCCAGTGTAGAGAGTTCCCTCTAGAGGTTGCAAGGTATCGCTTCTTATGGGATCTCTATGTCCTAGAGATGACATGCTGTTATTTCATCCTTGGAATGGATTGGTTTATTCCATTTCAGGCCGTAGTTGACTATTATTTCCACAGAGTGAGATTCGTTTCACCAGAAGGTGAATCTTTCCTTCATAGAGGTGAATGGGACGTTCAGGCGAGTCAGGCAGGACTCGAGCATCTTGGGCTAGGAGGAGTGATGGCCCAGATTACTAGCCTTTACCTGGATGATCAGGGGACTCCATAGTTGGAATTTCCTCCAGTGGTGGATCGCTTCAGGGATGTCTTTCCAGATGACTTTTCGGGTTTGCCTCCGGAGCGTGAGGTAGAATTCTCTATTGAGCTCGTTCTAGGAGCGGCATTGGTGTCCATTCCTCCATATAGGATAGCCACAAATGAGTTTCAGGAGCTCAAGAAGTAGTTGGAGGAGCTACAGGCTAAGGGTTTCATCCGACCCAGTACTTCTCCTTGGGGTTCTCCGGTTCTATTTGTGAAGAAGGCAGATGGTACCCTTCGACTTTGTGTGGATTATCGGAAGCTAAACCAATTGACGGTCAAGAACTGATATCCTTTGCCGAGGATTGATGACCTTTTCGATCAGCTTCGAGGAGCCCGGGTGTTCTCGAATATTGACTTGAGGTCCGGTTATCATCAGTTGCGCGTTACACCATCAGATATACCTCTGACAGCCTTCAGGAGCAGGTATGGTCTATACGAGTATACAGTCATGCCGTTCGGTCTCACAAACACACTTATAGTTTTCATGGAACTGATGAACCGAGTGTTCCATCCTTACTTGTATTCCTTCGTCGTGGTCTTCGTGGATGATATCTTGGTGTACTCTCACACTCGACACGACCATGCCACACATCTTGAGATCGTTTTGAGTACACTGAGAGAGCATCGACTTTATGCTAAACTCTCGAAGTGCAACTTCTGGATGGATCAGATTCACTTCTTGGGTCACGTCATCTAAGAGGCAGGAGTATCTGTGGACCCAGAGAAAGTGAGAGCTGTAGTTTCCTAGGAGCAGCCGAAGAACGTTTTTGAGGTACGGAGCTTCCTAGGGCGGGCTGGATACTTCATACGCTTCATTCAAAACTTTTCTCATGTAGCAGCACCTTTGACAGGACTGACCATGAAGGGGGTGAAGTTCTCATGGTCAGATTCTTGTGAGTCAGCCTTTCAGGAGCTGAAAGGGAGGTTGACGTCAGAACCGATACTAGTCTTTCCAGAGCGAGGCATGAGCTACACTGTTTACTGTGATACTTCGGGTATCGGTCTGGGAGATGTGCTTATGCATGGGGATGGAGTCGTTGCGTATGGGTCTCGATAGCTGAGGCCACATGAGTGGAACTACCCTACACACGATCTGGAGTTGGCAGCTGTTGTTCATTACTTGCGCTGTTGGAGACACTATCTTCTGGGAGAGCACTTTGTGGTCTTCACTAACCACAAGAGTCTCAAATATATCTTCACTCAGTGTGATCTGAATCTAAGGCAGCGCAGGTGGGTTGAGTATCTTCAGTCTTTTGACTTCGAGATTACCTATACACCGGGAAAGGGAAACGTCGTGGAAGATGTGTTGAGCAGGAGAACTCAGATTCAGGTAGTTCAGGAGGCCAGTAGTGAGTGGAAACTGATGGCTCTGTTCTTGGAGATGCATCTGGAGGTGCATGAAAGATGGGGATAGACCTTTCTATCTTCTGTAACTGTTACCTCCATGCTACTTGATCGGGTACGGATGAGGTAGATATCAAACTCAGAAGGCTTAGTCTTGTGGGAGAGTGTGTCAGGATAGGACCCTCTTCCTGTATGGACAGTGGCCGAGGATGATATCTTGCATTTCCAAGGATGCGTATGGGTGCCAGAAGACATATGCGAGGAGATGATACAGGATTTCCATTCCTCAGTTTGGGTAGCTCATCCGGGTGTCACCAAGATGTATCGAGATCTTCATCATCAGTAATGGTGTCCAGGTATGAAGAAGGATGTTGCTGGTTTTGTCATGAGATGTTCTACTTTTCACCTGGTGAAAGCAGAGCATCAGCGACAAGCATGACTTTTACTGCAGTTACCCATTCCGGAGTGGAAGTGGAACGATGTTGTGATAGACTTAGTGACCGGGTTGCCGAGATCACCTTGAGGGACCGGTACTGTTTGGGTTGTCGTTGACAGACTTACGAATGTTTCTCACTTCTTGCCGATCAAGGATACTTTCAGTGTCGATGATCTGGGACGAATTTACATTAGAGAGATCATTCGTCTACATGGAGTTCCACACTCTATTGTTTCAAATAGAGATGTGCGCTTTACCTCTCGGTTCTAGAAGGGACTTCAGAAGGCCTTGGGTACACATGTACTTTTGAGTACAGCATACTATCCCCAGACTGATGGCCAGTCCTAGCGCATGATCCAGGTGCTTGAGGATATGCTCCATGCTTTCATCCTTGACTTTGGCAGTTCTTGGGAGAAGCATATTCCTCCGGTAGAGTTATCCTACAACAACAGTTTCTAGGCGACCATTCAGATGGTGCCATGTGAGGCTTTGTACGGTAGGCTATGCCGATCACCCTTATGCTGGCTGGAGGTAGGAGAGGCAGCTTTGCTGGGACCTCATCTTGTTCAGGAGACTTCAGAGCAGATAGAACTGATTCAGAAAAGGATGGCTACAACGCAGTCTCGACAGAAGTCTTATGCTAATCAACGGAGATGACCTATGGAGTTCAAGGTTGGTGACCAGGTTTTCCTATGTGTCGTACCAAGGTGGGGACACAAAAGGATTCGGAGACAGGGTAAGCTTTTACTGCGGTACGTCGGGCCGTTTGAGGTCTTGGAGAGAGTGGGGCCGGTCGCCTATTGGTTACATATACCTCAGAGGTATCGGGCCATGAATGACGTCTTCCACGTCTCTCACCTCCGACATTACATTTCAGACCCATATCACGTCTTTCAGCATGAGGAAGTTGAGCTTAAAGAAGATGCGTCGTTCGAGGAGCATCCTATCCGAATTGTCGATCGTAGTACGAAGGTTCTCCGCGGGCGGTCTGTTCCTCTGGTATGAGTGCTATAGTAGCACAGATGAGTACAGGACGAGATCTGGGAGAGGGAGGCCGATGTACAATCACAATGGTCGGAGCTGTTCTGGGATTATTCTTCTCCGACTCGTTAGGGAAATTCAGGGACAAATTTCTTTAATGGGGGAAGTTTTTAAGAACCTGGATCTTCTTTTCGGGTACATTTCCCCCTTTTCTGGAGTTTTTGAGGAAATTGAATTTTCTAGAAATTTTAGAATTACACGCCGTGTACTTCTTGAGTACACTCCGTGTATTCTTCCCCGGCTCAAAGCCGTGTGCTGGCCATGTCTGGGCCACAGACATGGTGTGTAAGGCTGAGGTGGAGGCTGGGTATTTCGGAGTACGGAAAATTCTAAGTACACGCCGTGTACTGAAGAAGTACATGCCGTGTACTTTTTTTTCATGAAACAGACCGGGGGCGCGTCTAACCCCCAAAACCATCTTCTTCTCTAGATTTCATCCGCCTAGAAGCCACCGTACGACCGAATCTTCTCCGAGCTCCCGCCCCGCCGTCCGTTCTCCGATTCGACAACGGTCTATTGCGTTGGAATCAAAGGGGTGAGTTCTTCCTTCTGCCTTATCCTTGTTTCTTGATGATTTTTCGTTTCCAAGATATCGTGGGATGAACATTTTGTGAGTTTTCTAAGATCTACATTGTTCTAAGAAGAATCTGTCCTTGAGGTTCGCATATATCGATCTCCTCGGATTGATGTAGGTGGTTTGTGCCTTTCTGTATAATGTTGATGAATATTATGTGCAAATTCCACCAATATCCTCTAATGGGGTATTGCGTGTTTCCTATTTTTCCCTTGTTGTTTTCCTACTTTGCTTGATTGCGTTAGTAGAGGTTATTTCTTGTGAGTAGTGTGATTTATTTTGTGCTCAGGTTGCTTTTCCATGCTTTTTTTTCCTATTGGGCATTTTTACAGTTGCCATACCGGGTTATAGGATAGTGGAACTATCTCTTCTGATATGTTGTTGAGCCTTAGTTGTTAGCCAAGTAGTTCTTGAGGTTTACATGGACATTGCACGCGCGCTGAGAATGTCTAGTTATACTCAGGACTGTGACAACCTAGAGTAGTGGACCAAAGGGAGAAATGACAGAAGGGCTTCTCCAGAGTGTCTTTAATCACGATGCGAGACCAAATGGAGAATTGACGGAAGGTCTTCTCCAGAGTGTCTTCTAATTATGATGCAGGCCACAGGGGGAATTGGCGTTGAGTGCTTCCCCAGAGAGCCTTTAGTATGATACGAGACTATAGGGGGAATTGACGATGAGTACTTCCCCAGAGAGTTTGCTTAATTACGTAGCTGAACTAGAGGGGTGAGACTCTGTGAGCCTCCCAGAGGGTTTCTAGTACTATAGGTTGAACCATAGGGGTTAGGCTGTGAGAGCTACCCAGAGGGTTACCTGTTTTCTTCTTGTTGCTGATTGCTTACTTGTGTACTTGTTAGAACTGGGGATTGTAGCTGCTTTTGCTTTCCTGTTTAGTGCTTCTTGTTCTTTTACTTCCATGTATTCATTGACTGTTAGGCACAAATCTTTGGGTGATTGCCTACTGGCATTATATCTCACACCCTGTTTGGTCCATGCTTTTCGGCCCAAGCAGACTATGTTGCTGCAGGTATAAATAATTGTATGGTCCCTTCTACTTCAGGATCTTGACCGCACAAGGAGCTGAGGAGCATGGGACCGAGCCGTGGATCGCGATGCTGAGGTGCTTTCTTTGTTTTTCTTTTGCACTTGGTTTCAGTTTTATTCCAGCACGTTGTTGTGTTTTCTGTTTTCCATAGATAATTGTACCTGCTGCATTATTCTCAACATTGTTATATATCTGCATTGCTTCCGCTGTTTTGTTTCTGTTGCTATGCATGTTGGTTACTGCTTCCACTGTTTATTGTTGTTTTCTTACATTGTATACCTTACCAAATGAGGGAATAGTTTTCCCCATTGACTCACCAAGGCCCTCGTTTCTAGTCGGCATCCTCTGGTGTTTGGGGAAACACGCTTGATGTCATGTGGAGAACCAGGTACATGGAACTAGTGGAGGGGCTCTAGACTCGGGACGTTACAGTAGAGATGAATGGAATTGAAAGGGAGCTTTGCGGCAGCAACAAAAAGTAATTGACGGAACGCTCTGAGATTATGACGTGCTCTACAATCCAAAAATTTTCATGGTGCTTCATGATATAAAGATAATTTCTGTGGAAATCTTGGAGCTTCATAATTTGAAAAGACATGGCACTGACTTCGCATGGATGGTTTGGGGGTCGGTGGAATCGCCTATAAATAGACCTTGACCCCCTCGAGATAAGTAGACAGTTTTACAAGAAAAACATGTTTCTCTCAAATTACAACAGTGGTTTGAGAAGGTAGTGTGATTCATGAAAGATAGGAGCTTCATAGTAGCTAATATAGCTCTGAAAAAGTGGTGTGTTCTACATTGGCTCAGTGAGCTTCATGAAAGAATTAACTTTTTGAGGGATTGAGATCTTCAATGAACTAAGCTATAAAAAGTCTTGCGATTTTCGAATATATGGGATTTTCGAAGTAGTATGCTCTTCGAGAAAGTGATCTCTATGATGGTGTGTGCTTCATGAAGAGGTAGGGACTTAGCAAAGGATTGTTTGAGCTTCATAAATTTTGGATCTTCATGATATAGGGTTCTTTGCGAAGGTATTTACAAAGGGTGTTGCCCAGTGATCAGTGGAAAATGGGTATTCATTAGTGGATGAAATTTGGACTTCAATAGAGCATATATATATAGTGTAGGATGCATTCATTAGTGATAATGAAGAGACCTACAGGTCTATAAACTGTGAGTGGATCTCTAAAGAACCTGTGATCTCACTTCAGTTGAGAGAGGAGTGAGTTATCAAAATTGAGAGTGGTTCTAAACCAGGAGGGACAGTGAGTCCACATAAAACATGTAAACAACAGTGCACTTATAATGGATTTGGTACATCGGGACATCACTGGTGTATTCTCCTTGGATGTATCCTAATGAGGGTGAACCAAGTAAAATTTCTCTATCCTATGCAGGCTTTAATTTTTGTTCATACTTTGCACAGGGAAGGAGAGAGTACAGTGTTTTTTCTAATGATGAAACAAGATCAAAGGGAATATTGTTTTAATATGTCATACAATGATTCACCCCCGCTCAGGGTATCTAGCATAGTGGACCTAACAACTCCAAATCTTTTCTCCAACAAATCATCTATCTAGAACACACACCTTTGCCTTACCAAGATCCATAATCATGAATTATACATGCACACCAAGATAAAAATGTAGGGTGTGAGTAAGAAATCCAATTATGAAACCACCAATTATCCTTTAACATAAGTTCACATGTATAACATGTCTATTCAATGGAAATAATAAATGTAAAACCGACTATAAAAAAATAATCAATCATACATCAAGCATCCATGTTTTAACCATGAATCCATGAATCTCAATTTTACCTGCTTCAGCTCGGTGTTGTGAAGGAAATTAATAAGGATGTCAAACCAAGGGTTAACCATAAGGCCAATAGATATTATAGATAAGTCACAAGACATATATTTCAGGCCAGGATACAAAGACTTCACACCCTATATCCATCATATACTAGGCTATAAGTCATTATAATCCATGGAATTCTTAGGTCATGCCCAAGGAAAACGTATCTTGGTTATACACTAGGTCCACTCATAATAGAATCATGACCACTACTACTATTGTGGGTCTGGCCTAAAGTCCATCATGACCTATTCCTATGTCTAGGTTCATTTTAATCATTTTTTTAATCCATGCATTCCCACCCTCTAAGGGGTAGTCATATCATGATGGTCTATCTATCACCGAATACCAAAACAATAGCTCCAAAGGCAACATTATATAATATATGCATGGTAGAGAATATATATAAATAGAGGATAACATATCATCTTGAGTTATAATAGCTACATGAACACACAAATATATATAAATTGATGATAACATATCATCTTCAGTCATAGTAGCTGCATTCACACACATGTGATCCAATGTCAAACATTGTGTAATAGTCTACCAAGAACACTCATGGAATCAAACATCATACAATGGTCTCACATTCTATGGACACACACACATATGAAAACATAATAAATCAATAAAAATGACCTATGAGTATATAAGAACCATTTCATCTCAAAAATTGTATACAAGGGCCCAAAATTCAACGAACTTCCTACCTCAATCTTTCTGATGTAGTAATAAAATATCCATAAAAGAATCAAAACCTAGATCACATTTTGTGCCCATGGAAAATAAGTCTCCATATCAAGGATTCCAATATCAAGTTCCATTTTATCAAAAAATAGGTAAAAGAGACCTAATGAGAATACATTACATGAAGGATAGTTCTATAATTACATACCTCATAGAGTTTATCAATAGAATTAATTATGAACCATGTTGAGGAAGAGGAAATAAATTCAATGGATCCATTTTGATTAAAGAATATATCATGAATTCCATTTCTAAATTAGAATTGGACCTCAGTTCTAGTCAACTAAAATCAATACACCATCAATATTTCATTAGAATAGAGATCCAAAATGAGATTCAAGAATAATAAGGTCTTAAGATGATTGATTTACAATAACTTACCTACAAATTTCCACCGTTAATGATATATTTATCTCCATTCTAAGGGATGTCATTGATACATCAAATCCACCATCAAACTACCAAAGGATCATTAATGTTTTCTAATATCTAGAAGAATCACCTAGATCTTTAAAAATATTATAGTTCAATAATTAATACAATATCATGAAGAGTTCTAGGAATAATTTCCATAACCACATACCCATATAATTCATGTAGTCAAAGGTGATCAAGATACTATCAATAGATGTCAAAAAATCACTATATTCTTCACTGATCTATGAAGGAGGAAAGAAATCATCCTTGAATCCACATAAAATTCATGGATCTATTATATATCCATGTGTATCTCTCAAGGTGGAAGAAAAAATTGATGTATATCAAGATAAAAATTACCAACATATCCTCACTATATTGACCCAATATTTAAAATACAAGGGTATATGAATTGGATAGATCATGAATCAAGGGAGGAGTCACTTAGTTTGAAATAGAGGGTTAGGGTTAGATTTTTTGTATTAATTATGGTAAAGAACAAGTGGAATTAAAAATTCATCGGGTAAATTTAATGAACCCTTATCCAAGATCCACTAGTGGTTGGTGACTACTACCTAGGTAACCGGTGACTACCCCCTGGCCAGCCGGTGTGCAAGGAAAAACCACATGGGTTCTTCCTATACCCCTAGTTGGTTGGTGGGGTATATAGAAAACTAAATAACTATTATAAATCCATTACATGTACAGTTTAATCCACCAATTATCTAGTGATAGTTTTATATCCACTACAAGGATAAAAATATAAAAATATCACTATAAATCAATTACCATACCATTTATATTAAAAAAAATCTAAAACACCCATAACATAGATGAAACAATAGAGAGATAAGAATTTTTAAAAACTAAAAACATATCGTACATCGAATTTATATAGAATTTCAAAATTATTCCCATATAAATACTTCTAATATTTAAGAATAAGCTTCAATGGTTCTATAAAAAAACTGCATCCCGTTAAGCTTGAACATATACATGCTGATCCCAAGTCTCCTCTTGGATCATTCCATTAACCCATAGAATCCAGAAAAGTATTGCCATATTCACTCATAGGTTTTTCCTGATCTGGTATAAAATATACATCAAGCATTCCACATAATATGTATCAAGATCCATCTCAACAACCTCATAATTGATAAAATGTGTTGGATCTAGAATGTACCTCTTAAGACGAGACACATGAAATGCATCATGAATACCTCAGTATTAAGAAGGATGGTCTAGATGGTATTCCACTATTTCAACCTACTCAGTGATCTCAAAGGGTCCAACATAACGTAGTGCTAGAATCCCTTGTTTTCTCAAATGTCAGTGTCCTAAGTAAGGATTCACTCTCAGAAAAACCCAGTAACTAACAAAATACTCTAAAGGTCTCCTACTATGGTTGAAATAATATTTCCATATTCTCTACGATATGATCAACCTCTTCTAAATCAGAGTCACTATTTTCAAGGTATCCTATACCATACTAGGCCCCACAAATACTCCCTCACTATCCATCTTTCAATAAAGTGGTGAACAAAATTTACTACCAAATATATCTTTATAAGGTGACATATGAATCAAATCCTAGTAACTATTGTTGTATGTGAGCTCAACCAAGGCTAGGTGATCATCATAGGATCCTCCAAAATCCAAAACCTAGGCCCAAAGAATATTTTCCACTCTGACACTCTACCTTTCTAAGGATGGAATGCTATGGTCAACCATAGATGAGTCCCTAAGTACTTCTACAATCCCTAAAAAACCATGACATAAAACATGTTTCTCTATAAGATATACTGATCAAGGGAAATTTATTCAAGTATACAATCTCATGAACATACAATTTTCCCATGTCATCTACTGAGTGAGTATCATAGATCCAATAGAAATGAGAATCTTTCATCAATTGATCTATAATCATCCAAAATACATCATGAATTTTCAATGTCCAAGGTAACCCCATAAAAAGTCAAATTTTATGTCCTCTAACTTTCACATGGGCACAAAAGTTTTCAAAGAAAACTATTAGGATTCTGGTGCTCAACCTTTTTCCTATGGAAGCTAAGGCATTGAGAAATGAATCCAAAAATGTCCCTCTGCACCCTTGAACACCATAAATATTACCTAAATTCATGGTATAACATTGTATCTATTGGATGAACCACCCACTTTGAGGCATGGAAACAACACATCATATCTTCCCTAATAAAAGCATAAACTACAACTCTCCCATGTATTAGGATCACATTATCGTTTTCCAATGTCTACTAAAGTATCGAGTCATCACTTGCTATCTTTCCCTACATCGCATCACACTTTGGATCAAATTTTTGATTATACTTAACCTAGTTAACTAAATATGATGTGATCACTAATGAGGAACATGTCATCTATACCATGTACTCAAAATAATCTACACTCTAGTTGTCCAACAAGCTCATATGGAATAACTATTCTTATAAAGTCCATTCACTAAGATTTTAAGCTACCTACTTTTTAATGCTAAGGGAATATGAAATGAAATTACCTTTACCTAGTGTATAGGCGATCTAAAATTCAGGTGTTTATAGGTACTCTTCCTAATAAATATGCCTCATATTGATATTCTATTGTAAGAAGATATAGTGGGGTCTCTTTGGGTATATGTAGACAATTAAATTATATACAATAGGAAAATGATTTCAACAAATCAATGAATAAACCATGAATTCCATTTCAAAGTCATGGTTAAGATAGTTCCTCTCATGGGGTCATAGGTGACATGACCCATAAGCTACTAACCAATCCCTTTACATCAATTCATAGGTGATAACTCTTAATGCATCAAAATATACGACATATCTAGTCCAAGGATCATAAAGAGTCAACACTAGATCAATAGTCATCATCCTATACAGATCAATAAAATCATTCTCACACTAGTCCAACCATTTAAACTCTATATATTTTTTATCATCATAGTCTTGGGTGCTGATAAATGAGAGAAGTATAAGATAAAACACCAATAATACCCTGCTAAATCTAAAAAGATATTAATCTTAAACATGTTATGGGGATGTGTCATAGACATCACCTTCATTAATTTCTATGGGTGAACTAATATACTGGCCTCAAAAACATCATGAACCATGAATTAACCCTCATAAATACAAAAGTTACACTTTGATAGCTTGGTATAAAGCTCATCTTCTTGAAGTATAGTCAGGACTATCTGGAGTTTTTTGGCATGCTACTATGGGATCAGTGAGTAAATGAGGATATCCCCAACAAACATCATAATAAATGATCCAAGATATGGGTAGAATATCTTGTTTGTGGGATCCATGAACTCTTATCGTTTGTTTTTCATTCCACGTAACATCACCATGTACTTGTATAACCCATAACCACTCCTAAATGATGTATTTGGTTTGTCCTTCTCTCTAACCTGCAACTGGTGATATCCTAATCAAAGATCAATCTTGGAGAACCACCAGTATTCCCACAAATAATCAAAGAGATCATTGATCCTAGTAAAGGTGTATATATTCTTCAACATCAAATGATTCAGATTCTAGTAATATAAACAGAGTTGAATAATAACATATTTCTTTTTGGAAAAAATAGGTTCACCCCATAGTGATGTACTCGGCCTAATAAAGCACTTTTATTCCAAGTCCTCAAGATGTACCTTGATCTTATTCAACTTGTATGGCTCTATAAGATAAGGTGTTATTGAAATTAACTTCACACCTATAATGAGTTCAATCTCAAACTCAAATCCTCTATGAGGGGATGACCTATGAAGTCAAATGGGAAGATGTCTTGATAGAGATATACAATAGAAGGAAATGATAAGGGGGATATAACTAATCCTGATAAAAGGTATAAACCTAAAATCTGTATTATAATCATCTAGATCTATATAATGTTTGGACCAAATCTACCTTCTCCCCTATCCCACTCACAGGTCATCATAAATTTATCTCCCTTTGGATATGTAAAGGATACCCATCTACAATTGCAGTTAAAGTGGGATCTATAACTTTTCAACAAATCCATGATAAGAATCATAATGAGGCTCATCATCTCTAGAACCATGAAGTCCTATATATTTATATAACCTGTAATGAAAATAGGATACTTTGGGAATCATTTAAGATAGTTCACTTTCATGCCCAATGGTGTATCAAGGGATAAAAAATTATAATTAAACATAACTACTAAGTCAAGTACAACAAATATTTTTGTAGATATAAATGAATGGGAAATATTGATATAAATAAATAATTAGAAAACATAGAAGTGATCAAGACCCTACCTCAAATAGTAGATGATCCCTAACCACTATTTTCTAGAATCTGATCTATTATGTATACTTAGACTCTCTTATCTCTAAAACCCTATCCTTGAGGTACATGAATCATCCGAGTCTGCTACTAAGGACCCTGGTCAGATCCATGGTTCCCTGACCAAATTTTCCTTGATTCCCTTTGAAAGTATGACATTATTTACCTAGAATAGAACTATTGGAGGTATCCCATCTTACTAAACTATCGACACTTTCTCTAAGGAGCTGAGTAAAATCTGTAGAAGTGGCCAAAATATCCATAGTTGAAGTTCTGTGAATATACTCCAGAAGGGGTAGAAAATATCATGTTTTACTTGGTCTATTTTCTACCATCCTAGATCATTCATCCTTCCTTACTATTTCTTCTTCTATAAGAGATTCTCATCGAAAATAAATGAGGTTCCCTCACTTGTTTACTGAAGGATGAAATAAATCTAGCTCTACGACCCTCCTATAAGATTTTATTTATAGTTATAAACTTCTATAATGTCTAAAAATAAGAATCCATATAAAATACTCTAACTAGGAATCTTATATTTGGATAAAATCTAATCTATAACTTACTAGACCTCTATACCTAATTCTTAGACAAGAGGGAATCAAAACAGTGTAACTCCATGAAACATGTTGAATATGTTAACACCATCATGGATCCATGATGTAGCTCCATGAATTCATAAAATAGATCCAAATATAGCTTATTGAGAAATAATTCCTTGATGAAAAGGTCCTTGAAGACATACCAGGTGAGACCCTTACATCTACTAGCCTTTCCCATCACATCACAACAACTCCTGGAGGGTCGTTGTAGAATGAATTCCACTAGCTTCACCTTTTCATCCTTAGGTATATCAATGAGGTCAAAATAATCTCAATGATATATATCTAGTACTATACATCCCATGAACCTCTGGTTCCCTAAAAAGTTAGTGTATGATGGATCTATAAGTCTCTAATATATTTGACCATGGACCTCAATAGCCCACCACCCTGGGAAGGAATAAGTGGAAGGAATGTTGACTATATTGGCTTAACTACCTGTTCCATGAGAGTAAGCATAGAAAAATGTTATGCTACACCCTCCTTCACCATAGTCGATGAAAAAAATCAATACACCATAATCAGAGCATTTTTTCCCATGTTAATTGGTGTCCTCATCAGTCTACTGTGAGGAAACATATTTTGAAATACAAATGAAACATTTGGAGAATCTATGAAAAACATGCTCAAGGCATAGACCTAAGAATATAATGGGGATAAATATGGAATTAATACAAGGAAATTAAACATAGAAGGATACCCATATACCAAGGAATATACCTACGAACATTAATCATGATCAAATTTAAGTTATAATTCCATACACATTAGTGAAAACTATACATATGATAAATTTTAACCAAGATAAACTTCAATTAATTCTAATTTCAACTCATGGGTATCATAAAATCATGATTATATCCCAAAAACTATATATATATATATCAAAAAATAAAAAATCACAAAACTAACTAATATAAATACATGAAAAAACAACAACATGTATATATGTATGACATGTAACCCTACCTTACTAATAATGATGTGTGGATGCACCAAAATACCTTAAAGTGTATCATCAATTACCACCAATGGTTACTCATAGTTCCATTAAAAATATTATGACTAGGCACATGGAAACTCCCCTACCTAAGTTATATATAGTCTATCTCATTTATACCATGTACTAGGATAAATGAGATGAAAATATAGAGAACATTGGCTCTAACAACATTTTTTAACACTCAAACCTGAATCACCGGTTCAGGGTTAGCATTCTTCATAACTTAATGCATGCCTCCCCATTTGTAAGAGGATAACTACTAGTAGTGAGTGTTTGAGTATTTAGTGGGGAGACTATTACCTCAGTAATCACTGACATACATATAAATATATAACCATAATAAATAATAGTGGAACAAAAGGTTATTAAAACCATGAAATAAAAAATTTCATATCATCACACAAATTTTAAGAAGGACCCCCAACATGGTAGGTAAAACCAAAATATATAAGGCCTTGAAGATAAAATAAAAAACTATGGTAGTAATCTAATATTTTTCCTAGTACCACTCAAACTAATTTCTCTAATAACTCAGCTATCTTTCATAAGCTCCTTACCCTTACTTGGATCCCTGATCATGAATTCTATATGTGCACGAAGATTACCCTATAGGGAGTGAGTAAAAAACTAGAAGGACACCACTAATGCATCCTTAACATGTGTTCACATGTATAACAATAGTATTCCATGATAATACTAAATGAATAAATATATATATGAAAACAATCAATCATACAATAAGTATTCATATGTCAAATAAACTGCTGTGAATCCCGGTTTCACCTACTTCATATTAGTTCCAGAATGTATAATCATAAGGTTTTTGAATCATTGTTTATCCATAAGTCAAATGAATATCCCAGATCATTCACAAGAAATATAAACTAGGTTATGCTAAAAATATATCATAATCTATTTGTATCATAGAAAAATCTATAATACATCGTAATCTATGTCATTAATAGGTTAGGTCTCAGGGCCGTCATATCCTAGATATACCCTAGATTAGTACTTGATACCATCATTCCCCACTATTGCAGTCGCATGTACCGTATCAAGGCCTTCATTCCCCTGATCTATGTCTATGTCCATTTTTTCATCATCATAATTCGTGCATACTTTCCCTATAAGGGGTAGTCATATCATGATAGTCTTCCTATCATCAGATTCCAAAACAATACCTTCAAAGGAAATGTGATATAAAAAAAGTAGGGTAGAGCATACATAAAAACAGAGGATAGAATGCCATCATGATTCATAATATATACATGAACATACATGTGATCAAAATTCAAATATGGTACAATAGGCTAGTTAATCACACTCATGGCATCAAACATCATACAATGGTCTCATGGGATAAAAACACACACATATATGATCCTAATTAAGAAAAAACAATAAGAAATGCCTATGTAAGAACTATTTCAGTGAAATAAGTGTATAAAAGGGACTAAAATGGTAAGGAACCTCTTACCTCACTGTTGTTGATGATTTAATCCAATATTCATAAAATAATTGAATCCCAAATCATGTGTCACTCCCAGATAATACTATTTTTTACATCAAGGATGCCAATCTTGGGGTTTAGTTCATCAAATAAGAGGTTTAGAAAAGATACATGAGTATAATACAGGTCAAGAAGGGTAGTTCTAGAATTGCATACCTCACAGAGTTCATTAATAGAACTATTTATAAGATATGTATATGTAGAGGATTTCAATTCACTTGATCTATTTTTTTATTAAAGAATGAATTTTGAATTCCTTGTTGATACTAGAATAGGAACTTAGTTCTAGTCAATTAATATTTAATAACCATCAATCATTCATCATAATAAAGACAAAATATGAGTATCAATAAGATGAAGGTATCAAGATGTTTGGTTTGTGATAAATTAATTTTAAATTTCCCTCATTCTTGAGAGATTTAGATTCAGTCAATGGGATGTTGTTGACATGTCAAATCCACCATAAAACTACCAAAGGACCAGTAATCTCACAATATATCATTGATAATCATTTAATTATTTCATAAAATATTATAGTTCTACCATCAAAACATCATTATGAAGAGGACTAGGAAGAATATATATAACAAAATACCCATATTATATATCACTATTCAATCAAGAGACTCCATAAAGTCGCTAAATCCAAAACTGATTATGAAGGAGGGAAAAATAATCATTGAAACTGTATATAATTTATAGATCCTTCATATATACATGCATATATCTCATGGTAGAATATGAAATTAGTTTCGTTCTAGAGAAAATCTATTGATCTAGCACCATCAGTTTGACAAAACATTGAAAATCCAATAAAAGATGAATTAGAGAGATCAATACTCAAGCTTGGAGGAACATAGTTCAAAATAAGGCATTGGGATCAATTTTTTGAATTAATTAATGTGAAAACCTAGTTTAATTAAAAAACTGTGAGGTGAATTTAATTAACCCTAACCCATGATCCCCCAATGAGCCAATGAGCCTCACCGGTTGTCTTGTGGTACCACCAGATGGCTAGTGATTGGTCCCTAGTTGTATGATGTGCAAGTAAGAACAACCTAGGTTCTACCATCACCATCAATATTTCAGTGGAGTCTGTAGAAAGCTACAGACCTACTATAACTACATCGGCTAGTTGGTGGACTCCACTGGTGAGATGGTGGCAGTTTTATAGCCACCTCAAGGAAAATCCTCTACACATATCTCCAGTTATCAATTCTATAACACTTTATTCTAAAAAAACCTTAAAAACACCCATAATAGAGATTAAATAACATATAATTGAGCAATTTAATAAACATAAAACATTTAATACATCAATTTTTGATTATTTTAGATATCTAAAAATCTATAATCCCCCTTTTTATTGAAAGTTATTATAATATGTCATTTGTTAATGATTTGAGATAAGACTGCATAACCCATTTCCTTATAATTAGTTTTTTTATGATTATACATTTTTATGATTTATTTTTCTTATGAAGAACACATGTTCATGTACATATGATGATGTGATGGGTGGACCTAAAATTATGTAACTCTCCAATGCACTGGGTAATGTTTTTATCTCAAGAGATACCATGTATAGTTCATATGAAATTAACCTATAATATTATGTTTTATTGTATTGGAATTGATCCTTGAATTATTCTTATGATTTCATGTTTTATATTGTTTCTAATTTTTTTTTGATTCCATGTGTAACATCTAAAGTTTTGAATCAGCTTAAATTTTTTGTCTGTTTATAATTTTCATAGTTTAGCGGGTAGAAAAACATTATTATCAATTATTGAAACTTAATTTAGAGATTTTACATGACCTAAGGCATTTATTTTAGATGATTATTAATTATATCTATGTTTCATGGGGTTTTCATTGGGTTTTGGGTGCATCTAGGGATGAAAAATCAAACTTTCAAGGGTATACTGATTGAGGTGAAAAGTTTGACCAAACCCTATGGCCTCCAAGGAGTAACTATGTGAACCTCAAGGTGATATGTTCATGGTATTCAAAACCTCACAAGAGGGGGAACAAGTCTTGGAAAATACTATACAGTTTTTAGCATAGGTGATTTTCATGGTTTCCATACAGTTTGGAAAACTGTGCAAAACAACTGTGCGATCTGGAGCTTTGGGTAGGGGATACTACACAGGCTGCACACAGTTATCCAAATCATGTGAGGTAACCATGGTTCCCATTAAATATTAAAAATTACCATTTACCTATTACCATTTTATCATATTTCCTGCTCATTCTTCTTCCTTTAGTCATGCATAGTAGGGAGCTTATCCCTCTTCTCATCATCTGATAGGTGTAGAGCTAACTCCCTCATCAGAACTATGATTATTGATCTTTATATAGAATTGGATCCACCTAAGTAACTCCAAATTCTTTTTATTATATATTCCTTTACTCTCACCATATGGTATACTAAATCCATGTGAGGTAATTTACTGTACATTCAGGGTATTCATCTAAAATAATGATTTCTTTCAAATCAGCTTGAGATAAAGGATAAGATTGGATGTGTGAGCATCTTCATACTATGTTAGGTGGTTCTCATATTTCTTTATAATTTCATGTGTTTTATTAGTGTGCATATTTGTGTGCACAATTTTGTTGAACAACTGAGACCCTTTTTAATTATTGGTTATACTTTAAATTAATTAAACTAATCATTGGATATGTCTAAGGGAATTATCCTCAAGTTTAAAAATGGTTTGAACCATGTGTGTGGATTGGGACTATGGGATGTTTAGGCTTAAGTTATTTCCATACATAAATTGTACCATTATAAATTAATTATATTGAATTGTTGATTTCCATGGAAATGTGACAGGTTCAGCTTGAGGATTGAGATTTCATTTGATAGCTATTTTGAGGAGATGTGATCATTAGGATAGGTGTGGAATGAGATATATATATATTTGGGATATTTTGATCACAGTCTGGGTGACTTAGTCATTGGTCTGAGGCAGCGATGTTGTCTAGTTAACTTCATGGATGTTGTGACCTGAGATGGTGGTGACCATTGGATGGATTGACATGGTCATAGGGGCATGAGGTGCTAGAATTGTGTGGATTAGGGGATTAATTGGTGATTTCTTCCCACCTGTGTTATCCAATTCACCATTTTGTGTCATGTCCACATAGTAGGTTTTAGATTTTGAGGTTATATTGACCACTAGTATGGGTAGAGGCCTCATTTAGTTGTGGCTTAAGATGATGGGTTAAAAGGGATTGCTATATAAATACATGAGGATGGTGAGGATCCATCAATTGATAGTGTTGAGACTATTAGTTGGGGGATATGGCTCACTATACATAAGGATATTGGTCTAGGAGTATTTTTGGAGAACAAATATCATTGTTATTTAGGATGTCCACTATAGGGATGATGGAGAAATTACATGGAGGGTAGATATTTCTGTGCCTGAGACCTAAGGATTCGAGTCAAGGAGGGCTCTTTTGATAGAAAGTTGAACATACTAGGTACTAATTATTAGGATGCGACTTCAAGATGTTAGATATTGTTGTAAATGAGGTTTTAGTTAGCATGTGGTTCTTAGTGACTTTATTAAAGGTAGAACCTAAGGGTTCACTTGGACTAATTCATTGGGCTTAGACTAAGGATACTCTCCACTATGGTATACCAGAGATGGCTGAAGTAGGGGAATTTCCTCCTTGTGGTTGTTGATCACAAGGGGAGAATATTTTTTAATTTTTTTTATGTGTATCTTTTATTTATTTTTAGTATACACCTACTTAATCACAGATGTGAGAAAGGAACACATTGGTGGAGGGATACTAAGATTATTTCTCATACCCTAAATAGTGCCTTTAGGATGCATATAGACTTTATGGATTTGTGTTCTGGTAAAGGTTTAGGATTAGGAGCTTGATCATAGTACTTGATTTGGCTTGGGTTGGAAGGAAATGGACCGTGGGTTCTTACCTTAGTTGGAGTTTCTTTTTTTTGTATCATCCTAATATTATATATGTATATACTATGGTCATCCATTGGTGACCCCTATGTTTATTTCCTTGTATGAACATTCATGGATGTATGTTTTGATTTAGTACCTACAAATATTATGTTTTGATGTTTAATTCTAAAAATAGTATTAAGCTTGGTTATTATTATTTCTTCCACTGTATGTTGAGGTTCCTCAATGGGTGGGTTACTGGTCCAATGTCTATTTTTCTTTATTTTATTCTAAATATTATATGTATTTACTTGGAACACTATTATATCATCAAAAGATAATATTGTCTCCCCACTATCATCTCTTTACACCCTCACTATTAGTCGGTAGCCTTTGTCATATGAGGAGGCACACCTAAGGGAAGTTGAAATTAGCCCGAAGCACTATTTAGGTGCTAATCATGTTGGGGTTCTAAACATTGTATCATAGAAGTATCTTCACATATTTTCGGTTTTAATATTTGATCTATGGTATAGTGTAGATTAGGATGTTTTTGGAACTAGGTTTAGAGATTTTGTTTGGGTACCTGTGGCCGCTTGCACGGAGGACAAACCAAGTTACCCAGCATGAGAATTTCTATTCTACATTGATCAATTTACAATTAATATTTTTTCTACTTTGAGTGGTGCACATTGATGTGTCTATTACCTATTATGACAAGTGACCCTTTACTTGGTATTGTAAGGGATGATTTATTTTACCCTTGGATTAGTACAACAAGGGAGGCTTGTTTATAATTTTTATTGGAAAAAATGAATTGATTATATCTTAATTTGTTTATGATATATAATGATTATGATAACCATTGGGGACCTAGATTGTTCTAATAGGGGCTGGGTAGTCTTAAGTGTCAAAAAGGATGTTAAGTGGTGTTTTCCAACTAGCATCTCTTTGGTAGAATCTTACTCAACCCACCAAAAAAAGTGGACCTAAAGGAATTTGTATGTGATATGTGATATGAAAATGTGATATATATCTGTGTGTGTGTGGTGAGGGTGGGGGGGGGGGGGGGGGTGGGTGGGTTTTATTGGATCGGGTGTGGGCAATGACATGGGGTGGTGTTGATCACTAGGTTGGGCGACAAGGTTGTCTGATTGAGGTGACATAGTTCATCAAGATTAGTGTGGCATAAGGCATATGTGATACCTGGATCTGATATAGGTGGGTAAGGGGCCATAAGGTCGGATTTTGTGTGACATGGTTATAATGGGGGTGGGTAAGGGTAGTGAGTTTACACTTATTGTTACTAATTTCCTTATCTACAATATATATATATATATATTATATGGACTGTCTGACCATTATATTTTTATTCAGTGGGATTCCACCTAGGTGGGATCCAATAGAGCATTAGGCGGGTGATGATTTGGTGCTGCTTGAGAAATTATAGGTTGAGACCCCAAATGGCTAGGATTAGTCCCTAAGGGTTAGGAAGGTTATAAACTAGAGATAAATGATTAGGTACTAGCTCCATTGTAGGTGGGGGTAGCCTCTATATTTGATATATTTTGAGTTATGGATTGAAAATTAGCTCAAAGTGAGTCTGGTACATGTCATCTAGAGGATTGATAGAGGATATTATGGAGTAGAGCCTTAAATGGAATACCTAACTCAAGATTTCTAATCACAACACCCACTACAATTTTAGGGAGAGGGTGGACCACAGGTGACTGAGAACTGGATCGAGTCGATGTAGATGATCTTTGAGTATCTTGAGACACCCCTAGGATAGAGGGTGAAGTTGGATGCATACATGCGTAGGGTACTAGCTAATTATTGGTGGGATGTGTTGGTTTAAGCAGGAAGAGATGATGGACTGGACTGGATGGACTTCAAGGATAGGTTCTTAGAGCACTTCTTCCAAGAGATGCTGAGGTAAGAGAGAGGTTAGAAGTTCTTGAGCCTACAATAGGGAGACATGTCCATCATGAAATATGCATTGAAATTAACTGAGTTGTATATCTTTTCACCTGGCATGGTAGGTGATGACACTTCAAGAGTGAGTAATTTCAAGGATGGTGTACAACATGCCATTTAGGTGAAGGTAACCATTTTTAAGTTGGACCCATTATTAGAGGCAGTAAATAAGGCACTCATAGTGAAAAAAACCTGATGGATAATTAATATTAGAGATGGGTGATGGATTTAGATGTTTTTAATGGAAATATCTGGATATAAAGAAAGGAGTCCTAGAGGAGTTATAATAAAGAGGTTAAGCCAATGACTCATGAAAACCACTGAGGATTAGATTGTCGATAGTGTGCTTCCAGTGTGGGAAACTAGGTCATGTGTGGACATAGTGTAATCATACACCAAAATATTTATGAGCATGTGGAATGGTTGGGAATCTCGATAGGTTCTTTAGGAATCATTCATGGATTACTTGAAGTCATGGATCAGGGCAAGCTCTGGGTTTTGAGATATGATCAGGAGTGGTACCACATGATGGTGGCTGGGTTTCATTTGCATAAAAAGGTTAAGGAAGAGATAGGTGGTCCCAGTAATGGGTTCAGTGGCGTATGGATGGTATATCACTACATGTAGGATAGCCTTCAGGAAGTCAAGCGTCAGGTCAGATTCATGCAGTGAAGCTGCCAAGTTCTGAGTAGGATGGGGATCCAAGTACATTTAGAGGAACACCATGGGCGTAGCTATGTATCTTTTTATTTCATTTTGGAATATACCTTGTGTAGTCTTGTCTGTTTTGGGTGCACAAGGTGAAAGATATGTATTTATGTACTAACCAAATACTGGTTAGTAGATTTGAATAATCTCAAATGCGTTATGTATGTATGTATGTATGTATGTATGTCTGTATGTATGTATGTATGTATGTATGTATGTATGTATGTATGTATGTATGTATGTATGAGGTGTGTGGAACCAGGATTACTTATGATCACCGTTGGGTGAGTGGATTATGAGGTACATTTTAATATGGGCATAGATGTGATGTGAGATTACGTTAGGTACATAGGAATCTAGTTATAATTGTGATGTAATAATTGATTAAGATGTGAGGCATGGGGAATGATATGAGAATCTATTTGAGATGCTGGACCTCATAGGTGTCATGAATGAATTGTACATGAACCGGGTATCTATTGAGATGTGGTACCTGATTGGTGTCAGGTATGACACATGAGAACCTAATGAGGTGTAGGAGTGATGATACATAATAGGATGACAATTGTGTTAATGGATAGTTTATGTAACATTTATTTTTTTGAGTTTTTGGTCGAGAAGAAACCATGGTAGGTAACTCCCAAGGTGGGGAGCCCTTGAGATAGATGATATGTGACTTTTAGGCTGGGGTAGTATGAGATAATTTTAGAGAGTCATGTATGTTTGGTACCACCATTGGGTTTCGATCTTGAGGATGAGCTATGTTAAGGTGGGGATATTATAACATCCCAGGTTTTTAGATCAAGATTAATTCCTCACCCATTTGATTTTTTAGAGTTTTTTTGCGTAGAACAACTCTTTTCTCGATTATCATAACTTAATTATGAGAGTTTATTTGACCCACATAATTTATTTTAGATGATTACAAATGATAATAAAATTTATTAGGGTTTTCATTGGGTTTTAGGTGTATTGGAGGTTTAAAGACCAATATATTTGGGGTGTATAAACTAAGGAACACAATTTAAACAAATGACGCGACCTCTAAGGAGTAACCATGTGGCCCTGCAGGTGTTATGTGCATGATTTTACAAACCGTGAAGAAGGGGGTGAAATTACAGGTGAAACCAATAAAGTTTTAAATATAGGTTATATTAAATGTTTCTCTACCATTTTCCAAACCATGTGGAATAACCTTATGAGATGGATCTTTGAGAAGGGGGCTACCGCAAAAGAAGTGAATGGTTAGACTAACCGTGCAAGCTAATTGTGCAGCCCATTAAAGAGGAAAAACTATAATTTTCACTCATACCCTTTTATCATATTTTCCCCTCATTATAACTTCTTTGGTCATGTATAGAATTGAGATCCTCACTATTTCCTCCCCCTCTAGGTGTGGAGCCTACTCCCTCATCCGAGGTCCATTTATTGATTTGTTTGTGGAATTGGATCAGTGTCAAAAATACTACAACTCCTCTTTCTTCTATTTTTCTTTGTTATCTCTATATATTACCTTAAATATGTGTGATATGATAGAACATATTCTCAAGTAATTCTTCTGAAACACTAATATCTTCTAAATAATCTTGAGTTAGAGGCTATGATCAGACATGAGACAATCTTCTAAACTAAGGTAGGTGGTGATCATCTTTCATTATGATTTTGAAAGTGTTCTGGGGGTGAATATTTGATCATGTCGTTGTGTTGATAATGATAGTCCCTTTTTAATTATTTGTTGTCCTTTAAAATAATTAAATCTATCTTTGGAGATTCCTAAGGTAATGATCCTTAAGTATACAAATGGATAAATCCATTTTAGTAGCTTGGTTCATTGGTCAGTTTAGGCAGGGGTTCTTTCCTTATATAAATTGAATTGTTTTAAGTTAATTATATTGAATTACTGAGTTATATGAGAACATGACTGGCTCGACCCGAGGATTGATATATCATTGGATATCTGTTTTGAGGTTAGGTGATCATCAAGATTGGCATGGCCCGAGATATATATATTTGGGTGATGTTGATCACATGTTGGGTGACTTGGTCATCGTTTTAACATAGAAAGACCTTCAGGTTTTGGGAATGGCTCAAGTGACATGAGATGGTGGTGACTATCAGATTGAGTGATGTGGTCGCAGGGGAATGAGGTGCCATAATGGTGTGCATTAGGGGTTGAATTGGTGATTTACACTCACTTGTGTTGACCAATGAACCATTTGGTGTCATGTGAGCACAGTAGGACTCAGATGTTGAGGTGGTATTGACCACTCATGTGGGTAGAGGCCTCTATTAGATTTGTATTAAGATGATTGGTTGGAGGTTCTTTCTATAAAAATCCATGGGGATGGCGAGGAGCCATCAGTTGGCAGTTTTGATACTTTCAGTTGGGGGCTCTGGATCATTATACATGAGGTCGTTGGGACATGAATATTTTGGGAGGATGAACATCATTATTACATAGGACATCAGCTGTTGACCCGATGGTGATATTACTTGGTGGGAAGACACCTCTATGCCTTAGACATCATGTTTTTAGATGATGAAATCTATTCTGAGTTGAGGTTTAGGGGACCAGGTTCTGATTATTGGGATGTGCCTTCGAGATGTCATATATTTTCGAACATGAGGTGTTAGTTGTCACATGGTTACAAATGAATTTATTAGAGGTGTAACTTGAGGGTTCACCTAGACTGATATATATCAGGGGATTACTTGTGATTAGGATATGTATCCTCAACACTACAGTATTTTGGCAATGGACGATGTAGGTGAATTGCCTCTTTATTACTATTGATAATAAGGGGAGCATATTATATAAATTTTCATGAAATGTAACATTTATTTATTTTTTGTATACACCTTTTCAATTACATATGTGAGATAAGAACAGATTGGTGGTGGACTACTGAGATTCTTTCTCACACCCTATATGGGAGCTTCAGGATGCATGTAGAATTTATTTCTTTGAATTCATGTAAAGGATTAGGATAAAAATATGGATCTTATTACTTGAGTTGTCTTAGTATAGAGGGCAAGGGACCATGGGTTCTTGCCTCAACTAGAGTTTCTCTTTTGTTTTTATTTTTGTATCAGCATGCTATTGTATATGTACATATGATGGTTGACCATGGAAATCCTCTATTTATGGTCTTGTATGAACTTTAATGTTTTCATGTTTTTCTTTAGTAGCTAAAAATGGTATGCTGCGATGTTTAATTCTACAAATGGTATTGATATTATTTATTATTATTTCTTCTATCATCTGTTCTGGTTCCGCTATGGGTGGGTTTCTAGCAAAGTTTATGTTGGTATTTATTTCTTGATACATATTATATATATATACTTAGACCATTATTATATCTTCAAAATAGTGTATAGTCTCCCCACTATCACACATTTACTCCCTAAATTCTAATCGGAATCCTTTGACATACAGAGAGTCATGCCTATGGCTTGTGGAACTTGGCTCGAAGTACTGTTCGGGTGGATAATCAGGTTGGGGTGATGAACCATGATCTTATAATATATTATCTTTTATTGAATGATTCAATATTATTACACATAATTCTAAAATTTTATGATATCATGTTCTGTATATTGACTCTTATGATTACACTTCATGTTAGGTCACTTTTTGGGATTTATATCTCAACATTTTCATTATGTATGGCCCCAAGGAATCTTATTTAATAATAGAATATCAATGGGATTGAAGAACAAATTATGAATATTGAAAAAATATATTTTTTTGGATGTCTAAGTTAATGTAATATTATATAATATCCCAAATACACTAGAATTATATATTTCGGGGTTTTGTTTTATATATTTTTTAATATCATATAATACTATGCGTATAAGATTTGGGATAATATAGATGTTATTAGAGAAAGGTATACTTATTTTTGGGGATTATGTTAGAGAACCTAAAAGGAAATAAACCATGAATAACCTAGATTAAAACATAGAAACTCTTATTATATTATACATATGAAGCTTATGAGTTATTTTAATTTAATTTTTATTAAGCTTAATTGCTTTCATTTTGTATTATTATTAATTTGAGTGTTCTCATATATAAATTTATTTATTTTAATAAATTTTGGATATAGGAGGAATAATTCTAACACTACTGGAAATAAGATCTATACCAATGGTTTTGGTCAAACCGTTGGTATAGTTCATTTATATGGACCTATACCAACGGTTTGTCCAAAACTGCTGGTATAGGTCACTAATTTTGACCTATACCAACAGTTTTGGGCAAATCATTGGTATAGGGGGACATATACCAACGATTTGGTGAAAAATGTTGGTATAAGGTCTCCATTATAGACCTCTTCCAACAGTTTTGGCCAAACCGTTGGTATAGGTCCCCCCTATACCAATGGTTTGTCCAAAACCGTTGGTACAGGTCCCAAAATCAAAGAATCTGTACCAATGGTTCTCAAAACCATTGGTATAGGTCTATACGAACGGTTTTCAGAACCGTTGGTATAGTTGCTTGTATTTTTTATGGAATCTTCTTAAAGAGAACATTAAATAAATCAAAATTTAAAATAATTATGATAATACATATATATTTATATTTATCAAATTATATTCACAAAAGTCAAGTTAGGTTAGTGGTGAGGTCATTCAATCATAAACTGGAGGTGCTGGGATCAAAACCGACAGAATGATTCTTTTTTGAAATACATATACCAACGATTTTAAGGAACCATTGGTATAGATATTTCCTATTACTTATACAAATGGTTTTTCCAAAATAGTTGGTATAGACCTATCCCCATGAGATACTATCCAATGGTTCTCCAAACCGTTGGTATATGATATACCAATGGTTTTGATGACTATACCAACAGTTTCAAACTGTTGGTATAAGGTATTTTTGTTGTAGTTCAATAACCCATGTGATAGGAAATTCAATTATTTCCTTTATGATATTCCTAATATGATGTGAGTGAGAGTTAAAAACCTCATGAATGTAATTGCACAACTAACTTAGGTTATGAATAATAACATGAATCATGTGGATAAACCTCGTAATACCAAGAGAGAACATGATGTATTTTAGTCATTTATGTGACATAGGTCTCCAAATTTTAGTGGATCTTATGATCCCTTCATTTTAGTACAATTGATTAGTACCAGTGAGAATATATTCTCTATCCTCTAATTTTCTGAGTAGTAGAATGTTATATTGAACATTTATTATTTATAGGGAGAAGTAAATTAGTGTTAGGCACTGATCAAGAATAAAAATCCCAATGAAGATATCAAATCAATGGAATGCGATCCATTCAATAAAATGTTTTTCAATAAATATTTTCATCAAAAAATCCACCTTAAAATGGATAGGGGGTTTATTATACATAATAAAATAGAGCCTAAATCAATCGAGTGTTATGAGGAAAAAATCACAAGGATTTAAATCTATACCTAAGTCTTTTTCAGTGACCCTAAAAGTACAGTTATTGACTTACTTTGGATAATATAGGTCCGTATTTGAAAATATTTAATGATTAGAGATTTTAAATTCTATGAATACTTCGTATGATTTTCTCTTAAAAGTTGAGATACAGATGAGTTATTGTGAAGGGTCTTATGAGGTTTATGATAAAAAGTGGATAATAGAGTTTAACTCTAGAGGAACAATGGATAGATATCATGGAAGAGAGAAAATACAAATGCCCATATTTCATAAATGCTAGAAGAAACATCATAGAAACTACATTAATAGAACAAGGAGATTAATAAGTGTGGAAAGGAGTGAAATCAACCTAATGAATGTAAAAATGAGTTGAATAAGTTAATTAACAAGATAGAAAAAGGAATGATCTAATCAATCCTATATCCATGGACCAATGTTTCAAATTCACGGAATATGGACACTATGAAAGTTATCATATTAAAACTATGTTTTTTGGGGATAACCAGCAACAACAATATTCAAGGATAAGAGAGAAAGGATGGTTTTATGATATCACTACCCCTAAGGTGGAATATCAAGATGAATTGGTGATAGGTATACCAATTATTCATTCACAAATAGAAAATTTCCATTTTGATTCTTAATATACACATTATTTTATATCATCCAAATTTAGTATAAATATTTAAACACTAACTCAGGATATGGAGGTTGTGTTATTGAAGAAAAAAACTATTAAAATTATTTCATCTCAAGTATATAACTATTAAATTGTTAACACTTGTGGGGTTAATCTCCTAGTAAAAATTATTATACTACTTATAGTGTAATTTGATATTATATTTGACCTGAATTGGTTTTCATTATACATATACAAAATCAACATATATAAATCAATTTTTATATCCCAGAGCATCTTCCAATTCCATACAAGTACAAAAAGATACTTAATTTATTTTATAGAAAATTTTATTCATGCATGCATATTATTGATTTATAAGCAAGCATATCCATATAAAGTTACTGGGATAAAGAATAGTATCACTGTTGAAGATATTCCCATGGAAAGGGAATATATAGATGTATTCCACAAAGAGTTTCCCAGTATTCACACCAATTTAGGGGTTGAGATGTAAATTTAAATTATAATTGGATATTTTCCCATATAAAAAACTAAATATTGAAAGGTCCCCATTGAACCATAATATCTAAATAAGTAACTACAAGAGAATCTAAGAATGTTTTTTGAAAGGACTAATCAGGATCTATGTTAACTATGAGAGGGGGAGGGGTGAATCAGTTATATTATGTTTTTAGGCTTTATTTCTTATGAAATAACATTCACATCCTTTTATAGATATATGAATTTGATGAGAAAAATAAAATAAGAATAACCATAGGAATAAATATATTTATAAGGTTTACTACTCAATAATACTACATTTTCCTTAGCATGATTTGGAAATAGTACATGAAAACGTGAACCTATAGAAAACAATCCTTGGTAGGTGGTTACAAAAATTAAGGAACACAATTTCATATGGAACTCACTAAAGTCAGATAAAAGTGAATGTGATTGTCACATAGAAAAAATATATACAATGTTTTTGTATCAACTATAAGACCCTTCACTAACAGGTTTCAACATAATTTCACTGAACTACTTGAACTTTGTTAAAAATTTATTTTCTTACAATAATTATTCTTATTAGACAATATATTTGACAATAACAGTTAAGAAAAAATCATTGTAATTCTATAAGAAAAAATATGGCTGATCCCCTATCAATCTAGTAAGCTTTGTTCAGTCATCCATCTGGTAAACATAATTTGGTGCCTTTTAAATACTAACACCACTTCTTAACAAACTAGTCATATGATCACATAAATATACTATCCATACAATAACACATTAATGGTAACGATGACTAGTATATTTTTGACCGATGCCTCTTCAACCTATTCGATTAATTTTCTATTCAAACCAACTATCTGAGTACTAACTGTATGGAAAACTCTTTTTGGTATCCTCCAGATTAATGTTTCTTTAAATTTTTTTGTCCTAACATCTCAACACTTCGGTATAACTATTACCCAATTCATGAATATTTAACAACAAATTCCTCATCTCATCAACCCCTTTATATAGGCTAGATTTCTATAATTTTTTATAGAAACATGAAAATTCAATTCAAACTTCCTGCTCAATATTTAAAGAATCCCACTTAAAGACAATATTTCATTGATTGCATTAAAAGTTCTTTAAGTTCTAGTGTCAAATGACTCTATCAAAAAACATTAAAAATTAGTAATATTTTTTGATATTTCCATCATGATATTTGGGGTGTGAATGATCAGTGTAGAATCACCACATTTGATAACTTTATGAACATTCTATAAAGTCATTTGAAGAAGTATCACATTGTACCACTCATTTATCTAGTGAAACATTATAAAAATAATCTATACAGACGTGACTCTATATGATATTCCTGTATAGATTTGTATGAAATTTCCTAAAATATTCCACTAAAAACATCCACCACAAACTTTCTTATATCATAAATCTTTATCTATTGCCTTCACAATATCTCCTATGACTGATGAACTTCATATAAAATCATCTGTCCAATGACTTCAACCACAAAATTCTATTTTATGACTCAGATAATTCCATCTGATCATCCTGAAACACTTCAAAAATTTATACATAACCACACAATATCCTTTGTATATAAGTAAAATTTATTAAAAAAAACAAATAGTCCATCTGATGAACTTAGAATGATGAAATTATGAATGATATTCTAATGGTCTTCGTCTAATAATATTCCTCATAAATATCACTTTGTACTTCAAAAACATTCATCTTATCATCAATATTAACAAATGATTAACCAATTACACTTCATACCACCACTATAAAAATACTTCAAAAAAATTGAACACAAACTATACTTTCTTAAACCTATGAACAATATATTCTATCTGATGATCTTATGTATGAACTTTTTACACATGTATTATTTATACCACTTTAAACTCATCTTGGATCATGAGGTAATTTAGTACTCATGATTTTTTGAACAATAACAAAATCATCCACATTTTTATTATTATTGAACACTCTGTTAGACGTAACATGTAAAAATTATAGGATAACCATTTAACACCAATCTTAGGCTAACTAGCTTAGTATGGTAACGTCTATCTGATGGATTCAAGCCATTATATTCGATCCAATACTATGTGTTCGATCAATTTTTTGGAAATTCTAACAAATTTTTGTGATTTGTGTTTTAAAAAAAGTACAATCCTCTTGAGAAACTCACCTTCATTCATAACAATCTTAATAAATAACTTCTTGACATCTTCCAAATTCTTTGAAACTCCTCAAAACCTCTTGGTCCTAGAAATGTAGCCCCATTTATTTCTGTTGTCATCCATGGATCATAAATCACTAGAACATTGTAAATCATAGAATAAATTAAAAATTACAAAATTATAAGCCTATGTGAGTGAACTTGGTGTAGGAAACAAGAATCATTTAATAATAATACCATGTTGTTCATAAGAACTAACTTAAGAAATTTTTCTTAATCCTCATAAGATAATTTTAATAGAAATATATATATCTTCATCATACACTTATAACTATCATCACAAAACCAAATTCTTCCTCTATGAAAAACGTTTCTTATATCCACTTCAATAAATTATTAAAATTATTCACACATTCTGAAATCATAACTGACACCTTTTATGAAACCCCCTAAGTATATCCTTTTCTTTAATTAGGTTAATCACATACCAATGGATAGATTTAGGTTACAATTTTTATCCCTGTTTTAAAACACTATACAAATATAAGAAGAGAGAGAGGAAATAAATCACAAACCCTAGCCTTGAATATGTTGAGGTTTTATATCCATGATCAACCTAAGATTATAAAATGATTCCATCATCAATGTTTTGCTGAAAATATTAGAAATTGTCTCTGTTATAGGAGAAATTTATAGCTTCAATTCATTATTATTGAAATTATCTTTGATAAAGTGATATTTAATATCAATTTATTTGGAATGAGAATATTGCACTGAATTTGTAGAGAGATTTATAGCACTTTTATAATCACATACCAAAATAAGAGAAAAAAATCACATCAATAAAAAACACTTATAAATGTGTTCTCATCCACATAAGTTGCATTACAGTATGAATAAAAACAATATACTCAGCTGCATAAGTATTGAGTGTTACAAAATTATGCTTCTTTGTATGAAAAATCACATGTATTTATCCTTAATTGAAAGCTCTTCCAGATGTGGATATTTAATCATCAACATAACTTTCCCAAGCTATATCTATAAAACCAAAAAAATAAATATTTCTTGAGATATCATATTTTATTCTAAAGTTAGGTTTGATTTTGATATACATTATAATTATTTTTTCAACCATGATATGTGATTATTTTAGAGCACTTTGACACCTAATAAAAAATGTAATAGTATACAAAAAATCTGGTCTTGAAGTCTTTAGTAACAATAGACTTCCAAAAAAATTACTTATGTCTTTTAGATTAACCTCCTTAGTATCGTTATCTTTTTAAAAAATAGTTCCCACTAAAATAGGTGTAGAAACCAGATTTCAATATCCTATTCAGAGTTTTTTTAGAAGTTCCTTCACATACTTCTCTTGATGTAGGAAAATATATTTCTTCTTTTGAGAGTTTTTAGGCCAAGAATGTATTTCATTTTTCCTATCATGTAAATTTCAAATAACTTACTCATATCCTCATCAAACTTTTCACATGTTTCTTTATCATTCCATACCAATATAGTATCATCAATATAAATTATCATAAAGAGGGAAACCTCTTTATTTTATATTATATAAAGGTTATTGTCAACTCTTTCCTTATTTTAGTACAACTTCATTAAGAAAGTATATATCTTTGAATACTAAGTTATCAGATCATGTTTCATCCTATACAAGAACTTATTTAACTTACACAAGTATCTTTTATCTTTCCCAATCATGAATCCACATGATGTACCAATAAAAAATTATTTATCTATATCTCCATTAGGAAAATATAACTTGAAATCTATATAAAAAATCTTATATTTTTGTTGTTCAATGATAAAAAGAAATATTCTGATAGTTTCAAATATTTCCACTAGAGTAATGGTCTCACCAAAGTCAATGACTTTAATTTGGGAATAACCTTTAAATACTAGACATGCCTTGTTTTTTTATCAATTTGACTTTTTCATTCATATTGATTCAAAAAACCCATTTTATACCAATTATATTCTTATTTGTTGGTTTGGGTATAAGTTCCCACTTATCATTATTTTTAATCTGGTCTATCTCATCATTCATATAATTAATCTAATCTTTTTGATCCAATTCTTCATCAACATATTTTTTCTCATCCTATGAATATAATAAAGTATGTTTTACTAAACTTGATGTTCTTTTGGTTTGAACTTGTGGTCATTGATCTTTAATGATATTTTGTACTTCCACTTACACTCATAGCCTTGGATGAGATAAATCTATTTATTCTAATTCACTTGAGATGGATGTGTTGCAATATTCATCTTGAGAACAATCAACATTATTACTATCATTAAGAATATTTTCATATTTTTCAACTATAACCACTTTATCTTCACTTCTTATCATATTTTCAATTAAATTTAAATATTTATTATTAGAATATTTTATAATTTTCACATATTTAGAGTCAAAAATATTTATTTTTTATTTATTATAAAATCTATATCCTATACTATTAGTAGGGTAACTATGAAATATTATAGAAAAACTTCTCTGATAAAACATCCCATGATTCTCACCCTTGAATATTATAATACAAGGATGTAAAAATACCCTAAGGTATTTCAATAATGAGTTTTATTTTTAATAAACCTCATAAGGATCCATATTAGTATTTTACTTATAGAAACATTGATTATAAATATAAACTTCTATTCTAATATATTACCTCTAAAATTATCAAGAATTATCATATTTGATCAAAATTTTTCATTCCATATCAACCAAAAATCTATTTCTTCTTTCAACAACACAACTTTTTTGTGATGTTTAAAGTGCACTAAAATAATGAATAATTCCATGATTTTCAAGATAATCTCTAAAATTATCATTTATATAATCACCACTATTATTGATTTAAATATTCTTCATGGAATATTCAATTTTTTTTTTCATTACATCTCATTATACTCTTAAAATTTTTGAGAGCTTCTGATTTATGTTTCAAAAACATAATACATGTAGTGAGAGTAAAGTCATTAAAAAAATAAATAAATTACTTGTCTATATTTATTTATTTATTTCTAATGGGCCTATATTTTTTAGAATGTATAATATCTATAGGATGAGTTCAATTCATCTCAATTTTCCTATGTGATAAGTTTTTAAATTTTCATTTTTAGTATATTAAACAACACCAATATCTTCTTCTTGTTATGTTAGAAATATAATGAATAATTAATCTCATTTTTAGTTAAATAACATTACTATAAATAATATACCCATAAATTTTATGAAAAAGATAATTTTATTCCACCATGACCAGATATCATGATCTTTGTGTATCACCAAATTGAAACAAGTTTCCCTTGGTTCATTGGAATCTCATTATAAATGTTCAATATTTAAGTAATTTAACTATAAAATTATTTCTTTTGAAAATAACTTATTAACCTTAATCAAAAAGTAATGAAATACTAATTTTTTTTTGTTTTATCCCAATAAAAAACAAGACTCTTTTAGACTTTAAATTTTATTCCCCAATGATAGAAGATGCAACACCATTGATTCAAAGGGGATAATCATTTCCAAAAGATACTGTGCCTTCTTTATAATCCTTTATATTATTCAAAAACTAAATATATCCTATCATATATGAGGAATAACCGCTAACTAATATCCATGTTTTTATACTTTTATAGATTTGAGATAATTTTCAATAATTGCATCATTTTTACTTACTTTTTCTCCCTTCCCATGTGAATTTTGAGATTTTTTATATAAACATTATTTTGATATAATCAAGATAAGACATCCATTTTCAAGATTTCCAAATTTATCACATCATTAAAATTTGTTTCTAAGGGTTGTGATATATTTTCAATAATTAAACTAACTTTAACAGGTTATTTTATTTGAGTGGTTGAATCCACCTCAAACTCCAGTTTTAATTCTTCTTGAAATTTCTGTAGTGTTTGTGATTGAACTAACACTTTTTTTCACATGGAAAAATATTCCAATATAATGGAGGTAACCATACATTTAATATTTACCTTTGTAACTTATATACATTCTAGATCTGTGAACCATATGTTCATCAAATTTCTTACCTTCAAGTTTGGTACTTATTTGCATACCAAAGTTTTGATTACCTCCTGAAATTTTCTTCTTCTAGTTATATTTATTCTTAGTCTCAATATAGTATCGAGTAGTATTAGATTTTGGTTCAGACTTTAAAACCTAAAAAACATAATGGGTTACAAATATTCTTCTTTTGGATACATACATTATTATCTTCTTAAATAGTATTTTCTTACGAACATTTTTATCATTATTGTTCATCTTTGACAATAATTTTTTTATCCTTATGATGTTTTTGGTTCTCCTAACATTAATCAAATTTTGTGACTAATATATCAAAATATATAACTCTTTTCTTTCCTAAAACATGTTTTTTATTTGAAAAAGTTATAATTCTTACACTGTTTCCTCAATATTTACATTAAGATTTATATTTAGGTTCCTCTTTTCATGAAGAATTTTTTTATATAATCAATATATTTTAACATCTTTGATTTATCCTAAAAAATATTATTGATTATTTGATGAATGATTTTATTTCTTCATGTTCTTTTTCAACTTCTCACTTCATAAAATCATCATATAAAATTATTTCAAATCCATATTTAGAATAAAATTCAAATTAGTATATTTTTCTTATTATTATTATTATTCAAAGTTATTTATTTATCTACTAGTTAACTTTTCAACGATCAATTTTGTAATAAGAATTTTTTCTGAAATATCATCACTAGAGTTTATAGATTCTTCTTCACTATCATCATCTTCCACATACATTTACAAAATATTTTCTATTTTTTTATTTCGATAACTACTTATCCTTTCCATTTCATTAATAATTTGAATTTTATTCCTTATTTTTCAGAGATATTCTAATCTTTCAATCCTATTAATTATTATCTTTATCTTCCTTATGTATTGGAAAAATGGTTGCAAATTATCTAATAGCTCCACAAAAAAATAACTTGACAGGTATATTTCCTTTGTACTTTCCTATGCCTCTTTTCACCTTTTTATCAAAAAAATACATAAATTGATGGAGTTTTTTTACAAACCACATATTTAAATTTAGATTCACTAGTTTCTTCTCAACTATACATTGTTATATTTTCTTTTCTTGGAGGACTTGAAAGATATTTCTATATCATATTTCTATTTATTCACAATAATATTTTATATTATCATTTCATAAGTAATGAGAGTGATATGTATATTATCATGATAAAGTTTTTTACAATATATAACTAATAATTATTTAACTTTGGCATCAATGTTTTTAGGAATAAGTTTGATGATATTTTCATCAATGATTTAATATTAAAATATATCAGAAATACGTCTTATTGTGCTTAAAATATCATCCACACTTTTAATGAAGTCCCTAAGAGATTAATTATCATCCATCTTAAGATCTTTGTACCTTAATATCTATATTTTCAATATCTCTTTATTAACTTTCATATTTCATTCATAGATGTTATTACACTTATCATAGAGTAATTTAGCTGTTATAATTACATTAACTATAGGAAAATAACTTTTAGTGAGTGAGGAAAGTATGAAATTTTTGGATTAACCATAATGATCCAAATTATTTTTATCAGTAGCTTTTGGGGAACATCCTCATCATGAGGAGGGAAACCATCATTAACAGTCTCTAGAACTTCATAACAAATGGACATAAGATAAGGAAACATTCTATAATTCCAAACATGATAGTTATTCCCATAAAATAAGAGAATCCCCTTACCATTCACATTGTTCTAAATATCCAAGACATATTATATTTTATTCAACCATCAGAAAAGAGTCAATAAAGGAAGCATTCTCCCTGGCACCACTTTAAAGGACCAATTAGGATATGTGTTATCACTAAGATGGAGAGGGGTGAATTAGTGATATTATCATTTTATGTTTATTTATTTTGAAACAAAATTTTACTCCTATTATAGAGAAATAGATTTACTAAAAACATGAAAATAAACACAACCACATAAACATAATAATTTATAAGGATCACTACTCAATAAGAGTGGCTAGTCCAGAAAGGTTTAAAAATAATCCAAGACCACATGAATAACTAGAAAAAAATATAGTATGTAGTTAAAGAAATAATAGACAATATTTTCACTTGAAATTTCCTATAGTTAACTAATAGTGCATATTCATTTCACACAGATAAAATTTATACAATATTTTGGTAAAAATTATAAGAAAAATCACCAAAAATATTCAATGTGTTGTCATTATAATACATAATTTTTTAAAACATTAGTTTATTAAAAGTAATTATTCTTATTAAATTTATTGTAAAACATCTAGAATGAACAGCTCCTTTGACTTTTGTAAGTAAACATCAATTTGATCACTTATTTATTTGGTATGCTATGACATTTTATCAGAATGGTTAATTTTAAATACTAATACCACTTTCTAATGCATGGCCCATCTGACCACCTCAACATACTATTTGTATGATTCCACCTAAAGGGAAAATGAATTCAATACCTTTTTGACTGATACCCCTTCAACCTATTTGACCAATTATCTGTTCACACCTTCTATCTAATTACTAACTTGATAAAAACTCAACCTGACATCCTCTTGATCAGTTCTTCTTCGATCTATTTATCCGATCATATCCAAATTTCATATGTTATTTTCCTCAATTTATGAATCATTAATAACGTTTTTAATTAATCAAAACAATTTATATAGGAAAGGTTCCTTTGAGTTTTTAGGGAAATGCACGAACTTGATTCAAACTTCCTACTCAATATTTCTCGAATCCCGCTTGGAGAATTAATTCCATTGACTATATTGAAATTAAATTAAGACTCAAAATCAAAAAAATCATTCCAAATATCTTTTTACTTAACAAGAATCATCCATCTTTCCTTTATGATATTTTGAATGTTGAATGATTAGCATAGAATCACCACATTCGACACCTTTATTAAGTTTTTGTAAATTATTTTGAATTCGTATAAACTTGAACCACTCTTTTATTCGATGAAACTTTTTAGTAATACTTCCAACTGATGTAACTCCATAAAATGTTACTTAATAACTTTGTATGAAAATTTTAGAAATATTTAACTAGAAACTCCCAATATCTGATGCCTTGTATCAAAACTCTTTATCCATTGCCTTCTCTTGCAATCCTATGACCGACAATATTTATATAGAAACATCGATTCAATGAATTTAACCAAAACCTTCTATCTAATGACTTAGATAATCTCATATGATCATCAAGAAACACTTTTCAACTTCATACATAACCACCCAATAGACATTATACATAGATAAAATTCTTTAAACAAAACAAACAGATCATTTTATGAACATAAATGAATGAAATTTTGAATAATTTCCTGATGGACTTTTTATGATAACATTCCGTAGCAATATCCCTTTGAACTTTCACATATTTTTTTTTAATAAGAAATCTTAAAAAATTATTGTCCAATTTCACTTTATACCACTACTACTTCAATAATTCAAAAACTAGGAACCCAAACTATACATAGTCAAACCTATACCCAATAACATTTTTCCATGGATCTCTATAGAACTTTTTAGTCAAAAATTTGCACATATGAATGATTTTAACCCTTTTGAATCATCTTGGATCATGAGGTATTTCAATGCTCATGATGTTTGGAACATTAATAATACAAAATCAAATACATATTTTTTTAATGAAAAAACAGTCTAATAGAACATGCAAACATGATAGAAGAACCATTCAACCCAAAAATAATGTTGATCAAATCTGTCAAGTAATTCCTATACTATGGATTTGGTCTAGTATACTCAATGTAATGCTCTAAATCTAATCAATTTGATAGAAATTATAACAAAGTAAAGAGATTTATTTTTATCAAAAAAATTACAACCCTTTTTAGGAAACTAACCCTCATTAACAATAATCCCAACTAAAATATACTTAATATATTCTTGTTTCTTCGAAACACTTTAAAACCTCATTGCGACAACAAGTTTCATATTCCAAAGTGATTTTACTAGGGGTGAAACAACTCTATTTATTAAAAATAAGGATGTTTCAATTAATATCCACAATAATTATCATGAACTTAATAAGATTATGATAAATAAAAAGAATCATATACCATGAATTAACGACTTGTTCAATTAGCTATACAGGGACTGATACTTATCTAAGGTAGAACTTCGATTAGAATATCATTAATTAAAAGAGAATAATGTGGTTATTACCTATATCTCTTTTTGTATAAGGTATAGACATTACATGTTTGTAGTGATTCCATTCAGAATAATAAATGATATAGTAATTTTCATAGACCTGATTAATAGAGTCTCTAAAGATTACTTCAATAAATTATTTGGTGCTATTTATAGTTGATATTTTCATATATACAAAAATCATGGATGAACCTGAGAAATATTTTAGTAATATGATAAAGACATTGAGAAAGGATATATTATATAATTTTAGTAAATGTAAATTTTGGATGGAGAAGTAAACATTCTTGGTGCATGTTATCATAATAAAAAGGATATATATGGATTCTTAAAAGACAAAAGTGATTGAAGAATGGACTAGAAAAACATATGTAATAAATAAGCATAGTTTATTAGGTTATCTTGGGACTATCGATGTTTTTAAGAAATTATCTCAATTTTAAATCCAACCCACCAACTTAACTTAGAAGGGAGAAATGTTTTTCTAGATCAACATATGTGAAAAGATAATCAAAGATTTGAGAAAGAGGTAAATCACTACACATGTACTCACAAAACACACATGTGGGGAAAGTTTTTTGACCTATAGAGATGCTTTAAAGAAGTGATTAAGTTTTTTCATCATGAAAAATGATAAAGTGATACAATATGCCATAATAAAGTTGACGATTCATGTCTAAAACTATCTGAAACATGATCTGGAGTTGGATGTACTAATATTTTCATTGAAAATTTAGAGGTGTTTTATCTATTGAGATAAGTGTGACATTTTTATCGATCATAAGTTTTGAAATTATATATTTACATAGAAGGTTATAAACATATGGTAATGAATATGATTAGAGATGATAAAAGAATATGATTTCCTAGAACATTACTATCCTTGGAAGGGGAATAAAGTGTCATATTATCTAAGTACTGCAACCCTAAACATGATGATAATTGAGAAGGATCCAATATTATCAGACATGAAAATGATGGAAATAGGAATCATAAATGAAGGAACAAAATCTTACCTTGCTCAAATAATCAGTAAACCATCAATTTTGTTGAAAATTATGAAGATAAAAGGGATGATGTGAAGATACAAAATATGGTTAATGATATGAGAAAGTGGAAAAACTCATACATCATCATTTATGGAGAATAATTTTTGATATTTGAGGCATGATTATTTATACCATCAGACCCTAAGATAATGAAGTATCAACTGAATAATGCACATAATTCAACATTTCTATCCACTATGGATGTACAAAATATTTATTCAGATATACACGAGCATTAATGGTGGGGAAATATGTAGAAGAATATTTTTGAGTATATATTGATGTTATAGGTATGTAAAAAAGTCATGGAAGAATGTCTAAAAGTATAAGGGGATGATGCAACCACAACACATACCTATATGAAAATGGAAGAACATAAATATGAATTTTTTCATGAGTCTTATGAATAAAACATAGAAAATAATTCCATATGGGTTATAGGGGACTGCCTCATTATGAAAACTCACTTTATTGCTATTTGAGAGTACATTTGACTTGATCAACATGAAATGATATACATACGAGAAGTGGTAAGGACTCAAGGAACACAACTATTGATTGTATCTGATAGAGATATGTGGTTAACTTAATGTTCTAGAAGTGTCTTCAATACTCCTTGAATCACAAATCTGAACTTCAGTACGAGTTATCAACCCTAGATAGATGACCAATATTAAGGAACTATCCAAAAAATTGAGGATATTTTTAGTGAATTCTCTATAAGAATTAAATGTGGATAAGATCAGTATCTTCTTATAGTATAGTTTTTATAAAAAATATATTCCAGTTAAGAATTAAAGTGGAACTTTATGAATCCCTTTGCGGAATGAAGCAAACAACTCTGACATGTTACGATGGATTTGTAGAGAATAAGTTATTGGGACCCAAAATTGCTGAGGAAATGGAAGATAAGGTCAAATCCATTCTACAAAACATTAAAGAAACATAGAGTAAATAGAAGAGATATGTTGGAAACTATCAATGATACCAATGGGTTGAAGATAGAAATAAAGTGTTAATTTATATATACTCATGGAATAGAGTCAATAAGTTTAGGATAAATGGAAATCTATGTCCTAGATAAATAGGACCTTTTGAGATTCTTGATCACATTGAATCTATTGATTATTAACCAGTAGTTATGAAAAACCCATCTCAAGTGCATGATGTATTCTACATATCCCTATTAAGTAAATAAGAATATAACCCCTCACAAATAATAAATATAGAGGTGGTATAGTTTTAACATGATATCTATTATGAGGAGAAACTAGTGAAGATATTGAATCAAAGAGATAAATTACTATGGAATAATACTACCAACCTGGAAAAAGTTATCTAGAAAAATCATAATTTTTAAGAAACTACATGGGAACCTAAATATGTAATGAGAAAAAATTACCCTTTCTTTTTTATGTGTGTGTTGGAATTTTGAGGGAATAATTATTTTTAAGTGGTTAGAATGTAAAAACTTGTGATGTTAGTATATATTTATCTTTATGTAATTTTTTATTGATCGATAACTTGTTTTGTATGAAACAATGAACTAAAATGAACTACAATATATTAATAAGAAAAAAATTATAAACATTAAATGTAACCCTTATAACATATATGTTAAATTGGTGGGTATAAATAGAATTTATTGTTTTATGAAATCTTTGTAATAAGGAGACGAAAATAACCAATTAATATATACACATATTCATTTACTACTAGAAAATAATTAATATAATAAATTTACTTATTTTAAATAACATGATCTAGGTAACTTTCATTACTATATCTAATAAAATTATTTTATTATTGTTATGTTATCAATGCTATGATATCATTAAAAAACATTGTTAGCTATGAAATCAATAATAGCATGATAAAATTGAGTCCAATCAAAACTAAGAATAAAATCAATATTTACTATGGAATGTTAAATAAAATTTCCAAGGAAGACCATCCCATTAATAAAAATATAAATATTCCTATAAATATTTGTTTCTTTAATATTTCACCTGATATTTTTTACCAAAAGTTATATTATCTTTTCATGTGGTGATATTCCCATTTTACATTTAAATCTATTAGAAAGGAAGGAATGTAATTTTATAGAGTAAAATTGGGAATGCGAACAATTTGAATAAATAAGTAATATACCTATCACCACATCGTTAGATGGCCCAATATCAACCATAGTAGTAGAAAATTATTTTCAACATGTATTTGATTTTGTTCTTTATGACTTCTATCCCAAGTGACTAACTTTGGAAATAAGTTTGCATAATGACCTAAATAATTACAATTAAATAATCTTACAGTTATCTTTTTCATTATATGTTGATCATTTACCTTGTAGTCACTAGCCACATGTACAAACATTCAACTTAGAAAAAAATTCAACGATTTTATAATACATTCTCTAGGATTATTTTTACCACAACTCTGACAAGATGGGAACTTTATTTTATTACCTCAATATTTCTTGGATGGATGTTTCTATATTTCATTCCAACTAGATTTTTTCCTCTACTATTCTTCATGGGATATATAATCATCAATAAAATCCATTTATAACTTCTTAGTACATCTAAAAAGTTTCTAATAACATTTTAATTAATGGTAATACAATTCCCTTAAACATCTTGGATTCAATCTTAACTATAACAATTGAATTTTACTATCAAGATACCCAATAAAATTTAGTGCATAACTTTCCAATTGGGAGAGGGTTTCTTCATAAGTAACCATTGAATATTCTTCTTCCTATCTCAATAAAAATTTGTTTTTCCATCCTAATTCAAAAAAGATATATAAAATTATTCTCAACGAAAATATTCTTAAATTCACCCCATTATAAGGTATTAATATTTTATTTTTATTTGGTATTATTAACCATTGTACACCATTGGCCATCTTCACATTCAAAAAATATAAATAAAAAGAGTTTCCTTTTGGTTTTCTTAACTACCCATGAATTCAAATATATTTTCCAAGGACTTAATCTGTACCTTATCTATAACTGGGTAAGATGACCCATTGAATGAGGGAGGGTGCTGTTTCATAAAATTCTCCACTATAGACATGTTCGTTTGTATTGAATGGGATTTATCTCAAGAATGGATTCTATCACCATTTATAGACTATGTAAACTATTCCATCATAATGAAAAGTTATCTTTTCCAATTGAAACCATTCTTGGTTGATGATTTATAAGAATACTGTCCCCTTGACTCCTTCTCAATTTAGCCTCCCTATTTCCTTTATAGAAAACCATTTTGAAAAAATATAGTTTAAATGAAGTTATATGGTAATATTAAAATTCTATATAATTTCATCTTATCAATAAATTAGACCTTTTAGGGGTATTATATTAACACTATCCTAACCTCTAAATTTATTAAAACATTTACTATGATACAAAGGATATGATCATTATTCAAACAATAATTTTTTAGACAATAATTCACTTTCTTTCATTTTGAGGATCATTTTAGGTTTTTAAATTTTATTGAATTAGGCTATAAAAATTACATAAGAAATTAATACAATAAATGATGGAAAATTCCTCTTAGTATCCATTTTTACCAGGATAAAATACTTTTATAATTAAATATGTTTTATTTTAATGGAAAATATTTATTATTTTAAATTTTTCTTATTTTTTTTCCTACTCATACTTTATAATTGGAAAAAAATTTAAAACATGACATGAATACAAAAATCTCAGTAAGTCACATAAAAATAATAAATAAACTCATAAGCCCATTTTAAAACAATGAGATCATAAAAAGAGTTTTACTATAAAATAATGAAATTTGAGTTCAAATAATCTTTGACTAAAAAATGAAAAAAGAATTAATACCCAATGTATTTCATAAAAAATTTATAATAAAAACTAAATGAAAAATCCAAATCATGTGGATTTATTATAAAACATAGGAAACCAGGAAGTTTGTTTTCTTAAAAACATACCTTTTTTCTCTAAAAAGAATAATTATTTCTTTAAAAATATTATTAGCTTATCTTTTAAAATGGAATGATTTCTATAAAACTCATTAGAAATGAGGGAAAAGTCATGTAGGTGTCTTGGGACATCATACTACTTTAACCCTTATAAACACTTATAAGAACCATAACAATTGCAATAAACATATGGTCAACTTCCAGTGTAATGTTTCAGGGAACATAATCATTACCAAATGAATTGGAGATCTATATCTGGCTCACAATCATCATGAGATATATCAGGATCACATATCATTATAAATAATTTACATGGACCATAACATGTATTAAATTCATATAATCTATAATTTTCATCTTCAAAATCATAAAAAAAACCTTTTTACCCATATATAATTTTTTTAGATATCGATATATCTCTTTGATTTAAAACCGAGTTTTTTAAAATAAAATTCTAAGAAGAAAGGGAATTAGGGGATTTAATGGAAGAAAACATAAGAAATTATAAAAGAATAAAATAAAATAAAATAAAGGTTATGATAGTGGGAAAATCTATTGACATAGTTTATATTAATATAGAACATTCCTTTCGTATTTTTGATGAAGTGTTCTGTATAAAATACATAAAAATATTCCTTTTGAAACACATTTAGAGAAAATAAAAAGTAACATAAAATTTAGTTTATAATTCATTTATGTATATGAAAACACAATAATAAAATTATTTTTAGCATATTTACATGGAATAAAAATACTTATAAAATAAACTTTTAAAACATTTAAAATAATATTTTTGATGTAAACTGTCCCTTACGTAGATTCGCACTCATCAAATATGTTCTTTATCCTCATGAATAAAAAAATTATTCTAATTATTTAATTTATTAAGAAATTTTTTCATTTTCATTATTCCTTTTATTTTATTTAATTCCATTTTGTATATAATTACTTAATCAATTAAGTAAAAATAAAACATTTTGACAATATTTGGATTATATGTCAAAAATGACTTTGGTAGGTTGACTATGGTCAATGAGGTCATAGTTACTAAACTTACAGAATAATAATCATGAAATTATAATTGTTTATATATATAAATTATAAATTTAAAACCAAATATGAACAACAATTATGAAAAATGAATTATTTTACCATCATGGAGATGGTAGGCCTTACGTACTCATGAGTAATGTTTCTATTATCCAACAATCATAATGGAAATAAGGTAACTATTATTTAATATTTATAATGATAATTATATTATTAATATCATATTATTTATTGAAATATAATTATATATATCATCCATATGATGTGGTGATAAAAAACGAATCACATCGATCTATGGTGGTGGTGGTCCACATGTACACACAAATGATGTTATAATTTATTCAGTGAATGTAAAGTTATAAAAATAATTGATATATTAATTTAATATAATGATAAATAATTCATTAATGTCATATAAAATCATTAAATACATCATTAAAAAAATCTGTGAGAGCCAACAATTGAAAAAAATTACATTAGTTTGCAAGGCGGTATGCCAAAGTACACACTAATGATGTTTTCATTTCCCATATGATGAAAGAGAGAGATGGATATAGGTTACACCATTAACATAATAAAAAATAAGTACATGGTATATAGTAATGTTATTATATCATCATGTTTGAAATTTTTTTTAAGGAGTATGAATAAAACATAAAACTAAAACATTCGGTTAAAAGCAATACCTCTTCTTCGGACAATCTTTTCTATTTTACACCTTAAGCCCTCTAAGGGTGGTATTATACCTAAAACAAGATCTCAATAAATACGGGAGGTATTATATTATGGTATTTTTATATTTACTATCTAAATAATATTTTTTAATTGTGAAGGAATGAGGAGAGTGGGTGCCCTTTTATATGAGAGGGGATGTGCATTCTTGGAATTATTTAAAGTATTATATTAATATAAAATAATTTTAATCTTAAAATGGACCAAAATTGATATTACAAGAAAATATTATTATTATGATTCAAAAAAATGTCATAAAATATAATTTGGACAAGTTTGTATTGTGTTTTTACCCTTATCTTTTTATTTTAACTCATGTTATACCTTTTTGATTATTAATGTGATAACAAAGTTTTTTATTCTTTAAGGGTTAAGATAATTACTATAAAAGGTATACATGATCATAAATGGAATTTTTTTTATATTTTAAAAAAGTTCAAAATCACTTGGCCAAATATAGTATTTTTTTGAATTTTAAATCATTTAACAATTTTTTTATTTTAAATATCTTTAATGTCATTTTGAGAACCATTCATGTAATTTGAATTTAATATCCAAAATACAGAAAAGTAATTAGAATATAATCTATTAAAACTTATATAATATTTATATTTATCTATTTTTTCAGAACAAAATAATTCATTCAAATTATATTATTATTGATATTTTAAAATCATTTATTTTATTTCATTATTAATTGAATAAATACTATGTTATCATTATGTAAGTATTTATTGTAATTATTTCATTTATAAAAATTAGAAATAAATTAACATCAATAATTTCATTATATTAAACATAAATATTTATAACTGAACATAACTTATTTTCATCCCTATGTCAAAAATTTGAAAATGGTAAAACAAAGATAATGAATTTTTTTTACTTAAAATATTATAATGGTTAAAATTATGGCCAAATGGAAAAAGGGTCATATGTTAAATATTTGGATGGTTATGGATGAAATATAATAATAGAATAAAATTAAGGAAAGTGTTATTGTTAATTTCTAGTCCTTATCACATTATATTTACCCTTAATTGACCAATTTTACCTTTACCGTGGTAAAACATTTACTATGATTACTATTAATAGTGAATAAAAATGAAAATTGGAATATTTAACATATGAGAATCTGCTAATTATAAATATAGAATCCATTTTTCAAGATTCAATTCAAAAATGGAAGAATATAATTTATAATTAAACCGATAAAACACAATGAAATATAGTTTAAAAAATTCCATTTAAGTATAAAAATATTTTCATACCAAAGTAAAGTGTAAAATTCACTCTAAATAATATAATTAGATTATTTTTAAAAAAATTGAACTAATACAATCATAAAAAAATCCAAAATATAATTTTTCTATGTAAATACTTGAAAAGAATTATGTTTTTAATAAAAATCAGTATTTTTCACTGTTTAGTGAAAAATAAATCTTTTAAGAAAATTTTAAAAAATTATTCCTAAAAGAATTTTTACATTCAAAATTAAAAAATGAATATATTTTTTTTCAAATTCAGATTCTATAATTATATATTTATCTTTAAAATAAAACCTTATAAGATAACAGTTTAATAAAACTACTTAATTTTTTATTTAAAAATTCTGTATTATTTTTAAAATGAATACAACTATCTAATTTGAGAATACTAATAAACATAAAAATGATTTGTTATATCATTGCCTAATTTTTTATATTATGGTAAAAATTTTCTAACGATGAATTATTATACTAAAAAAATAAAAAACTAATTCAAAGAAAATTTATTGACATAAAAAAATATATTCAGAATATAATTGAAAAAATAATGAAAAAAGTATTATTTGTAATACAGTAAACAAAAAAAGATGTCAATTCCCATATTGTTACATCACCCATAAGATCCTTTAAATACCACCAGTCAAATACATGATAAGGTACTACCCATGATAAGAATTGCTTCAGGTTTTCTAACATTCATGTTTCATTTATCCTAGTTAATGAAAAATAGTTATTTTTAGAAATTACTTTCAAAGTTACATTCCAAAATCCCATTTTAATATTTTTTTTGAAGCATTATTTTATGACCAAACATTAAATAATACTAATTTTTAATAAAAAATATTTTAGTAGCATTGAAAATTCAATTTTTAGTTTTTATGTAAACACTTGATTAATAAAATGATTTCCTTTATTATTTTTGAGTTAAAAAAATAAATAGTTTTATTTAATCCACCATATGTAAATTATTCTTTTTACATGGAAAATTTATAAGTGAATATTAATGAAAGAATAATTCTAAATTGTAACATCCCCAAATAAATAATTGCGTAAAATTAAAAATATCATAGAAAGAATCAATAGAGGAATTCTTTAACCAATGATAACTACAACCATTGTAGTAATATATCAACAAATCAATATAATCTTTCTTTATAACCAATAATAATATCATAATATGGGTGTAAAAGGGGAATGATTTTACATATAATAAATTTATAAACATATTTATGTGACATAAGCATGCTTATCAGTGACATACCATGGTATAGATTATTAGTTACAATTAATTAATGTTTTACATTAAATAATTTATATTATAATTACATATAGATTCTACTCATCCTATCTATATTATGCTTAATTATAAACTATATATGGATCATAGTTGATCCCAATAGAACGTTATTGATTTAAAATTACCTAAAACAGATGTACTCTAATTAATACCTTGTCTACATTAGTGGTTCCTTCCTAACTATGTAAACATCCTTCATAACATGAGATTCTTTTATAAAGAGGTTCACAATGCCTTTTTATGAGAAACATCACAATTCTTGACTATCAAAGCTCTTAAAGACACTTAATATTGAAAATATAAATAGATTTAAGTGGGAAATATTTTCATTTCACTACTCTAATACCATTTTATAGTGACCTTGACCTAGATACCCAAACATTACCAAGCCTTACCACCACACGATCATAAATACACCACCCAATCACTATTTGTTGATGACCAATTCATGGGTTCTTATAACACCAATGGGAGATGATTTATCCAAAATTTCTAAATAATTATAGAAAGAAAAACTAACATGAACCATATGGAATGAATTCTATATAAAAATAATACATAACTCATGTAAAGGTAAATGGTACAAAAATAGTCTGTTGAACACATTAATAGATGAAAAAATTGATCTATAATCACCATTTAAAATATTGAGTTAAACACAAACCATACAAGCATTGACCATACACAATAAAAATAATAATCCAAGCATCTACTAGTACTGGTTGGTATTTTGAAAAAATTCCATGAAATTACATGTCCACTGAAGTGAACATGAAAGGTATGAGTATATAATACTCAATAGTAAACCACGACAGTTCCAACATAGAAAGAATAAAATCAGGCATGTGAAATAGATTAATTTACCCATTTAAATAAATAAATATATCAAAATATATTTGAAAAATATTATTAATCAAAATATACTTGTAGTAGATAATGAATAATTTCATAATTAAATATAAACTATAAGTGATTACTCTATATACTGAGAGGTTCTATATTTTGAATACCTACTTTAAGCCTAGTGATCAAGACATGTGATGAAAAGGTCATGAAATCTATGATTCCAATCTAATCTAATCCACTATACACATGTATATGTATACATTTATATACATAGAGATCTATGATTACAAAGTCAGGGTCCTAGAAACTCGTCCCGAGGGAAATGGAATGGTGTATACATGAGTTAAGGAAATATTTTTCCCATCCCATTATGGAAGGGGAAAATATGTACTAGAGTTAGATAATTGTGATCCCATACCATTCATAACTCTCCAAATAATCTAAAAATTATTTTAATACATACAAAAAAATACCCCTTATAACAAGTGAATTATATATCAAAATAGTCACTTCTCTTAAGTAGGAAATCAATCATCACAAACAATATTCTTAATATAATTGAAGATAGACATGCTTGAATAATCTCTGGAAGCTATCATAATAAAAAAAATTATTTAATGATACACATATTCATAATGTAATCATGAGTAATTCATGATTATTGCATAATGGCACCCAAAAAATATAAAAATATCAAAACAAACTTGACATAGGTCATGAAACAACATTATTTTCATGAAACTCTTGAGTATTGTTATGATAACTATAAAATATTTGAGTAAAGATTAATTTTTGGTTCACTAAAATATATCTAAAAAAGAACTAACATTTATATGGGTATTAACTAGTTTTTATGAATAAATTACCCATGGTAACTAAGGTAAATAACTAAATGTAGAACATATATTGAATTTAAAATACTAGTTTAGAAGTATAGGTCTTTTACAAAATAAATTTTCATATTACAAGTTTATTTAGAGGAAGACAATAATTTAAGTAAAATAATCAATTTTTATGATTTTTTTAACATGAAATATATACTTTGTAAAATATTGTGTAAAATAAGTTACAAAGAGAAAGTAGTTTCCTAAAGTCAAGTTAGAATTTACCAGCTTTTTATGAGATAATTTTTTTTAATAAATTATACAAAAAATAAAATGTTCATGATAATTTTTTTGGGTAGTATCCTAGAAAATGAAAAAATATATATTTATTTATCAAATCATTTTTTCCATTTTAATAAACCTATAAATTAATTTATCATTAATGTAAACTATCAACAAAGGTTGATGATGGATCATTGACTTATAACTCATATAGGTTAATTTTTAATATAATTATTTCCTTAAATAAATATAATAAAATACATTATGGAAAGTGTTACTAATAAAATATATTCACACTATCAATATTTATCAAGATTATCTAATTTAGGTAAATACATCCAATATCCACTATAAGACCACAAGGATTGAAGTAGTAAGATTTAATGTTAGGAAAAAAGTATAATCTCCTTATAAATTTTAATCAATAACACATGTAAATTTTACACACTTTTAGATCATTTTTGAAACCTTACTAATCAAAATAGAAGTAAGTAAAAGTTTTAGTACCTTGAAAATACATTTGGAACCTCCAAACAAGATAACTACTACACTTGTCTCATTTAGGAACATAAATACTCTTTATAATTCATTACTAGTTAATTAATCAATTACCATGTTCTCTAGTTTACGTTTTTTTATTAATCATAGGGAAAATAAGGGATAGAATTTAAAAAATCATGCATGTATAACTAGGCTAAACATATTAAAGATGATATAAACATCAGAAAATACCAAATAATACGTAATTAACCATTTTAACCCCAAGTAGAGGGGGTGTTAAATTCCTCCCACCTTAGGCCTGAAGCTCAACGTCGATGGAAATGCTGGCTTCGACATCATACGCGGCGGTGGTGTGGTTCGTGACACTTTGGGCTAGGTGATTTTTTATTTTATTTCTTTTTATGGACCATGGAATTCTCTTAAGGCAGAGGCGATGTCGATGCTTGGTGGCCTCTATCTCTACAGATCCAAAAATATTACCTTGAACACTGTTGATATGTATTCCAGACTTTTCTAGAACTCCCTCATCGGTACCTCTACCACTCCATGTAAAATCACTATCTTGGTTCGAATGTGCAAGGACCTCCTTTCCGGTGACATGGAGATCCTCCATACGTGGAGTGAGGGAAATCAGGTGGAAGATTTTTTTGACTCCTTTTGCTACCCCAGAATGCCCCCATTTTGAATTTTGTACCCTTGGATAACTCCACCCAGGTGGGGTGGCCAATGTTATTAGTGATTCTCTTGGTCTTCATTTCATCAGGACGCATTGATTTGTACTTATCTTGCTTCCCTTAATGAAATAAATATTTATTTTTAAAAGTAGAATATCATTTTTTAAATTAAATAAAATTGTGAAAAATAAAGAAAAATAATGTAATATAGAATTACATATGGACTAGAACCACCCACCATAACCATAAACTTAATGAGTATTACCTCACACTCTAATAACAATATAAGAAACCCTATAAATACATAAGAACCATTTATAATCAGTAACCATGAAATAAAATATTCAATACTAAAAACCTAACTAAAACCTAGCTAAAACCCTAAAAAATATGATAATAACAATTATATACATTGTTTTAATGAAATACCCAAATTAATTAGACCAAAAGATCCCCAAATAAAAGACCCAATTTAATAAAAAATAATAGAGTCACTACAAAATAAAATATAATAAAAAATCATCATAAATCTATAAAACACTAACCTTGGTATTTCTTAACCTAGAAAGGGAAGATACAAGGTATTGAAATAGATTTCAACGTGACATTAGTGAAAAAAACAATTAAAACTAAGAGATTAAAGGAAAATGGATGAATATGTAATAAGATTAGAGACAAATAGATAAGGGATTAAATTGTATTTTCCATGAATAAACTACCTTAGTTCAACCTTGGATCATGAGGAAATAAGAAAAAAATGAGATCAATAGAAGGATATATGAGGGCTCTTAAAGTATAGGAAGGAATTGATCTTGAATGATGAGTTTTTTTAAAAAGAGTTAATAGTGAAATGAATAAAATCAAATTTTAATACAAAAGGAATCCACCAGGTAGCTGATATGGGCCACAAGGTACCTGATGGAACCCCTAGGCCAACTGGGTCTCTCTCAGTTCTAGTAGCTATTCAATGTTCTTACATTAGGAACATAATTTCACATATAATTATAAATAATTTTTGCAACAAATCATGAGATACTATCGTCATCTATAAATATTAACCAAACCTAAAACCATATAAAAAAATAGTAAAAATTTTATATTACAATATCAAAAAACAGATCCATTATAAGGCCCCATCCTTAAACCATACTTAATCTTGATTTATTACAAGATTACACATTGAGGATCTTTTCAGGTTTAGAGTTTTAGAGAATTATATCATAAAACTTGCATTAAATTCCACATTTAAACAAAGTGGTTATATAAAAGATAGTACTCATTTTTCCCATCAACAGAAACATATTTAAAATAAAACATGGATTCTTTCTTGACACTTCCTTGACATTATCATCATATCGTGTACCCTTCCCTTGACCCATGAAAAACATTTCAAAAACATGGGACGAGAATAAAAAGCTCAGTAGGGGATATAAAAATATGGAAAGGAAACATGAGTAAATGTATACACAAGAATCAATGAAATCATACTCTACTCATAAAACATAAGCACTTTAACATACCTCATCAAATCATGAATAAAACATATAAATCATAAGACATAAGGGTAACTTGAGGCATTCATAACATTCTTACGTAGGGAGTAACCCTCTTGGTTAAGTTTGGAATACCCATCACAGTATATTCCCTAAATATCTTAGGAGAAACCTTAACATTTAACTCTTTTGCGTTACCCAATGCATTGGAGATCTATATCGGGCTCACCCATCCTTAGTTTATCACGGAACCACCCATCTTCATAATAATTCCCAAGAACCAAAACATAATCGTATCACATAAAACATGCATAAAGGAAACATAACATTTCCACCTTTCAATCACAAGATATCAATACTACACATTGATATAAAAACATTATGAAAACCATTTTCAATACCAAAATAAAAGAAAATTAAAACATGGTATTTATTTTTCTTTTAAAAAGAAGGTATGGCTTGTAGAGGAAGCCGAAACTCAAATAATGTTCATGGCGGTGGAGAAGTCATTGTCACCGCATACGTACGAAAAAAACATTCCATTTTGTCATTTAGTAAAACGCTTCGTATAAAAAAGATTCCTTTTGGATAAACATAAAAGTCAAAGGGGCTTATACACCGTATAAAAGAAGGTTGTGTATAAAACAAAATATGCCTCAATGAATGGAGATTGAGACGAAGTCCCTTACCTCGGGTCCGACTTGACTCGATCATTCTTTAATATCCTGAATAATAAACTTGAGTTAATTTCTAATTTCTTAATAACCTTTTTCAAGTTCATTATTCTAATTATATCACTTATTACCATTTCATGAACACTATGTTATTATTTAAGTTAATAACGGTCGTTTTAACGATCATTGGAACTTGAGTCAAAAATAAACTCATTATAATTACAAGTTGTTCATGTGGTAAAATATCCATTATATCCAGAATTTTATTAATGATATAGATATCATATATATCATATATATCCAGTTCATTCATGCGTTTATAATATTACATACCATTTAGAGGTAAGAAATGAAATGCACCGTTCATGGAGACGGTAAGTCGTACGTACGCATGAACGCTACTTCCATTTCTATTTCATATTTAATGGAATTAAAACATAATGATAAAAAATAGTATTTTAATTCCATTATGGTATCATATATAATATCATTAAATATATCCTTTATACGTACCTCATATGGTATTAACGAATCAAATCACTTTGAGGGGGCGGTAGCCCGCACTTCCTAAAATGAAGATATCGCGTATACCCATAATGGAAGCCATAAAGTTATGCCATAAATGAAAAATACAGAAGCTCAAGGAAAACATAAACATATTATATATCATATATAAATATAGTGACATCTTAATGGCCACCTTTTAAGGTGTTAGAAGAATATTGAACAACCATCATTTCGTGAGGCAGAAATTCGCCATCCATGGAAACAGCATGTTCTTTAACCATTACATGTAGGTGTGTGTAAGTGTAGATAAAATCATTCTTATAAAAACAACCTAGTATATTTAAGATACTGGATTTGTTACAAAAGAAATTAATAAAAAGAGTTTAGGTGGTTGTAGAAGAAAAATAAAACAAAAGGACTCAAGTGAAGACATTACCTTAAAATCGGGTAACTCCCTTTGGTTTGAGTTCAAAGGCTTCCTTGGAAAGACTTCTGCCCAATGTAAGAATTCTAAGAGTTATAGAGGGATGTGGAGAGACAAAATGGGCAGGTATTGGCCGAGCCAAAGGCTTTGGAAGTGTGGGTAAGGAGGTAGAGGTGGGGGCCTTTTATAAGAGGAGAGGAGGGGCACTCTTAGAAAGTAAAGAAATGTTACTTTATTTTAAAATGAATTTTGGATTTAAAAGGTCACACATTGATATAATTATAGGATAAGGTGATAAGGGTTTGAAATATACCCAACAAATATGTTTTTTACAAGTGTAGGTCATAGATTTTACATTATCTTTCATTTTATTTAAATCGTTAAATAATGAGGTAATCGATGAATCATCATGATGTCATAAATAATTTACTTTATATAATGTCTGAAAATTATTAAAAAAATACTATGATGTATGAAATAGTTTTATCTTTCCAATTAATATTTATAGTCAAAAATCTTAATTGTATAACCCCATGTAAAAATTGTTTTAGTAAAATAACTCAGGTTTGTGACATTTTTACTTTAACATTAAATTAAAAAATATTAATGTAATTTTCCTTCCAAAGTGGCTTCATGGGGTCCCCAAGTTTCCCCATGGATTGTCGTGGTCGGCCATGACACATACAATAATGTTAGGACATGTTTCTATGTCATTTTATGTTATTAAAACATTATTCTTACCTTAAATTACACTAATTACCTCTAATCGCGATTAAAAACTTAAAAGTTACTATTCACCAAAAAATAATTTTAATCCCATTGAACCACATTTTTCTTCTTAATGAAAACCATGTATGTTGGATTTTTGAAATTCAAAACACAGAGGTGGTAAAATATCATATAAACGAAAAATCAGTTTTTTATGTACCACTTAGTGGTTTCACTATTCATCAAAAATTGAAGTTTTTTAGAAAAATACCAAAACATAACCCTAAGCTATATTTGATATTCCAAATTCAAAAATGCTGTCTATTTTAAAAAATTAAAAACATATAAGTTTCATTAATTAATTTAATAATTAATTCCCGCTGTCAGAGCAAATAGCGTGTTTTTTATGAAACAATAAGTATCAAAAGATTGACACTAATTTAAGTCCAATTTCAAAGTGAAATTAATTCCAACGACCACTATTGGATTAAATGGTAAAAATATATTCTAATTGAACATTAAAACCAACTAAAAAGATAATCTTACCATATAATTAAATTATATGAAAGAGCAGTTTTGATGTAAAATGCACTATTTTTCACTATTCATTAAAAAATGAACATTGTCAGAAAAATACCAAAAAATTATCCAATGTAAATTTCAATGTCCCAATAATAAATAATAAGTTTATTTTGACAAATAGAGCTTATAAAATTTTCAAAAGTTTGATTTAAAAATGGTTTTCCATCAAAAAGGTAGTAAAACAATCTTTTAAAAATATTAGTGTATTCCATGCTTAAGATTGGATTTATTCTCATTTTAAGCCTCTAAAACACTATCCAATTCATTAGTATACATAGATAAAAATATCTATTATTCATTACTTGGGATGTTACATCCTTCCCCCCTTTAGAGAATTGCATCCCCACAATTTATTTACTTATCGAATAAGTGCGGGTATTTATCCCTCATTGCATTTTCAGATTCCCATGTTGCCTCTTCAATCATGTGGTTTTTCCAAAAAAACCTTTACCTAATGAATCACCATATCTCATAACACTTTCTCCCTGTGGTCAAGAATCTGGACCGGTTGTTCCTAATAAGATAGGTTCTTTTCCAGCTGAACTACCTCTGGACTCAAAACATGAGATGGATCTGGCATATACTTTCTCAACATCGAAACATGAAAAACATTGTGTACCTGAGATAAACTCGGAGGTAAATCCACTCAGTAAGAAACTGATCCAACTCTCTCTATAATTTTATATGGTCTAATGAACCTTGGACTCAACTTTCCTTTCTTAACAAATCACATCACACTTATCCATGGTGAGACTTTGAGAAAAACATTATCACCTACCTAAAAAGAGAGATCCTTCCTCCTGTTGTCCGCATAACTCTTCTGCCTTCTATGAGCTGTTCTCATGTGTTTCTGTATCATTTGAACTTTTTCTGCCAACTCTTCTACAAATTTTGATCCCATCAGCTTCCTTTCACCCACTTCATCCCAAAAAGTTGGAGTTCGACACCGCTTCCCATATAATGCCTCAAATGGTGCCATCTGTATACTGGAATGAAAACTGTTATTATAAGAAAACTCAACCAAAGAAAGATGTCGGCCCCAACTTCCCTGATAATCCATCGAACAAGCACGTAGCATATCTCCCAAATTCTGGATCGTTCGTTCTGACTGCCCATCTGATTGAGGATGAAAAGATGTACTAAAATTTAATTCAGTACCCAACGAATTCTAAAGGCTTTTCCAAAAGTTAGAAGTGAACCTGGGATCCCGGTCAGATACAATGGAGAGAGGAACTCCATGTAACATGACTATCTATTTATGATACAAACTAGAAAGTTGATCTAGGGAAAAATTATCTCGTATGGCAAGGAAATGAGCAGATTTAGTCAAGAGATCAATAATAAACTAGATTGCATTATTACCTCGAGGTGTCTTAGGAAATCCCACAACGAAGTCCATGGATATATTCTCCCATTTCAACTCTGGCACTGGTAAAGACTGAAGCATCCCTTTGGGTAACTACCACTCTGCTTTAACCTGTTGACATGTCAAACACTTCATAGTAAAATTAGCAATATCTCTTTTCATTCCATCCCACCAGTAATACTCCAGCAGATCTCTGTACATCTTAGTACTGCCAGGATGAACTGAAAACGGAGAACTATGAGCTTCACATAACAACTCTCTCTTCAACTGTGAATCACAAGGCACACACAATCTCTTCCAAAATCTCAAAACGAAATCATTATCAATGTTGAATTCAGGAAACTTACCTTTTTGAACCAGCTCTACCTTTTTTCTGCGACTCACTGTCTTGCTTCTGTGCTTGATTGATTCTGTCTGATAGAGAAGATTTCACTGATACCTGAAACAAAACAGAAGTACATCCTACACCAACAACTTCTATGCCAAGGTTCATCAAATCCTTAACCAAAGGATCATGTTCCAAATGAAACATTGTTAATGAAGCATTACTTTTTAGACTCAAAGCATCAGCCACTTTATTTGATTTTCCCAGGTGGTAATGAATTGTACAATCATAATCTTTGATTAATTCTCGCCATCTCCTCTATCTCATGTTTAATTCTTTCTGAGTGAATATATAATTTAAAATTTTGTGATCGGTATATATTTCACCCTTTACTCCATACAAATGATGCCTCCAAATTTTTAAAGCAAAAACTACAGAAGCTAATTCCAAATCATGTGTAGGGTAATTTACCTCATGAGTTTTCAACTGTCGTGAAGCATAAGCAATTACCTAATCATTATACATTAGGAAACAACCATGTCCTTTCAAGGAAGCATCACTGTAGATAACAAACTCACCATTCCTGGAAGGTAGTTCCAAAACTGGAGCATTCCCCAATCTTCTTTTCAATTCCTGAAAACAATCATCACATTATTTTGTCCAGATAATCTTAACACCCTTCCAAGTTAGCTTAGTCATTAGACTAGATAACCGTGAAAAATTTCTAACAAAACATTGGTAATAGCCTGCCAAACCAAGGAAGCTACGAATCTCAGTTACATTTGTGGTTCTTGGCCATTCTTCAACAACCTTTGTTTTTTCCGGATCAATAGTTATCCCATCTTTAGAAACAATGTGACCAAGGAAAGAAATTTGTTGCAACCAAAAATCACAATTGCTGAATTTCCCATACAATTTATTTTCTTTTGAGGTTTTCAAAATAACCCTTAAATGTCTTTCATGCTCCTCTTTACTTTTAGAATACACCAAAATATCATCAATGAAAACCACCACAAACATATCCAAGAACTCATGGAAAATTATATTCATTAAGTCCATGAATACAACTGCTGTATTGGTTAGCCCAAAAGGCATTACTACAAATTCATAATGGCCATATCTTGTACGAAACGTAGTATTCAGAACATCTGCTTCCTTTACCTTCAGCAGATGGTACCCCAATCTCAGGTCAATCTTTGAAAAATACTGAGCTCCCTTGAGCTAATCAAACAAATCATCGATATGAGGTAAAGGATATTTGTTCTTAATAGTGATGTTATTCAAGACTCTATAATCAATGCAAAGTCTCATTGAACCATATTTCTTTTTAACAAATAAAACAGGATCACCCCATGGTGATGTTCTTGGTCAAATGAAACCTTTCACTAATAAATCTTGCAATTGCTCCTTCAACTCTAAAAGTTCAATTTGAGCCATTCGATAAGGGGGTTTTGAAATTGGCTTAGCATCAGGAACTAAGTGAACAATAAACTCAACTTCCGGATCTGGTATTATTCCAGGAAACTTATCAGGAAAAACATCAGGATACTCATTTACCACTGACACATCATTAATCTGAACAGTTCCATTGTTTTCAACAATATGTGCAAGGTAACATTCATTTTCATCTTGTACAAGTTTCTCGGCCTCTTGATACGTTATCAACAGTAAGGGTTCATTCTTGTACAAAAACTGAAATACTTTCTGAAAAAAAACTTCTTTAGATCTACAGTCAATATTAACATGGTAAATAGAGAGCCAATCTATACCCAGGATAACATCAAACTCTACTAGAGGTAAAATAATAAGGTTTTCAAGTAGGTTCTTTCCACAGATAAGGATAAGAAGATTCTTATAAATTATTTTTACCACAACATTTCCCCCAGGTGTTTTTACCACAAGTTCAGGATTCATTTCTTGAGATGGTATTCCCATTTTACTAGAAAATTTTTCAGAGATGAAAGAATGTGTAGACCCCGAATCAAACAACACACTGGCATAATCTGAAAAAACAAACAAAGTACCTGATACAACTTCATTTGATGGCCCAACATCTGCTGAAGTAGTTGCAAAGGATTTCACCACCCCTTTCTTCTTGTAGTCTAACTACTTCCCATCACTCAAGCTCTTTTTTGGACACTCGTTTTTATAGTGACCCATCTCATTGCACTTAAAACATTTCACAAACTATAAATAAAATTTGGTCTTACCTTCACCTTGATCTTTTTCAGTGAAATCACGAGCCTTATGTCCCATATTACCACATCGGTAGCACTTTCTAGAATTCAGAAGACATTACCCAGTATGCCTTTTACCACATTTATCACAAACTGGAAACTTCGTTTTCTTACCATCAGACTTTTTTGAAGAATTCTTTCCTTTCTCCTGCCACCTCGGTCTCTTCTTCTGTTAGTTGTTATAGAACACTTGATCATCGACAAACTCTATTTCCACCTTCTCAGCACATCGAACAAGCTTTTCATAACTTTTTAACTCACAAGAAGCTAAAGCCCTTCGATATTTTGGCTTTAATCATGAGTAAAAACGATTGATTTTACTATCAAGGTCTCAGATAAAATTTGGAGCATACCTTGCCAATCGAGTGAACCTTTCTTCATAGGCAGCCACTGAGTCATCCTCTTACCTCAACTCCAAGAATTTATTTTCCATCCTAAGTCGAAGAGCCTTAGGAAAATACTTCTCAAGAAACATATGTTTAAATTCATCCCAGTCGAGAGCATCAATCTCATCAGCGTCCTCGACATTTTTAACCATTGACCACCACTGATCTGCTTCACCCTCCAGATGGTAAATAGAAACACTAACCTTTTGATTGTCTGAACACCCCATGACATCGAAAATCTTCTCCAGTGCTTTAATCCACCCTTCAGCTAGCACAGGGTCAGATTATCCTCTGAATGATGGGGGATGTTGCCTCATGAAATGTTCCACCACTGAGATGTTCCTCTTCGGTTGATCTGGATGATCTCGTGCATGGATAACGCCACCATTTATTTCTTGAGACAACTGCGCCATTAATCCAACAAACTGTTCAGTTCCAATTCCGACCATCTCAGGATGGTGATTCGGAAGGTTATTTCCTTCTGTATGCCTTCCTAGCACTGCTTCCCTATTTCCTCTGCAGAAAACCATTCTGAACAAAGATGTCCTAGATGAAGCAACATGGTAATCTTCAAATGCTATATCATTTCAATTTGACCATAAAAAAATATTTTTGTATAATCATTTAATAGAATTCTAACTCCTAAAGCTATCTAAACCGACCTCTGATACCAACTATAAGGCCCCATCCTTAAACCTTACTTATTCTTGAGTTATTACAAGATTACACATTGAGGATTTTTTCAGGTTTAGAGTTGTAGAGAATTAGATCATAAAACTTTCACTACATTCCACATTTAAACAAAGTGGTTACATAAAAGATATTATTCATTTTTCCCATCATCGGATACATATTTAAAGTAAAACATGGATTCTTTCTTGACACTTCTTTGACACTATCATCATATCATGTACCCTTTCCTTGACCTTTGAAAAACATTTCAAAAACTTGGTATGAGCATAAAAAGATCAGTAAGGGATATAAAAATATGGAAAGGAAACATGAGTACATGTATACACAAGAATCAATGAAATCATACTCTACTCATAAAACATAAGAACTTTAACATCCCTCATCAAATCATGAATAAATCATAGAAATCATAAGACATAAGGGTAACTTGAGGCAATCATAACATTCTTACGTAGGGAGTAACCCTCTTGGTTACGTTTGGAATACCCATCACAATATATTCCCTAAATCTCTTCGGAGAAACCTTAACATTTTACTCCTTCACGTTACCCAATGCATTGGAGAGCTATATCGGGCTCACAAACCCTTAGTTTATCATAGAACCACCCATCTTCATTATAATTCCCAAGAACCACAACATAATCGAATCACATAAAACATGCATAAAGGAAACATAACATTTTTACCTTTCAATCACAAGATATCAATACAACACATTGATATAAAAACATTATGAAAACCATTTTCAATACCAAAATAAAAGAAAAGTAAAACATGGTATTTATTTTTCTTTTAAAAATAAGGTATGGCTTGTAGAGGAAGTCGAAACTCAAATAATGGTCACAGCGGCGAAGAAGTCGTTGTCACCGCATACGTGTGACAAAAACATTCCCTTTTTTCATTTAGTAAAATGCTTCGTATAAAAAAGATTCCTTTTGGATAAACGTAAAAGTCAAAGGGGTTTATAAACCGTATAAAATAAGGTTGTGTATAAAACAAAATATGCCTCAATGAACGGAGATTGAGATGAAGTCCCTTACCTCGGGTCTGACTTGACTCGATCGTTCGTTAATCTCCTGAATAATACACTTGAGTTAATTTCTACTTTCCTAAGAACCTTTTTCAAGTTCATTATTCATTTTATATCACTTATTACCATGTCATGAACACTATGTTATTATTTAAGTTAATAACGGTCGTTTTAACGATCATTGGTACTTGAGTCAAAAATAAACTCTTTATAATTACAAGTTGTTCATGTGGAAAAGTATCCATTATATCCAGAATTGTATTCATGATTTAGATATCATATATATCATATATATCCAGTACATTCATGCATTTATAATATTACATAACATTTAGAGGTATGAAATGAAATGCACCGTTCATGGAGACGGTAAGCCGTACGTACGCATGAACGCTACTTCTATTTATATTTCATATTTAATGGAATTAAAACATAATGATACATAATAGTATTTTAATTCCAGTATGGTATATTATATAATATCATTAAATATATCCTTTATACGTACCACATTTGGTATTAACGAATGAAATCACTTTGAGGGGGCGGTAGTCCGCACTTCCTAAAATGAAGATATCACGTATAACCATAATGGAAGCCATAAAGGTATGCCATAAATGAAAAATACAGAAGATTAAGGAAAACATAAACATATTATATTTCATATATAAATATAGTGACATCTTAATGTCCACCTTTGAAGGTGTTAGAAGAATATTGAACAATCATCGTTTCATGAGGCAGAAATTCGCCATCCACGGAAACAATATGTTCTTTAACCATTAGATGGTGGTGTGTGTAAGTGTAGCTATAATACTTCTTATAACAACATCCTAGTATATTTACGATACTATATTTGTTACAAAATAAATGAATAAAAAGAGTTTAGGGGGTTGGAGAAGCAAAATAAAACAAAAGGACTCAAGTGAAGACATTACCTTAAAATCGGGTAACTCCATTTGGTTTGAGGTCAAAGGCTTCCTTGGGAAGACTTCTTCCCAGAGTGAGGATTCTAAGAGTTAGAGAGGGATGTGTAAAGACAAAATGGGCAGGGTTAGGCCGATATAAAGGCTTTGGAAGTGTGGGTAAGGAGGTAGAGGTGGGGGCCTTTTATAAGAGGAGAGGAGGGGCACTCTTGGAAAGTAAAGAAATGTTACTTTATTTTAAAATGAGTTTCGGATTTAAAAGGTCCCACATTGATATAATTCCACGATAAGGTGATAAGGGTTCGAAATATACCCAACCAATAGGTTTTTGACAAGTGTAGGTCTTAGATTTTACATTATCTTTTCATCTTATTTAAATCATTTAATAATGAGGTAATCGATGCATCATCATGATGTCATAAATAATTTAATTTATTTAATGTATAAAAATTATAAAATAAAATAATATGATGTAGGAAATATTTTTAAATTTCCAATGACTATTTATAGTCAAAAATCTGAGTTTTATTACCCCATGTAAAAATTGTTTTAGTAAAATAACTCATGTTTGTGACATTTTTACTTTAACATCAAATTAAAAGATATTAATGTCATTTTCCTTCCAAAGTGGGTCCATGGGATCCCCAAGTTGACTCGTGGATTGTATTGGTCAGTCATGACACATCCAATAAGGGTAGGACATGTGTCTAGGTCATTTTATGTTATTAAAAAATTATTCTTACCTTAAATTACACTAATTACCTCTAATCGCGATTAAAAACTTAAAAGTTACTATTTACCAAAAAATTATTTTAATCCCATTGAACCAAATTTTTCTTCTTAATGACAACCATGTATGTCTAATTTTTGAAATTCAAAACACAGAGGTGGTAAAATTTCATTTAAACGAAAAATCAGTTTTTTAAGAACCACTTAGTAGTTTCACTATTCATCAAAAATTGAAGTTTTTCAGAAAAATACCAAAACTTCACCCTAAGCTATATTTGATATTCCAAATTAAAAAATGATGTATATTTTAAAAAATTCAAAACATATAAGTTGAATTAATTAATTTAATAATTAATTACCGCTGTCAGAGCAAATAGTGTGTTTTTTTATGAAACAATAAGTATCAAAAGATTGACACTAGTTTTAGTCCAATTTCAAAGTGAAATTAATTCCAACGACCAATATTGGATTAAATGGTAAAAATATATTATAATTTAACTTTAAAACCAATTCAAAAGATAATCTAACCATATAATTAAATTAGTTGAAAAAGCAGTTTTGATGTAAAATGCAGTATTTTTCACTATTCATTAAAAAATGAACATTGTCAGAAAAATACCAAAAAATTATCCAAGGTAAATTTTAATGTCCCAATCATAAATAATAAGTTTATTTTGAAAAATAGAGCTTATAAAATTGTCAAAAGTTTTATTTAAAAATGGGTTTCCATCAAAAAGGCAGTAAAACAATCTTTTAAAAATATTAGTGTATTCCATGCTTAAGATTGGATTTATTCTCATTTTAAGCCTCTAAAAAACTATCTAATTCATTAGTAGACATAGATAAAAATATCTATTATTCATTACTTACTTGGGATGTTACATCCAAATCCTCAAATGAAAAAAAACCCCTCAACCAAAACTAAGAATTAAAAGTATCCCACACCAAAAAAATTTAAGATTATCACTTAAAAGTATAAGTAAGAACATTTTTTTGACACATATCATTACAATATCCCCACAATAAAACTTATCATCATTGAGAAGTACTAGAGATATTCTAATTAAGGATTAACTACCCTTAAGTCTCTAAGGCTGATAAAAGGAATCAACTAACTCATGATACACAACTACCAAATTGAAATAAAATTACCAAACTCTAACCACATAATTTATATATGACCTGATATAAAACTCAAACCATATATCCCATTTATAACTTTGAAATAGAAAATTTGATCCAGACTGCCAAAAATCATAGAATTATAACATTCAAAACCATCACACCAACACATAACCCAATTAACCACAACTCTTCCAATCTGTTACTCCTAAAATCCAATGTAAGACACCACCCCCATAAGATATCAATAACCAAGATGTTCCATAGATCATACAATCTTATAAATATAGATAACCATTCAAAGAAATGATAAATTAATCCCTATTATAGTGAATACCCCATGTTTTCTTATCTTTTTCTTTCAATTATCTCAGTTAATTTATAATTCACATTTTTCTAAAAGCATTTTTGAAGTTCCATTGAAAAATTCCATTTCAAAATTTGTTTTATGAAACATTTTCAATGATAAAAAAATACCAACAACCAATTAGTTAATTAAATATTATTTTAGTTTCACTTAAAATCCTTCTTCAAATTTTTATGTAAAGACTTTCAATGAAATCATAATTCTGAACTATAACATACTCTGATCAATAATAAATCCTAGTGTAAAATAACATTGCAAGTATTAATAAACTAAATCTCTAACGAATACCATCAACTAACATGTTATTAATATGTCAACAAGGTAATAATGGAATTTTTTAAAACCAATAATTCTAGTATAAAAAAGGGGTAACTTGGGGCATGCTTTATATACAAAAATTTCAATGATGTAATTAAGTGACATAAGCCTACTTATCAGTGAGATACTAACAACCATCGATGTGATTTATCTTACTAATTTCAACTCCCTAAATAAAATATATAGGGAAAAAACACATAATATATTATTTTATTGTAATTAATTATAGTTTTACATGGATTAAATAATATCCTAAGTATGTATGTATAATAATGCGCCTAAATATACGATGATAAATAAAAAAGGGGTTCTTTGATGAACCTTATGGAAATTTATCGATTTTCACTTAAATATAGTGAATTAGTAAAATTGTCAGTTCATTTAAAATAGTGGTAACTACCTACCAACCCAAACATACCTAATTATAGATACCCTACCTTTTAAAACATAAATATAACAAATTTTTAGATAAATATTCAATACTTTTCACAAATACATTTCTAAGGAACAAAGGTTTAGGGTATTTGAAGACTAGATACAAAATATTCTTATTTAATAAAATATATTTAACATATCCCATAAATATTTTTCCCATTTATTACTCATCATAGACATACCCTACTTAAACCACTATTTATAACATAGAGAAGGGAAATAAAAGAAAGGGTGAGCTTATATTCTCACTATGAGAAAACATGGAATATATCAATCGATGTTCATATCAAGGAATGAGATAAGCATATGGGTATTCAATTATGAATATAAATTTAAAAATTCATACATAATCAATCATGAATAATAAACATTATCCATGGTATAAATCATTATCTTTTCAAAATACATGAACCATAACAGTGAAAAATCATCATAAATAAACCGTGGACTAGATGTTCATGTCATATATATATGACACCATCAAAGGTATGGAAATAATTTAATATTTTAATTTTAAAATTCGAGACCGTTAAATCCTAATATACCAAGAATAAACACTTGTTTCCCATTCCATAGTGGATATGGAATCATTACCTATTTCCCACAATGGATTAAGCAAATCGGTCTGTTTCCCATGGTAGATCTAGAACATCAGCTTATTTTCCATCATTATGTCATGATATATACAACTATACCCAATTAATTATATGGAGATATAGGTCCTAAAAATCCATGAATATAATTTGATCATCATCCTTGGTCATAACATAACCACCAACCTTGTTTATAACATAACCACCAACACATAATGAAAAACATACATATGTCTACCACAAGATCATAAAATAATAATCATAGAATAAACCATATAAATAAAATGGGTTCCACAAACATTTCATCACTTCAAAAATCATAGAAAGGAAATGGTTTTTATATTCATTTCATCATAACATTACCGATAAAAGTTAAATAGGTTTCATTATCTTCTTATCAATTCAAAAATGCATATCTCATGGGAAAGAAACATGTTTCCCAAAATTTTTTTCATCATAATCATAAACCATCCAGAGAAGTGATAATGATGGAATCATTGGATGATATCCTCAATAAAGATAAGGTAACATGAAAGGATGTTATCTTATATGGAAAATGATTTTGAAAAATCACTTGGAATATTTCTTGAGGAAAACAATCTTTCCACTTTAAAAATTATCTTTTTAAATATAAAATTTCACATAATAATGTCAAAATACTTGTTTTGAAAATAATTTTTTTGAAATTATAAATTAATATTTAAAAAATTTAGTTTTTATTAAGGTGGTAAATACCATTAATTCCTTATATGTTAAAATGAATATTCCCTTCACATTTTCAGTAACATCCAAAAGGGTCTTGTTTTAAAAAATACATGAAGATTCCATTTAATTTTTTTTGTAAAAAGTAATATATGGGTGAAAACCTATTTTAAAAATCATTGTATAATAGTAAAATTTATTTAATACTTCTTTAGAAATCATGGACATGAAATAAAAATTGTTTTTAATCGAAGAGATAAATAAATTACATTTTTTCTTTAAAAAAATTATTTTGAAATAATGTGTACGAAAAGAAATGAAAATGAAAGAAAAACAAGCAATTTAACTAAATAATCATAGAATAATATATTTCATGAGTTTCTTGATAGGTATGTCATAGTATTTCATCATTGGAAACTTAATAATAAATAATTATGATAAATAATGAGATTATAACATAAAAGCTTTTCCACTTTGGTAACTTTTGAATCATAGGACTCATAAAAGAAAGAATATTACATAGATAATTGTATCCATTAATTAAAATAAAAAGAGTCATAAAATAAATTTATGGTCAGTTAATACACCACAAAAAATAAATGAGTGGTGAATATGACTAATGTCTCCTAGAAATAAAAAAAGAATAGTAATCCCTTACCTTAAGTCTTGACTTACTTAGTAGATGTTTGAAACACATGCTTAATTAACATAAGATTACTATACATCTATTAAATAACCATAATAATATTTATCATACTATATATAATTTAATTATGACCTTTTGTTACCCATTTATTAATAATTCCTTGTTAAAATCACATTTCAGGTAAAAAAATGCTTCATTTTTCATATATGTTTTCATTTTTTATTTTTGGTCCTTTTACTTTGATAATGGTTCCATAATCTCTAAAATGTTAATTTCACAAACTAGCCCAAGATTCTATTTGACCTGACACTGGACCCAAACTAAGACAATCCCCAAAGGGAATTCTCAATCCCCACGGGCTAGAAACTAATGGTGGGAATAAAAATAATCAAATAAGAATGATTTAACTGTAAAAAACAGGGCCAATAACCAAATCGAACACATAAAACAGATAAAAAAGACTAAACATTAATAAATACATAGATGATCAAAATACAAAAAATACTAAACATATCCAAAACTGAATAAAGAACTAAAAGTGAACCATGATAACATGATCTCCACCTAACATCTTGGTCACCACACAAAACAAGAACAACCCTCTCCAATGGAAAACCAAACTAGAAACTAAAACCAAAAAATAGATCTAGTTTACCAATGTAGAGTTGCACAAGTAGGATGTGAGATTAATAATCTTAGTAGATAATAACCATAGATTCCATGCATTTCTTTTCCCAAAACATTCCACAAAGGCTAATTTAAAATACATATTGAATTTAGGCTTTTAAACATTTTAATCAACCGATCATAGATTCCCACAGAATTACTTTTTAAAACAACAAACATAGCTTTTATTTCTAAAAATGGTTTCACTTTCCAAAACCAAATTCAAAAACCCAATTCAAAAACCCAAAACCAAATAATAAAGAGGGATATTATGAAAACCAATGGAAATAGAACAAACAAGAAAAACTCTATAAAAATTGTAGAAATACAAGTAGACATACACTGATGAAACTGGTAACTAAGAAAAATATAAATAACTAGGAAAAAACATATAGATAGTAATGGGTATTTCCTAAACATATCTAGAGTAAATCCATGGATATACTTAGTTCAAAGTCACCTACCAAAAAATGGTGCAGCTCCACAGTCAATAACCAAATGGCCACTCTAAACTAGAAAATCCAATGGAAGGTCCCTCCCAGCCTCTCAAAAAATCTAGGGGGGCACCAACCAATATAATCAGGGTTAAAAATAAACCACCACTAGAACCTCTAAATGAAACATGGGAATACCATGACAATAGTACACGGTGAGTAGGAAGGTCCTTACTTAGATGGCTCAAAGAAACCCACATAAATCGTGGTTCCCTAGACAAAACACCAACACCACCTATGTGATTGTCCTATCCTTTGTGAATCTTCATTAGAGGTACCCATCTCAAAATAAGCTATTCACAAGTGCTAATCAGGCCGTCACATTATTTCAGTATAAAAAACTGCTTTCCCAAACATCACAAGGCACCAATCGGGCCTTCACATAACTTCACATCAACACCAACTTTTCCAAGACAACAAAAAGTTCAATCCATGGATTTAACATTTCCAATCAAAATAAATTTACAAATCTATTTCTACCCCATTACAAGAGTCAATATAATACACCACTATTTCATGCACAATGAAAAACAATCCTTTACATTTCAAATCCAAAACCATTCCCAAGAATAGGTGAAAACATGAAAGAACATGAAGTGTTACAAATGTGCCTTTAACACAACTCAGTTACCAAATATGTCTTAAACTTCCAAATGGGTCTAGATACCAATTCTTCACCAAACCGTATATCAAAATTCAAATGGTCAAAGATTCCAAAAATACACCTGTAATGACATTTAAATTCATATGAAACACCAAACCACCATTTAAAAATATAGGAAACATTTTTTTTGGAAAAGAAATAGGGAAGGGAGGAGAAGAAATTGAAAAAACATTGTTCAAGGAAATTTTTTTTATCAAGTTTCCAAACGGGCCTCAAAAATACATAAACATCCAACACATTTCCAAAAGAATCCAACACATCATTTACAAATCCCAAACCGATTAAAAATTTATTTATGAAAACCCAAACCAACATTCAATGACACTATTCAAGTATCCATAAAATCACCCAAAAACCATTTTTGAAGAAACATCACTTGATTTTAAACCAACACAACAAGTAACACATAAGAGTCACGACATAAAAGTCACAAATTTAAACATACAAAAAAAAATCAAAATCCAACCATATTACCAAAACATAACCAAGGAAAACCACAACCCAAAACACCCGATTTCACTTTAAAATATCAGTTGACATTTTATCAAACACATTTCATGCATTAAAATATTTTCATAATTAAATAAACACTTTGGAAACAATATATCACCCATTTTATATCATGAAAAATCATAATAATTTATACTAAAAAATCCCAAGGAATATTATAACATTTTGAAATCATTCAATGAAAGCTCATGTGTCTACAGAATGTTCCAGAAAGTAATTAGATAAAAACACCAACCTTAATGGAGTGTGAATGTGAAGAAACTTCTAGATAAGGAAGAAAAAATCCAAATAGGCAATCCTCATACCCTAACATCAAAGAAAAACAACCAAAAATATAAACCCCTACTTCTAGGGTTCATAAAAGAGAGATACCACTAATGAAAAACCAAGGAACAAAGAGTGGAGGGAGAAGAGAAGAGTAAATTGGCCTAAAACTCAAAAAATATTACCAGGGGAAATTCAAGGATATTTAATGGTGGAAGGGGAGAAAAAGAAGAGGATTTTATAGAGTCCCATGGTGAACCTAGGTAGAATAAGGTAGTAGAATCCTAAAATAGGGTTAAAACAAGGAAGGGTAGAAAGAGGATTTTTTTATTCATTTTTAAGGACCTGGGTAGCTCTCATGGTTTGGTCACACGATTTGAAAGACCACACATCAACTATGTGCACTCTATGGGAGAGGAGGGAACCCCACACATGAAAGAAACATGGTCTCCCAAACCATTTTCCAACCATTATAAATGAAACTCTTTAAACTATTGAACCATGTACATGTCGGCTGTAAGGTTTCCTCTAACCATGCATATGTCATGGACCATGTCCCAGACACCAACCCTCAAGATGCAAAATTTCCTCCTAATCTTGCATAGTGTTTCCTAATACATGATGAAACCATGAAGTGAAACTATAAAATAGAAAGTTAAAATAAAAACAACCCATTTCTTTAAAGGATGCACAGTTAACTGTTAAAACATGCACTCAAACTATGCATAATCCAAAAAGCTACCTAAAACCCCAAAACTCAAAAATCCAAACTGGGAACTCAACCCAAACCCTAAATAAAAGAACAAAATACTAGAAAGGATTAAAAAAATAGAAATTACAAGATCATAGTGTGAAATTTAACCATTATCGAAATTTCATATATATCATTATATATGTATTTTAGTACTCTATTAATGTTAGATATAGAAAATGTATTACACTGTTCATAGAGACGATAGTCACACATATGCTGAATGTTGTTACCATTTTATCAAAATATAAAATAAAAGAAAATTAACTAATATATAAAATTCATAGAATCATTTTTATATCATATATATCAAATATTTTCATTAAATATATCTTTATTTCCTTCCATGTAAATCATAAGTGAATAATAAATCAGATCACTTCTCAAGGAAGTAGTCCACCCTACAGAGGAGTGATGTTATCACATTCCCACATAATGAAAGGTACTAAGGTATATGTGATATTATAATTATATAAGTATATTTATATTATAAATATTTTTTCAATATGTTAAATACCTCATTGAATACATTTGTGAGAGGAGGTGATTGGACACAAATTACGTCGATTAGTGAGGTGTTGGTCTGTTGTACACATGATCAATGTTTTTGTTTCCCACTTAATGGAAGAGGAGATAGATGAAGGTAATTCCATGAAAATAATAACATATCGATATATGGGATATAATTATTTTATTATATCAACCTGTTTCAAGAATAGTTTGAGGATTTAGAGGAAGATATAAAATGAAAAATCATGGTTAAATACTACAACACTTTTTTGGAGAACCCCATTAAGTTTACACTTAATTAATTTTTAGGAGAGTTTTATAGTCAAAATAAGGCCTCTTAGAAGTTGGAAGGTAATAAAATAATTAATATGGTTAGGTATTGGATGAAAAAAGGTGTTTTGGAAGTATGAATATGAGATGATAGGGGGTGACCTTTTATAAGTGGGGGAGAGGAGACACTTTGAAAATAAAAAATTGTGCTGTTGTTTTAAACATGCCAAAAGGCTCAAAAAATGGATAATTGTTGAACCTTATATGAGATAATGTCAAAATATATCCATAAAATAGGATTTGGACATTTTTTTAGGTTATTTATCCCTTATCATTTTAGTCTAACCCCTGGTAAACCTGTTTTAACCATAACCATTGTAATTAATTTTTACCATTTTTACTATTTATTTTGAGAAAAAATTAATTTTAAATTATTATATAATATTAATTTTTATTACTGAAAATTTTGAATAATTGTTTTTGAAATTTATTTCACAAAATTGAAAAAAACATTAAAATTAAACCCTTAGACGTGATGAAAATGAAGTTTTCCAAAGAGAAGGTTTTTATTAGTATAAAATGTTTTATTATCAAAATTCAGTATGAAATTTATTACAATAAACAAAATTGGATTAATAGATATATAATTTAACTAATTTTATTTTTAAAACATCATATAATAAAATGAAGCCTATAAATTCTTTGAATAAAAACCAGTTTTTAAAAAAAATCAGTATTTTTTTACTATTCATCGAAAATTTATTTTTTTAGAAAATTCTAAAAAAAATTCTTTCATATATAATTTTCACAAGTATATTTCAAAAATGATATTTTTTCCAAATAAAATTATTATAATTATAAAAAATTACTTTTATTATTTGTTAACAAAAAGTAATAAAAACATTTTTTTTTGAGAAAATAATATTTTCGAAACATATAAACAAATTTAGGAAAATTGAGTATATTTTTACCAATAGGATTTGTTTATATAAAATATAATTCTTAATATTTAAAATGTGGTTATTCGTATTCATACCATCAAGTTTAGATATTTTTTTTAATGTTTATCATTAAATAATAATATATATAGTGTATAGTGGTTCGTTAAAACTTGATATTGAATGGAATGCGGGCTATTGAAGAAACTAAATTTATTTAATAAAAAATATTTCATAAAATATAAGGGTGTTAAATTATAACCCCATAAAAATTAATTTTTACCTATAAATTATTAACTTTGGTTAAAAAATCTAAGGATACTTCTACCTCATTACATCCTCAAGTTCCCACGTGGCTTCTTCAAACTGGTGGTTTCACCATAAAGATTTTACTAGATGAGTGGTCTTGTTTCATATAAATTTCATTATATTATCTTGAACATCCCTTAGTTTTTCTTCATAATAAATATCAATCTCTAGTGGTATGAACTCTATGTTTATTACATGTAAATTATTAGGTATGTACTTCATCAGGAAGGATACATGGAACACATCATGGACTTCAGAGATGTTCAATGGAAGCACCAAGAGATAAAAAACCATCCCTAACAAATCAGGAATCTAAAAGGGGAAAATATAACTAGATATTTTCATTAAATTATTTCCAAATCTAATAACATTCTTCCATGTAAAAATTCATAGGAAAATATTCTCACCAACTTCAAACTCCATATCACGCTAATGATTTATAGCATAAATTTTATGTATACTCTGAGCTACCCTTTTGTGTTACAGAATGGAAATGACATTATATTATATTTATTCAGATAAATCATGTCCCAATATCTTTATTTCCTCAAATTCACCCCAACATGTTGGAGTTCTACACTTCTTTCTATAGAGTTATTCATAAGGATCTATCTGAATACTCGATTAAAAGATATTGTTGTAAGAAAACTCAACTAGAGGAAGGTGTTTATACTAAACACCTTTTAAATCCATAGAACATGATATTATAATATATTCTAGGGTTTTAATAGTACTATTATATGGACTATCTTAATGAGGATGATACACAACGTTGAAACTAATCTTAGTATCAAGAGCTTTCTGAAGACTTTTTGAAAACATTGAGGTAAACCTCAGATCCCAATCAAATATAATAAAACATGGTACTCAATGAAACCTTACCACTCTTTAAGGTATATAAAAGAAATATAATCTAGTGAGAAATTTTCTTTAATAGGGATTAAGTATGAAAAATTCCAAGGGCGATCAATGAGAACCCATATAACGTTATACTTCTTATGCATTTTGGGGAGTCCAATGAAAAAAATCCATGGTGATGTTTTCCCATTTACACACTTGTATGGGTAATAGTTATAAAATATCCTTATAATTTTGCCTCTAAGACTTAACTTGTTGACATACCAATCACTTAGATACAAAATCTCCAATATCACTCTTCCCGTTGACCCAATAGAAATACTCTATCACATAGGCTAGTTGTAGGCATTAGACGCTTGTCGTCCTTCAATTATGGATTCGAACCCTACAATCTTGTCAGATGTTGCATGTTGTTTATTTAAATTTTCAAGACCCTAAACATAAAATGCATAAATATTATGTCTTAAAAGAGTAATATTCATTACATAACATAATGATCCATTCTAGAATCATTTATGTCTAGTTCCTTGGGAAACATGGATTGGTAAACAACGGGTCCATAAGTGAGCTACGTCATCTCCCAATATGTTTTTTGAAACTATATACCTTCTTAGAAATATCATAAATAATTCCTTTTTTGATAAACTCAGTAAATTAATCATAATAAATAGTGACCTTATATTCTTAGTGAGGGTAAAAAAAGGTGATATCAACATATTATGAGCATAAGGGTATATTAAGATGAGAATAACATTTGAAAACTATACCTTTCATATAATAAATCATAAAGTTGACTCATGTAGTAAATATTATAAGTTCATAAGACACTAATAATAATGGAATGGAAGAACCTGAACTCCGAGAACATAAAATTGGTATAAGGTATATATTTGGTGCGTACACACAAGATTATAACATTTTGAACAAGTATAATTAGAAACAAGACCACTCATTAAGTTAAGGTTAAGAAATCAAGCCCTCACATAAACTTATAGAAATGAAACTAGGTCTATGTATAAAATTATGTAAATGAAATCTAGGTCCATACAAAACACTAAGAAAACGTAATTTGGTTCATTTATAACACTGTGAACACGTAATCACATTCATTCATAACATTGGGAACATGAAATCATGTTCACAAAAAAAATTAATCATGAGTTATCCATGTTTGCATAATTAATTAAAAAGAGGTATAGGTCTCAATTGTTACATAATTCATACATATCTATTCTATAAGATCATAAAACATTCTTTATAACTTAACCCATGTAAAGGGGATCTGGTTCCACAAACATTTTATTATTGTATAACCCATGGAAAAATGGGTTTTATAATAATCTTTTCATCATAATAACAATCCATCCATATAAATAATAAATATGGTATCATTAAATAATATACCTAGTAATTTTTAAGTGTGTCGAAGGATATCATCTTTCATGGAAAATGATTTTGAAAAATAACATTGAATATTTCTTGGGGAAAATAACCTTTCCACTTTGAAAAAAACTTTTAAAAATATAAAATTTTCAAAATAATTTTCTTTGAAAATAAAATTGGATACATATAAAGTTATATTTAAAAATATTGAGTGGTCATGATTCTACAAAATTTCATACACATTAAAACAAATATTCCATTCAGATTTATATTAAATGCTAATTAGGCCTTTTTTTGAAAACAAAATATTCCTTTTAAAACACATTGTAAAAATTAAAACATGGGTAAAAGTATTTAATAAATACATTAGGTAATGTTAAAAAAATTTATTTTTTAGAAGAAGTGGATATGGATGACTAAAGGTTTTTGACTCAAAGGAGAAATAGAGTTGGTTTTTCTTAGAAACATTTGTTAGAACTCTTGAATAAATAAAGAGAGGAAAATGAAAAGAAAAAAAATTAATTCACATAATATAACTATAGATGAATAAAATTCATTATTTTATTAAGATACAGATCATACTATTTAATCATCATAACCATAAACATAATCAATCCCAATAAACACTATGATTGTAAATTCAAACCCATACCACTTGTTGGAACTAACGGTATTATTTGATGGAAATGGAGTATAATTTTGGTTTATTGTCATTCCAGATTGGTTTTATAAATGATTTAGTTAGGAATGTGGTCTTGCAGATGAGTCTGAAAGTATTATTGAAGGTGGCACGGTTTCCCACTATTTTCAAAATATTTGGGCCTCAAAATAGGGAGTTTGTTTTTGGAAAATCGTGAGTTTCAGAAAAGGAATGATGGACCGCATACCATGTTACATTAATAGTTCATAGATCATGAAATATAGAATGTGTAATATTGAACTATGGAAAACATAGTGGGAATGATTTTTGTAATAGGAAATAGTATGAAAACCACTTAGGAGGAACGATTTGCGGGGAGGCCGGCGGTTCATGGAAGGAAAAAGGTTCACCGAATGGGGTGTTGTTCATGAAAATGAGGCAAAGTTTTGAGGAACATTGAAGTGTGTAATTTTTGTAAAAGATGGGTGATTTGGGTTGATGTGCATGGATAATGTTGGTATGATGACCACGTAGTGAATACGATTCACGGATGATGCACGATACATGGTAAAGGTAGTGTCGTATCAAAGATTTTTTCAATATCAGTTTAGCAGATTATGCAGTTCTATTTTCATATATAAGGAGCACTAATCCCCTCATTAGAGCGCGAGAATGAGATTAAAAATATGAGGAGGAGTTCGGTAAAGTCTAGAGTGGTTTGGGGAAAAAACCCCCACAAATGATACTTTGTTTAGAAATTTGGAAGGAATTTGGTGAAGTCTATAATGGTTTGTGGAAGATGGTTTGAAAAACACAATTTGTGGAAGATAGTTTGTGGAGGAGGAGTTATTCCATGAAGAAGAAGAGATATGAGGAAGTGGCATGCTGAAGTGGTACACAGAATCGGTGTACCGAAGCAGTATGCAAACATGTTTGGTGAAGGTAGTACATGGTCATGGTTTGTGGAGGTATTACGCGGAACACTCGTAGTACGTGGTGTTGTGCGGTACATGGAGGAAGAAAGGCAGTTCGTGGAGGACTATTTTTGGAATGAATAATAGGTAGAAAATTGTATTACATCTACAAGGGAAAACAATACTTCAACATAGTATCTATCTATAGTTGAGGATTCATGACTTAATTCCAATCCATTTAAGTGACCGTCAAGTCAATAAACTGAGTTCAGATTCTTCCCAATGAAATGATAAAGGGGGAGTTAATAGAAGTGACCCAAAGGATGCAGTGTGCTGTCCCTAAAACATTGTAATGGCAGTTTTACTGGCATAGAGTGGCTATGCTAAAATTTTGTATTCCACAACTAATGAAGATCAGTGGACTTTGGTATGACTGAAAACCTATCAACATATGATCCTTGGACATAGCCCTTAGTGTTGGTCCCAGTAAAATTGTTGTGTCCTCTCTTTGTATGTGATTTGTTTATTTTATTCACTTTCTCATCTGGCATGTTTAATAGGTTCCTACCAATATGGGAACAAGATTCACCAGTTTAAAAGAAAACATTGACACATTGGTTCACCCCTACCCTCTCAGGGTGTTCTAAGGTCATTTAAGTGGTATCAGAGCATAAAGGTTGCGGGTGTTAAATATTCCCTTCATTTTTACAATGGAGAATACAGTAAATGTCATAGGAGTACCCCTATTTGATGGAATAAACTTTTATATCTGGAAGACTAGAATGATATCTCATCTAATATCTCTTCAAATGAAAGTATTGTTTACTAGTGCATAAGGAATACAAGTCCCTAATTTAATTTAGATGTTTATGACTGATACATACAGAAAAATTCATGATGCAGATGAAAAAACATATAATACCCTCACCATAGCTATTTCTCATCAGATATATCTAAAGGTGATGAGATGTACATAAACAATGTTTATGTGGAAAAAAATAGAGAATATTTTTGATGCTGATAGAAAAGTGAAGGAGTCTAAACTAAAAGTTTTTCATAATAGGTTTGATGATATGAAGATGCATCTTGAAGAAAATGAATATACCTTTTTCAATCGAATTATTGAAGTTCATGGAGCAATACAAGAACTTGGTGAAGAAATCAAAGACATTAATATTGTAAATAAAATATTGATAAGACTTATACCTCTTTATAATGAAAAGGTATCAGCTCTTGAGGAAAGGTATCTTTCAAAACTTTCTCTGGATGGTCTACTAAGCATCATGGTGGCATATGAAATGAGATTCAACCCAAAAGATGGAACGACTTGTGTATGCAAGGAAATGAAATTCAAATCCATGAACAAACTTTAAATTTCTGGAGATAGTATTAATGAATATAATGAGGGAAAAAAATTATTTCTCCAATTTCCAAGAAATTCATGAAGGGAAAAGATAAATATGAAGGAAAGATACCTCTTGCTTGTTTTCATTATGGAAGAGTTGGGAACATTGCCTCTCGGTGAATAAGAAATTTTGAGGATGAAAAGGTGAGCTAGAGAAATGCAGAAGCCTCAGGAAATATTTTTCAAAATGGTAGAATTCATGTATGGTAAGAAACTGCAGATAATGTTTTTTTGTGAAAAAGAATAAGATGATAGTGAATTATTTGAGGAAGAATTCCCAGACTTTAAATCTAGAACCCATGCATCAATGATGGCTGTTGTTGAAAAATTAGAACCATTGGGAGATAAATCTATAGATAATCAGTTGACCACTAATGATGATATAAAGTATCAACATAAGTATGCTTTTGTTAAGATTTAGAATCAATGAAGAAATGAAAAAAGAGGAAAGAAATTTTGAAAGAGTCATAAGAATATCTTGATATACTAGATGCTAAAATTGATCAACTTGAGGATGTAGTAAAAGAAAATTCAACAACTTTTGAAAGGTTAGAAGATATTGTTGAACTAAATCTCAAAATTGAAGAACAAGCAATGGTCATTAATTACCATACCTGATGAATAGAATAGAAGTCCAAAACTTCTAAGGGACTTGATTAAGAAGTTGTTACTATTAGGAGTAAACTTAAAAGTGAATCAAGTCAAAAAGAAACAAATAAGAAAATTTAGTTTGGAAAATTATCAGATAATGAAGTGCTGGAGAGATAACCGTGGTTCTGATAGAGTTGAAAACGATCTGAATGATCAAAGACTTTAATGCATGGGAAAAATTGGAATTGGTTCTGATGATGAAACATTTAATTTTGGATATAAAACATTCCAAAATAAAGAAAAGATGAAATTAAGAGATATAATAAAGACTCTTGACGTCTAAACAAATAAAGTCTCAAATCAGACAGAAATGTGGACTAAAAACTATTCTTGTGTTTCCTAAGCTGATAGAAATTCAAACTATCCTCCTAAGGAAGTTGAAATGAGGATTAATAGAAGTTGAAAACATTTCCACTTATGAAATGTCAATTTTGTGTCTATATCAGCCATACCAGGTCATACTATGATGTGGAAAGGATCTATTTGAATGGGGAAGAGATAAGAAGTCAAAAAAAGAGAAATAATTCATATAATAATTCATATATAAGACATAGTTTCTATTGATATTATTTTAATTGTTATAACATTGTCTATAATGTTGTTGATTATCGGCAGAGGAATAGCAGGAACATTTCTTACAAGACCTAGAGACAAGTCAATACACGCCAACCAGACAGTGTTTCTCTTAAAAACAATTTCTATCCACCATAATAATAATATGAGTATGAAGAACCTTCTCATGTGGAATAGAGATTTGAAATTCCATCCTTATCCTTCACTCAATATAATAATTCATGGAAGGAAAAGAAGAAAATTGAAGAATCCAACCTTGCAAAAGTAGCTCTTAATGCTACCATGAATAGTACATGGATTATTGATAGTGGATTCTCATCCCATATGATGGGAAATGCAGAGCTATTCAAAAATATCAAGAAAATGTTGATGGAATAACAATATTTGGTATTGATGATGATTTAAAGATCAAAGTCTTTGTAAGTACTGAACTAGCCAATGGTGAGATGAAGAAGACCAGAGTTCTTTATGTGGATGGGTTGTGTCATAATCTCCTGAGTGTGAACCAACTCTATGACTCAAGACTTATGGTAAAATTCAATCAAAAGGGGTGCACTATAAAATAAAAAATAGGTAATTCCATCATGAAGGTATTCAAAAAAAATAGAAACTTATATAAGGTTTATAGTCAAGAGAAAATTTGTTACATCAAAGCTGAAGAATAGAATAACTTATGGAACCGAAGGTTGACACACATAAAAAAAGATATGGAAATGATATATAAATTGAATATTGTCATGGATATACCAAATCTGAAGCATTAATGAGAGAAGGATTATGATTCTTGCATGTGAGGAAATTTGTTGTGTAGTTCATATAATTCAAAGAAGAAAAGAGAATCAAATCTTCTTGATCTAATTCATACCGATGTATGTGGTACGATAAATGTTGATGGAACATATAAATTAAAGGTACTGTGTAATTTTCATTGATTATTATAGTAGAATTTCTTGTGTGATGGTTATACACAGGAAATGATAAGTGTTAGATTGCATGAAAATTTACCACAGAATTACTGAGAATGATACTTGACAGACAATAAAAGTTTTTCGGTCTAATAATGGATTGTAATTTACATCCATTGAGTTTGGAAATTACTTGGATAATCATGGAATAAAACATGAGGTGGATATTGTGATAACTCTATAGAAAAATTGAGTTGTTGAGCACTAGAATCAACAACTGAATTGTATGGTCATAACTATACTGATTGAGATTTGTATCACTCGCCATTACTAGAAAGTGATTGTTCAAGAAAAAATTTATATCCAAAACCAAATGAGTCTTTATATGGGCGAAACAAAGACACCATATGAGTTATTTGATAGAAGGAATCCCTATTTGAAGTATTTTATCATTTTCATAAGTAAATGATTTTTCCTAAACAAAGAATTAAATCAAGTCATGTATTATTATTCTACAGATGAAAAAATATTCCTCAGATATTCAATGAGTAGAAAAGCCTACAAATAATTCAATAGAAATCATGGAAAAATTGTGGAAAGCAGTGTTGTGAAGATCATTGAAGATAAAACTAAAAATGCCTCAAGAAATTAACCTATTGATGTGATAGAAGATGATGAATAATGTGGACATGGAATAGATCCAAATACAGAATTAGATGAAGGCATGAAAAATATCCAAGAGTCACATTATGATGTTGAATCAGAAGAAGAGTCGGAAGAAGAAACTATGGATATAAAAAAATATCATAAACCTCACATGAGAAATCGAAGAGAAGAAATTGATCAATCTAATATTATAAGGGATTGGAATTCTCCCACAAAGACATGGAGAATAGGGAATAATTAAAAATCTTCATTCATATTAGTTATAGAACCATCATAATTTAAAGAAGTTGTAAAGGATAAATCAATGGTTAAATCCACAAATGAAGAGTTAGATTAGATCTATAAGAACCAAACATGGGGTCAAGTTAAAAGAACCAAAAATCACAATGCGATTGGTATGAAGTGGATTTTTAAAAATAAATTTAATAATCATGGGAATGTTATAAGAAATAAGGAATGAATAGTTTGAAAAGGCTATTTATGGATTGAAGGTGTTGATGTTGAAGAAAAATATTCTCTTATGGATACACCAGAGTCAATTAGACTATTTCATTCGATGAAAATTCAAATTGGACACAAAGTATATCAAATGGATGTCAAAAAAGATGTATGAGACAGTTTTATTGAAAAAGAAGTTTACAAAGAACAACGAGTGAGTTTTCTACTTGGTAATAATGAAATGAAGGTATGTAGATTAAAGAAGGTACTCTATGAATTGAAGTAAGAACCATGATTATGGTATTCCTAACTAATTTATTATCTATAGAAGCTTGAATTTAAAATAAGAGAAGTGGATCCAAATCTCTATGTGAATAATTCTTAGAAAGATCAATTCATGGTACTGATTTATGTAGGTGATATTATATTTGGTGGAAGAAGGTAGGGATTAGTGAATGAATTTTCTAATAACATGAAATCAGAATTTGAAATGTCTATTATTGGTGAAATCACATAATTCTTTGGGATAAAATTCATTTAAAGGAAATACTACACTTTCATTTCCTAAGAAAAGTATGAAAAAGAGTTGCTGAGTAAATTCAATACGCATGATTCCAAACCAATTTCAACTCTAATTTCGGTTGGGACAAAACTGGGAAAGCATAAGTACATGACATCTGAAAATCCCATAATGTATAGGAGAATCATTAGATGCTTATTTTACATGAATGTGACATGGAAAAATATTGTCTTTGCAACATGTTTTGTAGACCTATTTCAAATTAATTTTAAGGAAGAACATATATAAGTATTGAAATTAATCACGAAGTACATTCAAGGTAATCAAAATTACGGATTATACATTGCTACATGAAGAGACAATGAAATTTCAACATTTTTTGATGTTGAATGAGATGGAGATGTGGTGGATAGTAAATCCATAAGTGGTGGAGAATTATTTGTTTTCATGAAATGTGTGGGTTAGTTGAGTAAGAAACCAGAATGTACTTATCTTAGTACTGCTGAAGGTGAGAATATCTCCAATACAAATGCTTTCAGTCATCTACTATGGATGAAGTAGCAACTAACTAATATTGGTGATGAGGTGAAACAACAAACAGTGATTCACTATGATAATAAGGGTGAAAATGATCTTATGAATAATTTTGTTCAATATTCTCATACAAAACACATTGAAATTAAATATCACTTCATCAAAGAAAAAGTCAAACCGGACATGATTAAAATAGATCATGTTTGAAATGACGATCAAGTTGCTGACATACTGACCAAGCCACTTTCAACACATCTGTTTCAGAAGCATCTGTTAAACCATGGTCTTCAACCACCTCCTAGTGCATGAGGAGGTCAAGAAGGTTCCCCTCCCCCTAGTTGTGGTAACTATTTTAATCTGTTTGATGATATTTTTCAAGTTTATGGGGGAGATACGATCTACGGGAGTGTGATTTAAGATCTACATGTGAAATGTGTGATTGTTTGGGTTTATTTCCAATGGGAGAGAATGGATAAATTTTAAATTATTAAATATAATAATGAATAATGTATAATGGAGATGAATGAATTTTTTTCTAGTTATATGAGAAATTCAATGAGATACAATTGGAGAAAATAAGAATGGAGAAAAAAATTTGTATTATGAGCAAACAGTTAGAGCTGAGCTTCAACATCTTTAATCATTCCAAGACATGCGAAACCAATTCATTCTCTTATTGTTTTTTTCACTGAGATTTTCTCACATAGACATAGAGTGTTGGATGATTTTTCTCACATATCATGTTTTGATTTCATCTGGTGCTTTATTGAATTTATCAATGGATTAGCAACAAAATAAAAGGGGGGAGATTATTGGAACCAAAGATGTTCTTTGCTGAAAATGAAGTATGGTTTGTGTTCCTTTTCAATCCAGATTGGGTTGATCAAGGAATTTGTAAGGAATGTGGTCTTACAGTACAATTTGAAAGTATTAATGAAGGTAGTGTGGCTTCATAGTGTTTGATAAATTTTTGTACCTAAAAATTGGTAGATTATTGTGGTCAAAGGGTGAGTTTTGGAAGAGGAATGGTGGACCCAAAAAAATGTTATGAAAATAGTTCACAGATCATAATATACGGTATACAAAATGGAAAAATATAAAACTCAGAGTAGGAACAATTTGAAGAAAAAAAAACATTACACAGACTACGTATAAGGAATGGTTTGCAGAGAAAAGGAGGTTTGTGGTAATGTTGGCGGTTCATAGAAGGAAATATGTTTGCAGGATAGGGTTGAATTCACGAAAATGAGGGAGAGTTTTAAAGAACCGTGAAGGGTGTCATTTTCAGAAGTGAGGTGGTGATTTGTCCCTCTGTGTAGGGAGAATGTCATTATACGAACTGTGTAGGGAATATAGTTCACAAGAGACACACAGTACATGTTAAAGGAGGTTACATATCAATGATTTTCTAAATATTAGTTTAGTGGATTATATGGATATATTTTCTTATATAAAGAGCACTAATAACTTAATTATAGCATGAGAATGAGATTAAAATTCCAGGGAGGAATTCAGTGATGTCTAGAGTGGTTCTTAGGAAGACAACCCCACAAAGGAGTCTTCGTTTCTAAATTAGAAAGGAATTCTCTGAATTCCATAATGTTTTGCAGGAGATGGTTTGAAAAACATGATTCATAGAATACAATTCACAGATGATAGTTCACAATGGAGGAGTTGATCTATGAAGATAAGGCAGTAAATGAAAGCGGTATGGGGAAGTAGTGTGCAGAAGTAGTATACGGATGCCATTTGGGAAGGTAGTATGCAGTCTAGATTTGCAAAGGTAGTATGCATAGCACTTGCAGTACACGGTGTAGTGTGGTACATGGAGGAAGAAGTCCAGTTCTTGGAGGACTAGTTTGTGAACGAACAGTACATGAAAAATAAGATTACATCTATAGGAGAAAATGACTTCAACAGAGAACCGATCTATAGTTTAGGATGCATGATTTAATTCCAACCCACTGAAGTGACCTTCATGCCGATAAAATGAGTTCAGATTCTACACAATGTAATGAGAAATGGGGAGTCAGTGGAAGTGATTCGGGGGATGCACTATGCTATCCATAAAACCTTGTAAATTCAGTTCACCTGGAATAGAGTGACTGTGATATAATTTTTTACTCCACAACTAGTGAATATTAGTGGAATTTGGTATGACTGAAAACCTATCGGCATATGCTCCTTGGATGTATCCCGTAGTGGTGAACCAAGTAAAGTTGTTGTGTGCTCACTTTTCATGTGATTGTTTGTTCTCTAAACTTTTTCATCAGATAGGTTTAATAGGATCCTACCAATGTGGGAACAAGAACCATCAGGTTAAAAGAAAAAAATGACACCATGATTCACCACTACCGTCTTAGGGTGTTTTGGGATCCTTCACCACTTTGGAGACTTTTGAATCATAAGCCCTATTAAAGAATAAAATAAACTGAATCATTATATATAATGAATATGAGATTTATGACATAACATGTCAAAGGGTAAGTATATACACCTCATAAATAAATATATGTGCATAACAAAACATATGTTTCAAAGAAGGAAAATTGAGACCAAAATCCCTTACCGATTTAGTAACATTAAAACCCTAAACCCCATGAAAGATAGATAATAAAATAGATATGAAAATTTAAATAATTTTTAGGATAATAATTATAAAATACATTCATGGGTAGTATATAAGAAACATAAATTAAATTGGTGGTGAATATTCCATGTGTTCCATGAAAGGAAAAGAGAGAGACCAAAACCCCTTACTGATTTGGTAACTTTTGAATCATAAGTCCCAATAAAGGTTAAAATAAAATGAAACATTAAATAAAATAAATAGAATAATATTAATAATATAAAATATAACATAAGTGGCATATATACCTCATAATAGAAAATAGTTTTATAACACAACATATGTGTCAAAGAAAGCATATTGAGATTAAAACCCCTCACCGATTTGGTAACATTTCAACATTAAACATGATGAAATAGAGACCATAAAATGGATATGTAAAACCAAATAATTTTAAGTGTAGGAATAATAAAATAAATTCATGGAAAGTATATACACCACATAAAATAAATATATAGTGAATTTGGAATGTGTCTCACAGAAGTAAAAAGTGAGACGAAAATCCATTATCGATTTCTTAACTTTTGAATCGCAATACCCATTAAAGAATAAGAAAAAATGAAACATTAAATATAAATAATATAAGGATATACATGATATAAAATTTCGAAGGTAAAATATATACTTGTCAAAAAGTAAAATAGTTTCTTAATATAACATATGTCTCAATAAAGAAAAGTGAGTGGAAATTTATTTATGGTTTGGTAACTTTTTAACCTTAAAACCTATGAAAGAGATATCCTAAAATATATATTTAAATCTCAATTATATAAAGTATAAATATCATAAAATATAATCATGGTAATTATATATACCACATAAAATAAATATGGGGTGAATATTACATGTGTCTCACAAAAGTAGAAAGCGAGATGAAATTTCCTTACTGTACGTCTCGACTTCTTCTGTACACATTTGAACCTATGTACAATAAATATATGTTTATTATAAATATTTTAAAATTAAATATATATATATCACACCATATATTATTTTTTATGATCTTTTCATAATCTTTTTATTTACATTTCATGTTAAAATTACGTTTTTTAACAAGTACGTTTTTTGTGTATATTTGTTTTATTAGTACAATTAATTTGATCATGGTTACATAATATCTATAATTTTAGACATAATATAAATATTAAAAATATTAATTATAATTTTATTTATATTATTCTTGAAAATTTAGAGATACAAAATGAAATATATCATTTATAGAGACAGTTGGTTGTACGTACACATGAACGCTATTTCTATTTTCTCAATGGACGATATGAAAGAAATAAAAATAATATATTAACACTAAAAAATAATTTTTATGTCACATATATCACATATATTCATTAATTTACCCTTATTAAATTGCTTGAAAAGTGGTAATTGAAAATGAACCACATCACTACGTGAGGAGGTAGTCCGTTGTACACATGAATAACGTTATTCTATCCACCATGCAATAAAAATTAGGATGTTATATGTGACATCATAATTTAAAAATTATATTCATGTTATAAATAGCATATATATATATACACATAATAACCATATTCATATCTAACCATGATAGCTGTTAATGAAAAATGTTTCACATTAGACCGTGAGGAAATAACCCACCGTATACATAAGAGACATTATCGTTTCCTATTTGAGGGAAGAAGAGATGGTTGTAGGTCATTACACAAACATAAAAACATCTCAGAATATGGAAGATACTGAAGTAATTATATAATTTTAGTTTAATAATAATTGAAGGAGGTGGAGGAATAAATTAAATAAAATGTTCAGTTAGGGATAATACCTTTTCTTTGGAGAATTTCATCACTATGGTATAAACAAATGAGGATACTTATACCCAATTAATTCCCCAAGTTCCCACATTACTTCCACAAACTAGTGGTTGCAACTGAAATCTTTGACTATATAAGTGGTCCTATTTCATAAAAATTTCTCAATAATATCCATAATATCTACTAATTATTCCTCATAAGAAACACCGGGCTCCATCGACACAACCTTTGAGTTTTGTACATGTTAAGTATCAGGTATTTACTTTTTAAAGAGAGATACATGGAACAAATCATGGATTTAAGAGAGGTTTAATGGATTAACCAAGTGATAAACTATGGATTTGATAAGATCTATAATTTCAAAGGTATCCACATATATATGGATTAGTTTCCCTTTATTCTTAAATCTCAAAAACTTCTTTGTTGGAGAAATTCTTAGAGACACATTATCACCAACTTTAAATTCCGGTCTACAATAATGATTATCAGTATAACTTTTCTGCTCACTTCATACCACCTTTATGTATTTTTAATGACTCTAAAATTCTATTCCATTTCTTTAGATATCTTAGGTCCCAATAAATTTATTTCTCCAACTTTATTTCAGTACATTAGAAATATACACTTATTTTAATAAAAGGCCTCATAAAGACCCATCTGAATGCTCGAATGGGTGCTATTATTGTCAGAAAACACCACTTGAGGAATGTGTTGACCACAAAAACATTTTAAATCGATATAAAAATACATTAAAATATCTTCTAGAGTTTCAATTATTCTCTCATAATGAATATCTATATGAGGATGATACACAATGTGGAAACAAAAATCTATATTAAGAGCTTAATGAATAATTTTCCAAAAATTTGAGGTAAAATTCAGATCCCGATTAGATAAAATTTAATGTGGTACTACATGAAACCTTAAAACTTCCTTAATGTAATTCTATAAATAATATCTATAGAGAAATATTATTTGATAGTAATGAATTGTGCTTACTTTATGAGGTGATTGAAAAGACCCTATAATTACCTCAATATCAAAGAGAAGATAAAACCTAAATGCTAGTTGTATATTTAATCATATTTCCAAATTTTGTAATGGAATTATTTCTTGAATAAATTTTTAGCTAAATTATATAAAAAAAGGGTTTTGTTACCATAAATATCTCTTAAAATATCCTTAATCTCAGTAAACTCCCATCACAAAAAAACCTCAAAAGTGGTGTCAATTAATTTGAACTTATGATCAACCACAAACTCATAAAAACATGATGGTATCCATATCCTTCAAGTTAATCTTACATGGAGGCATAAAAAATTAAAAAATTTAACTCACCCTTTATTCCATGAATAAGCTCTTATCTCATAAAAAACACTTTCATTAGAAGTTTGGGTTCATTCTTATTCTGATAGAATATAAAATGTGATTTCATTATTCCAAAATACATGGAGAGGGAGATAATCAGTTAAATTTGAATAAAGTAAGAACAATAATATTTTAATAGGTATCATTGATACAAAATAAAACATGAAATTACCAAATAAAGAGGGGATTATAATATTCCCTAATTATCATGATTCACTTCATCCATTGTGATTGCATAGGATTTACCTTTATCCATTGTCTTTATAGGTTGTTTTGGATTATCATACACATTGGACCTTAGATTGGGGAATTGATTTGCATAATTCCAAAAATACTTTCACTTGAAACACTATAGTGTGGGTGGTTAATTCTATTGAGATATCTCTATATTAAACTCATTGAATGGACTCTTCATATCACCTATACATTCTTTCTCTCAATGCTAAGGATCCCTGCATATTTAACACCCTATTGTTACTTTTAGGAATTCACCTGAGTGCTTCTTACAATAATTATAGCATATAGGTGACTAAAATTTATTTCCTCCATGTGATTTATTAGAATTTTCATGATATTATATCTTAATTTTCTTATCAAAACCATGGTAATGGTCTGAATCTATAATTTCCATTTATACTATTAGTGTACATGGAATGAATTATTTGTTGCTACTAAAGTCTCTTATAGAAAACATATTTTTAAGACATGGTCATAATCCACTAAATTATAGATCAATTTTTTCCTTTTGGTTTGATGATTAAATTAGAAGCATACCATGAAAGTATTTTAAAATTAGCATCAAAGGTACCAATAGATTCACCATCCTTCTATCTGAGATCAAAAAATTCATTCTCCATCCTTATTTATATGATAATAAGAAATTAATTACTAAAAACATCCTCTTAAACTCATCCCATTTCATGGATTAAATTAACACATCTTGAATCATATTCATAATAAGGTTGTACCTTTTATCAGCTTCATCTTCCAAATAATAGACAACAAAAATGACATTTTCATTCTATAAACACTGGAGAATGGAAAATATATTTTAGTGGTATCAATACATTGATCTGAAACTAATTGATCAGTATAACCATTAAAAAAAGTGTGGGATTGTCTCATGATGGACTCAATAGAACATTTTTACCTCCTTTTCTCATTTTTATGTTAAAAAATATTCATATCTTGAGATATTTTTGTGAGCATAGAAATGGGATTTATTATTATATATCCCATCACATTTAATTTCTCAAGAGGAAAGTAATTTTATTTTACATTTCATTCATCATTAATATGGTTCTTTCAAGTTTCATCCATTTAAAAAAACTGTAAAATATAGTGTGATGAATACTAATCATAGTGGAAATTCACATAAACCTGAAAAATTAAGCATAGTATTTCTAAATCAGGACACCTTATTTTCAGTATATGAAAGCTTAGGCATAAACTAAGTCATTAAATTTAATTATTAAAATCCTTCATGATGGTTTATAAAGACTTTGTGAATTTAAAAAACATTCCCCCCTAGGGGGGTAAAACTAGCTGTGTAGTAGGGATCATTTTCTTGAACAAGGTGAAGATGGATTCTAGATAAATATGGGCTTTTTGGAGTTATTACCCCTATGTACCTCTGTGTTAGAGCCACATACACTTGTATTATCTAGATAGGGATGTAATTTCTTGGAAACCACTCACTCTATGACTTAACAAAAGTACATGAAATTTTCTTATACTTTGAATCATCTATAAGAGAAAACATAGACATATCCCGAGAAATATACTTAGAAATACACCTAGGGATATCATTAAAGTCTTCTCATCCTAGTTTCCAAAGGATAACTAAAACATTCTCAGATACCAAATTTAAAGACCCTAAACTTTTAATACATATATTTTACATATTAATAGAATAATATTCATTAAAAACATAATGATACATGCTAAAATCATTTAGGTCTAGTTTATTTCAAAATCATGAACCATAAACAACTAGTCTATCAGTAAGCTATGTAATATCCCACTATGTTCTTCATAACTATCACCCATATTAGAAACATCATAGAAAATAAAATTCATTATAACTTGGGGAAAATAAACATAATAACGGGTGATACCGTATGCTTAATAAGGATAGAAAATGGAGATATCGATATATCATGTGAAGAAGGGTATGAGAACATGAGAATAAAATTTGAAAACCAAACACTATATATCCTACATCATAATCTCGAGTCATGGAATAACTCTTGATAGTTAATAATACATGAATCATAATGGAATTATATAACATGAAATATGAGAATATAATATTGGCATACGATATAGATTTGTGGAATACACATAATATTATAACATTATGAACATATATAATTAGAAATAGGTTCACTAATTAAGTTAAGAACATGAAATAAGGACCTTATATAAACATCTGTACATAAAACCAATTCCACACATATCCTTATAGACATGAAATAAAGGTCCATTCATAAAAATATGAATATGTAATCAGGTTCACACATAACATTGTGAACATGTAGTAAGGTTTACGCATAACACTCTAAACATGTAATCAAGTTCACAAATAACATATTTACTCATGAGTTATCCATGTTTACCCAATTCATTGTAGGGATGTATAGTTTCCACATATAAAATAATCAATACTCTTATGTTCAATAATATCATAAAATATTCATCATAACATAACTTATGAAAATGGGTTCTGGTTCCATAAATATTTGATTATAATATAGCTCATGGAAAGAAACAGGTTTTATAATAATATTATAATAATAATAAACTATCTAGAGAACGTATAATGATGGTATCATTAGATTATATCCCCATTAAGTATTAGGTATATCAAAGGATGTCACCATAGTAGTAAAATGATTTTTAAAAATCACTTAGATCATTTCTTGATGAAAATAAAAATTTTGATTTGAAAAACACATTTAAAAGATTTTTTTGAAAATTATTTTCTTTGAAAATAACTTTAGAAATATATGAAGTAATATTTTCAAACACGGAGTGTCCATTATAGAATAAAATTCCATACATGTTAAAATAAATATTCCATTTAAATTTTCATTAAAAGCCAATCGATCCTTTTTTTTGAAAATGACATGAAGATTACTTTAAAAACACTTTTTAAAAAGTTAAAAATTGGTAAATTTTTTAATAATTAATTTTTGGAATGTTAATTTTTTTGATTTTGTTATCAAACCTGAATATTGAAGGAAAAGGGTTTTCGACCGAACGAGGAAATAAAGTTGGTTTTTCTTAAAAACATAATTTTAAACTCTTAAGTACATAAAGGGAATAAAATGAATAGAAAGAATATATTATCATGAAATAATCATAGGATAATAAAATTCATGATTTTATTAAGATATGGATCTTAATATTTTATCATTGAAATCATAAACATAAACAATCTTGATAAATAATGAGACTATAAAATCAAACCCTTATTACATTGGCAACTTTTGAAAAATAAGACATTTAAAGAATGACATAAAATGAAACATTAAATACCATAAATATAATTATATTTATGATATAAAATTTAAAAGGGGTAATATATACACATCATAAATTGATATAGGTTCGTAACATAACATATTTCTCAAAGAAGGAAAATTCTGACAAAAATCCATCACCGATTTGGTAAATTTTGAACTATGAAAACCATGAAAGATAAATAAAAAAATGGATATATAAATCCAAAATATTTCAGGAGAATAACAGTAAAATAAATTCTTGGTTATTATATACACCACATAAAATAAATTAGTGGTGAATATGGCATGTTTCTCATAGAAGTAAAATGTGAGATGAAAGTCACTTACCGATTTGGTAACTTTTGAATAGTAAGAACCGTTAAAGAATAAAAACAAATTAAACATTAAATATCATCAATATAAAGATATTAATGATATAAAATTTAAAAGTTTCAGTATATACTACTCACAAAGGAAAATAAGAGTATAATATAACATATGTATTAATGAAGGTAAATAGAGAAAAAAAATCCCATACAAATTTGGTAACTTTTAAACCATAAACTGCATGAAAGAGTGATATTAAAATGGATATTTAAATCCGAATAATTTTATGTATAAATATAATAAAATAAACTCATGGGTATTATATACACCACAATTAAAGGTTTTGAATATGGTATTTTTCTCACAATAGTAAAAAGTGATACAAAAATCCATTACTGATTTGGTAACTTTAGAATCATAATCCCCATTAAAGAATAACATAAAATGAAAATTTAAATATCATTATATATAATTATATTCATGATATAAAATTTTATAAAGTTATTATATCAATATCATAATGAAAAATATGTTCCTAACATAATATATTTTTCAAAGAATCCAAATTGAGACAAAAATCCCTTACAGATTTAGTAACATTTGAACTGTAAACACCATGAAAGAGAGATCCTAAAATGGATAGTTAAAACCAAATAATTTTTATTATTATAATCATAAAATAAATTCATTTTTATTTTATAAATCACAAAATATAAATATATGTTGTATATGGAATGTGACTTATAGAAGTAGAAAGTGACACATAAACAACTTACTATAAGTCTTGACTTCCTTTGTACACATTCGAACATCCTATATAATAAATAAAAGTTAATTATATTTTAAAAAAAAACAATAAATAAATATAAATATAAATATTTATATATATATATCAAACCATATATTATTTAATTATATTGCGTCCTTACTTTATTATTAACAATTCCTTGTTAAAATAACTTTTCGAGTAATTACTGCTTTGTTTTTCGTGTATGGTTGGATTTATTTTTTTCATTCCTCTTAATTTGACCATGGTTAAATAATATAAATAATTTTATACATGATATAAATATCATATAAATTCATTATATATGTATTTTTAATAATCCATAAAAGTTAGATATTGAAAACAAAATACATCGTTCATGGAGACCGTAGGCCGTACGTACGCATGAACGTTGTTTCCATTTTCTCAACGGATTAAATAAAAAAGGTAAATAATATATTTCTTATCCATAATAAATTTAATTTCATATATATCACATATATTCAGTAAATTTATCCTTATTTCCTTCCAATCATATCGTTAATGAAAAACTAATCCCATCGATTTGCAAGACAGTAGTCCACCGTACACACGAACGACGTTTTCATATCCCACATATAATGGAAAGTAAGAACGTATATGTGATATCATAAATATATATGTATATATATTAAATAAATAATATATATAAATTATATAAATCATCATAATCAACCTTGAGAGTTTTTGATTGAAAACGTGTCACACTGGTTGGCGAGACGGTAGTTCACCGTACACTTGAGCGACATTATCATTTTCCATTTGGGGGTAGAGGTGATGGTTATAATTCATGAAATTAGAATAAATAAATCAAATTATATGTAATAAAATGATTTTATTTTATAATCATGGTTTAATTTTAATTTAAGGATGTGGGGGAAGAAATAAAATAAATTGCTCGGTTAGGGATGTTACATCTTTTTCAGAAAACTTCATTTGGTTTTAACCAAAATTATTCCTAAGATGAATTTATGAAAAAAATTAAGGATTATAGTATGAGAATGGGGAAATTTGGAAGTGATTTGGGAAGGTATTTTTTGAACCAATGGGATTTGGACGAGATAAAATAAGAGAAGAGTGGGTGACATTTTATAAGTGAGGTGAGTGTCAAACTTGTATTTTTTTTGAAAATAAAAAGGTATACACACATTTTACACATGAAAAAGGATTTAAAATAAAAAATTATTAAAATTATAAGATATAATTACGAAATATGGTCATAAAATATGTGTTGGATAAGTTTTGGGACATTTTAACTATTTTATTTTTAGGTTAACCCTCGGTAAACCTATTTTTTAGATTATTATAATGAAAAATATTTACGTTTTCACTATTAATTATTGTTAAAAATTAAATTATCCTTGATAGAAAATGTAAATTAAGATAATTGAAAATATTAAAACTATTTTTTCAAATTAAACTCACATAGGTGGTATAAATTAATTTAGAAGGAAAACTGAAGATGCGATAAGAAAACGAGTTTTTAAAGATGAAATTTTCATAAATAGAGAATGTTTTAATATATAAACTCAACATAAAGTTGATTAAGATGAACTAAATTGGATTACAAGATATATAATTGAAACAATATAACTTTTAAAAAAATATTAATTTTTTTATGTTTTTAAATTCTTTAATAGAAATGATAATTCTTTATAAAAACCGGTATTTTTCACTATTCATCAAAAAAATTATATTTTCAGAAAATTACCAAAAAATCACCCTAATATAATTTTGACAAGTATATTTTAAAAATAAATTTTATTTTTTCAAGTACATTTTATAAAACTTTAAAAATACTATTAATATTTTTTCACAAAAATTAATAAAAACATTTTTTTAGAAAATAGTATTTTCGAAACATATAAATATTTATCAAAAAATTAAGTAATTTTTTTATCAATATATTTTATTAATATCAAAAAATTATAATAAATTTTTTAAAATTAGTTATTACTAATTATAATTCTATGTTAAATTATTAGGTTATAAAGGTAGTGTTTAAAAAATAACATTTATAATATATCGTGGTTTGTTAAAACTCACTCTCACGTATAACACAATATAAACATTATTTTGTGTGTTACAAAAGCTATTAATGAAATTTAATTAATTTGAAAATAATAATTTATAAAAACTTGGGGTTTTATAGGTATTCACATTATCCTTTTTGAAAAAATATATTAATATAATTACTAAAACATTCCCAAATTGAAATAACCCAAATTTATCTCAATATAAAAGATAATGTAAACACTAAAGGTTATGAATAACTTTAATATTATTTCCAAAAAATGTATTCATCATTAATTATCTTTTTACTAAAATATATAGAAAACTAAATAGTTTTATTGCAATAAATGTCACAAAAAATATCATTAATATTTATAAACTCTCATTACATAAAACCTCAGAAGGGGTGTATAAGAATTTGAACTTATGATCAATATTAGACTCATAAACCCATTATGGTAACCAAAACTATTATATTAATATTACATGGGGATATATATATTCTTATATAATATAAAACACCCTTTATTTATTAAATATTCTTATATCTTATATTAAAATATTTCTATGGGAATATTGGGTTCATACATAAACCAATATCAAATGTGATTTATTTATTCTATAACCCATATAGAGGGACATAATCAATTCTTAAAATCACATAAAGTTTAACTAATGGACAAAAAATAATATTTTTATAGGGATCCTTTATAAAAAATCAATAATGAAATTACAAAAATTAAGATTAGAGGATAATTGTTCCCTAATTATAATGATTCAATTCATGTATTGTGATTTTATATGCAGTGACCCCAAACCTAGTAGCCTAGAGCTGGTGTCTACTTTTTTTACATTGGTATTACATACAAGTAATCACAACCTGAAAGACCAAATAATTTAGTCATCTATGTAAACTAGATACATACATGAAATTATCATTACAATTGAAAACATAAAATATATAATGTGTTTTCTTTGAGAATTCCATTTTTCATCATAGTTTATCCATATATATCAATCAAAAAACACTCCCTGTAATCATGGGGAGAATAAAACATAAGAAAATAGTGAGCTCAAATGCTCACTAAGGGTACGTGTATAATAAAATATATGAAAAAATAAGTCATAATAAGTATTGAAAGGTAAATAACTTAATCACATTCCACTTAATCAATAACTTGATCATAATATAGTTGGAATAAACTATGATCTAACAAATCTATATAAATAATAACAGAATCTTGAAACATAACCATGGGTTATCTAACAAGTCAAATAATCAAACTTAGTATCCATAAATGAATTAATAATTATAGAATTCATAATTATAGATATATTAAACATACCATCAGGGCATCATTCTAAGGTTTATTACAATCGAGGACTCATTTTAAGACAATATTATATAAATGTTTTAGGCCTCAACCAAATATCTAAAATAATTTTTTTCATGATACCTACTGATACATCACAAATATATGTTATGTCAGGACCCACCAGTCACATAATAATTCCCATTAATTAATCATATAAAAGGGGCAAAACATAATCAACATAAATCTTAATATTGAAAAATTAACATGTGAAATGTTAATACTTACCCCAATCAATAAACATAATCATAAACCGTCCAGAGTAATATGATAATGGAAATAAAATTGTACATCCCAAGTAAAAAAAATCATAAACCATATGGATAAATAATAAGGATATTATCAATGTAATATATCCCTAGTGTATCATTACTAAAATAAAGGGTTGATGTCATTGATGAATAAGAATACCATAAAAATATGATTAAAACATTTTTCAAGAAAATAAAATATTCACCTTGAAACTATTTTTAAAACTAAAAGATCAAAAAATTATTTGAAGATAACATTCCTTGAAAATTAAATTTTAAAACTTATTAAATAATTTTTAAATCATTGATTGTTCATGGTCGTGGAAAATTATGTTCATTCAATACATGTTAAAACAAAGATTACTTTCACATTTTCTATGAAAGAAAAATAACCCATATTTTGAAATCGACATGAAGGTTACTACCATAATTTTTTTAAAAAGTAATAATAGTAAAAATTACATAAATAAATCATTTTAAACGGTTAAATTTTTTATGTTTTTTAGAAAACATGTATTTTGATGAAAATTGATTTTTGAATGAAGAAATAAATATAGTCTTGTTTTCTTAAAAACATTTTCTCAATCATTTTATTTTCCAAAGAGCGTAAAATGGTAATATTACATGAAAATTTTAATTAATTACTATATGATAATAAAAAAATTTATTTTAATATATAAATATCATATAATTTCCCCAAGGGGGACTTTAACAATAATAATTTCGAATAATGGTGTGATTGTGAAATTAATCCTTACCACATTGGTAACTTTTTGAATAATAAGTCCCATGAAATAAAAAAACACAATGAAACTTTAAACAACATAATAGAAATATATTAAGGATATAAAATATCAAAAGTGGCTGTATATACACCTTTTAAAAGAATAAGTGTTTAACATGACATATGTCTCACTGAGGTAAAATTGAGACGAGAAACCCTTACCACTTGTTCGACTTCCTTTGTATGTGTCAAAACCTAATTGTTGGTTGGAGTAGGACACCCCATGGGGGTGGGTGAATTGAGATACTATATGAATTTATATTTTTTAAATATATATTAAGAGTCCCCAATTTAAAGTCTAAACAGGAAAGTTAACCAAAGTAGCATATTTATAATAGTTTTAAATGATTAATTAATTTGTTAAAAGATTGATTAATTCTTATTTACATCAATATGAAAGATTGATATAAATTTTTAATGTAATTTACTAAATAAAAAATAGTTATAAAGAGTATCTAATATTAACTATCAAATGAAAGTGAAGTTTTCTTGTTTGAATAAACAAATACAAACAAAAAAATAGAAATTTGACACAGTGGATAAAAACAAGAGGTTTAGTCTCAAGTAGAGACAAATCCCACTCTACTTGGTGATCACCAGCCACCAAGAAGTTTATATAAACATCATTGATCCACACCTTATATCTGGTTTTACAATAGTATAAAATATTTCTAGGTCAACTATACCTCTACCACAGTTTTATATGGGAAACAAAATACAACCAGGTCACACAGATACATGTTCCACAGTTATACATGAGAGTAAAATGGTATAGAAATATATGTGAAGATATATAGAATCCTACAGACTAGCTCAGGAAATAGTATGTATTTGTGATATATATACACACAATACACTAAAAGTTGTAAAATTATACAAAACAAATCATAAATAATGATATAGGCTTTAGAATTCTCTAAGTGATGTGCTTGATGCTTCTGGACTTCTTAGATGTAGTAGATGAGAAGATCGAGTCCACTTATCGAACATACACAAAAAATTGAGTGTCCTTGATGCAATATGTTCTGGTTTCTTGTGAGATGCTTCTTTTAAATTCTCAATTTTAAATTTCTACTACAAATATGTTCACTCTCTTTGGTAAATAGAAAATTCGTGCTTGTTCACAGGTAGTAGGATTGGAGTGTATCTATTCTCTTGATTGATCTTGTGTGTCACACATCATATATCAATCTTCTCACACATCACATTGTATTTAATATCGGGTGTTTTTCTTTTAGTGGACAGGAAGAATGATGTCTGTTTTGTGAAAGTACCTTGTACCTAGTACTGGCTACTGATAATGGTACAAAAGTTCATTAATAATATCAGTATCATTAAATAACTCATATATGATTGTCAGTAATAATTTATAATTTAAATGATAAATGAAAAAATTAATAAGTCTGGAATAGTTTCACAGGAGTGGTGAAATAGGCTTTGTCCACGAATGATGTATTAAGACCGGTGTCTTGTCCTTTACAAAAATTTCTGGACTATTGCCACGAGAAAAATGACTCAGACTTTGCGAACATTCTAGAACTGTGTCTCAGACGTTGCAAAAATCGAGTAACTAGGTTTGGTCTTTTTTGGGAATTATGAACTAGTAGGAACAATGTCTTGTCCATGTCAATGGTGTCTGGTCCTTTGTGAAAATTCAAAACCAGTAGATTGTGGCAACAATGTCTCACACTTTATCAAATTTTAGACTGAGCGATGTCACTGTTGTAACATCCCAAATAAATAAGGAATAAGACACTTTGCATATTTATTAGTATTTGTGAATTAAATATTAATTTTAGATGAAATGCGATGCTATGTTCGATGGAATACCTCATACGCAACAATGGGATTCTTTGAAATCTTACGTTGCACACTAATAATATAATATTATTATTTTAAATGGTAGTTAATTCCTAGAAGTTGTATTGGCGGGAATGAATAGAACTAACTAAAATATGATTATATATGTTTTTTAAAATTTTTTACAATTATTCAATAAAATTTAGGGGCATAACATATGAATGAATCTAATTTTAACAATGAATACTCTAATATTCAGTAAAAGGTCGATTTACCACCTTTTGATGGGGAACCATCCTTAAATATTGTTTTGGTCATTTTTATATGTTCTATTTTTCAAAATAAAAGTCTTCTTTAGATTCAGGACATCAAAGTTTACTTTGGGTAAATTTTCGGTATTTTTATGATAATGGTCATTTTTAATAAATAGTGAAAATACTGTATTTTAATTCAAAAGTGCATTTTAATATAATTTATATATATGGTAATATTATCTTTCTTAATTTGTTTTAATGTGTAATTAGAATATATTTTTACTATTTAATATAATTTTGGCCATTGGAAATAATTTCATTTTGAAATTGGACATAAACAAGTGTCAATCTTTTGATAGTTATTATTTCTTAAAAACACGCTATTTGTTTTGACGACAGGAATTAATTTTAAAATAAATAATGAAACTTCTATGTTTTAAATTTTATAAAATAGAAATCATTTTTGAATTCGTTATAAAAAATATATCTTAGGCTTAATTTTTGGTACTTTTATAAAAAACATCAATTTTTGATGAATAGTGAAACCACTTAGTAGTAGTTAAAAAAACTAACTTTTTCAATTAAATGAAATTTTACTGCTTCTATGAATTGAATTTTGAAAATATGATAGACATGGTTGTTATTAGTCAATAAAATGTGGTTCAATAAGATGAAAATAAATTTTGGTGAATAGTAACGTTTGACTTTTATTTAACACGGTTAAAGGTAAATAGGGTAATTCAAGGTAAAAAGAATATCACAATAATACTAAATTATATTAAAACTTGTCCTAACCTTATTGGATGAGTCATGGTCGTCCATGATCATCTTTGGGTCAATTTTTGGACCTCATGGAGCCACTTAAGAGTGATAATGACACTTTATATTAATTAATTTAATGTAAATGAAAAAATGTCACAAATAAATATCTTTTAGTAAATTAATTTGTACATGGGGTTGTATAAGTTATAATTTAGACTATAAATATTCATTAAAAAGATAAAAATATTTCCTACATCATGTATTTTTTTTATAATATTCATACATCAAATAAATTAAATTATTTATCACATAATAATGATGCAATATATACCTCATTAATAAATGATTTAAATAAATAAGATTATAAATATTAAAATTACATCCAAAACCTGTCCAATTATTATTAGATGATATTATTTGTACCTTCAGTCTTCTTATCTTTGAATTTAATTAGTTTTTGACCTTTTGAAACTGAATATCATTATATAATAAAATAATATTTTCCAACTTTCCTAAAGAGCCCCTCCCATCCCTTATAAAATGAAACCACTTATAACCAATTTCTCACAGATCTAAAGCCTTTTTTCTCATCCAACCTCTGCAAAATTAAGATCCCTAAATCCCTCTCCTCATCATAGAAGCCTTACCTTTGGTATAATACACTTCAAGAAGTCTTTTTGGATCAAAACAAAGGAAGTTACCCAAATTAAAGGTAACATTTGCTCTTAACTTCTTTTCTTTTATATTACTTATCCAACCCCTAAAATCAGTTTATTAATTTATTTTATAAAAAAAATAGTATCCTAAATATACTAGGATGTGGTTCTGAGAATTATTTTAACCACCCCTAAACACACATCCATGTAATGGGTGAAGAACATATTTTCTCTGTGGATGGAAAACTAACGCCTCATGAAACAATGATTATTCGATTATCTCTTACCGCCTCTCATGGTGGCCATTATGATGGAAATTTATTTATATATGATATATATTATGTTTATATTTTATTTATTCTTCAGTATTTTACATTTATTTCCTACCTTTATGGTTTCCATAATGAGTAAATGCGATAATTTCATTTGAGGAAGTGCGGACTACCGCCCCCTCAAAGTGATATGACTTATTAATGCCATATGTGGGATATATAAAGGATAGAGTTAACAATATTATATATGATATTATTCTTTAATTATAATATAACTATTTATAATTATGTTTTAATTCCATTAAAATACGAAATAGAAATGAAAATAGCGTTCATGTGTACGTACGACTTACTGTCTCCATGAACAATACATTTCATTTCTTATCTCTAAATGTTATGTACTATTATAAATACATATATATACTGGATATATATGATATATATGATATCTATCTCATGAATATCATTCTGGATATAATGGACTATTAACCACATGGACAACTTGTAATCATAAGGTGTTCATTTTTGACGGAAGTACCAAATATTGACCAAACGACCATTATTAACTTAAATGATTTCATAATGTTTATAACATGGTAATAAGTGATATAAACACGGTAAAAAAATTTAAAAAATTTATTAAGAAAGTATAAATTATCTTTATTTTATTATTCAGGAAGAACAAGGAACGAACGAGTCAAGTCGGACAGGAGGCAAGGGATTTTCCTATCTCACTTTTAATTTTGTGAGATTTCCATTGTTCGCCACGTATTCATTGCATGTGGTGTATTGTGTACTACCATTTGATATATACTATCATGATTCTGATTATATTAATTGTATTCTTTGATTCATTTGGTGGTTATTCACTTTTGGTCATACGACTCAGTTGATTACAACGTGGTAAAGGGTTTCATCTCACCTTTTATTCCTATGAGATTCATGCTATATTTTACACTATTTACTTTTGTTTGGTGAATGTACTAACCATGATTTTACTCATTGTGTAATATAATTTCATTTATGAGTATTTAAATCTTCATTTTATGATCCTTATTCCATGTGGTGTATGTTTTATAAGTTACCAAATCGATAAGGGAACCCTTCACCCTCCTTTTTTTAAAAGAATTCTTTTTGTTATGTATTTCAATTTACATCTTATTATGTTGGGATATGTTATTCTATATCCTTATTGATGAAAACTTTATATCTAAGTGATGAGATACTATTTTTATCTCATCAACTCATTTTCTAAATTTTAATGTGATGTCGTTAGGCTGTTGAATTTTTACAAGGGTACTTCTTAACCCAATTTCAATTCTTTGGGTTCAACTTGTACTTCTTGAATATGTGATCCTATGAATATGTTTGAATAACCTATGATTTCTTTACACTTGATATCCACTTATATTGGGTGTATTTATATTTTTCACACATAATTATCTGATTGATTTATCCTTAATTTAAGGATACCATCTTTATAAGAGATTTCATCTCAATTTCCATTTCCATTGAGACTTAATTGTTGTTATGAACCAATTCACTCTTATATGGTGTATATACTATCCTTTTAAATATTATATCATGAATCCCCTTATTCTCATGATATTATAAATTTCTGATTAAATGTTAATCATCAATTATTTTTATTCAAGCGTCTCTCTTTTTGTTAAAAAACTCTTTAACTAAAATATCATTTTAAATGTTTTAAATATTTATTCTTCAAAATACTTCTCATTAATGTCCATGTTTTCAAAATGGGTTTTAGGATTTATTTATATGGACATAAATGTTTTCAAATGATAATTCATGTAAACTCTTCAAAGTGGTATGGGACACTTTGATTCAAAAATCTATTTTTAAATGGTTTTGAAAATGAATTGATAACACATTGTTTATTTAAATATCTTTATTTGATATATTGGAATGTGGAAATGATATCTTTCCTTTATACTTGTGTTTTGTGTTATGATTATGTTATGGTTTTTGGGAATTGTTTACGTATACGGGTGGTTCTGTGATAAACCTAGGGCGGGTGAGCCTGAGATAGCTCTCCAATGCATTGGGTAATGTGACGGATGTAAACGCGATGTTTCTCCTAACAGATTTAGGGAACATACCGTGATGGGTATTCCAAGTTTATCTCCCTACGTAGTTATGATAGATACAATGTAAGATTGATATGGATGCCATAAGTAACCTTTATGATTTATGATTTGTCTGTGTTATTCATAAATCTTATGATTTTGTAAGGTATGTTATGACTGAAAAGTATAGTTTCATTGATTTGTATTTATTAATGGGCTAATGTTTTTCTTCCTTATTTTATAACCATTACTGAGCTTTTTATGCTCATCCCATGTTTTTGAAATGTTTTTCATAGGACGTAAAGATTAATTGGGTCACGTATGGGTTCAAGGAAAAGTCGTGTTGTTTAAAACATGGAACTAGACATGTTTCTTCATTAGAGTAGTTATTTTATGAAAAAATGGATACTGAGTAGTAGTGTCTACATGTAATATTCAAGTTGTTATGTAATAATTATGGATTAATTCTCTAAAACTCCAAAACTGAAAGGATCCTCAATGTGAATTATTAATGTAATTCAATATTATGTAATGTTTTAAGGTTGGGTCTTTATAGTTGGTATCAGAGGTCGGTTTAGACAACTTTAGGGATTAAAAGTTTTCGTTAAACACTTGGTTAGTCCCTAGGTCTATTATTTCTATTAAATCCTTATTTTATAACTTTTTTAGATCAAATAAATTCAGTTAAAATGGAAGGAGGAGGATCTCAAATGACATTCCTATCACTTCCAGATGACTTGCTTGCAATAATTATTACAAAGTCATGTTCAGATGATTGTGAAACTTTTTCTCGCATACAAATCACATGCAAGAAGTTGTTTGAGATATCAAACACCTACACTATACATTATTATCATCGTGGATCATGGGTTGTAGTTAAATAAATCATATTTTCACAATATTCTCATATTTTCAAGAAAGGTAAATATTATCAAGGAATTTACAAATATTTTACATTATCACATGATTTTGAAGCATATTATGATTTTAAAAAAGGGGCTAAAGAAGGAGACCCTTGTGCAATATATTTATATTTTCTTTTACAATATATTCTCTCAGCACATACTTATGGTATTTGAAAAGGACCTTAAATTTAATGTTTCAACTCAAATTTGGTCTGACTGTTTTATAGAAATCATGTTTTATCAGATGTTTTGAAATTATATGTCATATATGATTATTTTCCAGAACTGTTTTTCTATGAACACCAATATGAAGCATCTTGTACATGGTGTATTTGGATAAGGAAAAAAAATTATTTTGAAGGATCTCCAAATCATTGTTCCAATGCATGGACCTTTTACCTACGTGAACAAGATGGCGATGAAACTAAAGAGACACCATGATTAAGGTATGATGTTCTTCATTTTGGGGATTGTTTTATTTTATCATATGGTGGTGAAATAAAACTTGAAGAATTAATATGTTGAGATCATAATGAATTTGGATGAAAATTAGAGGTATAAGGAAACCATTGAGGTTAAAACATATTAGGGTTATTTTTGAGTTTTATAAAAAGGAAAACCCATAGGATGGATGACAACCCATCACATCCAGTAAGGCTGTAGGAATCAAACCCACAACTGAAGGGTGACAAGGTCGCATCACCTACCACTAGCCTACTAGAAGTCCCTGGTTAGTATGACTTATTATTTTAGTAAAATGATTTTATAGAATAAGAATAAGTTGATTTTTGGAACTTATGTTTTATCAAATGGATATACTTAGTATAGAAAAATGATTTAGTTATTAAGTGATAAAGGTTGTTGTGGAAGACGTTCTCTCTTTTGAGGAAACACTATATGCCTAACAAAGATATAATACTATGGGATTTAAATTGTGGAATAATGGTTAAAATTTTAGTTTGGAAGAATCTATGTTTTTATTATGGAAATATTATGATTTAATTTATTTATTAAAATGATTAACCTATCATATAGAATAAGGGATTAGGTTAATTACTTTTCAATATGAGACTTTATGAGTAACTGGTGTTATTTGGAGATAAATGTTAAGATGTATCTTGGAATTCTATGTAATTAAATTCTTATGAGATTTGGGTTAAAATCTCAGTTTGGATTACTTTTGAATAATTTTAGGGAATGTTGTTTATTGAATGGTCTTTGTTTATCTTTGGGTTTTGTTTGACAAATTTTAGAGATTAAGAGTAGTTTTTCTTATCGTAAAGGATTTTCCTTTAGGGGTATTATCTGATCTCTCAATAACCATTTTGGTTTTAGTTGATGTCTAAAGAAAAGGCAAATATATAGTTCTTCTTTTGTGGATTATGTGATTTTCTAAAAGTTGATTCTTGTGATTTTGATGTGACCACGTCTTTTTGAATGATCATTACTTGAAGAGTTGATTAGTTTTTAGTATAAACTTATTGAATGATGACACTATACCTGAAGGTAAGTATATTTCCTTATGTTCTTATTCTATATAGTAAATGAATTCTCTGAAATTATGAAAGGGAACATAAAAAACATTATTGGTTTACGTTTCCTACTAAGTAATCAATGACCATTTAACACATCAGAAGTTTGTGATTTTCTGGGGGTTAACATTCTCCTAATCATGATTTCTATCACTCTCCATCAGAACTTGATAGTTTGTTTTCTCCTTCATATCCATGTTTCTATGGAATACTAGTATCTTTTGTCTCGTGTGACCTTTTTACTTCTCTTTCTTTCTTTTAAAGTGACAGTTTTTAATGACACTTTTCCGATGTGGGACTTTTAATTAAATTTCCAAGCCCCATTTTAAAATTGTGAGGAAGCTATTCCCAAAAGTGGGGAAGGATGTAACATCCCAGATAAATAAGGAATAAGAAACCTTTCAAATTTATTAATATTTGTGAATTAAATATTAATTTTAAATTAAAGGGGATGTTATGTTTGATGGCGTACCTGATACGCAACAATGAGTTTCTTTGAAATCTTACGTTGCACAGTAATAGTATAATATTATTATTTAAAATGGTAGTTAATGCCTAGCCGTTTTATTAGAGAGAATAAATAGGACTAAGTAAAATATGATTATATATGATTTTTAAATGCTTTTAAAATTATCCAATATAAGTTAGGGGATTAAAATATGAATGAATCTAATTTTAAGCATGAATACTCTAATATTTAGTAAAAGGTCGATTTACCACATTTTGATGACGAACCCACTTTAAATATAGTTTTGTTCATTTTTATATATTATATTTGGAAAAATAAAATTATTCATTAGATTCAGGACATGAAAATTTACTTTGTGTAAAGTTTTGGTATTTTTATGATAAAGTTCATTTTTTAATGAATAGTAAAAAATACTGTATTTTAATTCAAAATTTTCTTTTAATCTAATTTTTTTATATAGTTAGATTATATTTTTAATTGGTTTTGAAGTGTAATTATAATATATTTTTTCCATTTAATCTGATGATGGTCATTGGAAATAATTTCTTTTTGAAATTGGTCATAAACAAGTGTCAATCTTTTGATAGTTATTATTTCTTAAAAACACACTATTTGTTTTGACATCAGGAATTAATTTTTAATTAATTAATGAAACTTCTATGTTTTGAATTTTTTAAAATATACATCATTTTTGAATTCATAATATCAAATATATCTTAGGATGAATTATTTGTATTTTTCAGAAAAACTTCAAATTTTGATGAATAGTGAAACCACTTAGAAGTAGTTAAAAAAATGACCTTTTTATTTAAATGAAATTTTACCAATTCTGTGAATTGAATTTCTAAAATTCTACATACATGGTTGATATTAGTAAGTAAAATTTGTTCCAATAAGATGAAAATAATATTTGGTGAATAGTAACTTTTGACTTTTATTTACTGCGATTAAAGGTAAATAAGGTAATTCAAGGTAAAAAGAATATCATAATAATAAAAAATTACATTAAAACATTCCCTAACCTTATTTTATGAGTCATGTCAGACCATGGGAATATTTGGGTATATTTTGGGACTCCATGGAGTCACTTAAGTGTGATAATGACATTTTAGATTAATTAATTTAATGTAAAGGAAAAAATGGAACAAACAAATATCTTTTAGTAAATTAATTTGTACATGAGGTTATATACATTATATTTTAGAATATAATTATTAATTGTAAAGATAAAATTATTTCCTACATCATGGTATTTTTTTTATAATTTTTAGACATCAAATAAATGAAATTATTTTTGATACAATAATGATGCAGTATATACCTGATTAATAAATGATTTAATTAAATAAGATTATAAATATTAAAATAACATCCAAAACCTATCCAATTATTATTGAATTATTTTATTTCGACCATGAGTCATATTATATTTGAATTTAATTAGTTTTTGACCTTTAGAAACCGAATATCATTATATAATAAAATAATGTTTTCACACATTCCTAAAGAGCCCCATCTCACCCTTTATAAAAGGACACCACTTATAACCAACTCCTCACACCTCTAAATAATCTTGGATATTCCAAACTCTGCCAAATTAATCATCCTACATCCCTATCCTCTTCCTAGAAGCCTTACCTTAGGTATAAAGCACTTCATGAAGTCCTTTTGGTTCAAACCAAAGGAAGTTACCCAAATTAAACGTAACATTTCCTCTTAACTTCTTTTCTTTTATTTTACTTATCCAACCACAAAAAATCTTTTTATTCCTTTATTTTATTAAAAAAACTGTATTTAAAATATACTAGTATGTTTTTATGAGAATTATTTTAACTACACTTACACACACCTCCATCTAATGGGTGAAGAACATACTATTTCTGTGGATGGTAAACTAATGCCTAACGAAACGACGATTGTTCGATTATCTCCTACCACATATCATGGTGACCATTAAGATAGAAATTTATTTATATATGATATATATTATGTTTATATTTTCTATATTCTTATATATTTTACATTTATATACTACCTTTATGGTTTTCATAATGGGTAAACGCGATAATTCTATTTGAGGAAGTGCGGACTACCACCCCCTCAAAGTGATATGACTCATTAATACCATATGTGGGATGTATAAAAGATAGATTTAATGATATTATATATGATATTATCCTGGAATTACAATATATCTATGTATAATTATGTTTTAATACCATTAAAATATGAAATAGAAATTAAAGTAGTGTTCATGCGTATGTACGACTTACCGTCTCCATGAACGATGCATTTCATCTATTATCTCCAAATGTTACGTACTATTATAATTACATATATATACTAGATATATATGATATATATGATATATATGATATATAAATCATTAATATTATTCTGTAGATAATGGAATATTGACCACATGGACAACTTGTAATTATAAGGTGTTCATTTTTTACTCAAGTACAAAATATCGACCAAACGACCATTATTAACTTAAATGATTTCATAATGATTATAACATGGGAATATGACATATAGAGAAGATAATAAAATTAAAAAAGGTTCTTAAGCAAGTATAAATTAACTTTAGTTTATTATTTAGGAATAACAAGGAACAAACGAGTCAAGTCGAACATGAGGTAAGAGATTTTCTTATCTCACTTCTAATTTCGTGAGATTTCCATTGTTCACCACTTATTCATTGCATGTGGTGTATTGTGTATGGACATTTAATATATACTATCATGATTATCATTATATTAGTGGTATTTTAGGATTCATTTTGTGGTTATTAACTTTTGTTCACACGACTCAGTTGATTACAACGTGGTAAAGGGTTTCATCTCACTTTTTATTCCTGTGAAATTCATGCTATATTAGCCACTATTTAATTTTGTGTGGTGTATGTACTTCCCATGATTGTACTCTTTGTGTAGTATAACTTTATTTATGAGTGTTTACATCTTCATTGTATGATCCTTCTTTCACATGGCGTATGTTTTGTAAGTTACCAAATTGGTAAGGGAATATTTTACCCTCCTCTTTTTAAAAGACTTCTTTTTTATTATGTCTTTTAATTTACATATTATTATATTGGTATATGTTATTATATATAATTATTGATGTAAAATTTATGTATAAGTGATGAGATACCCTTTTTATCTCATAAACTCGTTTTCTTAATTTTAAAGTGACACTGTTAGGCTGTCTAATTTTTACAAGAGAACTTCTTAACCTAATTTCAATTCTTTGTGTTCAACTTGTACTTCTTGAATATGTCATCCTATGAATATGTGTGAATTAAATATGATTGTTTTATACTTAATTTCCACTTATATTGGTTGTATTTATATTTTTCACTCATAATTAAGTGATTGATTTATCCTTAATTTAAGGATACCATCTTTATAAGGGATTTCATCTCAATTTACATTTCCATTGAGACTTCATTGTTGTTATGAAAACATTCACTCTTATATGGTGTATATACTCTCATTTTACATATTATATCATGAATACATTTATTCTCATTATATTATAAAGTTATGATGAAATTTTATTCTTTAATTATTTGTATTTAAGCATCACTCTTTTTGTTAAAAAACACTTTAACTAAAATACTCTTTTAAATGTTACAAATATTTATTCTTATAAATATTTCTCATTAATGTATTTGTTTTAAAAATGGGGTTTGGAATTTATATATCTGAAAATTAATGTTTTAAAATGATAATTCATTTAAAAGTTTCAAAGTGGTATGAGACACTTTTTTTCAAAAATATATTTTTAAATGGATTTGAAAATTATTTGATGAGGCATTGTTTATTTCAATATCTTGATTTGATATATTAGAATGTGGAAATGTTATCTTTCCTTTATACTTGTGTTTTGTGTTATGATTATGTTATGGTTATTTTTCATTGTTTACATATATGGGTGGTTCCGTGATTAACCTAGGGCGGGTTAGCCGGAGATAGCTCTCCAATGGATTGGGTAATGTGACGGAGGTAAACGTGATGTTTCTCCTAAGAGATTTGGGGAATATACTATAATGGGTATTCTAAGTGTAACTACCAATGTAGCTATGATAGTTACAATGTATGTTTGATATGGATTCCATAATTAACCTTTATGATTTATGATATGTGTGTGTTGTTCATAAATCTTATGATTTTGTAAGTTATGCTATGATTGAAAAGTATGGTTTCGTTGATTTGTATTTATTGATGGGATAATATTTTCCTTCTTTATTTATAGCCCTTACTGAGATTTTTATGCTCATACCAAGTTTTTGAAATTTTTTCCACAGGTCTTAAAGATGAATAGGGTCAAGGATGGGATCAAGGAAAAGTCATGTTGTCTAAAACATGAAACTATACATGTTTCTTCTTAAGAGTTTTTATTTTATAAAAAAATGGACACTAAGTAGTAGTGTCTACATCTATTATTCAAGTTGTTATGTAATAGCTATGGCCTAAATCTCTACAACTCCAAACCGGAAAATATCCCGAACGTAAATTATTCATTTAATTCAATATTATGTAATGTTTTATGTATGTGTCCTTATAACTGTACTGGTTAATCATAATTTACATATTTTCTAACTGAGCAGTGAGATTGGTGACTATGAGTCCAATAATCGATGACTCATACTTATTTAAATATTTGCAACCTGTCTTATGAAATTATGCTTGATAGAATAGATTAATATTATACATAAACATAATGAACCATAATGACACAAAATTAAACATGATTAAACATGATTTGTGAGCATTAAAACTAGAGGAGTCCAACAATATCCCCCTATTGATGATAAAAAATCATGGAATTTACTGTCCATACATAATGATCATAGTAAAGGATAAATATTTTTCTTAACATATCAGACAAATTATTTTAAAATCAAGATATAAAGAGATATTAATTAAATTCATCATAGAAAGTGTAATATTAGAGCATATATATGAAATATCGAATCGCATACTCATTTGTTAGTATCTGAGCTTCATAAGAGTGTTAGGTGAGTTAAATTTCAATGAGGAGTTATCCCCCATTTGGTATTATCAAAATTGAAAATAAGGAAGGGAAAATTAATAATAAGCACAAAGGTTATAAAAATGTGAATAATAGAAATATAAAATTTTATTGAATACAAAAACTAAGTACAATCACAAAAAAAACATCAAATCCCTATAAAAAATCATCCAATCACATTGTATTTATGTATGAAAGCTATTTTCCCTTGTGAGAGACATTAGGTGTAGAAGTAGTAGTTTCATAGATGATATGAATGGAAGGAACAAAGCCAGTAGAGAGTGAAGGGAGAGGAATCCCATCAATAATAAAAGGATAAATGCTTGGTTTGGAGGACGACCAAGGTAAAGGCTGCTCAACAATGAATGGTTTGATCTAGCTCAGATCCTAAGAAGGGGTCATGGTTACGGGTGAAAAATAAGTAGTGGTAGAAGGAATAAATCCATATCTCAAAGGGGTATCATCTAGAGAAACAATTTCTATGCTCTGATGATGTAGATATTTCTTGAGCAGATTGATGAATTCCTTGATGGATTCACCACAATACTCAATATAATTCTCTAAATATTCCTTGTTTTCCATGAACTTCTTAAGGGTAGGAATAAATTCATTCAAATGTTTGAAAGTCACTAGATGTAGATTAAAATTACTAACTAAATAATTGAAATGATTTTTCAACTGGTGCTTGGTATACATCCTACTGAAATAGTAAACCACTTTATAAGAGATTTATTTTTGAGAATCCGTGGCGGTTTTTGAGTAAGATATGATAATGTCATGAAAATTCTCACTGTGATTTTGAGTCTTACCAAGGATTTTCAGACCATAACCACCAATCGAAGCATGAATATCTTCTCTAATCACTAATATAAGAAAATCACTATCCAAAGGCTGATACATCTATGCAGAAGATGATTGAGCTGGAGAAGCTAAGGTGGAGTTATTAAGATTTCTTAGAACTATCTTCAATGGGACATTATTTTATCTATCAGACTATTTATTTAATCCACAAGTCCAAAAAATTTATTTTCTAACATGGTGTTGTTATTGAAAATTTCTTTAACCACTAAAATTAAAATTGGGTTGAATATTATATACAATATTTCCTAAGAGCAGGTCAGTATCATCTTCACTGAGAATAGCAACCAGAGATGGATCAGCTTTAAATCATTCCTCATCTCCTCAACCAATGATTTTAATGACATCAACTCATCATTCAGCTGTTTATTTTCAATCCTTTCCTCTTATATCTCATGAATCATTCCAGGTTGAGTTTTCCATATCAACTTCTCCAGAAGAATTCCATTATCTCTTTCACTATAGTTAGTCATAGGAGAAGGCTATGACGTTATAAGCTTTCCAAATCAATATAACAAATTTTCTCCAAAAGCGTTCAAATCTTTGTTACTCATATATTTTGGGGTTTTTTGAGTAGGTGAAGGAACATGTACTATCTATTGAATAGAAATGACTTATTTAGATGTGATAGGTTTGAGTTGAAACACTATTGAACGATCCATTTCCTCAATTGGGGATCTCTATGAGACATCAACATCAAAATATCTTGGAAACTTGTACCAAGCATCCACTGAACATGGGAAAAGAGGATTTTGAACATCAACCCTTTATATACTAGAGTTTTCCTCCTATTCAATAGATTCTTCCCCTAGAGAATTAAGTGATTCCATCACCTAAACTCTATCTACATCATATAATATATTTTGATACATTTCAGTATCAACTACATTTTCTTCTAATTGAACAATATTTTCAACACCTTTTCTAGTCGATAAAGAGAATTCTCTTTCACTTACTTTATTGTAACAACCAAAACATTTGTTAATGGAAATTCCTGTTGACCTAATTAAATATATTATTATGAAAAATGGGTATATATCATTTGAACATCTTTGGGTTTATGTTTTTTTATTTTAAAATGTTGTTAAGAATTGTGACCGTTGGTAATATAGCCATTAAACAATGATAACATGATTAATATAAATTCATGGCTGGTTTGTAGTTTTGATTAGTTTAATGTGTGGTGTCCCAAACCTAAATAATAAATAATTTCGTCCATTTTACTATATAAACCAACCCATGCTCCCACTTACTCTTCACTAAAAGCCTTTGGAGTTCATCCAACAGAGGTCATCATCTCTCTATAATCCTCCCAAGGTTCCCCAAGCTCCCAATAATCCAAACTCAAGCCTCTCTCAATCCTTTGGGATCACACATCCAAGTAAGGGATTCCTTCCTTTCCCATTTTATCCATGTTTCTTAATATTGTTATGCCATTTTATTTTCAAATGTAAATATTGGGGTATGGTTTCTAACCTCCCTCATACTCCCCTATTTATGTTTTAATGATAATATATCTCTTTCTCTTTCATTAATGCCTCCCTTATACACTTGCTACCATGCCGAGATTCTGTAATAAATTTCTCTCTTCTCATTTACATTCAAGCAATTATTTTTTATTATGAATCTATATTCCATTAAATTTATTGTAAAAAATATCTATATGAGCCCTTTACTGCCAATTTTATGTACATATTATGATACATCCCTTTCTCTCTCATGAACAATTTTTATAAATTCTTATATCAAGCTGTTATGCTGCTGAAATTACACCACGACTTTCCAAGACAAAGTCATTGTGTAGTGAATACCATGCACATTTCTCTGTCATGGGTATTAACCTTTACACACTTTTATCTATTTATTATAGAGTTTCATATATGTATTACACATTCCTTTATCATAGAATAAGTGATTATTTTGAATGATTCCCGGTTGTATGATTTTCTTGCACACTTATACATGGAATGAAATGTTTAAGAAGGGTGCGCCATGATAGCGCTACAATGCATTGGGTAAAGATTAGTATCATGATAGATAAATTTCAATTAGGGTTTACTCATTCTAATTCAAGTGCAATTAGGGTTTACTCATACTCTATTTGCAATGAGCCTTGGCTCATGCTAACACCATGTTAAGTGTTGTTGCCAGATTTCCATGTTATGATACTCATGCTATATCATGACTTTATGTTCACGTTTCTCTTGTTCTCCATTGATATGTCTATTTCCTAAAATGTACTATATTATTCATGTTATTTATTTTTTACTCCCTTATTGGGCTTTATAGCTCACCCATTTATTATGAATGTCCTCAAGTTATCTCATGCATTGCTAAGTAGGAGGGAATGCTGTGGTCATGTAATGGAAGTTTTCAATAAATATGTTGTGTTTTATGTTATAAGTTGTTATGTAATGTTCCTAATTTCCCATGAAAGTATACCTCTCAATCCTCAGAGTTTCTTCATGTTGAATTTTATGTAATAAATCATGTTTATGTGTGTATTTAAAAGAAGGGTTGTTATAGTTGGTATTAGAGGATAGGTTTTGTTAGTTTTGGGATTAGGATTTGAAAACCCTAGTTAAAGACTTTGGGATAAGACTAAGTTTAATAAAATAATCCCTATATTTTGGTGAGTATTGAGTAAGTGGTTTATCAAGAAAATACATCCCTGTCAGGATACGAGTAGGTAGATGCGACTCTGGCACAAATGTACCTAAAAGTGAAAACTCTGGCAAGGAGTTTCGGGCATGACCCAGGGTATCCTAGTACATGACAATGAGCCTTACTGCACTCTTGGTTACGACACACTCAAGGTATATTCTATGGTAAAATCATAATCTTAGTATGATCCATTAATAAGGGAATTAAAAAATAATATTCCCCTAAGAATATATGATGGGAAGTCAATCATGGATAACAAAGATTGAAGACTACAGATTCATAAGTTAAGGAAATAAATGTTATTTATAATCCATCCATTTTTGTCCTTGGATTACCCATTTTGTGTTACCCCTAACATTACTTTTATTTTATCCAATGGCTGGGAAAAGGAGTACTCGGGCTAACAACAGATACGAATATCAATGTAATGAGAATTATAATGATATTCCCAATCCAATGGGAGCAGGAATCATGAATTTTGTCACTATAATTTCTCAGTTAACTCATGATTTGAAAAGAAAAATGGGTCAAGAGGAAGGTTCAACCCCTCCTAAGAAGGAAAAAGTCAAAATCGAGATCATCATGAGACAAAGGCCTCCAAATTTTAATGGATCATCTGATCCTTCAATTGCCGAATAATGGATCAAATCCATTGAAAAGATTTTCTTCATCCTTCATTGTTCCAAACAAGAGAAAGGTTCTTCTGGATTCATATTGTATGGTGGGTGAAGCCGATCAATAGTGGACATTGATAAAAAATACAAAGCCTAAGGTGGAGAACAAGGCATCGGAATGCAAGGATTTCTAGAGAATGTTTTTCGACAAATATTTTCCTCTCACCCTCCAACTTAAGATGGAATGATAATTCCTTGCGCTTAAGAAAAGAAACGATGAATCCATCAGATCCTACAAGGAAAACATTACAAGGATAGCAAGATACTTCTTCATCTTTGTTGTTACCCCCAAATACAAGGTTGAACACTTCTTTGGTGGGATGAAATCCAGCCTACGGAAATCTCTAGAAATCTGTGACTTTGATTGCTATGAGAAAATTGTCTGATGTGCCGTCAAGGTTGAAATAGAGATAAAATAATATCATGGGTATCCAAGGGATAATAAGCATAATTTGGACTTCAATTCTGGTGGTCCTATGGATAAATACAATGGTGATAAGAACACCTAACACCTCACTTGCCAATGGTACAAGAAGAATCACCCCAAAAATTTCTTGAAGGGGATGAGGAAATTATTTAGGTATGGAAGGGAAGGGAACATTGTAGTTAACTGCTGACAAGAAAAAACCACAACAATTATTGAGGATAGGAGCACTCTGTTCGACCCTCAATGCATTGTTCATTGCTTTAATTGCAATGAACCAGGGCACCTTGCAAATCATTTCCCTAAGACAAGGGTTTTCAGAGGAAACCAATAACCTCCGATTCAATAAGGGTGAGATTTTTCCATCATTATTGCCAAAGTGAACCCCAAAAACAATGTAGTGATAGGTACACTAGTTATTCATTTATGAATGGAAAAAAATACATTTTTATTTTGGTTCTTTGCATTCTTTCATATAAAAAAAGTTTAGTAGAACAATACCTACACCACAAAAAATCACGGAAGTAAAGATGTTGGTGCGTATGAAAAATGGGGTAATCATTTCATCCTATAAATATAACTCCTCCTCTATCATAATCGGTGGATTTAACTTCCTAGTGGACCTCTTTATACTCCCTCTGGTGGAATTTTATAAAATTCTCAACATGGATTGGATATCCTTATATTGATCCAACAGAAATTGCAGTGAGAGGGATATCACTCTCCATATGGAGAATCGACCCCATGATTCTATACAAGTTAAAGAAGGAAGATGAATATTATTTAGAACCATCGTATCAACCATGGATATTACTGCCCTATTAGAACATGTATATGGATCCGATGATTGAGTCTAAGGAAGAATCAATCCTTTAAGACATGCCTATTTTAAGGGAATTTGCTGAAGTGTTTCTTGATGAATTTATTAGTCTTTCTCCTAGAAGCGATGTTAAATCATCAATTGATCTTATACCTATGGTGTTGCCAATGTCCAAGACTCCATATAGAATGGATGTTGTGGAGATTGAGGAGCTGAAGAAATAACTATAGGAGAATCTAGATAAATGGTTTATACACCCAAGGGATTCACCATGAGGTGCACCAGTCCTCTTCATCAAGAAGAAGGATGAGTCAATGCACCTTTTCATTGATTATCGTGAGCTTAAAAAAATCACGATAAATAAAAAGTATTCTCTATCATGAATTGATGACTTGTTCGATCAGCTGTGTGGAGAAAAATACTTCTCCAAGGTGGATTTTTGATCAGGATATTATCAAGTAATGATGAAGAGGAAGATATCCCCAAGACTGCTTTCTATACAAAATACGAGAACTATAAATTTATATTAATACCTTTTAGACTCCCTAATTCTCCATAAATCTTCATAGTCATTATGAATAGATTGTTTAGACATTACCTCAAAACAATTTGGTAGTATTTATAGATGGCATTCTAATATACTTCAAATCCAAGGAGGATCATGAAGAGCATCTAAAAACTGTACATTATACCTTGTAAAAGGAGAATATATTTGAAAAGTATAATAAGTGTGAGTTCTGTTGTAAGTAGGTATCATTCTTGGGACATATCATCACAAGCAATGGGATATCTATGGATCCCTCAGAGACATCTCAATAGAGGGATGGATGAGGCCAAAATTGGTAATAGACTACCTTAGCTTCTTGGGGTTAGCTTGATATTATTTATAATTTGTGAGAAAATTTTCAAGATTGTACAACACTATTACCAAGCTAACTCAGAATTGTGTCAAGTTTTCGTTGAGTGATGAATGTAAAGAGAGCTTCAAGGAGTTGAAAAGAATGCTTATCACTGCGCCCGTGCTCACATCACCCACAAGTGGAGAACTTTTTTGGTATTTAGTGATGCTTTGAAGAAGGGCCTGAATTATGTGTTGATACAGAATGACAAATTCATTGCATATTCTTCAAGGTAATTGAATGTTCGTGAATAGAACTATCCAACACATGATTTGGATTTGGCTGTGGTGATCATTTCTTTAAAATTTTGGTGGCATTACCTTTTTGGTGAGAAGTGTGAAATTTATATGGACCAAAAAAACCTCAAGTATATATTCAAACAGGAAGAGTTGAACATGTTATAATGAAGATGGTTAGAGCTGATCAAAGACTATAACTGCTCAATCCATTACAACCTTGGGAAAGAAAATAAGGTGGCAGATGATCTAAATAGAAAAGACCCAACGATTCTATCATTTATGAGAATTGAAAAGGATCTAATATTCTTAGATTTGATGAATATGGACATGGGAATCATAAAAAATGGAACATCACCATTTATTTCACAAATGATTGCTCAACCATCTCTTTTGGAAAGGATAAAAGATTCCAAAAAGGATGATGTGGGAATTCAGATGAAAGTAGAAACTATCGAAAAAGGGAAATCCTCAGAGTTGAATTTTAATAATAAAGGAATTGTGAGATTTGGGAAAAGACTATGTGTTCCACCAAGTCCAAAGCTCAAGAATGATCTTTTGGATGATGCATGTAGTTCAAATGTCTCTATTCACCCAGGAAACACAAAGATGTATCGAGATCTCTGAGATCATTATTGGTGGGATAACATGAAGAAAGAGATAGATGAGTATAAATCAAAGTGCCTAGTATGTCAGCAAGTGAAGGCTGAGAGGCATAAGTCAAAGGTGATGATGCAACCATTACCCATACCATTATGGAAATGAGAGAACATCACCATGGACTTTCTCATTATAATTATGAAGACATTTAAAGGAAACAATTCTATATGGGTTGTTGTGGATCGTCTTACAAAGACTGAACACTTCATTGTAATTTGGGAGGATTTTTCACTAGATCAACTGGCACAGATATACATCAGAGACATGGTAAGGCTGCATGGAGTGCCACTATCAATTGTATCTGATCGAGATAGAAGATTTAAATTCATGTTTTAGAAGATTATTCAACATGCTTTGGATACTAAGCTAAACATCATTGTGGATTATCATCCTCAAAGTGATGGCCAATCTGAGTGGACTATCCAAACACTTGAGGATATGTTGAGAGCATTCTCAATGGAAATCAAAGGAGGATGGGATCAACATCTTCTTCTAGTTGAGTTCTCTTTAAAAAAATGTTTCCACTCAAGCATCAAAATGGATCATTATTAAGCCATGTATGGGAAGAGGTTCAAAACACTAAAATGTCGGAAAGAAGTTGGGGAGAGAAAACTCCTAGGTCCAGATATGGTCCATGAAATGGTGCAGAAGGTTAAGACCTTCCAGCAGCACATTAAAGCTGCTCAGAGTCGGAAAAAGATCTATGATGATAATGGTCGATGAGACTAGTAGTTGATGTCGGAGACATGGTATTTCTCTGCAAATCACCATGGAAGAGAGTTATGAGATTTGGTAAAAAGGGAAAGCGTAGTCCAAGGTACATCAGCCCTTTTGAGATCCTTGATCGCATTGAAGTAGTGGCCTATCAACTAGTACTCCCACCGAACCTATCTCAAGTACATGATGTATTCCATGTATCACTCTTGAGGAAGTACATACCTGACCCTTCACATATACTCAATCTAGAGGTGGTACCATTGGAGAATGACCTCTCCTATGAAGAGAATCTAGTTAAGTTCTTAGATTATAGGGAAAAATTTCTACAAAATAAGAGAATTCCCCTTGTAAAAGTGTTTTTGAGAGACCAAAAGTTTTAAAAAGCAATGTGGGAACCTGAGGGAGTGATGAAATATAGTTACTCACATATTTTTTAATGTGGGAAAAAGAAATTTTGAGGGAGAAATTTCTTAATGGGGGAAGATTGTAATGAACCAAACTTTTGTTTATAAAAATTCCTCTGGATCTAATTAAATATTTTATTATATAAAATGGTTATATAACATATGCTCTTTTTTGGTTTTATGTTTTTATATTTCAAAATTCTGTTATGAATTGTTACCATTGTTAATATAGTCATTGAACATTGACCACATGATTAGTATAAATATAGGGATTTCACAAATCCAATTTACTCAGAAAAAGGAAGTAATGCCCTTATCCAGTAGAATTGATCCATACGAAGTACATTTTTAGGAGCTCAGAAAGGAGTTGGCATCATTAGGCTTCCCTCTTTACCAAGCCCAAGCTTAGATTCAACACATGAAGCTTGAATGGAACTGTCTACGGGAGAAGTGGTAGTTGATAGAGATTACCACCCGAGAGATGTTATCTAAGCCACCCCAAGAGTCTGTCACCATCGCACACCTTACCCGTCAGTTTTATGTAGGATTTATAAGGGTTTATGTAACAATTTTTTAGAACTATGTTTATGTGTGTTATTTTTTTATATAACAAAAAATATATATTCATGTTATTATTGTTACATTGTAAATAGTTTTTAAAGCCCAAATATTATTTTTTAGTTAATATTCAATTATGAAATCTATTTTAATGAATTAATGGATTTTGGAATTAAATAATATTTTAATAAAATATTATTACTAAATAATGTTTTATTAAATATAAATGATTGTATAATTTTAATGAATAAAATTGTGATTTTTATTAATGTTTGAAAGCTATTTTTGTCAAAACCCATGAATTTATGATAAATGTTGGTTTCTATTTTGAAAGTAAAAATTAAAAAATTTATAAAATTATTTAGATAAAATGATTATTATTTTTTGAATCACGATGTATAAATTACCCAATGGTGAATTTTTCATAATTTTCTGAGATAATCGAATTTTTGGGTAAAAATTAAATACCATTTAATTATATAATGTGTTTTATGAAATAATAATGACCCAATAGTGATTTAATAAAATAAAATAAAAATTATGTTTGGCCAATATATGTTTTACCATTAAAATAATGCGATTTTAGTTTTATTTGATTTATTTTACAAAGCCTTAGTGGGCCCTCCAAGACTTGTAAAACATTTTATCTTTATAAAATGATTTCCATGAGAGTTTGACTCACCTCCAAATAAGAAAGACTAATATTTTAAGATGTTCGGATATTGGACATAAAAAATATTATTTTGCACTCCCCTTTGGCAAAAACCATGGGAAAAAACCATGGGCGAGTTGTGGTTTTGATTAGTTTAATATATGGTGTCCCAAACCTAAATAATAAATAACTCCCTCCCTTTTCATATATAAACCCACCCAAGCTCCCACTTCCTATTCACTCAATGAATTTTGAGTTTGTCCAAACTCTACCCTCCTCTTTCTATAATCCTCTCAATGTGCCCGAAGCTCCCAATAATCCTCTCTCAAGCCTCTCTCAAGCCTTTGGGATCACACATCCAAGTAAGGGATTCATTCCTTTCTCATTTTATACATGTTTCTTAATATTGTTATGCCCTTTTAATTTCAAGTGTAAATGTTGAGGTATGGTTTTGAACCTCCCCCATACTACACTATTTATGTTTTAATGATGAGAGACCCATTTCTCTCTCATTAATGCCTCCCATGTACACCCGATACCATAATGAAATTTCGTAAGGAATTTTTCTCTGCTCATTTACATTCAATAAATCATATTGTATTATGAATATAAATTCCATTAAATTTGATGGGACATGTATCTATATAACCCAATTATTGTCTATTTCATGTAAATATGATCATACATACCTTTATCTATCATCAACCATTTTTATTAATTCTTATATCACACTGTTATGCTATCGAAATTACACCGTGACATTCCAAGACGAAGTCATTATGTAGTGAATACCATGCCCATTTCTATATTAAGGGTATTTAACATTATGTACATTTACCTATTTATTATTGAGTTTCAGGTATGTATTCCATATTCCTTTATCGTGGAATAAATGATGATGTTGAATGATTTCAGGTTGTATGATCTTATGACAGAATTATGCATGTAGTGAAATTTTTAACAAGGGTGCACCCTGCTAGCACTCCAATGCGTTGGGTAAAGATTAGAATCATGATAAGTCAAGTGAAATGATCGTTTAATCATGCTAATCCATGTGCAATGAGTGTTTACTCCTGCTTCATGTTCAATGATCCTTGGCTCATGCTAATACCATGTTAAGTGTTGTTTCCACATTTCCATGTTATAAAACTCATGCTATATCATTCCATTATATTCATGTTTCTTTTGAGATCCAATGATATGTTTCTTTCCAAACATGTAATTTATTATTTTTTTATTCCATGTTTTCTCTCTTACAAGGATTTATAGCACACCCTTTTATTATGCATGTCCTTAGGTTATCCCATGCAATTCTATGTACGAGGGAATGTTGGGGTCATGTAAAGGAAGCTTTCAATAAAGATGTTTTGTTTTATGTTCTAAGTTGTTATTTAATGTTCCTAATTTCCCAAGACACTAGACCTCTCAATATTCAGAGTTATATTAAGTGAATGTTTATATAATAAATCATGTTTAAGTGTGTATTAAAAAGTAGGGTTGTTAAATTTTTTCATGATTAGATCCATTACCCTCACTAGTATATTTATCGTTATTTTTTCCTCTTATATTAGATTCATCAACTTTATCTACAGAGGCTTCTTCATCTACAAATTCTTCTTCCTATTTCTCCATATCAACAAATTCTTCCACAATAGCTTCTCCCTCATCAGAAACTTCTCCCTTAGTTACATTTTATCCACTTTCATCATGAATAACTTCATTTCCTTATTTATTAGAAACATTCACTTCTCCAACATCATATTCCATTTCCTTATATGAGTATTATACTGCCTCATTTGGTTCTAAACTAGGGTCAGTGATATTCTTGGTTCTCAAGGGATGTTCAACAAGATTAAAATCCTCATAAATATTTTCATTGTATTCAACCCAATCCATTTTCCATGAATTACAACTGATTTTCATTCTCCTTCATATCTTTTTAGACAAAAAACTCATAATCCTCAATAGTTTCTTTAGTTTCTCTTTCCAATACTTTGGATTTCATTATTGTAGAGATGAACCATGAATGGAATAGGGATGTGGATTTGAATTAGGTTTTTATCATATCTAACATATAAAGGACAAGATATTTTCACAAGTTTATCTTATAACCATTTTCAGGAGATGTAACAAGAACACATCTTGACATTTTAAGGTATAAAAATCAATTTCCATAGATAGATAAGATTTTGAATGAACATTAGAATACTTTTTTCTCCATCCAATTCAGATGTAATAGGTCTTCTCCACTTTCCATATCCTGTTAAGTCACCCAATGCCTTTTCAAGGATGAAAATATCACGTGGAGGTGGTGGTCCTCCTTAATTATCCTCAAAGATACCTTTATAAGGTAATATTATACAAGCATACTATAGCCTCAATGAAAAATAAAATATTTTCCCATTTACCCAACATCGGACTAAGAAATCATCATTGTCATTGAGAGAAAACTCAATATACTGATAAAAATCGAAAACAAGATTTGTGTATAAGGGTATTCTATCATTGGTAAACCATTCTAGCCATCCATGATCTTCCAAAACTCTAATAAAAAGAGACTTAGTCAAAAGAATCCATTCTCCAAAAAATTTCTTTTCTGGTATGACTACTCTATTTGCGAGGCTAGGGTTCAACAGTTCTTCATGCATTTTGATTGGAGCATTTTTTAATTTCTTCTTCAAATGACATTTATCTTGATTCAAAGAAAGTGGACACTTCAACCTTACCATTCCAAATATGTAGATATATTTCAATGGATAATGAAGGGCTCGAGGGAGGAGAGGTTAGGTTCAGGAGTTCAAGAGAAAGAGTGAAGTGGCAAGTGATATGGATTGACCGAGTTTTATCATTTAGGGATTTAAAAGTCGTAAGTCAAAATCGTAATATAAAAATGAAATAAAATAATTAAAACAAGGATTCAGAAAAAATTACTATGTATAAAATGGCGAGTCACTATAGTGTGCTGTCTACAGTATCATTACAATGGTGTCACATCAAACTGTGAGACATCAACTGGTGAGACTGAAAATAGTGTGACAAAAAAAGGGGACATAAACTGGGGAGACATCAAACAGTTACTAAAAATTGATCATTCTTAATTCATGTATGATGTAACTCATTTTTTCAAAATTTAATGGTTTAGTAAATATGTCAGAAAGCTGAGGTTCTATTGGAAAAACTTCCAATGTGATATTACCCTTTTGATAATGATCTCACAGAAAGTGATTTCTTACATCACTATGTTTTTTTTGTGAATGAGAAATGGGATTCTTGGAGATGTTAATAGAACTTGTGTTATCACAGTTTATTACTACATGTCTAAATTGATACCCACAATATAGAAAAGTGTGTTTCATCCACAAAATATGAGAACAAAAACTACCATCAACTATGTATTTATCTTCAGTAGTATATATTGGATCATAATTTTGATTTTTTACTAAACCATTATACTAGTGGATTTCAAAAAAGTGAAATGTTATAGAGGTGATTTTTCTATTTAAATTACAACCACAAAAGTCAGTATTAGAATAACTAACTAAGTCAAATGATTGCCTTCTAGGATAGAACATTTTTATGTTTTTAGTATGTTTAAGGAAGTTGAATTTTATTTTAACAACATTTATATGAGATGATTTAGGATTAGCATGAAAACGTGCACACATACATGCACTAAACATAATATTATCCTGTCTAGTAGTCAAGTGGATTCGACTTCCAATCATTCCTCTATAAGTGGTTTTATCAATAGATTTAACATCTTCATCAAGATCCAATTTACCAGTGGTACTCATTGGAGTATCACTACTTTTAGTTCTATCCAAACAAAAATGGTTTAGTATATATTTAGTGTATTTACTTTGATTAAAAATAAAAAATTCTATATTTTTCAAGATTTTAAATCCAAAAATAATTTAAGTTCACCCATTAAGATCATTTCACACTCATTTTGCTTCATTTTTGAAAAATCCACAGATAAAGAATTTTTTGAAGATCAAAAAATAATATCACAAACATATATTTCCGCTGCCAAATTTTTTTGAAATTCTTTTTATAAAAAGAGTAGCATTAGATATAACATTTGTAAAACCTCTAGATATAAGAAAAGTGTTGAGCCTATCATACCAAGCTCTTGGATCCTGTTTTAAACCATATAACGATTTTTTAACTTAAATACATGATTTGGAAAATGAGAGTTTGTTAAACTCGAGTGTTGTTCAACAGAAGCATCCAAAACTATATACCCATTTAATAATGCACATTATAAATAAATTTGATATAGTATATGGTTTAGATGAGATTCACATGCTAGAATAATTCTAATGGTTTAATGTCTAGTAATTAATGCAAAGCTTTCTTTACAGTCAATAAATTTTCTTTGACTATGTCCTTCTGCGACTAGTCTTGCCTAATTTCTCACAATGGTTACTATTTCATATACTTTGTTTCAAAACAACCATTTAGTGGCTACAGTTATGATGTCTTTGGTTTCGTCCACTAGCTTCCAAAATTTATTTCTTTCAAACTAATTCAACTCTTCTTGCATAGATATCACCCAAAATTCATCATTTATTGCATCTTTAATGTTTTTTGGTTTAAGTAGTGACAAGAAGGCTTTATGGTCAACCTGGTTTCTATGAGAAGCTCTAGTATATGTACCTTTATCTAAGTCTATATTGGTAGTATCTAATGGATTTTCATTAAGAAGTTCTAATAGATCTAGAAAAGGAAGGACTAGTTTTTTCAGGTTCATCCACAGGTTCAGGTTCACTATGAGTAGAGTCCGGAGATTTTCCAAAACTGGAGGATTTAACAGGTTGCTTAATAGTAGGGTCAGAAGGTCTAGAATTTATGTCCATATTAGATAGATCATCCTTAATATTTTCAATATGGGTTTTAGGTTCATGTGGATCTGTTTCATTAAATTTAATGTGCACAAATAACTCCACACATTTGGTTCTTTTATTAAAAACTTTATAGGATTTTTAGAGGTTGAATAGCATAGAAAGAATCCTTCACTATGTTTGGATGTAAATCTTTCAACATTTTCCTTAATGTTAGGAATATAGACTTTATAACCAAACAATTTGAAGTATCTGACTTTGGGTCTCAATTATTCCACAACTCAAAGGGTTTTTCTTTAGAATTGGGTTGGTTAAGACTCTGTTAATTATGTAACAAGATATATTCACATATTCATCCCAAAAAAGAAATAGGTAATTCATATTCATTAAGGATAGTCTAGACTATATCTTGTAAGGTTATATTTATTATTTGTATAACTCCATTATATTGGGGTGTCCTAGAAGATGAGAAGTTACAACTATAGCCATTTTGTGAGAAAAAAATTCAAAATCTTGATTCTCAAACTCACACCCATGGTCATTTCTTAATGATTTAATTTAACGACCACTTAGGTTTTCTACTATTTTAGCATACTTGGTAAGGTATGAAAATTATTCACTTTTGTAATCTAGAAATATTTTCTATATATACCGAGAGAATACATCTACAAGAATATAGAAATAATGCTTCCTATTAAGACATGAAACTATAGATGGTCCAAACATGTCCATGTGAACCAACCTAAGATGTTGAGAAGTTGAAACTTATTTCATTAGTTTGAATGATATATTGTGTTGTTTTCCCGTTTGATAAGGATTGTATACATTATTGTTTAGAAATTCTAGTTTGGGTAGATCCTTGACTAAATATTTTTAAGTGAGCTTTCTAAGGGAGATTATGTTAGAATTTCCTAGTCTCTTATGACATATCCATGATTCCTTTTGAAAGGCACATAATCCAGAAACATTTTAAGAAACTAATAAATAAAAATTTATATCCTAAAAATTCTCATTTCTAAAGGAAATAATTAAAAAAACTCATTTTAAAATTAAATACATTACAAGAATCATTTTCAAATTTAACATGAAATCCATCATCACATAACTGAGAAGTGATAAAAAAATTTATTTTATGCCATAAAAAATAAATTTAGAAATTAAATCTGAATTAGAGTTACCAATTTGAATAAGGCCAATGATTTTTCATTTTACATTGTCACCAAAGGTAACATGACAATCATCAACTCTAACAAGATTCTAGAAACCTATGTAGTCCCATATCACGGGTCTTGAAAATCCACTCTCTAAGTACCATAAAATTTTACAAGAGATCTTTATGTAGGCTTCCTAATGTAAAATTAAAAAAGAAATTATTTTGGTACCCAAAATTTCTTGGGTGCAGGGAAATTAGTGATAATGGAATTGGGAACCCACATCTGTTTCATGGATTTCCTATAAATAGTTTGTAAGGATTTGAAAAAATAAACATTAGTTACTCTAAAAATACTAAAAGTAGTGAACGATTTTCTATTTCTATAACTATCATAAAATTTATAAATTTTGAGCACAAAAACTAATTTTCGAGATAGTGTTTCAAAATTACACAGTCCATGTTGGTATCCAATACAAGTAGTAAAATTTGGTGCAACTTGTTTACGAATAATTTGTGTGAAAGTATTTTCTCCATCGGTAAACATTTTTAAGTCCCTTGTAAATTTCTCATTAGACAGTTTGAGTTCATTATTTTCTTTATGCAGTTGATAATTATTTTCATTCTCCACAATAAGACCAAATTTTCCAGTAGAGGTAATAACTTGTTATTTCATTAAATCATTATATTTATATTTTAAGTCATTCCATGTATCCTTAATTATTTTGCAGTACTAAAAAAATTCCTCATTATTCATGTCTTTAGAATCAAATTCATATCCATAATAATAGGAATTATTTAAAGAAGATTCCAGTGTTACCTCATATGTGTTTGTCATCAAACACCATATTGGATTTATTTTCATTTTCATCATGTGAGAATTACGACTCACTGGAGATATCTTTAGAAACACACCATGTTTCCATCACTACTTTTTTGTGTCTTCTAGTCATATCCTCATATTTCTTTTTGTAATTTAATTTTGGACAATCAGGCTTTACAAGTCCTCTTCCATTCCACTCATAAAAAACTATTTCATTTGAATTACCAACTCTCTTCTAGTACTTTTTCTAATTTACCTTATATTTATACTTTCCTTTATATTTGAGCTTTCTGAAAAAATTATTCTTGCTATATAATTTTCATAATCTTATGGCTATCTGAGATATTTCTTTATCAATTTCAAGTGATGATTCTTCATTTCATAAATTGTTAGAATGAGTTTTTTCCTTTTCCTTTTTTAATGTTTCGAATTAGTGGTTTTGAAAGCCACTGATTTTATCTTTGGTTCCTCATATTCTTTTTTTTACCTTCAATTCTCCTCATACATCATTATCTTACCTATAAGCTCATTTATTGGAAACTTACTGATATTTCATGATTCTATTATTGACACTGAGGTTTGTCTCCATATGTCTGGTAGATATCTGAAGATTTTCATGATTTGTTCCTTAGTTGTAACTTCCTTTCCAAGAGGGATTACATTATTTACAATTTAATTGAACCATAGATACATGTCAGATATAGGTTCATTAGGATTAATTTTGGAGCTATAATACTTAATAATATACGTGTTAAGTCTCATTTTCATAATATTAGTTGTTCCATCATGTGAAACTACTAAAGTATCTTAAATTTCATAGGTTGTTTTACATGCATAAATCCTATTGAATTATTTACATCCTAAAGAACAATATAATGTATTCATATATTTATAGTTATTATTTTAAGAAGTCTTTTACAGGTTATCCCAAGTATTTCGAGCAGTATTAGGAATCTTATATTCATCTACAATGGAAGACCAAATTTCAAAACCTGTGATTTCTAAAGGCATTTTCATCTTAACTTTCCCTTGGGTATAATTAGTTCCATTGAAAAATGGAGGTCTTTTGGTTGAAACACCTTCTAATCTATTATCCATAATAAAAATAAATAATAGATTTTTAAAGATAAAAAAATTTATAACTAATAGAAATTAAGAGATTTTTAAAACACAACTAAAATCATATTTGAAAATATAAAAAAAAACATTGAAAACATTGAAAATAGATGATTGAAAACAACCTTTGATACCAAATATTAGTTATAGTAGGATACTAAAGAGGGGGGGGGGGTGAATTGAGTTCATTTAATTTTTTTTAAAAAATATATATTAATAGTCCCCAATTTAAAATCTAAACATTCCAATTAACCAAAGTAGTAGATTTATAATATATCTTAATGCTTAATTAATTTCTCAAAAGATTGATTAATTCTCATTTATAAAAATATGAAATATTAAAATAATGTTTTAAAGTAATTTACTAAATAAAAAATAGTTATAAAAACTATCTAAGATTAAATATCAAATAAATGTAAAGTTTCCTGGTTTAAATAAACCAATATAGACAAGAAAATAACACTTTAACATAGGGGATAAAAACATTAGGTTATGTATCAAGAAGATACCTAGTACTATCCACTTGGTGGTAACCTTCCACCAAAAATTTTATATAAACAAGGTTGATCCACACCCTGGATTGGGGTTTACAACAGTACACAAGTCGTCTAGGTCAACTAGACCTCTACCATTGTTTTATGTGGGAAATAAAATACAACCAGGTCATAAAAAGACATGTTCCATAGTTATATATGGGCGTAAAATGGTATAAGAATATTTTTGGGTGAGGATATCCTTTATCCTCTTGATTATCTTAAGAGATAGTGAGTGTTTGTGATATAGATACACACACTACTCTAAATGTAGTAAAATTCTACACAACATAGTATAAATAACGAGGCAAGGTTTAGAATGCTATGAGTGATGTGATTGCTGCTTCTATACCTCTTAGATGTAACAGATCAGAATCTCAAGTACACTTCTTGAAGAAGACACCAAAAAAAAATTGTTGTTGAAGCTCCGTGATTTGGTTTTTAGTGACATGCTTCATATAGATACTCTGTTTTGATTTGTTGCTACAAGGATATTCTAACTCTTTGGTTTAGAGAAAATTCATTCCTATTCATAGGTAGTATAATCTGTGTGTATCTATTCTATTTCTTGGTCTGGTGTGTCACAAAACCTCTATCAATCTGCTCTCATGCCAACTATTATTTAATCTCAAGTGTTTTTCTTTGGGCCAACAAGAAGCTTGATCTCCACCATGTGCAGGTACCTCATACATAGTATTTCCTACTAAAAAGGGTAGAAAATATAATTAATAATCTTAGTATAATTAAATAACTCAAATATGACATTTAGTAATAATTTTGAAATTAAATGAAAAATGAATAAATGTCTATGTCTGGAACAGTGTCACAAGAGAAAATACATACGAGCTGTGACTCAAAATTTCTCCCTAAAACATGTCTTAATTCTGATGTCATATCCTTTACGAAAAATGATGGACTATTTGGTTGATGCAACAGTGTTTTTTCCACATCAATGATGTCTGGTCCTTTGAGATTTTTTTTGGTGTCATAAGAACTCTGTCTCAGACTTTGTGAAAATTCTAGACCGGTGTCACGAGAATCGTGTCTTATAAATTTCAAAAATCCATAAATGGTATTTGGTCCTTTTCAAGGATTATGAACTAGTTGGAAAAAATTATTTCGTATGTCAACAGTGTCTAGTCATCTATAAAAATTTGGTACTGGTATATCAAGATAGCGGTGTCTCACAGTTTACTGAATTTTAGACTGAGTGGTGTTGCTGCAACATTGACACATACTTTTCTGATATTTTGACTGAATGGTGAGACCAGTGACAGTGAGTCCACTAATCAGTGACTCATACTAAGTCAAATATTTTAAACCTCTATTATGAAATAATGCTTGATATAAGAGATTAAGATTATTCTTAAACATAATGAACCATAATTACACAAGATTGAACATGATTAAACATGATTTGGGAGCATTAAAACTAGAGGAGTCTAACAATAATATATAATAAATATAGGAATATTAAAAATAAATTAAATAAAAATAATCATATATTTCATAACATACATGATTAACTTATATTATTTTATCCCTAATTCAGTAGAAATTATTCGCTAAAATCACTATTTCTGTTGATAACTTCTTATTTTTTCAGGTCTGTTTAGTTTGCTAATTTTAGACCTTTTATTTATATCGTGGTTACATCATAACAATAATTTTAACCATGATATAAATATCATATATATATTCATTATATATTTATTTAGAGTAATCTATAAAATTCACATATTGAAAATGGATCACACCATTCATGGAGATGGTATACCGTACGTATACTTGAACATATTTTCTACTTTTCTTGAAGGATGGAATAAAATGAAAATAAATATTCATTAACCTTTAAAGAATAATTATTATGTTATATATATCATTTATATTAATAAAATCCATCCTTATTAATATCTATGTAAAATGTATAATGAATAACATTTCACATCGCTATGTGGAGGTGGTAGTCCACATGAACGCATGAGCGATGTTATTGTTTTACCAAGAATTAAATGGTAAGAAGCTAAATGTGATATTATATTTCCATAAGTATGGTTATCTCATAAATATCACATTTATTAATTCAATTTTATCTTTACTTCATTCTTTGTATTATTTAAGAAAACAATTACTCACATCGCTTCGTGAGGTGGTACTCCATTATATACACGAAAAACATTATCATATCTATCGTGAAATGGAAATTAAAAAGGTATATGTGATATGATAATTCAAGAATTATAATATTATCAAAAATATCATATGTATATATATTTTAAATTTATCATTACATATATCCTTAAAAACCATTTGATAGAAGTTGAGATGAATATAGGTAATGAATTTAATATAAAAATATAAGTATATTTAATATAATTAGGCTATTATATCATCATGGTTTAATAATAATTGAATGACGCTGAGGAAGAAATAAAATAAAATTCCTGGCTATGGACATTGCCCCTTCTTCGAACTACTTATTTTGGTTTGCACCAATATTCTTCCTAGGTTTGCATTATAAAAAAACAAAGGATCATCAGATGATAGTATGGAATTATGGAATTGATTTTGGAAGGAATTTTATGAACCAATGGGTTTTGTATGTGTGAATACGAGAGGTGTGGGTGAGGCCTTTTATAAGTGAGGTAAGTGGAAGACTTGTAATATTTGAAAATAAAAAGTTATACCCACATTTTTTAGATGATACAAGACTCATAAATGATCCATTAGAGAAAATAAAAGATATAAAGTTGAAATATTTCTAGAAAATGGGGTTTTGAAAAGTTTTTGGTCATTTCTAACCCTTATCCTTTTTATTCTAACCCCTAGTAAACTCATTTATATGTTAACCATGGTAAATAATTTTTTCTATTTTTAAAATTAATTTTGATAAAAAATTAAGTTTAACTTATTGTATAACATTAATTATTCTTATTCCAAATATGGGACACATTTTTAAAAATTAAATTCACATAAGTGGAAAATTTTAATTTACCATTAACCCCACAAATGTGGTGAGAAATTAAGTTTTCAAAAAGAAAATGTTCAAAATTTTACAATGTTTTTATACAAAAATTCAATATAAAATTTATTAATATGACAAAAATTTATTTAATATATATAAAATTTAACTAATATTAATTTTTAACCTATATTATTTTTTTTTATATTTTTTACATCATTAAAAGAAATGAAAAATCTTCATAAAATCAAGTATTTTTTATTATTAAAAACAATTATATTTTCAGAAAATTTAAAAACAAACCCACCCAAAGATAATTTTGACATGGAAATTTCAAAAATAAATATTATTTTTTCAAATAAATTTTCAAAAAGTGGTAAAATTTGATTTTAAATTATGCGAGTAAAGCGAAACAAGACATCCTAAAAAAACAGTTCATTGGAAAACATTTATTTTTTATTTAAATGGTTCTTATTTTATTTATAATCAATATAAAACCATTAATGTTTTTATACATGTGTAAAAAAAATATAATTTCCTTAATTTAGTTAGTACTATAAATAACTACTAACTTGATGTCTAGGTTATAAAGGTCATTTTTAAATAACCATATTTTAATTGAGTATTGTGATTCATTCAAACCAAGAGTTTTATGCATCGAAAGCTATCAAAGAGATTTAATATATTTTTTAAAAATATATCCGAATATATTGGGATGTTACATTTTCTTATATTATTGGTTTTATGTGTCATATACGCTATCAAATTTGATTTCCCTATTTTAAAATCTCAAGGTGTTACAGTTTAAGGTTTCCCTTTGTCCTTTTTCTTCTATGGTTTTAGGGCTTATCATCCTAATTTTCCATTGGATTGGGGAATGGATTTCAATAATTACCAAACTCATTTTATTGGTTGAATTTGAGAATGGGTGGTGTGTTATTTGGAGTCTTCTTCTATACCACAATTTTAATCGGGCCATTCATTTCCTTTTGACATTTATAGGCTTTATGACCCACCCTTTCAAAATTAAATTACCTCCCAGTTCCATTAAATAAGTCTCATTGATGTTTCCTTCCACATTTCTATCATTTAGATAGTTGAAATTTGTTTCTACATGTAATTTATTCGAGTTTTCATGAGTATTGATCTTCCATTTTCTATAAAATCCATGGGAATGGTTAGAATATCTAATTCCTCTATGCACCTTGAGTGCACATGAAATGATTTATTTATATCTACTAAAGTATATTATATTTAACACCTTTTAGAGACTTGATTTTAGGTCACCAAATAATCGATCTACATTAAATTTAGGTTTGATAATAATAACAGAATCATACCTTGAATGTCATATAAAATTTTCCTCATAGGTATTAATAGATTCATTATCCTTATGCTTCATCTCAAGGAATTCCTTCTCTGACTTTGTATAAAGAATATGAGAAAAGTAATTATTTGAAATTAATCTTTTAGACTCATCTCACTCTATAGAGTCTATTTATTTCAGTTCCCTCGTGTTATGGATAACTTTTCACCAATATTATGCTTCACCTTCCAAAAGATAAACAACCAAAATGAATTTTTCATGAAAAAAATACTAGAGAATAAAAAATATCATTTCAATGATAATGGTAAATTATTTAGAAACCATTGGATCAATGGAACCAATAAAATAAGGTTTATGTTGTCTCAAGAAGGACACAATGGAACATGGTTCCCTCCTTTTATCATTTAGAAGTCCAGAATGATTCACAGCTTGAGAAATTTCTGTGAGAAAAACAATAATATTTTTCACTATATTTCCAATACAATTTGGTTTCTTAAGAAGATAATAATTTCCTTTTTTTTCACACTCAGAATTAACACAGTTCCTTTTGGTTCCATTCATTGACTAGAAATAATAAACATACTTCTAACAACAATAATCATAGTGGGGAATCATGAAAAATCACTTGTAGGATGTCTAGGATGAACATTATTTTTTATTAAAGGGAGAATAATCCAAAAAAACAATTCAAGGGCCCTCGAGGCGGCCATAAATGATAAAGGCCCAAGGCATCTCTTTGGGGGATCGCCTTATACTCCTCCAAAAGTGAGTCCATAGTATCATAAACAATAAATACACACTCCTGGATTCATTTCTGAGCATAGAGTCCACTGAAAAATTTTGTTCCTTCCAAACGTGGTGAAGAATTTTCCCTCTCTTGGATTCCTTAGAATATCTTTGCATGATATATGTCAACTCTCAAGGCACCATGTGAAGACCCTGCAATGCTCTAACCAGAATCTCCACATCTGACTCCACCTCGGCCACTCGTAGTCCGCGACCCCTACAAACAAACCACCATGAGAGAATTTCACATGCCTCTACACCCAAGAAGTTCCCTGGTCCATAATAAGTGCAAAAACCTAGCAGCACTGATCCCTTATTGACCCTGAGAACCCCGCCTACCCTAAAATTGGGTGTATAGTAAGGCCCATTGTTGTAAACCAAGTGATGATAGAGTTAAGATAAATGCACCATTTTTGGATTTACCAATACTAGGTAAAACATTATAGAGCCACATCTATTTTTAGTATCCAGATAGGGATGTAACTTCTTATAATCCACTCACTCTATTGAACATATACATTGACATATCTTTAGAATTATCTATAAATATATCCCTAGGGATCTCAGTAATGTTTTATCATCCAAGTTTCTATATTTTAACTAAACCTTTAATCTTATACCAACTATATAAACCCCTGATTTTCATTCATAAATATTTAATTTTTAGATGAACATTCGATATATTTCAAAAATACATGTTTAAGGACCATAAAGGTCTATTTCCATTGGATACTGGATACAAAATATTATTATTTCATGAAATTTCTTCAGCATCTCACATAATGATCTTACCATTTATTAATATTCATAGAAATACCCTATATGAACATCTCTTTATATCATAGGTAAGGGAATCATATGAAAGGGTGAGCTCAGATTCCCAATAAGGGTAAACATGAAAGATATCAATCAATAATCATATGAAATCATGAGATAAGAATAGGGGTATGGTATTATGAATATAAATTACAAGTTACATACATAATATACCATGTATTGTAAACATGGAACCTAGGATAAAATATTATCACTTCAATTGGCATGAACTCTAAGAGTGAAAAATCATCAAAAATAAATGATGAACTAGAAGTTTATGTCATATAAGTGTGACACAACAATAGGTATAAAAGTTATTTCAGATTTAAAGTTTAACATCCAATTCCATAAAATCATAACATATTAGGCATTGAAACATGTTACCCATTTCATAACGGATTAGGCATCATCACCTGTTTCCTATACTAGATCAAGAAAATGGGCCTATTTCTCATAGTAGATAAATCACATTGTCTTGTTTTTCCTCATTATCTCATGAGATATAAAAAATTACCCATTGCATTGGGAGAAGATATAAGACCTACCCATCCTTGGTTATAACTTCACCATAGGCCTTGGTTATAATGTAACCACCACAACATATTGAAAACTATACATATGTAAACCAAAAGTACTTAAAATATTCATCATAGAATAACCAATACAATTCAAATGGGTTTCATAAACATTTAATCATACCATAACCCATATAAATAAAATGGGTTTCATATTTATTTTGTCATATCATAACCCAAAAAAATAAAATGGGGTTTCTAAAAATCTTATCAATTCATCATAGCATATCCCAAGGAAGACGAATGAGTTTCATAAAAATATCTTCATTATAATCATAAACCATCCAGAAAAGGGATAAGGATGGTATATTTGGATCATATAACTAGTAAATCACAAGTAACATCAATGTATGTAATTTTTTATAGAAAAATATTTTGAAAAATCATATAAAATATTTCTTGAGGAAAATAACCTTTACACTTTGAAAATTACCTTTTCAAAATTGAAAGTTCACAAAATATATTGGCAATAATTTCATTTTAAAATAATATTCAAAAAAATATGAAGGAAGCTTTAGAACATTCACTTGTCATTAAAGAGGGAATATTGTTCACAATGTACACAATTAAATGAAGTCTCCTTTTATATTTTCTATAAAATTTAAAAGGGCCTTGTTTGGAATATTATATTAATATTAAATTTAAATAATTTTTTAAATTGTAAAATGTGGGTAAAAATGTATTTATAAAATTATTGGATAATTTTAAAACTTTGTAGAAACTTTTTTTTAGAAAACATCAGAATGGAAGAAAAATGGTTTCTGATAAAGAGGGAAAAAATTTATGTTTTCATTAAAAATATTATTTTTGAATATAGAGAGAATAAAGAGAAAAAAATGAAAGGAAAACATGTAATTTCAAGAAATAACCATATTAAAATAAAATACATGAGTTTCTATAGAGATGGATCATAATATTTTATCATTGTAAACATAATCATAAACATTATTTATAAAGAATGATATTACAACATAAAACCATAACCACATTGGTAACATTTGAATCATAAGCCTCATGAAAGAAAATAACATTATATTGGTATTTTTTTCACAAAATTGACATAATAATACAGATAAAATAAATTAATATTCATTATATACCCCGAAAAAAAAACAAGTGGTGAATATGACATATGTATCCCAGAAATAAAAGAAAGACAAGAAATACATTACGTTAAGTCAACACTTCCTTCCTACATATTAGAACCTCCAGTATCATAAATATATGTTTTTTATAAAAATAACTATACTCATATTTATTATACCATACATGATTTAATTTTTACCCTTTATTACCTATTTATTTAATTTTTTTTGTTAAAATCACATTTGAGGTAAAAATTGGTTCATTTTCCATGTATGTTTTGGTGTGAATTTTTTGTTCCTTTTATTTTTATCATACTTAAATAAAATAAATAAATTTAAAAATGATATAAATACAATATCTATTACTTATATATTTATTTATAGTGATCCATTAAAATTATATATAGAAAATTAATGAAATCATTCATGGAGATGATATTCCGCACATACACATGAATATTGTTTCTATTTTCTTGAAGAATGAAATGAAATAAAGGTAACTAATATATTAACATCTGAGAATAATTTTTATCATATATATAAAATATTTTCATTAAAAATATCCTTATTACCTTCCATGTAATGTCTATGTGAAGAATTAATCACATCACTTCACAAGTCGGTATTACGTCACACATACGAGTGACGTTATCGTATTCCTATGGAATGAAAAGTAAGAAGGTATATGTGATATTATAATTCTAGATGTATAATTTTGTTATAAGTATCATATTTATATTTTAAATGCATCATTATATCTATCCATGATAGTTGCTGATGTAAAATAAATTGCATCTGTTTATGAGGAGGTAGTCCGCCATACACATAATCGATAGTTTCATTTCCAACTTGATGGAAGAGGAGATAGATGTATGTCATGAAATTAATATAATTAATATAATTATTTATAATATAATAATTTAATTATACTATAATGATTTAATAATACTTTAAGGAGTTATAATAATAAATAGAATGAAAAGGAATGGTTAAGGACTATACATCTTCTTTGGAGAACCCCTTTTGGTTTACACCTAAATACTTATTAGTAGGGTTTAATTATCAAAGTAATACCTACAATATGTGTATAGAAAATTAAATAATTTATTTTTTATGGTTTTTAAAAAATAAAATGGTTTTGGAAGTGTGAAGAGGAGAAGAGAGAGGGTGACCTTTTATAAGTGGGGGTGATGACATAATTGGATTTTTTTAAAATAAAAAGATGTGCCCATGTTTTTAACATGACATAATGATCCAAAGTAGATCATTATGAAGCCTTATATGATTTAAGGTAAACAAAGGACCATTAAATGTGGTTTGTACAAGTTTATGGGTTATTATAATCCTTATACTTTTTGTTTGACCCCTAGTAAACTTGTTTTAACCTTAAACGTGATAATTAGTTTTTACCAATTTTTGAATTGATTTTGAACAAAAACTAAGCTGTACATATATAAAAAATATTAATTATCCCGATAAAAATATATAATCCAATTTTTTAAAAAAATTCCCAATAGTTCAAAAAAATTATTTTAAAATTAAACCCACAGATGTGATGGAAAATTGTTTTTCCAAAGAGAAAACTTTCATAAGTATTGAATGTTTTAATGTAAAAATTCAATATTAAATTGATTCTAATGAAATAAATTGTATTTATAAAATATAATTAACCAAATTTTAATTTAATAATATCTTAAAATAAAATATATCATTTATGTTTTTTAAATGAAAATGCTATTTTGAATAAAAAGCAATATTTTATCACTATTCATCAAAAAGTTCTTCTTTTCAGAAAATTCAAAAAAATTCACTCAAATATAATTTTTACATGTTGATTTCAGAAATAAAGTTAATTTTTTAAAATAAATTTTCTTAAGAATAATAAAAGTACTTTTTTTATTTGTTTATAAAAAGAAATAAAAACATTTCTTGAGAAAATAGTATTTTTGAAACATATAATGACTTTATAAAAAATTCATTACATTTTTATAAATATTATTTATTTTTATAAATTATTATAATTTATACTTAAAAAGTTGATATTCATATTAATAATTTTAATGGCTAGGTTTAAATTTTCATGTTTTAAAAAATATTACTAGTATATCCTAGTTCTTTAAAACTCAGTGTTGCTTGTATCAAAAGTTATCAATGAAATTAAATATATTTGAAAAAAATATTTCATAAAATATTAGGGTGTAACATTGACTAATTAAGCTTCCACAATAAACTGGATAATGATTCCTTTCAATAGGTTACTTCTCATGTCTTGATTATTCTAGGTCTTGTACAATCTCAATCCCAACCACCCTGATAGATCTAAGTGAGAATTAATGTCATTTCCCTAGTTTGGTTTCTTTTTGTATTGAGATTGACTTGAATACACAAAAAATGAATGGATAGAAGACCATTTGACTTCAAGTGAACCTCCCGATCACAATATGTTGATGACTATCATCTGGTTTTTGGGAACACAAGCGGGGGTCAATTTACCTCTTTTATTAATAAAAAACAAGAAAAAATATCACATGAATATAATGTAATGAATTAACTATAGTAAAAATATATATATATCTGGTAATGGATAATAGTACAAAATTTCCATATTAAAATAAAGATTAAATTTCAAACTCAATATCTAGTCTCTAGTTCCAACACTTATTGTAAAATGACCAATACAAACATCGAACATGCACATTAAAAAATTCTTCTAGGGATTTATTAGCACCATTAGGTAATTTAAAAATAGACCATAAAATTTTACGCCCACTAGTGTGCACATGCATGGTGTGAGTATATAATATTAAGTAGGCAATATCAATAATTCGAATATATATATAATAAACTCCTTTTTATTTAATGGATTAATCCAAATATTTATTTAAAAAAATACATTATTTTTTTATAATGGTTATAAATAAAACTATAGTTGAAATAATTAATAAATCAATTTACAAATACATATCAACTATAAGTTATAACTCCTTATACTAGAAGAGTACATACTTTAAATACCCTCTTTGATCATAGTATTCATTATTTGAGATGAACTAGTTCAGGAAACCACGATCTTCATCTAATATAATCCACTATATACTTGTATATGTATAGCTTACTATACATACAGATTCATGTTTACAATGATAGGGTCCAAGAAAACTATCCTGGGGGAAAGGGAATGGTGTATATATGAATCACGTAAATCATGAATCTTTTCTTATTGGGATTGGGGAAGGAGCTTACTTGAATCATTTAAATTCAATCTAATCCTATTAATTATTTTAAATATAATCCATATATACATAGAATTTATACAAAAGTAAGATACCTCTACTATTAGGATCATTATCTACCAAAATAATCACCATGACTAAGTAACAAATCAATAAAAACAACCATTATACTTAAAAAGGATTATATATATTCTAGAATATGACACATTAGCTATCATCACAACAAAATTTAATTCATGTCACATATAGTCACAATTTAAGTATGAGTAATATGGAACCCCGCCATTTAATACATAACTTTTCATTATATTTTACAAACAAAGGATCTTTAAAGTCTAGTGTCTTGAAAATTAGGAACATAAAACATGAAAACATAAAAAATTATTCTAATACCCTTGCAGGGATTCATCAAATGTTCTTCTTATGTATAATTATTGCATCTCATAACCTGGTGACATATATCAAAGGAAAGGGTGAGTAGAATGCCCAATAGGGAAAGCAAGGGAATCAGTTTACCTGTGAAATCAATAATATCTTGATAAAAAAACATAAAGACATGAGCAATAGAAGTAGAGGCATATCATAAGAAAAATAACTTGAAATCATAACTTTATTATGTGGCTATAACATTTAATTTATACATTCATGAACATATCAGCAAGGTTTATCCCCAAGGTGTCATAAAAATTACCAAGGTTATTCACCAATGTATCGTGAAACCTGTCATATATAGAGATTGTATTCTTTACCCAATACATTGGAGAGATATTAAGGAACACCATTAATATTTCTTTACTTTCATGTGAGCCACATATATCATAATAAAATGTTTCATAAATAACCCATAGAGAATAAAAGAAATGGGTTTTCATTTCAAAATCATGACATTTTAAAAGTTCTTAAGAAGTTTATCAATATCTCATTTTTAACCCATGGAAAGGGAGTGAGGGTTATATGTATGTCAATTATAGAATCATATAGATCAATTTTATGTATTGATTAATACCCCTAGTATAACGACCCATACTTTACAAAAATTGTTATTACTTCGGAATTGAAGAACACTTATTACAACATGTAACAAAACCAAGAAAAGACCATATAGGTATAGTGTCTTTAGAAACTAGGAAACATAAACAACTGGTTCATAAAGCATCTAAACTATCTCCCATTTATTTAATCATATCTATAGTCCCTTTTGTAATATATTACTTAATAACCTTCTTCTTGACCTGGGGAAAGAAAACATACAAAAGGGTGAGCTCAAATGCTCAGTAAGGGTAAACAAAAGAAATATCAATCACATCATATTCATAAGAACACATCTTTTGGAAATCTTAACCTCCAAAAGAAATCATAATTTCATAACATGTGATAAATCATAGTCGTGAAATGTAATCCCAATAATAATAACTTAAAACATGAAACTTTGTGTCATACACACATAATCATAGATAATCATTTCTTATTAGTCAAGACTCATTTCCAAGACTATCTTAGTGGACAAAGTCCATTTCTGAACCGAGTTCATTCCTCGTTTCAGTCCTGTTTCACTGAACCGGTTTAACCTGCCGTTCCATCCATGTCTATCTCATGAGATATAAAATCTTTACCCAATGCATTGTAGGGAGATATAGGTCCCACCCATCTCATAATGATACCATTCTTATGTGTGCCACAAAATCATAAACCATACATCATTGCATAACCCATGTAATAAAAATGGGATTCTTAAACAACATGACATTATAAAAAAATTCCTATAAGATAAAGGAATTCATAAAAATAATTCAATCACAACATAATCAAATCAATTTAATAATAGGGATAGAAACAAAACCCTATATTATCTTAGATGGAAAAAATTTTGATAAAACACTTGAACTCCATTCTTGAGGAAAATATGATTTCTACTTCAAAAACATTTTCCTTTCTTAACATGTCATAAAATTTTAAACTAAAAGAAGTTGATTAAACATAAACTCGAAAACTTTTAATGGAATCTTCTTGGAAATAATGTTTTAAAAATCCATTCATGCCGTATAAGTTAAAAAAACATTCTTCTTGTACTTTTGTCGGAAAAGTCAAAAAGTACCTCGTCCGAAAAACGACAAATGATTCCTTTCATATCTTTTAATATAAACTCAGTAAATGGTAAAAATGGATTTAAACAATTGTAGGTGGATGGAAATAATATTACATATTGAGGAAACATGGATGTGGATGATAAAATACACCCCAGTAAATACCAAAGTATAAACAATCTCGGATAAAAATGAGATTGTGATATTTCCCTTACCTTAGGTCATATTTTCTTTGTAAGTGTCTGAAACTCCTGTATAATGATTTAAATAATGTCATTGACTTATTCTAGAATTATACTTAATTTTATGATATCATATATGATCATATTCTTAGCTTCTTATTAGTAATATTTCATTACTACTTGTTATTCGGGCGTTTATTACTTTTTGTTCTTATGCGTGTTTTGTCAAATAAATTCTTATTTTTTATTTTTAGGTTATAGATAACTCATTTACAGAATGGTATTAGTGTAATATATATCATATTCATTCATTCAATTCATTTATATAATCATTATGCAATGAAGATCATGTAGAATGAGTCACATCACATCGTGGAGACGGTATTCCTTACGTACGCACGAGCGATGATATCGCTCCAATGATAATGGAACTGTATTGGAGTGTATATATACTATTCCAAAATCAATATCATTTTACAATAATCATATATAGTCATTACTTACACCATTATACCCATCCAAGTAAGGTGGTGGTGGAAAATAGATTACACCACGGCGTGGAGACGATATTCCGTACTTACGCACGCGCGGTGATTTCTTTTTCCGTAGGATGGATAGATGGTGATATAGGGTTGTTTTATACTTATAATAACATATCGGTGTATGAGTGATACTGGTTTTATTAATTCATAATGAAACAACTAAAGAAGAAGAAGTGGAAGAAAAAAATAAAGTTGAAAGAATCGTTAACGGACATTACCTCTTCTTTGAAGCACCTCTTTGAGATCTCCTCTTAGGGCACTAAAATTGGTCTTTGAAGAAGAACATGACCTCTAGGATGTCTCTAGGGAAGTGGAGAGTAGAAATTGGCAGGGGTTGTCCGAGCATGAAGGCTCAAAGTGGTGTGAGGAAGAGGGGGGAGGAGGTTCCCTTTTATAAGGGAGTAGAGGGGCTCCTTTAGAAAAACTAAAAATATTATTTTATTATAAAGTCAAGTTCGGTTTTAAATATATCCAAATTGATTTATTTCGAAGATAAGGTGGGTATGGGTCTAAATAATCTCATATAATATAATTTAGACAAGTTTAGGTTCCTATTTTAACCTTATCATTTAGATTTAACATTAAGCTAAATAATTTCAATTTTACCGTGTCTTCTTGTGTTCTTACACTATAAGGTTAATAAACATACTATAACAAGCCAAAAGAACCCCAAGTTGTTTATTATTAATATATATTACCTTATCTAAGTAATTTGGACGAACATTATATTTTTAAGAATAAAATAACAATTAATAATATAATATTTGTTTTAAAAACTATTTTATGTCAATTTTGACACTATTTAGTAATTGATTTTTTTGAAAATCATAATAGAATTATTATTTTGAAAAAAGTTAATTAAATCAATAATAACATGTCATATTAACTTATTAAATTAGTTGAATTCATAAAAAGTCTCAAATTATATTTATTTGGGTATTTATAATATCAATAATTCTAATTTTTCACTATTATGGTAATTACTGCATCATCATTGTGTCATAAATAAATTAAATTATTTAATGTCTAAAAATTATAAATAAATACTATTATGTAGGAAATATATTTATCTTTCTAATGAATATTTATAGTCAAATTTGTCTTATGTATAACCCCATATTAGAAATGATTTACTTATTAAACATTGATTTTAACTATTTTAACCCTTCTTTAAATAAATTAATAATAAATGTCCTAATCTAATCCAAGTGGGCCTAAATTGTCATATTTTATTCCTAAGGTTGTTTTTGGTCGAATTACACTTATCTAATAGAATTAGGACATCTGTTAGGGTAATAATAATATCATTTTTACCCTTAACTACCCTATTTACTTTTAACCCTGGTAAAAAAAAAGTAAAAAGTTACTATTCACCAAAAAATATTTTCATCTCATTGAACCACATTTTAGTCATTGATATTAACCGTGTCTCTCGGATTTTTGAAATTCCACTCACAGAATCGGTAAAATTATGGTTTATGAAAAATTCAGTTTTTTTAACTACCACTTAGTGGTTTCACTATTCATCAAAAATTGAAAGTTTTCAGAAAAATACCAATATTTCACCCTAGGCTAATTTCAATATTCCGAATCCAAAAATGAAGTCCATTTTGAAAAATAAAATTTATAGAATTTCAAAAAGTTGTTATTACTATTCATAACGACTAGTTTTAATAGCATATTGTTGTTTAGTGAAACTCGGTATTGCATACGACGCAAGCTATCGAGGAAGACCGTGATTGCGTGTAAAGAAAGCCAATCTAGTTTTGTGTGTATTGAAGGATTCCTTGGATGATTTAAAAACAAAATATTTCTCATAAAATTCTCGGGTGTTACATTCTACCCCCCTTAAAATGAATTTCACCCTCCAAATTCGTCACTTTGTAACAAAAAGATGAGGATACCTCTCCCTCATCATATCCTCAAGTTCCCATGTAGCTTCTTCTAATTGGTGGTTCCTCCATACAACTTTTACCAAGAGAGTGGTCTTGTTTTGTAGGACTTTTTCGCTACGATCCAGAATCTCTATCGGTTGTTCTTCATAAAAAAGATCTTGCTCCAGCGGTACAACTTCTGAGCTGAGTACATGTGAAGGATTAGGTATGTACTTTCTCAAGAGAGATACATGGAACACATCGTGAACTTGAGAGAGATTTGGTGGAAGCGCCAATCGGTAAGCTACCTTCCCAACACGATCCAGTATTTTGAACGGACCGATATATACAGGGCTCAACTTCCCCTTCTTTCCAAATCTCATGACCCTCTTCCAGGGAGATATTCGTAAGAACAATTTATCACCCACTTCAAACTCTAGGTCTTTTCTTTGGTTGTCGGCATAACTTTTCTATCGACTCTGAGATTCTCTAATGTGTTGTTGAATAGATCTGACCTTTTCTGCCATTTCATCAACGAGATCAGGTCCTAATAGCTTTCTTTCCCCAACTTCATCCCATCAAGTTGAATTCCTGTATTTCTTTCCATAGAGAGCTTCATAAGGAGCCATCTGAATACTGGAGTGAAAGCTATTATTATAAGAAAATTCCACCAAAGGTAGGTGTTGATCCCAACCACCTTTTACATCCATAGAGAAAGATCTCAACATATCTTCTAGAGTTTTAATTGTTCTCTCAGACTAAACGTCTGTCTGAGGATGATAAGAAGTGCTGAAACTCAACTCTGTATCCAGAGTATGTTGAAGACTTCGCCAGAACTTTGAGGTAAACCTCGGGTCCCGATCATATATAATAGAAAGTGGTACTCCATGAAATCTCACCACTTCCTTTACATATATACTGGCAAGCTGATCCAGAGAGAAATCCTCTCTAATAGTGATGAAGTGTGCATACTTTGTAAGACAATAAACTATGAACCAGATAACATTATTGCCTTTGGATGTTTTAGGAAGTCCTGTGACAAAGTCTATAGTGATGTTTTCCTATTTCCATTTGGGTATGGGTAATGGTTGTAACATCCCCTTGGACTTCTGTCTCTCAGCATTAACTTACTGACAAACCAAGCATCGAGAGACATATTCAGCAACATCTCTTTTCATGCCATCCCACCAGAAGTACTCTTTCAGGTCCCTATACATTTTCGTGCTTCCAGGATGAATAGAGAATGACGAACTATGAGCCTCATCTAGCATCTCCTTCTTTAATTCGGGGATGGGAGGAACACAAACCCGATTCCTGAACTTTATTATCCCATCACAACCAAGGTTGAATTCAGGAACATTTTTCACCTTCTTTTGTAACTCTACATCTTCTTTCTGTGCCTCTTTAATCTTCACATGTATAGATGGTTGAACATTCATTTGAGAAAGATACGATTTTCCCCCTTCCATTAAAATTCCAAGATCCATCCTTTGTAAATCCATAAATATTTGATCTTTTGTGATCCTCATCATTGATAAGCTAGCATGGTCTTGTCGACTTAATGCATCTGCCACCTTTTTTGCTTTCCCAGGGTGGTAATGAATTGAGTAGTTTTAATCCTTAATCAGCTACAACCATCTTATTTGGCGCATATTCAGCTCCTTTTGTGTGAAAATATACTTTAAACTTTTATGATCAGTATAAATATCACACCTTTCACCATAAAGATAATGCCTCCAAATCATTAATGCAAAGATTACCGAAGCTAACTCCAAATCATGAGTTGGGTAATTTTTCTCATGGATTTTCAACTGTCATGAGGCATAAGCTATCACCATATCATTTTGCATAAGAACACACCCCAATCCCTTCTTGGATGCATCACTATAGATCACCAACCTTTCTCCACTACAAGGCAGTGTGAGCATAGGTGCACTGGATAATCTTCTTTTCAACTCCTTGAAATTCTCTTCACATTCTTCCGTCCAAAAAAACATAACCTCTTTCTGAGTCAACTTGGTGACTGGATTAGATAATCGTGAAAAATCTTTCACAAAACGTCGATAATATCCAGCAAAACCAAGAAAACTTTGGATCTCAGTTACTGTTGTTGGTCTCAACCATCTTTCGATAACCTCTGTTTTTGCTGGATCCACAGATATCCCCTCTTTTGAGATTATGTGACCCAAAAATGCAACTTTTTGAAGCCAAAATTCACACTTGGTAAATTTGGCATAAAGTTTCTCCTTTCTCATGGTCTTCAATATAATTCTCATGTTCTCTTAATGTTCTTCCTTTTTCTTTGAATATACAAGAATATCGTCTATAAAGACTACCACAAAATGATCAAGATAGTCTCTAAAGACTCTATTCATCATATCCATGAAGATAGCAGGGGCATTAGTAAGACCAAATGGCATCACTATAAATTCATAGTGTCCATACCTTGTATAGAAAGCCGTCTTAGGTATATCCTCCCTTTTGACCCTTAATTGATGATACCCTGAACGAAGATCAATCTTGGAAAAGTATTGAGCTCCGTGTAGTTGGTCAAATAAATCATCAATGCATGGGAGAGGATATCTGTTCTTGATAGTGATCTTGTTAAGTTCTCGATAATCAATGCAGAGTCTCATTGATCCATCTTTCTTCTTAACAAACAGAACAGGTGCTCCCCAAGGTGATGCACTAGGGAGTATGAACCCCTTATCAAGATTCTCTTGGAGTTGCTTCTTAAATTCCTGCAACTCGATTGTGGCCATTCTATAAGGTGACTTTGAAATAGGTAAAGCACCCGGTACGAGTTCTATTGAAAACTAAACTTCACGATTTGGTGGAAGACCCGGCAATTCCTCCAGAAAGGCATAATCAAACTCTCGTACAATGGGATATTCTTAATCGTGAGTTTCTCACCAACCATTTGAGATAAATAACATTCATTTAGTGGAATCAAGACCCATAATATGGAAGAAATTTCCACTGGAAGGTTATGTTCATCCTTGCATCGATAGACGATCATAGATTGATCTTGAATATGAAATGTGACTTCCCTTCCTTGGCAATTGATATGAGCTCCAAATAAAGAAAGCCAATCCATGCCAAGAATCACATAAAATTCCACTATAGGAAGGATCACAATATCTGCAGGAAGCACTTTCCCACAAACTTCAATCAGAAAAGAATTATAAACTTTTTATACGACTGTTGTACCATTAGGGGTTGTCACAGCTAACTCAACATGTAATTGTTGAGGTAATACGGTGATACCCTTAGAAAAATCTTCAGAAATAAAAGAGTGGGTGGATCCAGAATCAAATAAAACATTTGATACTTTAGAGTGGATGGTAAGTGTACCTTTCACCACATCGTTATCATACTCCACATCGCTGATAGAAATTGCATGTGACTTTCCTTTTTCATTAGCCTTAAGAGTTTGTTGACGTCGACCATCATCATCAACCCTTGGATTTGGGCATTGATTGGCATAATTCCCCATCTCCTTGCACTTGAAACATTGAAGTGTAGTAGGTTCATTATGTGTGTCCCTTCCTTTGTTTGCATCATTAGATATCTTCTTCCCATCATTGCGGCATTCAAATGCCCGATGACCTTCCATTCTACATTTGAAACATTTACTTGTCCCTTTAAGACAACTCCCTCCATGTTTCCTTCCACAAATTGAGCATAATGGATAGCTCATCTTCTTTTCAGTGTTCTCTTTAGATTTTCCTTTGAATTCCATTTTCCTCTTCTTATCAAACCCATATGACTGATGGGTTACTCCAATATCCATCTCGACTTTGAGAGTACATCGAACGATTTCCTCGTAGCTATTGAAGTCCCTTATTGATAAGGCCCTTTGATGACTTGGTTTTAAGCGACTAAAGAATCGATCGGTCTTACTCTCAGGTTGGATAATAATACCAGAAGCGTACCTTGAAAGTCTTGTAAAATTTGCTTCATAGGTACCAACAGATTCATCATCCTTTTGCTTTAGTTCAAGAAACTCCTTCTCCATCATTGTTTGGAGAATACGAGGGAAGTACTAATTGAAAAATAAGTTCTTGAACTCTTCCCATTCCATGGACTCAATTTCATCTCTTTTCCTCGTATTTTTAATAAGGTTCCACCATTGATCAGCATCTCCTTCCAAACGATACACTGCTAGGATGACTTTATCATGTTCAGAACATTGAAGAACTGAAAATATCATTTCAGTAGTACTAATCCATTGTTCAGAAACTAATGGATCACTAGACCCGTTGAATGAAGGTGGACTCTGTCTCATGAAGGATTCAACAGAATGTTGCTCCTTCCTTTAAACATTTGGAATTCCTGCATGATTCATAGCTTGAGAATGTTTTGTGAGCATGGCTACAAGATTTTTCATTCCAGCTCCAATAACGTTTGGTTTCTCAGCGGGACAATCATTGCATTGCCCGTCGCATTCCGCATTAACACGATTCCTTCGGGTTCTAGCCATTGACTAAAACCAAGAAGAATAGTGCGAGAAACACTAATTATAATAGGAAAACCACATAATCAATTATAAAATTTCACACTTAAGGTCTTATCCTAGGTATTCATGGCCATTTCTAAAACACTAAGATTATGTTCTATGCTTAGACTTATCCTTTGGGTTCTTACTAAGACTTTCACATCCTAGTTTCCAATGGTTGACTATACCTTTCCTCTGATACCAACTATAATGACCCATACTTTACATACATTGTTATTACTTCAGAATTGAAGCACACTTATTACAACATGTAACAAAACTAGGAAAGGACCGTATAGGTATAGTGTCTTTAGAAACTGGGAAACATAAACAACTGGTTCATAAAGCATCTACACTGTCTCCTATTTATTTCATCATATCTATAGTACCTTTTGGCATATCTTACTTAATAACCGTCTTCCAGACCTGCGGAAAGAAAACATACAAAAGGGTGAGCTCAAATTCTCAGTAAGGGTAAACAAAAGAAATATCAATCACATCATATTCAATAGAACATATCTTTTGGAAATCTTAACCTACAAAAGAAATCATAATTTTAAAACATGGGATAAATCATAGTAGTGAAATGTAATCCCAATAATCATAACTTAAAACATGAAACTTTGTGGCATACACACATAATCATATATAATCATTTCTTATTAGTCAAGACTCATTGCCAAGACTATCTTAGTGGACAAAGTCCATTTCTGAACGAGTTCATTCATCGTTTCAGTCCTGTTTCACTGAACTGGTTTAACCTGCCGTTCCAGCCATGTCTATCTCATGAGATATAAAATCTTTACCCAATGCATTGGAGTGAGATATAGGTCCCACCCATCTCATAATGATACCATTATTATGTGTGCCACAAAATCATAAACCATACATCATTGCATAGCCCATGTAATAAAAATGGGATTCTTAAACAACATGACATCATAAAACAATTAATATAAGATAAAGGAATTCATAAGAATAATTCCATCAAAACATAATCAAATCAATGTAATAATAGGGATATTAATATAACCCTATATTATCTTAGATGGAAAATAATTTTGATAAAACACTTGAACTCCATTATTGAGGAAAATATATTTTCTACTTCAAAAACATTTTCCTTTCTTAACATGTCATACAATTTTAAACTAAAATAATTTGATTAAAAATAAACTTGAAAACTTGTAAAGGAATATTCTTGGAAATAATTTTTTAAAAATCCATTCATGCCGTATAAGTTAAAAAAACATTCTTCTTGTACTTTTGTCAGAAAAGTCAAAAAGTACCTCATACGAAAAACGACAAAAGATTCCTTTCATATCATTTACTATAAACTCACGAAAGGGTAAAAATGGATTTAAACAATTGTAGGTGGATGGATATAATATTACATATTGAGGAAATATGGATGTGGATGATAAAATACACCCCAGTAAATACCAAAGTATAAACAATCTCAGATAAAAATGAGATTGTGATATTTCCCTTACCTTAGGTCCGATTTTCTTCGTAAGTGTCCGAACCTACTGTATAATGATTTAAATAATGTCATTGAATTATTCCAGAATTATAATTATTTTTATGATATAATATATGTTCATATTCTTAGCTTCTTATTAGTAATATTTCATTACTACTTATTATTCGGGCGTTTATTACTTTTTGTTCTTATGCGTGTTTTGTCGAATAAATTCTTATTTTTTCTTTTTAGGTTATAGATACCAAATTTACAGAATGTTATTAGTGTAATATATATCATATTCATTCATTCAATTCATTTATATAATCATTATGCAATGAAGATCATGTAGAACGAGTCGCATCACATCGTGGAGACGGTATTCCGTACGTACGCACGAGCGATGATATCGCTCCCATGATCGTGGAATTGTATTGGAGTTTATATATACTATTTCAGAACCAATATAAATTTACAATAATTATATATAGTCATTAATTTGCACCATTATACCCATCCAGGCAAGGTGGTGGTGGAAAATAGATTACACCACGGCGTGGAGACGGTACTCCATACGTACGCACGCGCGGTGATTTCGTTTTCCATAGGATGGATAGATGGGGAAATAGGGTAGTTTCATACTTATAATAGCATATAAGTATATGAGTGATACTGATGTTATTAATTCATCATGAAAAAACTAAAGAAGAAGAAGTGGAAGAAGAAATAAAGTTGAAAGAATCGGTAACGGACATTACCTCTTATTTGAAGCGCCTCTTTGAGATCTCCTCTTAGGATTCTAAAATTGGTCTTTGAAGAAGACCAGGACCTCTAGGATGTCTCTAGGGAAGTGGAGAGGAGAAAGTGTCAGGGGTTGGACGAGCATGAAGGGTCAAGGTGGTGTGGGGAAGAGGGGGGAGGAGGTGCCCTTTTATAAGGGAGGAGAGGGGCTCCTTTGGAAAAACTAAAAATATTATTTTATTATAAAGTCATGTTCAGTTTTAAAAAGCTTGAAATTGATTTATTTCGAAGCTAAGGTGGGGATGGGTCGAAATCCTCTCATCCAATAGAATTTAGACATGTTTAGGTTCCTATTTTGACCTTATCATTTAGATTTAACATTAAGTTAAATAAGTTTACTTTTACCGTGTCTTCTTGTGTTCTTACACTATAAGGTTAATAAACATACTATAACAAGCCAAAATAACCCCAAGTTGTTTATTATTAATATATATAACCATATATAAGTCATTTTTCGGAACCTTATATTTTTAGGAATAAAATTACAATTAATAATATAATATTTGTTTTAAAAACTATTTTATGTCAATTTTGACACTATTTAGTAATTGTTTTTTTTGAAACTCATAACAGAATTATTATTTCTAAAAAAGATAATTAACTCAATACTAACATGTCATATTAACCTAAAAAATTATTTGAATTCATAAAAAGTCTCAAATTATATATATTTGGGTATTTATAATATCAATAATTATAATTTTTCACTATTATGGTAATTACTACATCATCATTGTGTCATTAATAAATTAAAGTATTTAATGGCTAAAAATTATAAATAAAATATCATTATGTAGGAAATATTTTTATATTTGTAATGAATATTTATAGTCGAATTTATCTTATGTATAACCCCATATTATAAATGATTTACTTATTAAACTGTGATTTTAACTATTTTAACCCTTCTTTAAATAAATTAATAATAAATGTACTAATCTAATCTAAGTGGGCCTAAATGGTCATATTTTATTCCTAAGGTTGTTTTTCGTCGAATTACACTTATAAAATAGAATTAGGACATGTGTTAGGGTAATAATAATATCATTTTTACCCTTAACTACCCTATTTACTTTTAACCGTGTTTAAAAAAAGTAAAAAGGTACTATTCACCAAACATTATCATCTCATTGAACCACATTTTAGTCCTCGATATTAACCATGTCTCTCAGATTTTCTAAATTCCACTCACAGAAGCGGTAAAAATAAGTTTTATGAAAAATTCAGTTTTTTTAACTACCACTTAGTGGTTTCACTATTCATCAAAAATTGAAAGTTTTCAGAAAAATACCAAAATTTCACCCTAGGCTAATTTCGATATTCCGAATCCAAAAATGATGTCCATTTTGAAAAATAAAATCTATAAAATTTCAAAAAGTGGTTATTACTATTCATAACGACTAGTTTTAATAGCATATCGTTGTTTAGTGAAACTCAGTATTACGTACGACGCAAGCTATCGAGGAAGACCGCGATTGCGTGTAAAGAAAGCCAATCTAGTGTTGTGTGTAGTGAAAGATTCCTTTGATTATTTAAAAACAAATTATTTCTCATAAGAGTCTCAGGTGTTACAACTAGAAATGAAAATATAATTGGGTATTCACATAAATAATACAAGATAATTTCTTGAGAAAAAGAGAGATATATTGAGACAAAAATTCTGTAGCATAACAGCTATATAACATGGTTTTAGAAAATATAGAAAAGGAAAAGGACAAGATTCATCCCCTAAAAATAACCGATAATATAGTATGGGTATAGAATAAAAATAAATAAGATCATGGTATTCATATTTGAAGGAAATACTATATGAAAATGAAACTCAAAGGAAAAGAGAAGATGTGATTTATTTTAAGAAAATCCGGAAGCCTAACGACATCACTTAAAAATTCAGAAAATTAGCTGATGAGAGAGGAAATGTTCCCTCATAAATTGAAAATTAAATGGATAGAAATAATGATATAGAATAATATACACCAACAAAATGAAATAGAAACTAGAAGACATAACATACAAGAATTTATGACTTAAAAGAAGGGGGTGAAAGGTTCCCCTACCATGAAGAGTGACATTGAAAGCGTGAAGGTTGGAACCTAAGGAGATTGAGGTCACCTTGGGAGGTAAAAATACTAGAGCTTCATTAAGGAGGATTTTGGAATGAAGTGAATGAGGGAATGTATTGGTATTTATAGGGAAAGAGAGGGAATATTTAATTAATTTCCTAAGGGACACCTCGCCGGTGGTATTTGAAAAACCATGGGCTTGCCCATGGTATTGGCCACTTGTGAAAACTCATAACATATCTTACTATTCAAAAGTCTACAAGATTTATTACAACATGATTACATTATCAAGGATGTCATTAAACAACAGAAACTCAAAATTTTATTTTTACTATTCACCAAAAATTCAATGGTTTTAGAAAAATCCCAAAAAAGTTACCCTAACCTAATTTCGATTCTCTGAATTCAAAAATAAAATCAATTTTATGAAAATAATTTTCTAAATATTTTTAATTTAATTTTTAATTAAAATCATTATTTATTCAAAAAACCATCTCTAAAACTATAACTTGTTTTGTAGCACCTTGAAAACGTAATCAAGGTCCCATAAAATTAAAATATAACCATAAGAAAATAATGTAACAATTTATGATTACAATTTATGAAAATACATTTCCATTTTAAATTATTAAATTAATTAGAAAATGGTAAATAATGTATTTATGACATATAAAAATACCAAAACTTATACTATGATTGTTTTTTACTTTTAAGATGTCCACATTTTATTTATACATTCATGGGTGAAGTTTCTATTTTTTTTGGTCGATTTACTATTCATTAATATTCATAAGGGTATGTTACTATTTATACTTTACTATTCACTAAAAATCAATTTGATCTTATTAGAATCTAAATTTCAGACTGATCATAATTTTGGAAGACCATTTTTTTGAAAATCATTTCACATTATTAATTATTTAATGTCTACATTTTTTTTTAAAATACACTGTTTTCAAAATTCATCAATAATATAGAACTTATATAAATTCATCCAACATTTATCTAGAAATTTGAAATTCACAAATTTTACCATAATAATAAATAACAATTTTATTTATACCAGGAAATTACAAAAAAGTATATAAGGACTTTTTACATAGCCCCCTATAACACCTGTGTAGGACCTATGTGTAAGGTTTCCTTTGGTGATAGAATCTTGGGGCAGATCAGACAACATTTCCTGAGTGGGGATTTCTATCAACTTGAACTTATCCCTTAGGTGATTCCGTTCAAGCTTCACATATTGAAGCTCAACTTGGGCTTGGTCTAGAGCAAATCCCAGAGATGCTACCTCCTTCCTAAGCTCTGATAGATGGGCCTCGTATGGCCATAGTCTACTGGATGAGGCCATCGACTCTTCTTTATGTATTACTTAACCAAGATCAATTGTATTTATAAACAATAATCGTAACATTAATAGTTTAGTTTCTAACTCTTATATTGACCAATGATCATATAACAGTCGAAACCCAATGGTATTATTTTAATTATACTCACTTCATTACTTTAAGGATATAGTTTTGTTGAGTATAGAATAAAAGAACACAAAAAAGTAGGAAACTAAATTTATTCAAAAGTTTGGGTCATTACATTCTTCCACCCTTAAGAAATTTCATCTGCCAAATTTTAACTCAATCCCTCAGAAGAGAAAAGGTGTGAGTACTTCGGTCTCATAGAATCCTCTGGGTCCCATGTGACTTCTTCACATTTGTGGTTCCTCCACAACACCTTAACAAGGTGGGTAGTCTCTGTGTGTAGAACCTTGTCCCTACAATCCAAGATCTCCACCAGATTCTCCTCATAAGAAAGGTCATGTTCTAGTTATACCACCTCGGGATTTGGTACATGTGAAGGGTCAGTTATGTACTTCCTCAAGAGGGATACATGGAAGACATCATGAAATTGTGCTAGATTTGGAGGAAATTAAAGCTAATATGCCACTTCTCCTACGCAATCAAGGATTTCATAGGGGCCAATGTAAGTAGGTATGGGCTTCCCTTTCTTCCCAAACCTCATGACTCTCGTCCATGGTAAAATTATAAGAAATACCTTGTCACCAACATCAAACTCCAAGTCCCTTCGACGATTGTTGGCATAACTCTTTTACCAACTCTGAGCAGCCTTAATGTGTTGCTAGATGGCATGGACATTTTTTGTCATATCTTGCTTATGATCATGCCTAAGAAGCTTTCTCTTACCAGCTTCATGCCAAAAATTAGGATTTCTACATCTCTTACCATATAGATCTTCATAGGGTTCCATTGAAATGCTTGAAAGGAAGCTATTGTTGTAAGAGAACTCAACTAAAGGGAGATGTTGATCCAATCCACCCTTAAATTCCAGTAATCTTGTTCTCAATATGTCCTCAAGTGTTTGAATAGTAATTTCAGATTGGCCATTAGTTTGGGGGTGATAGGCTGTACTAAAATTAAATTCGGTACTCAGAGCATGTTAAAGACTTCTCCAGAATTTTGATGTGAACCTTGGATCATGATCAGATACGATAGATTTTGGAACTCCATGTATCCTTACCACTTTCTTCACGTAAATCCTAGAAAGTTGATCTAGAGGGAAATATTCCTGAATGGAGATAAAATTAGTAGTATTGGTGAGACGGTCCACAATAACCCATATCGCATTATTTCCTTTGGAAGTTCTTGGGAGACCAGTGAAGAAGTCTATAATGATATTGTCCCACATCCATGTTGGTATGGGTAGTGGTTGCAATACCCCTTTAGGAAGTGGTCACTCTACCATCACTTTCTGACATACTAGGAACCTTGATGTGTAGTTAGAAATATCCTTTTTCATATTATCCCACCAATAATGATCACGATGGTCTCGATATATTTTTGTGCTTCCCGGATGTATAGATAAATTAGAGTTATGAGCTTCATCCATCAGCTCCTTCTTTATTTCCCAAATAAATGGAACAAATAGTTATGTATGAAATTACAGTACACCTTCTAGATCAATATTTAACTCAGGAAACATCCTATCCTTCACAGCTTCAAATTTCTTCTGTAATAAAGGATTTTCTTTTAGAGATTTCTTGATCTTCTCTAGTAATATAAGTTGAGAAATCATTTGGGTTAGAGTTAATGACATCCCTTCCCTTATAATTACCATGTCTATATTTACTATGTAATTGATCAAAGGATCTATTTGAATCCTCATCATGGAAATAACAACTAGGTCTTTCTTTCTTAATGCATCAACAACTTTGTTTGCTCTTCCGGGATGATAATGAATTGACCAATCATAGTCTTTGAGAAGTTCCGAAAATATCATCTATCTCATGTTCAATTAATTTTGTGTGAAAATATACTTCAAACATTGATGGTCTGTTTATATATCACATTTCTCCCCATAAAGATAGCACCTCCATATCTTCAGAGAAAAAACAACCACAATGAGCTCTAGATCATGCGTAGGATATTTCTGCTCATGAGTCTTCAACTGTTGAGATTCATAAGCAATGAATTTGTCATTTTTCATGAGGAATCAGCCAATCCCTTTCATAAATTTATTGCTAAAATAATGAATCCTTCTCTACTTTAGGGGAGAGTTAGCATGGGTGCAGTAACCAATCCCTTCTTCTGCTCTTGGAAACTTTCCTCACACCCCTTTTTCAAGATGAACTTGACCCATTTTTGTGTTAATTTACCGAAGATAAATATTGGAGAATAATTGAGCCCCATGAATTTGGTCAAATAAGTCATCAATTCTTGGAAGAGGGAATTTTTTCTTTACTATAATCCCATTCAGTTCTCTACAATCAATGAATAGTCGCATCGATCAATCCTTATTTTCTCAAAGAGAACTGGTGCTCCCCAATTAGACATACTTGGTTAGATAAAACCCCTCTCCAAATGATCATGGAGTTATTTACTTAACTCCTCTTGGTCCTCATTTTCCACCCTATATGGGGTCTTTAATATCAGATGGTATCCATGTATGAGTTCAATGGTGAACTCTACCACTATTTCTACGGGAGGTCCGAGTAACTCCTTAGGAAATACGTCAACGTATTACTAGATAATGGGGACATTTTCTATCCTCAAAATCTCATTTCCTTCTTCTTATTCATTGATCAACTCAATAAATAAACATATAAGAGGTACTTCTATACATAGATTAGGTTGATATATCTCTCCTTGGAAGATAACTATAGGTTTTCCATTCAAGACTACTAAGATTTTATTGTTTCAGCATGGGAATTACTTCTATATTTTTGATAAGATTGAGCTCACTAAAGTAAATACAAGATATTCTAAACACTAAAAATTCTTGGATAATCCCACCAGGAGTCTTGAATGATAATTATACTTTTAGAAAATCAGGGGTTGATTCTAAATTCTTTGTAATCTTGGAGGAAATAAGGGAATGCGTAGAACTAGAATCAAACAATGTTTTTTCTAGCTTTGAGAGAACAAAAAGAGTACCTTCCACCACATCATTTGGCACTTAAACTTCATCCGTAGTGATCTAAAAAGTATAAACTTGTTCTCTTGGTCGTTTCTAAGGCTGATAATGATTCCCCTCCACTGCCCTTAGATTTGGATAGTGATTGGCTAAGTTCCCAAGTTGTCCACACTTATAGCATTAGACATCTAGAAGGTTTTGCACCATATTCCCTTTGTCATTAGTGTTGGGAAGTTATGGATTCACCTCACTATGACAATTCCACGCAATGTGTCCCTCTCTACCACACTTTTAGCACTTCCTGCTCCCATGAAGACAGTTCCCCTAATGCTTCTTCCCACATTTATCACACATGGGAAGTTGTACTTTCTTCCCTCCTCTTCCTGGATTGAAACTCATCCATAAGCTTGGTTCCATTGATATTTTCTTGTCATTGGTTTTATGAGACCATTGCGTCTCACCATACTCTAGTTTGACTTTCATCACACTTCACATGATCTTCTCATTGCTATCATAATCTCAGTTGCCTATATTCTTCCGCAGATGAGGTCTCAGTCCATCGAGGAATCTATCGACCATATCATTTGGATCCATGACAATGATAGAGGTGTAACATTAAATAATTGTGAAGTTCATCACTTAGATTCCCACATATTCATTATTATTCTACTTTAGCTCGAGAAACTCTTTCTTCATTCTTGTTCTCATCGATTGAGGGAAATACTTTTTGAAGAATATCCCTCTAAACTCTTCCCAATCCATAGCTCAAACTTAATCCCTTGACCTTGCATTTTTAATCATTTACCAACACTTTTAAGCTTCTCCCTCTAAGAGATAAACATCCAAGATAACCTTCTATTGTTCAGAACAACAGAGCACAAAAAACTTCTTCTCGATAGAGCCGATCCACTGTTCAGTAATTGATGGGTCGGTAGATCCACTGAAGGTTGGTGGTCGTTGATGCATAAAGGACTTAATATAAAGTTTCTCCCTTCATAGTGAGATCATTCTCTTGGTTGATTCAAGTTATTTCCTATAACTTGAGTCAGTTGGTTCATCATTCACCTGATAGTTTTCATTCCGACTTCTATTAGAGGGCCGCCAGGGCATGGTCCATTACGGTCACCATTTGCATGATTCCTTCTATTTCCCTCCATTTTATAAAATAATACAACCTTATTAACAAGATTATTTCATTTATGAATCATTTAACTATAAAGGATTTTATTCCTTAAAACTTCATACTTTAAACAATTACATTTCTCTATAAATCCTTCATAATGATTCATAAAAATCATATGACTAACCAGACATATACCCTAGGAGTGTCATAACCAAGAGTGTAAAAATTCCCATTGCTGTATACCAAGATACCCAGGATCAAGCCTGAAACTCCTTTTTAGTCTTTTGACTCCTAGTTACATCTGTGCCAGAGGCACCTCACCTTAATCGTATCCTGATAGGTATTTATATTCTTGATAAATCAGTTACTCAATACTCACCAAAATTCCAGGAAGTATTCATATATTTAAACTTTTCTATATTTTTTTCCTAAGGTTTTCATATCCTATATTCCATAAATATCTAAAATATCATTTGATTCCATCTATGGCATGCCACCTTTTATTACAGAACTTTTCATTACATTTTACAAACATAGGATCCTTAAAGTCTTGTATCTTGGAAATCAGGAACAAAAAACATGAAAACACAAACCATTATTCTAATAAACTTGTAGGGATTCATCATAATTTCTTCCAAAGTACAATTATTGCATCCCATAACCTAGATACATATATCCAATGAAAGGGTGAGAATAAGGCCTAGTAAGGACAATAATGGAATCAATTTACTTGTAAAATCAATTAGAACATGATAAAGAACATAAAGACATGAGAAATGGATGTAGAGGAATATCATAATTAAAAAACATGAAATCATAACATGATTATGTGGCTACACCTTTTAATTTATACATTAATGAAAATATCACCAAGTTTCATCACTAAGGTGTCATAAACATTACCAAGGTTATTCACCAAGGTATCGTGAAACTTCTCATCTCTAGAGATTAAATTCTTCACACATTGCATTAGAGTGATTTCGGGGCACATCCTTATTATATATTTACTTTAGTGTGATCCATATAGATCATAATAAAAAATTTCATTAAAAACCAATAGAGAATAAAAGAAATGGGTTTCATTTCAAAATCATTACATTTTAAATGTTCTTAAAAACGTGATCGTTATGTCATTTATAACCCTTGGAAAGGGAGTGAGGGTTATATGTATGTCAATTCAAGAATAAAATAGATCAATTTTATGTATTGAAGAATACCCCTATAAATGAAAATAGAATTGGTTATTTACATAAATAATAAAATAGATTTTTTTTAGAAAAAGAGAGATATTTTGAGATGAAAATTTCGCAGCATAACAACTATATACCATAGTTTTAGAAAACATTGAAAAGAGAGGGGAAAAGAGTCACACACTTATAAGTAACTCATAATATAGTATGGGTATAGAATAAAATGAATTATGTTCATGGAATTGATATTTTAAGGAAATACCATATGAAAATGAAACTCAATGTAAAAGAGATGATGTGATTTCTTTTATGAAAATTCGGTAGCCTAATGGAATCACTTAAAAATTTAGAAAATTAGTTGATGAGAGCGGAAAGGGTCTCTCATCAATTGAACATGAAATGGAAAGTAAAAATTATATAGAAGAAAATACACCAATAGAATGACATATAAACTAGAAGACAAAACATAAAGGAAGTCACGACTTAAAAGAGGAGGGTGAATGGTTCCCTTTCCTGGAAGAGTGACTTCGAAAGCTCGAAGGTTGGGACCTTGAGGGATTGAGGGAACATTGGGAGGACTCCATGGGAGGTTAAAAGACTATATCTTAATTGAGGAGTATTCTGGAATAAAATGAATGAGGGAATGACTTGGTATTTATAGGGAAAGAGATGGATTATTTATTTAATTTCCAAGGGACACCTCATCCGTGGTATTCACGAAACCATGGGCTTGACCCTGGTATTTTTCCATGGTATATTCCACTTGGGACACCTCATAACATATATTAATATTCAATAGTTGACCAGATTTATTACATCATGATTACATCATCAATTATGTCATTAAATACCTAAAACTCAAAACTGTATTTTTACTATTCACCGAAAATTAAACTATTTTAGAAAAATAAAAATTTATTACTATAACCTAATATCGATGCGCTGAATTCAAAAAATGAACTCCATTTTATAAAAATAATTTTCTATATATTTTAATTTAATTTTTAAATAAAATTATTATTTATTAAAAAAACAACAACTCTAAAACTATAACTTGTTTTGTAACACCTTGAAAAAGTAATAAAGGTCGCATAAAAGTATCATATAACCATAAGGAAACAAAGTAATTATTTTTGATTTCATTTTATGAAAATAAATTTCCATTTTAAATTATTAACTTAATTATAAAATTTTAAATAATATATTTATGAAATTTAAAAATACCAAAACTTATAGTATGATCACATTTTCACTTTTAAGATGTCTGCATTATATTTATACATTCATGGGTGAAGTTTCTATTTTTTGGTCTCATTTACTATTAATTACTATTCATTTACATTCATAAGGGTATGTTACTATTCATGCCTACTATTCACTAAAAATCAATTTGATCTTATTAGACTCTAAATCTCTTACTGATAATAGCTGTAGAAGACCATTTTCTGAACATAAATTCACATTATTAATTATTTGAAGTATACAAAAATATTTTAAAATACCCTTTTCCAGAATTTTTCAATAATATGGATCTTTTATAAATTCATCCTATATTTATTTGGACATTTGAAATTCAAAAAATTTACCATAAGTAGTAATATAAATTTTATTTATACCAAGATATTACAAAAAGTATCTAAGGACTCATTAACTAGCCCCTTATAACATATACATTGGACTTAAGTGTAAGGTGTGCTATGGTGATAGAATCTTGGGGTGGCCCGGACAAAATTTCCCCAGTGGTGATTTCTACCATCTTAAACTTCTCTATTTGGAGATTCTATTCAAGCTTCGCATGTTGAAGCTCAACTTGGGCTTGGTTTAGAGCAAAGCCCAGATATACCACCTCCTTCCCAAGCTCTGACAGATAGGCTTCGTACGACCTGCATCTATTGGATGAGGCCATCAACTCTTCATTCTTTATCAATTAACATAGATCTCTTTTATTTATAAATAATAATTGTAACATTAAGTGTTAAGTTTCCAATGGTCTTATTGACCAACAGTCATATAAAAGCCGAAACCCAATAGTATCATTTTAATTATAAACACATCATTACATTAAAGAAACAGTTTCGTTGAGTGTAAACTAAAATAACACACAAAATTCGGAAACAAAATTTATTCAAAAGTTTGGTTCGTTAAAATTAATACATGAAAATATTATCATGGACCTAAAAAAATATAAAAAAATCCATAAAAATGGGGAATGAGGGATGAAAGAACATTCTATTCATGAAACAATATGGAATTTTATAGAAACATTAAAATACATGAGTAATTTGTAATTCAAGGTTCACTAAAATATAGATAAAAATTTCAATCAATTTTCCTTGGGTAGTAACCAGTGTGCATAAGTAAAGTAATAAATAAGAGATCAAGTATGATATTTGTTCATAACCAATACATACCCATGGTAACCTAGGTAATGAACTAAGTGAGAATCAATTATTAAATTTTAAGAAATAGTTTAAAAGAAGAGTTCCTTTCAAAAATAAATTTCTATATTAAATTTAAATTTTAACTATGATAAACATTTAACTAAGATAATCAATGTTCATGAAAATGTTACATTTAAATATATTAGTTTGACATATGTTCTTGATAGAAATTTGTTTCAAAAAACAAATCTAAATTTTTGAGTGTTTTTATGAAATCAAGAAAAATTATAATACCATATGGAAATAGAAAAATATAAGTTTTAAGATAATTTTTTTGGGTTATATCCTATTCAGTTAAACCAATTATGTTTTATATGTCATCATTAATTTTCACTTAAATTAATGTAGCTTTTTTCTAATTAATAATGAAAACTATTAACTGAGGTTAAATATGGATCATTGACTTATGAATCATGCAGTTTAAAGTGGAAATTAATGATTTCATTAAATAAAATATTAATAGTTTTGGGAGATAATTTTACTAATAAAATGTAGTCACTCTACCCATTTTTTTAAATTTACTGTAATTTAGGTAAACTATCCCCACATCCACTTTAATCTAATAAGGTTTCAAGAGGTAAGCATGAATGATAGGAAAGGAATCCTAGTACCTTTATAAAGTTTAATAAATAACAAAAGACAAGTAAATTATCCACACTTTTATATCTATTAGAGACACTTTCATAATCATATTATATGTTTTAAAATGTTTCAATACTTTGAAAATACATTTAGAAGCTAGTCATAAGATTACAACTTCACTTTTTTCATTTATGAACAACAATAATCTTTATTATTCATTAGTAGTTAATTTAACCATACAGATGTTCTTTACTCTAGGTTTTTTAATTTAACATAGGGAAAAATGGAATAAATTTTAAACATCTTTCATGTATAGAAAGGCTAAACATTTTTTAACATGACATGAACATTAATAAGTTCTAAAAATACATAATTAAAAAGAAAATATTATTTAATTATTTAATTTTTTAAAACATAAATTAAAACAGGAATAAGTAATCCAAAATTATATTCTACATACATAAGTATGTTTTCATGGAAAATTTATTTGAATATATAATTTAGGTATTCAATGAAATCCTTTAATTATCATCTTTAGAAAGTAAAAAAATTTCTTTTATTAATTTAATGAAAATAGTGGTTGAAAAATCCAAAGCATTACAAAAGGAATTTCATATTAGTTAGAACCACATATTATAAACACAATCTGAAAGTATCTTCCCTAAAACTATAATAACATAATAAAATAACCTAAAAATAATAAAACCAATTGATAATCAGTAACCCATAAAATAAAATCTAATATACTAAAAAAACAAAAAACAAGAGAAAAAACTTTAATATTACCAAATTAGAAATTCTAGCTATAATTTTAAAAAAATCCCAAAATAAATTAGATGCAAAGAGACCCAAATAAATGTTCAAAATTAAGAAAACCACAATAGTGTTAATTCATCATAAAACCTTATTAAAATAGTGAACACCAATCATGAAAACACTAACTCATATATTTTATAACCTAGACAAGGATGATATAAAGAATTAAAATTGATTTCACTGAGAAATTAATAAAATCATGAAACAATAAATATATAAATAACAAAAATATTATAGAAAAATTGTAGAATAGGGAAAAAGATGTAAGAAAGGAGGGCTTAACTTTGATATTTAAAGAAAAAAATCCCATTACATGAGCCTTTGATCATGAAGAAAAAATAAGTGAATGTGGAGAGAAAGAAGATACTATAAGATGGATATCGAAGGTTCCGGAGTAAATGAAATTTATGGAGAGGAAAAAAGATTTAAAAAAGGGTTAATGGTGAAATTAACTAAAATATCATTTTAAAAAATAAGAACCTAGAAGCCAGTAGGTACCTAGTATGTTTTACTAGGTATCTAGTAGCCCCATGAAACCTAAGCCTCTTTCAGGTCCTACATGTCCCTGATTCCCTCCGACTAAGTATGCAGTGGAACCTATAGTTCTAATCTATTGGTGTAACTAGACCCAAAAAACTCTTGAACCTAATAACTCCTAAAAAATACTCAAACTATATCAAAAAACACATTGGAATTCATCTTAAAACATGCTATTTTAGATCTAAATCTTGAAATGAAATACTACGCCTCAAATATAACCTATAATTAAATGATCCTATTACGATACATACAATATTCAAGATTAATTCCATAATATTAACATAACCAGGACTTAGGTTTTTACAATCCTATCTAATCATTTCACTACAATTGAAAGGAATTCTCAAATTTTCATTTATGTTCATCCCTTGAGGTGTAATTTTCGTCAGTGGAAAAATCACTCAAGTTCAAGTTCAAAAATCCAATGAGTAAAATCTATAATAATAACCAACAAAAATACATTTATTTTTAACTTCACTAATTATGTTTATCACACAAGATATTCAATATTTTATGTGTTATCAGTCTTCTAGATTACTAGTGGATCTAATTTTCAAGTTTTTACCCAGACATAATAAACACCACACTCCCCCCATACATGATTTTTACACACTAATAAATATATGATGATTAAGTAGATTAATTAATGGTGTCATAATAAGATCAAATGAAAATATTGGTAATGTATAATAACACCCTCCCTAGTTGAAATCACTTGTGTAGATTTTTTATCTTTTCCTTTGTCTTCATCTTGTATTATTATTCTATTCTATATTCAAAATTATAAGTAATAATACTAGTCAGGTAAATTTATACTAATTAAAATTATTTAAAAACTAAAATTACAATTTTGGTTCCTAGATGCATCCTAAGAGTAATTTTTTATAGTTATTTTCCCGACTTCATTATATTTTTAATATAAAAATTAAATGGTAAAGGATTTTTTCACCTTATCCCCTTCAAAATATAGAGTTTCTAGTATATTCATAGTGAATGGATATCCATATTCCCCACCTAACATCATAAATTTATTCAAGTTCACCAATGAAACATTAAATGGTTTAGACCATATAGGATTTTACTTTTTTATAAAGGACTTCTGTTTTTAATTGAATAAAAGGATCAGTTTCACCTCCTTGAATTCCGTCTCCTAGATTAACTTTCCCTGAAATAAATTTTTTCATTTTTCTCTATATAATTATTGGATTTTCATATGATTATATTATGATTTATTCTAATTTATTAAAATAAAACAATCTATTCTCATCAACATCAATGCAATCCATATTGATTACCCATACATCCGAAAAGTCCATATACCAAATCTGAATATGTATATGGAATAATTATCTAAATACTAGTATGCAGAATGACACAATAATGGGGGTTTTATATTTAGTTATATATTACCATATAACAACTTCCAATTTGTAGGTCCAATGATGTCTTGACCCATGAAATGAATTTTCAAGAATTTCCTTTAAATTCTTGCTCAAAATTATAGCTTTTCTAATGGTTTATTAATAGTATACAGTACCATCCTTTTACTAATATCCATACTTATACATATAGGGTATAAACCTATTATTGTGAAAATGAACACCCTTATCACAATTTATGGATCTTATAACTCCATATAAATAAAATATGTGTTTTTGGATAAATTTCACCATAGATGAGACCAAATTATATAGTAGTAAAATATCTTATATCCATTATGATACGTAGTTATCTTTCACTAGGATATATTTATTCCCATTCTCTATTTAGAATAGAACCATGAATTAAAATAATTAAATTGAACAAATAACTATTGATATAATCCCTATTTATGGAATATTCCCTCTTATTTTACCATTTTATATTCTCTATAAGTTATCATAGTTTTTAATAAATTCTATAGAACCCTTAAAAGTTATTTTACAATAAAAACCAATAAGTGACACCTTTTTATTAGTATTATAACTTCTATAAAATTATTCATAATTAAGAGATTGATTATGGATTAAAATTTAATTTTTTTTCTAAAACACATCCCATAGTAATTCTATAAACCACTTACTTATATAGGTATGGTTCTTCCCAGTGGAAATAATTTACAGATGATTAATATATTTTTCTATCCTTCCAAGTCATACTTTTTGGTATCTTTATTGTGTTAATGAAGTTGGAAATTTAATTATTCCAAGAAATTATCATGCCATTACAACTAGAAGCTTTTCATCCATAAATTAACTTTAAATAAAATGAGTATTATCTATATATAAATCCTTTATCCTTGATAATTGATTTGTATCCCATTTCACAGCTTTATTTTTGTTTTTTAATTTCTATGTTAAACTCTTACAATATTATTATCCATAAGATAAGCCTGAGTTTTGATAGATTTTTAAAGAACAAATACTTTAAAGCTAAATAATTTTGGAAAATAATAACTTTAATTCCAATAATGTATTGTTTAAATTTATCATGTAATATAAAATTCCAGTATGAAATTCTATTTTTTTAATAATTGATCTATGCTTAATTTAACAACATGTTATCCCAAAAAATCACATAATGTATACTTTATATTCTATATCTAATAACTTCTCCAATAAAAAATATATTAGTGTCACACATGATATAAATACTTGACGTCTAACTCTGGGTAGTGATGATTGATATTAAAATAAATTCTTTCTAGGATATGTTAAAGACTAAAAGAATTCATTCTCATAATTGGTTACGAGATCCTTTACAATTAGTTGACATAATGGTTTAGAAAATTTTAAGAAATCACTTATAAATATTCTATAAAATATAGATTATCAAAGGAAGCTTCCCACTCTCTTAACTGAAGTAGGAGATTAAAATATTAAAATCACCTCAATTTTAGCCTTTTCAACCTTAATTACATCCTTGGATATCCTATGACTAATATTAATGAGTTATTTTATCAGGAATTAAATTTTTTTTACAATAAATCCCCAAATTAGTTTCATTATATGTAGCTTAAAATTTGTATAGATCATATACACATTATTTAAATTTGATGTCTATAAAAAAATTCATGCATAAATAATTAAACATTTTTCTCCATAGTTTCTAAATATATTGATATCATGTATCTGTAAAATGTTCTAGATTATATATTAAATCCAAATTGCATTATTATATAAAAAAATTCATATAAAACATGTGGATTATGCTTTTTCTTGATTAAAATCAACAATAAATTTTTTTTTATATCCTAAATAGCCATCCAAAAATAAAAGGTGTAAATTAGCTAAAGGTCATTACAACATTTTATTGAAAAATGGTATAATAAAATTATAATGAAATACATCCCAACTAAAATTATTTAAGGTATTAGGTATGAATTTTAGATAGATTAGGTGTTGTTTTGTTTCAATTTTGGTTCTCACCTTGGGGTTATTTCATATTCAATGGTATAAGATCAATTTTGGGCATTTAAGGATGATTTTTGATGTATTTTTGGATGAGTTTTTTGGTTCAATAGGGGTTTCAGAGTTAGGGGTTACCTACAATGGGTTTTATCATGGAATTTAAAACTAATGGTGAAACCATGTACATGGTGGAAGGATACAAGGTACATGTTATCCCTAATAATGAGCTGGTTGGCCTAGGGGTTCTTAATAGTACCTGGTTGTACTTGAACAGGTACCCGATATGAACTTTTGTGTTTTTTTGTGTGTGGGAATTTTTGTCATTTCACACTCCAACCCTATTTATAATTTCTTTATTCCCCATTTTTTCCAATATTCTACAACCAAATTAGAATCCCCCTTTTTTATCCACTTAATATCATCTTCCCCTTTATTATTTCCCATTCTCCTTGATGAATATATGGGTGATTGTCATAAGGAATCGAAGGTAAGGCCTCATTTATTTTCCCTTTCCATCTCCTACCATCTCCTTATAATTTTTTTATTTTTCTATGTATTTTGATTTTTTATTTCAAAAATTAATTGTTAAATCACCTTAGTTCCCAAGGATTCCATAAATTGAGGTTGAAGAATAATTCTTTGGATTAGTTTCCATACATACATCATTGATTTACTGAAAAGTGATTGAGGTAATATGTATTTTATGGATTTAATTGTTTTTACGGTAAAATTGAATGAGGATATGTTATAACTAGTTAGGGATTTATATTTCTAGTATTATGGATGGGTTTTAACTGTAGTTAACCTAGATTCCCTTAATGGTTTAGTTCACTTTGACCATGGTTTTTAATTTAATGAATTAAATTTGTGAAATATTATTTCTTAAGGATTCTTAGAGATTATTAATTATTATTTTCGTATTATTAAACCACACAATTAATATTAGTAGGTGTTCTAGATTCACTAAGTGATTATTATTCCATTCCTATAATATACCCGCCTCCATTTTTTAAAAAATTATCAATAAATATCTTCTAATATTTTAAAAAATATAAATATATGTTTTATTAATGATATTTTTTTATCTTGATATAAATATTTTCCTGATCAAACTATTGAAACTATTAAATGGAAATACATTCCCACTTGATTATCATGTGGAATTTAATAAACCGGTTGTACATGGAACATTTCTTATAATTGTTAACCATTTTTTTAGACTTGGTATTTATGTTGGGTAACCCATGATTAAGTCATGTTACCATATTTGTTTTGTATCAAAGTGTGGGGAACCTCCCTTGATATCAATCATTGGATGAAATGAGAATTCCTGTCATGTCACAAGTCTCAAAACTTTTGTGAATAACTTATATGTAATAAATTTCCCTTAAGCCTAAAAAGTATTGGTGTGTTAATTTATATATAATACTAGGGTGAATTCACTCTATTCATACCTATGATATATAATAGGAATAAACTATGCCAAACTAAATATGAATGAGATGTTATTAAAAGAACCAAACACATTTAATGGATAAGAGAGTTTTTTGACGGTGATGTGGTGGCTGGTTTTTATAGGTTGGAAGGTATGGGTAAACATGAAAATATTAGTAGTTTAACACATACCAGAACTGATGCTTGGGTATTTCGATTTATAAATGATTAAATAATGATAAATTTTATGGAAAACCATGTTTCTAAAAGTATTATTTTAATAATAATTACACTATTTGTTTCCTTAAATTCTTTAATATCATTATCTTTATTTTTTTGAAAATTAAGTTTTTATTGATACTCATATTTTTTATTTTGAATATTGGTAACTTAAATAATGTTTATTTATATCAAGTGTCAATTTTGAGTCTTTTAGAGAAATTCCATGAACTTATAGATTTGATATAAACAATATTATAATAATATGGGCCTCCAGTATAGGCTACTCAATTCCCAAATGATTCTAAGTACTACTATTAGTGTACCCTTGTTCAACTACTGATTTTTGTTTTGTATACATTTTCATAATTAATATGAGGAACTATCTTCTTTCTTAAGATTCATCTCCTTATTTTGTTTTGGGTTTCATATGTTATACCCATGTTGTTAAATTGGTCTGATATTACCATGTTTTGAAGTTATGATATGTTTTAACATATTATTGGACTAGTATATTACAATTTTCATTCTTATAAAACATTTTGGTTACATTAATTATTATATGATCAAATAATTATGTGTATAAAGTAGGGATATAGTTAATTTTTAATTAAGAATATTGTTTCTTGTTTTATTTGGAACCTTGGTTATTATAACTCATTACATTTCTCTAATAATGTATATTACTTCTTATATAGCACAATTATTGAGTTTATAGTACATATATGTATTTCTTAGGAATTATGTATTGTTTTTATACACTTGATGACAAGTTATACTGACTAGTAGAATATAGGTTAATGGTGTGGGATGGGGGCGACAACACATGAATCAATATACTAGGGATGGGCTACAATATTTTAGTGACCCAAGCCTTTTACACATATTATTACATGATTTTTAACATAAATATCCAATAAATATAACCCAAAGATTGTATAGAGTGGTTTATTTGGAAGGTTTGATTCATAATACATCAAAAAGAAACTAAAACATAGAATCTCTATTTTATTCTATATAATGATATCGTAAATCCCTCTGAGATACTAAAACTGCATATGATAACCTAGAAAATACATAATAGGAAGGGGTGAGTTGTAATTCCTAGTAAGGTAATAAAGATTGTAATGAGGATTAATAAGTGAGTAAAAGAGAATAACATGATATCACAATAGAGAAGGATCATCAATAATCCCATGGGAGCATAATATAAAAAACATTGTTTCATATGATCAACAAAATATAGAAAAGTTTCTATAACATAACACTTGACATAAGAATAAGTGAAGGCTAACCACCAAGATAACATCATATGGTGGATATATTCCCATAATGTATTAGGTTTACTCTATAATCCCATATATAATGACTCAGGAGGGAAAAAAGTACCCAATGAACTGGAGCACTATCTGGGTGCACTCATCATAACATGTACTTGCTTATATGTGTCACAAAAGGAAATCAATCATAAGATATAAAAATAAGGAATTTGAGAAATAATCTTAATAAATTTAAAAACCCATTAAAGTAATAGATAATAATATATTTATATTTTTAAGATATGTATATACATAATTTAAAATTATTTCATAACATCAAATAGAGAGGGAGAAAGCTAATAACTTAATGAAATAGGATAATTTAGAGAGATCTATTACATTATTTTCCAGAATCACTCTAATGTATCCCTAAACATTTTGGATAATTAAATTATATTAATTAATTAATTCCAAATTTTTTCCATCTATATTTTAATTACTATAATTTTATAATGTTCATTTATAACCACTTTTATAAGACAAACAGTTCAATTTCACTATGATAAGGGTTTTTATTTCATGTTTTCAATGTAGAATCACTTGTGTATAACTAATTAATTTCATATAAAATTGAAATAAAACTATATAATTTAAATGAAATGGTATTCATGATCTTATAGAAATTAAAATGGTCCCATGTATATGGTAATTTTTTTTTGTGGATTTACTCACAATCATAAACTAGTTTCATTTTATTCAATATTATGGAAATATATTTATTCCAGAACATGAAACAATATATAATATACATATTTAGGTCATTTTGAGTACTGATAAGTTAATTTAAACTAGACATGAATTCTATTATGGGAAATGAAAGCTCATCATCCACGAAAGAGGTGAACTGATATAAAATGGACTATATTCATGTTTTTAGAATAAGAGGAGAATATAATATTATAGATGTTAGATATTACATTAACACGATAAAATTAAAAAATATATATTATATTGGAGTTATTTTTCTATATTTAATGAATTTTTTTTGGAGGATGAGGAGGAAGAGAAAAATAAAAACCCAGTTGATGGTATTACATTCTCTTTTAGATGTCTAGTCTTGGGCTTCCACTAAAGGAACCTTGGATTGGATTTTGATGATACCAAAAAATCATGGATACGAGGGAGAGTATTGAAAGGATAATTGAGTATAATTTTGGAAATATATATATATTAAATTTTGTGGGGATTATGGGCCTTATGGGGTGGTATTTATAATTGGGAAGAGAGGTTTTTTTTAATATTATATTCATTAGTTTATTATTTTGGTTCAAACTATCAATAATATTGTTTCTTATGACTATATATAGTTATTAGTTCATATTAGTTCAAACTAATGGTTTCTTACATCATCCATGACTCAAAAATTCATATATTTAGCTCATAATGTTAAATATCATATTTTACAATATTTCATTGTTCACTAAAAATTCAACTATTTTAGAAAAATGAAAAAACTCACCATAACCGTTTTTAATGAGAATATTAAAAAAATGAAGTCTATGTTATGAAAATAATTATATATATATATATATAATAAATTTAATATTTAATAAAAATACTCATTCTTTTGAAAAATAACAATTTTAATATTTTGATCAATTTTTCGAGCATTGGAAAATTAATTATGGGCTCATGAAATTTTATTATACTTATAATAAAACATAATTTTAATTTGTAAAACCATTTTAAAAAAAATAATATTTCTTCTAAATATTTATTTTTATAAAAAATTAAAATAAAATATATATGTCTTACAAAAGTATGAACACTAATTTTCACATTTTAAGAAAATTTATTTACCTCTATTAGGATATAAATATGACATATGTTCATTTTTATAAGATATGTAAGTATTATTTTACACTTTTATAGGTGATTATACTATTCTAACAGTAAAGTTACTATTTCTAATAGTCAAATTATTATTCCCATGATTAGGTTACTATTCTAATTCTCAGATTACAATTACAATAGTATGATTTATAACAGTTATATGGGATCTCTACATTATATAAATACCTCATATTTTAGTCATTATTTATTAAATTATATATCCTATGAAGGTTATATGTTTTAATTTTCAAGTTGAATTTCACATTACTTATATGATTCTACATTTCTATAGTGCTATTCATGAGTGGAATTTTTCTAAGGGATCGAGTAGAACCCACATTTTCTATTATTATTATTATTATACTATTTTCTTATTTCATTCCCATTATAATAATTAAAATTATTATGGAAATATTTATCCTATATATTCAATGTTTAAATTTATATAACAAAATATATTTAGTTTCATCATGTAGTTCATGTGAATTATTTAATATTATACTACATAATACATCACAAGTATTAAATAAGAGGGAATGTTCTATTCATAAGATTTTGGGTTGTCACATTATTCCCCCTATATGAAATTTCTCCCTCAATATTTCATTATACATTCTAATGTGAAAATATGTGAGGGTCATTATGGTTTATTACTTCCTCCAGTTCCCACATCACCTCCTCATACATATGGTTTCACCATAGTACTTTGACTAGGTGAGTTGTATTTTTGTGTATAAATTTATCTCTATGGTTTAAGATATTCACCAGATAATCCTCATAATATAGATCATTTTACATTTGTAACACCTTTACTTTTAGTACATGTGAGAGATCTAGTATGTACTTACTAAATAGAGATATGTGGAATACACAATGTAATTGGAAATGGGTAGGTGAAAGTGATAGTTGATAGGCCACGACCTCGATGTGATGAAGATTATCAAAGGGGCCAATGTACTTGAGACATGGTTTTATCTTCTTCCCAAAATATCATGAATCTATTCCATGGGGATATATAGAGGAACAATTTATCTCCAACCTCAAAATCCAAGTCTCAACAAGGATTATCAGCATAACCCTTCCATCACCTATGAACAACTCTAATGCGCAGTTGAATACTTTGAACTTTTCTACCATTTCATTATTCATTTTAGGTCCACATAATATAGGTTCTCCAAATTCATCATTATATGTAGGTGTTCTATATATCTTTATATAAAGGGATTAATATAGTAAAATTTTGATGCTTTAGTGAATGATATTATTCTACGAGAACTCAAACAGAGGAAAATGTTGATTCAATTAACCTTTGAAGTTTATTAAGAATTTTCTTGACATTTCCTCATGTGTTTGGATAGTCCAATCAAATTTAAAATAGTTTTTTGTGGTTATAAGACATATTGATGTTCAAATCAGTATTTAGATCATAGTGGCGACTCTTCTAAAATATAGAAGAAAATATCATATCTAGATTAGATATAATCAATAATTGTATTCCATAAAGCCTCACTACTTATCTAATGTATATGATTAAAAGTTGATTGAGTGAGAAGTTATCTCAAATTGTAATTAAGTGAGAATTATTTATAAGGAAATCCACCATAACCCATATAGCATTATTTCATCAAAATTTATTCATAATATTAGTGACAATGACCATGGTGATTTTTTCCATTTCCATATAGGTATGTGTAATGGTTTCATTATCCCCTTATACTTTTGATTTTAATAATTCACTTACTGACATACCAGGAACTTTGATGTATATTTTTTGATATTATTATTTATATTACCCCACCAATAGTGCACTCGAATATCTTGACATATGTTTATTCTCCTTGTGTGGATGTGGAAGGTCGAGCTATGTGAATCATTTAATAAATCCTTTATCTCAAGATTTTATGGTTCACATAGTCACAAGCCAAATTTTGAAAACCCTTATTCATCAATTTTGAACAGTGGGGACTTCCATTTTCTTATAGATTATACCTTATTATGTATTTATATATCATCCCTTTGAGCATCCTTTATCTATTCCCTAAGGGATTAAAGAGAAATAATTTAAGAAAGAAATCATGATGTTCCTCCTTTTATGATCCCAATATCCATATATGTCATGTCTAATATGATTGGATACTTATCAATTATAAACATTTATATGTTTTATAGATCCATTAAACTTAGAGAATATACCACTTTATTTACATTCCCTTGATTGTAGTGGATCGAATATTCATAATCCTTAATAAGATCTATCCATATTCAATGGTGCATATTAAGTTCCTTCTATGTGAATATATAATTGAGGATTATATGATCCGTATATATTTCATAGTTCTCCCTACATATATGATACCCACTATTTTAAACACAAAGATCACGGAAGCCAACTCCAGATCATATGTTTTATAGATTTACACATTAAATTTCAATTGACTTGAGGAATATGCTATCACTTTGTCATTTTCATCAGTACACAACCTAATACCTTATTTTAAGCATCAATGTATACCATAAAAAGTTCCCCACTTGAGGGAAGAATGAGGACTGGTGTAGTGAAATTTTTTTTCAACTATTTGAAGCTCTATTCACATTTATCTTTCCTGATAAACTTTAACCCATTCTACATTAGCTCAGTTATTAAGTTTAAAAATCATGATAATTTTCCCATAAATAATTGGTAATATCTTTCTAGTCAAAGAAATTATGGATCTCAAATAAATATGTTGGTTTTTCCCACTCCTCAATCTCATTTTTCTCGTAAGGTTCGATAAATATCACTTTAATGGTGAAAACATTCCACAAGAGTGATACTTCCCCCATCATATTTACTATAATTTGTATATGTATTTTCATATAATAAAGTCTTTAGTACAAAAACTAATACAAAATCAATTTATTAAAATGTGTTTTTTAATTTTTATTATTTAGAATTGACATGAAAAAAGATTTTTTCACATTAGTTATTCTATAACATATGTGAAATTAAAGATTTGTTCATTTTATACATTTTTTATCTTGAAACCAATATTGAAAATTTGGTTTATTATTTCATTTTTGAGAAAACCAATGTTAATGGTTAGTTTAAAAAATTGTTTATAAAAAACTAAAATAAAAAAGTTTTCCATTCATGTTATTAAATAATTGATATGATATAACTTTTAAAATTTTATTAATCACCACATGAAATAATTTTTGTGTCTTCCATTATCATGATAACAATCTATTTTCTATCATGAGAAAAATGTAACCCTTAGTTTTTTTGAACCAATATATTATAATCTAATTTGTTTTTTATTAGAATCATCATCAACCCTCTGGTATTGTTGTTCCTCACTTTTGATTTACCTACAATATATTTTCATTATTGTCATTTCCCCATTTATCCCTTGTCTGATATGTATTTGTGGTTCATGTATATTTTGACGATTTTTTATCCATAAACATATGTTTTCAATGATGAATGTTAATTTTTTTATTGTTTTTTTGAATCACCAAGGCCACTAAGAATATTTTTTCATCTCATATATTTTTTCTAAATTATGTTCCTTTTATTCACAGACGTGAGGTATTTTTTAATAGATTTATATTTTTTTAAGGTTTGATTATATGATTAATTATTGAAATATTGTAATAAATAATTTTAATTTACTAATTAATATGTATATAACATATTTTTTTTTCTAAATTGGACTCTAATATCATTATTTTGACATTACCATAATCATTCACCCTCTGGTATCATCGACCACCATCTTCAATCTCTAGACATCATATTTCCAATATCTTTACCTCATCATTCATCCCCCGTTAGGTATATATTTTCCATGAGTTATTTTTTTTTTTATTTTACACAAAAGAATTTATGTTTTCATTGATTAATTTTGTTTTCAACTTGTTTTCTTTAATTATCCCCACCAATGTAAAAAAAATTTCAACTCTTTACTATCTGTATTTTTTATTCTGATTATTCACACATGTGTGGTATTTTTTAATTGATTTATATTTTTATGAGGTTTGATTATATGATTAGTTTATGAAATATTGTTAAAAAATAATTTTAATTTAATAATTAATATTTATCCATGGTGTGTTTCTAGTTGGCGTTGGACACAAATCTCATTCATTTGACCTTACCACCATTATCCTGCCTCTGGTATTGTCGATCACCACTTTTGATCTCTATATGCCACATTTACATTTCCATTGACTCCTGATACAACAATTTTTATGTATATATTTTCAATTCTTGTTTATTTGATTGATTTCCTATGCATGTTTTAAATTATGAATATTGATATCAACTTGTTTGCTTAAATTACTCCTGCTAATACTAATATTTTCTCATATATTATCAATTATTATTTTTTGTTCTAATTATTCAAACATGAGAGGTATTTCTTTAATTGATGTATATTTGTTCTGAGGTTTGATTATATTATTATATGATGAAATATTCTTATAAATAATTTTTGTTTACTAATTAATGTGTATCTATGTTATGTTTTTTATCTGCATTGGAAAGGGAATTTTAAATGTACAATGGATTACGAAATTTGAATATATTTAGAATATTAGGCTAATTGAATCACATGTATTGATTTTTAATAAAATAATGATAATTAAATATATCCAATGTGATATTTTTAATCAAATATGTTTCATTTATTTTTTTTGTGAAAACATTTATGATATTTTTTTATTTTTATTTATAAAACTAAATACAAAATTATAATAATTTATTTTTAATATTTGATATTTTTTATAGATGATATTGATTCAGAGTTGGATTACTGCACTATGAATAAGTGATGAATATGAGTAATTTGCCGATGATTTTTTTTGGAATTTTCTAAATGGCATGTTCTAAAAAATGACATGTTTTTCTGTCCATTACTAAAATGTTTAAATTTGAAGAAGTTGAAAATAGAGAGATCAAAGATCATTTATTTTTTCATGGGTTTAATCTGATTTAAATCCCTTAGATTTGTCATGGTGGAACTATTTATAATTTCAGATGTATTGATGATGATAATTTTATAGATTATAAGTATAATAAAATTAAAGAAATGATTAATGATATTGAAGTAAATGAAATTGAGAAAGAATAAAAAATTGAGTTTTTATATTGAAATTTTGAAGAACCATTGTATTCAGTCTTTATATAATTGTTTGTTTTGTCAAAAGTGTTGATATTGATTAACTTAAAGGTAAAAAACATATGGAGTGACAATGATTTTTCTATTTTGCTAATTCTTTTTGAAAGAAATACTTTATAAAGACAACAATCTTCTAAAATCACATTATAAAGTAAAGAAAATATTATGCTTGATGGGTATGGGGTATAAGAAAATAAATCCATGCATGAATGAATATTTTCTATATAGTAAGGAATAAAAGTTTCTATTAGAGTTTCATAAATGTGGAACATCACAATATATGTTTAAAGAAATATCAAAGGATGATTTAGTAGATATAGAGAATCCTACAAATGAATTTTGGTATCTTTCTATAATTCTTCATTTGAAAAATTTATTTTCAAATTGAAATGATGAAAATGGGAAGTATGTCCTGAATATGAGATTATATGTGATAGAAAATTAATTCATACAACTAATTTACTATAGTAGAAGAAAATTGATCAATATATTTCCTATATTTCTAAATGATGTTATAAATATTAGACATAGAATATGCATAGAAGGAATAAATCCATATCATTTCCATAGTAGCATAGTTCATGGTATTTTTTTTTGGTAATTTAAATCTTATCTCATGAATTTTGTATGAAGTGAAAATATTTTATGTTGAGTGTAATTCCACAACCCTTCCTTTTTGGCTTTAAAAGGAAATGAGGTGCTACTATGCCATAAACGACTTTGCCAAGGTTCTAAAGTCTAGAAATAAATTATAAGGGATTCAAGAATAAATAGGGGACCGATTATCCCTTAAGATAAACCAACCATCCAAAAAATCCATTACTTACCAAACTAAATGATACATGTTAACATAGAAACCCGAACCATATAGTACCCAAGGAAAACCAAACTAATCCATAATAATTTCCAAAAAACCAAAACAACCAAACTATATTAAACCAAAACCAGAGCACTAAGAGGAAGACTAGATAAGGGACTTAATGTAAACCAGGGAAACCTCTATTACTTCAAAACAAGATCCATTCTCTAAGAACCACAAACCACCAAAGAATCATGAAGAATTGCTAGAATAATGAGATACCTTACTCTTACCTATGTCCTGGAATACTACATCTGCAAAAGCACCAATGTGATAATGTAGTATTGAGTAATAATACTCAGTAGGATTTCCCCAAATTAATTCCCTACACACGCTACTAGTATAAAACCATTAGCACATTTATATAAAAATGTTTGTATAAAGCATCAAATAGTTCATAAATAACTGATAATCCAAACACTCCCTTACTAATCCACCTTACCCAAACCATGAAACCCAAGGGAAATCCATAAAACTGTTCCATAATCCATTTCACCATCTCACATTTTTAAATCAATTTTAATCTTTCATAGCAACACACAATAAGGAAAACAACCATGATGGAACTTCCCATCCAACCGATTTACTACCTTTTCAAACTAGTGGTACATCCCGACCAATTATCCATAATGGTGTCCCTTCCACACACTACCCATCAACTTTTATAATGAAAATTACTGCCCAGTTATCACATAATAAACAGAAGCCATAATACAAGACTATCCAACAAGAATAAATCACACTAATGCCACACATTATGCAGACAACCATTTCCAACACATTCCAATCACTTCAATAAATCACCCATTTATTGAAAACACCCTTTACCCATTTTCCTTACCAAACTAAATTTCAATAAATCAAATTCTCATTGAAAACCATTTTCTGAAACTATTTTCCTAAACCTAAACCAGAAAAAAATTTAAAATATACATTTTAAAATCACACAATAATTAATCCACTTTTGGAAAAAATGTCCCATTTCACAAAAAAATTAAAAAAATCATCACCCGTTGGGTTTCCACCACATTCTTCACATCATATTCAAAATTAATTTCAATAAAAATAATAATTTAAAACAACGCCTCAATTTCTAGAAATGTGTAGTTGTGACAAAATACACCTACCTTTAGAGTTCTAGTGAAATTGACCCATGAAAAACCCCACCACCAATCCAAAAACTGCTCCACCAAACCCACTCTAGATCTCCTTCCCTATAATAAAAAAGACTTAAAATAATCACCTAAGGAAACCCCAACAATAGATCTACATGAAATAGTTGTTGATATAGAAAACTAAGAGAGGGAAGAGAAAAGATCTAGGGGAAACAAAAAAACAGAAATAAAAGACTTACATAATATGAACTACCTTCAAACCACCTTGAAAACCATTCAAATCCCATCCAAAATGAGTGGGGGGAACCCATAGACCTTGATAAGAAGAAATATAACTTTGGGTTCGCATGGGAGAAGAAATGGATGAGTAAGGGAAAATCCCAACTATCCCAGTTAAAAAATCACTTTTAATGGTCTACAGGGTTAGCTCACACGGTTTGACAAACCGTGAGCTAACCGTGTGGATGATACTATCCCAATAGTGGTATAACACACGATTACCTAGGATTCCCACACGGTTTCCCCAAACCATGCTCAAACTGTGCGACATTAAAAAAGCCTGAAATTTTTTTCCAAACCTTTCCAAACTCTCCCAAATCTCCCAAACCTTTCCTAACCACTTAATATGCAAAAAAAATTATAAAAAGGGTCACAAACCTCACTCCTAGGGTGCTACATTCTTTCCATTATTATAATTTTTGTCATCACAATGTAGAGAACTGTCTCTTTGCTGAAAGAGCTTAGGCCATTGCTTGGATGTATCTTTACCCAACTCCCAAGTCTCCTCCTGAATCTAACCATGCTTCCATAGAACCTGAACTAAACTGATGATCTTCCCACGTAAGACATTATATTGCCTATACACAAACCACACTGTCACACATAATAATTAAGCATCTGAATCAATATCAACATGATTTCGTAGAATCACATGGTCATGGCTCGGGTGATTCTATTTCAACTGCGAGACATGAAACACATTATGAACCTTACTAAATTGTGGTGGAAGGGCCAAAAGATAAGACACCTCTCTAATTCTCTTAAGTATCTCAAAAGGCACAATATAACTTGGAGATAACATACCCTTATTTCTAAACCAATGATGTCCCAACCTAGGAGAGATTCTAAAAAAACATATGATCACCCACCTCGAACAATAATGGTCATCGACGATGGTCCGCATATGATTTCTGATGACTTTGTGCCATCTACATCCTCTTTTTAATCAACTTTATCTTCTCCATTATTTGTTGGACAAGGCTCAGTCCAATAATCAAAGTCTCACCGGTTTCCACCCAACATTGTTGATAATGACACAGACGCCCAAAAAATTCCTTAAATGAAGCCATATGTATTGATGCCTAATGCCTATTACTATAGGATAACTTCACCAAAGTTAATTTCTCCTCCCATGAAACACTAAAATCCATCAAAAAATCCCTTATAATATCCTCCAATTTTTGTATCTTCTTCTTGAATTGACCATCTATTTGAGGATGATACTTCATGCTCATTGTCAACTATCTCCTAAGGGATCACTGTAAGGATTTCAAAATATGATATGTGATCCTTGGATCTCTATCTAATAAAATTGAATCTAGAACACCAAGACCTTTTACTACTTCCCTAATATAGATTATGGAAGGATCCTCTATCGAATGAGATTCATGAATTAGGATGAAATGTGCTGACATTGTGAGTTGATACACAATCACCCATATGACATAGTGTTTTATGACCATTCTCCAGAAACCTGTCACAAAATACAGTGGTATTATTTTCCACTTCCACACTAGAATAATAAAAGATTACAACATTCCTTCTTCCCGATGACGCTCTTCCTTGACTTTCTGACAAGTCAAGAATCTTGAAACAAACTTGGACACTTCACATTTCATACAAGCCCAAAAAAACTGCACTTTTAATTCCATATACATCTTATGAATTCCAAGATGGAAAACCCACCTAGAATGATAATAAGCCCTGATAAGTTACTCTTGAAAGGCCTCTACTACCACCATCCAATTCCGAAAACACAAAACGAAATTCCCATTCAGTTCCCAGCCCTCAATAGTCTACCTACCATTGAGTTTTGACCTCATCACCACACACATGGAATTATAATCATGTTCCTCTTTAACCAAACCAACCAAGTCAGGAACCAAAAAAACTGGAAAGAATACCGCTCTATCACCCCAGTCCTCACATTTTAACCACACGTCTACTATAAATGACATCAACTTGTACTAACCTGATGCCTGTTTCACTACATGAGAATATGATTTTCTACTTAATGTATCCACCAATGAATTTCCCTTACCTGATGTGTACATTAAGTCAAAACCATACATCTGGATATATTTCATCCATCACGTTTACCTCAAGTTCAAATCTCTTTATGAGAAAATATTCTTTAAACTCTTTTTAATCAGTGAACACCATGAAATTATCACCAAAGTGATAATCATGCGATATTTTTAAAAGTATCACAACTAATAAACTGGGCTTTGGAGCCCCATTACCTATAGCGACTGCCAATGGCGGTCGCTAGGTTTTACCAAAAAAGGGGGGCTTTGGCGCCCCCCGCCAAACCCTCCTCCTCCCTCCTCGCCTCACCGCGCTCCCTTCCAAATCGTCGTTTTCCCTCCCTCACCCCCTCCCCCATCGCCATGCACCTTCCCTCGTCGCCCTCCCCCATCGTTGTGAGCCATACCTCCCCGCCCTCCACCATCCGCCCTCATTGGCCTCCACTGTTCACCGTCTTCCCTCTGGCCGCCCTCCACCCTGCCCTCCATCTCCTCCGGCCTTCCTCTGCCTCTTCCCTCCGGCTCCGTCCACACTCCGCCCTGCTCTCTGTCCCTTGTGGCATCCCTCTGCCCTTTGGCCTCCTGGCACCCGCCTCCGGCCTCCACCCCCTTCGACCTCCAACCCCTAAGCCCTCCAGCCTCGGCACTCTGCCCTCCGCCCTCTCACCGCCCCACACCACAAATGCCCCCCACACCCGGACACCCCCCTCACCCCTCAAACCCCCGTATCCTCTATCTTAATCCCCTCCCTCACCGCACCACCGCCACCCATCCCCTCCCTCACTGTCCTATCCCTTTCCATGCCATCGCCGCCTGGTCCCCTCCCTCCCCGTACGGCCGCTACTCGTCCCCTCGCCGCTGCCGCCCGTCCACTCCGGCTCCCCCTATCCTCAGTCCCCTCCCTCGTCATCTTACCCTCGCTGCACCGTCGCCACCTCACTGCCTCCTCTCCTCTGGTTCCACGTCACCACCGCCACCCGTCCCCTCCCTCACCTCACCACCTCCGGCTCTGTCTCCCCTACGCTTCCTCTCCTCTACCTCGCAGCACCGACTTCGGCTCCCCTCCCTTCCAGGTTTGTAGTGCATTCAGGTATGACATGGGCTTTCACTTACATTATTATTTTATAAATGGTACACAAACAATTAATTAGTATTTTTTTAAATATATTTGACATGAAAAATGAAAATGTAATAAGTCTGGTGTAAATGTTTGTTATACAGATCTTATTATGGATAAGAGTTGGATTGATCTTCCAAATAGAATGTCTAGAGAATATTTCAATGGAATTATGCAGTTTATTGACTTCACTAGAAGATTTGAAAGTGACTATATTAGTTGTACATGTAGAAAATGTCCTAACAGATATCAATTAACATGAGATTCTGTGAGGGAGAACCTATTCTTTAATGGAATTCTGAAAAATTATAAGAGTTGGACTCATCATGGAGAATAATATGTTCATTGTCAAAATAAGGATTCAGTTCAGATGGATGTTGATGCAAGGATGAATGATCCAATGCATGAAATGCTTAATGAAATGGTACGTGGGCTAGATCAGGAAGGCATTGACATCCAGAATCTTGAGACTGGTTAGATTAATCTTCGCTCTAGTGAAGATTGTGATTCGAGGAGGTTTTATGATACACTTGATGATGCAAAAACAGAGTTTTATTCTAGATTTACTTCTTACAATAAATTATCATTTATCATGGAGTTGTTGCATTTGAAGACTTTGAATCACTAGTCAGATACATCATTCGACATGTTTTTGGTGTTATTGAAAAAGGTTCTTCCTATCGGCGCTAAGATTACTGAGTCATATTACCATGCTCGTACGTTGACAGAGAACTTAGGTTTTACATATAAGACCATAGATGCATGTGCAAACAACTGTATGTTGTTTAGAAAGGAAACATCCCATTTGGATATTTGTATGGTTTGTGGTGCTTCCTGGTGGAAAGAGAACAGGGGAAATCAGACTCATCAAAGTTATATTTCGATACATGGGAAACCGATTCCCATAATGAAAATCTGTTACTTTTTCCTTAAACTGAGGTTGAAAAGAATTTTTATGTCATCTAAAGATTCTAATTTATTGATATGGCATGCAGAAAGAGTTCATGAAAGTGATATGTTAACCCACATGGTAGAATCTCATGCATAGAAGTATTTTGATAAGAGACATCCCAACTTTTCTAAAGATGTTCGTAATGTCCGATTGGGATTGGCAGCAGATGGTTTCAATCCATTAAAATCTATGGTTGGTGTAACTCATAGAACATGTCTTGTTGTGTTGGTTCTGTATAATCTTCCTCCGTGGCTTTGTATGAAGTAACAATTTATATTACCTTCCACTCTTATTGGTGGACCTAAAATTCCGGGGGATAAGATTTATGTTTACCTTCAGCAATTGATTGATGAGTTGAATGAATTTTGGGGCGATGGTGTGATGAATTATTATTGTGAAATGAATGAAATGTTCAAACTACATGCAACTTTATTATGGACAATCAATGACTTCCCAACTTATGCAAATTTATCAGGCTGGAGTATGAAAGGGGGATTTTCTTTCCCTTATTACAATAAAAGTAAAAAATCAGTATGGCTTAATCATTTCAAAAAATAGGCATACATGAGTCACATACATTTTCTCTCCCCTCAGCACAGGTTCAGAAAAGACAAATTGGCATTTGATGGTTCTAGATAGTTCAGCCTAGCACCAAAGATCATGACATGAGTCAAAATGTTATCACATATTGAGGAAGAAAACATCCACATGGTATATGAAATTTAGGATTTGGTGGCTCCTCCAGTACGTAATATTCATGCTTTATGTAGGGAGTGCAGTCACAATTGGAAAAAGAAAAGTATTTTTTATAGTCTTCCGTATTGGAAAAATACAATGTTGAGGCATAACTTGGATGTCACGCACCTTGAAAAAAATGTATGTGATAACATATTGTGTACCATTTTAGGTGTCAGTGGAAAATCAGAGGATCATGTTAATGCACGCCATGATTTGGAAGAAATGGGTTTAAGGAAACAATGGAATTTACAGTTATCTATGGGAAATAAGGAATATATGACTGCTGCACAGTATACGATGACTACAAAGGAGAAAGAGACATTTCCTTCCATTTTGAAGATGCTCAAGGTGACTGATGGTTACACTTCTAATATTTCAAAGTGTGTGAATCTGACGAGCAAGACATTGCAAGGGTTTAAAAGTCATGAAAACCACATACTACTTCAACAGTTGATTCCAATCGCAATTTTTGACTGTATATCCCCCAATGTTGTTCAACCGTTGACTGAGAAGAGTAATTTTTTTGGATAGCTTTATTTAAGAAATCAAAGAATGAGTAATTTAAAAAACTTTAGAGGAGAGAATTGTACTTACACTTTGTCACTTTGAGAAACTACTTTCCCCCTAATTTTTTGATGTTATGGTCCACTTGACAGTGCACCTAACTGATGATGTAATGGCTGCTAGTCCAGTTCAATTCAGGTGGATGTATCCTATTGAGTGGTATTGAAGTACATTGAAACGATTTGTATGCAACATAGCTTGTCCGGAGGCATCAATAGCCAATCGTTATTTGATAGATGCGTGTACTAATTTTTTTGTAGAATATCTTATGGATATTGAAACAAAATTAGAAAATACCTCTAGGATTCATGATGGTTCAGTTGGATAAGGAACCACATATGATATGGACAACATCGAGTGGATACAAGCGCATCGATATATCTTGTTCAATACTCCATCAGTTGCACCATTAATGCAGTAAGTATCTTATCACTTTTGTTGTTTATCTTTTACATGTTTTATTTGCATAATTTGATCATTTAAAAATTGCATTATCATTTGTATGAAACGCATTAATGAGATAAAAGAAGAGATTTATCGTGCGACTGAGTTGAAAATTCAACAATCTAATTATACGTCATTTCATCATTAGTTCAAGGATTATGTATGTATAAATTGATTTTCATTATGAGTAAAGTATTATACTAATTTATTTATGCATATATCATTATTGAATTCTATGAGTTATATAGGTTCTTAAGATGAGGGAGTTAGGGTAACCCATGCCAACTGAAGAATTTATCCAACTGGTTGAGGGTCCATCTATAACAGCTCGTCATTATAAATCTATAGATGCTAATTGTTTTCGATTTCTCATTAAAGATGTTGATGAAAAATGAGAAACACAAAATAGTGGAATCGTTTTTCCATTTGTCGATTCTGGTTGTTACTATGGTCAATTGATAAACATCATTGAAGTTGTATACACACATGGGTTGAAGTACATATTGTTAAAGTGTAATTGGGATGATCTAGTACTTGGATGTAAAGTCGATGAATATCAGTTTTCATTGGTAAATTTTAACTATATGTTATACAGAAAAGAATGAGTTGATAATGAACCTTTCATTTTGACAACACAAGCAGAACAAGTATTCTTCATTACTTTGCCTTCTAATCCATGTTGGCAAGTTTTTGTCAAAATGTCTCTGTGAGGAGTGTTTGTATTTGAACAAGATGAACCTGAGACTCTTCATTTTGTTTCCCAAAATATTAATCAACATACCCTAGTTCAACATGAAGAAGATATTTATTGGGTCAGAGTCGCTGTTGAAGGAGAAACAGTAGATTTTCATGCTTAATTAAAGGTATAATTGTTTTCCCTCTATTCAGCCTAGGATATCATAAAATATCTAACCATTTTATAAATCCTTGTTTGCTTTAATCCTCATTTTTAGATGTTTATCCAATAATAAATATTTAGGGTGATTTAACTCATGTTATATTGATGTTATTGTCATTGTATCTTCCCATTGAGGTATTTTTCATTTGGTACATGTGCTACTTGAATTTTTATTAATTCAATTTTAAATTTGGCTATGCATTGATTGGTTTTGTACATGAATTGTATATCTGTTTTGTTAACTTTCTTGATTTTTTAAAATTCATTCAAAACTAATTATTCAATCATTTTGTTTGATTAACAACATTATAAGTTTTATTTTTTTAAAAACAATCCAATTTATCATTTGGACACTTTGGATAGTCCCCTTACTAATGTTTTCTATGATTGTAGGCATGTCAGGGGAAGAGGGAGTAGATCCACATCATCCATATGGGGCATCTACATCTCAGGGTCAAGGTATGTTTGAATGACATTGTCTCTATTTTTTATGTAATTGATAAACATATATATATATATATTTATAACATATATAAAAATATATATAAAATTGTTTTCAATAGGATGGGACTTGACTGCTTCTTCCTCTCGCAAGAGAAGACTTGGTCGTGGCATATTATCATGGAATTCTAACACGATGTTTGATGTTTCTTTTGATGAGGTATTTCATCCTATGGGAAGGAATGCCCCTGCATTTATTCATCAGCTGGGTCATATCATACGTGACCCACATCGATTTCCATTGACCACATGTGACTGGGATTCTATCCCTCAGGACACATTAGATCGTCTTTGGAGGGAGGTTCAGGTAAGAAGACCATTTCATGTTATTCCCTATGTATAAACAATAATAACATATGTGATTTTTTTATTTAATAGAGAAATATAAAAGTATGTCACGATGAGTTTTGTCCTGTGTGTATGAGAAAATTCCATAAGATGTGGAAAGACTATAAAGGAAAAGTCAAGAGGGACCACTGGGTACCAAATGTGGGTGCCCTAGAAATTCTGGAAAAGTCCCAAGGGGTGTCCTCTCGGCACAGTGGCGTGATTTTGTTGCATATTAGTATACTGAGGGTGGTGCAGTTTGTATATTTATTTTGGTATATATATTTCTAAGAATATTTTATTTGTTTTAAATTTGAATGGATTGAATGTTGGAGGTGTCAACATGCCATTCTGAGAATCGAGCATTGCCGGGACCACCTCATAGGCTCGAGACTCGTCACATGTATCAGATCTGACATGAGGTATTTATTAATAATCTTTTAATTTATTAATTAATATTGTATTGTGTTTATATTCTATTCATATACAGTTACAGGAGAAAGGTGCACCAACTGATAAAATGTCGGTGTGGATGAGGACTCGTGATCACAATGATCTAGAGGCTGCAACATTGATAGTAAGTTCTTGTACTCATTAACAATAAATACATAAAATCTGTATATTAATATATGTATATATATTTAAATATTTCACAGGCTCAATTTGAAGCTGAGTTAGAACATCTGCCAGAGGACCAGCGACAAATTCCCATGCGAAGGGATGAGATATTTCATCACATTATTGGTTAGGATGGGAATGGATACAGTTTGACCTATGGAACATGGATTCCTCATTTTGTAGTGTCACGCACTGCGGTTGTCGGTCCTGCTGTTTCTCAGATGACATAGCAGTTGTCAGATTTCGAGGCACGGTTACGCTCTTCCGTGGAGGTAAATGCGCAATTGATCGCTGAGGTTAGAGCACTACAGAAATATGTGCATCCAGGAGATGGTGCAGGGTATCAGGCGATTCTAGTTTATACTCTATTTATTTATTTAATTTATAAAATTTTTGTTATGAAAATATGCATAATGTTTATTTGTTGTAGGCCCCAGACCCACTTGATGGAGGTAGTAGTCATGACCACACATGATGCATCATATTCACAAGGTGTGTTTCTGTTTTTAATGGTGGGGTAGTTATTGATATTTAGTTGGGTTTATAGTGAGTTTTTTTTTGATTTGGGGGTATCATGTGTGTTTTGGCCTGATGTAATGTTTTCATGCACAAATTGAGAAGTAACCACGAAACTGATTAATTATTTTGATATTTTTTGTTCATTTAATACTTCAATGTTTTCAATTGCATGTTCTGTAATAGTTTTTGAAAAACCATGTGATTCCTGTTATAAACCGTGAATTTTTTTTGATGACTGAGCTCAAGTTCAATATTTGTTGTCCCCGGCCCACCATGCACCCCGGAAATCCCCCCCACACCCCGAACAGCCCTCGCTGCACCCCGGACAACCCCCCCCCCCCCACCCTCTGCACCCCGGAGAGGCCCTCTACACACCAAATAGGACCCCTTCACCTCGGACATTCCCTCCCCGCACTCCGGACAACCCCTTACCCCGGACAGCCCCCCCACCCCGGACATCCCCCCAGCACCCCGGACAACCCTCCCTGCACCCCAGACATCCCCTCCCCACACCCCGGACAGCCCCCACAGCACCGCGAACATCCCCCCGCACCCCGGACATCCCCCCCCCCCCGCACCCCGGTCAGCCCCCCTGCACCCTGGATAGCCCCCCCCCCCCCGCACCCCAGACAGCCCTCCCCGCATCCTGGACAGCCCTTCCCGCACCCCGGATAGCCCCCCGCACTCCGGACAGCCCCCCCCCCCCCCGCACCTCGGACATCCCCTCCCGGCACCTCAGATAGCCCCCACGCACCCCGGACACCCCCCCATAGCCTAGAAACGCGTTTCCGGAGTCATAAAACACCAACAAGGAATGAGATGGTCGAATTCAGAGCAAACGTGCTCCGAATGACCTGAAACGACATTAAAACAATAGTAATATTATTCGTGATTTGTAGGAGGAGACGACACACCCATCGAACATGCGGTGCGCGTGGTACGACCGATTTTGTCGTTTTCAGCAGTTCTGCGCGCACTAAAAGGGCGCGTAGGGGGATCAAAACCACCCGAACGACCTCTGAATGCCATGAAATCATATTCCAACATCCATTGTGTGAATTATGAAATGGTCAGCCAGACAAAACGTCAATCATAGGTGTCATTTGACCGCTGTGACCGAAAATGCATTTTCGGAGTCATAAAACACAAAAACGGCATGAGACGGTCAAATTTAGAGAAAATGTGTTTTGAATAACCTGAAACCACACAAAAAAATAGGAATATTATTCGTGTCGTGTAGGAGGAGACAAAACACCCATCGGACGTGCGGTGCGTGCGGTAAGACCGCTTGTTTCGTTTTTAGCAGTTCGGTGCGCGCAAAAAGGGCGCGTTAGGGGGTCAATACCACCCGAACGACCTCAGAATACCATGAAATAATACGACAACAGCCGTGGTTTCAATTTTTAAATGGTCGGGTAGACAACAGTTAATCGGAGGTGTCCTTTGACCGCGGTGACCGGAAACACATTTCCGGAGTCATAAAACACCAAAATGGAGTGAGACGGTCGAATTCAGAGAAAACGAGCTCCGAATGTCCTGAAACCACACAAAAACAATAGGAATATTATTCGTGATGTGTAGGAGGAGACTAAATGCCCATCAGACGTGTGGTGGGCGCGATACGGCCGATTGTGTCGTTTTTAGCAGTTTGGCGCGTGCTAAAAGGGCGTGTTGGGGGGGGGGGGGGTCAAAACCACCCGAACGACCTCGGAATGCCATTAAATCATACGAAAACAACTGTTGTGTGAATTGTGAAATTTTCGGGTAGACGAAACATCAATAGGAGGTGTTGTTTGACCGCGGTGACCGAAATCGCGTTTTCGGAGTCATAAAGCACCAACACGGTGTGAGACGGTCGAATTCCGAGAAAACGTGCTCTGAATGACCTGAAACCACACAAAAATAATAGGAAGATTAGTCGTGATGTGTATGAGGAGACGAAACACTCATCAAACATGCGGTGGGCCCGGTACGACCGATTGTGTCGTTTTTAGCAGTTCGGCGCACGCTAAAAGGGCACGTTGGGGGGTCAAAACCACCCGAACGACCTTGGAATGCCATGAAATCATACGACTATAGATGTGGTGTAAATTTTGAAATGGTTGGGTAGACGGAATGTCAATCAGAGGTGTCTATTGACTGCGATGACCGGAAACGCGTTTCCGGAGTCATAAAACACCAAAACGGTGTGAGATGGTTGAACTCAGAGCAAACGTGCTCCGAATGACCTGAAACCACATGAAAACAATAGTAATATTATTCGTGATGTGTAGGAGTAGACGAAACACCCACCGGACATGCGGTGCACGTGGTACGACAGATTGTGTCATTTTTAGCAGTTCAGCGCGCACTAAAAGGGCGCATTGGGGGGGGGGGTCAAAACCACCCGAATGATCTCTGAATACCATGAAATCATACGACAATAGACATTGTGTGAATTGTGAAATGTTCGGGAAGACAAAACTTTAATCAGAGGTGTCTTTTGACCACGGTGACCAAAAAGGCATTTCCAAAGTCATAAAACACCAAAATGGCGTGAGACAGTCGAATTCAAAGAAAACATGCTCTGAATGAACTAAAACCACACTAAAACAATGGGAATATTATTCGTGACATGTAGGAGGAGATTTCATGCCCATCGGATGTGCGGTGGGCATGGTATGACCGATTGTGTCGTTTTCAGCAGTTTGGCGCACGCTCAAATGGCGCGTTGGGGCGTCAAAACCATCTGAACGACCTCAGAATGCCATGAAATCATACGACAACAGATGTGGTGTGAATTTTGAAATTATCAGGCAAACGACACATCAATCAGAGGTGTGGTTTTACTACGGTACCAGAAATGCGTTTCCGGAGTCATAAAACACCAAAACGGCGTGAGACAGTCAAATTCGGAGCAAAATGCTTCGAATGACCTGAAACCATAGGAAAACAATAGGAATATTATTCGTAACCTGTAGGAGGAGACGACATGCCCATAAGACGTGTGGTGCGTGCGGTACGACTGATTGTGTCACTTTCAGCAGTTCAGAGCGCGCTAAAAGGGCACGTTGGGGGGTCAAAACCACCCGAACGACCTCAGAATACCATGAAATCATACGACAACAGCCTTTGTGTGAATTGTAAAATGTTCAGGTAGGAAACATGTCAATCAAAGCTGTCTTTTGACCACGGTGACTAGAAACGTGTTTCTGGAGTTATAAAACCCCAAAACAGCGTGAGACAGTCGAATTCAGAGAAAACGTGCTCCGAATGACCTGAAACCTCATGAAAACAATATGAATATTATTCGTGACGTGTAGGAGGAGACAACACACCCATCAGACGTGCGGTTGGCACGGTACAACTGATTGTGTCATTTTCAGTAGTTTGGAACGCGCTAAAAGGGCTCGTTGGGGGGTCAAAATCACCCGAACAACCTCATAATGCAATCAAATCATACAAAAATTGCCTTTGTGTGAATTTTTAAATGGTCGGACAGACAGCAGATCAATTGGAGGTGTCGTTTGACCGTGGTGACCAGAAACGCATTTCTAGAGTCAGAAAACACCAAAACGGTGTGAGATGGTGGAATTTGGAGCAAACGTGCTGCGAATAACCAGAAAACACATGAAAACAATAAAAATATTATATTTGACGTGTAGGAGGAGAAGACCTGCCCATCAGACATGCGGTGCGCACGGTACGACTGATAGTGTCGTTTTCAGCAGTTTGGCGAGCGCTAAAAGGAAACGTTGGGGGGTCAAAACCACCCGAACAACCTTGGAATTCCATGAAATCATACTACAATAGCCGTTGTGTGAGTTTTGAAATGGTCGGGCAGATGACACCTCAATTGGAGGTGTTTTTTGACCGCGGTGACCGGAAACGCGTTTCCGGTGTCCTAAAACACCAAAATGGCGTGAGATAGTCAAATTCGGAGAATTTTTTTTCCGAATGACTTGAAAACACACGAAATAAATCGGAATATTATATTTGATGTGTAGGTGGAGATGACACGCCTATCGGATGTGCGGTGGGCATGGTACGACCGATTGTGTCATTTTCAGCAGTTCAGCGTGCGCTAAAAGGGCACGTTGGGGGGTCAAAACCACCCGAACGACCTTAGAATGCCACGAAATCATATGAAAATAGTCTTGGTGTGAATTGAAAAATGGTGAGTAGAAAACATGTCAATCGGAGGTGTCTTTTGACCGTAGTGACCAAAAACGTGTTTCCGGAGTCACAAAATACCAATAGGGCGTGAGACAGTCGAATTTGGAGCCAACATGCTCCGAATGTCCTCAAACCACACAAAAACAATAGAATATTATTCATGACATGTAGGAGGAGCCATCATAACAATCAGACGTGCGGTGCGCACGATATGACCGATTGTGTCATTTTTAGAAGTTCGGCGCTTGCTAAAAGGGAACGTTGGGGGGTCAAAACCACCCAAACAACCTTAGAATGCAATGAAATAATATTACAATAGCCGTTGTGTGAATTGTGAAATATTCAGGTAGAAAAAATGTCAATCGGAGGTGTCGTTTGACTGTGGTGACTGGAAACGCGTTTCCAGAGTCATAAAACACCAAAACAGCGTGAGACGGTTGAATTCGGAGAAAACGTGCTCCAAATGACCTGAAACCACACAAAAATAATAGAAATATTATTCATGATGTGTAGGAGGTGACAAAATTCCCATCAGACATGCGGTGGGCATGGTACGACTGATTGTGTAGTTTTCAGCAGTTCGGTGCGCGCTCAAAGGGCGGGTTTGGGGGTCAAAACCACCCGAACGACCTCAAAATGCCATGAAATCATACGACAACAGCTGTAGTGTTAATTGTGAAATGTTCGGGCAGAAAACATGTCAATCGGAGCTGTCGTTTGACCTCGGTGACCGAAAATGAATTTCCTGAGTCATAGAACACCAAAATGGCGTGAGACGGTCGAATTCAGAGCAAACATGCTCCGAATGACCTGAAACCACACGAAAATAATAGAAATATTATTCTTCACTTTTAGAAGGAAACGACATGCCCATCAGACATGCGGTGTGCGTGGTACGACCAATTGTGTCGTTTTCAACAGTTCGACGCTCGCTAAAAGGGCGCATTGTGGGGTCAAAACCACCTGAACAACCTCAGAATTCCATGAAATAATACGAAAAATATACGTTGTGTGAATTGTGAAATGGTCGGGTATACATAACGTCAATCAGATGTGTAGTTTGATTGAGGTCACTGGAAATGTGTTTACGGAGTCATAAAACACCAAAATGGCGTGAGACGGTCAAATTCGGAGCAAACGTGCTCCGAATGACCTGAAACCACATGAAAAAATAGGAATATTATTTGTGACATGTAGGAGGAGACAACATGCCCGTAAGACGTGCGGTGAGTGCGGTACGACAGATTGTGTCGTTTTCAGCAGTTTGGTGCGCACTAAAAAGGCACGTTGGGGGGGTTAAAACCACTCGAATAACCTCAAAATGCCATGAAATCATACTACAATAGCCTTTGTGTGAATTGTGAAATGTTCGGGTAGATGGTACGTCAATCAGAGGTGTCGTTTAACCGCGGTGACCGAAAACGTGTTTCCGGAGTCATGAAACACCAAAATGGCGTGAGACGGTCGAATTCAGAGAAAATGTGCTCCAAATGACCTGAAACCACACGAAGACAATAAGAATATTATTCTTGACATGTAGGAGGAGACGACACACCCATCGGACGTGTGGTGCATGTGGTACAACCAATTGTGTCATTTTCAACAGTTCGACGCACGCTAAAAGGGCACGTTGGGGGGTCAAAACAACCCGAATTACCTCGAAATGCCATGAAATCATACGACAATAGCTGTTGTGTGAATTGAGAATTGGTTGAGCAGACGGAACGTCAATGGGAGGTGTCGTTTGACCGTGGTGACTGGAAACCCATTTCCGGTGTCCTAAAACACCAAAATGGCATGATACGGTCGAATTTGGAGCAAAATTGCTCTGAATGACCTGAAACCACACAAAAACAATAGGAATATTATTCGTGACATGTAGGAGGAGATGACACGCCCATCGGACGTGTGGTGGGCACATAGAACATTCCTTTTTAGACAAAAAAACAATTTCACAAACTAAACCAAATAAGAAAAAAAATCCTAAAATGATAGAATTTCTTAAATTGGGGGTTTTAAATTATTATAGCACCATGATATGATGTCAAATTTAATTTTATTATATATTTATAATAACTTAATAAATATGTCTAATTTACATTTGTTTTGTTTAGTTGTTTTTTTGTCTTATTGTAGGTTTGTTGAAGCAGAAGATTGAAATGGATGGACCTGTTCGGATCATTGAAGCACGATTATAATTTATTGTTTATGACGATCTTGAGGTGTATGCTGTTTGAAATTGTTTACCATTTTTTATGATTTTGACCTTATTTTATCTCTGATTTTTCACCATGAATTTTTTTTAAAAAAGTTTCCCCAACGTAGCAACCGCCATCGGCGGTCGATATAGGCTGCCTGGTACCCAGATTAGCGACCTCCAATGGCGGTCTCTAATGTTGACCCATCAATAGCACAATGACCGCCATGAGGTCTCTGTCGACTATAATTTCATCCACCTAAAGTGACCGCCATTGGCGGTCGCTGTTGGTCTATTGTGACGAGGCTAAAGTGACCACCAATGGTGGTTGTTGGGCGGTCTCTAGAGGCTTATTGCGACCGCCAATGGCGGTCTCTATAGACTGAATTTTCAGTATTGCATGAACCACTTATGATAACTGCAAATAATGTGTTAGGTAGTTGTTCTCATGAAACCTCAAGTATCATGTGACATATTCAACCATGTAATCCACCTACAAGAGAACACACCGCAACACTGATCCTGACGCGTCATAATACACCACGTACCCTTTACCTGGTTCTAAAAAACCAAGATTGGTGTTGATGAAAAGCATCCCTTCAACTCTTCAAAAAAATTATGACACTTCTCATCCCATATAAATGGAATATTCTTCCTTTTAAAAGCTGTCATTAGTGAGGAAAATCATGAGAAATCACAATCAAAATGTAGATAATAGCCATCTAGCCCAAGGAAGCTCTGTATATCGAAAGTGTTCATTGGCAGTTTCCATGAGATAATGACCTCAATCTTTTTTCGATGAACTAAAACAACCTTCTTAGAAATAAAAAGGAATTGGAAATGAACCTCCAATATCCAAAATTCACACACTGAAAATTTGACATAGATCTGTTGATCCCTCAAGATCCCCAACACTATCGCTAAGTACAACTCATGATCTATCCTTGTTCTCAAATTCACTAGTATATCATTAACAGTACCAGCATAAAATAATATGTATATCTATGAAATATCTGATTCATCAATTCTATGAACACTTCTAGAGCATTTATTAGAAGAAAGGGCATAACCACATACTCGTAATGGCTATATATACATCTGAAAGTTGTTTTGGGAATATCCTCCTTCATCACCTGCAATTGATGATATACTTAACTTAATACAATATTGGAGAACCACTAAGCATCCCTAAACTTGTAAAATAAATCATAAATGCATAGAAGTGGATATCGGTTCTTTATCATAACCTGATTAAGTCAACGATAATCCATACAGAGCTGTAGAGTTCCATCCACCTTTTTAACAAAAAATCAAGAACTACCCACACAAATGTTGTCATCTTGATGAACCCTTTGTTTTCTAACTCTTCCAACTGAACTTTTAATTCCCACAATTCTGCTAGTGCCATTCGGTAAGACCGAAGTGATATAGGGCTTCTCCACAGAAGGAGATCAATCATAAAATACACTCTTTTAATAGGTGGAAACCCTATGAATTATTTAGGAAGGACATCCATAAAATGATCAACACCCACTGAAAACACTATCTCCTCAACTTCTTCCACTGATGCCAATGAAAATGCTACTAAATAATAAAAGTTCATTCCAACAGATAGTGTCAACAATCCTGTCACACCATGCTTTTAATTATTCTCCACTCTAAAGAGGTGTTCATGACCATACTCCATCATAAAAATAACCATTCACACATAGAAATCGATGTGGGCCTTAAACATTTCCATCCAATCCATTCCTAGGATAATATCATAAGCATCCATCTCAAGCACCAAGAAATCTCACATCAATTAAATGTCATCCACAACTAAGAAACATGCTCTATATAGGTAGCCTCAAAATACTCTTTGACCCAAAGGAGTTTGATGTTTTAAAATAGAAGGGATCATTTCAACAGTTAGACCCAACAAACTAATAACCTGAGAAGTAATAAAATAGTAGAAAGTACCCATATAAAAAATAAGACTGTATCAACATGGAATTGAAAAGAACAATACCTTGCACCGTGGATGGTACCAACTGATCATCCATCACAACCTGTTTATCCCCAAACAACTTATTTCTTGCCACACTATGATCTTTATTACCTTAATGAGGTGTCATAGTATTTCTAGAATCACCTAGACTAACTTGGATCTACTAATGAGGAGTATGATGCTTCCCTTATCCCATCAAGGCATAGGATGCCTATAACCCCTGAGGAGTTTCCCGAACACCCAAACTTAGAGCATTATAGAAATACAACTTAATATTTCCCATATAATTTTATTAATTAAATGATAAAGGTTTTTTCATACAATCTTTCTTGATGTTTCCCATAGAGCCACACTTAAAACATCCTAACTTACACTCAGGCTTCAGAAGAAGATTCAATGATCCTTTTGTCGGATTCGAAGCTATAATCCCACCCTGTAAATAAGTGTTCCTCTTCCTCTTCAACCCAGTATTAGAGTTCCCAAAATTCCCTATGGATACCAACATATATCCCTAGCCTTTAACCCCTAAAATATCTCACTCAGTAATCGCAGCTCCATTCACCATTTTTGTGTAATCGTTTATACACCGCACCGCTATCATGGAATGAATTTTATTCCTCATCCCAACTTTAAAAATTCATGCATTAAATGATGTGATACCTAAAACATCAAGTAAAAGATATACTAAATTAATAATATTAGCTTCATATTCCATTACTGAAATGTTCTCTTGCTTCAAACAGATGAAATCCATTTTGTGCTGAATTCTAAATGTGTGAGGGTTAATTTTTTGTTAAACAATTCCTTAAAACCTTCCCATGTCACACCTTTGTCTGACCCAGCTTGACCACCAGCTCCCACCAATTAATGGAAAGATATTATAACAAGTATGTGGATAACTTTAATTCTATCTATTCTAGTGTTTACAAGAATTCAAGTATCATATTCATTCTATTCATCCATTCCTTCTCAGTTTTTGAATCTAAATAACCCCTAAAAAATGGGTAGATTCTACCTTTGAAACTGAACCGCATAATCCACAGGCTTTGGTTCATCCTCTTTATTACCACATTCAACAGCTTGGGAATCTTTCACTATAATCCACACTAGCTACTGGTTCACTTAAGGATCAGGTACACCCACATTTTTTGCAGCCTCCTCCGGTTGGTCTCTACGACTCCTACCCAGTGCCATTTCTATCAACAACAAAAAAACCACAATTCACAAACCTGTAAAAAGAAAAGGATTACAATTTACTTCAATTTCAAAACAACTATAATAACTAGGCTTCCCACAAGTTAACATTTCCCATGTTTCACTATTCTAAAAAATCCACAATGTTTTGAAAATCGACCCATTTTCAAAATACCACAACCACTCACATTTCAAATCTGCACATTTGTATTAATTTTCATATTTTCCACACATTTATATATTCATACCAATACATAATTCATTATACCAAATGAAATATTAATCCTAGAGGGATGTAATTTCTACCGGGAATTTTATTCTCATATCAATGGATACACCAACGATAATGAGATATCCAATGTCTATGAGTGTCTCCAAAACACTTATATACCCAACTCCCTAGTAACATGAAGTTCAACATAAAATGGTTAGCTGCGTACTTTTATGATATACATTCCATGTTCCAACAAACCTATGCCTTTATATAATCTCAACTCAATGAATGGACAAAGAACAAATATCAACACGAAGTCCAATATTTAAGGCCAAAGGACCAAACAAACTGATACCACTAGAAAATCCCCGACCCTTCCTCAATGTGTTGATATGGAGGTGAGGTGATAATAGTCCTTAATAAATTTTCCCAAGGAACCGAAGGATAGAAATAAATGCTGAAGAATTCAAGAATAAATTGGGGAGTTATTTTACATTGAGATAAACTAACCAACCAAACAAGCCATTTCCAACCAATCTGCATGATTCATGTTAACATAGCAAATCGAACCATATAGTACCAAAAGACAACAAAACTAATCTATAACAATTACTAAAAATCTAAACAACCAAATAATACCAAACCAAATTTAGAGTACTTAGTAGAAGACTATAAAGGAGATCCAATGTGAACCAAGGAACCCTCCACTGCCGCACAATAAGCTCCATGCTCCAAGTACCACCAAACCACCCAGGCATCACGAAGAACAACTAGAAAAATGAGATGCCTTACTCTTACCTGTGTCCAAAAATAAAACATCCACAAAATCCCCAAAGTTCCAAAGTATGGTCAATTAATAATACTCAGTATGATTTACCTAAATGAATTCCCTAGAAACAAAATTAGGATAAAACTATTAGCACATTTATATAAAATAGTTTTTATAAAGAATCAAATAGTTCAACAATTACCGATAAGCCAGAAAAACCCTTACCCAGCCACCTTACCCAAACCATGAAACATAAGACAAATCCAAATAGCCATTTTATAAGACATTTCACCATTTCACATTAGAACACCAATTTTCATCTTTCATAGAAACATAAAACAAGGAAAACAACCACAGTGGAACTTCCCATCCAACCCGTTTACTACTTTCCCAAAATACTGGTACTTCCTGACCACATATTAATAATGGTGGCCCTTCCATCAACTATTCAACACCTTTTATAGTGATACTTCCTTCCCACTTCACACACAACCAACACAAGCCATAATACTTTCTAACCAACAAGAATAAAGCACACCAAGGCCACACATTATTTACACAACCACTTCCAACACAATCCAATCACATTAATAAATCACCCGTTTATTAAAAAAACCCTTTAACAGTTTTTCATGTAAAAATAAATTTTAATAGACCACATTCTTATTAAAAACCATTTTCCCAAACCATTTTCAAAAACCAAACCAAGTAACCAATTTTAAAATCTACATTTTAAAATCATACCACAAGCCCCTTTTTTCAACAACATCCTATTTCACCCAAAATCACAAAATCATAACCAAATGGGTTTCAAATAGTATTTTAACATCATATTCACACATAATTTAAGAAAAAAAGTAATTTCAAACAAGGCCTCAAGTTATAGAATAGTGTAGTTGAATGAGAAGCCACATAACTTTAGGGTTCCAGTGAAATCGTCCTAGAAGCAACCCCAACACCAATAAAGAGAAAAGATACCCTAAACCCACTATAGAACTCTTTTCTTATCATTAAAAATCAGAAAAATCACCACCTAATGCATCCAAAACCCCAAATATACATGGAACAGATGTAGATCTAGAAAAACCAGAGAGGGGATAGGGAAGATCTAGAGGAAACCACAAAGAAACCAAAAGAAAAGTCTTATCAGAGATGAATCACAATAAAACCACCTTGAAAATCCTTAAAATCCTTTACAAAACGAGTGGGAGTGCACCCATAGACCTTTAGAAGAAGAAATATCACATAGGGTTTACATGGGAGAAGAAATGGGTGAGTTAGGGGAAATCTTAACTAACCCCACAAAAAACCAATTTTAATGGGACACACAGTTAACTCATATGGTCTGAAAAATTGTGCACTAACCATATAGATGCTACTATCCGAACAGTGGCATAATTAACAGTTAGATGGGATCCTCACATGATTCCCCCAATCATGCTAAAACCATTCTCAAACCATGCATCCTTAGAAATGCCTCAAAAAAATTCGTAAACCTTTCTAAACTCTCTTAAACCATTCCCAACCACTTTATATGCACAAAAAGGTATAAAAAATAACACATACCACAAACTAGGGGTTCTACATTGATTTTAATGATCTATAGATAAAAAAACCAAAAATGATATTGATATTTTCTTTTCCCCATTAATTGATGATTTGAAACATTTATGGGAGGAAGGTATTATAATGTTTGATTTATATAAAAAGGTTTATTTTCAACTATATGCAATGATTACGTTCAATAAAAATTAATTCTCATTATATGGAATTTTTTCTAGATATAGGGTTAATGTGAATAAATAATTTTCAATTTTTTAACAACATAATTCATATTATCGACTCCATCATGGGATAAAAACAATATATATGTGTTATCAAAAGTTTTTGTCTATGGATCACTATTATCAATTATTAAAAAAATTAATTCAACAGCTTAAAAGATTTTTATATTTATCCAAAACCCTTTTCTATATATTATAATTTTGAATGGCTGAAAACATAGATATTACTTTAAAAAAAAATACAAAATCTATTAATTATAGAAATATTTGAAAGAAACAGTCAATATTTCTTAAGCTATCATATTTAAGATATCACGAGGTAAAAAATAACACTGATTTCAGCATGTGTAGAATAATATCTATTAAATGTTGATTAAAACATTATTAGATATTAATGGAAACAAAAAAATGGGTTAAATGCAAGATTAGAATTACTCTCAGTATGAATACATTTAAAGTTATCTCCCACTCCCAATGGAAGGTGAAGATACCTACCTTTGACTTTTCATACATTATCCAATAGGGAGAAAATTTGATTATTTAGTGTCTTCATGTGATCAAAGTGCCAAATGGTTATTCTTAAAATGTAAAAAAATGCATTTAATTAGAGGATTTGAAGTTGATAGGTATGAAATCTCATGATTTTCATATTAGGATGCAATAACTTCTACTAGTTGCATTACATTGAATATTTCCCTTCCATGTAAAAATGACTATTTTGGAGGTGTACAATTTTTTCAATTCCATTTTTTATATGGTGAATTATCTTAATGATTTGAAATTTTTGAGAAGGAAGTAGTTTCTATAAATTTTCAATTTGAATGTATTTTCCTCCATATTTTGTTTGATATCATGGTTCATTCAATTGTTAATTTTCTGTGAGAAATAATGATTTTGGGTAATGTATATCTACATTGGATGTATTATTTTTAAATTTAAATGAATTCATTAAATGGTTATGTTAAGAATCCATATAGATATAAAACCTCCATTGTTGAAAAGTATATTTATGAGGAGGTTTTATAGTTTTTACAAGGTACTTTTCTGTAGTAGAGCACATTATTTTGAATATATCATTCCATGAATGAGTCAATTATGGAGGAAAGGTAATCTGTGGCTTGAATGTAAAATTAATGAAAGGTGAATAGACAAAGAAGGTAAATTTACACGCCTTGAATAATATAGATTTTTATCATCCAAAGATAACAATGCATATTAATGTGTTAAAGAAATCTAATCCAAAGAAGAAATAAATGTGTATTTTGAATGATCATAACAAAACATTTTTTTCATTGTTTAATGTGACCCTGCTTGGGAGATTAGATGCATTAGAAATATTAATATGGTTAGTGTGAATTCTATTTTTAGATTTGATAATATGGCCGGGGTATGACATTAATGGATATACATTTCATGTGAATGATAAGTGTAATAGAAGTGTAGTTTAGAATAGTAGTGTGCTGGTGTTCACAGATGCAATGAATTTTTCATGTTCCGAAGGAAAAAACCAGATCTCTGCATCAGGTGCGTATTATAGATTCATTGAAGAAATATGGGAGGTCAATTACATTAAATTATGAGGTATGGTGCTTAATTGAAAATGGGTTATCATTAAAAATGGTGATAGATATGACGAATTTGGAATGGCACTAGTCAATCTAAATATATTGGATTACACATTTTATCCTTTTATCAAGGAAACACTTAAAAAATAAATTTTCAATGTTCTTGATCAATATGACAACCAGTGGCTAATTTTTTAACAAGTAAAAACAATATGTTGGTGATGAAAAACTTGAGGAAGATGCCAATTTATATTATATCCCCAATTCCACGAAATAATTAATATATAATATTAAAGAGAAAATTATAGACCTGGTATGTTCTATATAGAACGTTCATGATAAATGAAATTGGGGAAAAATCCTTCAGTAAATTACTAATATTACAGGTAACATATGTTTATTTCTAGTTTAATTTTTAAAATTTTATAAAATTTTAGAATTATTTGTTTTATTTTATTTATTTAAACACTTATAACAACTATTAAGATAATTTATTTTTTAATATTAATTTAGTTTTTTTAGTTAATCATTTTTACCCTTAAATTATTTATTTGTCGATTTTGTAAAAAAATATAATTTTAAATCTAATATGATTTAAAAAATAAAAATATTGTATTAAAGAGTATATTCAAATAATAATATTTTTTTTGTAAAAAATGATTTAATACCTTGGAGCATTTTTACTATTCACACACCATTTTTGTATTTGTTTTCATTATTTTATGTATTGTCATCTCTCATTAATGTTTTTATCATTTTTGTTAACTAATTTAAAAAATATGAATAAAAATGTGTTCAACTTATATTTATTTTTGTTAGATCATTATATATATATTTAAAGAATGTTATTTTTGGTGAAAAAATTTTGTAACACATTAGAGGTATTTACCATTCATGCACCTTTTTTGTATTTTCTTTAATTCTTTAATGTTACTTCATCTCTCATTAATTTTATTATAATTTTAGTTAACTATATCAAATATGAATAAAAACATGTTTAGTTTAGTTTACTTTTTTTTTGATAATTTTTCATTTTTTATTTTCATTTTTTTATTATTGTTAAATGTGTATATTTGTGTAATTTTTTTGTGACTTTGAATTGTAGGATAATTATTGAGCAAAAGTCTAATCCACCACATAATTATAGGGGGGATTGTAAACATATCTCTATGGAGGAACATACACATACTTCTTTGGATGAGCCTCCTTATCCTTCAGCATAAGAGACATCTACTTCCACAGGGGAAAAAGAGTCTGAGGGTTGGTAAACAATGAAACACACATTCACCATAATTATCAGTTCTTTGTAGGCCAAACTAGAGGATAACAATTGACATTGATGATAATGATATTCCAATAGGTCCAAATTCTATAAAAAAATTCAATAATTTAATTGTAATTCTAGATAAAATAAATTTTTGTATTTTGATTGATTATTGGATAAGTGTTGATAAAATCAATATATCTAAATTATGGGACACTATTTCCATAAGATCATTTATTATTTTTTTACTTATGAAGAAATTTTTATACCAATATAGGTTGTACCCCTTCGAATCAGATAGAATATGATATACATTATTTTGAAAGTGTGATGAGAAATTTTTTAGCATTAGATGACTGACGATAGAGGAATTTTAAATCAATAATCACACCATATTTTATTTTTTCAGCATAAAAACATCAAAAATATGTGATAAAAATCCATTTATAGATGAATATACATGGAATATGTTTTTTGAAATTAGATGAAAAGAGGAATAATTAATTAGTGTAATGTAACCATTTAGAAGGTTTTTATATTAATAACCATATTAATTATTTCTTTATTTGTAATATTCTGTAAACGAGGGGATATCATTAAGAGATCCAATCTATAAATGCACACCCTCATTCATTATCTCAAGGAAGGTATATATTATAGGAATAAAAAATGTTTGGTAAAAAATTCAAAAAATAATAGATCAGTATTCAGGATCTAAAAAGGTTATAACTCCTTCCCCATAGCTAGTAATGAAAAATGAAAGATGGAATATATGAGAAAAAATTACCATATCTTATGGAAGTGTCAAGGGTCATAATTGAAAGGATTGTAATATATTTACATTATTTATTTATTTAAGTTAAACAAATTATTTATTTATTTTGATTAACTATGATTTTTTTAAATATTCTAGATAGGAATATCATGAGAAGTAGATTATATAGGGGGTCTTCATAGTTGAGTGTGGGAAAGATATTTTAGCTACAACTTTGGAAAAACCCAAATACCCGGGTTGTGTACGAGGATACCCTACTGGTGTACCAGTAAAACACTGTTTCCACATTATGAAGTTTATTAAATGGATTATATTTATAAAAACTATAATATTTGGAATATAATGTTTAGGATATTCAATTTATGATGTAGGATATGATTAGAGCTTTAATACAATTGATATTTGCAGAAATGAAAAGACAATTTCAGGATAATGTTCCCACTCCTCCACCTCCACATCCACCTACATATCCCACTCCTCCTACTAATCCTAATCCTACACCTCTATTTACAGATCCCACTCTTCCTACTAAAAAATGGAATGGATCGTTTGGGTGAGTATAAATTATATTCTCTTTAACCACACCTCCAGGCCATTCACCCTTTAGGTTAAGAATGCATCCCACTGGTAATCAGCGTGGAACCCTAACAAACATTTTTTTGATGACCCTAATTTTAAGAAATATACCTTTACATGGAAACCCCCATTGGAGGAATTGTGAAAATTAACATGGATGCATCACCTTCAGATAGAGGCTCTTCACTATTCCTAATTGGCCCCGCTCTTACTCGCAGTCACTGAAGCTCAAGAAATTTATCTTGGAATGGAATTTTATTTAGATCATGGGTGGAAATACACTAATTTTGAATTATACTTCCTCAATGTGATCTCCAAAATATCCACTCTATAGGAAGGCCTTTAGCATTTTGGCCTCATGATCTCGATGATCCAGTCACATTATCTATTTTTTTAAGTTTCTCCTTCACCTTAACCAAAAGGGAGGGTAATATAGAAGATCCTAATTAAATACTAAAGGAATATTAAATCACCCACCTGTTGGGTTGTACACATTCCCCAATTGGTTTTCTTCAATTGTTTTACAAGATATTTGATCTCTTAGTTTATGAGTTTCTCCTTTTTTTCGAAAAAAAACATTGATGATGATCAACATAATATTGTTTCATATGGGATGATATATGATATTGATGATATCATTCAGAAAAAAATAATAGATATAGAGAATTATAGGGTCATTATAAATGATTTATAGATAGATCATCTAGAATTCCATTTCTTACAGATGAGTTCAATATAGCTGGAAAATGTATCACCCATTTTTTAGTTTTTCCATCTAGACCTGTTTGAAAAAATTCTATAGAGGTATGTCTATATTATATCATTCATTTCATTTTTCTGTATTTTTTTACATTTTAATGATTATATATATTTATATATATTTTTATATGAATACATAAAAGGTAATGAAATACTATATAGAAAACAAGAAACAAAAGTTGTAATTACTTCAGATACAGATTTTAATATTCTCGGAAGATTTACACATATTAACATTTGTTTTTGGATTTTTATGAGATTTCAATGGAATATTGAATTTTTGGGTGTGAAATGAATTCGATTATTTTAAAAAATATATCATGGAGCTTATAACTGGAGATGAGTTGAGAATCAACATGATGATTTTTTATTTAATTCGATTAATATAAAATTTTCCATTTTCTTTAATCTATTAAAAATTTATACTAATGTTTTTTTATATTAGTTATATTTTCATAAAAGTTTTACGTAAGATGAAACGATTTTAGTATATGGATTTATAGATCTTCAATTAATTTCGCCTATATTGAGGACAATGACTGATGCAAAAAAGAACGATTTATATTGTTGAAAGACTTTAAAAAATGTAATTATTCAGTGCTGGATGCTTCCTTATCTTCATGAGTAAAAAGATATCTCTTGGATGGTATTATATATCTAAAAATATAATAAAAAATAAAATTATATTTTATTATATATTAGTGATAATTAGATTTTGGGTGTTTTCCCCAAGATAGAAGACACTTTACGGGATGCGCTCTATCCACGGTGAAGTGTGACAAACTTTTATGGCTGTATCAAACACATAAGTTAAAATATTTTAATAATTTTATATATTATAATAAAATTTTATTTTTATTCATATTATTTTTAAATAGGCCATGGAATTTATTTAGAAGGAAAACTAGGAAAAAGGGAACCCATATAAGATATGTAATAGAAAAGGTAAAATTTAATTTACAATTACTCTATTTTAGCTATAGTATCTAAAATTTTATTTTAAATAGAATTATTATTCTAAAAATTAGAGTGATAAAAAGAATGAATAAAGGAATGTAGACACAATATATTTGGATTTATTCTTAAAATAATTTTATCCTGGACAGTTCTAAAGTTTTAGAGGGTCAGATTTTTTATAAACATTTCCTTCGATTTTTCATTCATTTATTCAGAATACATGTTAAATGACTTATTTCAAATTTGTGTAATTTTGATGACCCTTATAATTATACTACAAAGGAGTTAATATAACTAAAAATTTAATTCCAAAATTATTTCATATGTTTGATTTGATTTTTGTTTATTTTTAATATTCAATGTATACTTTAAAGATCAAATTGTAAATGCATTATCTACTACTATTTCTCTACTGCTAATTTTCTATTACGATGATATTTTGATACGTATGATATACTATAATATTGGAATGGGAATAATTAATAGAATTATATTAAAATAATATTTTTCATATAGGATATTTTTTAACTAATATGAAAAATGTAAAACATGATTTACCATGTTGGTTTTTTTAAAAACCCAAAGTGATAAAAGATTCATCAAATTGGTTTTAATTTAAAAAATGTAGTAAATATGAATAATATAATTTCTTATGTCAGGTTTTATATAACCAACATGAAAAAATAAATATGATATACTTTTTACATCAGTTATTTCATAATCGATGTGATATAATATTTTCTATGTCAGTTTTAATTAAAACTAACATGATAAAATAATTTTCACATTGATTATTTAATAATTTACATAAAAAGGCTATAATATTTTATTTTTCATGTCAGTTCTGATATAATCTATTTGAAAAGTAAAATATGATATAATTTTTAATTATTTTACAAAATAACTAATGTAATAAAGTATTTTCCAGGTCAGGTTTTTAAAAAACCAACGTGTTTAAAGATTTTTAACGTAAGTTTGTTCATAAATGACATGAAAAACTTAAACCGAAATATACATATAACATCTATTTGTGTTAACTAAAATAAAAAAAACTATTTACAACTTCACTAGAAACAATATCACATACTAATCGATGTAAAAAAATGATGTGAAAATCCATTTTTCACTAGTGAGTATTCCAATGATCCTCATTATCTTCCTCGATTTGAGAGAAAATTACTATATTTTCTATAAATACTATTGTTTTTGGGTTAGTCTCTAATGAATATATTCATTGAGTTTATAAATATTTTGGGCTCATTAGTGAGTCTGAATAGAATTAATATGAACTCATTGTTTTTATACCTTATTGGAAAGGTAGTTTCGGGAACATATTCTTTAATGACCTTGAATAAGTGATTTACCAACAAAATTTCTATATTATAGAAATAATTTGGCCCCCATATTTGATTGAAAATATCTTCAATCCGTGGAAGTGGGGATTTTTTTACTTATTTTTATTTTGGTGAGTTCATAATAATCAATAAAGATACGTATTGACCCATCCTTATTCTTGATGAAGGGGACCAACACAACCCATGGTGACACAATCTAGAATATAAATCACTTCTTCATATTTTCTTATAACTACTTATTTAGCACGTCTAACTCAATGGTGTCCATTTTTTAGAGAGTAACTAGTGAAAAAAGTCTTTTTTCATATTAGGTATTTTTTTCATTTTAATGTTAGTTAGTACACAATGTTATTTAAGGTGACTTTTTTTAAAAAATTACATCAATTAACAAAAATAGGCATTATAAATACATTTTTTTGGATGTTTTCACATCGATTATGAAGTAACTGATTCGAAAAATATTTTACCATATTGTTTATTTAAAAAACCTACGTTGAAAACAATTTATCACACTAATTCTTTCATAACCAACATGATAATTCTATAATATTTTCCTTTTCACATCATTTATATGAATAAAGGATTGAAAAATAAAATATTATAGACTTTTTACATCATTTATGAAATAACCAATGTGTATTTTTTTACTACGTTGGTTCATTTTTAAAATCGACATGTAAAACACATTATCATGTTTGTTATGAGATAAAGGAGGTAAAAAGTCTATATTATTTTATTTTTAATTTAAGTCTATATTATTTTATTTTTTAATCTGACCTGGTGATTCTTGTTTTTCATTTTTCATGTCAGCTATAAAATAAGAGATATAATTTTTTAACTTAAATTATATTAATTATTAAATTCCAATAATATCATATATTATCAATAGAAAAATAGTTTCATAGCCTAACATCATCCATAGAAAAACATGGGTAGCACAAATATTTACTATTTGAATTTTCTAGTTTATAATTTTTATTAAAAATAAGATAAAAACCAATCCGACGTATGAAATTATTAACTCATTAAATTTGTATGAATATTAAATATTTACATGTATAAGGCCGGGTTTCATAAAAAATATAAAAATTAAAAACAATTCATTTAACATGTATTCTAAATAAAATGAATGAAATGTTAAAGGAATGGTTTATAAAAAAATTTAACATTATGGAACTTCATTACAATCCTGGTTGAAATTATTTCAATTTTTTTTAAAAAAATAGTATCCAAAATCCTTTAATCCTTATTTTTTTATGTAACTACCATTTAAAATAATTTTTTAATTCTAAATAAAATTTTAAGTACTACAACCATAATTTAGTCATTTTAAATGAAAAGGCACCTTTGCTTTTATATATCTGATCTTGGTAATCTTACTTATTATTGCCTCTATAATAAAATTACCTGACATGTTTGAAAATAATATGATTAAAATAAATTTAAATTTCATGATAATATATATATGTATTAAATTATTCAATATTTTGTGTTAAATACATTCATAATGTTTTATTACACTTCACAATAGAGAGATAATAACTAGTAAAGTGTCATCTCCCTTAGACAAAAACACCATACATTAAATGAACAATAATATATAAGAAAATACAATGTTAGTGGTTTCCATTTAAATATATATATATATATATAACACTTCATAATATATATAATTTATACTCTTGAAGGTAATGAAGCATCCAATACTTAATAATTCCATTCTCTTGATGTCTTTCAGTAATATAATCCCTTATTTCTACACCAGTCTTTTTATTTAGCATAGGTGAAATAAATTGTGGGTATATAAATACACATTCTATTTTCATGTCATTATTAATAAATTTTTTAAAGATATTTATTATAAAAAACAAAAATAAGTAAAACTTTTTAATAAATTAAAATAATGAAAAGATTTATGTTAATCGACACACATGGGAAAAACTTGAATCATATTGATTCCTAACTCATATCTAGTTAGAAACCACATGACATTGTTTTAAAAAGATTAAAAAAAATTTAATTACCAGATATTCCATCTTCCATTGGAATATCATAAACTTCCAACAAAAAATTTAAATATATGGAAAATCTATCAAGACTTGGAGAAGTTGTATCTGAATCCATAAGAGTTTATTTTTTTGTTATCTATATAGAATTTCTTTACCTTAAAAGTATACCTATAAAAAATATTTAAATATATAAACATTAAAATGTTAAAAAAAAATTAATAGAAAAATTAAATGGAGGATATAATACAAAGATACCACTTTGATAAATTTTCAAACAAGTCTAGATGAGTGAACTAAAAAATGGTTGATACTTTTTATAATTGTATTGAAATCTTATATATGAAATAGTATTGTTTTCAACTAATCTATAATATCTTTTACAATGAACTTAGAATTCTATATCGCTATCTTCTGATTATGAATGGTATCACCCATAAAATATATCCCCCCATATGAAACAATTTGATATTATGGATGATCAATATATAACTTACAACAAATGTGAAGATATAGAGGTGGAGGTGTAGAATTAGGATAAGTAGGAGGAGTGTGATCTATAGGAAGAGTTTTATAGGTAGGATATATATGATGGGTGGGATCTACAAGTATATATAGAGGAGTTGGATCATTATCCTGGCACTATTTTTTCATGTTTGTAAAAATTTAATGTATCAAAGCTTTGATCGCGTCCTCCATCATCTCCTGAATATCCTAAACTATAGTTTTCACTGATTTTATTTTTTATAAACATCCACCATTGAAGAATATTCAGAATGTGGAAAAACATTTTTTATCGATACACCTACTGGATATCCTTGTACACAACCCAAGTGATTGGGCTACCCCAATGATGTAGCTAAAATATCCTTCCAACCATCTATTACGAAGACCCCCTATATGCTATTCTCCTCAAGAGATACTTGTATAAAATGTTTGGAAAAATCCATTGTGAATCCAAATATATAGATAATTGATTTAACTAAAGTAAATAAATAAATTAAAAATCTTACAATCCTCGCATCTAAAAATGTAGAGGCTTCCATAAGATATTGTTCCTTTTTGATCATTTGAGCCCTCATCCATTTTTCATACATAACTCGGGGGAGGGAGGGTCAACCAATATAAACAATAAAGACTCAACTATTAGTTTTTTAAATATTTTGGCTACTAATTGTTCTTCCAGTAATTTGTACCCTCCCTAATATATAGTATGAGGGTATACATTCCTGGATTCGATTTTCGGATGAAATCTCCTAATTTTTTATAAATTAATAATAAATAAATAATAAATATGATTATTAATATAAAGAAACTTCTAAAAGGAAACATTTTAATTAAAAAAAATGATTCTTCTCATCTAATTTTAACAATTGGATTCCATGTATCTTTATCTATAAATGGATATATATAATATTTATTTTGATATTGTCTATATACCAAAATTAAATCTGAGGTGCGGGTTGATTTAAAATCAATCAATATCATAGCATCTAATGTTTAAAATTTCCTTCCAACTTACTGAGTATCATGTATATCATATATCATCTGATAAAAAGGGTGAAAACCTATAGTAGTATAAAAATTTCATGATATGTAAAATAATAACAAAAAGTATTACCAAAAATTATTCCCATAATAGTGATATTTTCATTTTGAAAATACTTCCCCAATCAATAATCAAAATACTAACTTTTTTTAGCCAGTAATGCAATAAAATTATTGAATTATTTTGAAAACAGACGTTTTAGAATATCATTATCAAGAAATTCAATTAGAATACTTTGGTCCTGGTTAGAAGAAACTGAAAATTTTGTTAAATGTGTGCTGCCATGTTTACTAATCCTAAAACACCTTTTCCCCTATAGAAGTAGATGCCTCTTGAATGAAGTGTGAGAGGGCTCATCAATAAGAGTATGTGTACGTTTCTCCCCATAGGTATGTGTAAAAACCTCCACATAATTTTTTGGTACATCATATATTTTATATATCATTATCCTATAAATCAAAGTAATAAAATATAAGTACAAAAATATACATATTTAACTATTACATAAAAATGTAAATAAAAAATTGAAAATTATAAAAAAACATAGAATAAACTAAGAACATTTTTATTCATATTTTTTATTGTTAAATAAAATGAAAAAAAATAATGATATATTAAATGACATAAACGAATGACAAAAATCAAAAAATGGTGTTTAAATAGTAAAAATACCCCAACTCATTACACCATTTTTTACACATTTCTTTAAATATATGAAACATTATCCAAAAAAAATTACACTAAACTAATCATAATTTCATTTATATTTGTTAAAGTGGTTAACTAATATAATGAAAACATTTATGATATATTAAAAAAAATTAAATATTAAAAAATTCAAAAAATGTTTGTGAATAGTATTAATTTTTCAAAGTATTTAATCATTGTTTACACACAAAAAATCATTCATTAGATACAGTATTTTCTAAAATATTTTTCTTTTTATTAATCAAATTAGATTTAAAATAATATATTCTCACAAAATCAAAAAATTGAGAAGTTAAGTGAAAGTAAATATGGTAAAATAAAAAAACAAAACAAATAGAAACAAAAAATTTAACTTATTATTGAAAATATGTGTTTTAATAAAGAAAATAAAACTATTATATCTAAATATTTATGAAATTTTAAAATGTTAAACTAAAAGAAACATATATTACATCTAATATTAATAATTTTCTAAATTATTTTTTCCTAAATTCATTTATCATGATCATTCTATATGGCACGCACCATGTCTATGACATGCTCATCAATATAATCTTTTTTTCTTTCTATGGAAGTAGTAATATCATATACATCAACATATGTGTCATGTTTTTCATCACCAATATACTATTTTTTATTTATAAATAAACCTAACATAGCATATTGGATTGATCAATAAAATAAAAAAAATTTGTTTTTGACATGTTTCTATGATAAATGGATTAATTGTTTATTCCAATCTATTCAGTTAGTGTAATTCCAAATTTGTCTTGTCTAAAACCATTTTTATTTATTATCATTTTTCAGTTAAAAAATGTAACTCGGAATTTAATGTAATCAACCTACCATATTTCTTCAATGACTCTATAATATGCACTTGATGTAGAGATTTAGGTTTTTGTCTTTGGCACTCAAAATATTCATTTCTTTTGTGATCACTAATACACTACTATTATTAATTGAACATATATTATTCTGATCTTTTATATGAAATGCATATCAATTAATTTCATACTCAAACATTTTTACCAAATTTAAACATAGATCTCCCACTGACCATCTCAATGTTTACGATGCAGCTGATCTACCAAGAAGTTCTTATTAAACCATAGAAAAAAAGTTTTACTATTCCCTTTAAAAATCTATACATCTTTCTTCTTTCAATAAAATTTATTTAACACATTTATATAAAATGTTATATACGTCTATGAATCATATATTTTATTCATGATGTATAAATGTAGGTTCTTTATTTTTTCACCTATCAATGATTTCACTTTCAAGCCAAAAATCCCCTTTTCCCCAAAATTGACTCGTTCATAGTGATATGTATGAAAAAATATGTGCTCCACTATTGACAAGTATCTTATACAAAAATTTGCAACCTCTTTAGAAATATACTTATCAATAATAGAGGCTTTTGGTAAATATTAATTCTGAACATATCTCTTCAATATCTTTATATACATTTCAAAAGGTTACATCAATCATATATATACAGGTTAAAAATGATTTATTTCTCCCACTAAATGAAACGTTAAATACAACATGATATCAAAAAAATATAGAGGAAAATAAATTTGTAATGAACAAGGTATAGAAACCACTTCCTTATCTAAATTGATGAAAGTATTAAGGTCAATCACCATATTATAAATTGAATTGAAATATAAAACACCTTCATGATTGTTATTCTTAAATATATGGGTGATATTCCACACAATAAAACTACTAGGATCTATTTCATAATGACATCACATTCTTGATATTTCATACCTATCAACTTTAAATCCTTTAATACAATTTTTTTACATTAGTAGAATAACACCTCAACACTTTGATATCATGAATAAAATAATAAAGGTACTTTTATCCTTATTGGATAAAGTATGACAATCCAAAGTCATTTATTTTCACCTTTCATCATGAGTGGGAGCTAACACCAAATGTATTCCCATTGAGAGTAAGTCCAATACTACATTCAACCAATCCTTAGTCTTTCATTTAATATCTAACAATTTCCCAAATCAAAAGTCACATATATTATTCTCTTTTTAAATAAGATCAATGTTATGTTTTAATTCATGATATATCCAATATGGTAGATTAAAAAATATTGACAATTTCTTCCAAATATTTCTATTTTTATCATATTTTTCTATCTTTATGAATCAGACATAATTGATTTTACCCCTTTAAAATATTGATTGGTGAAAAAAGGTTACGGAGGAATATAAAATTCCTTTGAACCATTGATTGCTTTTTTTAATATTCAATATGACTGATCCATAGAAAAAATCTTTCGATGACCAATTATAATGTTTTCTCCCTTGTTTTAGTTGATAATATAAAGTATATTGTTCACATATTCGAAAAGATTTATACCCCTTGACACTACATCTAGAAAAATTTAAATATGATGGGAAGTTATTTATAGTGAGAATAATAATTTCATTTAGTTGAAAATATTAAATTTTATAATAATTATACACCGAAATACAATCCACACCATTAAATCTTCAAATCACCAATAAATGGTGATAAGAAAACATCAATATTATTTCCAGGATGTTTCGGCCCAGATATAATTAAACTCAACATGATTTTTTTGCTTCATACAAAATTCAAGAGATAATTTTAAATAAAAAATGGCCATGAAATTTGTGTGCTAATAATATTTTGATATGGATTAATTCAATCTATGCACAATTAAAATATGATATTTCTTACTTTATTTCCAAATATAGGAAACTGTTGATCAATTTTATTCCACTATGAATAATCCTTCAGACAACTTAATTTTCTACCACATGTTCACTCATTCTCAAGACATATTAATATTTTTCATCATTTGAATTTTCAAATAATATTTTCAAATGAGGAATTATAGGAAGATACCAAATTGACATAGAAGGATTATCATTAACTATTAAATCATCCTATGATTTTTCTTTCAACTTATACTGTGACCTCCAACATTTATGAAACTATGAAAAAATTCATATTCATTTCTATATAGCATATAATAATTCAGGTAGACATGTATTTTCTTATACCCCAATCCGAGAATGAATAATATATTATTCACTTTATAACATGTATCTAGATGACTATAGTCTTTAATAATAATTTCTTTAAAAAATTTAGAAACATTTTAAAACACTAATCCCTCAATCAATTTTTCAACTTCATGTTAATCAATCTTAACACAATATATAAAACCATAAAATTTGTATAACCCATATACAATGGGTTTTCATTATCACCATAGAGATGTTGAATTATTGTCTCTTGCATAATTTCCTCTGCTTCTATATCACAAATCATTTCATCAATTGCACAAGATTTATGATCTTGCAAATATTTATCATCAATAGATCTTAAATTATTCCTAGATTCACCATGCCAAATCCAAAGGCTTTAACTTAGATTAAAATAATTAAAAATTAAATTACCACTTATCTCTATGATTTTAATTTATTCATATTTTGACATATCAGAAATGGATAGAAAAACATGTCATTGTTTTGAATATTTCGTTTAAAAATTCCAGAAAAACATCAAGACGTTCCTCATATTAATTACTTATTCAGAGTAAAATAATACAAATTCAAGATATTATTATCAATGAAAAATGTAAATTATTATAAATTAGTTATTACAATTGAAAATTTAATTTTATAAATAATAATTAAAATATATCCTATTTTTTTTAACAAAAAATAAAGAAAACATATTTGAAACAAATATCACTTTGCACATATTTAAATATAATGATTTTATTAAAAAATTGTATCATACAATTATCCTTATCATATACATATATTCAAACATCATAATCCATTATACATTCAAAATTATCAATCCAGTAAAGGAAAAATACATACCTTAGATACACATTAATTAGTTAATTAAAATTATTAATAATAATATCTCATCAAATAATAAAATAATCATATAATCAAACCTAAAAATAATATACATCAAATAAATTAAATCCAAGATGTGTGAATAATAAGAACTCAAAATTAAAATAGTGAATAGATGAAAAACTATTAGTAATGGTAGATATTATTCAATAAACCAATTCGAAATCAATATTAATCAGTTAAAACATGTCCTGAAAATAAAACAAATAATCATGAAACACAAATATATACATGAAAAGTTATGGATGAGGATTCAATGATAATTTAAATATAGAAATAAGAGATCGAAATAGGTGACGAATGATATATGGGGGTTGATGAAGATGTTAATGTCAAATGAATGAAAATTGAGTCCAATATAGACAAAATACATACATTGGATACATATTAATTAGTAAATTAAAATTATTTAAAATAATACTTCATCAAATAATAATATAATAAAACCTAAAAAATTATAAAGCAATTAAAAAATAACTAACATGTTCGAATAATCATAACAGAAAATAAAATTAGCGAAGAGATGAACCAAATATTATGAGAATCACGAATAATTTAATCAATTTAGAATAAATAAAAACTGATCAATGAAAACATACCTTGTTTCATGGAAAATTGAACAAATTTACATGAACCATTAATATATACCCAATATAGAATGAATTAAAAGTTTACAACAATGGAAATATAGCACTGAGTGACCAAAAGTGGTGACCAATGAAACTTGAGGGTGGATGATGGTTGTAATTCCAAATGAATGGGATTAGTGTACAATATAGGAAAAAATACATTAGATACATATTAATAATTAAATTAAAATTATTTATAACTATATTTCATCAAATAATCATGTAAAAATACCTAAAATAATACAGATCAGTTAAAAATACCCTAAATGCGTGAATAATCAGAATAGAAAATACAATTAGCGATGAGATGATAAAATATTAGTAGCGATGGTGATGATTCAAGAAAAAAATACAAAATCCGCATTAATAAATTAAAACATACATTGTTACATGTAAAATTATAAAAATAAACACAAAATGAAAATTTATACCTACCAGGGGATTAATGAGGAGACAATGAAAATAGAAATAAAATGCAAAGAGATCAAAAGTTGTAGATGCGGGTACCTAGATGTGGATGTCGATGGTAATGAAAAATGAATGAGGTTAGACTCCACTAGATTAAAGTAACAAAGGGTTTGGGTATCCATGCGAGAGAAAATAGACAACTGTCATGAAAAAGAAAGACACCAAAATGATTCCACCAAAAAATTGATAAAATTTTAAAAGGTATATCACTTCAGTTATTTAATAAACGATATAAAAAAATATTTTACCATTAGTTATTTATAGATGATATTATAAAATAAATTTCAATGTTGGTTATTCTAAAACCAATGTGATAAACTAAAATTTCAATATTGGTTTCTGGAAAACTAATGTCGAAAATAAAACCCTTTAAAATTTCATATTAATTATTAATATGTGATGATAAAAATGCTTCGAAATAAATATATTTTGTAGTAGTAAATCTTGGATATAGGTAGAGATCTAGGTGTAAGTTTAATCAAGAACTCAACCTCTCAGCTAGTATGATGACCAAGAAACTCTTCTGGGAATACAATAGTATATTCCCTCATAATGGGTATGTATTCAAACTAGATTTTCTCCTTTGCCTAAATAATTTGAGCTATATATACTTTATCATAAGGAAAATATCCACAGTTGAGAAGGATCTTCCAAAAGAGATTTACCCACCTTGTTATTTTTTTATAAGATCGTTGGATGACCCAAGATGTGAAGATTGATATCCCACTCTCAATAGTTGATGTTGAATTTATATATAGACTACCAAAAATTCAAAAAATTGAATCTAATCCCCTATAGGAATTAGAAAAATATTTTTTTGGTGGTTCAGTCCACAAGAAATAACCCGGGAGGATTTATATACTTGGAAGGAAATAATATATCTATTTTATATTCTCATCGACTGCTCAGATCTCATGTTTTGAGGTGGTGTTTGAATAGTTCTACTAAACATGCATGAGATGAAATAATTTGTTGAACCAGAATCTAAAAGTACGTTCTCTATAATGAAATGATTAACTAGTGTACCTATCATTACATCTCTGTTGGGATCTGACTCAGCAGTAGTGGTAGTATATTTCCATCCTTTCACTCTAGGCCTTGAAGGTTGTCATCATTGATTTTCTCTAATAACCCTTCTATTATATATTTGGTTAATAAAATCTCAATGTTTCTTTTAGTTTAAACATTCTACCATAGGTTAAAGGTTAATATGAATCTTTTTTCCTCTATATCATTAGTGGGAATATTTATATCTCTTTAACATTGATTATCAAGGTTCCCCAACATTCCAAAATTTAATTATCACTTGTTTCCCTTTTGATAGTTTCTAGGACAAATATTATCATAGTTTTGAAAAGTGGGAAGTTAGTTTTATTCACTCTAAGACTTATTCGTATATCCTCCTAAATTAAAGTCCATTAAATCCTTATTCTAAATATCCCTGTAAGGCAATCGATATTCAAAAATCTCCATCTTATGTTTACAGAAAAAACATTCAATCTCTTCATATCTTTCAATGTCACGAATCACAAGATATTTTTGTTGTAGTAGACTCTAACCCATAAAATAAGAATTCCACTGTACTTTCAATGATGATGAATAAGTCAAAGGCTTACCATGAAAGCCTAATGAAGCATTAATTATAAACCATAATAGAGACACAATCAATTTTCATTAGTATGTGTAACTACCTCTCTATTTTATGATTGATATTTTTGGGAAAACATTTATTGATATATATTTTCTTGAATTATTTACATTCCATGGAATCAATTTCCTCTATAGAATTTGTGCTCTTGATCGGTGTCCACTGCAAACCTAATTCCACATCATGTTGATATATTTCCATCAAAAATATCTATTATTCTGAGAATTTTAGGACATATATATATTTTCTTGATAGACATGTCCATTATTATGTGATGTGGGATTAAAAGATCTACTAAATGTAAGAAGACTTTGTCACCTAATGGAATTAAACACAACTTACTCTTTATTAGGAGTTGGAGGATGTTCCACATGATTAGAGTTCTTATTCATAGCTTGTGTAAAATGATCTATTACTTCCATAATGTTCCCAGCTCCCACTCCTATAATATTAGTCATTTCATTTGGGAAATCATCACATTGCCTATCATGTAGGTTGTTATCACAATTCATCGTATTTTCCTCCATTAACTAAAATAAAAAAGGTATGAAAATACATTAATAATATGTAATTAAAATTGAAACTATGAACATATAACTAATAACTTATAATTGACCCATAAAATCTAACTTATGAGTCTCTAGGTTTCAATATAAGAAATACATGGTAATTTTTCTATTTTTTATAACATAATAATCTAATCATTCCCATCATCGTGGTTTTTAAAGAGTTTGTGAGTTTTTTAAAGAATAGCCAATGGATATTAAAACAAATTGTTTAAAAAATTATCTTTACTATGCACTGGGTGACGATTGATTTAATACCAAATGAACCGTTTTGGGGTTATTATCCCTAGGTAAAACTATTCCTGATCCACATCCACTTATACTATCTAGATAGGGATGAAATTTCAAGGAAACCAATTGCTCTATACTTTAAAAACATTACATGATATTTTCCTATTTGTAGACATACCCAGGGCTGTCACCAAATTATTCTAGTCATAATCCCCAAACCAACTAGACAATTTTCAGATACCAGCTATTGTTACACATGAAATTATATGGGTTATATAATAAATATCAAATAAATACAACCCAAATATTAGGGGGTTTAGTTTCATTAGAATATAAGATTCAAAACATGTTTAAAATAAAATCAAACATAACATCACTATTTTATTATCCATAATATCTTCTAAATCCGTTTCATCTACTAAAACATCATAAGATTACCCTATGAATACATATAATAATGGGGTGATATATAAAGCTCGGTAAGGGAATTAATAGAGTAATGAGGTATAACATGTGGGTCAAACAGTATAACCTGATTTCATAAAAAGAAGGACCATGAATAATCATAAGATGAAATAATTTAAATAACATGATATTATAATATCATGACAACATAAGAAAGTTACAACAACATAAAACATGTCATCAGTATCTAGGAAAATTTCCAAGACAAAATCAAATCGAGGAAAAAGTCCCACAATTGATTGGGTTTACTCTTTAATACCACACGTATGATATAATGAGACTAAAACATTACCCAATTCATTTCAATACAAACTTGGTACGTCTAAGATAAAATGTATATGTTTATGTGTTTCACAAAAGGGAATAAAACATAAGGCATAAACATAAGGCTTTTGGGAAATGAACTTAAGGCATGTATTTCCACATAAAAAGAAGGGATAAAAATATAGGTATATATATAAGAGACATATATACATAATTTATAATCATTTAACAACATAAAATAGAGTGATAAAGTGAGTTATAGAGATAACGTTTATAACTCAAAGAAAAAGGGTTGTTTAAAGATATTTCTTACCATATGTTCTAGAATCACTCTGCACTTACACTTAACATAATGGATGATAAAATTAAATAAATTAATAACTTAATTTGAAACCTCTTAAATCTATATTATATTTACTATAATTTTATTATATTAATTTATAACTATTTTATGGGATATAATGTTCAATTTCATTATTCTGAGGGTGTTCGTTTCATTGTTCCATGGTTGAATCATTTTGGGATAATTATTGAAGTTATTGTAAAATGGGACTAAAAATATAGAAGTGAAATAAAATGGAATTAAGGACCTTTAAAAAATTTAAATGGTCTTAAGTATATTTATGGTTGTCAACATATTTGGGATTCCTTTAGTAAAACATTAATGTTATATGGCTAGTTTATTTTGGCGTTTTTACTAACCACCACGAACTAATTTCATTTTTTATGGCCATATATTTATTCTAGAATGGGAAAAATATATAATATACATATTTAAGTGATTTTTAAAAATTATACTTGAATGTAAACCTTCCATGAAGGCTATAATGAGAAATGAAATCTCATCATCCACAAAGGTAATGAACTGACATAAAACAAATGATGCTTGGAATTTTAGAATATGAGGAGAACCGAATATGTTGAATGATTGATATTTCATTAAAAATAATATCATTATATAATATATATGAAAATTTAGTTTTTATTCCCTGTTTAATGGAATTTTTTTTGAGGATGAGGAGGAAGATAAAAATAAAAGTCTCGGTTCAGGGTATTACCTTCTCCATTGGATGTCTCATCTTGGGATTCCACTTAAGGGACCTTGGATTTCTTTTTTTATAATACTGGAATTATTAGAACCTAGGATAGTAGATTGGGAAGACATATGGGTAGAATTTTGTAAATATACATTTCTTTGATGGTGCAGGGAGAAGGGTTTGTGAGGAGTGGTATTTATATGGGGAGTAGAGAGGTGATTTTGAATATTATATTCATTATTTTATTAATTTTGATTAGGACTATAAATGGTATAAATTATTATTATTAGATAAATTAACTAGTTCTTTTGAGTTATTTATAATTAATTCTTACATCATCCATGACTTAAAATTTCATTTATTTTACTTATTATGTTAAATACTGAATTTTACCATATTTCACAATTCTAAATAATTCAACAATTTTAGAAAAATATAAAAAATTCACCCTGAGAATTTTTAAATGTTTATATTCAAAAAATGAAATCTATTTTAGGAAAATATTTGTCTAAATATGATAAATTATTTTCTTAATCAAATCCTAATTTATTTGAATAAAATAAATTTTAATATTATGAGCAATGTTTTGACCATATGAAAAATTAATTAAGGTATAATAAAATTATATTATTTTTATATTACAAAATAATAATAATTATAAATCAATTCTATAAAAAACTATATTTTGAATCATTATATTTGTTTGAAAATAAAATAAATCATATATGTCTTACAAAAACATGAATACATATTTTTTCATTTTTAAAACATTTATTGACTTTTATTATGATATAAATACGCCCTATTTTAAAATTACAAGATTAATAAATATTATTTTATACTTCTACATGTGACTGTACCATTCTAATAGTTAGGTTACTATTCCTAATAGTTATATTACTATTCCAATAGTCATGTTATTTTTCCAATGGTCATTTGACTATTCCAATGGTAAAATCTATAATGGTAATATAGGATTTTTATTTCTCATAAATAAATCATATTTTATTCAATATTAATTCACTTTTATTTCCTCTCAAGGTTATATATTTTCATTTATAAGGTGTATATTGAATTACTAAAATTCTTCTTCATTTCTAAAGTTTTTTGTGAGTGATATTATTATGGGGGATCGAGCAGATCCAAATTGTACTATTAATATTATCTTATATTATATGTTTTCTCAATATAATTATTTCAATTCTTATGTCCATATTTATTCCCTAAATGTAATTTTCAAATTAATATAATTAAATTTAGTTGGTTTTATCATGTTGTGTATGTGCAATATATAATATTATATTACATAATATGAAATAACTATACAATAATAATGAATATTATATTGATAAGATTTAGGTATTCTAACAATATTGCTCCAAATAATTATACACATTACCCTATTCTTATGGAAGGGATACAAGATGTCCTTGATTGGTTATTCCAAAATTTCAAAATTTTTATGGGTCACAATGATCCTAAATCCTTTTCATACAACTACTCATATATGTGGGTGAATATGTGTACATGTGTGAAATATTTATCAGTTATCATATTTCCTCTTATAAAATATGACCCCAAGATTTTGGATCAGACCTTGAGTTGAGTCTCAGAGTAGGTAGTGTACGTATGAAACCTCATGGTTGAGAGAGTTGTCAGCTCTAGATGGCGATGATATATAAAAAACTTATTGATAATATATAGTTTTTTTTTCAGATTTCTAAAACTATTTGACCGTATAATTAAGTAAATGTGTGGACATATTTATAAATAAAACTACTATATAACTACTGTATTAATACATCATTGGTTATGAACTTATGAGAATTTTATGATTACACTCTACATAAAAACATTGGTGAACACTCATCATCTATTTTTCTACTTTTATGGTACTTACATGTACACTAGTAGTAGATGGATAACTATATCTAGCTACTCATATTAGACATGGAAGTAGGATCGGTTCCCACTTTTGAGTTGGAGATATTTGTGGTGGTTAGAGTTTTCATTTGGTTCACCATATAATCATCAAAAGGTGTCACCATTATTATGACTTCTTTTAATTTTAAATTCACCATAAGAATGTTTTTATGGGTTATACTAGTTTTCATACAATAATTTATACATTTTATGGATTTTTTCTTAGTTTATGGATATCTTTATTCCTTACTTATTTTTAAGGCATATTTGGTTCTAGTTTACTGATATAATTTCTAACTTATAGATAAGACATGATATTTTTATGATAGGATTTATTTATGACCTTTAATTTTAATCGGGTGGGTTAATTTCAGAATAGTGGAACACTATGACACATAGTTCTCATCTCCACCCCTTAGGGGTTTGAGAGTGATCCTAGGTAGTAGCACATGTGATTTAGATGTGGACCAATTATTTGGGCCCCATAAATTATTTTTTTCATAGAGGTGTTGGGTTTTAAGGGGTTTATATTTTTCTTATATTGTAGGTAGGTCTACTAGAACTTGATAATTAAACCATAAAAAGTCATCATGATCCTCTTTACGGAAGAATATTAATTTACCCAGGGATTCCCAAGTAAATAGTAGGAAATATTGGTTTGATGAATCTTTTATTCACCTATATCAGGTGCGATGGAATGTAACTTAAGACTTGTATATAGGAATCAACCAAAATTTAGCCTCAATTTTGGTTCATGCATCATGTTATAAATCAATAGGTGGCTACATGTAGGATGTTATTACATTTTGTATGCTTTCCCATAGTTGTTATACTATAGTCAGAATCAACTAATGCTTATGAAAATTAAATCATTAGATATATATATATATATATATATAAATTTCACACACACACACACAAATAGACACATAGATATATATATATATTAGTGAAAACATGTTCAATATGATCCAATAATTGATTCACTTGATTAAGATGAACATTCATATTTTATGATATATTTTCTCCCCTATTTGAGTATTTATTTTCTCTTAATGTCTTTCATTATTTCCTATGTTTTGACTATTAATCATGTCCCATGATTCATACTTATATCTTATCACATTTAATTATTATTACTTTTTTATTATCATTATATATTAAGAATGAATTTGTTATGTATTTATATTTTATTTCTATGTATGAAGGTAATATTACTTCTATAAAATATCTTATTACTAGGAATATTATTTTTTAATTTTTATATCATTTAGAATTATGATTCTATACTTGTGGGAATTTGTTTTAATTCGATATATATTAATATGTTAGATTTTTTTTTGAAAATAAAAGGTGTTATTAAAAATAGTCATTACTTTTTGGTTGTGTTCAAGTGGATCTCATGACATTTGGTATTGGTGTTTATGAGAAGTATATTAGTGTCGTAGAATACAGGAATATAATTTTTATATATTATGTTTTCCATGGTGGATAAAGTGAATAAATATAGTTTTGTTTTTTTGTAAATGTATATTTTAAAAAATGGGTTAAGTTTCATTAAATTTTTGGTATGTTTATCAGTATGGAAAAATAGTTTTTGTTTTGGAGTTAGAATTCATGTTTTTGTTTCCACTCAAGAATAGAATGATTATTTGTGGGAAAATATGTTTTATCTTTATTTGTGTTTTGAATTAGTTAAAGGTGTATTTTGAAAATGGAATGGGAATGTGATTTTTCATGTAATTCTATTTTGGTTTTAAAATGCAATATAATTTAACACATGTTTGATTTATAATATTCATTTTAAAATTCATCAGGTTTTATTTTATAAATGAACACTGGATACATATATTTTTATAAAATATGGTTTTATAATGACCAGGGTGTGTAAAATGTAACATTTCTAAAAATAATATGGTAATAAATATTTGAAAAAACAGGGTTCTTACTAAACCTCTTAACAGATGTGTCCCTAAGATAAACTAAAACACAATGGAAAATTATGTAGATATAAAACTAGTAGAATCATATAGTGTCATGAATTTTGTATCCTATTTTTTATAGTTAATATTATTTTAAGATTCATAAGGTATTTTACATCCCCTTTGTGTTGATATTTTAGAATTGATAATCTCTTGATATAGTTTCTGGAGTAATTAATTTGGAGCATCATGGGAAATTCATGTATTTATTAGAGTGCCGATTATTTGTATCTTTTATCTATAAGAATTAATTGGTTTGATGGTTATGAATATAAAAGGTAAGGATTTTTGATCATTTAGAATAGATTTGTGAGTATGAATTAGAAATGAGTGGAATGATTTGAGGTATGATTCAAAGTGTGTTTTGGGTTATATATACGTAATTTGATATTGGTTTATTGATTTGGGATTCCATATTTTTTGTATTAAGTGTTTTGAGGTGAGTTTGAGTGTTTTATATTGTGATTTAATGGATGCATCAAAATCTTAATTGAGGACCTAAGGATAATAAGTATTAGTTGAGTGTTTAATGAGACTTATTATGGTTGAGAAGTTTTATAATAGAGAGTGTTTAATGAACCATGTAAAAACACAATTATTTAAGATGTTAGTACATTATTTTGGATGTATTTGAAATGAGGATTTTTGTGTGTTTTTGATTTGATAGAGGGGTTGTTTCTAATTGTAGGGGTTAAAAAAAATCAACTATTTTTAGATGAATTATATGGTAAATTTATTAGGTTTGAGGATTATTAGGGGTTTTTTAGTTTAGGGTTTCTAAAAATGGGTTCAAATCGTAATTTATAACTATATTTGTCACCATGTACTTAGTATAAAGCTAATGGGTACCCACTGGCCCTAAAAATAGACCACGTGTCTTGGGAGTGCCACCAGGTTCTCGATGGTGCTTGACTATGTACAAATCATCCCAGGCTGGGTTTTGTTAGTTGGTCTGTTTTGGTCTACTAACCCTCCACCACAAGTTCTACCCCTTCCTCCTCCTTCAAGCTGTCAATTCTCCATCTATACTGGGATCTAACTTTTGGATCCTATGGTTATTCTCTTCCCCTTTTTCTCACCCATACTTCAGAATTAATTTAGGGGTGTTACTCATATTGAATCAAAGGAAATTCCACTTTTCTCGTCCCTTTCCATCTCCTACCATCTTAATTTATTTCTTATTCATTGAATGGGTATTTTGAATTGTAATTTCACTAAATCAAGGTAAAATCACTTCATTGCCTTGGTATTCCATCTCTTTTGGACAACATTTTCTTATATGGCATGATTTCCATATATTCATTATTGATTTACTAAAAAGATACTTATTTAAGATTATATTTGGGGATTTCATGGGTTTTCAATGAAATTGAAAGCGATTATCATAGATTTACTTATAGATTTAAGATTCTATAATTATTGATGGGATTTAGGTGTTATTTTCCAATATTTCCTTCTAGGTTTAGTCCTCAATGATAATGATATTTTATATATTAAAGTCCATTGATTCTATATTATGGTTTAATGGTTTTTATGGTATTATAGTGATTTTTAGTAATTATTGAATCTCACCATTCATATTAGTATGAGGTTTTGTCTCACCATGTTAATATTATTTTATAATTATAACTTTGTTTCCTTTAATTTTTACTAAATTATTAATAAATATAATCTTAAATATTCATAAATATAAAATTATATTTTAATATTATTATTTTTTCATCAAGGAATAAACATTTTCCAAGGGTTTAAGTTGGTAATATGTAATTAAAATCGATCACCTCTTGATTATCTTATGAAAAAAAATATATCATTTGTAATTTAAAAACAACCTATATTTATCAATCCTTGTGGTTTTACTTCAATATATAGGTGGAGTAACACATCCCTAATTTATGATACCATACTTTTTTGTCTCAAAGTAATGGAAACTTCCCTTGGTAGTAATCCTCAGATAAATTAGATAATCACGATTTGTATCTAGTATCAAACCATTTGAGTTACACTTATAATTAATGTGTCCCTATTTGGCCAAAACATTATTTGTGTGTTAATAAATATATATAAAAACTAAGGTTTATTCCCATGATTCCTACCTATATTCAATATTAGTAATAAATTATTCTAAGCTAAACCAAAATTTTAAATATTTCAATGAACCACACTTAACATATGGATAAGAGAGTGCTTTGATGGTGGTCTTGTGCCTTTGTTTGTATAGTGGAATGATGTGAATCAAAATGAGAATGTTAATTGTTTAACATCTACTAAACCCAACACTCAATAATTTTCATGGTTTTTATAATGGTTTAAATTATGTGATTTTTTGTGAAAAATCATATTTCTAATTGTATTTTATAAATACATCTATGATTGGTTTTATATATTCCATCTTTTAATTATTACTTAAACATTTTCCACAAAATATTTTTTAAATGATACACATCTTCCAATTTTTATAATTATTCCACATAAATAAAAAGTCATTAAATCTAGTGTTATTTTCAAGTAATTTCTACAAGAACTTGAACCTATATAGTTGAGATAAAAAATATTGTAATAACACAGGACTTTAATATAGGTTATTCCTTTCCCACATGATTCTAAGAACTACCCATAGTGTAACCTAGTTTAGTGCCTCATTTTAGTTGTGTAAATCTTTTTTGGAGTTAATATAATGAAATATCTCCCAACATAATTATAACCATTATATAATTTATTATTAGTCATGTATTTTATAATAACGTGGTTCCATTTTTCAGGAACTAGAATTTATTTCCATTCTTACAGGTTGTACCACAATGATCATGATCATAAAAATTGGTGTATAGAGAATAGATATTATTATATTATTATATTTTTTCTTATTTTATTGAGAATTTTGATTGATAAAAATTATAAAAAAAATTCAATGCATGTATACTACTCCTTGTAAAAAAATTTCACTACATTGATTGTAAATATAAATATTTCCAAGATATTATATATTATTTTTATAGTTATTATGAGCATGATCACTAGACAATGGGGTACGAGTTGATTCATGGGATGAGTTTTTAATTCTCTAACTCATTATACTTTTGATGGGATACATGTTTTCTATAACTTCTTATATTTATTCATAATTTTCATAGGATGGTCTATACGATTTTCCTGACTAGATAGATTTCATTTTCTTACTTAGTATGTGTCTCTATGATCTAAAATTCTTTTCACACATATACTCAAATGTATGGGTGTATATGTGTAAACATATGTGTTATTTTTAGGTACTCACATTACCTCTATACTGGGATGGACTTGGATTACCATCTCAAACACTGAGATAAGGCTCAAAGTAGGTAGTGAAAATTTGGACCCTTTTAGTATAGAGAGTTATTAGATATAACAAAAATTATTCTAGGAAATTATTACTGATGATATTCTACATTAAATTTATTGTTTATTGTTAAACTACTTAATAGTATATGTTTTTAAATGTGTAGACATATTTATTCATGTAGCTATTATATTAGTATTTCTTTGAGACACCATTGGTGGTTCCCTAGTGAGTATTTCATAAGGACAGACTATATGGACACCTTAGTGGACATATATCCTCTCTTATACTAATTTTCATGTACTTATGGGTACAACAATAGTTTTTGGATTTCCTAGAATGGTTACTCATGTTTGACACTACTGTGGGATCAGTTTCCACTTTAGATTAAGAGAAACTCGAGGTGGTTGAAGGTCTTTTTCAACGCATCACCTAATATTCTAATGTAGACCCACATAGTATTCCATTTTTGGATTAAAAAATCATCTCAGATTGGATTATTTGTGTCATAATTGTTTATATTCATTCATTTAGAGTGTTTATGGAATGTTTGAATTTTTATATAGTTTATATATGAAATATTTAGTTATAGATTATTCCTAGGATATTAGAGTCATGAAAGGTTTAAATTAGAATTCTTGTAGGATTTGGTCATGACCATTGATTATAATGTAGATGATAAGTCCTTCCCCAATGGTAAATCTAGACCCACAATGCTGGTCGCCAGCCCTTGGGGAATATGGAGTGATAATGGGGTAGTAACATAGATGATATTAGTATGAATTCAGTATATGGGTCACATACATTAAAATATTGTATTTTATCATTATATTATTCAAATTAATATAATCTAAATATAATATGTAACCTATAAATATTTTTATTGTTAAATTTAAACCTTTATCATTTTTTGAAAAAATCATTCAAACTTTAGTGGGAATAACATGTATGAGACTTACCCATTAATTGTCTATGATATGATAGATTATTCAAGAATGAATTTTTTTTGATGATATTAATCTTAAAATTTTCTTTCATATTCAGGTTGAGTGTTTATTGGTATACTATAATAGGTTTTAACTCATCATCTATTAGTATCATATGTATATATATTGATAGGATAATAAATTCGATGTGTGAAATAGTCTGTGTAATAAAATATTTATGATTTCCTAACACCCAATACCCTTTCCAATCATTCCTATTGGTTAGATAGAAATATTATAGAAAGAGTCTCTCTTCCTCCCACATAGGAATATTTCAATTTGGTAGGAAATTACTGAAACTAAGGACTTAGTGATTTTTTAATATATGGTATCATACCCTATCTATTATTATTCAATTATTCTTTTAATCACCTATACACACACACATATATATATATAACATATCCATTTAACATTTTTTTTCAAAATCCTCAAAAGAAGTGGGTTGGTCAACTAAATTCTTAGTGAGTTCATCCAATAGAACCTGTTCAGTATCGAATTGAATCAAAAAATCATTTCTCACTTATAAATCAATTACATAAATTGAAAAATAGTCATCTAATCAATATTGGTTCTTCAAAGATTAAAATACACTGAAAATATCATTATCATCTCAAATATGAATAGTGATTCTTCATTAGGTCACATTAGTCATGGAATCTTTTTCAGTTAAAAATGGCCTTCCTTGAATAACAAGAACCTCTTTTTGACATTTCATATACATAATTTGAAAATTAGATGGTAAAATTTTCATTCCTACTATAAAAATGCATTAAATGATTTTATATGGGCATGAAATTGACCTCTCCGCTAACGATAAATAAACTATTATAAAAACCCATAATTTTAATATATAAATATTACATCATTTTAGATCAATATTCATTACATTTCACCATTATACACATCTGAGGACCATAAAAGTTTAGTGGATTAGGAAAATTGGATACATAATATACTGGTATATAAATGATCTACATCATTTCTCATTTATTTCATTATAAATAGTACTAGTTTTAAACATAACATTCTTAACACTTTCTCTATAATTTGTGGAAATGAAGAATATGAAAGGGTAATATTAAATGGTTAGTAAATGTAAACCAAATAAATATCAATAAATTGTCATAAGTTAGGATAAGATAATCATAAGGGTATGATATAATGTTCTAAACATTAGAAAATCATACCCATCATTTCATATATCATAATCATGAAACATTAAATAATGTTTTAACCATATAAAGGCATAAATTAAAAGAGTGTGAAATCATCAATAATCAATCTTGATCCATGATAAAATATTATAGCATAACACATAAGTTTTTTCATTAAAATAATAATAAAAAACAATTTCATTAGTCAATTATTACTACCAGTACTATCATATTGGATTGGGTTCACTTTCCATTACAATATTTTCTTTAGTTGAGGTTTACTCCCAAGATTGTCATATTAGAGAACCTCCCTTGCTAAATGGTTACAATCAAAATTCTAATTCTTTTTATATGATGATATATAATTCTTTACCCAATTCACTATACGGATATATAGTTACATGCCCAGACTTCTTATCATGAAAACTATAAATATGTGTTTCATAAGGCCATAATACATTCATCATATCATTAAATAATAACCCATGAAAAGGATATGGGTTTCATAAATATTTCATCATGATAATCATAAAACATACAAATAAAGAATAAATATATAAAAATTAGATCATATCCCCATTAAATCATAAGTAATATAAAAGAATGTTTCTATAAATAAAAATACATGTGAAATATCACTATAATTTCTTAATTAAAATATTCTTTTTCTCATTTGAAACAACTTATTTAAAATCTAAAAACATAAAAAATGTGAGGGAACTTTATTATTTGAAATAAATAAAGTAATATTATAAATTTATCTTTAAATGAAATATTATTTATGGTTATAGGTAAATCAGTTCATACAATTCATGTTAAAACCAAAATTCATTTCACATTTTTAGTAAAAATTCATAAATGCCTTATTCAGAAAACAAATGAAATATTCTTTCAAAGAAAATTTACATAATGTAAAACATGGATAAAAATATCTTATAAAAAATAATTATCTAATAGTAAAACATTACTAATAATATTTTAAAGAAAATATAGACATGAGATAAATGATTCATGGTCCCAGGGAAAACAAGTTGGATGTTCCTTAAAGACATTATTTTGTACACTTAATTACTTAAATAGAGGAAAATTTAATGGACAAATGGAATATATAGAAATAATAAGTGGAGAATAAATTATATTATATTTGTGACATATAAATTATACAATTTAATAATTATAAAATTTAAGCATTACAATCCTATTAAAAATGAGATTCTAAAATAAAACCCAAACCACAAGTCTATATTACTTTGTAAGCATTGTAACATCCTCTATAATAGATTTAAATTTATTTGAATTATATAAAAGAACAATAATAATACATATAATTACATACATGGTGTAATTATGACATACTATCACTTGTTCATTAACTATATTTCATTATCATCCTCATTTCAGGTGCTAGCTGCTTAGTTTTTCATGTATATTTTGGTTAAATGGTTATGGAACATAAAATTTTATTATGATTAATCCATATAAATAATATTAATAATGATATAAATATAATATATATTCATTATAGACATATTTATAATCATACATATAAAGAGGCTATGAAAAAAAGATTATATCACTATATGAGATAGTAGTGTGTACGTACGCATGAGTGACGTTACCATTTTTCAATGAATGGGACAAAAGAAGGTAAAAATTAATTAGAATTTAAAAAATAATAATTATAATATAAATATCACATATAAATATAAAATTTATAATAATAACAATCCATGAATTATGGTGGTGGTCAATTAGTTGCATTGTTATGTGTAGGTGGTAGTCCACATGTACGCCTGAGTGATAATTTCGTATCACATTTGATAGAGAAGAGGTGAAAAATGGTTTTGAAATAATAATAATAACATCTCTGTGTACTTTTAAAATATTATTTATCATGTTTTTATGGATATAATAGATTTATATAAATTATAAGAATAAATAAAATTGAAAGGGCTTGGTTAAAATCAATACCTATTCTTTGAGATAACTCTTTTAGAATATTCATTATGCTATGAAAGATTTGCCTTATGAGAAGATAAGAAGATCTAGGCTTATGGTAAGGATTATCAGATGGTTTTGAGTTAGTTAATTTCTATGATATAATGATCAAATGATTTAAATAATGGAGTAGAAGAAGTTCTCTTTTATAAGTGCGAGGAAGGTCACACATCAAATTTCTTAAATGATTTCAATTATTTAGGGTTAGTTTCATGGGAAATTGGTGAAAAATGTAAAAGTATCAAAATATAGGATAATATAAGGTTTAAATATCTTTAAAAAAAATATTTTTTATGTGTGGGTGGTAATCCTACCCTTATCTCTTGGTTTACCACTGGTAAACCTGTTTTAACCTTAACCACACTAATAAAATCTTATCATTGTCTACTATTCACAATGAAAAAAATTAAGTTAACCATATTAAATAATATTATTTATTTTTATTCCAAATATGGAATCCATTTTACCATATTAAATATCTATAACTGGTATAATTTAACTTTAATTAAGCGTGTAAACTATGATGAAAACCTCCTTCCAAAAAATGAAAATTTAAGCATATAACATAATTTACATATATTAATTTCCATGTAATGAGAATTAAAATATTTTTAAAATATTATATTGAATAAATAATATATAATTTTTATTAAAATAATTAATCAATATATATTAAATTAATTTACTAAGATAAATACACATTACACACATAAAAACAGGTTTTTTGAAAAATGTGTTTTGAGCCAAAAAATAACTTATAAAAAAATTAAATATAGTGATTATTTATATGTGATTAATTATATTATTTTTAATTAAATAATTCTTATGTTAATTTATTATTAAATCCAAAAAATAATGGTACATTTACGTGAAAATAAATGACAGTATTTACAAAATATGTATTTTTAATTATTCAATGAGAAATAAATAGTTCTTTATAAACAAATTTTAATTCACCCTAAGATAATATTTACATGTTGATTTTACAATTTTTACTAATTTAATAAAATAAAATATATAAAATGGTATAAATTAATTAAAATATTTTCATGTAAAAATGCGATAACAAACATTTTCTAAGAACATGTATTTTTGAAATGTAAAATGACTTTACTAAAAATTGATTGCATATTTATTATAAATTTTCATTAATATAAACACACACACACACACATATATATAATATTAAGTAGTTATTACTACTCATACATTTCAATTTAATGGATATGTTATAATAGTTTAGTATATCACGATTCCTATAGACTTGGGGTTACATATAAGGAAAGCTATCAAATATTCATGTTTTATTTAAAAGGATATATATATAAAAAACAGGGTACTAAATTATATCCTACATAAAATGAATTTATCTAAAATAAAATCAATCTAGTAAAATAAGGTGGATATATCCACTTGATTACATCCTTGGTCTCCCATGTAGCTTTCTTAATGTTTTGATTCCAATAAATAACTTTCACCAGGTGAGTATTCTAATTCCATAGAAATTTATATCTAAATCCAATATTTGAAAATTTTCTTCATCATAATAATTATCATCCTCTACTGGTACAAACCTTTATTTTAGTAAATGTAAAGGACTAGTTATGTACTTCCTCCGGAGAGATACATGGAACACATCATGAACCTAAGAGAGGTTTGGAAGGAGTTCCAAGAGATAAGATATTGTCCCAAATTGTTCAAGAATCTGAAAGGGATGAATATACCTCAAACTTATATTTCTATTCTTTCCAAATATCATAACCTTATTCTGTTGATAAATTTATTATAAAACCTTCTCATCATCGATGAATTACAATTCTCACTAACGATTGTCATCATAACTCTTCTGTCGAATCTATGCTGCCTTGATATGCTTCTGAATAGATATGACATGATCTTCCATTTCCCCACCTATCATAGGTCCCAATAGATTTATTTCTACAACTTCATCCTATTATGTTGAATTTTTACACTAATTTTCTTATAGGGTTTCATAAAAAACAATATGAATACTCGAGTGAAAGCTATTTTTATAAAAAACATGAATCGAGGAAGGTGTTAATCCCAACTACAATTGAAATATGGGGAACTAGATCTCAATATAAACTCTATGTTTTGAATTTTTCCATCATACCCACTATCTACCGAAGGATGATAAGTAGTACTAAAACACAACTTTGTATCTATATCTTACCAATGAATTCTTCAGAACATCAAGGTAAAATTAAAATCCTGATCAGATATATAAGAATTTGGTGCCCCATGTAACCTTACAACTTATTTGACATAAAACATGGATGTCATATTAGGAGAGAAATATTCTCTGATAGAAATAAAGTGTGATTAAATCATAATTCAATCAACTAAAACCAAATTAATATTATGGTATTTTTTCTAGGAGTCTGATAATGAAATACACGGTGATACTTTCCCATTTACATTATAGTATGGGTAATGGTTGTAATATCCCCTTAAAATTATATCTCTCACCAATAACATTATAACATACCGATAAACAAGATACATACTCCACAATATCTCTATTCATGTTATTCCATAATAAATACACTATGAGATCATCATACATCCTTTTACTTCCAGGATTAATATTGAATGATTAGATTTAAGATTCTTCCAATAGTTCCCTTTCAGGTCTGGTGTTTATAGGACACATAAATTATTGTTAAACCTTCTCATCCCATCATTGTCAAGGTTGAAATCATTAAAATTTCTCACCTTCTTTTTTAGATCCACATCAACCTTTTGTGATTGCTTAATATTTACATGTATAGATTCTTGAACACCCATTTTATAATGGTAAGGTTTCTCTATTTTCACCAATATTTAAATATCTATCATTTTCAAATCGATAAATATTGGATCTTTTGTGAACCTTAAAATAGATAATATATCATGATCCTTTCAACTCAAAGCATTATCCACCTTGTTCAGCATCCTAGGGTGGTGGTTAATTGAGCATTCATAGTATTTATTAAACATCAACCATCATCTTTTGTACATATTAAACTCTTTCTGTGTGAATATATACTTTGAAATTTTATTATCAATATATATCTTGAACCTTTCCCAATAAATATAATTCCTTTATATCATTAATGAAAATATTATTGATGTTAACTCCAAATCAAGATATGGGTAATTTTTCTAATGAACCTTCAATTTGAATGAGAAATATAATATCACCATATAATTATTCTTTAGAACACATCTCAACCATTTATTTGATGCATCACTATAAATCATAAACCTTTATCTACTAAAGGATACAATTATTATATGTACACTAACCAAACATGTCTTTATTTCCTTGAAATTTTCATCACACACATCATTTAAAAAGAACATAACTTCATTATCAGTTTACATAGAGAGTATATAAAAAATCCATGAAACATCCTTGAAAAAGTGTCAATAATATCAAAAACCAATCGAAGAAACCTATGGATTTCAGTCACAATGGTTGATCTGGGATAATGTTCAATAAATTCTTTCATTTATAGATCTATATATATACTATTTATTGTGATTATATGACCAAAACATGAATATTTATATAGGTAAAATTCACAATTGGTAAATTTTTTACAAAATTTATCCATTTGTAGCGTCTTCAATACAATTCCCAAGTGATCTTCATGATCCTCCTTTCTCATGGAATATAATAATATTAACAATTCAGAATTCCCAAAAATGATTATGGTAATCTTTAAATAATCTATTCATCTAATCCTTGAAGATAGTGGGAGAATTTGTAAGACCAAATATCATCACTATAAATTAATAATGTCCATACTTTGTAAAAAGAAATATCTTGGGTATATATTAACTTGTTACCCTCAAAAGATAGTATCAAGATCAATGTTCAATCATTGAAAAATATTGAGATCCTCATAACTGACCAAAAAAATCATCAATATAGGGTAGAGGACACTTATTCATAATCATTATCTTGTTATGTTCCTAATAATTAATGACGGGTCACATTGATCCATCTTTATTTTAAAAAAAATAATGGTGTACCCCATAGTGATACACATGGCCAAATGAATCCCCTATCAAGATTCTCTTATATTTACTTTTTTAATTCTTTTAAATTAAATAGGGCCATTCTATTTGGTGTTACTGAATTATGCGTAACGCTGAGTGTGAGTTCTATTGAAAACACAACTTAATGATTTGGAGGGAGAATGGGAATGTCTTCTAAAAAGACATAAAAAGAATCTGTACAATACAAATATCATAAATGTTGAGTTTTTCTGAAACATCTAAGATAAATACCAACGTTGAATAGTAATAAAGACCCATGAAATAGTTGTAAAACCCATTAGAAGTTAAAATTTATCCATTCCCTGATAGAAAATCATAGCCTAGTCTAGAATATAAATGTGAGTTCACTTCCTTATAAATTGATATTGGATTATATTAATAAATCCAATAGAAGAAAAAATTCATATAAAATTCAATTAGAGTAAGAATAATAATGTTTAAAAGAAGAACATTATACAAACTTCACTTTGGTAATATTCATAAAAATGATATGCAATAATCATAATATCATAATATTATAATACTATTTAAACTTCTAGCTATTGATGTTTTAATGTGATAACTATAGACAATTTTTTTAGATTTAAACGATGGTATGTACTATATTCAATACTTAATTATAGTACCCCACATCAGTAATAGTGATCACATGATATTTACCTTTTTCTTAGGGTTTAAGAGGGTTCTAAATTAAATCATTATTATTATCGCTAGATCCTGAAAATTATTTATCGAAATGTATATAATCTTTAAAATTGTAGAATAGGGTTGTGGGTGGTTCATTCTACAAATATTTCAATTTATTTTCCTTATTAGCTAACTGATTTCAATTAATTTTTTTTTTCAATTTCCCAATGGACATATTTTCTATACATAAAACATTTACCAGTCCCATTTTGATAAACTCAAATACACTTATTTTCACACTTCTGGTGTAAAAAATTCATATTCTTCACTCCATTTGTTTTTGTTATAATTTTCATTGAATTATATATTACTTTTATTATTAAAACCAAGCGATTTATGGGTGAATGAAATATATATTTACTCTTTGGTATGACATTGAATAATTTCTTCATATATTCTAAAGTCTCATATGGTGAACTCCCTTTGGGGGATTAGTTTTAATCCACAAAAGTAACAATCAATATTATTTATTGTCCCAATAATAATACTAGAAGAGTAACTCACAAATATTGTAATTTGTTTTTCATAGGTCCTAATAGATTTTTTATCCTTCTGCTTAAGCTCAAGGAATTCCTTCCCTATCTTCATATAAATAATATATGGAATATACTTATTTAAAAATAATCTTTTTAACACATCCCACTCCATGTAGTCATTTTCTTCTTATATCCTTGTATTATTGATAAGATTCATAAATTGATATGTTTTTAATTACAAATGATAAATAACTAAGATAAAATTTCCAAGATTTAAGCACTATATAATGAAATATATATATTTTTTGGTACTGATCAATTGGTCATTAATTATTAGATCAATGGAACCACTAAAAGAAGGTATATTTTTCTATATTAAGGACTCAATAGTACATGGTTCTTTCCTTTGATCACTTGGAAGATCAATTTGATTCTTAGATTGAGAAAGTTGTATGATTATAAAAAAAATAGTTTTTCATTAAAACTCCCATTAATTCAGTTATTTATCGGTAAATCATTTCATTTTACATTATATTTAGAATTAACATGGTTCTTTTTCGTCCCAAACATTGATTAAATTAAAAACAATAGTTTGAGCAACACTAATCATAATAAGAAATCATTTAATTATGAAAATAATTTTTAGTATGTCTAAATCATGACACATTTTTTCAATCTATGAATCCTTAGGTTTAACCTAACCTAGTCTTTAGCGATTCATATTCTTCATAAAGACTATTAATGAAAATTTGAATTAACCAAAGAATATCGCTTGAGAGTGTTAAACCATGTCAACAGTAAGGTCTCATTAACCATGCACTTGAATAATGGATAAGATATACTTGACCAAATATTTTCAAGGTTATTATATCTAGATGAATTTATGCCAAACCACATCAACATATAGTACGAAGACAAGGATATATTTTCTTAGGGAAACCAAACTCCGTTCATTACCTTATCTTAAGATGTTATCCTATATAGATTCTTGTACTAATGGTTCTTAGTGAAGTTACATTATCATAGTTTCCAAAAGTTACTATATATTTATTTTTTTACAAATTATAATGCCCCATAATTTTCATAAATAAATATTACATCATTTTAGAGAAATATTAAATATATTTCATAATAATACACACATGTGGATCATAAATGTTTAGTTTCTTTATAAACATGGATATGTAAAAAACTAGTACATAGAATATCTACATCATTTCCCATTAAGTTATTTATAACTACCACTCTTCTTAAACATAAAATATTTAAAACCATTCGCCATAACCCTGGGAAGGGAAACATAAGAAAGGGTGATCTCAGATGGCCATTAAGGGTAAACATAAGAGATATCGATAAATTATCATAAGTGAGAATAAGATAAGCATAAGGGAGTGATAACAAGATCTAAGCATTAGGAAATCATACCCATAAATTTATATGTCTTTTTCATTAAATATGACGTAATGTTTTTTCAATAAAAATATATAAGAAATAAGAGCATGGAATCACCAATAATAAATAAAAATCCATGAAAACATATCGTAATAATAATACATAAGTTTATGGAATTCACATAAGCGTATAATATTTTTTCCTTATTCAAATATCACTACTAATACTATCATAGTGTATTGAGTTCATGTGATGCCCCAAAACTTGTGTAATAATAATATTATGGTGCAATCTAGAATAAACATGTGAAATAAAAACAAGGCATATCTTATCTAATTAAACGCATGACTGTTGTTTTAGCCGTCAGAGTTTAAAATCCGATGACCACTAGTGTTTTATTAAACAGACATAGTTATAATTTAAAGATAGTTTCATGTAAAATAAAAATATAAAAATTATATTGTGTAACTTTGAATTACAATTTATAAAAACTATTTTATTTTTTTGAATTATTAATTAATAAAATATTTAAATTATAATTATTCTAATATAAGAATACAAATTATTTGTTTCTTGTTTTCAAAATATGATATATATATGCATGTGTAAACAATATTTGAGTTATAATTATAAAAAACTAATACTATAATGTTATATATGACATTGAAAGTTATTTCATTGAAATATTTTAATCCCATTACCTATCAGAACTAATATTTAATCTATTATATGTAAAATTAAATGGGTTTTATATATTTTCAAAAAATATGATGTATACTTATTATAAATATTGATTAGATTAATGATTAAAAAACATTATTAAGCGTTTGAATTTTGTTTAATAAAATTATAAAAAAATAATTTAACTAATTTAATTGAATGATTAAAATTATATATATGAACATTCAACAAAAAATATGGTTAATTTGAATCATATCATATTAACATTTATATTTACAAGTTTCAAAATTACAAATATTATTTACAAATTAAGATAATTTTGATAAAAAATTTCAATTGTAAATTTTTAATTTAATTTATAATAATATTAAATGTATATAATATAAAATATATAAATATATGTTTTATAAAAGAATTTAATAATAACGAATTTTACTTTTTGACAGATTGTTAGATAATTTTAAGGGGTTATTTGTTTAATATATATAACTTTTTGAATTATTTAAAAGTTAAGATAATAATTGAGATATAATAATAATATATTATTAAAATAACAAAAAAAATAAGATGTAATCCCATAATGGGATTTGAGGATTTGTGATGAGGGTATCACGCCGCTAAGGGGTCACATTTTATACAAACATAGTTTAGGGCTTCAGGTGTTGCGTCACAGTGCTAGGGATCTCGAGTAAGATGAGAAAGTACGAGATTATGCCGAGGGAAACCAGACATGATGCTCGAGCTGGGCCGACGAGGGCGTCGAGTGGGGTCCAACATTGGGGATCACGAGCACAGTCGGGGCTGAGGGAACGTGTCATGCAGGAGTCACGCACCGCTTCCATTTGAGTCCAGTTTTCCAGTAGTGTTCATTTTTGTGGAGTTGTGTCAGGTCAAAGTCACCATGCCATGCGGTTTGGGTGATTTGCTTCGGACCATAAGAATCGAGGTTGAGGCTATGCTTCGTCAATTAGTCCGACCGGTTTGGGTTTTGAATTTCCCAAACCTAAATCGAGGTACGATTTTGTAGGATGTTGACCAATTTTTTTATTGATCTTTCTTATTTCCATGTCTTACGGTTTATCTGTGTGATGTTGTTAACTATTCTATTTTTGACATTTGAACCTTTCTAAACCATTGTTGATCGGCTTGTAGGTTCGCTATCAACATTAATGATATTTTTTGTGGATCTTTGTTCTGCGTACTTTTGCTGATTCATTCATATGAGGATCCATTGTTCATTATTATATAATTCCTTTGATAACCGATATTGCCCATTCTGCTTTGGTCAAATTATTCCTCCTTTTGATTAATCTGTCTTTGATTATTAAATTGTCTATCAATTATTTTTGTTTTGGATTTTTCATGGGTTGATTCGGTTATAGAAATTATATATGATTTAATTTATTTTTTTCTATTATTTTGACAGAGGATATGCATTTGAGCATGCACAACAAGCTTTTTTTGTTCCACTATTTATATAGTGCATATTTTGGTTCTAAAAAACCCTTAATTAAATGTGAAAATGTAAACTTTGCACCCTTAACCTCTCCAGTTTTCTTCCTCTCAAAACTCCACCAAATCTCCCCTCAACTCCACCTCATCCTTAAAATGGTATGGGTTAAATATTTGTCTCGGAAATTTAATTATTTTACGATCTTATGTTTTGTAAGGAAAATTTATTTATTTCTTTATGCACTATATTTTCTGGTTTCCATAAGTGATTATTTTCCTTTAATTAATATATATTTAAGGATATTGTTTTGAAAGGGTTCAATACACATTTTCTTCCTTTCGAAAACTTGAATATATACACTAGTATATATTATGTATATAAATTCATATAGGATTATTCCACCTGGTTTTAAATATGCTAGGTGATGATTTATAATGATGTTTTAGAATGTGATGGGTGGAAATTATTTTCAATTATGGTATTCAATTTCTAAATTGGTAATGAGTTGAGAATTATCAAATTTTCCTAATTTATTTTAATTTATATAAGTAATGTTTAATTTAAGGTTGGGTAAGGGTGCACGAGAATTATTTATATTAAATCATACAAGAGATATTTATTTATTTATTCTAATCTTTATTCTCTATTTTATGGTTCTGTATATGGGGAGAATCATTTATCTTTTACAAAAATATATTTATTTGAGATGTATTTAGGTTATAATTAATCAATTTATGATTGTCAAATTTAAATCCATGAAAAATATATATAAGTACATAAATATAGGTGTGCAGTCGCAAGATTTTTCTTCACCATACAAATATATTTTTATAACAATTTGATTTTAAACTCGATGACTATTTGCTTCAATGTGATGTTAGTAGGTGTGACATATACCTATATATATATATGGTTATATGTATGCCCCTATAAGCTTTAACTATAACTCGAATGAAATTGGCCTAAAACAAAATTTGGTGGTTAAATTATATTTATGATATATTTAATTAAATCCTCACAAATTCATGCATTACATAAAACAATTGTTGCACTGAAAATAAACTGGACTTATATGCTATGAAGCAAAAGGCATGTACATTTATTAAGACATGACTGTTTAATAGTTCATGATTGTGTATAGATAAAATCTGTCTCAGTTTAAAATTAGTCATTTTAAACTATAAATATTCATTTCCATGAATCAGGGATTTCAAAAATTACAGAACTATCATTTTATGTGGTAACCCCATCCATTAATTAATTGTGTGTTTTAAAGTAATATCACATGCAAAAAGAATGATCACCAGTTATTCATGTCATTGGGAAAATTATTATCTAAATAATAAATAAAATATTATGATTAATCTATTGTCATTTCCATTTATCAGCATATAAATTGAGCATGAATAATATTTATTCTCAAGTTTTAAACATGTGTTTCAATGCATTGAAAGTCTATGGAAGGGTTGTAAAGTTATTATTATATGTGATAAATCCAAATATTTATTATTTATTTATCAATTATTATAATTTATGAAGTAATAATTTTATTATTCAAATTGGTATGGGACACCTTGAATAATTTGAACGGATAATATTAAATATTCAAAGGGGAATGAGATATTTTGAATATACAACCCTTTGTGGAATATGAGGAATGTAATATAATCGGTATAATTGGTTGGGGACTAGTTAATGAAAGCCCCTCGATGCATTGATAGTTCTCATGAGCCAATCAGGTTATGACACAAGGCCATTGACATTTTAGAGTCTTGACACAAGGTCTTGACATTGTCTAATATTATACGTTTCCTAATTATTATTATGATAATTAATTAACCAAGTGGATATTTGACAAGTAGAATATCCATGGTTAAGAGCCAGTACTTTTTAGTATCAGAAAAAGTAAATGATTATGGCATGCTGTTTATTTGGAAATTAGTGATTTTAGTAACCAATGTATGTTTCATAGTAGTAGTGTATGGAATTGAAGTTATTACCTTTATGCGCAAATCTGATTATGTATCACTCTCTATTATTCAATTTATACTTACATATTCATATGTATTACTTATTTATAATGTCTTTTACTTGTTACTATGAATGAGAATGTTTATAATTGAATCATGATCCATTATAATTCCATTAGTATGCCCTTAATTGTGAACTTTTAGAGAATTGTTATGATATGTTAAATGTTTTACAACATTTCTAAAGAAAAATGTTTTCTAAAAAGTTTTAAAAGATTATTTTCAAATGTTGTATTAGTATATTATGTTATTTTAAATACCCTTACTGGGAATTAGTTTTCTAACCATATGTTTTTGTAAATAAATTTTTAGGTGACAATTTCCATAGAAGAATATCAACAACAAGTGCCTGATTTCCCAGAACATGAACCAAATTAGACCCTCTGTATGGGACATGATGTGCATATTAACAGTGCATGTTTTTGTAAAAAAAATAGACATCAGGATTCAAGGAACTGGCTCTGGGTATTCTGGGGTTGTGTCCTCACAGTTGGTATCAGAGGATTCAATTTTGATAACTCTAGAAAACCAGAATTGAATTTTTTTAATAAATACAATGTATGATGTTTTCTAAATTTTCAAATAGAAAACAAAAGTAATAGTCTTTTGAATCTTCCAACAAAATTATTAGAAACCATAGTGGGGAAATAATGTGTAGAAGACTATAAGACTTTTTAAAATATTCGTTTATCAAGAAAACCCCTCTACTGAGTATCCAAATCTCCTCGTGGACTCCAACTTCACCAAGGAGTAGGTTTCATCTATTACCTCATGTTGAATGCTCAATTCTCATTCTATGAACGACAAGGGAAATAATTTGAGGGTATCTTTAAATGTTTTACACTGACCAATAATTTCATTACTCTTGAGGACTTTGAGGTGGCTGCACAAGGGGGTGACCTCTGAGAATCATATCAATTTCCAATTTTTACCTACAATCTCCGTGGTCAGGTGAAAAAATTTTATGTTCTAAAGGATGAGACTAATCATTTGAATTATCAGTTTCAAGTTCATACCGATATCGCTCAACATGATACCCAACATGCTTCTCTCAAACAGAACTTTAGATGTCCACATATGGATGATCCTAGTTGCACACGTTGCATCTGGACCAAGGAGATAGAAGAATTTTGAACTGCTTTGGTAATCCTTTTGTTTGAGAACTGGGTAAATCCCCAACATCAGTGTTATTTGTAAGGAGTCATCTTAGAGGTCGTCAGGAAATCCATGCTAGTGTTTTGTGAGATGAATCAAGAGATTATGTAATTTATTGAGTTTTATAAATCATCTCTAAATTGATGATGTTTTATTCTCTTTTTTGATATTTTTTTTAAAAAAAACAATGACCTTGTTTAAATAGATTTTCTATACTGATGGCTAACTTATTAAAATTTTCAGACAGACGACATGAATTAACCAACCAATATTTTATCACTTCCTACTGAACTTTTAGATATTATAATCATTAAGACATGTTTCGAGGAGTACCAAACCTATGCCAACTTACATATGACTTGTAAACAACTCCATGAGGTGTCGAACCACCAAAACATCCTCCATATTTACCAAGTAAGAAATATGTTCTATTACTGTATTGAAATAAGAAAATTCACAGCATATAGGAAAAGATGAAAGTTTCATGGAACTCTTTTTTTATGTTCAAATTTGGCTAATAACTTATGAGTTGTAGGTAAATTTCTAGAAGCTGCTTTGAATGGTGACAATCGAGCAACCTATCTATTCCAGGTCATGAGTTTTAGTATGTACGGGGAACTCTATGAAATTGATATTTTCAAGCATGAAGTGGTGTGTGGGACTTATAGTAATTTAGTCCACTCTGAAATTTCTGACCTCCACACTTCTTGTGCCTCTTTATGGAAGGCTGAGTGCTTTAGGCATAAGTTCAACCCTAGCTATTCACAGGGTGTCTGGGCCACAGAATGTGAGCAGCTGAACACTACCATAGGAATCCACCTGAGGTCATCAGCACCCTACCATTAGTGGTGTTCCCAATAAAGGGACCTCAGGAGTGACATGTGACAGGTTTTACTAGTGGGATATGTACAAATATTTAAGAATTACAAGGATGTAATTATTTGAATGGGTTGCTATTGTGATGCCCCAAAACTTGTGTAATAATAATATTATGGTGCAATCCAGAATAAACTTACGAAATAAAAACAAGGCATATTGTATCTAATTAAATACATGTGATTGTTGTTTTAGCCATCGAAGATTAAAATCAGATGACCATTAGTGTTTTTAAATTGATATAGTTATAATTTAAAGGCTGTTTCTTATAAAATAAAATAGAAAATTTATATTGATTAAATTAGAAGTATAGTTTAAAATAACTATTTTATTCTTTATGAATTATTAATCAATAGATTATTTTTATAATAATTATTCTAATAAATGAATACAACTAATTTTTTGCTTCTTTTCCAAATATGATATATATATATATGCACATGTAAACAAGATTTGAGTTATAATTATATAAAACTAATACTATAATTTTATATATGACATTGAAAATTGTTGCATTGATATATTTTAATGCCATTACTTATGCGAACTAATATTGAATCTATTATATGAATAATTACATGGGTTTTATATATTTTAGAAAATATGATGTATACTTATTATAAATCTTGATTAGATTAAAGATAAAAAAACATTATTAAGATTTTGAATTTTGTTTAATAAAATTATAAAAAATTAATTTAACTAGTTTAATAGAATGAGTAAAATTATACATATGAGCATTCAACAAAAATTATTGTTAATTTGAATCATATCATATTAAAATTTGATTTAAAAAGTATAAAAAGTAAAAACATTTTTTATAAATTATGATAATTTTGATAAAACATTTTCAATTTTCAATTATTAATTTAATTTATAATAACATTAAAAGTATATAATAAAAAATATATAAATATATATATTATAATAGAATTTATTAATAATAACTTTTAATTTTTAATAGATTACTAGATAATTTTATTGGGTTATTAGTTTAATATATAAATTTTTTTGACTTCCTTAGAAGTTAAGGTAATAATTGTGGTATAATAATAATAGATTATTAAAGTAACAAAAAAAGAGATGCAATCCTGTAATGGGATTTGAGGATTCAAGATGAGGGTATCGCCCCACTATGGGGTATCGTTTTATTCAAACATGGTTTAGGGATTTGGGTGTTGCATCACAGCTCTAGGGATATCAGGCAAGATGGGAAAGTGTGAGCCGATACTGAGGGATACCAGGCGTGATGCTCAAGTAGTGCCAACAAGGGCGTCAAGCGGGGTCTGACATCAGGGATCGTGGGCAAAAATGGGGCTGAGGGAATGTATTGTGTGGGAGTCATGCGCCACAGCCATTGGAGTCCAATTGTCTAGTAGTGTTTGTTTTTGCAGAGGTGTGTCGGGTCGAAGTCCCCACATCATTCGGCCGAGGTACTTTGCTTCAGACTAAAAGAAACGAGGTTGAGGATGTGCATTGTAAATGAGTCTGACCAGTTAGGGTTTCAGATTTTTTGGACCTAAATCGAGGTATGCTTCTGTAGGATGTTGACAAAAACAATTTTTTGATCTTTCTGATTTCTATGTCTTACTATTTATCCTTGTGATGCTATGAACTATTCTATTTTTGACTTTTGAACCTTTCCAAACTATTTTTGGTCTGCTTGTAGGTTCGATATCAACATTTATGATATTGTTTTTAAGACCATTGTTTTGTATACTTTTTCTAATTCATTAAAATGAGGATCTATTGTTCAATTTTTATATAAGTCCTTTGATAAATGATCTTTCATGTTCTCCTTTGGTCAAATTATTCATCCTTTTTATTAATCTGTCTCTGATTATTAAATTGGATGTCAATTTTTTTTGTTCATAATTTTTCATGGTTTGATCCTATTATATAATTTATATATTTTTATTTTTATTTTTTTCTATTCTTTTTATGGAGGATGTGCATTTGAGATTGCACAACAAGCTTGTTTTGTGCCACTATTTATACAGTGGGTATTTTGGTTATAAAAGATTCTTAATTGAAAGTGAAAATGTGAACTTTTCACCCTTAAACTCTCCCATTTTCTTCCTCTAAAACCTCTAGCTAAGCTCACCTCAACTACACCTCATCCTTAAGCTGACAAGGGTAGAATATTTGTCTCGAACATTTATTTATTTCACTATCTTATTTATTGTAAGGGAAATTTATTTATTTCTTTATAATCTTTATTTTCTGGTTTGCATAAGGGATTGTTTTCTTCTAATTAATTTATATTTAAGGTTATTTTCTTGAAAGGGTTCAATAGAAATTGTCTTCCTATTGAAAACATGAATATAAACACTAGTATATATTATGTATATGCCTTTATATACTTTTATTCCACCAAATTTTAAATCTTCTAAGGGTTGATTTACCATGATGTTTTTGAATGTGATGGGTGGAAATTATTTTCAATTATGGTATTCAATTTTCAAATTGGTAATGAGCTGATAATTATCAAATTTGTGTTATTTATTTTAATCTATACAAGTAATGTTTCATTTAAGGTTATGTAAGGGTGCACAAAAATTATTTAGATTAAATTATGCAAGGGATGTTTATTTATTTATTCTAATTTTATTCTCTATTTTATGGTTCTTTATATGGGGAGAATTGTGTATTTTTTTCAAACATTTATTTATTTGAGATGAATTTAGGTTATAATTAATCAATTTATCATTGTCAAATTTAAATCCATTAAAATATATATATATGTACATAAATATAGGTGTGCATTCGCAAGATTTTTCTTCACCGTACAAATATATTTATATAAACATTTGATTTTAAACTCAATGACTATTTTCTTCAAAGCGATGTATGTAGGTGTGACATGTACCTATTATATATATATATGTCTATATGTATACAACTATAATATTTAACGATAACCTGAATTAAATTGTCCTAAAAGAATCTTTTATTGTTAAAGTATGTTTTTGATATGTTTAATTAAATCCTCATGAATGCATGAATTACATAAAACAATTGTTACATTGAGAATAATTTGGAATTATATGCTATGAAGTATAATGAATGGCTATTTAATAAGACATGACTGTTTATCAGCACATTCTTGTATAAAAATGACATCTCTCTTAATTTAAAATTAATCATTTTAAATTATATATAATTATTTCCATGAATCAAGGATTTTGAAAATTAAGGAACTATCATTTTATGTGGTAACCGAGTACATTCATTACTTTTTTTTAAATTGATATCACATATGTAATGAATGTATACTAGTTTATGCATGTCCTTGGGAAAATTATTATCTAAATAAAAAATGACATATTATGATTTATTCGATTGTTATTTCCATTTATCAGCGAATGAATTGAGCATGAATAATATTTATTCTGAAGTCATAAACATGTGTTTCAATGAATCAATAGTTTATTAAAGGGTTGTAATGTTTTTAATTTATGTGATAAATCAAACAATTTATTATTTAGTTATCAATTATGATAATTTACAAAATAATAATTTAATTATTCAAAGTGGTATGGGACACCTTGAAGAATATTAAATGAGAAAAATAAATATTCAAAGTGGTATGGGACATTTTGAATATACGGCCCTTTGTGGTATATGAGGAATGTAATAGACTCGGTATACTAGATTGGGGACTAGTTAATAAAATCCCCTTGATGCATCAATACTTCTCATGAGACAATCAGGTCATGGCATGAGGCCGTTGACATTTTAGAGTCTTGACATGAGGTCATGACAGGGTCTGATATTATACGTTTCCTGATTATGATTTTGATAATTAATTAACCAAGTGGATATTAAAATTGTAGAATATCCATGGTTAAGTGGTTGTACATATGAATATCATAAAACATTAATTCTTATGGCATAAAATTTATTGGGAACTCAGTGATTTTAGTAACTAGTGTATGTTTCACAGTAGTAGTGTATGAAATTGAAGTTATTACCTTTATGCACAACTCTGATTATGTATCACTCTCAGTTATTGAATTTATACTTGCATATTCATACATATTACGTATTTAGAATGTCTTTTACCTGTTACTCTGAATAATCATTCTTATAATTAAATCACATTCCCTTATAATTCTGTTAGTAGGATTTTTATTGTGCACTTTTAGACAATTGTTATGATATGTTACATGCGTTACAACATTTATTAAGAAAATTGTTTTATGAAAAGTTTTAAAATAATGTTTTCAAATGTTATATTAGTATATTTTGTTATTTTAAAACCCCTTACTGGGCATTCATATGCTCACCCTATGTTTTTTTAACAAATTTTTCAGGTGAAAATTTTCAACTGAAGAAGCTTGACAAGAAGTGCCAGGTTTCCCAGAACATAAACCGATTTCAATCCTCTATATGGGAAATGATTTGTAGTTTATCAGTTCATGTTTTTATAAAAAAATAACACATCATGATTCAAGGCACCGACTCCGGGTATTTTGGGGTTTTGTCTTTACAGTTCGTTCCCTATTCTCTCAATTCCTTAGTTAAGGTTCACTCCCAATAATATCATATTGGAAAAAGTCCCTCACTAAAAAGGGTCACTCCTCATTCCAATCCTTATTATATCATGAGACTTAATTCTTTATCCAATGAATTTGAGGGATATATAATTCAAATTCCACTAGTCTCATAGTGAAAACCATAAATATTTATTCCATAGGATCATAAAACATTTATCATTTCATCAAATCATAACCTGTTGAATGGATAAAGTCACCCCTAAAATTTCATCATTACAATAATAAACCTTATAGGGAATGAATAAATATCCCAAAATTATATTATATCCCTATAAAATATTAATAAACATTAAATGATGTTGTTATAGATAAAAATACCCTTAAAAGATCACTAGAACATCCCCTGGGGAGAATGACAATGCCATTTCAAAACATTTATTTAGATTAAAAAAATTAATTATTATTAAATAAAACATTTTATTGGAAAATAATAAAATAAATCGATAAAGTAATATTTAAATAAAATATTATTCATGATGGAGGAAATGAAAATTCCTTTCATATATTTAGTAAAAAGTCGTAAGTACGTCATTTCGAAAATGAGGAGAATATTACTTTAAATAATTTTTATAGAATATAAAATATGGGTAATAATATCTTTTATAAAATCATTAGTAAATGTTAAAAAAATGATTGAAAATATTTTAATCAAAATATAGACATGGAATAAAACATTCCCGACTAAAGGGAAAAACATGGTCCGCATTTCTTGAAAACATTTTTTTTCAGAACATGGAGTACTTAAAGAGAGAAAAATGGTAATAAAACATGAAATATATATAAATAAACAAAATATAATAAATTAAATATTATTTTTTTGTGAGAGATCATCATATTTTACCGTCGAAAAATATAATCATAAACAATCAAAGTAAAAATGTTGTTGAAACTTAAAACCCTTACATAAATTTTATATTGATTCATAAGTACACTTTTATCATGTATAATAGCTTTAAAGTTATTATAATTATAAAAAATAACCCTAATAATATCTATTATACCATATATGATTTACTTTTAGCATATTTTCACATGTTTAATAAATATTTTTCCATTATCTTCATCAATTTGGGTGTTAACTACTTCGTTTTTCTTTTAGGTTTTGGTTTAGAGGATATTTTCCATGCACATTAATCATGTTTCATTAATATAAATAATTTTACTAATGATATAAATATAATACATATTCCTCATATATATATTTATAAAAATTCATATAAATTGGTGATGAGAAATGAGTTACGTCACTATTTGAAGATGGTTGTTCGAAACTACGCATGAGAGATGTTTTTTTTTTGTTTTGATGGATGAAATAAAAAAGTTAAATATTAATTAACCTTTATAGGGTAATTATTATAATATAAATATCATATATAAAAAGTAAATTTAATATAATTAAAAAACATTAATGATGGTGGTGGAAAATTATTCGTAACATTGCGTGGAGGCGATAGTCCACATATACGAGAGAGTGATACTTTCATATCCCAGTGGATTAAGAAGAGGTGGTAAATGGTTATTAAATAATCATAATAAATTCTATGTATATATTTAAAACTCTATTTTTCATTATTTAATAGATACAAAATGTTTATTAAAAGTGTAAGAAGTTATAAAATTAATGGCCTTAGTTAAGATCTATACCTATTCATTGACAAACCTCCTTTGGCTTACTAATTATGCATTGAAGGATTGGAATTTGGGGAATAAAAAATCTCTACGAGGTAGATAAGTATTATATGATAGGTTTTTATAATGATTTTTTTGATATAAAGATCTAATTTTTTGAATATGGAAGTATAAGAGGTTCCCTTTTATAAGTGAGTGGGGTACATAATGAAATTTCATAAAAACTTTCATTGATTTAAGGTCAAATTCATGGGAAAGTGGATAAAAATGTCTAGTGATTCAAATTTAATATAATATAAGGATTATTTATCTCCAAAAATTAATAATTTTATAGGTATGTGTGAAAATCATGCCCTTATCTCATAATTTAATCCCCTGAAAAACTTGTTTTAACATTAACCGTGGTAAAAAAAGTTTACTATTTTTCTATTACTATGTTCAAAAATAAATTTGAAACTATTAAATTTTATTAATTATTCTGATTAAATATATTTAATCAATTTTATAAGATATAATTTTCCTTATTAGTAGAGTTTTAATTTTAAATATGTACATAATCCGTAATGAAAACTTTTTTTAAAAAATGAACTCAAAGTAGAAAACATAATTTACATTGATTCCTTACCTTATAAAAACCATAAATGTAATAACCAATAATTCTATGAATTTTTATTTTAAAATTAAATTTTATTATTTCGATACTAGGCTCTGAGATGACATTTAATTCCGAGGCATGGAGTGGCCGTAAGGTATTGTTGAACTATTTTTATAGTTTATTAAATAATTCTGTGAGCATGTTTTGTCTAACTTTTAAACCATTTCCCGATTCAAAAATATGAGGGAACCATTGAACATAGAGCATTGATATTCTCCATGAAAGGGCCTAACATTGGCCGGTGTGGGTCAACCGTGGAAAGTAGTTTTGGTCATAAATAAAACAACTGAGTAACAATTATTTTATTTTCAATTACTTATAACTACAAAATGGTAACTTAGATTTGAAATCAGATAGTACCGTTTAGATCGTGTGCATGTGATTCCATTAGTCATGGCCTAACCTTGACTGACACAGGTCTAGGGTGAATGTCAGTTTTCAAACTTTTTTGGTGATAAATAAATTAAATTAAAAAGTTATTTTTATAATATTTTCTTCTTCATTACACACCGACTCGTCAGCGCTGTGGTGGAGTGATGAGGCGACGCTGAATCCCATTAATGAATCTCATTAATGGAGTATGGTGGCAATGATGAAACACGCATGTGTCTTCCTTATTTATGTAAATATGGAATTCATAGTTGATGACCAACCCAAGAATTCCTCTGACAAACAATGAAGGAAACCTCTCCAATGATGAACACCGATGAATTGAACGACAATGACAAAAAACATGGAGAGATGATTCATGATAGAAGATTGATGGACGTTGATGTACAATCATCCTTGATAAATCATCCTTTCCAGGTAGGGGTTTGGTTCTTTTTTATGTGAATTTATTTTCCCCGTTTTTTCTTTTAAAAAATGAATGCGGGTTAACTCACGAACAGGTTAACCCACAGATTGATCGTTCGTATAGAAGAGTTAATAATGAAAGATAAATGGTGGATATATATCTTAGTTATTATTTCAACCTTATTTTTGGTTCATCATGATCCTGCTAAAATGAATGCATCTGGGTCAACAAGAACAACGATTCAAATCACTCCTCGGGTGTTCTTATGTGTGACTCCTTCCCTCTAAACTTCTTGAATTCTTACTGTTCTTTTTGGCGCAATAAATTTGGTGGTGATGGTATCCGCAGTTCATATGGGACTATTGTGACACATCAGTGCATCAAGCAAGAAGGGCCACGCTCAGGTGTTCCATAACATCATTAAGAGGCTGCGGGGGCAACACGAGGCTGTAGCGGCGACACGAGGTCATGGAAGTGGCATGGGGTCATTGAAACAACATGGGGTTGTGGCATGGTATGAGGCCATGGAGCCCTGACCATGGTGGTAGGTGGGAGGAATCACACTAACAGCGTGCCATGGTGGCGACATAGGATATCTACATTGAGGATAGTGGCTGGCAGCAGGCAGGCGTGGCGTAAAGTAGTGGTCTACAGACCGCATGTAGGGGGGACCCACGGCTTGCCACATGTCACCCGGAAGACTGGCCCGCATGAGAGGACCATCTGGCATATGAAGCGGCACCACCATAGTGCCCTGTGTTTGTGTGAACAGGATGTCACACAACGTCCGGGATGGAGGTGAACTGGCCTGCCATTGTGGGACAGAAAGGGGGACTAAACCATGGTGCTGGGAGGCCCAGGTTGGAGGAAAACCGGACAACCATTGTGGGCTAGCCGGATGGGAAAACTGGGTTACTAGGTGGATAGGTGGGGAAGTACCAGTCTGAACATGTTGAAATGGGCTGGAAGAATTAGGCCAGATTGCTAGGCGACTCGGTGGGTCGGACCCACGATCAAACCGGGTTAGGTCTAGCAAGGCCCAATTGGCCAGGACAAACTGGGCTGGCCCAGATCCAACCAGGTTAGGTCGACTGAATCGGGTCAGGTCATGTGGGACCTCCAAGTAGGGTTGGTAAGGTCATTCTGACCAAGTCGGATTGGGCCCACATGAAACTAGCCCCTGGTTACTAATACTCTAATATCTTTAAGGCAGGGTGTTCGATTGGCACGCCTCCTGTGAAATTGGGACACTTGCTATGATATAGTCTTTTGGGTATACACTAAGTGAGACTTCTTGGCATTCAAGATATGACCAATGGATTGAGGAGTAGACTCTCCCAGAATCAAGTGCACTAGGGAGTGGAAATCCTATAGATGGATGTGAAACAAAGGATATAAAAAGTGGAACTCAGTGGTCTAGAAGACCAGCGGACCTCAGTGGTCTAGTAGAAGAGTGAACCTTAGTGGCCCCACAGACTAGTGGACCTTAATGGTCCATCAGACGAGCAGACCTCAGTGGTCCAGGAGACATGCAGAACTCAGTGGTCCATCAAACGAGATGACCTCAGTGGTCCAACTGACAAGCAGACCTCAATGGTATATCATCCTATTAGACATTAGTGGTCTAGTAGTCGAGTGAACCTCAGTGGACCAAAAAACAATCAAACTTCAGTGGTTCAGCATTCGAGCAGACCTCAGTGGTCCTAAACGTGAGCAGAACTCAGTGGTCCAACATTCGAGCTGACCGCAGTGGTCCAGTAGCCAAGAAGACCTCTGGCTCTCATCAGGTATAAGTCCCTTAGTAGTACAAGATGGTTCAACTTTACAACTGAGAATCCTGTTTTCTATACTTTAATTTACACCTGGTGTGACCAGTCATTGATTTTTTGGTCTTTCTATGTGATCTTACTATGTGGTATTTCTTTTTGGTGTTTCCTTTGTGTTTTGGGGTACCTTTTGAGTATTGTGTTACTCAACCCTACACGGGCCTCACCCACACATGTTGTGTCTCTTGAAGGTGATCGATGCTTCGATAGAGACCTTGGTGGGCTGGGACTAGGTGGTGCCCAGTGAGACGGGACAAACATGACATACTTTTATGACTACAGACAACTACCCTCCACCAACCCTTTAGGTAGGGTTTTCGTAGACAAAACATAACATATGTACTTTTCATGGTGCTTTTGGGCTTGTATTTTGGCCCCTTTTTAGATTTCATTTTGTATTGTACCTTCAGTAGTTGTCTCGGTGACAGCTGTGGATTACATAGTTTTTACCATTCCAAAGTTTGAGCTTTGTGTGTGTGTACAAGTTGAAAGGAAAATGCCTTCCTTTTTTGGGATATTCTTATTAAGTTATATTTTCCATCCCTGGTCAATGGAAGGCTGGTTTGGGGTAGACACGACACATGCCCTGGGGGACGGGTCGTGATAAAGTGGTATCAGAGGAGGTCTGTTATACCATAAGAACTAAGAGTCTAAATTTTTTAAGTATTAATATTGTTAAGTGTCTCATGTTTGGATTTCAAGCTAGAGAGTCCAGTGGTTGTGAGATGACTGGTGTATCCATACACAAGGACCTTGATTCTACTTTCTAACTCGGTACATGAAATACACTAGTTTCATGCATCTTTGAGTGTTTTCCCATGATTTGTTTGAGTTATAGTCAGCTAAATAGGTAAAATTTATTGATTGTGGTTTATATTGATCTCTTTCAAGAATCCTCTACAATGTTAGCCATCCAGGATTCCAGTGCATGACCATGAGGATGGTCTACATAGTGATGATGCTTCGATATATAGAATGTTTCCTGAGATATTACCTTTGGGCAGTGTCCTAGAGATACCCCCGCCTATTGGTTACCAGTTACTAACAAAACATCTTGTAGAGGACGCATTCATGCTCAGTTCCATACATGAGTTCCAACGATAGAAACCTCTAATTTTCAAGGGAGAGACAGATCCTTCGGTCATTGAGGATTTCCTGGAGTCTATGATGTGATTCTTCCACTTAGCGAGGATTCCACTTGACCAGATGGTGGTTCTAGTAGTGAGCCTTCTATAGAGCTTGGTGAGGAGATGGTGAGGTTTGACCATCCAGACTCATGTGGAGGTGATCCTCACCTGGTCTGAATTTGAGCGATATTTAATGGAGGAGTTCTACCCCGTGACATTATGGTCGGTGTGCATAAAAGAGTTGCTTCACTTATGGAAGGGTAGCCTCATAATGGCTGAGTACTCTACAAGTTTTACAGACCCCTCCCATTACTCAACAGATATGGTGTTGGACCCTTTCTTTAGGTTACATTACTTTGAGCAGGGATTACGATGGGAGTTTAGGGTATTGATGATTTCCATTTTCATCCCTACATAGGATGTAGTGTTGGAGTGATCTATACTAGTAGAGAGCTTCCTTGATGATAAGGAACTGATGGTGGGACCCACTATTGGGCAGTGGGTGGCTGATTCATCTATTGAGGGTAGTCGGCAAATTACGCTGAGGCCCAAACGGGCCAGAACATTCGAAGGATGACCCTAGGACTCAGGGTCAGAAGTACATGGATCCCAGAGTAGAGGGAGTCGTTAGGGGAGAAACGTATTCTATGCATGCAGCAGGTTGGGGAACCTAGCTCAGGATTCCCCAAGTCACCACATAGAGAACTGATAAATGGTTCGGGTACCACCAAGGCAGTGACAGAGACAAGAACAAGGCAGTCTTCAAGGAGGAAAACATTGTAGAAGATAGGGATGACCAGTAGGAGGTGGTAGTAGGTAAGAGGTAGTACCACCACCACCCCCATGTTTTCCGCCCTGGGTTACAGGAGCAGGTGTACAGGGGTGTGTTCAACTTCAGGCAGTCGAGGCCTATGGTCCATATGTCCCATAGATGACACAAGGTATGATCTGTGTCTTCTCTACTTTAGTAGAACTTCTTATAGATACAGGTTCAACTCACTCTTTCCTTTCCATAGACCTTGTTCGGAGCTCATACATTCTGATCGAGATGTTAGCTCAGTCATTATTATTAGATACTTTTATGGGAAGGGATTTTATAATCACACATTGGTGCCAGCAGTGCGAGATTACTCTTGGAGGCAAGAGCTTCGGCTGTGATCTCTTAGTAGCAACATTGAGGCCTTATGAAGTCATTCTGGGTATGGATTGGCTGTCAAAGGTCCATTCCCAGATCAACTATTTTAGGCACACAATGTGGTGTGTTCATCTAAATGGGACCAGGGTTTCCATTATCGGTGAAAAGAAAATCAAAGGAGTGAATGATGGACTCACATATAAGAGGTTGAAGCCGACCACTCATCAGGTGGATAACATGACCCTTAGTGCAATGAATGAGACAAGTTCATAGTTTCCTACTCCAGTGGATGAGTATGAGGACGTCTTTCCAAGGGTTGTTCCAGGACTACATCCTTGTAGATATGTGGACGTCTAGATTGATTTGTACTCTAGGAAAACTCGGATATCTACACCTGCATATCAGATGGATCACAAAACGATCTAGGAGTTGAGGGTACAATTTGAGTATTTTCAAAGGAAGGGGTTCGTAAGGCATAGAGTTTCACTATGGGAAGAACCATTATTGTTTTACAAGAAGGCAGACAGTATATTAAAGTTTTGAATGGACTTATGATGCCTTAAACAAGTGACTGTGAAGAACAAGTATCATCTACCTGGGATTTATTTCCACTTCAGTCAACTGAATGGAGTGACATGGTTCTGAAAGAATGTCCTTAGATTAGGCTATCACCAGCTTCAAGTACGAGATGCAGACATCTCATAGACATATTTTAGATGTTTCTAAAACCATTATAAGTATATAGTGATTCTATTTGACATGAAAAAATCCACCGTAGTGTTCATGAGACTCATGAATAGTATCTTTCTGCACTAAATTGACCAATTTTTTGAGGTCTTCATTGATGTCATCTTAGTGTATTCAACATCCGAGGAGGAGCACATGAAACACCTGAGGATGGTTTTTTACACACTCTAAGAGCCCTATATTTACAAAAAAAATTCAAAGTATGAGTATTAGATATGAAAGGTTCACTTTATTGGACATTCAATCCCAGAAGATGTAGTTGTGGAAGATCCAGGGAATATCGAGGAGGTTCTTGCTTGTGGACCACCTATAAGCGTTACTGAGGTGCAATGTTTCCTTGGATTGACTACGTACTATCAGAGGTTTGCACCTAAATTATCCAGTGTGTAAGAAACCAGGATAGCATTGAAGAACAAGGGAAAACCCTTAACATGGATAGAAGTATTCCAATAGAGCTTTATTTAGCTGCCATAGAGCTTGACGAGAAATCCGATCTTGAGGCTAATAGCGGAGGAAACCAACTACGTGGTGTACTGTGATTCATTGGGAACTAGACTTGGGTGTGTCCTGATCCATGGGAAAGCAGTGATTGCTTATGGCTCATGATATTTGAGACTGCATGAGCATAATTATACAACTCAATACATTGAGTTGGCAGTGATAGTTTTCTCACTAAATATGTGTTGACACTACCCTATGAGAGAACGATTCATCATCTACTCTGACCACAAAATACTCAAGTATATCTTTTCTGAAAAGGATCTAAATCAGATACAATGACATTGGATAGATTTATACTAGGACAATGGCTTTATGATATTATATACTATTGGGAAGGGTATGTAGTGGAAGATTCTCTCAGTAAGAGATCTAGTTCATAGCTACTGAGAGACGCCTCAGAGAAGTTGGCCTTGTTTTAGATATTATTTGTGGATAAAGATGAGGCAACTTATCTTCAGTTAATGGTAGTTTCCCCTCCACTCATAAAACGAGTTAGGGAAGTGAAACTCAAAGATTCCACCTATGAGACAAAATGCACCCAGATGTCCATAGGGAATGCCCCTGATGGATATTCGAAAGGTGGGGAGCATGTCATCATTTTTAGAGGACAGCCAATTGTACCGGTGGAATTATGCAAGGAAGTGTTGAGGGAGTTCCATACATCACATTTGGAGGACCATCCAGGTGTGAAGAAGATATATCAGGACCTCTGATATCAGTACTGGTGTCCTGGGATTACAATGGCAGTGGTAGAGTTTGTCTCAAGATGCCTCACTTGTCAGTAAGCAAAGGGTTAGCACCTGGTTTTAGTAGGTTTAACACAACCCTGAAGGTACCAAAGTGGAAGTGGGATATAAAATCAATGTACTTCATGATAGGCTTACCATGTATGTACATGGGGCACGATACCATCTGGGTGATCATAGAGCGACTCCCCATGTCGGCCCACTACCTACACATTCGAGAACATGGTTTAATAGAGATCTTGGTATGCTTCTACATGCATTATATAGTGCGACTCCATAGAGTCCCATCTATGATAGTATCATATCATGATTCATGCATCACATCGTGAGTGTGTAAGGGGTTAGAGAAGGCCTTTGGGACTCACCTGTGCTTGAGCATATTTTTTCACACATATACAGATGGTCATATAGAGTGGACCATACATAACATAGAGTACATGATTCGTTATTGCATTATTGATTTGGGTTGAAGTTGAGAGTAACACGTACCACTGCTGGAGTTTGCGTAAAACAACAGTTACCACCTCAAAATTGATATGGCACCATTCGAGTCACTGTACGAACAACCATAAAAATCTCCATTATGCTCGAAATGCCTCAAGGAGTCATCACTCTTGGGCCCATTGATGGTATAGGCTACCATTGAGAAGGTGCAGGTCATCTGAGAGGTGATGAAGATTTCAAATAGCTGATTGAAGTATTATGATGATATATGATGGATAATCATGGAGTTCGAAGATGGGAACCACATATTCCAATTGGTATCTCCTTGACGAGGGATACACAGATTTTGATGGGGTGGCAAGTTATATCTGAGGTTCATCAAGCCTTTAATAATACTGTGTAGAGTGGGTGAGGTGGAATACTTATTTGACCTACTACCACAATTAAAGAGGGTTCACAATGTATTCCATGTATCCCTACTAAAAAGATATGCGAACTACTCTTCTCATATCATCAACCACAGTGACCTGTAGATTGATGAAGGGGAGACATTCGCGGAGTACCCAATAGAGATAGAGGATAGACATGATACGATCTTTCATGGAAGGTTGATTCCTATAGTGCATATTCATTGGAAGCACTAGAATATATAGGAGAGTACGTTGGAGAGGGAGGCTTAGATTTGTTCCTAGTACCCCCATTTGTTTGATTAGCCATTGTTTTGGCTTATGAGAACAAAAATACCTAAATGGGGAGTAATGTAATACACTTAAATTCTATGATTTTTTTTGAAAATTAAATGGTATTATTTCGAGACTAGGCTCTACGACGGAATGCAATTATGAGGACTAGAGTGGCTAGAACATAATTTTGATCTATTCTTAAAGTTTATTATATAATCATACGATCTATTTCTTCTATCATTTAAACTGGTACCTTGATAAAAAATACGAGGGAACCATTGAACTCAGAGCATTAGTATTCACCAAGAAAGGGCCTAACATAGGCCGACATGGGCCAATAGTGGAAAATAGTTTTTGGCTATAAATAAAATAATTGAGTAATGATTATTTTATTTTAAAATCATTATAAATCCAAAACTGTAACTCAAATTTGAAATCCAATAGTACTGTTGAGCTCTTGAAAGTTTTATTCCCTTTGGAGGAGCCTATACTCGAACAACGTGGGTGGAGGGTGAACGTTTTTTTCAGGCTTTTCAAAAAAAATAACTAAAAAAATTATTTTATTATATTTTCTTCCTAGTTATGTTGTGATACGTCAGTGTTGTGGTGCAGTGATGAGGCGACACCAAATCCCATTAATAAAACTCATTAATAGAGAAAGGTGGAGACACTAAAACACACACACATCTTTCTTATTTAAGTAAAAAAGAAATTCAGGGTTGACGAAATAACCTATAATTTCTCTAACGAACGTCAAGGGAAACCTCTCCAATGATAAGCACCAACAAATTGGGCGACAATGATGAAAATCATACAGAGATGATTCAGGACCTCAGATCGATGAACAATTGAGAATGATCATCCTAAAGCAATCTATTATTCTAGGGTAGGGGTTTGACCCTTTTTTGTGTGAATTTATTATCACCATTTTTTCTTTTAAATGACGAATGCAGGTTAACTCATGAACAAGTTAAACCGTAGATATATCGTTCATACGGGAGGGCTACTAATGCGGGATAAGAAAGGGATATCTATATTAGTGATTATTTCCACCTTATTTATGGTTCATTTTGATCCTTCTAAAAAGAATTCATCCAGTTCAACATGAAAAATTCCTTGATCATTCATTGGGTGTTATTTTGTGAGAATCCATCCCCTATCTTCTTCTTGAATTTTTTGCATTCTTAGTGGCACAATAAATTTGGTAGTGATGGTATCTACGGTCTATATGGGACTACATCAGTGCATCGGCCCACAACAGGAGGTTGAGGGAGATGGTGGAATTAGGCAGGAAGGGATGCGGCCAGGAAGGCCATGACATTAGCAAGAGGTCTTAGCGGCGACATGAGCCCGTGATAGTGGCACAAGGCCGCGACGATGGAACAAGGACACAACACTAATCCCATTATGGTAGTATAGAGGTGGTACACTGGTAGCACACCGCATCGGTCATATGGGCCATTGGCATAGAGGCCAATGACTGTCGGTAGGCAGACGTGGGCACTAGGCCACGTAGGGGGTGTCGTGCGGTGAAAATTCGGGGTCTAAAGACTGTGGTGGAGGTGCGAGTGGTGATCTTTCCATGGGTCACGTGGAATACCGAACAACATGAATGAACTAGATGTTCGAGGAAGTAGCGCAACCCTAACACCGTGTGTCTGTGTGAATCAGATGCCAGACAATGCCTGGGATGGAGGCGAACTGGCCCACCATTGCAGACACATCAAGCCTTCCCTTGTTCGAGATTTTTTTTCAAAAAAAAGGAATACGAAGAAGTTTTTTCAAGTACTTCTAAACATGGAATTTCCACTTTTTTATCATAAAAATTATGACTATAACTATTGAATTACTCATATATAAGATTATAAAGATTCTTATCCCTATTAATAAATGGGGATCTTGGATCCTGATCCTTTACATGACTATTATCCACCTTGAGAACAACTCTCCCACAATCTCATTCTATTTCTTCCTTAATATTATTATCCACATTAGTGTACTATTTATATTATTTTATTTAAATTTATATTCATTATATATGGTAGTGATATTAATCTTTCTATTCATATTTATGTTCATATTGTTCATAGTTCTCTTAATCATTTCCTTTAACTATTTTCCCTCTCTATTCATAATATTCAAGAAACATTACCTAGGTCCAGTCTATAGTTTACTTGTCAATTTATCTTTATCTCTAATTTTTTTACTTAAAATTTTTATCATTTTTATCTTCGTGGTTTGAACTATCAAATTATTTCCTTAAATTAACTTTTACATCATTGAAAAATTATTATTAAAAGTAAAAAAATAGTTTACCTTGATTTTATGTTCTCAGATCACTCTGAGTTCTTCCATTTTTTTAACTTATAAATTAGTTTTATTTATTTTGAGTCATTATTAAAAAAAACATCACTTTTTATTTTTTTTCATGATAACCAATGAGTTATTTCCGTTCAAAATCATATTATATAACAAATTTGAGATTTAATTTCTCCTTCAAAGGGAGATTTGGAAGATTATTCAACCTTTTAATATATGTGTTGGGGAATGTGCCTCCTATTATAGGTTTTTTTACAGTGACCATTTAATTTTTTTTATTTAACTTGAGTTGGTAATAATTATTATTTTGGAATATCAAAGTTCATATAATTCATAGCCTTATGTCCAAACATACCATAATATTTAAACTAATCTTTATTTAATTTTGACTATGAAATATGATTTTTAAATTTCCTTTTCAAGTATATAATATGGTTTCTTATCACCATTGTGACCTCCTACCGAGGAATCTACTAGTGTATTCTCCACAACCTTAAATCCTCAATTGAAAAACCGAATTATCCCTCAATGTAGGAAATATTAGTATGGTAACCACTGATAATAATCCCTACATATTTATCATTATTTATGAAAATATTATTTATAATTTTGTATAAATATAGAGATTCTATCACTTAAATAAATTATTATATGTGTGGCGTAAAATCTACAGATAAAAGCCTTGTAAATTTCCTCCCAAGAATTATATAAATTTTCTCCTTGCTTTTATCGTAATATTCAAGCCTTTCACTATATACAATATGAAAAATAAAACATTACAAGAATATATTTAGTACCTTTTTTGAGTGGAAAATATTAGGTTATAGTTACAAAATACTTTATAAATTAAAAAACATATTCTATTGGTATCCCATTAAATGTGGACATATATAGAAGGTGGTGATTCTTAAGATTATAGTTCCTTACATTTTGAGTCATTTTAATTATACATGGGTTACCAAAGACCCTTATAATATTAAGGACCCTAAACCTTTGGTAAAGGTTTTCATTTTTTACTATAACATAAGGAACTGTTTATATTTTCATAATTATAGCAGTTTTATAGGTATTTTTTGTTATATAACTTCTATAGTTTTAGATATGGCCCTATGAAAATTAATTTCTATCACTTTTATGAGAGGTAATTGATATAAAATAATACTTATCCTTTGTTTCTTACACCTTCAAACCATAAAAATGATTTAGTTGATTAATTATAATTTGAATAAATAAAATAAATAATTTTGTAAGAATACTGTGTCAATTATATTCTCTATTTTATTTATATTTTTTAAATTAAGTATAAACATTAATTGTAAGAGAAATGGTAATCTGTGAAAATGGTTACAAATGTTCTTGATGTGGAACAACGTAGTTCATCTACACAACACATCCTATAAGTTCATAGGGAGATACAACACATTAATTGGGAGTTACCAAAATAATTTCCACAAGGACAACTGGATAAATTTTCAATTATAATTTACTTTTTGTAATTATGTAAATGATGTAGGTGTGTATGTTTGTATCATGTAATATAATTAAGGAAAAGTGGTAACTAAAACGTATAAAAACATTTTAAAGTGAAGATGAGTACATGAGAAATGAATTTAGTTAAAATAAATCAATTAAGAATTAGTGGGGGATTCATGATCTGATTTTTTATTTCATAATGTTATTTCTTAAACTTTTAAGTTCATATACAAAATACTGTATGAATATTTCAATTGTTCAATCAATACACACTTTAATTCTTTATTATATACATAGGTACTTTTAATGTTGTCTTTTCGAGTTATTTTTGGGGGATTGAATTATCAGTATGTGATTTACGAGTACTTTATCCTCTTAGTAGACTTAAGTTTGTTTTAGAGAATGAAGTCATATATTATGTGAATAGACTACACTTCCACTCTTACATCACTATAAAAAACTATAAAATAAAACACTAGATTATAAATAATGAGTTATGTTAAGAATTTAATAAAAATATGAAAATAGGACAATTCATTCAATCATTAATAATAATCCATAATTACACCTCACCCAAATCCCACTATATGTTATAAACTCATGTTCTTATAAAACCAAATTAAAAATTAATAATGAAATACTTATCAATGATAATCCAATTGTTTTTCACATTAGATACATATATTCTTCAAAGGACAGCACCCCCAAAGCCAATCTTCTCTATATATGTTATATTCATTTTATAATTTATCTCCCATTTGATCATTCCACAATGAAATATGTGATGGGATATCTCTACATGTATTTAACATACTTAATATCTTTAATACAACCCTTAAGTGACACTACCATTAATTATGTGGATCATATTATCTTTCTCAAGGATTAGTTTCCACCAGTATAACTCATATTTTAATTACCCATTTTAGTTAGTCAGGATGGAATAAGGATTCATTTGATCTCAAAAAATTGAAATATATCCCACATAGTTCCATAGTTGATGAAGGAATAACATTAATTTATATATATTAATTCATTCAATATAAAGAATTTTAAATAATTTTAATGTCTTCCTAGTCCATAAAAACTATTCTAAAAATATTCTAGTATCAAATTTTTTAAGCTAACACATTTTTGTAGATTGATCCTCCAAGATAATTCTGTTTTCAATGTAGTTAGCATTGGTTTCAAAGATAGAATGGATGATGTGGCATATAGTTAGGTCCTCATCCTTCATAATATTTTTTATTGCATCTTCATATTTGTTATTGGGTTCACTCACTATGTTGGTAGAAAAACTTCCTTAAGTTATGACACATAAAATGTTGGCATAGTAAACATTTCATGATGTTTTTAAATATTTAAATTCAGAAAAAATAGAGGATCAAAATACTAGGAATGTTTTTTGGGTTCATTGTCTTATATTTAATGTTAAGTTGATATTGAATGAATAATTAAATCTAATGCTGTAGAACATATTGAATTGGAGACAATAAAATCTCAAGTGTTCTCTTTATGCTATATTGAGGATAAGAGAATCTTGATAAGTTTATGGATTCTATGTTATGGAGTAAAAGTTCCATAAAATTAATGAGAATGAATATATATTGAAGGGATGATGACCAGATTCTTGGAAACATTGGCTCTACAAAACTTTAAGGTATGTATACATGCAACATTGGCCATGTGACATAGCCTTAAACTCTGATGTACACAATATTGGATCCCATTCTCAGTATTTTAATTTCACATATAATGAACATTGATAATTTTGAAACAAGTATAACACAACAAAAGATTTATAAAAACTTATGAGTTTTCAATTTGTTATTCCAAAATATCAATTTATTCTTCTACAACACCTTTTCCTTGATTAAAACCACAAAAATTACCATCGGTTTAATTCCATTTTAAAATAATAGCTTCAATGAATATTTTTTTTATTTTTTCAATTTTTTAAAAAATATAATAAATTATAAAAAAAATAATTACTAATTTCAGAATAAAAACACAGATATATAAGATAAAAAACACCTTAAAAGTAATGATATATCTATGAAAATTCATAATATGTAATGTAAATTAATCAGAAAATTCCCAATAAGTGTTTTCATAATCCTTAATTTTTTTTGTTTTGAGAATTATCACTAAGTGAATGCCTCCTATAATTTATCCCTTTTAGATTAATTTATTTTTTATCTCTATAAATAATAAAAGTTTCATAATATTTCAATTATTAAATTTTTTACCTTTTGATCTTTTAGAATTTAAACTGGTCATGTATATCAAATAATCTATACCAATATCATTTTATAATGTATAAATATAAAAATATTATTAATTTAAATGAGTGAGGAATAAATAAAATTTTCACAATTTTCATGTACTTTTACCATGGAACTTAAATATTTTTTTGTATCATCATCAATGGAGGTGGTATTATTTTTCAAAATAATAATTTTTAAAAATTAAAATGTTTTTTTTATTTTTGAGTACGTGTTTTCCATATTTTATATTATTTTTATTTTTTTAATAAAACCCATCAGTTACATTTTATTGAAAATCAACAAAAATTAAATATCAATTTTTATAATTATATTGGATTTATTTTTTCCATGTACGAAATAATTTGAATTTAAGAAGTGAGAGATTTAGGGAAAATGGTTCCTATAACTGTTATTTTATATAAATATAAAAAATTATTAATAATTATTATAACTATAAATATAATGCGAAGAGATAAAAAAATAATATTCACAAAGGTATTTTACCCTTTCATTATTTGTTTCTAACAAGATAAACTCTTTAGTAGGAACCAAAAAAGAACTGATGCATTAAAGTAAGGATAATTCAAGACCATGAACATAAGAATGTAAATATCCAATAGAAGACCCACCCATTTAAAATAAAATAAAATAACTAAATGGGTGATCCATTAATAGTGTAGGAAAAATATTTACCAATATTTCAACATGGCCCCTATATTTAGAAGCACTCATTCACATGCTTGATTTTTTAAACATGATAAATTTATATAATTATCTAATCATCCTACTTGAGAATAAATTTTCAAGACCATATTTTATTGTATTTTAGAATTGAATAATTATACATAACACACAATTTTAAATTGTTCATAGTTATTGTTTATATACAATTCATTTTCTTAATGATTTGTTTTCTTTTGTTAAATTTATAAATAATTGATTATTTTTTTTAAAAACTCTTAATGATTATGAATTTTAAGGCTATTTTCCATTATGAAATAATGAACATGATGGGTTTTTATGTTCATTAAAATGACAAAATGGTGTGGAAGAAATCCAAAAATATAGGATCTATAAATTTTAAATGATGAAAAAAATGGTAAACATATATAGATCTTTATCCAGGCCTCTTTTATACAATATAAAATTTGATGAAGCCCCGTAATTTGAAATCAAATGAATCATAAGACCCAAGGTTTCCTCTAAACTATGAAATATCTAAACACCTTGTTAGATCCTTCTTCAGCTTAAATAACATTCTAAAAATCATTAGGTATATAAAATAAATCATATACCATGATGTAGTGAGAGTCACAATGCCATAATTTGTATTGGGTGGTGGTCTTAATGTCATGATGTAACATCCTTATTGAAATGAAATGGGATATCATTCGAACAAATTTCCAAATATGGTTACCATGTTGAATTATATTTTTCCACATGGTTTGATTATGGGTTTATTTATAGTATGTTAAAAGGATTTTTAACATTCCACTTATTTAATGAGGTGGTTATTATATATAAGGCCCCAGCCATAAACATTACTTAATATTGAATTAAATGAATAATTCACATTGAGGATCTTTTCAGGTTTATAGTTTTAGAGAATTAGGACATAACTATTACATCTCAAAAGATTACAAAGTAGACACTTTTACTAAGTTTCCATAAAAAAACTCTTCAAAGAATAATGTCTAGTTCCATGTTTTAGATAGCATGTCTTTCCTTGATCCCATCCTTGACCCTATTCATCTTTAAGTCCTGTGTAAAAAATTTCAAAAACATGGGATGAGCATAAAAAGCACAGTAAGGGATATAAAAATATGGAAAGAAAAAATGAGTACATGTATACATAAGAATCAATGAAATCATACTTTACTCATAAAACATAAGCACTTTAACATACCTCATCTAATCATGAATAAAACATAGAAATCATAAGGCATAAAGGTAACTTGAGGAAATCATAACATTCTTACGTAGGGAGTAACCCTCTTGGTTACGTTTGGAATACCCATCATAGAATATTCCCTAAATATCTTCGGTGAAACCTTAACGTTTAACCCCTTCGCGTTACACAATGCATTGGAGAGCTATATCGGGCTCAACCACCCTTAGTTTATCACGGAACCACTCGTTTTCATAACAATGCCCAAGAACCATAACATAAACATATCACATAAAACATGCATAAAGGAAACATAACATTTCCACATTTCAATCACAATATAACATTTTAGGATATTGAAATAATGAATCCATTAAAAAAACCATTTTCAAATCCTTTTAAAACATTTAATAAAGAGATTTTTGAATCAAAGTGTCTCATACCACCTTGAATATTTTAACATTTTAAACCATTAATATCCATATAAATAAATACTTAAAACCATTTTTAAAACATGGATATTAATAAGAACAAATCATTAAAACATTTAAAGTGATATTTTGGTTAAAGGGTTTTTACTAAAATTAGAGACACTTGAATACAATAATTGAGGAATAACATTTAATCATAACTTTATTATATCATGAGAATAAATGGATTCATGATATAATTTTCCAAAGTACAGTATATACACTATATAAGAGTGAATTGGTTCATAACAACAATGAAGTCTCAATAGAAATGTAAAATGTGATGAAATCCCTTATAAAGAAGGTATCCTTAAATTAAGGATAAATAAATCTCAAAATTTTGTGTGACAAATATAAATACACCCAATATAAGTGGATATTAAGTGTAAAACAATAAAATTTCATTCACATATATTCAAAGGATTACATATTCAATTACAACATGTTGAACCCAAAGAAATCGAAATTGGGTTTAAAAGTTCCCTTGGTAAAATTCGACAGCCTAACGACGTCACTTAAAAATTCAGAAAATGAGTTGAGGAGATATAAAAAGGGCATCCAATCACTTGGAAATAAAATTTACATCAATAAGGATATAGAAGAACATATCCCAACATAATAGTATGTGAATTATAAGACATAACAAAATAAGTCTTTTAAAAAGAGGAGGGTGAAATGTTCCCTTACCGACTTGGGTAACTTTCAAAACGTACACCCATTGAATAAGAGTCATACAATTAATATGTAAACACCCATAAATGTAATTATATTACTAAATTTTAATAATAATGGGCAGTACATACACCATACAAATGAAATGGTGGAAAATGTATGATAAATCTCAAGGGAATAAAAGTGAGATGAAAAATCCCTTACGAAAACTCGACAGCCTAACGATGCCACTTAAAACTTCCAAAAATGGATTGATGAGATCAAATATGGTCTCTCATCATATTAAAATAAAATTTAAAGCAATAGGAATATAAAATAACATCCCCCATCATAACAAATAGGAGCTTAAAAGAAGTTACATAAAGGAGAGTACTTAAAAATAAAGAGAGAGGTATGATGCCTTACCTCGTGTCCGACATGACATGATCGTTAATTAATCACCTGAATAATTAAATTTGGTCAATTTATAATTTCTTAAGGACCTAATTTAAAGATTATTATTCTGTTAATATCACATATTATAATGTTATTATAATTGGTTAATAAAGTGAGTTCATATCAGACGTTTTTGTCGTTGTTCGGTACATGAGTAAAAATCGAACTTGTTGGAAAAGAATTTCCATGTACTTATAGGTACATCATATCCAGAATAGTATTGATGTTTTAAATATCATATATATCCTGTATATATTCATTTTATACTATTCCATAGAATTTGGAGATAAAAAATTAAAAGCACCGTTCATGGAGACGGTAGGCCGTACGTACGCATGAACGCTACTTTCATTTTTTTGTCATATTAATTGAATTAAAACAAAATGAGAGATATATATTATAATTCCAGAATTATATCCTTAATTTATATGTAATATATTAAATATATATCCATTATGTATATGTACTTATAATAGTACATAACATTTGGAGATAAGAAATGAAATGTACCGTTCATGGAGATGGTAAGCCGTACGTACGCATGAACGCTACATTCATTTCTTTTTTTTTTGTATTTAATGGAATTAAATAATAATGATATAAAGGTATATTATAATTCCAGAAGTATATATTATGTAATACCATTACTTCCATCCTTTATACATCCCACATATGGCATTAATGAATCAAATCACTTTGACGGGGCGGTAGTCCGCACTTCCTAAAATGAAGATATCACATTTACCCATAATGGAAACCATAAAGGTATGCCATAAATGAAAAATACATAAACTTAAGGAAAACAGAAACATATTATATATCATATATAAATATAGTGACATCTAAATGACCACCTTTAAATGTGGTAAAAGAATATTGAACAATCATCGTTTTATGAGGCAATAATTCACCATCAACAGAAATAGTATGTTTTTTAACCATTAGACGAAGGTGTGTATAAGTGTAGCTCGAATAATTTACATAAAAACATTATAGTATATTTAAGATACTGGTTTTGTTACAAAAAAAAGAATAAAAATAGTTTAGAGGGTTGGAGAAGCAAAATAAAACATAAGAACACAAGAGAGGACACTACCTTTAAATCCGGTAACTCTCTTTGATTTGAGCTCAAAGGCTTCCTTAGAGAGGATTCTGCCCAAATTGAGGCTTCAATGATGAAGATATGGATGTGTAGAGATGAAATGGGAAGGGGATGGCCCAGCCAAAGGCTTGAGAGGTGGGGGTAAGGTGGTAGAGGTGGGGGCCTTTTATAGGAGGAGAGGAGGGGCACTCTTGGAAAGTTATAAAATATTACTTTATTATATAATGATTTTCGGATTTAAAAGGTCCCAAAAGGATATATTTCTAGTATAAGGGGAAAAGGTTTTTAAATCCACCCATCCAATAGGTTCGTGACATGTTTAGTTCTTATATTTTACATTATCTTTTCATTTTATTTAAATCATTAAATAATGAGGTAATCGCTGCATCATCATGGTGTCATAAATAATTTAATTTATTTAGAGTCTAAAAATTAAAAAAATATAATGATGTAGGAAATATTGTTATATTTCTAATGAATATTTATAGTAAAAAATATAACATGTATAACCCCATGTAAAAATTGTTTTAGAAAAACAACACATGTTTGTGACATTTTAATTATAACTTTAAATAAAAATTTATTTATGTCATTTTCCTACCAAAGTGGCTCCATGGGGTCCCCAAGTTGACCCATGGATTGTCTTGGTCTTCCATGACACATCAAATGAGGGTAGGAAATTTTCCTAGGTCATTTCATATTATTAAAACATTATTTTTACATTAAATTACACTAATTACCTTTAATCGCGATTAATAAAAATTAAAAATTATTATTCACCAAAAATTATTTTAATCTCATTGAACCACATTTTACTTCTTAATGAAAACCATGTATGTTGGATTTTTGAAAATAAAATCACAGAAGTGGCAAAGTTTCATTTAAACGAAAAATCAGTTTCTTTAACTACCACTTAGTGGTTTCACTATTCATCAAAAAATTGAAGTTTTTCATAAAAATACCAAAAATTCACCCTAAGCTATATTTGATATTCGAAATTCAAAAATGATGTATATTTTAAAAAATTCAAAAAATATAAGTTTCATTAATTAATTTAATAATTAATCCCCACTGTCAAAACAAATAGCGTGTTTTTAAGAAACAATATCTATTAAAAGATTGACATTAGTTTAAGCCCAATTTCAAAGTGAAATAAATTCCAATGACCACTATTGGATTAAATGGTAAAAATATATTATAATTGCACTTTAAAACCAATTCAAAAGATAACCTAATAATATAAATAAATTACATTAAAATGATGTTTTGAATTAAAATACATCATTTTTCACTATTTATTAAAAAATGAACTTTATCGGAAAAATACCAAAAATTCACACAATGTAAATTTTGATGTCCCGATTCTAAAGAATAATTTTATTTGGTCCATTATAACATATGAAAATGTCAAAATGTTTATTTAAAAAATGTTCGCCATCAAAGGTGGTTAATCGACCTTTTAATGAATATTAGAATATTTACGCTTAAAATTGGATTCATTCACATTTTATGCCTCTAAAATTTATTGGATAAAAGTAAAAATATTTGACAAATATATATAATCATTTTGTAGTTAGTTACGTTCACTCCCTCCATTACAACGGCTAGGCATTAACTACCATTTAAAATAATATTATATTATTATTAGAGTGCAATGCAAGATTCCCAAGAAACTCATTGTTGCATACTGGTTACGCCATCAAGCATAGCATACCCTTTAAAGTAATATTAATATTTTATTCACAAATATGGATAAATATGAAAATGTAATATTCCTTATTTACGTGGGGTGTTACATTAAAAGTGTTACAATAGGGAATATATAAAATTTGACTATTACATAGATTACGAAACATTATAATCCAACTGGATCCTTTATTCAAAGATGGAGATATATTTAAGGTAGTTCATAGACCACATTCAAGGAAATAATTAATTATTCATGACGCTAAAGATTTTTATAATGTCTTTTCTTCATTAACCTTTATAGAGAAGGTTATAACACACATTTGAAAGAGAATAAGTCCAACTAAAGTGTTCAATGATTCTAGAAGATGATAGAGATTTTTGGGTGTAGTAACCCATTGGTTTCTATTAAGGTAACTCAATCAATCTCAATATTTTAATGGAAAATTTATATATTATTCGGTAAAACTATTTTATGGTTATTCATTTCATCTTAAAGATTCCTCTCTATATTGATATTTGATATGATTTTTGTGTTTTACTCAACTTATTATTGGTATAACTATGTCATATAAAACCCTATTGTGGTATTAGAGAACGTTCCAATAAATAGTCAATAAGATAATCATTAAAAAAATAATTGTTTTTGGAATTTTAAAAAACCATTATTTGAGTTATAAAACTATTCAATGGTATAAAATAATTTTTCAAGAAAAAACTATTTTTTTATAAAATCATTTCATGGTTTATTGATTTTTTAAGAAAAATTTAGTGTGATTGAAAAACCATTGTTTTTTATTATAAAAAAATGATTCATTTTTGCATTTTTATACCATGGATACCTGACCAAATGGTCATGGTTTAATGAAATTTTATTTTTGTGAGAGTTTAGAATATATCTAAAGTTTTATTGATTGAATTTATAATGGTATCAATTAGTTATATATCATCTTAAATAATCAATTTTTTTTATATAAGAAATCACTATTTATATATTTAGGTATATAAATTGTCTATATATTGAATGATGTATGACTTAGTTTATATTTCTTACACTACATTATATAGTTTTAATTCCATTCATATAAGAGTTAAGTTCTTGGTTTGACATAAAAGATTTAGTTTTAATTCAACCAAGAATCTGGTTTTTTTATTTTGATTAGGAATTTAATAAAAATGGTTGGTTATGATTTAAAGATATTAGGTACAAGAGTTGTATTGGAATTAAGGTGTATATTTAGAATTGATTCATGGATAATTGGTATTATCTTCTAAATTATCACTGGCCTGCGTCCTTAGTATCTAGTTATGATAAGTATGGAATAAATACCATTTCGACCATTATTTATCTTTTATGGATTTTTGTTTTATATGATTCTAATTCTTTACATGAAAGGGTGTCAGGTGACTTATTCATGATATGAATTTGTATTTCTATAAATATAAGTAGATTTTATTTTTGTTCAAGTAAAAAAAACATGAGTTTCATATTGTAACATCCTTACCCAACTAGAAACCATTGATATGTTCAGAATTCCACTATCCTAAAGTGAATCCCTCAAAAACAAGAGGTTAGAAATAATGGAATAGGGTATGAAAATATCAATGGGGGATAGTTTACCCGTAAAATAATACATAGCCTATAATATAATTATTGAAAAAAATTAGATATATAATTAGTGAGAAATATAAAACAGCATTCCAATAACATAACATAAAAAGAAAACAATGATAAAATTTCCAATAATATCTATAGATAATTTTATTAGACTAAAAGACCCATAATTAAAGAAAATATTCTTAATATGTAACTACCATAATATCCATATGATTAGTAACTCCATGAACTTATATTGAACACAAAAAACCAAAATATCAAGATTTCTCACTAGTGAAGTATGGGGTTTTATCATTACCTACATCACATTGAACAGTTTTTAAATATGTACCAAAATGTACATGAAAGGGGTGAGTATAGAAACAGAGTTGGAAAGCATCCGATGACATCCCACACACACCCCATAAACAAAAAAATTTATCTCAAAATTTATATGAGATAAGAGATAATCATGATACATTTAAATAAGAATAATATAAAACATATAAATTACTCAAAAAAATATCCACTCTTTTTAACCCGTTTTTTATAAATAAATTCATTCCAAAAATAAAACACCCATTTGATGAAGTAATTCATCCATGTAATACACAAACTCCTCCCTTATAGGATCCATTTCACAATCCTAGTGCATCAATCAAGTAAGTTAGACTAACAAAAGGACCCCAACTCAAGAGTAGAAACATGCCACATTAGACCCATGTTTTTACATTGTAGTACAATACATGTGCCCCAATTTACACTCCAGTACCCAAGTATGAACCGTCAAAGCATCTTCTATATGAATCATGAACCCAAACCAACTCATACTAACTCTAAAACAAATCAATGGTTAAACCATTCCAAAAAAATAAATTTTAATCCAAATACTAACTTATGTAATTTATCAAATTCCATTTAGTCATTACACACAAGATTTTATCAAAAAACCTATTTTACACTAATGGAGAACCAAATAAATGTTTATCAAACAGAAGTAAGATAAAATGAACAAAAAATTATACTTTTAACAGAATGAAAATTCTAATTATTAATATATTTAGAGTAAAGACAAGCTACAAAACATAAATAAGAAAGTTGAGACAAAATATAATGACACCAATGTAGATCTAGAATCATACAACCATCTTATGATGGTTTACAAAAAAACATTCATAAAAACATTACATAGTTATGAAATTTATGAATTACAGTCCTATAATTGGTTTCTTCCCAAAGAAAAAAGATAAAAATTGATAGAAGAAGAAGATAGAAAAGCCTTACCTTTGATTCCAAGTTGTAATACTGTAAGATTAAAATGGAGAGAGAGAGAGGGAGGGAGAGAGATCTGGTGTGAAAAGAACCACTAAATTCACCCAGGGAATCCTTAAGGGTTGATATACCTAGTAAAGTGGATAAAAATAAGTATTATAGAGACAAAAAATGTTAAAATCTAATTTTTAGGGTTTTTAAGGTTGTTCATAGTTTAGATTCAGGTTTTTGGAAACCATATAAAAACTATGCGGCTTATGATTTCAATAACCTAAGGTTATTGTCATAAACCAACTAGGGAGATCCAGACCTAGAACTTGAGACGAACTGTTAAAAAACCCAAAGGAAATTCCATGTCCCCATGGCCTAGACACTAGTGCATGGGCACTGAGGATACACTATTGGTAACAGTTTTTCCCCATAATTAATGAGGGACCTATAGTATAATTATTATAAAAAATATGATATGGTACACCCATAATTTAAAATTCCATGAAAAATAAAATAGGAAATTTTAAATAAAATGGATTCCTGACAATGAAAAACTCAAATAAATTACTATCCAACTTAAATACCAATAAAAAATAAATACTAAATGAATACAAAAAAACTGAAGTAGGGTCTCAAAATAAAATAAATTATTAATTGGCCATTACAAACATGATAAAAATTAATAATGAAGAATGAAAATACCATGTTGGTTTTATGAACATGACCTAAGATCACTATTTGACATCACCACAAAAAATCACTCCATGAGGGACCAACGAGATGAATCCCATAATGAAAATTTTATTTTGGATGTGAACATAAACATGTAAAATAAACCTAGTTTATAAACATCGAGTGCTATAAGTGGGATGTGGGAAAAGTCACTCTTGGTTCCCACTAAGAAACGAGTCCATTCATTCACTTTAAATAAACATTCCATAAAGGCTAGTTTGACATATAATATTTCAATGCAACGTTTTAAATTTTTATCAAAAAATTAACTCATAAAAATTTATTATTATTTTTAAACTCTAAGTGTGATTTAATAAAAATATTTTTTTTTGAAAAATCATTTGAAACCCACTTCCCAAATCCTTTTTCAAATCACTTTATGAAACACCATGAAAAATAACCCAAAATTAATTAAAGAATGAATTGTATAAATTATAAAATATGAATTATAAGATATGGAAGTAATAATATAAGTAAGTAAAGCATCAATAGTAGTTATAAAACAATGTAAAACATTATAATTAACACAAGGGAATAGAATAAATTATATCAAACCATAAAATAGACTAATAAATATTACACATATCATGATATAATAAAAAATTAAAATATGGAAGAAATGTAATCAATGGATAATAGTAAGGGATTTCAAGTAAAGTATTACTAATTATTAGAAACTCTTAAGGTAATATTGAGACTATTCAAGATGTACTTGTGTGGAACCATATTATGGCCTATTAATAAATTATATAACATATAACCTCCTTTTTTTCTCTAAAAAAACCTCAATGAGTGACATTACCCATAGTAAGAACCTATCATATACCACTGTATATCAGTCAGTAAGTGAACATGACTACCATGAAAACTATATCTCAATCTCCCACTTAGACAAATAAGGTTTCCATAATGTTAGTTACTCGATTTGGTGTAACATTTATCATATATCAATCACATAATAATGACACATCTCATAGTAAATCATAAAAATATCATTCTTTATCCCACCTCCATACACAATTTTCCTAAAATCCCCATTCTTAATTTACATAAACATGAAAAATTAATAATATTAAATTAATAATAATTATAAGATCATATATAAAATGATTTTATGGGACTTAAAAAAGGTTTTTTATTAATTTAATAAAATATTTGATACAAGGTTCCAAAAAATACTTGAGATTTAAACTGATAATAAAACAGTGTCAAATCCATTTTCTCAAACTGTTTTAAAACCAAATGTCATTTGAAATCCTATTTAATGTAAAGATAAACATAAACATTAATCCATCATATCTAACATATAATATATTAATAAGTAAACATCTTTGAACGTAATAGATAATAATATTTACATAATTCACTTGGGAACACCATAAGAACATTCCAAAGAAACTCTTAAAATTCGATTAATTATGGAATTATAATAAAACAACACCTAAAACCCATAAAAAATACCAGATAGAATTATTATATGGTTTTAAAATACAATTTTTATTAGTGACCATTATTGAAGAGTATGAAATGGAATTTTCGTAAACACATAATAAGTATAACTTCTAGTTACATTGCCATAAGAGAAATGATTCACAAAAACCTATAATTATTCAAAAGTATAAAATCATAATCTTTAAAAAAATATAATAGTCTATTAGGTATAAAAATAAAATAAAATTTAATTAATATGTATTTAATAATCACAAGAATAATATGATTTATTATGAAATGGAAATTTCATGGAAACACCTACCTCAATCAATCATGGATGGTGAAAAATCCTCAAACAGGGTGAGGTGAGACAAAATATTAAATCCAAACCTCCCTAGACACCATAAAATATAAGATCTTTTCTAACCATCAATAAATGCTTAAAAAAATGATCCCATGGTTATGTGAATAATATAAAATAAGAAGGGTATTATAGGAATAAAAAAGAAGAAAAAATGAGGATCTAACTATAAATAATCTACTCAAAATCATGAATAGAGGTCGATAAATGAAGGATAAGGATAAGGGAGTTTCATGAATGGCTCCCATAGAGATATTTAAATTGAAAGGGAAATAAATAAACCCAAAATGGTTTTTAATTTTATAGGTAAAATTCATATTTTTATAAAATTAAGAAAATAGGTTGGATAACTAACTTGTCCATGTGATTTACCAGACCATATACTAACCACATGACCCTCACTAGATATGATAGGAAGGTTACTCAAGGAATAGATCCATGGTTTAACTAACTAAGAACCAACTTGGCATAAGGTATTCACACACAGTTTCACCTAGCTGTGTAAAATTATGTCACACATTATTCCTAATTTTTTTTTGAATAATATAGGGTTTGTTTTAATGTAAAAGTGATATTGAATGGTATTTACATTATTCTTCACTGGTTTTACAATAATTCACTAACCATGTGAATGGTAATATATTAATGGGGAATAAACACATGGGTTGGCCACGTGGTTTACCAGACTATGCACTAAGAATCCTGCTTTGAACACTTCATAAAATTTGAAATTTTTTTCCATTAACTCCTATAAATTCAATAATACAAAAAAAGTTAAAATATGGTATCAGAGTCTGAAAATTCTACCCATAATATCACTTTGTTCTCCTTAAAAGTCACTAATATTATATTTAATGACTTGATCATCAATACATAGAAAGTAATAAAAGATATTACAACGGAGAGGAGAACCTAATGTAACAACTATGAACCAATCTAAAATCGAGAAAATATTATTCCATTAAAAAACCTCTCTAGATATGAAATAATACCCAATATACTAAATCTATAATGAATACAAAAACATGGGTATAAGAAACTCAAAAGGAATGATCAAACTGTTGAGATCTATCATAGGACACCACATTATCTAAAGGTTCCACTATATATAGTTGATCGAATTAAATTAGAGAGTTTTATTGAAATCACCACAAAGAATAAATCCACCACCAAAGCAGGCAAGAATGTACAATAATCCCAAGAGAATATACAAAATCACAAAAAATAAAATATAAATTTCATTAAAAGAGAAAAAGACATCAAAAAATTAAAATTTAGTGACTTTGATAATTTGAATTCCAATGATTTGTTATGAATTTTCTAGGATCTTTAATTTAAATAAAAATTGGAATAGAAGTCTCAAAAAAAATATTAAATGACTGACTCATCCTAAAAAAAGTTTACCATTGGTCAAAGTAAATAATAAAAAGTTAAAATCAAAAACATCACTTATAAAATCATAATACCAAATTCTATTGAATGGTTTTTTAAAACATTCTATAATTTAATTCAAAATCAATTAAATAAATTTGAGAATCATAAATATCTCCCTGAAATTTAGTTTAGAACTTATGAAATTTATCCTTATAAATATTTAAATGACCTAAAACGTAACATTCATTTCAATTCATTTTAGAAAACATCATTATAAATTTTAAAACCCAACTTTCCCCATTTAAAACTATGTTTCCATTAGAAAATAGAAAATATGTCCTATTAAAGAATATCAAAACACCACAAAACTATAGGTAATAAACTCTAAATAATAAAAACTCACAAATAAAAGTAATCATGAAAAAAATGGAGACTAACATAGAAATATAAATAGGTTAGTGGATGTCCATGATTTGATCATATAATTTGAAAGATATTCTTCCATGCATGCAACTACTATGAGGAGCCTCTATGAACATCTTCCCAAGATCCACATGGTTTTCCAAATTGTGTGATATAACCAAGAACCTATTTTTACTCCCACATTTTCACCCCAAAACATTGAAAACATCCAAATAAACCATATAATTTCCATATAATTAAGAAAAATATCAATCTATATCTAGATGCATAGAAAATAAATAAATAGACAATTTTAAAACAAATCACGACTCATAAACTGAATAACCATGGAAATTCAGGGCCCTTAATGATAAATTGTTTGTATTCGAAGGGGTATGGAAACACTTATTAGATATAACAATAGAAATAAATAAATACTTCACAAAGATCACTATTAATAGAAATATGATGTATGGATAAACATTAATTAAAAAATGAATGTCTACCTTACACTATAGCCAATTCCATATATTACCATTGTATATATCTTCACATATGTATGAATAAGATCACTAAAGTGGAAGTGAATGTATTCCCACCTATGAATATATCAATTGGTTGAAATTTAATCAATCAAAATTCTAGTGTAATACTTCATTATTCATGGTGTTCTAACACCATAGGCATTAATGAGGTATAATAAAGAGAGATTTAGGGTAGAATGCCTCATCAAAACATTTTGTAGACTTTCATTCCCACTATCTCATGATGGTTCACATTTATAAATAACTCAATGTCAGTCCTTTTGTGGGTATATATTAAATCTTGTGTTATAACACAAGAGTTAATTTTTTAGACACATCATACATCATATACATGAATGAGACTAGTCCTAAGAATTTGATGGCCATGTAAGGTCATATTTAATGGTAACCAATGTGGAATTATTTTGTAAATGACAAATGTTATCATTTGTCTTCCCCAACTATCCAATACAACAATATGAATATTACATATTTTAAAGACCTAGAAATTTTAAGGAATGTTTTTTCTTAATTTCTTCGCAATTTTACCAGTCCCCAGTTTCTAACGGCGCTAGATTCTGAGGCCCAGTGTGCCCGGAATCAATTTCTGAAATTTTGTTTGGGTACTTTCAATAAACGTACATGCAGGTTTTTCTATATTTTTAACCGGTGCCTGGAATTGAAAACCAAGGACATCGATGAACTCGCAGTGCCGGTATTCTCTAAAGGGGACCTTTACCGCAGTTGCGTTTAATGCCGGATGAGAGTTAATATTTGGGGTTTTAGATTAAAATAAATAAAATTGTGGCATAAAATTTTATTTAATGATGGTGGTTAATTCCTACAATGGGGAGTTAGGGGTGGGGCCTACACCCACATAACCTCACACCAGAGGAATTAGTGTGGTGGGGCCCACAAGATCCCTAACATCTTCAACTCTCCCCTTTAACACCCATGAACCCCCATTAACTCCTCACCTTTCCCCTCACTTTTAATCTGTCAACCGACTAATTAATGAATGGAACTTATTAAATTAATTTAATTCTAGATTTTTTAATTTAAAAATCTTGTCAACAATTAAATAATAGGAGAGCCTATTATTTTAGTAGGTTGGTGGAACATTGAGGGGATTGGGGGAAGAACTCTTGGTGGAATATTTTTCCACAATGAAGAACACTCCACGTCTCAAAGATTGAGAAGAAAATTATTATTCTTCCACTTCTTCAACAGGGACAAGCGTGTGGGGAAATGCCCATGAGAAGTTCCATCTTCCTTCCTCTTAATCCGTGTCAAATAAGAAAACATTGCTTGCCAATAACAACACCTTCTCCTTGGACGCACCCCAACACCAACGAATCGACGCCGTTAACAATGAACGCACCTTGAATCGAGGTAGGGGATATTGTATAATTACATATATGTGATTTATACCTTTGGACATGGGAGTTTATTTCTTAGGGGATTATTTGAACCACTACTGTGGTGGGTACGAGCTAACGAACAAGTCTGGACCCACCAACAACTTTTTCGTGATGCACGAAATATTTGGCAACATATGAACAGAAGGGAAACTTTGATTTGAGTCCATCGCAGTGTAGAGTGGGACTCGAGGAGGCCGTAGGAATAGATGAAAGCTAAAACATACCACCAGAATGACTCTGGTGGCTCGCAGAACATCGCGAAGGCGCGAGTCACTGTCATGGTGGCGCCGGTGGAAGTCCACCACAACACCGGCCGTGGAGTGGATCCCGCACTGTACGGGATCCGAGAAGACAGGCGGCGCCAGCCTGGTGCCACCATTACACGAAACCGGGGGAGTCCATGCCTCCCCCCCCCCTCGCTCGGCCCGCCTGGCCAAGCAACGGCTGGCCGCGGGCCTGGACGTGCTAGCCGCGGGCCGGTCCGGGCAATGCTCTATCGGGCCAGACTCGGACCCGGTTTGGGTCAACCCTGTTCGGGCTGACCCAGGGTGGGTTGGGCTGGGTCGGACCAGGCCCATACCCCCCTTTTCGGACCATTTTCGCTAAAATTGCCCATAACATGAGCTACAGAGCTTCGATCAACGCATCGTCAGTTGTGTAGGATTTCTGGGATCAAGAAAGTAGTTTCAGTATAACACACTAAAGGTTTGGGCGAAGTTTGGGTATGACAGGGTTGGTTCGAAACTGAAACCAACCGGGCCCTCAGAGCGGAAACGTTTATATCTTAAGGACCGGACGCCCGATTTACGTGCCATCAATTACATTGGATTCCATTTGTTGAGATGGTTTTTTAGAAAACTAAACATGGGATTCGGATGAGATTGGAGTATGGTCGGGTTGGTTTTAACTTAAATTTAACCGGGCCCCTGGAATGGAAAAGCCAATATATCATAGACCGAGCGTCCGATTGACGCGCCATCTATTACGTTGACACCCCTATGACGATTCCATCCTTTAAAATACTTCCACCTACGATTTCATGACACTTGGAGTACCGACCAGTAGCACATGGAGCAGATCCTTCTGGAGACGAGTATACAGAGTGCAAAGACCAAGTAGCTGTAGACCTGACGACTGCTTGACCGATTCGACTCGGAGTGATTCGACTAGCCCAGGGGAAGGGGCGCAAAATTTGGAAGAAGACCCATGGCGGACGGAGCGCCTGGTGTGGCAGTAGACCCATGGTACTCAGCAAGAGGAGTACCTCAGACGAATATTAGGGGGAGCACCCGGTTTGGTGGAAGACCCACAGCGGATGGAGCGCCCGACTTGGAAGCAGACCAGCGGTACTCGATAGGAGGAGTAACTCAGCAGTCTACGGTTCGTGAGTAGTGCCTCGGAGTCACGACAGGGCCACTGTACTCGATATAGGAGGAGTTCTCTAGAAGTTGTGGTTTCGATAATGAATATCCTGGTTTGAGCTGAGTCAATGACCTTTGTGTTTTCCACATGATTGAGATGGGTTACTTGATAACTTAGGTATATATTTGAGAATATACCTAAGTAAAGGTTATCTATTGAGGTCTTTCTTGGTGGTTTATTCTTGTTGGATTTAGTGAGACCTTGAGGGTCTCAGGGTCTCTACTAAGTATCGTTATACTCACCCCGACATGGGCTATGCCCGCACCTCGTTGTGTTGGATGCAGACGATGGATATCGTTGACCGAGGAAGAGTGTATGAGGACTGGATCGTACCTGGAGGTGGACACTCGGCGTGGCGACACATGAAGAATACCGATATATGTGAAGTGATGATGAGGACATATCTACCTACCCTTGAGGTAGGAACCTAGATGATGATCTATGAGATGCTTCACCATTCTGTTGTTTGTCTTTTTAGTTGTACTTTATTTCAATTGTAGTTGTATCTTTCTGTTGGGATTGTATTTCCTGCCCCTTTGTACTTTCAGCACACTTTTTATACTGCTTTACTTAGTGTTTTCTTCCTCTTGTTCTCTGGTTGTGTGTGTTTACATTTTATAAAGCAAATGCCTTCCCAGTTCTAGGGAATTACGCCTTTGGTGCTAGTCTCCAGCCCCTGGCCTACGGAAGGCGGGCATGGGGTAGTCAGGATGCAGGACCCGGGGGACAGGTTGTGAAAAATTGGTATCAGAGGATGTCTGTTCTATCGTAGAACTTAGGAATTTGACATTTTCATTCTTTGATGCAATAGTGTTAAGTGTACTTAGTGTTGTTTTTAGTTCAGGGAGTTCAGCGTTGGTGCGAGCAGCAAACGTATCCATACACCGGGACCCTGACTTCTGATTTCAAACTTAGTGCATGAAAACCCTAATTACGGGTGTGTTTTCAAAAGTTTCCTTTAAGTCATCTCAAACCATGTCAACTCACTAGGTATAGTCTTTTGACCGTGTTACATCTGTCTCTTTCAGGATGCCTCCCCATGGACAACCAGTTAGAGCCCCGAGAGCTGTACGTATAGAAAACCCACCGAGCGATGAGGCCTCAGTACAGGGTCCTCTTCCATTGGAGGCACTAGCGGTACTACTACCCGTTGGGACACCGATTCCACCAACCCCAGCAGTAGATAATGGATGCCGCTTGAGCATGTTGCATGGGTTCCAACACCAGAGGCCACCTAGGTTCCAAAGAGAGATGGACCTGCAGGAAGCTTTGGATTGGTTGGAGGATGTGGCAAGAGTCTTCAGACTGGTAGGGACACCGACAAACTTTTTGGCGATCCTTGCTGCCAACCTCCTTCAGGGAGCAGCAGGCTGATGGTGGAGCCTGATGCTCCAGCTGCATGATGAGGCCTCACTTCTATGGGCAGACTTCAAGAGTCTTTTCCGGGTGGAGTTTGTACCAGCCACCCATCGAGCGGTGCGTATATAGGAGCTATTGCATCTATAGCAGGGTAACATGATAGTAGCACAATACTCAGCGATGTTCATAGACCTCTTGTTCTACTCTACATATATGGTTTGGGACACGTTATTTAGGACCCGAACATTCGAGCGAGGGCTCATGTGAGATATTAGAGCTTCAGCTGTTTCTCACAACATCCTGTCGCAGACAGGGGTGTTGGAGCGGGCCCTCCTAGTGGAGAGTTTTATTACTGAGCGATCTCTAGCAGTGGAACCCACCACTAGTCGACATGTAGCAGAGTCTTATGAAGTTGGCATTAGACAGATGATGCAACGGTCCAAGAGGACCATACCTATAGGTGATCGACCGCACATATCAGGATTGGTAGTGAGGGGCACCCAGGGTGGAGACAAAGCCATGCATACCAAGAATGGAAAGTCTTACTCCTACAATGGGCTTGGTCACATGGAACGTGACTGTCCGACCTTCCATTCAGATGATCAACAGATAGATGAAGGACCTCCCAGGAATAGGCAGAGGTTCGATCGAGGTGGACTAGAAGGATCAGGAGACCGAGTTAGAAGAGATGGCTATGCAGCTGGTGGTGGACAACGCTTCGAGGAGCTTCCACCACCACCACCAATAGGTACACCCCGACCAAAGGGAACAAGTGGATAAGGGAGAGAATAGCTTCAGGCAGCTGAAGCATACAACTATGGAGCTCCAGAAGCAGGTGGACAGGAGTGGGAATAGTTCCAGGCATAGAGGCCTTTGTTCGTGGTGCTTCAAGTTTCCTTGATGTTGTTTTTTGTGGTTGTTTTGTGTCTTTTTAATTTGGATGAAGCAGTAAAATACACTTGTCTTTATGAAATTTTCTTTCCTTCTTTTTGTGTGGTTAATACTAAGAGGTTCTGGTTAGAACTATTGACTTGACCCTCACTTTAAAGATCTCTACTAGAGGAAACCTAGTGACCACACACTGATGCTGACAGTGTGACTCAACCCTTGGAGGCGAGAGTAACAGTTGGATCTATTGGTAGTAGCATCGAGGCCTTATGACATCATACGTGACACAAATTATTATCATTCATGTCAGGATTGACTATATTAAGAAAATGATATGGTTCATCTAGGGTATGAGACTAGATTTACCTTTTCGAAAAACGAGAAATCTTAGCAGATCTTTTAGAAAGTAGGCGAAGAAGGGTGAAAACGAGTTCTTACAATTGGCTAGTCTAACCCATTGTTCGTTGAGAAAACGATTTATGGTTCACTCCAATCTCATTAGTCTCAGGTGTGTCTTCTTTCACAAGTACCAGATACTGAGACAACGATGATGGATTGAGTTCCTCCGGAACTATGATTTTGAGATAGTCTATAATACTGGGAAGAGGAATGCTATTGCAGATTCTCTCAGTAGGAGTTCAGGAATTCAGCTGCTAGGAGAGGCGATAGAGTAGCTGGCTGCATTGCTGATATCCTTTGTATATTGCGATAGAGAAACCTATCTGCTCTCACTCCTCCAATTCTTCGGCAAAGTAGGCGAGGTGGCTTACCACCTGAACCTTCCACCTTAGTTGCACCGGGTGCATGACATCTTCCATGTATCTCAGCTGATGAGATACGTGCATGATCCTTCCCACATCATCGACCATGGGGAGATAGACATCGATGAAGGAGAGACTTTCAAGGAGGTTCCAGTGGAGATTGATCATCGACAAGAGATAGTCCTATGTGGACGATCGATTCCTCTAGTGATCATTTACTGGCAGCACAAGAACCTCCAGAAGAGCATATGGGAGTATGAGGCTAAAAATTTGTGCACAGAACCCAACTTAATTTCCATAGTGTGTGTTGTAGCTTTATAGGGATGTAAAGTCCTGAGGTGGGGGTAATGTAAAAACCTAGAAATTTCATGGAATTTTTTTTAATTTCTTTAGAATTTTACAAGTCTGTAGTTTCTGACAGCACCAGAATCTGAGGCCAGGTGTTACCAGAATCAATTTTTGATGTTTTGTTCGGGTACGATCAGTAAACGTACATGTGGGGTTTTCTTTCTTTTGAACCGGTGCTTGGAATTGAAAACAAAGGACACCGATGAACTCATAGCACCAGTATTCATTTAAGGGTAACATTACCATAATTGTGTTTTATGTGGGATAAGCATTAAATTTTGGGGTTTTAGATTAAAATAAATAAAATTGTGGTACACAATTTTATTTAAAGATGGTGGTTAATTACTAAAATGGGGAGTTAGTGGTGGGTCCCACACCCACATAACATTCCATGAGAGGAATTAGTGTGGTGGGGCCCACACGAGCCCTAAACTCTTCAAATATCCCCTTTAACACCCATGAACCCCCATTAACTCCTCACCTTTCCCCTCACATTTAATATGCAAACCCACTAAATAATGAATGGAACTTATTAAATTATTTTAATTCTAGATTTTGAATTTTAAAAATCTTGTCAACAATTAAATAATAGGAGAGCCTATTAATTTTTTTGGTTGGTTGAACTTTGAGAGGATTGGGGGAAGAACTCTTGGTGGAATATTTTTCCACGACGAAGAACACTCCACGTCTCAAAGAACGAGAAGAAACTTCTTCTTCTTCCACTTCTTCAACGGGACAAGAATGCTAGGTGACGCCCCTGAGAAGAACAATCTTCATTCCTCTTCCTTCATGTCAAAGAAGAAGACGCCACTCACCAACAATGATGCCTTCTCCTCGGACGCACCCTGATTCCAACAAATCAACACCGTCAACAATGAACGCACCCTGAATCGAGGTAGGGGGATATTGTATAATTACATATATGTAATTTATACCTTTGAAAAAGGGAGTTTATTTGTTGGGTTATTATTTGAACCACTAACATGGTGGGTATGGGTTAACAAACAAGTCCGGACCCACCGCCATCTTGTTTGTGATGCGCGGAATATTTGGCCATAGTTGAACGGAAGGACAACGTTGATTTGAGGTTGTCGCAGTGTAGAGTGGGACACTAGGAGGCTGTAGGCGTAGACATGAGCTAAAAAAGACCACCAGAATGACTCAGGTGGCCCACTGAACATCACTGCAGCACAGGTCGCTGGCGACCAGAGGTGGCGGCATGGAGTGGATCCCGCGCTGCGCGGGATCCAGGAAGACAGGGGGCGCCAGCCTGGTGCTGTCATTACCTGAAACTGGGGGAGGTCATGCCTCCCCCCCGCTTGGCCTACCTGGAAGAGCAGCGGCCAGCCGCGGGCCGGGCTGTGCCCTTTCGGGCCGGACCTAGACCCGGGTTGGGTCGCCCAGTTCAGGCTGACCCTGGGTGGGTTGGGCCGGGTCGGACCAGGCCCATACCCCCCCTCTTCGGACGATTATTGGTTAAATTTACCATAACTTGAGCTATGAAACCTTCGATTGAATAACCTTCAGTTGCGTAGGATTCCTAGGATCGATATGGTCGTTTCTGTATAACGTACACAAGGTTTTTCGACATTTGGGTACAGTCGGGTTGGTTCGAAACTGAATCCAACCCAGCCATCAGAGAGGAAACACTTATAACTTAAAGACCAGACGTCCGATTGACATACCTTCAATTAAGTTGGTTTCCTTTTGTTGAGGCGGTTCTTTTGGCATACACCACATGGTATTAGGATGATATTGGAGTATGGTTAGGTTTGTTTTAGCTTAAAAAACCAATCGGGCCCCTGGAACGAAAAGGCCAGTATCTCACAGACCGGGTGTCCGATTAACGCGCCGTCTGTTGTGTTGAGACCCCTATGACGAGGCGGTCCTTTGAGATACTTCCACCTATGATTTCGTGACACTTAGAGTATCGACCAGTAGATCATGGAGCGGATCCTCCTAGAGACGAGCATACATAGTGCGGAGACCAAGTAGCTGTAGACCTAACGACTGCTTGACCGATTCGACTCGGAGTGATTCGACTAACCTAGTGGACGGAGCAACCAGTTTTACGGCAGACCAACGACAGATGAAGAGCCTGGTTTGGCAGAAGACCTACGGTACTTGATAAGAGGAGTACCTCTGATGGATATTAGGGGGAGCACCCAGTTTGGCAGCAGACCCACAACGGACGGAGCGCCTGGTTTGGCACCAGACCCATGATACTCGACAGGGGGAGTACCTAAGATGTCTAAGGTTAGTGAGTAGCACCTTGGAGAGGCGATAGGGCCACTGTACTCGATATAGGAGTAGTTCTCGTGCATTTTTGGTTTCAATAACGAAAATCTTGGTTTGAGCTGAGTCAATGACCTTTAGTTTTTCCTCTTGATTGAGATGGGTTACTTGATAACTTAGGTATATGTTTGGGAATATACCTAAGTAATGGTTATCTATTGAGATATTTCTTTGTGGTTTATCCTTGTTGGATTTAGTGAGACCATGAGGGTCTCGGGGTCCATACTGAGTATCTTTATACTCACCCCTTCATGGATTATTCCCGCAGCTCGTTGTTTTGTACGCAGACAACAGACAGTGCTGACTGAGGCAGAGTGTAGAAGGACTGGACGATGCCCAGAGGTGGACACTTGGCGTAATGACACATGGAGTGAACCGATAGACATGGAGTGCTAAAGAGGAAATCTATACATACCCTTCAAGTAGGAACCCGGAGGACGATCTATGAGCTGCTTCACCATTTAGCTGTTTGTATTTTTAGTTGTACTTTCTTTCAGTTGCAGCTATATTTTTCTATTGGGCTTGTATTTCCAGCCCCTTTATACTTTCAGCACATTTGTTATACTGCTTTACATAGTGTTTTCTTTCTCTTCTTCTCTGGTTGTGTGTGTTTATGTTTTATAAAGTCAAGGCCATCCTAATATTATGGAATTACACCTTTGGTGCTAGTCGCCAGCCCCTGGCCTACGGAAGGCAGGCTTAGGGTTGTCACGATGCGGGCCCCGGGAGACGGGTCATGAAAAATATGATATGTTTGTCATATATTGTGGAAAATACAAGTACCCACACTATGGTATGACTCAATCACACCATGTGATTTTTATGTGAAATGTAATTTTATATTCCATCTAATATACCCTATAATTAAATATGATATATCCCATTATATCATATATACTTGGATTTTTGGAATACCGCCTCTTTTAATCTTCCACTTTCACTAAACCCTAAAAGGATTTATGTATTTTTAAAATATATTATATCATATAAATTAACTTGTTAAACTATATCCAAAAATTCTTTTAGATATATTATAAAAATGTTATTCTACCATCACTATGTAGCACATTATATGAAATATATTGTGAATAAAAATCCAGAACTTTTTTTATTAAGTGTAATAGACATTTAGAGAATAAATTATATTCAAAATCAATTGCTAATTTGTCCACATAAAATTGTGACCTGATAGATATTTATAGAATTAACAATATATATGAATCTGCATATCCACAAATTTACTAAAAGTGAAGCCTTTAGAAAAGAATCAATTATACTTAATCTATATAGAAATTTTATGTGACCCTTATTCATCACATTTACCTCTAAACTTGTGTCTATATATCTCATAAAATTTTACTATGGACTAAAATGCATCCCCTTTATATAAAAAATAATGTTACTATGAGACATGAAATATTAAATCCCCCAGAGATAAATCACATTCTCTCAATTCTTAAAGCTTATACATACCTTTTTGATGAATAAAACACATTCTTGTCAAGATTTTGGAGGATATAATCACACATCAATTATAAATGTAGATTTGAACATCATTTGTACTATCTAGGTAAGGAAACACACTACTTAGACTATCTCAATCAAGGGAATATATGTCAAACTCAGAAAATGATTAGAAAATTCACACCTTGTCTGAGATCCAATAGAAGACATGATAATATCTATACCCAACATCCCATGATTATCAAATCATTAAGCCTTCCATAAATTAAATCAATGTATGAAGGTACTCATTCAAGCTAACTCTCTAACACTAGATAATGAGTGGTCCTTTATTACGACCCCTATCAGGTTACTTGTATAGAATTATGTGAATTTTTAATTTTATTCTATTTATATTTAGAGTTATCAAGAGTAGGGATCCCCAAATTTAATGTTTTTAGGGAACTAGATAGGGTTCATGGTTGGTGTATGATTAGTACTAACTATGTTCCTATCCATGTGAGGTGGGAGTGGGGGTTCTAGTGTCATTTTAAAATTTTGCTACATGGTTAGGAAAACCATGTAATAGTCTCCAGGAAACCATGCATAATTTTTTTAAGTGAAGGGGAGACCCTCATAGTTCGTTCATAGTTTGGATAATCATGTAGCCGTGCCATGCTGTCTAACCTATTCACATAAAAGTGTGAATTTTCATTTTTACCATGTCAATTTAAACCCCATTTACCCGCCCCTCTCCCAATTAACTTGAGATAACCCCACCATCAATCCAAATTCCCTCTCCCATTTCACATTAGTAAATTTTCCTTGATTTTTGGTGATTTTTTCTAAGGTCATTCTAGATATCGTTGAGTATCCACCCATATTCCTTCTCAATTAGACTGTTCATACATTGTTTTTATGTTTATAAACTCAATTTAAATATATGGGTTTGAATTATGGTTAGGTAATATCACCTAATGAAATATTTTAGTTTTTTGGTGTGAGATGATCCTTCCTTCTCATCCTTAGTAGTTTTTGATAAAGGGAATGAGTTTATGTCCATATAGAGAGTAGGTGTCTCTTATTAATGTGATTTTTTCAAGGAATACCTTTTTTCATGGTCTTACATTGAATTAATCTGATAAATTATATTTTTTTTGTGACTCATTGTTGGATATTGTATAATCATTTGATTAATTTCATGGAATACATGGTTTTAAATGGTACTTTCAAGTTATTTTTAAACAAAAATTAATTTTTCCATTAATTTTATTTGATGAAATGTTTAAAAGAGAGTTTTTCCCATAAAATAAATTCAAATAGGCATTGGTTTCTTATGGTTTTCTTTGAATGTGAGTTTTTTGTCAATTTTTTTAATAAATTGTTTTCAAATGGTGTTTGACACCATGGTGCTTCCAAAATATTTTTTGAAATTGGTTTCCTCTTTATTAATTATTTATTGTCATTGGGTATGTTTTTTAGAATGTGATTATATTTGTTTTGGTATTCTTTCAGGGATTGATAGTCTATTTAAAACAGATGAAATTAGTTATGTGAGTGAGTGGATGAACAAAACTCTAGATTGAAGCATGATGGTAGCTAATGGTATCTTATGGTGATCTTAGGAGGCTTATGTTATATTACTTATTAGGATCACATAGGTTGGATATTCTTCCATGAGTGAGTTTTAATTCTTTTGGAAATTATAGGTTAGATATCCTCGATGTTTTTAATGGTATGATTGTGATGTTTAATGTACGGTTTGATATGGATGTGTGACCACTTATCAATTATTTCACTATTGGATATCTATGTTATTCTTTCCTTTTTACCTCACTTTTGTTATGATCATTTGGAATGGGTATTTTTTAAAAAAGGAACTATTTTAAATAAAACAAAAAATATTGGATAAAATTGTTTAAAATGAGTATGGGATTTCCATTTTTTTCAATCATGGGATAATAGTTTCTTTGGGTAAAGTAATTATATAGATTCATGTCTATATCCTACAAAGCTTTTAATCACACCCTATATATTCTAGTGTTCGTATGAAGAATTCATTTATATGGTACTGGTAATTCAACAAAGTCCATGTGTATGGTGACTTCTCTTGAGGATATTCATCCATAATATGTATGTTTCTAGTTGTGACCAACTCTTACTTGGTGATTGGGTTCTTGTGCAGCATTAAGGGTTCTTAAATAGATGTTGAGTTATTTTTGTATCAACCCCTCTAACCTGGTCTCAATTTAGTTTTGTTTTTTATATTGGTATTATTTTTTCTTGTTTTAAGACTCATGGAATGTTATTCATGAAATTTATGTTTATTATTATTATTTTTTTGTGTTTAAATTTTAAAAATATTAATTTGATGGGATGAACATCCAATATATGGATGAGTCATTCTGGATTCTAAGTGGAATCCATGTGATGTGATTGTTGGATTCCAAGGATAAAACCATTACTTAATGGTTATATTTTGATACTCTAGTGGTTCTCTCTTGCCAAAGGTAATAAGAAATATACCTTGATCCATTTGGGGGAGTGGTCTAGGTGATGTAGTGGGTTGACCTAGTCCAGTTCATTACAAAATAATATCAAATCCCATTTTTTTATTTAAAGATAATCATATAAGAATTGATAATTGGAACATCCAATCTCCACATGTAAATCACATGTTTTTGTCTGATCATCATCTTTGATGATGAATCTTGAGTTACCAGGTATTGTTTGGAATAATTTCTTGGTTATGAGTTTTATTTGGACATTTTTCCATGCATCTTAGTCTGGGATGACAGTGTGATGATCCTTATTACCATTTCATGGGTTATTTATTACAATTTTCTTATTTTGGGGAGTGATTAGATAAGGAATCTAGGACACACAATTTCACTATAAAATATGGAAAACCATATAGAGAACATTCATATAGCTCTGAAACCCTTCTAGATGTCATTTCACCATTGGTATATGGTATTCTAAACCATTCTTCCAAGCCACACAATATTCTCTAACAAACTATATTATTTTATTTTCTTCCCATGAATCTAAGTAAAAATTCAATAAATTTTACTATTAGAGTTAGGTTAGATGATTCAGTTATCATTGTGGGGTTAATTTTATTTAGATTATATCGATTTATGTTTTGTGATGAATTTAGGATGTTGAATTTGTTATGTTGTATGGTATTATATTACATATTCTCTCAAGTGAGAGTTATAAGTTTCAATATTTTATAAAGGAAGTAATAAATGAAATTATTTTATTTTTAAATAGACGTTATAAAATTTTTAATCTTTGGAACTTGGCTTTTTCTAATGACTATAAATGAATTTTTTTTACTAGGATTTACATTTTAAAGTGTGGTGTTGGTTATAAAATAATATTTATATTTGAGTTTTAATTTTAAATGTGGATATATGTTTTTAATATAATTCTTAGAGTATTATATAATGAAATATTTTTTTTAGGATTTTTCAATTTAAAACAATGTTTTTATATTATTTCTAAATAATTTTTTATTTCCATGAGCATTTTAATCCTAAATAAATGTAATAAAGATATTTTTTGTTGTTTAATGTAGAAGTATTTTTATTTTTATGAAATATTTTTAATGGTTGTTAACTTCCAAAGTCATTTATAAATAATTAGATATTTTAAATATTATATTTTTATATTTTGTAATTTAAAGGGATGTGTTGTTTTTATATTTTGTAAGGTCATTAAGTGAATACCATGAGTTTTTAAAAAGGTAATTTGAAGAATATTACGTTTCCAATTATGTTTTTGTTATAAATGTTATAATAATTTGATTTTGTGGGAGTGTTTTTAATTTAATGTGGAACAATAAAATGTAACTAGTGCATTCACCAAGAAATGGATTTTCGGATCAAAATTAGAATTTATTTCAAAACTAGAATGTATAATTTTAAAATTTGTATTAAAGGAGTCGAAGTGTTTTAATTTATGGAGATGATTTTATATGAAATGATTCAAATGATGACTTTTCATGAATGTTTAAAAAATTTCAAAAAATTAGATGGATTCTTACAAGTGGTTGTGTGTTTAAAATTAGATTTTTTGAAATGTTATTTTCCTGGTGATGTGTGATTTTGAGTTATGATCTATGATATGGTGAAACCTTTCTGTTTAGTTAGTGATACACGAGTTAAAAAATTCATTTCTTTGTTATTTGGAGTTTCATTCCAAGAAAGTCCTTAATTAGTGGAGAGGATTCAATTCTTAGGATCTTCTAGTTAATTACTATATTTATCATTGAGAGGACACATTGATTATTGAATCTACCCAGGTCAAGGTTGAGTGGTGTTATTGGAGAGATATTTCTTTGGGAACTTGTATTAGCTCTATTGAATCACCATTTATTTCCCTTACATAATTATTAGACTTATATTTACATGAACAAATAGATAAAAGGGATGAGTGAAACCTCTAATTCTCTCGGAAAATCTGAATTCTGAAGGATAATGACCTATATGGGTTTTATTGATGAGTTGAGGCCGGTGTAGTGTAATTTCAATAACCCATGTCACGTATATCATAACATTTCCTAGGAATATTTCAATATATGTGGTAAATTTTTTTATTTATTTTTAGGGTGAGTGTGTGGAAGAGAATCATTTCATTTTGTTTCTAAGAGTTTGTGTTATTTATTACTGAGTGAATCAATATCTATGCTTTAATAATTTAACTAGTTGGTGGAGGTCCTCTATAAACCTCACGATTTTAGTTAATTGTTTCGGGTATTTTGGTCTGTTGTAAATGAATCATGGTATGATTTAGGTTTGGTTTAGTATATGATCAAAATGTGATGAGTTATTGTGGGTGACCATTTAGGATAACTCTCATTTTGTATGTTGTTTTGGGATTCTTCATCACTCTAAGCGAGTGGTGGTTTTGGCTGGTGACCCTCTTTTTTGGAACACTGGCTTTGTTCTTTAGGATCTAGATTTTTGATGAGGGTATTAAATAAGATTGTATACGATGATGCACAATGGTGGAATCTTCTATTGGGTATTTATAGAGATGTATTCATTTATAGTAATGGTTTGTTTGGGAGTTTCATCATTTTTACTACACCCTTGAATGTGAACTATAAATGGTTGGAGACCTCTATCTAATAATTTCAGCCACCCTTGATTTCAAATTCCGGAAAAAAGGATTATACTTACCTAAACTAGATGATATGAGTTGTTTGGAGTGGATAACGTTTCTTTTCAATTGCTGTTTTATTCCCTTATGGTTGGTTTTACAAGTAATGTCAACCAAATTTGTATATTTCTAATCAGGTATGCTTGATTATGTTGGCTTATGAAAAAATAATATAGTGTTGGGTCTTCTATCATTCATCAATGGGTATAAAACATTGATATAGAGAACTCCCTTGAGACCATTTAGTGGGGTTGTCTCAACCAACCTTATGTTAATAAAAATCATGGAGGACACTCCTAGTCAAGACTGAGTGTCATTACAGAGATGATTAATGAAACCCAGTTGAATTTTTTTTAATATGTTTTCTGGTATTTTACATTATTTTTTATTTGGAATCATATGATTGACTATAATTAAACCTTATTCAGTTTTCTTTAAATTCTGATCCCATCACTTGTGTGATTTGGTGGGTTTGATACTAAATTTTAACCTTTTAGTTGTGGAGTACCTTAGGGCTTGAATTTTTGATGTTTGGATTTTCTTCATGGTTAAGATGGGATTATTAGGCATCATAATAATATATACTCACTATTGAGTTGAATTTTTATACTTTTTTACTATCAGGACTAATGATTTTTGATTATCAGGTCCATTAGTTTATGTTTTAAATAAATGATTCTATTATGACTTGAGTGTTAAAAGAGATAGACCTTGATGAGGGAAATATTTGGACTTAAATTATCATTAATAAGAAGCATTATTGACATTATAAGGTTCTAAAACATCATGTTTGGGAGAATTGGGAAACCCACAAGGTCACTTTTATAGACTTATGTGTTTTTTACTTTTATTTTGTAATTTGTTTAGTTTTCAGGTATCATGAGATGGAAATGAATTGGTTAGGTCATATAATTAGTGCACGGTTAGTAATGAATGTAATATTAGCAATAAAAAAGTGGGTTGGGGTTATATTTCCATTTCCAAGAGTATCCACATGGTTAGGAAAATCATGTGATAGTATATAGGAGACCATTGAATATACTTTTAAGGTAATGTGTGACTCACATAGTTTGGCTAATCGTGTTTCCCAAATATGTGATCTATTTTTTTCACTTAACAAAAATTATTTACCTTTTATCCACCATTGATTTTAACCCCATTTCTTTCCCCCTATTCTTATTCACAAGAGTTGAGACCCCCTCCACCTGAGAACCATATTCTCACTTACTCTGTAGATTTTCCATGATTATTTTTGATTTACTCCAAGGTATGTCTTGATTCCTTTGAGTTACATCATATCCTCTCTGTCTCTCTTCTCATGTTCTTCCATTATTTTCATGTTTTAAAACATTATTTCACCATCAAAGACAAACCTAGGGTAAACGGGTTTTTACTAATTAAACCACTTGGTTTTGTGTGTGTGTTAATATCACTCCTCATATTTAGAGATTATATAAAAATAAAAAATAGTTTAACAATGGATTTGATGTATGCATGTTTAATTAATGGGACTTTACCATGTAATAACTTTAGTTCATGGTTTTTCTTTTATTTAATATGAATATTTTTTTTGTGACTCTTTCTAGATTTTTGTGTGACCATTTGATGTGTTTCCTAGAATATGTTGTTTCAACTAGTGTTTCCAAGTGATTTTTCCATCAATATGATTTTTTACTTAATTTTATTATTTTAAATGTTTTAATGAGAGTATTAACTCCATAATCATTTAGAAAAGGTTTTATTTCAAATGTTTTTTATTGAATTTTAGTTTTGTACACAAATTATTTTGATAAATTAATTTCTATGGGTGTTTGACTCCCAGGTAATTTTAAAGGACGTTTTGAATGTGGTTTCCCCTTATATGATGTGAAATTATTATTGAGAATTGTTTGAGAATGTGATATTTTTTTTTTGGTATTTGGTTATGAATCAGTTGTGGATTGTACATGGGTGAGCAAAGGTTTATTTATGAGAAGATGGGTGATACTTTTGATTTAGGCATGATTCTAGCTAGCGTTGTTTCTGGTGACCTCTAGACACCCCAGTTGTATTACTTGTTATGGATAAAATAAAATGGATATTGTTTTGTGAGTGAGTAATTGTGAATTTGGAACTTATAGGATAGAGTTTTACAATGTTTCATGTAGAATGATTTTGAGGATTCATATATGGTTTTATCATGGTCTGTGACTACTTAGAACTCATTTAAATATAGGATATTTATATTACTAATGAATTATTGAATTTATCTCATTGATTAAAATTTGGTGCATTTTGTTTATAGAAATTAAATTATTTTATAAAAAACAAATGGATTTGATAAAAACATTAAATCAAAAAAGAATTTACAATGCTATTTTAAAACATGGAGCAACAATTTTCATGGTTAAATTAAATATATAGATTCTGGGTGATATCAGAATAAGTTTTTTCTAAAACATTTCATATTCAAATGGGTGTATATAGACTTATTTTTTGGGATTCATGTAGAGTAAGGAGAACCATGGGATAATTATTCCCCTTGAGGACAATCACGCTTCTTGAGTATATTAATGGTGGTGACCAACAATAACATGGTGACTGGGTTCTTATAGAGAATTTGGAATCCTCAATCAGATATTGTATAATTTTTGTATCCACCATTTCAAATTGTTATTCCATTTGGTGTATTTTTTATATGGTTAAAAATAACAATTCTTTTTAAGATTAATGGTATTTTATGAGGTATAATTTTATTGTTATTGATTCTGAAGTGAATTGTGTTGAATTTGTTGTCAATTATGTATGTTGTTATCAAAAGGTGACATGGAATGGATGGATGTCAAGGAGCGTCAAGATGTGAATGTCAAAGGATGTGATGGTGATGGTGATGAATGGAGAATGGCCATGGACCATAGAGGAATGTCACTTAGGAGATTCACTAAGTGACATAGAAGATGATGGTTGAAACATTCTCTAGTAACATCAGACGATTGATGAGCTGATCTTTAAGTTCCAAGAACTTGTATCAAGAGGATACAATGTGACACCATTGTTTGAAGACCATGCATTGTCATAACAATGCATGAGGAGATGAAGATGATCCATTCACAACTACTAAGTGGATGATGTGGATTAATGAAGACCATGCACTGTCTCTTAGTGCACGATGCATTGAAATTGATTGAACTTGATCTCTGATTAGATCAATGAAGAACATTGAAGAATTAATTGATTCAAGTGATTCGGTTGAAGAAATAACCTTCGGGAATTCCAATCCGAAGTGATGAATACATGTTAAATAAGAATTGCATTAATTCTAATGAAGAAGATGAGGAATGTTGTTTGAAGATGAAGAAGGAATGGAGATGAGAAGAAGAAGATTTGTGGATTGGCATATTACATTTGGTTAACATTGTTTTTACACAAAGTCCTAACTATTACTTAAGAAAAAAATATGCCAACCTCATGGGCCAACCTTCAGGGTTCGACCCAAGGCTCTTGTGGGACTCAAGGTCACCACGCCCATGGGGATCCCATGGGGCCAGCCCAAGAGGAGGCCGGGGCCGTGTATAAGCCCTGGTCCATGCTGGGGGATCAAGCCTGCGGAGTGTGGGTGCCAGAGCGTGCACCCAAGAGTGCATAGGGGGTGCATAGCGAGCCCGCGAGAGGCAGGGGAGGGCGCAAGAGCGCGCCCGCAGAGAGAACACGGTGCGGGGTGGCACTGAGAGGGGAGAAGTTCAATCGAAGTGTTGCCGGCAGCGGAACTTTGATAAGCCGCGAGAAATCCGTGAAAGAATTCGATGTGGGATGCGGTTAAAAACCCGAGATCTAATATGAGCCGCCCATCTAATCGCGCACTTGATCTACGCCGTGACACGATTTAATCCCAGCCGTCGCTGATCCTTAAAGATCTGATCCAAGGGCCTGCGAGTCGTCTCCTTCCTTGATCTCACCCGAGGCAACCCCCGACGTCCCCACTGAACCAGTGGCGACTCCGAGTGATGTTTTTGAGTTCCCGGCCACCTCAGATCAAACCGAAGGGTCCATGGTGATCATCTGGCCACACTGAACACGATCATGCCTAAAAATGGGCGTGCATGCAACGAGGGGAGCATTTCGAGTTCAGCTGAGGCAAAAGGACGTGCCGAGGCCAAGTGGTTTGTGTTTTGAATGAAATAGAAGAGAAGAGGCCATGCATGCATTCAAAATCGCATGCAAGTAAAGAAAGGAGAAGGAGAAGAATTCCACGTTGAACAGAGAGAAAGAAATGAGATTCTCGGCCTGCGTTTAAAGATTTTCAAAGAACCGAAAATCTCGGTGGTTCAATATTTATATCCCGCAGAGGATTTGAGGCATCCCTCTGCCTATAAAAGGAGGGTCCGAGGCTCTGAATTTGTTTGCTAAATATTTTGTGGAGTCCCGTGAGTGCCTTGCCTCACGAAGAACAGCCTGCGCACACCTCATGCACGACAGTGAAGCCCGGAGCCATCCCTTGGCTCTGTTTTTTCCTTTTGAGCACTTCTTGCACAAAAGATGAGAAGGGGAGAAGACCCCCTGTGCTCTACCCCTTGCGCAACAGGGAGAGGTTGGGCAGTGTGAACTTGCGCGCCCCCTCTATGGACCGCGCCCCCTGCGCGGTTGGAAGGTGTTGCTGCACCTGCGCGGCAGTAAGGGTGCCCTTGCACCCTGCGCGAACCCGAGGTGCCTTGGACCTGAGGCCTTGCGCTCCCTGTTTGAGGCAGAAGGTGTTGTGTGTGTGAAAAAAAAAGAAGTCCACCACAACTTTTGTGTGCAAATTAAAGAGGAGGTCGTAGCCCTTGTGTGTGCAAAATGGAGAACCAAGTGTGTGCATAAGTGAAGTGCACACTTTGAAGAAGATTAAAAGAACAAGGAAGTGTGTGTGCTTAGTAAGTGAAGTAGGCCAAGATCAAGTCTGTGCAAAACAAAGAACAAGTTGTGTGTGCAAAACAAGTGAAGGCCAAACCATTGTGTGTGCATAAGAAGTGTGAACACACATAGAAGAAGGAGGATACACACACTAAAGTATAACAAACATTGAAGTGTGTAATCAAATTGAATTAAGTGTGTGAAGTTCAAAGAAGGTGTGTGCTAAAAAGGAATACACCCTTTGAGGGTTTACTGGACCAATAAGAAGAAAAATGGGAGAGCATGCTTCCATGCATGCACATGCACACGTGAACAAAGTTAAATCAGTTTGTGTGCAATTTGAGGAGTCCAAGAATAAAGATTCTTGATGAGAATTGAGAAGCCATGCTATCAGCGCATGAGGATGAAGAGATGCCATGCACTCAGTGCATGAAGTTGATGTCAAGTGAGACTGAAGCCAGACTAAAGTTAAAGACATTAGTTGCCTGAGTTTTCAATAATTGAGAAGAACCTGATCAACAGAAGTGATCAAAAGTTTTGAGCAAGACCAACAGACCTTATCAGAGGCTGTTGAAGATTCTTGAAGAGAGAGACCAGGTCATCCTGAGAAGAAGGAGATAAATCTTGAGCAAGACAAGAAGACCTGATCAAGTGATCAGAAGTGAAGAGCAAGGCCAGCAGTCTTTATCCCAGGCTGTTGAAGATACTTTAAGAAGCTTAAAGTGAAGAAGAGCTACTCGTGTGACTCGAGGAGCCAGGAGAAGCCCCCTGTGAGACTCAGGGTGGAAGAAGTCTTCAGTGGGATTCTGGAGCAGGCTAGTGGGACTCTGGTTACACTGTGGGACGCAGTATAAAGACCCTCCTGTGGGACTTAGGAGAGAAACAATGGGACTCTGTATCGACCATTGTAATACTAACAGATTAAAATGGAAGAAACCATGCTGGGGTGTTTAACCAACATGGCAAGGATTTAGGCCTTTGGAGTCGAACCTTGTAAATCCTTGTGTCATGTGCCTTTACATTTGCTGCATCACTCGAGGAAAGGCTGAGTGATACAAGAAGAGTAGATCAAGGCCTTAACAATCCATAGAGGTTTAATTGATAAAGAATCAATTAGTAAAAAGTTTTAAAGGATCCCTGATTAACCCCCTCCCCCTCTCAGTGATTCACACTGATCTGGGCACTTTAATTGGTATCAGAGGGAAGGTTACCTCTAAAAGATCCAAGGGAGTCTTTATGAAGTGCAGATTTGGGGAAATGAGCGACCAGCCTCAAATTGATATATCTTCCAAGACTCAGAAAAATAGAAAGAAGAAACATGCCAACAAGATGAATAAATCATGTCCTAGCTGTGATGAAGTTGGAACAATGAATGATCATCAAAATGCACTCAAATATCTTCAGAAGGCAATCCCCATGGAAGTGGCAAAGTGTATAGCTACAGGAATCCATGATCTTCAAGAAAAAAAATTACAGCTAGAAGAAGAAGCCAATACAATGGAAGATCAGTTGGGAAAAAATGTTGGCATAACCAACACTCTTAGAAAGCTGGTGAAGGCCAAAGATGAAACTGTTTCCCTTTGCAATGAAAGATTTGAAGATACTGCTGAAGAATTTCAAGGAAGCTTCTCTGAGAAAGAAATATTTATGATAATGATCAAAGATGTTTTCCATGCACTGGAAAAGAGACAAAAAGTGTCAATGATTGTCAAAGATTCTCAACATGAAGACAAAGTAAAAAGGGTGAAGGATCTTGACAGTTCATTGCTAGAAATGAAGAAGGTGCATGATGACCAGATGAAACAGATGGTAGAAAATTGGGAAGGAAGGCTAAGAACTATTGAGGATGAGAAGAACTCCCTCAATATGAAATGCTTAGAACTGGAGGTGATATTGAAGAATCAGCAATCACCCAAAGCCAAAGCCTCCCAGTCAGATGAAAGGAAAAATGTTTCTACTGAAGTATGCATTGAGCAGGATGATTCTAAAAGAAATACATCCTCTAATAAAAGGGAAACAATTTCTAAAAAGAAGGTACCATCCATCCCATCTTGTACTCATGTTCCTAAATGTGTTTCCACAAAAAGTGAAGGATGGAAGAATAACTCCAAACAAGTATGGATGAAGACAATGAAGAAAGATAGCTCTCCTGAAACAACACAACAAGTCAAGAAAAGTACCCAACCGCCAGAAGGACTCAAAAAGTCAAGATTTGTGGGTCAATGTTGGTGTTGTAAAAAGTATGGGAATTGTGCAAATGATTGTTGGTACAATCCACTGAATGTAAAAGCACAAAGGAAGCCCATTCCAAGGGGGAGAAAGCCAGAGTAAAAGAAGCAGCATCCACAGGTCCAGAGACATCTGTTTACTGCAAATAGATTTGGATTACTTGACAACATCTGGGATTATTGCAAAAGTGGTCAAACAGATACATGTCAATCTCCAACTGTATACAGAGCTAAAAAGAAGAGAAGATCACTGAACCTGGCTAAAATGGAATTCTTGGGAAGCAAGACGAAAGTTGAAGATGCTCTCAATAAGGTTTTGAAAAAGGAAAAGATGTCCTTGGAGTCTAAATCCAAGAAGGGTGATGCATCCAGAAGGACCACCAAGAAAACATGCCTCTACTGTGGAAAGAAAGGAAACACCATGGATCTTTGTGAACAAGACATGGAACTGAATAGAAGCAGACTGGACTCAAACAGACAATGAATCCAGATGAATGAGAAGGGATTGGTTGAAAAGAAGTTGCCTAAGAAAGGTAGCTTGAAAGCATCAATGGAACCATGTGGAATATCCCGAACTGAGGCCACACTTCCAAGTGACTTACTAGTCATATGGAGAAATCATTTGCAACTTGACAAAGATCTCCAAAGAGCTGAAGATGATGTTCTGGCAATTTCTTAGGCAAAAGGGAAGAAGAAGATTTCACATGAAGATGTATTAAGATCCACACCATCATAAACATCATTGAAGATCAAATGTGCATGTGTGAAGAATGGTGAAAATGGGACATCTCGGTTGAGAGAATCATCTCAACCTTGTTGAACCAAGGAGGTTCCATCTTTTTCCCTAACCACTTGAGTTTACATGTGCTAACATTTCAGGGAATTGAACATGATGATCATTCTCATCTGGAGAGCGGTTTGGACAGAATGGAGTGCACCCCTTGAGGGGGAGCCAATCTGTAGAAGATGGGATTCTGAGATTTAATACCATCTTGATAAAAGTGAAGGTATTCCAATCATACTGTCATCCCTTGTTTCTTAATTCTATTCATCATGACAATTAAGGGGGTGTATTGATTAAAGACAAATGGTTGAAAGGGGAAGCTTTATCTTTTCACCTGAACTTTCTAATGAGTTTTATGAAGTATGTGCAAGATTTAACAATTCATTGATATATCTGAAAAATTTCAAACCCCTTGAAGCATGATCTCACATGTACAGTGAATTTTGAACAACATTGAGTTCCTTGGTTACATCACTCTTGTTTTTTTACACCGGGTTAGCCCATGTAGACTTAGAGTTGATCTACTAAAGGTTCTTTTCTAAAGAGAACATGTGAAATCATCCCTCTCTTAGTGATTTTGAAGAAAATGCTTTTCTAAGGGAGGAAGAGATTTTTGAAAGTGAACCACACCACATCTTTGCATTTGATTGCCAATAATGGAGAGAAAAGATTGGCACACATATTAACCCATTCATATGTGATGAAGAAGTGTATTGACAACAAATACAATGGGGGAGATTGAAGTTCACTTTGTTTCATTTGTTGTCAATTATGTATGTTGTTGTCAAAAGGTGACATGGAATGGATGGATGTCAAAGAGCATCAAGATGTGAATTTCAAAGGATGTGATGGTGATGGTGATGAATGGAGAATGGCCATGGACCATAGAGGAATGTCAATTAGGAGATTCACTAAGTGACATAGGAAATGATGGTTAAAACATTATCTAGTAACATCAGACGATTGATGAGCTGATCTTTAAGTTCCAAGAACTTGTATCAAGAGGATACAATGTCACACCATTGTTTGAAGACAATGCATTGTCATAACAATGCATGAGGAGATGAAGATGATCTATCCACAACTCTTAAGTGGATTATGTGGATTAATGAAGACCATGCACTGTCTCTTAGTGCATGATGCATTGAAATTGATCCAACATGATCTCTGATTAGATCAATGAAGAACATTGAAGAATTAATTGATTCAAGTGATTCGGTTGAAGAAAGAACCTTCGGGAATTCCAATCCGAAGTGATGAATACATATTAAATAAGAATTGGATGAATTCTAATGAAGAAGATGAGGAATGTTGTTTGAAGATGAAGAAGGAATGGAGATGAGAAGAAGAAGATTTGTGGCTTGGCATATTACATTTGGTTAACATTGTTTTTACACAAAGTCCTAACTATTACTTAAGAAAAAAATATGCCAACCTCAAGGGCCGGCCTTCAGGGTTCGACCCAAGGCTCTTGTGGGACTCAAGGTCACCACGCCCATGGGGATCCCATGGGGCCAGCCCAAGAGGAGGCCGGGGCCGTGTATAAGCCCCGTACCACGCAGGGGGATCAAGCCTGCAGAGTGTGGGCGCTAGAGCGCGCACCCGAGAGTTCATAGTGGGCGCATAGCGCGCCCGCGAGAGGCAGGGGTGGGCGCAAGAGCGTGCCCGCAGAGAGAACACGGTGCAGGGCGACACTGAGAGGGGAGAAGTTCAATCGAAGTGTTTACGGCAGCGGAACTTTGATAAGTCACGAGAAATCTGCAAAAGAATTCGATGTGGGATGCATTTAAATACCTGGGATCTAATCTGGGACGCCCATCTAATCACGCTCTTGATCTACGCCACTCATCTCATCCGTCGTGGCACGATTTAATCCCAGCTGTCGCTGATCATTAAAGATCTGATCCAACGGCCTGCGTGTCGTCTCCTTCCTCGAGCTCACCCGAGGCAACCCCCGGCGTCCCCGCTGAACCAATGGCGCCTCCGAGTGATGTTTTTGAGTTCTCGGCCACCTCCAATCAAACCGAAGGGTCCATGGTGATCGTCTGGCCACATTGAACACAATCATGCCTAAAAATGGGTGTGCATGCAATGAGGGGAGCATGTCGAGTTCGGCCAAGGAAAAACGACGTGCCGAGGCCAAGTGGTTCGTTTTTTTCATGAAATAGAAGAGAAGAGGCCATGAATGCGTTCGAAATCGCATGCACGTAAAGAAAGGAGAAGGAGAATAAGTCTGCGTTGAACATAGAGAAAGAAACGAGATTCTTGGCCCGCGTTTAAATATTTTCAAAGAACCAAAAATCTCGTTGGTTCAAGATTTATATCCCGCGGAGGATTTGAGGCATCCCTATGCCTATAAAAAGAAGGGGCTAATGCTCTTAATTTTTTTGCTGATTATTTTGTGGAGTCCCGTGAGTGCCTTTCCTCACGAAGAACAACCTGCGTGCACCACATGCACGGCAGTGAAGCCCGGAGCCATCCCTTGGCTCTGTTTGTTCCTTTTGCGCACTTCTTGCGCGAAAGAAGAGAAGGGGAGAAGACCCCCTATGTGCTACCCCTTTGGCGATAGGGAGAGGTTGGGCAACGTGAACTTGCGCGCCCCCTCTGTGCACCGCGCCCCCTGCGCGGTTGGAAGGTTCTGCCACACCTGCGCGGCAGTAAGGGTGCCCTTGCACCCTGTGCGAACCCGAGGTGCCTTGCACCCAAGGCCTTGCATGCCCTATTTGAGGCAGAAGGTGTTGTGTGTGTGCAAAACAAGAAGGCCACCACAACTTTTGTGTGAAAATTAAAGAGGAGGTTGTAGCCCTTGTGTGTGTAAAATGGAGAACCAAGTGTGTGCATAAGTGAAGTGCACACTTTGAAGAAGATTAAAAGAACAAGGAAGTGTGTGTGCTTAGTAAGTGAAGTAGGCCAAGCTCAAGTGTGTGCAAAACGAAGAACAAGTTGTGTGTGTGAAACAAGTGAAGGCCGAACCTTTGTGTGTGCATAAGAAGTGTGAACACACTTAGAAGAAGGAGGATACCCACACTAAAGTATAACACACATTCAAGTGTGTAAGAAAATTGAATTAAGTGTGTGAAGTTCAAAGAAGGTGTGTGCTAAAAAGGAATACACCCTTTGAGGGTTTACTGCACCAAGAAGAAGAAAAAGGGGAGTGCATGCTTTCATGCATGCACATGCACATGTGAACAAAGTCAAATCAGTTTGTGTGAAATTTGAGGAGTCCAAGAATAATGATTCTTGATGAGAATTGAGAAGCCATGCTGTCAGCGCATGAGGATGAAGAGATGCCATGCACTCAGTGCATGAAGTTGATGTCAAGTGAGATTGAAGCCAGACTGAAGTTAAAGACATCAGCTACCTGAGTTTTCAGTAATTGAGAAGACCCTGATCAACAGAAGTGATCAGAAGTTTTGAGCAAGACCAACAGACCTTATCAGAGGCTGTTGAAGATTCTTGAAGAGAGAGGCCATGTCATCCTGAGAAGAAGGAGATAAATCCTGAGCAAGACGAGAAGACCTGATCAAGTGATCAGAAGTGAAGAGCAAGGCCAGTAGTCTTTATCCCAGACTGCTGAAGATACTTGAAGAAGCTTAAAGTGAATAAGAGCTACTCGTGTGACTCGAGGAGCCAGGATAAGCCCCATGTGAGACTCAGTGTGGAAGAAGTCTTCAGTGGGATTCTGGAGCAGGCCAGTGGGACTCTGGTAACACTGTGGGATGTAGTATAAAGACCCTCCTGTGGGACTCATGAGAGATATAGTGGGACTATGTATCGACCATTGTAATACTAACAGATTATAATGGAAGAAACCATGTTGGGGTGTTTAACCAACCTGGAAAGGACGTAGGCCTTTGGAGCCGAACCTTGTAAATCCTTGTGTCCTGTTCCTTTACATTTACTGCATCACTCGAGGAAAGGATGAGTGATACAAGAAGAGTGGATCGAGGCCTTAACAAGCCATAAAGGTTTAATTGATAAAGAATCAATTAGTAAAATGTTTTAAAGGATCACTGATTCACCCCTCCCCCTCTCAGTGATTCACACTGATCCAGGCACTTCAGATTCAATAATTTGTTTTTTTTTCTATTTATATATTTGAAAATTATTTATTTAATAGAATAAACATCCAAATTTCAAATGGGTCATAATAGATTCTCTATGGAATATATATGATGGTTTTTTTGGAATCTGAGTTTGAAAAGAACAATTATATCCTTTTTTTCTGAATAACCAGGAAATAAAATATTTTACCCATATCATATATTATAGAGACCCAAAATTTCCTTACATAAATATCACATATTATTAAATAAATATTCATTGCATAACATTATGATCCATTCCATAATCGTATAGGTCTAGTATCTTTGGAAAATTTTATATATAAACAACTAGTCCATAAGTGAACTATATCATCTTTCACTATGTTAGGAATAAATAAAAACCTTTTAAATATCATACAAAATCCCATTATTCATACCCTTTGGAAAAGAAACATAAGAAATGTTAATCTCAAAAGACCGGTAAGAGTAAAAAAGGGAGATATCAATGATTACTTAAATATAACTAGAGTATAAGGGTATGCGAATGTGATCATTACATTAGAAACCATTATGCTACATATCATAGGTCATAATATTATGACATGGAGTAAATCTTCATTATTTATAAGACACAAATAATAAAGTAATCAAATATAATGATCCATTATAACGTAACATTGGCATAATACATAGATTTGAGGCATACACTAAAGAATTTAAAATTATTCCCCTAGTAGTCATGGCCCATTTAAAAAAATATCACAGTTAAATGGGTTCACTATTGAAAACATCAACATATAATATATTTTATCCAAATACTACTATAGTGGAAAAAGTACCTTACTGAACTGGGTTCACTCCCCATTCCAATCCTATTTATCTTAGTAGATACAAATCGTTACCCAATTCAATAGAGGGATATATAAATATGGTCCCACCCATCAAAAAATTAAAAACCATATATATTTATTCCACAAGATCATAAATAATTCATCATAACATAATCTATTAAAATGAAATGATTTTCATAAACATTTCACCATAGCATAACCCATAAAATAAACAGGTTTCATAATCATTTCTTAAATTTATCACAGTATAACCCATATAAAAGGATTGGTTTTAAAAAATATATTCTAATCATGACCAGATACCATCTAGAGAAATAATAGGGATGATATAATTAGATCATATCCTTAGTATATCACTAGTAAAATCAAGTGTTGTTTTCATTGAAGAATATAAATACCATTAAATGGTCATTAAAAACTTCCTTGATGAAAATACCCTTTCTAATTTGGTTTTTTAAAATTTCATTTTTCATAATATTAAGGGAAAAAATTTATTTGAAATTAACCATTTATATTTTTAAATTAATCTTTAAATCCTTGAGTGGTTATGTGAACGATAAATTCCATATGTTCCATATATGTTAACACCAATATTACTTTCACATTTTTTGGTAACAAGTCAAAAATACCACATAAAAAAATTAAAAAAATATTCTTTTTAATTTTTTAAAAATGTTATTCATAGGTAAAATGACTTTTAATAAACATTTGATTATAGTATAAATATTTTTTGATATATTTTTATAAAACATGCCCAATTAAGAGAAACGATTTTGGACCGAAGAGAAAAATAAATTCGATTATCCTTAACATCATTATTTTGATCCAGTTCATTCTTATAGAGATGAAGATTAAATTAAAACATGTATTATAATGAAATAACCATAAAATAATAAAACATATATGGTATTGAGTGATAGATAATATATTTCATCTTCATAATCTTAATCTTAAATAACACCAATAAATTAATAGACTCTAACAAAAAACCCATACCAAATTGGAAAATTTTGAATCGTAAAAACAATAAAAGAAATAAACTTATATTGATATTTATATACAATAATTTTAATGATAATAATCATAAATTACATTAATGGTCATTATAAAAACAGCACAAAATAAATAAGTAGTGAATATGGCATGTTTCTCATTGAAATAAAAGTGAGATGAAAATCAATAACCTCAAGTCTCAAATTTATTTATACACATTGGAACCTCCAATATAATAAATATAGGTTTTTTAGAATATATTTTAAAACTATAATTACATTTTTCAAATCATATATTAGTTAATTACAACCTTTAATCCCTTTTTATTAATGCTTCTTTGTTTAAAACACTGTTTTGTATGATAACTCATTATTTTTCATGTATTTTTTGGCCCGATAGTTTTTTTAATTTTACTTTGATTATGGTTACATAATAAAAAGAAGTTTATTGATGTTATAAATATCATATATGTTAATTATATAAATATTTATATTCATATATAAAATTTTGATATTGAAAAGTAATTACAATGTTCATGGAGACAGTAATTCGTACGTACGCATGAATGATGTTTTCATTTTTCAACTGATGGAATTAAAGAAAGGTAATTATTAATTCACCTTTAAAGAATAATTTTTATATCATATATATCATATATATTAATCAAATATATCCATATTATTGTCCATGTCAAAATAAAATAAAAACTCATTCACATTGCTTCGTAGAGGCGGTAGTCCACATGTACACATGAGCGATGTTATCATTTTTCAATTGATTAAAATGTAAGAATTTAGATGTTATATTTTAATTCCATAAGTATAATTATTACATAAATATCATATATATACTTTAAATTCATCATTATATCTATCCGTTTAAATCAGTGATGGAATAGAATTACATCAGTTTGCAAGGTGGTAGTCTATAAAACACACAATCAACAGTTTCATTTCTCATTTGATGAAGGATGAGAATTATATAGGTTATTAAATTAAAATAACAACATATTATTATAATGAAAATTTTCATGTTAATATATCTTCCCAGTTTAGTAATATTTGTAGGAGTTGGAAAAATAAACAAAACAAAAACTCTCAGTTAAGAGCGTTACCTCTTATTTGGAAAACCTCTTTTGGTTTGCACCAAAAGCCTTATTAAAATAGTTTGTTAATAAAAAGGCACTATATTATGTGGTTAGGGAGTAAATTTATGTATTTTTATAGGTAATGAATGAACTAAAAGGGTTTTAAGTAAAATGGGAGAGGAGAGAGGGTGTCGTTTTATAAGTGGGGGAGAGGACACACATGAAATATTTGAAATGAAAAATATATACCCAAATTTTACAAAAACAAAATTGCTCAAAAAACCTATCATTTTAGAAAATTAGATTTTATAAGATATAAATATTTCTATAGTATAGGAATTGGACAATTTTCAGTTCATTTTAACCATTATATTTTTTAAACCCCTGTTAAACCCGTTTTAACCATAATTATGGTAATTAATTTTTACCTTTTTACTATTCATTATTAAAAACATTAATTTTAAATTATTTTATAATATTAATTATTATTATTAAAAAATTTCAATCCATTTTACAAAATTCAATTCACAGAAGTGGTATAATTTAATTTAAAACTAAACACACAAACGTGCCAAAAAAAAGTGGTTCATAAGTATAAAACTTTTTATTTCAAAATTTAACATGTAATTGATTATAGATATATAAATTTTATTAATAGTAATATATTTTAAGTAATTTTAAATTAAATTCATTTTAATATATAAATTAACATTTTAAATACTTTAAATGAAAAATAATTTTTTTTAAAAATCTATATTTTTAACAATTCATCGAAAAATTTATATTTCCAAAAAATTACAAAAAATAATTATAAGATAAATATTACCTGTTTATTTTAGAAAATAAAAAAAAATTGAATTTTTTTTTCTGAAATTTATATGAATTAATTTTAAATTAAAGGTGCAAAAAGGGATGAAACCATTTTTATAAGAATATTGTTTGTAAGTATAAAACTAGATTTCTTCTTATCCCATTCCTAGAAAAAAATGGAATGATAAAATTTTTTATGTAATATATATCATATAAATTTGATCAACTTCATTCAAAAATATGGATCAATTTAATTTATTAAAATAAAAAAACATTGTGTGCATAAAAATAGTTTTCAGAAAAACACCTTTTTACTTTCAAATAATTTCTATTTATATTTATTATCAATTTACCCAATGTATTTATTTTATACAGGTATAGATCATATGATTTTCATAATTTAGACATTCCTATTCATACCCACAAATTCAGTAGTTAGGTTATAATGGTATACTATATCATGTTTTTATTGAAACTCAATGTTTTGTGTAATTCAAGCTATTAATAAAATTTAATATATTTTGAAAAGAAATTCATAAATTTTAATTGTGTTACTTATATGATATTATATGTTTTAGAGTATTTTTCATTTAAAATTAGAATTCTTTCCTTTAAATATACCACTTATGGGGGTGGTAAAATGTTGCCTCATATAATAACAAATATCTAGATAAAAACTTAATCCTAGATAATTTTTTATACATATATTCTTCAAAAAACTTGTAATAGATTCCTATAAATCAATATGTGAGTGTAATGTATTAACAAATTCATTTTATTAAAAAAACTCTCTTTTTAATGATTTTTTCATTATTATAATAGAAAGTATATGAAGATACACATCAGTTATTTAGATGTAATAGATATTTTAAATATATTTTATATTAAAAACATTGACGTAGGAACTATTTTTATTATTAATTGAATGAAAACATAAATATCTATTAATTATTCCCTTTATTTTTAACTCGTTTGTATTTAAAATGTTTGTAATGTAAATTTTAGATATTATAACCCCTTTAAAACCAAACAATTTATTTATATAATTATTAAAACTAACATGAAAATTCCATAGTTTTTTAAAAACTCCTTTAGGTATCCTGAACATTTCCATACCATTGAATCATTATGCCTACTTCCTGATAAAAATAGGTTTCAATTACCATGGATATTATATGAAACATTATTGGACTATCTAATTAACTCTTAGTCTTTCATTTTGAAGCTTTAAAAACTAGTCCAATTCACATAACACGAAAACATAAACACTATATATTCAGTTTATCTATTCTCGACACTTGAGAACATTAGTTAAACATTTCATGAATCCATGCATATTATTAGAAAAATTTCATTGATATAAATATAATGAATTACTTGACTATAATAAGTCTTATAGAAACCCCTAGTCTTGACAAGTAATTATCATACTCAATCACATTTAGTATCAGTAATATATACAATCATATTAAGTATACGAGTCTAAAAAAATCATTGGTTATTTAGTATATGATTCCTTTAAATCCGATAAATAATCATTATATACTTCTCATTAGAATCTAAATTTACATTTTGAATGACTTTAATAATATAGTTAATACGGATGTAGTTTGTCTCACACATATATATTTTTTTAGTTAAGAAAAATTTCTACATTACAATTCATAATAATTGATTACATTAAGCAAATCCATTCAATAATATTGATCTAAAAACAATTTTTAATGATAACAAATCTATTATTTACAGCCAAATATTTTATCATACGAGTATCATGTATTATTATAATTTAATACGAACATTTAATAAATGAACTCCCGCTAAAATGAATTCCATTTTTTTTAAATTCATTATACCCTTTATTGGGAAAATATCTATATTTCATGATGACTTACACTAGGTGTCATGTAAGAAAATGTATTACTATATTAGTTAGAAAACTATTTAGAATCATGCCATATATGAATCTAGCATAGTTGAGTGGATAATTATTTATCCACATCCATAATATTGACAAAAAATCAAATGTATTCCTCTGGTATCATAATAGTTAGGGGCTTACAACCAAATCTATCCCAAAGAAAATTCCAAAAACATGGCACATAATAGTTAGGGTCACAACATTTATTTCATTCCACACACAAGATAATCCATGGGAACCTAACGGTTAGGTTCACCCATACTGAATGTCCGAGGTATTAAAAAGTGTTATTTATAAGTAATATAACACTTAGTATTTATAAGGGTTTTTAGTATAACCATTTTATCTCATGAAATCCCTCTTATATTAGAATTATTATATTGATTTATTTTGGAATCATATCCCATATTCCAAATTTAAATGGTGAAAATATATTGATTTATAGCTCTTTATATAACCCATAGTTTTATGAATCATCTAAAAATAGAATCCAAGTATATTTATAGATATCAAAATGAATCTTGTTAATAAGGAACATGAATTTTTAATGTAGAAGTATATAATTTTATGAAATTGGAAACATTTACTTGTGTAAAACTAAAGATATATATAGAAAACTCTAACCATTATACAAAAAATTATATTTTTTCTGGACTTTAGTAAGTCTAACCCAAATTATATCTACCCAGTGACACTTTTTTCATGAGATAATTCAATTCATCAAATTTTTTGAAACCTAATATATAAAATATGTTGAACTACTAAATTTGAAATAATATATTTAATTAAAATCTAAGGTCAAGGTAGATTAAAATTAAATATTATATAATCATACATAGTATGTAATAAATAGATTAATAATCTAATAATTAGTTTAACAACTAAATGTAATGAATAAACTCATTAAAAATATATAAATAATGGATAATAAATAAGATAATAAAATTTAAATAAATAAATACCGCATAAATTTAAAAATGAGATGATAATGTTATAAAAAATTCATTAAAAATCGATAATTATAAATTCATTATTATTTTAGATTATTTATTATAGAAATTATAGAATTTTGAACATAAATTATTGAACCGTAGCCCCACAATACACCCTAAGAGGTGGGGGTGAATTTGGATGTGAAAAATTTCTTCTTCTGTTTATATTAAATTGTATCTTATCCTCTCATTGAAAAGGAAAACTTTAATATAATTTTAATCAAATCCAAATTAAGAAATATAAAGTACTAATAGATTTATTTTTCTCGGTTCACCTAGAAAATACCACTCCAAGGGTCACGTATTAATGATGTGTTGATATGTTTATTTATCACTACATAACTAGTATGTGATTATAAAGTTTGTAAGATATCCCCACTCCACTAATGTTTATGATATCTTACACTCTTCAACCATGTACTTTTAAGATGGATTCAAGTTGAAACTGACTCACTGGTCTACCGTACATGATTTTAATAAAAGTTAAAACATGCCAAACAAAAATGTTTATCTCCATTATAATCTAGTAATCACTCCATGATTTTTCATAGATTTACACAATAACATATTCTTTGAAGAATAATCTTAAATATTGTTTAGTCTCATCACACTAAACTTATCAATATCAAATGTTAAATAGTTTTATAAAAATAGATTACATGATCAATTTTCATAAATCTTTATTTTTTCTTAATTTTTTTATATTACACTTTTCTTTAATTAACAACATATCCTATAAAATAATGGATTTTTGAATTTAAAATTTATAATTAAAAATGAAATTTAGATTTTTTGTCAAATAAATTCCCTATATGTTGTACATATAACTATTAAACTGCTAATGGGCAGCATCTAGCTAATTATATAATAACCAAACCATCATACATCTTCCATATAAAAAACTCATTTAGAAATATATAGAAACCCATATTCAAAGAATGACCATATTCTTCATGGTATGAATGGATAGTTTCTATGTAATTACCCTTAAACTATAGGATAGTTTTTAGTGTGACCAATGGATTTTTAGTGAAAGTATTCCTATAAAAATAACTAAATTCTTCCAAGAATTAGTTGTGCTGTGACATAATTTATCAAGAACCAAGTTCTTCTTTGTTATAGACACTTTAATATACCACAATTTTATCATGACATGATCTAATGTGTCATAGTGTGGAAGCACTCATTCAAAATTCACTGAAAAATACATCGAGTTATTCAAGGCATGATATGACATTTCATGTAATGACCACTTTAGTAGATATTTTTTTATCTTCTCAAACTCCCTCTTTAGTTTGGTTATTATAGTCAGGGAATGTAGAATTATGATGAATTTTTAAATAAAAGTTAAAATGTTTATCTTCATAGAGAAATATTTTGTGTTGTGGTACATACCATTAATATATAGATTTCAAAAAATGTTATGAAGATGAATTATGGTGTGATCCATATAGTCATTGTGAGATCTATGTCACTTCTATAGTTTTAAGAAGATTCCATCAGTGATCTTCCACTTCCATCAGGTCACATCAAGAAATTAAAAATTTAAAAATACTCTTTCATAGTAGTAATATTGAAAGAAAATATAATAAAAACAAACTTTTGTTGTAACAATAAACCCTTTGGATTTTATTTTCAACCAAATTGTGAAAATAATGACACAAGATCATCCCAAACTCCCTTTGTCACGAACCAGCCGAGTCGAACCTGAACCGGTCTCCTAGACCAGCCCACGAAAAGTCTCGAGAGACGTTCCCAATCCTCCCGGGACAGCGACAAGCACTGATGGAATCAATATAGTAGACAAGTGAATGATTTCTCCCAAAGATAAACAATAAAATAACACCGAAGAGAAATGGACAACCCAAACAAATTTATATAAAAAAACTAAATTAGCCATCATGTATACAAAAAAACTGGGAGAAAAACTAAACAATACATCTAAAATGACCAGAACTGATGACTAACTACCTCTATGTGACCCCACTGGTCACTCTCGAAAAATAAAATCACATTCCTCTTAATGCGATCAGACATAATCTGAAACATGCAGAAGGGATAAAAACAGAAAAGAACTATAGTCATGAGTATTAAAACTCAGTAGGCTAGCTCGATAATCTATTCTCAATGCACATCATTTAAAATAAGATAAACATCAAATTAATGTTTGAACAAGAACATATTAATTTATGGGTTTCTACATGGTTACTCAAAAACAAATTACAAGCCATTTCTCTCATTCCTTTCCAAAACTAGATTCATTCAACTAAAGTTCCAATAGAATTTTCAAGGGAAAAGTGACATTTACATTTTCAGATTTGAACAAGAAGATAAAACAATTTAATTTGAAACCCATTTTCATAAACACAATAAATACCATACCGCCACTTTCCAAAAAAAAATACACAAGATGTCATAATAGTTGTCACACAACAAGTGAAGTATAAATATATATACAAGCATTATATTCATCCCTACAAGCAACTGAAAGCCAATAAACATGGGTGAAACTAGGAGATCAAGAACAAAACCAAAAATACTAACATATGAGACTGCATACCAATTGGCATGGCACACATGATGAAAACCAAAACACCCAATCATAGGGCCACCCCAAATAAGGACAAAATGAGTGGCCCAATCCCATAGTAATAAACCGAAAATATATCCACCTACTATGGGACACTGGTTAGTCTATCCCCTACATGTGTAGAAATCATTATTAGAATGTTATCTCAATATTCCAGGTTCCCATGTATCATGTATATAAAAAGGGGGTGTTCCAATCGATGCCATCTGGTCATCCAATCACAACATATATATAATGATAATTCATAATATGCATCACCCTGAGTCACTCCATGGACTGATCTCATGCCATTAATAAAAAAACATAAAGAATAAAACCCAAGGCACTCCCATAATATATCACATGTATTCATTTGTAAAGACATCCCATACATTATATACATACAATCATGGACTGAGAAACATCCACCGGAGGTTTTCTCAATAAACTTTGTTACCATGCTTCACAAAGTTTCCAAATGGGCCCTTAAGCGTTTCTTAAAAAAACATTTTACAATGGTCCAAATTTCAATTTTAAAGAATAGGTGTATACACACCATTTATTGTATCAAACCATTTTCATAAATTTCTTAAAAAATTAAGGCTATATATTCAAAACATGACCATTTAAATAAGGATTCCAAATGGTCTATTTTCCGGCAACTCAGGCCAAAACTTGTTATAAACCAAAACCCATTTATTTGAAAAAACAAATAAACATTGGAAAGAAATAAAAGGATATAAAAATAAACTTTCTCTGGAATCCCATTTATTTATAAATACAAAAAAATCATTTTAAATTTCACTAGACACATAAAATCCAACCAGGCAATTTACCGAACACATGACATGCACTCTTTAACAAAACAACTTATTTTAATCACTTGAAAAGGAAAAAAAGATCATTTTCAGGACATAAATTTATTTAATCTACTGAAACATTTTTAATATACCATAAACCAGGTGTGAATTCTTGTGGAATAATTTATCAAACAAGAGGAGTGCACATTTATACCAAAATAACTATATTTTTTTAACACAATAAGAAATAAAACATCACTTCCACCAAAAAATATTTAAAAAAAGGTTTTAAAAAATCAAATATAATATAAATAAGGTTATAACAACATGGTATTGATGAAACATAAATGTTAAAGGGTTTTTCAAGGGATATCCTACCTCAAATCCATGGCAGAAAGGAAACTCACACCCGAAATCACATGCTGCGGTTCCCAAAAATCTAGACCTATGAAGACCCACACTAAACCAACCAAACCCCCTTAAAAATTCATTCGAAAATAGTACCCAAGGACGTTCATGACTATGGTAGAATATTAAACCAAAGAAAATGAAAGGAGAATGAATAGGGAGAAGAAAGGATAGGGAATCTCACCTTGTAAACTAATAGAATCTTCATATTACCTCAGATATACACCCTTAGAGGAACATTAATGGATTGGAACTTATTGGATATTATCCATAGGTCTAGGAGAACTACGAAAATTTTATTTGTGTTAAAAAAATTTAAAGATAAAGTATTTATGAAAGAGACAATTTACCTTAGAAAATCTGGAATATTTCTGGAATCTTGAGAAGTTTCTCTTTACTACTCAGCTAAGATGAGATACATAGAGTGTAAATCGAAAATGGGGGGGAGAATAGGTATCTTGGGCTCGAAGGGGATGTGGAAGAACTAAAAAATGTAAAAAAATAAAAAATATATAAAGTAATTTTTTTTTGAAACCGGATGTGGGAAAATGGGCTGGCCCAATACCTAAATAGATAACCCAAATTCACCCTTTTTATTAATTCATAATGGGTCCAAAAGGATATGTATGCTTGAATATTTTAGTGTAAAAAAATAATAAGTGGAATAAGTCAAAAATTTCAATAAATTATGTATTTGTTAAAGAAACAATATATGTTTTTAAATGTGTTCATGGGCTCACGGTTTGGCCCAAATCATGAAGTAACATCCCATTCTGCAAAAACAAAAACAATAAGAATTGAGGCACCCAAAAATGGATGATTAGATATAGATGACACTTAAAAACGAAACATTAATCTCACCCATGACCCTAGAAAATTATTAAGATTTCTAATTAACCGGATCTAAAGAAACATATGAAAAACTGGGTGTGACAATTCTCCCCACCATTAATGATTTTCTCCCTTGGAAAGACATAACTTTTTTCAACTGAATTATGAAGACCTAAGGATTAATTATCAATATGATCTAGAATCTCAATACAAGGAAATATAATTCAAAATTAAAGTACTTCATCCTCTTTCCTCAAAAAAAACATCAACTCACAACCACTTCTTGGGAATCAACTGATTGATCAAGTCACAACCTCCCCAACCAAATTAAGAACCATATTGTTGAGACTTCTCCCAATGAACACAAATATCACCCCAACCAAAGGGCATTATCGAAATCCAAATATTCCAAGGGAGTCTATAATGGACTCCCCACCATTAAGAAAGGACTATCACTAGACATTTTCTTAGGATGAAAATCCAAAAGACCCATAGTGGGTCTCCCCACCATTAGAAACCAACTACAAATGAACAGACAAGAATTCATCATAAGCTAGAATCAGGCCTCACTCATACAATACCACCAAAAATCTCCTGAATCCACCTACCAACCCATGTTGAGTGTAAAAAAACATGAAAATCTAAGCCACCCACTCTCGAATGCAGGTGGAAAGAACAGGGCCAACACTCTCTGCACGTATCCAAACCCCCACCAATTAGGGAGGGGAGGGAAGGGGACCCAATTATTGGGCCATTGAAACCACAAAATAAAAAAAATGGAAATACATAAAAAAATGGTAGAGGTATGAGCATAACAATACTACCAAAAATCTTAGAACTCGTGACTATGTGCCAACTTCAGTCTAAAACCTATTGCTAAAGCTCTGATGGATGAAGTATCTCTTGCCTCACAGTCAGTATTTGATAATCCAGAACTTTTACTCTATCCCATAGTTCCACATAATTCCACAGAACACCCCAATGAAGAAACAAAAGATAAAGAGGCACCATGAAACTCTCTTCCTCAACAACACACTTTTACCCAAACACGAACATGGAGATACATATAACTATTTTCTCTCACTCTAAACAAGGAGAATAATGAACAAGGCACACAAAAATACCCACTAAACATCATTGAGCACAACAACTACAACCAAGAGAATCACTTTAAAGGGAAGGAACTGTAAATCAAGCCTAATTATATCTATATTTCATCAAATGGGATGAGGTATCATACTAATAGGTGGATTTGAAATTTTTAACAAATCCTTAGGTTGATAAACTAGAAATATTTCCAACAGAGAACCATCCATGGCCACATCACAACATCCAACACTTCTTTTTAAATCCACTGAACATTACCCCAAAATCGAGCCACCAATAAGATCCTATTTCAATACACAACAGGATTATGGATTCTAGATAATAAGCAACAACACCTAATAGATAACACTTCTAAGACATAGGATAAACCATCCACATAACCATTAGTTTAAAACAAAAACCAAAAAAAATTAGCTCAAAACACTTTTGAAAAAATAAACTAACTTGGTGGATTTATCACATTCACCAATGGTGTTTCATCAAGTCTCATTCACATGAACATTTACATTTCACCCCAAGCACTCAAATACAATTTCATACTATCTGTTCATATATATATCCAAAAACCCATGCATTTGAGAACCCATGATAACACAGAAGATAAAAAAACATCATCATTATAAAAATAACCATATACCTTCCAAGGGAACATTAACCAACAAATCAAAAACCATTTTCAGATTTCACAAGACAATCCATGTTTCATCAATAACCATTTGATTAAAAAATCCATTTCATTTAATATAAATTTCAAGAAAACCATTATATTCTAAATATCACCTTCCAATTTAGAAAAACTCAGTAAGGTCTCTTCTCATAATATGATAACCACAAAATCCAGAACCCCTGTCTAGAAAAACACCAGTAGCTCAAAACCAAATTTCCAAAACCAATTCATCAGATTCAAACACTATTCAACAGACCAAAACACCCCATTTAAATCAATTTTTCTGAATTAATTTAAAATATTCCATGATTTCTGAAAAATTTCTTTTCAACAGACCTTATGTTTAGATGAAGGAAAATTCAATCCCACTAAATCATTTATTCTTTATCCGGAAGATTTGTTAAAAAAATCTAAAATTCAAAAACCATTATCATATTAAATTTTGAAAACTCATTTTTATGTCTTCAACAACCAAAAATTCATTAAAACTCATTTTTACAATTCCCACAGTAGGAATTTCAAATCAAATTTTATAATTCAAGAAAGGACCAAGAGACCCACAAAAGGGTTCTTGTGTCGATGGGTGACTTAATCATATGGTTGGCGGCCATATGTCAAAAACACCACCAACAAAAAGAGTCTTCTTAGGTTCATGCATCTATCTCCACATATCTTTCCCGGCCCTGCGAGCTCACGAAGACCATTTGTCTAACTCCCCTTGTCGTATCCCAGCACCAAACAATCAACATAACCAAAGACACTAGTAAAACCGGACATTCCATGGCCACCTGAGGATTGGAACGAGCAAGAGTTCGCGATTATATTATAGAACCTACAACTCGAGTCCTGAAAATCATACTTCATTTACCTTGACATCCCCAAATAATAAAGGGTTCTATTTAAAGAAAGGTCTGCTAAGTGCTAAACTCCTTTGATACAATTTTTTCATGAACCAGCCCGAGTCGACCCTGAATCGGTGACCCAGGATAGCCAACAACAAGTCCTGAGAGGCGATCCCGATCATCATGTGATGAATAAAATCTATAATGGAATCAATATAGTTGATAAGGGAACTAATTCACCCAAAAATAAACAGTAAAACAATAGTGAAGAGAAATGGACAGCCTAAAGACATTTATATAAAAAAATAAATTAGCCATTATCTATACAACAAAACTGGGAGAAAAACCGAACGATACATCTAAAATGACAATAAATGAAAAACTAACTCCATGTGACCCCACTATTCAATCTCCAACAAAACAATCACATGCCTCTCAATACGATAGAATATAAGCTGAACCTTCACAAGGGATAAAAACAGAAAAAAACTATAGGCGTGAGTATTAAAACATAGTAGGCTAGACCGATAATCTATTTTCAATGAACGTCCTTTAAAATAAAAGAATCATAAATTTCATGTTTGAAATAAAATATATAAAATTATGGTTTTCTACAATGTTACTCAAAAACAAAGTACAAGCCATTTACCTTATTCCTTTCCAAAAATATATTCATTCAACTAATGTGCCAATAACATTTTCAAGGGGAAAGTGATGTTTAAATTTTCATATTTTCACAAGAGGATAAAAAAATTTAATTTTAAAACCATTTTCATAAACTTAATCAAAACTATAATACCAATTTCTAATAAAAACAATACACAAGAAGTCATAATAGTATTCACAAAACAAGGGAAATGTAAATATGTATACAAGAATCATATTCATCACTACAAGAAACTCAAAGCCAATTGACATGGGTGAACCTAGGAGATCAAGAAAAAACCTTAACATAATAATACATAAGACTCCATCACCATTGGTATTCTACATACAATGGAAATAAAAATTCCCAAACACCCAACCACCCTAACTCAGGTCAGACTGAGGGGACCAATCCCATAGTAATAAACCGAAAATATATCCACCTACTATGGGACACTGGTTAGTCAATCCACTACCAGTGTAGAAAATGTTCAAAGAATGATCTCTAAATATTCTTGTTTCTCATGTCTCATGTATATAAAGATTGAGTGTACTAATAGATGCCATCTGAGCACCCAATCACAACATATATATAATGATAATTCACAATAGATATCATCCTGAGTCACTCCAAGGACCAGTCTCATGCCATTAATCAAAAAGAACATAAATATTCCATCCTAAGGCACTATAATAATATATCAAAATTATTCCTTAGTAAGGACATCCCATACATTATATACATACAATCATTTCATGAGAAACATCCACAAGAGGTTTTCGTATTAAACAATTTCACCATTTTTCACAAAGTTACCAAATAGACCCTCAAGGGTTTGTCAAAACAAACGTTTGACAAAGGTAAAAATTTAATTTTTAATAAATAGGTGTATAAAAAAAATTTACATTATAAAACCACATTCATAAATCCCTTAAAACACTAAAGATACATATTCAAAACATGACCATTTTAATAAAGATACCAAAAGGTCCATTTTCTAGAAACTCTGGTCAAAACAAGTTACAAACCAAAAACTATTTATTTTTAAAAAAAAATCCACATTGGAAATACATAAAAGGATCCCAAAATTAAATTTTTAATTCTTAAAATGTATTTATAAATCCAGAAAAATCATTTTATATTGCAATTGACACATAAAATCCAACCGTGAAATTTATCGAACACATGGCATGTACTATATAACAGAAAATCTTATTTTAAGCACATGAAAAGAGATAAATACAATTTTCTTGACATACATTTATTCAAGATACTGAAACATATCAAAATATCAATAAACTAGGTGTTAAATCTCATATCATATTTTTTCAAACAAGAAGAGTGCACAATTATACCAAAACATCTATATGTTTAAAAAAAATAAGGCATAAAACATCATTCGTATGGAAAACAATTAAAAACATGGTTTCACAGAAGAAAATATCATATAAATAATGTTATAACAGAATGAGAATGAGTAACATAAATGATAAATGGTTGTGCAAGGGATATCCTACCTCAAATCCATGGCATAAAGGAAACACACACCCGAAATCACCTGATGTGGTTCCCAACACTCTAGACCTATGAAGACCTACCCTAAATGAACTAAAACCCTTCAAAAATTATTCCAAAATACTACCATATGTATTACATGACCAGGGGATAAGAGTAAACCAAATGAAAATGGAAGGAGAAGGAAGATGGAGAAGAAAGGAGAGGGAATCTCATATTGGAAACTAAAGGACTCTTCAGCTTCCCTCATATATGAACCCTTAGAAGAAAGTTAATGTCATGTAAATTCTTGGAGATTACCTTTAGGTCTCGAAGAACCAGATAATTATTATTTTATGTAAAATTAGTGAAAAATTGAGGATTTATGAAAGAGACAATTTACTTTATAAAATCTAGACTGTTTCAAAAATCATGATAATTTTATCCCTACCACACGGAGAAGATGATATCCAAAGAGTGAAAATATAAAATGGGAGTGAGCCTAGTTTTCTTGGTCTCAAGGGGGAGGTGGAAGCACTGAAAAATGTCAAAAACATAAAAAATATATAAACGAAAATGTTTTTTTAAAATATGAATATATGACCATGGGCTGGGCCAATACCAGAATAGGTAACCCTAATTCACCATTATTATTAATTATTAGTGGGTCTAAAAGTGTATGTAGGATTGAATTATACAGGGGAGAAATATTAGTAAGTTAAATGAGTCAAAAACGTTAAAAAATGATAGTGTTATAAAAGAAACAAAATATGTTTTTAAATTTGGAAATGGGCTCACGGTTTGGTGCAAATCATGAAGTAACCACCCTTTCTACAAAAACTCTAAAAAAATAATTGAGGCACACAAAAATAGATGATTAGATATATATGACACTTAAAAACTCAAAATTAATCTCACCTAAGAACCAGGAATAGGATCGGGATTTCCAATGAACTGGATCAAAACAAAGACATGAAAAACCAGGTGTAACAACCTTAACTTTGAAATGAAAGATCCACCTGCAATAATAATTTTCTTTTCATGATTTTATTAACGTATCAATATTCACATTACTACATGTATTAATCTCCCTTGATAATAAAATTAAAGAGATTATTTATGTCTAAAACAAAATATTTCCAATAACTAACAACCAATCCTAAGTTGAAAAAGAAACTAAGGGAATAAAAAAATCTCTCATACAATATGATCCAATTCTTGGTGAAGAAATTAATGGAAATAGTATAACACTTCTTTATTATCTATATTTTATCTAAATAAACTGAATGATATTAAACACATTAAAAAATAAATCACCCCTTATGTTATTATTTTTAATAAAAGTAATACACTTAAATATACAAGATATATCACAATATATTATTAAGTTCTATGGGAATAGGGGAAATTTGAATCACCATAGTTTGAGGAGAGTGGTTAAACTCCAGAGTTTAACATATTCCATTCAAATATGTGTTACAAAAATGACTTTATTAAAATAACATTAGTTTGTTATTTTGTTCCAACAAATTCTATATTCGCAACGTTGTTATCTACCTTCTATTTTATAAAATTGTATCATATCTCAATGTGTTTAATGAAGGATTGTTTTAAAATGTAATTTTTTAGTTTAATGGAACTTTAATTGTCACACATAATCAATATTGGTTGTTCTACAACTTCACCAATATCTTCTAACTACCGCCAACTACAAATAAAGTATATAAATTCTTTAGTGACTGGGATATATTCTTTCTCCACCATGATTATATAAACACTGTCCTATTTCATTATTAACCATACAAAAAAGTGCGTTCCAAAATAAAAATATACTCCACTATGGATTTTAAATCCATAATATCACCAACCCAATAAATATTAGAATATTCTAATAAATAAATGTTCTATTTTATTCTAAAATTTAAACCATAATTTAGAGTTCCTTTAACACTCCTTATTATATTCATCACAACATAAAGATATTCAATCTTGTGAAAACTCTAAAAACACATAGATAAACATGTATCATAAAATATATCAATCCTTTTATAAGGAAGATAAGAAAAACTCAAAATTATTATTCTATACAAACTAGAGTCTACTCCCTCATTATTTTCATGTTTCCAAAATTATTTTCAACTACAATTAATGTTGAAAAAAGATTTGAAACATTCATTATAATTTTTTAAAACTTATTTTTAAAATTTATTTGTGAGATAAAGGTATTCCATTTATATTGAATAACTTAAAGCCCAATAAAATATTTCAACTCTCTGATCATTAACATTTCAAACTCAAAACACATTAATTTTTTTAATTTATAATAAAAAATCCACATCATGTCCCCAGATATGATGTCATATATATACACCAACACCATTAATTGAACCTCTCATGAAATTTTCATAGAGTGTTAATTAACAACCATCCTCTCTTAAAGTCGAGTTTCTTTTGGAATGCATCCAACCATGCATACCTAGCTTCAGGTTCTTTCATTAAGTCATATAATCCTTTTTTCAATTTGAACACTTTTGAGTCATCATCTCCTATAGAAACTATAATATATTATTTGATATAAACCTTTCCATTCAAGACTCTATACAGAAATTCCATCTTGACATATTTAATTCCCCCTCCACAGTTCACTATGAAAAATAATTTTTTTCGGGTTATTATAATACCACAACAGTGCCAGCTTGTCGTGGATGTAAAATGGGTAGACTATAACCCATATCAATGTGTTAAGTAATATATAGAAAGAACCAAATAATATACTTAATAAATAAAAATTTGATTAAATGATCAAAATAAAAATAAACATTAATTAATAATAAAATATTTTGAATCATAGAGTCATACATCGAGACTAATATCCCATTAGCTTCATCACATATATAATTGAAAAAAAAAATAAATTTACAAGAGGATCTAATACATCCTTGATCCTCACATAATATAAAAAATTCATACTTCATACAAAATATATAGGAGAATGATCAAACTACACCAGACCTCTACCTGATTTAAACATATAATCTGTGAGGTATGCTTAGGTAACAAAGTCTTGTGATGGCCCGAGTAGGTTGTGAGTATAACATTGTATGTAACCACCAACATTTTCATGTATATAACTAGTAACTCAATTTATACTTGTGAAGTGATTTTATAATAAATTATTGGTAAAAAACAAAACTAAATAACCATTATCAATCCTCAGGTTCTCATGAGAAACATGAGATTAACCCACAATTAATTAATCTAGTTCCAGAGTGTCTCTAACTATTTCATGTAATCTTTCCAAAAAAAAATCAGGCCTAATGACTATATAGTAGTAGGCATAAATATTGGATCTTGGGAAATATCCCAAGGCATCCACATAGTAGTAGGCATAAATTGTGATTCTAATGATATTTTATATGGAATCCCATAGTATTAGGATACATGTTGATCAGTTGGAGGTGATAATAGGTGATCAATAGTCATCATTCATCATATCTAAACCCCAAGAGGAAATATTGTGCATTCTATAGTCATCAAATATTATTTTTGGGCCTTTGAAGGTAATCCTTAGTATTCAATTTCCAATAAGAATCTTCAATATTTCATAGGGGGATAGCCCTATGAAATGAATCATATTAGAAATAAATATTGATTTTATAGTGAAACTAGCCTTTTACACATATTATTACATGATTCTAAGAATACATATCCATTAAATAAAATCATATGATTAAAAACAATAGTGTATTTAGAAGACTAGGTACACAATTATATGACATGAAGCTACAACAAAATATCCTTTTATTAAAATCCATAATGATCTACTAACACATTTTAAGCTCCTAAAACTATATAGGATAACCTTGGGAATACCTTGGAAAAGGGGTGAGCTAAAGAGTATAGTAAGGGAATAAAAATTGAAATGAAACATAAAACATGAGTCAAAAGAAATAACATGATAACATAAATGAAATGTATTATGAATAAAAATATAGACACATAAAATATAATGAATGAAATCACATGATCAGGGAAATATAATAATATTTCCAAGGCTCACATCCAAGGTGATATCACATGGTGGAAAAAGTACCATCAAGAATTAGGTATACTACCAAATCCCTTACACCACATCTTTTGAGACTAAAACAATGACCAATGCATTTTAGATTTAACTGGGAACACCCATCATAATATCTACATGAATATGTGTTCAACATAAATAAATCAAACATAAGGAATAAATATAATGGTTTCCCATGGAAAGAAATGGGGTTCGTAATCTTCTCACAAGGCACAACGAAAGGGGGTATCATAATGGTAACCATGAAAGAAGGGATTAAAACTATTATTATACATTCATAGATAAATATAATAAAATATCATGAATAATGAAGTCAAAATTAAGTAAAAACATAAAAAGAGTGGCTAGATAAGTTTAGAAATGTGCCACATAAGCATAGTTTTAGAGAAAATAATAAAGAGTCCCTAAAGAGGATAAAGGCATAATTATATCCATAAAAAATCAAATAAAATGGTTATTCATGATATAATGATTAATTTTATAAAAATAATGGAGTTTTAAATAATTTTGTGTAGTGTAATTGATAATGGGTAATAAATATAGAGGTTCCCTTTTAATCGTGTTTTCTTATCAAAAGGAATTGAGAAGGGAACCTTTTAAAAAATTAATTTCCTCATAAAATAAAGATGAATTGATATAGATAAATATGTTTTTAAAATAATTATAGAATATAGGACAATTATTTTAGAATAATGAAGATTTAAATTGTGTAATGGTGACAAAAAGTACAACCTAAATGTAATATAGAGGTTTAGAGAGATCGCTTAACTTATGTCCAAATTTGTTGTGAACATTCAATTAATGTCCCAAATAATGAAATTAGATTCATTAATTACTTACTTTAAAATATATTCAACATATATTTATTTATTATAATTTTATTAAATTCATTTATGTCCATTTCAATGACCTATAAGGATTAATTTTATTTTTCTAGGAGCGTTCCTTTTATGGATTCATGGTATATTTAATTGTCTAGAACTATGTATGTCCTTGTAATATGTAAAATCAAATTTATTAGTGAAATGAAATACTATTAATGAACATAAATGTGTTTAAATTTTAAACTATTTCATTTTTTCTTACATTAGGATGATTTATTTAATAAAATGTTAATGATAAATGTTTACTTTATTTTGACAGTTTTTCTGACCGTCACGAATTAGTTTTATTTTATGTAATATTATGTATACATATTAGTTGAAGAACCTGAAATAAGTTATAATATAATCAATAAAATATTATTGAACAATAATAACAATATTATGACTATCCTTGAAGGCGAAAATGAAAAAAACTCATTATCCACATAGACAGTTAACTTCCATAATTTGGACTATGGTTTCATTTCTCTGAATAAGAGGATACGGGAAAAAGATTTCATATTAGATATTCCATTATAAATAAAACATTATACAATATAAATTAAACTAGAGTTATTATGATTTTATGGATTAAAGAGGTGATGATAAGGTAATATAATAAAGGAAATTAAAAGAGATAGTTTGATAATTATTCCTTTTTAATATCACCACTTAGAAGGACCCATTATAAAACAAGGAATTGATATTTTGGTGAGACTAGAATAAATTTTATTTTTTTGAGATTGGGTAGGATATGTTTTGGTATGGATTTGGAATTATTAAAGGATTATAATGTGTGAGGAGAAAGGGTGTTGAGGGGTGGTATTTATAAGGGGATAATATGGGTGTTTTTTATTATTATATTCATTATTTTATTATTTTGGATCAATAATATCAATATTGTTTATTATTGTGACTATATATATAGTAAATTGTTAATGTGAGTTTGATATAATGTGGGTTTACATCATCCATGACTCAGAAATTTAGGTGTTAGGCATATAATGTAAAATAATGTAAATTATCACATTTCACTATTAAAAAAATACATCTATTTTAGAAAAATATAAAACATTCACCAATTTTTTTTTCAATGTGTAGATTTAAAAAATGGAATTCATTTTGTGAAAATAATTTCCTAAATAGAGAAATTTAATTTTTAAATAAAATCCTCATTTATTTGAAAAGTACGAATTGTTATATTATAATCGATTTTATGACCCTTTGAAAAACTAGTTATGGTATAATAATATAATATTTTCATTACAATAAAATAAATACTTATTTAAAAAAATTATTTTATGAAAATTATTTTTCTTTTGAATCACTCTTTTCATTATAAAATATCAAATAAAATAGTTAAATTTTACAAAAACACTAACACATAATTTATCGTTGTAAAAAATTTTATTTACATGTACCATGATATAAATATATCATATTTTAATTTTATAAGAATCCTAAATATTATTTTAAATTTAGATAGGTGAGGTTTCTATTCTAATGATCATATTACTTTTCCTAATGATCATAGTACTGTTCCAACAGTTAGGTTAATATTCCAACCATTAGATTACTATTCAAATGATCAAATTTATAATGGTCATATGGTTTTAATACATCCTATAAATACCTCTTATTTAATTAATTAGTCATTAAATTCGAATTTATCTCAAGTTTTTATATATTATTTTTCTTCATAATGAATATGTTACTATTAGCATTATGTTTTTTTCTATAGCTTTGTTTATTAGTGTATCCATTCTAGTGGATCAACTAGATCCAAATTATCCTATCCTTATTATCTTATTTTCTATTTATTATTCCATTATAATATTTTGAATTATTATTTTTATATTTTATAACTAATTTATCATTATTCATTTACAAGATTATTTTTTTTATTTTTTTTCTTTATACTACATAACATAATTATAAGAAGGGAAATTTTATTGATAAAATTCTAAGAAATTACATTCTTCCCCACATATGAAATTTCTCACTATAAATTTTGTTTCACATACTAAGGTAAAAACATGTGATGGTACTTCTCCTCCATTAATTTATCTGGTTCTCATGTTTCTTATTCATATTTATAGTTCCTCCACAGTACATTTACAAGGTTAGTAGACTTCTTATGTTGAAATTTATCTCTATGATCCAAGATCTTCCCTAGATTCCCCTCCTAAGAGAGGTCATTTTACAGTTGTACCACCTCGAAATTCAGTACATGTGAGGGATCATGTATGTAATTCCTCAATATGTATATGTGGAATAAATCATGTACATTAGACATGGTTGGTGGAAGTTCTAGTCAATAGGCCACAACTTTGATGTGATCAAGAATATCAAAGGCTTTAATATATCAAGGAATTAGGTTTCCCTTCTTCACAAATCTCATGACTCTCTTTCATGGAGATTTGTAGAGGAAAACAATGTCTCAAAAAATAAAATCCATCTCCCATAGATAGTTTTCTACATAGATATTCTGTCAACTTTGGGAAGCTATAATATCTTTCTAAATGATCAACACAATTTCAACCACTTCCTCAACCATTTCATGTCCTAGTAGCTTACATTCACCAACTTCATCCTACCATATAAGAGTTCTAAATATTTTAGCACAATGGGATTGATATGGATCCATTTGGATATTTGAGTGGAAGCTATTGTTATAATAGAATTTTACTTGAGAAATATGTTTGTCTTTTCATCCTTTGAATTCCATTGAGCATGCTCTCAGCATATCTTCCAGTTTTTGAATAGTCACATTAGATTGGATATCAGTTTAAGGGTGACAATACATACTAATTTTTATCTCAGTGTTTAGATCATGTTGGAGACCATTACATAAGATGGAGATAAATATCATATCTTGATAAAATACAATCGATATTGGTACATTTAGAAGCATCATTACTTTTATGATGTATATTAGTGCAATTTAATTGAGTGATAGTTCCTCCATAATTGCAATAAATTGAGTAGTCCTTATAAAAAAATCCATATCAATGCATATTACCTTATTTCCTATAGATGTATTAGAAGGTCCAGTGAACATGTCCATTGTGAATTTTTCTTATTTCCATATAGGTATGGGTAATGGATTCATTATCCCCTTATTATTTTTCATTTCATCCTTCAAATTTTGACATACCAGGAACTTTGATGTGAATTAATGGATCTCCTTATTCATATTGTCCCACAAATAGTGTTGTTGAATATAGTGATACATCATTATTCCCCCTATCTATATGGTGATGGTTGAGCTATGTGAATCCTTCAAAATCTATTTATTTATATGAAGAATTTTTGGTACACATAGTCATCACTACTGGAAAATAAATCTTTACAAATGGTTCAAAACCATTGGTAAAGGTTGGATAACCATTGGTATATCATATACCAAAGGTTATTAAAACTGTGGGGAAGTAAGGCATAAGGGAAGAGATATGTCAACAATTTGTGGAAAACCGTGGGAATATCTTAGGATATCCACCTTATACCAACAATTTTATAAAACCATTGGTATAATGTTTTCACCAACAGTTTGAAACCGTTGGTAAAGAGTTGGTATAAAACTCCTTATGCCAACATTTTCTAACTGTTAGCATAGTCCATACTGGGAAATTGCAGTAGTAGACTGTTCGGAGATGCTGCTATGAGTGGTGAGCTGCTGCTATCCAGGCCTCTTTGAGTGATTTACAGGATTGTATTTCCAAGCCTGAATTGAATACATACATAGAATAAAAACATATACAATGAAAAACATAATTCTAAATCAATTAGTTTCCACCATTGAGAAACTATACACATATAGAATAAAAACAGAACTCATAATGCAATTATAAATATACATAATTGATTTATAATTCAATTCTAATATACAATTAAATGTTAAATAAAAAATTCAATTCATAATTGAATATTGAATTGAATACATACATAATTTAATTATTAATTATGAATACAATATATAAAAAACTGAATACGTAATTATATGTTTTATACAGAATTAAGAATACATACAAAATTTTATTTTGTATAACACATACATGATTGAATAAATAAATTATAATATAATAACCCTAAAATATGGAAATGGATAAATGAATTCAACCAAACACAAATATAATGTCTCAAGGTTTGGGGTGGGTGTCTTTGAACTTAGTGATGATGATAATGGGAGTGTATCAATGAGATTGTGTGACTTACGGAATGTAGTTATCCTTGGAATAATATATGAATTGTGTTTTAAGATATGGGTATGAGTTAATCACATGAGAAGTGGATTGTTTGAGGCTGGACCTTGGATCCTTGTGCTCAAGTATAAACAGAATCCGAATATGTTTGGTTAGTTTTCTGTATTCTAGTTGTTTTTACATAAATTGATATCCATTTAAAAAAAGACACTTCGAGTGATACGGGACACCCCATGCCTCGGATTGAGGTGGGGTTGACTCATACATGTCACAAATAACCCATGTATCATTGTCTTGAAGTATAAACAGAATACAAATGTGTTTGGTTGGTTTTCCATATGCCAGTTGTTGTTTTCACTTAAAATTTTGTCCATTTCAAACAAAAGTGAGAAAATTTGAGTGGTATCGGCCACACCGTGCCTTGTATTGAGGCAGGGATGACCCGTACAAGTCAAAAATGACACATGGATTGTTGTTCTAAAGTATCAATATAATTAGAATATGTTTGGTTGGTTTTTTGTATGTCTGTTGCTGTTTTCACATAAAATGCTGTCCATTTCCAATAAAAGTGAGACAATTTGAGTGGTACCAGCCAAACCATTCCTCAGATTCAGGTGAAATTGACTCATACATGTCACAAATGTCATATGGATCGTTATGCTAAAGTATCAACACACTCAGAATATGTTTGGTTGGTTTTCTATATGTCTATTGTTTTTACATAAAACAATGTCCATTTTAAACAAAATATAGACACTTTGAGTGAAACCTGCCACACCGTGCCTCGGTTTGAGTTGGGGTTGACTTGTATACATCACAAATGACCTATGGATCGTTGTATTAAATTATGAACATAATCCGAATGCGTTTGGTTAGTTTTCTGTATGCCATTTTTTATTTTCACGTAAAATGTTGTCCATTTCAAATAAAAGTGAGACACATTCAGTGGTACCAGAAAAAAATTACTTTGATTGAGGCGCATTGGACTCATACACGTCTCAAATGACCTATGGATTATTGTAATAAAGTATCAACAAAATCATAATACATTTGGTCGGTTTCCCATATGGCTATTATTTTTTACTTGCAACAGTGTCCATTTTAAACAAAAGACAGACACTATGAGTGATACCTGTCATGCTGTGCCTCAAATTGAGTCGGGGTGGACTTTTACACGTCACAAATGACCCATGGATCATTTTCCAGAAGTATAAATATAATCTGAATCCATTTGTTTAGTTTTCCGTATGCCAATTGTTGTTTTCAATTAAAATGTTGTCCATTTCAAATAAAAGTGAGACACTTTGAGTGGTACCGGCCAAACCCGGACTCGGATTGAGGCGCGGTTGACTTATAAACATCATAAATGACCCATGGATCATTGTGATAAAGTATGAACACAATTAGAATACATTTTTTCAGTTTTCCATATGGATGCTGTTTTTTGTTAGAATAGTATCCATTTCAAACAAAAGTGAGGCAGTTTGAGTGGTACCGGCCCCACCGTGCCTCAGATTGAGGAGGGGTTGACTCGTACACATCACAAATTACCCATGGATCATTATGCTAAATTATCAATAGAATCAGGATGCATTTGGTCAGTTTTCTGCATGTCAGTTGTTGTTTTCAAATGAAATGTTGTCCATTTCAAATAAAAGTGAGACACTTAGAGTGGTACCGACCAAACCATACCTCAGATTGAGGCACAATTGACTCGTACACATCATAAATGATTTATGTATAGTTGTGATAAAGAACCAACACAGTCAGAATAAGTTTGGTTGGTTTTCCATATGTCTGTTGTTTTTACTTAAAATAGTGTCCATTTTAAAAAAAGACAGACACTTCGAGTGATACCCGCCACACCGTGCCTCAGATTGAGTCGGGGTTGACTCGTACATGTCATAGATGACCCATGGATCGTTGTCCTTAAGTATCAATAGAATCCGAATTTTTTTTGTTGGTTTTTCATATTCCAGTTGTTGTTTTCACTTAAAATGTTGTCCATTTCAAATAAATGTGAGACACTTTGAGTGGTACCGGCTAAACCGTGCCCTGGATTGAGGCGCAGTTGACCCGTACACTTCATAAATGACCTATGGATCATTGTGCTAAAGTATCAACACAATCAGAATACATTTGGTTGGTTTTCCATATGGATGTTGTTTTTACATAAAACAATGTCCATTTTAAACAAAAGACAGACACTTCGAGTGATACCCTCCACACCGTGACTCAGATTTAGTCGGGGTTGACTCGTACACATCAAAAATGACCCATGGATCGTTTTCCTAATGTATCAACAGAATACGAAGGTGTTTGGTCAGTTTTCCGTATGTAAGTTGGTGTTTTCACTTAAAATGTTTTCCATTTAAAATAAGAGTTAGACACTTTGAGTGGTACCGGCCAAACCGTTCCTCGAATTGAGTAGCAGTTGACTCGTACACATCAAAAATAACCAATGGATCATTGTTCTAAAGTATCAACACAATTAGAATAAGTTTGGTCGGTTTTCCATATGGCTGTTGTTTTTACTTAAAACAGTGTCCATTTTAAACAAAAGAAGGACACTTCGAGTGATACTCACCACACCGTGACTCATATTGAGTTGGGGTTGACTCATACATTTCAAAAATGACCGGTGGATCGTTTTCCTGATGTATCAACAGAATCCTAATGTGTTTGGTTGGTTTTCCGTATGCCAGTTGTTTTTTTCACTTAAAATGTTGTCCATTCAAATAAAAGTGGGACACTTTGTGTGGTACCGGCCAAACTGTGCCTCAGATTGAAGCGCGGTTGACTCGTACACATCACAAATGACCCATGGATCGTTGTTAAAAATTATCAACACAATCAGAATAATTTTGGTTGGTTTTCCATATGGCTGTTGTTTTTACTTAAAACAGTGTCCATTTTAAACAAAAGACAGACACTTCGAGTGATACCTGCCACACCATGCATCAGATTGAGTCAGGGTTTACTCGTACACGTCAAAAATGACCCATGTATCGTTTTCATGAAGTATCAACAGAATCCAGATGCGTTTGGTTGGTTTTCCATGTGCTATTTCTTGTTTTCACTTAAAATGTTTTCCATTTCAAATAAAAGTGAGACACTTTGAGTAGTACCGGCCAAACCGTGCCTCATATTAAGGAACAGTTGACGACTCATACACGTCACAAATGACCAGAATGAATATGTTGGGATTTTATAGTGTATTATAAGTTTCACAAAGGTCTTACTTAGGTTTCATTCAATAAGATATTTAACCATCTTTTTATCATAAAACATTACACGTGTAAAATACTATGGAGTTTTTGAAGTCAGAGAAAGTGAAGCATACTCTTCTATAGTTCTACAAACACATTGTTGAGTTCGTTAATCTTTCACTAGATCTTTTCAAAAATTATCAGATAAAATATTATAGGTTTTATATGGGACTAAGGGACAATATTTGTTTGATTCTAGTTCTTTTTAGACTTCCAACATTTTTGGTGGAATTAGATAGTGTTTATTTTTCTAAATAAGAAATATTATAAGGATAGAATTGGGATGAGATTTAGTGGATGCAATAATTTTCCAAAGTTATTATTTTTGGTTATAAAATGAAGTACAAAAGTGTCCAACATTTGGTAAAAAATAAAGAGTTATAATGAATTCAAAAATATCCATACCAGAGTGAAAAACTAGGTTCCAAAATAAAGAGTTATACATAATTCAAAAATGTAATGGATCAATCTACCCCTGATCACCATCACCATCACCACTGTCATCATCAGCCTCATCCTAACCACCATCTCTTTCCTCGCCGTTGTCCTCATAATCATCCCCATCCTCACCCTCGGCCCCATCCTCACCCTCGGCTCCATCCTCACCCTCGACCCCATCCTCACCCTCATCCTCAATCTCATCCTCGCCCTTGTCCTCTTCAGCATCCTCATCATCACCAGTAATGTCATCATATCGACCGCCACTAGAACTACCACCTGATGCATTGGATAATGCACCCATCGATGACATATATGGCTGAAAAGTCGTGCTGTCCTCTAGTGGAAGTGATGAATATAAAGCTTTGATTAGTTTCATAAATTCATTGTCCCTCGTTTGAACTTGTTCTTATAAATTTGTGACCCTTTTATCAGACTGTCTTGCATGATCCTTTACCTGTTCCAAATCAGTGGTACTATAATGAATACCTAGAGAGGACCAATACCTCGTGAAAACTATATTCTTACTAGGTCGATAGTGTACTCGAACAGAGTGCTCATCTCCCAAAACCTGATATAAATGATCGTGTGGCCCTAAATTGTCAAGATCTTGGGAATCCGGGGACTCTAAAGTAGCCTTTTAAAAATATTAATAGAATATTAAATTTCAAAATAGATATTAAACTTTTAAATAAACAAATTAAAACTTACAATCTTTTCTTGTGTCGATTCATTAACCGCAGTTCCATCATATTCTCCTATACTCAAGAAAAAAAATTTATCTCGAGGGATATGTCCTTCAATATTAATTTTGTGCTTCTTTAATAAAATTGAAACCATATAAAGTTAAAGTATAATTATATATTCAATATTCAATAAATCACATAATTTAAGTTGGAAATAATAAAAATGGAAAGTCCTAATGAAAAATTATAAACAACTATATTGTACCAGCTGCCACTCATGGTCTGACATAATTGTGCACCCCAATGTGTGGAGGTATTTATCTGAATAAATGTTTTTATTGTTTTTTCAGAAGATTACGATATAATTTTACTAATATATAAGATAATATTAATGAAAAATATGAAAGCATCATTTAAATACCTCAAATGGGATTAATACCTTAAATTTGGTAGTCGCCCAATGGGTAATCATTTTGTGATATTGCTCTACCGGGTAGTCATCCACGATAAGCAATGTCTCTAACTCGGTTCCCACTCTATCAAACCATCCAACATACATCTCATTATTATAAGCTCTCAAAGGCTCTTCTAGCTCCTTTAAATACATTGGTCGTGAACCTTCGCCATCGGGGAAGTTAAACCGAAATTGACACTAAATATATTAATTCATATAAATAAATAAAAATACTACATTAATTAAAATAGATTTTTTACCCATATTTGTGCTCACGCATTGTCCTTGACTTCGTGTGGCAGATGTCTCTAAGAGAGATGGCTGACCGGAATGATGTCGGAGTATTTGGCTAGCATCGCCAAAAAACCCCGACATTCCTGCCCAGATTTATCAATCACTTGTCCATCATCATTGTATTCAACCATCAACTGTGTCTGGTGGTTCCATACCACATGAAAGCAAGTACGCCCCCTCCCCCGCCTCCTATCAGTAGATGGATATGTTATTAATGAAAAAAATATCAGTACAAGTTATAATAAAATAAATTGGGATAAAAATTTGTTAGAGTTATATAAATATACCTGTGGTAGTCGGATCAATGGGCGTCACTGGATGTGCAGAAGCTGAAGGAATATCCTATACAGGTGGAGTGTCCCTCAGTGTACTCTCCTCATCCACATACTATGTCGGAGCAAGAGTTGAAGAATAAGGAATATAATAGCTCTGAGATAATGAACCAGAAGAAAAAGATGATGGCACAGACATCTGGTCAAATGGTAGTGTAATCATCGGAGGCCTAAATATCTCGTGTGTCCCTAAAGACACACCAGGATCAAAATGGGGCGTAGAAGATACTTCTATGGTAGGGGAATAGTCCAATTGGGTATGAACAGTGGATCTTCTAACTCTCGCACCACGATCCCTCGTATCACCAGCCTCAGTACTGGTGTCACGGCCTGTCCTCGGGGCCCGTGCTGTGACTACCCCAAGACCGCCTTCCATCGGCCAGGGGCTGGCGACTAGCACCAAAGGTGTAAATCCCGATAACTGGGAAGACATTTCCTTTATAAAGTAAACAAAACACCACATAGTACAATCAAAAGTAAAACACTAAGTAGAAAAGAAGTGCTGAAAAGTAAATGGGTCAAAATACAAACCCAACTGAAAGTATGGCTACAACTGAACGAAAGTACAACAGAAAAAGACAAAATCTGGAAGAACAGAAGTAGCTCCTGGGTCATGCTCCTCGGATCCTACCTGAGGGTAGGTACAGATATCGCAACTCCTAGATCGTCCACCACAGATCCTACCTGAATGGTAGGTACAGATAGCGCAGCTCCTGGATCGTCCACCACAGATCCAACCTGAGGGGTAGGTACAGATAGTATTCACAACGCTCTCACCCGTCAACCTCCTCTGTGTATCGTCACGTCATGAAGTCCACCTCCGGATACTGTCTCATCGTGAGATCCACCTCCGGGTACCATCCAGTCCTCAAACACTCGGCCTCTGTCAGCGCTGCCCATCATCTGCAACCAACACAACGAGGTGAGGGCATAGCCCGTGCAGGGGTGAGTATAATGATACTCAGTAGGGACCCCGAGACCCTCAAGGTCTCACAAAATCCAACAAGGATAACCACAAATAAAGATCCCAATAGATAACCTCTACTTAGGTATATACCCATACATATACCTAAGTTAACATGTAACTAATCTCAATCACGAGGAAACAAAAAGATTATGAAATCAACAGATAACCACTACCCTGGTATATGCCCATACATATACCTAATTTATCATGTGTCCCATCTCAATAATGAGATAAACACAAAGATTATAGACTCAGCTCAAACCATGATTTCATTATCGAAACCGTAACAGCTGAGGAGCTCCGTCTCTGATGAGTACAGTGATCCTGTCATGACTCCGAGGTCCTGCTCAATAACCTAAGACTGCTTAGATACTCCTCCTGTCGAGTACCGCGGGTCTGCCACCTCACACAGTAGTGCTCCTCCGCCATGGGTCTGCCACCTCACACAGTAGTGCTCCCCCTCATAGCCTATAGAGGTAATCCTTCTATTGAGCACCGCGGGTCTGCCACCTCACAAAGTAGTGCCCCTCCTCCAAGGGTCTGCCACCTCACAAAGTAGTGCTCCCCACTGGGCTATGCTAGTCACTCTGAATCGAATCGGAAAAGTAGTCATCAGGTCTCAGTGAGCTACACGGTCTTCGTACTTCGTACGCTCGTCTCCGGGAGGGTCCTCTCCACGAGCTATAGTTCGATACTCCAAGTATCAAAAAGTCCCACGAAAAAGTATCTCAATGTACCGCCTTGTCATAGGGGTCTCAACGCAACAGACGACGCGTCAATCGGAAGCCCAGTTTGTGAGTTATTAGCCTTTTCATCATAGGGGCCCAGTTGGTTTTGTGAGCGAACCAACCTGACCGTATCTCAACTGTACCCCGAACTCTCATAGAGTATACTCATAGGGACTGTTTCTCAATGTGATCACCAATGCCACTGATGGTTCATCAAATGGATGCCCGATCTGAAAGTTATCAGCTTTTCCGTCCAGGGGCCAGGTTGGATTTCGGGTATAATCCAACCCGGCCATACTCCAACCCGGCCATACTCCAACTACGTCCAAATCTTAGGCGAAGTATGCCAAAAGTTCCATCTCATCAAGAGGAATCCAAAAAAGTCGACGAAACATCAATCAGACGTCTGAAGCTCAAGTTATATGTGTTTCTGCTCCGAGGGCCCGGTTGGTTTCGTGTTCGAGCCAACCCGTCCTTACCCAAAGTACTCTGAAAACTTTAGTGTAATATTCCTAAATGACCAAATCGATCCAAGGATCTCATCACAACTGACGGTGCGTCGCTCAGAGGTCTGTAGCCCATGTTATGAGCAAAAGACCGGAAGAGGTCTGAAAATGGGGGTTTCGGGCCCGGACTAACCCGGCCCGAGACCCCCTGGGTCGGCCCGAACTGGGTCGACCCGAACTGGGTCCAGGTCCAGCCCGACTGGCGTGGCCCGGCCTGGCGTGCTGGCATGGTCCGCTTGCCAGCTTAGTGTAACCGAGCTGGGCAGACAAGGGGGGGGGGGGGCTGCCCCCTGCTCAATTAAACGCCCCCCACGTGGGGTCTTTTCCACCTTCCAACTGGGGGTTTCAATCCCACGGTTTTCCCCCTGTCCAGCCGGCCGGATACTACCCCACAGGACTGGCGCGGTCTCGTCCCCCTGCTTCGACGCCGGCGGCCAGAAATGGGCCGCCACTCTCTGCTCCGCCGCGGCCTAACTTTGGTCCGACCGGCGCGGCGCGACGACGCTGCGCCCCTCCGCCGCAGCCCCTTTCCAGCCGCGGTGCCTTTGTGGTTCTCCGGTGCGACGCGACAGCTCCACTACCTTGTTCGTCTTCATCGGCGCGGTGCGACGACGCCGCGCATCTTTGCTGCACGATCCCGCGCGGTGCAACGGCACTACGCCTTCTTCATTCCAAACCACAACAAGGTCAATAACAGAAATAAGGGAGGAGGGTCGGCCATGTTTGTGCGGTCCGACCCCTCTCGTTAATTGATAGCAAGCAGCTAAGATTAACGAAGAACGTTTGAATATTCATGAATAGAACAATAAAACCCCTACCTCAATTTTTGTCATCGAATGAGGTTTTTCGCGGAAAGGGACGTCGCGGAAGAATATGATCGTTGGCGTTTTTTGATCTCTGAGGAAGGATTCTTTCGCCGTCGTCCATCTTCAGAGGTCGGCGTTCCTCGTCGGTGGCGGTGCATCCTTCGCGTTCTTCGACAAAGAACAAATAACTTCAAGACTCCTCTTTTCTCCCAAAAACTCAACACCACAAGCCCAAAAATAATAAAATAAGCCACCTATTATTTTATTACCCAAGCCTTATGTTTGAAATTAAAAATTGATATATCTTAAGTAATTAAACCTAAGTCATTAAAAGGAGGGTTATGGGGGGGTTAGGGGAAATGAAGGGGTGGGGTTCGTGTGGGACCCACCTCCCTCATAACCTCACATGGGATGTTGGGTGGTTGTGGGCCCCACCAACAACTTCCCATTAGAGATTTAAACTAACTAAGATAAAATAAATTTTCACACTATTTATTTTACCTAATATTGCATTCCCTAATTTTTAACAACTCCTCTCGGGAAAATTTAACTCCAGTAAAGGTCTTCTTAAGAAATTACCAGTGTTGCGGTTCCATCGGTGCCCTCAGAATTCGATTCTGAGCACCGGTCCAAAAGTTAGGAAATCCCGCTCGTTCGTTCTCTGAACGTACCCGAGCTAATCTTTGGAAAATGATTCTAGGCACATTGGGCCTCGGAATCAGGCGCCGTCAGAAACTACGTTATTGAAAAGTCCCAAAAAAAATTAAGAAAAAATTTCCCTTGAAATTTCCGGGTCTTTACATTACTCCCACCTCAGGGATTTACATCCCCGTAAAGCTTTAACACAAACTAGGGATACAAAAGCGATACTGAGCATGCATCTGAGCCTTCCGCTCCAAGGTGCTCCCCTGGAGGTTCCTGTGCTGCCAGCGAAAGCGTACAAGAGGAATTGACTATCCATGTAGGACCCGATCCTGTCAATCCTCAAACTCTATTGGAATCTCCGCGTATGTCACCCTGTCATCGACGTCCAACTCCCTGAGGTCGATGATGTGTGAAGGATCATGCACGTATCTCCTCAGCCGAGGTACGTGGATGATTTCATGCACCCGGTGCAATTGAGGTGGAAAGGTCAAGCGGTAAACCACCTCGCCTACCCTGCTGAGGACCTTGAATGGTCTGATGAAGCGCAGAGATAACTTTCCACCTCATCCAAATCTACGTAACTCCATGTCGTGGTGAGACCCATAAGAAAATGTGGTCACCAACCTCAAACTCTAGTGGTCTCTGCCTCTTGTCAGCATAAGGCTTCTGTCGGCTCTGAGCTGTCCTCATCTGCTCTTGGATGACCTGAAACTTCTCTGTCATGGCCTTGACCATCTCTTCTCCCACATGAGTTGTTATGATTTCTTCTTGTCCGATAAGAGAAATCTGGTCTCATCCCCTGGATGAACCACATTCTTTCCCTAATACATTCAATCCGGACTTTGAATGATGTATTCATGCCATGGATTATGTCGTAAGGCCTCGACGTTAATACCAAGAGATCTAACCATCTCTCTCGCCTCTAAGGGTCGAGTCACACTGTCGGCATCAGTGTGAGGTAACTGGGTCTCCTTCAGTAGGAATCTCGAATGTGAGGGTGAAGTAAACAGTTTAAACCAGAACCTCTTAGTACACAAAAACGAAGGAAGAAAATGTCACAAAGGTAAGTTTCTTTTTATTATTACATCTCATAGTAAAAATACACAAATGTAACAACAACATGGAACTAAAAGTACGAGGAAAAAAATGAAACCACTAGTTCCGCTCCTGTCCACTTTCTTCCAGAGCTCCGTAGTCGTATGCTTCTGCTGCCTGAAGCTGAGCTCCCTCATGTCCACCTGTTCCCTGTGATCGGGGTGGACCTCCTGGTGGTGGTGGTGGCAACATCTCGTAGCGTCGTCCACCTCCAGCTGCACGGCCATCTCCCCTCCCTCGGCCTTCTGCTCCTAGCAGTATCCCTCGATCGAACCTCTGCCTCTGCCTGGGAGGTTCTTCCTTTAACTGCAGGTCATCTGCATGGCGGGTCGGACAGTCACATGCCATGTGACCAATCCCACCGCAAGAGTAACACTGCATGGCGGGTCTGGCTCTAACATTCCCCTTGGTGCCTCGCGCTACCGACCCTGTGTCATGCGGTTGACCACATGTAGGTCTGGTCCTCTTGGACCTCTGCGTCATCTGTCTACTACCTACTATAGAAGACTCTGCCGCATGTCGGCTAGTGGTTGGTCCTGCTACTGGAGACTGCTCAGCAAGGAACCTCTCCACTAAGAGGGCTCGCTCAAATACCCCTATCTGCGTCGGGATGATGTGAGAAACAACAGATGATCTAATCTCTCTCCTAAGCCCCTGCTCGAAGGTTAATGCCCTGAAGAATGGGTCTCGTACCATATATGTGGAGTAGCGAGAGAGGTCTGTGAACCTCGTCGAGTACTGCGCCACTGTCATGCTACCCTGCTGTAGATATAGCAGCTCCTGTATATGCACAACTCGAAGGGTGGCTGGTACAAACTCTGCCCGGAACAGGCTCTCGAAGTCTTCCCACAGAAGTGTCACATCGTCATGCATCTGGGGCATCAAGCTCCACCATCTGCCTATTGCTCCCTGAAGAAGGAGGGAAAAAAGGATCACCATGAAGTCTGCTGGTGTCCCCACTAGCCTGAACACTCTCACCACACCCTCCAGCCAATCCTCAGCCGCATGCGGGTCCGTCTCTCCCCTGAACCTGGGTGGCCTCTGGCGCTGGAACTCGTGCAGTGCGCTCAAGCAACATGGACCCTCTGCTGCTGGGGCTGGTGGCATCGGTGGCCCAACGGGTAGTAGTACCGCTAGTGCCTCCACTGGTGCCTCAACTGGGATAGGGCCCTGTACTGAGGCCACGTCGCTCGGCGGGTTGTTAGTACGTACAACTCTCGGGGCTCTAGCTGGTCATCCGTGGGGAGGCATCATAAAGAAAAAAAACGTGACATGGTAAAACGATTTATACCTCGTGAGGTGACCTGGTTTGAGCTGTTTTAAGGGAAAACATTTGAAAACACACATGGAATCACTGTTTTCATGCACAAAGTCGGAAATCAATTGTTAGGGTCCTGGTGTATGGATACGTCGGCCGTCTGCACCAACACTGGACTCCCTAAACTGAAAACCACACTCGGTACCCTAAACACTATTGCTTCACAGAAAGAAAATATCAGAGTTATAAGTTCTGCAGTTGAACCGACTCCTCTGATACCAATTTTCCACTACCCGTCCTCATGGCCCATGCCGTGACTACCCCAAGCCTGCCTTCCTTAGGCCAGGGGCTAGCGACTAGCACCAAAGGAATAAATCCTGATAACTAGAAAGGCATAGCCTTTATAAAGTAAACAAAACACCACCGAGTACAAGAAGAAGTAAAAAACTAAGTACAAAAGAAGTGCTTAAAAGTAAATGGGTCAGAATACAAACCAAACTGAAAGTACGACTACAACTGAATGAAAGTAAAACAGAAAAAGACAACAGCTGGAAGAACAGAAGCAACTCCTGGGTCGTGCTCCTCGGATCTTACCTGAAGGGTAGGTACAGATAGCGCAACTCCTGGATCGTCCACCACAGATCCTACCTGAAGGGTAGGTACAAATAGCGCATCTCCTGGATCGTCTACCACGGATCCTACCTGAGGGGTAGGAACAGATAGGACCCACAATGCCCTTTCCCGTCATCCTCCTCCGTGTATCGTCATTTCATGAAGTCCACCTCTAGATACTGTCTCGTCGTGAGATCCACCTCCAGGTACCATCCAGTCCTCAAACACTCGGCCTCTGTCAGCGCTTCCCATCGTCTGCAACCACTACAAGAGGTGCGTGTAACACCCGAGACTTTTATGAGAAATATTTTGTTTTTAAATCATCAAAGTAATCTTTCACTACACACAACACTAGATTGGCTTTCTTTACATGCAATATCGGTCTTCCTCGATAGCTTGCGTCCAACGCAATACCGAGTTTCACTAAACAATGATATGTTATTAAAATATTATTAAAACTAGCCGTTATGAATAGTAATAACAACTTTTTAAAATTTAATAAATTTTATTTTTCAAAATGGACTTCATTTTTGGATTCGGAATATCAAAATTAGCCTAGGGTGAAATTTTGGTATTTTTCTGAAAACATTCAATTTTTGATGAATAGTGAAACCACTAAGTGGTAGTTAAAAAAACTGAATTTTTCATAAAACTTAATTTTACCGCTTCTGGGAGTGGAATTTTGAAAATCTGAGTGACACGGTTAATATGAAGGACTAAAATGTGGTTCAATGAGATGAAAATAATTTATGGTGAATAGTAACTTTTTACTTTTTTTTACCACGGTTAAAAGTAAATAGGGTAGTTAAGGGTAAAAATGATATTATTATTATCCTAACACATGTCCTAATTCTATTGGATAAGTTTAATTAGACCAAAAAAAACCTTAGGAATAAAATATGCCCATTTAGGCCCACTTGGATTAGATTAGGACATTTATTATTAATTTATTTAAAGAAGGGTTAAAATAGTTAAAATCAAAGTTTAATAAGTATATCATTTCTAATATGGGGTTATAAATAAGATAAATTCGACTATAAATATTCATTAGAAAGATAAAAATATTTCATACATAATGGTAATTTATTTATAATATTTAGACATTAAATAATTTAATTTATTCATGACACAATGATGATGCAGTAATTACCATAATAGTGAAAAATTAGAATTATTGATATTATAAATACCCAAATAAATATAATTTGAGACTTTTTATAAATTCCACTAATTTTATAGGTTAATATGACATGTTATTATTGATTTAATTAACCTTTTTCTAAATAATAATTCTGTTATGATTTTCAAAAAAATCAATTACTAAATAGTGTCAAAATTGACATAAAATAGTTTTTTAAAACAATATTATATTATTAATTGTTATTTTATTCCTAAAAATCTAAGGTTCAGCCAAATTACTTATATAAGGTTATATATATTAATAATAAACAACTTGGGGTTATTTTTTCTTGTTATAGTAATTTTATTAACCTTATAGTGTAAGAACACAAGAAGACACAGTAAAAGTAAAATTATTTAACTTAATGTTAAATCAAAATGATAAGGTTAAAATAGGAACATAAACTTGTCTAAATTCTATTTTATGATCGTATTTCTACCCATACCCACCTTATATTTGATATAAATCAATTTGGAGCTATTGAAAACCGAACATGACTTTATAATAAAATAATATTTTTAGTTTTTCGAAAGGAGCCCCTCTCCTCCCTTATAAAAGGGAACCTCCTCCCCCCTCTTCCTCACACCACTTTCAGCCTTAAAGCTCGGCCAACCCCTTCCAATTTCTCCTCTACACTTCCCTAGAGACATCCTAGAGGTCCTGGTCTTCTTCAAAGACCAATTTTAGTGCCCTAAGATGAGATCTCAAAGAGGCGCTTCAAAGAAGAGGTAATGTCCGTTACCGATTATTTCAACTTTATTTCTTATTACACTTCTTCTTCATTAGTTTTTTCTTTATGAATTAATAAAATAAGTATCACTCATATACTGATATGTTATTATAAGTATGAAACAACCCTATTTCACCATCTATCCATCCTACGGAAAACGAAATCACCGCGCGTGCGTACGTACAGAATAATGTCTCCACGCCGTGGTGTAATCTATTTTCCACCACCAACTTACTTGGATGGGTATAATGGTGAAAATAATGACTATATATGATTATTGTAAAGTTATATTGATTCTTAAATAGTATATATACACTCCAATACAATTCCATGATCATGGTAGCGATATCATCGCTCGTGCGTACGTAAGGAATACCGTCTCCACGATGTGATGCGACTTGTTCTACATGATCTTCATTGAATAATGATTATATAAATGAATTTAATGAATTAATATGATATATATTACACTAATACCATTCTGGAAATTAGGTATCTATAACCTAAAAAGAAAAAATAAGAATTTATTCAACAAAACACGCATAAGAACAAAAAGTAATAAACGCCAGAATAACAAGTAGTAATGAAATATTACAAATAAGAAGCTAATAATATGACCATATATGATATCATAAAAATAATTATGATTCTTGAATAAGTCAATGACATTATTTAAATCATTATATAGGATGTTCAGACACTTACGATGAAATCGGACCTAAGGTAAGGTAAATATCACAATCTCATTTTTATCTGAGATTGTTTATACTTTGGTATTTACTGGGGTGTATTTTATCATCCACATCCATGTTTCCCCAATATGTAATATTATTTCCATCCACCTAAATTTTTTAAATTCATTTTTACCCTTTCTTGAGTTTATAGTAAAAGATATGAAAGGAATCTTTTGTCTTTTTTCGTACGAGGTACTTTTTGACTTTTCCAACAAAAGTACAAGAAGAATGTTTTTTTTAACTTATACAGCATGAATGGATTTTTTAAACATTATTTCCAAGAAGATTCCTTTACAAGTTTTCAAGTTTATTTTTAATCAACTTCTTTTAGTTTAAAATTTTATGACATGTTAAGAAAGGAAAATGTTTTTGAAGTAGAAAGGATATTTTCCTAAAGAATGGAGTTCAAGTGTTTTATCAAAATTATTTTACATCTAAGATAATATAGGGTCTTGTTTCTATCCCTATTATTACATTGATTTGATTATGTTGTGATGGAATTATTTTTATGAATTCATTTATCTTATATGAATTGTTTTATGATGTCATGTTGTTTAAGAATCCCATTTTTATTACATGGGTTATGCAATGATGTATGGTTTATGATTTTGTGGCACACATAAGAATGGTATCATTATGAGATGGGTGGTACATATATCTCCCTCCAATGCATTGGGTAAAAATCATATATCACATGAGATAGACATGGCTGGAACAGCAGGTTAAACCGGTTCAGTGAAACAGGACTGAAACGAGGAATGAACTCGATTCAGAAATGGACTTTGTCGACTAAGATAGTCTTGGAAATGAGTCTTGACTAATAAGAAATTATTATATATGATTATGTGTGTATGCCAAAAAGTTTCATGTTTTATGTTATGATTATTGGGATTACATTTCACTACTATGATTTATCCCATGTTATGAAATTATGATTTCTTTTGCAGGTTAAGATTTCCAAAAGATATGTTCTTATGAATATGATGTTATTGATATTTATTTTGTTTACCCTTACTGAGCATTTGAGCTCACCCTTTTGTATGTTTTCTTTCCCTAGGTCAGGAAGAAGGTTATTATGTAAGATATGCCAAAAGGGACTATAGATATGATGAAATAAATGGGAGACAGTGTAGACGCTCTATGAACCAGTTGTTTATGTTTCCCAGTTTCTAAAGACACTATACCTATACGGTCCTTTCCTGGATTTGTTACATGTTGTAATAAGTGCGCTTCAATTCTGAAGTAATAACAATTTATGTAAAGTATGGGTCGTTATAGTTGGTATCAAAGGAAAGGTATAATCAACCCTTGGAAACTAGGATGTGAAAGCCTTAGTAAGAACCTTAAGGATAAGTCTAAGCATAGAACACAATCATAGTGTTTTAGAAATGGCCATAAATAAACTAGGATAAGACCTTAAGTGTGAAATTTTATTCGTGATTATGTGGTTTTCCTATTATAATTAGTGTTACTCGCACTATTCTTCTTGGTTTTAGTCAATGGTTGGAACCTGAAGGAACAGTGTTAATGCGGAATGTGACGGGAAATTCAATGATTATCCCCCCCGAGAAACCAAACGTTATGGGATATGGAATGCAAAATCTTGTAGCCATGATCACACAACTTTCTCAAGCTATGAATCATGCAGGACTTCCAAACGAGTAAATGAATGAGCAACATTCTGTTGAATCCTTCATGAGATAGCGTCCAACTTCATTCAGTGAGTCTATTGATCCATTAGTTGCTGAACAATGGATTAGTACTACTGAAAATATATTTTCAGTTCTTCAATGTTCTGAACATGATAAAGTCATCCTAGCAGTGTACCGTTTGGAAGGAGATGCTGATCAATGGTGGAACCTTATTAAAAATATGAGGCAAGGAGATGAAATTGAGTCCATGGAATGGGACGAGTTCAAGAACTTATTTTTCAATTAGTACTTCCCTCATATTCTCCGAACAAATATGGAGAAGGAGTTTCTTGATCTAAAGAAAAAGGATGATGAATCTGTTGGTACCTATGAAGAAAATTTTACAAGACTTGCAAGGTACGCTTCTGGTATTATTATCCAACCTGAGAGTAAGATCGATCAATTTTTTAATGTCTTAAAACCAAGTCTTTGAAGGACCTTATCCATAAGGGACTTCAATAGCTACGAGAAAATTGTTCGATGTACTCTCAAAGTCGATATGGATATTGGAGTAACCCATCAGTCATATGGGTTTGATAAGAAGAGGAAAATGGAATTCAAAAGAAAATCTAAAGAGCACACTGAAAATAAGATGACCTATACCTTATGCTCAAAGTGTGGAAAGAAACATGGAGGGAGTTGTCTTAAAGGGACATGTAAATGTTTCAAATGTGGAATGGAAGGTCATCGGGCATTTGAATGCCGCATTGATGGAAAGAAGATATATAATGATGCAAAAAAGGAAGGGACACACAGAATGAACCTACTACACTTCAATGTTTCAAGTTCAAGGAGATGGGGAATTATGACAATCAATGCACAAATCCAAGGGTTGATGATGATGGTCGACGTCAACAAACTCTTAAGGCTAAAGACAAAGGAAAGTCACAAGAAATTTCTATCAGTGATGTGGAGTATGATAACAATGTGGTGAAAGGTACACTTACCATCCACTCAAAAGTAGTACATGTTTTATTTGATTCTGGATCCACCCACTCTTTTATTTATGAAGATTTTTCTAAGGGTATCACCATATTGACTCAACAAATAGATGTTGAGTTAGCTGTGACAACCCCTAATGGTACAACAGTCACATCAAAAGTTTATAATTCTTCTTCGATTGAAGTTTGTTGGAAATTGCTTCCTGCAAATCTTGTGATCCTTCCTATAGTGGAATTTGATGTGATTCTTGGCATGGATTGGATTTCTTTATATGGAGCTCATATCAATTTCCAAGGAAGGGAAGTCACATTTCATATTCCAGATCAATCTATGATCGTCTATCGATGCAAGGATGAACATAACCTTCCAATGGAAATTTCTTCCATATTATGAGTCTTGATTCCACTAAATGAAGATTATTTATCTGAAATTGTTGGTGAGAAAATCACGATTAAGAATATTCCCATTTCACAAGAGTTTGATGATGTCTTTCTGTAGGAATTTCCGGGTCTTCCACCAAATCGTGGAGTTGAGTTTTCAATAGAACTCGTACCGGGTTATTTACCTATTTCAAAGTCACCTTATAGAATGGACCCAATTGAGTTGCAGGAATTGAAGAAGCAAATCCAAGAGAATCTTGATAAGGGGTTCATACGCCCTAGTGCGTCACCATGGGGAGCACCTGTTCTATTTGTTAAGAAGAATGGTGAATCAATGATACTCTGCATTGATTATCGAGAACTTAACAAGATCACTATCAAGAAAAAATATCCTCTCCCATGCATTGATGATTTATTTGACCAACTATGCGGAGCTCAATACTTTTCCAAGATTGATCGTCGTTCAGGGTATCATCAATTAAGGGTCAAAAGGGAGGATATACCAAAGACGGATTTCCGTACAAGGTATGGACACTATGAATTTATAGTGATGTCATTTGGTTTTACTAATGCCCCTGCTATCTTCATGCATCTGATGAATAGTCTTTAGAGACTATCTTGATCAGTTTGTGGTAGTCTTTATAGACGATATTCTTGTATATTCAAAGAGAAAGGAAGAACATGAGGAGCACTTGAGAATTATATTTAAGACCTTGAGAAAGGAGAAACTTTATGCCAAATTTACCAAGTGTGAATTTTGGCTTCAAAAAGTTGCATTTTTGGGTCACATAATCTTAAAAGAGGGGATATCTGTGGATCCAACAAAAACAGAGGTTATCGAAAGATGGTTGAGACCAACAACAGTAACTGAGATCCAAATTTTTCTTGGTTTGGATGGATATTATCGACGTTTTGTGAAAGATTTTTCACGATTATCTAATCCACTCACCAAGTTGACTCGGAAAGGGGTTAAGTTTGTTTGGACGGAAGAATGTGAAGAGAATTTCAAGGAGTTGAAAAGAGGATTATCCAGTGCACCTGTGCTCACACTGCCTTGTAGTGGAGAAAGGTTTGTGATCAATAGTGATGCATCCAAGAAGGGATTGGGGTGTGTTCTTATGCAAAATTATATGGTGATAGCTTATGCCTCACGACAGTTAAAAATCCATGAGCAAAATTACCAAACTCATGATTTGGAGTTAGTTGCGGTAATCTTTGCATTAAAGATTTGGAGGCATTATCTTTATGGTGATTTATACTGGTCATAAAAGTTTAAAGTATATTTTCACACAAAAGGAGATGAATATGCGCCAAATAAGATGGTTGGAGCTGATTAAGGATTACGACTGCTCAATTCATTACCACCCTGGGAAAGAAAACAAGGTGGAAGATGCATTAAGTCGACAAGACCATGCTAGCTTATCTTTGATGAGGATCAAAAAAGATCCAATATTTATTGATTTAAAAATAATTGATCTTGGAATTTTAATGGAAGGGGGAAAATCGTATCTTTATCAAATGAATTTTCAACCATCTATACATGTGAAGATTAAAGAGGCACAAAAAGAAGATGTAGAGTTACAAAAGAAGGTGAGAAATGTTCCTGAATTCAACCTTGGTTGTGATGGGATAATAAAGTCCAGGAATCGGGTTTATGTTCCTCCCATCCCTGAATTAAAGAAGGAGGTGCTGGATGAGCCTCATAGTTCATCATTCTCTATTCATCCTGGAAGCATGAAGATTTATAGGGACCTGAAAGAGTACTTCTGGTGGGATGGCATGAAAAGAGATGTTGCTGAATATGTCTCCTGATTCTTGGTTTGTCAGCAAGTTAAATCTGAGAGACAGAAGTCCAAGGGGATGTTACAACCATTACCCATACCTGAATGGAAATGGGAAAACATCACTATGTATTTTGTCACAGGACTTCCTAAAACATCCAAAGGCAATAATGCTATCTGGGTCATAGTTGATCGTCTTACAAAGTCTGCACACTTCATCACTATTAGAGAGGATTTCTCTCTGGATCAGCTTGCCAGGATATATGTAAAGGAAGGGGTAAGATTGCATGGAGTACCACTTTCTATTATATCTGATTGGGACCCGAGGTTTACCTCAATGTTCTGGCGAAGTCTTCAGCATACTCTGGATAAAAAGTTGAGTTTCAGCATTGCTTATCATCCTCAGACAGACGGTCAGTCTGAGAGAACAATTCAAACTCTATAAGATATGATGAGAGCTTGCTCTATGGATTTCAAAGGTGGTTGGGATCAACACCTACCTTTGGTGGAATTTTCTTATAATAATAGCTTTCACTCCAGTATTCAGATGGATCCTTATGAAGCTCTCTATGGAAATAAATGCAGGACTCCAACTTGCTGGGATGAAGTTGGGGAAAGAAAGCTATTAGGACCTGATCTCGTTGATGAAATGGCAGAAAAGGTCAGATCTATTCAACAACACATAAGAGCAGCTCAGAGTCGACAGAAAAGTTATGCCGACAACCGAAGAAAAGACCAAGAGTTTGAAGTGGGTGATAAAGTGTTCTTACGAATATCTCCCTGGAAGAGGGTCATGAGATTTGGAATGAAGGGGAAGTTGAGCCCTAGATATATCGGTCCTTTTGAAATACAGGATCTTGTTGGGAAGGTAGCTTACCGATTGGCACTTCCACCGAATCTCTCTCAAGTTCACGATGTGTTCCATGTATCTCTCCTGAGAAAGTACATACCTGATCATTCACATGTACTCAGATCAGAAGTTGTACCACAAGAGCAATATCTTTCTTATGAAGAACAACCGATAGAGATTCTGGATCATAGCGAAAAAGTCCAATAGAACAAGACCACTCGCTTGGTGAAAGTTTTATGGAGGAACCACCAATTAGAAGAAGCTACATGGGAACTTGAGGATATGATGAGGGAGAGGTATCCTCATCTTTTCGTTACAAAGTGACGAATTTTGAGGGTGAAATTCATATTAAGGGGGGTAGAATGTAACACCCGAGACTTTTATGACAAATATTTTGTTTTTCAATCATCAAAAGAATATTTCACTAAAAAAACACTAGATTGGCTTGGTTTACACGCAATCACAGTCTTCCTCGATAGCTTGCATCGTACGCGTTACCGAGTTTCACTAAACAACAATATGCTATTATAATATTATTAAAACTAGCCGTTACGAATAATAATAACCACTTTTTGAAATTTTATAAATTTTTTTTTCAAAATAGACTTAATTTTTGGATTCGGAATATCGAAATTAGCCTAGGGTGAAATTTTGGTATTTTTCTGAAAACATTCAATTTTTGATGAATAGTGAAACCACTAAGTGGTTGTTAAAAAAACTGAATTTTTCATAAAACTTAATTTTACCGCTTCTGTGAGTGGAATTTCAAAAATCCGAGAGACATGGTTAATATCAAGGACTAAAATGTGGTTCACTGAGATGAAAATAATATTTGGTGAATAGTATCTTTTTACTTTTTTTTACCACGGTTAAAAATAAATAGGGTAGTTAAGTGTAAAAAAGATATTATTATTACCCTAACACATGTACTAATTCTATTGGATAAGTGTAATTCGACCAAAAAAAACCTTAGGAATAAAATATGACCATTTAGGCCCACTTGGATTAGATTAGGACATTTATTATTAATTTATTTAAAGAAGGGTTAAAATAGTTAAAATCAAAGTTTAATAAGTAAATCATTTATAATATGGGGTTATACATAAGATAAATTCGACTATAAATATCCATTAGAAAGATAAAAATACTTCCTACATAATGGTATTTTATTAATAATTTCTAGACATTAAATAATTTAATTTATTTATGACATAATGATGATGCATTAATTACCATAATAATGAAAAATTAGAAATATTGATATTATAAATACCCAAATAAATATAATTTGAGACTTTTTATGAATTCAACTAATTTTCAAGGTTAATATGACATGTTAGTATTGATTTAATTAACATTTTTCGAAATAATAAATCTGTTACTATTTTCAAAAAAAAAACAATTACTAAATAGTGTCAAAATTGACATAAAATAGTTTTTAAAAAAAAATTTATATTATTAATTATTATTTTATTCCTAAAAATCTAAGGATCGGCCAGATGACTTATATAAGGTTATATATATTAATAATAAACAACTTGGGGTTTTTTTGGCTTGTTATAGTATGTTTATTAACCTTTTAGTGTAAGAACACAAGAAGACACGGTAAAAGTAAAATTATTTAAATTAATGTTAAATCTAAATGATAAGATTAAAATAGGAACCTAAACTTGTCTAAATTCTATTAGATGAGAGGATTTAGACCCATCCCAACCTTAGCTTAGAAATAAATCAATTTGGAGCTATTTAAAACCGAACTTGACTTTATAATAAAATAATATTTTTAGTTTTTCCAATGGCGCCCCTCTCCTCCCTTATAAAAGGGCACCTCCTCCCCCCTCTTCCTCACACCACTTTGAGCATTCAAGCTCATCCAACCCCTTCCACACTCTCCTCTACACATCTCTAGAGACATACTAGAGGTCCTGGTCTTTTTCAAAGACCAATTTTAGTTCCCTAAGAGGAGATCTCAAAGAGGCGCTTCAAAGAAGAGGTAATGTCCGTTACCGATTCATTCAACTTTATTTCTTCGTCCACTTCTTATTATTTAGTTGTTTCATTATGAATTAATAAAATCAGTATCAATCATATACTAATATGTTATTATAAGTATGAAACAACCCTATTTCACCATCTATCCATGCTACGGAAAACGAAATCACCGCGCGTGCGTACGTACGGAATACCATCTCCACGCCGTGGTGTAATCTATTTTCCACCACCATCTTACTTGGATGGGTATAATGGTGTAAATAATGACTATATATTATTATTTTAAAGTTATATTGATTCTGAATTAGTATATATACACTCCAATACAATTCCACGATCATGGGAGCGATATCATCGCTCGTGCATACGTACGGAATACCATCTCCACGATGTGATGTGACTCGTTATACATGATATTCATTGCATAATGATTATATAAATGAATTGAATGAATGAATAGGATATATATTACACTAATACAATTTTTGTAAATGAGGTATCTATAACCTAAAAAGAAAAAATAAGAATTTATTCGACAAAACACGCATAAGAACAAAATGTAATAAACGCCCGAATAATAAGTAGTAATGAAATATTACTAATAAGAAGCTAAGAATATGACCATATATGATATCATAAAAATAAGTATGATTCTGGAATAAGTCAATGACATTATTTAAATCATTATACAGGAGGTTCGGACACTTACGAAGAAAATCGAACCGAAGGTAAAGGAAATATCACAATCTCATTTTTATCCGAGACTGTTTATATTTTGGTATTTACTGGGGTGTATTTTATCATCCACATCCATGTTTCCTCAATGTTTAATATTATTTCCATCCACCTAAAATTGTTTAAATCCATTTTTACCCTTTCGTGAGTTTATAGTAAAATATATGAAAGGAATATTTTTTCGTTTTTCGTATGAGGTACTTTTTGACTTTTCCGACAAAAGAAAAAGAAGAATGTTTTTTTAACTTATACGGGATGAATGGATTTTTAAAACATTATTTCCAAGAATATTCCTTTAAAAGTTTTCATGTTTATTTTTAATCAGCTTCTTTTAGTTTAAAATTGTATGACATGTTAAGAAAAGAAATTTTTTTTGAAGTAGAAAGGATATTTCCCTCAAGAATGGAGTTCAAGTGTTTTATCAAAATTATTTTCCATCTAAGAAAATATAGGGTTCTGATTCTATCCCTATTATTACACTGATTTGATTATGTTGTGATGGAATTATTTTTATGAATTCCTTTATCATATATGAATTGTTTTATGATTTCATGTTGTTTAAGAATCCCATTTTTATTACATGGGTTATGAAATGATGAATGGTTTATGATTTTTTGGCACAAATAAGAATGGTATCATTATGAGATTGGTGGGACCTATATCTCCCTCCAATGCATTGGGTAAAGATTTTATACCTCTTGAGATAGACATGGCTAGAATGGCAGGTTAAACCGGTTCAATGAAACAGGACTGAAATGAGGAATGAACTCGATTCAGAAATGGACTTTGTCCACTAAGATAGTCTTGGCAATGAGTCTTGACTAATAAGAAATGATTATCTATGATTATGTGTGTATTCCACAAAGTTTCATGTTTTTATTTATTCTTATTGAGATTACATTTCACTACTATGATTTATCCCATGTTATGAAATTATGATTTCTTTTGCAGGTTAAGATTTCCAAAATATATGTTCTTATGAATATGATGTGATTGATATTTCTTTTGTTTACCCTTACTGATCATTTGATCTCACCCTTTTTTATTTTTTATTTCCCCAGGTCAGGAAGACTGTTATTAAGTAAGATGTGCCAAAAGGGACTATAGAGATGATGAAATAAATGAGAGACAGTGTAGACGCTTTATGAACCAGTTGTTTATGTTTCCCAGTTTCTAAAGACACTATACCTATACAGTCCTTTCCTAGTTTTGTCACATGTTGTAATAAGTGTGCTTCAATTCTGAAGTAATAACAATCTATGTGATGTATGGGTCGTTATAGTACGGGCATAGCCCGTGCAGGGGTGAGTGTAAAGATACTCAGTGGGGACCCTAAGACCCTCAAGGGCTCACTAAATCCAACAAAGATAACCATAAAGAAAGATCTCAACAGATATCCTCTACTTAGGTATATACCCATACACATACCTAAGTTATCAAGTAACCCATCTCAATCATGAGGAAACACAAAGAATATTAAATCAACAGATAACCACCACCCAGGTATATTCCCATACATATACCTAAGTTATCAAGTGACCCATATCAATGATGAGGTAAACACAAAGATTATAGACTCAGCTCAAACAAGGATTTTCATTATCGAAACCGTAATTGCTGAAGAGCTCCGTCTCTGACGAGTACAATGATCCTGTCACGACTCCGAGGTACTGCCCACTAACCTAAGACTGCTGAGGTACTCCTCCTGTTGAGTACTGTGGGTCTTCCACCTCACACAGTAGTGCTCCTCCACCATGGGTCTGCCACGTCACATAGTAGTGCTCCCCCTTATAGCCAACAGAGGTACTCCTTCTGTCGAGCACTACGGGTCTGCCACCTCACAAAGTAGTGATCCTACGCCATGGGTCTGCCACCACACAAAGTAGTGCTCCCCACTGGGCTATGCTAGTCACTCCGAATCGAATTGGGCAAGAACTCATCAGGTCTCAGCCAGCTACACGGTCTATGTAATCCGTACACTCGTCTCCGGGAGGGTCCTCTCCATGAGATATAGGTCAATACATCAAGTATCACAAAGTCCCACGAAGAAGTATCTCAAAGGACCACCTCGTCATAGGGGTCTCAACGCAACATATGACGCCTCAATCGGACGCTCGGTCTATGAGTTATTAGCCTTTTCGTCCTAGGGCCCTGTTGGTTTCGTGAGCGATCCAACCCGAACGTATCTCAACTATACCCCAAAATCTCACAGGGTATACTCATAGGGACCTTTTTTGTACGTGATCACCAATGCCGCGGACGGTTCGTCAAACAGACGTCTGGTCTGAAAGTTATCAGCTTTTCTGTTTTAGGGGCCCGGTTGGATTTTGGGTACAATCCAACCCTACCATACTCCAACTGCGTCCAAATATCAGGCGAAGAATGAAAAAAGTTCCATCCCATCAAGAGGAATCCAACAAAGTCGATGTCACGTCAATCAGACGTCTGGAGCTCAAGTTATAAGTGTTTCCGCTCTGAGGGACCGATTGGTTTCGTGTTCGAACCAACCCGTCCATACCCAAAGTTCTCCGAAACCTTGAGTGTAATATACCAAAACGACCGTCTCGATCCGGGGATCGCATCACAACTGACAGTGCGTCGATTCGAGGTACGTGTACCATGTTATGAGCAAAATACCGGAAGAGGTTCGAAAATGGGGGTTTCGGGCCCGGACCGACTCAGCCCAAGACCCCCTGGGTCAGCCCGAACCGACCCGTCCGCACCATCTATGTTCCAAACCACAACAAGGTAAACAACATAAATAAGGGAAGAGTGTCGGCCATGTTTGTGCGGTCCGAAACCCTCCCGTTAATCGATAGCAAGTGGCTAAGATTAACGAAGAACGTTCGAATATTCACGAACAAAACAATAAAACCCCTACCACAAGTGTTTTCGTCGAACGAGGTTAGTCGCGGAAAGGGACATCGTAGAAGAAGAAGATCGTTTTCGTTTATTGATCTCTGAGGAAGGCGTCTTTCGCCGTCTTCCGTCGTCGGAGGTCGGCGTTCCTCGTCGGTGGCGGTGTGTCCTTCGCGTTCTTCGACGAAGAACGAAGAACTTCAAGGCTCCTCTTTTTCTCCCAAAAACTCAACACCAAAAGCCCAAAAATAATAAAATAATCCACCTCTTATTTTATTACTCATGCCATATGTTTGAAATTTAAAAATTGAACTAACTTAAGTAATTAATCCTATGTCATTGAATGGAGGGTTACAGGGGGGTAGGGGAAATGAAGGGGTGGGGTTCGTGTGGGCCCCACCGCCCTCATAACCTGTCATGGGAATTTGGGTGGTTGTGGGCCCCACCAACAACTTCCCATTAGAGATTTAAAATAACTAAGATAAAATAAATTTGCACATTATTTATTTTACCTATCATTTCATTCCCTAATTTTTAACAACTCCTCCTGAGAAAACACAACTCTAGTAAAGGTCTTCTTAAGAAAATACCGGTTCTACCGTTCCATCGGTGCCCTCGGAATTCGATTCCAAGCACCGGTCCAGAAGTTAGGAAATACCGCTCGTTCGTTCACTGAACGTACCCGAGCTAAACTTTGGAAAATTATTCCAGGCACACCGGGCCTCATAATTAGGTGTCGTCAGAAACTACATTCTTGTAAAATCTTAAAGAAAATTAAGAAAAAAATTTCCTTGAAATTTCTGGGTCTTTACAACCGGGACCACCAGATTATCTTCTAACTCTGACACCACCCCCCTCCAACCACCAGCCTCTGTACTGGGAGAAATATCGGGCTCCTTGTAAGATATCTCTCATCTAGGGGGTGGATCCTGAAAAAAAGTTTATCACAAAAGTAAACACATGATATTTTATGTTATTAAAATATATATATTTGAAATAAAATACTCACAGCAGGGATGATTGGAGAAACACCCATCTATGTCATGCGATGATTATTTTCTGTTATCTATTTTCGACGCCTCTCTTCAATGTGTGTCACTTCCTACAAATAAAACAAATATGGAAGTAATTAGAAATAGATAACTAATGTGTAATCCAAAAAACAAAATATAGAAAAACAATTCTGATAAACAAAACATAAATAAAAAGAATATTTATAGTGTTTTGAAGGTAAGTACTAAGATACACACTCTGAATGATGTAGGGGAAACATGTAGGCGAGAAAATGAATGTATGATTCTATATATTTCCCACCACAACTTCTGGTTTACAATCAACTCTGACAATTGATCTATTGTAGTTTTCATAAGTAATAAACGGATTGCTTCAAATTTCAGTAGTGATAGTGTCAAATTTATCATCCCCATCTTTAAAAATATGTCTAGGATTTACTTCAATAATTATACCAAATTTAGGATGACTATGATCTTTGACATAAAAAACTTGTTTCACTATTGATGCCAATACATATGGTTCATCAGTGGCCAGAGTGCGAGTCATGTCAATAACTCGAAATCCACAATCATCAATAAAGGTTCCTTTCCTTATCATTGAATCAAACCATTGGCATTTCATCATCGTGAATCGACCATGCGAGTAATAATCCAAAATTATTATTTTCTCCACGAGTCTATAATAAGATACATATTCAGAATGAGGTCTATTATCCGATGAACTAGAATAACATTCTGTTGTGGCAGTTAGCCTAACACCATCATACTGTGTTCTCATGTTTCTTTCTCATTTAGTGATAATAAATTTGTATCCATTGATCACAAATGATTTACAAGCACGAAACATGGTATTAGGACCAAAATAAAATGTCCTTATTTCCTCAGAAACAGAGTCTTTAGGAAAAATCGATACCTGAAATATAAAAAAATAGTAAACATAATTAAATATTATTTTTTATTTAGTTATTATAGAAATATTTTTACCTTCAATATCAACCAAGAAGAAGACCCTTTGCTATGCAAAGTCTCTTTCCTTCTCAAAGAAAATGAACGATGATTTATATATATCAATTCATTATGTTCCCTGTAGATAAAAATAATAATAGTTTAATAAATATTTAAAAGTACAAGAGATAAGGTAAGAGATACATGTACAATTTACTTACTTGAAATACTAATAAAAAAAATCACAATTGCACAACACTATGTGATGTGCCATCTCTTGATCTTTAATGCTTAATGTCATCAATATATATGATCCCGAAATTCCTCCTGTCTGAGGAAGTGATGGAAAACTGGGTTCAATTTTCTCATACTATTCTTCTTCATTTCTCATTGGTCTTTTTATTTTTGTAGTAATATCAGAAAAATACATTGAGAAAAAAATCGCAATTTCTTGAGGCATGTAACCGTTCACAGTAGGACCTTCAGGATAATTTCTATATCGAGCATATGATTTCAATGTGTACATGTTTCTTTCAAATGGATATATCCAACAAAAATAGAAAGGTCCTCCAAGAAGTTTTTCGGTCGAATGATGGACAGTCAGATGAAACATGCTTGAAAAAAATAATATAGGGAATATTTTCTCTAACTCAGACAAAAATTATGGTGTATCTGCCAAAAAGTTTTACAAGAAGGATTTTGAAAACTTCATATCACAACGATCTCCAAACAAATAGCAGAACCGAATAACTGAGACTCTTACATTATTGGACAAGAGATAAAAGATTCCTATTGGAATTAACTCATGCAAAAGGATGTGATAATAATGTGTCTTCAATGATTACAGCTTCAACTCTTATCTATTGACCCATTTTAATATATTGCATAAATAGCCATCAGGAAGTTTAATAGTCTCTAGAACATTCAGAAATTGATTTTTTTAGCAGGTGTCATCACATAAGAAGCACATGGAACTTTCTATTTATTTTCACTGATACAGAAAGGATGCAATTCTGGTTTGATCCCCTAATCTACCAAGTCATGCTGAGATCGTAAATAATCTTTTGTCTACCCCTTGACATTTAGAAGAATCGAAAGCAACATTTCACATATATTATTTTCAATGTGCTTTATGTCTATGAAATGACGTAACAAGTTGGTTGACCAATAATACAACTCAAAGAATGTACACTTCTTCTTCCAATTGTAACAGGTATCATTGGAATCATTTTTCCTCTTTCTAGATTTCATTACACCCTTCCCAAATGAATAAATGATGTTTTTCAATTCATTAAGCACATCAGTTCCAGACATACGCTGAGGCGATTGGTCAGTCTCCATGGTATTGTCAAATCTTTGATGATTGTTTTTATATGGATGGTTCATTGGAAAGAATCGTCGATGTCCCATAAAACTAAAAATACGATGATATTTTAGTCCTCTCGATCGAGTATTCTTCATAGAAATAGTACATCACAATTTTCCTTTTGTGCTTCATCCATACATCATTTCATAAGCAGGAAAATCATTGATCATCTACAAAACACATCACACATCTGAAATATGTCTTTCGAACATGCATTATATGTGGGCATACCCACATCACAAAGTAGTTCTACTCTTTTATTAATGGTTTAATGTATAAATCAATATCATTTCCAGGATCATAAGGGCCAAATATCAGTATAATCAAGAAAGTGTGAGGCTTTTTCATACACAACCATGGGGGAAGGTTATAAATATGTACGAAAACCGGCCATGTGTAGTGCGATGTAAGTATCTGCACAAATGGATTAAAACTGTCACATGAAAGACCCAGTCACAGATTATGCACATCAGCTACAAATTTTGGATATCGAGCTTCAAATCTCTACCATGAAAATTCATCTTTATGGTGAACCAACTCTTCATTATTCTTTTTTCTCTCGGTGTTATTCCATCACATTTTTAATGATATTTCATCAAAAATGAAAAGGTTCTGTAATATTGGGATCAATGGAAAGTGCCGCATTACTTTTTGTGGCACATGATATGCTGTTCCATCATCTTTTGGCTTCCATCGGTAGGATCCACATTTGATTCAATCATTTATTTCAGCAGTTTACTCCTAAAATAAGCTGCAATCATTCAGGCAAGAATGATCTTTTTTTTAGAATCCAAGTTCATCAACTAACTTCCATTCCATATAGTGGTTTGAGAGAACATCTTCATCATCTGGAAGTAATTCCATCAAGAAGGTAATAATGTAATCAAGTGCAGTATTAGAAATCCCATACATAGTTTTCCCATGAAACAATCAGATTCAAAATTCCAAATTTTTCATCTTACCACATTGCCAATATACCGGAGTTGTCACAACATCAATAAAGTTTTTCACCCTATGAACATCATCATTTTAATTGGATGAATCATGTGTGCTTGTATCAAAATCTTGTTGGATGGACATCCTTTACTTCTCATGATGCTGAATAAATAGAAACCGATCATATATCAAACTCTCCAATTCAGTCCAATCATTTGGATCATCAAAATTTTAAGATTACATTTTCTCTCCATTGTGATACCACACATAATAGTTTGTTTGGAAACCATAATTTTTTATATGATATCTAACTACTTCATTACTTAAAAAAGTTCTTCCAACACAATTAGAACATGGGCAGTGTATACGACCACTATCTGAAGCCTTGTTAAATAAAAAAAATCTAAAAATCAGTTTAAATTATTTTAAAAATTGGTTGAAATCCAATCAGTTTCATACATCCAACTTCTATCCATTAATTTAAAAAATTTCAATAAGTCATTTCAAAGATATTCAATAACATTGAAGTTCAATAAAAATAATATTTAGGTAAATGACAATTGATTACATTAAATAAAATCATAACTGACACATTACTCTCTATGAGAATCATATTAAGAAATACAAAAAAAATACAATGTATATAAGAAAATAAGATAATGAATTTCTAACTCTTATATTCAAGGATTTCCCAGTAAAATATTGGAAGTGGATTGAGGAATACATAATCCTTAAGGGTCTTGTTGGGAGTACATGAGTTTTATACGTTAACTTCCTCTGGGAGATCAGGATGAGAAGTAGTATGAGGATTACATCAAAAGTAGTTATAGCCTCATCAAGTTTCACCTTAAACATGGATTAAAGGATCCTAGGCTTGGGTCTATAGATCATAGGTTGGTAAGGTGTATTCATTGAATCGTGTCCCAATTGATTTTGGAGAGGGATGTTCAATAGTTATAGGTATGGATTTGATTAGAAACACATATAAAAAGGATATCCAGTAATTTTGACATCCCAAACCAAGATGCCACTAATTAGTGACCCGAACCCAGATGGCCACTCATTGGAGGGGGACCTTAAAGTTCTATTGTGTTTTATCTCACTTACGAATAATGATTTTTGGGCTTTCCGGGGTCCAGGGAGAAGGTTGGTGGGTTGTCTGGGGTCTAGGGAGGAGGGTAGGGGGGTATCCTGGGTCTATAAAGGTGGGTGGGGGGCTTTTGGGGTTAAGGGAAGAGGGGGGCCTGCCCAGGGTCTATGAAGGAGGGTGGGGGCTATCCGGGGTCCAGGGAGGAGGGTGGGGGGGGGAGGGCTGTCTAGGGTCCAGGAATGAGGGGGGTTGTCCTAGGTCCAGGATGGAGGGGGGTTTTCCTAGGTGCAACTCAAAACACCGAATGGGGTTATACTCTATAGTTCCAAGAAAATATTATCCAAATCTACAAAGATTCCACCTGTAAACATGGAAACTTTAAATTAGTGCCTACTATAATTTTATGACATTTAAGGGATCTGTGTATTGTGAAAAGGATATACATTTCAGTGATGTTCTTGAATGATGGGTTTTTTCCAAATGTGTATCGAATTCAGTAACGAGGATGATTTCTTCCATTTAATCAATGTTATAGTGTACGTTTAGGTTGAATTATTGCATTTAACTAGTGTTCTAGTTTATTTTTAGGTGAGGTGAGTTAAAAACCATGTTAGGCATGTCATTAGAATATGGGTTCTTCCATTTAACCTTGTAGTCTTGAATTTCAGGGATGAAAGTGTTTTGACTGAGCTGATTACTCCCTACTCTATAGTATGGCCAACACATCATGTGGGCGTAACTATGAAACAAAGCCATGTGTAAATGGGATGTTTTCAGCACCCCATTTGACCAAACATACTTTTCACCATAAGGGATTGTCCATGTATATTTACATGGCTAACCAAGTCATGTACTGTGTGTACATTCCCATGTACATTCCCAGGACACTAGATTATCGTAGACACCATGTCAACCACCATACACACCATGTGAACCCTTATACCATGTCTTCATTTTTACAACCATTAATAACAAATTATTAAACAACATCACTTGTCAAAGATTATAAAATTGAACATAAATCAATAATAATATTCTATATATTAGTAAAATAAATTCATATTATCTTACTTCCTAAATGAACACCCACAACCATGATTAATGACCACAAATATCCCCTTTTAGCCAAATCAAATGTGTAAACAAAAACCCATAGTTGCTTAATATAATTAAATTTGTGTGAAGAATAATAATACCATGGTCCTAATGAAATTTAAACCACTTAGTAATTATTTTTGAGATGAACTTGTATCCATGAAACCATATGAGAAGCATGATTCAATACATGTGTTTTTCTGATTTTCCCAAGAATTTTGAGGAACCCCAAATCAGTGAAAATGTTCATTGTGTTTTAAAAAGGTGATTGAATAACTCATGTATGATGTTGAAGGATGAATGACTAATGTTTATATTAGGAAAACTATTATTCATTAATATTATGAATTTTACATTTTGTGAATTAGTTTCATGAATAAGAAAAAAGTACTACATTGGAATAGGAGAGGTCCCATTGAGAGTTCCCTTTGTAGATATTTTATTCATAAAGAACATTGGATTGTACGGTTAAGTATTTATTATTTTTTCTATGAAGAATATTTAGGGACCACATACTATTTTTCAAATTTCAAGATGATACTCCATATGTTCTATTATGAAAAGGATTAGTGAACAATGTGTCATTTTTTATATATATATATTTTGATAGAAACAAGATACATATTTGTTATGTAATGCACATAGTGTACAAAAATTAATATGAATAAGTACTTCATGTTAGACCTGATCTTAATGAAAGGAGTGATTTTCATTACATACTATGAGTAAATATTACAAATAATTTCTTATGAGTTCATATACATGAAGCTATAATATTTGAAGCATTGATATTTAAAAAAACTACGAATCATTAAAATTATAACACAATAAAGAGACACCATGACCTTATAAATGTTTATGTGTAATGAAAACATTAATTGAACAATGTGTACACAGATGTAGTGATTTTAGTACACAATTCATCGATATAGTGATTTGAGTATACAATTCGTAGAGTAGTGAATCATAAAATCTGTCAAAATCCCTAGAAACAGGGGAAAATGATATCCATGATAATAGAAGTATATCCATGAAAAGAGGTTGAAGTATATCCTTAAGAAGAGGTGGAAGGATTCTAACCTGAAAGCTGATGGTATCGAAGAGGTGCACCTGTGCTGGGGCTTCTCAAGGGCTACTGGGATTCGGGCAGTGATTCTGGGAGTCGTTCAATCTGCTTCTGGAATGGGGGGGGGGAACCTGCCTTAGTCGAATTTGGGGGTTTAATTTACCAATGGGTTTTAAAAACTGTTGGGAAAACAATGCTTTCCCAACGGTTTGATGAAACCATTGGGAAAAATCCATCAAACTCCATCTTTACCAACGGTTTATGCAAACCGTTGGTAAAGATCACATACATCAATGGTTCTTTTGAACCATTGTTATACAAGTGTTGGGAAAATAATTATTTCTAGTAGTTTATGAAAAATAATAATATGATTCCTTCCTCATCAATTTTAAACATCAATGATGTCCTATTTCTAATAGCTTCTACATTTTTTGGAGTTTCTACATCATCTCATTGAGAATTATTTATCTTCTATAAAAGGGATGGTTTGGAAATAATTTGATAAAGGAATTCTTCGGTAACTTAATTTATGATTCCCATGTCCATCCTTTACTAGTCTATGAATATTGGATCCTTCTAAATTCTCTTCATTGATAATGTTTCAGGATTTTTTATACTTAGTGTATCTGCTACATTATTTTTACTTTACTGGGATGGTAGTGGATTAGGCCTTCTTAGTCCTTTATAAGCTATGTCCATATTCATAGATGCATATTATGTTTCTTTAGTGTGAATATATATTTAAGGGTCTTATCATCAATATATATCATATACTTCTCCCCATATAGATAATTCTGTTGGATTTTTAACATTATGATCACAGCTTCCAAATCCATATCATGTGTGGTGTAGTTTTTCTCATGAAATTTCAGCTTCATTGCGGATTAGGCTATCAATTTATCATATTTAATCCGTACACTACCTAATCCGTTATTTTATACATTTCTTTATAAGACAAATAGTTCCCCACTTTTGGGTAGTGAATATATTAGTGCAGTGATAAGACTGTTTTTAAATCTTTTGAAGCAGTATTCAAATTCACATTATAGAAAAACATTTCTTCCTTTTGAGTCAACTTGACTTGTGTATTTTAAAATCATGGGAGGTTCCTAAAAAATCATCAGTAATACCACTCTGGGATAAAGTAACTTTGGATCTTCATTACAAATGCCAATATAGGACACTCTAAGGTTTATTTTATCTTATAAGGGTCCAATGATAATCCCTTCCTATTGATGACATTCCCCAAGAAAGACTCCTCCTCCAAAAATAACTCACATTTACAATAATTTTAATATAGTTTCTCCCATAATAAAGAGTTTATCATAATATTAAAATGCTTCTCATGCTTTTAATTTTTCATGGATTATATCTGAATATAATTTATAAATAATACCACAAATTTATTGAGGTAATATCTAAAGGATCTATTAAATAAATCCATGAAAATTATTGAATAATTAGTGAGTCTGAATAACATCACTAAAAACTCATAATGTATATTAATTGTTTGAAAGGAAGTATTGGGAATATATTCTACCTTCACCTTTAACTGGTGATATCCGGATTGATTGTCTACCTTATAGAGATTCTTGGAAACACATCTTTGATCAAACTAATCATATATCTTTTGTAAGGGAAACATTTCTTTTTCATGTTTTTTTAACTCATGATAATCAAAAGAGGATCATCAATATGCCATTCTTTTTGATGAAGTGGAACACCACACCCCATGATAAGGAACTCGGGAATATAAAACCTATATCCAGATTCTCTTGTAACATATTCTTTAGTTCTTCTAACTCAATGGTGATCATCCTATATGGAGTCCTTGATATGTGTAGAGACTAGGTATAAGTTAAAATGTGAACTCAACCACTTGGTCGGCATGAAAACTGGTAAATTATTTTGAGAACACATAATTGTAGTAACTCACAATGGGAATGGCTTCATGAATTATCCCCTCTTTTACTTAATCATTTGATCTAGATATTCTTGGTCATAAGTAAATAATATCTACACTTGAGTTGGTGATTCTTAAGGAGATTCATCCTCCACCTTACACTTTTATATAATTGGAGTATGTCTTGGGATGTTAAGAGTGATCTCCCTCTACTAATATTTAATATTGAATTTATATAAAGAAACCCAATCCATTCCTAATATATCATTATACTCCACTGAAGGAAGTAAGATGATATTTTCTGAAATTTTTAGTCAATAAAATTTACTAGGGAGGATTTATATACACTGAATGCAATAATTTATTCATTATTTGTTCTCATGGATATATCAACCTTCCTATTTTATGGTGGTTTTTGGATAGTTCCACTAAAATTTCTAGATAATAATGAATATGTTGAACTATAATAAAAAATTACATTTTTTATTCTTAAATAGAAAAAAATGTAGTTATCACTACATCATTGTTGGAATCCATCTCATCAATAGTGATAACATATTTCCTTACTTGATTGCTTGGAGGGTGTTCTTAGGATAGGCTCTAATAACCCCTAGCTTAGAGCATTTACATGAATAAATACCATATTCCTTAGAGTTAAAACATTTTACTATAGGATGAGTGTTGTTCATTATCTTTTTTATTCTTCCAGGTTAGTGGAATTCTAAATATACCTTTAGTAATGATGATCATAATGCCTCTCTTTTCCACATTTGAAGCATCTCTCTATTGAATTTAAATAGTTACAAGGATTATTATTACAATAATTTTGGGATGTTGTATGTTGGATTTTATTTCCTCCATGGGATTTATATATTTACCCTCCCATTTTAAACTCCATTTTCCACTTTTTATCTCTGAGAACAAGAGACCACTGAGAGTCTCAAATCTTCATATCAACCTTAAAGGCACAAAAAACAATCTCCTCACTACTAGCAATGTCTCTGATTGAAAATTATTATATTAGAATCAAATTTAATCCACTAAATAAGATATCTATATTTCTTTCAATATTTATGAAAAAATACAGAGGCAAATCTGGAAATCATTGTAATGTTTTACTCATAATAAATGATAGAATAATCTTCCATTTTCTTCAGTCCAAGGAACTCCCTCATCATCTTAAGTTAGAGATTTCAGTAAAATATTAATTGAAAAATATTTTATTGAATCCTTCCCATTATATTAAATATATTTCCGCCTTAGAATTTTTTTATCAACGTCCACCACTAATAATCTTTCCCAAAAAATAGATCCCTAACTTGACATTATCTTTTTTTAGGAAATGAAGGTTAGTGAATATCTTTTCATTGGTTTTAAACCATTTTTCCATGATGAGGGGATCAAAAGATCCATTAATGATAGGAATCATTTTTTACAGAAAGTATTTTACCACAAATATATCTTTTTTAGGAGGATGATATTCCACATAATTCATGTTTTTATTCAAAACATTCGCCAATTGATCAAGTTCTGTCATAATGTCTTAATTTCACATTCCCATCAGGTTTGGAATCTCATTTGGGAAATCATCACATTGGAGATCACATTAGATATTATTACGTGTTCTCTTATTACCATCAATTAAACAAAAATAAAAATAAAATATAGGGGACTAAATACTTAGCTAATGAGAATATAAAAGGCAGCTATGAACATAGAGTGATAAAATTATAAATGAAAAGTATATATTAACTTATAATTCCCTATGTTTCAGTATAGGTTATTCATGATCATAGAATTATGCATAGGATTTTTAATAAAAATTTCTTCTCCTAATCCCAAAAAAAATAATAGGACCTCCCTCTGATACCAACAATAGAGACCCTAGACTTTTTTCACAAATTATTACATGTCTTTTATCTTAAATAACCATTAAATAAAAACTATGGATAAAAAATACTAGTTTCTTTGAATGAATATGGACCTAATTAAAAAAATACAAAACTAAAATAAATTATTTTTAATATTATCTATAATGAGATCCTAAATCCCTTTTATCTATGAAAAATACATTGGTTAATATATGGAAGACATTGAAAAAAGTGATGAGCTAAAATTCAAAGGAAATAATCTTGGTAGTGAAATAAAAAACATGAGTGAGAAGTCATAACATGATAATATAAAAAGCATGTATTATGACTAAACATTTAGAGGAATAAATTATAATGAATTGAATCATATCATAATTTCAATATAGTAATGTCGAGGAAACACATAACATGAAACAAATAAGAGTCAAGGCTAAATGCCAATATGATATTACATAGTGGACGAAGTCACATAATAGATTAAGATTACTCTATAATCCCATACATAATATTTCATGAGAGTAAAAAATCAACGAATTCATTGGAGTGATTTCTGGGAGCATCCATCATATCATTTACATGCATATGTTTACCACATAAACAAATCAAACATAAGGAATAAACTTAATGGTTACCCATGGAAAGAAATGGGCTTCGTAATCATATCACAATGCATAACCAAAGGGTGTATCATAATGGTATCCATGAAATAATGGATTAAAATGACTATTTCACATTCATTAGAGAAATATAAGAATATATAATGAATAATTAAGTCCAAATGAATTGAAAACATTCAAAAGAGTGTCTACATAACTTTAGAAATGTTCCACCTAAGAATATTTTTAGACAAAAGTATAGAGAGTAATTAAAGAGGATAAGGGAATAATTATTTACATAAAATAAAAAATGAAATAAAATGGTTTTTGAGGATAAAATTAGTGATTTTATAAAAAATATTTGTTTCTTAAATATTTGTGTAGTGTACTTGAAAAGGTATAAGAAATCAGGAATTCCTCTTTTAATCAAGTTTTCTAATTGAGAAGAATAGAAAAGGGAACCTTTTGAAACATGTGTTCTCCCATTAAATAAAGATGAATTGAGATATATACATATTATTGGAAAATTATTACAGAATATTTGATATGTATCAAATAATAATGAAGAGCTAAATTATGGAAATGAGAGAGAACGTGTAATCCAAAGGTAATATGGAGGTTCAGAAAGATATGTTACCTTATGTACGGATTAATAATGCACTAGAACTTAATGTCCCGGTTAATAAAATTAAATTAATTAATTACATAATTCAAAAACTATTCAATATATATTTTTTTTAATATAAATTTTTAAGATTATTTACGACTATTTTTATGAGTATTAAGGATTAATTTTTCTATTTCGGGGGAATTTGATTGATGGTTGCATTGTTGGTTCACATGGGTATAATTATGGATGTTCATTTAAAATCAAAATAAAACTACAGAAGTTAAATGTAATTGTATTTATGTACTTACATAGTTTTAATCATTTCATATAACAATTTTTTCTAATATGAGGATGATTCATTTGATAAAATGTTAATGATAATTTTTTAATTTATTTTGGAGGTTTTTCCAACCATCATGAAATAGTTTCATTTTATTTAATACTATATATAAATATATTCGTTCCAGAATAAGAAATAAGTTATAATAAACATATTAAAATAATTTTTAACAATAATAATATTTTTAATTACATCATTGAAGGTTGTAATAGGAAAAGAAAACTCATTATCCATGGAAATGATTAAAAACTATAATTTGGAAAATGTTTTCATTTTGTTTAATAAAAGGATATGATAAAATGGGTGAGTAAAAGATATTAAATTAGTAATATAAAATTAATTTTTGTACATGATAATGGAGTTAATATGATTTTATGGATGAAGGATATGGGAAGAAGTTGGAAGAAAAAAATAAATTAAAGAGGTAGTTTGAGAATGTAATCTCTTGAATATCACCTTATTTAAGGACCCATTAAGAATGTTGGAATATGTATTTTGAAAATAAAAATAGACCTTGGATGTGGGATTAGTTTAGGGGAGAGGTTTTGGTTGGGATTTTGTAATATTCATAGCTTATAGGGTTTGAGGAGAATGGATGATGAGGGGTTGTATTTATATGTGGAGGAGAGGGGTATTTTTCATTATATTCACGAGTATATTATTTTCTAAAAATACTATCTTTAAGATTTATTATTATGAATATATATTGGAAAAAGTGCTTGTGAGTTTTATATAATGGCTCATTACATCATCCATGAATCAATAATTCATGTATTTGACTTATAATGTCAAATACTGTAAATTACCATATCTCAATATTCACAGAAATTAAACTATTTTAGAAAAGTATAAAATATTCCCCAAAATATTGCTCAACATATAAATTTTAAAAACAAAATATATTTTTTTTCCTTTTAAAGATAATTAATATAATTTTTAATTAAAATCCTAAATTATTTTAAAAATATCAATATTAACATTTTATTAAACTTTATAACCCTTTGAAAATCTATTAATGGTCTCAAAATATTATATTATCATTAAAATAAAACATATTATTAATTTATCAATAAATTTTGTGTAAAAAAAATTTCTTTTAAATTATTATATTTATTATAACGTTTAAAATAAAATATTTATGATTTACAAAAATACTAACACTTAATTTGTAATTTTTTACAAATTTATTTACTTGTACCATTAAATAAATATATCATATTTTCATTTCATAGGAAAGATAAAAATTATTTTATATTTCCATAGTTCAGGTTACTATTCTAGTAATTAGATTACTATTTCTAGTGGTCACATTACTATATTTCAACATTCAGGTTACTATTCCAACACTCATATCACTATTCCAACACTCAGATTACTATTCAAGTAGTCTTATTTATAAAAATCATTTGGGTTTAAAAATTTCTATAAATATCTCTTATTCCATTAATTACTAATTCAAATATACTTTATCTCAAGTTTATATAAATACTTTCATCTCCAGAATGAATATTGAATTATTAAAATTATGTTTTATTTCTATAGCTTCGACCATGAGTGTGGTCATTCTGGTAGATTTATAAGAACAAAATTATCCTATTATCCTATTATTATTTATTATTTTTCTATTTATTATCCCAATATAATATTTATCATTGATATTAGTTTATTTACTAACTAATGTATCATTTTTAATTTATAATAAATGTGTTTTTCATTGATGTTTTTTACAACCTGACATAATTATAAGATGGAAAATTCAATTAATAAAATTTTCATTTCTTACATATTCCTAGGGGGATAATAGTAGACAATAATCAAGATCATGGTTTGTGGTTGGATTCAATTAGAACATCCAAGGAATCCCATGTATGTAATTATATATCTGAGGGTAGTACCTCCTCCCATAACATATCATCAGGGCTGGCCATCTTTCGAAGCCCATGTCACATAATGAGCGTGGACTTTCAAGTGATAAGACAATAATCATCATAACCCTAATGGATTAAATAATTGATTCTATTTCTAATGTGATGCCAATAATCACCACTATCCATTTCACACACACACACACACACTCAATAGTGTCAACATATAACTGGGAAATCCATTAGGACCCCAAGGTCACATTGTAGATAGGATAACTCATAAGGTTCCCTCAATCTCAAAAAATATTTTAGGTTAACACTCATCTCTTGGAAGGAATAATATTTATTGACATCATAAAAGTATCAGCAAGGTCTCACCAGCCTCTTATGAAAGTCATATATGGGAAATGGCCTCAAGTGTATTCCCATACCAAGTCCCTATAGGTTGGTCTATGAACGTAAACCAATTTTCAATCACATTAAGGTTTTTCCACCTATGTTATCATGTCTTAGTGGGAGAAGAATAGTCACCCCATGATCATTTAAAATATCAAACATGGCTTACTTGGGGAATTTACTCCATGTTCACACTCTCCTTTATAATGAGGTTTCTAAGACTCATATGCTATGTGTTTCTATGATCATTCATGTCATTTATTTAGTTCACAGAATATATGAAATTCCTACATCCCAAGGAATACAACTATAATTTTACACTCTTCCATCGGGCAACCGAGACATCCAATAAATGGACAGTGGTCCATCATGTAAATTGGAACTTCATAAAAACCACTCACATGCTTTAAATTTTAAAAAGTCAAATTAAATAACTTGAATATGCCCATAAACCAAAATCAGGAGACCACATATATCATTTTTATAGAACCATAATTCATAAATACCATAAGTTATATTCATAAAGACCACCTATATTAATTCCAAGAAATTTCCTTTCATGTAAATTTATAGAAATCCCCACCCAAGCTCATCTATGTCAGTTATGTATTATCCAAATCATCTGATTCTTTATCTAATAATAAAAATAATAATTTATTATAAAACATTTATAATTAATTGTATATAATATTTTCTAAATTTAAAATTAATTGAACCAATTATTTTAATTTGGTGTAATTCCCATAACACTAATGGACATCATTGTCGCAACCAAACCATGACCAAAGGCATGGAAACATCCTATAGAAATATCCTTACAGAATCCCATGAAGAATCCATAACACACAACAATAACTCCATCAATTTTATCAAAATTCAATAAAAACCCAAGAAAATACATACAAAGATGTACCAAAATTTTAATTTCTTGGAATGAATTGTAAACTCCATCTTAGGTCATCCTTTTATAAGACTATATGAAAGTATCATCACTATCATCTAATTACACCATCTACTAGTGGAATTAAACGAAAAACCCAAAATTACATATTCGAAATCAATAATAATGAAATGGGAAACATTAATAGTGGATAATATAGTATTAATATCATTTTGAGTGCTATACAATTAAACATAAATTAATCCAAAACAAAAGTTAATGAAGGGGGGAGACAAAGGTTGATCAAATGGTAATCTTGTGTGAGAGAGGAGTAGAAATGGGGGTTGGGGGGCTTAATATCAAATAGGGAAAAGTGTTATTTTATCATTTTTAATTATGTTCATAGCTTAAGAACATAGTTTTTCAAACCATTCACTATCTGTATAGATAGAAATATCTCAAGACATCTATTTTTCACATTTTTGTTGTATTGTTTTCTAAACTATGCACCAACAATGCAATCAATTCTATAACTTTGTTTGATTTTTTTTCATGGTTAGGCTAAAACTTTGTGTAAACCATTCAGAATGACACAAATCCAAACCAACATGAATAGTTTCTTCTAATACTGGCAAGGTTACCCTCTAAACTTGTATTATCCATGATGAATTAACATGTGTTATAAGATTATAACTAGAAATTTCATCATGTTAAGGTTTGTTTACATTTTACCATAAACCATGCATTCCAAACCATTCATCCTAGAAAGAGTCCAATAAAAACACCTCAAAACTAACCCAAATATCTTAATACATTCCCAACCACTCAAGGCACAACTCATAACTCAAATAATATCCACAAACATCATCATGAGATACTTAAACTCTTATATTAAGGATTTATACACTGATGATCAAAACACACAATCCACTAAAAAAATAATTTTACCCACAAATAATTCTAACTTATGTGGGATAGGGGTTTAAAACCTCCCCCAATTTACTATTTACCATCCCCTATATGTCTCGTAGATATTTAACCACTTCTCCCAACTTACATGAGTCACTACTTAATAACCATATCCTTACATTCTATCTTCATAACCATCTCTATACATTGTATCCTTGAATTATAAATGTGGTCCTACTATGTAACTTCCTGAGAGTGTTGCATCATTCATCAAAACTTGAACCACCATTCATAAACATAATTGAAACACAAATACAATTATCTCCAATTCCCATTTATCTAGATACACTAAGCTTTTAAGATTAATTAATTATCCTGATGATGGTTTCCCACCATAATCATTTACTCATAATAAACCATTTCAATCAATTTCACTCCCCACCTTTATAATTTCTTGTAAAATATCACTCCGAATGGTCAAAATACCCAATTCGTGTGTTATCCATCTCATTACACCAAAATACTCATGAAAACAATATTTAAAGGCTAGTACCACCTCTTTTATCCTGTTCTCAAACCGTATTAGACAAGTACCCACTGCCCATGAAAAACACACAAATACATCATATTATCATAAAAAATATCCATCCATTTCTCAAAATATAACAATTATAAACAATATAGTGCACTTCATATGATTTCTAACCCATAACAAACAACCACATGAAAAAACACAAGTCAAACCTTCATTGGAAGACCATTTTTGAAAATGAATTGTCATACCCACAAATGCACTATCTCATTTCTTGATCATCATTTCTTCACCCAAAAAGTCATTCCATGATTACCTAATCAGACCACATTGATTTTTGAACCATAATTGATGTGAAATTGAATGATATAATCCCTCACCAACAAGAAACGATTCCATTCACTCAAACTAGAATCTACTCATCATCTATTCAACTCATACTGAGATCACCCAAAAATTATCCTAAGCCTGATTCCAATTCCCCAACTCTAACCAATACCTCATTTTAATTTAAAATTTATTATTTTACATGGGAATGTATAATTTTGATTCTTCATCTCACCAACATCCAAATTCAATATTGACTGTTCAATGACCAGTCCCATTGCACCCATGATCTTTCCAACATAGGTCACACCTATATGATAAAATCTATATAAATTTATATGCATAATGACTGGATGTGTCCATTTTTCTCATAACTGAGCACCAACATGAAACACCAATTGATACCCATACCCACATCATAGGAACATTATCCTCAATAACCGATGAATTTTAATCTATAATGAGGGTCGTTCCCTCCATGGCCAATGGTGAAATCCCCACAATATGGATTACCTTATATTTCTTTTTGAGAACCATCTCAAAAGGTTTATAAAAAATCATATGCCTCAATTTCAGAGAAATTATCATATTTCCTTGGAAACACATATTTGGGATTAACACCAAGATGAACTACTCCATTGAACCTAAACCATTTCCAATGATAACCCTCAATGACGGGAATTGTTCTCACATCATCAAACCTCAACAACCAATATATAAGAATCCAAAGAAAATCATCGATATTTGGGTCATACATAGTGACTCATCTATAAACAATTCAACAGTATCATGAGTATCCAAAGAACACTACCTCAATCTCATTGAAACATTATGGGTGTACAATCTCATACAGCCTGGTCACTAAACCCAACTCACACTTAGTTAGTCACATCCCATGAAACCTAAGAACACATTCTAAAATACCAACCATGATTATAACATATCGTTCTCATCTATGTTTAAGAACCCTTAATTAACCTCTTCAAAAATATGGCATCACTTATTCCATCATCCATATCATGACCATCCACACAACTAGTTTCATCCCAAAACCATAAGAGTATATCCATTACCTAACCATACTACATGATTAACATCAGAAAATACATAGGGCCTTATATCCCACAAATCATTCCCTCAAATTCCATTTTCGATTCCAAAATCACCTTTAAGCCTTGATATTTAAGATCCCAAATGGAATCACCATGCCTATATCACATCCTATATAGCTCCTCACATTTATTGATCTCGACCCAAGGTATATAGTTATTATTATATCTTTAAAGGAACTCACAAGACCAAGAAAACCACTCTCATAGTTTACCCTCGTAAGTCACATGTAATTTCATCAATAATAACTAACACACCAATTTTCTGAGAAGGGTCTCATTTCCATTAGGCCCTAATTCATTTCTGAGAAATTATATTCCACTAGTTTATATCTATATTCTAACAACTCCATGTTCTTACCTTATGTGTCACACAACAATTTACCCACAAAACATACTAATCTATGGTTTACATTTTCTTATCAGGCATCCTATGAAAACCCATTAGCCTACACAAGCACTGATTTTCATAGCTAACCCATATATAGATCTAACCCACTGAGAATGAAAAATATTATGATGTTCTTACTTGGACCTCTACATATGGGAGTCACCACTTGAGGATCAAATTATCATCTACCAGTATATACATGTGAGCAAATTATCCTGCCATGACCCATGTAAAAATATCCCCTAGTAACAGGGTTAAGTTAAATTTAATTCTTCCACAATTCCATATGGGAAAATACCATATAGATTATTACTAAAAATATAAATAAATGAACCCATTTACATATGTAGAACTAATATATGGATCTTATACAAGGTACTAATTTTAAATTTATCAAATTAATATACCTTCCATCGAAGTGTATCAATGAAACCTGTATATTAAGTGAATCCATAGCTATTTTCGTCGAGTATCTCACTATATATCCACATGACTTATCTTCAAAATGATATTATACTACAGTTCATATGAGTGTAATTACACAAGAAAAGTATATGATAAAAAACCATTTAGGTTTTTATTGACACTTTGAATAGTTTAACCTTATTTTTAGTGATATCAGTCACAAACAGTAAGGAATATTTCACTAGAATCTTATATTTGAAATATAATACATAAATATAGCTGTTTTCCATAGGAACAAGAACCATAAAATCATAAATTTGATACCATAAATATCAAAATTACAAGTTCATCATGTATGGTAAAAATCATACCAATATAAAATTGAATGATAAGAATAAAATTCTTTTACCCTTGGAAACCTATACTTCCTATAGGGAAATGTATTCTCAATGAACTTGTTCAATATCTATCACACTCTCCATCTCATTTCTATATCACAAATCTTCCAAATCCCAAAATAGTGGGGGAAAATAAATGTATTTTACAAACAATGATACCTGTTAAATGAAGGATCTCATTAAAATTTATAAATCCCTTCCTTGGATAAATATGAACAATAACCAGAATGGATCGTGATGGGACCATAGGAGTGCATCCTCTTACACCATTGTCTGCTGACCCATAGTAGGGGTCTAGGGTAGTACCTTAAGGATACTGTAACCAAATCTTAGAGTTCAAAATAACATATAGAAATAACAAAGAATTATCAATCACCAATAAAAATTAGATTAAGTGAAACAAATAAATATACCCAACATTAAATAATAAATGGTGTGGAAGCATACTATCATACCTTAATACTGATGTCCTAATTGGTTGATCACATATAAAAATAGAAGAAAAAATAATAATAATTATACAATAGGCTACAAAAGATTCAAAAGACACCCAAATATCAAATATATTTAATTAAATCTAGCTATCTAGATAAATGAAAAAAAAACCATAAACCTCAACCTAACCTGAAACCACAATTTGTGAGGTTAACTCGGGTACCCAAGTGCCATGGCCATCAAGCTGGGTGTGAGTGTAACATAGTAGGGAATGACTAATGAGGTCTCATAAAAATTCCTTAACGTAGTTTATACATGTGATATTATAATTAAATGAATAAATAAATGAACAAATAGTGTAAAAGTGTAAATAAATAACTATTGTTGATATTCAAAGTATCACATAAAACCGGAGTCAACATAATCCTACTTCAGTCATTGTCAGAGTGTCTGTAAGAGTATCATGTAACTATTCCAATGAATATCAAGGTAAATAACCATATAACATAAATCATATTTAATAGATCCAAGGAAGCATCCCACGAAATCCACATAATAGAATGCATGATTACCATATACAACGAGCATGTCCAATCCATCCCACAGTAGAAGGATGATGGAAAATCACTAAGAGACGGTACTAGGAAATAAATAGCCACCATAAATTATCACCATACAATAAAAGGTAATAATTATCATTCCATAGTCATTTTACACCATCAATTAACCTCAATAAGTAATTATGAGTGTTCAATAGTCATTAGGAATCAAAAACAATTCTTAGAGGGATGAACCTAGGCCATCAATCATATCAGGCATAACTGCTGATTCCTAGGATAATGATACTAGGAAATCATAAAAATCATGCTCATAGACTAGATCTATGGATAATTTCTAAGGCATCCCATTAATGTAATTATATCTTTAAGGATTTTACTTTCTCCTGTAACATCACATCATGTTTGACCATTTTTTCCTGGAAAATCATTCATAGAATGGTTGGTCTCTCGAGTTCCTATATTGTAATAATAAAAAACATACTGGATCAAATTTTCAAATTTTGTTATAAGGTGACACAAAAAATAATCACTAAAAATTTCCTATAAAAAACCTCAGTTAGGTTAACATGTCATTAGGGTTCCCAATGGTGCCACCTAGTTCTCTTTATATACATGTAACCTCATAAGGGTCCTTCAATCTCATCGTTTCTTACAAGTTAATTATTGTTAATCATAGAGAATAGTGTCCCTAAACACCATCAAAGTCTCATCAAGGCCTCACATTCAGTCCAAGAAAGTATTGTAATGAAAATGGGATAAATCCAATGTTAGGACCAAGATGAAGGAAGATATGGTTTGCATGGATTGTATTTTGTGGATCTTGTGGAAGTTTTCATGAAGGAAAGGCACCTTAAATTTCTGGAATTCAATGTCTAGAAACTTAGAAGTTCGGAACTAGGATTTTGCATTTTCTTGAAAGTTGCCTGATATGAGATGTGGAGACATTTATTGTGACGATGCTTTGCAGTTTTATAACTCTAATTTGGGAGTATATGCAAGTACTCATGATTCAAGAAAAATTTGGGTGGTGAGGTCATACAGAGAATCTGGAAGAGCCTTTACAAGAACCAGATGTTCGGAGTCTACATCCAGACCAGATTTGCGGAGTTTACTTCCTGAATAGAACTTGCGGAGTCTACTTCCTGAAAAAAAGTTTGGAGTCTACTTCCTGACCAGATTTGTAGAGTCTACATCCTGAACAGAACTTGAGGAGTCTACTTTATGAACAAAATTTTGGAGTCGACATACTGAAGAAGAAGATCATTGCGAGAAGTTCGGAGTCGACTTGCTGAAGAAGAAGATCGTTGCGAGATGTTTGGAGTCGACTTGCTGAAGAAGAAGTTCATTGCGAGAAGTTCAGAGTCGACTTCATAAACCTAAAATTCATATCCAGAAGTGCGGATTCATGCCGAAAATTGGGGAAGTCGTAATGAGAAGACATACCGAGAAGTAATGGAGAGTCATGCTGAGAGTTGAAGTGATGCTAAAGACTCAAGAAGAGTGGATCTGAGAAAGTAATGTCGAAGAATCAAGAAGGGAGAATCCGAGAATGTGATACTGAGAAACTTGGTTGGATCTGGAAAAGGCCAAGGCTCTAAATAAAGTGAAGGGGAAAATGATTCGAGAAGATTCTAGAAGTGTTGAAAAAGTTTTAATTACTCCAATATTTTAGGAGAAATTATGATTTGGGTGAATTTATGTGAGCGGGAAAGTTTTTGGTTTCCCCTCTAAGCATACTTTGGAGCACCTATAAAAGGAGATCTAGGTGCTAAGTAAGTGTGTGATAAAAAATTAGAGAGAGAATCTATGGTAATCAAGAGAGAGGGTAAGAAGTGTTTGGTCGATAGAGTTTCATTGTAGTTTCAATCATAACAAGAATTTGATACTGGTTGACACCGTATTGAGTTTCTCTAATTTATGAATTCAGAGTGGAGTATTCAAAGTGGATATTCGGAATGGGGAATCAGTACTGGATGTCACTGTTTTGAGTTTCTCAGAATAAGGAAGACTCATATTGAAGTATCATAGTCAAGAAGAAACTTTAGAGTGAAGAATTCGGAGTGGAGATTCGGAATGGGGAATCAGTACTGGCCGTCACCGTATTGAGTTTCTCAGACTAAGGAAGACTCAGATTGAAGAATCGGATTGGGAAAATTTGGTGTGGAGATTTGGAATGGGATGTTTGGACAATAATTGATCTATCTCTAGTCCAAGGAGTCCTTGCCTTTTTTCTGGGTAAGTAAGTGAAGATTTATACTGAACTTGCTTAAACATTTGTATTTGAAAGGAAGTGAAGGTAACCTAAGTTGTTAAAAGAAAAGAGATATTTCCCTATTGTTCTAAGAGGGTTCACATGCACTAGAGTGATTGTTTCACAGTGCTTCACGAGTGTAAGGGTATATACTACTCGTTTTAATCAAAGGATTGTTTTCTTAGTGGATTGTATAGTGTTGGATTGTTTCCAACCATACCAAGGACGCATCTATTCTTATTGAATAATGAAACTTGTAAATTGTTGTGATCCTTTGGATGTCTGCTTGTTTGTTTCTCAGCAGGGAATTATATCTTTAACAGGAGACAAAGGTTGTTCTCAACATTAAGGGAACTTCAAAGAAGAAAAATGGGTTCTACTAATTCACCCCCCTCTCAGTGCTTCATTACTCTAACTGGGTCCTTTCATCCCATTACCTTCCCAATTTACTCTAGTTTTTTTCTGAACACTAAACCCACCATTAATTTTAGCATGGTATACCCACCCATTTCATCACTTCTCAGTGGGAGAGGAATCCTCACCCTATGATAATTTCAATTATAACACATGTTATTCTTGGTCCAGTCACTGTCCATATACACTTTCATCTGTAAGAAGTTTTCTATGGATATTTTTTAAGGGACCCTATGTTCATTAATTTCATTTTTTTAATTTTAACCCATCATGGGATTCCTATATCCCTAGGAATAAAACTACATTTTTTATTTTTACAACTAACAACTGAGACATTCATCCAATACACAAAGGCCCATCATAGACCTTGCTAAATTCTAAAATTCAATCATATGATTAAAATTTGAATTAAAAAAATTAAATAAATTAAATAGGTCCTTAACTCAAAATCGAGGGAATGAAAATATCACATTCATATAACCACAATGAATAAATACTATATGGTAGATTCTTAATGATGACCTACCTAGAGTCTAAGCAATTACCTTTTTAGTTCATCACCAGATAACCCTTCTTTTGCTCGTCTAATTATGTCAGTATATTTTAAAATCACCCAAGGAACTGAATCATTAATACATAACAAATAATTAATTATAAAACATTAATAATCATTTATTCAATTAATTTTAACAATTCAAAATTAACTAAACCATTTAATTCAATTAGGAATAATACCTAAAATCTCAATAGATTCCCTCATCACAACCAAATTGAGACTAAATATTTTTTAATTTCCCATGGTACGTTTAAATAATATATTTGGAAAAAAACCTTGAAAAAACAACAATTCATCCATAAATTGTATCCAAATTCACCAAAACCACAGAAAAATTCATATGATGATGTAACTTAACCAAAACAACATGTGATGGAATGCTAATATAATATTAGGTAATCCTATAGATCAAATCCCTGAAATCACTAACATAATCATCCGATATCACAATTTTATGTTGAAGTTAGAACAAAAACCTTAATCTAGAGAAATAATATTGAGATAAAAGATAATAGAAATAAAAATTGAGGCTAAAGGAGGATGAATTTTACCGTAAACACTAAATAAAAAAACCTAATATCATAAAAAATAAAGGGGATTGAAGGGGGTAGATGGAGGTTGGTTGGTTGGTCATCATATGAGAGGTAAGTGGAGAAATGATGGATGGGGATTAAATTTTAATTGGGTCAATTTTACCATTTAAAACTTTTAATGAGTAGTAATGTTTTCCAAATCGTGTACCAGTAGTTCATATTTCACTATCTAAATCCATCCGTTTTCCATGTATTTGATGAAAAATTTACCAAACCATTCACCAATACTGTAATAACCTCTAAAAAACATTCTTCAACAATTGCCATGGTTTTTATGTATCAATGCACAAACTGTGCACTAATACCCAAGTCTAAACTAAGCAAAGAAGTTTCCTACATAAACCAAAAAACATACCCTTAACTATATACTAACTATACCTACCTGAGATGTGTTATACAATTTAAACTATAATGTGCCCCAAACTCCGGGTACTACATGATTTCTCCTAAATTTAACACACTAAAATCATAAAACTTGTCTAGAATCTTTTAAAACCTATTGAAAACTATCCAAAATCTATCGAGACAATCCTGAACACTCAAGAAACCTCTCAGGCCTCAAACTCTTTCCAAAATAATAATATCAGGACTCTAAAACTTATAAACTGTCAACATGAACCCCGATTCTAAAAATTAACTTCCCACCCAACCAAAAATACAAATTTCACTATAGTATTCTTAATTCAAAAGGACGGGATTTGGAAACAATCATTTGTTATATTATGTAATTTTTTTGATGAAACCTACTATAAAGGGTATAATAGACTCTATAAATTCCTCTATTATTGAATCATATTCAATGTCAATTCCTTAAACATGAGACTATACCTTGAAAACTATTTTTACTTTAATTTAAATATCATTTATATTTTCCAAATTTTTTTACATACCCACTTTATACCAATAACATTATGATTTTCCAATTTACCCATAAGATTTTATGTTTATTTTTTATCAAATTTATCTAATTATTTTTTCATTGCGTTAACCCATGAATCTACCATTGTAAGTTCTTCAAATAACGATGTTTTAATCTCAGATAATAAAAAATTCAACCATACTCTTTTCATCTTTTGAGTTTGAGTTAGAGATGATTTTTCATAAATGATATTGGTTCAATCAAAATATGAATTTTTTCATGATTATGTCATAATTTGACTCACTTATCCATATATATCTTTTATTTATTTTATTTTAGTATCATTATTGGACTAAAAATTTTAGATTTCTCCTAAATTTTAATTTATTTCTTCCCTTTCATCATACACTTCTCTAGAAACTGAAACTGAAAAATGTGATTTTGTTTTAATTATTAACAAAATATAAATATATTGTCTTCAAAATCTTGGTGAGAATATTATTGAAACATTTATAGGGCCTGTCATTTTATAGAACCCCAGAAATATGCTTTCATTGGTTATATAAACATTTTATCATTGATTTCCTTGTTTATTTTAGATGGAACACATGATTTCAAATAATTTGAGATGATTAAAATAAAATTTCATTCATTGAAATATTATTATTTATTATTATCTACTTTTACATTGATTAATAATCTTATTTGGTTATATATAAACAATTAAACAACATCCTTGTATTAGTTATGTGAAATGACACTATGTATCTACAATGTCTTTTTGTTGTTGTTGACTATGCGTTTTATTCTCTCTATGACCCCATTCAGTTTAGAAGATTTCACTAAAGAAACATCAGGATTTATACAATGTTTTTAAACATTTTCTACACCATGTGAAATTATTTTAAAATAATATAATGCTCGATATATTTCTTAACACACAACAGAGAGCTTTATGTGAACCACAATAAACTAGAATAAATTATCATTTAAATGTGACCATTATAACCTAACTGTTAATTTTAATGTATAAATAGGGATAAAAATAATGAATAAAGATACAAATATTTTATATAATATAAATTTATTTATTAGATCATAATAAATAAGTAGTCCATTTTCATTAATGTCTTTTTATGCTTTAAAATATGTTTTTTCTAAAAATGGGTTCTATTTCATTTTGAATGAAAATATTATAAATAATATCATCTATTTTTAGAAATTTTATTTGAGGTAATGAATATAATTTTTGAAAATATTATTTCAATATCATCTTAGGGTGATTTTTTTTGGATTTTTATTAAATGACTTATTTTTCAAAGAATAGAAAAAATACATATTTCTATAAAACTATATTTTTATAGTAATAAAATAAAGAAATTTAAAAGTCCAATTCTACATTTATTTGGTATTTAAGATAAATATTATCAGTTTTCTTATAATCTAATTAATCTCTTTTCAATCAACAATACATATTATTTTGATAAAATTCAATATTTACGCTTAAAACACATTTATCAAGAAATAGGGTTTTCAATGAATTTTAAAAAATTACATTAAAATTAATTTCCAAAAATATTATTAATTTAATCATGAAAGATAGATTCTATATTTGGAATCATGAGGTTCGAATATGGTAAATAGGTACCTTTTTTTCATTATGAATTGTAACTATAGTAAAAGTGTTGTCACCACGATGAGGTTAAAATTAGTGAAACAAGACTAAAACTAGGGGATATGAGTTTAAAAGCCCATAAAACCAGATATTAATCAAATGAATGATTACATCTCGACCATACTCATCAAATACTCTAATTTATTAAAATAATTTTTCATTTTTCTATGATAATTTCATATATTATTTTTAGTCATTTTTTTTTCAAAATTTCACTCTTTTATTTAAATTCCAATATTTTAACACTGTGATTAAAATAATATCTAATTTGTTATAAATAGTTATTTTTTATTCCAATAATAAAATTTATGTTTGTACATTATTTTTATATTTTGGTGATGGTATAATTAGCATAAAATGTTATGTAATGCCAACACAATTCTTGTGAAAACTATATAAAATTTTAATAAAATAAATAAAAAACATTAAATAAACATGTATTAAATAAAATATGGTGTGAAAATAATATTATGGGTTGTCATAATGTATAAGTGAAGTTTAATGGGTATATATTTGAAATAAATTATGGTATTCCTAATATTAGATTCAAATTAAATGAATAGTCCTAAAAATGACATTAATGATATATTAAGATATATAATATTTTATTAAATTATTTAAAAATATAAAAAATATTTAAATAGGGAATGTGGAATGATATATTGTATAAAATTTCATTATTTGACCATTTTTCATCAAATGTATACATTAGAAGTTAATTTAAAACCACTTAGTATTGAAAAAGTTATTACCCTAGTGGAGGTTAAAATTGATTATCGAAAGACTTAACCCAAATAAAATGGATTAAAATTTAATATCAACTTGTGAAAATATTTATTTTAATGGAATTTAAATGTTATCCTATATTATCTTCAAAACTTATTCCTTTTTCCACTTTGACATGAAAATTAATTTATTATCTTTAAATATTTTATGTAATTCCATGGATGTATTTTTCTTCACTATAAAAAACAACACATTGAGCAAATTATCTCGACCAAAAACCATAAAAACCATATACGAAAAATCCACAACCAAGTTCTTCTGGTTATTCTCTTTTCAAAAGGCCATTATTTAGGTCCCTGATAATAGATCCAAAGAATTTTTCTCAATGAGAAGGTTTTCATTTAAACCAATATCTTTCATTTAACTTCTTCTTTTACATAATTCAATACTATCATAACCAATCCAAAATATGAAAATAAGAATCTAAAATTTAATATGATGTTATTACATTTATTTCATAACCATTTTCCATCTTATTTCCATAAAATTCGAAATGAAAGTATTGGTTATATATATATGTGGACTACTACCTCCACATAACGATATGATTCATTTTCCATCATAATCTTTTATGTTTGGTTATTATGGTAGATTTAATATTTAGATGTTATATTTATGAAATAATTATACTTCTTGAATTATAATATTTTTATCCACCTTATTACCTTACCATTTTTTGTGAAATTATAATGTTTCTCAAGCATACATGTGGACTACCACCTCCATGAAGTGACATGATTCATTTTTTATTTCATCATTACATGGATGGTAATAAGGATAGATTTAATGAATATCTTTTATATTAATTATTTAATAATGATTCTAGAATGCTGAATTTTTATTTACCTTCATCTCATTCCATCCATTAAAAAGTAGAAACATCACTCGTGTGCACGTACGTATTATCGTCTCCATGAAGTGATATAATTCATTTTCATCAACACTTTATATAAATTATTATAGAAGTGAATATAGTGATTAAATATAATAATTATGACTTTATTAACATTATAAATATTATAGAACCATTATCAAAGTAAAAGGAACATAACTTCAAAACTAAACCACGAATGAAAAATGAAACATTTGTCACCCCAAATAGTTGTTTTAATAAAGAATTATTAATAATAGGTTTTTAAGATGTTACAAGTAAATCAAAAGTGGTATGATATATAAAAATATATTTTTATAAGAGATTTAAAATAAATATATATCCATTATCTATACTATATCTTATCCCCACCCCCTACATGTGTCTCTACCTCCTTCATTCTCAGTCTCAATTGAAAACGTGTCCAGCTCTCCGTCAAAAATGATACCCATACCATCTCTCTGAAAATTGACTCCTCTATTATGTAATTGACTCTCATAACAATATATATCACTCTTAAATGGAAGGGATATATGAAATCATTCCTCCTTGGATTATAAAATCTATATTATCAAATTTCTTCTCCAGAAATATAATCTCCCCCCTCAATTATGCTGTGGATTCATGTAATCTCGTCTCCCTAGACCTGTGATACCATCTCCCTCATTGACTATTTATCTCATTTCACCCGCAACTTGAAATCATAATTCTCATACTGAATCTGGATAAATACTGAATGTGTCCTACAAGCCCCATGGACCGACTACAAGAATGCAACCTCATCATCCTACAATACCAATTGTCGATGAAGAATCATCCACTATCACTAAATTTTGAAAGTTTTTTCTAATACCAATTCCAAGTTAGTGACCTAGATATAAAATGAAACTTTTCTAATGATAATCACTAAAAAAATACTGGAATGCACATTTTCTATCCGAATGTAGATCAATTTATTTTATTAATGTAGAACATGATCATTTTAATTCTAGTAATTAAATGTTTTTATGTTCTATTCCACACATTAACGGTCAAAGTCTATTTTGTGATCATCACCCCAAGTTTCATTCCAAATGTTTATAACATTTGACTAACTACTATAGTGACATGGATATTATTGATCATCACCCCAATGGAAACCTTCATCAAACAATTGGTTTTCTTCTTCCAATTTTCTCTCATTCTCATTTGGTTCTTACCTTTCATTTTGGATTGTGGGTAAATTGTTTTTTGTTTTCCATTTTTCAATTATTTGAATGGGATTTTTTATTAATATTTCAATAAATTTAGAGGATATCATCATCTAAAAAAATAAAATATAACAAAAATTCAATTTTTTTTCAAATAGTAAATAAAACAAGAATGGTATCCATGAAGAATTATTCAAATAGTAAATAAATTATGAAAAAAGTTGTGGACTAAAATCAACCCATTCATGATGAAGGACATGATACATAGGCCTGTTCTTTTTCTACCACCCTTTTATTTACAACCCTCATTTTGAAACCCTATAGTTGAGTAGCCACATTTTTAGGAGAGTCGTTATTATTTTTATCATTAATTTTATTCAAAACCAAATCTTTAATAAAATTAGTTTATATTTTTTCATTCAAGTTCATATTTATTTTCTAATAAGCTATTAGAATATATCATAGCTTGATTCCCCATTTCTAGCCTCATCTAGGCCAAGTTCCATCAATAATATATACCCTCATATTTTTACTTTCCGTAGAAAGTTTCATGTCCTATTGATTGCTTAGAACATTGAAATTTAAAAAGAAACATATTCTATAACCATTGTAATATATGGATAAAAGCATGGGAATGACATACCTAAAATTATGAATTGATTCAATAACCCTTACGACTAAGAAAGATTAAAATATCATAATAATGCAGGTAATTTCATTAATATTTTTGATTTATCTTTACTATTTTCACTTTTATTTGTTAAATAATTTTTTAAATTTATATTTTCCTAATGATGTTGGTTCATTCATTTTTTTGATTTGAAAAAAAAACAATACAATTATTTCCACTATTATAGTTTTTAATTATTTATATTGATCATGCATGTAATATAATATAAAAATATTTAAGAATATGAATTACCTGATATAAATATACCATCATAACCTTCTATAAAATTGTTCTTATTAACTTTTTAATGTAATTTTACATTTTTGAAATTTCTCAAAGGTAATTTTGTAATTTATATATATTTTCATATATAAATGTTCTCTATATGTATCGTAATACATAACCATTCCATATATATATATATCATATATACTATAGTGCGTGCCTTTCTATTATAGAAGGAACCTCTACCCGTTTTCTCGTATATGTGTCGCCTCCCAGCTCTCCCCCCATACTATTTCATCTTCTTGAGTTCCTCCCAAACCTCTACCCCAACTCCCCCACTGACGACTCTCCTCTCCCAACCCTATCATCATCTTCCATGGTTTTCTTACCAAACTTCATCACATACCCATCCCATCTACTTCCCCACTTCCCATCAACCTTCTTACCTTCACTACCGCCTCCGCCTCTACATCTGGCTCCACCTCCTCACCATGAAATGTCTTTATTTTCTCACATCAGCCACTTATTTATGCTATCATGTTTTTTTAATTAACAATGATTTTCCACATTCTATTTCACAATTATTTTTATAGATGTAAGATTCCATATATCTATATTTCCATGTTCTTCACTACATCAAGGGTTCCCATGATTTCTGAATTCCTATTCTCCCCTGAAAGTGATTTATTCTACGACCGATATGGGTGAGTCAACTACCAACTACACCATGTCATTTATTTATGTGGACCTATTCAATATGATGATGTTTTTATATGGATTAGATGATTCTATGTTTATGGTTTGATTCTGCAATATTATGATACAAGTTACTTAAAAAGGTACAAGTTTCTCACATTGACATTACTTTCTAGGTTATATCATTTTTAATTAATGCCCATTTTAATCAAAAATGTTTGATAAATTTATTTTTTTTCCACGAAAATATTTCACTTAATGTTGTCCATTTTTTAATATTTCCTTGATGAAATTTGAACTAATGATGTCCCTAAAAATGGTTTCCTTAGTTGGTGGAAATTCTTTTAATATTTATCTAATGTAGTTTATAAAAAGGGTTACCTTAGATTTCCTATATTTTATGAAGTTGCAGGTTATGTTTAACTGAGCATTGTATTTATCTAGGTATTTTATACATTTATTCACCTCTATCTGTACCACGTGTTCTATGATTTTATGCTCAGTTAATTTTAATAATAGGGTCATATCATTATTCTTTTTTGATGTTAATTATATTTTAATTAGCATGAATAGATATTTATTTTATCAAATTGATTTTTTTTTAATATTTTTATATCATTTTGAATTATTCCCCCATTGTAATCTATTATTATTTTCTAGTACCAAATGAGATGCCTCCTTCTATCCGACTGTTGGTCAGAACACCAACCATTATTCTTCCTCACCATATATGAATCTTTAAAACTAAGATACTTATGTGATTCTACATTATACTTCATATTGTTTTATTATATACACTCACAAACTCTTCATCCGGTCCCACTTTTGCATCCTGGTAAAAAGTTTGGCCATTTTTATTTTATTATATCAATATTTTTGGGATGGCCTAATTTGGACAGTTCATCTCTCTCACATTACATCATAGGTACCAAAATATGAAAATTAATGTCTCATCCCTATACTCCATTTGATATTCCACTAATTACTTTTAATTTTATGACTATGTTTGTTAGTTCTAATTATTATTCTATGAAAACACTTTCCATTAATGTTTCATTTTATGTACAATTTCCTTTTCTATCATTTTATATTTAATTTTGATATACTATTTCTCGCACAATTATTGTTAATTCAATTTTTATTTCTTAAAAAATAGTTTTAACCATTATTTTTTTATAATCAAACAAATGTTAATTTTTACCACCTCCTCTTAAGGATCATTCAATAGTATTTCCCTTTGACCTTTTTTTAAAATCCAATGTAAATTTTTACTATATAAATTTAAATTTCATAGCTTCCTATTATAGTTATGAAAAAAATCAAGTATTGCGGTTTATTTGAGGTGAGGCATTAAAACCACATTTATATTATTTTTATCACTATATTGACATTTATTCCCATAAATTTTACTAGAATAACTCCATTAGAATTATTTTTGTTTTTTATAGTTTCTACATAATGGATCTATAATCCTATTTTGGTTTTTCTTTCACACATTCATTTGGGTTCTTCATCTATCATTTTTCATTCGTTTAAAAAAAATATTATTTGGTAACCATTATGTTTTGATAATTTTCTGTAGTTATGGAACTAAAATTTTAATAGGTTTTTTAATTTTTTAATTTATTTTTTTTATAAAAACCATAACATTATACTTATTATTTTTCTATATGAATAATATATTTTCTTTGTATATATTTTTTATTCAAATAGCGTGATGAATTGAATAATTTAGTGTTTATGCTTAATTTTCTGAAAATTTTAGACATACATTTTTTATTCTATTATATTATATCCATTTATTATAATGAAATATCATTTTTTAAATATTTCAATAGGAACATGAATTTCTATAATAATTGGAGGCCATTTGAACAAAATTATTATTTAAAGAAATAAATAATTATATGTGACTGGATTTCTATGTATATAACATGCTTTTTGGTTGTAAAGATAAATAAGTTTTATTTTAAAAATGATCAAGAATAAATTAAGATAGTTTTTGGATTTTTAGGATAAAGTTTTATAGGAAACCAATGGTGCCATTATTTACTAAGTATATTTATTCTATATATAAAAGTATGTAGATTTATGTATAATTTACTCTTAATGTTATTTTTCAAGGTGTTCTATTGAAATAATATAATGAATCACTTACTCTATAGTCAAACCTATATTTTCTATTCTTGAAATTCTTATTATTATTCAATTTCAACTTATATTAAGAATACAACATTAGGATGGTTTGAAACAATATATTGACACATTCATAGAATGTTGAATTTATAAGTTATGCATTTTTATTATTTATCTTATTATTTCTCATACTTTATAACATAATTTCAAGATTCAATCCAAGATGATGGGTTTTCAATTTACATTAGATTAATATGAAATTTTATTTTCCATATGTTTGCTTCAGGATAGGCATAAAATTTATAGACATGATATATAAAAACTGATTTTCCTTATATAGAAATAGTTTCCATTAATGTTTTATTTTTCATGTAAAATTTTATTTTTAATTTTCTCTCTTATCATATTGAATTTATATATAATTTTCATGACGAATTATTTGTCTCCATCTGCTCTGGATCTGACACAATTCTTCTTTCCTATCTATTCTCCTCTGATTCCATGGGGATTATTTATATTTCAATTTTGGTAAGAAACCGATGGTATGATAATTTATTGAGAGGATTTATTCTTTATATACATATATCATTATTTTTTTATATGCAGAAATGATGATATATAGATCCATTGGTAACAGTTTCATAAGTAGAAAACTACCCGCGTGAGTAATGTAATCCTCAATAGGAACAACACATTGGTTTACACCACTATATGCAAACAAAACACAAAAAGATGTACCATTTCACTTCTCAGTACTCCCCCTCTGCATACTCGTACCCCTCCCCAGAGTCTTCTCCCACCTCCTCATAATCATTATTTAAAGCTGCATGATCCACATACTTCTGAGAACTCCCCTTCTTTTATCCCCTCTCTCCCATGCACTAGTTCACAAATGCCCTATTATCTTACATAAAAACAAACATGTGTTCATGCCATGAGAAAAAGTCATCCATGATGGTATTTTTCAAGATCATGAACATATCCATCTACACCAGGGAGAGATTCCCATAGGGGACTATAGTTGAGGGAAGATAGTTGATCACACACTTAAACCTAATAGGGAACAAGTCCATAAACTAGATGGGCCTCTTCATATTGATGGTGGACACAACTACATTCAAATCCATAGGGAAAACATCACAATGAGTGATGAGGAGTCAATACATGTACTTACCATGGTTATGGTCACACTTCTCCATCATGGATGTTGTCTAAATGGCATTTTTATGATCTTAGCAACAGAGAGTTTCTCATGATAGGATTTCTCAGCAAAAATGATAGGGGAATAAGTGGGGAGAATGTAGTGGATCAGATGGTAAGAAAATAGGTTCATCTGGAACTCATTCACATCCACATTAGGGGAACCTTAAATCCTCAGAAAAGCTGTTAGAGAAGAGATGACCTAAAAAACAAATGATTTAGGTTGTTATAAGTGGGGAGTTCATTTTTTAAAGAGCATTGTAAAATATCATAAAACAGACAATTTTCAAGGATCATAGCCATATTAGTGTGCTTGATGAAGGAGTGGTTTGAAATCATGTTATTATAGGGATCAACAATAGAGGATGATTCTTAAGGTGATGGGTAAACATTAAATCCAAACATGGATTTTACCATAATACACTATATGTTTTTGTTTAAGTTCATATTATAATTAAATTTTAACTTCTACTATTAATATATCAACAAGTATGCATTTTTATTAGTTGTTGTAGTGTTTACCATATATTATAACTTTATTTAAAGACTTAAATCTCTATTTTGACTATTCCTTTTATAATAGAATAATATAAAAATTTATTTTTCTAGTTTACTTTTGGGAAGTAATATCATTTGTTGGGGGGATCTGGGAAAATTAATTTTACATATATAAAAACATTTCCCTTTAATGATACATTTTTTTAAATACAATTTTTTTTTATTTTCTCACTTCACATATTAAATTTATATATAAATTTCATTCCACTAATTTCTTCTTCATCTTCATTTTTCACTCTCTACCCATGATGAACACAATCTCTCTCATGAAACCACACTACATTCTATTCTTCCATTTAAATTATCTTTAATCGTATGTAGCATACTTAATTTTAAATGTATCATCTCTCGTATAATACATTATAGTTTAGCTATCCATACACAATCCAATAGTTTACCAATGAAACTGATGGATTATAAAGTTTATTCTCCTTACATTTATAATAAAGAAACATTAAAAAAATTTATACTTCTAGGTTCTATATTATTCTTTCTCCCACATAAGACCACCCTTTCCAGGACATAATATTCTAAATATGACCTTCGATATTCATATAATTATACAATATGTTGGAAATATATTTATTTTATGTGTATTTCCATTCTAAATCTATACTATATAGAATGAATTTAAGGATATGTGACTCCTCATATATCTTCTTCCAAAGTGTCTGATTCCCAAAAACTGATCAATATCAATTATTATTAAACCTCAAATTTCATTATTTTTTAATATTTCATTTGTTTAAAGTATTTAATAAATGAAAACTATGTGACCATGTTAGTGAATTGGAAATTAAAATGATCATACTGTGAAAATTCATGATTTGGGTACTATTATTATACATGAGGTTTGAATGTGTACAAATCAAGGTGGGACATGAGGTAACGATTTAACATCTTACTTTTGTTTAAGTGATACATATTAAATATTCACCAATTTTTTTCTTTCATATGGTGTATATACTACCCCTTTTATGGGTTATATCATGAATTTATTTATATTTATGGTATCTGATGTTTATTTTAAAATTATTTCTTTCATGGGGCTATGATTCAAATGTTTCTAATGTGGTAAGGGATTTATGTTACAATATCATTTATTTTTGGAATTTTTTATACTATATATCTATTGAGAAGAAATATATATATATATATTATCATTTAGTCCCCATATATTTTTATATACTATGTTTATTTTTTTTGAGTTTTTATTTATTATTAAAATTTCACTCTAATTGTTACTTAAAATGAAGAAGAAAATGTTTTTAAATAAAAGACAACCTTATTTTCCCTCTGGTTGATGAAAAATTTCATCTATAAACATACCCTTAAAAATTATTATATGAAATGTATTACATATACATGAATTGTTAGAAAAATTAAAATTTCACTACCTATGAATTTATTTAAAAATACCTAAAATTAATGTTTTTAAGGACGTTTTTTTCTTCTTCAAAAAAGTCATTTTTGAAATGTTAAAACAAAAATAATGGAATATTTTCCTGAAATTTATAAAACATGAAAATATTTCCCCACCATCAATAGTATACTTTTATTTTTAATATTTATTTTAAACTATACTTTTTTGTTTTTAAATAAATTAATTTTTTAATAATAATCGGGCTTTTTAGTTAAAATGTTATTAAAAAAATGTATATTTTATCATGTTTACAAAGAAATGTTGAAATGATATTTTAAATATAATTATCATCAATTTAGATACCATATAAATATTTTTATACATCATTAGGGATATGATCTTATGATACCATCCACACTGTTTCTCTGGATGTCCTATAATGATGATTATTTAAGGATGATTTTATGAAACCTATTTATTTCCCATGGGATAATTATGTTATGATGAAACCTTTATGAAACCCATTTTCCTGCTATGGGTTATTTTATAATTAAATTATGAATATTTTATGATTTTGGGACAATAATATGCATAGATTATTATTAGGCAATAATTGAGACTGATATAGCTCATAATGATGGGTGGGACCATTATATCCCACCAATGAATGTTTTATGATGCGTGAACCCTATTTCATGTATATGGTTCATGCATGGATTTTGTTTCAAGTCCATAAGTTTATGCTTGGGTTTGTATTCATGTCTATAAGTTTATATAAGGACTTGATTTTATATCCTTAACATAATGAGAAAACATGTTACTATTTATACATACTCATAAAGTTATAAGCTAATGATATTTCAATATTACCATGTTTATGATATGATATCATGTATCATGATTGATTTTTAAAGATTCACCAACCTTGCTACATACTAATGTTTTATTTCATGACTCACTATTATGATCTATGGATTATTATATATGATTTTATATTGACAGTCATGTGATCTCATGCACTTATAATCATGATATTCTTATATATGATATATGATTGATAATTAAAATGATTACCCTTACTGAGAATCTGAGCTCACCACTTCTTATGATTTAATTATTCATCAGGTTATGAAGAAGGTTACTAAGTATGATAATTCTATAAGGGATTATTCTAAAATAAATATGTTAGAGATGTTGAATATTGTACTTAAATGAGATGTTTATGTATCTTCACTCCACAAACACTAAACCTATATGGTTATAAGGGTTTTATTTGAAAGATGTATTAAATATTCATTTAAAATATGTAATATCTATGTATATTATTCATGGCTAACTATAGTCGGCATAATATTAGAGTTTAGTTATTTGTGAAGATATGGATTATATAACATTGTTGAAAACCTTAGTAATAAATCTATGTATAGGATAACAACATGATGCTATTTTAAATTGGAGACTACATGGTTTTTTCTAGAAATTACATCCTTTTCCAAATACTAGAATATATATGTGGCTATGGCGTAGATGCACCTAGGTGTAATAACTCATAAATGGAAAGATTTAGTATTAATTCGATCATCACTAGGGCAGGATGAGTGGGCCTAAGACTGCACAATTGGATAAAAACTCTAGAGGGATATGTTTTGGTTAATTATAATTTTATTTATGAACCATAATAAAGGATTTGAATCAATAATAACCATGGATAAACTAGGTTAAACCCAAGGTGTTATTGATTTCAAGAAGGTGTCATGATTTAGACATCCTAAAATGTATTTTTTATTATTACATGATTACTCACTATGATTATTGTTATTCACAGTAAGTTTTTTGGTTTTAGTAAATTGGTGGAACTAAGAAGAATCACGTTAACACTAAATACAATGGTAAATGAAATGATTTTATTCATGTGAAACCAAATGGAATAGGGGATGAAATGTGAAATTTTTTTATTATGACTAATCAACTAGCTCATTATATGATTAGTAACCACAATTTGGGTGATTTACACAACACTCAAAATAAGACAACAATTTAGGTTTCATTATAATTAATTTGATCAAGACAATGGGGGTGGAAGATTGAGCTTACTACATATCATGTATGTGAGAAATATTACCAAAAGATAAGTATCGGAGGATATGTGGTTTTATTTGGGGAAAATTAGTATATATGGAATATAATCGCAAAGGAAAAAATGAAGAGTTTGAATGAGTAAATTGATGTTCATAAAAGGGTACCATTTATTGTTCATTGTATTATATGTGGAAAACATGGGTATTATGCATGTCAATTCCAAAATCTAATGGATAAATCATAGACCAAGGAAGGACCTATGTTATTCCCATATTTTAAAAAGAATTATTGAAGAATTTATCTATTTAGAAAAAAATTTATATTTTATAAGTTTTTTTATAAATGATATATTGGTTATAAGTATCATTTAACATCTCAAGATTGTTCTATAATAGTTGTTATTTAAGGATTTTTAAAAATATGTTGAGTGGTTATGATAAACAAGAAATGGGATTTAGTGGTAAGGTGATATTTTTATAAAACACATGATTGAGGAATAGTTAAATCTTAATATGTGCAAGATGTTGAGATAATAATGTTTATTTGTTATATATAGATGATGTATATTCATAAAGTAAACTAGATATTTATTGTGGAGTAAATTTTTGGAAGCATATATGATTCTATAATGAATTTATAGTGATTTATAATATTTATAGAAACAATAGTATTTATTGGAAAGTATATGATTAGGGTATACAAATATTTATTATGTGAACATATTAGTGATTGAAATTATTTGGAAATAATTATTATGTTGACTAGGGAAGAATACATGATCAAAACATTACAATATTTGGATTACAATTTTGGTATGGAAATTCTTGAATAGTTGTAAGGATAATTATTTATGGAATGAAGTAAGTAGAACTATGTTTAATATTATAGGTATTTTGGACATTAGATTATGAATAATTACTCATATTGGATAACTTGTCCTAATAATTTATGTTTTTTAAAATATCTAGAGATAGGAGGAATGAATTTTAATTATTTTTAATTTATTATGATATGTTAATTGTCAATTTTTTCACTCTAGTCATAAAAAAACATCTTTAATATTAATTTCATATAGTTAGAGATAAGATCGAATTTGAAATTTATGAAAGAACAAACAATGTATAGAATTTTTCTTATTAAATAGAAATAAATTAAAAATATTTTCCTAAATAGTTTATATTAATAGTAAAACATTCCATAAACTCTTGGAAATTTATATTGAAATAATAAGCTTTTTCCATTTATGTTTATTTATGATGAATCGATGGTGTTATTTATCCCGTACGAATTTATGTTTTTGCAGTCATTGACTCTCTATATCACTTTATTGTTTATATGATGGTAATTTTTTTATTACATGTCCATTTTTTACTTAACAATAATTTTATCCTCATCTATAAAACTTATTTTCTATTCTTTTAGGTAACCATTATGTTACTCACGTTCCCTTTTCAAATGATGTTTTATTATCCCTTTTTATGACATGGTTTTTAAACAAATCTATTTGATAATATTGAACCTTTGAGTAACAAGATAAATATTTTGTGAGAAAAATTTATTTATGGGGTTGGGGGAATGTAACACAATAAAAATTTAGTTTAAAATAATACTAATATTGATATATTTTTTAATACAAAACACCAAGCTTTAAAAAAACTCTAATATAATATAAAAATATTGTTATTTAAATTTGACAATTTAACCTATACATTAAATTGGCGGTATGGGTAGGAATAAATACATTATGAATTTTTTATAGAGGTTATATAGAAGGATTTTTTTTAATAATTCATATTAAATAATAATGAATTTTCAGTAAAGTCATTTTATAATTAAAAAATTGTTGTCATTAAAAACGGTAATAATTTCATTTTGTGCATTAAAATTATAAGTAATTTATACCATTTTTTAAAATATTATTTTATAAACTTAATATAATTTTATAAATTATTATGTTAGTAATATCTTATGGTGAATTTTTGGATTTATCAGAAAAATTTTATTTTAATGTGAATAGTGAAAATACCGATTTTTGTAAAATTGACATTTTTTCATTAAATTAACTAATTTAAAATTATAATTATAATTTTAATTTTATTGTATTATTATATATTTAATATTTATTTTAAAATAAGAAAATTAATCACTTTAATTAAAAATATTCATGATTTTTCAATAATTTAATTAATATGAAAAAAAATTCTCTTAAAAATAATTCCACTTTTTTTTTGAAATTATATTAAAATTACAATACACAACTTATAGAAATTTAATCCTGAAAAAATGGATTCTATATTTTAATCATGAGGTTATCTTTTTTTAAATAGCTCATTTTATGTTTTATCATTATTAATAGTAACCTTGTAAAAAAAATTCACTCTGATAAGTGTAAAATGAGTAAAAAAAGTTAAACGTTATTAAATAAAATGAAAAAATCCTAAAAATTAAGTGAATCTATTAGATGAGTGTGGATCAACCATAGTCATCTAATATTATATTTTATGGAAATTTCTTTCTATTTTTCAATGATAATGACTTATATATTATATTAAATAAAGAAAAATACCAAATGTCACTCTATTTTATTTCATAAACGCTTATATTTTTTCATGTTGATAAAAAATAAGTTTTAGATGGTTATAAATAAATATTTTTTACATTAATAATTTATTTTTTTACATTAATTTATTTTCAATTTTTAGTGATGATATAACTACCTTAAATTTTTATGCAATGCCGAAACAGTATTTGTGCAAGTAGAAGAAAAATTTTAAAAATAATTTTAAAAATATCAAAACAAATATTTTGGATGAATTGTGTAGTTGAATTGTTTTTTACATAATTATAATGTATAAGTGATTGTAAAAGGGTTATATTATAAAAATCATTTCTGTCTTAAAAAATTTAAGGTCAAATTAAATGAATAATCCAAAAATTACATTAATAATATTTTATGTCGCATAAAATTTTATTAATTGATTTTAATATCATAAGAATCATGAAAGAGGACAATATGAATGATTTATTGTCTAAAATTTCATTTTATGAACATTTTTGTGCCAATATTTACCTTATATGTAAATTTATAACCCTTTAGTATTATAAAATTTGTTACCATGGTTAAGGTTAAATATAATTAATGAGGAGTTAAACCAAAAGGTAAGGTTTAAAAGGAAAAATAAAAAATTTACAAATATTATTGGTTTAGGGATTTTAAACATAACATATTTTAATATTCATAATTTTTATATTTATTTAAATATAATATTTTTACACATTAATTGATTATTTCTGTCAATATTAAATTTTTTTATGTTTTGTGGTAGGATACAAATTTTTATGAAAAATGAAGAAAAAGGAGCTGATTATAGTGATTGAAAACCACTTCACACCATGCATCAAAGTGGAGTGGAGTGACACCAAAATTTTGAATGTAGAATGAAGTTATAATAGAGTGAAGGACAAAAAAATGAAACTAAAAAATAAATAATTATATTGAACATTGTGAAACCTTCTGGAAATCAACTCTACATGTCGTGTAAGTCATTTATGGTAGGTAACATAAATAATTACACAGTGTGAAGACAAGCAGTGAAGATTTTGGATCTACTCATTACAAAATATGAATCTATTATTAAAAATCTGTAATATTTTGGAAATTAGTGGGCCAGTCCTGGAATTACAGATCGTGAGACAAGTGCATAATGTGAAACTCTCACTACATGTTTAGAAAAAACATTTTTACAGGATTTTACGAATCCTTTTCTAATTTATAACCCATGAAATCACATTGATAACCAATTAATGGACCATTATAATTCCTTGAAGGCTCTTCGTCTCCATAAAAGGTGGGAATATGGTGGATAGTAATGAGATCGATCAGAGAAAAAATATCTAGATTAAAGACTTCATTTGTGATGCTTTAATATTTTGTTTTATTTTCTTTTAACCACATTTTTTTAGATATTTATTCTCTCTCCCAAACAAAATCTACTTCCTCTTCCATGGAGGGGTAGTTTTGTTAGTTATTGGAAAAGGGGGTGGCTAGACCAATATTGATATTCCTAATTTTTTGTTCATAAATGAATAAAAATAATTTATTTTTTTCATTATTCTAGTTTCAATTATTTAAATTATTAATTACCTCATTCAATTGTTTAGATTTTAAAAATATTTTTATGTTAATTTTATTGATAGATTATCCAAATCTCCCTGAACCCAATTGTGATCTATAAGTAGTGGAATAGATTTTGGTTGGATGGTGAACACTCAATAATTGTTATCATGTTTGTGGATTTATAGTAGTAGCTATTGGTTGATAACAGAATTACAACACCCATTCATAGATTTACATATTTAATTAGTTGGACCCACTGTAAAAAAATTTACATTGGAAGGATAGTAGACTAATATGGATTTATGGTAGGGTTATTATCTGAATCACCATCATGGAAAGGGAGTGAGAGGAATTGAAAGACACTTCTAACTCTTACCAACAATAATAATAGGAATTGGTAAAATTTGAAAAACCATGATTGTGTTTATCTAGGTCTAGACAAACCTACTTTGATCACTATATATGTCAATTTTTTTAATAAATAAAATTAATATATTTTGTAATTTTAATTTCACACCCTAAAAATTAAAATCAACTTTTCTAAAAAAAACCAAAAGTGACAAACTATTGTTTGTGCACTATTTTTTGAGAGACTACCTAGGGTATTCCACTAGACTATACTTAGATGATTAATTTTTTTCCATCCCTCATTATAGGAGTGAATTCACTATCATAGATATAAAATTTTAGAGATTTTTTGTCACCTTAACATGAAATATAATTCATTAAATTTAATTATATTAGGTAATTACCATTGTGTCCTTTCCATCACTATAAATGAAAACCACCTCTCTTCTATCATTAACCCGACCTTGAGCCACATAGCACCCATAAAACCAACAAAAACTACATATAAAACTACATATCCAATTTCATGAGGTTTTGACCACCTCCAAAGGCCATCCCTAGGGTCCTTGAGAAGGGATCTAATTGAGGTTTCTCAAAGACGAGGTAATCATCTTAACCAATCTCTTTCATTTTAAATCTTCTTATACCAAAATAAATTATTAACTAAAAATTACAATATATTAAAACTAATATTTCATATATAATAGAATGTTATAATGTTTATTTTGTAACTTTTATCCATCTTATTTATATCAAATGGCAAAATAAATTATTTCTCATGTGTATATACATATTACTACCTCCATGTAGTGATATGATTAATTTACCATCACCATATTTCATGGATGATTATTATGATGGATTTGATTTATATATATAATATTTATTAAATAATTATTCCTATATAATTATAATATTTTATCTACATTCTTTACTTCCAATCATGTTTGAAATGATAAGGTTTCTTATGCAAACGTGTGAACAACTACCTCCTTGAAGCGATGCGATTGGTTTTTCTTTTACTATTTACATAGATGCTAAATATGAATATATTTAATTAATATATGTAATATTTTTGATATACTAATTATATTCAAATAATAAATAATATTTTCCTTTATTTCCTTCTATCCATCTGAAAGTGGAAACACCCCTAGGGTTTACTTAATGTTTATTGTCTCTATGAAGTGATGCAATTAATTTTTCATCATAAATTATTTTAAATGGTTATAAAAGTATATATAATGGTTAAATATGATAAATATTACATGATTATTTTTTTTAGTATGGATCCATGATCAATGTACATAGACCCAAACTTACGAACAGAATCATGAATGTGAAATGAAACAGTTATCACCTGAAATAGTGATTTTAATTAAGAATTTTTAATTAAAAGGTGACAAGATTTTATAAGTAAATCATAAATGGTATGATATATATTAATATGGTTATATAATATATTTTCAATAAAAAATTTTATATTATAAAATAGGTTTTAATTCATATGAAGAAGGTGTGACTTGAAGTTAGGGTATCTCATATCACTTTTTTTCATGAGACATATTACATATTCACCACTTATTTATTTGATTCAGTGTATATAAATCCTCTTTGATAGTTTATATAATTAATTTATTTATATTAATAATACGTGGGTTATGATACAAAACCTACCAAATAGGTAAGAGAATTATGTTATACTAACATTTCAATTTGTGATTATATATGAAAAATTTATGTTATGGGAAATTATATAAATCTTATCCTTTAAACCTCATATATTTTAAACTACTATGATTATTTTTATAATTTTTTTAGTAAAAATTGATACTTAAAATTTCAAAGAAAACATTTCAAAATAAGATTCAACCATATCTTCTCTTAAAAAACTATTTTCTCTGTTAATACAACACAAAATTATTTTATGAAAGTACATAACTTTACATTATATATTTTAAAAAGTCCATTTTCACTAAGTTTGACTTTATTTAAAAAAGTTTTAATTTTTTTTTGAAAGGTATTTCTTAAACACATCATTTTTTTACATTTTATAATGGCATGAAATTAATGTTTTCTTTTAATGTATACATCATGAAATTATTTTGATGACATTATAATAATTATTTTTTTGAAGCATCCTTTCAAAATTTTCCAAGGTTATTTATAAATAAAATGATTTTCTCAATATTCTAGGAATTTTTAGTTAAAATCTTATGAAAATAAAAGTATATTTTTTGATGTTTTTAAAGGATGGTTCGAATGATCTTTTAAAAGTATTTTTATCTATGCGAGTATACTATAAAGATTTTTTTTCTTCTCTGGGTATATGATATTATAATACTAGCCAATTTATTTCATTTTATGGATTATTATTATTATTATTTAAGGATGATTCTATGACACCTATATATTTTCTGTAGGTTAGTTATTTTATGATAAAAACTTTATGAAATAAATTTTATTTTCATGGGTTATACTCTGATGAAATGAAGAATGTTTTATGATATTACAAAACTCATATATATGGATTACTATTATGTTATGGGTACGGAAGATATATCTAATAATGATGGGTGGGTTTGTTATAGCCCTCCAATGCATTGGGTAAGGATGGTTTACACATGAGATAACTATGTTATGTGTGAACCTAATTTAATGTTCACAAAATTATTCACATACCTACTTTTATGTCCATAAAAATATGTGTGGACCTAGTTTCATGTCCATAAGTTTTTGAATTGACCTGGTATTCAAGCCCATAAGATTATGGGATAACCATATTTCACGTCCTTAACATAATGAATGAACCTATTACTCTTTATACATGTTCAAAATGTTATAAAATTATGATTGTGCAACATTCTTATGCTTTTGATATGATGTCCTGGATCACAATTGATTTTTGATAATTCCCAAATGTTGTGACAAACTAATGCATTATTCCACGATTCATTATTCTGATATATGAGTTGTTAAGTCTAATTTTCTATTTATAATCACATGGTTTCATACCCTTAAGCTCATGACATTGTAACACATATTCATTGATTGATATCTTCCATTTTACCCTTATCGAGAATTTGAGATCACCCCTTATTATTTTTTAATTTATACAGACATTATGAATAAGGTTACTATGTATGATGATTATAAAAGGGAACCTTTTGTAAATAAATATATTTAGATAATGAATAGTATATTTTAAAAACATGTTTATTTATGTACATTACAATCACAAAAAATCATTATGATTTATGGGAATGTTTAGTTGATATATATTTTAAATATTAATAAAAAATATGTAATATATTTTTATGTTATTATTCTTTTTATATAGTTTTATATGCATAATATGTATACTATATTCCATTACCTTGTCTTAAAATATCCAATTTTCTTCTAGTTTTATTTCTTCCACATCTCCAGAACCTATTGATATAATCTAATACTTACTTATTCAATAATATAAACATGGAACTCCTAGTCCTATTATTGTCATCCATAATAGTATTAAATACCTTTCACCATGGGTTTAAACCTGAACAATAAAACCACACACATTAGTGTGAATCAAATTAAGAAAACATGATTCCCTATTTGATTTTTGTTTTTAGGATATATACTTTTAATGATATTTCCTAACATAAAATCATCACAAATATTTTACCGATCTTGCCTCTAGTTAGGAATATTAATTAAATCTATAAATTTTTAAAAAAAAAGTATATGATTGATTGATTAACATGGCCTAAACAGTAGTTCAAAATACATTTTATACTTTCATTGTTTGATGAAAATTATTCTCTCTTCTATCAACCTTATATAAATTATTGTTTTCATGAATCCATTTATTAGAGAATTATTATAATTTTATTTAATTTTATTCATTTCAATTTAATGTGACTTCGTAACTTAATTTATATAGTTGAATAACAGATAAAATAAAATGGTGAATTCCATAAACACAATGAATATCATTATTTTTTGATTAATCACTAGAAAATAATGTTTTTCCATTGCCTTTAATTATCAATGATCTATCGTTTCTAAAGAAAACTCTTCCATTAACTATATTTTTATAATTTTTCCAAATCATCACACTGTTAATCATATAATATGAATACACACTATTCATAATCTAGGTACTAATATTTATTGTTTCATTAATTAAAATTTCAATAATGTTTTTATAAAAACTGAAACCCATTCTTATATATTTAGTGATAAAAACATGATGTTTTATATAAACAAAAATGAACACTTTATATAATATAGGATCCTTTCCAGTCTAGGTTATGGAAAATCAGACAATATATTACCATTTATCAATGTTAAAATGGAATAAAAAAATGACTTCTTCACTTATGCGCATGCTAACTCCAAAAATGATGATGTCTGAATAAGAACTTCTAATATTCAAGTGAGAAATATTTACAACATGATAATTTAATTTCCTAGTAAGGGGTTTTAATATCATTGAAATACCTTTTATGAAATCGTCCTTTGAAAATAACTTTTGAGAAATACTTTACAAATTATTTTGAAAATAGAAAAAATTAATAATATTAGAAATACATTTTGAAAACATTAATGAAGTTACATACAATTTATAAATACAATATATATTTTGAAATTACATACGTTGAACAATTATTTTAAATATACTGCTATGATTTTTTATAACATTATGTGATATTTCAAAAATAAAAGAATTATGGCCCATTGAATCATTGAAGGCTATCTGGGACCCAAACACATGTTAATGGATTGGTTTATTCTGTAATTACCTTCTATATTTACAACACTCAAGTGCTAGATTTTGAAATAATAGATTAATCTTGATTTAACTTATATATAACATCAATTGAGTTTTTATTTAAAAATGTGATATATAAAAAAAACATTTAGAAGTTTATATTTTAATTTATATACAAACTATCATAAGAAATATTTTTCAAAATAGTGAAAATGAATTTATTTACTTTATGAAATTACTTAAAATGAATGAAAATATAATTATCATTTATATATTCTTTTATGTCCATAAAATCCACTTTGAAAATGTTTTCCTATAAAATAATTAATTTTTTACTCTATATGCGCATATATCAAGAACATGCATGAAATGTCACAAATAATTAGATAATGGAAATATCTTATATTTTTAAATGATATTGATTAATGTATATATTCTTTTCACACATTAAACGATATTCATACTATAATACACATGAAGTTATAAACATAAAGATTTTGATAAAATAAATCTCAAACATGGAAATTTTTGAAATAATAATTAAATCTTAATTTCTTATAACAACAATTCCCTTATTAAAGGGTCATAAAAATATAAGAAACAAATAAAAAAGAAAACCATATAAAAATAAATTTTAAAATAATCCTTTTTTATTTTTTTTTATATTTTAATAATATAGACTTATATTTAGTGGAAAAATAAATATTAATAATATCTAAAAAGAGGAATTGGCTTATAACATAGAGTTTAAAATAATAAATAAAAAATTATATAAATAGAAATTATACACCCTTACATAAATAAAATTTCATATAATTAAAATTTTGAGAATAAATAATTTTCCCTTTCTATAAGGACACTTAATTCCTTAAAAGATAATCTATGGAAGCATAAGTGTGAGCGCACTTAATTTAATGAAATTTCTTTCCTTTCTTATTCTCAGAATACTCCAACAAGTTATATCATAATCACTATATCTTATAATGTAACAAAAATCATCAAATTAATGAAAAATAGGCTTTGAACCTCTATCATTATCTTCCTACCAGCACATCGAACGTCCTTAAAACCTTATTAATTCTCAGTAAGACCAAAATTAATGTTTATATTTTATTAAATTTATAAGCAATTTATATTTCCAGAATAAGTTTTCAGTGAATGTTGAGAGACTCATATAATATCTATATATTTATTTTATAGATTCATGTGAGTAGAAGACATGAAACATGACCTAAATTAATTTAAAATCAAAAAAGGTGATCAAAGATAAACAATAATCGAAAAAGAATGATAAATAAACATTTATTGTTTCCAATGTCATGAATTTTTTTTCTAATTCAAGAAAACCATTATAGAGATATGAAAACAATAGATAAAAATTTTCTTAAATGAAGGTAGAGAAAATTGTTGACAAAAGAATTAAAATTATCCCTACAATGGATACTATAAGTGGAGTGTAGACATTGTTGAAAGACAGAATTTGGTGAAATAGACAACCAGGGAAATGAATATTATGAAATTTTAATCTAGAAATCATATTTCTATAACTAAAAATTGAATAAAAAAACTCCAACCTTCGAGACGGACATTCAAGATCTTCATCCAAAGAAACCCCAAAAACTGTTTCCCCTAGGAGATCAAGAGTAACCCTATTCTATGTCCATAAACCTTTTTGTGCTCAAAACCTGATATATTCAAATATATGAAATTTTATTCCCCATCAAATCCCTATTTCGGTCGGACCTCCTCTTCCACAGGTCAAACCAAACATCAATGCACAATTCATATATTTTCATTAACCGATGCTTGACCTCACCCGAACTTCATCTCATACATGGAAGAACTATCCCAAATAAGCCATGGACTTATGATATTCCTATTCTTGAGCTCTCCCCGTTTCCAAAATGAATCTCTAAATGAAACCCCTATATGATTTTCTTATTTATTTATTTAATAGTTTTATCATAATTTAATTTAATTCTATCAATAAAGTTCTATTCCGTTTTCCTTTCTTATTTTCATATAATATTAATTTATTTTATATGACATAATCTATTGCTAAAAAAATTATAACAATATATATAATAGTTATAATTCTTAGATAATAATTTGAATATATTTATAAACATTTATCATTTTTCTTATTATAGTTTAAATTTTAATTAAATTCATATTTTGGTTTATTATTTCATAATTAATTTATCAGAATTTCATAATATAGAAGTATAATTATTCTAATTTATATGTCAAATAATAATTATCATTGATAGTAATATTTTTATTCCATGTAATTACTCATAATTTCTATATCATTTTACTTAAGTGTTAATAATAATAATAATAATTTATTTATTAAAACAAAATGTTTTATAATAAAAATATTATTTCATATCAATAATTTTATAATTAATGAAATTTGATTTAAGGTATCAAAACATATTTTATGTGTTTTTACTTATCGATATAATTAATTGATAAGATTATTTAGTAAAAATAGTATTCATCATAAAATTTTAATTTATGTCGTTTATTTAATTTTAATTAATAATTTATGATTTATTTACAATTTTGTTTTAAATTAAATTAATGTTTAACTAAAAATATTAATTATAAAATAATTGATTTTTTAAAACTCAGGATTTTTCATTCCACTCCCTTCAATGAATTACACCCTCACAACTAGTTATTATGATTTGGAAAAATTTTCTATTTTCCATATTTATAATTGTAAAAAATGAGAATTTCTAAGAGAACTTAATCATATAACATGATGATTTTGTTTTCCTAAAAGAATGTCAAATCTAAAATGTTTCTAGACTATTCCTATGATGCCAAATATAACACCCCAAACCCATTCTTCTAGATTTAGTGCAAAAATTTGATGTTTTTTCATAATCAAAATAATGTACTTTATATAATAGTTTTCCTTTTCCAGTATAGGTTTTCGAAAATTAAACTAATTCTTACAATTGATCAGAGTTGAAATAAAATAGAACAAAATGCATACATCAGTTCGGCGCATAAAAAATCCCAAAGTAGAGGCGTTAGAACTATAAATCCTTAGATACATTAAAAAAATTAAAACATGAAATATATTTACCCAATAATGGGTTTTAATAACGATGAAATAAATTTTATGAAATATTCCTTTAAAACTAACATTAGAGAAATGATTTTGAAATGATTTTGATGATATTATAAAAATAAATTTATAAATACATTTTGAAACCTTTATTGAAATTACTTATGCTTTAAAAATACTATACCACTTTTGAAATTATATATATTCAAAAATTGTGTTAAATACAATCCAAGGGTTCTTATAAACCATTACAAAAACATCTCAAAAACGAAAATATTGTATCCATTTGAAACATTAAAGGCTGTCTTGTACTAACCCACTTACTGAGGGTTGGCTTCATTCCCCAATTCCCTACTAGATTTACCATGTTCATGTTGAGATTATTATAAAAATAGTTCGATATTATGTTAATTATATATGCTTTCCACTATAGATTTTATTTAAAAACCTGATACATGAAAAAAAACATTTACATGTTTATATTTTAATTTATATACATACTTTCATAAGAAATATCTTGCAATATAGTGAAAGTGAATTTATGTACTTTTTGACATTACTCAAAATGAATGAAAATATAATTATTTTTCATATATTATATTGTACCCATAGAATCCACTTTGAAAATTTTATCTTAGGAAATAATTAATTATTCACTATATATGTACATAAATCAAGAACATGCATTAAATGTCACAAATTTTCAGATAATAAATATATATTATATTTTTAAATTAAATTCCTGAATCTATAAATGATTTTCACACATAATATTATAATATTACTATAATACACATTAAATGATATACATAATTATTTTGATAAAATAAATGTCAAGAAAGGAAATTTTTGAAATGATAATTATATCTTAATTTCTTATAACGAAAATTCTTTTATTAAAGGGTCTTAATAATATAAAAATGAAATAAAAATGAAAACCATATAGAACTAAATTTGAAAATACCACTTCATGATAAATCTGAATATCTTGAAAACATACACATATATTTATTTGAAAAATAAATACAAGTAATATTTGAAAAGATGAACTGTCCTTGTAAATAAAGTTATAAACAATCGATCATAAATATATAGAATATAATTTATACCCTCTTATAGAAATAAAATTTCAGGTGAATAAATGTCTGAAAATAAATTTTTTTCCATACCTTAAGGACTCATAATTCATTGTTGCATAAACTATTGAAGTAAAAGTGTAAGGAAACATAATGTGAAGAATGTTTCTTACTTTTCTTCTTTGAAAAAGACTCAAATTGGGTCTACCAAATTCAATATCTCTCATAAAGGAATAAAAATTACCAAACGATTGAAAACATGGATTCGTCTCTCTTTTTTTCTCCTCCATCAAGCTCTTTATATATCCACACACCCTTATTTATAATCAGAAATACAAAATATATTTATATTTTATTTCAACATAAAGAGCGATTTTTGTTACCTTTATAGGGTTTATGTTAATGTTGAAAGTCTTATATAATATCTATATATTTATGTGATCGTTGCATTTGAGTAGAAAATAGAAATCTTGATCTTAAATAATTCAAAATGGAGATAAATTAGGATAAAGATACATTGATTTAAAAATATAGAGGAATAAACAATTAGTGTATGAACTAAAATGAGATATTCATTTGTAATTCATGCAAACCATTTTACAGATATAAAAACTATAGATAAAATATTTTTTATTCAATGGTAGATAAAATAGTTTAGAAAATCATTATGATATAGACTACAACTAATACCAAAATATTGACTCAAAGTGGACTACATATGTCAATAAAAGAAACAAGTTGAGAAAATTGACAATAAAGGAAATTAATATTCTGGATATTGAATTTAGAAATTAGATTTGAATACATAATAATTCAATAAATAGACACTGACTTTTGAGAAGATCATTGAATATCTTAATCCATATAAATAAAAAAAATTGTTTCCTCTAGGAGATCCAGATTTACCCAATTCTGAGTATGTATCCTTTTTATTGTTCGTCACTCAATCTATTCCATGATCTGATATAAAATTCCCCATTGAAGCCCTATCACAGTCAAAATTCCTATTCTGCGGGTGAAACAAAACATCAGCACTTGATTTATCTATTTTTTTAGTCCAGAACATGACCTCACTCTAACATCATATCTGACATGGACGAAAACTTCTGATAAAGCCCTTGAGTTGCGGAATTACTATGATCGACCTCTACTATTTTCTTGAAAGAATCTCAAAACAAAACCCCTACACGATTCTCATATTTTTTTCTTTAGTCATTTAAAAAATATTTATTTTATTATTTTCAATAAAATTTTATTTTATTTTATTTTCTTATTTTGGTAAAATACTCATTCCTTTTATATAAAATAATGTTTTATTTAAAAAAACATACATGATAATATATATAATAGTTATAATTATAAAATAATAATAAGATTATATTTATAATATTTTTCAATTTTATTATTATTATTTTTTTGATTGAGTTCATTATTTGGTTAATCATTTCATACTTAATTTATACGAATTTATAAATTTAGATGTATAATTATTATAATTTATGTACTAAATAATACTTATAACTGATAACCATAATTTTATGTCTTGTAATTATCTATAATTTCTAAATCATTTTACTTGTGTGTTAGTAATAATTATTTTAATTAATTTATTAAATAAAATATTTTTATAATGAAAATTTTATTTCATATCAATAATTTAATAAGTAATGAAACATGATTTATTATATCAAAACATATTATAGGTTTTTTTATCTTGTCAATATAATAAGCTAATAAAAGTATCTAGTAATAATCATAGTCATAATGACTTATTCATTTATGTTATTTAATTAATTTTAGTTAATACTTTATTATTCATTTACAATTTTGTTTTACTTTTAAATAACATTTAAATAAAAATATTAGTACAAAAATAGTTATTTTTTAATAAAATCAAGATGTTACTCTTTTCCTTTTTTAATTTTATTTTTTTTCCTTCAATGATAATCCTAATTGAGTTGAGTCTTTAGTTATTCTATTCCAATTAATTTCATCACAATGCATCTGGTCAAATTCATCTTTTTAAGTTAATAAAACATCCTCTTTAAGGGGAATGGATAAGATGATAATTTATCGAAATTATTTTTTCTTGCATAAGATGATATTACTCTTAATGTTCCTATTATCTAAAACATTATTTCCATATTTTGAACAATTATATCTGTATCTAGAGAAATAATTTCTTCCCTAATATGAAGATCACGTTCCAAATTTTCCTTATTGACTTACAATAACTTGTCCTCCTAGATGACTTTTAACATCACAATAATAATAAAATTTGTGGCTTATAAAACAAAGAAATATATATGTCATCAATTGAAATATCTTATTACATTCATCAATATACAAATTTACAACCTTTAAAAAATTTATTGTCTATTGATATGTTCTCACTGGTTTAGATTTTTCCACTCAATCTATTAACCTATTCTCTTCACATTGACTAATTTTTATTTTGAAGTACTACAACCAAAATCAACCTTATATTTTCCCATTTTATTTTTCAATTGAGTACTTTACATTTATTCAATATGTTTGAAGCCTCATTCTGCCAATTATTTCAACCCTTAATCTATAAACATCCTAAAATAACGATTTGTCCATGATACATTATTTATTGTTTGTATTTTAACCTCATTTGATAATAACATTTTATTATAAAAGTGTTTCAATAATCATGAATTCTGTTAAATAGAGTTATCAATGTCAACATTGATCATGGTATGTTATTAATATTTTATATATAATTTTATACTTCTTCAAATTTCATATATTTTTTACATTATTGCATAATATTATTAAGATAATCAAATTTAGTTTCATGCTCATCAACATAGCCTAAAAACTCATACCAAAAACTGCAATTTTATATATTCTTATTACATTGTAAATCAAGTTCTTCAAAAGGCCCTTTTAGTTCCACTTGAAGTTATAAGACTCCATTTTGATGATTATTATCTTTTTAAAATTATGTTTTTTATTTTTTTAATTTATGAAATAATATAATATCTCGTAATTAATATAAAATACATTTATTTTTAATCCAATAAAAAATTATCAATATCATTTTATTCCTTGCTAAAAATCACTTCCCTCTAAAACTTCCTTCCAGAAGAATTTTAGAGTAAAAATTCCTCCCTAGAGGAATTGTTTTTCTATTATAGATATAATTTAGACTCATCATTAAATTTATAAAACCTATTTGGAAAACCAGTATTGTCATGTCTCACCATCCCACAATAGAGTCAATCTAGAGTTATCTCACCCTCAATTGTTAGCATTCCTCTATTTAAATTCATTATAAATATTGATAATAAATAAACACTTAAATTGTTTTTATTTTAATCCACCTAAAATTGCTACTTCACAATATCCATGAATGAAATATATTTATATTAATTTATAAATATATCTCATGTTTCACTAACATCTCATATGAAACCAACTTTCTATGTAAGTCATCAAGACACCACTCTCCGTGATTCATCTCCTATGTTACCTAAATATTTGGATTGTACATATGAGGTAATATTCTATTTATCTTTTTAAAAATATATAAATCATTGATCTCTAGAAAATTTCAATGAATGGAACTAATAAATTTTGTAATATAGTTAAATTATCCATCTAAATTTTCACTAGAACTCAACTTCATATCATCAAAACTATTCTTTACGACATGATGATTTTCATCTTTCACTTTTCTGTCACCCTAAATTTTTTTAATAAGTGTATCCAAAATACACTTGGACATTGAAAATTCCATCACCTCCATATATATTTGGTATGATAGCATAAATGATAAGTAATTTTGATCCTTATCATCATTATTTAGAATCTTACTATAATATTTTATCATGGATATTCTAATAAGATCACAAAATTATATCTGATATACCACTATAGAGTAACCATCATGTCTAAGAAACCATATATGTGATCTTATAATATTATTTATTATATGTATCAGATAACGGAATCCCATAATTTATAAAAATATCCATTCAATCATTTAATCTATAAAATATTCAGGAAATAACATATGAATGTGAGACTACATAATGTAACATACCCTCACTATACACACTGGGGGGGGGGGTATTTTCGTTTCCAAAATATATTATTCTCTTTAGATTAAAATAAATCTATATATCATGTTTCTAAAAAGAAATCTGATTTTAATCAAAACCAAATGTGGAAATATAAATAGCCTGAACACAATAATTTTACTTGATTCAAAAATAAAAAGAAACTCCAAGAAGAATATAAAAACAATATATTAAAATGAGAATTAACCAGTACATCAATAGTTATGATAAAACATTCAAGAAGAGATCACTACTAAACTAAGGTTCACAGCCTCTCCCTCTCGTACCCTTGCTGATTCTAAGAGGAATACAATGATGAAATTGACTTATAGGTTAATATTGAATTAATTAAAACAATATTAAATAACACCAAACTACAAGGGTGTAGTCCATGATTCTATAATATTTACTTCCACATTTTTCAGAGATATAAAAGAATAAAAATATCATCCTAATCGTATATTGAATGTAATTTATTTTGATCACATATAACTACTATACTAGATAATTAATGAAAAAATAACTAAATATAGGGGGTAAATTGAGTTCATAAAATGCTATTTGGGAAAACAGACCACCCTCTTCAAAGTATATATGTATGATTTTATTTCTTAGGAATGTATAAAACCAAAATATAAATCATAGAGAAAGAAAATTGAAAAAAAATATTTATAGTGGTTAGGGAAATATAAATCCCATAGTTCACTCCACCAATTATCTAATACAAATGCTTGGTGATTTAACTAAACAAAAATTTTAACATAGACTCCCTATTGAGTATAAGAATATGTCACCTAATAAAAATGTCTAAGAGCTTTCAAACATGATCTCCGATTACTAGTCCTATAATTCATCTTAACCACACTCATTCACAGAGTGAAAATATATTATAAATGATACAAAATTAGAGACACATTTCCAACACATAGTTGTAAAAAACAACTGATAATAGATAAATATTCATCATGATAAGAGATAAGATTTGATCACAGATCTTAAAGATCTTCAGTGAAATTGAAAAGGAAGATAATATTATCACTTAATTTATGGATTTCAAATGTGCATATATTTCTTATGTTCAATAGGGTACCCCTTATTTTATTATCATCACATTCAGCTGTAAACAATCCTCTACTATATTGTTTACAACTGTTCCTTATATATGCTCTTTTAAACATAAGCATAAGATAATTCAAATGGTCAAATTATCAACAGTGAGAACCTCATAATATTGGATAATGAGTGTATATATCGATTTATTTCAAATATAGAACATCTTTTATAACCATTGATTCTTATATTTTCTTGCTCTCTAATGTTATCTATTTAGGGTATGTCATTCATAGATTGATATTTAAATAAATTGATAACATTATTTTAATGTACTCAAATGGTTTGAAACAAATTATAATGATATTAGAAATTTTAATCATGAAAACATACCTTAATAGAAAATCAAATGATATCAGCTGATCATTCTGTTCACCATCAGATATATTTTCGATAATATAGTGAAATTTTTCTTCAAAATATTTTCTTACATTGACATACTATAAGAAAATTTATGGGTTTAAGATAAGGTATTACTGACCATACATCCAATTATGTTCAAATTATTTTGAATATGAATATTCCCTAATGTAATAATGTCTTTTCATATTTTAATTTTTGACTTGAGGTCTTTCTTGAGTGACTAAGTTGAAGATTATAAGTTTAAATAAAAAATCATTTCTTCCATTTCTCAGTAACTAAAGATGTTTCTGGTACCTCATAAGATAATATGTTTGCATAAGATTAATACTTGAGAACACATCATAATATGAATAGAATATGAAGCAATTATAAAACATGTCATACTAATAGTAGTGATTTTGTGAATCATCAAAACACATAGAGTGGAGATATTTTAGAATAATACCCTTTACAATAATCATCCACTTTTTGATGATCACAAAACCCTTATGATGGGATAAAATATTTCTAAAATTTGATTTATCTTTTTAGAGGAAATTACCTTGAAGTAATATATTTTGTAATATAAGAGAAATTTTGTATTTTACTTCTCTTCTCTCAATTTTTTTATATAAAATATAAGTTGAAGAAGGGAAAACATTTCTATAGGACACATATATTAGTTAATAATAATAGAATTAATAGAAAGAGTATTTTAAAATGAATTAATGAAATAATAGACTTAGATAAATAAATAAAAACTTCCTAAAGGTAGGGACTTAATGATGGTAAACATGACAACAAAAATATAAGAATGTAAAGACAGTAAAAACATTCCATTTACATTAATTGAAGATGTTTGAGTAAATCGAAGTAGATGTTTATAAAATAATTCAAATGCTAAAAATGTCATAAAAAACTATCATGTTTCAAATATTTTTGAAAGGACCATCCACATGGAAAAAAACATCATGAATTTATAGAGGGATATGTATCAATAATTATACTTGAAATGGCTTTTAGGAGGTGTTTTCTTGAATGATATGGGTAGGATATGAGATAATTAAGATGACGGTAGAGGATAATCATATATTGTACCAAAAACATCTTCTAGCATCATTGAGGAACCTCCAATACCTACACAATATTTTTGAGATACATTGACTAGTATTGATTGAATGTTTCATGCAGCTAAATGTGATCCCACTATATGAAAGTTATCTGAATTTGTAATGGGAAATTTGAATAGAGGTTCAGAGAATGAAGAAGATTTATCCATGTCAAACCATTAGTGTTCTCTTGATTTATCCACTAATGGGACACATATTTTCTTTACGCATTAAGTGATTTACTGATATCAATTAATGATTTGGTGTCCATGTAGTATTATTCCTTTTATCTAAAAGAGTGTATAGGCACATGCAGAAATTCTTTTCACTAATTCATTTTTGTAAAAGTCCATAATTCTTTTAAAACCATTACACATTATTTGAGAGAAATTTCCAATAATTTCTTAGAGATATTCTTTCTTTTCATAACTAGATATTATGTTCTTCAAATATTCTATTTGATTATCAGACATCGACCTGAAATCTATAATTTCCTTTTATTTTGTGGGCTTTTATCTATCATATGATTATGTAAAAGCATTAATCTTAACTTCATCACAATCTAAGAAACATTGATTAAAGATTTTCAAAACATCATTATATATATGAGAAATTTTCTTCTATATCTCAACCCAATTATTCATAAAATATCCAACTATTTTCCTGAGAAGCGTAACAAAAAACCATGTTGTTATTCACTTGAAAATATTTTTCTTTGGATTTTTAATCTATTTACTACGAAAATAACATAAAACTTGTGTTTATTTATCAACAATTCCAATTACATATTTTATCACAAATTTAAATCATCTAAATTCAAAAAAAAATTCTTTTTAAAAATATAACGTAGGTTTATTTTAAAAAATTCACAATGAATTGAATCAACAGCTCTAGTGATAGAGTCCGTAGATTGTGATAGTTCTAAGAGTTTTTATTTATCATCTGATCTCAAAATGATTTAAGAAGCATGTTGTTCTATGAATTTTTGGAGTAGAGATTAGGTAAAAATTTTACTTTGTTTAACAACATCCTTGGATGTAATCTATTTAATGAGGGTTATTTCCAGATGATGTATGTCACATACTTGATCCTTCAGAATCTCAACATTATAAGACAACATTTAAATGGTCCTTTCAATTCAAAGTAGTTCTTAATTATGATATTCTCATGAAATTTGGGAATCCATTTCGTAATGATCTTCTGTGACGTTATCTTGAACAATTTAATTTTTGGCGATATTTGGTATGATATCCTCATGTCACGATTCATGAGAATCTATTTTTATGGATCTATATTTAGACATTTTTTTTATTTTTATATTATTAAATGGAACTACAAGTTGGAATAACCTTCTCATTATAGATATAGTATTTTTTTATCCAATGGAAAACATATAGGTGATAATTGATTCTTTCCTTTAATTGGTACTATGAACAGATAATGATGAAAAAATAGGTCATGCACTTTCCCAAACAAAAACATTAGAAATTAAAGGATTAAAAATTCTTACTCCCCTTTACAATCTAAGAGGGTATTCTTTATCATCAATATATTATTTGGTCTCGTACTAATGAGACAATTCTTCTACAACTGTTGGAGTTTTTTTTAGATTTGAACACTCCCCCTGAATCTGAGCAGGGTAAATTTTTGGAATTGACATCCAGGGAATCTATTCTTTCAATGTAGAATCCTAAGGTAAACCACTCTACTATAAAAATATAGGATTGTGAGTCATCAATACATGAAATTTAGTTTCATCATTATCATCGAAGATAACTAATGCACTTCAAAAAATAAGGGTGAGAATTCATCCATAAGGATAAAATTTTAGGGACTTATTCTGAACATGGAACATATATCTCATGATATATCATTCTAGGTTGATATTATTTTTAATCATAAAAAGGTAAATAAAAGAGAAATCTTGAAAAATATATTTTTTAACATAGTATGCCTTTAAGAAACTTCTGAATGAATGAACATTATCAGAAGCTTCCTTTCTTGTTCAAGGGTCTATAATTACTCCTTCACAATAGCAGTTCTAAAGAGTGACTTCAAGAATACAACAGAAGTAACACCATATATGGTAGATATAGATGTGTAAAATAATTAATAACCTTCTAGAGGGACTTTCAAAATTTCTATGACCTTGACTTGTGTAAGGGATAAATCTTTCACATTGACTGTTGTAGTGACTGTGTCCTCATCTTGACTGAAGAAAAAGGTCAAAAAATTGTAGAATTAATGATATAATTTATTAAAACATATTGGGGTTCATGATGAGTCAAACACTTATTCAAATGTTGATGATTTATATACACTTTCAAAAAAATATCAGTTCTGTCTAACCACTTGAAATTAATGGCTCTACCACTCAGCACTTTCCTTAATATCCTATTTCATTTCATCCAAATGGATGAAACACCATTGGATCCCTTGTTTTTTCCCATTGGAATAAGGTTTATGTATTATAATGTTGAGAGGGATGGGGTAGAAGTGGTTCCAACAATGAGAAAGAGGAGCTCAATGGGTTTTAGAGTTGATTCATTCCTAGGGTTGGAACTCAATATTTTTTTTCTTGTTCACAATAAACAAGGCTCACATAGTAATTTAAGAATAATTTTCACTAAATATAGGTGATTTTTCCTATGGGATATAAAAATTACTAAAAATGAAAGTGAAAAGGGGTATTTAAATTAAGAAAATAACGTTCTTACTAGAAAGGATATATAAAATAAAATATTACTTGGTAAAATTAAACATACTTAATTCAGATTTAATAAAATAAAATCTATTAGTAGACAACGGTTTAGTAAAGATATCTACTAATTTTTATCATTGACCAAAAATTTTAAATAGATATCACGTTTTTTGAAATATCTCTTAAAAAATGATATCATATGTCAATGTTCATTGTTATCAAATGGTTTATAGGTTTTTTTTGAGATTTTGATAGCACTAGTGTTATCACATTTAATTTGACCATAATGAAAATTAAATCCATATAACATTTAGTTGTGTTTCATCAATAACAATTGTGCACAAAAACATCCAGTGGGAATGTATTCGTCTTTAGTAGTTGATAGTGGTACAAAATGCTGCTTTTTTACTTGACCAAGACATAAGAGATTTTCCAGGAAAATGTCAGGTTCTTGAGGTACATATTCTACCTAATCTATACCTAGTAAATTTGGTATCAAAGTATGAGATTAAATTAAAATATGAGTTTTTTCGAAAATGAATAGAATTAGTTAAGATTCATTTTAAAAATATTATTTTTTTGCATCATATAAATGTGATTATTTTGGATTAGATTGAAATATTTCACAAATGCATACTAAAAAAATGTCTGGTCTACATACGGTAAGTTATTACAAACATCCAATGACTCCTCTATACAACTTTTTGATAATTGGTTTTCTAGTTTCATCTAAATCATGTTTTATATTGGATTTTATTGGAGTTGAGTAAGTCATACTATTTTCATGTCCAATTGTTTTAAGTATTTAAACATTTTATTTTCATTGATTTAAAATATTTCTGTAATCTTTTTGATAAACTTGAAATTATAGAAGATGGTTTAGTTATCCCAATACACTCATTTAAAATTATTTTTTCATATGTTTTTAAAAATAATTATAATGAGTTTGATTAGTTGAACCAAAAAAGAAATCATCTAATTAAATTTGCACTAGAAAAATATCCGAAAATTAGTTTTCTTAAATAAAATGAGATATTTTGTTCCAATAGTAAACCCATTTGAAAATCAAAAGGAGCTTAATATTTTATACAACACTATTTTATTTTTTTATGTCCATGAAGGGGTTTTGAATTTTTAAAAATAGAATTTTAAAAATGAGGATATTCAAAACTAAGGGGTTGTTTTATATAAACTTCATACATTAAAACCCATATTTAAAAAGAAAATATTACAACCATTCTGATATAATTTAAATTCATATAGGATGAATATCCTAGAATAATTATAATTTCTTATAATCTTGATATGGGGGTAAAGGAGTCCTCGTAATCTATTCGTCCTTGTTGAAAATATCTTTTATAAATAAATATTTTTTATTCCTAGTTATTACACCATGTTCATATTATTAATTTCTAAATACCCATTTTTCTCCAATTATACGATGTCTTGAAGTTCTTTTAACTAATTCCCATACTTTATTTATTTTAAAATGATTTAGTTCTTATTTTATTAACAAAAACCAAATTTCCTCTAATAAGTCTCATTCTATCGATTTAGGTTCTAATAAAGATACAAAGAAAAAAAATTCTACTAAATATCATATACTTCTTCTAGTTCTTACTCATTCATCTAGGTTCCCTATGAAAGTTTCTAAAGGATGGTATTAATGGCTACTAAGTGTTCTAGGTAGAACAATTTATGGTTCTCTATTTTATTTCTTTATTGGATTTGGTTTAAAGTAATACAGTTCCAAATCACCATCATTATTATCATGAATGAAAATTTTAAGCATCATATTTTCGATTGAATCATTCTTGTCATTAATTTGAATCATTTTTTGACCAAAATAATCAATTTCATCAAATTTCACATGAGATGATTATTAAACAGTCCTTAATAATTTATTGAGAACTCTATAATATTTGGAAGGAGTAGAGTAATCATATAATATAACTTCATTATCCTTTGTATAGAACATTCCAAGATTATCCATCGTGTTCAATATGTAAACATTGAATCCAAATACTTTTATGTATTCCACTTTTGGTTTTATATTATTCCCTAACTTATAGGGTATTCTCTTTAAAATAGGTCTTATCAGTATTTTTTAATTGATATAACATGTTGTTTTTATAGATTCCTCCAAAAAAATGGGTGGGTATGTTTTATTCACATAACATTTTTAAGGAAATTTATTTAAAATTAATGTTTCTCCTTTAGACAACATCGTTCTATTGAGGTGTCCTAAGGGATGTTAATGTAAGTATAATCCCTTTCTTAGAGTAGTAATAATTAAATTCATGATTCTCAAACTCACCTCCACGATCTCTTCTTAAAGACACAATTTTAGACCCTTTTTATTTTTCACAAGTTGAATAAAATTAATAAATACATAACAAACTTCACCTTTAAGCCTTAAAAATCAATCCCATGAAAATCACAAAAAATCATCAATTAATACATAAAAAAGGCTTACCAGCTAGATGATTCATTATAGTTGGTCCGAAAAATCAATGTGTATATGTTCAAGAGGACTATAATTATAATCATATTTAATTGACTATAAATAAATATTATATCACTTTCCCATTTAGAATGCATCAAATAATTTCATTCCATTCAATCTAAGATCATATGAGTCAGAAATGAAACAAATTTTAGAAATTTTTAACAAGGAATGAACATTGTAGTGTCCAATAATTATATTCTAAATCAATAATTCATCAAATTCTACAATTAATCAATTTATTTTTTGTTAACAAAATTAATTTAGATATAATGTGTAATCAATTTCTATTATGTTTGGAAGTACTTATTAGATTGTGCTTCAAGACTTCAACATAAAGTAATTTGTTGATAATGATAGACTATGTATTTATAACTGATCCAATGCCATCTATTATTCTTTTCACATTATCTCCAAACGTGACATACCAATCATTGAATTAGGAAATGTAATTAAAATTGGAGTAGTCTTCACTCATATGTCTTGAGAATATTCTATCTATGAACTATTTCTTATTTCTATTTATATGGCTAATTTCCTCATCCAATTGTTTAATAAAACATATGTTGTAATGTTAATTTGTAGCATCAACATCTCATTCTAATGATGTGAATTCAATATAATATTCATAAGTACTCCTTGTATCATTTATTCTTTTATTCATATTCTTATATACAGTCTTCTTGAAATACTTATTTTCTATCTTATTTTCTTCTTTGATTCTCAAAAAGTAGAGCTTGATTTGTCATACCTTTTTTCATTCATATAATCTCATATCTGAAGAGTTTTCACCATTATTTATGTGATTTCTAAATGGTTTTTTGAATCCTCATCTCCAATTTTTTTTAACTTTCATAGAAATTGATCACACTTATCATTTGATCCATCTTCCATTGAGTAGTTTTCTCCTTAGATGATTCACAGGTCTTTTATACTGTTTTTGTAATATTTGGAAGTATATATATTCAAGGGTAAATTTTCCTTTTTTATTATTCTAGGATACTCATTTTTATTTTACAACTCAAATTTATACATCGTAAAAGTTCAAATAAGATGTTTTATATTGAAATATTTTACCTATTTAGGTTGTCTGAGAGAATCAAATATTCAAATCCACTTAGGTGGTAATACTTTGAGAATATTTAATTCTTGTTTAGGATCATTGATAGGATTTTCAAGATCATCAATTTTATTCGTGATCTTAGTGAGTCCCCCATTTCGTTGAGTAATACATTCATATGCTACTTCTTTATTAGTCCACATTTCATGCACTTACGACATTTAGAGACTCGATTAAAATTATCTGGTCCTAAACCATATATTATAGTATTCATAGACATGGAATTTAGATCATAGTTTTCTTATGGTGTAGCATCCCAAGGTTCATGTTCAATCTTAGTAATTTCCTTGTGATTAACTACATTGAGATATACTTTCAAAACAATATTATTTAGATAAATGACCATGCACTATTTTCATCAACCATATTTCTCACCATTGAAGTAAAAATCTCAAACTATTGACATACCTTCCCCATTATCATCCGTAGAATACATTTGATGATAGATATTTATACTTAAACCTTTAACCATTTTGAAATCAAGAGTCACTTTCTCAGATACAAATTGTTGTCCTAGATAATGAATTATTGAATAAATCATAGTGGGGGGGGTGGATTGAGTTCTTCAAATATTATTTTGAAAAATAGATTAACCTCTTCAATGTATGTATGCATAATTTTCTTTCATAATAATGTATTCAATAAAAATTTAAAAAATTATGAAATGAAATTGAACATAGAAGTTTATAGAGGGTTGGGGAATTAAAATCCCTTAGTTCACTCCACCAATGTTCTACTCCATGATCATGGTGATTTTCACTAAACATACCTTTTACAGGGCAATCTCCCAGCTGGGTACAAGAAACATTTACATAATCAAAATGTTCAAGAGCTTTCAAATATTCTCCCTCTTTACAAGACCTAAATTCAGTCCTAACCAAACTCTTAGAAAAAATGAAGATTCAATAGAAACGATTGACGGTTTTGGAAATTCTTGCAACAATAGTTGTAATAAACAATTGATAGCAGATAAAGATTCATCTTGAGAAGATATAATCATCAATCATATCTATAGATGATCTTCAGTTAAATAGATAAGGTAAATAATTATAGTAGTTAACAGATGGATTTTTAAAATGTAAATACTTCAGATGATCGATAGGGAAAACCTTACTTAATTCTCTTCACATTCATCTGTACACTCTCATCTTATATGTTTTTTCCAACTGTTCCTTACATATAATATTTTAAACATAAGAATAAAATAATTACAACATCTTAACGAATAATAAATTGTTCTCAATAAAATGGGATACATAGAGTATGTATCCATTTATTCCAAATATAGAGTTACTTATGTACCCACGATGTTAGAGATTTTCTTTCTCTATAAAGTTTTCTTATCAGGATAAGTCATACAAAGATAAATCATTCCTTAAATTTGATAATATGATTTTGATATACCAAAATGGTTTGAAATGATTTATCATTAGATTTTCAAGTATAATTAAGAAAATATATACTAATAGATCGTTAATGACTATCGACTAATCACACTGTTCACCATTAGATATCTTTTCACAATGTAAAGAAATTTTCCATCGTAAGATAATCTAACCTTGATGTACTCTAAGATAATTTAATACATAAGATAAAGTATTAGTAACACAACATCCAATTTTTTCAACTTTTTATGACTATTAATATTCCTTAAAGGAATAATGTCTTTTCATATTTTCATTTCTTACTTGCGGTCTTTCTTCAGTTACTAAGTCGAAGATCTTAAGATAAAATCTTAGATTGTCACTTCTATTTCTCAATAAATAAATATTTTCCTTATACATCATAAGAAAATATTATTGCCTAAGATAAATAATTTAGAACACAATATAATATGAATACAATATAAAATAGTTAAAACAATTGTCAGTATAAGTGTAAGGATTTTTGGAATCATTTCGACACATATAGTGGAGATGTATTGGAATAATACACATTAAAATTTTAACCTATCAATATAGGATATTAAAGAGTTTCAAAATTATATATTCTTTGATCTATGATCTTTAATAACTCTATTTAATATATTCTGTGCATGATATTTTTTTCCTGCACATTGGATCCTATCAAATACTGGATGTTTGGATTAAAAATTTCAAAATAAAAATCAAATTTATATTCCCAATAAAATAAATCCTTTATATTTAGTTCTCAAATGATCTTCACTGTTTAATTTTTAATGGGTTGTTACATGATGTTGAAATAACTAAAAAAACATCTTGAATGTTCCATATTAACACTTATGTTTGATATTTGTAGAAACACATATTTGTTCTGAGACCCTCTTCAACAAATGGTTGGATGGGTTATCTGAAACATATATTCGACTATATAATTGTTTGTGGTGTGACCTATGTCTTCATAATGTCATGAATACTAGATAAAATCATTAAGAGCTTCCCAAATTTAGTAATGTTGTGACTTGGATTATAGAAACTTGTGGGTTTCTTCTCTAGAAACATTTGAATCTACCTACATTTCGTCATGGTGTAATTTGATGTGAAATGGTGTGGGATATGTTTTTCCAAATTCAATTAAATATAACAAAAATTATTCATGATGTGATATGATGTTTCCTAGATCATCTAATTTAGGTAAAAATATTTTTATTATCTTCTCAATCTTACTTCATGACTCATTCCTATAGTTGTAGTGTGTTCAATCCTTTTGAAGTTTTTAATTTTCCTTATAATTTTTCTAATTGAACATATGAAGTTCATATTCATCATGTGACCTTTTCTATAATGGTGTCTAACATTAATACACTTATTTTAAATATAACATAAATTCATGGTTAGATCAGTTCCACTTCTAGAATTTTTAGAATCTTCTATAATCTAAATTACACTTCCATCTTAAAAAATTTAAAACCTATAATATATAATTATATTCTATCTTCTATGAAATCTAAAAAATAAATCCAACAAAAACAATTTTTTTCCTAAAAGAAAAAATTTATATTCATTCCATGATATTAAATTTTCATATTACTCAATATATGAAATTTTGATCTAAATATATGATATTTTATGACTGAAAAACACTTTATAATTCAATATTTATTATGAAAACTATTTAAATAATACAAAAACAAAATTATTCAAATTTTTAATCCTTGATCAAATCATTATTTTTAACACATCCTGACGAGGTTTAAATAATTTCCCAGAATAAGTATTTAATTTGAACAATTCAAATTACTTAATTATGAAAAATCATAATTTAAATATAAAAACATTATATTTCACAATATTTTATAATTTATGAACACTTTAAATTTTATCCCATAAGATTACAAAATAAACAATTGATTTATATGTAATAAGGCATCCTATATATTAGATAAAAGGTATTTATAATATTACCATGTAATATTATAGAATACTTAATAGTAAAGTTTTCATAATAAATTATTAATTAATTATAAAAATATTGTTATTAATAACTTTATAATCCATTTAAAAATTAATAAATATCCCCAAATTATAGTTTTATCATTTTCTATAAAAAATTTTAAAATAATAAATTCCAAATCATTACTGAATTTAAAATTAACAAATTCAACATAATTCGGGATTTATGATCACATGGAAATCATAGAATATAACTGATAGAGATACATTGAAAAAATAGTTTCACACTATTTATAATACTTTAATAAATATAGTCCTATCATTAAAAATAATATACCTTATATTTACGATTTTTCTAGAATCAAATTTTATGATATGGTGAGATATTATATAATAGTTACAGTACTATATTTTTTAAAAAAATATATACAAAAGTCATGTTTTAAAACATGCAGATATCGTATTCTATGTCCGATTTAAAACAAAAAATTTAAACCATGTCACCAATAATAATATCCTATATCATCATTGTAATGCCTCGACCCAGGTTACCCAGAGTTGGTGCATTATTACATAACATTGGCATGATCAGAAAAGATCAAGTCTCGAAAGAACAATTAGTTTAATATCCTTGGAATCACTAGATACATTCATAAAGTTTACATTACATCATAAAAAAAACTACAACAACATATTGTCTCCATAGACCACACTCATATCCCCTCATACTATCCCTACAGTCCACTCATAAAATACTTCTTCACATCCTAGGAAAAATAAAACCTAGAAATCAGTGAGCTCAGATGCCCAGTAAGGATAACAATATAACAGAAACTTCCATAAATAAGCATAAACATTTAAGGCAATGTATAACTAAAACAAAATCATTTTAAACATGAAATTCAGCATAATATGTCAGAAATAAAATGAAATAATTCCATTTACTTATTCACATGGATATTATAATAATCGAATAATCAAATGCAATATCAATAACCCCTTTCATAATGATGGAATGCATAATGCCAGACTATCATAACCACATAGTCAAGGCCGTATGCCAAGAATACAAATAATATTTTTTCAAGGCCTTGTGCCAATACACAAATTTGTCTCATGAGACCTACCGATGCATAAAGAAGCTATAGCGGTCTCCACCTGTCACATACTAAGTCCAATTCATTCCTAATATGAAAAGGTTTAAACAAAACATAAACATTCGTATTAAAACTAGCATAAGAAATGTCAATAATTTATCCATAAACCATGAATGGTATGAAATAACACATCCATAGTCAAACATATCACAAAACCTTAAATACAATATGGATGTTTTGTATCATAATAAATTAACTTCAAACAAACTTAAAATCCATAAAACGATGTTGACATAGATAAAATCAAAACCTTTTTAGAGAAATATCTCTTTCTATTTTGAAATCATTTAAAAGTCATGTAATTATAAACGAAAGAATTTATATTTGAAAATATTCTTATAAGATTGTAAGGGAATCTTAGACGATGTTATAACGACACAAAATAACCTCACCCGCAGTATAATTAAAAAAAAGACATTCTTACCTTAATTTTGTCGAAAAGGTTAAAAGTACCTTGTTTGAAAAATGACAGAAAGAATCCATTGAAACCATTTTATAAAAAGTCCGAAAAGGGTATAAATGAATTTATCCCATAGTCTAATAAATATTAAAAATTCTTCAGAATACATTTTTAAGAAACATGGATGTGGATGATAATGAGGTCCCAGTAGATACTTACTTAAAAACAACCTCTGATAATAAAGAGATTGTGAAATTAACCCATACCATGTACTTTTACGTGCTCGATGGTAATTTAACCTCCTTTATAAGGGTGAAATAATTGTTATTATATTATACAAAAATCGTATACATTAATATGATATCATATATGATCTTTTTACATTTCTTTGTTAATAATATCTTAGTATTATCATTGTTTTGGGTGTTAACTTCTCGTTTTATTTTATATATTTTGTTATATAAGCCAGGATTTTTATGGATAGGGTGTATCTTATTCATATCCAAAATGATATCATGTCCTTAAAAATTATTTTTAATCATCAAATGAGAATTATACTTGAATGGATACGATGGGGAATGAATCTCATCGCGTTCGTGGAGACGGTAGTCCGAACGTACGCACGAGCGACAATATCATTATCTTGATATTAAAATAATATATAATTGGAAGTTATATCATATATACATAATCATTATAGTGTTACATTTATTATTTACTTCAATTACATATCATTATCATACCCATCCAAATAATAATGTTTTGAATAACAATTACACCATGACGTGGAGATAGTAAGCCGTACGTACGCACGTATGGTGACATGTCATTCAAAGGATAGATAAAATACTAAATATGGTTGTACCATATTTTTAATAACATAAAAGTATATAGAATATACTGGAGTTATTATTTTATAATGGAAATAACAATGAAAGACGAAGTGAAAGAAGAAAGGAACTTGAAAGAGGGTGGTGAAAATATTATCTGTTCTTCAGGTTCTTCATTTTTATTTGATCAAAAGGGAACCTTAGGTTGGCTTTATTGACCTAATAAGTCCTCTAGAATCATTTGAGAGCAGTTTATTGAATATTTGGGCAGGGTCTGGCTGAGATAAAACGCTTTTAAGGTGTGAATTAGAGAGAAGGGGGAGTTCCCTTTTATAAGAGGGGTGAGGGGAACCTCTGGAAAAACTAGAAATATTATTTTATAATAAATTCATATTCGATTTATAATGGATAAAAAGTAGATTATTTAAAGGTTAAGGTGGGTATAGGTCGAAAAACACTCAACCAATAGGTTTTAGACCGGTTTGAATCACTATATTAACTTTATCTTTTTGATTTAACTCTTAGTTAAATAGTTTGACATTTACCACGTCTCTTTGTATTTTTATATTATATAGTTAATGAAATTACTATATAATTATAAAATACCCCCAAGTTTTCCATTAAAGATACACCTATCATTATATAAGTCCTTTGGCCAGTCCTTAGATTTTTATGAATAGAATATCAATTAATAATTTGCTCTTTGTTTTAAAAAGTCATTTATGTCAATTTTGACACTATTTAATAATTTATTTTTTTAAAGTCTTAAAAACTTTATTAATTCAAATAAAATTAATTTAGTAGTAAAAAATGTCATATTAACCAATAAAATTTTTGGATGTCATCAAAACTTTCAAATTATATTTATTTTGACATTAATAATACCAATTACTTGATTGTTTCATTAATAAGTAAAATACTTCATCATTATGGGGTCGTATGTAAATTTAATTATTCAATGTATAAAAATTATAAATAAAATCCCATTATGTAGGAAATCTTTTTATATTTTTAATGAATATTTATAGTCGGAAATATAACATATATAACTCAATTAAAATTTTTTTTCTAAAAGATATATGCTTATGTCATTTTTGTATTTACTTTAACTTAATTAATATAAAGTGTCATTATCACATAAATGTGGCTTTATGGGGTCCGAAAGATTCCCATGGTCGGCCAAGTATCATCAAATAGGGTTAGGAAATGTTTTAGGGTAATTTAATATTATTATAATGTTATTTGATACCCTTATTTACCGGATTTATCCTTTAACCATGGTAAATAAAAAATTTACCGAAGTAATTATTCAAAATGTATAAAAGTTAAACATTTAAAAAAATTTTACCTCCTTATTATAAATATAGAATCCATTTTTTTAAATTCAAAATACAGAAGTGGCAGAAATTAATTTAAAATTAATTTCTGTTTTCAAAATAAAAATAACGTTTTTAACAAATAATAACATGCAAAAGATTGACACTTTCTTATGTCCTGTTTAAATGTGAAACTATGTCCAATGACCAAAATTGGATTAAAAGGTAAAAATATAATCTAATTATATTATAAAACCACACAAATTCATAATTTTTCACTATTAATTATTTCGATTAAAATGTTGATTTTAATTAAAATTTAGTAATATTCCCTATTAAACAAAATATGAATGTTATCAGAAAAGTACCAAAAATTCACCCAAAACTAATCTTGATATTCCTAATCCAAAAATGAAGTCAAATTTCAATAATAAAATTTATAAAATTCCAAAAAGTGTGTATTACTATTCATAACGGCTACTTTGATTGGTTGTGGTGTGTGTTAGAACCTCGAAGTTGCGTACAACACACGCTACCGTATTATTCAAAGAGAAGCGTACCGTGGAATCTTGGGGTGTTACATTATAGCCTCCTTCAAATAATTTCATCCTAAAAATATCTATAATATTACTACGTAAAAAGACTCGGGTGGTTCTTCATCATAATTTCCTCGGGTTCCCATGTTGCCTCTTCGATCTTATGGTTTCTCCATATAACCTTTACCAGACGAGTCATCCGGTTTCTCAGAACATGTTATTTGGTATCAATAATACTGATGGGCTCTTTGCTATAAGACATTTCTAGTTCTAGTTCTACTTTTTCATAGGTGAATGCATGCATTGGGTCAGGTATGTATTTTCTCAACAGTGATACGTGGAACACATCGTGAACTTTGGAGATACTTGGCGGCATTGCCAAATGGTAAGCTACATCCCCAATTTGTTCTAGAATTTTGAAAGGTACTATATACCTGGGACTCAATTTAACCTTCATAATGAAACTTATTACACCATTCTTTGGAGATACCTTCAAGAAAACATGATCTCCTACCTGAAATTCCAAATCCATCCTTCGGTTATCAGCATAGCTCTTCTGCCTACTTTTAGCTGCTTTGATGTGGGTTTGGATTACCTTCACGTTTTCCATTGTTTCCTCAAAAAGTTCTGGGTATACAAGCTTTCTTTCACCAACATCATCCCAACAGGTTGGTGTGAGACATCTCTTTCTGTATAACACTTCATATGGTTCCCTCTAGATATTTGAATGGAAGCTATTGTTATATGAAAATTCTACCAGAGGTATATCTTGATCCCACATACCCTGAAAGTCATGTGAGAAAGATATCAACATGTCTTATAAGGTTTGAATAGTTCGTTGTGATTGTCCATCATTTTGGGGGGTTGTAGGCAGTGCTAAAACAAAGTTCAACATCCAGGGCTTTCTAAAGACTTTTCTTGAATCTTGAAGTAAAACGGGGATCACGATGAGAAACAATCGATAGGGTTACTCCATTAAGTCTCACAACATCATTAATATATAGTCTTGCTAGACATTCAAGTGGTAGATATTCTCTTATAACAAGAAAATGTGCTGACTTGGTAAGACGATCAACAATGAATCATATTACATCATTCCTTCTAGGAGTCTTTGGTATCCCCTTGACAAAGTCCATCATAATATTGTCCAATTTCCACTCAGATATGGGAAGAGGTTGCATGACTCATCCAGGATGTTTCCTTCCAGCTTTCGCTTATTGAAAAACCATACATCTTGACACAAAATCAACAATCCACCTCTTCATGTTATACCACAAAAAAATTTCCTTCAAATATCTATACATTTTGGTGCTCTCAGGGTGTATAAGGAAATTGGAACTATGAGCATCATCCAATAATTATTTTTTTAGATCAGGTATATCGGGAACACAAAGTCTCTTCACAAATTTCAAAATTACTTTTTCATACACAAAGTCACTGAATATCACATCATTCATAGCTCTAATAATCCTTTGAAATTCTACATCATCGGTGGGAGAACTATTAATACTTTCTAGTAATGATGGTTTGACAACTATTTGAAAAAGTATCGACGTTTCACCTTCCATGGTTATTACCATAACCAAATTTACTAGATCCATGAATATTGTATCCCTTTAAAGTATCATTTTGGTCAAAACTCCATGATCCTTTCTGCTCAAAGAATCTTCCACCTTGTTTTCCTTCACCGAGTGGTAGTGTATGGTGAAATCATAATCCTTGATTAGTTCAAGCCATCGCCTTTTCCTCATGTTGATTTCTTTCAGTGGGAAAATATACAACAAACTCTTGTGATCATTATATATATCACATTCTTCACCATAGAGATAATGTCTCCATATCTTCAACGAAATGATTACAACATCTAACTCAAGATCATGAGTAGGATAGTTTTTCTCATGAATTTTCTATTGTCGTGATTCATAGGTAATAACCCTATCATTCTGCATATGGACACAACCGAATCCTTTCTTTGAAGCATAAATTTAAATAACTAACCCATCACTCCCCGATGGTAGATTCAATATAGAATCATTGAATAATCTTTTCTTCTGTTCTTTAATACATTATGCACACTCTTTTATCAAAATAAATTTAACCCCTTTACGTGTGAGCTTCGTTAATGGGTTAGACAATCGTGAAAAATTCTGGATGAAATGTCGATAATAACCTGCTAAACCAATAAAACTACGTACCTCAGTTATACTGGTCGGTGCTAGCCATTCTTTAATTGCCCAGGTCTTAAAAGGATCAACAGAAATTCCATCCTTAGAGACAATATGGTAAAATCATCATGATATTCCTTGAAAACACTGTTCATTAGATCCATGAATACCAAGGGTGCATTAGTCAATCCAAATGGCATTATTTTAAACTCATAATGACCGTACCTAGTTCGAAATGCTGTCTTCGGAATGTCTTCCTTCTTCACGCATAACTGATGGTATCCAGATCGAAGGTCAATCTTTGAAAAGTATTGAGCTCCATGTAGTTGGTCAAATAAATAATCAATTCAAGGTAGGGGATACTTGTTCTTTATTGTTATATCATTGACCTCCCTATATTCGATACATAACCTCATAGATCCATCTTTCTTCTTAACAAAAAGGACAAGGGCTCCCCATGGAGAAACACATAGATGAATAAATCCCTTATTACACAATTCTTCTAGTTGTTTCTTTAGTTCCACTAATTCCAAAATTTTCAATATATAAGGGGTCTTTGATATGGTCCTTGATCCAGGAATTAAATAAATGGAAAACTCAATTTCTCGTTCTAGAGGATGTCCAGGTAAATCTTCTAGAAACACATCAATATATTCTTTCAAAATATGTACTTCCTCTATTTTTCATTCCTTTATTCGCCCACAATTATTTCATTATCTTCCTCCCCAATAATTGAATTTAGTTGAGCTACTGGGGGTGGATCTAGATAATAATTAGGTGGTGATGATTCTACTCTAATGATTAGGTGTTCTTTATCATCTTCATCAAAAATAGTAACCTCATTCTTCTTACAATAAATGTTTGCATCATGATCTGAAAGCTAATCCATATCGGGGATTATATCAAATTCAATCATGGGTATGACGATTATATAAACAGATAAATAATATTTACATTTCCTAATGGGCAGTGATTCACAAAACATTGTTGCGATGATACTTCCATTAAGAGTTTTGACTAACAACTCCCTTGTTAAATAAAATTGGAAATATCTAATTTTCCTAGAAAACTGGGATGATATGAAACAATGTAATGATCTAGAATCAAATAAAGCATTGGCTAAACTTGAGGAAACCAATAAATTACCTGCCACTACGTCTTTCAGAGCTTCAACCTTAGCATTAGTGTTTGCATAAAATTGGCCTTGATTCCTTGGCCTTTTCTAAGGTAAGTTACCCTAACACTTAGGAAATTCATTTGCACAATTTCCCATATCCCTGCAATTGTAGCATTGAACATCGGTATCTTCTTTCTTCTCCTTTCGATCACAAGCATGGTGGCCTTTTTCACAACACATGTAATAGACTCCCATTACCTTCATAAAAGTACCGAGGTGATTCTTCCCACATTTACTGCAGGATGGATTTTCAAGATTTCCCTTCTTCCCCTTATTTCTATTCCAAGAGTGATCGGCAGATCTCTTCTTCTCTTTCATTGATTTAAAGTCATAAGACTTAAAGAATTCATTTTCTTGTCTTGATATCACATGAGACAATATCTTCGTATGACGAGAAGGATTGTGAGACTAATGCTCGATGGAGAAAAGGTTTTAACCCATCAATGAAATGGTCAATATTATTTCTTGGGTTACATATATAATTTGTAGCATGCCTTGCTAACCTTGTAAAGTTAGCCTCATACTTTGCAACATTCTCATCCTCCTTTTGCCTCAGACTTAGAAATTGTCTTTCCATATCCAGTCGATGGTCATGAGGAAAGTATTTTTCAAAGAAAATATCTTTAAACTACCTCCATTCTATATTTTATACTTCATCATCTTCCTTTGTGTTTTTAATCAATGACCACCATTGATCAACATCTCCAGTGAGGCGGTAAGCTGCCATGACATCTTTTTCCCTTTCACTACTCCCCAAGGCATGGAATATTTTCTCTAATGAATTTATCCATTTCTCAGCTACTAGTGGATTTGTACCCCCATTTCATGATGGTGGTTGTTTCCCCATGAAGTGATATAACATTGATCTTCCACGCTGCAGATCATAGTGCTCTATATGGGTAAGGTTATTATTCATTACCTGAGTGAGTTGTCCAAGTATGGTGATAAGATGATCAGCACCAGTTGTATCACCTGCTCCACTATAATTATCTTGAGTAGGAGGGAAATCCCTAAATGGAGTGTGTGCCTTGATACAGTTTCTATTACCCCCACTAGGCACCATTTCTATACAATTTCATAAACTAAATTAGTTTATGGATCACAATACATAAATCCAAACTTGTAAAATACTTATCATAAATTGAAGAGTTTATAGAGATAATCCATAATCATAAAAAAAATTTATTTGAGGATGTATATACACATAAACCATTCATACTGGTTTTTAAAGAAAATGGCAATTATCCAAAGCATATCCCCTGGGAGTATCGTAAGCAAGAGTGCAACAAGGCCCATTGTCGTGCACCAGTTCCCGTTCGAGTCTAGGTCAAAGCGGTGTTTTCGTGTTTTACCCCTAGGTACATATGTTCTAGATCTTCCCTTACCTGCTCGTATCCAGACATGGATGTATTTATCAGAAAACTCACAAAATATCTACAATAGAAAAATTATATGAATTTTTTCTATACTAATCTTCAAAATCCATCTTATTTCTATGTGCTCTAATCATAGTTTATCTAAATCTAGCTTCCAAGATTTGTACTAAACTTCCTCTGATACAAACTGTAACACCCCGAACCGAGTTACCCAAGGTCGGTGCATTGTTACATAACAATGGCATGATCACAAAAGATCATGTCTCAAAAACCGATTAGTTTAGTAGCCCTAGAATCACAAGATACTTTCATAAAGTTTACATTACATCATAAAATGAAAAACTACAAGAACATCTTGTCTCCATAGACCACACTCATATCCCATCATACTATCCCTAAAGGTCATCCATAAAATACTTCTTCACATCCTAGAAAAAATAAAACATATAATTGGGTGAGATCAGATGCCCAGTAAGGATAACAATATAGCGGAAACTTCCACAAATAAGCATAAACATTTAATGCAATGTATAACTAAAAAAATACTTTTGAACTTGAACTTCAGCATAATATGGCAGAAATAAAATGAAATAATTCCATTTACTTATTCACATGGATATTCTACTAATCGAATAATCATAGGAAATATCAATAACCACTTTCATTATGATGGAATGCACAATGCCAAACATTCATAACCACATAGGCAAGGCTTTGTGTCAAGACTACGCATAAGATTTTGTCAAGGCCTTATTCCAAGACACTAGTTTGTCTCATGAGACCTAGTGATTCATCAAGGAGCTATAGTGGGCTCCAACCTTCACTTACTAAGTCCAATTCATTCCTCATATGAAAAGGTTTAAACATAACATAAACATTCGTATTAAAACTATCATAAGAAATGTCCATACTTTATCCACAAACCAAGAATGGTATGAAACAACACATCCAATGTCAAACATATCACAAAACCTTCAATACAATATGGATGTTTTGTATCATAATATATCTACTTCAAACAAACTTAAAATCCATCAAAGGATGTTGACATAGATGAAATAAAAACATTTTTAGAGAAATATCTCTTTCTATTTTGAAATCATTTAATAGTCATGTAACAATAAAAGAAAAAATTTATATTTAAAAATATTCTTATAATATTGTAAGGGAATATTGGACGATGTTATAACGGTGGAAAATAGCCGCACCCTCCATATAAGTTAAAAAAAGACATTCTTAACTTAATTTTGTCAAAAATGTTAAAAGTACCTTTTTTGGAAAATGAGAGAAATATTCCTTACATATTTTTTTATAAAAAGTAAAACAAAGGTATAAATGACTTTATCCTAAAGTATAAAAAATAGTAAAAATATTTTGGAATGCATTTTTAAGAAACATGGATGTGGATGATAAATAGGTCCCAGTAGATACTTACATAAAAACAACTTCGGATAATAAAGAGATTGTGAAATTAACCCTTACCTTGTACTTTTCCTTGGTCGAGGGTAGTTTAAACTCCTTTATAATGGTGAAATAATTGTTATTAAATTATACATGAATCATATAAATTAATATGATATCATATATGATCTTTTAACATTGCTTTGTTAATAATATCTTAGTATTATTGTCGTTTTGGGTGTTGACTTACTCTTTTTATTTTATATGTTTTTTTACAAAATCCGTGTCTGTTACGGATAGGTTTTATCTTTTTCATATCCAGAATGATATCAAGTCCTTAAAAATAATTTTTAATCATCAAATGAGAATTATACTTGAATGGATATGATGGGGGAAGGAATCTCATTGCATTCATGGAGACGGTAGTCCGTACGTACACACGAGTGACAATATCATTATTTTGATATTAAAATAATAGATAATTGGATGGTATATCATATATAAAGAATAATTATAATTTTATATTTATTATTTACTTCAATTACACATCATTATCATACCCATACAAATAATAATGTTTTGAAAAACTATTACACCACTACGTGGAGACGGTAAGTCGTACACACGCACGTATGGTGACATGTCATTCAAAGGATGGATATAATAATGAATATGGTTGTACCATATTTATAATAACATCAATTTAAATAGAAGATACTAGTGTTACTATTTTATAATGGAAATAACAAAGAAAGAATAAGTGGAAGAAGAAAGGAATTTGAAAGAGGGTGGTGAAAACATTATCTCTTCCTCGGGTTCTTCCTTTTGATTTGATCAAAAGGGATACTTATGTTGGATTTCTGATCACACTAAGGCCTCTACGTTGAAGTGATAGAATTTGATAGAATATTTGGGCAGGGTTTGGCCGAGCCAAAAGGCATTGAAGGTGTGAAATAGAGAGAAGGGTGAGTGCCCTTTTATAAGAGGGGTGAGGGGTACCTTTGGAAAAGCTAGAAATATTATTTTATAATAAATTGATATCTAGTTTCTAAGTTCTACAAAGTAGGTTATTTAAATTTAAAGGTTTTTATAGGTCTAAAAACACTCAACCTATAGGTTTTAGATAGGTTTGGTTCACCATATTAACTTTATCATTTTGATTTACCTCTTAGTTAAATAGTTTGACGTTTACCATGTCTCTTTGAATTTTTATATTCTATTGTTGATAAAAATAATATACATTTCCAAACGACCCCCAAGTGGTCCATTAATGATAAAAATATCATTATATAAGTCATTTGGCCAAACCATATATTTTTAGGAATAAAATATCAATTAATAATATAATATTTTTTTAAAAACTCCTTTATGTCAATTTTGATAAAATTTAGTAATTGATTTTTGTTAAAGTATTAACAACTTTATTAATTAAAAAAATCATTTTAGTAATAATAACATGTCATATTAACCAATAAAATTTGTGCATGTCATCAAAACTTTCAAATTATATTTATTTTGACATTTATAATACCAATTATTTGATTCTTTCATTAATAAAGAAAATACTGCATCATTATTGTGCCATAAATAAATATAATTATTCAATGTCTAAAAATTATAAATAAAATCCCATTATGTAGGATATATTTTTAGATTTCTAATTAATATTTATAGGAGAAAATATAACATATATAAACCTATGTAAATATTGTTTTTCTAAAAGATATATGCTAATGTCATTTTTGTTTTTACTTTAACTTAATTAATATACTGTTTCATTATCACTTACAAGTGGATCCATGGGGTCCCAAAATCAACCCAACGAGGCCCACGTTCTGAATTGTATCAACCAATAAGGTTAGGACACATTTTAGGGTAATTTAATATTATTATAATATTATTATTTACCCTATTTTACCGAATTTACCTTTTAACCATGATAAATAAAATATTTACCGATGTAATTATTCAAAATGTCTAAAAGTTTCCAATTTACAAAATTTGGACCTAATTATTATAAATATAAAATCCATTTTTCTAAATTTAAAACACATAACTGGAAAAAATTAATTTAAAATTAATTCTTGTTGTCAAAACAAAAAAGATGTTTTTAACAAATAATAACTATCAAACGATTGACACATTCTTATGTCCAGTTTAAATGTGAAATTATTTCAAATTTCCAAAATTGGATTAAATGGTAAAAATATAATCTAATTATACATTAAAACCTCTAAAATTCATAAATTATCACTATTAATTATTTCGATTAAAAAGTTGTTTTTAATTAAAATTTAGTAATTATCACTATTCATCAAAATATGAATGTTATCATAAAAGTAACAAATAATCACCCTAAGATAATCTCGATATTCCAAATACAAAAATGAAGTCCAATTTGAATAATAAAATTTATAAAATTTCAAAAATTGGGTATTACTATTCATAAGAGCTACTTTGATTGGTTGTGGTGTGTGTTAGAATGTCAAAGTTGCGTACAACAAATACAACTGTATCATTCAAAGAGAAGCGTACCATGGAGGCTTGGGGTGTTACAATCATCCATAATTAAAAACATATAAAACAATATACCATGTAATTTTTTATACTATAATAAAATATATAACGTGATATAAAAATTCTTTATTTCACATATTATTTTACAAATCTAAATGCATGGTTTCCTTTGATACCATTGTTGGGATCTAAAGTGGTCTTGAAACACTCCTTATATGCAATAGAAGAAATAAAGGAATACCAAAAAAATATTAACATGTTTATATATTTGGAATATTCATAAACGATAAATTAAAAAACAATGTGTACCATAAACTAAATCCAATTCATACTATCATTGTTGTCTCCATATTCATATATGTTTTAAGAAATCACCAGAGTGTAAATAGAAGGATTACCTCCTCTAGTTTTATTGAGGTGTAGGATTTGAATCACTAGAATTTCATGCGGAATACTTCATCCTCCATGATGATCTAGTGACATTGGTTTATAAGTGGAAAAAAGGAAGATATACTTGAGTTATTGTGTCTTTACTAATCCTTAGGTAGTCCCACATTCTCACCATGTCATGGTGGTACCCCTTTATAAATAACTCAAGTATTCTCCTCAATATAGTATACATTAAATCAAGCCTTATAATGCATGAGTTAATTTCATGACCAGATGATGTATCATATGCATGAATGATACTTCTATTAAGAATTTCATCTTTATAAAAAAATTTATTTAATGATATCCAATGTGGAAATCATGGTCAAATGATAATGGTTATAATTTTTCAGCCCCATCTAAGAAAGGCAACAAAATTGATATGTCATATGATATGGTATTTGTATTCCAACGATAATATAATCATTAAAACTATGATATTACTCAATCATATGATAATATTTATATGTGTAGTGGCTTTTTTACATTCCATATGATATATCCTATCATCAAATATGATACAACCCATTGTATCACATACAATCAGCTATAGGGTACACCATATTTTCTAGAAGAGAAAACCAAAATCTCCCCACACCCACCTGTCGAGTTCTAACATTCATATCTTAAATATATCATTAGTTTCCAAATAAAATGGGGTTTTTTAAATATTATGTCACAAACCAATCTAGGTTTTCCTTGCCCAACACATGTACTAGTCTAGGTAATGTCATGAATGGTGTTCCTAATCCCCATGAGTTCAAAAGTAGTGTATAGGAATTTGGGACTCAATCTTAGTAATGGGTTTTATCATTAAATAATGATGAAAAAATAGTGGAATTAATAACCGAAATCAAGTATGATATGTCCATAAGCTAGAATATCATGCAATAAATATTATTAGTTTTTAAATTTAAAGGAAACCAAATATGGACTAGCGTAAATAAATAACTCTATATATCAAATAAAACTATAAAATAAATATTGAAACCATAAAAAAATTAATATTTTGTATAATAATATAGGAATTCTATAATTGGATATTAAATACATGAGATAAAAAAAATGAAAATCCTAAAATTATAATCCAATGATCTCTTCGTGAGTTAATATCACTATTTGATGTCACCACCAAAATTCACTCCCTTGAGAACCTGAGAGAAGAAGTTTGTAAAGAGAAACATCATGGGTACCTAAACCTGAACTTGTAAAGGGAACTATTCAACAAACACCATGATTTATAAGATGGATTTGATGAAAAATTTTATTTGGAATCCACTAAGAAAAGAGTCCACACATTCATTTAAACTAAAAAAATCTATAAATGTTAGTTTAAAATATTATTTTTGAATATATGGTTTTAATATTTTAGTAACAAAATACTCATAATCATTTATAATTTTTAACTTGAATAATATATTAAACAAAAATTATTATTTTTATTGAAAAAATAATTTTAAACCCACATTACAGGAAAATTCTCAGACCAATTCTCAAATCACCCTGAAAAATAACCTAAAAGTAAATAATGAGTGTATTAATTAAATAAGAATAATATAATCAATAAGATATAGAAGTATGTTTTTAAGTAAGTTAGTAATCAAAAGAATATGAAAAATAACAACACTAATCAAAATTAACTCTATAATGAATAATAAATTGAATCAATCCATTAAGAAATAATAATAATTATAGAATATATAATTATAAAATAAATAAATAAAAAATGGTGAACCATAATGAATGTTCAACTTTTTGGAAGATGATGTAAAGTGTACATAATCATGGGAAACCGCCTAGGTTATAATTGAATGGTCCTAGACATACTCAATTGGAACCATATACTAGACTATTGAAAAAGTTCCTAACATATAATCTCCATATTATTCTCTAACCTATCCTCAGTTTTTGTCACTCCCTATAGTTATAAAAAATCGTATTGTGTAGGATCCCTATAAGTTTATTAATATAAAAAGAATAATAACAATCTATAATCATCCCACATAGATACTGAGGGTTCCTATGAAGTTATCCATAAGATATAGTGTAAAATTTACCACATATCAATACCACATATCATATTAAATCATCACAATTTCATTTCTCATCCACATCTACATACCATTTTCATAAAATACCACTTTTTAATTTACATAATAATTAATCATTATTCTCATTAAAATTATAGGAACTATAATATTATATAAAATGTGATTTCATGGGCCTTAAATTATTTTTTCTACCTAATTTATGAAACCATTTTATAAAAGGTTCAAAAGAGGCTTTTAAACTTTAAGTAATAATAAGACCCATTTAAAGCTCCTTTTTAAAACCATTTTGGAACCAATATTCAATTGAAATCCCATTTTATGTAAAAAATAATCCTCAAATTTAATACTATCTATCCAACTCTTCATATATCTATTATTAAATATCGTTAAATAACATAGAGAATAACATGAATATAATTCACCTTCTAATAATAAAATTACATACAAAGAAACTCATTAAAAATCATTATTTATGAATTCAAATTAAAAAAAATCACTCAAACACATAAAAAAGAACATATAAAATCATTAAGGTTATAACAAACTATTTTATCAATAAGCCTTTTTTAAGATACCATTATTTCATTTTAGATAACACATAACAATAATAACTTGATGCTACAAAAACATAAGGAAAAAAATATAAAAAAACTCTTTTTATTTGAAACCACTATATCATAATATTTGTTAATTATTTTGAGGAATAATATAGATAAATAAATAATAATTTTAAGGGTGATGGATTTATAAAAAACAAGCATAAAGCAGTTTGTTATGAATTGGAATGAATAGGGAAAACCTACCTCAATCATGTTTGGATATCATAAAACACTTCACTAGAGAGAGGATAATATTAAAGATGAAATGTTCACCACCCTAGATAGAATAAACAACCAATTTAAGTAAAATAATTCATTTAGGGTTTAGTAGTCATGTCCCCACAGTGATCAGGATAATAAGAAACCATAAAAGCATGAAAGGAATAGATTAAAATTCAATAAATAAGGTTCAAACATTAAATAACTCCCTTTAAATTATAAATAAAGGCCAAGAAACCAAGGATAAATATAATAGAGTTTCCCCAAGGGATATCCTTGAGATTATCTATGTGAATGGGAAAGAATGAAACCCAAAATTGGTGTTAAATCAACAAGGATGCATTCATAGTTTCTCAAAATAAAGAACCTTTTCATGATGATTGTTATTGATATATGGGTAACCAAATGATTCACCATCTATGTGACCCTCAGTTGATATACCTGTGAGATCTTGAATATTATGGCCACTTGGTTTCCCCAAAATATGTATAAAGATGCACAAGTAATCTATACTTAAGGTTCACCATATATGGTTTCTCTTAGATGAGTAAAAATAGTATTCATGCTCTTATAACACTATGAAATAACCTTTCATAGTCACTTTATACATAATAGTAATACCAAATGGTTAAAACTGAAATTTAGATAATTTTATAACAACCCTAGTCTGAGGATTAGTTTTATGTTATGTGTTGTTGACATATGGTTTTTTTAGGCTTGGTCTATTGTGGTTTTTAGTTGATTTTTGAATTTTTTATAAGTAGTTAATAAGTCAAATGGTTGTCATATAGTAAGGGGAAACCTTGTGGCTTCTTCAAGGAAGATATGGAACATAAAAAGAGATTCTAGGATAAGGTGCACGGTTAGAACAATGTTTAGGTAAACTATATGGATTCCCCAAGTAAACATGTGACATGGGGTTGTTTAATTTTTCTTGTTTGGAACATTGTTTACCCATCCCAGTAACCAAACCATTCGAGATGGGAGTTTTGAGACCGTGGAACCTACACCATTGGCAAACAAGTTGTAAAATCATGCGAGCTAACCATATAATGAAATTAATGAAATTATAAAATTTGATTTATAACCCAAAAATGCAATGAATAACTAATTATTCCTTATTTTTCATATTATATCAAATCAAAAAATCAAATAGGAATTTTTAGTGATTCTCTTTGATCTTAATCCAATTTAAATGGATCTTTTGGCATTAGTTATACAAAACAAGGTATATTGTATGTCTCTCTTTATCTTTCTATATCTTTTTTTATTCTTTGGAAAAACCCTAGATCAAATGTTTTATCCCTGGATCTAGGTGATATTATTTTTGGATGTTTTTTTGTTAAGAATTGTTAATGGTAAGGATATAGAAAGATCAAATATACCATGTTTGTTAGATTTTATTTAGTAACGATTTACATTATGAGATAGGTGTATTCTCACACTCTCCTATTTCTCTTGAACATAAAGGATTCAGATTATTAAAAATAATTCTAATGTTTTCATTATAAAAAACCACGATTGGATATTATTATAAAGCCCTCTTGTTTTATGATTTTAGAAAGAAGCACACAATATATTTTATTGAATTATTAAACTATAAATGGTTTTAAGAATGTATGTTTTCAAGAGAACATGGAATATGTTGTTTGGTATGAGTTCATGATTTCATTATTATGGGCCATGTTAGTTTTTAATGTGTTTGTCTCTGCCAAATGGGGCACACATTTACATGATTAAGTGACGACTTGATATGAAACATGAGTTACTACTCAATAATATTTGTAATGTTATCATTTTTTCATATATGTGTGTGTAAATATGCATAATGGGTATGCCAAGAAGAAATGATTATTATACTACACAATTTTTTATTCATTTATGAATCTATTGATAATAAAATTATTGATAAATTACATTTAGGAATATATAGTTTTTGATAATCCTTTTATTCTTTTATGTGAAATTTATTGGATAATTGTTTCCATCCTCCTTCCCATTTAATATAAATTGTGTGAATTTTTTATTATTAAACCCAAATGTGTTGGAGGGATTTGTAGGTTTTCTTGATAAATTGATATACTCAACCCCTATATATTCTCTTAAATTCATTTGAAGTCCTTTTTATCATGATACATGTATTGGGAATGTTTCATACATATTTTTCAAAGAATCATTATTCTTTGGTCTTGCTAAAGATATGATTAACTTAGACAAGTTCAGGTTGGATGTTTGGAATGATGCAATATCACTATCATTGAATCAATATTAATATTTGGTTTATAAATACATTGTACGAATATTTTTTCTATAACTCTTATATATCTCTTATATTGAATTTTGAGTCATTTTATTTTTTATGGGAATATATCCCCCACAAATCCGTGAAAAACTTGTTGAAATATTTTTTGAAATATCTCTTATTGCACGGTATTAAAATTAAGATTTTATAAAGATATATACAATTTTTCTACATAAATTCTAAAATGAAAAATTGTTTAATGAAAGTATGTTTTCAATATAATGTTTCATATATTAGTTGGAGTGTGTTCATGATTGCATTATGAGGGTCCTTATTGGATTCAAATGTGGTTCCCCATATCTAATATGGAATGAATGAGTATAACTATGTAATAACGTGGTTCAAAAATGAGTTACAAATAACAAGTGTTGGGATTTTCATCCTAGATGCATGAATGTTTGTGTGAGTATGTGAAATGATTATTTTTATATTAAATATTTTTTATGATACTTATATAAAATGATTTTCTTATTAATATATTGATAATGGTATGGTAAATAAATTGCTCTTTGTTTTAAATATTTTGATATAACTATTTTTCACTTTTATATGAAATTATCCTAATAATTATTTTCATTCCCATGATTTTATTAAATAAATTTTGTTAACTTGTTCCAATTTTAGTGGAATATATGAAAATCCTCTGGGAGATTTTCTACTGATTTGATATACTCACCCCTTGAATATTCAATTCGGTGCATATAAATATCTTTTATATCATGTTATTTAAAAGTATAATTTTTTATATTTCTCTCATGGAGAATAACAAAGCTTATTTCTTATCAATGTTGGGTAACTCATAGAGATGTTTTTTAGGATGTTTATAGTGACTCCAAAATAATTTTATTTCATCAGGATGTCTTTTTGGGTTTATAGGTATGTTGTACCTTTCATTGTACTATAAATATGATTTATTTTATTTCATATATTTTGTGTTGTATTTTTAATGGAAAAACATATTTCATGTTCTAGTAAATAGTTTAAAATTTCTTAATACCCTTTGTTTCACTGGGGATGTATCCCATAGATTGTAACACCTCAACGTATTCTCATGACAATAGGTTCAGGTTGGTATGTTACAGTTTAACCAACCATACAAAAATCATGCAATGGGAACTATATTACCTAGGAACAATTGAAATGGTTTGCTGCACAATTTACCCAACATGGTGATAAGTTTCAAAACATGAACTTCTAAATATAGAAAAAATTTCAAGTGAAAATCCCCTAAATCTTGTAAATTTAAAAAAATAAAAAATAAAACCAAAACATTGATATCAGAGTGTGATATCTTTTGAATTTTCCCAAAAAATTTTGTAAACCAAGAAAAAACTATGTGATTTTCCTCATCCTGAAAATTCACTTGGGAATTTAATTTTTTTCACCATTTTATCAAACTCTTCACCAACTGTGCACCTTCATAGGATTCCCTTTATCCTTGCATGGTTTACCCAAACCATGGACCCCCCAAATTCCTCTAAAAACTGTACAAACCCCTACGGAATTCATCAACACCCAATCAAACATATCTATATTTTAATAAATGGTTAAATATATAAATAAAAAAAATTAAGTGTGTTACATTATCCTCACCATTTGGATTTACATCCAAATAAAGTCAGAGATTTATGGTGTCTTAAGAATTCATTACCCAATATTCCAGCATAAAACTCTTCCACTCCCAAGATACCTCACATACATGGAAATTATGCCATAACAAACAAATAATGGAAATGATAAAACCTCTTCAGTGGTTGTATCACCTATTCATAATGTGAGTCAAGGGTTCAATAATTATAGTATCTACATGAGTTTCATGTAACCCAAACTAATCATTTAAGTGGGGTTGTGTTAAAATTTCACATGTTGAGATGTATAAAATAAATCATGAATGGATGAGAAAATATAAGATGAAACTAGAAAGTAATATATATCACCAATGAATATAATAATAACAAATTCATTAACCTATCATGTAGATAACGTCTGTTACATTTCGAGGGGATGGTTCCCCAACCATGGTGACACTTTCAAGAGATAAAAATATCTCACTAAAGAATATAGTGAAAAAATGAGGATCTGGATAATATTTTTGATGGATTCGATATTTTTCTATAATTTTATTAATGAATAAAATATTTCTGTTAATATATCATACATGACTTGTATATAAAGATAAAATTCACCAACTTCCAAAAAGGAAAGTCAGTAATGATACATATGATTATAAAATCTGTTAAATTGATCTATATGAATCATTTATAGATGAATATAGTTATATTAAATGTATAATAATTGAAAATTGTACTCCCATGAACCATTAAAATCCATGATATTTTCTCTAAGAATCTAATATAATATTTGAATTACATATCCTAACTAAGAGTCCGATTGAGGATTGTGTGTCAGGATGAGGGTTAACTAGGTTTCCCATGATTATTATAATAACATCCAACCCATGAAGTAAATCTTGGATCATTATTAGATAAAATAGAATCTGTTACACTATATAAGTTCATCGGTTCTTGTATATAACAATTTTCCAAGACATCCATGGAATTAATGTAGAGACCCTAAGCTTAACATACATGGACATTACATTACTTTTGAGGAATACTTAGTACATAACAAAAACACACACACAAGGACCGTAATAGTTTAGTGTCTTTGGAAACTCGTAATATAATCTTCTAATCGTGGTGAAAGATCTTCAACATATCCCAAAAAGATGTTCCTTTTTTTTACCTAAAACCTTTTTTTATATCTTGGGGAAAAAAAACATAAAAGGGTGAGCTCAAATGCTCAGTAAGGGTAAACAAAAGAAATATCAATCACATCATATTCATAAGAACATAACATTTTGGAAATCTTAACCTCCAAAAGAGATCATAATATCATAACATGGGATAAATCATAGTAGTCAAATTTAATCCCAATAATCATAACATAAAACATGAAACTTTGTGGCATACACACATAATCATAGATAATCATTTATTATTATTCAAGACTCATTCCCAAGACTATCTTAGTAGACAAAGTCCATTTCTGAACTGAGTTCATTCCTCGTTTCAGTCCTATTTCACTGAACCGGTTTAACCTGCCGTTCCAGCCATGTCTATCTCATGAGATTTAAAATCTTTACCCAATGCGTTGGAGGGAGATATAGGTCCCACCCATCTCATAATTATACCATTCATATGTGTGCCACAAAATCATAAATCATACATAATTTCATAACCCATGTAATGAAAATGGGATTCTTAAACAACATAACATCATAAAATAATTAATATAAGATAAAATAAATAATAAAAATAATTCCATCACAACATAATAAAATCAATGTAATAATAGGGATAGAACTATAACCCTATATTATCTTAGATGGGAAATAATTTTGATAAAACACTTGAACTCCATTCTTGAGGAAAATATCCTTTCTACTTCAATTTTTTTTCCTTTCTTAACATGTCATACAATTTTAAAATAAAAGAAGTTGATTAAAAATAAACTTGAAAACTTGTAAAGGAATATTCTTGGAAATAATGTTTTAAAAATCCATTCATGCTGTATAAGTTAAAAAAATCATTCTTCTCATACTTTTGTCGGAAAAGTCAAAAAGTACCTCGTACGAAAAACGACAAAAGATTCCTTTCATATCTTTTACTATAAACTCACCAAAGGGTAAAAATGGATTTAAACAATTGTAGGTGGATGGAAATAATATTACATATTGAGGAGACATGGATGTGGATGATAAAATACACTCCAGTAAATACTTACGAATAAGCAATCTCAGATAAAAATGAGATTGTGATATTTCCCTTATCTTAGGTCCGATTTGCTTCGTAAGTGTCCGAACCTCCGGTATAATGATTTAAATAATGTCATTGACTTATTACAGAATCATACTCATTGTTATGATATCATATATGGTTCACTTATAACTTTATATTACCCGTCCTTTTGTAAATTCCATGTTAAAGAGCATTTTGGGTAAAATCGTTTCATTTGTCATCGGTGTTTTGACTTGTAATTATACATATGATTACGTAGATCATGATTACTTAATTGCAGAATATAAAACATGATTTATATATAATATATATTCAGAATATACATATATATAATAGATCAGTAAATGGAAAGAAATACACCGTTCATGTAGACGGTATGTCGTACGTACGCATGAACGCTGTTTTCGTTTTCTTATTGAGTTGAATATAATTAAGTAGATGAAATACATATATATATATACACATAAATAAAGTATCATTATTATTTCATATATTTCATTATTACTTATTATATATACTTTATAATCATTCATGAATGGTTAACGTGGAGAATGAATCTCATCATGTCGTGGAAACGGTAGTCTATACGTACGCATGAGTGAAGATATCGTTCTCAAGATCGTGGAATTGTATTGGAGTGTATTTATACTATTTCAGAATAAATATCAATTTACAATAATAATATATAGTTATTATTTACACCATTATACCCATCCAAGTAAGGTGGTGGTGGAAAATAGATTACACCACGACGTGGAGACGGTATTCCGTACGTACGCACGCGCGGTGATTTCATTTTCCATAGGATGGATAGATGGTGAAATAGGGTTGTTTCATACTTATAATAACATATCAGTATATGAGTTATACTTATGTTATTACTTCATAATGAAACAATCTAAGAAGAATAAGTGGAAGAAGAAATAAAGTTTAAAGAATCGGTAATAGACATTACCTCTTCTTTGAAGCGCCTCGTTGATTCCTCCTCTTAGGGCACTAAAATTGGTCTTTGAAGAATACCAGGACATCTAAGATGTTTCTAGGGGGGTGGATAAGATAATTTGGCAGGGGTTTCCTGATCCTGAAGGCTCAATGTGGTGTGAGGAAGAGAGGGAGGAGGTGCCATTTTATAAGGGAGGAGATGGGCACCTTTGGAAATCTTTAAAATATTAATTTATAATAAATCTAACCCCACTTAAAAACCTCCAAAAATGACTCATATTCGAATTTAAGATGAGATTGGGTTTAAATATCATCAAACAATAAAATTTAGACATTTTAGGAAATTATTTTAAACATTATCAACTTGATTTATCCTTACTTAATCAATTTAATTTTATTTGTGGTAATAACATTCTAAATTTTAAATTATAACAAAAAATTACTTATTTGTTGTGAATTGTCCATAATTGGATACTTTATAACATTTTAGACCATATAAATTTAAATTTATAATTTTTAAATATTTCAGTGATTTTTAAACAATTTTAAAATATGTTATTTTTATAACATAACAATAGTGTGAATTTTGACACAATTCATTTATATGAATTTAAATAAACTATATACAGAATATATGTTAGAAATAAAAGCTTTAATAGATTCATAAAATTCCATATGTATCTATAAAATTAGTGGAGCACATTAAATAGTTCATATAATATTTATTTTATTATTTTTAAAACCATTTATTTGGTTTATCTCTTAATAAAATAATTACAACAACATTTTTGTATAATTATTTAATATACTTATTTATTGCATAAAAATTACAAATAAAATCCTATGATGAATATAAATATATTAACTTTCACAATAATACTTGTAATCGAATTTATCATCTTAAAATCACAATATTTAAATTGTTATATTTATTAAATTATGAAGGTGACAACTTTGGCATCATTTAAAATATAATAATATAAGTGTCATAATCATCTTAATAAGGATCCAAATGGTCCAAAATTCGGCCTGTGGATGATTAGGGTTTATATATACACTAATAATAAGTTTTGTGCTAATTTTTGGGCCTTTTGATATGTATTAATATTTCAATAAAAACTATATTATTGATTTTTCATAAATAAATAATTTCTGCATCCTTATTGTGTCAAAATTAATGATAATTATTTAATACCTAAAAATTATACATAAATTCATATGATGTAAATAATTTCATTAGCTTTCTGGATACTATTCATGTTCTAAGTTTCATGTAGTTTATCAGTAAAGTAGAATTAATATACTTATAAGATTTAAGAGGGTGACATGTTGTCACTTTCTTTGGTTTTAATAATAATTAAGTTATTATTATGGACAAAAGTCCATTAAATGATTCTAATCCGATCCTTAGGTGATATGGGTCTACGTTTAGTCATCCAATAGGATTTCTTCATGTGTTACGATAATTTTATAATATTATATTTACCTTTAATTACCCGATTTACCTTTGACTATGGTAAATAAATTTTACTGTAGTTACTATTCATAATTCCCAAAAATAAAAAGTAGCCTATTAACATAATTTGGACCCACTGATTCGAAATATGGAATCCATTTTTTCAAATTCAATACACAGAAGTTGAAGAAATTAAATTAAAATTAATCCTGTTGTCGAATGAAAACGAGTTTTTGATTAAAATATTGCAAAAGATTGAATTGATTTAACCTACGAATTCAATGTAAAATAAATGTTAATGACAAAAATTATATTAAATGGTAAAAATATATTCTATTTATAATTTAAAACAATTAAATATTATAATTTAACCACATAAGTTATTACGATGAAAAAAGTTGTTCTTAATTAAAATATAGCGTGTTTTTACTATTCATTAAAATATGAAAGTTATCAGAAAAATATCAAAACTTTATCCAATGTAATTTTTTTATCCTGATTCCAAAGAAGAATTTTATTTTGTAAAATTGAACTTATAAAAATTTCCAAAACTAGATTTAATGTGGGTGCACCATCAAAAGGCTGCAAAACTGTATTTTTTTGAAAAATACTTATTTTATCCGAAAAATTTATATTGTTCCTATACCATGTTCTAGAAAATGTGTAAGATGAATAATAATGTTATAAAATTAAAAATGTAGTTAATACTATTCATAACGGCTAGTTCATAATAATATTATAATAATATATAATTATTTAGTAAAACCCGGTATTGCGTACAACACACGCTATTGAGGAAGGTCGCGATTACGTGTAATGCAAGCCAAGTCAGGGTTGCGTGTTGTGAAATAATCCTTCATTGTTTCATATAATAGAATCCTGCCATATATCATTAATACATTGAATATATATATATACTCAATGTTGCGTAGAATAACAATTATCAAAATTGTGTGTAACACGATCCAAGAATAGTGTTGCGTATACTGCAAGCTAATACGGTGATGCATATAGAGCAAGGTAATCATGGAGTAGCATACAAAAAAAAGAAATTAATGAAGTTAAAACAATATTTTTCATAAAATCTTGAGGTTTTACATTATACCCCCCTTAAAATTAATTTTTGCCCTTGAAATTCATCAGGGTTATAAATGGTTTACTACTCGAATGTTTGATTAATAGAAACCCACATCATAAAAAGGAACACCAAAACTTGGCATTAAAAACTAAAGTATGAAATGTAATGGTTACCCAAATTAACTCATCACTGGGTTTCCACGTAGGAGAACATAGGTGAAAATATGGATATGGAAGAAAAATCTAACCATCCGGATCTTATGGAGAGTGGCAGAGAACATGGCTATGAAATAGCCAACAATCAAAAGGCCATAGATTTGTGATGATCTAAGGTACCATCTGATTCATCGGATATATGGTCACTAGAACAACATTTTTGGATTTCAAGATCATTTCCCTAATGTTGATGAAATTGGAAATAGAAGAAATACTTTTGTGATTTTGGTATAGTATCACCGTTTTTCATTCTTTGGAAAATTTCCACTTCATCTCTTAAAGAAATGAAGTTGAATTTGTCATTCATGAAGTGTTAACAGCTCATGTGATAGAATGATGGGTCATTCCATCTGTCTCAAACAAAAGGTTATAAAAGTTATCAAAAATACATAAGTCCATCTATAGTGAGATTAATCATATATGGTTCCTAAAATTGACTTATACTTCATATATCATACTTCGTAATATAATAAAACTAATTTCTACTAAACTGGGACTTCCTGTAGGCCAGTGGTAGGCGATAAAGGCCAGTTGCACTTTGTTTGTGGGTTCAATTCCCGCAACCTTGTCTGACGGGATGGGTTGTCGCCCGTCCTGCAAGTTGTCCTTTTTCTAAAATTACATTACTATAACATCCCATCAATAATATCGAAAAAATTTCTATCCTTAAACAATACTAACTTATGTACAACATAATCCATTCCAATCTTTAGGCTTATCTAAAATACTTCGGTTCATGATCATAGTATAAAGAAAACAATTACTAGAAAGGTTATCTACCAAGAATGTGAATACAAGCATTTATCCCACATATATCATAAGATATATCTTTTTGGTTGCATTCTAAACACATGAATACCTTAGTCATATATTCTCTTGAAACATAAATTACCATAGAACCTTAGTGAAAACATGAATACTATCAAAATTTAACTCTTTCCACATACCAAAATCCAAATATTCTATATACTCGAACCATAATATAACCTTCTCCTTATATCAGTCATGAGCTCATGAATACTATCAAACATTTAATTTTCTCCTTATCCCTTCATTATGCGCATATCATTTACTTTCCAAAAATACTGGTACCATTCATCACACACTTTCAAAACTTAAGGAAAGACAACAGTGTAACAATCTTTAGATGTCTCTTTATTCCATAGTACCATGAGATTACTTATACAACATTACACTTGATAAACATGTAATCATTCCACTACCTTCTTAAACCATTGAACGAGCTTCAACAATTCTTTCATCTCACATATCATTTGTAGTCTCTTCATCATCATCAACATAAATATTACCCATACGACTATACTGATTCTCTTCATGATACCATACCTTAGGGCATTGGTTTGCATAATGCCCGTACATTCCACATTTAAAACATTTAACCATTGTTGATGTCATAGCAATACCATTATCCTTATCCATGGTGTTAACTGAACCTTTTCCTTTGCACTTACCGGATTTATGTCCTTCTTTTGCACGCCCAAAGCATCTTCCAGTTCCTTTGAAACATTCTCCTTGATGCCTCTTCCCAGATGATCTACATAGGGGAAATTGAACTTTCATTCCTCTATGATCATCATGAAACTCCATCTTTCTCTTATTAGCCGAGTCAGGGAACTTACCAAAGTTGAGATTATTGATCATATTATGAGATTTCTGATTAGGCATAATAACGATGTTTGGACTTTCAAATACCGTTTCATTTAGTTGCTCATGAAGAATATCATTCCATTTTCCATCATATCCTCCATTATCGTGAATCTTCCTATTTCCAGCCATTTTATAAAACCCAAAAAGAATATTGTGAGAAGCAAAAATCATGCTAGGGAAAACAACATAGTAAAGGGGGAGTAACCTCAATATCATACATCTAAGGTTAAATTCTAAGATCGTTACCGTAGTTCTAGGAATATATCCTAGACATATACTTATCCTTAGGGAAATCCCTAGACATACCTTAGAAATATCTCTATGGATCTCACTAACATTTTTGCATCCTAGTTTCCAAAGGTTGACTAAACCTTTACTCGGATACCAACTGTAGAGACCCTAAGCTTGACATACATGGATAATACATTACTTTTAGTACATAACAAAAACACACTCACAAGGACCGTAATAGTTTAGTGTCTTTGGAAACTCAGAATATAATATTCTAATCGTGGTGAAAGATCTTCAACATCTCCCGTAAAGATCTTCCTTTTTTTACCTAAAACCTTTCTTTATATCCTGGGGAAAAGAAAACATAAAAGGTTGAGCTCAAATGCTCCGTAAGGGTAAAAAAAAGAAATATCAATCACATCATATTCATAAGAACATAACATTTTGGAAATCTTAACCTGCAAAAGAGATCATAATATCATAACATGGGATAAATCATAGTAGTGAAATGTAATCCCAATAATCATAACTTAAAACATGAAACTTTGTGGCATACACACATAATAATTGATAATCATTTCTTATTATTCAAGACTCATTGCCAAGACAATCTTAGTGGACAAAGTCCATTTCTGAACTGAGTTCATTCCTCGTTTCAGTCCTGTTTCACTGAACCGGTTTAACCTTCCATTCCAGCCATGTCTATCTCATGAGATATAAAATCTTTACCCAATGCATTGGAGGTAGATATAGGTCCCACCCATCTATTAATGATACCATTCATATGTGTGCCACAAAATCATAAATCATACATCATTGCATAACCCATGTAATAAAAATGGGATTCTTAAACAACATGACATCATAAAACAATTAATATAAGATAAAGGAATTCATAAAAATAATTCCATCAAAACATAATCAAATCAATGTAAAAATAGGGATAGAAACAGAACCATATATTATCTTAGATGGAAAATAATTTTGATAAAACACTTGAACTCCATTCTTGAGGAAAATATCTTTTCCACTTCAAACAAGTTTTCTATTCTTAACATGTCATACAATTTTAAAATAAAAGAAGTTGATTAAAAATAAACTTGAAAACTTGTAAAGGAAGCTTCTTGGAAATAATTTTTTAAAAATCCATTCATGCCGTATAAGTTAAAAAAAACATTCTTCTCATACTTTTCTCGGAAAAGTCAAAAAGTACCTCGTACAAAAAATGACAAAAGATTCCTTTCATATATTTTACAATAAACTCAAAAAAGAGTAAAAATGGATTTAAAAAATTGTAGGTGGATGTAAATAATATTACATATTGAGGAAACATGGATGTGGATGATAAAATATAACCCAGTAAATACTTACGAATAAGCAATCTCGGATAAAAATGAGATTGTAATATTTCCCTTACCTTAGGTCCGATTTGCATCGTAAGTGTCCTAACCTCATGTATAATGATTTAAATAATGTCATTGACTTCTTCCAGAATCATACGCATTGTTATGATATCATATATGGTTCACTTATGACTTTATATTACCCGTTCTTTTGTAAATTCCATGTTAAAGAGCGTTTTGGGTAAAATCGTTTCATTTGTCATCTGTGTTTTGACTTGTAATTATTCATATGATTACTTAGATCATGATTACTTAATTCCTGAATATAAAACATGATTTATATATAATATATATTCAGAATATACATATATATAATAGATCATTAAATGGAAAGAAATACACCGTTCATGGAGACGGTAGGTCGTACGTATGCATGAACGCTGTTTTCGTTTCCTTATTGAGTTGAATGGAATTAAGTAGATGACATACATATATATACACATAAATCCAGTATCATTATTATGTCATATATTTCATGATTACTTATTATATATACTTTATAATCATTCATGAATGGTTAACGTGGAGAATCAATCTCATCGCGTCGTGGAAACGGTAGTCTGTACGTACGCACGAGCGATGATATCGTTCTCATGATCGTGGAATTGTATTGGAGTGTATGTATACTATTTTAGAATCAATATCACTTTAAAATAATCATATATAGTTATTATTTACACCATTATAACCATCCAAGTAAGGTGGTGGTGGAAAATAGATTACACCACGACGTGGAGACGGTATTTCGTACGTATGCATGCGCGGTGATTTCGTTTTCCGTAGGATAGATTGATGGTGAAATAGGGTTGTTTCAAACTTTTAATAACATATCAGTATATGAGTGATAATTATGTTATTACTTCATCATGAAACAACATAAGAAGAATAAGTGGAAGAAGAAATAAAGTTGAAAGAATCGGTAACAGACATTACCTCTTCTTTGAAGCGCCTCTTTGAGTCCTCCTCTTAGGGAACTAAAATTGGTCTTTGAAGAATACCAGGACCTCTAGGATGTTTCTAGGGAAGTGGATAAGAGAATTTTTCAGGGTTTTTCCGAGAATTAAGGTTCAATGTGGTGTGAGGAAGAGAGGGAGGAGGTGCCCTTTTATAAGGGGGGAGAAGGGCACCTTTGGAAATATTTAAAATATTAATTTATAATAAATCTAACCCCACATAAAAACCTCCAAAAATGACTCATATTAGAATGTAATATGAGATAGGGTTTAAATGTCATCAACCAATAATATTTAGACATGTTAGGAAATTATTTAAAACATTATCAACTTGATTTATCCTTATTCAAATTTAATTTTATTGGTGGTAATAACATTCTAAATTTTAACTTATAACAAAAAATTACTTATTTGTTGTGAATTTTCCATAATTGGATGATTTATAACATTTTAGACCATATAAATTTAAATTTATAATTTTTAAATATTTTAGTGATTTTTAAATAATTTTAAAATATGTTATTTTTATAAAATAACAATAGTGTCGATTTTGACACTATTCATTTATATGAATTTAAATAAAATATATACAGAAGATATGTTAGAAATAAAAGCATTAATAGATTCATAAAAGGCCATATGTATCTATAAAATTAGTGGAGCACATTAAATAGTTCATATAATATTTATTTTATTATTTTTAAAACCATTTATTTGGTTTATCTCTTAAAGAAATAATTACTACAACATTGTTGTATAATTATTTAATACACTTATTTGTTGCATAAAAATTAAAAATAAAATCCTATGATGAAGATAAATCTATTAACTTTCACAATAATAATTGTAATCTAATTTATAATCTTAAAATCACAATATTTAAATTGTTATATTTATTAAATTATGAAGGTGACAACTTTGGCATCATTTAAAAAATAATAATATAAGTGTCAAAATCATCTTAATAAGGATTCAAATGGTCCACAATTTGGATAGTGGATGATTAGGGTTTATATATAAACTAATAATAAGTTTTTTGCAGATTTTTTGACTTTTTGATATGTATAAATATTTCAATAAAAACTATATTATTTATTTTTCACTAAATAAATAATTTCTGCATCCTTATTGTGTCAAAATTAATGATAATTATTTAATACCTAAAAATTATAAATAAATTCATATGATGTAAATACATTTATTAGATTTCTGGATACTATTCATGTTCTATGTTTCATGTAGTTTATCACTAATGTAAAATTAATATACTTATAAGATTTAAGAGAGTGACATGTTGTCACTTTCTTTGGTTTTAATAATAATTAAGTTATTTTCATGGAAAAAAGTCCATTAAATGATTCTAATCCGATCCTTAGGTGATATGGGTAAAATTTTAGACATCCAATAGGATTTTTTCATGGGTTAGGATAATTTTATAATATTATATTTACCTTTAATTATCCAATTTACCTTTGACTATGGTAAATAAAATTTACCGTAGTTACTATTCATAATTCCCAAAAATAAAAAGTAGCCTATTAACATAATTTGGACCCACTGATTCCAAATATGAAATCCATTTTTTCAGATTCGATACACAGATGTTTCAGAAATTAAATTAATATTAATCCCGTTGTCGAATGAAAACTAGTTTTTGATTAAAACATTGAAAAAGATTGAATTGATTTTACCTACGAATTCAATTTAAAATAAATGTTAATGACACACATTATATTAAATGGTAAAAATATATTCTATTTATACTTTAAAACCATTAAATATTATAATTTAACCACATAAGTTATTACGATGAAAAAAGTTATTCTTAATTAAAATATAGCGTGTTTTTACTATTTATTAAAATTTGAAAGTTATCAGAAAAATATCAAAACTTTATCCAATGTAAATTTTTTTATCCTGATTCCAAAGAAGAATTTTATTTTTTCAAATTGAACTTATAAACATGTCAAAAACTACATTTAATGTATGTGCGCCATCAAAAGGCGACAAACTTTATTTTTTTGAAAAATACTTATTTTACCCGAAAAATTTATATTGTTCTTATACCATGTTCTAGAAAATGTGTAAGATGAATAATAATGTTATAAAATTAAAAATTTCGTTAATACTATTCATAACGGCTAGTTCATAATAATATTATAATAATATATCATTGTTTAGTAAAACCCAGTATTGCGTACAACACACCCTATCGAGGAAGGTCGCGATTGCGTGTAATGCAAGCCAAGTCAGGGTTGCGTGTTGTGAATGAATACTTCGTTGTTTCGTATAACAAAATCCAACCATATTTCATTTATACATTGAATATATATATATATATACTCAATGTTGTGTAGAATAACTATTATCAAAATTTTGTGTAACACGATCCAAGAATAGTGTTGCGTATACTGCAAGCTAATACAGTGTTGCGTATAGAGCAAGGTAATCTTGGTGTAGCATACAAAAAAAGACATTAATGAAGTTAAAAGAATATTTTTCATAAAATCTCAAGGTGTTACAATTAATCATCAGAAATGGAATAAGGTGTGCTGAATTGGTAAGTCGATAAATAGTCAAACAAATACAATCATTATTCTCAAGAAACTTGGGTAAAATAGTTTCAAAACTATAATAATATTTATTATATTTTACTACAGGTATAGGTAACAGTTGTAGAATTTCCCCTAGCTATTTGTTTTCTACTTCATTTTTTAAGAGGCAAGGAACTTGGACATATGATTTTCTACTTTTTCCTTTATATCTAACCACCAAAAGTGATTCTTTAATTACTTCTAAATATTTTCAATACATAGAGAGACAAAACATTTTGAACTGTTATACGAATGAAGTATCTACTCCTAGAATGAAGGAGATAGCATAATTTGGAACCTAAAATATATAATATTTTTTTCTTTTATCCATCCATTGATAGCCTCCAACAAGTGATGTTTGACCTAATAGTTAGATAAAAAATCTACTTATACCTTTCTTATTTTATTTTAACCAATTAATGAACATAATTAACTATTAATGAATCTATGTACTTATCATGATAAGTGTAATCAAAGTATGTGTCTGTGATTCTTCTCATGAATTTCTATTGATACAACACTCCATTAACTACATTATCCTTAGACTTGTGACTTAATTTAGTAGTCAATAAATTTACGAGGAAGTGAAATTCTTTGTCGAATTATTCATTGGTGATACTGGATGTGATAAATCCTGATGAATGAACTTGTAATATAACAATAAGGTCTAAAGATAAGGGTTATCTAGGTATATATGAAAGATATGGTTCACCAATCCCATAATTTTTTATGGTTTATTTTTAAAGATAAATGGAATGAATAATTACTAACCAAAGAAAGAAAAACATATAAATTACATATTTTGAACATTCAACTCCTTAACTAAAATTTTTAAAGGATATCTTATCTATTTAGTAAAGACTTTACTTGACTAATCTCATAACTGGACATTCAGTTCAACTAGATCATTTGGTTCTATTTTATATGATGTATGTGAAGTAGGAATCATTCATGGGAACAAATTTATATAGTATGCCACTGATATATTAGGTTGTAGTCTAGGTATGTTTTGCAGAAAACATTAGGGTATTGATCTCCAATATGATTATGATCTCTAATTCCATTTACATATATGACTACCAATGCCATTTTTATATGATAAAAATTGGTTCCAAAAAAATTTAGTAGAGGCTCTGTACTTTCATTATTCATGTTTATTTACCCATTTAAAAGATGATAAACTCTATTATGAGATAAAAAAGTTACTTTTTCGGTATATTATTCAATAAAATCTTTGAATGAAACCAACCAATCCATACAAAAAATTATATTCATTATAACTATATAAACCTCTTTATCTCCCACACAAACTTAACCATGTCAATAATAATTTAACATAGTGAAAAATTGAATATCTCCATATCGCATTTCCAGATAGGTGTCTTGATTATCATGTTATGAGACATTATTACCAAATTCAACCTTTATTTCCCCTTTTATTTATCATATCTACCACAAGATAAGAAAAAACTCCATTATGAAAATATTTTGTAAACATATTTCCAATAACAAACAACACACTCACTATTGATTTTAAAATTATGTTATATTTTTCCACCCACTAATTAAAACCACTAAAATGTTTTTAAAAAAACATACTCAATACTCTACAGTTAAAAAAACAAAATATTTTCTATTAACACTTCTCTATCCCAAATTCAATTTATTGAAATATATTTAAATCTTTTCTAGAATAAAAATAAAAGAAATTCCCTTCATAAATCATCAAATGATTTTTACAATCATACATTCAAATAAATGATATTTCTTGTAAAATTATGTCGACTAAAGTTTCTAAATAGAAAATTTTATTGTCAAAATAAATTTCAATGATAATTGAACCAAGTAAACAATCTTCATGTAAACATTAACAAAATGAAATCATCATTTTGAATTACTTCCAAATTTTAATCTGAAAACACATAATTATATATTATAGATTACATTTTATATTAACAAATAATTTTAATTAGAAGTAATATCATATTAAAATAATCTTAAATATGTTAAATTTTTTACCACTAGTAATAAAAACATCTATCTGGTATTTTCTATACTACCATATTTGAGGTCCTTATACTCAAAGAAAAATTATTAAAAAAATTGTTATTAATTATTCTTGATCAATCACTACACAAATTAAATAACATAATTTTGTATGTATGAAAATATCTTACTGACAGTCCTTCAATTATTGCAACAATGTTAAAATGCTTTATATTTTTTATGCTTTCAAAATTAGTCAATTGAAAAATAATAAGAGTCTTAAAATAGATTATACATTATAGAATATTATCATTGTAAATATATTAATAGTATTACTCACAACATTACTCATTATATTAAAAAATATTCGGTAGGTATACAATTATTATGGATGAAAAAAGTAAGGTATTCTTTTAACATATCTTCTAATTTATCTGAAAAAAATTAATCCTAATTTATAGAATTAACTTTTTATAATCATATAAAACTTTCACTAAAATGTCCAATTAATGAATATAGGTTAATTATAATACCTTTTTATTTTATTATACATATATATTATATAATTTCAATCACTTTTATAGCTTCGGTTCACGTAACCCATAGCATAAATGAACCGTAATAGAATACATCATTATAACATAACCAATAATTTGGAAGGTATGATTATAAATATCTAAATTATGGGAGTAATATCTTTTACCCATGTATAAAATAATTCCATTGGTTATAAATTTATATGAAATGAAAATAAAAATCATTAGAAAGTAAAAGAAATGTTTTTTTGAAAAAACTGTTGTTATTTGCGCAATTTGTTTCTATCTTATTAAATTAAATTAATATATATTTCTGAATAAATTTAATGAAAATAATATATTATATATTCAATAATTTTTTATCATTCATCTAATAATTTTTAAGGACGAGATAACACTAAATCCAGTTCTATGCTACAAAACTAGAGTTTTCCAAAAAGTTGTATAAACGTGTCTTACGAAGTTATTTTTAAAATTAATTATTGAAATTTTAAGAACATTATTTTATAAAATTAAAATAATTTTCTTAAATCACCATTTCAAATTTATCTTAGATTACATTTTTTTTATTCTTTGGAAATGATCATTTTTAGTGAATAATGAAAAATATTAATATTTATTGAAAAAAATATTTTCGTTTCAAATATTTAAAAAGTCCCAATTGGATTTAAAATTATTTTAAAATTAAAATTAGTAAATTTACATTATTATTATTCCAATTTAGGTCATTATAAAAAATTTTATTTAGAGTTTTGATTTGAAAATGTTTTATAATTAAGTGAAATTTTCCATTGGAAAACTATTTTTTGACACATTTATTGGTTTAATTTATATTAAATCCTACCAATTATGTGAATTGAATTTAAAAAAATGAATTAAATATTTTAAATTATAATAAATAAAATTATTTGACACGTGAAACTTAATTTTTGGTCATAATGAATAGTAAAATCAGTAACAATTAATTACAGCGGTTAACATTAAAATGAGTTTACTAGGGTTGATCCAAAAGTTAATGGTAATTTTTCCAATTATTATTGTAAATAATCTATTTTCTGGATATATTTAGAACTTATTATTTTTTATATATAAATATATATATTCATTTTTAATCATTTTTATTTTGATTTAATTTATAATTATGTATTCTTTACTTGAATTTCCAAGTAAATGTAAAGTGGGTTCTCTCTCCCATATATAAAAGGAAACAAACTATCCACTCTTCTCTACACCACATACACATTTTGGTTCGACCAATAATTGACCAAATAACTTCCTTACATCTATATCTATGAACTATTGTCCCTTTTGGATCATAAAACTTTCATATGAAGGATTTGGTTATTAAGGTATATAAGTTATCTAAACAAGAGGTGTATCTAATAACTATACATATTCATTTTATTTATTCCTATAATCCTTCCAAATATTCTCCACCTATGATATAATAATTAAAAATATATCATAAATATAATAATATGTTATTATTTTAGTTTAATAAAAAAAATACATATCCTCTTCTATCAAATGGGATATGGAACTGTAGATCATTTGTATAGAAAACAACGGTCTCGTGAACCAATGTAATTAGTTTTCCATAAATTCCTCTCACAGATGGATATAATTATGGATTTAATATATATATAAGATATTTATGAAAAAATATTATTTTTTAATTATAATATCAATAATAATTTATTACCTTCATATCCACTAAGAAATAATAACGTTGCTCATTCATACCTGTAGACCACCACCTCTACGAAGCATTGTGAGACATTTTACTTTTTGATTGGAAATGCATGGAAATAAGAAAATATTTAATGAATATATATGATATATATGATATAATAATTATTTTTTAAATTCTAATTATAATTTAAATATATTTATTTCCTTCCATTAGAAAATCGAACAATGTTCATATCTATGTAGGACCTACTAACTCCATAAATGGTGTAATTCATTTTTCAATCTCTAACTTTTTTGGATGACTCTCAATATGTATATATTGAATATATAACATATTTAAATCACGATTTACATTATAGATATTATTTTACTATAATATCTTATTTAATGATAGGATAAATCATTTTTATGTTTATTAATAATAATTTGATAGTTATAGTCATTATAAAAATATTAATAAATGTTTTAGTAAAAAATGGAATAATTTTAGCTAAAATTTTTCCTTATAATAAATTTATTAAAAATATTAATTTAAAAACTATATAACTTTAAATTAAAAAAATAATTTATTTTTTTAAATCCCCATATAAAAATATAATTAGGGTGAAATTATGGGATTTCTTGGAAAATATAAATTTTTCAGCGAATAGTTAAAAATATAGTTTTTTTGTAAAAATGTCATTTCATTTCAAAAAAATTAATTAAATTTAATGTTATGCTAATTTTTTGGAATATTATTTCTAGTAACATAAATACTATTTATTTAAATTTAATCCAACTAATTACATATGAATAAAATTTATATTGGATTTTAGTAAAAGTTTATTTTTTAATATAAAAATTGTAATTTTTTGAATTTTAATTTAATATGCGTAATGTTTCTACAATTTAATTAATTAAAACACATATTGACAAATAATTTAAAATAAAATTCTAAGTAAAATATAAATAAATTTTAATTTAAAATAATATATTGATTATTACTGTTTATAGAGTTAATATAAAATCATCGTTTTCTTGAAAAATACACTTTCTGAAAACCCAATTTTTCATCACGTTAGTGGGCTTAATTTTATTTGAATTATAAAAAATTGTTTAATTTAATTTAACAATTTTTAATCCATATTTTTAATTAGAATAATTTATATTATATTATATGTTCAACTTAATTTTTGAAATTTATAAATAGTGAAAATAGAAAAAACTAATTACCATAGTCATGGTAATAAAATATTTATCAGGATGTTACAATAAACATATAAGGGTATAAATAAACTAAAAAATTATATAAAATCTATTTATGGCCATTTTTTGACTTTATAATGTTTAATTCTCTATAATGGTCCATTTTTTGTCCTTTTTTCATGTGTAAAAAGTGGGTACCCCATTTTCTTTTTAAAAAATCCTAGTATACCATAAACCCCACTTATAAAAGGTCACCCCATATACTCTATTATTCACACCATTAGAGCACTTTTTATTAGATTATACCTACCATAATATCCTCATTAATTACCTACCCACTACCTATAGCCCTTATTGTGATTTTAAATCCATTCAAAGAATCACTTTAGTTCTTACCTAAGGAGGTTTTCTGAAGAAGTTGTATCATTCTTAACCGAGTGTATTTATTTAATCATGTATTTATACTCCTTAAAATATAATTCAATTATTTTGATATAATAAAAAAATATCTCCCATATAATATTATGTTATTATATTAAATTAATAACCTAGATCTATCTCATCATCCACCAAATTGGAAATGAAACCATCATTCGTGTGTACGATGTATTATCACCTCATGAACTGATGTGATTTTTTTCATCATTTCCTCTCATGGATTGATGAATTTTGGGATTTATAATATATATATATATATTAATTATATTTTCAACATAAATATACTCTTTTCATTATGATATCATATAAAACGCCTTATTTTTCATTCAACAGGGGATATAATAATGCTACATGGGTGTATGGATGACTTCCCCCTTGCAAACCGATGTGATTAAATTTTAACCAATGATTTATATAGAAAGTAATATTGAAACATTTAATGAATATATATGATATATATGGAATAAATATTATATTCATGAAAAATTAATCAATCTTAAAAGATAATATATCATTTTCTTTCTTACCATTCCACTCACTAAAAAATGATAATGTTGTTTATGCATATGTGTGGACTACCACCTCCATGAAGTGAAGTGATTATTTTTTCATCCCCACATTAAGTGGATGGTTTATATAATGAAACTATATGATAATTATGGTATTATTATCTATCTATAAAGGTTAAATAATACTTAACTTTTTTATATTGATAATTTAAAAGGGAAAAATTACTCATGCACATGTATAACCAACAATCTCTTTGAATGATACACTATTCATTTTTCAAAACCATAAATAATTATTTTTTTAAAAGTATAATTTCTGTATAAAAAAGACAAATATTTCATTAATATTATTTTTACATGTTTAATAATTACTTATTTGACCATAATCAACCTACTAAATTTATTTTTGACATATAAGAAGAATATACTCGAAATGTCCATCACAAACATAATAAATTATGTAATAACATATAACATGGTAATAATTGAAATAAAAAGGAAAAATAAAAATGAAAAATATTATAAAGAAGGTAAATAATTGACATAATTTTTTTTATTCAGGAAGATAAATATCATATGTGATGATACAGACTCAATGTAATGGATTTCATCTTAATTTCCTTTTATTAAGGAATATTTTAATCTTATACACTTATATTATTTTATGAGGTCTCGATAAAAACCATTTGACATTTTATAACATGAATTTTTAAATTCTATTTCTATTTATTTATTGTGTAATGTTATTCTTTCATATGGATTATTATTGAAATTTTTCCAATTTTATAAGGGACATTAATTATAAAATATAATCTTTTAAAGTTCCCATAAAACTATTTTTCATCCATCTCCATATTTTTTTAAATTATTTTATTAATTTAATTATATGAGAATGAATGTTTTATAAATTAAATTTTGGTCTTTCTTTAAATTTATTTTTAAGGACTCTTTTTAATAACAAAAATTTTGATAAAAATAAAAAATAAATATTCTATTTTAACATATATAATGACAATTAATATTCCCACTCTCGTAACCATTATTTTAGTTTTTTCATCCTTTAAATGATTTTACATTTTCTTTAAATAAAAACCCTATTTTCCATTTTGGGTATTTTAGTATTTCAAATCGGTATTTAAATGGAATAGATATTTCAATATCTGAAAATGTTTTGTTATGGGTGAGAAGAATATTTTATGAATGCATGGTTCTATTATAAACCATGTATGGGTGGTTTCTTGATAAAACAAGGATTGGTGGTTATGTGAAGAACCGAGGATGGGACGTTATGTTATAAATCCTAGATGGGTGGGACTGTGATATCCCCTTAATGAATTTTATATGGAATTAGATCATATGATAATTTCATTTTCAAAAGTTATATGGAACATTATTTCTCAAGATACCTTTTTTTTATCTTTTCTTTCAATGAGTTTATATGTAAATAATATTATTTCTAAAAATTTAATCAATAAGTAAATTTTTCAAAATAAAGTATTTACCAATTCTTAAGGGAGAAAATTATAGCTACATGAGAAGGATTCTTGAGTTTTTTTAATATTTTAAAATAATCCTTCATGAGTCTTAATATGGCATAAATTATTCTTATGAAATGTTATAAGAAAATAGTTAGGAAAAGAAGGTGATTTTTTTGGAATAAAATATTTATTTTGATCCCTAATATTACTTTGAAATAGAAAATCTTTATAAGTAAACAAGAAGTAACATGTTTATTTTTTTTATGTTCCTTACTATGATTTTTGTACTCATACCATGATTTAAAATTTTGTTCATAGGTTTTTATAATGGGTAAGAATAGGTTAGAAGTAAATTTGAAGGTCTTTATTATTTTTCATGAAAAGAGATCATGTTTTATTTTAAAAGTTCTATATTATTGAAAAATATTTATTTATTAGATGTTTATAGTTGGTATATTTATTGGTATTTTATGTAAGAGTCCTGACTTATCACTAAAAAATGATAAACCTAAAATGTATTTGGTAATTTAAGAAAGTGAAATCTAGTATAAAGTCACATGAATATATAATGTTTAATGTTCTTTCCTTATAGTTTGTATTACAGGAATGTTCAGATAATATCATAGAATACGTAAATATTAAAAGTATGAAATAAAAATATTTTACATTATTCTTAAGTTGAAATGAATTGGCATTGAAATATTTCCATGTTTTGCTGTCTAAACTATGTATATTCAGAATTATTTTCAATAGAAAAAATATGGAAGATGTAGTGGGAAGACACCCAGAGGAAAATATTCTTCCAAATTAGCATCATGATAAGGTTTGAATTGGAATAGGATAATTTGTTGTAGTGATTGATCGGTTGATGAAATCTATAAGTTTTGGTTGAATCCAATATATAGGGCATCCATATCTACCAAAAAAATATTATATTTATATAAGATAGTTTTATGAGACAACATCCTCAATCATTTAGTGGATCCTCTAACACAGTGATCGTCGATGGAATGATCAATGCCCTGGAGAAGATATTTGAAGTCATGGGTTTTTTGGAACATGAAAAGGTAACCCTTTCCATTTATCATTTTGATAGTGAATCTGAAAAATAATATTCCTTGGATTGGAATTCCAAAGAAAGAGATGATCTTGAATCCATTGAGTGAGATAGATTTATGAATATTTTCCTAACAAAATATTTCCCTATAATTTCTTGATATTGATTATAGAAAAAATTATTGGAATTGAGGAAAAAGGATAAAGATTCTATAGATTTATATAAAGAATAGTTTAGAATATTTTCCATCTAAGTACCAGATTTTTATTGAGATCATTATAGAAATATTAATCATGTTTACTCATGATTAAAGCAAAAATATCGATGAATATTGGATTCATGTGAATTTAGAATCAATGAGAAACTACTTCGATGTAACAAAAGGTAGAAAAAGAGTTTAAAGCTCATGAGGTTTTCTATGAAAATAAACAGAAAAAATAAATATAGGTGATAGGAAAAAGGGCTGAATGGATTAATGATGTTTGGTGGTAAGAATTTCAAGTTCCCATATTGTGATATGTCAGGTAAAAATCACCCCCAAGAATTTCATACGATGTCTGAGAAGAGAGTCTAATGTGGAAATTTTGGTTACATGGTTCATTAATTAATGTAAAATTATCATACACGTAATGTGAATCTAATTATAAGATATGTCAATTTAAATGGGTTAAGGAATTAGCCAATGTGTGTCTGAATTTGGTTATTTCAGACAAAAATCATCATGACAGATAGAAAAATAGTGTGATGAATTTTTTTCACTACTACAGTTTTTGTAGATCCATATAATTAAGTGGTAACAAGTATATTAATTTTGTGTTATAATTATACCAATACTGTGTTTGCCTTTAAATATTTATATTAATTTTTGTATGATAAATTTCATGTAAATTGGGAATATTACATTAGGAATTTATGAATGAATTTTTTATCAAAGATTATATTGTAAGTATTAAATAAATGATGATTTATAGGAATATTTCGATTTTAATTAATTGGATTGTCTTTCTAATAAATATTTTTGAAATGAACATAGTGATGTTTGATATCATTTTGGGTATGGAATGGATTTCAGTTTATCATGCTATGATAGATTGTAAATCCAATAGAGTTTTATTCAATGATTTCATACCTCTGATAACATACCAACAATATATTAAATTAATTAGGGTTGGTAGTGAAATTTATCCTTCTCATATTTTTGAATAGAAATAAATTGTTCACATAAGTGATGTTCTAGTAGTGAATGAATGCATGGATTCATTTCATGATAATTTTCATGGGGTTATTCTAGAATTAGAGGTTTAATTTACTTTTGAATTATTTATTAATGTCATACCTATTTAAATAACCCCTTATCATTCCTCTCATGGGGAAATTTTAAAATTGAAAAATTAGTTGCATGTGTTATTATATAGAGGTTTTTTTAACCCAATATATTCAGAATGGGGTTCTTCTATTTTTTTTGTTAAAAAGAAATATGGTTCTATAAGGGTATGCATTTATTATAGATCATTAAATAACATCGCTATTTTGAAAAAAATCTATTTTTACTTAAATTTATGATTTATTTGGTTGGATCTAGAGATATCAACATTTGTTGAAGGTTAATTTGATTTCTTGGAACCATCAATTGTGTGTGATGGAGGATGACATTCAAAAGATAGCATTTTGGATTAGATATGAGCATTATGTGTTTGGGGTTTTGTGATTTCAGTTGTATATTGCACATTATATATTTATAGACTATACAAATAGACTTTCCTATGAGTTAATAGATATGTTTGTGGTTTTTTTATTGATGATATTTTTGTATATTCTAAAATTTATGAGGAATAGGAAGACACCTAAGGATTATTTTGAAACACTTGAATAAATATAAATTATAAGGAAAATTTAGTTAGTGTGAATTTTTGTTGTAAAAATTTCCAGTTATTCGGAACACTATTTTTAGATATGTCAGGACTCTAAAAAAATAAAACTAATGTTGTTGTAGAATGTAAAAGACCAAAAAATTCCACATAGATTATTATTTTTCTTGGTTTAGAAGGATTCCACCTGTGGTTTTTTGAAACAATTTCTCAGTTGTATAGCCCATTGACCATGGTAACATGAAAAGGTGTTAAATTCATTTTGAAAAAAGAATGTGATGATTATTTTTACGAACTAAAAATAATATTAGTTTATAATACTATTTTGAACTTTCTTTTATAAATAGTGAATCTATCATCATTAGTTAAGCTTTATTGATGTGACATAGTTTTTTTGGGATATAGAATGATTAGGTAGTTTCTTATTATTCATTTCAGTTGTAACATAATGTATTAAATTACCCTACAATTGATATGAAATTTGGTTCTATGGATTTTGCAATAAAATTTTTGGTGAATTATGTATATATATTAAAATGTTAAATATATAGAAATAAAAAAACATGAGTATATATTCACATAGAAATAATCAGACATGAGATATAAAAGATGGATGAATCTGATCAAGGATTATGAATGCATCATTAATTATTGTCTTGAAAAATAATATAACGTACCCATTGGTTTGAGTTGAAAAAATAATACTATATTAAACTTGTTTCAAATGAAACATGACTCTATGATTAATTATTTTATGAATTTTGGATTAGATGTTTTCAATGATGGAACCTCCTATATTTTGTTTTAGGTTTTAGTACAATTTTCAATATCAAAAATAATTAACCAAGCTTACAAACATGATAATGTTTTGCAATAATGGGTAGAATCTGATCAGATTGTTATGTTGGTATATTTTAATATAGATGGAGAAGATGTTTTATTGTTTAGAAATGGATTATGTGTGCCTTGTGATTCCTTGTTGAAGAAAGGGTTGTTGAGTGTATCTAATTATAGTTTTTTTATTTCCTTCAAGAAATACTATGATATACATATAATATCATGATTATTTATAGTGGGATAGAATAAAAATATATAATTATAACTTCAAGATGAAGTGTTTTACTTATCATTGGGTTAGTGTATACTGACAATTACCAAAGGTTATGCTTCAATATTTTTATTTCTTAGAGATGAAATGAGAAAATATATCAGTGGATTTCATGGTAGGTATAAGGCCCCAGCCTTAAACCTTACTTAATCTTGAGTTATTACAAGATTACACATTGAGGATCTTTTCAGGTTTAGAGTTTTAGAGAATTAGATCATGAAACTTGCGTTACATTCCACATTTAAACAAAGTGGTTACATAAAAGTCAGCATTCATTCTTCCCATCAACGGGAACATATTTAAAATATAACACGGATTCTTTCTTGACACATCCTTGACACTATCATAACATCATGTACCTTTCCCTTGACCTGTGAAAAACATTTCAAAAACTTGGGATGAGCACAAAAAGCTCAGTAAGGGATAGAAAAATATGGAAAGGAAACATGGGTACACATATACATAAGAATGAGTTCATACTTTACCCATAAAACACAGGCATATCAAATCATGAATAAATCATAGAAAACATAAGACATAAAGGTAACTTGAGGCATTCATAACATTCTTACGTAGGGAGTAACCCTCTTGGTTACGTTTGGAATACCCACCATAGTATATTCCCTAAATCTCTTCGGAGAAACCTTAATGTTTCACTCCTTCGCGTTACCCAATGCATTGGAGAGCTATATCGGGCTCACCCGCCCTTAGTTTATCACGGAACCACCCGTTCTTCATAACAATGCCCAAGAACCATAACATAATCGTATCACATAAAACATGAATAAAGGAAACATAACATTTCCACATTACAATCACAATATAACATTCTAGGATATTGAAATAACGAATCCATTAAAAACCATTTTCAAAACCATTTAAAACATTTAATAAAGAGATTTTTGAATCAAAGTGTCCCATACCACCTTGAAGCTTTTAACATTTTAAACCATTAATATCCATATAAATAAATCCTTAAAACCATTTTGAAAAACATGGATATTAATAAGAACAAATAATTAAAACATTTAAAACGATATTTTGGTTAAAGGGGTTTTACCAAAATTAGAGACACTTGAATACAATAATCGAGGAATAACATTTAGTCAAAACTTTGTAATATCATGGGAATAAAGGAATCCATGATATAATATTCCAAAGGACAGTATATACACCATATAAGAGTGAATTGGTGCATAACAACAATGAAGTCTCAATAGGGATGTAAAATGTGATGAAATCCCTTATAAAGAAGGTATCCTTAAATTAAGGACAAATCAATCTCAAAAATATGTGTGACAAATATAAATACACCCAATATGAGTAGATATTAAGTGTAAAACAATAAAAGGTCGTTCACACATATTCAATGGATGACATATTCAATGACTACATGTTCAACCCAAAGAAATCGAAATTGGGTTAAAAAGTTCCCTTGACAGCCTAACGGCATCACATCAAAATGAGTTGATGAGAGATAAAAAGTGTATCTCATCACTTGGACATAAAATTTACATCAATAAGGATATATGAGAACATATCCCAACATATCAATATGTAAATTAACAGACCCAACAAAGAAGTCTTTTAAAAAAGAGGAGGGTGAAAGGTTCCCTTACCGACTTGGGTATCTTTCAAAACATACACCCCATGAGAGAAAGACAATAGATCTTTGATGTAAATACTCATAAACGAAAGTATATTACACAAAGAGTAGAATAATGGGCAGTACTTACACCACTCAATGGAATTTGTGGCAAATGTAGCATAAATCTCACGAGAATAAAAGTGAGATGAAAAATCCCTTACGAAAATTCGGCAGCCTAACGGCGCCACTCAAACTTCCAAAATGGATTGATGAGAGAGAATAGGGTCTCTCATCACATGAACATAAAAATTACAGTAGGAGTAATATAAAAGAACATCCCAATCATAAGAAAGATGAGCTTAAAAGAAATGACATAAAAGAGTGTACTTAAAGAAAAAGAGAGTTGCAGGATCCCTTACCTCAGGTCCGACTTGACTCGATCGTTCTTTAATCTCCTGAATAATAAACTTGAGTTAATTTCTAATTCCTTAAGAACCCTTTTTCAAGTTCATTATTACTTTTATACCACTTGTTACCATGTCACAAACATTATGTAATCATTTAAGTTAATAATATTTGTTTTGCCGATACTTGGTTCTTAAGTCGAAAGTGGTCTTCTTACAATTACATGTTGTTCGTGTGGCCAAATGTTTATTATATCCAGAATTGTATTCATTATGTAGATATCATATATTTCATATATATCCAGTACATGCATGCATTTATAACATTACATAATCATTTAGAGGTAAGAAATGAAATGCACCGTTCATGGAGACGGTAAGCCATACGTACGCATGAACGCTACTTTCATTTCTATTTCGTATTTTATAGAATGGAATAATAATGATATAAAGGTATATTATAATTCCAGTATAATATCATATATAATATCATATTTCCATCCTTTATACATCCCACATATGGTATTTAACGAATCAAATCACTTTGAGGGGGCGGTAGTCCGCACTTCCTTAAATGAAGATATCGCGTATACCCATAATGGAAGCCATAAAGGTAAGACAAAAATGAAAAATACAGAAGCATAAATATAACATAAACATATTATATATCATATATAAAAATAGTGACATCATAATGGCCACCTTTGAAGGTGTTAAATGAGTATTGAACAATCATCGTTTCGGGAGGCAGAATTTCGCCATCCACGGAAACCGTATGTTCTTTAACCATTTGATGAAGTTGTGTGAGAGTGTAGCTCAAATAAATTTTATAACAACATCCTAGTATATTGAAGATACTGGTGTTGTTACAAAAGAAGTAAATAAAAAGAGTTTAGGGGGTTGGAGAAGCAAAATAAAACAAATGAACATGAGAGAATGAATTACCTTTAAAAGTGTAACTCCTTTTGATTTAAGCCTAAAGGATTCCTTTGAAAGGATTATGCCCAAAGGGAGCCCTCTAGGATGAGGAGAGGGATGTGGAGAGAGCAAATGGGCAGGGGTTGGCCGAGCCAAAGGCTTGAGAAGTGTATGGAATGAGGTAGAGGTGGGGGCCTTTTATAAGAGGAGAGGAGGGGCACTTTTGGAAAGTAAAGAAATATTACATTATTTGAAAATGTGTTTCGGTTTCAAAAGGTCCCACATTGATAGAATTCGTGGATAAGGTGATAAGGCTTCGAAATCCACTCATCCAATTGGTTTTGGACATGTGTAGGTTGTAGATTTTCCATTATCATTCCATTTTAATTAAATCGTCAAATAATGATGTCATCGCTGCATCATTATTATGTCATAAATAATTAAATTTCTTTAATGTCTAAAAATTATTAAAAAAATACTATGATATAGGAAATATTTTTATCTTTCCAATGACTATTTATAATCAAAATTTGGACTTGTATAACCCCACTTAAATTTTTTTTTCGTAAAACATATTAGGTTTGTGTCATTTTCACTTTAACATTAAATAAAAAGTAATTTATGTCATTTCCCAACAAAAGTGGATCCATGGGGTCCCCAAGTTGACCCATGGCTTTTCATGGTCGGCCATGACACAACCAATGAGGTTGGGACATGTGTCAAGTTCATTTCATTTTATTAAAGCATTATTTTTACCTTAAACTACACTAATTACCACTAATCGCGATTAAAAACTTAAGAAGTTACTATTCACCAAAAAATTATTTTTATCCCATTGAACCACATTTTACTTCTTAATGACAACCATGTATGTCGGATTTTTGAAATTCAAAACACATAAGTGGTAAAATTTCATTTAAACGAAAAATCAGCTTTTATAAGTGCCACTTAGTGGTTTCACTATTCATCAAAAATTGAAGTTTTTCAGAAATATCCCAAAAATTCACCCTAAGCTATATTTGATATTCCGAATTCAAAAATGAAGTCCGTTTTACAAAATTCAAAACATATTAGTCACATTAATTAATTTAATAATTAATTCCCGCTGTCAGCGCAAATAGCGTGTTTTTATAAAACAATAAGTATCAAAAGATTGATACTAGTTTAAGTCTGATTTCAAAGTGAAATTAATTCCAACGACCACTATTGGATTTAATGGTAAAAATATTTTCTAATTTCACTTTAAAACCAATTCAAAATATAATCTAATCATATAAATAAATTAGATAAAAAAGAGGTTTTGAATTAAAATACAACATTTTACACTATTCATTAAAAAAATGAACTTTATCGGAAAGATACCAAAAATTTACACAAAGTAAATTTTGATGTCCCGATTCTTAATAAGAGTTTTATTTGGTCCAAAAGAATGTATAAGAGTGATCAAAACTATATTTAATGACAGTTCTCCATCAAAAGGTGATAAGTGAACCTTTAGTGAAAATTAGGGTATAAAAGCCTAGAATTGATTTCTTTCCGTATTTTAAGCTTTTAGCTTTTATTGGATAAATGTAAAAACATTAAAAAACATCTATAATCATATTTTAGTTATTTATATCCATTCCCGCCATTATAACGTCTACATGTTAACTACCATTTAAAATAATATTATTTTATTATTAGAGTGCAACGTAAGATTCCCAAGAAACTCGTTGTTGCGTGTTGGGTACGCCATCGAGCATAGCGTCCCCTTTAAAGTCATTTAAATATTTTATTCACAAATATGGATAAATATGAAATGTCATATTCTTTATTTACCTGGGATGTTACATCCTTCCCCCCTTTTGGGAATTGCGTCCTCGCAATTTTAAAATTGCGCTTGGAAACATCCTTGAAAGTCCCACATCGGAACAAAAGTCGGTAAAACAAACACTTTAAAATAAAGAAAGATAAGTACAAAGGTCACCCGAGTTAACCCATACTAGGATTCCAAGTATGAAAATATGGACATGGAGGAGAAAACATAGGGTCACGTTCTTATGGAGAGTGATAGAAAACATGTTTAGGAGAAAGTTAACAATGAGAAAATCACAAACTTGTGATGGGTTAAACGGTATTCGATTCCCCAGTAGGAAAAGTTAATATACAACATTTTTGTTTTAAGTTACTTTTTATTGAGGAATTTATTCATAAGGAAACACAATCACTTATCATATTGACTTTCAACTTTTATTATATTCCTTACACAAACTCATATTTTCTCCAAAAGACGAGTATTTAGGAAGACTTGTTCACATTAAGAGTACTATAATCAACTTCTAGAGGATCACCTAATCCACAAAAGAGAACTATGTACATCCTATGTCTTTAGGCTTAAACCAGAACCAAAACCAAAAAGGTTAGTACAAGATCAGATAATCCAGAAAAGGATAACCCCTTATAAAAAGAAAATCTATTCTTAATCTCCAAAATTTGTCCAACAAAACCCAAAGTTCAACGAGGAGCATCCGATAAACAATTTGTCCATAAAATTCTTCAACGTAAACCAATATAAGATTGAAACCCAAATATTTGAAGGATTTAGTCACATAGTCTTCCAAGTTAAATCGTAACATTTATCTCCAAACAACATTAGTCGCTCTTAAAGTCTCGCATTGAAAAGTAATTATCCTAATCACATATCCTCCAAAATAAACTTACTCTTAATTCATAAAATCATATAACTAGAATGAATCAGTCAAACTAACCAGGGACTTCACGTAGTCCAGTGGTAGGCGATAAATACCAGTCGCACATTGGTTGTGGGTTCGATTCCCGCAGCTTTGTCCGACGCGATGGGATGTCACACGGTCTGCGTGTTGTCCTTTTTCCAAAACTATATAATTCTTAAAACATTCCCCAAAATGAGATAAAATCTTCAAGAATAATCATAACATATTTTAACCTCAATTTTATCTCATTCCTTTCATTTTCCATCATATCATAGAGTAACCCATAATTACCTAAAAAGTAAGGATCATATAAACCCTAATGGTTACCTTAATAATTATTACCTGAATTTCCACATCGAGTTGGCCATCTCGTACATGATGCATTAGAGAACTCACCAAGGTTCAAGTGGTTTATCATGACTCCTTGATAGTTGGTTTAGAACAACCATGTGTTTCCTCATTGAATCCCCCATTTTATCTAGTATCTTAATCATAGAACCACCATGGTTTCCTTCAAACCTGTTGTCTCTTTGGTGCCTGCTAGATCCATCCATTCACTAAAAACAGAAAGGTCAGTGTGAGTATATCAACATAACCATCATGTACTAAGATACACTTACTCATTCACTTTATCTAAAACTAGGACTCTTTCTGAAATCCTAACCATTATGGTAATGTCACTTATGCTTAAAGAGTACCCTAACCTCTAAAGTTATCTAAACCGACCTTTGATACCAACTATAAGGCCCCAGCCTTAAACCTTACTTAATCTTGAGTTATTACAAGATTACACATTGAGGATCTTTTCAGGTTTAGAGTTTTATAGAATTAGATCATGAAACTTGCGTTACATTCCACATTTAAACAAAGTGGTTACATAAAAGTCAGCATTCATTCTTCCCATCAACGGGAACATATTTAAAATATAACACGGATTCTTTCTTGACACATCCTTGACACTATCATCACATCATGTACCTTTCCCTTGACCTGTGAAAAACATTTCAAAAACTTGGGATGAGCACAAAAAGCTCAGTAAGGGATAGAAAAATATGGAAAGGAAACATGGGTACACATATACATAAGAATGAGTTCATACTTTACCCATAAAACACAGGCATATCAAATCATGAATAAATCATAGAAAACATAAGACATAAAGGTAACTTGAGGCATTCATAACATTCTTACGTAGGGAGTAACCCTCTTGGTTACGTTTGGAATACCCACCATAGTATATTCCCTAAATCTCTTCGGAGAAACCTTAATGTTTCACTCCTTCGCGTTACCCAATGCATTGGAGAGCTATATCGGGCTCACCCGCCCTTAGTTTATCACGGAACCACCCGTTCTTCATAACAATGCCCAAGAACCATAACATAATCGTATCACATAAAACATGAATAAAGGAAACATAACATTTCCACATTACAATCACAATATAACATTCTAGGATATTGAAATAACGAATCCATTAAAAACCATTTTCAAAACCATTTAAAACATTTAATAAAGAGATTTTTGAATCAAAGTGTCCCATACCACCTTGAAGCTTTTAACATTTTAAACCATTAATATCCATATAAATAAATCCTTAAAACCATTTTGAAAAACATGGATATTAATAAGAACAAATAATTAAAACATTTAAAACGATATTTTGGTTAAAGGGGTTTTACCAAAATTAGAGACACTTGAATACAATAATCGAGGAATAACATTTAGTCAAAACTTTGTAATATCATGGGAATAAAGGAATCCATGATATAATATTCCAAAGGACAGTATATACACCATATAAGAGTGAATTGGTGCATAACAACAATGAAGTCTCAATAGGGATGTAAAATGTGATGAAATCCCTTATAAAGAAGGTATCCTTAAATTAAGGACAAATCAATCTCAAAAATATGTGTGACAAATATAAATACACCCAATATGAGTAGATATTAAGTGTAAAACAATAAAAGGTCGTTCACACATATTCAATGGATGACATATTCAATGACTACATGTTCAACCCAAAGAAATCGAAATTGGGTTAAAAAGTTCCCTTGACAGCCTAACGGCATCACATCAAAATGAGTTGATGAGAGATAAAAAGTGTATCTCATCACTTGGACATAAAATTTACATCAATAAGGATATATGAGAACATATCCCAACATATCAATATGTAAATTAACAGACCCAACAAAGAAGTCTTTTAAAAAAGAGGAGGGTGAAAGGTTCCCTTACCGACTTGGGTATCTTTCAAAACATACACTCCATGAGAGAAGGACAATAGATCTTTGATGTAAATACTCATAAACGAAAGTATATTACACAAAGAGTAGAATAATGGGCAGTACTTACACCACTCAATGGAATTTGTGGCAAATGTAGCATAAATCTCACGAGAATAAAAGTGAGATGAAAAATCCCTTACGAAAATTCGGCAGCCTAACGGCGCCACTCAAACTTCCAAAATGGATTGATGAGAGAGAATAGGGTCTCTCATCACATGAACATAAAAATTACAGTAGGATTAATATAAAAGAACATCCCAATCATAAGAAAGATGAGCTTAAAAGAAATGACATAAAAGAGTGTACTTAAAGAAAAAGAGAGTTGCAGGATCCCTTACCTCAGGTCCGACTTGACTCGATCGTTCTTTAATCTCCTGAATAATAAACTTGAGTTAATTTCTAATTCCTTAAGAACCCTTTTTCAAGTTCATTATTACTTTTATACCACTTGTTACCATGTCACAAACATTATGTAATCATTTAAGTTAATAATATTTGTTTTGTCGATACTTGGTTCTTAAGTCGAAAGTGGTCTTCTTACAATTACATGTTGTTCGTGTGGCCAAATGTTTATTATATCCAGAATTGTATTCATTATGTAGATATCATATATTTCATATATATCCAGTACATGCATGCATTTATAACATTACATAATCATTTAGAGGTAAGAAATGAAATGCACCGTTCATGGAGACGGTAAGCCATACGTACGCATGAACGCTACTTTCATTTCTATTTCGTATTTTATAGAATGGAATAATAATGATATAAAGGTATATTATAATTCCAGTATAATATCATATATAATATCATATTTCCATCCTTTATACATCCCACATATGGTATTTAACGAATCAAATCACTTTGAGGGGGCGGTAGTCCGCACTTCCTTAAATGAAGATATCGCGTATACCCATAATGGAAGCCATAAAGGTAAGACAAAAATGAAAAATAAAGAAGCATAAATATAACATAAACATATTATATATCATATATAAAAATAGTGACATCATAATGGCCACCTTTGAAGGTGTTAAATGAGTATTGAACAATCATCGTTTCGGGAGGCAGAATTTCGCCATCCACGGAAACCGTATGTTCTTTAACCATTTGATGAAGTTGTGTGAGAGTGTAGCTCAAATAAATTTTATAACAACATCCTAGTATATTGAAGATACTGGTGTTGTTACAAAAGAAGTAAATAAAAAGAGTTTAGGGGGTTGGAGAAGCAAAATAAAACAAATGAACATGAGAGAATGAATTACCTTTAAAAGTGTAACTCCTTTTGATTTAAGCCTAAAGGATTCCTTTGAAAGGATTCTGCCCAAAGGGAGCCCTCTAGGATGAGGAGAGGGATGTGGAGAGAGCAAATGGGCAGGGGTTGGCCGAGCCAAAGGCTTGAGACGTGTATGGAATGAGGTAGAGGTGGGGGCCTTTTATAAGAGGAGAGGAGGGGCACTTTTGGAAAGTAAAGAAATATTACATTATTTGAAAATGTGTTTCGGTTTCAAAAGGTCCCACATTGATAGAATTCGTGGATAAGGTGATAAGGCTTCGAAATCCACTCATCCAATTGGTTTTGGACATGTGTAGGTTGTAGATTTTCCATTATCATTCCATTTTAATTAAATCGTCAAATAATGATGTCATCGCTGCATCATTATTATGTCATAAATAATTAAATTTCTTTAATGTCTAAAAATTATTAAAAAAATACTATGATATAGGAAATCTTTTTATCTTTCCAATGACTATTTATAATCAAAATTTGGACTTGTATAACCCCACTTAAAATTTTTTTTCGTAAAACATATTAGGTTTGTGTCATTTTCACTTTAACATTAAATAAAAAGTAATTTATGTCATTTCCCAACAAAAGTGGATCCATGGGGTCCCCAAGTTGACCCATGGCTTTTCATGGTCGGCCATGACACAACCAATGAGGTTGGGACATGTGTCAAGTTCATTTCATTTTATTAAAGCATTATTTTTACCTTAAACTACACTAATTACCACTAATCGCGATTAAAAACTTAAGAAGTTACTATTCACCAAAAAATTATTTTTATCCCATTGAACCACATTTTACTTCTTAATGACAACCATGTATGTCGGATTTTTGAAATTCAAAACACATAAGTGGTAAAATTTCATTTAAACGAAAAATCAGCTTTTATAAGTGCCACTTAGTGGTTTCACTATTCATCAAAAATTGAAGTTTTTCAGAAATATCCCAAAAATTCACCCTAAGCTATATTTGATATTCCGAATTCAAAAATGAAGTCCGTTTTACAAAATTCAAAACATATTAGTCACATTAATTAATTTAATAATTAATTCCCGCTGTCAGCGCAAATAGCGTGTTTTTATAAAACAATAAGTATCAAAAGATTGATACTAGTTTAAGTCTGATTTCAAAGTGAAATTAATTCCAACGACCACTATTGGATTTAATGGTAAAAATATTTTCTAATTTCACTTTAAAACCAATTCAAAATATAATCTAATCATATAAATAAATTAGATAAAAAAGAGGTTTTGAATTAAAATACAACATTTTACACTATTCATTAAAAAAATGAACTTTATCGGAAAGATACCAAAAATTTACACAAAGTAAATTTTGATGTCCCGATTCTTAATAAGAGTTTTATTTGGTCCAAAAGAATGTATAAGAGTGATCAAAACTATATTTAATGACAGTTCTCCATCAAAAGGTGATAAGTGAACCTTTAGTGAAAATTAGGGTATAAAAGCCTAGAATTGATTTCTTTCCGTATTTTAAGCTTTTAGCTTTTATTGGATAAATGTAAAAACATTAAAAAACATCTATAATCATATTTTAGTTATTTATATCCATTCCCGCCATTATAACGTCTACATGTTAACTACCATTTAAAATAATATTATTTTATTATTAGAGTGCAACGTAAGATTCCCAAGAAACTCGTTGTTGCGTGTTGGGTACGCCATCGAGCATAGCGTCCCCTTTAAAGTCATTTAAATATTTTATTCACAAATATGGATAAATATGAAATGTCATATTCTTTATTTACCTGGGATGTTACAGTAGGATCATGAAATAAATTTCAAATAAAAAATCAGTTTTGGGTTATTGATTATAGATTAACTAAATATGCATATTTCTCTTCGATTTTAGTTATTATGTCCTCAGATAAACTCTATATATTTTATCCAAAAAATATTGTTAGGATACGTGATGTTTCTCTCTCAATTGTCTCTAACTATGATGCTAGATTTAAATATAATTTGTAGACTATGTTATACATCCTTCTTTCTTGTTCAATGGATTTTTAGGGAAATTGGGATTGTCGTATTTCCTTCTATGAGTTTTTTATAACAATACTTTTCTTTCTAGTGTATAAGTGGCGCATTTTGAGGAATTATATAGAATATAGTGTTAGTAACTATATATTTAGGATGAATTCGAAGATAAAAAGTTAATGGGACCTCATTTGGGAGAGGAAATGGTAGAAAAGATGATGTTTATTCAGAAAAAAAGGACAGATCACAAATGATAAAAAATCTATGAGGATAACTAGAGGAATGATATTTACATTGAGATAGATGATCAAATTTTTTTAAAGTATCTCCCTGGAAAAGTGTTATTAATTTTGGTATGTAGGGGAATATAATTCCATGGTTCATTAGACCATATGAAATATTAGGGAAATTTGGACTAGTTTCTTATTGGGTGGCCTTTCCTGTGAGTTTATACCATGTACACTATATTTTTTATATTTCAATGGTAAGAAGGTATGTTCCAGATTATTCTCATGTTTTGATCTATAAATTAGCATAATTATAAGATACTATTTATTATTAGGAGATAATATTTTAGATTCTTAACCATAGAGATGAATTTTTTTTCATAATTAGTTGATTTATCATGTTAAGGGTTTATGGAAAAACTATATGGTTGTAGAAGAAACAAGGGAATATAATAGTTCAATGAATGAAATATATCCCCACATGTCTAATATGAGAATAAAATTGTGAGGAAATAATTTTATAAATGGGGGAAGAATGTAAAAACTATTCAATTAAATAATAAATCATTTCTATATTTATAAATATTAATTAAATAGTTATATTAATTATAAGATATTAAAATTTTTTGAAGAAAAATAGAAAATAGTTTTAACTAAAATATTTTAGTATAAGGTTTTTACTAAAAATGATGATTTAAAAATAATATAATTTTAAATTAATCAAATGAAATTAATTTCTTAAATTTTCTAATAAAAATTTACTAATTGTGAATTTTGGTATTTTTCTTAAAATGTTGATTTTTTTGTGGATAGTGAAAAATACCGATTTTTGTAAAAATGTAATTTCGTTGCAAAAAATTAATTAAAGTAAATGTACCATTATGTTATAAATATTATTTAATATAACATAATAATTATTTTTTTATATTGTATCCCCTAAATTAATTTTTAATTAACTTAATAATGTATTTCTATATTAACTAACTTTTATGTTTAAAAATGTGATGTTTCATAAATATTATTTAAAGTGCTTAATGTTTATCAATTTTAACTTATTAAAAACCCTAATAAATTATAATATTAATGAAATTTATTTATTATATAGAAAAAAAATATTAATTTAAATTCATATATTGATTATTACTAGTCATATAGTTAATATAAATTCATTATTTGATTAAAAAATACAATTCTTAAAACATTGATTTTATCACATTCGTTGTTTTAATTTTAAGTTGATTTTTACTGATTTGGTAAATTAGATTTAATAAATGGATTCAATATTTATAATTATAAGTATTTATAATATATAATATGTTCAAATTAATTTTTGAACATAATTAATAGTGAAAATAGTAAAAATTAATTATCATAGCTAAGGTAAAACTGATTTACAATGAGATTAATGAAAAATTATAAGTGGAAGAATGCGATATAAACGTTTCTAAAATATATTTTATGTCCATAATTGAACCATACCATGTCTAATTATAAAAAATGGTCCATTTTGGAGCCTTTTTTATGTTGTTAATGTGGGTATACCTTTTTCTATTCTATAATTACAGGTGTTCCACTCACATCACTTACAAAAGGATTGCCTTTATATTCTATTATTCACAGATTAATATCTATTTGTATATAACAATAACAACCCAAATATAATAATTAATTCCTACCTTTAACTATATCACTTATTTATATTTATAATCCATTCTATGAATCCTTTTGGATCTTACCTAAGGATGTTGGCTGAAGAAGAGGTATCATACATAACTGTGTCTTTATTTTATTTCTTCTTCCACCACTTTCAATTATAATTAAATTAGTATGATATAATAATAATATTATCTCCCATAAAATAATATGTTATTATATTAATTTAATAACATAAATCCATCTCCCCTTCTATCAAATGTGAAATTAAATCATCATTCATGAATGCAACGAACTACCATCTAATGAACTGATATGTTTCATTTTTCATCCTCACTAATCATTAATTTTTATAATTATTTATTTAAATTAAGTATATATATTATTATACTTATTAAATTATTATATAATATATAAATTCTTTCATTCCATTTCTCCAGAGATAAAATAATGTTTCTCGTTTGTACGGCAGACAACCGCCCCACGAAGTGATGCAATTTTTTTTCACTAACATTTCATATATAAGGTAGCAAGGATAAATTTGTAGAAAATAAGGAACATATATGACATAATTATGATATTACTAGAATATTTATCATTCTCAAAATATAAAATATAATTTTCTTTCTAACTATCCCACTTGCCAAAAAAACATTTAATTCATTCATGTGTACCTTCGAACTACCCATTCTAAAATGATAATACATAATTTCCCACTTAACCATTCTACTCTCTAAAAAAATGATAATTTCATTCTGGTGTATGTGTGGAATACTACTTCCTTGAAGTGATGCAATTATTTTTCACAACTACATATCATATATATATATATATATATTTATAATGAAATAAAAAGTAATTTATTATATTATTATAATTATTGAAATATAATATAATACATAAATTTTTTCCATAATGATTTATGAAAAATAGAAATGTTCCTCATGTGTATATACTACCTAGTGTCTCCACTATTGTAATGAAGTTCAATTTTTCATAACCATCATTAAATATTATTTTTAATTGTATAATTGATAGTTAAAAATAATAAATATTTTGTGATTATGTTTTTTAGATTTTTAATAAGTACCTATACGACCATAGTCAACCTATAAAAGTCATTTTTTATAAATATAATTAATATCATCAAAACATCTAATTAAAAAATAATTTATTAAGATAAAATATCTGAATTGGTAATTAGTTAAATAAAATTAATAAGAAACTTGAAAAAATATCATAACAATCATATAATTAACTTATGTTCATTATTTGGGAAGATAATGAATGCACATGATGATTTGGACTTCGGGTAAATTTTTTTCTTAATTCACTTTCATTACAGAATATTTTAATGTTATGAACCTTTATTATTTTTTGAGTTTTATAAGTATCCACTTTGAAATTTTAAATCATGATTTTAAGTACTGCTATAATATTAATTTTTTTGTTTTATGTTATTATTTCATAGGGATTATTATTGAAATGTTTCCAAAGTGTAATGGTACATTTGTTTTAAATATACCCACTTTTAATGGTCCCTTAAAACTCATTTTCCTCAATATCTATATTATTTTTAAAATGATTTAATAAATGTAATTATAGGTAAAATAATGTTGTGTGAATGAAATTTTTTTCTTTCCTCCAATGGTTTTCAAAAGGAATTTTTTTATTTGTTTTGTATTAATGATTTATTCAAAAATATAAAAGGAGGTTTTTTAATGTATATGATGAAAAATAATTCTTACGATGCCATAACCATTCCTTTATTTTTGAATTACTTTAAAATATTTCATGTTTCCTTTAGATAAAAAACATATATCCCTTTTTTGGGTATTTTAGTATTGAAAATGGATTTTTAAATGTAGTATATATTTAATTATCTGAATATTTTTTCATATGGGTAAAAAGAATATTTTATGAGTATAATGGTAATAATTTCATGGTGTTATGGGTTTGGATTATATTACGGTTATTGAAGTTATTTATGATGATGGGTGGTTTCTTTATAAACCAAGTATGAGTGGTTCCTTCAAAATAAATTATATATGGTTGTATTAAAAACAAAAGATAAGTGGTTGTTTCATAACCCAAGGATGGGTGTGTCTATGATATCTCTTCAATGTATTGGGTATTCAAGTCAACCGGATGGTAATTCCATTTATAAGAGTGATATGGAAAATGACGCCACACTATACTATTATGTTTTATCAATGATTTAAATGAGTTTTTTTAAATAATATTATTTCCACAAATTAAATCAGTGATATTTTGTTTTAATAGAATTTATTTTCTACTTTTTAAGGGTGAAAAATATAAATTTATGGAAACAATCATGAGTTTTCATGTTTTCAAAGAAATATTTATGATTTTTATTATTGTACTTTATGTTTTATATTGAAATGTTTCATAAACATATTTTAAAAAATAAGGAAATTTATTGAGTAATAAAATGTTTATTTTAATCCCAAAACTAACTTTGACTTTTTTTATAATTAATTATGGAGTAATGATATTTTTTTCTTTTCATTCATGTCTCTTACTAAGCCTGTTGGGGTTATCCCACATTTAAAAATATTTTTCTTACGGTTTAAGGATGGGTAAAACTAAATAATAAGTCATGTTTGAAGTGATAAATAATAATCATGAAAAGAAAACCTGTTTTGTTTTAAAAAATTTATATTGTGAGAAAAATGGAAACTTATTAAAAGTGTCTAGTTTGTATCTACATTATTTTGTTTTTTAAGATTTATTACTCATATATCTAAAAATATAAACCTAAAATATAATCTGGAATGTAGGAAATAAAATTATAGTATAAATTCACTATAATATGTAATATTTATGTTAGGGTCCTTATATGAACCATGATCTCTATATAAGTACTAAAACTAACCAACCAAAACATACATGAAAAACAAAGATATTATTATTCATAACAATGATTTAAACAAAAAATTATTCATAAATGTGTGATAGAATATAATTATTTAACTATATAAGGTATTATATATATTAATATTTTTCCGTAATATATGTATAATAAATCTATATTTATTATACAATAGGATTGGACGCATATGATGGATGTCATGCCTAAGGTAAAGGTTCTTCACCTCAAATTATCTTATTTGGGATATATGTTATGTTATAAAACAATCATATTTTTTAAGGTTTATCTAAAACCCCTTTAAAATATTATATCATTAATCTCCTAATATTCATGATATTTAATTTTTTATTTGAGGTTATTCTTTAATGGTAATTATGATTCAAAAATTACTATATTAGTAAGGGTTTATTTAACAATCTCATTATTATTCAGGATTGCTAATGTTTATGTATCCACTGGGGAAATTATTTTAGTTTTCTTTCATAAAAAATCTATTTTATTCTCAAATCATTATTTCTATAAATTAAATGTTTTTTATGTTTTTTTTATGTAATGAATATAAAAAAATAACAATTTTAAAGAAAATCGACTTCATTTATATATTCGATCAAAAATCATTTCTCAACAGTGTCCATTTTTTCTAAAAATATTCTCAATTTTTTTTAGTTTTGTACTGTTATTAAAAAAAATTACACATATATTGATTTTTAAAAAAATATATTAATGGAAATCTTATTCATATTATCCGAACATGTTTTTTTGAGCTTTTTAAAATAGTGTGAAAGGAATTTTTATTTTAACAACATGTATAGAATTATATATTGACATGAGAACTCACTTTTTGATGCTTTATTTACATGTTCAATAATATTATTTTTAAATAAAATGTTTTCCTTAATGTTTGGAAATTATATTAGAACGTAAATAAATTATTTCAAAGTGAAAAAATATATTTTCATCAATAAATTCTCATGTGATCTATTTATACTATATCTGTCTATTTCAAAATTATTTGGTGAATATTATGAGTTATTTTGGATGTACTATATGATACCATTCTCCATATTATTCTTTATATTTTATGATTATATAAATTGATTAGGAAAATATTAACATTTTATATGATAGTTTTTCCATTTTGAATGTTTATGTTGATTATATTTTACCCCTATCATATAAATAATTAATTTGGCTTATAAAGTTACAAGTAGTTCTTACTATAGCCCCTTAATGCACTGGTTGGTCCCCTGAGACAAAGTAGATTAAGTATTTGGTCGAACCCTTACCCATATACATAGTTTTTATTTGAATGATACATTGATAGTATGTTTACGATTCCGAAAATTATGCATTCTATCATTATGAGATTATTTATTGATGTCGACATGATTATTTGTTTACATATATTATCCATGGATAAGTCTCATGGTCATGTTATTATTTATATGGATTATTTTGATAATAATTTATCCCATCTGTATTATTCTTCATGATTAAGTTATTAATTAAAGGGAATTCATTTTCATATATTTCGCATGAGATATTTATTGTGAAATATTTATTCTTGATAGATTCCATTAAACTTATACTCATTTTTGAACATATTTGGTTAACCCTCTATTATGCATCATTTAAATAAGTTTCAAGGAAGTGTTTTAGGAATGATATGTAAGGATATACTAAAAGGAATTATGGTATTCCCAAATAAAATAAAATATTTTATTTTATGATTTCATTAGAAATATAGGATTCAAATATTTATCATGTTTTCTAGGACTACTATACTATTTGGTCCTCTAGTATGTGATTACATTAAATTATGATAATGTAACTGAGTAACCACTAAATTTGGGCTACTATGGTTTGGGTCATTATAGTTGGTATCACTGCAAACTTAGTAAAAACATTGGAAACTAGATTTAAGAAAACATAGATTAGAGAATACTACCCTATGAATAAATTTGAGGAAAAGTTTATATATAAGATAACATCCTAATGTTTTTTTAATGTAGATATTAAATAGATTTAAAAGAAATAAATCATTGTCTGGATACTTTACGTGGATGTGGATCTGGCATTGTTGTTATTATGGGTAATAATACTAAAAAGGGGGCATTAGGATTTTAATCTATTATCACAAGGTGCACGACAGTAGACATTATTTCAGACATGGTTTTACACTCTTGAAGAATATGAATGGGAAAATTCTCATTTTTTTATAAACCATATTGAAATATTTGAAAAATAATTTTATGATATAAATTTTTTTCGAAAGAAACATTGTTTACCATTTTAAGATTAGATATGATTAAAATTTTCAATTTATGAAATGTGTCTCACTAGTTTTGGAATTATTCATTTATTTAATAATTTTATGATCCAATCTAGTGCATTAAATTTTGTAGTGATGGAATAATGTAGAAGGATTTTTAACAGTATTAATGAAAGTAATCCATATAGGTATTACCATCCTAGTAAAGATATTGAAGCTGGAGCTCGAGCTGTACAAATTATTACTATATTAGAGAAAATTACATATGTTGTGACCAATAACCTAACCTATATGGATCAGCCCAATGATCCCAAATGTGGTGTAACAATGATAGACCACTTTATAATTTAGACACCTCCATCATTTTGTGGGACTTAAAATCTATTTATTATTGAGAAATGTACAAGTTCTTTAGAGAATATATTTGTCTCTCAGGGATGTAATGATAGGGAGAAGGTTTACATGAAAATTTATCATCATTTGAGGGATTCATATCAATGTTTGAAATTTATTCAAAACACTAAGTATTAAGGGAAAATTTTTATCCGAAAATCAAATTATTTTAAGGGCCTTTTCTTAGAAACATATTTTCCTCACAAGAAATGAGAGAATATACAGAAGATAATTATTGAGTATGAGACAATTGGAATTGGAAAATGATACTAATTATAAAGACAATTTCATGATTTTTTTGAACTATATATATAACACCACAAGATTTTGTGAAATATATTTTTTGAATTAATATAATCTTTTTTATATCTTACATTTCAAAAAATACATAATATAGTTTTTATATGAAAAAAATGTTTGGATTGCATTATATGGGACACCAAGTCAAGATTATGCTATACTATACACTTATATTAGCTTGAAGTATACAACAAAATATACATGGAATGTGTTACACATAACATAGAGTTCTTCTAATAGCTTGCACTACGTGCAAGACTGAGTTTTACAGAACAATAATATATTATTAGAATATTATTATTTAAAATAATAAGATATAAATTGCATTTTAAATTAGAATATATGAAAATTACTGTCTAACTTATGAAAATATAAGGTTTATGATATGAATTCATTGGTTACTAATTAATTAGAAATGAAAATATACTCCAATTGATTATATTGGAAATAACTTTATTTTTAGTCATTTTATCTTAATAAATTAAATTAGTTTCAATTAGTGAAAGATATTAATGAAATATATATGTTCTATATTCAATAAAATATTTTTTATACTATACTAATATATTTTATGGGCATAAGATATTAACAAACCCATTTTTATAAATAAAAAACTATATTTTTCGAATTGTTAAGTTCACCTCCTTTTAATGGGGTACTAATTATAAATATATTTTCTGACACATTTTGAATTTTTATATGAAAAAATAGACTTATTAATTGAAATTGAGATATCAAAATTTATATTGGATGATTTTTTGGTTTCTTTTTTATAAGAATCATTTTTTGTGGTATAGTAAAAAATGTAATTTTTAATAATAAACATCTTTTTCATCGAAATAATTTATATTGTTAAATTATATATTTTATTGGATTTAAAATTTCAGTAGATTAATTTTCTGTCATTTAATACAATTTATCACCTTATTATCTATATGAAATTAAAATTATATATAAAAACTTTGTGAACTTTTGAATATTTTTTCATTAAATGCACACTTCCCTGCCACATATGTAGGATTGGTATTAAAATTAATTTTTCTTCATATGTGATTTTAATTTTGAAAAATGAAAATAAAAAGTTTTAAACAGTATTACATTTATATTCTATTATGATCAAAATAAGTTTTTGAAATTATTTATAATTACTTTATTGATTTTTTATTTACCACTATTAATGGTAAATCAGGTAATTAAAGGTAAAAATCATGTTGTAAATATTATAAAATACCCCTAACACTTGTAATAATTTAATTAAATGACTAGGTTTTGAAAAAAATAATCCTTGGGTCAAAATTGTAAACTATTTAGGTCACTTTGTTGAGAGTAATTCAATTAATATATTTTATTTAAAGAAAAGTAATATATGTCATACTCACATTTTCATTAAATATATCATTTTTAAAATATGGATATACATTAGATTATTTATAATATAAATACTAACATTAAATAAAATATTATTTTCTATATAATGGTATTTTATTTATAATTTTTAGTGATAATATAATTACCTTAAAAGGTGACATAATGATGATGTAGGAATTGTTTAATTAATGGAAGAATCAAATAGATGATATTAAAAGATTTAAATAAATATAATTAAATGTAATTAACGTGATCCAAAAATTTTATGGGATAATTTTTCATGGTAGGGATATTTAAAGAGAGTTTTTATGAATATATCATGTTGTTATGGTATTTTTGAAAAATGAAGTAATTATTATTGTAAAAAATGACACTATTAACTTTTTGAAACAAATAGTATTTAATTAAATGATATAAACATTATAAAAAAATATTCATTCCATTAACTGGGATAATTCTTATGTATTCTTAAATGACTCATTTATGGTTTTTTGTAAATTCTATAGTAACTATATTAACCAATAATTAGGTAAAAAATCTTGTTTCGGTAAGAGATAAAGGGATTAAATAAGGGTTAATACTAAAGGATAAGTGTAATAATATTACCTAAACATGTCTAAAAATTATCATTTTTTACGATTTTGATCTATCATCATCATATCTTATACTTAAATTGCTTTCAAAACATTTTATATTAAAAAATATTTTATATTAATTTAATATTTTAAAAGATTCCAAGTGTTCCCTCCACACTCTTATTAAATGAAACCTCTCCGTCCCTTTTATTCACACCTCTAAAGCACATTTTCATGGAAAATATAACTATGTATCATATACTTTTTTTCCAATTAATCCTAGAAGCCTTAATTTGGGCGTAAATCCAACCAAAGGATTCATTTTGTTCAAATAAAATAAAGATACTCAAAGATAAGGTGACGTTCAACAAAAAATATTTTTATTTTAATTATTCATAGAAATACTTCAATTATTTTAATTTGATATTTATATAATAACATCAATATCCAAAATTTACTAATATGTTTTTATATTAATGGTTATACCTACAATCTCACACACATCCATCTAATGGGTAACAAAATTACCATTCTTTTCAACCATTTTACCATGGTATATTTCTGGAAAATTATAACATCACTCGTTTTTACAAATAGACTACAACATCCATGGTGCGATGTGATTCATTATTCACCTATATTTCCTGGATGGTAATAATGTCAAATTTTTGTTAATATATATATCGTATATGAAAAAAAAATGAATTTGGTATGAAAATATATTAGATAAGTTTAAATATTTTAACCAGACAAGAGAATTGTAACAATATCTATGCGTAAATATGACCTACCATCTCTATGAATGGTTTATTCCATTTCACATATCTATATTTTATAGATTATTGTAAATATTTATACAATGAAAATATAAGATATACATGTAATTGTTTACATTATATAAATAATTAAATAATGATTTAATTAAGATCATTATGAATGATAAGTCAAAACATGTACGATAAATAATGTGGTTGTTACCCAAAACATTTCATTTACAAAGGAATTGTTAATAAATGGGTAATATAAAGTCATAAGTAAATAATATAAGGTTTTAAATATATTTTATGGTCAATTTTAATATTTATAACAAAATTATATTTATTATATATTATGTTTAATGTTGGTGAAGGAAATCAAGACTTTATGTAATAGAATTTCATCTCACATTTTATTTTCATGAGATACATGCCATATTTACCACTCACTTATTTTTTGTGGTGTATATAATAACCTAGGGAATCTTATATAAATAATTTTATTTAATTAAATATAATAAACTATTTAATTTATGTTATTTTTTCATGGGGGTTATTATTCAAAATTTACTCTAGTAGTAAGGGATTTATATCCCCGTTTTAATTCTGTGGGACACATGCCTTAAATGTTACATATTTATTTTACATGGTCTATATTCCACACAAGAATTATTTTTATGTGTATTATCCAAATTATTAAGTCATTTTAATATCCATATAAATTTATTTCATTAATGGGTGTTAAGATTATACTGATTATAAAGTTATCAGAATTTATTTGATGATATCATCAATATTTGGGATTGTTTAATTTTAAGTCTCTTTTAGAAAATATATCTCTTCCATGTCCTTGATTTATAAAAACATTTTCAAAAACATTTTTAATATTATCTTATGTGTGTTTAAAGTCATTTTGAACCATTTTATCTTATGTGTGGATTTAATTATGTGATTGGTGGGACTTATATATCTTACTAATGAATTATGAAATGATTTGTGTTTTGTTATCTCAAAGGGTAAATGGGGGAGAATCACGAGAATTAAACATGATGTGACACTAGAGGGCATCCCATGCCCGAAGTAGTTACACTAGTGGTTAGCCTAATCCTAACATGTTATAGTGGTCTTATAAGGTAACCTTAACATAAGAGTTTTATATGATTACGTGTATTCTAAAAATCTATGTCTTATTCCTATTTTATGATTTCATGGATTATTATCTGGATTCCTTTATGATTTATTTCTTATGAACATTAAATCATTATTCCACTATTTTTATTTATGATCATTGATATGTAGGGTATGATATTATAATGATCATGATCACATTCTCATACCCTTATGTTAATGATATGATTTCACACTACCATTATTTACCCTAACATAGCATTTGATCTCACACCATTCTTATGTTTTCCTTTCAATGGTTATGGAGAATGGGTTTTAAGTAGAATTACTAAGGGGGAATATTTTTGTGGGAAAAATTGAAGATATTTAATGGAGTTATAATATTTCTATTCCACGTTTCTAAAGGAACTAAACTATTATGGTCTTTGGAAATAATTTTTTGTAATTTTTTATGTATTCCACATAAATTATGTAATTTATATGTACTTTAAGCATGGGTTTTTATAATTTATATCAAAGAAAATCATTAGTCTGCTAATATAAAATGGTATGATAAAACATTAGTGAGATCCCTAGAAATATTTATAAGGATATGTGTAGGAATATCAATTAGGATATGTCTTATTATAGGTTACAATATTAATTTTTTCATAATGGTCATGAATAACATTGGAATAAAACTATGGTGCTATATATTTAAATTTTCTAGGTAATTTCCAAATCATATGTGGTTTTAAAACCATGATTATTTTTTATCATATTATTATTTTTTTAGTCAATGGATGAATCCCAAAGGAACGATGTTAATAAGGAATGAAATGAACAATTCAATGACAGACCTTAGGAGAAAAATAATGTCGTAAAAAATGGAATGAAAACCCACATTGATATGATCACACAACCTTATCAATATATGAATCATGATGATCATGGTAATTATAAAAGGAGGTTATAACATTCTCTAGAATCCTTATTAATGAAACATCCAACTTTTTTTAGTGGAAAAACTGATTTGGTAGTTTCTAATAAATGGATCTAAAAAATTGAAAATCTCTTTTTCATTGTTCAATGTTTAGAAGACGAAAAAGTTTTATTGTGCACTTATCACATGAAAGTATAAGATAATTAGTGGTGTATCTTTATCAATAATACGAGGAAAATATATAATGTCTACTATATATATTAGGATGAGTAAAATAAATTATTTTTTAGTAAGAACCTTCCATGTATTATTCATACAAAAATGTTGATTGAAGATTCCCATATATCTCATAGTTATGTTAAAAAAATAATTAAATAATATTAAGTAAATTCAAAATACTATAGAGAGAAGATGAATAGTTTTACATTATGTTCAAATTATGGAAGGGAAAATAGACAAAATATTCATAAAGGGACAGCTAAATGTTTTATGTGTGGGAGAGAAGGTCATCGAGCATTCAAATATCAATGAAATGGGATAAAAAGAATGATTCAAAGAGTTTACCTCCTATAATTCAGCGTATCAATTCTAATGAGTTTGGATATTATATTATCAAGTTCCCTAATCTGAGGAATAATGTGGTTGTTAAGCCACAAAAACAACCAAGGATAAATAATAAATTAAAATATTATGAATTAATGATGAATGATGTGAAATATGATAATTAGGGAATACTTATCCAACTCTCCTTTGTTGGAACTTTCATTTCTGATTTTTAATGAATAAGACCTATTAAAACCTTATTATTATTCAATTAGTGAAATTTAACATGATTATCTACTTTGATTATAAAATTATGAAATGAAATATTATATGGGTACAAGTATGAGCCTATTCATCCAGGAAAATAGATTTTTATAATAAAATAAATTATATAAGTAATTAAGAACTATGTGTTTATTGAATATGGTTTTATGGTAATCTGGGTTATATACATGTTTCAAGAGAATACATGATAATAGTTTTCACATGTTTTGTTTGTAATAATTAAGAGCTATATAATGTTTTATGTGCCTAATGTTATGTTAATTGTTTGAAATTTAGGAACCTTACATGGAATGTTTTTGATTTTAATATTTTTGAAGGTTCATAAGGGTAACCATTTATGAAATTGTTTAAGTATAAATTTGGATGTGGTTTTAGAGATTAATTTTTAAACTTATTCATATTGTATAACATGTGATAACCATTATGTTGTGATGATACGTAGATATAGGAGGAATGAATTAAAATATCATTATGGGTCTTATAATCTATTAGTTCCGTAGGTATTAAAATTTAAAATTTATTTCATGGAATAATTGATAAAGTGTAAATTAATCATGGAATAAAAAACGGTGGGATTACACTATAATAAAGTAACAATATATTCAATTGAAAATAATTCATCATTATTAAATGAATTGCGAGGTAAAATTATTCCCTGTTATCATCATTTTTATGATATAAATTACTATTTTTATGCTCTTATAGGTTATAGATTTGTGATTGTAAACCTTCTTCTGAACTTGTTCTCTATCACTCTCCATCAGAACTTGTTGGTTATATTTTTATTCCATTTCCATATTTTAAATTCCCACCCATTTTCTACTACGTCAAAATGTTGTTATGAGTTACATTGGAGAAACACGATGTTTTTAACTTCCCATTAAAAAAGGGAGTTTGAGTATTCATTTTTATAATGTGGGTTTCTATGTATGGAAATTTTATGTATTAATCCTTTGATAAACTAGATTAATTTCATGTTTGAAATTATTTTTAAGGGGTGTAGAATGTAAGACCACATGATTTTTTGAAATATATTTTTTGAATTAATTTAATCATTTTCATATTCTCATATCACAAAATACTAAATATAGATTTTGTTATATGAAAAACACTTTATTTAGCATGAGTTATACAAAACACCGAGTAATTATTTTTTATACATGCCACACTTATATTATCTTTAAGTATAAACAATACTATTCATGGATTGTGTTAGACATAGTACTAAGTTCATTTGATAGCTTGCATTACACGCAATACCGAGTTTTATTGAACAACAATATATTATTAGAATATTATTATTTAATATAATAAGATAAACAGTAGGTGTTAAATTTTCAATTATGAATATTATTAACTAACATATTAGAATACATGGTTAATAATATGAATTCATTTGTTACTAATTAAATAAAAATTATAATATATATCGATTGATTATAAATAAAATAGATTTATTTTTAATACCTTTTCCTTAATATATTATATTAATTATATTAAGTGAATTATAATAATGAAATATATATGTTATATATTAAATGAAATATTTTTATATTCATCTAATCGATTATATATGAAATATATAATAACAAACCCAATTTTATAAATAAAACCCTCTATGATTCAAAATGATAGTTTTACAAACTTTTAATGTGGAAACCCTTTTAAATATAAATTTTTTTGGTTTTATAATTTTTATATTTGAATATAAACTCTTTATTTTAAATCAGGATAGAATAATTTACTTAGTTTAAGTTTTATGTATTTTTTATAATATTATTTTTTTAATGAGCAGTAAAAAATTTAGTTTTTAATTGAAAGAAACTTTTTCATTTAAATACTTCATAGAGTTAAATTATATATTTGATTGGATTAAAATTATAATTATACTATATCATTATAAATTAATCTAGATTATTTAATTAGAATCAATTTTACATTGAAGTTGGATATAAAAACTTTGTGAACTTTTGAACATTTTTTACTTTAAAAGTCTGTTTCTTCAACACATATGTGGTATTAACAACAAACATAATATTTCCACTTTTATTAATTGAATTCTAAAAAAAGTACATAATCGGTTTTCATTAGTAAGATATACATATATATGCATACTCTATTAAGATCAAATTAATGTTTTGATATTAGGAATTTTAACATCATTATTTTTCTATTTTCCACTATTAAGGAAAGATTATGTAATTAATGTTAAAAATAATATTTTAAATATTATAAAATTACCCTAAAACATGTCATAATTTTATTTCATGAGTGTTTTTATAGAAAACCCATCATTTTTATTAAATTAAAAAAAATTAGTCCACTTGTATTTGGGTAATACAATTATTATATTTTATTTAAAGAATTGTAAAATATGCCACGCTCATATTTTCTATAAATATTTAATTTTTAATATAAGGTTATAGATAAGATAAATTCAACTATAAATATTAATTTGAAGTATATAATTATATTATAAATTATGGTAATTTTTTTATAATCTTTATTGATAATATAATTACCATAAACTACGAAACAAGGATGGTTCATGAATTATTTAATTATTTGAGGAATCAACAAAATGATATTAAAAAAATTAAAATATATATTATATGATATAATTAATTTCAAAAACAAAATTTATTTATTAATTTTACATTTATTTTATATTCTAAATGGGTTTTTTCAAAGATATAATGTTTTTGGGATATTTTAAAAAACTATGTAATGAATAGATTTAAAATTGACATTATTGATATTTTAAAGTAAATAATATTTTAGTAAATGATATAAAATATTTAATAATATAATACTCTTCCAAATAATTTTAATAAGCCCTAAAATTTAATAAATGACCCATTTATTTTTTTTGTCATTTTATAGTAACTATATTAACAAATAAGTAGTTAAAACACATGTTGTCACAATAAGAGTTAAAATGATTAATTTAGGGTTAAGGCCAAAGGATAAGTGAAATAATATGACTTAACATGTATAGAAATTATTGTTTCATAAAATATAGATATATAATCATATTATATTCTAAATAACTCACTTTGGGGCTATTTTCATTTAATAATTAATTTATATTAATTTATTTTTTTTGTAGATTCCAAGAGTTACCCCTCCTCTCTTATAAAAGGGCCCATATCCTTTTATATTTTTCACATATATAAATCCATTTTCCTCAACAAAACTCTACCAAGACTCCTTTTAAAATTCTTCCCTTTACACTATAAGACTTTATTTGGTCATAATGACAACAAAAAAAGTCCCATTGTGAAAATAAAATGAGATAACCAAAGAGGAGGTAACATTCATCAATGAATGTTTTTATTTTAATTCTTCCTTAATGTCCTTAAATTATTTTTATTTCTGGTTTATATGATAAATTTGTACCCTAAATATACTAGGATATTTTATATTTTTGTTACCTACACTCACACATGCTCTCATCTAATTGGTAACGTACTTATCATTCCTGTGTGCGCCGAACTACTACATCATTAAATGATGTTATTCATTTTTTTCTTTACAACCTCTTATGGTTGGTAATTATGATGGAAAATATATTTTTATATGATATATATGATATTTAAAATATTATTATAATTTGGTAATGATAGTATCATGTCTTCATTTTTTACATTTACTATTTTTGGAAAATGACAACGTCGCTCGTGCGTACGTATGTATTAGCATCTGCATGACACGATGTTATTCGTTATTCAACTATCTCTCATAGATGGTAATAAAAATGAATTTTTATGAATTTTTATATTATATATGAAAAATATGATTATTTAATGGTAATATATCATATATTTTTATTTCTTTTAACCCAATAAGAAAATGGATACAATGTTTATGCGTACGTATGACCTACCGTCTCCAGGAACAGTGTATTCCATTTCTTATATATATATTTTATATATTACTATAAATGTCTATATAATGAATATATATGATATATAATACATTATATAAATTATATAAACAATTAAATATTGATTTACGTATGAGGATCAATAATGAAAAGTCAAAACAAGTACACTAAAGAAAGTGGTTATTACCCAAAACATTAAGTTAACATGGGAATTGTTAAAAATTGGTAATAAAAAGACATAGGTAAATCATATAATGTATTAATTATATCAATATGTTTATTTATTTGATTTATAATAAAATTATATTTATTAGATATTAGTTTTTAATGTGTCAGAAGGAAATTAAGACTAAAGGTAAGAGAATTTCATCTCAGTTTTTAAGTTAGTGAAATACATGCCATATTCAACACTCAATTGTTTTTGTGTGTGTATACACTAACCAATGGCATGTTATATCACTAATTTAATTTATATAATATTATTAAAAACTTTAATTTATGATATTATTTCTTGGGGATCATGATTCAAAGGTTACTCTAGTATTAAGGGATTCACATCTCACTTTTATTTCTATGGGACATATACCTTATACACTACTTGTTTATTCTACATGGTGTATATACTTCCCATGAATATATTTTTTAGTATTATCAAGAATATGTTGTCATTTTAATATCAATATAACATTATTTATTTTATGAGGTATATTATTCTACGAACTTTAAACTAATGAGTATTTATTTCACGATCTCATCAATATTTGGGATTGCTTAATATTAAGTCCCTATTGAGGAATATTTATCTTCCATGTCCATGTTTTATAAAAATGTTTTCAAATTTTATTATATTATAATATATATGTTTAAATTCATTTTTAACCTTTTTTTGAATTTTAATACATGGTTTGAAAGGAATGTTTTTGTCATTTTCACAATGAGGTACTCTGTGAGTTCTCAGGAAAATATACAAAAGAAATGGTTCTTTTTAACTTATAAAGAATGAATAGAATTATCCACTACCATGAAACCTTAATTAAATGAAGATTACAAAAAAAATTACACTTTTATTTTCAAATAGAATGTTTTATTTTGTAATTGTGATCTATTTTAAGAAAATAAATCATTTTTAAATGAAGGATATTTTCTTAAATAATTATTCAAAAGTAATATCTCAAATGTTACTTATGTTTTAATGGGGAAATTTTTCAAAGATATTATATCTATTATTTTTAAGGATATTTAATATTTATTATGTAATTATATTTATGAATCCCATTTCATTCCCTAGGATATGTTATGATTGAATAATTTCTATGAAACTCATTTATTTTCAGGGGTTTTGATATGGTGAATAATTTATATTCATGTGTTACAGAACTGTGTATTTTTCTTTCTGTGATGGTTGGGAATAATATATCACTCAAATTTATTAGGTAATGATAAACTTTTTATGAACTAAAAGGGCACATGATAGGGCATCTCAAGCCCAAAACAAGAGGGTGCATGGGAGGACATCCCAATCCCAAAGCAGGTACATGTGTGGTTAGAAAAAGTATACCATGTTACGAAGGACTTAGATGGAAACACTGACTTAGAGTTTTTTTATCCTTATGTGCATTCTAAAATTCAATTATTATTCCTATGTTATGATTTCATGGATTATACTCTTGATTTCATCGTGATTCATGTACTATGAACATCAAATAATTATGACAGAATTCATGTTTCTGATAATTGATATGTTTGGTATGGTATTTTAATGATCACTATCACATTTACATACGGTTACGTTCAAGATATGCTTAATAATTCCCATTATTTTCCATTACAATGCTTTATATACAACATATTTGATATTTTTTACTTCTCCATGTTATTTAGGTATGTTTTTTTGTATAATTACTATGAGGGAATATCATTGTAAGAAAAATTGAAGATATTTATTTAAGTTAAAAGATTTTTCGTCCATGTTTCAAAAGGCTATAAAATAATACTGTCTTGGGGTATCTATTTTTTAATGTTTTAAGTGTTCCACAAGTGGGATGTAATTCAATATATAAATCATCATTTTTATAATATACATAATCCATTGAACAATATTCTCCCTTTTTATGGGATTAATCCCATTCGTTGAAGGGGACTAGTTTCAAAAGCATTCTAATCATATGAGGCCATAATATCATGTACTATTAAGATAGAGAGATAATTATCCAAGTATTAAGAAATTGATGTAAATAAAGATATAAAAATTTATTCTATATAACCTAGAAAAGGAAATACAGTTAACAATAAAGAGGGGTGAGTATAATTTACAGATTTTAATAAATTTGGAAAGAAGCACAGAGAAACAAACCTGGTGGGAATGAGAGTTTTCTACTTGGTTTGGGAGAAATGAAACCATGATCAATATTTTTAGGGAAAAAAAGAAACTACAATGTGTAATACATCAACTATAAGGATATGGGGAACTATTTAAATTATTATCCATGGAATCCAAGGAATTTTCCCTAAACAATTGCAAGAGAGAAAGGCTAAGCTTATGTGATCACAACAACTAAGTATGAATTTACCAAAGATGTGGTTCTATATACTTTGATCATACCTCAAATTTTATTAATGATTTACTTGACTATGTATTATCACACTCTTTTATATAATTTAGGTTTTCCATAAAAATTATATATTTCCCTAGAATATTAAGAAGAGATTTATTAGTTAAGACTCAAAGTAGAAGTATCACTACAATAAGGGTATATCTGTCAGTTCCCATTATGACATTTAAATGTGACTTATTCTCTAAAGCATATTATTATACGTATGGTTAATTTTTATATTATCCTTGTTATGGACTATCTTTCCAAATATGGTGAAAAATTTATTACAAATATAGGGAAATTATGATTCATGATGATGATTTTGAATTCTTTATATTGAGTGGGGATACTTTATCATTAATTTCATGTATAAATCCACCACTAATAGATCTAATGAATGAGATCATTGGGGAAAATGAGTAGGCATAATCTGCAGATGGAAAAAATAATCCTCAAATTGAGGTTTTCCTATTATAAATTAATGTATTGATATATTCCATGGAATTACCTTTACAAACACAAGAGCATGAGGTTGATATTTCCATCTAACTAATCCTTTATGAATGACCAATATAAACTACTCCCTATAAAATTTCCACCGATTATTTAGTGTTTTTGAAGAAACAACTTTAGTTGTTATGTAATAATAGATTTATACACTCTATTGTTTCACCCTGGAGAGCCCATATTGATTTTTTATGAAGAAATATGGGTCAATGGGGTTGTACAACGATTATAGGGAAATAAATTCTATTATGATAATGAAAAAGTATATTATACCTCTTATTGATTAATTATTTTAGTGCAATCATAGAGAAAAATATTTTTAAAATAATGACTTTTTTGGGGTATCATCAATTATGAGTAAATAAAGAAGATATTATAAAGAAAATATATCAAGTTAGGTATGGATAATATGAGTTTTAGTTATTTCATTTAGATTTGAAAATAGACTATATTTTTTATGGATCAAATGAAAAAATTATTCAATGATTTATTTAATAATTTTTCATTGTATTAATTAATAATATTTTAGTGAATTCTAAAAGTAATGTGGATTATGGGAATGACAAGAAGATTATTATTATGATTATTATGAGAAAAAATATAAATTCTAAATTTATAATGTTCTAATTTTGGTTTGAAAAAGTGTCTTTTCATTGTCATATTATCTCCATAGAAAAAATATATGTTCATATTATAATGGAAATGGTAGAAAATTAATAGAATACACTCATGAGAATAACCATTGTATATATATTTATTGGTTTAGCAGGTTGATATCAGAAATTTCTTTTAAAAAATTCATGATTGGAGGACTTGATAATAAATATTACTCGTAAAGGGGTTATGTTTATATAGATAATGGAAAGTGAAGAATGTTTTTTAGAATTAAATGGGTTGTTTGTGAATGGTTCAATTTTATCTCTACCACTAGGAAATGATGGATTGGTGATATATAGTGATTCATGGATGAAGTTACTTGGTTTTATCCTTATACATATTGATGAGTTATTACCTATACATCTAGGAAGTTAATGTTTAAACAAAAACACTATCCAATCAATGATCTTGATATGGAATCCATAATAAATTCTTTAACTATATGGGGGAATTATCTCTATTAAAAAATATGTTATATATACATGGAATAGAGGATTTTTAAATACATATTTTCTTATAAGGTGATCAACATGAGGAATCATTATGGTCCTAGATACTCAAATATTATTATTGATCAATACACTACCACCCAGAGAAAGAAAAAAAAGGTATCATATGAAAATAGATATAAGGATAATTGATTTTTTAACAAAATGAGGAATTATAGTGATCATATGTTCATATATATAGTAAAGATGGATATGGGAATTATAAAATAAGGGGATACAAACCTCCTTTTTCAAATTATTTCTAAAAAATACTATTTTGAAAGGTAAAATTTTCTCTTCGTAATGATTGTAATTTTTAAAATAAAATGAAAACCATGAATGATGAAAAATTTGAAGACTTTATTTGTTTATATGATGTTATGATTTTTTGGAAGGTACTATATGTTTTCTATATAACTAATTTAAAGAGGGAATTGATACACAATGCCCATAGATCAAATTTCTCTATAAATCATGACATCACAATGATGTATTGATATCCAAAAGATTTTTTTGGGAAACTATGATGTGATAAATTAATAATTATGTGTTGAAATGTTTTTTTCCATGAAGTGAGGGATAAGAGAAAACATCCCAGAGGGTTAATAATACCACACCATATTCTTATGTAGAAACAAGATGATTTTACTACATAATTTTTCATTAGAATACTAAAGACTCACATATGATGAAATATAGGTTACTCATCACTAATTATATATAATTATTCACTATAAGAGATTATTTAACTCTGGATTTCCTTGAAAGAATCTATATGAATGATATTTTAATACTTAATGACACACCTATTTCAATTGTGTATGATAATAATCCAAAATTTATAGAAAAATTATAGTAAAGTCCTCAATATTATATTTATACTGAGATTCCTTTTAGCACCGCTTATCTCCCTCAATTTGATGGAAAATACCAAAGGACTATTCAAATAGTATAAGCCCTATTATGGAATTTCTCACATGACTTAAAAGGTATGTAGGATCATGATTTACCTTTGGTTGTGTTCACCTATGTCAATACCTTCCATTCTAGTATTCAAATGGAATGATAAGAAGAATTATATGGAAATTGGTTCCATTTTCCATATTTTTGGGATAAAGTTGGTTAAACGAATCTTGTTGGCTAAAAAATTGTAAATGATACCATCATAAAGGTCAATATTATTCAAACCCATATCTATATAGCTCAAATAAAGAAAATGAGATGTGCGGATCATCGAAGGATATATTTTGTATTTCAAGTTGGAGATCGTGTTTTCTTGAACGTACCTCTATGGAAGGGTGTTATAAGGATTTATAAGAATGTTAAACTAAAACTAGGAACATAAAAAATTCTAAAATCGTAAAAATAAATGGAGACATGGAATACCATTTGGAAATTCCACCATGTCTATATAAATTATATTATGTGTTTCATATATAATTATTGGAAGTACATGACAGACCCAATGCATGTTACCACCAATGAATAAATGGAATTTGATACTTATCTATCTTATTTTGAAGTGTCTATCTTGATTATAGATACTGGGAATAAGTTTTTTAGAATCTTCTGAGTTAACTGGTAAAGGTACTTTAGAGAAATCAAATGATAGAAGAGACAATGTGGGAATGAGAAGAAATTATGACGAAGAAATACCCAAATTTGTTCATGAGGTGCCTTTATGGAAATTTAATGGATGAATTATTTTTTAAATAGGGAATAATGTAACCCATTGATATTTTATGGTACATTTATTTTAAATATATTGAATATCATCGATAGTTTTTGATACACACAACCCCGAGTCAAAATGAACCATAATATAGTGTAACTTTTTATCCTAGCTGTTAAGATGGTGAGCATGAATATGAAAAATTAAATTAAAAAAATTATGTGGATTAAACTTTTATAAAATAAATTAATTGGTTATTAATTGATTATAAATGAAAATAAAAAACCATTGAATGTAAAAGAAATGTTTTTTTAGAAAATTATTTTTATGTATGGAATATATTTTTATGATAATAAATTTAATTAATCACTGTTAGTAGATAAATTCAATGAAATTTATATATTATATATTCAATAAATATTTTTATCGTTAATATGATATTTTTCTTTTTTTAGATAATAATAAATCTATTTTTATACATAAAAATTATTTTTCTAAAAAACGGGTTGGTCATGTTTATGGAACTCATTATTTAAATTATTTTTCCCACTTTTTAAAAAAATAATTGATAAAAGTAATTAAATATATGAAATCATAATTCCAAAATTATATTATATTTATTTTTCACAAATTTTCCAAAAAGATAAATTTTTTTAGTGAATAGTTACAAATAATGTTTTTTATTGAAAAGATCATTTTCTTTTAATGAATTTAAAATTATACATGTTATTTTAAATATTTTTCAATGTAAATAAATTTATATTATATATTAATTAATCTAATTTAGAACATTTTAAACAATTTTAATTTATTTTATAATATAAACCTTTTTAATCATTGGAAACAATTTCCTTTAGAAAATAGTTTTTAAAAAAACATTTGCAGGTTTAATTTCAAGTTAAATTATGAAACTTATATGAATATAATTTTTTAAAATAGATTAAATTTTTTATTAATAATAATTAATATTAGTCATAAATTTTCTTTAATTTTTTCACGATGGATATGGAAAATAGTAAAATTGATTAACATGGTTATGGTTAAAATAGGTCTATTGCGAGATTAAACCAAAAGTTAAGGATATTTTTTCCAATTAAAATATTAAAAAAACTATTTTATAGACAAATATATAAATTAAACTATAAAAATATATATTATATGGTGACTTTGATTTATTTTTATTGGTAATAACATTATCATTTTTCAATTCTTTAGGAAATTTCCAAGTAGTTTCAATGTTGTTCATCTCCCCTAGTTATAAAAAGACACCACCTATCCTATCCTCCATAAACATAAATAAACTTTTTTTCCAAACCATTAAAAAATAAATTTCTCACATCTATAATCAAGTCCTAGATTCCCTTTTTTGATGATAAATACATTATAGAAGGTTTTGGGTATAAAACTAAAGAGGGTCTCTGAAGAATAGTTATAGTTATTTACCATGCATCTTCATTTCATTTCATCCTATACCCCTAAAAATATTATACAAATATGATAAAATAATAATAAAAAATATCTTAAATTTACTGGGATGTTATTATTTTAATTTAATAACCTAAATTCATCTTGTCATCGATCAATAATGAAATGAAACGGTCGAACATGTGTGTGACATACTATTTCCTCACAGACATATGTGATTCATTTTTTATTACCACCTATCATTGATGAATATAATTATGGATTTTATTTATATTTCATATATTTATTATATAACTATAAATATGGATGTATAATATCACATATAACTTATTACCTTCTAATTCGTTAGAAAACGATAACATCTCTCGTGCGTATGTGTGGACTACTACCTCTCCAAAACAATATGAAATATTGTTCATTTTATTTTTAAATGGTTGGAAATAAGGATAAATTTAAAATATATAAATTATTTATATCATATATTACTTATTATTTAATTATGAATTATTATTTACCTTTGTTTCAATCTTTCCATTGAATAATAGAGACAACGTTCATACCTACATATGACCTACCATATCCATTAATGGCGCAATTAATTTTTTTTAGAATAACATTTAACAATTAATATATATATATATATATTGATTATATATTTTATAAAAAAAATAATAAAATTATAATTATTATGGAACCATGATCAATGTATAAAGTTCCAAAACTACCAAACCAATAAATACATGAAAAATGAAGTAGTTATTACATGTAATAGTAATTTTAAAAAAATTAATGTAAAAAAGGGTGATAAAAATATTTTAAGTAAATATTATATTGTAAAATATATATTATTATGGATATATAATATAATTATTATAAATATATATTTATTATATAAGAGGTTCAAACACATGTGGAGGAATTCAAACATGAGGTAAGGGTTTCTAATCTCAAATGGTTATCTTTGGGATATATTTTATGTTATAAATCTATATTGTTTGATGATGTGTATATATATACCATTTTAAAAGTTATATAATTTATATCATTAGGTTCATTATGTTTAATGTTTCATTTTATTTTATTATTTTATGGGTCATTTTATTCAAAAGTAACTGAAGTGGAAAAGGTTATTCCATAATCTAATCATTATTCTGGATTGTTGAAGTCTAAATCTCTATTGGGGAGTCAATTTTTCCTTTATATACTAATCCAAAATTATTTTCATATCTTATATTTATTTCTATAAATTGAAAATATTCCATTCAAATTTATCCCTTTTGTAATCAAGATACTAAAATATTGTTTTTAATAAAAATCAATATCATTCCTCTCTTTTATGGAAAATCGTTTCTCTTCAATACCCATTTTTTAAAAAAAGAATGAAAAATATTATATATATTATCATATGATTTTTAAATTTCGTTATTATGAAAATTTTACATTTTTTTACAAAACATATTAAAGGGAATATTTTTTTAATAAATTTGTTTTTCTAGGTTTTTATAACAGTGTGAATGGAATATTTATATTAAATTAATTTATGTAATTACATTCTGACATAAAACGTTATTATTTTAATTCTTCCTTTACAGTTTTACAAGATTCCATTCAAGTAAAATGTTTTCCTCAATATTTCAAAGTATTTTAGACTTTATATAATTTATGTAAAAGTGAAATGGGTAATTTCCATAAGAAATTTTCAAGTGACCATTTTAATGTATATCCATCTGCGCCAAAATAATCTAGTGAATATTATACATTAACAAGGATGTAAAATTTGAAACCATTATCAATATTACTAGTTATTGTTTATTTTTATGTCTATTGGGTGGGAAAATTAATAACATTTTATAAGCAAGTTTTTCAATAATGATGTTCATATTGATTAGGATTCACCCCTTTGTGTGAGGAATGTATTTGACCTAGTAATTGTTGGGAATTATCTGATATATCCCCTCGATAAATCAATATGTCTCATGAGACTAAATATCTTTGGTTTTGACTAAATCCTTATCATTTTATATATTATTTCTAGGCATGAGGATGTGATAGTGTTGTTATGATATATTAAATAATGAAATCTCTCATTATGAGATTAGTTATTGATGTCTATGTAATTATTTTATTTGTTATGATATCCTTGTAAAAGTCTCATACTAATGTGATTAGTTTTTTTTCATTTATTTGATCATAATTTATTCTTTACATATCATTTATCATGATCATGTTTTTGATCGAATGACAAGAGTTTTCTGATTATTACGTCATCATATTGATTATACCTTATTTATTCATGATATATTCAACTATATGTGTCCCCTTACAGTGTATATTATCTCACTGGTTTCATATATATCATTTCCCCTATTTCTAGGAAAATTATTTTGATTGATATGATTGGTTTTTCCTAAATGAATAGTGGTGTTTTCAGAAAAAATATTATGTTATATTTTATATGTTTGTTAAAAATATATAATTTATGTATATATCTATTTTTAAAATACTATGATACTATTTTCTTTTTTAGGATGTTATTTCTTGAATCTAGTTCTAATTTAATTAAGTTACCACCATCTATGGGATACTAGGGTTGGGGTATTTACATTAATTCACTGGAATTCCATAAAAATATATATTAAAATTTAAGGCTAAGTCAATTTACTATATCAACTTTGATAGAAAAATAATAATCTATTTACATGTCATAAATATTTTAGATAGAAAAAATGTAATCATGTAATCATGAATATAAGTAATTATCATGAATATTGTAATTTATTTTTAAGATAATAATAATTCCAACAGTCATTTAATCATTTACCATCAATAAAAGTCATTTATTATTATGGTTTGAATTTAACAAATGTCCCATGTTTAATTAAGAAATTAAAAAACAAAGAAAACCTAAGTAGACCCACATAAAAATGTAAACCTAAGGATAGATGAATATAGAAACAAATAAAAAATTAAAATAATGAAAATAATTATTTCCTTATTTTGGAAATTATGTCTTCAAACTCACAATTTTCTCCAAAATAACAACCAATGAAGATTTAGAACAATGACATAATATCTAAATTGTAAATCCTTAACTGATGAAATACCATATTAACGGTGTAATACAAGTGGGAATCCTTTTCTCTCTCTCAAATTATTAATACCATTCTATTTTCATTTAAATACATGATGATCAGATAATGAAACAACTATAAGTATTTGATAACAATTTTAATACTCAAACAACCATCATAACATGAAGTATACTTTAAAGAAGTTATTTGTGCCTTTTTATATTTTTCATCTAATTTTCCTCCACATCCTATATTCTTTTTTATCATAAAAACTTATAAACCAAATAAAATAGCTACACTTTGTAACATATCATCCCCAAAAAACACCATGGATAAATTTGTATTTCTACTGTCCTTAGGTGTATCCCATATAAAGAAATGCTTTGAAATAAATGTATAGTGTTTGAAAATATCCTTCATGTATAGTTTAAATTTACATAAGGAAAAACCTATAAAAAATATATATAATGAAAAATAATTCTAATGCTTGAGTGAAGAAATATTGAATTACAATAATATTGCATAATATGTAAATAATGACCAATTACTAGAAATATTACTAGACAAGTCTAAAAGATAAAGAGACCCAGAATGAAATATAAGATGTGAAATATGGAACTACAGATGCTTTATATTACCTTTATTTCTAATCTCATAAACCCTTTATCAAAATACCGGACATAAATATGGATTTTTAGTGAAATAAGAGGGATTATCATTACCCATCTCATGTTGATCCTTATCTATATCTACACCATGATACACATGTAGGGGTGATTATATAAAACTAGTAGAAAAACCACTATAAATTTCCACACATTCCACAAAAGAAGATAGATATGAAATTAAATAAAATAAGGGTGAATAATGATAGTTTTTAATAAGAAAAATATAAAAATAAAAAATAAATCATTCAAAAAATCGACCAAATTTTAACCCATTGTTTTATCAAAGAATACCATGAAACAACTCACACACCCATCCAATGAAATCACTAATTCATGAAATGCATCAACCCATCCCCTTTGGGATCTATGTCACTATCCCAATGAATCCTATGACCTAGTGAAAGTAATTTAATTTTTAAAAACATTAGTTTTATGTTTGGATCCCAAACTCAATTAGTCACTTATCACTGAAATCCATGTGCCCTTATATCAGTAATGGTAATAAGGCCCCATCCATAAACATAATAAACCAACTCTAAAAAAATTAAAAGGATTTTTCCATCCAAATATCACTATTTAAAATACTATATAGCCACTTATGTATTCTATCAAAAACCACATGGACATCACCCACAGGCTTCACTGTAAAACCCATTTTATATTAATAAATAACCAAATAGTTATTGGTCAATGTTCATTAAGAAGAAACAAAATACAAAGTTATTTTTCAAAGGAACATGACTATATGATCTAAATTGAAATAGAGTTATGATAATCCAAATACATCAACCAAGGAAGATGAGATCATACTACCCCACAACCTTTTATATCCAGGATCATACTACCCTCATTGGATTCTTAAAGAAATAACCATAAAAACACCATAAGCAAGTGATCCAATCTTGAAAGGTATGTAATTTCATTCGTTTAAAATGAAATGGAAAGATGAGAGAGTAAAATATGACATAGAACCCTTACATTTAATTCCTAGGTCAAAAACGTCACGATTTAAAGAGAGTGATCAATAAATTAAAGATAATAACCGAAACCATCCAAGGATTTGTTAAGGTATAAGGGATATGAAAAAATAGGATAAAATGGGAGGTTGGGATTAGGATAATTTAGAATATAATTTTAGATAGTCTTAATTTCATGAGTGGTTTAGAAAAATAGTTTTTGAAAGCAGGCATCATCTTTGTGGATGCTACTACTCAAAACCTAGGGCTACATGGTCTGTTGAATTGGTTTGGAAAACTATAAGCTCACCATGAAATTCAACTCTACCCAAACAATCACTTAGGAAATATGGTTTCACTATAAAGTAAAACGACCATTAACTTTCTTAGGATTCATGTTTTCATTATATAGTTTTATTATGAATTGTGTATAATTTACCCAAACTCTGAACTATGCATACACCATCAAAAATCCACCAAAAACAACAAAATAGTCTTGAAACCCACCCAACCTATTCATAGATAAAAAATACATAGTAAAAAAAATAAATACCTCAAATTATAAGAGATTATACCATAATTTGATTCGAATGTATTAATTTTGTTGAAGAAATAAGTTTCAAAAAAAATTATATTGGAATGGATATATATTGTGATTACATGAGATGTAAATATTTCATGGTATGAAATAATTATGTATGATATGAGTATAATTTATATAAAATTAGAGAAACTCTAAAAACAATAAAAAATTGTTTAAGATCCTATATAATAAAACACATGTAAGGAGATTGATCATCCAAATAGGCAGGCCATGAAAAATCTTAATGACCATGGATTATTATGTGTATGATTTTTGGGTATGGGACACCTTAATAAGATTAGGACCCCATATATAATTATTATAATTTAGTTACAATAACCTAGAAATCCATAATAGAATTAGATTTCGAGAGGAGTGGAATTAAGATAATTCATATGATGAACTATGAAATGAGGTATTCTCCTATGTATAACATATATAAAAAAACAATAGGATTAAAATAATGATGTTCATAAATATTAAAATGTTTGATGTAATTCATAATATGGGTGATATTTAGTGAAATATGTATATTTTGATGCTAAATGTATTTAATGAATATGGTAATCATTTGTAATTGGATTAGATTTAGTAAATGTCATTAGTGAAATCATATAAAACATGATACCCAACCAAATATATGTATTATTATAGAAAATTTCATGAATTAAGAACATAATTTTTATATTTCTTATTAGTTTAACATATATTTTATTATTTTGGTATCTAAGATTATGATGATTTGTCAAGGAGAAGTAATATGAAAATATAGATGCGAATGTTATAGAAATAAAGATCTCTAATTATGAATCATGGGTATTTGTCATGAACCAGCCTAGGTACTCTAGTAACCAGATAGAAGATACCACCATGATATAGCTCAAAGGGCATTCCTGATACCTAGGGGTTGACAGCTAGTACTTGGAATCATACAACATGCATGTTGGAATAACTTTTCCACAAAACATAAAAAAATAATGACATGCATGTCAATATGAATACAAAAATAAATTCACCTAGGAGTTATGTACTAGAATTAAATAAGGAATTATATCCCAAATTACTACAACTGGAGTACCAATATAGAGGTGTAAAACCTATGTCCTTAAGTACACAACTCACCATGTCCAAGGTTCAACTGTTGGATCCACCTCCAAGAGATCCATTCCCCTTTCTAGAACTTAAAATGATATATTCTACAAAAACTCGAAGGCATTAGTAGGCTATGATATAAAGACCCAAGTAGGGTCTCACCAAGTATTCCATAGCAGAAACAAAAAATAGAGAAAAAATTAATGCTTTTAATTTTTAATATAAATTGGTTTGGTATTCTCGAAGCATATTTAAACAAATCATGATATACAGTTCAAATGATAGAAAAATAATTTAAGAAAATAATTTAATGTGATGGAATATTTATAAAACATTAGCCTAAAAAATTATATAAAATAGATTATATAAAATATTAAGGCATGTAATGTAGTTTTACATCATTAGAACACATTTATATCTCAAATATAATATAAGGGTGCAACATGGTCATTAGCCAAATAAGTACAGAAGTCTAAGGATATAATACTCCAAACCCAATAAGTGATCATAGAAATATATGTATACAGACACCCCCATGAGATTGGCCAAAGGTGACTCATCACCATCCTAGAGGGGATTTGACCCACTAATTCTATGTTTTAGATTATTATAATAGCACAAAGTGTGTCCAAAGGAAATACCAACTACCTAAGGATTTCATGTTCTATTACACAATAAATGAAGATAAATATATTTTAGGACATATTAAATTAAAATTAAATATCCTTCTTCAATTTCAATGAAAATTTTCTATTTAAAATGAAAATAGTTTTGAATATAATGTATCCCCATTAACAAAATAAAACTAATAGGTTTCTATCAAAACTTTTTAATCCATTTTCAAAAGATTTAAATCCATTAAAAACCAATTCCATCAATTCCAAAATAAATTTCCACTATTAAATTAAACTATTAAATTTAAATATTTTCCACGAAAATCCAATTTAAATTAAACAATTTAAATCAATCAATTTCCATAAACTCACCCCAATTCAATGGAATTTGTGTATTTTCTAATTCCAATGCCAAAACCATTTCAAATCCCCAAATTAGAAAGAATTGGATTTTTATTATTGAATTAATTGAAAAAAATTTTGGGCTATTGAATTTAAAAAAACCCATTGAAATAAATTAAGAAAATTAAAATTTAATCAATTTGGCTAAATAGGACGGAGTCCCCAACATTTTCCATAAACTCAACACTCGCAACGACACCCTTCTATAAGTAAAAAGGTGTAGAAGACCTGTAAAAAACATAGATATGAGATAAAATAGCACAGAACATGGATCCATCAATTTGAAGATAATCTACTAAAATCCCAATGATGGAGAAAGAGAGAAAGATGAAGAATTACGAAAAAGTCTTACAGTGGAATCACTCTACAAGAACAATAAAGATCAAATGCTAAACGAGAGGATCCAGAAGGGGTTTTGAGCTTCACAATCATATGGGGGAAGTATTTAGGTCATGTGACAAGAAACTGGAGTGGAGAAGAAAATACATCTCCTTCATGATAACCATTTAAGAAAAACATTTTCGGGGTATTGCACGACGTGTAATACCCTTTCATGTTGTGATATAGTAAATTTCCATACTACCAAAAAACACATCAAATTTAATTAAAAACAAACACTTTGATTTAAAAATAGATATGTAAATCATTCATTATGTGTAATGGGTGTTCACAATCTGTATCCTTCATAATCTGAAATGGTTATTAATTTGCCTCCAGAAACCATTACATGTTGTGTAACCAGTTTCATGGTGTGTAACCCTTAGAAAACCTACAGAAAATTATTTTTATAGATGGGAGTCCAACAAATCTTTAACATCACAATTATAGGTATCCTACCAATTAATTCTCACTCCTTCCTAGTCAATGAAAAATAAAATACATGATAAGGATAATGGAAATAATTTCATATCTATAATGGGATGTTACAACCACCCCATAATAAAAAATTTCTATTCATAGAAAGACAATCAAGAAGCATCCATGATAAAAATATGAGTCCACTTATCTCTCATCAGTGCCACTTTTTCACACATTTCAGGATTATCAGAGCCATGATTCCATATAACATGAAGTAAAGGTATAATCCTTTTACGAAGTTCATTGGTCTTAGAATAAACTATCCTTATTGGGCGATTATCCAGATATGAATCAGGTTCAATATCAAGATCACTCTTGCTCAAAACATGATAATGATTAGATTAACACATTAGTAGCTAAAATACATGTAATATGTTATGTATCGACATCAATTTAGGAGGATGTTATAAATGGTATGAAACTATCCGCACCTATTTGACAACCACAGAAGATCCTACCCAATGAGGTACAATATTCCCTTGACTCCCAAGCCACTAATAAAATATTTACAGAAGCCTAGAATTAATTTCTATTTCTATTTTGACTAATCAGAACGTAACATTTTATTCTTATATCTTACACCCACACATGATACATAATATTTTATTAGTGGTACCAACTGAACATTCATCTATTTTCTATTTATATTTTTTTACCATGTACGAAACTAGTAAAACTTTCTTAAAATGGATTATTTATGAGGATTTTATTTTTTAGATTATGTTATATATCAATTCGTTTTGATAACCTACTATTAAGTGTTATTTTTATTTTCATGTATATTGATGTGCTAGTATTTTTTTTTAAATGTAGTAGTCAAACATACAGTACTTTACTTTTTGGTCAAGGTAAGTGAGAACCTGTAATAATTTCTATGATTATGAATGTGAATTCTATTAATATCTTCATGTATATGAAACTATTTTTATATACATTGAATTTTATGAAGTGTATAAATTTATATTAGATATGTTTTTTTTAAATGGTTTTATATTTTTTAAAGTGATGTATGTTTCCCTGAAAAAATATATTTTATCAATGATTGGTTTGTCAAAAAAATTATTGTTTTAGATTTGGAATTTAATATGAATATTTTTTTAAAAAAATTATAATGGTCTTGTATTAGTAAAATATTTTATCCTTATCAATTTTTTAAATTTTCTAAATGTGGATTTTGAAATTTGTATAGGTAAATAATTTTTGTATTTAATATATTATGGTTATAAAATGAAATATAATTTTATATATGTATGATTTATAATTTTTATTTTAAATGAAAATATTTTATCTTAAAAAGGAATGATAGAAAATGGTTTTTCTATTAAACTAGGATTTATAAAGACTTGGGTGCGAAAAATATTTTGTTTCCAATAAATAAGATGGTTTGTATTATTAAAAAAAGTGAATATTCGCTAAAACTCAAGTTGAATGTGACCCTTTGATAAATGGAAACAGAATGGTAATTTAAGTATATATATACCTGGAATCCTATAGTGGTGAGAATTTTATATTTTAATATATCTATTTTATGGTATTTAGAGAATTAAAAGGTATTCTTAATTTAATTTCTGCTGATATATAATAATGGATTGGATCTAGATTATATTATAGGGGTCTCACCACTAGAGCATGATAAGGAAATTGAACATCTATTAGAGGGTAAATTATTATTTCCTTTTATCTATAATAGTCCAGTGGATTGATTTTAATGAATATGTAATTTACAGAGTTATGATAATTTAGAAAAATTGGTAGTATGAATTTGATATGGGATGAATGATTCAAGATATGATTTCATGTGTTTTTTTGGGTTATGTATAGTTAAATGATCTTGTATCGGGGATGTGGGATATATGATTGGTTAGATTTGGGGATTGAGGTGAATTTTTGAGATTTATAATTTGATTTAATGGATGTATCCATCTATAAATTGGAAACTTATGTGTATTAAGTCATAGGTGAGCATATCCAAGTATTTATAAGGGAATATAAATATATAATGGGGGTTTTGAAGTCTTATTTCTGATATATATAAATTTAAGGTATTTTGAATGAATTTTTGATGGATTAATTAAATTTTTTATTTTGGGTATAAGTGAGGGGTCATTTATCATTTGAGGTTTTTATATTTTATTTTGGGTGTTCAAGGATAAATTATATCTTATTTTTATATTAGTTAAACGATTGGTCAAGGTATTATAATTAGGGGTACATATGAAGGCGTTTCACTTGTATTTCATAACCATAGGTTTTTTCAGGTATTTTATGAAAGGAAATAGGTACACACTAGCCCTAGATCTAGACTCGTGTTGAGACCAGAAGCTTGATGTACATGTACATTACATTACTTTTTTGGAATACATAATACATAATAAAAACCAATACTCAAGGACCATAATAGTTTAGTGTCTTTGGAAACTCGGAACATAATCTTCTAATCGTGGTGAAAGATCTTCAACAACTCCCATAACAATCTTCCCCTTTTTGTTTCCTTACCTAAAACCTTTTTTTATTTCTTGGGGAAAATAAAACATAAAAAGGGTGAAATCAAATGCTCAGTAAGGGAAAACATAGGGAACATAAAACAATCTATAACCATTTGAAAGCAAAAACTTGAACATGAAATTTAAACATCAAAATCTTGAGCAAAGACATAAATCGTGGAAGTAAGTAAGGCATAGATCATAAAGAAACATTAATCATGATAAAATAGCATGGGAATTAAACATGTAATTGTGGCAAACCATTAACAACATGATATGATTTCCATAGTAGCCAAGGCATTACTTCCAAGACTATCTTAGTGGACAAAGTCCCTTTCTGAATCGAGTTCACTCCTCGTTTCAGTCCTGTATTACTGAACCGGTTTTACTTGTCGTTCCAGCCATGTCTATCTCATGAGATATAAATCTTTATCCAATGCATTGGAGGGAGATATAGGTCCCACCCATCTTATAGTTAAATCATTCTTACTTGTGCCACAAAATAAACTTAAAACATTCATCATAACCCAAAGAATAAAATGGGTTTCATAAACATCATCCCATCATCACATAATCCATATAAAACAAATGGATATTTCATCATAAGGAAATTGAAACTATGTAAATCATAGAGACATTATACTTGAAACATACACATATGAAATAATGTCATCTTATATAGAAAATGGTTTTGATAAAACACTTGAAATTAATTCTTGAGGAAAATATCCTTTCTTCTTCAAAATCAATTTCTGTTCGCAAAACATCATGTAATTTTAAAAGAAAAGGATTTTGTTTAAAATAGTCATGAAATATTTTTGAGGAAGCTTCATGAAAATAAGGATTTATAAAACTGTAAAAATATGTTCGTGCCATATAAGTTAAAAAAACATTCTTCTCGTACTTTTTCCAAAAAAGTCAAAAAGTACCTCATATGGTAAACAAAAGAATGATTCCTTCCATACGATGTGCTAAAAGTAAGAAAATGGTAAAAATTTATTAAACATACATGGAAGGCAATTAAACATTTTATGAAAACATTTTGAGATAATATGTACATGGATAATAAACATAACCCCTAGTAAATACTTACGAGTAAACAATCTCAGATAAGGATGAAATTGGAATAATTATCCCTTACCTTAGGTCTGATATGCTCGTACGTATCCATAACTCCTGTATAATGATATAAATAATGTCATTGAATCATTACATAATCATATTCATTGTTATGATATCATATATGTTTCACTTATGACTTTATATTACCCGTTCTTTTGTAAATTCCATGTAGAAGCAGCATTTTGGGTAAAACAATTTCATTTATCGTATATGTTTCGACTTGTAATTCTTGATGTTATTACTTATATCCTGATTTACATAATTACAAAATGTAAAACATGATTTATATATAATATATATTAATCATATACATATACATTATAGATCGATAAAAGGAATGAAATACACCGTTCATGGAGACGGTAGGTCGTACGTACACATGAACACTGTTTTAGTTCCTTATTCAATTGAATGAAATTAAATTGATGACATACATATATATATAAATAAATCCAGTATAATTATTATTCCATATATTTCATTATTATCCATTATATATAATTTTTAATCATTCTTGAATGGTTAATCATGGAAAATGAATCTCATCGTGTTTGTGGAGACGGTTGTCTGTACGTACGCACGAGTGATGATATCATTTCCATGATCGTGGAATTGTATTAAAGTGTATGTATAATATTAAATAATCAATATCAATTTACAATAATCATATATAGTTATTATTTACAGCATTAAACCCATCCAAGTATGGTGGTGGTGGAAAATAGATTACACCACGACGTGGAGACGGTATTCTGTACGTACGCACGCGCGGTCATTTTGTTTTCCATAGGATGGATAGATGGTGAAATAGGATTGTTTCATAGATATAATAACATATCAGTATATGAGTTATACTGATGTTATTACTTCATAATTATACAACTAAAGAATAAGAAGTGGAAGAAGAAGTAAAGTTGAAAGAATCGGTAACGGACATTACCTCTTCTTTGAAGCACCTCTTTAAGACATCCTCTTAGGGCACTAAAATTGGTCTTTGAAGAAAACCGGTACCTCTAGGATGTTTCTATTGAAGTGTAGAAGAGAATTTTTCAGGGTTTGTCCGAGCTTTAAGGCTCAAAGTGGTGTGAGGAAGAGAGGTACAAGGAGCTCTTTTATAAGGGAGGAGAGGGGCACCGTTGGAATAAATAAAAATATTTTTTTATTATAAATTCAAATTCGGTTTTTAATAGCTCAAAATTGATATATTACTAAGATAAGGTGGGGATGGGTCGAAATACTCTCATAAAATATAATTTAGACAAATTTAGGTATTTATATTAACCTTATCTTTTAGTTGTAACTCTTAGTTAATTAGATTGACATTTACCATGTCACTTTGTATTTTTATATTATATAGTTAATAAACATACCATATACATCCAATAGACCCCAAAATGGTCCATTAATGATACAACTATCATGATATAAGTATTTTTGCCGAACCATAGATTTTTAGGAATATAATAACAATTAATAATATAATATTTGTTTTAAAAACTATTTTATGTCAATTTTGACACTATTTGGTAATTGTTTTTTGTGAAAATCATAAAAAAATGATTAGTTCAAAAAATGTTAATTAAATCAATACTAACATTTCATATTAACATATAAAATTATTATAATTCAGAAAAAATCTTAAATTACATTTATTTGGGTATTTATAACATCAATTATGTCAATATTTCATTAATAAGATAATTACTGCATCATCATTGTTTCATGAATAAATTAAAGTATTTATTGTCTAAAAATTACAAATATAATACCATTATTTGGGAAATCTTTTTAGACTTCTAATTAATATTTATAGTCGAAAATATAATTTATGTAACCCCTTATAAGAATTAATTACTAAAATATTTTTGTTAATGTCAATTTTGTCTTTACATTAAATTAATTAATCCAAATTGTCATTGTTACTACCAAGTGGCTCAATGGGGTTCCAAAATCGCCCCAAGGATGGCCATGGTAGGCCACTACTCATCCAATAAGGTTAGGATAAGTTTCTAGGTAATTTTGAATTATTATAATATTCTTTTAACATTGATTTACCCTATTTACCTTTAACCGTAGTAAATAAAAATTACCGTAGATACTATACATAATATCAAAAAAATAAAAGTAAACTATTAACATAATTTGTACCCACTTATTCCAAATATGGAATCCATTTTTCAAAATTCAAAACACAGAAGTTGTAGTAATTAATTTAAAATTAATCCCGTTGTTAAGGAAATGGGTTTTAAAAGTTAAAACATTGCCAAAGATTGAATTGTTTTTACCTATGAATTCAATTTAAAATTAATGCTAATGACATAATTTATATTAAATGGTAAAAATATATTCTATTTATACTTTAAAAAAATTCAATACTATAATTTAACCATTTAATGTATTGAGAAGAAAAAAGTTGTTTTTAATTATAATATAGCGTGTTTTTACTATTCATTAAAATATGAAAGTTATCAGAATAATATGAAAATTTTATCCAAAGTAAATTTTTATATCCTGATTCTAAGGAAGAATTTTATTTTTTCAAATTCAACTTATAAACTTTTCAAAAACTAGATTTAATATGGGTGCGCCATCAAAAGGCGGCGAAACTGCATTTTTTGAAAAATACTTATTTTACCAGAGAAATTTATTTTGTTCTTATACCATGTTATAGAAAATGTGTAAGATGAATAATAATGTTATAAAATTCAAAATTTAGTTAATACTATTCATAATGGCTAGTTCATAATAATATTATAATAATATACCGTTGTTTAGTAAAACCCGGTATTGCGTAAAACACACGCTATCGAGGAAGGTCACGATTGCGTGTAATGAAAGCCAAGTTAGGGTTGCGTGTTGTGCAAAACTCTTTTGTTGTTTCATATAACAGAATCCAACCATATTTCGTTTATACATTGAATATATAAATATATACACACTCAATTTTGCGTAGAATGACTATTATCAAACGAACATGAAATTGTGTGTAACACAATCTAAGAATAGTGTTGCGTATACTGCATGCTAATACGGTGTTGCGTATAGCACAAGATAATCTTATTGTATCGTAAAAAACATGACATCAAATAAATTAAAAAGAATACTTATCATAATGTATCGGGTTGCTAAATTCTACCCCCCCTTAAAATGAATTTCGCCATCGAAATTCGTCGGGGTTATGCATGGTTTTCTACTTGAAAGTTTCTTTAATTAAAACCCACATCGTAAAATGAAATACCAAAACTTAACTTTGAAAACTAAAGTATCAAACGTAATGGTTACCCAAATTAACACATCACTGGGTTTCCACGTAAGAGAACATAGGTGAAAATATGGATATGGAAGAGAAATTTAACCGTCATGTTCTGATGGAGAGTGGTAGAGCACATGGTTATGAAAAAGAAAAAAAACCACAAAGACATATATTTGTTATGATCCAAGGTACCATATGATTCATCAGATATGTAACACCCTGAGATTTTATGAAAAATATTATTTTAATTTCATTAATGTCTTGTGTTGTATGCTACACCAAGATTACCTTGCGCTATACGCAACACTATTCTTGGATTTTGTTACACACAATTTTGATAATAGTTATTCTACGCAACATTGAGTATATATATATATTCAATGTATAAATAAAATATGGTTGGATTATGTTATACGAAACAATGAAGGATTCTTACACAACACGCAAGCCTGACTAGGCTTGCGTTGCACGCAATCGCGACCTTCCTCGATAGTGTGTGTTGTACGCAATACCGAGTTTTACTAGAAAATGATATATTATTATAATATTATTATGAACTAGCCGTTATAAATAGTATTAACTAAAATTTGAATTTTATAACATTATTATTCATCTAACACATTTTCTAGAACATGGTATATAAACAAAATAAATTTTTTGGGTAAAATAAGTATTTTTCAAAAAATGCAGTTTTGCCGCCTTTTGATGGCGCACCCACTTTAAATCTTGTTTTTGACTTGTTTATAAGTTCAATTTGACAAAATAAAATTCTTCTTTGGAATAAATAAAAAAAATTACTTTGGATAAAATTTTCATATTATTCTGGTAACTTTCATATTTTGATGAATAGTAAAAACAAGCTATATTTCAATTAAAAACAACTTTTTTCATCGCAATAATTTATATGGTTAAATTATAATATTGAATGGTTTTAAAGTATAAATATAATATATTTTTACCATTTAATATAATGTATGTTATTATCATTGATTTTACATTAAATTCGTATGTTAAATCAATTCAATCTTTTGCAATGTTTTAACCAAAAACCCGTTTTCTTCCGACAACGTGATTAATTTTAATTTAATTTCTACAAATTTTGTGTATTGAATTTGTAAAAATGGATTCCATATTTGGAATCAGTGGGTCCAAATTATGTTAATAAGATAATTTTTATTTTTGGGAATTATGAATAGTACCTACGGTAAATTTTATTACCATAGTTAAAGGTAAATCAGGTAATTAAGGGTAAATATAATGTTATAAAATTACCCTAAGACATGCCAAAATTCTATTGGATGGCTAAAAGTAGACCCATATAACCTAAGGGTCAGATTAGATTCATTTTATGGACTTTTGACCATGAAAATAATTTAATTATTATTAAAACCAAAGAAAGTGACAACCTATCACTCTCTTAAATCTTATAAGTTTAATAATTTTAATTTAGTGATAAACATCATAAAACTTCAAACATGAATAGTCTCCAAAAATCTAATAAAATTATTTACATCATGATAATTTATTTATAATTTTTAGGGATTAAATAATTGTCATTAATGGTGATACATTAATGATACAGAAATTATTTATAAAGTAAAAAATAAGTAATATAGTTTTTATTAAAATAATAATACCCATTAAAAGGCCCAAAAACCTGACCAAAACATATTGGTAGTGTATATCTACACCTTAATCATCCAATGACCTAATATATAACCGTTTGAAGCCTTATAAAAGTTATTATGACACTTATTTTATTTTAAATGATGCCAAAGTTGTCACCTTCATAATTTAACAATTCAAATATTGTGATTTTAAGATGATAAATTCGAGTAAAAGTATTATTGTGAAAGGTAATAAATTTATATTAATCATAGGATTTTATTTTTAATTTTTATGCAACAAGTAAGTATATTAAATAATTATACAAAAATGTTGTAGTAATTATTTTATTAAGAGATAAACCAAATAAATGGTTTTAAAAATAATAAAATAAATATTATATGAACTATTTAATGTGATCCAATTATTCTATAAATACATATGACCTTTTATGAATCTATTAATTCTTTTTGTTCGAACATATCTTCTGTATATATTTTATTTAAATTCAAATAAATGAATAGTGTCAAAATTGACACTATTGTTATTTTATGAAAAAAACATATTATAAAATTGTTTAAAAATCACCAAAATATTTAAAAATTATAAATTTATATTTATATTATCTATAATGTTATAAAGTAACCAATTATGGAAAATTCACAACAAATAATTTATTATTTGTTATAATTAAAAATTTAGAATTTTATTACCACAAATAAACATAAATAGATTAAATAAGGATAAATCAAAATGATAAGGTTTAAAATAAGATCCAAACATGTCTAAATATTATTGGTTGATTATATTACAACCCTATATCATCTAATAGTCAAATATGAGTCATTTTTGGAGGTTTTTAAGTGGGGTTAGATTTATTATAAATTAATATTTATAAGAATTCCAATGGTGCCCCTCTCCTCGCTTATAAAAGGGAACCTCCTCCATCTCTTCCTCAAACCACTTTGAGCCTTCAAGCTCAGACAAAACCTGCCCAATTCTCTTCTCCACTTCCCTAGAAACATACTAGAGGTTTTTTTCTTCTTCAATGACCAATGTTAGTGCCCTAAGTGGAGGTTTCAAAAAGGTGCTTCAAAGAAGAGGTAATGTCTATTACCGATTCTTTCAACTTTATTTCTTATTCCACTTCTTCTTCATTAGTTGTTTCATTATTAAGTAATAACATCAGTATCACTCATATACTGATATGTTATTATAATTATGAAACAACACTATTTCACCATCTATCCATCCTACGGAAAACACAAATCACCAAGCGTGCGTACGTACGGAATACCGTCTCCACGCCGTGGTGTAATCAGTTTTTCCACCACCACCATTCATGGATGGGTATAATGGTGTATATAAATAACTATATATGATTATTTTAATGTGATATTGATTCTGAAATATTATACATACACTAAAATACAATTCCACGGTCATGGGAATGGTATCATCGCTCGTGCGTACGTACAGACTACCATCTCCACGAACGTGATGAGATTCATTTTCCATGATTAACCATTCAAGAATGATTATAAAGTATATATAATGAATAATAAAGAAATATATAAAATAATAATGATACTGGATTTATTTATATATATATGTATGTCATCTATTTAATTTCATTCAACTCAATAAGGAAAGGAAAACAACATTCATGCGTACGTACGGCCTACCGTCTCCATGAACGGTGTATTTCTATCCATTTATCAATCTATTATATATATGTATATTATGAATATATATTATATATAAATCATGTTTTGTATTTTGGAATTAAGTAATCATGATCTATGTAATCATATGAATACTTACAAGTCAAAACACGGACGACAAATGAAATGATTTTAACCAAAACGCTCTTTAACATGGAATTTACAAAAGAAAAGGTAATATAAAGTCATATGTGAACCATATATGATATCATAACAATGAATATGATTAATTAAGAAGTTGATAGAATTATTTAAATCATTATACAAGAGGTTCGTACACAAATGAAGCAAATCGGACCTAAGGTAAGGGATAATTTTACAAATCTCATTTTTATCTGAGATTGCTTATTCGTCAGTATTTACTGGGGTTATTTCTATCATCCATGACCATGTTATATAAAGGTGTTTTCATGTATGTTTAAATTCATTTTTACCCATTTTTGACTTTCACTACATGGTATGTATGGAATCTTTCTATTACGAGGTACTTTTTGACTTTTCCGGCAAAAGTACGAGAAGAATGTTTTTTAACTTATACGGAACGAATTGATTTTTACAGTTTTATAAAGCCTTATTTTCATGAAGCTTCCTCCAAAATATTTCATGAATATTTTCAAAAAATCCTTTTCTTTTAAAATTACATTACATTTTTTGAAAAGAAAATGATTTTGAAGAAAAAAGGATATTTTCCTCAAGAATTCATTTCAAGTGTTTTATCAAAACAATTTTTCATCTAAGATGACATTATTTAATATGTGTATGTTTCAAGTATAATGTCTCTATGATTTACATGGTTTCACTTCTCTTATTATGAAATGATATCCATTTCTTTTATATGGATTATGTGATGATGGGATGATGTTTATGAAACCCATTTTATTTATTAGGTTTTTATGAATGATGTATGTATATTTTGTGGCACAAGTAAGAATGATTTCATTATGAGATGGGTGGGACCTATATCTCCCTCCAATGAATTGTGTAAAGATTTATATCTCATGAGATAGACATGGATGGAACAGTAAGTTAATCCGGTTCAGTGTTACAGGACTGAAACGAGGAGTGAACTCGATTCAGAAAGGGACTTTGTCCACTAAGATGGTCATGGAAGTAATGCCTTGGCTAATATGGAAATCATTACATGTTCTTAATGGATTCCACAATTACATGATTTATTCCTATGATATTTTATCATGATTGATGATCCATTATGATCTATGCCTTACGTACTACCATGTTTTATGTCATTGCTCAATATTTTGATGTTTAAATATTATTTTCATGTTTTTAAGTTCAAATATATATGGTTTGTTTTATTTTCTCCATTCTTACCCTTACAGAGCATTTGAGCTCACCATTTTTATGTTTCTTTTCCCCTAGGATTAAAAGAAAGGTTATATGTAAGGAAACAAAAAGGGGAGGATCATTATGGGAGATGTTGAAGATCATTCAACATGATTAGAAGTTTATATTCCAAGTTTCCAAAGACACTAAACTATTATGATCCTTTTGTGTCTGATTTTGTTATGTATTAGATATTCCGCAAAAGTAATGTAATGTTCATGAACGTCAAGCTTGGGGTCTCTATAGTTGGTATCAGATGAATGGTTTAGTCAACCTTTGGAAACTAGGATGCAAAAATGTTAGTGAGATCCCTAGAGATATTTTTAAGTTATGTCTAGGGATGTCCCTAAGGATAAGTATACATATAGGATATAGTCCTATAACTATGGTAACGATCATAGAATTTAACCTAAGATGTTAGATATTGAGGATACTCCCCCTTTACTATGTTGTTTTCCCTAGCATGATTTTTGCCTCTCACACTATTCTTTTTGGGATTTAGAAAATGGCTGGAAATAGGAAGATTCATGATAATGGAGGATATGGCGGACAATGGAATGATATTATTCATGAGAAACCAAATGAAACGGGATTTGGAAGTCCAAACATTGTTATTATCCCTAATCAGAAATCTCATAATATGATCAATAATCTCAACATTGGTAAGTTTACCGACTCAGATAAAAAGTGAAAGATGGAGGTTCGTGATGATCATAGAGGAAAGAAAGTTCAATTTCCCTCATGTAAATCATGTGGGAAGAGGCATCAGGGAGATTGTTTCAAGGGAACTGGAAGATGCTTTGGGTGTGGAAAAGAGGGACACAAAGCCAGTAAGTGCAAAGGAAAAGGTTCAGTTTACACCATGGATGAGGATAATGGTATTGCTACGATATCAACAATGGTTAAATGTTTTAAATGTGGAATGTACGGGAATTATGAAAACCAATGCCCTAAGGGAAAGTCTCATGAAGAGAATCAGTATGGCTGTATGGGTAGTATTTATGTTGATGATGATGAAGAGACTACAAATTATATGTGAGATGAAATAATTATTGAAGATCAGTCAATGGTTTAAGAAGGTAGTGGAATGATTACATGTTTTTCAAGTGTAATTTTGTATAAGTAATCTCATGGTACTATGGAATAAAGAGACATATAAAGATTGTTACACTGTTTTTTTTCCTTGAGTTTTGAAAGTGTATGATTAATGGTACCAGTATCCATGAAAGGTTATTCAGATATTTTTGGAATGTATATGATATGCGCATAATTAAGGGATAAAGAGAAAATTAAATGTTTGATAATATTCAAGAGCTCATGACTGATATAAGGAGAAGGTTATATCATGGTTTGAGTATATAGAATTTTTAGATTTTGGAAGGAGTTAACTTTTGACAGCATTCATGTTTTTACTAAGGTTTAATAGGTATTCATTTTTCAAGAGAATACATGATTAAGGTATTCAAATTATTGGAGTGTGACCAACAAGATATATGGGGGATAAATGATGGTATTCACATGCTTGCTTGATGAAATTTCAAGGAATCGTTTTCTTTATACTATGATCTTGGACTGAAGTATTTTAGATAAGCCTAAATATTGTAATGGATTATGTTGGACATAAGTTAGTATTGTTTAAGGATAAAACTTTTTTTTGATATTATTGATGGGATGTTATAGTAATGTAGATTTAGAAAAAGGACAACCTGCAGGATGGGCGATAGCCCATCGCGTCGGACAAGGATGTGGGAATCGAACCCACAACCGAAGTGTGACTGGCCTTTATCGCCTACCAAAGGCCTAGAGGAAGTCCCTGGTTAGTAGAAACTAGTTTTATTTTATTAAGCGGTATGATATAAGAATTATAAGTTCATTTTTGGAACCATATACGATTAATCTAACCATATGATGGACTTATATTTTTTGCAAACCTTTTGTTTGAAATAGATGGAATGACCCATCATTCTATCACATAATCTATTAACACATCACGAATAACAAATTAAACTTCATTTCTTTAAGGGATGAAGTGGAAATTGTTCAATTCACGAACAACACTGAGATTGTACCAAAATCATGTAAGTGATTCTTTTAATTCATCCACTTTAGGGAAATGATCTTGAAAATGAAAAATTTTGTCATAGTGACCTTATATCCGATGAATTAGATGGTACCTTAGACCATCACAAATTTATGGCTTTGTGATTGTTGGCTTTTTCATAGCCATGTTCTCTACCACTCTCCATCAGAACTTGATGGTTATATATTTCTTCCATATACATATTTTCACATATGTTCTCCTACGTGGAAACCCAGTGATGAGTTAATTTGGGTAACCATTACATTTCATACTTTAGTTTTTAAAGCCATGTTTCTGTATTCCTTTTTATGATGTGGGTTTCTATTAAACAAACATTCAAGTAGTAAACCATGTATAACCCCAACGAATTTTTAGGGCGAAATTCATTTTAAGGGGGGTAGAATGTAACACCCTGAGATTTTATGAAAAATATTCTTTTAATTTCATTAATGTCTTGTGTTTTATGCTCTACCAAGATTACCTTGCGCTATACGCAACACTATTCTTGGATCGTGTTACACACAATTTTGATAATAGTTATTCTACGCAACATTGAGTATATATATATATATATTCAATGTATAAATGAAATATGGTTGGATTACGTTATACGAAACAACGAAGGATTATTTCACAATACGCAACCCTGACTTGGCTTGCGTTACACGCAATCACGACTTTCCTCGATAGCGTGTGTTGTACGCAATACCCGGTTTTAGTAAACAACGATATATTATTATAATATTATTATGAACTAGACGTTATGAATAGTATTAACTAAATTTTTAATTTTATAACATTATTATTCATCTTAAAAATTTTCTAGAACATGGTATAAGAAGAAAATAAATTTTTTGGGTAAAATAAGTATTTTTCAAAAAATGCAGTTTTTCCGCCTTTTGATGGCGCACCCACTTTAAATCTAGTTTTTGATATGTTTATAAGTTCAATTTGACAAAATAAAATTTTTATTTGGAATCAAGAAATATAAAATTTATTTTGGATAAATTTTTCATATTATTATGGTAACTTTCATATTTTTATGAATAGTAAAAACACGCAATATTTTAATTAAAAACAACTTTTTTCATCGCATTAATTTGTACGGTTAAATTATAATATTGAATGGTTTTAAAGTATAAATAGAATATATTTTTACCACTTAATATAATGTATGTCATTATCATTGATTTTACATTAAATTCGTAGGTTAAATCATTTCAATCTTTTGCAATGTTTTAAAGAAAAACCCGTTTTCTTCCGACAACGGGATTAAATTTAATTTTATTTATGAAAAATTTTCCTATTTAATTTGGAAAAATTGATTCCATATTTGGAATCAGTGTGTCAAAATTATGTTAATAATCTACTTTTTATATTTGGGAATTATGAATAGTAACTACGGAAAATTTTATTTACCATAGATAAAGGTAAATCGGGAAATTAAGGGTAAATATAATATTATAAAATTACCCTAACACATTCCAAAATTCCATTGGATGGCTAAAAGTAGACCCATATAACCTAAGGGTCGGATTATATTCAATTTATGGACTTTTGACCATGAAATTAATTTAATTATGATTAAAACCAAAGAAAGTGACAACATGTCACTCTCTTAAATCTTATAAGTATAATAATTTTAATTTAGTGATAAACATCATAAAACTTCAATCATGAATAGTCTATAGAAAGATAATAAAATTATATACATCATGATAATTTATTTATAATTTTAGGGATTAAATAATTATTATTAATGGTGATACATTAATGATACAGAAATTATTTATTAAGTGAAAATAAGTAATATAGTTTTTATTGAAATAATAATACCCATTAAAAGGCCCAAAAACCAGACCAAAGCTTATTGGTAATGTATATCTACACCTTAAGCATCCAATGACCTAATATATAACCGTTTGGAGCCTTATAAAAGAGATTATGACACTTATTTTATTTTAAATGATGCCAAAGTTGTCACCTTCATAATTTAACAATTTAAATTTTGTGATTTTAAGATGATAAATTCGAGTAAAAGTATTATTGTGAAAGGTAATAGATTTATATTCATCATAGGATTTAATTATTAATTTTTATGCAACAAAAAATAATATTAAATAGTTATACAAAAATGTTGTAGTAATTATTTTATTAAGAGATAAACCAAATAAATGGTTTTAAAAATAATAAAATAAATAATATATGAACTATTTAATGTGATCCACTAATTTTATAGATACATATGAAATTTTATGAATCTATTAAAGCTTTTAGTTCGAACATATATTCTGTATATATTTTATTTAAATTCAAATAAATTAATAGTGTCAAAATTGACACTATTGTTATTTTATAAAAATAACATATTATAAAATTGTTTAAAAATCACAAAAATATTTAAAAATTATAAATTTATATTTATATATTCTATAATGTTATAAATTAACCAATTATGGAAAATTCACAACAAATAAGTAATTATTTGTTATAATTTAAAATTTATAATTTTATTACCACAAATAAACTTAAATAGATTAAATAAGGATAATTCAAAATGATAAGGTATAAAATAAGATCCAAACATGTCTAAATATTATCGGTTGATGATATTACAACCCTATATCATCTAATATTTGAATATGAGTCATTTTTGGAGGTTTTTAAGTGGGGTTAGATTTATTATAAATTAATATTTTTGATAATTCCAAAGGTGCCCCTCTCCTCCCTTATAAAAGGGCACCTCCTCCCTCTCTTCCTCACACCACATTGAGCCTTCAAGCTCGGCCAAACCCTAACCAATTATCTTCTCCACTTCCCTAGAAACATCCTAGAGGTTCTGGTTTTCTTTAAAGTCCAATATTAGTGCCCTAAGAGGAGGTTTCAAAAAGGCGCTTCAAAGAAGAGGTAATGTCCGTTACCGATTGTTTCAACTTTATTTCTTCATCCACTTCTTCTTCTTTAGTTTTTTCATTATGAAGTAATAAAATCAGTATCACTCATATAATGATATGTTATTATAATTATGAAACAACCCTATTTCACCATCTATCCATCCTACGGAAAAAGAAAATCACCACGCGTGCGTACGTACAGAATACCGTCTCCACGCCGTGGTGTAATCAGTTTTTCCACCACCACCATACATGGATGGGTATAATGGTGTAAATAAATAACTATATATTATTATTGTAAAGTTATATTGATTCTTAAATAGTATACATACACTCCAATACAATTCCACGGTCATGGGAATGATATCATCGCTTGTGCGTACATACGAACTACCGTCTCCACGAATGCGATGAGATTCATTTTCCATGATTAACCATTCAAGAATGATTATAAAGAATATATAATGAATAATAATGAAATATATGACATAATAATGATACTGGATTTAGGTATATATATATGTATTTCATCTATTTAATTTCATTCATCTCAATAAGGAAACGAAAAAAACGTTCATGCGTATGTACGACCTACCGTCTCCAAGAACAGTGTATTTCTTTCCATTTATCGATCTATAATATATATGTATATTATGAATATATATTATATATAAATCATGTTTTATATTCTGGAATTATGTAATCATGATCTAAGTAATCATATGAATAATTACAAGTCGAAACACGGACGACAAATGAAACGATTTTAACCAAAATGCTCTTTAACATGGAATTTAAAAATGAATGGGTAATATAAAGTCATAAGTGAACCATATATGATATAATAACAGTGAATATGATTATGTAAGAAGTCAGTAACATTATTTTAATCATTATACAGGAGTTTCGGACACTTACGAAGCAAATCGGACCTAAGATAAGGGATAATTTTGCAAATCTCATTTTTATCCGAGATTACTTATTCGTCAGTATTTACTCGGGTTATTTCAATCATAAATGTCCATGTTTTATAAAAGTGGTTTCATGTATGTTTAAAGTCATTTTAACCCGTTTTTTACTTTTACTACATGGTATGTATGGAATCTTTCTATTATGAGGTACTTTTTGACTTTTTTCGGCAAAAGTACGAGAAGAATGTTTTTTTAACTTATACGGCACGAACATATTTTTACAGTTTTATAAACCCTTATTTTCATGAAGATTCCTCCAAAAGATTTCATGAATATTTTAAAAAAAATCCCTTTCTTTTAAAATTACATGACATTTTGTGAAAAGAAAATGATTTTGAAGAAAAAAGGATATTTGCCTCAAGAATTCATTTCAAGTGTTTTATCAAAACCATTTTTCATCTAAGATGACATTATTTAATATGTGTATGTTTCAATTATAATGTCTTTATAATTTACATTTTTTCACTTATCTTATTATGAAATGATATCCATTTCTTTTATATGGATTATATGATGATGGGATGATGTTTATGAAACCCATTTTATTTATTGGATTTTTATGAATTATGTCAGTTTATTTTGTGGCACAAGTAAGAATGATTTCATTATGAGATTGGTGGGACCTATATCTTCCTCTAATGTATTGGGTAAAGATTTATATCTCATGAGATAGACGTGGCTGGAATGGTAAGTTAATCCGGATTAGTGTTACAGGACTGAAACGAGGAGTGAACTCGATTCAGAAAGGGACTTTGTCCACAAATTGGTCATGGAAGCAATGCCTTGGCTACTATGGAAATCATTACATGTTCTTAATGGATGCCACAATTACATGATTTATTCCTATAATATTTTATCATGATTGTTGATCCATTATGTTATATGCCTTACGTATTGCCATGTTTTATGTCGTTGCTCAAGATTTTGATGTTTAAATATTATGTTCATGTTTTTATGTTCAAATATATATGGTTTGTTTTATTTTCTCCATGCTTACCCTTACTGAGCATTTGAGCTCACCCTTTTTATGTTTCTTTTCCCCCAAGATTAAAAGAAAGGTTTTAGGTAAAGAAACAAAAAGGGGAGGATCGTTATGGGATATGTTGAAGATCTTTCAACATGATTAGAAGTTTATATTCCAAGTTTCCAAAGACACTAAACTATTATAGTCTTTTTGTGTTTGATTATGTCATGTATTAAATAATCCGAAAAAGTAATGTAATGTCCATGAACGTCAAGCTTCTGGTCTCTACAGGATATAAGGGCACTAGGAACACATTTTTGGTTTTCAAGATCATTTCCCAAAAGTTGAAGAATTTGAATTAGAAGAAATACTTTCTTGATTTTGGTACAATCTCACTGTTGTTCGTTCTTTGAACAATATCCACTTCATCTCTTAAAGAAATGAAGTTGAATTTGTTATTCATGAAGTGTTAGCAGATCATGTGATAGAATGATGGGTCATTCCATCTGTTTCAAACAAAAGGTTAGAAAAAGTTATAAGACCATCTTATGGTTAGATTAATCGTATATGGCTCCAAAAATGAACTTATACATCATATATCATACTGCATAATAAAATAAAACTAGTTTCAACTAACCAGGGACTTCTTGTAGGCCAGTGGTAGGCGATAAATGCCGGTCGCACTTCGGTTGTGGGTTCGATTTCCACAGCCTTGTCCGACGCGATGGGTTGTCGCCTGTCCTGCAAGTTGTCATTTTTCTAAAACTAAATTACTATAACATTCCTTCAATAAGATCAAAAAAAATTCTATCCTTAAACAATACTAACTTACGTCAAACATAATTCATTCCAATTTTTAGGCTTATCTAAAATACTTCGGTCCAAGATCATAGAATAAAGAAAAAAATTACTAGAAAGTTTATCTACCAAGAATGTGAATAAAAGCATTTATCCCACATATATCATAAGATATATCTTATTGGTTGCATCCAAACTAATGAATACCTTAGTCAAATATTCACTGGAAACATAAATTACCATCTAACCTTAGTGAAAACATGAATACTGTCAAAAGGTAACTCTTTCCACATACCAAAATCCCAAAAATCTATATAATCAAACCATAATATAACTTAGACCTTATATCAGTCAAGAGATCATGAATACAATAAAACATCTCATTATCTTCTTATCCCTTCATTATGCGCATATCATCAACTTTCCAAAAATACTAGTACCATTCATCCCACACTTTCAAAACTTAAGGAAAGACAACAGTGTAACAATCCTTAGATGCATCTTTATTCCATAGTACCATGAGATTACATATACAACATTACACTTGATAAACATGTAATCATTCCACTACCTTCTTAAACCATTGATCGAGCTTCAACAATTCTTTTATCTCACATATCATTTTAAATCTCTTCATCATCATCCACATAAATATTACCCATACGGCCATAATGATTCTCTTCATGAGACTTACCTTAGGGCATTGGTTTCCATAATTCCCGTACAATCCACATTTAAATAAGTTAACCATTTTTGATGTCGTAGCAATACCATTATCTTCATCCATGGTTCCAACTGAACCTTTTCCTTTGCACTTACGGGATTTATGTCCTTCATTTCCACACCCAAAGTATCTTCCAGTTCCTTTGAAACACTCTCTCTGATGCCTCTTCCCACATGATTTACATGAGGGGAATTGAACTTTCTTTCCTCTATGATCATCATGAAACTCCATCTTTCTCTTATTATCTGAGTCGGGAAACTTAACAAAGTTGAGATTATTGATCATATTATGAGATTGCTGATTAGGCATAATAATGATGTTTGGACTTCCAAATCCCATTTCATTTGGTTGCTCATGAAGAATATCCTTCCATTGTCCGTCATATCCTCCATTATCGTGAATCTTCCTATTTCCAGCCATTTTCTAAAAGCCAAAAAGAATAGTGTGAGAGGGAAAAATCGGGCTAGGGAAAAAACATAGTAAAGGGGGAGTACCCTCAATATTTAACATCTTAGGTTAAATTCTATGATCATTACCGAAGTTCTAGGAATATATCCTATACGTATACTTATCCCTACGGATATCCCTAGACATACCTTATAAATATATCTAGGGATCTCACTAACGTTTTCACATCCTAGTTTCCAAAGGATGACTAAAACTTTCCTTTGATACCAACTGTAGAGACCCGAAGTTTGACCTACATGGACATTACATTACTTTTGCAGAATACATAATACATAATAAAAACCAACACTCAAGGACCATAATAGTTTAGTGTCTTTGGAAACTCGGAACATAATCTTCTAATCGTGGTAAAAGATCTTCAACAACTCCCATAACAATCTTCCCCTTTTTGTTTCCTTACCTAAAACCTTTATTTATTTCCTAGGGAAAATAAAACATAAAAAGGGTGAGCTCAAATGCTCAGTAAGGGCAAACATAGAGAACATAAAACAATATATAACAATTTGAGAGCAAAAACTTGAACATGAAATTTAAACATCAAAATCTTGAGCAAAGACATAAATCGTGGAAGTAAGTAAGGAATATATCATAAAGAATAATTAATCATGATAAAATAGCAAAGGGAATTAAACATGTAATTGTGGAAAACCATTAAGCACATGATATGATTTCCATAGTATCCAAGGCATTACTACCAAGACTATCTTAGAGGACAAAGTCCCTTTCGGAATCGAGTTCACTCCTCATTTCAGTCTTGTATTACTGAACCGGTTTAACTTGCTGTTCCAGCCATGTCTATCTCAGAGATATAAATCTTTACCCAATGCACTGGAGGGAGATATAGGTCCCACCCATCCCATAGTGAATTCATTCTTAGTTGTGCCACAAAATAAACTAAAAACATTCATCATAACCCAAAGAATAAAATGTGTTTCATAAACATCATCCCATAATCACATAATCCATATAAAACAAATGGATATTTCATCATAAGAAAATTCAAACCATGTAAATCATAGAGACATTATACATGAAACATACACATATGAAATAATTTCATCTTAGATAGAAAATGGTTTTGATAAAACACTTAAAATGAATTCTTGAGGAAAATATCCTTTCTTCTTCAAAATCAATTTCTGTTCACAAAACATCATGCAATTTTAAAAGAAAAGGATTTTGTTGAAAATAGTCATAAATTTTTTTGGAGGAAGCTTCATGAAAATAAGGTTTTATAAAACCGTAAAAATCTGTTTGTGCCGCATAAGTTAAAAAAAACATTCTTCTCGTATTTTTTCCGAAAAAGTCAAAAAGTACCTCATATGGTAAAAAAAATAACGATTCCTTCCATACGATGTGGTAAGATTAAGAAAAGGGTAAAAATGACTTTAACATACATGGAAGGAAAGTAAACATTTTATGAAAACATTTTGAGAGCATATGGACATGGATAATAAACATAACCCCCAGTAAATACTTACGAGTAAACAATCTCAGATAAGAATGAGATTGGAATAATTATCCCTTACCTTAGGTCCGATATGCTTCGTATGTATCTGAACTTCCTGTATAATGATTTAAATAATGTAATTGACTCATTGAATAATCTTATTCATTTTTATGATATCATATATGTTTCACTTGTGACTTTATATTACCCGTTCTTTTGTAAATTCCATGTAGAAGCAGCGTTTTGGGTAAAATCATTTCATTTATCGTATATGTTTCAACTTTTTGTTCTTGATATTATTACTTATATCCTGATTTATATAATTCCAGAATGTAAAACATGATTTATATATAATATATATTCATCATATACATATATATTACAGATCGATAAATGAAATGAAATACACCGTTCATGGAGATGGTAGGCCGTACGTACGCATGAACGCTATTTTCATTCCTCATTGAATTGGATGAAATTAAATAGATGAAATAAATATATATATACATAAATCCAGTAGTATTATTATGACATATATTTCATTATTATTCATTATATATACTTTATAATCATTCTTGAATGATTAATCATTGAAAATGAATCTCATCGCGTTCGTGGAGACGGTAGTCCGTACGTACGCACGAGCGATGATATCATTCCCATGATCATGGAATTGTATTAAATTATATGTATAATATTAAAGAATCAATATCACTTTACAATAATAATATATAGTTATTATTTACACCATTATACCCATCCAAGTAAGGTGGTGGTGGAAAATAGATTACACCACGATGTGGAGACGGTATTCCGTACGTACGCACGTGAAGTAATTTCGTTTTCCGTAGGATGGATAGATGGTGAAATAGGGTTGTTTCATTCATATAATAACATATCAGTATATGAGTTATACTGATGTTATTACTTCATAATGAAACAACTGAAGAATAGGAAGTGGAAGAAGAAATAAATTTGAAAGAATCGGTAACGGACATTACCTCTTCTTTGAAGTAGCTCTTTGAGACCTCCTCTTAGGGCACTAAAATTTGTCTTTGAAGAAGACCAGGACCTCTAGGATGTTTCTAGGGAAGTGCAGAAGAGAATTTGGTAGGGGTTGGCCGAGCTTGAAGGCTCAAAGTGGTGTGAGGAAGAGAGGGAGGAGGTGCCCTTTTATAAGGGAGGAGAGGGGCACCTTTGGAATAACTAAACGTATTATTTTATTATAAAGTAAAATTCGGGTTTTAATAGCTCCAAATTGATATGTTTCTAAGATAAGGTGGGTATGGGTCTAAATCCTCTAATCCAATATAATTTAGACAAGTTATTTCATTATATTAACCTTATATTTTAGATTTAACTTTTAGTTAATTAGATTGACATTTACCATGTCACATTGTATTTTTATATTATATAGTTAATAAACATACCATATATATCCAAGCGACTGCCAAGTGGTCCAATAATGATACAGATATCATTATATAAGTATCTTGGCCCATCCCAAGATTTTTAGGAATATAATAACAATTAATAATATAATATTTGTTTTAAAAACTAGTTTATGTCAATTTTGACACTATTTGGTAATTGATTTTTGTAAAAGTCATAACAAAATGATTAGTTAGAATAAAGTTAATTAAATCAATACTAACATTTCAAATTAAAATAGAAAATTATTTGAATTCATAAAAATTATCAAATTACCTTTATTAGGGTATTTATAACATCAATTATGTCAATATTTCATTAATAAGATAATTACCACATCATCATTGTGTCATAAATAAATTAAATTATTTATTATATAAAAATTAAAAATAAAATACGATTATGTAGGAAATATTTTTATATTTCTAATGAATATTTATAGTGGAAAATATAATTTATTTAACCCCTTATAAGAATTAATTACTAAAAGAATTTTGTTAATGTCAATTTTGCCTTTACATTAAATTAATTAATCCAAACTGTCATTGTCAATACCAAGTGGCTTAATGGGGTCCCAAATTCGACCCAAGGATGCCCATGGTCAAACACTACTCATCAAATAAGGATAGTACAAGTGTGAAGGTAATTTTGAATTATTATAATATTCTTTTAACATTGAATTACCCTATTTACCTTTAACAGTAGTAAATAAAAATTACTGTAGATACTATTCATAATATCAAAAAAATAAAAGTAACCTATTAACATAATTAGGAACCACTGATTACAAATATGGAATACATTTTCAAAATTTAAAACACAGAATTTGCAGTAATTAATTTAAAATTAATCCCGTTGGTAAGCAAACGGGTTTTAAAAGTTAAAACATTGCCAAAGATTGAAATGTTTTTACCTATGAATTCAATGTAAAATTAATGCTAATGACATACATTATATTAAATGGTAAAAATATATTCTATTTATACTTTAAAAAAATTCAATACTATAATTTAACCATATAAAGTATTGCGCTGAAAAAAATTTGTTTTTAATTAAAATATAGCGTGTTTTTACTATTCATGAAAATATGAAAGTTATCAGAATAATATGAAAATTTTATCGAAAGTAAATTTTTATATCCTGATTCTAAGGAAGAATTTTATTTTTTAAAATTGAACTAATAAACTTGTCAAAAACTATATTTAAAGTGGGTGCGCCATCAAAAGGCGGCAAAACTGCATTTTTTGAAAAATACTAATTTTACCTGAAAAATTAATTTTGTTCTTATACCATGTTCTAGAAAATGTGTAAGATGAATAATAATGTTATAAAATTAAAAATTTAGTTAATAATATTCATAAAGGCTAGTTCATAATAATATTACAATAATATACCGTTGTTTAGTAAAACCCGATATTACGTACAACACACGCTGTCGAGGAAGGTCACGATTGCGTGTAATGAAAGCCAAGTTATGGTTGTGTGTTGTGCAAGACTAAAATGTTGTTTCATATAATATAATACTACCATATTTCATTTATACATTTAATATATATATACACACTCAATGTTGCGTATAATGACTATTATCAAACGAACTTGAAATTGTGTGTAACACAATCTAAGAATAGTGTTGCGTATACTACAAGCTAATACGGTGTTGCGTATAGAACAAGATAATCTTGTTTTAGCATAAAACAGATGAAATCAAATAAATTAAAAATAATACTTATCATAAAATATCGGGTTGTTACACCTAGGTTCCTTAAGAGTGCCACTACATACCCAGTTCTACTTGATCGGGCACCAAGTAGGTTGTAAATAGGTTTTTAGAGGGAGTTTTATAATATTTTCACCACCCACCTATATTTATCCTCCATTTATTATCCTTTGAAGTCCCTCTTCTCCAGTAAAATTTGGGACTCCTTTTATCTCCTCTTGTTATTCATTTCATCTTCATTCCGATATTTTTTTTCATGGTGAATCCTTGGTTTTTTATCAAGAAAATCAAAAATAGGACCATATATATATATTTCATTCCCATATACTACTCTTTTCTTTCTAGTTAATCTTCTTTGGATAAAGATTTTCAGTTTTTTACTTTATAAATTCAGGGTTAAATCATGTCATAGCCTATGGATTTCAATTCCAATGGTTAAAGGAATCTTATAGAGGCTAGTTTCTTTCATTTTTTCACTAGTTTTATCTAAATAAATTAATGTAATATTTATTGTATAGATTTGATGAATTTTTAAGGAAATTGAAAGTGGTTATCTTAGATTTAGTTAGGGACTTATATTTACATGATTATGGATAGGTTTTAGGTTAAATTCATAAAGATTTCGTCCCAGGTTTTCTGCCTCCTTGGGATTGGTGTTCAATTTATTGATTAACATTGGTTAAATATTGTGGTTTAATGGTTTTTAGTGGATTCATATTATTTTAATTAGAATTGTTAAATCTCACCATTGATATCGGTAGTTGGTATTGACTCAAAAATTCATTCATGGTCGATGCATGGAACATGATTGAAATTAGTTTTTACTAAAAAATTAATAAAAATTAAATCATATTATTAAAATTATTAAAAGATATTTTAACAACGATATTTTAGGATAATACACTAATTTTTTAAGGGAATTGGTTGGAACTATTCAACGGGAATAAATTACCTCTTGATTATTTTATAAACTTAAATAATGTAGTTGTAATTTGAAAAGTCCTTTTATATATTATCCATTTTTTTATGTTACCATTAATATATAAGTTGGGTAACGATTTCTGTAATAATTCAACCATTCTTTATATTCTCAATGTGTTGGGAACTTCTGTTGGTATTAAATGTGGGTATAAAAGTGTATTTATGATGCATCACTAGCCTCAAACAATTTGAGGACATCATGAATATAGAGAGACTCTATTTGACCTATAGTTTTTGGTGTTCTAATATATATATATATATATATATATATCAAAGGTGTATTCCATTGAGTCTGACCTATATTCTATAATAGGAATTACATATTTATTCCTAAACATGAATGAGAAATAAGTCAATGAACCAATCATAAATAATGGTTACGATTGTACACTGGTGGAGTTGTTGTGGCTAGGTTTTTGAGGTGTAAATTAGTTATTTAACATGAAAAGAATAGAAGTTTAATATTTACCTAAACCAACACTTTAAAATTTTTATGGTTTTTATAAAACTTTATCTTATGTGTAGTTTTTTGAAAAACCATCTTTCCAAATATATTATTTTATAAATAATTTCATAATATATTTCCTCTAATTATTATTTTAAATCTTTTTCAAAGTGTTTTATCAAAATATGTTTTCAATGAAACTCATATTTCTTATTTTGAAGCAAGGTCATTTAAAAAAATTCCACTATATCAAGTGTTAGTTTTTGTTTTTTTATGTGAGGCCTTGAACCTATAAAATTCAGATAAAAAATATTCTAAAAGAATTGGCTTTGAGTATAGGGTATGAATTTCCCATAGGATTCTGATAGCTACCATTATTAATCCTGAATTTGGTGACCCATTTGTGTTGTGTACCTTTTTTAGAGTTAATATAATGTGTTATACACTTCCTAAACTCAAATAATCCTAACACATATTAGGAGTAATGTATATTATATCCATGTAGTTACCTTTATAAGAAACTACATATTGTTTCTTTCATACAATTTGTACTATATACATGGACTAGTCTACTGCTTTTTCCCAGATTATAAAACAAGTTTTTTTTAAATTAATAGTTATTTGATAAAATATATTAGTGTATAAATAATGGATATGGTGTTATTATATTATGAAAAAATTTCTCATTATACTGAGTGTGTTATTTAGTATAACTGATAATATTTATTTAATAATGTATACTATTTATTTTATAACATGTTTGTTTTATTATAAGCATCTATATAGCTTGGGTATTATATATTGTTGTTATGGAATTTTAGAGAAGGCCTTCTAGCATGTTCTATATAGGATGATAGTTTTATACTTTATTGAACTCCAAAAACCAATTAAAATAGTTATGGGATAAAATATTTACCTAAAATATTACACTAATTCTCCTATTCCCTATTATAGGATAAAATATTTCCATGACAAGATCGAACAAGTTTTTTATACTTAGGAAGAGTCTCTAAGAACCTAACTTCTTTTCACATATTTAGTCATATTTTTGGGTTCATATGTGTACTTTTTTGAGATATTTATAGGTACATGTATTGCATCCATTAGGGGATGGCCTCAGATTATAATATAAAATCTCGTGTTTAGGCTAATAATTGATAGTGTAGGTAGAGGATCATCTATTATAGGGAGTTATCAGTTGTAGCTAGTTATGATTTATTAAATCTGTATCATTAATTTGTTACAACACATTCTTTATATATTTTTAAAATATTTATTATTGTACATGTAAGTTAATTTTTAGATATTTTTGTGCTTACACCTATAATGTTATTTTTGTGTTGAGACACCATTAGTGGTAACCTACTGAGGATTTTGTGCTCACCCCCTACATATAAACCTTGGTGGACATGATATCAGAAATGAACTAATTTTTATGTATTTATAAGTACACCAGTTGTTATTGAATTACAATGTAAGGATACTAAAGTTAAACAAGGAATCCAAAAATGGTTACCACTTCAGAGTCAGTGATATTAGAGGTATTCTGATGTTATACACTTATTATTTCCAAATCTTCAAATAGTTTCACACATATTTTGTCATGTTTGGTGTGAATAATAAAGAAAAACTATGTTGTATGAGTTAGATTGATTTGTACACATTCATTTTGATAGTTTATATATTTTTTTTATTTTTTTCTTCTTTGATTTGGTTTTATATTTTTCAAGTTCATTTTTGGGACACCCGACATATTGAAGGGTTATGCTGGATTTTAGATAGGATCTGTATAGGACATGTGGATGAAATATAGTGGGTAAATCATTCCATAAAAATACATTAAGACCCAAAATTAAATTAACTAACCTCTATTGATTTAGGAGTTATATTGGGGTTATATCACACATGAATTAGGCATGGAACATGTATTTTGGCAATAGAGATTGGAAAATGTTCTTCTCTTGTTGTATTATAGAGCTTATTATAATCAATACATAATATCTAACTTTTAATTTTCTTTATTGATATCAATAGAAATTACAATTTTTTATAAATATAATTCTACCTTTCTCATGAATAATAGGTATGGGACTTAACCATGATCAATATTTGTTAAATTATACATGCATCAATAAGTTTTACTATCACAATATTGGAAACATCCTTAATATTTTTGATGAGTCTTATTTAATCTACCATAATGGGTTTTCACTCATATTCTATGGGTATCATATTTATGAATATTTTTAGAATAATTCCCAGGATTTCTAAAATGGCCCATTTAATGAAAGTTTCATGTATCCTGAGTCCCTCAAGAAATCTCATTTTATGTTTTTATTCTAGGAATATTGACACAATGAAGATAAATGTCTATCTTTCACTCAAATTTTTATACTTATATTTTAAAAGAAATGAATTCATGTAGATACTTAGTGTATTTTTTATAGATATATTCCTAACCAATATTCTATCATTCAATTATTCTCTAAACTACACATAAGAATCTATATGATGTATCTTCTTTTCATTTCCATTGGGGTCCTCCAAATTAGTTTCTTGGTCCATTAAATTGGAAGTGTGTTTACCCAAATGAAGTTGTTTAGTATTTGATTCAATATTCTTATAATTACCCACTTTTTAATTAATGAAATCTTCTTATAATAGTCTTTTAATCTATATGTATTCTTTGAAGAATGAAATTCATTCAAAATATCCTTCTACCACCCAATTTGAAAAGTGTGTTTTCTTTAAGAAATATTAATCAAGGAATCTTTGGTGGATAAAAACGGGCATCCGAAATAACAACCAATTATTTATCAACATTTATATCTAGATATAGGAAGATAGATGGTATGACTATCTTACACAGTCTAAATAAGAGACTCTCAATAACACTATATGGGAATGTTTTGGATATTTCAGATTAATATAAATCTGTTATTATTTTATTTTACTCACTCAATGAAAAATCCTTATAATTTGATTAAGGAATTATGTTTATTATTTCTATGAAAAAAACCAATTAGGTGAATACTATTTTCCCCTTGAAAATTCTAGGGAATTCTAAAAATCACTAAATAACTAATCATTTAAGTAATTTTTATCCAAAAATAATAGCACTACACACTGGTGTTAATAGTATGATATTAAACTACTCATGTATTCTCTTGTTGAATATTTTTTTCCTAGAACATTTTTTAAGTTGGTATCTTCAAAATTTATTCTATAAATGGAATATAATTTCACATATTATGGAATTACTAGGTAAATATATTGAATTAATTTTATTAATTCTTATTAGGTTCATTTCCCATTTTAATAAATATGTATGTGTATTATATGGCTTGACATCACAATCAAGAACCTTGAGCCCAAATATCCCATTGTATCATCCCATTTGTTACTTGTTTTTATACGATTTTTATTTAGATTGTATTTATTATTTACTTCCACTAGGCTTTGATTCTGTATAGTAGTAATCTTCATATTTATTGTGAATATTCACTTAAGATCATACACTATACTCTTCATACTTTACTGTAACTATTTCTTCATTATATGGCTATAATATGTTTACTACCATCTCTATTGTTGTTCTATATAATAATTTATATTTTTCCATTGTATCTCATGGTATTATGAATTACTATGTATACTATCTACATCTACATGTTTTGAATTCTCACTATATTTTCATTAATTATCATGTATTACCTTGAATTGTTATAATTTATATTTAAAAAATCATTAAAATTAATTTGATATCCCTTGATCACTTTGAGAGATTCTAGAATAATTATACTTCATAAATATGTTTGTTTTGATAATAAAAAATGATTTCCAAAACCTTATTATTTCTTTCACTCATAATAATTTAAGAGTTGTTTCCATTGAAAATTTTATTGTGGAGATTATTTTTAATTTACTTGATTCATAGAAATGATATTTAGATGATTCTTTAATATTGGATTGTATGTGTTAGATAATTGTTCTCTTATCCTAAGTTATATCCAATAGTTACCCATGTGAATTATTCCATTAACTCTATATTTTTATGCTTCCTCGATGTGACTATTTTTTAATTTCTTTTTTCCACATCATATAGTGTAATTGATTTTTGATATTTAAAAAAAAATTCTATTGAATTAGTTATAATTGTTGATAATTTTTTTAATTATGAAAAATTTAATCTAATGTTAAAATATTAAATTCAATGGTTAATTTTTATGTAGATAATTTTTATTTAAATAAATAAATTATTTTTTAAACAACAAATGTATTTGAATTCATTTTTTAAATAATATATTTTTATTTCTTTATTACATTAAAATAATATTTTATATTTTATATTTTTCATTTGGAATAATAACATTTATATATTTTCTGTGAATCATAAATTTGTTTAATTATTTATTAATATTAATTTCAAATTAATAAATTTAAGTATTCTAATTAATTATTTTGTATCAAAAAAAATTCCTTCTTTTAATTAATATTTTTTATAAATAATTAATTTAATAATGTTATTATTATAATTTTTTTTCTCATTCAATTATTTAATTCGTTGCCTTTGATGTCAATAAAATTTATCTATTTTTCTTTTTTTATTAATATTAATTTTATAATTATTTTTATTTTTCACATATTTTCCTTTTTCTAGGAAATTAGTTGTTTCAGTAAATATAAAATCTATTCCACAATTACTGTACTGATGGAGTCAACCCACTATGTGTAGATAATCACATCTGATCATGCCCAGTTACCCAGGATTATCACTAATTTCCTATCATGATATTGAACACCTATACATCCCTTCTGCATGTTCAACTAGAAATACCATGAAAAAACCGACCATTCCAAATAATGATTCCATCTACCTACCACTCCACATGATGTTAACATGCGTGAATCACTCCGTGAACTACTATGAACAGCAGAGGTACCTTTAAAGAGATATCCGATTGTACTTGATTTTTCAAGATTTGAAGCCATGATCAAAGCTATAGCCTCGTGAAGCCAACCCTTTTAATAGATTACACACCTCACCTGTTGTATCATGAATTTGATGCTACCCAAAGAATCAGTTTTGGGATTCTTACCGAGGAATCCAAATCTGAATCATTATGCATCATGAAGGTTGTAATCAGAGAAGATGACCAACTGATCACTATAAAGGGGGAAGAAGAATATGATAAGAATCCAAAGATGATATTGCATGTTTCCATGGAGAAGTCCTCACCACAGTCACCTCTTGATGATGAAACTGGGTGACATCTATTGATGATCAAATCTAAAATCCCAAAAACCACACATTGATAATTAAACCCAGTTTACCCAGATCTAAGCTCTATCCTTACCACTAGATGAAAATCATGACACCACCAAAATGAACCCCAACTGATGAACCCTCACCCAATTAGTCTAACACCACTAATGAAGTCCCATAAAATCAAACAATCAGACATCTTCCCATTATAGATAACCCCTGTAAAACCTACCCACAACAAATTTTAATGTTCAGTGCCACCGAACAGAGCCCCCACAATATATATATATATATATAATAGTATATATATAATAATAATAATATCATAAATTTATATATAAGTCTATATATATTTCATTAATTATTATAACAAATATAATAAATGATAAAAATATAATTTTTTACAAAATGTGCAAAACAAACTAGTTACAATTGATACAATAAAACTGAACTCATATGGGCACACGGTCTGGGCACTAAAAGGTACTAAAATCAATTTTATGTCCACCTGTATGCTAAAAATCAAAAACAAGAATTTAATTTCCAAACTTTTAAAATCAGTAGAACCTTAAAATTTTCTATTTTATAGAAAAAATAATAAGGATTAGAGATTATGCTAAATAACCAGGGTTAATTGAACCAATTTCCTAGGGTAATCACATGTCATTTTGGAAGATTGGATATTTACACATAGACTTCATTTAGAGATAATAATGATCACATGAAGGAGTTCTAAATGGATTACTGATGAATTTAGTTAGGATTTAATTTTTTCCCTTTCTGTTTTTGAGTAAGAGGAAGTGTTATCATCTTTTTATAGGGATCCCTAATTGACAGCACTCGAGTTGTTTTCTCTCCATTTTCTCATCCCTCATTTCTACTATTTTTAGAGTTTTGTTATTTCTTGACAGTAATTACATGTGTGTTTGTTTTTACTCCATTTTGTGTTGTGATATCGGATGCTCAGTGATGAAGGACTAATTTGAAGAGAATGTTCTAGTATACAAGAATGGAATTTTCCTAGATACCAAATATCCTTTTGATAATTTCATTATTCTTCACCCTTAGTTTATTTATATCATGAAGTGAGAAGATACGAACATACACTCTATCAAAATAATGGTTTCATAATTAATTATCTTTAATTAATTTTCCTATTCATCATCTAAATGATTAAAAGAGAATCTATAGAAAGGATTTTAGATTTTTTTTCTCATTATGATCACTTTTTCCCTGAATATTTATTTTTGAGAATCTGATTTGATCTTTTGATTCATTTTATAATTTGGAGGGTATTTAAGTGTAGGAACAAATTATATTAATTATTTTTCACTATTTAAAGAGATAGTGGGGTTTGTTTCATGACCTAGATCACCAATTTTGTAGAGGTTACGTGATTTTTGTTTCAATATTTAGGTCATTTATAGGAAGTAGAGGGATAATCATTTTTGGAAGAAGTTGTTTTCCCACTAATATTAATTTTCTATTCTTTTCAACTTTTTTCTCATTTTTCTTCTTTGAATATTTTTTCGTTATTTAATTTCTATATTTTCTGTTTGCCACCACTTTGTTCCCAAAAATGTCTCTGGAAGTTTTCAACATTATTTCATGTTGTTTTCATTCCCTTTTTTAAACTATTCAAAAACATATAAAGGGTTCCATGAAGACTGATAGGGTATTAAACACTATTTTCTTCGTGAGTAACCCTAAGGGTTTCCACTATGATATATCTAATGATTATATATATATATATATATATATATCTGACTATACTCACTAAAAAGATGACATCAAATTATGTAACTATCTATATAAAAGAAACATTTGACTTAGTGATTTTTCAATATTTTATTTTTTTCAATAAAATTAAAAATACAATCAAAAAAGAGAAAAAAGTGTTAAAAAAGGATATTAAAGATTCATAGTTTAACTACTCTCTTATATAATTACTCTATTATGATTTTACATTATTTATATTTTGTTTGAAAAACCAAAAAGGTGTAGATCTATCAGATGATATAATGTTTTTATATAATCAAATGAAATAGTAGTTTATACTAACATTCAGTCAAATAAAAATGAATTAATAGGGGAAGGGTCCTACTGGGAATGAAATGATAAATAATAATAAAATTATGAAATTCCATTAGTTACCTACCTAGATCAATAATACCTAAAGATAATGGTATAACTCCATCAACATCATAAAAAACATTCAATAAATAATTGAGATATTATGAGAAAAGAAAAGGAAACACGATTCAAGACCAATAATGATTCACATCTGCAATACCCTTTTTTCCTCAAATAAAATTAAATGATTCAATATTTAAAATATACTTTTGGTGATGGTAAGATATTGGTCTTATAGAACAATAAAACCTAAATCACAATTTGGAGTACCATTTTATTTTAAGCACTGTATTTGGTGATTTATTCACTTATGAAAATTATAATCACTTTTAACTGGATCAATATATTGAAAAAACAAAATACCTCCAATCATTTGTTTCCATGGAAGACACCACACCTGAGGAAGTTTTTTTATGATAAGCTGCAGGAGATTGAGTACCTCACTTCGGATCTAGACACACATCTAAGAAAATAATCAATTCTAGAGGTAGATAAAGCTATAAAAAAATTTGGGATACTTTCACATCATTTATATAGTTTTTATTTTATTTGATTCTAATTTTTTTGTTATAGATGATGATTTTTATTCTCCTAATGTAGGTTATGTAGAATTTACCAAACAATATTCATTCCTAGAGAGTCTTGAGATAGATGGACCAGATGAAGAACTCATATAACTCATATTTTTTGTTGAAAATTTATGTTTGGGAATTATGGAAGTGGATGGTAATTTCATAGGAGTGTAAATGGTTGTAAAATGGGGTACATATGCATTTTTTTTGTTGAATATGAAATGAGAGATTAAACTAATCTAGAGGTAATGTACCATATTTAATTAAATTTTCACAACTTAGGCACACTTACCCTCAAGCTGAAGAAGGATGGAAGTAACCCTTTATAGCATCCCTTCATTATACCATAAGTGGTTCATTGAAAAGGTGTGGGATAATATTGAAATTGTAAAGGGGGTACTCATTATGTTACAAAGTACCAATATTAGTGTTAGTAAAATGTGTGGGTTCTTACACAAGAAGCCAAATCTACTATTATATTGTGGATAAAAAAAAGACTGTCAAGCTAAGAAAAGTCAAGACATAGTACCCCATAGGGGGTTATCGCAATATTATCCTATTTATTTTCTTGTTTTATTTTATTAACTATTATTTTTAATTTATTTTATTATTATAGTATGATAATAATCTTGTAGTTAATTCCACATGGAAGACGTGCATAGAAAACATGATCTCTATACTCGATCACTTTGATCAGTCCTTCCTTACTCAATCTCTATTTTATTAAATTTTTTCTCTGAACCTGAGTCATTTTAATTACATATTATAGGTACATGAATTAAGAGGCTCAAAATCTTTCTTAAAGTAAATAGGGGGATTTTTGTATATAAAGTCAAATGTTTGAAGCCTTCTACACTATGTGAGTTTTTTTAATTACTTTTTTAATTTAATTTATTCTTCTTGGAACTAACTATAGAAAAATTTCACTTTATAAGATAAATTTTGATATTATTAGTTTAACTGGGTGCTTTGATTTCAAAATTTTAGAAAATTGAAAAAAAATTAGGTGCATTTCAAAATTAAACTTGCTTCCCTAATATGTCTTTAGATTCAAAATTATAGTATTGTTACTTCATTGTTTATAGATATTTTATTTTATTGGATTTGAGAAATCAATTATATTTTTATAGTAATTAATCTTTCGAACATTTTAAAAAAACTTTTTTTTGCAATGTATATTTCTTTGAAGTGACTGGTAGGGACTATTTTTTAATATATATTTTTTTCAAAAAATTTTTGCATAGAAAACTAATTTTCACAACTCCCCTTTTAACCCATAGAAACTCTATATTTTTTGTGCTTATAACCCAATCTATTTAAATTGAACTATTTAAATTAGTCTCACACCTCTAGATTAAATAATTAAGACATTGTCGTGTTTTAACTATGGAGAGTGGTATTTAATGTTTTAAATTTGATTTCACTATCAACCAGTCCAAATTCACTATTTTTTTAAATATTCTTCCTTATCAAATTTATTTATAGGTTTTCATGGAAATAAATTAAATAAAGAAACAAAAACAAAAAATCACAAAGGAATAAAATAATAATTACATCTTATTTATGTGATAATTTCATTCTTAGGTGAGTCATTTCACTGATTATGAATATTTATGAATTTTGGGATTACTAAGTATTGTTTTCCACTATTCTTAAAAAAAAATTGTTTAGGAACCAGAGAAGGGAGTGTGATGAGAGATATTTTTGTGGAAATTGCACTATTACTTTATGGAACATTAAATTTTAACTTGAACGTAGGTGACTCATCTTTTGTTAAAAAACAATTCATTGTGAAGACTCAGAGTAGGTAATAATATTTCTTGAATCTAGATGAAAATGGAAATTTGTTTCTCATGGTGAGTCTGTAAGACAAGGTCACAAGGTGGATTTCAATAAATAAATAAAATCCAAAATCAATAAGTACCTTGAATAGTGATTCCCATAAACATTTTGGTAGGAATATACAAATAAAAGGGAATTTTAAAAAATGAACTCATTAAGGTGAGGGGAATTTTTTATTCATAATAAAAACAAGGACAACTGAATTATATGAAAATAATTTTAGATTTATCAATGAATTGAATAATAGACCACTGATTTTTTTAACCTAGTAGAGAGTGATAATCATAGGTATCTTTTTTAATATTTTAATTCCACTTATATCTAACACATTTTAGTCCTATAATTATAATTAAAATTTGGAATAGAAAGGAGGTAGTTAGTTATATTCATTAGGAGACATGAATATTTCAACATTTTGAGGAATTTTTTATTTTTATAACATTGATGTAATTTCGAACATAGGAAGGATGACTATTTCATTTAAAAATTATTTTTAAACAAATAATATCCATTGAATTCTCCGTGAGGGTTGTTAATTAAATATGGTGGAATTGGATGTGTCCCTTATTTCATTACATTTTCCAAATACTTTTTTTATAATTGACGATGTTTTTTATTATCAAATAAATGTTTTTAAGGAATTAATTAATTTTCTTTATTTGTTTCCATTATGAAAACTATTAATTTATTATTTAAATAATAAGTTCATTGATTACTTTTGTTATTTGTTAAATGTTTTGTTAAATGAATATATTATATTATTATCACCATTTTTATTCATGTTTAATTATTTTAATAATAGTTTTACATTTGATTATTACTTGTCATTATTTTTTTCACTTAATTTTTTTTCAAATGAATAATATTTAAATATTGAGATTAATTCATTACTTTTTTTTAATTATTTATAAAAAATGTATTTCTACTAAATAAATTTTAGTCATCTAGTTTATTATTTTTAACAAACTGAATCATTATTTTAATTAATAGTTATTAAAATTGATTAATTTAGTTTGGTTTTTGATATATTTTATTTTTTACTCATTTAATCAATGTATTCTCTCATTTATGTTTATAGAGTTTATATATTTGTCGTTGTTTATTACTGTTTATAATTTTTTTTGTAATTTCTTTTAAATTTCACTTTGCTCTTTTTTTTTCTAGGGAATGTACGTGTTGCAGTCAGTAAAATGACCTATCCACAATAATTATATTAACCATACTAGCTTACCATGTGCATATAATTTCAAATGACCATATCCAGTGACTATGAATTAAAACTACCAGTGTCCCCTGAGACTGCCCAATTAATGTTCCGTTTTTCTTCACTGACTGCATATTCAACTAAAACTATCCTGAAGAATTTGAACACACCAAATGAAATTACCATGAGACCAAAACTACCCACCATGAAAATTAAAATTAATGTGATTAATTTGAATCCCCTTTTTATTGTGAACCTCTATATATCCATGTGAGATAGTTCCTACCATTCCTTATTTTAAAGAATGGATTAGATCTGAAGACAAGGCTAAAGCCATGTTGCTGCGAAGAATACTTGAGCCCAATTATTTAAAGGGATTCTTCATTGCACATTTTGAAGCTCACATTTGAATCTTCTATAATAATACTTGAATCTGGGATGCTTGTTGAAGAAGCTAGTTTTGTAATATAGTTCATCTTAAAAAAATTTATTGGAGAGGAAGACAACTATAGCATTGCAAAGGGGGAGATAAAGCCAATTCAAACCCAAAGTCACCATCACATGCTACCACAGAGATATCCACACTAGAGTCTACCCTTGATGAAGAAACCAGGTGGAAATTGTAGTTGAGCCAAGATGAAATTCCAAAATGGTCATCCACTGATAATAAAACTAATTTATCACCAGAATTGAGTTCTCTAATCATCAACTGATGAAAAATGTTACCACACAAAGTCAAACCCATGACATGAAGACCACACATGGTAAATTCTACACCACTTACAATGTATTAATGAATTGAGAAAATTGGTACCTTACCATCATGGAGAACACCCATAGAACCTATCCACTGCTGAGCTAGATATTAGGTTCCACAATATAGTCCCCCTAAATTTTCATATATAATAATAATAACAATAATAGTATATATATAGTAATAAAATGATTATTTAATAATATATAATTATATAATAATTATAATAAATAAATAAATAATATTTATATATGTATATTTATAAATAATTGCTCTGACGTGTGCTAGTAACCTCTAAGAGAAAAAATGATCATATTTGGGTGTGCGTATCGAACCCCGCAAGGACACCAAAATCATTATGTGCTTGCCACATATTAAAAATGAGAAAAATTAATATAATTTCTAAAAATTGAAAAATCCCTAATGCTGTTCATTTTTTTATTTTCTATCAGTATCGAGCATGATCAAAGATCATAAGAGATGATTATGGGTTATTTCATAATATTTTAGAGGAAAATCATGGGTTATTGTGAGATATTGGATATTTTTATAGATTCTAGATTTAGAGTTTATGAAATCCACATGAAGGTATTCCACGTGGATTTCCACTACTTTTTAGTTAGGATGTTACTGTTTTTTCCTCTCTATTTTCAGAAAATAGGAATTTTTCTCCTATGTGTATGGGATTTCCTGATTTGAAGGACTGGGGTTTTCTCCCTATTTTCTCATCCCCTTTTTCTTCTATTTTTTACTTCTATTATTTCTTTATTGTAATTACATGTTTGTTCATTATTCCTCAATTTTGTGTGTATGATCTATGTCATTTAGTGATGAAGTAATAATTTGTGGATATAGTTACAGAAGATAAGAATTGATGGTTCCTTAAGATTAAATATCTTTTTTATCATATATTTTTTATTCAATATTAGATTAATTGAGTGTGATGTGATGATATGTAACAAAAAACTATTTCATAGGAATATTTTTCTACTTGTTTATTATTAAATATATTTTCTATTATTCTCCAAGATGATATGTAGAGAATCAAAATAAAGGTTGGGTGATTTTTTTATCTTATGATAATCATTTTTTTCACAAAAAAAATCTATGAGAATATGATTTTATATTTTAATTCTTTTCAAAATTAGAAGGGTGTTTATTTATTGGAATAAATTCTGTACATTAGTGTTCACTGTCTAATAAGTAAGATATGTTTGTCTCATAACATAGAGCTCCCATTGTGGTGAGGTTGAGTGTTTTCAGCATTAATTGTTTGGTCAGTGACATGAAGTAAAAAATCAATATTAATGGAAGTAGTTCTGTTCTCTTGACTTTTGTTTTATATTAATATTTTATCCTTTTTGTTTTTTTTCTTATGTTACCTTTTATTCATTCCTTATTTTCCATAGTTTTAGTCCATTATAAATTTTTTCTCTATTTCCTCCATGTTTCCAATACTGTTTCAAGAACATTTCTTTTTCTTCTTTCAAACTACTTAAAAACTGTTGACGAGTTTTGAGAAGACAAATAGGGCATTCAAAACTACTTCTTTGAGAGATACCCCATGGTTAAGCACTATTTTGTATTATGGTTTTCTAAATAGATAATTGGATATCCTTATGATAAGGACATTTTCATTCTTATACTAGCATATCAATGTTCATGCAATTTATGGAACTATTTATCGAAATACCATGATAGTTTCACTACTCTTTATTTCATGGTGTATTTGAAATATGATTTTACAATATCCTTTTAATGTTAAACATATTTTCATTGACCTCATATTTAACCATCACTTAATTTAAAATAGTTTATCTACTGATAAATACTTTATATTATGAGTTATAATCCATAATATTGTATAAGTGTTTGAGATCCTCTACTGTCTTGTAGCAAAAGTTACATCCTACTACAGAATAAACCAATTTCAATCCAATGTCATTCAAGAATTTATAGAAAAAATACATTAATAATGAATGAGGGTGGTGAAGGAATGAGAAATATTATTAATAATCAATAAATATTTCCAATGATTTTTAATGGATTATTGATCCCTTTTTAATGTTGAAATTATAGACCTTAAACTAATTAATCACTTTGTGGGGTAAAATAGACTAAAAAATTCCTTATATGTAATTTTTAATGTATTGAACTAGTATTTATATTATTAGAGAAACCAAGTAGGACCATATCCCTTCATATCGTAAGGGAGACTCTTCATTACAATATTATATTTTCTTACCCTGTAGAGTCTAAAAATTTATAATTTTGTTTAGAAATTCTATATATATTAAAGTACATCATCTAATAACTTACCATTACTGTAAGAATATATTAATGTTAGGGATGATTGAGAATATAAATCTATACTTTTAGTGTTAATATGAGAGAATATGGGTTACTAAGGAATCTCAAAACAATGAAATTTTTTCTTATTAGAGTAATTTTATCATTATGAACAATAATATTAATAAAATAGTTAAATTATATTAATTGTAGAATTTTGTGATGATTTCTTTCTTCTAATAATTTTTTATTTATAACTATGCTCCCATGGAAATGTATTTCTATCATTGTTATAAGAGGAAATAGATCATCACTAAGACATCTATTTTTATGATTACACCCATAAACATTAAAAATGTGTTATTGTTTAAATTTTAAGGTGAAATTAATGTAGTCTATAATTATATTTGAATGGACTATTAAATCAAAGATATTGTTTTTGTTTTTTTATATTAATAGTAAACGTAAAAATGTGAATAGAATCTACTATCATAGAAAATATTTACAATCATGGTAAATGTGAAACTTTGAAATGAAACTACAAAAATACACTTATAAGTGGGTTAATTCTATAAATTAACTAAGACTCACCGATTACATATTAATAAAAAAAGTGAAATTAACAATTACTGCTATCTTTTGGTAAGCATGTAAATGATTTAGGTGTCTGTTTGTTTATAATGTAATTTAACTAAAGAACATTAAAAACTGAAATATAAAAATAAAAAATTGAACTAAAGATGAGTAAAAGAGCTAAAATATTGGTTAAAATAAATAGATTATGAAATTGTAGTGGTGTTGGGATTGGTTTCACTATTTCTCAGTATTATTTTTTAAACAAAAAAAGTTATTAACTGATAAAATGAATTAATATTTCAAGATATATCTTGACGCACTCTTAAAATAGATATTATAACCCATGATTTTTATAATGATGCCTATAGTAGTTTTTTTCTATGATATTAAATTAATAGTCTATGGATTTGGTTTCCATAGACTCCTAGTGTAACACCCCAAGATTTTATAGTGTGTTATTTCTTCAAAATAATTCAATAAATTTCACTACACACAACACCAAGTTCAATCACACCATGACTTACCAAACAAGCTGTTCAAAAGAGGTTATGAATAGTGTTAACTAAATTTTAAACTTTATATAATCCTTATAATTTTAGAATCCATATTATGAGTTTCTTAGACATAATGTAAGAACAAATTCATTTTCAGTATTTCACTTTTACCAAATTTTAATAGTGAACCCTTTTTAGATACTATATTTTAAACTTTTGACTAAATGGGGACATCAAAAATTTAAAATGAAACATCCCAAGCTTCCACGGTACGCTAGCGTGTGTTGTACGCAACACCAAGTTCTAACACACCGTAACCAATCAAACTAGCCGTTATGAATAGTAATACCTACTTTTTGAAATAAGATATATTTTATATTTTAAAATGGAGTTCATTTTTGGATTCGGAATATCGAATTTAGCCTAAGGTGAAATTTTGGTACATTTCGGATAACTTTCATATTTTGATGAATAGTGAAAATTACTAAATTTTAATTAAAAACAACTTTTTTAATCAAATTAATTACTAGTGATAAATTATGAATTTGAGTGGTTTTAAAGTATATTTAGAATATATTTTTACCATTTAATATAATTTTGGTCATTGGACATAATTTTACAATTAAACCGAACATAAACAAGTGTCAATCTTTTGATAGTTATTATCTCTTAAAAACACGCTTTTTGTTTTGACAGCGGGAATTAATTTTAAATTAATTTCTGCCACTTCTGTGTTTTGAATTTAGAAAAATGGATTCCATATTTCGAATCAGGATGTTCAAATTGTGTAAATAGGTAACTTTTATTTTTAGACATTTTGAATAGTTACTGTGGTAAATATTTTATTTACCATGGTTAAAGGGTAAATCCGGTAAATAAGGGTTAAAAAAATAATATTATAATAATACAAAATTACCCTAAAACGTGTCCTAACCTTATTGGTGGACACATACCCGACCATGGTCATCCTTGGGTCAATTTGGGGACCCCTTGGAGACACTTGTATGTGGTAGGGACACATTATATTAATAAAGTTAAAATAAAAATAAAAATGGCATAAGCTTACATCTTTTAGAAGAACAATTTTTACATAGGGTTATACATGTTGGATTTTCAATTATAAATATTAATTAGAAAGCTAAAAAGATTTCCTACATGATGATATTTTATTTATAATTTTTAGACATCATATAAGTTAAATTATTAATGACACAATAATGATGCAATGTTTACCTCATTAATAAATCATTGAAATAAATAATATTATAATGATTAAAATATTATCTAAAACCTGTCCAATTCTTATTTGTTGATGTTATTTAGAATATGAGTCATCTTATCTTCGACCTCAATGATTTTTGGACCATTATAAACCGAATATAATTATATTATAAAGTAATACTTTCACTCTTTCCTAAAGAGCCCCTCCTCTCCCTTATAAAAGGAGACCACTTCTACTCATTCCTCACACCTCTCAAGCCACTTGGATCGTCTAAACTCTGCCCAACTAAGCTCCCCACATCCCTATCCTCCTCCTTGAAGCTTCCCATTAGGCAGAAAGCATTTCAACAAGTCCTTTGGTTCCAACCAAAGTGAGTTACCTAAATTAAAGGTAACGATTTCTCTTAAATTATTTTCATTTATTTTGCTTCTTCAACCCCCAAACTCTTTTTATTTCCTTTCTTTTGTAACAACACCAGTATCCTCAATATACTAGGATGTTGTTATAATAAGGATTCAAACTACACATACACACAACTCCATCTAATGGATGATGAACATAATGTTTCTGTGGATGGCAAACTAACGCCTCACGAAACGATGATTGTTCAAATACATCTTACCGCCTCTCATGGTGGCCATTATGATGGCACTGTAATTAAATATGATATTAATGATATATATTTTATATATAAGCTTCTGTAATTCCATTTTATTTCATACCATTATTCGTTTCATGTTGTATATACATACGATAATTTCATTTGAGGAAGTGCGGACTACCGCCCCCTTAAAATGATATGACTCGTTCATACCACACATGGAACGTATAAAGGATGGTGTTAATGAACTTAAGTAACATATATAAAATATTATATTATACTGGAATAGTAATATACCTATGTATCATTTGGATTCGATTCTTTTAAAATAAAAATTAAATGGAAGTAGCGTTTGTGCGTACGTACGGACTACCGTCTCCACGAACGCGATGAGATTCATTCTCCATCGTATCCATTCAAGTATAATTATCATTTAATGATTTGAAAATGATGTTTAAGGACTTGATATCATTCTGGATATGAATAAGATACAACAAACATGACTTATGTAACAAAACATATAAAGAAAATGAGTAAGTTAACACCCGAAACGGCGATAATACTAAGATATTATTATCAAATCAATATTAAAAGATCATATATGATATCATATTAATGTATATGATTCTTGTATAATTTAGTAACAATTATTTCACTATTATACAGGAGGTTAACCTACCCCAACCAAGGAAAAGTACAAGGTAAGGGTTTACTTTACAACCTCTTCATTATCCAAGGTTGTTTATACGTAATAATCTACTGGGATCTCTTTATCATCCACATCCATGTTTCTTCGAAATGTATTTCAAAACATTTTTACTATTTACAAGAATATGGGTTAAAGTCATTTATACCCTTGTTTGACTTTTTATAAGAGGTTTATAAAGGAATCTTTCCGTCGTTTTCAAAACAAGGTCCTTTTTAACCTTTTCGACAGAATTGAGGTAAGAATGTTTTTTTTAACTTATACGGCCGGTGCGGTTATTTTCCACCGTTATAAAATCGTCGAAGCTTTCCATACAAGCTTATAAGAATATTTTCAAAGAAAATGTTTTATTTTATATGGACCTTAAATGATTTCAAAATAAAAGGAGATACTTCTTTAAAAAGAATTTTTATTTCATCTATGTCAACATCCTTTGATGGATTTTAAGATTATTTGAAGTTGATTTATTATGATACAAAACTTCTATATTGTATTGAAGGTTTTGTGATATGTTTGACTGTGGATGTGCTATTTTTATACCATTCATAGTTTATGGTGAAATTATTGACATTTCGTATGCTAGTTTTAATACGAATGTTTATGTTATGTTTAAACCTTTTCATATGGGAATGCATTGGACTTAATAAGTGACGGGTGGAGCCCGCTATAGCTCCTCGATGCATCGGTAGGTCTCATAAGACAAACTAGTGTCTTGGCACAAGGCCTTGACAAAATCTTATTTGTAGCCTTGGCACGAGGCCTTGGCTATGTGGTTATGATAGTCTGGCATTATGCATTCCAACATTATGAAAGTGGTTATTGATTTTTGCATGTGATTATTCGATTAGTAGAATATCCATGTGAATAAGTAAATGGCATTATTTCATTTTACTTTTGCCATACTATGTTGAAGTTCAAGTTTAAAATGCTTTTGTTTTAGTAATGCATTGCCTTAAATGTTTATTCTTATTTATGAAAGTTTCCGCTATATTGTTATCCTTACTGGGCATTTGAGCTCACCCCTTTTCTATGTTTTATTTTTCCCAGGAAGGGAAGAAGTAAATTATGAATGACCTGCAGGGATATTATGTGGGGATATGAGTGTGGATTATGGAGACATTATGTTATTGTAGTAGTTTTTCATTTTATGATGTAATGTAAAACTTATGAATATATCTAGTGTTTCCAAGGCTACTAAACCAATCGGTCATTCGAGATTTGATCTTTCTTGTGATCATGCCAATGTTATGAAGTAATGCACCGACTCTGGGTAGCTGGGGTCGGGGCGTTACAGTTGGTATCAGAGGAAGTTTAGTACAAACCTTAGAAGCTAGATTTAGATAAACTCTGATTAGAGCACGTAGACCTAAGATGAACTTTTAGGATTAGTATAGAAGAACTTCCTAGAATTTTGGTATTGTAGAGATTTTGTGAGTTTTCCGAGCAATACATCCCTGTCTGGATACGAGCAGGTAGAGGCGGCTCTGGCACAGATGTACCTAGGGGTAAAACCCGAAAACACCGCTTTGAGCTAGACTTGAACGGGAACTGGTGCACGACAACGGGCCTTGCTGCACTCTTGGTTACGACACTCCCGGGGGATATTCTTAGGATAACTCTCATTTTCATTACAAATCATTATGAAGGGTTTATGAGTATATACTTCCTCAAAGAAAACATTTTTATGATTATGGATTATATCCATAAATAGTTCAATTTATGTTAAGTGTTTTATAAGTATGGGATTATGTGTTCTGATTCATAAACTGATCTAATTTTATGCCATGGTATAGAAATGGCGCCCAGTAGAAGGAATGAGAACTCCAGAAATACACATGATTCAAAGAGAAGGAAGGATCATATCTTTCATGGTCTTAAGCTAGAATTTATAAGAGAAATAGTCTCCCATGTATTATCATCATATGAAGAAATAATATCACGTGTTGATAAGATAAGTAAAGAGTTTACTGAGTCCTATGGCTTTGAAGGGAAGCAAGAGAAGAAAAGGATGGAAGAGAGAAAGATGGATAAAGGGAAGAGGGAAAAGAAGAATTTTCTCATATGTGGTAACTGTGGAAAGAAACACCCTGGAACTTGCCTGAAAGGAATGGGAGTTTGTTATAAGTGTGGAGGAAAAGGGCACAAAGTACGTGACTGCAAGGGTAAGAAAATGGTTTCAAATGTACAATGCTTCATTTGCAAGGAGTTTGGACACTACGCGAGCCTATGTCCCAGTCATCAGACTATGCCGCAAATGATATTATTGGATAATAATCAAGTTATGATACTACCACAGATGAAGAGGAATGATTAGAGTTCTTATGTTGATTATGTCAATTGAGTGTTGTATCAACAATGTACTTGTTATAATAATTATGGAGTATATAAGGATTGTACTGCAGTACTATTTCATTAAGGACTTGAGATGGTGTGGAACAAATAAAAGTGACTCAGTAGCAAGTTAAATGTTTGGAAAATATATGGTTGAGAGAAAGATAAACCATAATATGGTTCAGATACCGAGGTGGTGATTTTAGAATAATACATGATTTATTTGGATAAATTATATTGGATATTATTGACTACCTTGAAGCTGATTAATGATTTGTATATTCCATCATTGTTGGGGTTTAAAACATTTTTGGATTAATGAAGTATATCCAGCATTCTATATGGAATAGGGGAGCATAAATGTAATCAATAAGGAATATGGTAATTCAAGATGTTTCAGTTTATTAAAAGAATACAAGATGAAGGTATTCATATGCTATTGCGGGTTAAAAAGGATCTATATTATGTTTACCTTCCTTATAAATGTTGGACTGTGAGTTTGGACAGAAGTATTTTGGATAGTTCTAGTTTGGATTATTTTGGATTACCATAAAAGGAAAACCCGTAGGTTGGGCGGCAACCCGTCGCGTCCGGCAAGGCTGCGAGACTTGAACCCGCAACTGAAGGGCGGCAAGGGTGTATCACCTACCACTGGCCCATGAGATGTCCTGGATTAAATAATGTTGTTTTTTTAAAGATCTGGTAGATGAATTATAAATTCATTTATTTTGGAACCCTGTACGAATAGTATAAATAAATAAAAAATTACATTCTATTATCTTTTAGAGTGAAAGATGAGTTTCTGGTAGAAACTTATTAATGGATAAAACTCTAATTATAAAGTATGTATATCTCCTTATGATCTTAGCCAATCTCATAAATAAATTCCTCAACATTAATAAAAGAAACTTAGAACAAAAATGTTGTCCTAGATGGTACCTTAAATCATCACTAATTTATGGCTTTGGGATTGTTGGCCTTTTCATAGCCATGTTCTCTACCACTCTCCATCAGATAATTGATGGTTAGATTTCTCTTCCGTATCCATATTTTCCTACATGGAACCCTAGTAGGTGATATTTTCGGTAATCTTCATACTTTCCACTCTTTGTTTTAAATAGAGGCCTCATTAATTCATTTTTCGATGTGGGATTTCAACTAAGATATTTTGAAACGTCAAAAACGTGTTGTCCCAATACCCTATGTTTTTTTGAACCGATGGTATTTCAAATCATCATAGATTTATGAGTTTAAGGACCTCAATTTTATACTTTTCTGTGATTGATGACCTCAATCACTACCTATAAATATTTACGTTTTTCCTCCAATTATATGTCTCTAGTTGCCACCAATGTTCTCCTAATCGAGATCATAATTTGGTGGTGACCCCTTTGATTTCTCTTTTCCTCATATTAAGACTAAATTTTAGTAACCCAATTTCCGATGTGGGTTTTCCCACAAATATATTTTCTATTTTCAACCTTTTATTTTTGAAGAACAATTTCAAATTGCGAGGACGCAATTTATTGAAGGAGGGGAGAATGTAACACCCCAAGATTTTATAGTGTGTTATTTCTTCAAAATAATTCAATAACTTTCACTACACGCAACACCAAGTTCAATCACACCATGACTTACCAAACAAGCTGTTCAAAAGAGGTTATGAATAGTGTTAACTAAATTTTAAACTTTATATAATCCTTATAATTTTAGAATCCATATTATGAGTTTCTTAGACATAATGTAAGAACAAATTCATTTTCAGTATTTCACTTTTACCAATTTTTAATAGTGAACCCTTTTTAGATACTATATTTTAAACTTTTGACTAAATGGGGACATCAAAAATTTAAAATGAAACATCCCAAGCTTCCACGGTACGCTAGCGTGTGTTGTACGCAACACCAAGTTCTAACACACCGTAACCAATCAAACTAGCCGTTATGAATAGTAATACCTACTTTTTGAAATTATATATATTTTATATTTTAAAATGGACTTCATTTTTGGATTCGGAATATCGAATTTAGCCTAAGGTAAAATTTTGGTACATTTCGGATAACTTTCATATTTCGATGAATAGTGAAAATTACTAAATTTTAATTAAAAACAAATTTTTTAATCAAATTAATTACTAGTGATAAATTATGAATTTGAGTGGTTTTAAAGTATATTTAGAATATATTTTTACCATTTAATATAATTTTGGTCATTGGACATAATTTTACAATTAAACGGAACATAAACAAGTGTCAATCTTTTGATAGTTATTATCTCTTAAAAACACGCTTTTTGTTTTGACAGCAGGAATTAATTTTAAATTAATTTCTGCCACTTCAGAGTTTTGAATTTAGAAAAATGGATTCCATATTTGGAATCAGGATGTTCAAATTGTGTAAATAGGTAACTTTTATTTTTAGACATTTTGAGTAGTTACTGTGGTAAATATTTTATTTACCATGGTTAAAGGGTAAATCCGGTAAATAAGGGTTAAAAAAATAATATTATAATAATACAAAATTACCCTAAAACGTGTCCTAACCTTATTGGTGGACACATACCCGACCATGGGCATCCTTGGGTCAATTTGGGGACTCCTTGGAGCCACTTTTATGTGGTAGGGACACATTATATTAATAAAGTTAAAATAAAAATAAAAATGGCATAAGATTACATCTTTTAGAAGAACAATTTTTACATAGGGTTATACATGTTGGATTTTCAATTATAAATATTCATTAGAAAGATAAAAAGATTTCCTACATGATTATATTTTATTTATAATTTTTAGACATCAAATAAGTTAAATTATTAATGACACAATAATGATGCAATGTTTACCTCATTAATAAATCATTGAAATAAATAATATTATAATGATTAAAATATTATCTAAAACCTGTCCAATTCTTATTGGTTGATGTTATTTAGAATATTAGTCATCTTATCTTCTACCTCAATGATTTTTGGACCATTATAAACCGAATATAATTATATTATAAAGTAATACTTTCACTCTTTCCTAAAGAGCCCCTCCTCTCCCTTATAAAAGAAGACCACTTCTACTCATTCCTCACACCTCTCAAGCCACTTGGCTCGTCCAAACTCTGCCCAACTAAGCTCCCCACATCCCTATACTCCTCATTGAAGCTTCCCCTTAGGCAGAAAGCATTTCAACAAGTCCTTTGGTTCCAACCAAAGTGAGTTACCTAAATTAAAGGTAACGATTTCTCTTAAATTATTTTCATTTATTTTGCTTCTTCAACCCCCAAACTCTTTTTATTTCCTTTATTTTGTAACAACACCAGTATCCTCAATATACTAGGATGTTGTTATAATAAGGATTCAAACTACACATACACACAACTCCATCTAATGGATGATGAACATAATGTTTCTGTGGATGGCAAACTAACGCCTCACGAAACGATGATTGTTCAAATACATCTTACCGCCTCTCATGGTGGCCATTATGATGGAACTGTAATTAAATATGATATTAATGATATATATTTTATATATAAGCTTCTGTAATTCCATTTTATTTCATACCATTATTCGTTTCATGTTGTATATACATACGATAATTTCATTTGAGGAAGTGCGGACTACCGCCCCCTTAAAATGATATGACTCGTTCATACCACACATGGAACGTATAAAGGATGATGTTAATGAACTTAAGTAACAAATATAAAATATTATATTATACTGGAATAGTAATATACCTATGTATCATTTGGATTCGATTCTTTTAAAATAAAAATTAAATGGAAGTAGCGTTCGTGCGTACGTACGGACTACCGTCTCCACGAACGCGATGAGATTCATTCTCCATCGTATCCATTCAAGTATAATTATCATTTAATGATTTGAAAATGATGTTTAAGGACTTGATATCATTCTGGATATGAATACGATACAACAAACATGACTTATGTAACAAAACATATAAAGAAAATGAGTAAGTTAACACCCGAAACGGCGATAATACTAAGATATTATTATCAAATCAATATTAAAAGATCATATATGATATCATATTAATGTATGTGATTCTTGTATAATTTAGTAACAATTATTTCACTATTATACAGGAGGTTAACCTACCCCAACCAAGGAAAAGTACAAGGTAAGGGTTTACTTTACAACCTCTTCATTATCCAAGGTTATTTATACGTAATAATCTACTGGGATCTCTTTATCATCCACATCCATGTTTCTTCGAAATGTATTTCAAAACATTTTTACTATTTACAAGAATATGGGTTAAAGTCATTTATACCCTTGTTTGACTTTTTATAAGAGGTTTATAAAGGAATCTTTCTGTCGTTTTCAAAACAAGGTCCTTTTTAACCTTTTCGACAGAATTGAGGTAAGAATGTTTTTTTTAACTTATACGGCGGGTGCGGTTATTTTCCACCATTATAAAATCGTCGAAGCTTTCCATACAAGCTTATAAGAATATTTTCAAAGAAAATGTTTTATTTTATATGGACCTTAAATGATTTCAAAATAAAAGGAGATACTTCTTTAAAAAGAATTTTGATTTCATCTATGTCAACATCCTTTGATGGATTTTAAGATTATTTGAAGTTGATTTATTATGATACAAAACTTCTATATTGTATTGAAGGTTTTGTGATATGTTTGACTGTGGATGTGCTGTTTTTATACCATTCATAGTTTATGGTGAAATTATTGACATTTCGTATTCTAGTTTTAATACGAATGTTTATGTTATGTTTAAACCTTTTCATATGGGAATGCATTGGACTTAATAAGTGACGGGTGGAGCCCGCTATAGCTCCTCGATGCATCGGTAGGTCTCATGAGACAAACTAGTGTCTTGGCACAAGGCCTTGAAAAAATCTTATTTGTAGCCTTGGCACGAGGCCTTGGCTATGTGGTTATGATAGTCTGGCATTATGCATTCCAACATTATGAAAGTGGTTATTGATTTTTGCATGTGATTATTCTATTAGTAGAATATCCATGTGAATAAGTAAATGGCATTATTTCATTTTACTTTTTCCATACTATGTTGAAGTTCAAGTTTAAAAGGCTTTTGTTTTAGTAATTCATTGCCTTAAATGTTTATTCTTATTTATGAAAGTTTCCGCTATATTGTTATCCTTACTGGGCATTTGAGCTCACCCCTTTTCTATGTTTTATTTTTCCCAGGAAGGGAAGAAGTAAATTATGAATGACCTGCAGGGATATTATGTGGGGATATGAGTGTGGATTATGGAGACATTATGTTATTGTAGTAGTTTTTCATTTTATGATGTAATGTAAAACTTATGAATATATCTAGTGTTTCCAAGGCTACTAAACCAATCGGTCTTTCGAGATTTGATCTTTCTTGTGATCATGCTAATGTTATGTAATAATGCACCGACTCTGGGTAACTGGGGTCGGGGCGTTACACCTAGTAAACATCCATTATTTAGAGAATTAAGTCCCCTCTTATGTGAAAAGGTGTAAAATTCCACTCTTTCATCACTATGTAAAGCTTTTAAATAAAACAATATTTGATGAAACCAATATTGTATTACGAATATAATAGAAATATTACCAGTGATTTATTTACATAAGAAGTAAATATCATCTATAATTACACCACACAAAAACCTGACTATGATTTTACCCCCTCTTGATCATACTATGTGTAATTATAAAGATAAAAATATGATTCTATCATATGAAACTTTTGTGGTTCTCATCGAGTGTATCTCCTATCTGATGAAAAAGTTACTATAAACCTAAATAATTTTTCTATATTTAAATATTATATTTTTTTATTATTCATTAATCATTCTACATAGGCATTATGATATAGGATCACTCCATGTATACTAATACACTAACATCTAGTAGTAGTATACAGAAAAAAAAACCATGACATAATGAGAGTTAGTGCACCATGGTTTCTATTAGGTTATGGTTCTTAATTCCATGTTTTGGTGTTTATTTGTGAATGATATTTAATATCAATCAACTAAAATCTCTATAATTACTATTAAGATGATTCATATTTTAACCAATAATACGATTGTGTGTTGATTTATAGAATTCCAAAAATATTTTTAACATGTTATTTAAATAATGAGGTGGTTTTTCTTATTGTTAAAACTGTTAAAAGATAATGGCTGGCCATTTCTAAACATTTTAAATATTAGACACCTATAGGATCCTTTATTCAATTAATTATTTCTATTTTAAGGAGTTTATAAACCATATTTAACGACGCAAATATTTATTCACAAATCTATTTATTTTTATAATCTATTATATTTATACACCATTACAGACAATATAATAGTATAAAATTGAAGGATAATTGGTCCTAAAATAGTCTATTCTAATTACATTTGTTTATGGATAACAGTAAAGGTAGTAACCCGTTGTTTTCTTTTAAGGGTAGTTGATGAAAATCCATTTTTTATAAGATTATTCATATATAATTATATGCAAATTTTTTATGGATTTTCATTTTAACTTTTTTATTCCACTCCTCATTGATCTATTATATGAATTTTGTGTTTTATTCCTCTACATATAAGTATAGAGTTATCCAAAATAAACCCCAGTGGTATCAGAGAAACTATTGATAAAGAATTGGTAAGATTATGATATAAAAAGGAATAAACTTGGTGCATTTTAAGATGCCCGAATAAGGTTACAAATCCATGTCATGGTTTATACTGGTTTTAGGAAATTGGAAGTGTTTATAAAATAAATTCATGGTTTATAGAATATTTTTTGAAAATAATTTCATTTTTTAATAAAAACACTGTGTTTTTCTTATTATAAAACACATCATTAATTTTTGACAATTTTTATACTGAGGTTTTCTAAGAAAATTATAACACTTTATATAAATATGACTATTTCATGACTTTTTATTGTATCTATAGTGGTTTTAATTTAATTTATAATTGTCAATACTTTTATATGTCATTTTAAAAAATTGAATTATTCATTTATTTATGAAATTATTATTTGAATACTCATTTATATAAATTTTATATATTATGTATATTGTATACATTTATTTTTTTAATTTTTACAGTACTTGATATAATTTTGATTCTATTTGGATAAGATTTTCATTCTTATTAAAACATAAGGGAAACAATTTTCATTCAACCAAGATTTTTTAATTTTATATATAAATTCAATATTATGGTTCATTTATAAATTTAATTTGTTAGGTTGGAGAGGTGTATTAGAATTGAGTTCACTATAGAGTATTGATACATATATAGTTGAGCTTTGGGGTAGACATTTCACCTGACTGAGTTCCTAGCCTTTGTCTATAGAAATTAGGGGTTGACTATTTGATGAACCAGGGTTTCTATTGTGAAGATTTTCTTTTCATGTGATTATAACCCTTTACATGAAAGGGTTTCTATTAAGCCCAAATTCCGTCGTTAATTCCCTATGAGACTATAAAAAACAAAAATAAATAAAACTCAAACTATGATACTTAATCAATCAAAATGAGTATACAAGTAGATAAAGGCTAATCCAAAAAGATAGAGAAATTAGTTTCATTAGATTCTCAAAGAGATTAATTTTATTAATTTTGGGAGATTTGTGAGACAGGATTCATTGAATTTGACTTTGAGAAAACGAATTCTGAAATCTAAACATGACAGATGGAGGGTTTTTTTATTATATTTAAAAAGTGTGCCAGGGTATTGTAATTTTTGAGTTTTGGTGGAATTAGATTTAATAAGTTATGTTAATTAATTCAATATTTGTGTTAGAGTTGATATTTCTATGATCAAAAAGCCGTGTTACCTCCTCCCAAACATAGAAATTCTATCTTTCCCTTGGACCAATAATTACGATTTAACCGAATCATGTTTTTATCTATACTGTATTTAAACCTGATTTCTTGTAATGTTTACAATGGTCATGACTTCTTTAGGGTTTTTAGTTGTGAAATTTTTAAGTTTCTTTTTGATTCAAATATCAATCGTCTTGATAGAATAAAAATAATGGGATTATAAAATGAAGATTAAATTACTGAAAACCAAATACATGAATATAGTAAATAGAAATTAACCCAAAAAACATTCCCCTAATATATTACAAGACCAAAGAATATGTACGGTTTACCCCCACATACTAGGGATGAGAGGATTATATTAAAGGAGAAAATCAGATGGAGTCATAAAGAAATGAAATTTGAACTCGGGGAGGGCCCTTCATAATGAAACTTCTCAATTTAAGATTTGGTCATTGAGAATTATACAATAGTAGTAAACTATAACTCCATTTATAGGCCTTATATGGGCTCAATTATTAATGTAGATCTTTAAGAATTAGTCCAATTATGGTTTTAGGTGTGTCCCATCAAATATTTTTCCAAATGTTAAAGATACGCAGAATCTGGGTGTTAAAATCCCATCATTTGAATTCACACATGGTGTAAAATGTTAAACATTTGTAAATTTTAATGTTTATTTTCTTAAATTCATGAAGTTCCCTTTATTTTCATGAAATTAACTAATACATGACTTTTAATTATTTAGATGTTATGTAATTTAATTTTAATTTTTTTGGATCCTTGTTTTTTTACATGGTTCTTCTGTTCCGTGTCTTAGAAGTGCTCTATAATCATCCCCAAAAATAAAATGTCATTACAGTTCACTTTTCTCGCGGTATGAAATTTCATTAAGCTCCAAAATACTCCTATTTTTCACCTTTTCTAATATTTTTTTATCCTACCATAAAACATGAAACAAGTTAATATATTAAAAAAATATAATGAATAATCAATAAAATATATAAATAAATATATTAAAATGCTATAAAATATATGCATGAAATATATGTGTCAAATTCCTCTACACATGAATTCGTACTTTTCTTCAAGGATGAAATCTAAAAATTCTATAAAGGATATCAAATTACTATTCATCAAATTCAAATTCAATAAAAACAATTGATAAAATGGAAAATTAAAGTTTTGAGCATCACAAATAGAAAATTTAACAATTCCCAATTTTCCATTTATTACAAATCAACCATGTATTCTAGTTTTCCTCTTTCGAAATATCCAAGCCATTTTCATTCAACTATTTTTCGTTTTCTATAAATTATTAATATGTATACCATTTTTAATTTTCCCCACATTAATTTTTCTTCTCATAATCATGGTGTAGATGAATATAGTAGTTTACATACTTGAAGAACATGTCACTTTCCATATGATTTAAAATAATCTAATATGTTCACCACATAAATAAAAAATAAAAATTTAACATGGGGGATTCACCATTTCAGATGAAATGACTTTGGGCCTTAGAGAACAGAGATAAATGATGTAAATTGTGAAGGTATAATAAATGAGGATCAACTATAAAGTAGATTTCAGGATAATTCAAAATAACAGAATGTAAGTCTCTTTTCCCCCTTGTTTCTAAGATCTGGCACATAACAAGATGGAATGAAATAAATGAAACACCCTCTTTTATTATTATTTTTCATTTTTTTGAAATATGTGTATGGTAATCTCCTAACATGAACCACACAACCCCGAATGATCTCCTCATGGCCATATTTTTACTGGTTATAAAAAGATCATGAATTTTGTAATTGAGTATTTTGAATTTTCTGAGACACAACCCATTTTTCTTTCTTTTTTTAAGAGGGTGTGCAATAAATTTAATTAGTGTTCCTTACCCAAACCTCATAAAATATCCCCCACAATTAGTTATTATAAAATGTCTATATAACGATCTTGTTTCTATTTTCCCTAATCTTATGTTTTAAAATAATTAAAAATATTTAGAGAAAGGTTGGAAAGGATAATATCAGCTTGTAACGCGATGCATTCCCTAACCTGGTTTTCATGGATTCTATGTTCTTAAAAATGATTATGTTAAGGTGGGACTTATGATAAGGGATAAAAAATGAATTTCTAAATCATTTTAAAAGAGATTCCCCTCAATCAAAGTGTCAATACAATGATAATAATGTTCTAGTAGAAATAATATATCATTTTCTCAATAAATATATGAAAGAAATAATACAAAATATTAGATGAGTGGATGTCTTGGGAACAAGATGAATGGTTGGGAAAATTACTAAAAACAATGCATGTGAGTGGTTAAATCAATTAATGGAAATACCCTAATTTTAAAATATGTCCTAATCTCTTAACAATTTTATTTAAAATGATCTACAATCTCTTGTAAATCATTATTCTTTAGTTCCTAGTCCACACGATTATTTCTAAAAAGTATTTTCCCAAATTTTCACATTCATATTTATTTATAATGAAATTTAAATTTTTAGAATGCTATTTATCCTAAGCGATTTATGTATCCTGCTTTAGATAATTGATGAAAAAAATATAGTGATGGAATGGAATTTGACGTTAATTCTTAACTCATACTTAGGGAATAAAATTGAAAAAAATGAAATTGTAACTCCACATTAAAATTGGTGCTTCAATCATGGAAGAACAATTTATTCCTACAACAAATTCATGACATATAATTTTTCTATAGCCTCTACTTTTGATTATTTCATATTTATACTACCATGTTTATTTATAGGCCTATAAATTAAAACTAAACTAGTGAAAGAACATTCCATTATCAATAAATTTATAAATATTTTTCATAAGAGAGTACACATCTTTAAAAATAAAATATCAATAATAAAAACTGAAAAACACGAGTTGCCTCCTGAAAGAGTTTTTAATTACTATTATTCTCTTGACATTAACACATTTAACTTCATCTAGGGTGATGGTTTATTGAAAATTTTATGCCTCTTTGGGGTCTATAAATGTTTTTAATTGTGTCTTATCCATGTTGGTCTTCCCCTTTCATTCTTCTCTGAATTTCATAATTGTCTTTTATGGTAGCACTTGCTAGATCTCCGTTAGACCGATCAACCATTTTTTCTTCAATATTTATGAACTAAATTAATTTTTATGTACCATTCATACATTTTTTCATTTCTAAAATATATTGGTTCTGGTCACTCCTCTGGTGTTAGCGCTATTGGTCATCAGCTTCTCTTTCTTCTTTAGTTGAGAATCCTCTAACACAATAACATCTAACTCATGCAACTCTTCAGTTTTAGTGAAACAATCATCTTCATGTTTTTCTAATTCTCTAAACTCATTTTTGTATCTCAAATAGTATTTATTCATGTCCTGATGTAGATCTATACTAACTTAATAACTTACAACCCTTAGACAAAATTCTTCATTTTGATCATCGACCTATGCATGCCCTGTGGATTGAAATGGCCTCTCCAGAATTAAGGGATTTTATTCATTTTCTATGCCCAACACTAGGAAGTTTCTAGGTAAGTAGATGATTTCCAATATAACTAGAATATCCTCAATATTTTCCTCTTGGGGATTTTATGTTTGAGTCTTAAAATTAATGAATTTCTTTTGTGGGATTAATTTCATTCAATCCCAAACACTTGAAAGTCATGCCCAATATAATATTAATAGTCACACATAACTAACAATAATATTTTCTAAATTTTTACCTCATATAAAAATGGTAATTGAAAAGATACTTAGACCATGTTGTATCATAGGTATGTCCTTTTATACCACTACTAAACACTCTCGTGTTAGTGGAATGGTTCCAATATCTTCCAGATTCTTCCTTCTGGTTACTGACTCTTTCCTGAATTTCAAATATGCCAAAATTTCATGAGAGCCTATGTAAATGGTATATTAATACGCCATTTTTAAATTGTTTATGAAATATACATTTATCCATATTGTGTTTTACTTTCAAAAGTAATAATGGAAATGGAATTATTTTCTTGCACTGAGGTGGTTATTATACGTCTTATTTAGCTACTTCTTCCTTGTTAAGTTGAGCTTCCTCCTATTTGAATTATACTGGTTGTTTTCATGAAATTTTTTTACCACTTCCTTATATTCTCCACCCTCTTCAAAACTATATTGATTTTAAATCTTATTGTGGGTATACCTTCAGAAATTATGGTAGTGTTTCGATGGGTCTCTCTCTCCCTAATATAATCAGATATTTTTCCAACATGATGATCTATATTCCCTAATGAGGCATTTTGTATTATTGATTATTATTTTGTTTCCCTAAGTACCACCGCAAAAGTTACATGAGTATTTCCAATGTCTCTTCCTTCATGTGTACCTAGATCATAAGTGAGGGATGAAGGGGTGATTATTGTTTGTACGCTTATGGTCTTTATTGAAGTCATTGTCTTTGTTTTTGTTGTAGTATCATGCACTAAAATTGATTACCAAAATTTTAATTAGTATTATTGCTGTCTTCTATACACGTACCATGGGGGATTTTCATCTAGTCCATCATGATTTCCATATTCATTGTTAATGAATACAGTTGTTCCACCCTCTAGTTATTATTAATGATTTCTTGAATGAGTTTCATTGTGTCACTTCTGATTTCCACAGGAAATTGTTTATCTCCATTTCATCCATAATGTTTTACGAAACTTTGAGAGACTTCTTTATTAATTAAATTCTAGTCAAAACATCACGAATTTTCATTTTTCCTTATGAAAAACCCTTATACAATGTTTTTATTAGAATCCATATCTATACGCCATGATGGAAATATTTTTTACTCATATATTTAAATTTTTGGAATGCCGAATAGTGCAACTCATCATCAAATTAACAAAAGTTTAGAATATTCTACCATATGTCTATTGACATAGAAAAAGGATAAAAGCGTGTAAGGAAGTATTGTTCTAGGTCATACCATGTTGTGATGGAATAAATTGGAAATAATTGAATCCAATATTGAGCTATCTCATGTAATGAAAGTCATAAAATACAGAATCATACTTCATTACCTGAGACATTCTAGAATTGGAATGTGTCATAACGATCGAGAAATATTCCAAAATGTTTTTTTGGATGTTCACATGGAAATATAGTAAATTTCACACTATTTTAGATCATTTAAATCATTGATGGATTGATTTAAGATTGATTTTTAGAAAAATGGGGTTCCTGGATTCTCGGTTTCAATCTTATGTTTAATTGATACCTGTAGTGTATGCCCATCTGAAACCCTAGATCTCTTTGAAGAATCCAAGTAGTTTGATTGGTTTCGGTGCCCCTCTTGGTTTTAGTGATTGTACTCTCTAATATTGGTTGAAAATAGATTGTAGAATCGATGATTTATTATCTCTTTGACCATGTACTATAGTTTTGCATTAATGATTTCAAACCAAGAATTTCAGCAACAACTAACATACATAAAAAGGTAAATTTGAATTAAATAAATAAATTACAATTAAAATAACAAACCTAAACACTGGATTTTAACCATCCTAAAAATGGATCTAGTTTGATAGGACCAAATGGAATTTTTAATTTCCTATGAGTCTATGAAAAACAAAAATTTATAAAACTCAAACTATGCTACATAATCAATTAAAATGGGTATAGAATCCAGTTAATGGTTATCCATAGATATTATGTAATTATTTTGATTAAATTTTTTAGATCATATAATTTTATTATTTTTTAGAAATTAGTGGGAGAGGATTGGTTTGATTTGATTTTGAGAAAATTAATTATGAAAGGAAAAGAATACTAATTGACGGGGGATGTGATAAGATTTGATATATCCATACGGGTTTTATAATTTCAGGATTCTAGTGTAATTATATTTAATTAATTAGGTTTATTGATTCAATATTTGTGTTAGATTCAAGATTAAGAAGATCCAACGGTCATGGAATCTCCTCCTCAATGAGAAAATACTATATTCCCCTTAGTCCGGTAAATAGGATTTCACCAAAACTGGTTTGTCTCGATACCATATTTAAAACTGATTCACCCAAAATGTGATATTAGACATGACCTAATTAGGGTTTTTAGTTTCAGAAATTTAAATTTACTTTTATATTAAAATATCAAAAGTTCATGATATTATAAATAATAATGGGAATAGAATTTGAAGATAATATTGAAAGAAATGAAATACATGAATATAATAAAAAGAAATTAGTCCAACACACCAGCAACCATCTATTACATAACCCTACAACAAGCTAGTGTTACCCCATCATCCTATAAGTGAATATATTAGTGGGAAGGATAAATGAAGATGAAATCATAAATAAAAGGTAAATGAACTTGAGGATGGAACTACACAATACAACTTCTAGCTCCAATCTTTGGACCACGGGTTTTCTTCAACACCTGAAAGACAAACCAGTATTTATAGGATCCTTATAGGATCTGGTATTAATGAATATCATTAATAATTTGTCCAATGGTGGTCTGGGATGGGTCCAATGTCAAATAGTTTTTCCAAAGTTGAAGATAGGTTGATTATGGGCATTAAAATCCAATCCCATGAATTTATGGATGGTGTAAATTATTACACCACATGTAATTTTTAATTTTTATCTTTTTCACTTCACTACATGTCCTTAATTTCATGACTTGCACTAGTAGATGGTGTGTAATTATTTACATGAAGAGCAGTGTCATTTTTATGGTCAGAAGCCCTGTATATCCTCGGTTCATCAATTATGTTCCTTATAAGTGATCCATGATCATCCTTAAAAATCTATTGTCATGACACTTCCCTTTGTTCATGGTGTGAAGTGTCTTTAAGCTCCAAAATTCATCTTTTTTCTCTTTTTTTTCCATGATTATTTTTATCATACAATAATACATTAAAAAAGTTAAATTATTCACACGGTGGTAATAATAATCAATAAAATCTAAAAATCAATACATGAAATTACCATAAAACATATGTATGAAATATATATATATCAAATTACCCCACACTTAAATTTATATTCTTCTACAAGTATGAAATTTCAACATTCTATAATGGGCATTCACTTTACCATGCTTTAATTTTTTTTTCAATAAATATAATCACCCAAATATAATATTAAATGATTAAGAATCACATGTAAAAAATTTATCCATGACTCAATTTTCAAAGAATACAATTCAACCATGTATTTTAGTTTTACTTTTTTCAAATATCCAATCAATTATAAATCAAACATTTTCATTTTAGAATTTATTTTTTATATATATTCCATTTTTAACTTTCATCACATTAATATTTTTTCATCATCATTGTAAAAATGTATAGATCGGTGAACATACCTCATGAACATGTCACTTTTTATAGGCTTTAAAGGAATCTAACTTCTCCACCACATAATTATAAAATCACAATTATTCATGACGGCTCTAATATATGTAATCAAATGACTCTGAGGCCAATGGAAATTAGGTAATGTATGTAAATCAAGTAAGGATGAAAAAGGAGGTTCAACTCTAAATTAATTTTCATTATAATAAAAAATAGCCTAATGGAAGTATTATTTTCCCTTAGTATCTTAGATGAGACCCATAATGAGATTTAATGCAATAAATGAAACACCCTCATTTATTAATATTGATATTTTCTTTCATAAAATATGTTTTTGGGAAAATCCTAACATCCACCACCCAACCCCTAATGATATCCTAATGATACTATTCATAATTTTTTAAAAAATATAACTAGATATGTAATGGTTATTTTTAAATTTCTCTAGACACAACCCATTTTCCTTCTTTTTTTAAGAGGGTGTGCAATAAATACCCTGATTCCACTTTTTCCAAACCTCAAGAAATGTCTCCCACGTTTATTCATTACAAAATGTCCATAAATTCATCATGTATACATTTCCCTCACTCTTATGTTTTATTATCATGAAAAAGATTTAGAGGAATATATAAAATTTTAATAAGGTCTTCTAGCATGGCTCATTTCATAACATAGATCTTCATTGATTATACAAATAGAAAAAAGATTATTGTAAGGTGGGTTTGAGGATATGGTCTAACAAAAATATTTCATCATTCATTTTAAAAGTTATTTTGTTAATTCAAAGCTTTAATAATATGTGAGGAATGTTATTGAAGAAATATTGCCTGAGTATTTCAAGAAATATATGAAATAATTATTAGAAAATAATTTTATAGTGGATGTCTTGGTAATGAGATGATTTATTGGTAATATTACTCATGTAAATTCATATAAGTAATTAAATTAATTAATTATAATATCATACGTTTAAAAAATGATAAAATCTCAAAAAAATTATTTACAATGATCACCATGCTTCCCTAAATCAAAATGTTTAAAATAATAATACACATTATCATCTCTACTAATTTTTCCCCCATTTTTTCATTCAAATTTATTGATAAAGAAATTTATATTCATGGCAATGTATTTATCATGCGAAGATTATGTCTCATAATACAATTAATTGATGAATGAATCAAATGAGAGCATGAAATTTTATGTTAAATATTGAATGAAATGCCCAAAATATAGTTGAAAAATAATGAATTGAATCTATTCATCTCTTTTAAAGATGGTGATTCAATCATGAATTTTTAGTTTTTACCTATTGTAGATTCATGACGTATAATTTTGTTATAGCCTCTTTTTTTATTCACGCTTCTTGATTTTCCCATGGGACTTGGTGGTCCTTTAAATTAAAAATAAATAGGTGAAAGAACATCGAATTGTCAATTAATTTTTAAATATTTGGAGAGAAATCATACAGGACATTAAAAATTAAAAAATAAATAAATAATAATAGGAAACTTAGGTTTCTTCTAAGTAACGCTTTTCTTACCATAATTTCATAGACCATACCACCTTTGGCTTCAGTTCATGTGATGGATGATTGAAAAATTTGTACCTATTCGTAGTGAATAAATGGTTTCAGTTGTTATATATACATGAGGTATGGACCATTGCCTTCTTCTTTGAAAAACTTAATCCTGCATTATGGAGGTAAATGATTGATCTCTATTTGAGCGATCAACCATTTTTTCCTCAAAACCAATTAAATAAATGGAATTTTATGTACCATCCATATATTTTTACATCCTCTAATTTAGTAGATTTAGCCTATTATCTAGTGTCAGTACTCATGGTCTTTAGCTTCTCATTCTTCTTAATTTTGGAATCATCTTATACAATTTCATCTAACTCACATTCCTCTTCAATTTTAGATACTCCCTTAACTTTAGGTATTTCTTCTTCTCAAACTCATTGTCATATCTCAAATTGTATTTCAACATTTCTTGATGGATGTTAAAACTTTCTTGATCACTATAAACTCTCTAACAGAGTTATCTTCTTTTACCAATAATTAGAACAAGACCTTTGGCTAAAAATGGTCTTTATATAATAAGTGGAATTCTCTCTGCTTCCATGTCCAGTACTAGGAAGTCAATGAGTATGTAAAATTTTTCAACACTGATTAGGATATAATCAATTTTTCCTTTAGGGGATTTTATTTTTTAGTCTTCTAATTGAGTAAGTACTTTTTATGGATTTATCCCATCTATTCCCAAACTCCTAAATTTCATTTACGACATGATATTGACAATCACACTGAGGTCGCACAAGTATTTTCCACATTTTTTATATCTTATAAATATGGAAAATGAAAATCTACCTGGATCTCATTTCTTCAGAAGTATATCCTTTTATACCACTTCTCAACACTTCCATGTGAGTGGAATTGTTCCAATCTCTTACAAATTTTTCTTGGTGTTTACTATCTATTTCATGAATTTTGAATTGGTCGACATGTTCCTGAGAGCATCAAAAATTTTAATATTAATATGAAAATTTTTATAGTGTTCAAGAAATCTTCCTTTCAACATGTTCTTCTTTACTATCACCATTCATTATAAGGAATGAATTCTTGACTTTTACTGAGGTGGATCTTCTACATCTTCATTATCTACCTATTCCTTTTTAATTTCAACTTCCTATTCTCTTTATCATACATGTTTTTTAATAAAAATTATATATAACTTACTTTTGTTTCCCTCTAAATTATAAGATGTATAGATTTTAAATAATCATGTGGAAATACTTCAGGGCATGATGGTACCAAAACTATGGATATCCCACAATGTTGGTCAACAATTTGGCCAACTTAATGAATTATATTCCAAAAAGAGGCCTTTTGGTTAATTGAATCTTATTTAGTTACCTTGAGTATAGCTCTAGAAGCAGCCATGACTGTTTTCAATGTATGTTCCAATATATGAACCTTGATTATAACTGAGGAACTATTGAGTGCTAATTATTGGTTCCATTATGGTGTTTTTTGAAGTCATTTTCCTTGTTGTTGTTGTGGTATCCCACCCTAGAATTTATTACTATGATTTTAATATCCATAAACATAAAATTATATACATATACCATGGGGATTTGCTAATGGCACATAATGATGTCTATATTATTTGTTAATGATTTCAACTGTGTTTCCATCCGGTCATTATTTTTAATTAAATGAATTCGTTTTTGTTCTGACCCGTCTCCTTAAAACTAAAAACTATTTCCCTCTATATCATCCAGCATGTTGTAGCTCACTTTTTGTAACTTATTCATTAATGATCCTCCAATTAAATCATTAATAATTAACAAGATTATTTTTGTAAATCCCTTATAGAATATTTGGATTAGTATCCATAGCTATATTCCATGATGGGGGAATTTTTGTGTCAAATATTTAGAACATTACCATGCATAATAGTGTAACTCTTCTTAAAATAAAAAAACATTAGAATATTTACAAGTATTCCCATAAACATAGAATTTGGGACGAAGTGTGTGAGGAATTTTTGTGCTAGCTCGTCCCATGTTGTGATGTAATTCCTTAATAAGCTTGGAATCCAATCTCGAGCTCAATCATATATTGAAAACTGGAAAATGTGAAGTCTTACACCATAAATTAAGAAATTATGGAATTATAATTTGTCATACAGATCAAAGAAAATTCCCAAATGTTTGTACTGATATTGATATGGATTTATAGTGAGTTGAACTCTATTTGATATCATTGAATTTATTATAGGCTTGATATATAAGTGGTATTCTGTAACATGGTGTGCAAGGATGCTCTGGTGAAGTCCTGTTTTTCATGGATTCTCGTAGTCTTTGGCCATCCTAAAACTTGGATCTCTTTGAGAAATCCATGTAGGTGTATTTATTTTCAATACATTCATGTTATTAGATATTTTACCCTCTAGTATTGGATTATAATGGATTGTGGAATCAATGTTTTATTCTCTATTTGAATTATTGCTATTATTGTACATTAGTGATTTTATTATGATAATTTTAGAAAGAAATATCCAACAAAAAAAGTATAATTAAAATAAAGAAACATAATTAAAATTAAAATTAAAAACCAAAAAAATAACTTGTTACTTCCATTGTAAATTGAACCAGTTTGACAGGCCTAATGAACATTGTTAATTCTGAGCAGGACTATGATTTTATTATAAATAAATTATACTAATTGATCAATTAAAAATAGTTTATCAACAATTAAATGCATATCCATAGATATGGAGAAATTATTTTGATTATATTTTCAATATATTTAATTTTATTAATTTGTAGAAAGAGGTGGGAGAGGATTGGTTTTATTTCCTTTTGGGGAAATAAATTAAGAACGAAATGAAAAACAAATGCATGGGTTTTTTTGATCTGATTTGAAAAGGGCACCACCAATTATTAATTTTAGGGTTATGGTGAAATTGGATTTATGAAATTTTGTTGATTAATTAAATTTTGTTGTTTGAGTCATGATGACAAATATCTAATGGTCATGGTATCTCCTCGTCAACATAGTAATACCCTATTTTCCTTGGTATAGTAATATGAATTTCAGTGAATCATGTTTTTCTCGATACTATATTTAAACATGATTTCCTCTAATGTTTTAAATATTCATTCATAATTTAGGGTTATTAGTTTCATGATTTTTAATGTTTATTTTAGATTCTAATATCACTGTTTATGATATAATGAATAATAAATGGATTTTTTGTAGGTGGTTAAATTGTTTAAAAAGAAATTCGTGAATAGAATAAAAATATTTAATCCAACACACCTTCCCCAATATATTACATGAACCCAGAATTGAGTGGGTTGAACCCCTCATAATAGTGATAATAGTATGATAAGGAAGGAGAAAATAATATTAAATCATAAATATCAGGGAGATGAACTTAGGGATGGCCCTACACAACACAACATCTCAATCCATGCTTTAGTCTCCAAGATCTCTCTAACAGTAGCCAAATAACCCTTTATTTATATCATCCATATAGGATATTTTATTATCTAAGATCATTGTGAATTAGTCCATTGGTAATCTGGGGTGGGTCCCATGACAATGATTCTGTCCGGAGTTGAATTTTTGAAGATTCTGGGAGTTAAAATATCATCCTGTGAATTTACAAGTGGTGTAAATTGTTATAGCACAAGTAATTTATAATATTAGTTTTCTTCACTACATGATGTGTCTTTATTTTCAAAACATTAACTGGTACATGATGTTAAATTATTTAAAAGACATGTAATTATACTTTTCAGATCCTTAAGCCTCATTTTTTAGTGTTTTTCGGTTCTTTACCTAAAAATTTTTCCATGATCATCCTAAAAAATGTGGTGTCATGCCACATTGCTTTTCCTGTTATGTGAAGGGTCTTTATGATTAAAAATTCACCAGCTTTTATTCCCTTTACATGATTCTTTTTATCCTACCACAAAACATAAAACATTTTAAACAATTTACAAATGGTGGGAATAATCAATAAAATACAGAAAGTTATACATTAAAATACCATAAAATATATGCATAAAAGAGAGATATTAGTTTCATGTGACTTATTCGTGGGATGTATTTAGATATACATAAATACTATATGATTTTTTTAGTGTTTAAGAATAAAAAATTATTATTATTATTATGTATCATCCTAACCCCTCCCAACACCATGGTGAGGTTCAGAATTTCCCTAGCTGTAGGTGTATCCCATAGACCATGTGATGGTAATAAATTTCTGGTGTCTAATAATATCATTATGGGATAGTTTATCCTTACATATAAAATAACCTATAATAGAATAAAAACATTTCATTATAAATACAATTCATGAGGAAAATAAGATAACATTCCAATAAGATAACATATTAAGTAAACAATAATAAAAAAATTACAAAATCCTCAATTATTTCTGTAAGAAAAAGTGATCCAGAGTGGCAGATAAGATTCCACACATAGATACCCCCATAAGAAATATATAGCCTCTACCTCCAAGATACAAGATCCATAAAAAACCAAATCATCAATAGACATTAGTAGTGAATTAATAGGTCTTCTCCAGACATACATCTTGTTAAACACCATCTACTCACACATGACGACTATGTAACACTAGTAAAGAGGCACCCAAAAATTCCCAAAACATCATATTAAAGAAATACATGATAACAAAAAATATATATATTATATGGGAGAATCATGAAACATTTAAACAAGAAAATATAAAGAACATATATATATCACACTCAAAATATTCCCTTTTTAACCCAATATTTTTACTAAGAAACCCATGACACAAATCAGTCAATCATTCAGTTTTTTTGAAAAGGTTGAGGGTCAAGATCCCTCTATTAAAAAAAAGTGATGATCTCTTTTGAATTGTGGGAAGAGTAATCCCATTATAACAAGAGTAAAATGTCTTAAAAAACATGACCTGAAGGCCATAATGATCCCATGTTTCCAATGTGAAGAAAATATCAATGCAATAAGTATAAAAATATCATTTCCCCTCTTCAATAACAATTAAATAGTGAAATCAATCAAATTTATGATTCACCCATGACAAGAAGTTCTGTCGTGCTTAAATAACAAAATGTGGAAGATGCTCCTCACATTTGTAAAATCATGTGAAAGGAGGACCAGATTGTAGGCTCAAAAAAACTTATCTTTCTTTCGAGCTCCCCACCCGATGAATTTTGTGAGGAACACACTACACTCTCAGCCTGGGTCTATGAAAAACCACAAATAAATCACTTTGCAGAGTCAATGGTAGGGTACCCAACCATCCAACAAGAGAGGAATGTTGCCTAGAAGATGAGTATCATCATACCCATACTTGTTTCAAGTCCACCAACCAAATTTACCTAAAAAATATACACTTAATAAATTTAAAAAATAAAAATCATGTGCTCATAAAGACATCTTCAATAAATCAAACAACCAGTCTCAAAAACCAACACAGATCGGGATAAATCAGATAAGTGAATAATGAAGAAAATATTCTAGTATAGAAATTGAATGATTGGTCAAAAAATAGAATACATAGTATCTACAACCAATTAAACATCCATGATACATTAAATGAATAAATTCACCCCCTTGGCCCTATTCATCACTTCAAGATAGTACTTTTTCCATATTTTTGGAGAAAATAGTTGAACCAACAAGTCCACAACAATATGCATCATAAACTAACACCAAACAATGAAAACCACAAATCTAACATAATGTTTTACAAGGAAAATAACACCTTAAGAAACCATACACCCACTGAAATTATTTATCAAACACCATATAGGATTTACTCACAATATTTACACAAAAACTCATTTTACACTAAGAGAGGATAGAATATTTTTTTATCAAACATTATTAAGAACAAATGAAAACGAGAAATATAATTTTATATGGACAAGAATAATATTTATTTAATCAATAGATTATGGGGAACCCACCTACCTCAAATAAGTTAGTCGAGATAACATCTCACTATACCCTAGGATATATTGTCTCTTAAAACTATCCCACAATTGTTAAAAATCAAATACCGATAAACATACAATAAATAATATATTAGTGCAAAAAATTATCATAATAGGGTTACACCCCAAGAAAAAATTGATTATAATAGATAAGAATAAGAGGAACACGACATACATTAAATTACTAGTCAAAACACTACATGATTAAAGAGAGAGAGAGAGAGAGATAAAGAGAGAGAGATCTATTGAGTGGAGAGAACCCCTAAAATTTACCAAGAAAGACTGGGGGAAAGAGGTCCCTAGAAAATAGAATAGAAATGCCTATTTTAATGGGGGATTGAGTAAAAATATTAATATTTAGGGGTTTTAAAAGTTTTTTATAGTTTGTACATGTAGTTTAGAAAACCATTATTCCAACATTATAGTTTCTATTTCCCAAAAAAGGGATACTTTGCTTTGTAAACAATTCACCAACCATGTGATTCACCATTTCATAGAAATACAATTGGTAAGGATGACTAGTGAACATACAATTCTAATATTTTCAAAATATTATATTTGAATTTCATTACTTTAGTCCCAAAAATTTAATATTTTAAACTAAATTGTAACATTTTATGGGCTTAGAAATATTTTGATCTCAATTCTGAAAGTTTATTATTTTCTAAATATTATTTATTTCAATTTAGTTTTTTTAATTCACATATAAGCTTCTCCAAAAAAAATAAAAATTTAAAAATCCTTTTTTGTAGGCTTCTATATTCATTTGGATAAATTTCATCCAATAGGGCGAAAATATAGATCCAATCATAAGAGTCCCAAATGTAGATAATAATTTAGGCCATTTTATAAGTGAATAGATTTAAATAATATATAATATGGGACAATATATCAAAATGTAACAATCGAATTTAGCTAAAATCTCAAAAAAGACAGAAAAGTGGCCAATGAACATTTCTCATAATTGTGCCCACACATGATCCTTCCTATTTCATGTCCATAAATTAGTTGAAACTTATTTAATGTGAATACAAATATTGTATAGGATATAAATATTGTATTCATTGAATCATAATTAACTATTTATAATAGTTTCAAAATGAAATATTTTTTGTTCAATAGAGGAGTGATATAATAAGATCTTTCAAAATGAATTTTCTTCCAAATTTAGTCAATATATGGGAATAACACCTGAAAAATTATGGAGGACATATTTGGGGACAAAGCTTTCACCCCTACTTCTGAAAAAATTAAACAAACTCTTTCCTTCAAGATATTTTACAATGTTAGTTTTCTATATATAGGGTTTATATTTGAATATTATCTATTATTTTAATATATATTAGTCTTATTTTCTATCACTTTCATTCTTCCCAAAAAAAATTATTCCATCGTAACTTTATAATAATCATGATGGTGAATAACTACCTATAATGGTATACTTAGGGGATTTTTTTTATAGTGTTCTTGAATTTTTTTATCAATTATCAATGTTTATATTCATTTTATAATATGGAAGTGGGTATATTTAGGGGTGATGTAGAAATTTTCTATCGTTTCAATATATTACCCACTCTTTTATTCAATTCCCTACTAAAAATTATTTCCCTTTATTATATAAAGAATTATCTTCATAAAATTGAGGTGATTGTGTTCAACAGATGAAATAGCATATGATATAGTTGGGTCTTGGAAGGTCTAACAATATCTATTGATGTGTATTCATCTATATTGACTATTGGGGGTGGTAACATTTGGTGTGATGAAGTGATCTCTTTGACATGCTTATAATCACACCCAATGTAGTTGAGAATTTTTTATTTATGATGGGATTAAATATTTAACATAATTTAAACAACATATTCGATAAAAAAGAACCTAAAATGTTAACCATAAGAAACATTTCATTATTTATAACATTTTTTGATTTTTCACTATATCAATTTATTTTCATACATTTCACCATTATCACAACCCATTTTATTCATTTTTTCAAATATTAAGTATAAAAATTATATAATAGTAGTATTTTGGGATAATTAGTGATTTACATGATGGATCATCAAGAGAATGGATTAGGTTATTCCCTAGTTATGTCCTTAGAGAAAATCATAAATATTTTATGAGAATACAGAGAAACTAATATTAAATTTTCACTCTAACATTGGAGCAAAGTGTTAATGAATCAATATATTTATTTATATTTTTTCAAATAAATTTGTTTTCATTAATTAAAAAAAATAAAAAAATATTTCTATAACGTATTCCAATTCAAATTAATATGCATGGACTAACTACTCATAAGTGAAACACTAAGATATTGTTGTCAAACATGATATTGAATATTGGCTGGAAATTGTTGACACATTATTGGATATAGAGATAATGATAGAATGGCTCGATGTATATATTCATACATATCCTAAGAAACAGATTGATCAAGAACCAAATCTAGTAGTGGAATAGATTTATGCACATATTTTTAAGTTAATGAACCCTAAGAGGCCTAAAAAAATTCAATGAAAATCCCTTCCACCTTTATAGAAAATTACACAATATTTATTTGAATAAAACATTCTAGATGATTTAAATCTTGGATATTATAATGAATTAGATGAGTATTGGTCTATTTTTAGGCAATGAAAATGAAAGAGATTATTTATTTTATGATAATGAAAAATATACACCAATCTTCCTCTCTCTAACTTTGGAAGAAGATAAAGAAGTTTCACCTATTTATATTGAGTTTACAGTGGTCTGACAAGACTTGATCAATTTCAAAGATTAATTACATACAAGGGATTACTATTATATTTATTCATAAGGTTTTTAAATTATTCATGATGAATTATTTTCTATCTTATCATTTACATATTTTTTTTTAATAGTACACAAGGGATAAGACCTTGATATTCTTGTAAAGGAAGAAGATATAGAAATATTTTGAGAAGAAGAAGTAATCGAGGAGGCATTAGTTTTTCAACTACCTACTCTACAAAAAAATGTATATCATACGGACACAGACACCACCAAAGTCAATAGTGATCACCCTTATCTTTCTTTTCCTCCCATTGTGAACCTAAAATTCTATCTTTTTTATTTTTGGGGGTTGAGAATTTTATTATCTTTTTTAGGGACATCCATTCTTGGTGTCTAGTCATGAAAACTAGTAAAAATAACTTAAGCTGGTTCATCTCAAAAAAAGAACTCTCACCACCAAGCTGAGTATATAACTATATAACTTCTTGAGTATGGGTAGTGAAAACATAAATTTTTTTTGGGGGACTAGGACAAGATTTATCAATTTTTTCCACTTTATCTTTTTTTATAGTTATTTTTATTATGTTTTGTCCTTTTTTATTTTAGGTTTAATGTGGTAGAAACTAAGATCTTAACTCAAGCCTTCCATTAAAAATTAAATCCAGATGCATCTCTAAATTCATTTATTTTGTTTTCACCCGGATTTAAATTTTACATGCAAGAATTTAATGAAATTACTAAAACTAAAATGTGGATCACAAATTGAATAAGTATTGGGTAGGGATTTGAATGTTTTTTTTGAATTTATTGGTTGCGTTTCCATTTTTTATCATTTTTTTTGTGATTTTTTCATGTTTTATTTTATTTTTATTGTATTTTTAGGATTCTTAATCTTAAAAAAATTATTTGGAAAATTCAAAACATCATTGTGTTTTATCGAAATTACATAATTTGAATATTTTCTATTTTAAATGATTAATGAATAGTTTTTTTCTATGATTTCGAATATTTCATTTTATTTTGTTTGATTGATTGTGTAACTCATGTGCACTAGTTTTGTCGAAATAAAAATTCATTCCCATCTAAAGATTATTCTTGGCCTTTTTGAAATATTTTTTACATTTCCCATTTTATTAAGTATCTTGATTCATATTTTGTGATCTTTAACTAATGATATCTATGTTTTTAAGAAATATTATAGTTAATATAATGTGTTATGTATGATTAACGCACCATTTTAAAAGGAACATATTATATTCAATTCATATTTTGGCACATCTTTTTTATCTGACCTTTATGAAGATATTATTAGCAATTAAATAGTTTGTTAGGAAGAGAAATTAAATCTATTTTCCAATTAGAATCAGATTTAGAATTTAAATGAATCTTTATTGTTTAGATCGAGTGTATGTGTTTGTGTTGGTGGGTGTATATGTTTGTGGATTGATGATTTGAATTATTTTTTGGGCTGAATTAAAAGTGTTTCCATATTTATTGCAACATTATTGAAAGAAATTTTATAATGGAATGATGAATGTGTGTCACAAATAACATAAAAAATATGGGTTTAGAGTTCACCAATACTTCATGACAAAAATAATACCCTATTTTCTCGAAAATAATTATTTTAAAGAGAAATTTTAAACCAAAATTCAAGATTAAACAATGCTTAAAATTGGGGAAAATATAGAATAAATTTATCATTAATGATAAAAATTTAAAATGTGGACTAACCAATGAAACTAATTTCTATTTGGAGGTTATTAATTTCAAAGATGAGGGATGTGAACAAAAATCTTTAGAAAAATTGTTTTCATGCATTTGATTCACTTCATTTATTATACCTCCTCATTGAGAATCTGATATGTTAATATTTAAAGGATTTTGAACCTCAGCATAAAAAAAACCCATGTAAAAAATATCATGATTGGAACATTTTTTATTATTTGAAGTTGATATACATAGAGGATTACGATCCTTTAATGATCACACATGTTCCTGAGAATGAGAATAATTAAAAAATCCTTGATAGAAAATACATGTATTTATGGGGAGAATGGTACAATGTGCCCATGAGGAATAACATGATATTGAATATATTTTTATTATTTTTGAGGAGTTGTGTATTTTTGATATTTTTAAGAGGCATGATATATTCCTTTGATATTATAATTTTATAGTGATTCCATTTAGGTTTTGGGATGTTTGTTCTAAACTTAAAATAGATTTTTGTTAAGTTGTGTAATATTTTAGTATGAGAGATTTGGAAGGGACAAAATTTTCCTTAATTTAGGTCTAATTTCAATGTTATAATAAAAATAATTTAATATTTTAAGGTTAATTAAAGAAATCATCGGTTTATAAGTTTTTTTCAATAAATTTTAAATATTAAATATTTTTTGAATTTTAATTATTTTATGTCTGTTTTGTAAGTTATACATGAATTTCTCTACACTAATCCAAAATTAAAAAATTTATTTTTTTAGGATTTTATATTCAATGTGATATATTTTATCCATCATTACCAAAGGTTGAATCCAATCATAATAGTTTCAAATATAGATGATAGGAAAGGCCTTGGACTCTGTTCCCATATCTAGTATATTTTTAAGAGATTCCTATATCCCACAAAGTAGAAACCCAATTGAGGTTAAAATTCACATAGAGATAGTGTCACATATAAGAAATGTTTTTCGAAACTATTTAAATGCATGATTGAATTGGATTTTATGTCCTAGGAATAAATATTTGACCTTTTATTATATGTATATTTCAAAATTTAAATATTATTAAAATATCATATTATATATTGTTTATTATTTTCCTGGACATTAGTTTAATAATTTCCTAGAGTTTCTTTCACATTGATAATGTTACATAAATTCCCAACTATTATGAAAATGTTTAAATTCCATGATGATATTCTCAAATAAAATTCTATGATTCGAGAATGTTATATGACGGGACACATAGAATTTGAATGTCAGGTGGGAGTAATCATAAGTGGATGCCTCTTATTATAAGGAAGTTCATAAATAGTAATTCCAAGATAAGAGACTATGAGAATAGATCCACCACTAGGAATTATGCATGTTTTTTCATTATCAGATATTTCTATATGCGAGCATGTGTAATGGTCCATTGAACTCTAGATTATAATTAATGCATGTCATGAATCACACATATAAATTTACTCACCAAAATCATCACGCCATGTGTTGGTGGGAAGTAGGGTATGCTGGGATCATCATGAATGACATGTCATTAATGGATATGTCAAGGAAGAATTGATACCCTCCAAATTTATGGAAGTTGATATCTCATCCCATTAATTGTAATAGAACCACTATATTAAATTCAAAGGACATGGGGTATACATGCGTTTATTTCATATAGTTAGTGAAATGTGCATCGATCATATAGGTTGGTGACATATATGTGAGACCTTATCCATGTGATATTATAATAAATGCGTTATATTAAACTGTGAGAATTTGTATGTGGTTTTCAACATTGTACTATTATTTTCATTCTCTTCTGGACCTTGAATAATTACTTTAAATTAATCCCAGACTTTAGGAAATCCCACATAATGAAAATTATAAAAAATCCTAGAGGGATACACACTATGTGTTTCCATTGATTTCAATTTAATTATATTTATATCTAATTAATGGAATAAATATTATTTTTAAGACTGAGGAATAATTTTTTTCCCTGTTTTAACAATTGCTCATATTTATTGGTGAATAAAATATTTCATATAAATATTTATTTGGGTTTTCAATAAATTATAGAGATGTTCAAAAATAAAAAGACCATGGCTGGTAAAACATCATTAATTTACTTTTCATTTAAATAATATTTATTATTTTAGAATTTATCATGCATGCTATAAAGTAAAAATGAAAATAAAATTATTATTGATATAGAGTCTAAATAATAATTGTTATATTATTTAAGGGATGAAATGATGTTAAAAAATATTTTAACCTATACCATACCTCTATAAATAGATGGTTATGTTTATTGTGTAGGGATTTTAAAAAATTGAGAATAGAGAATATTTGTGAACATCATACTTTTATTTATCTCAAATTCATACCTCCCTCTCAAGAATACGAACAGTTCCTTTAAACCTAAATGATCTTGGATAAATCAAGATGAAAAACATAAGATAACTGATTCACTATACTCAAAACAAGAAATAAATTATTTTTTATTAGAGATCATAGGAGAACATGTAGATCACCTCTACAAGGATTCTAATCATGAATTATTACATCATTATAAATGTAATCTGAAATGTTTTTTGGAGGATAAAAATTATCATAGAAGAAAAGAAATACAAATACAAGGTAATTATTTCTTATGATATAAATAAATACATATAAATTTAAAGTGAATGATATATTTTTAGGGTTTTTATAAACAATAAATTAGAATAACTTTAATTTTAACACCAACCAATGGTATTTACATAGTTCCCAAAATTTTTATGTTGAATTAGAGTGATCACGATTTATATGAATTATTATTTATTTTATTTTTGAAAAATGTAATCAATCATGGATGAATATTTTATTTCATATTATTCATTCATTAATTCAATTTTAATTAACATATTTTCTATATTTTAATATCCTAGTTCAAGATTCAAAATTTGATAAGTCGAAAAATAGATAAAATAATGATCATAGATTCCAATAGGAATCGATGAGGAATCTTTCTGGCAATCATGGGATCACATAGTGCATATCCAAAGTACATGTTGTGTAAAGACACTAACCCTAGTAACCTATAGTTAGTGGATACTTTATTACTTTGGAATAAGATACAAGTAATTTCATCCTTAAGGTCTGAATATTTTACTAGTCTTGGTAACTAGATAATAATTGAATCTCATTTCACAACTGAAAATATAATGTACAAAAAACTGTTTTCTCAAGTGAATCATTAAATCCCATAGAATAACCATGTATATCCATCATAACACTATTAATGAAATCTTGGGGAATGAATAATAATAAATGGGTGACATTAAATGCTGAATAAGGGAATACCTACAATAGATGATATGAATAAGTAAATCATAATCAATATAGTAATGTAAATATCTAAAAAATAGAAAATTTATTCATTAACTTGAGAATAATGTAATAGGAATAGTTAATGTTAAAATAATTATATTTACTTAATAAATTGATATAGAAACGTTTCCATGTCTATTTTAACTAATAAAAAATTCACATGGAACATCAATAAATGATATAATAATGCATGAATTAATAGGTTCTGTCATCATAGACATACCTTAAAGTCCTATTTTCAAGATATCTTATATAAATGGGTAAGGCCTTGTCCAAAACCCCAAACTAGCTTCTTCCATGAGACCTACCAATGTATCGAGGAAATATAATTGGCCCTTCGCATTAATTACTATGTCTAATTAATCACTCATATGAATGGGGTGAAACAAAATAAATATAAACATTTTTATTGGAATACTACGAATATTTTATTTTAATACATTCCCAAATAAGTAAACATAATCAAAATTATTTTGAGTAATTTGGGGAATGGTATCAAAATATTACATCTCATTAAAATGGTAAGAAATTATCCAAAAAAATAATAAGTTGGAATCATTACAACATATTCCTTATAGATCATAATGTAAAATGAGGTTTTTTCATTGATGAATAGAAATACCATAAAAATTGTATTAAGAATTTCATGAATAAAATATCTATCTCAATTTAAACATCACATTTTAAAAATAAATGTTGAAAAACAATTTTGAAAAAAATCAAATATGAAAATCAAATTTGAAACATGTAAAATAAGATTCAAAACATTTAGTAGTAATAATGGTTGGTAATTCAATACATTCTGTGTAAGTAATCAAATATTTTTTTTCACATTTCCCCTAAAACAAAAATGTGACTTTTTTAAAAAAAAATATTAAAATAAATTTTGATTTTTTAGAAAAAGACAAAAATGGGTAAAAATCACTTTAATAAATATTTTTTATAGTGTTACAAAATATGTATAAAACAATTTTTAAGAAACATGGATTTCGAAGAAAAACTATTTTTGATCGAGGAGAGAAATGAAGTCAGATTTAATTAATAAAATTCTATCAAACATTTTTAGTAAAAAAATAGAGTAATATGGTACTATTAATAGATAAATTGATTTAAAATGAGGAGAATAAAATTAAAGTGTTTTTTATAAAATGATCAAATAATTTTATTTAATAGAATTCAATTATAAACAATCTCGATTAAAATGAGATTGAATCGTAAATCTCTTACAATTTTAGAAACATTTGAATCATATTCCCATAAGAAAATATAAATATCATGAAGATAAATGGATTCATTATATAACATATCCAGTGGTAAGTGAATACAACACCTAAAGGAATAATTTTTTTATATGGCATATGTCACACAAAAGTAAAAGTGAGATGAGAAACGCTTACCTTAAATCTGATATTCATTATAAGTTTCCATACCTCTTGTATTATAAATAATTAATTTATATAATTTAATTATAGTTTCATAATAATATATTTAATACCATATATTATTTAATTATATACTTTTATAGACTGATTATTTAAAATTATTGGTCAAAATCACTATTTTGGGTGATAATTACTTCGTTCTTCTTGTATGATTTGGATTTGTCATTTTTTTCTTTAAATTTTATCATAGATACATAATATTATGAATTTAAAGATTTCCATAAATTTCATATATATTCACTATATATGAATTTATAACAATCCATAAAAGATAATGATAGAAAATGCATTACAACAGTTATGGAGATTGTAAGCACTATATATGCATGAACATTGTTACCTTTTTCTTGATGGATAGAATGAAATAAAATTATATATTAATTAAAATTTCTAGAATTATTATGATTAATTTATTTATATATTTTATATTAATCAAAATTTTCCTTATCAACATCCATGTAAAAATAAAATAAATAACATTTCACATTGATATGTGCAAGAGGTAGTGCACATATTCACATAAGAGACATTATTGTTTTCTGAAAAGATTGGAAGGATAAAAGTTAGATGAGATATTATATTTAAAATTAATTTTTAGGTCATAAATTTAAATATATATTCATTAACATTATCTATACTATGTTTACTGTAAAGCTTAATAGAAAAATGAATCGTATGGGTTCGCGAGGTGATAGTCCATCGTGCACTTGAGTGACATTATCATATATCCCATTGAATGGAACATTAGAAGGTATAAGTAATATAAAAATTTAAAAAATTAATAATTTAAAATATATTATATAAATATATTAAATCAATTGTTATATGCAGCTGTGAAAGGTGGTGACATCGTTTCGTGAGGCGGTAGTCTGCCGTATATATGATCGACCATTTAGTATCTAATTTAATATAATAGTATATTTATATAGTTAATTACATTAACATAGATAAATTTGAGCATATGATATATAATATTTTTATTTTAGAATCATATATTAATAAGATTATAATTATTTACAAGAACAAGTAAAATGAAAACACATAGATAAAAACATTACCTCCTCTTCGGGAAAACTCTTTAGGTTTAACCTAAATCCTTCGCATATTAGATTAATGATCTAAAAGTAACTCTAGGATGTCAGGAGGGATTTAAGGAATATATTTGTATAGATTTTGGTCTAAAAAATGGTTTTCAATATGTAAGGTGATGAGGGGATGGAGTGTCATATTATTAGTAGGAGAGAATAAATACATGGAATTTTTTAGAATAACAATGGGAGCTTATATTTTTATTGTTCTATAAGACTAAAAAATGGTAATTAGAAAAATAAAGAGGTGATATTATCTAAATATGGTGTAAAATTGTTATTTATTAGTGCATAGATCATTTTAACCCTTATCATTTTAGTTTAACACCCATGTAAATCAGTTTTTATATTAACCATGATAATTACATTTAACTATTTCAATATTCAATATGATAAAAAATTAATTTGAACTAATTAGATAATATTTATTATTATGATAAAAAATATGGAACCCATTTTTGTTAATCCAATTTCACATAAGTGAAATAATTAAATATAAAATCAAACCCAAAGACATATCGAGAAAACAAGTTCTCTAAAGAAATATTTTCAAAAGTTTAAAAAGTTATTATAATATAAATAAATATAAAAAATATTAAGAGTGCATAAATTATTTAAATTAAAATATTTTTATGTAATTTTACTTAAAAATATTTAAAATATAATTTAACCACGTAAAGTAATTTAAATGAAAATATTTTTTTCAGTAAAAACCACTAAGTTTTAATATTCATCAAAAAATTAATATTTTTATAAAAGAATAAAAAATAATCCTAATTAATTTTTCATTTTATTATTTAAAAAATGTGGTTAAAATCTTCAAATAAATTTTATAAAAACTATGAAAAAAATAATTTTAAAATAAATTCAAAAAATTTGATGAAAACGCTCTATAAAAAATGTAGTTTTTAAGAAATATATACTATTTGTTGAATTTTTTTTATAATCAATAAATAAAAAAACGAACTTATTTTATAAGTGTTTAAACCATATAATTTTAATAATTTTTTAATTCATACTCATACCCTCCAACTTAACTTCTAGGTTATAGTGGTCATGCTTAAATAATTACATTTTAATAGAGTATCGTGTTTTGATTACACCCAGTGTTGCATAAATTATAATATATCAAAGATAATTAATATATTTTAATGTACAAATTTTATAATATATCAATTTTTTAAATTATTTTATAGGAATGGTTTTTTATGTCAAAGAAACTATCTATGATGGTGTACCTTTTTTAAAATGTTGAGGCATTACATTCTATCCCATTAAAAAACATTCTGTTCTGTAAATTTCATCTGGATCTCATAAATTATGTGATTTGAATATGAAAATACAACTATTATGAAACCACACCATAATTGTTTTTACAAAAAATCCACTTGATACGATATAAGTAGAATTATAAATATCAACTAGAATAATAGACAACTAGGTTTCTAAGTAGGAGACCATTTGTGGGAAGTGAAGAGATGTACAGAGAAAAGGGTGTAAATAATTATGGAGAGTGATATATATCATTGATCACTATAAAGTGAATGATAAATTTAATGTTAAGTACCTCAAACCCAGAAATCTATGATTATTTAATATTCCAATTTTTTACTATGTATCTAGTTAAAATGATAACATTTTTTTGTAAATATTGTTTTCCTATGGTTGATAAATTCTTTTACTATCTATGAATATAATGAAATATAATTACTCGATATATTTTTATTTCATAATCATAATTGCATAGATTATTTTTTCATTGATCAATTTCAACTTCATATATTACTATAAGAAATGAATATCCAAAAATTATTTTTCTATTCGTGAATAAAAAAATTTAAATTTTAACTGATAGTGACATCGATAATTGAGTGAAATGTCTTTCCACTAATATCTAAATATTTTTCCAAAACTAATATAGTTGGAACATGTAATATAATACATTAATATATAAATCTGAACAACAATACCACTAGATTAACAATAACACTTATCTGTCAAATCATTTAATTAAAAATAATGATATATTAACCAAATCCTTATGCCAACCAATGGTTGTTGAAACATCCCTTGTACCCTTAGATAGTGAATTCAATACCCATGTTCTTGTATGTTGGGATGGGTTGTCACCCAGTATGTGGGGCTTCCATTATCCAAAATATTATTAATATAATTCCTTTAATGTTACCAAACTGTAATAACCCATAATTACCTTAACATGAGTAGTAAGATAAACCATAATAGTTATCAATAACTTTAATAAAAACAACTTTATCATAATTATATAAACAATGGGAACTTGTTAACAGTTATAATACCTCAATCATGGGTTTTATAAGAAGATAAAATTGTGACTGAATCACTTTTAATATTCATTAGTACTATTCAACATATTCTCCCAGACCCTTAAAGAAAAATTAATACATTAAAATCTGTATACTTTTCATAATTATTATAACAATAATATCGTTTATTAAATACTCATATAACTTAATTATTAAATATAAACACAATAAAATCAATCATTCCACGTTGTCTAGAGTAATAGCATATGATTAAACTTAATCCCTTAGCTTCTTTTGAGGTATATTCCCTTAACACTGGGGAAAATAATGTGTATTGTGCATGAGTTGCTAAGTATTAAATAATTGAACATTAGTATATTATTTTGGTCCCTTTCAATAAAGAGAATCGTGTCCTTTGCACATTAAGGCTCATTTTCACATACTGGTTATGTCTTGAGTCATACTCAACATTACTTTTTTAGGTTATTATCCCTAGGTATATCTATTTGGAATCCCATCCACATGTATTATTTATTCCAGGATATAATTCTAGTAAAAACAACATAATTTCTCTCCTAAAATAACATTAGGATATTCTTATATACTTAAGCATATCCTTAAAGGCACACATAAGGTTATGTTCTTTAATATATGATTTCCAAAATCTAGGTCCCAAGGTTTCTTCTATACATTATCTAATACCAACTATAAAAACCTCTGACCCATGTAGTATATAGTTAGTGGTTATAATATTAAATTGGAATTAGATACAAGTATCACATCCCAAATGAAAAATTATTTTCATATATTGGGTAAATAGATACATTCATGAATCTTATTTTACAAATGAAAATATAATGTACAATAAAGTGTCTTTTTGTGCATTAATATTTACTCTATCATAACCAGGAATATCTATCATAATACTCATCATGGAACATTAGGGAATGATACATAAGAAATATTTGATCTCAAATACTCAGTGAGAGTATGATTATAATCGAAGATATCAGAAAAATATTAAAATCAATATGAAAAGGTAAATAATAAAAACACATTCTATTTAATCAATAACTTGTGTATAATATAGATGGAATAAATATTGAACAAACAATTCCATATAGATAATCACATGAGTTTGAAACTTTTCCATGCATATTGAAACTAATATAATATCATATAAACCAAAAATAAATGATCCTATAATGAGATAATGTATAATTTTAGATATCATTACCATATCATCAATCTTTGTGCAATGAGATCTAATATAAATGGGTAAGATATCAGCTGAAAACCCAATATTTTACGTCTCATGAGACCTACTGGTGGTTTAATGGGGTATAGAGGGCCCTCACAATACATACAATGTCAAATTAATTCATCATATAAAAGTGGTGAAACATATTCAACCTAAATATTCATAATGTAAAGACATACAAAATATTAATACATTCCCTAATCAAGGATCATAACCATAAACCATTCACAGTAATATAGAGAATTATATAAAAATGGAACATACCCATCAATTGATTGTAGACCATATAAAGAAATAATAAGTATGGTATCATTACTATATATTCCCAATGTAACATAATTTAAAATGATGTTTTTTCTTTAACTAATATGAATACCATTAAATCTCCATAAAAATTTATTGAGGAAAATATAATATTTAATTTGAAAATAGAATTTTAAAACTATTATTTTACAAACAATGTTGAAAATAATTTCTGTTAAAATTAACATTGGAAACGGGTGAAATAAATTTAAAACATAGAGTGGTCATGATAGTGGGAAATTATATACATGTCATATAATTTGTAAAATGATTCATTTCATATTTAAGTTAAAAGATAAAAAGACATTATTTAACAAAGTCATGAAAATTTATTTCAATTTTTTTTTTGAAAAAAGTTAATGATATGTAAAAATGTTTTTACGAAATCATTTTTATAGTGATGAAATCATTTTTAGAAATCATGTATTTGGAAGAAAAATGATTTTTGACCAAGGGGAGAAATGAAGTAAGATTTTATTAAAAACATTTTATCAATAATTTTAAGAACCACATAGAGGAATAAAGTGCTATTGAATGATAAATTAATTTATAAATATGGGATAATAAAATTAAATGGGTTTACTATACAATTATAAAATAATTTCCTTCAATGGAAAATCAATTACAAAAAATGCCATTTAAAATGATATAGAAAAAAAATCTATTACCACTTTGGTATCTATTAAATTGTAATCCCCATTAATGAAATAAAATAAAATAAAATATTAAAAAACATTAATATAAATAGGTTCATGATATAACATATCAAATGGGAAGTATATACACCACACAAAGGAATAATTGGTAGATATAGCATATATCTCACAAAAGTAAATGTGAGATGAAGAGCACGTACCACAAATCTGATTTCCTTCATACGTCTTTGTACCTCATGTATAATAAATAAATATTTAATATAAATATATTATAGAACAGTAATTATGTATTTTATACAACATATTATTTTAATAGTTTCTCTTATGGCTTGTTTATTAAAAATAGTTCGTTAAAATTACTATTTGTTGTGATAATTGCTTCAATTTTCATGTATGTTTTTATTGGTAATTTTTGAAATTTTACATTGATCATGGTTGCATCATATCTAGAATGAAAAAAATTATAAAAATATCATATATTTTTATTATATATATATATAGTAATTCATAAAATTTAAATATTGAAAATGTATTACACTATTCATGGAGACGGTAGGCCTTACATATGCATAAAAACTGTTTCTATTTTCTAAACAAATGAAAACAAAGTTAAATAAATATTAATTACACTTTATATAATCATCATTATGTTATATATATAATTTTTATTAATAAAAATAATCCTTATTACCATCCATGTTAAAATAAAATGAATACCATTTCACATCGCAACCTGAAGGCGACAGTCAACACACACACACAAGAGACGTTATTTTCATTCCAAAGGATGGGAATGTAGGAAGTTATATGTGAGTTTATCTTTATATATGGATTTTTAGTTAATAAATATCACATACATTCCCTAAATTTATCCTTACTACCATTCATGTAAAACATAAGTGAGAAACACATAATATCACATCATGTGGTGGTAGTCTGCGATACACATGGGTAACATTATTGCATCCATTATGAAATCAAAATTGAGATGGTATATGTGATATAATAATTAATAAGTTACAAAAATATCATATATATGAAATATAAATATTTTAAATCCATCACAATATTTGTTCCCGAGAGGTGGTGCTGGAAAAATAATTACATTGGTTCGTGATGTAGTAGTCCACCATACACATGTTCGATAGATTTATTTCCCATTTTATGGAAGTGGAGATGAATATAGGTAATTACCGTAACAAAATAAAATCTTAGTATATGTGATTTAATATTTTTATTATATTATCATACATAAATAATATTATGAGTTATAAGATGAAGTATAATGAAATGTATTGATAAAAAATTTTCCACTTATTCCTGAAACTTCTTTAGGTTTAACCTAAACCTTCCTAGAATGTATTTATGATCTAAACAAGGCATGCAGTATGTGTTGAGATAATTAAAGAATATATTTAAGTATTTATTGGCTGGTGTTTTTTGATGTATTAAAAGGATATGATAAGTGATAAACTTTTAAAATTTGTGGGGAGGACACGCATGGAATAATTAGAAATAATAAAGTGTAACCAAATTTTTATATTGAGAAATCCTAAAATGGAAAAATAAATAGAATAATAAGGGTGAAAAGTTCAAAATTTCTCTAAAAATTGATTATTTTACAAGTTGGTAGGTCATTTTAAAACTTATTTGTTTAGTTTAACCCCTGTTAAATCAGTTTCTGCCTTAAACATGATAGTTAATTGATACAGTTTCCACTATTAATTATGGTAAAAAAATTATTTGTCTATATTATATAATATGAATAATTGATGATAGAATTATATAATCCATTTTTACAAACCCAATTCACATAAGTGTCAGAATTCACTGTTAAATTAAACTCGCAGAGGTGTTGAAAAAATAGGTTTTCCAAGGAAAAACATTAAAAAAATTATTATGTTTTTATTATAATTAAATATTAAATTGATTAAAATGTACTAAATTTGTTATTTTATATCAGAATTGAGCTAATTTTAAATTAAACCAAATTAAAAATGTAATCTATCCTAGTAAATAATTAAAATGAATTTGTAGCATTCAATAAAAACTGACATTTTCAATATTCATTGAAATTTTAATAATTTTTTGTAAATTTTAGAAAATAACCTCTATGATTATTTTAGAAGAATTATTTAAAAAATTATTTTCAATTTTTTTAAAAAAAATTAAAAATTAGGTAAAAATTAATTTTGAATAAGTGCTCAAAATGCAATGAAAATGCACTTTATAAAAACAATCTCTTCCAAAAATATTTATTTTTTATTTGAAATGTTATTTATGATATTTATAATTAATAAATAAACATTTATTTTATTTTATACATATATAAATCATATAATTTGAATAATATATTTATTTCTATTCAGAATCACATTGTTAGGTTATAATGGTCATGTATAAATAATTCTATTTTAAGAGAGTTGCATTTTGTTTTTACCTAGTTTTGCTTGTATCACAAGATGTTGAAGATATTTAATTTATTTCAAAATAAATATATCATAAAGTATCAATGTTCTAACTTATATTCTAGGATTAGTGTTTTGTGTCATATATTCTATAAAATATAATGTCCATATTTTAAAATATAGGGGTGTTATATAATATGTACCCAAGTGCATTTCACCTGTCAATGTCATGAGAAACACGACGTGTCAAGACATAATTATATGTACTGAATTTGTTACACACCACATGTTGACCGATCCAACATAGAACCTGATAAGTAATATTACAAGGTACGTTGCTAGTATACTTGCCATTTAGACTATATGAGTTAGTGGAGAAAATCATGAAACCCATGTGTTCATTATATATGGTCAAAACCATGTGATACTAAAATTATTCTAAATTAATGGAGTTCATGATATGTAGTTGGTGTAAAAAATATATAACTTATTAATTCCCACATCCTAAGTACTCAACGAGACATTTAGAGAGACCATAGGACACATAAAAATGCGTTATACATGGTGTATAGCTAACTTGTACGCCTCATGTAGTACCATGTTTGATGAAAACAATGAGTGATTTTGTGGGTTGAATGTAAAAATGGAATCTAAAACACACTACATTAAACTGGTAGTACATACAATGATGTATGAGTGATTTAAATGCTAAAGCCCATGTTTTTATCATAGGTACACGATGACCTAGATATACAGTGTGTGACTCATAAGTATGCACAATATAGTATCTAATTTAATGATAGAATTAAATTACATTAAGTTTATATTTTCAGAATTAACTCAATAGTTTTTTATTAGAACCATTTGTGTTTGAAAATTTAAAAAATGTTATAAATTATTCTTATTGTTTTCAATTAATTTACAATAATAATCTGTAATAATTGGTTATGAAATTTAATTTTCATGAATTCAATTAATATGGGAATGTCCAAGATAATTAATATGGTTATTAAGATGATAAAGTATTAATGAATTTAATCGTTTTTATCTTATTAATTAATATTGAATATGAATTAATTTTAACTGATGTTATTTTGTGTATACATTGCATATACGATAGTACATGAACTTTACTAAGACATTTATATGTGATAGATATTTTAATATAATTTCTTATATTGTTTTGAACTTATTTAATATTAAATTAAGTTTTATGTAATGTGTTTTATCCTTTCCGCGATTATTACATATGAAATGTGTGTCTGTGGTTTTTTATGTAATTACAATTAACCAATCTATTGGTTCCCCTCACCTAATTGAGAGTTATAAATACTTTTAGATAATGGATTATCCTAATGTCTATGGTGGAAATTAAATATGGAATAACAATGAGGCCAACCCTAGTGACACACAAGGGTACATGGAGAATGTTGTAACTAATTCCAAGACTAGAACATTTAATTTTCTCCTAGGTCAATCGTTGATTTATTATCTAATAAATTAATCAACCATTAGATAATATCATGATAATTTTAATTACTTATTTATATATTTTTATCAATGAATCATTTATTTTATAAATAAAATGTTATGATCACATAAAAAATGAATAAATGTGAAAATAAATTTTTTAAATAAATGGATTAAACATAAATTTAATATCCAAATGGTAAATTAATGAAGAAAATTCCACTTAATATTTATCTAAACAAGAACAACATAAAGCAACATAAAATTTATGAATAATAAATTAAAATGACTCTATTATATAATAAGTCAAACTTATCCTTCCATTACATGATCAGGAATGAATTCCTTAGAACTATGTGTCTGAACCACCCAAATTGGCACACTTACATTTAACATGATGTTATTATTAAGTATATGTGGTGACATAACCATCTGACCTCATGAAAGTTATCCCTTTAAAGACTTGATGTAACTTTAATGAAAGTGTTGAGGAAATCCAAGTCCGGATTTTTGGAGTAGGGATTCCACTCAATAGATTAAAGAGCTAAAAACGTGTAATTGGAAATGACCAACCAACCTAAATACCTTCATATATCTTTAGCAACCCTAAATAGGGTTATGTGAAGGGGAATATAGATCTTTACCACATAGATTGTTTAGATTCTATACCTTCAACATTTAATGGTGTGGGATATTGAGACATGATAAATTAAAGTATTATTTAATAAAATAAATTATTTTATTATTTTTCACATAAATTTAATCAAGTAAAGTACTAAAAATATTCTCTTCTATTATTTTAGAAGAAATAATGTCTATCATCCACATAAACATCTTAGTGGAACTGTGTAAGTGAATGGAGGAACCACCCCTTCCTATACATGGTGAGATCAATTGATGAGTCATGTGAGTCTTCTATTATTCATTTTGGGTCATACATTAAAAAATGGAGTTAATACTAAACCGCATTCCAAATAATGTATAATATGGTATACCATAAAAATTATAGAATGGATAGAAACCCATGTAATCATATTTAAATGTGTGGGATTGTGAAGTGTCTATTAAGGCCTCTTTAGGTAACAAATATATACCTAGAGGAATAGAGTGTACCTTTATAGATCACCCCAAATAAACAAAAGGTTACCACATATATGACTTATATGAAAAAAAGTAATATTGGAAATAATTTCTATATTCCTTAATAGTGAGAACATCTATAAAAGAGATATTGGGTGTGATACAGAATTCGATGACATCAAGGATTAAGGTACACAAGAGTTGGAACCTGTACCAATTCCACAAGGCCTCATGGAAGAATAATCTATTATAGAGACAAAAATACAACATAGGAGTAAAAAAGGGGATATAAAACTTTAACATTATGTTTTTATAGTCCTAAATGATGTTGAATCATTATTATTTTATAATAATAATTCTCTAACGTATAATGAAGTTGTAACTAGAACATATGTTTCCAATTGGAATGAATCCATGGATTTTGAAATGGATTCAATATACTGAATCTTTGTTGGGAATTTGGTATATACTATAGTGTAATTAAAGTCTATTGGATGAAAATTGGTATTCAAGAAAAAACTAAACATGAAAGGACAAGTCAGTACATATAAGGAATCATTAGTTGCAAAGGTGTTTTAACACCATCAAGGAATAGACTATTATGAAACGTTTTCACTAGGTTTCAATGATGAAATCCATTAGAATTATAATTTCTTTTATATCCTTTCATGACTACTAGATTTGAAAAAAGGATTTCAAAATAGTGTTCCATGATTGGAACCTTCATGATAATGTCTATAAAACATTACGTGATTTTTTTGACACCAATGGATTCCAAAATATTTTGAAAATTGAAAAAAAATCATTTATGGATTAAAGAAAGAATCTATGTCCTAGAACATTAAATTGGATGAAGAAATAATATAATTCTATTTCATAAAAAAGAAATATGAGCCTCATGTCTGTAATCAGTGTAATGAGAGTGTTGTCATTTTTCGAACAGTATATGTTGATGAAAAATTACATTTTAGAGTTATGTAAGAAGTCATACAATCTATTAAGAACTGGTTCAATAAATTATTCATGATGAATGAAATCGGAAAGGGAACATATATTCATGGGATTAATATTCATCATGACATATCTAAGAATATTCTTGGCCTATGTCAAAGAAAATATATTTAAAATAAAATGAAAATATTCGTTATAGAACAATACAAGAGGGGATTATTTGTAGTGTCACATAGAATTCATATTTCCTAGAAATTTTTTCCTAAAAACAACAGGAAAATATAATAATGGAAAATATTACATACACATCAGAGATTGGGTTAGACATGGAGGTTATACAATGTACTAAGCTATGTGTAGCTTATATATTATATGTGGTAGGAAGATATTTAGAAGTCCTAGATTCCCACGATTGGATGGAAGTAAACACTGTACTTAAGTACCTGAGATGTAATAAATATATGTTTATAGTCGATGGTGTAGAGGAGGAAGTAGTCATCATAAGATAATTATACAATACCATTAAAATAGATCAAGATCAAATGAAATCACAAGAAGGATACACCTTCACATTTAATGGATGTTCTATGTACTGGAAGAGCTAAAAGAAGTTTGTGGTCACATATTCTAAAGTGGAATCTATGATAATTTTAGCTTTTAACGTTGATAAAGAAGTTGTATATATAAAAACAATAATCCATGATCTTGACATGGTACATATTAAAATTTATCCTATCACACTATACTGTGATAATACTATATTGGTTACCCTTTTAAAGCATCAAAGGTTATATTAGAGGATGAATCACATAATTTGGAAGTATCAACTCTTAAGGGATTTTCTCTAAGATGTGAGTTTTTAGTGAGTGGTATTTATAGAGAATACAGCATTAAATCCCAATTTTATAAATCCTTAACTCTGCTAAAACCTTATTATCATGGGAATTCAATAGGAATGAAAGTTATAGGAATTAATGTCTAGTAAAAATGGGAGTTTTTTTATGTTATTTTCTGAGGACCAACAGTTTTTTACTTTAATTACATATATATTGGATGATTTAAATAATAAATAATTATAATATTATATATTTTTTAATATGATGCATGAATTTAATATAATAATATCATATAGTATCAATAACATTGATAAGGGTAAATAAGTTCACCACTATGATAAGAACCTTGAAATACCATAATGATATACTGAAATATAGTTCTATGGTTATATAAATTTATATAACGGGTAAAAGATAACATGAATGTCATGTGCAAGTACTCATAAGTAGATGCAACTTTTTCTTAATAAGAGTACACTTGGAATTCTCTAATATTAGAGATTATGATAATAGACCCTCTAGTAGGTATTGTTCATGTTTTTGTATCATCAGATATTCATATATGACTTTGTTTAATTATCCATATACAATAATATTATCTTTGAAGAATTTAATGAATCACAAACATAGATTTACTAACCATAAAACATCACTCTATATATTGGTGGGAAATTGGGTATATTGGGTGAATCAAGAATAACATGTTTCTAATGGGTAAGTTGAGGATGAATATTTGTCTGAAATATTTATATAAGTTGATATCTATACCCATTCATTAGAATATAAACATAAAATTTATTAACATGACCATAGATCATTGATGTGTTTTTTAGATAGTGAAATAGATAAGTATCGGGCATATAGGTTGGTGACACACATGTGCAGTCTTCTTAATGAGATATTATGAAAAGGGATTATATTACATAGTGAGAATTTTTATATGGTTAGTGTCATTGTGACATTCAGTTCCTTATCTTGGTGTATTTTATCAATTTATAGATAGATATATTGGAATTTAGGAAGGCCCTCAAATTTCTAATCTTAATGAATCCTAGAGGGTCACACACTAAGTATTATCATTTACCTCAATTGAATTTTATTTAAATTAAATTAATGGAATAAATATTATTCCCAATAATGTGGAATAATTTTAATCATGTTTTATATTTATCAACCTCGGTTTCAAGTAAGTAACTATTTATTTATTTATTTTTACTATATAATGTGTTTGGGTAAAGTTTGGGAGGGTTCGGAGGATATCTGAAATGTTTTTGGGTATTTTCTAGAGGTGAAAAGTTTGAGAATAGTTAGTATAAACTATGAAACAAATACATCATATCATGAAAATTGAATACATGGGATTTGGGTAGGAAGAAATTTAAGGGAATGGATTTCACATACTATGTGACCAACTAGGAGTAACTATGAAAATTGAAATGGAGGAAAAACATGTTTTGTGCATGGTTTATATAAACATGTATTCCAATTATGTAGGAAATGATTAAAGGTAGAGGCTGGTGCATAGGTTGACTAACTGTGTGACCCCATGATTCATGGTTTAAAATAACATCATATAAAACTCTATCTCTCTTGTAATTATCTCTAAACCACATTTTTTCCTCTATTGTTGACCCTAACTTGTTTTTATTCATCCCAAAGGCTATGAGAACTTTACCCTTCAATCAAAGAGTAATCCATCAGAAAATATTAGTGCATTGAAGGATGTATTTCTTGTTATGTCATGGTTCTTTATGGTTTTCCATATATGTATTATTCATTACCCTTTTATGTTCTTAGAGAGAGACATTTGGGGATAGATCTTTGAATTTCAATTCCAATAATGATGATTGTTTTCCATCCTGATGTTATGGAAATAGATCAATGGTAAGTTTTTGGAGATTCAACCTGGTTTTCATGAATCATTCCTACCACTACACATTTTTCCATAGTTTCCAAGGTTGGTGTTTCCCACTAAACTCCTCAAATTAGGACATGACGGCATAGGTTATTTTTTATTGAATCTCATTAAATTGGTTATGAAATTGATTTTAAAATAATTTTAGAAACCCTCTATAGTGGTTGTTTGTGTATTTATGAAACTGTGGAATTTTTATGAAAAGTGCTTTGTCGAATGATTTTGAAATGACGATTTTTTAAATTTGTTGTTTCTTTGATTTTTAGAAAAAAAATTGTGTAATGGTTTTCAATAAAAATGTTATTTTTAAAATGGGTTTGCACAATTGTTTTTGGAATAATTGGTTTGTGTGTGTTAATTTTATTTAACATGACCACGTGGAAGGGGTATGTTCCATTGGGTAACTCATATATGGTTAACTTGTGATGACTTGTTAGATTAACGAGAGACCACTCAACAGTATGATACTATTACCTAAGAATGCATGTTCAGATATGTGGATATGTGGAATGAAATGGGTATTCAAAAATAAAAATTGGGAAATTGTTTTAAAGAGTTATTTGGTATTTTTACATGGAAATTTCTTTGTTCGAGAAAAAAAATTCGTTGATTTTTTTATATATTAAAATATAAAATGTTTTAAAATGTTTTATATAAATTTTTTTACATAATATTTTTTATATAAATAAATTAACATATTCTATTCTAGTGGAATGATTAATGAATTCATTCGGTGAAACCCTACTAAGTTTCATTACTCATCCCATGATTTGGAATGTTGGTGCTTTTGCAGATAACATTTATTAGGACACATGTAAATAAAAATTATATCATTTTTTAGCAATGCATCATGGCACATCAGGATATATTGTCGATATAGAGCATGAAGAATTTTGGGACCTTTGATGTTTAATGTCTTTGGATCAATTGAAATTTTTGGTTTATTCTTATAAATTGTTACTGTAACATCCCAAGTAAGTAATGAATAATAGATATTTTTATCTATGTCTATTAATGAATTAGATAGTGTTTTAGAGGCTTAAAATGAAAATAAATCCAATCTTAAGCATGAAATACACTAATATTTTTAAAAGATTCTTTTACTGTCGTTTAATGGAAAACCATTTTTAAATATATCTTTTGACAATTTTATAAGCTATGTTTTTCAAAATAAATATATTATTTATGATTGGGACATCAAAATTTACTTTGTGTGAATTTTTGGAATTTTTCTCATAAAGTTCATTTTTAATGAATAGTGAAAACTGTTGTATTTTAATTCAAAACCTCTTTTTAATCTAATTTATTTATATGATTATATTATATTTTTAATTGGTTTTAAAGTGAAATTATAATATATTCTTACAATTTAATCCAATGGTGTTCATTGGAATCAATTTCACTTTGAAATTGGACTTAAACTAGTGTCAATCTTTTAATACTTATTGTTTCATAAAAACACGCTATTTGTCATGACAACAGGAATTAATTATTAAATTAATTAATTTAACATATATGATTTGAATTTTGTAAAATAGATATCATTTCTGAATTCAGAATATCAAATATAGCTTAGGGTGAAGTTTTGATATTTTTCTGAAAAACATCAGTTTTTTATGAATTGTGAAACCACTAAGTGGTAGTTAAAAAAACTGATTTTTCATTTAAATGAAACATTGCCACTTCTGTGATTTGTTTTTCAAAAATCTGACATACATGGTTGTCATTAATAATTAAAATGTGGTTCAGTGAGATTAAAATAATTTTTTGGTGAATAGTAACTTTTAAGTTCTTAATCGCGATTAGAGGTAATTTGTGTAATTTAAGGTAAAAATAATGTTATAGTAAAATGAAAATACCTAGACACATTTCCTACCCTTATTGGATGTGTCATGGCCGACCAAGAAAAGAAATGGTTCAACTTGGGGACCCCATGGAGCCACATTGGTAGGGAAATGACATTAATATCTATTTATTTAATGTTAAAATTAAAATGACACAAGCATGTGTTGTTTTGCTAAAACAATTGTTAAATAGGGTTATACAAGTCAGATTATTGACTATAAATAGTCATTGGAAAGATAAAAAGAGTTCCTACATCATGATATTTGTTTTATAATTTTTAGACATTATATAAATAAAATTATTTATGACATTATAATGATGCAGTGATTACATCATTAATAAAGGATTTAAATAAAATGAAAAGATAATGTAAAATCTATGACCTACACATATCCAAAACCTATTGCATGGGTTTATTTAGAACCCTTATCACCTTATCTAGAATTATATCAATGTGGGACCTTTTAAATCCGAAAATCATTTTAAAATAAAGTAACATTTCTTTACTTTCCTAGAGTGCCCCTCCTCTCCTCTTATAAAAGGCCCCCACCTCTACCACCTTACCCACAATTCCAAAAACATTTTCTCGGCCAAACCCTGTCCATTTTGTCTCTACAAATCCCTCTATTACTCCTTTAAGCCTCACATTGGGCAGAAGTCTTCCCAAGGAAGCCTTTGAGCTCAAATCAAAAAGAGTTACCCGATTTAAAGGTAGTGTTTTCTCTTGTGTTCTTTTGTTTTATTTTTCTTATACAAACCCCTAAACTCTTTTTATTCATTTAATTTGTAACAACTAAAGTATCTTAGTTATACTAGGATGTTTTTATAAGAATAATTCTAGCTACACTTAAACAAACATACATCTAATGGTTAAAGAACATACTATTTCTGTGGATGGAGAATTTCTGCCTCACGAAATGATGATTGTTCAATATTCTTCTAACACCTTCAAAGGAGGCCATTAAGATGTCAAGATATTTATATATGATATATAATATGTTTATGTTTTTCTTTAAAGTTCTGTATTTCTCATTTATGTCATACCTTTATGGCTTCCATTATGGGTATACGTGATATCTTCATTTTAGGAAGTGCGGACTACCACCCCCTCAAAGTGATTTGATTCGTTAATGCCATATGTGGGACATATAAAGGATGGATTTAAAGTTATTATATATTCTGTTATACTGGAATTATAATATACCTTTATATAATTATTACTTCTTTCCATTAAATTATGAAATAGAAATGAAAGTAGCGTCCATTCGTACATACCACTTACCGTCTCCATGAACGGTGCATTTCATTTCTTATCCCCAAATGTAATGTACTATTATAAGTACATGTATATAATGAATATATATTATGTATGATAAATATAAATGATTAATATAATTCTGGAATTAAAATACACATACCTCTCGTTTAGTTTTAATTCCATTAATATGACATAGAAATGAAAGTAGCGTTCATGCGTACGTACGGCTTACCGTCCCCATGAACTGTGCATTTCATTTCTTACCTCTAAATGATTATGTAATATTATAAATACATGTATATGCTGGTTATATATGATATATATGACATCCAAATCATGAATATAATTCTGGATATATTGAACCTTTGACCACACGAACAACATGTAATTGTAAGAAGTTCACTTTTGACTCAAGTTCAAAATATCGAAAAAACAAACATTATTAACTTAAATGATTACAAAATGTTTAAAACAGGGCAATAAGTGATACAAATGGAATAATGAACTTGAATAAGGTTCTTAAGCAAGTATAAATTAACTCAAGTTTATTATTCAGGGCTTTAAAGAACTATCGATTCAAGTCGGACCCAAGGTAAGGGACTTCATCTCAATCTCCTTTCATTGAGGTATATTTTTTCTTTATACACCACTTTCATTAATACGGTGTATAAACCCAATTTAATTTTACATTTATTCAAAAGGAATCTTTTTATCGGAATCATTTTACTAAATGACAAAAAGGAATGTTTTTGTCGTACGTATGCGGCGATAACGACTTCTCCGCCGCCACGAGTATTATTTGGTCTTTGGCTTCCTCAACACGCCGTAATGTTTTTAAAACGAAATAAATACCATATACTATTTTATGTATTTTGGTATTGAAAATTGTTTTTATAATGGATTTTTTATGTCAATATATTTATGTGATATATTGTGATCAAAGTGTGGAAATGTTTTCTTTCCATTATATTTGTTTTATGTTTTATGATTTTATATTGGTACATGGACATTTGACGGGTGGTTACGTGATAAACCATATGACGGGTGGTGCCGTGAATACCAGGACGGGTGGTTACGTTATAACCTCCGATTCATTGGGTATGGAAGTCTGCCGTATGGCTATTCCATTAAGTGATATGTGTGGAAGTCAACCGGATGGTTATTCCATTTAAGTATGTTTATGTCCCAAATTACCTATTATGTGATCTTTATATGGGTTTTATGGTAATCTTTTTGTTACAAAAGGGTGTGTAATGATCTTTTATTCAGTGAGTAGTTTTTACTACTTCATAAAGGTTAAAAGTATTACTTTGATAAAGTATACATGGTTTACTTGTTGTTTTGATAAACTAATAGTTTTCATTCTTTGTGTATCCCTTACTGAGCTTTTTATGCTCACCCCATGTTTTTTTGAATATTTTTCACAGGACATAATGTGGAGTAGGGTCAAGGATGGGATCAATGGAAAGTCATGATATATAAAACATGGAACTAGACATGTTTATTTTTAAGTGTTTTTTTATTATATGGAAACATAGTAGAACTGTCTACATTGTAATCTTTTGAGATGTAGTAGTTATGTTCTAATTCTCTAAAACTCTAAACCGGAAAAGATCCTCAATGTGAATTATTCATCTAATTCAATATTAAGTAAGGTTTAAGGTTGGTGCCTTATATTTGGTATCAGAGGTCGGTTTAGACAACTTTAGGAGTTAGAAAATGGTTAAATTATAAGTTAATTTAGTTTATGACTGAAATGATATAGCATTTAAAGATTACCATGTTGCTTCGCCTAAGATATTTCTGTGTTCAGAATGGTTTTCCGCAGAGGAAACAGAGAAGCTATGTTGAGACGACATTAGGAGGAAGAAAACCTTCCAAATCAGCAACCTGAGATGGTCCGAATCGGAACTGAACAGTTTTTTGCAGTGATGGAACATTTGACTTAGGCTATAAATGGTGGTGGTATCCATGCACGAGATCAGTCATATCAACCGCAGAGGAACATGTCAGTGGTGGAACATTTCATGAGGCAACATCCCCCATATTTCAGAGGATCATCTGACCCTGTGCAAGCTAAAGGGTGGATTAAAGCACTGTAGTAGATTTTTGATGTCATGGGGTGTTCATAACATCAAAAGGTTAGTCTTGCTGTTTACTGTTTTGAAATTGAAGCTGATCAGTGGTGGTCGATGGTGAAAAATACCAGGGATAGTGATGAGATTTATGATCTTCCCTGGGACGAATTCAAAGGTATGTATCTTGAGAAATATTTTCCTAAGGTGGTACGTCTTAGGATGGAAAAACAGTTCCTATAATTGAGGCAGGAGGATGACTCCGTGGCTGCTTATGAAGAAATTTTCACTCGATTGGAAAGGTATGCTCCAAACCTCATACGAGATCTTGATAGTAAAATAAACCATTTTTACTCAGCGTTAAAGCCAATGTATCGAAGGGATTTAGCTTCTCGTGAGTTCAAAAGTTATGAAAAACTTGTTCGATGTGCGGAGAAGGTGGAAATGGAATTTGCCGACGATCATGTGTTCTTTAAAAAACGACAGAATAAGAGGTCCAGTTGGCAGGAAAAGGGGAAGAATTCATCAAATAAGCAAGGAGGTAAGAAAACCAAATATCCATCCTGTGAGAAGTGTGGTAAAATGCATCCTGGAGAATGTTTATCCAAGTCTGGAAAGTGCTTTCGGTGTGGTTATTCAGGTCATATTTCTCGTAACTGTAAGGAAGATGATCAAGTAGGCAATGAAAAGTCAGCGATAAGATGTTTTAAGTGTAATGAAATGGGTGATTATGAAAATGAGTGTCTAATGAAGAACTCAACTGAGGGAAAGCAGCCAGACTACAAGCAGAAAAGTGTGGTGAAATCCTTTGCAACTACTTCAGCAGATGTTGGGCCATCAAATGAAGTAGTATCAGTTACACTGTTTGTTTGTTCAGATTATGCCAATGTGTTGTTTGATTTAGGGTCTACACATTCTTTCATTTCTGAGAAGTTTTCTAGTAAATTGAAAATTCCATCTCAAGATATGAATCCTTAACATATGGTAAAAACAACTGGAGGGAACGTTGAGACAAAACGGAATTCTAAGCACCTTCTTATCCTTGAGTATGGAAAGAATCTACCAGCAAACATTATTTCTTTGCCTCTAGTAGAGTTTGATGTTATTTTGGTCATGGATTGGCTTTCTGTTTACCATGCTAATATTGATTGCAGAGCTAAAATGGTTTCTTTTCAGAAAGATTTTCATTTTTTGTATAAGAATGAACCCTTGATTTTGATAACATATCAGGAAGTTGAGAAACTAGTAAAAGATGGAAATGAATGTTACCTTGCACAAATTCTTGAAAATAAAGGAACTGTTCAGAATAATGATGTGCCAGTGGTAAATGAGTATCTTGATGTTTTTCCTGATGAGTTTCCTGGTATTATTCATGATCGGGAAGTTGAATTTACTGTTGACATAGTTCATGATTCTAAGACAATTTCCAAACCCCCTTATCGAATGGCTCAAGTTAAACTTTTAGAGTTAAAGAAGAAATTGCAGGAGATATTAGATAACGGTTTCATTCGACCTAGCACATCACCATGGGGTGCTCCTGTCTTGTTTGTTAAAAATAATGATGTCTCAATGAGACTTTGCATTGATTATAGATCCTTGAATAATATTACTATTAAGAACAAGTATCCTTTGCCTCATATCAATGATTTATTTGATCAAATCCAGGGAGATCAGTATTTTTCGAAGATTGACTTGAGGTCGGGGTACCATCAGTTGAAAGTAAAAGAAGTAGACGTTCTTGAAGACTGCGTTCCGTACTAGATATGGCCATTATGAATTTTTAGTTATGCATTTTGGGTTAACCAATGCACCTGCTATATTCATGGACCTTATGAATAGAATATTCCATGAGTTCTTGGATATGTTTGTGGTTGTTTTCATTGATTATATTTTGGTTTTTTCTAAAAGTAAAGGGGAGCATGAAAGTCATTTAAGGGATATCTTACAAACCTTAAATGAAATGAAACTGTATGGAAAATTCAGAAAGTGTGAGTTTTGGTTACAATGAATTTCTTTCCTGGGTCACATTGTTTCAAAAAATGGAATAACTGTTGATCTTGTTAAAACAAAAGTTGTTGAAGAATAGAAAAGACCCACAAATGTAATCGAGATCTTTAGTTTCTTTGGTTTGGCAGGTTACTACCGAAGGTTTTTTGAAAATTTTTCACAGTTATCTAGTCCAATGACAAAGCTAACTCAGAAGGGTGTTATGTTTATCTGGACAAAAGAATGTGATGATTGTTTTTAGTAGTTGGAATGAAGATTGGTGAATGCTTCAGTTTTGGAACTTCCTTCTAGGAATGGTGAGTTTGTTGTCTAAAGTGATGCTTTGTTGAAGGGACTTGGTTGTGTCCTTATGCAGAATGATCAGGTAATTGCATATGCTTCATGTCAGTTGAAAACTCATGAGGTAAATTACCCTACACATGACTTGGAATTAGATGTTGTTGTTTTTGCTCTAAAAATTTGGAGGCATCATTTGTATGGAGTAAAGTGTGAAATATATACTGATCACAAAAGTTTAAAGTATATATTCACTCAGAAATAATTGAACATGAGAAAGAGGAGATTGCTGGAATTAATCAAGGATTATGATTGTACAATTCATTACCATCTGGGAAAAGAAAATAAAGTGGATGATGCTTTGAGTTGAAAAAGTAATGCTTCATTAACCATGCTACGTTTGGAACAAGATCCTTTGGTTTTTGATTTGATGAACTTTGGCATAGAAGTTTTTGGTGTAGGAAGTTCTTCTGTTTTGTTTCATGTATCAGTGAGATCACCCCAATCAGACAGAATTAAGCAAGCACAGAGGGAAGACAGTGAGTTGCAGAAAAGGGTAGAGCTGGTTTAGAAGGGTAAGTTTCCTGAATTCAACATTGATAATGATTGTGTTTTGAGGATTGGGAAGAGATTAAGTGTCCCTGGAGATACACAGTTGAAGAATGAGTTGTTATGTGAGGCTCATAGTTTCCCATTTTCAGTTCATCCTAGCAGTACTAAGATGCACGGGGATCTGCGGGAGTATTACTGGTGGGATGGAATGAAAAGAGATATTGCTGATTTTACTGTGAAGTGTTTGACTTGTCAGCAGGTTAAAGCAGAGTGGCAGTTACCAAAAGGGATGCTTCAGCCATTACCAATGTCAGAGTGGAAATGGAAAAATATATCCATGGACTTCATTGAGAGATTGTCGAAGACACCTCGAGGTAATAACGCAATATGGGTTATTGTTGATCGCTTGAATAAATCTGCTCATTTCCTTGCAATACGAGATAATTTCTCTCTAGATCAACATTCCCGTTTGTATCTTGAAGAGATAGTTAGGTTACATGGAGTTCCTCTCTCCATTGTATCCGACCGTGATCCCAGGTTTACTTCTAACTTTTGGAAAGTCCATCAGAAGTCGTTGGGTACTGAATTAAATTTTAGTACAACTTTTAATCCTCAATCAGATGGGCAGTCAGAACGAACAATTCCGACATTGGAAGATAATCTACATGCTTGTTTGATAGATTATCAGGGAATTTGGGACCAACATCTTTCTTTGGTTGAGTTTTCTTATAATAATAGTTTTCATTCCAGTATACAAATGGCACCATTTGATGCGTTATATGGGAAGCGGTGTCGTGCCCCAGCTTTTTGGGATGAAGTGGGTGAAAGGAAGCTGATGGGACCAGAATTGGTAGAAGAGATGGCATAAAACGTTCAGTTGATTCAGAAACACATGAGAACAGCTCAGAGCAGACATAAAAGTTATGCGGATAACCGGAGGAAAGATCTATCTTTCGAGGTAGGTGATCATGTTTTTCTCAATGTATCCCCATGGAAAAGTGTGATGTGATTTGGTATGAAAGTAAAGATGAGTCCAAGGTTCATTGGACCACAAGAAATTTTAGAGAGAGTTGGATCGGTTGAATACCGAGTGGCTTTACCTCCGATTTTATCTCAGGTACACACTGTTAATCATGTTTCGATGCTGAGAAAGTACATGCCAGATCCATCTCATGTTTTGAGTCTAGAGGTAGTTCAGCTGGAAGAGAACCTATCTTATAAGGAAAAACTGGTCTAGATTCTTGACCAAAGGGAGAAATTGTTATAGAATAAGGTGATTCATCAGGTAAAGGTTTTGTGAAAAAACCACATGATTGAAGAGGCAACATGGGAATCTGAAAATGCAATGAGGTATAAATACCCCCACTTATTTGATAAGTAAAGAAATTGCGGGGATGAAATTTTCTAATGGGGGAAGGATATAACATCCCAATTAAGTAATTAATATAAGATATTTTTATCTATGTCTATTAATGAATTAAATAGTGTTTTAGAGGCTTAAAATGAAAATAAATCCAATCTTAAGCATGGAATACACTAATATTTTTAAAAGATTGTTTTACAGCCTTTTAATGCCAAACCATTTCTAAATATATCTTTTGACAATTTAATAAGATATGTTTTTATAAATAAACTTATTCTTTATGATTGGTACATCAAAATTTACTTTGTGTGAATTTTTGATATTTTTCTGATAAAGTTCATTTTTTAATGAATAGTGAAAAATGTTGTATTTTAATTCAAAACCTCTTTTTAATCTAATTTATTTATAAGATTAGATTATCTTTTGAATTGGTTTTAAATTGAAATTATAATATTTTTTTACCATTTAATCCAATGGTGGTCATTGGAATCAATTTCACTTTGAAAGTATACTTAAACTAATGTCAATCTTTTAATACTTATTGTTTCATAAAAACACGCTATTTGTCCTGACAGTGGGAATTAATTATTAAATTAATTAATTTAACATATATGATTTGAATTTTGTAAAATATACATCATTTTTGAATTCAGAATATCAAATATAGCTTAGGATGAATTTTTGATATTTTTCTAAAAAACATCAATTTTTTATGAATACTGAAACCACTAAGTGGTAGATAAAGAAACCGATTTTTCGTTTAAATGAAACTTTTCCACTTCGGTGATTTGATTTAAAAAAATCCAACATACATGGTCGTCATTAGGAAGTAAAATGTGGTTCAATTAGATTAAAATAATTTTTTGGTGAATAGTAAATTTTAAGTTCTTAATCGTGATTAGAGGTAATTAGTGTAATTTAAGGTAAAAATAATGTTATAATAAAATAAAAATACCTAGACACATGTCCTACCCTTATTGTATGTGTCATGGACGACCAAGACAAGCCATGGGTCAACTTGGGGACCCCATGGAGCCACATTGGTAGGGAAGTTACATTAATATCTTTTTATTTAATGTTAAAATTAAAATGACACAAACATGAGTTGTTTTACTAAAACAATTTTTAAATAGGGTTATACAAGTCAGATTTTTTACTATAAATATTCATTAGGAAGCTAAAACGATTTCTTACATCATTATATTTTTTTTTATAATTTTTAGACTTTAAATAAAAAAATTATTTATGACATCATAATGATGCAGCGGTTACCTCATTAATAAAGGATTTAAATAAAATGAAAAGATAATGTAAAATATATGACCTACACATGTAAAAAACCGATTGTATGGGTGCATTTAGAACCCTTATCACCTTATCCTTGAAATATATCAATACGGGACCTTTTAAATCCGAAACTCATTTTAAAATAAAATAACATTTCTTTACTTTCCAAGAGTGCCCATCCTCTCCTCTTATAAAAGGCCCCAACCTCTACCAACTTACCCACATTTCCAAAGAAATTTTCTCAGCAAACCCCTACCCATTTTGTCTCTCCAAATCCCTATATTACTCCTTGAATCCTCACGTTGGTCAGAAGTCTTCCCAAGAAATCCTTTGAGCTCAAATCATAAAGAGTTACCGGATTTAAAGGTAGTGTTTTCTCTTGTGTTCTATTGTTTTATTTTGCTTATACAACCCCCTAAACTCTTTTTATTCATTTATTTTGTAACAACTTCAGTATCTTCAATATACTAGGATTTTTTTATAAGAATAATTCAAGCTACACTTACACACACCTACATCTAATGGTTAAAGAACATACTGTTTATGTGGATGGTGAATTTCTGCCTCATGAAACGATGATTGTTCAATATTATTCTAACACCTTCAAAGGTGGCCATTAAGATGTCACTATATTTATATATGATATATAATATGTTTATTTTTTCATTAATCTTCTGTATTTCTAATTTATGAAATACCATTGGGGCTTCCATTATGGGTATACGTGATATATTCATTTTAGGAAGTGCGGACTACCGCCCCCTCAAAGTGATTTGATTCGTTAATGCCATATGTGGGACGTATAAAGGATGGATTTAAAGTTATTATATATGATGTTTTACTGGAATTATAATATACCTTTATATCATTATTATTTCTTTCCATTAAAGTATGAGATAGAAATGATGGTAGCGTTCATGCGTACGTACGGCTTACCGTCTCCATGAACAGTGCATTTCATTTCTTATCCCCAAATGTAATGTACTATTATAAGTACATGTATATAATGGGTATATATTATTTATGATACATCTAAATGATGAATATATTTCTGGAATTAAAATATACATACCTCTCATTTAGTTTTAATTCAATTAATATGACATAGAAATTAAAGTAGTGTTCATGCGTACGTACGGCTTACCGTCTCCTTGAACGGTGCATTTCATTTCTTACCTCTAAATGATTTTGTAATATTATAAATACATGTATATTATGGTTATATATGATATATATGATATCCAAATCATTAATATCATTATGGATATAATGAACCTTTGACCACACGAACAACATGTAATTGTAAGAAGTTCACTTTTGACTCAAGTACAAAATATAGAAAAAACTAGAATTATTAACTTAAATGATTACATAATGTTTATAACATGGAAATAAGTGATATAAATGAAATAATGAACTTGAAAAAGGTTCTCAAGCAAGTATAAATTAACTCCAGTTTATTATTCAGGACGTTAAAGAGCGATCGAGTCAAGTCGTACCCGAGGTAAGGGGCTTCGTCTCAATCTCCTTTCATTGAGGCATATTTTTGTTTTATACACCACTTTCTTTAATACGGTGTATAAACCCCTTTGACTTTTATGTTTATTCAAAAGGAATATTTTTATACGAAGAGTTTTACTAAACGACAAAAGAGATTGTTTTTGTCATACATATGCGGCGACAACGACTTCTCTGTCGCCGCGAGTATTATTTGGTCTTTGACTTCCTCAAAAGGCTGTAATGTTTTTAAAATGCAATAAATACCATATACTCTTTTATGTATTTTGGTATTGAAAATGGTTTTTATAATTGATTTTTTATGTCAATATATTTATGTGACATATTGTGATCAAAGTGTGGAAATTTTTTCTTTCCATTATATTTGTTTTATGTTTTATGATTTCATATTGGAACTTGGAAATTTGACGGGTGGTTACGTGATAAACCATATGACAGGTGGTGCTGTGAATACCAGGATGGGTGGTTATGTTATAACCTCTAATGCATTGGGTATGGAAGTCGGCCGTATGACTATTCCATTAATTGATATGTGTGGAAGTCAACCGTATGGTTATTCCATTTAAGTATGTTTATGTCCCAAGTTACCTATTATGTGATCTTTATATGGGTTTTATGGTAATCATTTGGTTACAAAAGGGTATGTAATGATCTTTTATTCAGTGAAGAGTTTTTACTACTTCATAAAGGTGAAAAGTATTACTTTGATAAAGTATACATGGTTTACTTGTTGTTTTGATAAACTAATAGTTTTCATTCTTTGTGTATCCCTTACTAAGCTTTTTATACTCACCCCAAGTTTTTTTGAAATTTCATTCATAGGACTTAATGTGGAATAGGGTCAAGGATGGGATCAAGGGAATGTAATTCTATATAAAACATGGTACTAGACATGTTTCTTTTTAAGAGTTTTTTTATTCTATGGAAACTTAGTTGAAGTGTCTACTTTGTAAACTTTTGAGATGTAATAGTTATGTTTTAATTATCTAAAACTCTAAACCTGAAAATATCCTCAATGTTAATTATTAATTTAATTCAATATTAAGCAAGGTTTATGGCTGGGGCCTTATAGTTACTCCAATATTGGTTATTGTGCATGTTGGTATAGTTTTCTTTTAGTATTATTTAGAGTGGTATTACAATGTTATCATGTATCATCTATTTTTATATGGTATTTATATAATTAGAGATGGTTGTTTGTTATTAATGGGAAAATCATCCCAAAATTCTATTGAAGCCCTTGGCATTTTTTTCAATCCTTTAGCTCCTTGGGGATGTTTCCCAACACCAATTTGTAATTCCATATCATCTCAGTACAACGACAAGGGGTGGGATGTTACAAGTTGTATTATTATTTTTAATTCCAAATATCATTATGGGATAAATTGTATCTATTAATTTGATCATTGGTTATCGATTCTGTTTCTTTTGGGTTTGACAATCATTTTGGTTTAGTCCTTGAGTTGGGATTGTAGAAAGGAGTAGGATTTTCATGACACAAAATACAGAGCATAAAAAGATGTAGAAAAACTATTTATGATTAACTTCATGTTACCAAATATTTGGGTAAAAAATTATTTTGGAGACACTTATATGAATTGAAATATAATTTTCATGTTTTTATCCAAGGATACGATCATGAAATACATTGTTAGAAATGAATTCCCTCTAGGAATGCATAATTCATTTTGAGTAATTATTTATGATTTGGTGTAAAATTTTTATTTTTGAAAAGGGTTGAAATTATTTTCAATTGTGAGGCATTGAAAAAGGAATGATATGGGTATTTTAAACATGGGATAATTTTTAAAAGCATGGTCAAATTTTCTAAAATTAATTAAAACAAAAATTGTGGAATTTTCAGAAATCCTTTTTGTAATCATTGTGATATAGTAAATTTGAATTGATATATGTTTGATAGCTAGAGAGTAATACTTATGGATTTATTTTATAAAAAATGAAATTTTAAAGGAATCATAGAAACCAACAAGAAGGGGCTGCGGAGAATATGGCTTCACTTGATCCACAGGTGAACCAACACCACAAGAAAACCCTTGAATAACAGTTTTTTTTAATATGGGGGTAGTTTAAAACATTGTGGTATTGTTCTGTGATGGTTTCATAAACCCATCACTAAAACATCTATCGTCATTCAATACATGGAAATTTATTCCATTTTTGGTGGTTTCTTGTAAGTGTCATAGAAATCATATTTAGCGGTGGTTATATCCACCGCTAAATATTTTCATTTTTTTCATGAAAAAGGCCTCTAAAACCAATAAAACATCCAATATATAAACAAGAATAATTTTTCAGAATTGGTTTTAAGAATCACCGATAAAAAATTGTCAATATATAGTATTGTTTTAAACTGCCTCTACATATTTATTTACCAATAAAAACCGGCTATAGATTGTGCATCCGTAGTACTTGAAAAAAACATAAAAAAAGAACATATAAGCCAAGGTTTTCACACATAAAATCTAATTCATAACTAAATATGTCAAATGGAAACTATATATCACATTATAAAACCAAAACATTCCTCCAAAATAAAAAAAAACCATAAAAATGTAAACCCACTGTTAAAACCGTATTTCTCTTTAAACCTTACAAATAAGCATTTTTTAAACGAAAACCACCATTGGAATATTATAAACCATGTAAAATGTATAAAAAACAATTTAAAAAAACCAAATTCCATTTATCTATTCCATTTACCTACCATTATAAGTGAAAAATCCAATCATGCATAGAAAACCTTTCCCATACAAAACTAGCTAGCATATAAATCATCAATTTTACCAAAACACCCTCTAAAAAATCTAAAATTACTGAAAACTTATTTAAAAGTAAATTAATTGAAAAAAAATACCTCAAAAGGTGGAACCATGATTATTTTAAAGAAATATACTATAAAGGATCTCATAGGAGGGATTAAAACTACTATAAACTAATATCCTCATATCATTGTAACAATAACCTAGAAAATAATCAAAACATGTCCACTAGGATTAGAGGAACTAGTAGATAAAGATATAAAAACCAATAGAAAGATAAGATATGTTCATACTTCTTAAAAATTTTGAATAATCAGTAAGATTACAATGTGAAACCACCAAATAGGTGAATAGAATAATCGGATGGACTGATATGAGGAGTTTGGGTTGATAGGGATGAATGGGGAGGCTTGGGGTGTAATCCCCCCATTAAAATGAATTGAAAGAGAAAAATACCATGTTATGGTTGGGTCATAGAGTTTTCTAAAAAACATCGAAACCATGCCATTCCGAGGAGGGAGAATCCTAGGGAGGTTGGATAGTGAATATGTATTAGAAGATATAGGTATAGGGTAAACAAAATATGATAATTCTAGGAAGATATGATACTGTTTGGTGAGGAATAGTGATGAGGATAAGCCTCCTGAATGAGGATTGAAGATGATTGTTGTCAAATAGTGAGTTGATGTTGCTTAAGGGGATAATGGAACATAAATAATTAAAGGTGTTCAGGGTCTATAGGCTATAATTAACAATAATGTGAATGATAAAAAGGAAAATATATATTCTTAAAGTATAAAAATCATGCATAAAAATTTACAAATGGGGAGAAAATCTATAAACATAATTATTGAACTTTACCTTATAGGATTCCAACAGGAAATAAATTCCACTTAGGTATTACTATTATAGATTAGGTAAAGGATGTATTATTATGTTAAAATAATAGATAATATGGTTTTTAATAAATATCATGAATACCATTGCATGATAGATATTTTAATCATATTCAATTCCATATTTTAATGAATTGATGGAAATCACTATAACCTGAAAATGATTTTAGACTCTTAAAACATGGGAAATCATGAAAATTTTAGGTCATGAAATTTTTAGGTGAATACTCTATGCCACACATGATACATTAAAAATCATTTTCTTTCCAAATTTGTTTGAAACATCAAAAACACCACCAATCACTATCCATTGATGAACACTACCTGTCACCCTCTACATCTCCATCTCTACTTCATACTACCGCCACCTATAAGAAACATATATTCAAAATTTAATCATTTTTTCTATTTATATTTAAACTTATAAACAATAAATTATTCTCAACTAAATTATTTTGAAATTGTGTGATTTACTTGATCAACACCGGTCATCAGTAAAATACCATCAGGGACAGATTCTTTTGTCTTCTGATATAAGTCAATCAATGGTTTCTACAATGAGAAAATTTGAGCTACCTATTCTGGAATTTTGATTTTTGTAAAATATCTATCGAAGAAACTCTATGTAGGGAGTGAATACAACTATATGTAGAGACAAATGAAATCCTTGATAGAATACCAAATAACTCAGATGGTAAGGGTCCCAAATCCATCTTGCGCACTCTACTACGATGCTCTTTCCCATGGACTTTTCCAATTGGTTCATCTTGGAAGACTGAGTTGGACTACACGGATTGGAATCCAATAGTTATTTAATTTTTACCTATAAATCCAATTATAGTCCTAATATAAGAAATATATATTAACATAGTGACAACTGATAATAAGTTAATATAATAAAATTTGAATTCATACCCCAACTACTTTCGTAGGCTCATTAACAAAATTCCTCTCGTATTTTTTATTAACATCTAACCACACTTATGTTTAGGATTCTTGGTTACCTAGTCTCTGTGACTGTATTAAACAATGATAAATAAAAAATTTAATATATTAAAAAGATAATATTGTCCTATAAATATTTAAACTAATGAAATTATTAGAAGAATCAATTGACTTCTAGAAAAACTCTTTGACCCCATAGTGTGAGGGATGATTTGTTGATCCCTAATCGATGTACTCTTCCTTGAAATATCTTGAAATAAATAAAATAAAATTTAATAGTATTGTATTAAATTTCTTATCCATTTCATATAAACATATTAATAAACTATAATATTTATATAATTATATATATATATTTATTTAAATGCTATGTGATTCTCATCAACATGCCTATCAATAAAAACATTTCATTGATATCTCGTTACCTTATTGAGTACCTTACAATATAATTATTAGATAATCAATGAAGTATCATTAACTTCATTTCAAAATTTGAATTTAAAATTATTCCATTTCATGCCCAAAATATTCATTGTCTATTTTCATCATAGCATATCAAAAATTGAAAAGTGGATAAACATCTATACACAGAGATTAATTTTAAAACTATTAGAATTTAATAACATAATGACATTAAATTACACCATAATGTTTTAACATTAACATTATTTTTGAATGAAAAAAATAATTTTCAAAGATGAAGGCATATTCCTCCAATCATCATACTTAATGGTAAGGGTAAACAACTTCGCCGCCCGATTTCCTAGTAACTGGCCAAGTAATTTTATAGCATTATACATTGGGACCTCATAGGAATCAAATCATAAAACTATAATTAGACTGGTCAGATTTCATACATCTGAATAATTAATATTTCTCTTCATGGTATCATTATTTCTTTATTTTATGAAAAAATAGTTAGTAGTATAAAATTTGAAATAAATTTATTAATATTAAAATCTATACCTATAACAATCAACCTCTAATATCTCGGCGAAGTACTAGGTTTGGCACCCCGCCACCTCACTACCCAGGATACCGAATGTGAAGACATTGATAGAGATATTGATGGGATGATGGAATAGGGTGTGGGATATGGTGAACGGGGAAACTATATGGTGTCTCAGATTCTATAGGTAGGGAGACATACAGACTATCATCTGTCAATGTAGTCTATGGAACATCGACTGATAGTTGACTGGCATCTGTATAACACTTCCTCATGGTAATTCCAATCATTTAATAAAATAAAATTATGTCCAGAACATATATTTTAAAAATTTCTAGAAAAATATAAATGATAAGATATGGATAGTACTAATAACAAGATATACATAATAATGATAATGAATTACTACAAAAATGAATTAAGTGGTTCATAAATGAATAAATAACTGCACATAAAATATTTCTCTCCTTCAATCATGTATGTTTCCTACTCCATAATTATTTATTTACTTCATCAACCATTTCAAGACTAATAGTTTCAATATGATGATGGAAAAATTAGTCCACTTCTTGTTTCTGATGGGATTCAGTGTCAAAGGTCTAATATTTCACTTCATCACCCATATCATAAAAGTCTCTTTGTTTTACATGAGCAACTACACTCCAAAATTCATCTATAAAATCTTTTACATATTATACCATTTGATCTTGTGATGATAATATATAAGAATCAAGTAGTTCACAGTCACCAACATCTATCATGTGAGATAAGTTCAAAAAAATAACATTCAAGGAATCTCTTTTAACACACTTGATAATATCCACCCAATTTCATTTGAATAGAATAACCAAAAAAAGACCATGGTCTTTTAATTTTATAAAATTAGTCCACATTCCACAGTATCCCACATCAATAAATGTAAATATTCCAAAGTTAGTTGTTTTCAAACCTTATTCTCGATCGACTGTATAGAATCTAATGTTATTCACATTGTATGCGTGTAACATTTTAGCTTGTTCTAGACGACCTCAAGTACGAAGCTTAAAATATTCTGACAACTCTGCTTGAGTATCAGTATTAAGGATCTACAAAATTAATATAAATTATTATATTTATAAAATATATGAATTAACCTAATATCCATATTTATTGTAAAATTTATTAACATACACATTGTGCAAACCATTGCACCCATTATATAGTAAAAAAATTTGTATTATCTTTTTCATTTTATGTTCTTCCTTTCATTTATCTCTATGTTTGTATCCTCGACTATTCAAAAAATGGATCTATAATTTCACTATATAGTATCATTTATCTATGAGCCTATAATAATTCCATTTCTAATAGTGTAATATTTGAGCTCTTCCCAACTGATTGACCAATAGTAGGAACTATTTTGGATATCGCATGTATTTGAGATTGAGTCGATGTGTCATAAATGAATCCAACCCAATTTAAACATGTATCAATATCATCCAACAATCTAGAACAATATTTATAACACTAATCTACCAAATTGAATTCAGAACAAGATTCTTCTGGTTGAAATTTATTTTGCATGTATGATTTCAAATGCCCACGATGTATGTGAAATAAAATAAAGGAATAGAATTATGTATTTATTGGATTTTCAATAATTGTCTACTAAAATTAAAAACATATAAATAAAGTACCACAAAATTGGATACATCCATCGATAATGTACAAGGCCTCATAATTTAGCTTCCTCAACCAAATTCTCAATTAAATGTATCCTGAGAGTAAAAAAGAGAGAAAGGAAATACCATCCTCATTGAAAAAAGTGTCAATAAATATATCTCTTGATGGTTTTAAATAAAAAATGTGCATAGAGTTTTATCACATAGTGGTATGAAAAATGTACATAATTGGACTAAAAATGTTCTAACCTTCTCAGGTAATAATGTATGCAATGAAAATGGTAGTAAATATTATAAAAAAATTTGTGAATTCTATATTTTTAATCCATGTGACCTATGATGATTTAATATGAAATACTCGGATATGTTACTTGAATACCCAATAGATACCTTCATATGTTTTAAAATTCAATGGAATGTACCTTCAACCCAATTTTTCATTGAAATTTATTTTCCAGAGCATACTTTCATTCTCATCTGTCCAGGGATCATTCTCTATGTTCATTGATTGTAAGTATTTTCATGCATTGATATGACCCTTTGAAATTAAATGCTCATTAAAAAATGTGAAGATCAAATTGTAACAAAAATTCTTCTTCATACGTATAACATCAATATTATGCTATAAAAAAATTAAATTCCCAATATAGATGTTTAAAAATATATTTTTTTCTTCAATTATTTCATTCTGATTTCACTTGATGATCCAATATAAACCCATTTCCCACTATCATTCAAATGATGCACTTTCCAAATTTTGGTTTCAACATTTCAGGGATGTTCCAATATTTCAAAACATGTTAACAAGGATGGTGGTGGTCTGCAATCAATGAAGCGATTGAATTTTTGACTTGTTTAGCTGAAATCTAAAAGATACATCAATAAATATTCAATTAAATAAGATCCATTTTGTAATGTGAGGTGGTAATTAAATCACAAAATCACAACTACAAACAAGACAATCCAAACTAACGTGATTGTTTCAACCAACTAAATACCCAAGTCCAGGGAAGTCTCTAATGGTTCACATTAGAGCAGCTTGCATTATAAACATTGTTCTAGAAGATGCATCAAATGTCTCAACACAATGGCTCCATAACTCCTATAATTCTTCAAATAAAGGGTAAATGTATACATAATTATCATTTCTAGATATTATCTTCCATGAATAATCATTTAAATGATAAAATACTTTTTTGCATACACATTCATGGAGGCAGATTGTAAAGGATCAAAACAACCTTCCAAATGCTTTAACTGGTATTCAAAGTCTCAAATGGGTTAAATCCATCAGTAATCAATCCCAATTGAAATTACTAAAATCATACAATAAATCTGGATGCAATGAATTAAATTTATTACATGATTTTCAATATCCTAGATGTCACATTAACCAATCGTTATTATTATCTATAGATTTCTACTTCATGTGTTCAACAATTTTTGATGGTATGAATAAACATTGAAATCAAGGATATAAAAGAATGTAACACAAATCCATTTTAGGTGTGTTCCTATCTTTATTATTCATGGTTGTATGTTGATTTAGACTTCCTAAATAACCCATTGACATCGCCTTATATGTAATTCCACAATGAAATTTTATATGATAAAACTTTAGCAGAAAATAATGTTTTGAATTTTTCAAACAACCACTATTAAATTCTTGATTTCCACCATCAACTGAACCTTGATACACATATGTATGCTCAGTGAAGTTTTATCTTACATTAGTCTCCATATAATCATGAGAAGGACACAATGATATTTTATAATCTAGATCTAGTTGTCCTACAATATAAAAAAAATCACTTGTCACATTACTATTTATAACATCCTCAACTGGTTGTTATGATATATTTTGATGATGATATTAATGTCTTGAAATACTAAATGCATCATTTATAACTTCTTTCATTTCATTTTCCATTGTTGATAAAGTTGGGAGCTCATTCTGTGGACTAACATCAGTGCTCATCCTTTCTGTAATGTTTGATTCTACATGCCAAATACAAAAAAAAAATTTGAAGGGAATTGCTTCAATACAAACTATTTATAAACATTTTCACCCATTAACCATATTTTAAATATACATTTATAAAGTGTACATCATTTCTCCCATCAACAAATCGATTGGAAATTGAAATATCAAAAAATATTCCAAACCCTTAGCATACTAAGTTGTGCTCCCCAGTAATATGTTCCATCTTATATCCATATATATCACAATATACGTACCGATTATTAAAAAAACATAAAACACATAACTATTACTAAATAGTAAATATGATTCATCTATACGAGTTAAATAAATAAGAAATGTCAAATATGTTTTTCCTAAGTAAATACATATGGTAAAAATGAAGCATTTTAAAAAGGATAATTGGAATCCATAATGTCCAATTATGAAGAAAATGTTGTGTAAAATAGTTATATTTTTTATTTACAACCCATTAAGAAAACCAAGATAAATATAACAGGTTGAGATCTATTTTTAACATAAATATTCTTTTAAGAAATCATTTTAAAATGTATCACAATCCAATGATGATAATTGATTAGTAGACCAGCATGAATCTAAAAACTCATAAGACACTATCATGGTACTCTTTTTTATTTAATCGATACATTTTGTAACATTTGTTTCCTTTAGTGAATTAGTGGATTGATGATGATAATGAATGTTTTGTTCATATTTTCTCTCTTTTATTAACATCTATGATTTTAATATTCTTATTTCTTTTAATTTCCTAAATTTTATTTCCATGTATTGATGAAGACACCAATAACCTTTTTCTGGGCTGATGTTAGTAAATAGAGAGATAATGAATGGTCGGTTATCACATGAACAATTTTCTTACTTTGATGATGATTGGAATTAAATAAATGATTTGTTTTCTAAATTAATTAACATCATTAATGAAAAAAATGAAAATTATGTTGAGAATGATCATGGATTCATTGGACATGCTTATGAGGAAATCATCTAAGAAATGAACCGCTCTAAAGATGAAGATATGAGTTCGTGAAATCAAAGTAATTATAATAATCTGGTAACATTAATGAGGTTCAGGTACCACCAACATAATTTACCTCAAACAAAGTGAAATAAAAATGTTTTACTACATCCATAGCTCACTCACTACATATGGAAATTGAAACATGTTCTTAGAAGATATATTCTACCAATAAAAAACATAACTAGCGTAATTGAGTAGGATCATTGTACAATGATTAATAAGATATATTTTTATTGAGTATAAGAGTTATGTAAAACCAATTTATCTCTACTAATATACATTTAAATATACAGAACCACATAACCCGTAAGAGTTAAGATTACTCATCTAACCACCTCTTCTTCATGGTTAATGATTTATGGAAACTATATTACATAATATTACTAATAATCTATATATTTGGGAAACAATCCTAATATTATGAATTATTCCCAATTTAATCAAAAAATATAAATTAGAAACCAGAATTAGTAGGCCGAAAATATCATGATCCACCCCAACTCCTTCAATTAACAACCTCCTATGTGTAAATTAATGTATAAAAAATCGAAATAGTATTTTGGTGGGAGGGGGTATATATATCTTGAATTGGGATAGGCGTCAAGGGGGTAGGTTGGGATCGAAGGTGAGGGGTGGTGAGTTTATAGGCTGGGAATGTTGGAGAGGGAGAGTGAGGGGGTAGGTCGGGACTGACATTGAGGGGTAGTGAGGGTCCGGGGGAGGGGTGGGGAGTGAGGGTTAGGGCCCACGGTGAGGGTTGGAGAGGGTAAGAATTGAAAGGCCTTAGGAGGGGTCGAGGGAGAAGTTTTAGGTGTGTGAAAAAATTGAAATGTTTAGCACTGGATTTTTTATACCACCGTTAAAAATCCACCACTAATGTTTTATTTTTTTCTACTGAAAAAACTATTTTAAAGTATTTTCTAATACATTCAAGCTATGCATATATAAAATCAACGAGATAAAACAATGAAAATGGATCATTTTGTTCTTTCCTAGAATCAGAATATACCTATAATTTAGGTCAATTTAAAACCATAGAAGGTTGAGTCATGTTTTAATAGGATGAATCGAATATAAAATTTCCTAGGTACTATGATAGAGAGAAAATTCATGTTGTAAATTTAAATAGTAAAATATAATTCACTCCATTAGTGGTATTTTTTGTTTATGATAAATTAAACAAAGGAATTACATTAGTGGATTTTAGATAAATTTTTAACAGAAAATTCTATCCTCATATGTTCATAAAATAAATAATGAAAAAAACATTTAGATTGAGATCATAAAATATCTCTGTGATAGTGTATATAGATAAATTTATGAATTTAGTTCTCTCTTCACCTGATGTTTCTGCTATGGGATCTTTGATGGCACACATTTATGAATTGGGGACGATACATGAGATTCATTCGAAGACAATTGTGCTTTGTATAAGGGATTATACATAATTAGTAAGTTGATTGAATGTGGAAGAAAGGGATATATAATTAGAAATAGGTGGAGTATGCTATTGATACATACCAGAAATAGTGGGAACTCTAATGCTGGGAGAAAATAGAAGAGGGAAACCTATTTCCTAGTTTATGGGATAACTCAAAATTAGATAGTTGGATTAGTGAATCTTATTTTATAACCCAAGAGTAATGTTGGATGTTCTCAATGTTGGTCTTTTGATCACATCAAATTATATTGTATGAAACCACCTAAATTATTCCATATTTACAACCATATAGGGAATCTTCATTTCTATTGACTTAGAGCTCAAATTTCAAGTGTTTAAGTCAAAGGTAATGTTTTAGAAACAACGTATGATTTGATGGGATGAGGGAAACAAAATCATTATCACCAACAGAACCAAGATATCCATGGTGATTCTAGGAATACAATTACTCCTTTTTAAGGTAAATCTCAATAGGTAAATAAAGTACAGTGTGTATTAAGTAATCATTTATATGGAGTTAATTAATTTATTGCGGATGATCAATCTAGATCATCGACTGTGAGATTTACAATTCTTCTAAATTACACCATAATGAAATATTTTTTTTCATATGGGTTGATATCATTCAATTATATCTTCATGTAATGTTGATATCATTTGTTTAGATGTTGATTAGATGCCTTGTATTTTGAAACTACAAACTACTCTTTCTCAAAGATAATTTCAAGGCTTTATGTGGAAATCATATTCTATAACTATTGATAGAGATGACTTGATATGGGATTTATCTATGATTTATATGGATTTATATAACATAATACTAGGTATATATTGGTTGAAAATGTTCAAGGCTCACATATATTTCTATACATGAAAGGCTAGTGTTAAGACTAATATTGGAATTGAGAACCTCTTTAAAGGAGGTTGGAGTGCAAAGGTAGGTGTAATAGGAATATTGGCACAAGAAGTGGGAATGATCATATACTTGATAGTAGCATAGAACTTTGAATCAATAGAAGAGATAGAGAATAAAAATTTTCTAGTTCTTGTTGATCAGTTTATAAATGTTATTTCCTATAACATTCTTAGGGTTTCCATCCACAAGGGTGGCAGAGTTTATAATTTATTTTCTTATAGGGACCAATAATATTTTACTTTCATCTAACATGATGGTACAAATAGAATTAGAGGAAATGAGTTTTTATTTTTATGATCCGGAAGGAAAATGGTTATTAAGACTAGCACACCTCTATGGGAAGTGTTGAGCTAGATTTTGAGAAAGGCAGATGAAGCACTTCACCTTTTTGTTGATTATCATAATTTTAACCATATTTTGATAAATAACTAGTATCCACTTTCATGAATTGATGATTTATTCGATAAATTGAGAGGGTTATAGTAGTTATATAAAATATAAGTTCAATTTAGGATGTCACTAATTGCGGGTTCAGAATGAGGATATTTCCAAGACATCTTTTTTTATACCGATTTTTCCATTACAAGTTTGTGATTATGCCTTTTCGTATTAAAAATAAAATAAAAATTATGGAATTGATGAATCAGATATTTAAATAGTATCTAGAATCTTTTTTGGTGGTGTTTTTGGATAACATATTTTTGTATTTGTGGAAAAGAGATGAGCATGAGGAAAACTTGGTGACAATTTTGGTAATTTGAAGCGATCAACATCTATATGATAAATTTTCAATGTGTGATTTTTTTATATAAGAAGTATTTTTACATGGATATGTAACTTCTAAAAATGTTTTTATATAGATCTAGAATAGATATGAGATGTTATATCTTGGAAACCACCTAATATTACCTAGGAGATATGGATATTCCTCGATGTAACTAGTTATTAATGATGTTTTCCCATGATTTTTCATAACAATATTCACTTGTGATAGAATTGACTGGAAAAAATATTTCATTTCAATGGAATAATGAACATTAGAAGTATTTTCAGGTGATTAAATTTTTCCTTACATAAGAACCAATATGGACTTTTAAATAATAATGACAAGGGTATATGGTTTATTTTATTACTTTGGTATCTGGTTTTGGGATGTATTATCATGAGGGGAGATCATGTTGTTTCTTATGGATCATGGAAGTAATGGTACAATGAGAATAACTACCCAAAAAATGATTTGGACTTAGCTATATTAGTCCACGCTTTGAGGACTTGACATCATTACCTCTTTGGTAAAAAATGTATTATACTTACAAATAAAAATATATTGAAATTCCTTTTCTCGCAAAGGGATTCGTATTTGAGAAAAAAATGGATGGAGTATCGTTAAATGTTTGTATTTGACTTTATATATTAATTGAGTAAGGTAAATTTAGTTTCATATGAATTAAGAATAAATTAAAATGGTCATTTGGAAAAATATACTTCTAAGTAGTGGAATTCGATGTCGGTGACAACCATAATTCACATAGACTGTGAATATCGAGGATGTAAGGTGGTTTTATTTCCTATTTATTTTGTTCATGATTTGTTAATCATGATTCAATAGGAACAGAATTCTGATTCAGAATGTGTTTTTATGAGGTCAAGACTAAATAATGGGGAGACCATTGAGATATGGAAACTGTATGGGAGTTTATTATTGTGGTTTCGAGGTCATATGGTCATACCAATTAATTTTCAACAAAAAATTCCTCATGCATACCTCCATTTGATATGGACTTTTAATCCTGGAATACAGAATATGTATAAGGAATTGAAATCAGATTTTTGGTGGGATAACATGAAAAGGAATGAGGATGAGTTATTCTTGAGTTACCTTTCCATTAAACAAGTTATGTGAGAGAACTATAGGATACAACATATGTTGCAATCATTACCCCTTCTTAGTTGTAAATGGGTAAAGATATCCATTATATTTTTAATACTTCTTTAAATTATGGTTTGGAAACAAAATTCTCTATGGGTAATAGTAGATCACCTCACAATGTGGTCCTATTACATCCCAATACTTGAATCTCATAGGGTTGATGAATTGTCTAAAATATATATCTGAGAAGTGGAAAAGAGGCATGATGTACCAATTTTGATTGTATCATAAAATGATATGGGGATTACATCTAATTTCTTGAAAACCTTACATCCACCCCATGGGGATTAGTTGACTATGTATGTGTTTTATCATCCAAAAACATATTGGAAATATAAAAGGATGATAAAAATGTTATAAGTTATGTTGTAGACGTTTTTAATGTATTTTGGTATCTCATGGGAGGATCACATACCATGACTGGAGTTTTCATATATAAATATTTACCAGGCCTCGATATATATGGATCCATTATATGTATTGTGTGGGTGACCTTTTATTTCTCCATTTTTTGGTTGAAATCGGTGAGAACCAACTAATTGGGATGAGCCTTATCCAGAAGAAAATGAGGAATATTTATTTGATTTGGAAATACATATAGATTGAATAGGGTCTTTATAAATTGTATGTGGATCTTTATTGATGGCTATTTTCATTCGAGGTGGGTGATCATGTGTTCTTGAAAATATCTCTAGGGCTTGGGCATTGTTACTTTTTTAAGAAGAGAAACTTATCTCCTCGATAGATAATCCCCTTTTAGATACTCTAATGGACTTGTGGGGTGAAATATCAGCTGAATTTTCCACCAAAATTTAGCCCTATTTAGAGTGTGTTTAACATTTCTCAGTTGAAAAAAGTATCAGCCTGATCCTAACCATGTGATATAATGGGATCAAGTTCTACTAGAGTTATATTCTTTATTGGGTCATCTACTAGTGAATATTATGGATAGGAAACAAAATTATTTCTTGGAAAAATCATTAGTCTAGTGCAGGGTTTCTAGCAACATGGTCAAATTCAGGATGAAACATGGGAATATGAGAAAAAGTTATAGAGAAATTGACCAAACTATTTTTGGGAAATGGTGATTTTCTACTTCCTATGGATGAAAAGTCCAATGATCAGTAGAATTTTTCACCCCAATTTTAGGTAAGTAATCCGTTCTTTATGAATTTTAACTATGTAAAGAGTGTTGGTCATGTTTGAGATGGTTTGGAGGACTTTTTAAATAATTATTTTGGATTTTCTAGAAAATAACAGTTTTATCATGTTAGAGTAAACTATGAAACTCATACATGAAATAGTGAAAAGTGAAACAATGGATTTGGGTAGGTGCCCAGGTAGGAGAATTTTTTTTTCAAAACTCTATGGCCACCTAGGAGTAACCATGAAAAGTCGTATAGAGTAAATAACATAGTTGGCTTATTGTTTACCTAACAGTGTGATTCAACCACATGGGGGTGTTTTGGGGTAATAAATGGCCATGGTTTATGTAACTTTGTGACACAACCATGAAAAATTTAATATTATATCCTAAAAAATGGATCTCAATTAGGATTAGCTTTAAACAAATTTTCCCCTCTATTTCAATCCTAACTCATACTTTCTTCCTCCTAAAAGTTATAGATATTTTCCCCTTCAATCTAGGAGTGGTCCTTTGTACTTTATTGGTATGTTGAAGGTCATATTTCTTAGTATGTCTCAATTATTGTTGTATTTCCTTATATATATTCTTCTTCCCTCTTATAGATTCATAGATAGTGTAATTTGAGGATAGATCTATGATAGTTAATTCCAATCATGATGATATTTGGCCTTTTTTATGTAAGGTAATGTGATCTAAGTTGGGTTTTGATATTAAACCTAATTTTGTTAAATAATTTGTGTCTTTATTAATTTTCACCATAGTTTCTGAGGTAGGTGTCTTCACTCTCGACTGCTCTTATTTTAAATTAAGGGCTTAGTTTCAAATTTTTTGAAGAGAGTAAAATAGGTTGTGAAATTGATCTGAAAAACATTATAGAAACCCTATTTATTTTTGGTTTATAGTTTTTTGAAATTTTTGTCTTCTTGTGAAAAGTTATTTGTTGAATGGTTTTGAAATGGTGATTTCAAAATTGGTTTGTTTTATTGATTTATGGAAAAACATTTAGCCGAAAAGTTTTATAAAAAATACTTTTTTTTCTTGAAATTGTTTGAGACAATTGTTTTTGGAATAATTATTTGATGTGAGTTCATTTTCATTAACATGACCATTTGGAAGGGGTGCATGCTATTGGAGCACTGGTATATATTTATAGTGTGATAAATTGATATATCCATGAGAGACTACTCTTGAGTTTGTAATTTTCACATTGGTATGCATGTGTGGATATGTGGATATGTGGAATGAAAAGGGTATGCCAAAATAGAAATTGAGATATGGTTTTAATGATTAATTTGGTCACTTCACATAAAATTTGCTTTTGTTAGGGAAAACTATTTTGTTATAGAAATTGTTTAATATTCTAATATAAACTGTTTTGAAGTTTTTTATATAAATTGTTTTATATAAAAGTCATAACAGGTTATATCCTAGTGCTGTGAGTAGGGACGTCATTTTGGGAAAACCTATTGTGTTTCATTACTCACCCCATAGTTTATAAAATTTTTTCTTTTTTAGATATCCTTTTTCAAAAAATAGTTAATGGAATATTATGTAATTACATTAGTTATACATTATGATACACTTTGTTGTATTATATATTTTGATCTTGGATTATTTGAGGATCTTTGTTGATTAATGTATTTGAAATATTTGAGCTTTTTCGTTTATTCTACCACTTTGGTAATCTCATATTGGTAAATTATATGTTGTTATTTTTTTCTTTTGGTATTAATTTTAGTTATATGACATTTTTAGCATGAAATGTAGAATTTTTTTGTGGTTATGGAATAGTTAGTGGTGGATATATTATTTTCAAAAAGAAAATTTTCCCCCATTATTATTGATGCCTTTGGAATTTATTGTTAGCCATTGGTGCGTTGGTAATTCCTCCTAAGGCCAAGTAGAAATTACACATCATCTCAAGCCAATAAAGAGGGTCGAGATTTTATGAGTGGTATCATTATTGGTATCAGTTTTTCTGATCATTGATTAAAAATTCTGTTGGTATTTATGTTAAAAATCATTTTGGTTTAGTCCTTGAGTTATGGGATGTTGTAAATTAGTAGGATTGTCGGGAAGTGAGATGTAGATCATAAAAAGTCAAATATAACCTATTTATGCTAAACATTATGTTACGAGGGAGATGGGTACATAATTCTTTTGGAGACACTTATTGGAACTGTAATCCTATTATCATTGGCACTATCAATGATATGGGCATGAGATTCAATGTTATATTTGAATTACCACTACGGGTTCATATTTAATTTTTTGTAATGATTTATAGTTTGGTGAAAAAGAATTATTTTGGAAAATTATTAAAATCATTTTCCAATGTGAGACTTTGAAAAACTAATGATATTTGTATTTTTAAAATGGGTTGATTTTCAAAAGAATTGTGTGATTTTCATAAATGGTTGAGAATGAAAATTTAGGAATTTGGGAAAATCTTTTTTTTTTATAATTTTGATATGGTAAATTTGAATTTTTAATCATTTAGTTACTATAGGTTGAAACATAGGACATTTTGTTTTGGTTATAGAAAATAGATCCTAGTAGGCGGTGTAGAGTTTAGCCTAGATTGGCTGCTACGATTATGGATGCACCTTAGTCAGATCTGAACCAACATGTTGTTAAAATTATTATTCAATCCTTTTATGATGTCGATAGAAAACACCAAAGTGATGGACCAAGAAATGTGTATAATTCCATTTAGTTCTAGAAGAATAATACACCTATCAATCTCAGTGATTCAAAACCAGAGAAGGAAGATGTATAAATGAAAAGGATGAACTGAATATTTGATTACCTATGAACACCAATAAAGATGAATGTTATTTTGGGAATGTATATGATAGAAGATATTACAAAAATGTGGTTGGATTTAGTTATTTAGTCTAAATTATACATAGGCATTGCATTGGTTTATTTTGAAGAATTGTTCAAAAAAATTATATATTCATACATTGGTAATTTCAATAATGACCATATTTTTCACCTTAAAATAAGAAAATATATTACTGACTAAGTATGTGGATAAATTTATGTATTTGTTACACTTTTCACCTGAAGATACTGTTAGTGTGTCATTGATGTTTGAAATTTTTAATCAGGTTTAGGAAACGAGATTTTCTCAATGTTTGTCATGTGTTGTATAATAAATTATAGGAAGATGGTAAATATAGAGATGGTTGAATAAGGAGATGTATCAAGAGTTATGAGTGGAAGAATCATGTTGATACCTTTGAGAAATAGTGGAACTCTAATGTTGTGAGAATTTTAATGTGGGGAAGCTATTTCCAAGGGTGTGGGATAACTCGGAATCAGGCAGTTGGATTGGTGAATATTTCAACAAAACTTAAGAGTAAAGCCATATGTTTCCTCTATGGTTATTTTGATCACATAAAATGATAATATATATCAACACCAAGATGATTCCTCAATTGAAACCATATGTGTCATCCTCAGTGTTATTGTTGTAGTACTCTAAAGTCATGTGTTTGAGACACTTCTTAGGTTTCAAAAACAATGTATGCTTCGACGGTATGAGTGATTCAGAATATTTCTCATTAGAAGAACCAAGCTATCCACTGTGATTTCATTAATACTATGAATCTATAGAAAGGTATATTTCAACATGTCAATAAAGAACATAGTACAACGAGTAAGCCATTTTATGGGGTTGAGTATGTGTTTGGAGATGATCAATTTAGACCACTGATGACGAGAGGTATGATTATTTATGAATTCTAAAATCTCAAAATATTTGTTTTATATCGGTGAATAATATTTTTTTATTACTTATTTTTTTTTAACCTCTTGGGTTTAAATTTTGAGATGATGCCTTATATTTTGAAAATTCAGACTCCTCTTGGTTGAAGAGATTGTCGAGCCTTTATGTTTAAAACAAGTTCTATAACTATTGATAGAGTTGATTTGATATGGTATTTAGTTATGCTTGAGATGGATGTATCTGAAATAATCTTGGGTATGAATTTCATGACAACGTTCTTGGATTACATTTATGGTTATACATGAATGTTTGTCTTTAAGACTAATGAGGGCATCGAGCACCATATTATAGGAGACCAGAGTGTAAAATAGGTTCATTGGAATTGTTTTCACAATAATTTGGAACAATATCATTTCATTTGGTAGTTTTGACCCTCGAATATATGGATGTGATCGAGAATAGAAGTTTTCCAGTAGCTTTTTATTAGATTATCGATATTTTCGGAAAATTTTCTTTGGATTTTCACCCATAAGGGAAGTGGAGTTTTTTGATAGATCTCATTTTGGGGACTATCCCTAATTCCCTTTAATATTACTTGATTTCATTAAATGAATAAATGGATAGAATGTGATGTTTTATGGGCTTGGAAGAAATGGGTTCATTTGTACTATCAAGTCTTCCTGGGAATGGCCAATATTTTTTCTGAAAAAAGAGGATGTACCTAGTAATATTTGTTTTGATTATCATAAGCTTAATCAAGTTATGATGATGAATAGATATCCACTTCTAGGAAACGATGATATGTTCAATACAACTATGGGATCCCAATGGTTCTCCAAAACTGAATTGAGATTAGTATATCACCAATTATAGGTTTGGAAAAAGGATATTCCAGAGAAAGATTTTAGGAGTTTATATGTCCATTACGAGTATGTGATTATACCTTTAAGTTTTACGAATACACCAAAAGACATTATGGAATTGATTAATAGGATATTTCAAATTTATATAGATTCTTTTATGGTGGTGTTTGTGGATGACATATTTTTTTATTAAAGGAGGAGGAATGAGCATGAGAAATAATTGGAGGTAGTGTTGAAAATTTGGAGGGATCAACATCATTATCCAAAATTTTCAAAGTGTGTTTTTTGGATACAAGAGGTAAATTTACATGGATATGTAATATCTAAATAATGGTTTTTATGTGGATCTAGAAATGATAAAATCTACTATCTATTAGAAAATTCCAAAGAATGCCTTTGAGATTCACAATTTCTGAGGTCTTGCGGGGTATTATTCACGCATTATTGATGATTTTTATTGACTAGAATAACCTATGATATAATTTAATAAGAATAATATATCATTTCAATAGAATGATAATTGATAAAACTATTTCTAGCAGCATAAATTTCACCTAACATCAACTCCAATCATGATTTTTCTTGAATAAGGAATAGGGAACATGGTGTACTATGATTCATTGTGATGTTTTTTGCGATGTTTTCTCATGAAGGGATATCATGTTATTACTTGTCTCTAATAATAGTTCCTATTTCATGAGAAGAGCTACCCAAAATATTGTTTGGACTTAGTTAATTCCGTCCATACTTTGAATACATGGCAAAATTACTTCTTTGGTGAAACATTTATAGTGTTTATGAATCATAAGATCTTGAACCACATTTTATCCAAAGGGATATGAATTTGAGGAAAATTAGATGGATGAATTATCTTTAAATGTATAAATATCACATGATGTATACACTAGGTAAAAGAAATTCATATGTATATTCATTAAGAAGAAATTCATTTGGCCAGTTGGAAAAAGAGGCTTCAGAGTAGTAGTAGTTGATGTTTATGATAGCCGATATGCACTTGGATTGTAAATACCGAGGTAGTAAAATGATTTTACATCTTGTTATGTTGGTTCTAGATTATATAATCATGGTTAAAGTGGTACAAATATATGATTATCATTGGGTTTCTATGATGTAAATACTCTATAGTGGGGACCCCATTGAGGGATAGAAACTGGATGGGTGTTTATCTTTGTGGTTTTTAGTTCTGATGGTCTTACCAATGAATTATCAGGAACAACATCTTCATTATTACCACCATTTGAAATGAAATATTCATTCCAAAATACATAATATTTATAAGGCATTGAAAAAAACGTTTTGGTGGGTTTTCATGAAAAGGAATATAGATGAGATTATTTTGAGTTGCCTCACCAATCAACAGGTTGAGGTAGACCACCAATGACTTGTAGGTATGTTTATTTTTTTACCTATTACAGTTTAGAAATATGAAAATATAGATATATATTTTATATTATTTTTCAAAATAATGGTTTAGAGAAATGATCCCATATGTGTGATAGTGGATTGACTCACAATATCAGCCCATTTAATCTCTATTTTTGAATCTCATATGGTGGAGGGAATGTCTATAATCTGTAGTTGAGAAGTAGTAAAGAGGTATGGCTTACTATTTTTTATAGAATCAGAAAGATATCCATGTTATACATATCATTTGTAAAAAATAATTATTGAAATACCTTGGGAATCAGCTGACTATGAGTATGGAATATCGTCCATAGATAGACGATACAATCATTGGATGATATGATATGGGCATGTGTAATGTATTTTGGTGGCTTCTGGGAGGATCATTTTCCATTAATGGAGCTCTCATATAATATTATTTATCAGGGCTCGATATATATGGATCATTTTGACTCATTATATGGGAATCCTTATTGTTATTCACTTTTTTGGGTGGAAATATCTAAGACCTCAATAATTAGGTCGCGCCTTATCCAAGAGATAATGAAAAGGATTCAGTGGTTTAGGAAATGGATTGAGGTGACATAGAGTCATTAGAAATCATATGCAAATCATCTTTGATGGTCATTGTTTTGTAATGAGAGTGATCATTTTTTCATGAAAATATCTCCAAGGAACATGTATAATCATTTAGGAAGAAAGGATAGTTATATTCTAGATACATATTCCATTTTGAGATACATGAATGGGTTGGTGACATGGTATATCAACTGTATTTTTGACCATGGTTCAACATTTTGCATAATGTGTTTTTTTATATTAGTTGAAAAGGCATAGCCTGATCCTAAAAATGTGAATCTATGGGTTCCCATTGACCTAGAGTTGGATGATATGTTGGATTATCAACCAGTGTGGATTATGGATAATTAAGATAAAATCTTTTATAGAAAATAATTGGTTGAGTAAATTTTTGTGGAAATATGTTCAGATTCAGAAATTAACATGGGAATAAGTGAAAAAAATTATTGAGTAATGGCGTGAAATATATCAGAAAATGGTGGTTTTCTATATTCCAGGGATGGAAATTCTAATGGTTGGGAGAGTATATCACCCCCAATTTCTATTAATTAACCCTTTATTAATGAATTTTAACTATTTAATGTGTTAGGGTGATGTTTGGGAGGTTTTGAGTACTTGTGAAATGTTTTTGAGGGATTTTATTGAGTTGAATTGTTTTATAACGGTTAGTATAAATGATGAAAATCCTATAGAAAACTACGAAATCTAAAATCGTTAGTATTGGGTTGGTGCATGGTTAGGGGCACCGTTTGTCCAAACTGTGTGGCCACCCCTATGTAACTATGAAAAATGGAACTGATGTCAAATCTAAGTTAGGGAATGGGTGGTCTATCAGTGTGAGCCAACCATATTAGGGGTGTTTAGAGTTAGAGGCCATCACAAATTTGCCAGAGTTTTCATAATAGTGCAACATAACCATTCTAGATTAAAAATTAGATCCTCAAAAGTGAATCTCATTAGGTATTATCCATAAATCACTATTTTCAATCCATATCTACCATAAAAAATGTTTTCTTTCTCCAAATGGTTCTCGAGACTTTCCCCTTTGATATGAGTTTGACCCGTTGGTGACTCTTGTTGCGTTAATGGATCAGTTGCTTCACATATCTCCATTCATGATTTATTCCCCTTTGATCTATTCTTCTTCGCTCAACTAGATTCATATATCTATTCTATTGGGGATATATATATTATATATTACACCCATCATGATTATATTTGGACATGAAGACGTTACGTTAAGAGATCCAGGGAGGTTTTTTGAGGTTGAACCTTGTTTTATTGAATAATTCATATTTTTCATTATTTTTCATAGTTTCTAAGGTAGGAGGATTTAATCTAGAATCCTATTTTTAAAAATTTATAGACTAGAACAAATTTATTTACTTCCTTAAATGTTTTTTTCAAATTTATTTTAAAACCAAGGTAGAAACACTCTTTAGTGATGGTTTGTGGATTTGTAAAATTGTGGAATTTTTGTGCAATGTAAATTATTGAATGATATCAAAACGATGATTTTAAAATAGGTTGTTGGTTTTATTTAAGGAAAATGATTTTTTTAAATGGTTTTCAATAATTTTTTATTGAAATGGTTTAGAACAATTGGTTTTTTCATGGTTTATGTATAATTGGTTGGCATATGTTCATTCTTATTGATGTGGCTTGTACAAGGGGTGTGTTCCATTGGGGTACTGGTATATCATTACCTTGTGAAATCATGGTAGACTATTGAGAGACATTTCATGAGTACAAAAATGTCACATGGGAATGAATTTCTGGATATGAGAATATTTGGAGTAAAATAGATGTGTATGCCAACATGGAAATAGTAAAATTATTAAAAAGAGTTATTTCGTTGCTTTATAGGGAAATGGATTTGGTTTGGGAAAAGAATTTTGTTATTGAAATTGTTTTATATACTGATATAAACTATTTTAAATAATTTTATATAAATGTTATAACATGTTTTATCCTAGTGATGTGAGTTGTGAATTCATTTGGGGAAAACCTAATGAGTTTCATTTCTCACCCCTTCTTTGGCATGCCTATGCTTTTTGAGATATTGTTAATCAAGAAAAAGATAATAGAAAATTATATCATTTAATCAGTGATTCATCTTGATACATTGAGATATATTGAGTATTTGGAGCTTATTTAATTTGGGTAGCTGTGGAGTTTAATGTCTTTGGAGTTGTAAAGACCCATAATTTTCGTGGAAATCTTTTTCTTAAATACATGGGAATTTTACGAGTCCGCAAAAATTTATAGCACTTGATTCTGATGCCCGGTGTGTCTAGAATAAATTTTTGAAGTTTTGTTCGGTTACGTTCAGTAAGCGTGTGAGCAGGATTTTATAACTTTTGAACCAGTGCTCGGAATGGAATTCCAAGGGCACCGTTGAACTCACAGCGCCAGTATTCAATTAATAAGACTTTCACCTCTACGACATTTGTTCGAGAATGGAAGTTAGATTTTGGGTTTTTAATGAAAAAAAAAATAAATTGTCAGTATATTTGTATTTGTGGTGGTTAAAACCTCCAAGAAGATGTTACAGGTGGGGGCCGCAAAACCGTAACCTCCTATAAGATGTTATTATGGTGGGGCCCACACAATGTTTAAACACATCTTGTAAATTAATGAGGTGGGGACCACCTGACTTCTAAAACCTTCAGATCCCTCTTGAATGTGAGATGACCCTTGGTTTCTCTCCTCCAAAATTAATTGGGCCAACTCGAGTATAATTAATTGTTCCAACTCCAACATTATTAATGTACCAGCTTTATGTGTTAAGTTAATAAACTCAATTATATTAATTTTACGCTGCAACTATCACGGAAAAATAATTGGAAGAGGAGAGGAGGCTTGGGAGAACCCTTGGAGAATTGTATTCCCAACGAAGAATGCAATGAATACCGGTGACGCTTCTTCCTCAGTATTCTACCCCGGACAGTTTCTAATGCACAATCATGAAAATGGGAGTTCATGATAAACACGGTGAATGACAAATCGACATTCCCTTTCTGCAACATTGTCAACGAACAACAATACGAGGTCGGGGGATTTAAGATTGATTTGTTTCCATTCTTCATCGAAAAAAACTTGTATTATGAATCACCAAATCTTATCACCATAAAGTGGAGAGCACGGGCCGTACGAACACGGCCTAACCCTCCCCCTTTGTTTTTCCTCATTTGTTGACGATGTAGGTGGAGCGACAGAAGCAGGAATTGATCCGACCACAAAGGAAATCGGCAACGAAGAAATCTGGCCGCAAAGAAACTAGCGGCGCAATGTTTTCGTGTTGCCGGAAGGGCGCGACACCATCGTACTGCGCGGAATAAAGGGGTTCGGCCAAGCCGGGCCACGGCATAAGGGCGTGGCGCCGTCGCACCACGGGGAGTAGAAGGGGGCCGAGGACAGGCGGAGATACGGCAGAAGGGTGCGATGTCGTCGGGTCGCACAGTGGAGGATAACCGCAGCTAGGGAGGGCCGCGACGGAGGAGTAGGGCGGCCAATGTCTGGCCAGACGTCGGCGGTGCATAGCTGCTGGCTGCTCGGCCAGTCGGGAGGAGTGAGACCCCGCTGGGTCCCTCGTGAGCTGGACCAGCGCCACCTTGGGCTGGTTGGGACTCGACCTAAGCGGCTCTAACGTTCGGGAGACAGGGGGCGCATGACTGTCCCCCTGAACGCGGCTGAGGCGGACCCCCTGCGGGCCATCGGGCCGGACTCAATGCGGGTCGGCCCACCCCATGGGTCAGGCTGCCCCTTGGGCCCGACCAGCCCCTCGGGCCGGGTCGGACCCGCGAACCGGGTTGGACCTGCGGACCGGTTCGGGCGGGTTAGTCCAACAGGGTTGGTCTGGACCCGGACCTGCTATGGCATGTTTTCACCTTTTTTCCCATAACATGGGATACATGTGTTTAATCGATGAACCGTTTGTGGAAACAAAATTCATGGAGCGAGACACTTCTTTTGGCATACCACACTTGAGGATTGGAAATTGTTGGGGTACAATCAGGTTGGTTTGAACCTAAAATCCAACCGGGCCCCTCAATTGGAAATGCCAATAACTGACAGAACGGGCGTCTGGTTGACACGTCGTCTGTTGCTTTCAGACCCCTATGATGAGGCAGACCTTTGAGATACTTCTACATGGGACATCATGGGAGTTGAATTATCGACCAGTAGATCGTGGAGTGGATCCTTCCAGAGGATAGAAGATAGAGTATGAAGACCTAGTAGCTGGATGAGACCTCACGACTACTTGACCTATTCAACATGGATTGACTCGACTGGCCTAGTGGGGAGCACCTATGTGTGACGTGGAAGACCCACAGTGGGGAGCACCTCTATGTGAGTGCGGCAGACCCACAATACTCGATAGGAGGAGTACCTCAGTAGGCTACGAGGGGGAGCACATCTGTGTGAGCGCGGAAAACCCGTGATGGGGAGCACCATTGTGTGACATAGCAGACCCACAATACTCGATAGTAGCAGTACCTCAGTAGTCCAAGGATAATGGGAAGCGCTTCTACGTGATGCGGTAGGCCCATTGTACTCGATAGAGGAGGAGTACACGATCAGCCGAGGTTCTGACAGTGTGACTGGGGATGTTACTTGATACTACCCCTTGAATAAAATCCTGGTTTGAGCTGAGTCAATGACCTTAGGTATTTCTCATGAATGAGATGGACTGCTTCAGAAGTTAGGTATATGTGTGGGCATATACCTAAGGGGGGTTATCTGTTTATTTAATACTTTTTGGTTGTCCTTTTTGGATTTTGTGAGACCTTGAGGGTCTCGAGGCCCTTACTGAGTATTGTTATACTCACCACTGCACGGGCTATACCCGCACCTCATTGTGTTGGTTACAGATGACAGACAGCGCTGACTGAGGTGGAGAGTAGTAGGACTAGACGGTACCCAGAGGTGGACCACTCAGTGTGACAGTAAATTATGTGTAATGATGGACATGGAGTGCTGAGGAAGCCATCTATACCTACCCTTTTGGTAAGAACCCCGAAGGATGACCCAGTAACTTATTTACTTTTCTTCAGATGTACTTACATTTTAGTTGTACTTGTACTTTCCGGATGGGCTTGTATTTCTGGCCCCCTTAAAATTTCATCACTCTTTTTTATACACCTTGGTTTAGTTTTTTACTTCCAACACTTACTCTGTTGTGTGTGTTTCAGTTTAGAAAGTTAATACCTTCCTAGTTTGGGGATTTCTGCCTTTGGTGCTAGTCACCAGCCCCTGGCCTATGGAAGGCGGGGTTTGGGTAGTCACGATACGGGTCCCGTGGGACGGGTCATGACAAATTGGTATCAAAGGGAGGTTCTACCGCAAAACATAGGACTATGATCTTTATTTTCTGTGAAGAAATAGTGTTAAGGATACTAAGATTGGTTTTCAGTTTATGGGGTTCATTGTTGGTGTGGGTGGCTGACGAATCCATACACCAGGACCCCGACTACTAATTTCTGACTCAGTGTAAGAAAACACTGATTGCGTGTGTGTTTCCAAAAGTTTTTCTTAAGTCAACTCAATTAGGTCAGCTCAGAAGTTATAAATCTATGGACCGTTTCGCATCTGTTTCTTTCAGTATGCCTCCTTATAGAGCCCTGAGAGTCATATGCTCTGACAGCCCACCGAGCGATGATGCCTCGTTGAAGGTCCATTTACCAGCGGAGGCAACAGCGGTACCACTTCTTATTGGGACACTGATGCCAACAGCCCTAGCAGCAGAGGATGCACGCTGATTGATCCCATTGCATGAGTTCCAGCGCCAGAGGCCACCTAGGTTCCAGGGAAAGACGGACCCATAAGCGATTGAGGATTGGCTTGTGGAAGTGGTGAAAGTCTTCATGTTAGTAGGGACACAATTAGATCTTATGATGATCCTTGTTGTGACTCTCTTTCAGGAAGCAGCAGAAATATGGTGGATCCTGATGCTCCAGATGCATGAAGAGGTGACACTTCTATGGGTACACATCAAGAGCCTATTCCGGGCGGAGTTTGTACCAGCCACCCTTCGTGTAGTGCAGATACAAGAGCTACTTCACCTACAGCAGGACATCATAACAGTAGCACAGTACTCAGTGAGGTTCACTGACCTCTCCTGATACTCCATAGATATGGTGAAGGACCTATTATTTAGGGCCCAGAACTTCGAGCAGGGGATTATGTGAGAGATCATGGGATCTATGATATTCCCCAATATACCGAAGTAGGTGGGGGTGTTAGAGAGAGTACTCATAGTGGAGAGTTTCCTTGTTGAGTAGTCACTGGAAGCGAGACCGACTACTAGTCGAAAAAGAGAAGAATCTTCTATAGCTGATAGTAGACAGATGAGGTAGAGGTCCAAGAGGACTAGACCCATAGGTGGACGACCGCAGGACTCGTGATCTGATGTGTGAGACACCCGAGGCAGTGACTTACCTGCCCAGAAAAGGCAGGGTTACTCATGTAGCGGGTAGGGTAACATGGCTCGTGACTGTCTTACCCAACTTTCAGATGATCACTAGACAGTGGAGGGACCTCCCTGGTAGAGGCATATATTCGATCGAGGCGTTCCTCAGTGCATAGGCAGATGTGGAAAAGGAGCTGGTCATGAAGCAAGTAGTGGATGACAATACGAGGTGCTACCGCCACTTCCCCCAGGAGGTCCACCACGACCATAGGGAGGAGGTGGATAAGGCAGAGATCAGATTCAAGCAGCTGAGGCATATGACCACGATTCTTAGGTGATGATTCAAGTTATTATCTGTGTCTACTCCACTGTAGTTGCAGTTCTTATAGACATAAGTGCCAGTCATTCTTTTATTACCACTGCCTTCATTCGGAGCTCAGAGGTTCCGATGAAGTCGTTGGATCGATCCTTACATCTAGAGACTCTGACAGGAGCAGACTCGATGAATACACACTGGTTCCAGTATTGTGAGCTTATTTTAGGAGGTTAGAGCTTCGACTGTGATCACCTCATAGTGGCGTGGAGCCTTACGATGTCATCTTGGGTATGGACTGGTTATCTACAGTCCATGCTCAAATTGATTGTATTTGGAGAAATGAGCAGTGTGTCTGCATGGATGGGACCAGTTAAACCTTCACAGGAAATAAGGGAACCTTTTTAGTATAGGACAGAAATACTTTGAGGAGGGTGCAACCGATCACTCACCGGTTGGCTTGCCTTACCCTCAAAGAAGTTGATGTGGAGATTTCGACATATCCTGTAGTGGTGGACCAGTTCGTGGATGTTTTCCTTGATGATGTACCAGGACAACCACCTTGCATAGAGGTGTAATACTACATTGAAGTATACCATGGGACGACACTGATATCTACTACAAAATATCAGATTTCTCTCAGTGAGCTTCTTGAGATGTGGGTACAACTAAATGACTTGCAGGGGAAGGGATTCATCTGGCCTAGTGTTTCTCCCTGGACAGCCCCAATTCTATTCTCCAAGAAGGAGGATGGGAGCTTGAGGCTCTATGTGGACTACCGTCGCCTGAATTAGTTGACAGTGGAGAACAAGTTCCCACTCTTGAGGATTTACTACCTCTTTGATCAACTCAAGGGAACATGGTGGTTCTCAAAGATAGACCTCAGATCAAGCCTTCACTAGCTTAGAGTTCTAGATGATGATGTGAAGAAGACAACCTTCAGTTGTTGGTATGACCACTAAGAGTTCTTGGTTATGCCCTTTGGTGTAACCAACGCTCCAACAGTGTTTATGTGTCTCATGAATAGTATTTTCCAGACTTACCTCGATCGCTTTGTCATGTTATTCATCGACGACTTACTGATCTACTCGACTACTAAGTAGGAGAATGCCTAGCATTTATAGGTAGTACTGGGCACACTCCGAGAGCACCAGCTTTCTAGTAAGCTCTCTAAGTGTCAGTTTTGGATTTGAGAGGTTCATTTCTTGGGACATGTCATCTCAGAGGCTGGAGTTGTAGTAGATCCATCAATGTTTGAGTTGGTTTTTTCTTGGGAGCCACCCAGGAGTGTGATGGAGGTACGGAGTTTCCTTTGCTTGGCTGGATACTACCGGAGAATCGTTCCAGACTTCTCCAGAGTTACAGCACCACTATCATCCTTGAGGAAGAAGAGGCAACCCTTTGTGTTGTCATAATGATGCTAGTAGAGCTTTCAAGAGCTGAGTTAGAGGCTGACTAGTGCCCCCATATTGAGGCTTCCAGAGGAATTCATAGGGTACGTAGTTTACTGTAACTCATCAGGGACTAGACTCGGGTGTGTCCTGATCCAGGAGTGAATTTTGATCGTGTATGTTTCTTAGTAGCTGAGATAGCACGAGCAGAACTATGCTATACATGACCTAAATTTAGCAGTATTGGTATTCTCTTAGAATATGTGGTGTAACTATCTAATGGGAGAATGTTTTACCATGTACTCTGATCATAAGAGTCTCATATATATCTTCTCCCAGAAGGACCTGAACCTGAGATAGCGGTGATGAATTGAGTTCCTCCAGGACTATGACATCGAGATAGTCTATACTCATTGGAAGGGGAACATTGTAGCAGACACTCTTAGTAGGAAATATGGTATACAGCTACTAAGAGAGGCGACAGAGTAGATAGCCACCTTACAAATATCCTTTGTGGATAGAGATGGAGCAGCCTATCTGCAATCTCTTACAGTCACTCCTCCACTTTTTCAGTTATTCAGGGAGGCATAGGGTGGGGACGCTGACTGTGAGACACAACATGCTCAGATATCCATAGGGCATGCACCAGATGGATTTTATGAAGGTGGGGAGCACGAAATCCTCTTCAGATGACGTACCATGGTACCAGTGGTACTTCAAGAGGTAGTACTGAGGGAGTTTCACACGTACACTCTAGTAGTACATCTAGGAGTGGGGATGATGTACCAGGAACTTCGATGACAAGACTAGTGGATAGGTATGAAGAAGTTAGTAGCGAAGTATGTCTCACGGTGCCTCACTTGTCAGCAATTGAAGGTAGAGAACCAGGTACCAGTAGGCATGGATCAGCCTTTAGAGGACCCAGAGTGTAAGTGGTATGAGATATACATGGACATCATGATGGGTCTTCCACTTACATCTTGGGGTCACGACTCGATTTGGGTGATCGTCGACTGACTCACCAAGTCGGCCCACTTCCTACCAATCTGAGAGTAGGGTTCAGTAGAGAGCTTAAGACGCCTCTATGTAAAAGAGATTGTGAGTTTTCATGGAGTACCTTCTTCTGTTGTCTCCGATGATAACACATGATTTACTTCTCGGTTATGGAAGAGGTTGTAGGAAGCATTCGATACACAACTTCACTTGAGCACCACCTTCCATCCTCAGATAGATGGTCAGACCGAACGGACCATTTAGACCCTCAAGGACATGCTCCATGCATGTGTCCTTGAATTTGGTCACAGTTGGGAGGATCAAATACCTTTGGTGGAGTTTTCATACACCAACAGATATCACTCCACCATCGGTATGGCACCTTTTGAGGCCTTGTATGGTCGACCATGCTGATCGCCACTATAATGAACAGACCTAAGTGAGTCTGCACTAGTGGGACCAGAGATGGTATGCGCTACCATCAAGAAGGTGTAGATCATCTAGGATTGGATGAAGACTACACAGAACAGACATAAGTCATATGCTAACAGGAGGCAGAGACCTATGGAGTTTGAGGATGACGAACACATCTTTATGTGGGTATCACCTCTACGAGGTCTATGAAGAATTGGCCTTGGTGGAAAGTTATCTCCATGATTCATCGGAACTTTCCATGTCTCAGTAGAGTAGGAGAGGTGGCTTAACTCTTAGCTCATCCACCTCAGTTTCACAGGGTGCATGAAGTCTTCCACGTATCTCAGCTGAGGAGATAAGTACATGAGCCTTCCCAAATCATCGACCATGGAGAGATGGACGTCAACGATGGTGTGACTTTTATGGAGGTTCCGGTGGAGATTGAGGATCGACAGGAGTGGGTCCTACGAAGATTGTTGATACCTCTGGGGCGCGTTCGCTGGTAGCATGTGATCCTCTAAGAGAGCACATGGGAGAGGGAGTCTCAGATGCGTGCTCAGTACCCCCATTTGTTCCCTTAGTTCGAGTTTTAGCCTACGAGGACGCAAATCCCTAATGTGGGGAGAATGTAAAGACCCAGAATTTCCATGGAAAGTTTTTTCTTAAATACATGGGAATTTTACGATTCCATGAAAACTTACGGTGCTTGATTCCGAGGCTCGATGTGCCCGAAATCAATTTCTAAAGTTTTATTCGTGTACGTTCAGTAAATGTGTGAGCATGATTTTATAACTTTTTAACCGGTGCTCAGAATTGAAATCCATGGGCAATATTGAACTTGCAGCACCGGTATTCGCTAAAAAATACTTTCACCTCGATGGTAGTTGTTCGAGAATGGATGTTAGAAGGAAACGAAATGGCTCTCGTTGTGAAAAAAACGCGCCTCACTCCGTTCCTCCGCCAGATTCGAGATTCTAGTCAGATTCCTCGGTGCAGACGGCTTTCGATCCCAGCACGAACCCCACTCCAGTGGTCCTTCTCAGCCTCTAGAGGCCGGCGGACATCCTCTGATTCTTCGAAGACCTAATACCTCCTTCAAGTATGCGCTGTGCGGATCGTTTTTTCGTCCCCCATCAACCTTGTTTCCCAGAGGCTCCTCTGATGGCTCCGTTGGTTTTGCGGGACAGATCCAGCCTATCTTTGTACTTTTCAGGGACTGAGTTTTTCGAGGTTGTGGATGGCTTGAGATGGACTATTGTGGCATCATTTAGAAGGGATAAGCCACCTCTTCAGATATTCAAATGCTGGGTTGACTCTTGGGGGTTTCAGGTGCCAGCCCGGATTTCTGTGGTTCACCACCTATCCTTTGTCGTTGTCTTCTCTTTAGAAGAATATTTTGTCCATGACTGGTGCAGAGTACCCCGTTGAGTGGGTCGATGGTGGTTTATCCTAGAAAGGTGGTCGTTGGAAGCGCACAAAGGCAAAGAGAGTTCACAGGCGGCGATTTGGCTTTGCCTTCTCGGGCTCCCTTTGGCCTTTCAGAATGGGGCTTTTCTCAAAGCTATAGGAGAATCCTTTGGTGGTTTCCACTAAGTGGATGAGAGTACCCGGTGTGGTGTGGATCTTTCGGTTGCCCGGATGTGTGTGGAACTAGATCTGTCCTCTCCCATCCCAGATAAGATTTCTTTGAATGTTTAGGGATCAGTTCCGTGGTCTCAGGATGTGGTGTACCCAGTGTTTCCCAGGTTCTGTTCCTATTGCCTCCTCCAAGGGAATTCCCTGCACGCGTGCAAGAGGATGCACCAAGTCCCCCCCCCCCCCGTCAAGAGGGCAGGCCCGTCCAGAGACATGCTACTCTAGTTCGAGGGTCGGCTGGGCCTTTCTGCTCCGAGTCGATTTCTCAAGAAGAGGTTTATCCCCCAGATTCAGTATCTTCTGGGTGCATCCTATGTTCCTACTCTCCGACGGTCATCGATCCGTCCAGCATGGCTCTCTCCTCCCGGACTCAAATGGATCCCCCTACGTAGATGGAAGCGATAGATGAGTGGATCATTGGTTCACACCAGATTCTCTCGACGGGCGGGATCCTGTAGCTTTTCATTCGGTCTCCCTTGGGAAGGATGGAGCCCTTCCTGTTGATTTCTCCATCTCCAGTGGCGGTCCCCGTTGGTGCAGGGTTTCATGAGTGTGGAGGCAATCAGGATGCCCCCTCAACCTTGGTGGTGGTGGCCGGTGATAAGGTTGAGGCTGGATCGTCTAGGCCTGAGGAGCTGTTCAGCCAGGCTTTGCAGGGGGAAGGCAAACACCCAATGGCCCTAACGCCTCCTAGAGAGGGTAGAGGAAATACCCTTATGTTTCACTCCCTCGTCCACTCCTCTCCCCCAGTACTCCAGGATCTTGGTTCTGGGTTGTGCACTCGTTCGAATATGAGGTTGCAAAGGATTCAGAACCGAGAGTGTTGCTTCCATTCGCTGGAGACCAAGTCGCCTAGGGCCAAATTCAGGACGGAGTGGCAACAATGATTCCCATTCTAATATGGAATGCTCGAGGTTTTGGGGAAAGAGTTAAATCAGACTCCATGGCTTCAGAGATCAAGAAACAAGAATATCTCATTGTTGTGGTTCTGGAACACCATCAAAACCCGAACAAGATTCACCAGTTCACTCACACGATCAAAATGTAGGCATCCATGCAAGAGGCTCCAATTAACCAGCATATTTGGATATTATGGAACAGAGATGTTGCAGTGGATATGGTTCAGGTCGGGGACCAGTTTATCACGACAATGTTGGAAAGCGTCCTGCACACTTTCTTTGTGTCCTTTGTGTATGGAAGTTGTGACCACATGAGAAGAGAAACTCTATGGAAAGAGCTTAGTGCTTTTTATCCAGGAGATGATCCTTGGATAGTAGTGGGAGACTTCAACATCATCACTGAACCAGCTGAGAAAAAGGGTCGTGGGGCGTTTCCTCATCGGGCGAGCATGGACTTTGTCCAGTTCATGGAAAACAAGGGACTTATGGATCTAGGGTACTCTGGGGACCAATTCACAAGGTGTAATAATCAAAGAGGAAACAGTAGATATTGGAGCTAGCTTGACCAATGTCTCTCTAATTTACATGCTATCACCACATTCCCGAATGCCATGTTCAATCACGTGGTCTGAGGGATATCAAATCCCTCACCGCTTTTGTTATCTTTGGAACCCAGGAAGGCCTACCACGAACAGTTCAGATTCTATGATCAATGGACACGCCATAATGAGTTTAACTATTTTTTGAGGACGTCATGGGGGGAGATGGTTCAAGGCCACCACTGGGTGGCTATAAACAACAAGCTCAGGCGGCTTAAACAGAGGTTAAAAGCATGGGCATGGGATCTTACCCTTAGTGATCAAGAGATGGATGATCTCAAACCGATTATCGAGTGCATGGAAGGTGGCTTGGAGGATGCTTGGGATGACATAACTTTTGAAGATCTCTCACCTAAGAAGAAATGTTTGGCAGAGATGATTCTCAGATAGGAACGTATGGCTAGGGAAAAATCTAGGATAAAGTGGCTGAAGGAGGGAGACAAGAACATGGATTTTTTCCATGCATGCATCAGGGAGAAAAGACGGCCAATCAAGCCAAATATTATTCTTGAGGATGGTTCTTTTACAGATGACATTGATATTGTCGGTGGTATGGTTTTTGCGTTTTTCGAAGATCTTCTGGCTGGCCAAAACTCGATAATGGCTGGCAGATATCCGAGCGGAGGGACTGATTTGTGGGAGGTAATTCCCAACAACGTTTATTCTGAGGACAACGTCTTCTTGGAGGGGATCCCTGATGAGCCATAGGTCGATGCAGCCATGATGAGTCTTGATCTAGAGAGTGCTCCGGGGCCGGATTTCTTCCCTGGAGCGTTTTACAGAGCCTCGTGGGAGGCTGTTAAGGAAGAAATTGTCTCTGCTATTCAAGATTTTTTTTGAGGAGGAACCCTCCCATGGGTCTCTAGCGCCACGACTCTTGTCCTTATCCCAAAAGTGAAATATCCCTCCTCTATTCTCCATTACCGGCCCAAGAGCATGTGCAATTTCCCCTACAAGATTCTAGTGAGCATCATCAACATGAGACTGGCCATGCATCTTCCCCGGTGAATTCCCATTGAGAAACACGAGTTCGTGAGGGGGAGATCAATCCAGGGGGTGATTTCCCTGGCACAGGAAATTTTAAGGGACCTGAATAACAAGACCCATGGATCAAATATGCTCATTAAACTAGACATGAGCAGGGCGTATGATAGACTGTAGTGGGGATTCATCAACAGTGTACTGGCTCGCATGGGTATGTCCCCCAAGTTCTCGGACATTATTTTTAGATGTTTTAGTTCTCCGTGGCTGGCTATCTCTTTCATGGGGAAAATTCAAGGCTTCTTCAAGACCACCCGCGGATTACGACAAGGCGACCTGATCTCTCCATGTATCTTCATTCTTATGAAGGACATTCTTAGCAGGCTCCTAAACTGGGAAATTTCCATTTGTAGTCTACTTCCATTCAGAAGAAAAAGGAAACTTCCTCACATTTCCCATCTGATGTTTGAAGACGACACAATTATTTTCTTGAATGCAGGGAAGCGATATGCGCAGGTGATCAAGAGTATCCTGAAGGATTACTATTACTAGAGCGGTCAGCTGATCAACCATTCCAAAAGCAACCTGTACATTTCCAACAAGTGTACAGTGAGCTGGTTTGTGGCCCTATGTAATAGAATGGACATGCAACCCGGATCCTTTCCTATGGAATACCTGGGATATCCAATATCCTTAGGAAGGATGCGCATTCAGGACATTGATCCGATGGTGAGAAGGATCATGAGCCATGTTCTCAACTGGAGAAACCACTTTTTATCCTTTGGGGGATGTTTCTCTCCCATTAACAGCATTCTGGATGCCATCCTGGTGCATGAAATGGCTTCAACGTCAGTGATAAAAGGGGTTATGAAAGCTATTGATAGGGTCTTAGCCACATTTCTTTAGGATGCTCTATCGGAAGGGAAGAGGCATTGGGTCTCTTGGGACTGAATGGCTAGACCTATTCATGAGGGGGGCATCAACGTCAGAAGCATCGGGAGTACTGTGCAGTGCATGCATGACAAGATGGCTTGGGAGATTGTGGATAAGCAGACTCTATGGGGGAGGATCATGCAACACAACCACACCAGTTTTATTGAAAATGGAAGCATCTAAGGCTCACCCTTATGGAATTTGATTTGTCCCCTGGTCTCGGGGCTTCATCAACTCTCCTGCTGGATAGTGGGAGCTGGCAACATTTCCATCTAGAATAGCAACTGGGTGGGCTACATGATTGGTTTCCCGGGGTGCCCAGGGCCTTCGATTACTTTCAAGGAGGCAAGCTCTTACCCGAATATCGTTAATGTTGTGCTGGATAAGATCCAGAAAGAGATTTTTGACTCCACATTTATCAATTCAGAGCCGGAAAAATGTGTGTATACTCCATCCCAGTCTGGGAAGTTCTCCTCAAAGGACTTCCGTAGGATTTCAACTTCTCAGGCACCGCTGGACAATTGGAATAATTTATTTTGGTGTAGCAGAATTCCAACCAAGTACAATTTCCTGGTCTGGAGATTGAGGAACTCAGCGATCCCCTCCGATGTGAGCATCCAGAAAATGGGAATTATCCTTGCATCATGGTGTCAGTGCTGCAACAGAAAAAATGAGGAGAGCACAGATCATATTTTCTTTGAGGGAGAGTGGGCTAAGGAGGTGTGGCAGTGCTTTGGCGTTTTTACAGTAGTCTCCTCTAATGAGCATCGAGGGTATTCTTTAATTGATAAGTGGTTCCAGGGAATACTGGATAAAGGTTCGAAGAGAATGGCCCATTCTGTGGTTCTCAGTGCTGTGTGTTAGTCCCTCTGGCAGGCCCGCAACAAGGCGAAATTCGAAGGGATTAAATCCACCGGGAGGGCCATTATTGTTATAATAAAATGCCTTATGGGGGACTTTGTCTCCCTGATCAAGAACTGGAGAGAGGCCCCCTCCCTGAGGATGTTGCAGGTTGGCCCCGACATGGCTCCTCCCTTAGATAGAATCTAGGGGTAATGGGTAAGATGGAATCCTCCAGCAAATGGTTTAAAGCTAAACACAGATGGATCCTGCATCTCAGGTACCATGCGAGAAGGAGGAGTGGTTCAGAATTCAGGAGGGAGTGTGATCCTTGCTTTCACGGCCCACTTCGGAAATGGAAACGCTCTTGAGGCAGAGGCCAAGGCTATCTTCACCAGGCTAAATCTATGTCATCAGAACAATATTAAAATTTCTCATGCGGAAACTGACTCGAGGATCATCCATGACTCCCTGCAGAACAGAGGTTCCACCCCATGGCCGGTTATGTACATCATAAGGAGATGCAATGTGCTCCTGAGAAGAAACATTCAATTTACACATACATGGAGAGAGGAAAATAAAGTCGCGGACTACCTTCCCTCTCTTGTTATCCCTGGCTGTGATGGCACCTGCATTCACAATGTCACATCCTTGAACCCTGAGGGTGTGAATCTAATTCATGGGGACCCCCTTGGTATTCACTATTTTAGACCCCCTAGTCCTCGAGTTTCTTTGTTCCGAGGATCTTTAATATTTTGTTGTACCTCCTTGAATAAAATATATAACCACCCATGAGAGGTTATGGTGGTGGGGCCCATCGCACCATAACCACCCATGAGAGGTTATGGTGGTGGGGCCCACCCGAGGATTAAACACCTCTTGTCAATTAATGAGGCGGGGACAACCCGACTTCTAAAACCTTCAACTCCCTCTTGAATGTGAGATGACCCTTGGTTTCTCTCCACCCAAATTAATTGTGCCAACTCCAGCATAATTAATTGCGCCAACTCCAACATAATTAATTTTACAACTTTATGTGTTACATTAATAAACTCAATTGAAATAATTTGACACTACAACCCTCACGGGAAGAGAATTGGAAGAGGAGAGATGGATTGGCAGAACCTTGAAGAATTATCTTTCCAAAGAAGAATGCAAAGAATATCAGTGACATTTCTCATTCGGCCTTCTTCCCTAGACACTTTCTGACACACGAGCATTAAATTGGGAGTGCGTGAAGAACGCGGCGAATGATGAATCAACGTTCGCTTTCCGCAACATCATCAATGAACAACAATATGAGGTAAGGGATGTAATATTGATTTGTTTTCGTTCTTCATCGAACAAATCTTGGTTTCTGAATCTCTAAATGTTATCACCATAACATGGAGTGCTCTAGCCGCACAAACACGGCCCAATCCTCCCCCTTTGTTTATCCTCGTTTTTTGATTATGGATTCAGAGCAATGACAGCTGATGTTGGGCCTACCACAAAGGAAAATGGACATGAAGAAACCGGCGGTGCAAGGCTGCCGGGTTGCTAGAAGAGCACGGAACCATCATGCTGCATGGAAGAAAGGCATGCGGCCATGCCTGGCCATGGAGGAAGGGTGTGGTGCTGTCACGCCACGTGGATGAGAAGAGAGTCGTGACTAGGCCGGGCTGTTGTGGAACGGCGATGCACCATCGCATCATGTGGAGGAGGAGAGTTGTGGCTCGGGCGGGCCGTGGTGGAGCAACAGGGGCGGCCGACATCAAGCCTGCCTCTGGTGATGCGGAGCGGCTAGCTGCTAGACCATCTGAGAGGAGCGGGACCCGTCTGGGTCCTGCATGAGCTGGACCGGTGCCACCTATCACAGGTTGGGACTCCACCCGAATGGCTCTACTGTTTGGGAGACAGGGGGTGCGTGACTTTCCCCCTAGACACAGTTGAGGTGGACACCCCACGGGCCGCCGGGCCAGACCCAGGGTGGGTCGGGCCGCCCACTCGGGCCAGGATGCCTCCTCGGGCTGGGTTGAACCTGAGGACCGAGTTAGTCCCGCGGACTAGTTCAGACCATAGTCCAGACCCCGGTCGGTCCGGGTCAGTCCGACCGGGTTAGATCTGACCTGGACTTGCTATGTCCTATTTTCACCTTTTCGCCCATAACATGGGCTACAGGTGTCTGATCGGTGAACCGTCTATGGCGACAGAAATATTATAGTACGATGATTCCTTTTGAGTACCCCACTTGAGGATTGGACACATTTGGTGTAAGTTCGGGTTGGTTTGAACCTAAAATCCAACCGGGCCCCTTGATCAGAAATGCCAATAACTCATAGACCGGGCGTCTAATTGACGCACCATCTGTTGCGTTAAGACTCATATGATGAGTTGGACCATTGAGATACGTCAACATGGGATGTCATGACAGCTGGAGTATCGACTAGTACCTCATGGAGCGGATCCCTCCATAGGCGAGCAGACAGAGTATGGAGAAATAGTAGCTGGATGAGACCTGATGACTGCATGACCGATTTGACTCAGAGTGACTCGACTGGCCCAGTGGGGAGCGCCTCTGTGTGACATGGCATACCCATGGTGGGGAGCGCCTCTATGTGAGCACGGAAGACCCATGGTACTCAACAGGAGGAGTACCTCAGCTAGCTATGAGGGAGAGCACCTCTGTGTGAGTGTGGTACACCCGTGGTGGGGAGCGCCTCTACGTGACGTAGCAAACCCCCAGTACTCGATAGGAGGAGTACCTCAAAAGTCCAAGGATAGTGGGAAGTTCCTCTATGTGATACAGTAGGACCACTGTACTCAATAGAGGATGAGTACACCATAAGCCGAAGTTCTGACAGTGTGACCCGGGATGTTACTTGATACTACCCCTTGAATAAAACCCTGGTTTGAGCTGAGTCAATGAATTTTTGTATTCCTCCTGATTGAGATGGATTTCTTGATAACTTAAGTATATTTATTGGAATATTCCTAAGTGGGGTTATCTATTTATTTCATACTTTTTGGTTATCCTTGTTGGATTTTGTGAGACCTTGAGGGTCTCGGGGTCCCTACTGAGTACCGTTATACTCACCCCTTCACGGGATATGCCTACACCTTGTTGTGTTGGTTGAAGATGATGGAAAACACTGAATGGGGAAAAGAGTAGCAGGACTGGATGGTACCTGGAGGTGGACCCCTCGGTGTGACGATACACGGAGCAGACAGACGGATATGGAGTGCTGAGGAGGCCATCTGTTCCTACCCATTAGGTAGGAACCCCGAAGGATGACCCGGTAGCTTCATTACTTTTCTTCAGTCATACTTACATTTCAGTTGTACTTTTAATTTCCTATTGGACTTGTATTTTAGGCCCCCTTTACTATTCATCACTCTTTTGTATACAGCTTTGTTTAGTTTTTTTACTTCCAGCACATACTTTGTTGTGTGTGTTTTAGTTTATGAAGGAAATGCCTTCCCAATTTAGGGATTTATGCCTTTGGTGCTAGTCGCCAGCCCCTGGCCTATGGAAGGCGAGCATTGGGTAGTCACAATACACGCTCCAGGGGATGGGTCGTGACATCAGTCTTTTTTGTTTTTGGTTTATTATTATAGTTTTCTACCCTAATATAAGTTATGGTGTTGGTTGTTATTATTGCCATTAAGTATTAAATTGATTTTTTTTAGATTATTATTATTCATAATATATTTGATTTGTTGTTAGGGTTTAAATTTTAGAGTTTATTTTGGTTTCAATGGGAAAATAATCCCCTAACTATCTTTAAGCCATTGGTATTTATTTCTACCCTTTGGTGGCTCCTGGATTTCACTTAATGCCAAGTAGAATTTCTAACTTGTATCAATACAATGTAGAGGGGTGGGATGTTACATTATTGATCCAAAATATTTATTGATGAATAAAATATCTAATCTAAATATTTATTCATGTGTTCAATAAATGATAAGGCAGTTCGAATGGACCAAAACTGTGTTTGGTGAAAAATTATAAATTACAAGCAGGTTAAATAATATTTTCTATTGAATAGGTTAGTGTAAGACATAAATTTGTAATAATAATAACATTATCATTTTCATAGGGTTTAATAAATATTATTATATTATTTTAGCGATGACAAGAAATTATGAAATATTTTAACATAAAACCTAACACTATAAATAATATGGTTATGTTTATTGTGTAGGGATAATCAAAAATTGAGAATAGGTAATTTTTGAGTATAAGGAACATATATTTTTATTTAATTAACTATATCTTCTTACAAATAATGGGAATAACTTCTTCATGTATGAAGGATGATTTAAAAATCAAGACTAACAAGGAATGTCAATTGATTCACCATGATAGCATAAAAAATTCCATTAGCATCATTTAGAGATCATAAGAACACATGTGAATTTTGAAACACCCTGAGATTTTATGAAAAATATTTTGTTTTAATTTTATTGATGTATTGTGTTGTACGCTACACCAAAAGGAGCTTTCACTACACACATCCCTGACATGGCATGCATTACACGTAATTGCGACCTTCCACGATAGTGTGTGTAGTACGCAATACCGAGTTTCACTAAATGAGATTTTATTATAATATTATTATGAACTAGCCGTTATGAATAGTAATATCCACTTTTTGAAATTTTATAAATTTTATCTTTCTAAATGGAATTCATTTTTGGATTAGGAATATCGAAATTATCTTAGGGTGAAATTTTGGTACTTTTCAGATAACATTCATATTCTGATGAATAGTGAAAATTACTAAATTTTAATTAAAAACAATTTTTTTAATCGAAATAATTAATAGTGATAAATTATTAATTTTAGTGATTTTAAAGTATATTTATAATATATTCTTACAATTTAATACTATTTTGGTCCTTGGATGTAATTTCACATTTAAACCAGTTATAAACAAGTGTCAGTCTTTTGATAGTTATTATCTCTTAAAAAGACACTATTTGTTTTGACGACGAGAATTAATTATTAAATTAGTTAATGTAATTGATATGTTTTTAATTTGATAAAAAATACATCATTTTTGAATTAATAATATCAAATATATATTAGGCCTAATTTTTTTTATTTTTCTGGGAACTCTCATTTTTTGATGAATAGTGAAACCACTAAGTGGTTGTTAAAAAAACTGATTTTCTCATAAAACTTAATTTTACCGATTCTGTGGGTGGAATTTAGAAAATCAGAGAGACACGGTTAATATCAAGGACTAAAATTTGGTTCAATGAGATGAAAATAATTTTTGTGAATAGTAACTTTTTACTTTTTTTACCACGGTTAAAAGTAAATAGGGTAATTAAGGGTAAAAATGATATTATTGTTACCATAACACATGTCCTAAATCTATTTGATAAGTTTAATTCGTCCCAAAACATCATTAGGAATAATATATGACCATTTAGGACCACTTGTATTAGATTAGGACATTTATTATCAATTTATTTAAAGAAGGGATAAAATAGTTAAAATCAACGTTTAATAACTAAATCATTTTTAATATAAGGTTATACATAAGAAAAATTAGACTATAAATATTCATTAGAAAGATAAAACGATTTACAACATAATTGTATTTTATTTGTAATTTTTAGAATTTAAATAATTTAATTTATTTATGATACAATGATGATGCATTAATTATCCTATTAATGAAATATTGACATAATTGATGTTATAAATACCCAAATAAATGTAATTTGAGACATTTTATGAATTCCATTAATTTTATATGTTAATATTACGTGTTAGTATTGATTTAATTAACATTTTGAGAACTAATCATTCTGTTATTATTTTCACAAAAATCTATTACCAAATAGTGTCAAAATTGACATAAAATAGTTTTTAAAACAATATTATATTATTAATTGTTATTATATTCTTAAAAATCTAAGGATAGGCCAAGATACTTATATAATGATAGGTGTCTTATTAATGGACCACTTGGGGGTCGCTGGGATGTATATGGTAAGTTTATTAACTATATAATATAAAAATACAAAGTGACATGGTAAATGTCAATCTAATTAACTAAGTGTTAAAACTAATAGATAACGTTAATATAATGACATAAACTTGCCTAAATTCTATTGGATGAGAGGATTTCGACCCATCCCCAACTTAGCTTCTATATATATTAATTTGGGGCTATTAAAAACCTAATTTGACTTTATAATAAAATAATATTTTTATTTATTCCAAAGGTGCCCCTCTCCTCCCTTATAAAAGGGTACCTCCTCCCTCTCTTCCTCACACCACTTTGAGCCATCATGCTCGGAAAACCACTGAAAAATACTATTCTCCACTTCCCTAGAATCATCCTAGAGGTCCTGGTCTTCTTCAAAGACCAATATCAGTTCCCTAAGAGGAGGTCTCAAAGAGGCGCTTCAAGGAAGAGGTAATGTCCATTACCGATTCTTTCAACTTTATTTATTCTTCCACTTCTTCTTTTTTAGTTGTTTCATTATGAGGTAATGACATAAGTATCAATAAAATACTGATATGTTATTATAAGTATGAAACAACCATATTTCACCATCTATCCATCCAATAGAAAATGAAATCCCCACGCGTGCGTTCGTACTGAATACTGTCTCCACGCCATGGTGTAATCTATTTTCCACCATCACCTTACATGGATGGGTATAATGGTTAAAGTAATGAATATATATGATTATTATAAAGTGATATTGATTCTTTAATATTATACATACACCTTAATACAATTCCACGATCTTGGGAATGATTTCATCGCTCGTGCGTACGTACGGACTACCGTCTCCACGACGCGATGAGATTCACTCTCAATGTTAACCATTCATGAGTGATTATAAAGTATATATAATGAATAATAATGAAATATATGTCATAATAATGATACTGGATTTATTTATATATATATATATATGTATGTCATTTACTTAATTCTATTCAATTCAAAAGGGAAACAAAAACAACGTTCATGCGTACGTACGGCCTACCGTCTCCATGAACGGTGTATTTCATTCCTTTTATCGATCTATAATATATATGTAAATGATGAATATATATTATATATAAATAATTTTTTACATTTTGGAATTATTTAAATCATGATATATGTAATAATATCAAGAATGACAAGTCGAAACACATACGATAAATAAAATGATTTTACCCAAAACGCTGCTTTAACATGGAATTTACAAAAGAACGGGTAATATAGAGTCATAAGTGAAACATATATGATATAATAACAATGACTATGATTCTTTAATAAGTCAAAGACATTATTTAAATCATTATACAGGAGGTTTGGATACGTACAAAGCATATCGGACCTAAGGTAAGGGATAATTTTCAAAATCTTATTTTTATCCGAGATTGCTTATTCATAAGTATTTACTGGGGTTATTGTTATCGTCCATGTCCATGTTTTCTAAAAGTTTTTTTATGTATTTTAATGTCCTTTTTACCCATTTTGAATTTTATTACATGGTATGTAAGGAATATATCTTTTTTTTATGTACGAGGCGCTTTTTTGACTTTTCTGACAAAAGTACAAGGAGAATGTTTTTTTAACTTATACGGCATGAAAGGATTTTTACGGTTATATAAAGCATTATTTACATGAATCTTACTAAAAACTATTTCATAAATATTTTCAACAAAAACCATTTCTTTTAAAATTGCTTGACATTCTGTGATAAGAAAACGATTTTGAAGAGAAAAGGATATTTTTCTCAAAAATTCATTTCATGTGTTTTTATCAAAACCATTTTCATCTAAGATGACATTATTTCAGATGTGTATGTTTCAAGTATCATTTCTCTATGATTTACTTGTTTTCAATTTTCGTATTATTAAATTATATCCATTTCTTTTATATGAATTATGTGATGATAGGATGATATTGATGAAACCCATTTTATTCGTTGGGTTATTATGAATGGTGTATGTTTATTTTGTGTCACAAGAAAGAATGATTTCATTATGAGATGGGTGGGACCTATATCTCCCTACAATGCATTGGGTAAAGATTTTATATCTCATGAGATAGACATGTCTGGAATGGTAAGTTAATCTGGTTCAGTGTTACATGACTGAAACGAGGAGTGAACTCGATTCAGAATGGGACTTTGTCAACTAAGATGGTCTTGGCAGCAATGCCTTGGCTACTATGGAAATCATTACATGTGCTTAATGGATGCCAAAATTACATGTTTTATTCCCATGCTATTTTATCATGTTTTATGTTCCATTATGATTTATGCCTTATGTACTTCTATGTTTTATGCCGTTGCTCAAGATTTTGATGTTTAAACATTATGTTCATGTTTTTAAGTTCAAATGTATATGGTATGTTTTATTTTATCCATTCTTACCCTTACTGAGTATTTGAGCTCACCCTTTTTATGTTTTATTTTCCCCCAGGATCAAAAGAAAGGTTTTATGTAAGGAAACAAAAAGTGGAAGATCTTTATGGGAGATGTTGAAGATATTTCACCACGATTAGAAGATTACGTTCCACGTTTCCAAAGACACAAAACTATTACGGTCCTTGTGTGTCTGTTTTTGTTATGTATTAAGTATTCTGCAAAAGTAATGTAATGTCCATGTACGTCAGGCTTCGGGTCTCTACAAATTTCTACTAGAGGGATTATATCCTTGAATACTTATAGTGAATAAAATATAATTCGAATGGGTTTTCATAAGATCAATAACTTCATCAAAGAATGAATCCTATGTTGATCTAATTATTTCTTCATATTTGAATAAATTAATTATAAATATAACATCCAAGATACTATCATGGGTTGTTGAGAAACCTTAAATTATTGTAAATATTATTTTTAATAGCCACCAATGATTCTTCCTCTATACACAAAAAAATTATATTCTATGACTTTCATGGCCATAAATTCATTGGAACATAGTGCCTGAGAATATGAATATTCTTTAATCTGGAGATAATTTTTTTACTAAAAATGCAATATCTTTTGATATGCATGGGAAGATGAGTAGATTTTATTTTATAAGTAAATGAGAGATAAAATAATATCATTAAAGAAGATACATTTTTTTCAAATTTTATAAATAATTTTGGGTAACATGTAAAAAATTATGGTGGATATATTTAGAGAAAAAATTTCACCGCACTTTCCTATAATTGTACATCCACTCTTCTATTTAAGGTAGTTATAGATTTTTATTTTTATAAGTAGGGATATAATATGGGAATGGTTTATATTATTTTAGTATATATTTTTCTTCTTTTCTCTAAATCATTAATTACACTTTTGTTTTATTCCATTATATACTTCTAATAGTCATGATGGAGAGTAACAAACAATAGGATTGGACATGGGGTGATTTTTTATCAGTGTTCTGAAATTATTGTTCTTCAATTTTCAATGTTTATATTTGGTTTACAATTCTATTATGGATATGCTGAGGGGTGATGTGGAAATTTCCTATCAGTTCAAAATATTATCCACAATTTCATTCTATTCTCTAGCAAACATCATCTTAATCACATCTCATGGGTATCTAATACAAAAATTGTACTTTATTGCATATCAGAGATGAAACAATATATGATGGAGTTGATACTTTTATAGTGTTACATTATCAATTTAGTTTTCTTCATTATTCATGATAATTGGCGGAGGAGACATGTGGTGTGCTGAAGTGATATCTTACCCATGCCAATTTGAATACTAAAATCAGAAGATAATATTTAATTTTTGATGGGATTAATTGTCAAAAATATTTTATAAAATTATAACAGATAATGAAGAACCTACCAAGTCAACCTTACGATAAATTTCTTTCTTTCTATAATTTTTTTTATTTTTTAATATCATATTTTTTTCTTGAATTTCATCATTATCAAAACCCATTTAATTTCTTGTATTTAAAATAATAAATTTCAAAAAACCTAAAATAGTTTTTGGGATAGTGAGTGATTAATAGTAAGAATCATCCAGATAAGGTCCTAGGTTACCCCCCATTATTTATGTAGTAAATATCATATGTTTTTGAGAATACATGAAAATTAGTATCAATAATGATTGAAAAAATCATACGCTAACCATTCTCTTTTCTAGGACCCATTTCATTATAAGTTGTTTACCTTGTAATTTTTTTGGGTTTATACATACTATTCACCCCCTAAAATATTTAAAAAAATTAAAACCCTATAAAATATCCCAAAACAACCTCAAACTCTTAACATATTAAAAAGAAAAATATAAACATATAATTAACACAAAAAATGGTTCTAGATTCTCCCCACCATTTAGATTTATATAATAGATATGATAAAGGTTATAATCATCGTGAAAAATATTAGTTCATTGGTCATGAATAAACCTCTAAATCTCTAAAGTCTCCTCACATACTTTTCCATTATTTCATATAAAAGACACCACAGACAAGAATTGGAATTTCGTGATCTTGTCATATGTATCCAAAATTGGGATCCGAGGGTGGATAAATGATGTATTGAACATGAGTGTTAGATAAGTAAAAACAATCATATAAGTGGGATTGGATTCATATTTTTAATTCTAAAATAAATAAATGTAATTAAATTTGTTGGTACTCAATGGTGACTCTATAATGTAATAGAAATCAATAACACAGCTGATAATGTTTAATGCATTGACCTATGGAAGAGAAAATAACCAATTCCTACCGAGGAAATAGTGCCAAACAATTGATATAACCACAAGAATACATACTCTACCACCTATAAATATATATATATAAATTAAAAATATTTTATGGATATTTTGGATAGATATTTGAAATTTCCATTATTTCCATGATCAATCAAATGTATTTAGTAATCCCTCTCAGAAGACTTTGACTAAAAAGAGAAGTTTCCCAAACCTACAAAAAAGAATGTATAGATTGATTTTGAAGAACATTGAAAACATATAATGGATCTATATAATAATTTTTAGATAACTATATTTATATGAAACATATAATAAAAGAAAATATTCTTCCAAAGAACTGTCAAATTCCATCACACATTTCCTATGAATATCCTTCGTTACATGACACAAGTTCACCACTTTGTAGAAATATAACATTGTAAATAATTACATAAAATTAGTTTTATGGATTGGAATATGGTGTGTTGACATGACATGCCAATGAAAAATCACCCAAATGAGATCACTCTTACAAATAATCTAGGGAAAACCAGTGAAAAAACCCTCACTGTATTTCCTCGATTTTACTACAGGTATAGGTAATAGTTACCACTTTCCCACTTATCATTGGGGTTTAACATTCATATTTTTACATGTACGAAACATAGAAAAATTATCTTCCACTTTATACATTTTTTAAATCCAAAAAATCGACTCTAAATTTACTTGAAAAACTATTGTATTGCTACATTGTTAACCAACTTTGAGTGATGATAAGTAAAATGTTGATATTCATGGCACAGATGATGTACATAATTAAAACCCTAAAACAAATGAAAGAATTTTGAATGTTTATAAATCCATAGATTTTCCCCACACCATTGATTCATGATAAAATTATTAGGATGTTGATATCATTAAATTCAATATTGTTGACTTATTCAACAAATTAATGAATGTGTGTCAAAAAAATGAAGCTTTAACCTTACCTCTTAGTATAATCCATGTTTCTGTGATTTTTATCTATAATTTCTATTGATTCAATATTTCTTTAAAAATACATCCTTAAACTTGTGAAAAAATGATAGTTTTTGAAAATTGATCGTGATGTGTCACTAATTTCAGAATCTAACATTTGTGAGACTATATGTGAGAAATTATAAACAAAGCCCTTGTTATAGCCCACAAAACTCTGATGTTAAGGGTTATCCTAGTTTCTATGAAAAAGTATGGATTATTAGTTTCATAAAGGTTAAACCAAGCATTTTTAAGGGTAATGGTAATTACTAAGCTCTCATAATAGATGAAATAAATTCCAAATGATGTCTTTGTATCATTTTTCACTTTAATGAATAAAAATAAAATGGACCAAGGTGATGTAATCAGTTTAATATTGGAATTTTTTTGAATATTCCACCAAAACCATCAATTTAAATTGTTTAGATGGTGAAAATATATGTTGGAAGTCAAATAAGAGTCATTCAATGAATTATTTTTATAAATTATTTCACTTCTCTTTTATGTGCCAACTCATATAAGTTTTTGGGAAAATATTACGGTAGCGAACAACTCTATAAGAAAGATATCAGTTACATAAGTGACACCCAATTTTATTTGTTCTAGATGATAAAACATATTTTCTAAAAATTTTATTAAAGGTTATACTTGTAACAACATGATATTTTAAATGAACACTTTGTTCAACAACTTATGTTTCATGTAACACCAAACATTAATAAATATCGAATATATTTATTTAAAGGTGTCTATTAAAACCTAAAAATTAAATTCATTGAAATGAATAGAATTAAATGAATTATAAAATATATAATTTTCATAAATATTATGAATTTATTAATTAATTACTTCGTAATAAGAACTTAATTTTTTGTAAAGTCATTTTATTCTTCAAAAAATATGTTTTCATAAAAAATTAATTCTTGTATTTTTTAAGTGAAAATATTATAATAAATTTATAGATATTATATAAATTTTATTTAGAAAAATAATATAATTTTTGAGATACTCTTATTATATTAGTCATAATTTTTGGGAATTATTCTAAAAAGATTGACTTTCTAGTGAATAGTAAAAAATAATAATTTTCATAAAATTGCCATTTTATATTTATAAAATAGTTCCTCTATAATTTGAATTTGATATAAAATTAACATAATTACTATTTATTAAGATATAATATAATTAATTAAAATTTATTCATCCTTATCACTAATTTTAATATACGTAAATTTGTTCTCTCAAAAACCAATTTTCATGAAAAATGTTTTTCATTTTTCACTGTCAGGATAATTTTACAATGAATTTGAATGATCAGTGTTTTTATCATTTAAAATTAGAATCCATATTTGTAATAATTTTTTCCTAATTAACTAAATATTTCCCCTATACATTTGGTATATATGACTAGTAGACTTATTAATTTTCTTACTATGATATAGGGTAAATTTTGTAATTTAGATTAACATTAAAATGATAAGAACCATAAAATGTACCAAATACTTACTTAAATATTATTTAATGAGTGTATATAAACCATAATCATACAAGTTTATAATATTTAACGTTTTAGACCACTAGGATTATATTATTACATTTATTGCATTTTTTAATGAAAAGTCAATCTTATGACACTCTTGTTTTTTGAAAGTGTAATATTTTTTAATATGATGTAATCTAGTATATATTTTATATTAAAAATATTTTTATAAATATCAAATATTTATATAAATTTTCATAAATTAATGACAATTTTTATTAAATAAATAATTTCATTATATTTTAAGATAATGTTAATTCAGTAATTATTCAATTAATTGAAAAATAAAAAATTGATAATAAAATTATCTAATGGAGTACAATATAAATTAATTAATGCGATGTATGAAATTTTTTGATTAATATTAAATATTAGATATTTATTAAAACTTTTTATTTAAAGATATATTGTTATCATGATATTCTTAAAGTCAAGGTAATTAATAATGTCATAATTGACAATAATGATATTTTAGAAACAAAATATTTTACTAAAATATTTAAAAATAATCAAATTGTTAGATAAGAAAAAATGAGATACTATATGGTCTAAAATTTGATCCTCTACACATTTATAGTCCACTTTAAGGTATATGGATATAGAATTTACTTTTAATATTTTATTCTTTTGAGAAATTATAATAGTGCCCCACATCAATTATAAAAGGGAACTTGTATTGTCACTTATTTATAACACTTGTAGAATTATATAAAAACCATAAATGAAAAATTATATTTTTAATTTTCATATAAATTTTCTTTATTTTATGTTATTTCCAAATTAACAACCTTAAATCCCAAAAATAGATATATAATGGAAGTCTTCCAAAGAATAGGTAATTTTTTATACCAACTCTCCCAAGTTTATTTCTCATTATAATTCCTATTAGTATATTATTTAAACCTAAATTAATTACTAAATTATAAAAAATAGACTTATATATTATTTATTTTATAGTACAACTATATTCAATATTTTTCCCATCATAAAAAAAGTGACAACATAGCTCGTGTGTTTGCACGACTTATCGTCTCCACGTAGCGGTGTAAATATTTTTTCATAACCACTTTTAATGTATGCTTATAAATATGTAAATATTTAATATATATATATATAATTAAAAATATTCTAAAAACATTAATTACTCTTCACCTTTTTTTTATTCCATACATTGAAAATTTTAAATAGCCTTCATGTGTACGTACGACCTATCATCTTCATGAATGATGTAATTCATTTATTTATATATATCATTATGTGTGAATATAAATAAATAAATTTAATATATATAATATTTACACCATAAATAATATTATTGATTTTATTTAACATGGATAAAAATATAATGATAGGAAGTACTAAATCAAAACATTCATGAAAAAGGAAGTAACTACCTCTCGAAATAGTGATTTTAATAATGAATTGATAATAAGAAGGTGATAAAATAATATAAGTAAATAACATATGGTATGATATATATGAGTATGGTTATATAGTATATGTGTAGTGAATTATTATTTATTACACATGACATTTAAACATGTACAAAAGAAATCAAACCTATGGTAAGGGTTTCTTGTCTGCCTTTTACTTCTATGAGACATATGCCATATTCACCACCTATTTATATTGTGTGTTGTATGTAATAAATTTTTTACTTATTATATCATGAATATTTTTCTCATTGTGGTAATTAATGTTTCAATAAATGTTATTTCTTTCATGTGGCTTATGATTGAAAAGATTCCCATGTGGTATGGGTTTATTTTAAAACCTCATCATTATTCAGGATTTGTTTTAATCTCTAATGAGGATATTTCTCTTAAATATCCATTTTTTCAAAACACTTATTCCAAAAAACTGTTTTTACTAATCTTTAATGAATGTTTAATGTCATTTTTATCAATTTTTTATTTTATTTTTAAAAATAAATGTAATTTTCCAATCATTTTCCAATGAATGTACTTTTTGGATTTGCTTACAATGGTTTGAAAAGAATAATTAATGAACCTATATTTAAAGAATATAATTTTCATCAATCATGATTCCTAAATTATTTTAATATTAATTAAAAATTATAAAATTTTCTTTTAAAATAAAATCATTTCCTTATTACATGCATTCATTTTATATTTTAGAAACCATTTTAAAATTTAAAAAGGTTATTTTTGTCAAGAAATATACCTATAATATATCTAATGTATTTTTATCTATTTAGAAATACATTTTTTAGTATTATATTGGGGATATAAAATAATGATACAATTCATCATATTTCTATGGATGGTCTTTGATCAATTTTACTTAGGAAAGTATTGATATTCTGTATGACTAGTTCTTTCAAAATAGATAGTTAATAATTTTTTAAGGAATGCTAATTAACATGTATAATTTTTTATTATATCCATTGAACTAAACATTGTATGTGATCAGAAGGTATATCTATATCCACTAGATTAATTGGTAGGTTTCATGGGACAAACTAGATATATGGTTTTTATGATGCCTTACCCGTTTATTAAATGTCTATGGATGAATTCTTAATGGTGTTATATTTCATGGTATGAAGCTTCAAAAATATTAGATGTCATGGAATGAATTCATGAGGATATGTTTTAGATATCTAGAATAATGAATTTCATAATTATGAATTTGGTTATTATTATTCAATGTGATTATTTTATTAGTTAGAATATACATGGTTATGTTTTATTTTCATGTGATTATTTATTTGATCATCATTTATTTCAGTTAGATTATGGTCAAGTTATTGATTAAATGAGATGAATTTCAATTATTTACCATTCAATATTGATTATGAATTATTTATTCACGAAAAATTACATTGTATGCATATGTTTACTAAGTAGTAGAGATTACCCCTTTCTTACTTTTCCTTTCTCATGGACGTCAGAAATCATATTATGATAGATACCAATGGATGTGATAAAGGTAATAATGGGTTACTCAAAGAAGATAAGATGTTTTATTTTATGTTTTTAAATTTAATATTCTGTTCAAGTATGTATCGATTTTAATAATTCAACTAAACAATCACATCCTTTAGGTTGAAATTACTTTTATTTGGTTCCAAAGTAATAAAGTAACCATCATACCACAACTACTATTTTTAGCATCCTCAATATTGGTATAAAAGGAAGTTTATTAGAAACCAATGAAACCATATTTAGGAAAACATATATTAAGGAATATAACCTTATGATTTACTTTGAGGATAAGTCAACATAGATAATTATATCTAATAGATTTGGTAATAAACATATATAATATAGGATAAAACTAAGCACTCATATATTGAGAAGAAGGTGTCATGATTTAGAAATACATTGAATAATATTTCATGACTATTTGATATATTACTATAACTATTATAGTTAGATGATTTCACATTTCTTTTGGTTGTAGTTAATAGATATAAATAGATGTAACACCATTAAAATCAATTGTGTTTGAAAATGTTGTGATCCTAAGAAACCCAATGGATTTATTAAAAGAGTGAAAGGTAATTTGATTTTTACTAATCAATTATAAGGACATATAACTGACAACCTACACCACAACCAAATCTCAAACACACCAAATAAAATAATGATAGTGTTTTATGAGATCTCATTTATAGAAGTCCATAGGGAAGAATGATCAATTTTGGTTTATGCCCTAAATGTTGAAATAAAAAACATGGTGAATGTCTAAGAGGAATGAAAAAATTCTTTATGTGTGGGAATTAAAGACATATGAAAAATATATATATAAGGGAAAATGAATGGTGTAATAGAAGGAAATTAATTTCATCATAGTAAAAAATTTATTGTTCATTTTCTTAAATATGGAGAACCTATAAATTATATGAGTAAATTAACTCTTATAAAGGCTATCTCTTAGACTGAATAAGGGTTTGTGTTTCTATTTTCCAATCATTAAAGTTAAATATTTGAACTATTAGGTATTGGTATGCAAGAATTATGTTGTAACTATATTTGAAAAATGATATTACAGTTATAATAATCAAGAGATATATATGTATTGTACTAATGTACTTATTCATTAAGGATTTGGAAGAATGTGTCCAATAATACAGGTAACCAAAAGAAGTGATTTTTTGGAAATCTAATATTTTGTAAAACACATGATTTATAGAATATAACATTAAATATGTGCCTGATTTTGCAAAAATAATGATAATTAGATGTTTTTGGTATAATAGTGGTGACCTTGAAAATGTCTAGTGATTCGATAACAATGTAAATCATAATTGTGTTTACTACCTTTTCTGTATTTATGAAATAAATTTGATAATATATAATTTTATATATGGAATAAAGATAGAGTTAATTAAAGAAATAAGGAATATTTTCATTAAGGTTTTAAGGTGATAAACGTATTCACCTATCTAGTATGTGAAATTAAGTACTAAATTATGTAGTTTGGGGAATCTGAATTTTAATAATATCTTGAAAATTTAATTACCTGTATTCTAAACTATTTGGAATTTGAATTTGGACAATTGTATTTAGGATGAGTTTTAATATTAACTACATAAGGAATGGATTAAGTTGAAATTTAGATATTATTGTTTGTTGAATTGTCATATTAGACATCCTTCGATAATAATTATGATTTTAGTAAACATTTTATGGATGACAGAATGACTTATGGATCTTATGATTCATTAAAAGTTCTTCCGGCATGAAAAATCTATTTGGAATATCCATTTCATGTAGTAAGAGATGTTGTGGAAATAAATCGAGGCATAACAAAATTATGAGATTATGATAATGAAATGGGATGAAATTAAGTATGATTATTTTCATGAGTTAATTATCTATATAGTAAAACAATTACTCAATATTATGGAAAATATTTTGTAGACTAAAGGGTTATATGTTTACTATTCTTAATGATAAATCAATGGTCTTTTGACCCAACATAGATTTAATATTTTGTTATAGTCATAATTATCCAAAACCTGATCTCTAACAATTTATTTTTGTTCCTAATAGTTTTCTTTCTATATGAATTTTTCAAATTTCTTTAAATGTTCATTGATTCAGAAACATTGTTTTGTGGTGACATTCATATTTCTCTTTTCCTCTCTATAAATAAGTTCTATTAACCAGTTTTATACTCTGTGTTTTCTACAAAGAAAATTTCATATGAAAACAAATTTAGTAAAGAAATTTTTTTTAATTGAAATGATTATAATTTATTAAAGTAGGGTAGAATGCAACAGCCTTATATTTTGAAAGAACAATATGTTTGATCTCTTACATTGAACGCAGCGGCAAACCTAAATAGACCCAAAAATTTATTATTTAAATATGATCATTACAACCTTTCTATTAAATTGGTCAAAATTAATAGTATTAAATAAATAATGAAATATAAAATTATACTATAAATTATTACTGTATTAATTAATACATTGTGAATAATCACATTATTTTAAGTAAAAACATTTAATTCTACAAAATATATATTTTCTTCAAAAATGGGTTTTTTATGGGGAAATATTATATGAAATTTCTAGAACACATTTAGATTTTATTTATAAAAATAAAAAATGTTAAAAATCAATAAATTATCTTATGATGGATTTTTCTGAGTTTTACTTAAATGATTTATTTTCCAATGAAAAGTAAAAATACTATTGTTTTATAAAATTATAAAATTTGTATATTAATAAGTTACTTTATGATTTAAATTTGTTCTAATATTAACATATGTACAATTTAGTTATATATAATCTAATTAATTACATTTTAATTATCATTATAACTAATTTTGGTATAAGTATTTTTTTATCTCGAAAATGCATTTCATGAAAACTGTTTTTCATTCTGTTTTGTCGGATTAATATTAAATTAAATAAAGTAACTATTATATTTTGAATTTGTAAAATTGATTCTGTATTTTCAATTATTGGTTCCAAATAATGTAATTAGGTCTTTTTTATTTTAGTTCAATATAAATAGTAAACATAGAAATTTTATTACCACATTAAAGGGTAAATTAGGTAATTTTGGTAAAAAAATGATAGGATCCATAAAATTTCCCGAAAACGTACCTAAATAATTTTTAAGAGTATATATCTACATTAATCACACATTTTTAGTATTTATAACCCTTTTAAATAATTTTTATGAGACTATGACCTTTATAGTATTTTATATAATGAAAATTCAACCCTATGAGTCCTATTTTTAATAAGAAAAATTTTCTAATATGGTGTTATCCAAATGATATTTTACTAGAAAAATAATTTATAAATATAAAAAATTTATATAAATTATGTTAATTTATTTAAAAAAATTGAAAAAAAAATAAATGGATACACAACACAGATGCAATAATTATTCAATTTATGAAAAAATAAAATAAATGATTCTAAAATTAATAATAGTAACATGAACTTTTTTATTTAGTTAGAAAACTAATTTTATAGATTAGTATTATTTATTGGGAAAAAATTAAATGTTTTTTGAAATATATATTATTATATTGATATTATTAAAGTCAAAGTAATGAATATTTAAAAAATTGATAATGAAAATATTTTATGAGTGAAATATTTTATTAAATTATTTTAAAATCATAAAAAATTATATGATAAAAATGGTATAATAAATTGTATAAATTTTATACTATATTCATTTATAATACATTTGGAAAATTTTTTGTCTCGAATAGTCTTATTATATTTTATATTTTTTAGAAATTCCAAAGTTCCCATTTATTCAATTATAAAACGAATCACGCTCTCTCACTTTTTTACTACACATGAAAAATTATATATAGAACCTAAAATAAAATATTATCTTATATAAATCCTCATTAATGTTTTATAGGTTCTTTAATTTTCAAAATACTAGCCCAAGGCCCTTTACGAAGAGATCTAATGGAATTCTACCAAAAAAGTGGTAATCATATTTACTAACTCTCTCAAGTTTATTTCTTCTTCTACATCATATTCATGTGTTTTTTATATAATAAATTAGTAGATAAAGTATCATATATATACTATATTTTTTGTAATTATTATTTTGAAACCATATTGTAACTTGTTTTAATCCTATCAAAAGTAAAAACAACGCTCGTTCATATGTACGACATACCATATCCAAATAGTAGTGCAATTATTTTTTCATCACCACTTTATGTAGATGTATATATATATGTAAATATTTATTATATATGATATATATTACAAAATAATTATATTTTAAATGTTAATTTTTCATTACCTTTCTTTCGTTTCATTCATAGAAAGATGAAAAGAGAATTCCTGTGTATGTGTGACCGTCAATCTCTTTGAACCGTGTGAATCATTTTTTATATCAATATTTATTGATGAATCTAAATACAGATATATATTTAATATATATGATATTGATACCCTAAATAATACTATAGATATGATGTATGTATTATAATATTTTAAGGATTGTAAGTACTGAATCAAAGCCTACATGAAAGACGAAACACTTACTACTTGAAACAGTGATTTTAACAATGAATTGATCATAAGGGGGTGATAACATATTATAAGAAAATAATATATGTAATTATAGATATTTTTATTTGTATTTAACATATTACCAAAAATATTATATTTATTATACATGAGGATTAAATATGTAAAAAAGAAATCCAATATTAGGTAAGGGTTTCTCATGTCACTTTTACTAATTTGAGACATATGTCCTATTCACCAATTATTTTTTAATGTGTGGGGTATATAATTAAAATTTTATTTATTATATCAAGACTTTATTTTTATTCATGTTATCTAATGTTTCATTTTATGATATTTCTTTATTGGGTATTGCGATTAAAAAGTACCAATGTTGTAAGATTTTATTTGACAATATCATCATTATTCGGGATTGATTATTTTTGTGTCCCAGTTGAAAAATGTTCTATTTAATATAAATATTTTAAAAAAAATTCTATAATCATTAAATGATTGTTTAATGTCATTTCCCCCTTTTAAATTTATAAATTTTTTTGAAAGGAATATACTAATTGTTTTCCAAATAATGTACTTTAATAATTTTCCTAAAAAACTGTGAAAACAATCTTTTTTAACTTTTATAAATGAATATAATTTACCCGCATCATGATGAATAAATTATTTGATGTTTGATTTATTAGTTTAGAAGTTTTTTTTCAAAGAATGTTTTTTCTTTATTACATGAATTAATTTTATATTTTAGAAATTATTTTCATATGAAAAAGTGTATTGTTGACAAAAAATATTATAGCAATCTTTTTAATGCATTTTAATATATTTTCAACATTATTTATTAAAAATTATTTTTATTATTTACCATAATGATACCATTAAGAATATTTCAGTGGATGAGTTTTGATTATTATGTCATGTTAAATTATTGATATTTCGCATGATTATTTCTTTCCATACAAATAGATATTAATTTTTTATGGAATCCTGATTTATTCATATTATTTATCTATATAAATAACGAATTAGACTTAGTATGTGATTGGCAGGGACCAATATATCCCCTCTACTTGTCGGTATGTCTCTTGAGACTATCTAGATATGGTTTTGGTTGAGGGATTACACATTTATTAGATATATAGAAATAAATTCAAGATGGTATTAGATTTATTGTCATGAATCTTTGATGGTATTAGATTTCTTGGATGGAATCCATTATGATATTATTTTGATATATGAAATTATAAATTACATATTTTTGAATTTTCTTATAGATATTTTGAGTGATTGTTTGATTATTTATAATATATATGGTTATGTTTCTTTGTCGTGTTCTTATTTATTTGATCATCATTTATTCCTTTCATATTATAATCAGTTTAGTAATTAAATGATATTGGTTTAAATATTTAACATTCCATATTTATTATGTCTTATTTATTTATGGGAAATTCTTTTGTATGGAAACCCCTACTAAGAATTAGAGCTCATCCCTTTATTATGATTCATTTCCCCAAGATGTCTGAATTTTTATTATTATTGATATGCAGGGATATATTGAATGGAATAATATTGCACTAAAATAATATGTTTTGTTTTGTTTTTTTAAATTTATTTTGATATTCATGTTTATATATAGTTTACAAATACAATTAAAATATTCAAACATTCGGGATGAAATTACTCGAATGTAGTGCTAATTTAATAAAGTTTCAACTGACTTTGAGCTACTAACGTTAATTTATTCTAAATATTTATCCACATTAATGTCATATTCAGAATTTAAAATATGAAAAAACCTATTAGGATATGTGAAAGTGACTCATTAGGTTTAAAATTTTTTAATATCTTTGAATCTGACAAACCAATACATGCAAAACATTATATTTAATATAAATATTTACAACCTATTGAAATCTCACAATAACATGAAAATGACCATGGTAATTGAATATGGTGAACACTTAAATCTCTATATATCATGTACCCTAAAAAGTTTTGTAACACCTAATCTTCAATTATAGAAATATATTTTATAGAAATAAAAACAAAATACACACACATATATATTCAAGAATGTGGTTTAAACCAAAATTCAGAAAATAATTTAATTTAATTTAATATAATTATTTTCGTAAAAATAGAATAAAAATATAATATTAGGTTGACTTTTTGTACAATTCATATATGGATTAGTTTTTGGTGAAAAGTAAAAATTAATATTTTACAAAAAAAATAACATTTATGAACTTATAATGATATAATAATAACAAGAAATATTATTAACCCATTTTTATAAAACAAATATATATTTAATAGTTATAATAATTTTTTATAAAAATAATTTTAAATATATATATAGATACTAAATATTTTCAAATTTAATGTAATTATTTTTCCAAAATTAAAACTATTTTTTTTATGTTCTCTTAATCAAGTATTAAAATGATTTATTTTGATTTTTTTTGGTTTTAAGGAATAATATGTATAATTTTATTTAATATAATAATATTAATTAATTTTCTATCAAATACATAACTTAATTATTGTGAAATCTATTTTGATTCTTAAAAAACATTTCACCTCTAAAAAACGATTAGTAATACATTTTTTCACTTATATTATAATTAATTTATGTCAATTATAAAAAATTAATCTTGTTAAATAGATTATTTATTTTAAATTGTAATAATTAATATTAGTTTATAATTAAAACATTATTTTTTTCCTTAATTAATAATAACTATGGTAACCATTTTCACCTCGGTTATGAGTAGATGGGGTTAAAAGGGGTAAAATTAAAGGGATACTGATTCAAGATAACAGAAATATTATTCATATACTACATTGATTTATTATATTACAAACTCAATGTTATCAAATTTGAATCTTTGATTATCTGGATCCAATTTCACAAAAATAGGCATTATTTTATTAAAATATTTTAAGTAAATATAGGTGTGTCATTTCCCTCACTAATAAAAGGAAAAAACTTCTCCACTCTTATTCACATATTATGATCTAGTTAGATTATAAAAACAACCCAAATACAATACCATATTTAATTATCATTTCTAAGAGGATTATATATTATCAATGGACTATCCTAGAAGGATTAAGGTGTAAGCCAAAGGTGGATTTACAAAGATCATATATAACTTCAAACCAAGAGTTTTCATTTTATTTCCTCTTTTACATCCTTAAAATAATCTACAACCATGATAATATAATAAGATAAGTATAATCTATATAATTTATGTTATTTTTTTCAATAACATCTCATATTCATCTCCATTGCATCATATGGAAGATAAAATCATCTTTCATGAAAACGTACGACTTACTATATCCACAGAGTGATATAATTCATTTTTAATCACTACATTACATGGAAATTTTATCAATATGGTACAAATTAATTTATATTATATTTATTATGTAATTTTGTTTGTAAATATAATATATCAATTACCTTCACACCCTTAAAATTTTTAAAAATATCAATGTCACTCATGCCTATATAGGGACTACAACCTCCATGAAGTGATTTGATTTAGTTTTAATTCCCTCCATTCAAGGATGATTATAAATAAATATTTAATGAATAAATATGATATTTATATCGTAATATTAATTTTTGAGTTTATATATCCATAATCAAGATGTAAGTATTGAAACTAAAAAACCGAAATTTACAAGAAAAATGCAATAGTTAACACTTTGTAACATTGATATTGATATATTGTTATTTATAAGCAGGTGTTGAAATGTTATAATTTGATTATATATGATATTATAAATATATATTTGGATTTTTATAATTTTAAAATAGACATATATTTATTATATAGTAGACTAAATCCATTTAAAAATAAATTTGTATCTTGGATAAGGGTTTATTTTAAAATATCATCATTATTCATTATTGTTTAGATTTTGGTTTCCATCTGGGGAATTATATAATATTTCTCACTTAATCAATCTCTATTATCTCCTATATTTGTTTTTATAAATTAAATTTGTTTCTATAAATTAAATTTCTTTCTTTAATTAGGCACTATCTATGTTCTTAAAATTCAAAAATATTTTCATTATTGTATGTTGAGGCAATACACATGCCTCTAAACAAATAGTTTTCTAGAACCATTAGTATAGAATCATAGAAAACCTTCAATAGCAACAGTTTGTTAAAAGTATTAGTATAGATTCTAATAAAAATGGGTTTTCAAAATCCTGGGTACATAATTGTGATATAATATCCATGCCCTCCCCTCTCCTCCCCCACGATCCCTAATTATTCATACCCATAGAGGATATCTCCCCTATCTTCTCCACTGGCAGTCTCTACTCATTCAATATATTTTTATTTAGTTATTCATCAGTGTGAAATTGGTGACTTCCAATTCCCTCACAACATATGTGAATTATCATTTTCATTTTTTTCTACATATCAAAACCATATCAAGATCTTGTTAAGTCACAATTCATCTTGATTTATAGAAGAAAGGTTAATTTAGATTATATTTGTTATAGTATTTAATAATAAATGTTCATGTAAATGTTGTATATATATAATTTAGTTATTCACTAATTTTATATAAAACCAATATATATTCATTTTTTTTGTAAGATATGTAATATTATTATATAATTAATTAATGTAGTAATTTTTATGTTTTGGTAATGTATTATGGGGTTATGAAATTATTTATTTGATTATTTTATTCTCATAATTGAATAATAAAAATTTCTATATATTTAATTTCTATCAATTTATAAGTACTAATTGTCTCATGTTCAAAGTCTTGTACTTTGTTTTGTTCATTACTAATATGATTTTATTATATAATATTCTATATCTTAATATTTTTTGGGATGCCTACTTGTATAGTTTTATTATATTCATATTAAATTGGAATTTAGATTATCTTGATGGAAATAATCTGCAGACATTTCACACTAAATCATGTCTTGATTCTATAACGAATGTTTCCATAATAAAAAATATGTATCAATGACAAGATTATTTATGTTGTGTGAGAAATTGTTGTTATTCTTGATTAAATATATTTATGATAAATACATATTTATTTAGTTTTATTTATGTAATATTCTAAAAGGAAAGATGTTTTTAAAATAAATACTACATAAAAATGTATTTAATTAGATTATGCCACAGTTGTTTCCTATTCCATATCTTATTATTATTTTTGTTTTTTACATATATGTATCGTTTATAGAATATGATATCTATCATATTGTTTTTTGGGCTACCAACTTGTATTGTTTGGTGAAATTCATATTTAAATTGGAATTTGGATTATAATATTTCTAATGATCTATATATATGTGATAGTAAATTATTTCCTGATGGAATTATTAATGTTACAATGATTAAACCATATGTATTTAAGAAAATATTTTTCATGTTGAGTAGAAAATGTTATATGATTGCATAAGCAAGGAGAAAATGTAAAGGATGAAAATGTGTGGAGAAATGAAACACTTTTAAAAAAACATTGATTTAATATAAATGTATTAGTATGTGTAATATATATTATGTTATTTTTTAATTAATTATTTTAGTAAATTGTATATTTTGTAAATGTGTTATTGTATAATTATATTATTCATTTCAAGGATTTATTTTATTATTTAAATGATTTTTTTATAACAAATATTAATTTAATATATTCTAAAATGTTCGAATAATCATTTTTCTAATGAAAAAATATTTTTATGTAATCACTAACTATATTTACCAAATAGAATAGTATGTAATTGAAATTTAATATTCTATGGATTTATAAGAATATTTGTTTTATTGAATTTTGTAAAAAAAATTCACTATTTATATATTAATATATATTTTTTCCATTTAATAGAATATATATATATATATATAAGATATATCATGTATAGTGGATCTCATTGAAGTTTAAAAAGATATTTTATGTATTTGGATTCTAAATTTAACAATGCATCAGATTGAGGCATTATATGTTTCCTATTGTATAATTTAGATGGAAGACCTTTTTTATATTATGATGAAGTTAGGTAAATATAAAAAAAGTTGTATTTCAAATAAAATGTTAATTTTTTGGAATCAGATTGATTATATGAGACAATATTCTATTTTTCATGAACAAAATTAAAATAGTTGTACCAATAATTTGATATTTGATCAATTTCTATTTTTTCATCATCATGAGAAAGATAGTATGAAAATGAACGAAATTTTTTTTATCAGTACACATAATGAAAATAATTAATATTATTATATTGGGAGAGTGAAAAAATTTATGGATAATAATAGGATTCTTATATATTAGGAATATACTAAAATGAATAGATTGAAAATTTTAGTGGAACTATATTGTGGAAAAAAATTGTATTTAATTTCTAAAACCTCCAATGATAATATTCATACCTTTTAATGGAATTAAATTATGATAATTAATATATTCATTTTAATCATTATATTACATGGAATTTAATTAAATATCATGGATTTTCTACTAATGAAATTCCTGCAAGTCCAAAATATTATAGCTTATTTTAAAAGGAATCAATAATCCCAAATGACTATAAAGAATGTGGTATATATCAATGGAGGCCAAATACAGAAATAACACCATCTCATGTTCTACATAAACTCATGTGGAACCATTCATTGATTCATATTCTTCAAAAGTTATTCATTCTTGACAGAATATCAAAGAATATGTTATGGAATGACAATGAGTGAATTAAGGAAAATTGTGAGCTCATTCATCATGTAGATGAATTTTTTATAGTGGAAAATTAATGCACGACATCATGATTTTTTAGTTGATTTGAGTGATGATATGCTGGGACTGTCTTATGATAGTTTAAATCTTTTTGGTATGATACATACCTATTTTAGTATGTGGATAGTTTTTAATCACATTTATGATCTCCTTCTATGGATGCCTATGAAAAATCCATTCAATTTATGGTGTATACTCATATTTAGACCATATAATCTTGGAAATTATTTATATTTATACTGGTAAATTTTGATAAAATATTTGAAGCATATTTGGTATATGGGTTTGTGAAAATTTGACGATTCTACAAAAAAATACATTCAATATGTGTTATATGATTATACGAAGTGTAAATTATTTCCCTTTTTATGAAATGATATCTGGTTGGAGCATGAAGGGATAACTATCCTATCATATCCTTATAAAGAACACATGATAAAGAATAATTACATATCATCATTATTTTTGATTCATTATGCATCTAAAATTCATTCTAATTGATTAACCGTATAAGAATAATGATAACATGTTTGATAATACTATCGATACTAAAAACCAACCTCAATATATGTCAAAAATAGATGACATTGCTGAATATAAATATTCCAGATTTCATTAGGTATGAGATAGATTAAATATAAAAGTGGAAGATTTTTTGAAATCAATCCACTTATGATTGGAAAAAATAATGTATATTTTTGAGTTGACATATTGGTCATCCAAAATTTTATATCATTATTTATACGTTATATAAAATAGGAAAAATATATTTGAAATAATTCTTTCAAATATTCTAAATATCAATTGGAATAATAGAGATGGTTTATGATTATAGTGTGACTTGTTGAATTTGGGTATTAGAATAGAACCAAAACCTGTGTGTCTTACTGAAAAATAAATAGACTATTTAATATGCTTATTATGTGATAAAAAATTCTTACGAAAATAAATTTCTTGATGTATTTTAGAAAATCAAAGTTATTGATCGCTATTTAAGAAAGAAATCTATATGATCTAAAATATGAAAGTTGAATCTAAAATGCATAAAAATTCATGATTATGAAATCCTTTTTCGTGAATTTGTTCTAATCATAATCTATATTTTACTCTCTTAAAATTCAAGGGCCATGGTGGTTAGAGTGTTCTATTTTTATAGAGAAAATTTTTATAATATTTTATGCAATAATTTATTGATAAAAATAGAATAAGTGGCACTGTAAATTTGTTTTAAGTTAGAGGAAATTATAATTATTTTATTTTTTACAGGAATAAAAAAACTAACAATCCATATTCTAGATGAAATACTTTTTAGGGGACCCATTTCGTTTGGGTGCATCATCCCACTAAATGAAATATTTTAACAATAAGGTCTTAAGCATAAAATTGGAATTATCTTAAAGGTTCCATTAAGTGTTGTTGGAAAAATAATATGTGTATTTTTTTAAATTTATTTGTTTGGTGTAATCACAATACATTTCTTGAAAATATTAAATGAAGATGATAAAAATGGAGGAATTGATTCCACATTTTTATCTCTTCTACAAATAAGTTTAATTCCCCAGTCATACACATTGTCATCATTGATCCTTGAAAAGTGGGATATGATACATCACACATTCTTATTAAACTACGATTTTTTGGGTGAATATATCAAGTAAGTAATTTGAATAAGTATATATTATCTCATAGTTTGTAATTTCACATAAACCTTAATGTTTTATTATTGTATTATATAAGGAAAATAAAAAATTTACAACTAGATTTCATCTTTCTTTGACTTTGAGAAGGATAGATACACTCGGTAACACAGAGTTTCAAACAATGTTTAAATCAAAGGTATTACTTTTATATTAAAGAATTTAAAATAGAAATATTAATTTAATTGTATTAATCATATATATTTTACATATTGACATTATTGTTTGGGTTTATTTCTCATGAATTAACATATTTGTCTTTTGGTCTTTATTATTTAGTTCGTGAAGAAAATAATTAATATTAAATGGGTAAAGATTTAGGACAATAGATGAAGTGGTGGAAATTTGAACACACCATGATGTAATTATGTTAAATTAAATAACAATGTGTTATCCTCGTTCCTCAGATAGTAGGATTAGACATGAAAATGCTTCTTATTAAGGTGTTTTTTTAGAAAAAATGGTTATTCAATTACAAATATCATGTTCGAGTCATTGTTGTGAAATGAAAATGGTTTTATTCAATGATGAATCATGGTATATTTATTTATTATTGTGGATTTAGAGTTATTGATATGGATTTATTCTTATATACAAATATACAATATTTATTGGAATTAATATAAAAGTAATTGTTTTATGTTAATGATCATATGAGACTTGATTATGGAGTTATTATTAATATAATATCAGGAAATATTTTTTTTAAATTTGGTGATCATATTGTTCCATGGACCCATTACTGTTAAGAAAAATATTTCATTTAATGACACAAAATTTCCAATTTTCAGAACTGATGTTTAACAAAAAGTAATGGTTTGTAATATATAGAAGCAACTATACATATTAATATTTCATTTTTTTACATTAACATACGGATTTCAAGTGGGAACCATTGTAATTAGTTTAATTTTTTTAGTTTATAATGGTATTCTTGTTTTCGTTTTGTGATTTCCATTTCATTTAGTAAGATTAGTTTCAATTAAAAACCTATTTAAAAATATTTTTTTAAAAAAGTTTATAAATGTGTTTTAAATAATAGTTTCTAATAAAAATCCATAAATAAAAACATTTAAAATATTATTTTAGATATTTTTTAAAAAACTTTTTTCCAAAAATTGAACATGATTCTTTACACTGTTTTAAATTAAGAGTTTAAAATAGAATGTTTGATAGCATTTTTTTATTTTATTTATCTTTTAATTTATATGAATAATATTTCAAACCAGTTTTTTTAAAAAAATTAACTTTCATTATAATAAGAATATATTATATATTAAATAAATTTTATGGAAGTGATAATTTGGATATGATCAATGACTATGAAACTAGGTGTTGAATCCTCGAGATCCTTTAGTGATTATAATATTTATAATACTTTTATTTTTCATTTAATTTAATGTCACATTATAATTTTTTTTCAAATATATTTTATATAAATTCATTTAAAAAAGAGTTGAACTCTACATATCTTTCTACTATAAGTTAACAAAATGGAAAATTGAGTGGTACTAAAGCAATATTGAGCACCCATCATACTCGTTCTCACCTAGACATACAATAAGACATCCCTTGTTCGAAAATTTATCCTATAGCACTTGAGCCGCCATAGATTTTTTCATATATTCCTCCATTGTCATGTTATTTATTATATATTTCTCATATACAATTTCCACATCAAATGATATATCCTTAAACCTTATTTTCTTATCTTACCATGTACATGACACCGCTAGTTCATACTCTTATCCATCATGTATTTGATGATTCACTTCCTTCAATTTCTACAAAACAACATTTAAAAGACCTAGATCATTCATTGGAATATGCACATCCTTCACAATATACCAATATATAATAAACCACAGGTTTATCAAATATCAATGATCTACCAAGATCTGATTTGCGTTTATAAGTGCGTCAAATTATATCACATCATTTTTTTCATTTATAATGAGTATTAATTCTACTTTTTTTCTTCATTTATCTTATTTAGTGGGATCTTCTAATAGGAGATGTGGATGAAACCATGTGTCTGAATCCTAGAACATTCAAACACAAATCTTTGTATATTATAATGAAGAAACCAAATGATAAGTAATTATGTTAGATAATATAGATATTTCATGGTAATAGTAGCCATGCATAACAATATGATTACAGTTCCACTTGTCATATAGAGGCATATTAGCAATCTGATAAATAAGAATGCATGTACCGAGATATGGGTAATTAAATGTGTTAAATTTAAATATATATTATAATTTTATTTATATGAATTAACATGTTCATCATAGCATTGATTTATATTTCTTTTATGGTCACGTTGTGAGGGTGACATGGTTAATGTGACTTGGTTACTTGTAGAGATCATATAAAAATGTGGTATATTTTCAGTAGAAGAGTAAAATCAATAACGAGATAGATGACGTACCAATATTCAATGACTAAAAAATATAGAATATGAAAAAAATAATCATTTATTGTAAGAGTAATGAGTTTAAGGAAATATAAATCATTAATGGTTTGAACTGAAAATGTATTTCTTATTATTTGTATTGAATTTATTTTCATATTTATCAAGAAGAAATAAAAGAAAAAGCTTATTGTAATGTACATGAAAACATTGTGGAGCACTATGATGCAAGAAAAATGAGAGACACCAGAGACTTTTTAGATTATCTCGAAATAATAAATTAAAATAATTACGATTACAAAATTTTACAAATTATGTAAAAAGTATGTAAAAATATTAAAATAATATTTTATTTTCATATATTAGAAAATTAATTTAATATTAAATTCAATTAAAAATGAATAAAATTGAAAATACAAAAAATAAAAAAAACATTAAAATTTGGTTATGGTAAAACAACGTTAAGTGAGAGTAAATAAATGTTATATAAAGCTAAATAAAAATTATATAAGGGTAAAACATAGGTATGTAAGTGTAAAATAATGTTATGTAATGGTAAACATAAAATATGTAAGGATAATAAAATGTTATGCAAGGATGAAAATAAATATGTACATATTATGTAAGGGTAAAATAATGTTATAAAATGGTAAAAAAAATGTTATGGGTAAACTAATGTTTTGTTAGAGGTAACCAAAGTTTACTAAGGGGAAGAAAAAGTTTTGTAAGGGAACAATGTAGTTATATAAGGGTATAAATAAGTCAAATGTGGATAAAAAAAGTTATGTAAGGGTAAAATAATGTTATGTAAGGGAAATAATAAGTAAATTAACGTTAATAAAATGCTATGTAAAGGTAAAAAGAAACACATATTTGTTAATTATGGGTAAACTAATGTTAAGTATGGTTAATAAAGTAAAATAAGTATAAAATAAATTTAATTAAGGGTAAAACAAAGTTATTTTCGGTTAAACGAATGGTATGTAAGGGTAAAAAAAGTTGTGTAAGGGTAAAAAAAAGTTATATATGGTTAAGAATAAACTCTTTCAAGTTAATTAAGGGTAAACAAGTTAAATAAGTGTATAAAATCATTCATAGAAGAACTAAAGTTATGTAATGGTAAAAAGAATTTAATTAGGGTTAAAAACATTATATATGGATAAAATAAAGTTATTTATGTGTAAATAAATGTTTTTTAGGGGTAAAACGAGGTTATGTAAGGGTAAATGGAATCTTGTATAGGTCATATAAGGGCAAAATGATCTCAATTAAGGGTGAAAAATGTTATGTAAGTGTAAAAAAATTCAAGGAAGGAAAAAATAATGTTATATAAGGGTAAATATTAGTTAATTAAGGTTAAAATAATGTTACACACGTTTAAAATAAAGTTATGTATGTGTAAAAATAATTTATTTAAGGTTGAAAAAGTTATGAAAGGGTAAAATAAAACTTTTATAAGCTATTTAAGGCTAAACTAAAGATAATTAAGAATAAAAAAGTTGTATAAGGGTAATATAATGTTATAAAAGGGTAAAAGAGTTATGTTAGAGTAATATCAAGTATTTTAGGGTTAAAATTGTGTAAATTAATGAAAAAATATAGTTAAGAGTAAAAAAATACCATGCAAGGCATTGAGGATTAACTGATGCTGAGTTATAGAAAAAAAAGTAACTTAAGGGAAAACTAAAGTAATTAAAGGGTAAAAAAGGTATGTATAGTTAAAAAAATTATGTGTAAACATAAACATGTACAAATGATGTAAGGGTAGAATAAAGTAATGTATGGAAAAAAATTAATGTAATGATAAACTAATTTTTTTTATAAGGGTAAATATAAATAGTAAGGGTAAAACAATGTTATGGATGGGTAAATGAAATAAATGATGGGGATGGTTCATTTTGAAGTTAAACTTAATGCAAAAATAAAATTGTATGCCAAAATGAAATGGTTTAAAGATGGTATTATGCCCAATTGAGTTTTACCCAACACTAATAGAACTAAAAAATATATTTATTAAACATAGTTGAATAGATATTAATTGAATTACAAGAAATTGAATCAAAAAAATAATATAACCAACTAAACGATCTTGTGTTTAATATAATGATACACACTAAAAGAAAATTGAATCAATATTAACAAAAAAATCCTAATGTAATTAATACTAAAACAATATTATCCAATGAAACCCACACTAAAATAAATTGGACCAGAAAATAAAAAGAATAAAATAGTGTTAAACTGAACGAAATATAAATTAATATTTTAAAAAATAATAAAACAAAACTAGAGGTAAATAAATTTATGATCCTTCTCATAATAGGAATATTCCAACATAACCCCACTACAACAAATTGACATGACCTATTCATAACTAAACAATTTCAAACCAATCTGACACAATCCAACCACCCAAAAATAGAATCATATTGAATAAAACTATATTTATGTGAATTGAATGAAAGTAAAATAATGTAAACTATATTTATTATAATTAATCTAATAGAAATTTTGTTGAAATGGACCATCATTAAATTAATAAAAGGTAAATGAACCAAGTTATATTGAGTAGAAGGCATGCAAAACTCATTGAATAGATTTGAAAACTTCAAAAATAGATGAAACTAGATGAAAAAGAGAGGGTTCAAATGATAAATATACATATAAATTATGACAAAACTAAATGAAATTGATTTAAATAAAATATTTTTTTAATAAAAGTGAATCCAACTAACACACGGAAAACAAAACTAAATACAAAAATATAAAATTTATTTGAAATGAAATGCAATGAAACAAAACAACCTGGAATGGACTATGATGAATCAATATTACAAAATGTTAACCATACAAAATTCATCTTGATATAACAATGTGAAATTAACCTAATAATTTTTTCATTAAATCAAACTAACTCAAATCTAGTAATGTTAATAAAAAATAAATTGAAATGATTAAAATCATATTAAAGATACAATCCAATCTGATTAAATACAAAATGGAATAAAACTTATCATTATATACATTACATAATGTAAAAAATGGTCATTGAAATTTCATTGAATTTATTTTTGTATTTATGAATACAATATTGTATATAATGAGTCTGTTTTGTCTCTAAAAGTATTCTTGTTGAATAATATATACTTATAGCAATGACTGTCATTTTTAGAAAGTAAAACTGAGTATCAAAGGTTGTGTGCCTCGAGAAAAATTATTTTTCTCAATTATGAGAGAAAATGATGGAAGTGTTATAAATGAAAAAATATATGAAATAATTATAACTATTATTATTGTTTTTTAATTTTTATACTTCATTCATAACTAAATATCAAATTTATATTTTCAATAGTGTGGCCTGAAGGCCCTCAATGAAAATTAATGTGATTGTTTTTTTCTAAATGATAATTTGAGACAAATATTAGGTGAGGATCACCATGAGTGAGTATTATTTTTTCCACATAAGAGAATTACCCCCACAAGTTATTATCCATTATTATGTTTCTATCAAATATCAAAAAACACCAAGACACAAAATGATATTGTAGAATCAGTCAGGGGAAAATAGCTATAACAGAGTATGAAAGAGGTAATATGTCATCATGCAGTTCCCAGAAACAATACCTAATTTATTTCCATCACTTCTATCAGAGTATTCTATAGTTTTTGAAACAAAAATTTTAATAATTGGCTCTTTATCTGATGCGATAGGTGATTATAATGATGGTACTAGTAGAGATTGAGGTGATAAAACTAATGCTACTAAAGATGATGTTAAAGATGACGATCATGGTTTGAATATCCATGATGCGAGTAATGATTATGATTTCTTTGGTGGTCATAAGGGATATATTGAACCCATTTATTTGTCATTTTATAGTAATGAGACAATTTTTTGGATGTTTTTCAATGAATAAAAATAATTTTATTAATTAAATATATATGTTATATTATTGTGAATGGTATGAAAACTATTGATATAGTTATAATTTATTCAAATGAAAAATATAATATATATTTACTCTTCAAAATTATATTTTTTTATTTCAAACACTTTTAAGGGTAAATTGTGAAACCACGCATTTAAAACAAATCAAGTAGAAAAAGATTCATCTGACATATTAAATATAAGTCTATGAAGGTTAGAATCACATTACCTAAACAGTTTCTCAGGAAAATAATTTACAAGGATGTCTAGATCATCCGTTAAGATATTTTTATAATGATACGCTACAAAGTCCCAAGATTTCACACAATATTATTTAATAATCCTTCTAATGTTGAAGCCTCCAAACAATATGATTTCTTATTAGTCAATCCACTCAAATTTTTCCATGGGGTTATCCACTCGGAGTAATCTTCCCATCACTAGATCAAACATCTTCATTTGTCGCCTTAATCCTCAGAACAACATCCACCATTTCTTAATTAGAGTGCACGATTGGATCAATCTTATGATCTAGATCCTCAACCTTTTGTCTCTATGAGTTATCAGGATTCCCTACCTCACACTTCATTCTAAGTGGGGGAGAGGCCTCTTTCACCATCATCACCTCATCAGATTTTAGATGTATATCCCCTTGTTGATCCTCCAATGACTTTTCTCCATCCCCATGAGGGGTCACCAAATATATCGAGGTATATTCACCCTCTTAAGACCCAATGAATTTGAATTGATGAACCTAATTTACTTTATATATCTTGAACTCATGTTCTTTTGGATTACCATCTTTTATGGCTGACCAATTCTCACCTAGATTTGGACGATAGGAGTAGTCTTTTCACCCCTCTAGTTTCTGATTCTTAGACACAATGCATCTCCTAGGGTCCCTATTTTCCTTATTTACTTTCTCCCTAATTATACTATTCATGATTTTACAAACCCATCATATAACATTATCATATGAAGGTTTCCATATTCATAAGACTCATCTTATGGGGGGGAATGGAGTTTAATTCTATTAGTCCCTCATTACTGGAAAAATAAAATTGGTTTTTATAGAGTGACCAAAGTCCTCCTCGTATTGTTGTCCTGAATGATAATAAATTACCTACTTATAATATGAAATGTATTCTCCCACTCCTTTCCATCCATATAATTTTCAATTTGTTGTATCACCCTTTCAAAGTTGTTACTACTTCCTGCATGCACAACCATATCATATCTGCATGGATTTTGGATCATATCGCCCTTATATTTTGTACCATAAACTTCAACCAAATCCACCAGTGCTTGTAAATTAGCATTATGCATATCAAAATTTCCATCAACCATTGCACTGAACTTTTCACCCCTTTTAATTAAAGTGTCTTATGGAGGACTCTCCAAATCACTTCCCAACCTGTTAAAAAATTTCATAAACTCTCAATTTAGGAGGCAAAACCTTAACATGTTTTTTCTACACTATATATCAAAAAAAATACTAGAATTATTTTTAGAACCTCGACCAGATCCTTCACATCCATCAACAAACCCATCACATACCAAATCATGGTGCTTCCCATCATCACCCGGTGTTTCAATTGGGAACCTATTTTTTTGAACCTCTGGAACGGTTCCTGGTTTCAATATCATATGCCTATAAACCTCCAAAATATGTCCTAGCTTCTTATAGGATAAACAATACTCAAACCATCATTCATAAATGAATGACTACTTGTATGAGAATTCTTCATCGATGTAAATCCAAAAGGATTTAACCAGAGCCTTATAAACATCAACTTTAACACATACCCTTAATGAAATCAGATTTCACACCACACGAGTCCTACTATCCATGAAGAGGAATCACCCAACAATATTTCCATGTATAAAAATTAATGATGGATTTTGAAATGGAAGGGGAAGTAATGTAAATCTTACCAAAATATCCATCGAATAAGAATCTCTTTTCATATGAAAATAATATGACCGTTTGAAAATAAGGAATTGATATATATCATAATAGTGTGTGGTGATTAATTAGGAAATACGGACTCTTTATTCATAGTAAAACCACATTATAATGTGTTTTTAGTTAAGAAGACCTACTATTACTCACTTCTACAAACCCCATGTTTCAAAAATCATGCGGTCAAAGGAATCTATCTGTGGAAGACAGTTATGGAATATCATAATCAAGGATAGATTTAGTAGAGTGGATGCTTAATTAATGTAGGAGTTTGTTATTAGAAGTTAAGGGGAACCATTAAAGCATTTGGGAACTTTTGGGATGATAGAACTCTGTGGGAAGGAAGGTATGAAATTGGATTTCAATAAAGGGATGATCAGGGTTGGATTACCTATAGAAAGAGGTGGTGGAGTACCCTCTCATGCATTGGGGGCAGGGGTCAGAGTGGGGATTATCACGGTCGTGTGCTAAGAATGTGTACTATGAATAGAATTTTGTTTACAAGAAATGTTGTTGATTATGTGGATATTCTAGGTTCGTTTTTTTATCCTTTATAGTGATAATACCCTACTCAAATGGTTCACTAACCTTTGGTATACATCTATGCCAATGGTTTACACAAAAAAATGTTATTCTAAATCCATTATACATTATTCCAACAGTTTTTATAAAATCCATTTTTATAGAATTATAGCTATGGAAAATGAAAAAAATCTAACAATTGGTATACACTATACCAATGGTAATATGACATGTAACATTTATTTAAATCTAGTGTTATGGGGTAGTTTTCTAGTATCTGTTTCAGAATAAAGATATATTTATTTTTCATTTGGTCGATAATGTTTTTCCCCCTTGTCTGTAAATTCTTTAAAATGTTTTCTATAATGTTTTTAATATTTTTCAATAGATTATTAAATTAATTTTTACCAATTTTCGAATTTTAATAATTTTTTAATGGAATAATATGGTATATTTTTGGAATGATACATTTTTTACCAATGGTTTGATCAAAAATCATTATTCTAACATACAGAACACAAATTAATTTTCTCACCATGATGACCATAGACTACATTGAATCTTATTTTATATGTTTCTAAGGTTATTTCCACAAAAAATCCTAATATTTGGGAAACATTTATATTTCAAATCCACGATTTCAAAAAGAAAAGAGTATTGTCTCCATGAAGTAACCTAGTGATATTGAAAATGTAATTTTATCAATGTCAATATCCTTTAATAAATCATATGATGTAAAGACAATATTTTATGATCATACCATCCAAAATATTTCTCTAGATTTTGTATTATTATTTAAAATATCGAATGTCTGGAAATTCTGTATGATAGTTAATACTATATAGAATATTATTGATTATTAAGGAATGTTTATTGTGTTTTATTTTTATCAATACGATTAATTCATTAGACATATTACACAATGGGTGGGGACCAAAATTACATAGACCCTTGATGCATTATTTGGTACCATGACAAAAATATTTTTTGGTTTTTTTAGGACGTACCCATTTATGTATGGTGTCATAGAATGAGTCCTCATTGAGAGGTTTAAGAATTCAAAAATTATGAACTCTATAATTATGTAATATAGTATTGATGACAATGTGGTTTTTTCAATAGTTATGTTATCCATGGTTTAGTGTTAAGATCATGTATTATATATATGTAATTATTTGATCATAATTTATTCCTGTAATATTATTCCGGACTTATTTATTTTGTTATACATTCTGTTGTATACATTCTCTTATGGAGAATTTTATATCACCCTTTTGTTTTGATTCCCATATATATGATTCCATGATGTTTATTATAATTAATACAAAAGGATATACAAGAGTGACTGATTTTTTTTCAAATAAAAAAATATATTGTACATCGTGTTTTCAAATTTAATGTGAGATGGAATCAGATATCTAATTCTTAAAGGCTATTAAACCACTCAATCCATCCAGATGTGATCATTTGTATTTAGTGCCAATGTAATAAATTAATTACCAACTCTGCCAGAATATTGGAAAGTGGATACGACTATGTCACAATTACAGCTAGTGGTAACAACTATAAAAGGGGTGAATTGGGTAACAACATGATCATTAATGGTTTATGATGAGTGGGCCTAAGACTACACACTGGGACAAAAATATTATTCCGATATAATTTGGTTGATTCACATGGTACTTATAGACCATTATTACATATTTTAAAATATTTTTAGGATTTTGAGGTATTTTGAATTTCGAAAGGCCTATGATTATGATATTATCTATAAATAATTTTTCAATTTATGTTAAATGATTCAATAATTTATTAATTATTCATTGTGAATTATCATGTTATAACATAATGTAGTGTAAAACATTGTTTTTAAATAAAACATCAATGATGGATTGGAAACCATGTCATTACACACAATCTAAGAGAGCTAGGGGATCAATAATGCATATCATAGGGAGGGGATGTTCTAGTTGGATGGGCCTACGTGTCATGTATTGGGCATGGTATGGCACTGGGCCTTCAAGTCATGTATTTTCATGTCATGACGAGACTAGTTCCTTGGGCATAAGGTTCATGTACAGGTTCCCCTTCAACCCTTAAATGGGGGATTATCCATAATAAAATTTAAAACAAGTCCTTTGGGTCATTCGGAACAGGAGAAGGAGCTAGATAAATAATAAATCCACTAGGAAAAATAAATCAAGTGATTACCAACATCCAAACCCTTATTAAGAATTATACTGATCCCCAACATGGTGTGATAAGATTAGACTATTTCATATGAGAAATTCATCCATCATTTAATAGACCCACAAATTTTTTAGTTTTTGAGAAATGGATAAGATCCTTTGAAAATATATTTAACACATAGGTAAGTAATGAAATGGAGAAGGTTGTCATGATATTATATCGTATAAAGGGGGATGTGGAGTAATAGTGCTGATTAATTCACAACACTAAGGATCTAGATAAGATAACAATCATAGAGTGGAATAATTTTAAGGTACATTTCTTTGAAAAATAATTTCTTTATAAAGAATGAAATGATATAGAGAGATAATTACTAATTCTAAGAAAAAAAGAATAGTAAATGGTTTTTATATATGAAGACATCTTGTTGAGATTTTCAAGGTGTGATAAAAACTATATACATAATATAACGAGTATGATTTGCCATTTATTTGAAAGGCTAAAGTCAATCTTTAAAAAGAAAATAGTCTCCCAAAAATTCTCATAATTTGAGGATATCGTATGTTTTTCTATAAATATAGAGAAATCAGACCCCATATATTATGAATCTGAATGAAATAATTAGAATAAGAGGATGATTTAGGACCTCATTAATCAAAATATAATTAAGGGAAATAAGAGAAGTGGAATTTACAATAGGTGATACTTATGGAATGAAACAAACTATTACAATCTTGAAGGTAATATTATTTTAATTCATGTATGGATAAAATGGAATGAATTTTTATGAATGAAATTGTAAAGGAGATTCCATTAGGGTATAGTTCCTTAATTTTAATGATATGACACACTATTCTATCAAAAACTTGATATTTTAAGGAAATATACCACATAAGTTGATAAGGGGATAAGTATTGGATTATTAAATTACTACAACTGAAGTTTTAGATCCTACTATTTTGGTGGAACGTACCATGATCATAACTTCATTGTTAGATAATTATTTATTCTATTCTGTATCTACACACTCTATTATATCTTCCTTGTTTTCCAAAAAAAATAAATAGTTTTCTTTCACACAATAAAGGATACTATCAATAATAACACCTATGGAAAATATTATTACAACAAATATATGACACTCTATCCCTACCATGATGAATAGTGAGGACTTATTTAAACAAAATATTATTGTACATGCAGTATACATTAATGTTATCCTTTGTATGAATTGGATTTCTAAGTAAAATGAAAAACCTTATTTCCAAGAGAAGGAGATCATGATTTGTGATGAATTTTGTGAATTACTTTTCTTTAGAATAGATATATAATCATTAGAATCATGCATGGACCCACCACTAGTATCCATCATTAGTGAAATTCTGGGAGAAGAAGAGAATATATAGCTTATGGATGAGAAATGTAACTATAGGATAAAATATGTCATTATTGTGAAAGAATAAATTTATGTGTTTCCTAAAGAACAAACATGGCATACATATGAATTTGATGTTAAGTAATATACTAAACACATCCATGAAATGAATCCTATATCTAGGAATCTATATATAATGAAACAATTGTAGAAAGTGGAGTTAATGAAACAACTATAGGAGTTGTGTGGTAAGATATTTATATGCCAATGTGTTCTTCCTTGGGGAGATTCAATTCTGTTTTTGAAAAATAAGGTTAAATCGATAAGGATGTTCATTTCATATATGGAAATCAATTCTATTACCATGAGTAAAAAAAATCTTTTGCCTTATATATATGACATATTTGATCAATATCAATGAACTCAATATTTTTCAAAGACTGATCAATAATCTTGATATTATTATATGTATGTAATGAAGACATTTATTCAAAATATATCTGTGACACCCCAATATTTTCTAAAAATAAATAGAAATGCATGGAACATTGTTTTAATTAGATATTTTTTTAACAGGACTTTAAAACATAACTTTTCCACTTCTTTGTTTTCAATTTCAAGAAACTATCATCTATTGTTGTGTTCAGTATGTTATTTAGAGCCTATTGGAACCAACTTTTTTTCATGGTGAATAGTTACATACCCTTAAGAATATTAATATAAATTGTAATATAACCCAAATGAATATTAAATTTTATTATTATTTTATTTTCTTAAGTCTTTAGGATAATAACATATTGGTTAATTTTTCGTTTTGATATAGAAGTAGTTTTAGAATTAGAATTGTTAATTTTTGAATTAAGGGTGATTTTAATTAAAAATTAAATTAATAATATCTAGAAAATTATTATCAAAAAATGGACTTCATTTTTTAATTCTACATGTTGAAAAATAGTTAGGGTAAATATTTGGGTTTTTTCTGGGATTCTTCATTTTTTGGTGAATAGTGAAATATGATAAAATACTGTGTAATCAAATTATCCATAAAATACACTATTTATGACATCATAAGTGATTAAAGGCCACTTGTTTGGAACTCACATTCCATTATTACTATTTTAGGTCACATGAACTAATAGAATTCATAATCTTGGGAAAAAATATTATATTAATGATTAAAATAAGGAAAAAAATACCCCCTCTCATCCAATATAAATACCACCCTCACTACCCTCTTATTCCCATTTCTCTATTTCCCTGATACATACCTAATTTCTACCCAATACGCCTACCAAGGCTGTTCCCCACGCCCTAAAGCTGCTTGTATCACCAAAATACCAAAATAAAATCCCTTAAGAAGGATCTCAAGGAGAAGAGATCAAGAGGTAAACATCTTATTTTATTTCTTTTTATTTTATTTTATTTTATTTTATTATCATCCTTTCCCTTTTGAATTATGTTGGGGTATTTCACTCCATATTTCCCCTTACTATACATACTTTTTATGAGTGATGAGATATCCCCTTTCTCTCATCAAACATTTTTTATGAAATTTAAAGAGACGTCGTTAGGCTGCCAACTCTTCGTGAGAAAATTCTCATGTTTTCTTTTATATCATGATTCCTTTTTCTTCTTTACTCAACCCTCTTATCCAAGAGGTATGAAATATCCAGAATCATGTATATTCTAGATTTTCTCATCTTCCTGGAAAATTAATCATCATTTTTCTTCTCCTCTCCCACTTATTCAAAGAATTAAAAACATTGTCCATGATGTGTCGGATTATCAAAATCGTGGACGATGTGATTTTAGTTGTCCCTAAATCCTTCAAGTCTGGTAATGAGACCATTTTTATGGTTTAACAAGGTTATTATATATGTATTATGTCTCATCAATGGTTATATAATTCATTTTATCACATGGTTTTAATTTGTAAAATGAAATGAGGTCATTATTATCAATAAACCACTAAAATGATCTAAACGAACATCATTAATGTTTTAACTTATGAATCATCCTCATATTAAACATCAAAATGATACATGGTATAAATTATGGAACTGGAAATATGTAAATACCTTTCCATTCCAATTCTGGAATTTCACTTCCAATCGACAAGAACATCCACCATGAACCAATCATGGAAATCATGTAAAGAACTCACCCAAAAACAGTTCAAGTAGCAAAATACTAACAATTAAAGGGTGAAATGATGTTATGAAATGATAATATAATATGTTATAAACATGTAAAATGTTTCTTTAAACTACTAATAACACTCTTTTAACCATTATACAAGATGTTTAAACAAGTATGATGTAAGACAGACCCGAGGTAAGGGAATTCTTAACCCAATTTCCATTCTTTAGGTTAACCTTCTACTTCATTATTTTTGTGCTATATAATTTTTTTTTTATGGGTTCTATTTATATTATGTTTTATTGTGTGTATTCACATTATATATACATACTCAATCCACTATATGAATTCTCTCTTCAATTGTATGATATTTATACGGGGCTTTTCATTAAAAATCCTCTTTTTTAAATTCAGTTTTATGAAATTTCAAAGTAATGTTTATATGGAATTATTCATGTTGTATTATTATGTTTTGGTTCTTGGGAATTATTTATGATGAATGGTGGGACCTATATCTCCCTACAATTCATTGGGTATGAGTAAGTTGGAGGTCAGCCATATGGTTACTCCAAGTGTAACTGCGATGGTTACACAAAGTAAGGTAGTCGTGAGGGTTAAAATTATAAGGTATCCAAGAATGGATACAAGATTATGTAATTAATGCCCCAAGATAATTTTATGATTATATTTATTTTTTCATGTTTTGGATGTATCTTGTGTAAATCTCATGTTACACAAAGTAAATATATATGGGTGACAAGATTTTCTTTTGAAAATGCTTTCATACGTTACGAGTAATCATGGACTAATGTGATCTTTCCTTCTTTTCTATACCATACTGAGATTTTGTGCTCATCCCATATTATTAAATGATTTTCATTGGTTAATGGATTTGTAATACAAGGAAGAAAGCCATGTTAAATGTTTATTAACTGTCATGGAGTCTTGTTTTATGTTTTAATGTTTTATATTTTGAAAAAAATAGGAAACTGTTTTTATGGTATCCACTCTATAATAATTTGTATTGTTATGAATGTATTTTCCTAATTCTCTAAATCTATAAACATGAAAATATTTTCAATGTAAATGGATGTTTTTTCTTGACTTAATTCATTCTTATGTATGTAATAAGTCCGGGATATTATAGTTGGTATCAGAGGACGGTTTAGATAACTTTAGAGGTTAGGGTGATGTTAATAGAATACCATAAATAGTTTTCACTCTTTGTTTAATATGAAATGTTCTAGAATTTAACGATTACCATGATTCTCATCTAAGACATGTTTTTTTAGAATGGTTGTCCGCAGACAGAACAGGGATGCTGAAGAGGACAGGCACTTACAGAATCACATCCTTCCAGAACTACAGCACAAAATGGTAGGGATTGGAACCGAGCAGTTTGTGATAGTATAGATCAGCTAACACATGTAATAAATGGTGGTGGAATAAATGAAAGAGAACCAATAGAAGTATCATAACAGAACATGATAGTACTGGAACATTTTATGAGACAACATCATCCTGCATTCAATGGATCATTCGACCCAGTAACAGCTTAATGATGGATCAATGCCCTTGAAATGATATTCAATTTTATGGGATGTTAAAACAATCCAAAGGTAAGTCTTCCCATTTATCGTTTTGAATGGGAATAAGATCAGTGGTGGTCAATGGTAAGGAATATCAGGGGTAGGGAGGATTTTTATGCTTTTGAGTGGGATGAATTTAAAATTATTCTCCTAGAAAATTATTATCCTATGGTTGTGCGACTTAAGATGGACAATAAATTCCATGAATTGAACAAAATGGGGAAGATTTAGTGGTTGTGTATGAAGCGAACATCACCCTATTGGTGAGGTATAATATAAATATTATTATGGATCTTGATAGATAAATCGACCACTTTTACTCAAGATTGAATCCAAGGTATCCAAAGGCATTGTCCTCCCATGAATTAAAATATTATGATAAAATTATTTGATGTGCTGAGACGGTAGAGATGGATTTTTCTGATGATCACATGCATTTTGGAAACAAATAGAGAAAGAGGTAAAGTAAGAAAGAAATGGGTAAGAATCAACAAAATAAACCTGATGGTAAGAAAATCCAATTTCTAGTTTGTAAAAAGTGTGGCAAGAAACACCCTAGGGGATGTCTTTGAAAAATGGGGAAGTGTTTTAAATGTGGTATGTTTGGAAATATGTCTTGAGATTTAAATGAAAATGATACTAATACTAATCCTGAAAAGAAGACTGTAATGTGTTTTAAAAGTGGTGAGATGTGTCATTATGCAAATTCCTGCCAAAAGAGAGATCTGAATGATGAAAAAAAGCCAGACTATAAGAAGAAAGGTGTAGTGAGATCTTTTATGACTATGTCAGTAGATTTCAAGCCATCCAATAAAATTTTATCAGGTACATTTTTTATTCACTCACATTTTGCTAATGTTTTGTTTGATATGGGGTCTACACATTCCTTCAACTTTCAGAATTTTTTTGGTAAATTGAAAATATCACCTCAACAAATGAGACCCGAACTTGTTGTTAAAACACAAGGTGAAAATTTTATAGCAAAGAGGAATTATAAGAATCAACTATTGTGGTATATGGAAATACATTACCTGCAAACCTTATTGTTTAACCCTTATTCGATATTGATGTTATTCTAGGGATGGACTGGCTTTCTGATTATCATGCTAATATTGACTGAAGAGCTAAAGTTGTTTTTCAGAAAGAGATTTTGTTTTAATACAAGAATGAACCCATACAATTAATAACATATTAGGAAGCTAAGAAACTATAGAAAGATGGAAATGAAATTTATCCTGCTCATATTGTTGAAAACAAGGTAACTATTCAAATTAATGATGTGAAAGTGGTAAATGAATACCTTGATGTTTATCCAGATGAGTTACCAGGGGTCATACCTGATCGAGAAGTCAAATTCAAAATTGACTTAGTTACATATGCTAATCCAATTTCAAACCCCGCCATATTGTATATCTCCAATATAACTTCTAGAATTGAAAAATCATTTGCAGGATTTTCTTGACAAAGGATTCATTCATCCTAGCACTTCACCTTTGGGAGCCCTTGTTTTGTTTGTTAAAAAGAAAGATGGTTCCATGATAATTTGAATTGATTATAGATCTTTTAATAACATCACTATTAAAAACAAATATCCTTTGCCTCATATCAATGACTCTAGAGAGATCAGTACTTTTCCATGATTGACATGAGATCTGGATACCATCAGCTAAAGGTGAAGGAGGATGACATCCCGAAAACAGCCTTTTGTACTAGATATGGGCATTCTGAATTTGTTGTTATGTTGTTTGGATTAACTAATTATCCTTCTGTATTCATTAATCTTATTAATAAAGTATTTCATGAGTTCCTCGATAAGTTTGTGGTTATATTTATTAATGAAATTCTGGTATTTTCTAAAAATAAAGTGGAGCATGAAAAACATCAAAGGGTTGTTTTTCAAAAATTAAAAGAAAAGAAACTATATGAAAAATTACGCAAGTGTGATTTTTGGTTGAAAAATATTTATTTCCTAGGTCACACTGTAAATAAGGATGGAATAACAATTGATCATACCAAAACAAAAGTATTAGATGAATGGCCAAGACCCACAAATGTTATAGAGATTGGTAGTTTTTTTGGGTTAGTAGGTTATTACAGACGGTTTGTCAAGAACATTTCACGGTTATCTAGCCTGATAACTAAGTTAACACAAAAATGGGTTAAATTTGTTTGGATAGAGGAATGTGATGTTTTTTTTCGGAACTAAAGAAATGATTTGTGAATGTTCTAGTTTTGGACGTACCTTCTCGAAATAGTGAGTTTTTCATCTACACTAAAGCTTCTTTGAAGGGACATGGTTGTGTCTTGATGCAGAGTGATCAAGTAACTACCTATCTTTGAGATAACATAAACCTCATGAGATAAATTATCCCACACATGATTTGGAATTGGCACCTGTTGTTTTTTCATTGAAAATTTGGAGGCATCATCTATACCAAACCAAATGCCAAATATATACTAACCATAAAAGTATAAAGTATATATTCACTCAAAATGAATTAAACATGAGCCAGAGAAGGCGACTAGAATTGGTAAAGGATTATGACTGCACGATCAATTTCCATTCTAGAAATTCAAACAATGTTTTATATGCCTTAAGTCGGAATCATCATGGATCATTAAACATGTTTCGTTTGGAATATGAACCATTTATTAATTATTTGATGAATTTGGACTTAGAGGCTATTGGTGCAAGGAATACCTCTGTTTTTTTTTCTGGTTTCAATTGGTCATCAATGTCAGACAGAATTAAGCAAGCCCCAAAGGAAGACTGTGACCTAAAAAAGGTATATTTGGTTAAAAAGAGTATGTTTCTAGAATTTAACCTTGAAAAATATTGTGTTTTATGATTTGAAAAAATTATGTGTATGCCTAGTGATTCTCAGTTGAAGAATGGTTTGTTGTGATAAGGTCATAGTTCTCCATTTTCTGTTCATCCTGGCAGTACAACGCTGTATATAGACCTTCAGAATTATTATTGGTGGGATGGAATGAAATGAGATATTGACGATTTTACCAAGAGATGTGTGACATGTCAACAGGTTAAAACAGAGCAGCAGTTACCGAAGGGGATGATTTAGCCTTTGCCAATGCTAGAGTGAAAATGGGAGAATGTATACATGGACTTTTTTGTGGCACTACCAAAGACTTATTGAGGTAACATTGCGATTTGGGTTATTGTTGATCGGATAACAAAGTCTCCACATTTTTCTTCTATTCAAGATACAATGAATTTGGATCAGATTTCTTGATTGTACCTCAAGGAGATTGTCAGGTTTAATGGAGTTCCTCTTTCTATTGTATCTGACCGAGATCCCAGGTTCACTTATATCTTTTGGAAGGGACTTCAGAAGTCATTGGGCACAAAGTTAAATTTAAGTTCAACTTTTCATCCTCAATCAGATATGAAGTCAGAACAAACGATTCAAACATTGGAGGATATGATTTGAGCTTATTTAATTAACTATCTTGGAAGTTGGGATCAACATCCTTCTTTAGTTGTGTTTTCTTATAATAACAGTTTTCATTCCAGTATTTAGATGGAACCTTTTGAGGCCGTGTATGGGAACCTGAGTCGGACTCCAGCATTTTGGGATGAAGTATGTGAAAGGAAGCTGATGGGACCAGAATTAGAAGATGAAGTTGCTGAGAAAGTGAGGATGATCTATTAGCACATGAGGATAGCTCAGAGGAGGCAGAAAAGTTATGCAGATAAAAGAAGGAAAGATTACTCTTTCGAGGTAGGTGACCATGTTTTCCATAATATATCTCCTTGGAAAATTGTGATGCATTTCAGTTAAAAATGGAAGCTAAGTCCATGATTAATTTCCCCTTTTGAAATTATGGAGAATGTTTGAATAGTGGAATACCATGTAACTTTTCCTTCGAGCATGTTTCAGGTAAAAAATGTTTTTCATGTTTTGATGTTGAGAAATTATGTGCTAGATTCATCACATGTCTTGAGCCCATAAGTATTTTAAGTAGAAGAGAACCTTTCATATGAAGAGAAACCAGTTCAGATTCTTGATCGAAGGGAACATGTATTGAGGAATAAGGTAATCCACCAGGTAAAGGTTTTTCTGAGAAACCACATGGTTGAAGAAGCAACATGGGAGTCTGAAAATGCTACGTGGGAAAAATACCATAACATGTTTAATAAGTAAATAAAATTGCAAGGACACAATTTCTATAAGGTGGGGATAATATAACACCCCATGTTTTTATAAAAATAAATAGAAATGCATGGGACTATTTTTTATGTAGATATTTTTTAACAAGACTTTAAAACATAACTTTTCCACTTCTATATTATGAGTTTTAAGAAACTAACATCTATAATTATGTTCAGTATGTTATTTGGAGTCTATTGGAACTAAATTGTTTTTTGGTGAATAGTAACATACCCTTATGAATAGTAATTTGAATAGTAATATGACCCTAATGAATAGTAAATTTTATTATTTTTTTAAGGCATTATGATAATAACATCTTGGTTAATTTTTAACGTTATATAGAAGTAGTAATAGAATTAGAATTGTAAATTTTGTAATTAAGTATGCTATTATTTAAAAATTAAATTATAAATATTTAGAAATTATTTACAAAAAATGGACTTAAATTTTGAATTCCACATGCCAAAAAATGGTTTGGGTAAATTTTTGGGTTTTTTATGAAATTCTTGATTTTTCGGTGAATAGTGAAATATGATAAAATACCATATAGTAAAATTATTCATAAAATACAATATTTATGACATCATAAGTGATTCAAGATGACTTGGTTCGAACTCACATTCCATTATTACTATTTGAGGTCACATGAACTAAGACTGTTCATAATCATGGGAAAAAATATTATATTAATGATTAAAATAATGAAAAATACCCCCTCTCCTCCACTATAAATACCACCCTCACTCCCCTCTTCTTCCCACACCTATCTTGCCTTGATCCATGCCTAAGTTCGGCCCAATAATCCTTCCTAGGCTCTTCCCCACGTCTTAGAGATGATGGCCTCACCAAAAGGCCAAAACCAAAGCCCTTAAGAAGGAACTCAAGGAGAAGAGATCAGGAGGTAAACATCCTCTTTTATTTTCATTCTTTGTTTTCATTTTATGTTATTCTCGTCCTTTACATTTTGAATTATGTTGTGATATTTCATTCCATATCCCAACTTACTGTCCATATTATTTATGAGTGATGAAATTTTCCCTTTCTCTCATCAAACTATTTTTATGAAATTTTAAGAGACGTCGTTAGGCTGCCGAATTTTCGTGAGAAATTTCTCAAGTTTTTTTTTCATGATTTCTTTTTATTCAATACTCTCCCCCTCTTATCCAAGAGGCATGAAATATCGATAATCATGTTTATTATGGATGTTCTAATGTTCATTGAAAATTCATCATCATTTTTATTCACCTATCCCACTTATTCAAGAATTAAAAACATTGTACATGATGTGTCGAATTACAGACATCGTGGACGATGTGATTTTATTTTTCTTTAAATACTTAAAGTATGGTCATAAAACCATTTTTATGGTTGAAACAAGTTATATTATATGTATTATGTCTAATAAATTGTTCGTTAATTCATTTTAACACATTTTTTTAATTTATAAAATGAAATGAGATCGTTATTATCAAAGAACCAGAAAAATGATCTAAACGAACATCATTAATGTTTTAACTTATGAATCATCCTCATATTAAACATCAAAATGATAAATGGTATAAATAGTGGTACTGGAAATATATATATATCTTTTCATTCCCATTCTGGAATTTCATTTCCAATCGACAGGAACATCCACCATGAACCAATCATGGAAATCAAGTTAAGAACTCACCCAAAAGCAGTGCAAGGAGCAAAATACTAACACTTAATGGGTGAAATGATGTTATGAAATGACAATATAAGATGTTATAAACATGAACATGTTTCTTTAAACTATTATTAACACTGTCTTTACTATTATACATGAAGTTTAAACAAGTTTTAAGTAAGACAGACCCGAGGTAAGGGAATTCTTAACCCGATTTCCATTTTTTGGGTTAACCTTTTACTTCATTATTTATGTGCTATTTAAATTTGTTTTGTGATGGGTTCTGTTTATATTATGTTTATTTATAGTATATATACATAATTTATCCACTCTATTAAGTCTCTATTTAATTGTATGATATTTATAAGGGGATTTTCCATTAAAATCCTCTTTTTTAAATTCTGTTTTACGAAATTACAAAGTAATGTTTTATGAAATTATTCATGTTGTATTATTATTTTTTGGTTCTTGGGAATTATTTATGATGAAGGGTTTAGACCTATATCTCCCACCAATGAATTGTTTATGAGTACGTTGGAGGTCAACAATATGGTTACTCCAAGTGTAACAGCGATGGTTACACAAAGTAAGGTAGTTTTGAAGGTTAAAAATTAAAATGTAGCCAGGAATGGTTAAAATATTAGGTATGTAATTCCCCAAGATACCTTTATTATTATATTAATTTTCTCATGTTTTTTTGGATCTTGGGTAGATTTCATGTTATACAAAGTATGTATATATGGGTTACAAGAATGTCTTATGAAAATGCTTTCATACGTTACGAGTAATATGGTACTAATGTGACCTTTCATTATTTTCCATACCTTACTGAGATTTTTGTGCTTATCCCAGGTTGTTAAATTATTTTATCAGGTTAATGGATTTGTAAGACAATGATGGAAGACATGTTAAATGTTGAAGAATTTTCAAGAAGTCATGTTTTATGTTTTATTGTTTTAAATTTAAAAAAATGGAATCTATTTTTTTGGTATCCACTCTATAATACTGTGAAATGTTATGAATGTATTTTCATAATTCTCTAAATATCTAAACTTGAAAAGATATTCAATGTAAAAGGACTTTTTTTCTTGACTAAATTCAAGATTATGTATTTCATAAGGTTGGGATCTTATAATATCATTCATATAACGTATAGATGTTATATCATTATAGAAATAATCATTTGATAGACTAATTAACCTTATATTTTGATGGAGATTATGAATAGAGTGTTCAGGGAATGTCATGGGAACATAATTTTTTATTTACTAATTATTTCCAAGTATACACCAAAAGTCAAGAAGGCTATAAAAATACACTACAAATTATTCTTGAAAATTCTTGAGAAAAGTAGTAATATAAGAAAATTATGAGGTGTGAATTTTTTATTCATGAGGATACTTTTCTTGGACATATTGTCTTTGGGGATAAAAAACAGATTATCCTTTAAAGATTAATGTTTATAAATAATTTTTTATGCCGACAAAAATAACTAGGGTACATAGTTTACATGATTTATCAAGTTATGATCAAGGATATGTTCAATATTTTTCTTGATTAGAAAACACATTAACTACATAGAAATGTAAAGGGGTTAAGTTATTTTGTATATTGAAATATAAATAATGTTTTGATGAGTTAAAGAGGAGGTTGATCAATATACCAATGTTGACATTACCATTTTGAGGAGATTTATTTTGGATATATAACAGTCAAATTAACGATGAAAATTATATGTGACCTTATAAAAAAATATTATTTCCTATGGATCACCGAAGTTAAATATACTTGAACAAAACTATCCACCCCATGATTTTGAGTTAGAACCATAATTGTTTCCACGATGATATGGTGGAATTATCTATTTGGTAAATATATATATATTGATCTAAATAGATGGATAATTATATTTTCCCTAAAATAGATCAAGATGAGGTGAATGAGATGGCTAGAGGTAGTTAAGGATTATGATTTATCAGTACACGAACACCCTATGAAATATAATAAGGTAGATAATATAAGAAACCATATTTTTTCTGTTATGTACCATTATGAGTTTTGGTTTAACCTCTTCTAATTTTTATTTTACTTATTCTTTTAACCTTGGCGGATGAGTCACTTTTGGGGATGGAGAAAAATTCGTAGGTAAATTACCTTAATGCTTGAGGTAGTATTTTTATTTTATTTTATAGTGTTTGATTATAAATGATTTAATATAATTCTAGGATTTTCTATGGTTATGAAATATTCATATGTTGTTCAGGTAGTTTTAGTAGGATCTTTATTGTGCATTTTCTATAGAACACTTTCACATTATAAACATATTACATGGCTTGAACTGGTTTCTAGGAAAATGTCATGAACTAGTATAGAGCATGAAATGGGTACATTCCCTGATACTATTTCAAGTCATGAAATGGATGATCCATTTTATTTTAACTTAATGTGTGATTTTTTCTCATATCTAGTAAATCAATATTTTCATGTCGTTAATGGGTTTCACTTCACCAATATATAATGATTAATGATGTTAAACCGCGTAGGGAATTTGATTTCTTTTTCATCCTTCATACAACTCTCTATTTCAATACTTATGGTGACTCAGGGTGATTTTGGAATGTTTACAACCCTTTCAGACATCTATGATTAGTTGTTAATATATACTGAGTTATTTTTATTTGGTTTCCCCATCTAGTCCACTTGTTATGAATTATAGAGGTGGGATATCTTAACCACCACTGAATCTGGAATTCATCTTGATGTCTTGTGATCTATGTTTACCTTATGTTCACTATCTACTTCATTCCTTATTTGAATAACCTATTGTAAGTGTATATTTTATTGGAATATAATGGTAGGTGGCCTAGAAAAAAATTATATGGTCCTTTTCTAATTGTTTCTGTTTATGTAATATTATTCAATTGAACCCATACAATTTGAGTGTTAACTAAATGAATAATGGGTGATAATAATCATGGTTTTGTTATACACTATGTATCGCATTGGATCAATTAGTATTAATAAATAATTTGCACTTACCTATTGGGTGAGCCTACCATTGATTCATAATGAAGTAGATAATTGATTAAATTATGTTTTAGGATGAGATGAGACATCAGGTGATTTCATGTGAGAGATTAATATCGGAAATGTATTAATGGTTTATTGAAAAGACTAGTGATAATTTATATGAAACATGCATGTTCATTTCCACGATAATAGATTAAGACATAATTTAATGAATGAATCGATATTGGAAAAAAATGGAAATTGGATTTATTTACCATTGTAGCTTATGATAATATGTTCTGTTATTTTGATAGTTGTGACGTGTGCTATGAGTCATGATGAAATTGTTATATAAAGGGCATGGTCGGGTTATGTTTAAATGCATATATAATGGTATTGGCCTAGTTATCCTAAAATTATTATATAAATGGATTAGCCATGTTATGATCAAATTTTTATATAATGGGATTAGACCGGTGATGATAAAATCCATATATTATTGGTGTGACCCATTTATGCTAAAATGAATATATAAAGGGTTTGACCAACCTATGCTGTAAATATTATAGGGTTTTTATTGGTTATGTGATTATGTCGTCGGCTCATGGTTATATTTCGAATGAGTTTTTATATACTTATAGATACTCTGGCATGATGCTGAAAGAGGTCAATTGTTATACTATATTAATTGTATATTTAATAAAAACATTTATCATGTTATTGAATGAACTTATTATCATATTGGTTTTATTTAGACATAGTGGCATTGACTAAATGAGTTTTAATCACACCCTAGTCGTGCCACTGATTGGTACCTGAGAATATTACATGGATGATGGTTTAGACATGGGAAATAGGCATTTTTAATGATAATTTATTTCTAAATGAGTTATAATTTGGACACAAGAACAATAATGGATTCAAGACAATGGTCATTTGAATTTATTTATGTTAGCTTGTTCTTTTATCTCTATGAATTAAAATATTTCATTTAGGTAAATTCCAACCATACATTACATGGTTCATTATTTTTTCGTTTATATAGTTCATCAATTGTCTTCCAATTGATTGATGCATTGTGTATAAATTTTCTATTACTATGATATTTTTATATTCCTATTGTGTTTCAACTATGTACTTGGGGTATAGTCTCCCCAATATGTTGTCTACACTCCATTTCTAGTCAGCATCCTCTGGAATATAAGGGGGGACACTTGAGCATAGTAACCAACTTGATTTTTCCATGTAAGAGAGTGTCATATAGAGGGATGTTACAAAGTTATATCAGACGATATGGTTGTCATTTTCAATTTCTTTTCTATTTAGGAAAGGTATAAAGGAGGCCAAAATATGTTATGACTTGTTAATGAAATTTTTATATGGGACTATGTAACCCATGTATAGGGGAGAACATGTGTATGCATGGATGGATTTGTTGTTCTTGATGTATGTTTGTTATAGTTCATGTTATTTATCCTTGGGTGATTAACATGTTCTGTTATATTTTTATTTCTTCAGATATATACTCATTGGTCGATTTGGAATGAGATGGGTACGAATGCATCATGATATACACATACAGATTTTTATATTAAAATTCATTATTCCTGATAGGTAAATATTTATTATATGTGATATATTTCCTATATGAACAACAAAATGAAATACTTATTATATTAGATAAAGAAAATTAAATAACTATTGTGTCATGATAATTAATCTGTTAAGACCTATTTAGAGAGAACATGAGTCTGCAGTTCTCTATTATTATGCCCATGAGGTTGAACATTCCATTATCTAATATATTTAGGTTTGTGTTTATCCTATAGTGAAAATTCAACATCTTCATATTTTAATGTATATTTAGAAGGGATGTAATTAGAATTCCCCTAACACTGATAAAATTATGCATCATGTATCTCTTTAGGATCGTATGGATGTTCAGCTTTGTAATAGCTTTATGAGGGTCATGAGATCCATAGAAAGAGGTAATTTATACACAATGCATTTAATGTCTAATATAATGATAAAGTTTCAACTGTATCATCATTCGATGATCACAGGGGAGGGATGCCTCTATGAATCCCCATTCTATATTGAGTTAGTACAAATAATTATTAAGCACCTCTAGAAACCATAGATAAGAGGGTGAATAAATCTACATACATGATTTATGGACCATCCAAGAATAGGTGTGAAATAATAGAAAATTTTGGGAAACAATAGCAGTCATTCTATAAAGGATTCAAGGAAATTTTTCTGATCACTTCGATCTAGAAATATTGAGGGATGGGAATTCTCATGAGTTCATGCATCTGATATAAGAGGACTTATCAGTTATGGCTATGCTAGAAATTTCACTGACATGTAGTGATATTCAGTATCCTAAGAAGACAATGTTATTTAAATAGAGAGGAATTTACATGATATATTTTTCTATGAGATAGGTTATAGGTGATAATTTTTTAATGGAGTTGAATTTTAGTAAGATAAATCAGGATCTCATGACAGATGGGAATATGAGATAGACCCTGTATATTGACCATGATATTTTAGTAGGTATAACTCGTATCTCTTGTTCTGGTATTTGGAAGCACCTCTATAATAGTTATCACTAAGAAAAAACATGTAGAGAAATCATGGTTGTGGGAATCTATCTCAGTACCACGTTCTGTTGTAGTGTTACCAGTGTGTAAAAGTTGGTCACAAGAATCCTTAGTTTTTTTACCCATATTTTGAGTTCCATTATTATAGTATGTTGTTCCACCTCTTTTAATTTTGTAGGCTCATGTAATTATAGAAAACTGGAAAGGGACCATGATAGGTACTAGTGCATGTGAAGGGAATAGTTTCCCCTAAGAGGAGTGGTAGCTGTAGTTCCATGAGATGTTCAGGTCGTGGCAGGGGATGTGGTGCTCTAGTGTAGGAGTGCTAGTATTAGGGAAAGGGAATAACCTATGGAAGTTAAAATAGATCCCAAGGAAACAAGATAAAGTCAAATGATTGATATTCAGTCTACTATAACGAGTTTGGAAGAATTAATTTTTACCATTAGAGGAATTATTATTATTTTATCTTTCCTTTATTACATTTTATTGAAATAGGGGCATTTAATTCCTTTATATCCTCTCATATTGTAAAATGTTTAGGAAATTTTGTAGAAATTTTAAATGGTTTCATAACCATCGATACACCATTGGGTGTGTGTTAGAGTATATCAATCTTCATAAGGCATGTTATCTAGAAATTTGTGGTTAATGACTATTTTGGGAACCTATTGTGCTGAAAATGTTAGGTTTTAATTAGAATATTGGAATCGATTGAAAAGTTTTATATAAGTGTCATATATACTATTATTGGGTGAGAGTTAAATTCCTATTTCCATAAGGGGGAATCTACTTTCACTAGGGTGAGTATGATGTTTTGGCTAGTCATGAATAAACAATTCAATGATGATTATGTTTTATAATGGACCAAATAACAATTATTTATCTATATTATAGTGAAATGTTGCATATTTTTTTTATCGTATGGTAGAATGTTTTCTAGATTTATTTACAGATGAGTTCCACGTCTAACCAACCATGTGGGAGATAGACTTTATGACAGAGTTAATGATGGGAGTAGATCCATTTATTTACTATCTTATAGTATAAGAGAAGATAATTTTCAATTGAATGTTCAGTTGGATGATCTAGAAGAAAAGGTTTTCATATGACTCAGTACATCATCATGGGGTTCTCTAGTTCATTTAAAGAAGAAGGATTATGATGATTTGTGCATATGTTCGGATTATAATAGATTTAACCAGATGATGGTCATTAACCATAATCCCATTTTGGTCATTGATAATTTCATAAATACACATAGAGTTGAAAATAACTTCTCCATGATCAATTTAAGATTATAATACCACTAATTGTAGGTGAGACCATTCGGTATACATCAAAATTCTTTTAGGATTTGATATGTTGTGTATGAGTTCATAGTGATGCATTTTTTATGAATGCATAGATGGTATTCAAGGTGTTGATAAATTGATCATTTTATACTTTTATAGACATGTTTGTGGTGGGTTTTGTCGATGATATATTAGTATATTTCTAGTGTATACGTGATCATTGACAACATAATGAAATCATCCTGATTACATTTACAGAGCATTGTATTTACACAATGGTAACAAAATAAAATTACTATATTGATAAAATGCTCTTCTTGTGTCATTTCAGCTCCAGTTGATATGGCGTAAGTAGACATAGAGAATGATATAATCATGTTATCTTGGGACTGTGCCAAGAATTTCTGCGATATTCACAACCTTCATTGATTAGATAGTTATTAATAGGTTTTTATCTATGATTTATCCTCTATGGTCGCACCGATGTTTGGGCGGACCAAAAAAAGGGCTAATGTTTGTGTGGTTGGATTCTTGTTGGAGCAGTTTTTAAGAGAATAATGTTATGATGAAATTAGAACTGAACTTACCACACCTATGTCAGTTATTTCATATACCATGTACTATGACACATTTTGAGTTGGACATAGGGAATTCTTGATGTATAAGGACCGATTGGTTACATACTATTTGAGATATCTAGGACTGCAAGAAAATAATTATAATTATCACAATATAGAGTTATCTCTGATTTTACATTCACTGATATGGTTGAGAATTTACCTTTGGGGTGAGAGTTTTGGGGTGTACATGGACCACAAGAGAATGAGGAACATCTTTTCTCAGTAGAACCCTATCCTTTGATAGAGGAGGTGGTTCTACAATCTAATATCATATGATGTAATTTTATATTATACATCATGTAAATGAAATTTTGTTACTTATTTCATGAGAAGGATGCCATGGATAGGGGAAGTGAAAGATTCATGTGCTGAGTGGAGGATGATGTCACACTTTGCAGTCACGCATCTAGAAGCCTAGGATTACCAGTGATGACTACCTACGCCATGAACATCTGTTATACTCTTGATTTTATATTGGATCATGACTGAGAAGATATATATTTTAGAGTGATTAGAAATGGGAGAAAACATATATGGTAGGGAGCCATCAGGATGGCATCTTGGTCGTGAAAATTCTCTTCTTTTCTGAGGCAAACTATGGGGTATTACAGGACTACATGTGGATATGATAAGAGAGTATGATGCTTCTATATGGGTGGTATATATTGGTCTAAAAAATTTATAACATGATGATTATAGATAGTATTTGTTTCCCTGATTAGAGAATGATTTGGTAAGCTTCATGGGTAGATGTTTCACCCATCAACATGTAAAGTCAAACCATCATAGGCCCCCTAGGTTATTATATCCTCTACTCATTCAAGTATAGAAATGGGATGATGCCACTAAGGATTTTGTTAGAGGATTTCATTGGACCCCTAGTAATAATTATGATGTATAGGTTATTATGGAACAACTAACTATGGTGTCTGACTTCATTCCCATCAGTGAAACCATCACTATGAATGATATGAGTAGAATCTAGGGGCATGATATAGATCAAAAACATGATTTTACAAGGAATATATTATTTGAAAGTGATACATATTTCTATTTTTTGGGCTTCGGTAGTCTCTTGGATCATAGTGTCTTATGAGCATGAACTGTCTTCTTTAGAATAACTAATAATATGAACAGATGATTCAGATTCTGGGGAATATGTTACAAGCCTATGTACAAAATTTCAATTGTTCATGAGATCATCCAATAGAACATGTTGAGTTAGAATATAATAATATATTCCATTAATATATTCAGATTGGACCCTTTCAGGCTTTGTAGGGATGACCATTCCATTAAACTATTTATTGGTTGGAAGAATATGAGTTATTGCTCCATTTACCAGGCCTCATGTAATAGATGTTATAATAGGATTATTTAATCAAATAGTGTTTTATGACCATGTAGAGATGGATGGAATCACATATTGGCCAATATAGTGGAACTCCATAGTTCAAGGTGGTTCATCATGTTTTTCTTTGGATTTTTCTTGTGATAGAGAAACACTATATCATGAAATAGGGAAAGCTAGCTCCATGGATTTTTGGTCCATAGGAGATAGTAGAAATGGAAAATCTATTTGAATATGGATTGTCCATTACACTATTCCACAGTTCCTTTAATGATGTTTTTAAAATATTTTGGCTTAATAGATACCATCTAAAAACTCGTCTTTTGATAACTGTTGATGATGCCGACCTTTTTGAAGATGAATAATTTAAGGAAAATATAATACAAATTGTGGACTATAGTCAAACACATCTCTAGGGAAATATTATACCTCTGGTTTGAGTGAATTGGAAGAATAGGTGTGTTAACATGGAAACATAGGAGAAAAAATCTGACAGGCGATTAGATTGGATGGACTTGTTCATTGAGACCCCATAGTAATTCTTGGAGCTGCATAGGGATGATAAGTTTTATTATAAGTTGTTTGTAAGATCCCATTTTTCCCGTTATATCCCAATTTTAGTTTTGGTTGAAACTATTTTAATTTGGAGTTTCTTTCATATTTAATCCTTGGTGGTCAAGTCTCTTTTGGTTATGAGGATAATTTTTTTGAGGAAAATGACCAAAAGTTAGGGGATGTATGTTTTTTTAAGTAATGTAGTGTGTTCATAAATGTGTCAATGTCTTTATGGGGTTCTCTATTGTTTGGAAAGATTTATAGGTGGTTTAGTATGTTTTTATATGATTTTTTTGTGTACTATCTATTAAGAAATTTCACATACTGAACATGTTACATGACTTGAAATTATTTCCAGGAAGATGTCATGAAAAAGTTCTGAGCGAGGAACATTTACTCATCGCCAAAATTGTATATTTTATGAAATAGTCGATCTAGTTTATTTTAACCTAAGGTGATTAATTTTTCATAATATATTAGAAATTGGTGAATTCACATCATGAAAGGATTTCACATAATGAATATATTGGGATAATCATGTTTAAATCATGTAATGCATAGGAGATATTTTTTATCATCAGCTCAACTCTCTCTATTGAACCCTAGGGAAACTCCAGTCGATTTTTGGAGTGATTCCATCCCTCCTATACATCTTGATATAGCAGTTGTTATTTTATGAGTTCATTTTCTTTGGGATTTACCTAACTTCATATTTTTTTCAATTATTATGGTGGGATATATCAAGATCTATTGAATAGGGTTTTGATAATGATGTTTTGTGATATAGGGTTTCCTTGTGATTACCATCACCTTTATTCACTGTTATATTTACCTGTTGAAATAATAGCATTGATTTATAGATAAAGGTTGGTGGTATAGAACAAACACCTATGGTGGGTTTCAAATTTTTTAAATTTGTGAAATTTTATTTCATTTCTCAAAGACAACATGCACAATAACAAATAGAACAATGGGTTAGGATAATCATTGGCTCAGTTTACTCTTAGGATACCTTTAGATCCATCAGTTCTAATATAGGGCCTACCACAAACCATAGTGTGAGGATATCATTTAACAATAATGTACTATCTACTAAGTTAAATTATGTTGTAGAATGATACGATGACTGAAGTGATTTATTGTGATAGATTCACATTGGAATTTTTTACCTATTTATTGAAATGACTAGTGATAATTGATATGAAACAACTATGTTCACTATCATGATTATGGATTATGATAAAATTTAATGAGTGAATGGATAACATAAAGAGAAATGGTAATTAGTCGAATTGACCATTTTGAATGATGATATTATGTTGTGTTATTATTATCTTGATGACTTGTGTTGTGACTCATGCTGCAATTTTTTAAAAAAGGGCTTGTGATTGTTATAATTAAATTATTATATAAATAGCACCGTCCAGTTAGGCTAAAATTTCTGTTTAAAAGGATGGAACTGGTTATTTAGAAATGATTATATATAGTTCATGTCCTAGGTGTGCTGTAATGATTATATAAAGGGATTATCCTTGTTATACTATAATAATTATTGGGATTTTCTCAATTATGTGATTATTACATGGACTCAAGGTTAAATTTGGCATGGTTTTTCAATACGCAAGGAGATATTCCAACATGGTGTCAAAGATGGTTAATTATTATACTATATTATCATTTTAATTACTAATATTGTTACTCACATTATTGAATGAAATTATTATCAGATTAATTATTTTTAGACAGAGTGGCATTGACTTTTTAAGTTACACACACACACTCTATTTGCGCCTAAAGTTGGTACTCAGGTAGATTAAATAGATGCATGTTTGAAAAAGGGAAAGAGTCTTTTTTATTGATCATTTAAATGTTAATCTATTGGAGTTTTGAGATGGGAGTGATCATGGATTCTATTTTTGGGTATTTTGAATTTTTTCAGCTTTTTCTTTTAATTGTATGGCTTTTAGCATGTCATTTAGTAACATTCTAGTATATAATTACGTGGTTCATTATTATTTAGTTTACATAATTTATCCTTTATCTTCATGTTATATGATTCACTTTTCCTCATTTTTTGTTAATATTCTCATTGTTTATTTATTTTATTTTTCAACTATGTACTAGGTGTATAGTCTCCCCAATAAGTTCTATAAACCCCCACTACTAGTCGATGAAATCTAGAATGTGAGGAGGCATGCTTTTGGTATAGTAATGAATATTCTTTTACATGTGACAGTGTTTCAGTTCAAGGGATGTTACATCTTTTGCATTAACTAGGAAATATCATAGATTTACAAATAAAAAGATTATTGATATGGATTCCCTATTTAGGGAATTATTAAAGATGTATATAGTAATTTTTTTGGTATGGAAAAATATCACTCTTTTTTCAATTAATTTCAAAACCCTACTTAATATAAGATAATAAAATTTATCATCTTTAGGATAAGATTTAACAAAACAAAATTAATTATTTTAATGATGAGAATGTAGTTGGTTTTGGTTATAATTAATCTATATTGATATATGGAATATGGTTACGGGTTTTATCCATAGCTAATGTGTGGATATAATTTTGAGATGAAGGCCATAACTCATATTTTTTATATACCCTGGAATAAAAAAATTATATTTATAAAAAGGAACTTTTTTTGTGGGATAGTATGAAATATTAAAGGCCTAACAATGTATCAATATTCTTTTTTTTAAAATAGGGAAAGGATGGGGGAAAACATCCCAAAAGAGTCATGAAACCTCTACTTATTCTTATATAGTAATTGAAAATGTTATTATGGACATTATAACTGGATTTACAAAGAAACTTAGAATGTGTAATTCTATATCTGTTATTTTTTAACACCATACCATGTATACACATTTCCATGCATCAAGTGATGATCTAAAAATTGATTGGCTTGCATTACTCTATAGTTATAAAGTTATAAGACATCATGGGTAACCAATTTCAATTTTATCTTATCATGGGCTTCAATATGGATTGAAATTATGAATGAGTGTTCCAAAGGATCGTGAAACAGAGCAATGTTTGAGCACCACTTGTCATTCTTAGAAAAATTATCAATTTAATGGGACCATTTTGATATTATAAGACATGTTGTGATAATGATCAGTAGAATTTTAGTGTTTGTGGGATTAATATTTACCTTCAGAGGAAATGAAATATTACAATATCATCCATTCATAAATTCAAATGGCACCATATGAATAATTTTAGGGTAGTAGTGTTTCTCTGAAACTTGATAATACGATGTTTGTGAAAATAATCTTAGAGGCCTAGATCTCATGGCAAAGAGAATAATGAAAATAAATTATAATCATTGACATTTTTTGGAAGATCAAAGTATGGAAAATATATTTATAGAAAACCAAATGAATTATTTTGAATTTAATTTATGGGATCATTTTTTATTGAATTTATATCCATATAATCATGTCATAAGGTTTCAAAATAAAGGTGAGCTTTCACCCAATTATATATATCCTTATAAAATTACAAAAATAATAAGATCTATAGATTACCATTTGATAATTCCTCCTAAACTACCAAAAGTTCGTGATGTGTTTCATATCTATTTATTTAGAATGTAAAAAGAAGATACAAGACATGTGATCACCTCAAATAAAATAGAATTTTAACCCAATTTACCTTATTTTGAAAAGCCTTTCCAGATTCTGGATAATAGAAAACAATTGTTAATGGTACATTGAACAAATAACATAATATGGGAGGCAATGTGAGGACCTAAATATTTTATGATGAATAATTGACCTAATCAATTCATGGGAGAAATTTTAGAAATTTCAAGGATGAAAATTTATAATGAGGGAAGAATTTAACACTCGAGATTTAATTTCAGTAATCTTTTCATTGTAAAGAAAAAATAGAAAAATAAACATTATTTTATTCAATAAAGTCATTAAATACAAAATTATCAAATTTTATAATTTGAATTTTTTGAAACTAATATATTTTTTTAATTTATTATTTAAAAATTAATTGGATATAATTTTAAATATTTTTCATAAATAGTCATTTTTGGGTGAATAATGCATATTTTTCAAAAACACTCACATTTACAATATTATAATGATATATGAATAACATGAAAGAGAAAATATTTTTTTTACAAAAAATAAAAACTGAATAATCAGTATAATTATTATAAAAGTATATTGTTTACATTAGATATATATGCTTGAATTTTTTGAAATCTAAGTAATGTTTTTGTCCGGATAATAACTGTTTTTATTATTTTATCTTCATCAAGTTTCTACATAGTTAATACCAATTTTTATTTGTTTTATAGAAAAATAAGTATCAAAATTTTAAAATAATCCAATTAATTCATTTTTTTCAATGTTACACATTATTTTTTTTAAATCATATTTAGGGTTCAACAATCATGTTTTCAAAAAATGGGTTTTGTTACATTTTGAGAATTTATTTTAAAATAGATTTCATCCATTTATACTAATTAAATATTTTAAAATGGAAAAAGTATTTATAATAAAAATAATTAATGTTATATAGTTTGGTTAACTTAATATTTGGTTTTTATAAATAGTAACCATGGAAAATATTTATCACCTCAGTTAAGAGTGAAATGGGTTAAAATGGGTAAACATTAATGGGAAGGGGTTCATGATAATAGAATCAATTTTTTAACAAATAATTGATTGTTTTATTGACCTAAAGCTTATAAAATCTTAATAATTGAAAATTCAAAGCCACATTAACAAGAATAAGTCCTTATATTATTAAAATCATTGATGTAATTCAAGTGAATCCTTTCCCTCACTCATAAAATGGAACTACTTATCTTCTATTCATCACGCCTCTTGTTCCTCTTATCTCAGAACATACCTACTCTAATACCTTACCAACCTTCCTCCCCATGACCTAGAGGCTCTGGCCACATAAGAAGACCAACCTAGAAGGCTAATCTAGTGGTTGATTTTGGAATATATATATAAAACTTTTAAAAAAGTGTTTCCATTTTATTTCCTTTTATATATTCTAAAAATATTATTAAAATGTGATCATATAATAAAATAAGTAACTTAAATAAAATAAAATGACATTATACATGTGTAACAACCAATATTCAGCTTATTTCCATCCTATTAAAAATGAAAACATCGCTCGTGCAAATCTATGTCTTACCGCCTTGACATAGAAGAGTAATTTTTTCATCAACACATTAGATGGATGGTTATAAAGATGTAAATAATTAATATATAATATTTTAATTAAATAATAATTTTAATTTAGATATAATATATCATTTACCTTTTTAACCTACCACTATTCAAAAAAAGATAATGTCACTCATGCGTATGTGTGTATTACCACCTATCTAAAGGGATGTAATTCTCCAAATGGCACGATGTCCTTATTTTTTATTTTATTATAGATAATCCCCCTTTTATGGGTTGAAGGGGAACCCGTACATGACACATAGGCCCAAGGCACAAGGCCCGACATGACCCGCAATACATGACCTGAAGGTCCAGAGGCATACCATGCCCATGCATGACCCATAGGCCCAACCCATTAGAACTAAACCTCCCCAGCATCTTACATCATTGATAACCTTAGCTCCCCACCTTGCATTGCTGATCGGCTAAAATTTCCCCATACAAAGCTGCACAGTGCCTGGTCCCGATGGCGACTGCCATCCCCTCTCATTCTTCCAATCCCGTTAGCTCTACATCTGGTGGCTGCTACTCCTTCTCCTCTGATCCTCTTCTGGGGCTTGTTCTATGTGAACTGGGCAACTCCATGGTCTATGTGACCTGAAATCCCTATGGCCCGAAGGCCTTTGATGACCCGAAGGTCCTGAAGACCCATAGGCCCAAACTGGTGGCCCGAAGGCCCAAATCAGGTGAATAGTTCCGACTGCTACAGTACAGAACAATAACAACTAGAGTAACTGCTATTTTAATTACTACAGTGCCCGGAAATTCTCATCCACCCGGTTTTGAACCCGGGTCTCTTGGATGCCAAGCAGGAGCCCTTACCACTCGGGTACGGGCTCGTTGGCCAGAAGGGATGTAATTCATTTTTAATGATGGAATTTAAATTATGATTAAAAAATATATAAATATTGAATATATATTATACTACTCTTGATTAAAATTATCGATATGAAGATACCATTAGATATATGTATGGAATCATATGACTAAATCAAAACTTACATAAAAAACAGTTAACACTGAAAAATAATGATTTAAAAAAATAATTAATAATAAAAGGGTTTCGAAATTCTATAAGATAATCATATATGATATTATTTTTATTTATATGGTTATGGCACAAAAATTAAAAAAAATTATATTTATTATATAGTAAGATAAATGAAATTACAAAGAATATTTTATATAAGGTAAGATATTATTTCGCAATCTCATCATTTTTTAGGAATAATTTCATTTAAGGGTGTTTTTATAGAATTATTATATAATTCTATATTATACTCAAGATAGTATATTCTCATATGTTTTTTCATGAAATATATTATTTTAATTTCATTTTCAACTCTCTAAGAACTCAAAATTTCGAAAGAATGTTTGTTACGAAAACATACTTCCATTTTTACGATAAATTATCCTTTAGTTTATATCGATATTTTATTTAAAATGATTTAAATAGTGTTTCTAAGATTCTATAAATTTTTTATTAAATTTTTTTACCCATTTTTTAATATTTATAATAAGTTTTAAAATTTATTTTCTTTTCATTTTCATAATGATTCAATTTTAACTAAATTATTTGAATGTATCCATATTTTAATGTACATCATATAGATAACATTTGATTCCATAATAAATAACATTTAAATTGAAGTTTAAATTACATGTTTACATGTTTATTTCCTTAGAAAATTTTTAACCTAATATTTTTGGAATTTTATAGATTTTAATTATGTTATTTTAAACAAAAAAGGTATTTTCCTCAAGAAATCATTCAGTTATCTTTTAAAAGTATTATCACCTATGTCAAAATTATTTTTTGAAAATTATGTTATACTATAGATATAGTATAATTATACCATCCAACATATTTATATGGATGGATTATGATCATTTTTATCGGGGAAAGTATTAATTGTATGTATTCTTTTTTTTTCTAATATAGATAGTTATTTATTATGAAAGAATATTTATTAAGTTGTATTAATTATTGATATGATAAATTTATTATAATTATTACGTGATGGGTGGGACCAAGAATTATATAGCCCGTAGATTTATCAATTGGCCTTATGAGACTAAACATGATGAATAATTTCCTTATGCCTAACTAGTTTCTGTATGATGTCTAGGCATGTGGCCTTAATTGTAATTTGAATATGTCTAACATCATGAATTCTATTTTCATGAAATATGTTATTGATGTATATGTGATTATAAAAATATATTTGCTATATATAGATAATTTTAATGATCATTTAATTGTTAATATTTCACTATTTTACATTATTTATTCTGAGAATAATATTCATTCCATATTTATTCAATGATACCTTTCTCTATACACATTCCCTACTGAGTATATGAGATCAACCTTTTAATTTTTTCTTCCCCAAGATTCCAATAAGTGTACTATGATTGAAATTAAAGTAAAATATAGAGGGAATAATTATTTTCTCAAAGAAAACACTATGATTAAATTATATTTTAAAAATAACTATAAGATTTTATAATGTATCTATTTTTACAAGACTAATAAACTATTCCACCGCTGAATATTTAATCACTAATATATAATGACAATTTAATAAAGTAACCACAAAATTTGGGATGCAATAATTATTTTTATTATAGGTCTGTTTATTCTTCTCACGTGAGTCATCGTTCTTAATTATATTTTTATTTACCATCTTAAATATCATGTTTACTCCACAAAAAGAATAAAAAAATCAATTTATAAAATACTTTGGCATCATATTTCCAAGGAGAAAACAAAATAATCACTGTATATTAAATCAATTCAGTCTATGCTTTCCACCCACTAATATAAAACACATTAACATTTTCTAAGAACCCTAGTCCACACTTTATTGTTTAAAACAACAATTTTTTTTATGATTTCTCTTTCCCAATGTCCATTTTTAGAAAACAATTTTTTATAGAATTTAAACACCAGCATATCTATTTATAAATAATGACTAAAAATTAATTTTACCACTAAATATAAATTCAGAACAACATTATGTAAAATTATTACAACTAAATTCATTAACTAAATAACCTCATTATCAACAAAATATATAATAATCGAACAAATAAATTAAATACCATTAATCTATACATCAATAATAAGCAAAAAAATCATATTAGTACAATAGTTTCCAAAATTAGTATCAAACACACATTCTCAATCACTGATGAAATTATATAACCATATTTCCTATATATGACAAGATGTGACCCATAGTTCATTCATCAATGAGAAAATATAAAATTTTTATATTTTTTCATTCCTCCCCAACTAGTCAATTAATAATACAAATAGTCCTAAAATAAAAAATTCTTTTTGAAAAAAATAAAAGTAAAACATTAATAGATTTAAATGAATCATTACTTATTATATTAAGCATAATTTGTTAACTTTACACATATTATTGAAGAAAAATGAAATGGTATTCTATTAACATATATTAAATTTAACCAAGATAGTAGTAAATAAAAATTACGTAATTATACTTTTCTAAATCAAATTCAATATGGATGAAAAATTTATAATCAAGAACCATTGGATAATTAGTTGAATGTTATAAATAATATTAAAATGTAAGTCCATAAAAATTTACAATATCATGACTAAAGTTCTTATAAGTTATTGACATGTTAAACATCATTATGTAAGAATAAATGCAAACATGTAGTGATAAATTTGATCAATTATAATTAAATTTTCAATTTGGGTTCAAAATTACCTGAATTCCAATTTTTATTTAATCATTAATCATTAATAAGAGTAATTATATCATGATTTTTCAAATCAAAAAACATCAACTATTATTTTAGAAATAAAATAAGATATGAATCTTAAGAATACCAAAATAAAAAAATTTTACCTAACAATAAATCTATACATGTAAGAATAAATACACAATAAATATAAAATCAAAATATTACCTCCTTTTAGAAACAATGCCTGAAATAACCAAAATTTCAATTATAAGAACAACAAATGAAGCAACTGAACAAAGTAATAATGTCAAAATTGGATGTGTATAACTGATGAAATATCATATAAATTGTTTAATCTAGGTTGGAATATTTTTTTCAATATAAAAGGCAAGATACCCAACATTTATTGACTAAACCCATGATGATAATATTATGACGCACTTATAGGTGTTTGAAAAAAATATTATTTCTCAACCCATAATTATAACATGAAATTTGGTATAAAGAGTTTAGCTATAACATTTAAGTCAAACACCTTCAAGTCCCAATGTATCATATCTCACTTCCAACCATCCTAACAGATGAAGTATATCAACCTATTATCATATGTAATATCCCGACCCCACTCAATAAAATGGAATGTTTTAGAATTAATCTAGACTTATGGGAATCCTACTGAAGCTAATGTTTAGAAATAAATAAATAAGATTTGATAATATTGTATTGGGATAGCTCCCACATACATAAAAAAACATCAAGTGGACTGTAAGAAAATATATATATTATGTATTATGAAAAAAAAGAGAACATTCCAATGAAAAAACATAATAATAAAACAATGATTAAAAAACCGGAAAAATATATTTCTATGTCTACAGGACCAAGAGACGCACAACGGAAAACAATATTTAAAACATTATTATAACATCCCTATCTTGGAACTCCATTATATGAGCAAGCCAGGTTGCATACATGACCATAGGTTCATCTCACCATATTCCAGAGGCTTCAAAATAATAATGAGGATATAAATAAAATAGTTGGATGAATATAACCTCTCGTATACAGTTACAACAATATTATAAATAATATAATAGTAGAATTAATAATATGAATACCAATAATCAATGATACCAGTATAAATAAGGAAAATCTGATAATAAAAGAATAATTTAATGAAAATATAAATTTAGATAAATGAAATGATGAATTTCACTGAGAATATAATGAAGAAATCTCAAATAATGACTCCCAGAACCCATGTATTGAATATCTTGTTAGACCCATCTTCAATATATAACCCATATATCAAGAAAAAAATCAAACAATAGGGTCCCATTCCTATATCCAAACATGAATCCATCAAATATCTCCGACTACCAAATGGAGGCTCATCCAGTGTGTGATTATAACTTAGTAAGTCAACACCACCATGTCAAAACATATCATGTTTGAGATAAATAGTTCATGAAAAAAAAATCAAAGAGAATATATTAATTTAATCAATTAATATTCTATATGAATAAAATATTACTGACCCTTATGTTCTAGGATGACACCCTGGGTAATAAAAATCTCTTTTTTCTCCATGTTGGATATCTTTGTGATGTGGTTGATGATCCTATGATATGAAAGATCATCCATACTGCTGGTCAATCCTCACATGTCATGATGAATATCTAGAATCATATCTCATGTGTCCCACTAAGATCCATAAAAATTCTCATACTAGGGTCTCTTATATCTTATTAAATCACATGCTTCAAAGGGGAGAATCCTTTCTCATCCAATACTAGGCTCTATGTGAATTCTGATGTTAGAGTCTCTTAGGTATTCCCATGTACAGATCACAAGGGGAGAATCAAAGCTCATATCGAGTGTCGGATTATTTTGCATTAGGATTATCAATAGTTCCACATATAACAAGGTAGTAACAAAAATATTAAGCACCATGTCAACAATATCAATGTAAATAAAGATTACTCTATGGATTAACAAAATTAGAATATCTTTCTAATTTTATCAAATAAATTTGTTATAAAATTACAATGTAGTTATTCATAATAGGTAAAAAATCCTATATCTGGATAGATCAGTGCTATTACAACATGGTAAATTACATTATCTCATAATATGCATGTTATACCAATTTAGGATCCTATAATAAATCATTTAAGCCACATATATAGAGATATGAAATGATCACATATATTAAAAATACTAATGAAATTTAATTTCAATAGAACATATGGACATTCTTTATACTACCCACCTAATAAAAATTAGATTATAACAAAAATTATTGTGTGATATAGAGATCAAATTCTCATTCCTTTTAATGAAGACAAACTAGCTCAGCCAAAGGAAACCAAACCCAAGTCCAGGATAGGTAGTCTAAACTAGGTACCACTACAAGAGAAGTTCAATGAAACATTAAGGAGATTGAGAAATACATATCTTGCCTTAAAATTTGTGATTTAGATTTATAAGATCCAATGAAGTGCTTCTTGTTAGTAGATGACACCCAAACATCATCCATGTAAGGTCTACATGAGAGACAAAGGGGATGCACATTATCAGAAAACATGACTATTTTATAAATTAATTTTGTACCATGAAATTATATATATAAATGTTTTTAGAAGTGTAAATACCATGTAAAAAATAATAATATTATTCATATAAAGATATGTTTAAGTGGAGTTAATGAAGAATAACAGTTTGGTCTTGGGATATAATTTATAAAGTAACATATTGTTTCCCTTATTGCACTCAATTTACATAGAAAATTATTCTTGGTATTCAGGGTATTACCATATCCCAAATATTGGGTAGCTGGTCTATCTAGCTAAATAGCTTATCTAAGGAACATATGGGAGTCACATTAACAATTACTAGTATCCATCACAGTAAATAAACCAATTATTGTGAGTGAGCATAGCCCTTTTTGTGGTTGTTCATGGTATATAGTTGTACATCTTAAGTGTGTTGTGCAATGGAATGGAACGACTTGTGAAGGAATTAGTACATATGTGTGTCAGGTGTCAAAGCCCTTTTCATGATCGACATGTGCATGTCATGGTGTTTCTTATTATGTGAAGCCAGATAGTATTACATTTTAATGTGCGATGCAGATTTAGCAAAGTACCATTCCTCCACCTTAAACATTTGTATATACATATTCCATTTGATCTAATTATTCCTAGGTATTTTATCTCCAACACAATCATCTTTATTCTCTATTTGTCCATCGCAGACACTAATTACATTAGTTTTAGAATGAAACACATAATCTCAAATTAGGAATTCCACATCATTCATGATAACCATCTCTGCCCATTCAACTTGAGTTGCTCGATCGTCCATAAATAATGGTTGATAATTTATTTTTCATGCAAAAGAATCCTTGAAGAACCATCTATTCATGATAACAACCTCATTTTCAATATTTTATGTTGATCACATGACTCTGTACCATCACATGAAGAAAACTATAGCTTTTCAAGTTCTTAATGTCTAGATTTCCTATACCCAATTACATGGGGGATGGAAAAACTAATGGGATTATTGACAACATGCATGTTGTATTTTGAATAACAAATCCTCTACATGATTTTAGTCCTGAAAATCATGATAATCAATCATTAAAAATATCATGGACAACAACATCTATGGATGATGATCACAAAATCCATACTAACATCATGTGGATTTGAATAAAAATAGCATCTATTTCATTCTTGGGAGTATTCCATCAAATATTTTCTCTTTATCATGATGCATATGGTTATTTTTGATGTTTTTCTATAGGAACATAGATAAATAAAGTGAATTTCTAGAATATATAACCTAAATCCTCCAATTTCATTCAATATTCTACACAATGACACACTGAGGATTGATCATGCCAAGCCATTACTTAGTCATGTGGATTTCATGTTATGTTGATCATGTGAAGCCACCCACAACAACAAGCTAGTGAACTAATCACCTTCAAAAAGAAAATATGCCAATACGTATAGTAACATTTTCAAATTTAAACCCCTAACCTCTTAAAAACAAAAAATGGGGGAAATGTGGGAAGAAGATAAAACAGAGAAAGGGGCTGAGATGAGACCCCCCATCCTTTAGATAATTTCACTAGGAAATCATGATACCTTATCCCGAGAACCCAAAAAAGACTTTATAATGATATTCCATCATGATACTTCATCTCTTGATACCTCTATTTATCCAATTATAACATTAAAATATTAAAATGATGTTATTCCCACATGTGAGCCTCTATTCAGTGGTGCATGCATTAATCTTTGATATGGAACCCATGGACTGGTCTGTATAAAACCATCATGAGAATAACTTAGTATTTTTTGTTCACATGAATTCTTTTCAGATTAATACTCTCTAACATACATCCTCTACATGCTTTTGAACCCATGGAAATACACCCCACTTTCCATGAAAACCCTGGTATGTGTGGCATCAACATAGACCCCCATACTTTCAGTCATCCTTCCTTGAAAACTATTGTTCATTATACCATAACATGATACTCATGGACATGAAACTTCAACCATTGGACATTCTCCCATTGTCATGTGTGTGACTTGGTACATGTTCATGATATCCAATCACATGATTGTCTTCAGATCACACGATTGAATGAATCCCCATCTGTCTCATCACACACTCATGCTACACACCGTATACTAAGTCAAGAGAATATATGTAATTGAAGGGTTGCGTGAAGTATTGTAGATATGAGGTGTAAATGACTATAAATTATCCATAGTATATAAAAAACAGATGAGGATGGTGGTATAAATTAGAGATGACTTTACAGAGTGGGGAACTAAATATAATAAGAGTCTTCCACTAAGAAACCATGGGGAACACCATAATGGATTATGTTGTATATTTATATGATTCATAAGATCAGCCCATTAATTATGTGAAATAATTATTGCATGCTAGTAGGATCATTTTTATGAGTTTATACATTGTGAATTCATCATGGAATACCTCTACAATCTAGAAGCCGATTAAAATTTAGAAATTTATGTGATAAATGGTAAAAATGATAGAAGGTTCATACGAAGTAGGATACACTAATTTTCATTCGACCTACTCATGTGAATCATGTGATGTATTTTTATTTAATACAACAACCTCTATAAATGTATTCAATGTCACACAAATTTCTCTGGACATGTTATGTAGATCATGCAATCCATGGACATGTCAATTGGTTTGTAGTATATTTCTTAGACATGTCTGTCATATCAAGCAGTAGCTCTCAGGAATGTTACTAAAGTACCATGAATTCCTATGGACATGTCATCTATATGAAATGTATTCCTTTTAAAATTTCATATAGATAATGATATTTCCTCTCGATGTATCATTTTTTATCAAATGTAGAACCATAGACATGTCAACTTCAAACATGTGAGGCACCACGAACAAGTTCTCTTTTATCATGAAGATACCGCTTGTACATTTCATCATTGTTAGGGAGACACCTCCAACATGTTAGGTCGACATTCATCCTTATTAGGATGACATCCCTGGACTTCTCAGGTAGTCACTATAGACATTCTGGGTATACACTCTCATACATGTCATCATATTCTTATAAGAATAATTTTTCACGTGCCCTCAAACTGTGTGATTCCCCCCCCCCCCACTAGGTTCTTTGTTTAGGAATCACCCCTTCATATAGGGATGTGTACATAATGGTATAGGGATGGTAACTCATGAGATTTTATGTGTATTATAAATCACCACTCCACCTGATCATGCTCAGTCAGCAACTCATAGTCTCCAATCATTATCCGTCATAGGGAAAGGGTGATCCATCTTCCATATGGAATCCTCCTTGGTGTGTGTAACGCCCCGACCCCAGTTACCCAGAGTCGGTGCATTATTACATAACATTGGCATGATCACAAGAAAGATCAAATCTCGAAAGACCGATTGGTTTAGTAGCCTTGGAAACACTAGATATATTCATAAGTTTTACATTACATTATAAAATGAAAAACTAATACAACAACATAATGTTTCCACAATCCACACTATTAACCCCCCATAAAAATCCCTGCAGGTCATTCATAACTTACTTCTTCACATCCTGGGAAAAATAAAACATTGAAAAGGGGTGAGCTCAAATGCCCAGTAAGGATAAAAATATAGCGGAAACTTTCATAAATAAGAATAAACATTTAAGGCAATGCATTACTAAAACAAAAGCCTTTTAAACTTTAACTTCAACATAGTATGGAAAAAGTAAAATGAAATAATGCCATTTACTTATTCACATGGATATTCTACTAATCGAATAATCACATGCAAAAATCAATAACCACTTTCATAATGTTGGAATGAATAATTCCAGACTATCATAACCACATAGCCAAGGCCTCGTGCCAAGACTACAAATAAGATTTTGTCAAGGCCTTGTGCCAGGACACTAGTTTGTCTCATGAGACCTACCGATGCATCGAGGAGCTATAGCGGGCTCCACCCGTCACATATTAAGTCCAATGCATTCCCATATGAAAAGGTTTAAACATATCATAAACATTCGTATTAAAACTAGCATACGAAATGTCAATACTTTCACCATAAACTATGAATGGTATAAAAACATATCACAAAACCTTCAATACAATATAGAAGTTTTGTATCATAATAAATCAACTTCAAATAATCTTAAAATCCATCAAAGGATGTTGACATAGATGAAATCAAAATTCTTTTTAAAGAAACATCTCCTTTTATTTTGAAATCATTTAAGATACATATAAAATAAAAAAATTTCTTTGAAAATATTCTTATAATCTTGTAAGGGAAGCTTTGAAGATTTTATAACGGCGGAAAATAGCCGCACCCGCCGTATAAGTTAAAAAAAACATTCTTACCTTAATTCTGTCGAAAAGGTTAAAAAGGACATTGTTTTGAAAACGACCGAAAGATTCCTTTATAAACCACTTATAAAAGTCAAAAAGGGTATAAATGACTTTAACTCATATTCTAGTAAATAGTAAAAATGTTTTGAAATGCATTTTTAAGAAACATGGATGTAGATGATAAAGAGATCCCAGTAGATTATTACGTATAAACAACCTTGGATAATGAAGAGGTTGTAAAGTAAACCCTTACCTTGTACTTTTCCTTGGTTGTGGTAGGTTAACCTCCTGTATAATGGTGAAATAATTGTTATTAAATTATACAAGAATCATATACCTTAATATGATATCATATATGATCTTTTAATATTGATTTGATAATAATATCTTAGTATTATCATTATATCGGGTGTTAACATACTTGTTTTCTTTTATATGTTTTGTTACGTAAGACATGTTTGTAAAGGATAGGTTGTATATTATTCATATCCAGAATGATATCAAGTCCTTAAACATCATTTTTAAATCATCAAATGATAATTATACTTGAATGGATACGATGGAGAATGAATCTCATTGCGTTCGTGGAGACGGTAGTCCGTACGTACGCACGAGCGACAATATCATTCTTTTGATATTAAAATAATATATAAATGGATGTTATATCATATTAACATGTTATATTTATTATTTACATGAGTTACACATCATTATTATACCCATCCAAATAATAATATATTGAATAACAATTACACCACGACGTGGAGACGGTAAGCCGTACGTACGCACGTATGGTGACATGTTATTCAAAGGGTGGATAGAATACTGAATATGGTTGTAACATATTTATAATAACATCACAGTATATGTAAGATACTGGAGTTATTATTTTAGAATGGTAAGAACAAAGAAAGAGGAAGTGGAAGAAGAAAGGAACTTAGAAAAGGGTGGTGAAATCATTACCTCTTCTTCGGGTTCTTCCTTTTGATTTGATCAAAAGGGCTCCTTAGGTTGGCTTTCTGATCAAACTAAGGCCTCTAGGTTGTAGTGAGGGATGTTGGGATAGTATTTGGGCAGAGTTTGGCCGAACCAAAAGGCTTTGAAGGTGTGAAGAAATGAGAAGGAGGAGTGCCCTTTTATAAGAGGGGTGAGGGGCACCTTTGGAAAAGCTAGAAATATTAATTTATAATAAATTCATATTCGGTTTCCAATGGCTCCAAAGTTGACTATTCAAAGACTAAGGTGATGATAGGTCTAAATCCACTCAAACAATATAATTTAGACAGGTTTGGGTACATATATTAACCTTATCTTTAAGTATTAACTCTAAGTTAATTAGTTTCACTTTTACAATGTCTCTTTGTATTTTTATATAATATGGTTAATAAACTTACTATATACATCCAAGAGACCCAAAAGTGGTCCATTAATGATGAACCTATCATGATATAAGTCTCTTGGCCGAACCTCAGATTTTTAGGATTTTTAATATCAATTAATAATATAATATTTGTTTTAAGAACTCTTTTATGTCAATTTTGACACTATTCAATAGTTGATTTTTGTGAAACTCATAAAAGATTTATTACTTCGAACAAAGTCAATTAAATCAATCCTAATATATCATATTATCCTAGAAAATTAGTTTAATTCATTAAAAGTTTCATACTATATTTATTTGGGTATTTATAATATCAATTATTTTAATTTTTCACTATTATTGTAATTACTGCATCATCATTGTGTCATAAATAAAATAAATTATTTAATGTCTAAAAATTATAAATAAAATATCATTATGTAGGAAATCTTTTTATCTTTCTAATGAATATTTATAATCTAAAATCAAACTTATATAACCCTATGTAACAATTGTTTTTCTAAACGATATATGCTTGTGTCATTTTTGTATTCATTTTGACTTAATTAAAATAAAGTGTCATTATCACTTACAAGTGGATCCATGGGGTCCCAAAATAGACCCAAAGATGCTCATGGTCGACATGTATCAAAAAATTGGGTTAAGACACGTTTTAGGGTAATTTAGTATTATTATAATATTATTTTTTAACCCTTATTTACCAGATTTACCCTTAACCATGGTAAATAAAATTTTTACCGCAGTAATTATTCAAAATGTCTAAAAATAAAAGTTACCTATTTACACAATTTGAACATCCTGATTCCAAATATGAAATCCATTTTCCTAAATTCAAAACACAGAAGTGGCAGAAATTAATTTAAAAATAATTCCCGCTGTCAAAACAAAAAGCGTGTTTTTAAGAGATAATAACTATCAAAAGATTGACACATGTTTATGTTCGGTTTAATTGTAAAATTGTGTCCAATGACCAAGATTATATTAAATGGTAAAAATATATTCTAAATATACTTTAAAACCACTCAAATTCATAATTTATCACTATTAATTATTTTGATTAAAAAAGTTGTTTTTAATTAAAATTTAGTAATTTTCACTATTCATCAAAATATGAAAGTTATCCGAAATGTACCAAAATTTCACCTTAAGCTAAATTCGATATTAAGAATCCAAAAATGAAGTCCATTTTGAAATATAAAATATATATAATTTCAAAAACTAGGTATTACTATTCATAACGGCTAGTTTGATTGGTTATGGTGTGTGTTAAAACTCAAGGTTGCGTACAACACACGCTACTGTATTATTCAAAGAAAGAGTACCGTGGAAGCTTGGGATGTTTCATTTTAAATTTTTGATGTCCCCATTTAGTTAAAAAGTTTAAAATATTGTATTTTAAAAAAAGTTTCTCTATTAAAAGTTGATAATAGTGCAATACTGAAAATGAATTTGTTCTTGCATTTTATCTAAGAAACTCATAATATGGATTCTAAAATTATAAGGATTATATAAAGTTTAAAATTTAGATAATACTATTCATAACCTCTTTTGAATGGATTTTTTTTTAAGTTATGGTGTGATTGAACTCGGTGTTGCGTGTAGTGCAAGTTATTGAATTATTTTGAAGAAATAACACACTATGAAATCTTGGGGTGTTACATTCTCCCATCCTTCAATAAATTGCGTCCTCGCAATTTGAAATTGTTCTTCAAAAATAAAAGGTTGAAAATAGAAAATATATTTGTGGGAAAACCCACATCGGAAATTGGGTTACTAAAATTTAGTCTTAATATGAGGAAAAGAGAAATGAAAGGGTCACCATCAAATTATGATCTCGATTAGGAGAACATTGGTGGCATTTAGAGACATATAATTGGAGAAAAAACGTAAATATTTATAGGTAGTGATTGAGGTCATCAATCATAAACAAGTATAAAATTGAGGTCCTTAAATTCATCAAACTATGATGATTTGAAATACCATCGGTTCAACAAAACATAGGGTATTAGGATAACACATTTTTGAGGTTTCAAAATATCTTAGTTGAAATCCCACATCGAAAAATGAATTAATGAGGCCTCTATTTTAAATAAAGAGTGGAAAGTATGAATATTACCGAAAATAACACATACTAGGGTTATATGTAGGAAAATATGGATATGGAAGAGAAATCTAACCATCAATTATCTGATGGAGAGTGGTAGAGAACATGGCTATGAAAAGGCCAACAATCCCAAAGCCATAAATTAGTGATGATTTAAGGTACTATCTAGGACAACATTTTTGTTCTAAGTTTCTTTTATTAATGTTGAGGAATTTATTTATGAGATTGGATAAGATAATAATGAGATATACTTACTTTATAATTAGAGTTTTATCCATTAATAAATTTCTACCACAAACTCATCTTTCACTCTAAAAGATAATAGAGCGTAAAAAAATTCTATTTATACTATTCGTATAGGGTTCCAAAATAAACTAATTTATAATTCATCTAAAAGATCTTTTAATAAAAACTACATTATTTAATCCAGGACATCTCGTGGGCCAGTGGTGGGTGATACACCCTTGTCGCCCTTCGGTTGCGGGTTCAAGTCTCGCAGCCTTGCCGGACGCGACGGGTTGCCGCCCGACCTCCGGGTTGTCCTTTTATGGAAATCCAAACTAGAACTATCCAAAATAATTCTATCCAAACTCACAGTCCAACATTTATAAGGAAGGTAAACATAATATAGATCCTTTTTACCCCGTAATAGCATATGAATACCTTCATCATGTATTACCATATTCCTTATTGATTACATTCATGTTCCCTTATTCCATATAGAATGCTGGATATACTTCATTAATCCAAAAATGTTTTAAACCCCAATAATGATGGAATATACAAATCATTAATCAGTTCCAAGGTAGTCAAGAATATCCAATATAATTTATCCAAAATAATCACATATTATTCCAAAATCACTACTTCGGTATCAGAACTATATTATGGTTTATCATTCTCTCAACCATATATTTTCCAAAAATTTATCCTGCTATTGAGTCACTTTTCTTTGTTCCACATAATCTCAAATCCTTAATGAAATAGTACTGTAGTACAATCCTTATATACTCCATAATTATTATAACAAGTACATTGTTGATACAACACTCAATTGACATAATCAATATAAGAACTCTAATCATTCCTCTTCATCTGTGGTAGTATCATAACTTGATTATTATCCAATAGCATCATTTGCGGCATAGTCTGATGACTGGGACATAGGTTCGCGTAGTGTCCAAACTCCTTGCAAATGAAGCATTGTACATTTGAAACCATTTTATTACCCTTGCAGTCACGTACTTTGTGCCCTTTTCCTCCACACTTATAACAAAGTCCCATTCCTTTCAGGCAAGTTCCAGGGTGTTTCTTTCCACAGTTACCACATATGGGAAAATTATTCTTTTCCCTCTTCCCTTTATCCATCTTTCTCTCTTCCATCCTTTTCTTCTCTTGCTTCCCTTCAAAGGCATAGGACTCAGTAAACTCTTTACTTATCTTATCAACACATGATATTATTTCTTCATATGATGATAATACATGGGTGACTATTTCTCTTATAAATTCTAGCTTAAGACCATGAAAGATATGATCCTTCCTTCTCTTTGGATCATGTGCATTTCTGGAGTTCTCATTCCTTCTACTGGGCGCCATTTCTAAACAATGGCATAAACTAGATCAGTTTATGAATCAAAATACATAATCCCATACTTATAAAACACTTAACATAAATTGAACTATTTATGGATATAATCCATAATCATAAAAATGTCTCATTTGAGGATGTTTATACTCATAAACCCTTCATAATGGTTTGTAAAGAAAATGAGAATTATCCTAAGCATATCCCCCGGGAGTGTCGTAACCAAGAGTGCAGCAAGGCCCGTTGTCGTGCACCAGTTCCCGTTCGAGTCTATCTCAAAGCGGTGTTTTCGGGTTTTACCCCTAGGTACATCTGTGCCAGAGCCGCCTCTACCTGCTCGTATCCAGACAGGGATGTATTGCTCGGAAAACTCACAAAATCTCTACAATACCAAAATTCTCGGAAGTTCTTTTATACTAATCCTCAAAGTTCATCTTAGGTCTACGTGCTCTAATCAGAGTTTATCTAAATCTAGCTTCCAAGGTTTGTACTAAACTTCCTCTGATACCAACTGTAACGCCCCGACCCCAGTTACCCAGAGTCGGTGCATTATTACATAACATTGGCATGATCACAAGAAAGATCAAATCTCGAAAGACCGATTGGTTTAGTAGCCTTGGAAACACTAGATATATTCATAAGTTTTACATTACATTATAAAATGAAAAACTAATACAACAACATAATGTTTCCACAATCCACACTATTAACCCCCCATAAAAATCCCTGCAGGTCATTCATAACTTACTTCTTCACATCCTGGGAAAAATAAAACATAGAAAAGGGGTGAGCAGAAATGCCCAGTAAGGATAACAATATAGCGGAAACTTTCATAAATAAGAATAAACATTTAAGGCAATGCATTACTAAAACAAAAGCCTTTTAAAATTTAACTTCAACATAGTATGAAAAAAGTAAAATGAAATAATTCCATTTACTTATTCACATGTATATTCTACTAATCGAATAATCACATGCAAAAATCAATAACCACTTTCATAATGTTGGAATGCATAATGCCAGACTATCATAACCACATAGCCAAGGCCTCGTGCCAAGACTACAAATAAGATTTTGTCAAGGCCTTGTGCCAAGACACTAGTTTGTCTCATGAGACCTACCGATGCATCGAGGAGCTATAGCGGGATCCACCCGTCACATATTAAGTCCAATGCATTCCCATATGAAAAGGTTTAAACATATCATAAACATTCGTATTAAAACTAGCATACGAAATGTCAATACTTTCACCATAAACTATGAATGGTATAAAAACATATCACAAAACCTTCAATACAATATAGAAGTTTTGTATCATAATAAATCAACTTCAAATAATCTTAAAATCCATCAAAGGATGTTGACATAGACGAAATCAAAATTCTTTTTAAAGAAACATCTCCTTTTATTTTGAAATCATTTAAGATCCATATAAAATAAAACATTTTCTTTGAAAATATTCTTATAATCTTGTAAGGGAAGCTTTGAAGATTTTATAACGGCGGAAAATAGCCGCACCCGCCGTATAAGTTAAAAAAAACATTCTTACCTTAATTCTGTCGAAAAGGTTAAAAAGGACCTTGTTTTGAAAACGACCGAAAGATTCCTTTATAAACCACTTATAAAAGTCAAAAAGGTTATAAATGACTTTAACTCATATTCTAGTAAATAGTAAAAATGATTTGAAATGCATTTTTAAGAAACATGGATGTGGATGATAAAGAGATCCCAGTAGATTATTACGTATAAACAACCTTGGATAATGAAGAGGTTGTAAAGTAAACCCTTACCTTGTACTTTTCCTTGGTTGGGGTAGGTTAAACTCCTGTATAATGGTGAAATAATTGTTATTAAATTATACAAGAATCATATACCTTAATATGATATCATATATGATCTTTTAATATTGATTTGATAATAATATCTTAGTATTATCATTATATCGGGTGTTAACATACTTGTTTTCTTTTATATGTTTTGTTACGTAAGACATGTTTGTAAAGGATAGGTTGTATATTATTCATATCCAGAATGATATCAAGTCCTTAAACATCATTTTTAAATCATCAAATGATAATTATACTTGAATGGATACGATGGAGAATGAATCTCATCGCGTTCGTGGAGACGGTAGTCCGTACGTACGCACGAGCGACAATATCATTCTTTTGATATTAAAATAATATATAAATGGATGGTATATCATATTAACATATTATATTTATTATTTACATGAGTTACACATCATTATTATACCCATCCAAATAATAATATATTGAATAACAATTACACCACGACGTGGAGACGGTAAGCCGTACGTACGCACGTATGGTGACATGTTATTCAAAGGGTGGATAGAATACTGAATATGGTTGTACCATATTTATAATAACATCACAGTATATGTAAGATACTGGAGTTATTATTTTAGAATGGTAAGAACAAAGAAAGAGGAAGTGGAAGAAGAAAGGAACTTAGAAAAGGGTGGTGAAATCATTACCTCTTCTTCGGGTTCTTCCTTTTGATTTGATCAAAAGGGATCCTTAGGTTGGCTTTCTGATCAAACTAAGGCCTCTAGGTTGTAGTGAGGGATGTTGGGAGAGTATTTGGGCAGATTTTGGCCGAACCAAAAGGCTTTGAAGGTGTGAAGAAATGAGAAGGAGGAGTGCCCTTTTATAAGAGGGGTGAGGGGCACCTTTGGAAAAGCTAGAAATATTAATTTATAATAAATTCATATTCGGTTTCCAATGGCTCCAAAGTTGACTATGCAAAGGCTAAGGTGGGTATAGGTCTAAAACCACTCAAACAATATAATTTAGACAGGTTTGGGTACATATATTAACCTTATCTTTAAGTATTAACTCTAAGTTAATTAGTTTCACTTTTACAATGTCTCTTTGTATTTTTATATAATATGGTTAATAAACTTACTATATACATCCAAGCCACCCACAAGTGGTCCATTAATGATGAACCTATCATGATATAAGTCTCTTGGCCGAACCTTAGATTTTTAGGATTTTTAATATCAATTAATAATATAATATTTGTTTTAAGAACTCTTTTATGTCAATTTTGACACTATTCAATAGTTGATTTTTTTGAAACTCATAAAAGATTTATTACTTCGAACAAAGTCAATTAAATCAATCCTAATATATCATATTATCCTAGAAAATTAGTTTAATTCATTAAAAGTTTCATATTATATTTATTTGGGTATTTATAATATCAATTATTTTAATTTGTCACTATTATTGTAATTACTGCATCATCATTGTGTCATAAATAAAATAAATTATTTAATGTCTAAAAATTATAAATAAAATATAATTATGTAGGAAATCTTTTTATCTTTCTAATGAATATTTATAATCTAAAATCCAACTTATATATCCCTATGTAACAATTGTTTTTCTAAAAGATATATGCTTGTGTCATTTTTGTATTCATTTTGACTTAATTAAAATAAAGTGTCATTATCACTTACAAGTGGATCCATGGGGTCCCAAAATAGACCCAAAGATGATAATGGTCGACATTTATCAAACAATTGGGTTAAGACACGTTTTAGGGTAATTTAGTATTATTATAATATTATTTTTTAACCCTTATTTACCAGATTTACCCTTAACCATGGTAAATAAAAATTTTACCGCAGTAATTATTCAAAATGTCTAAAAATAAAAGTTACCTATTTACACAATTTGAAAATCCTGATTCCAAATATGAAATCCATTTTCCTAAATTCAAAACACAGAAGTGGCAGAAATTAATTTAAAAATAATTCCCGCTGTCAAAACAAAAAGCGTGTTTTTAAGAGATAATAACTATCAAAAGATTGACACTTGTTTATGTTCGGTTTAATTGTAAAATTGTGTCCAATGACCAAGATTATATTAAATGTTAAAAATATATTCTAAATATACTTTAAAACCACTCAAATTCATAATTTATCACTATTAATTATTTTGATTAAAAAAGTTGTTTTTAATTAAAATTTAGTAATTTTCACTATTCATCAAAATATGAAAGTTATCCGAAATGTACCAAAATTTCACCTTAAGCTAAATTCGATATTACGAATCCAAAAATGAAGTCCATTTTGAAATATAAAATATATATAATTTCAAAAACTAGGTATTACTATTCATAACGGCTAGTTTGATTGGTTATGGTGTGTGTTAAAACTCAAGGTTGCGTACAACACACGCTACTGTATTATTCAAAGAAAGCGTACCGTGGAAGTTTGGGATGTTTCATTTTAAATTTTTGATGTCCCCATTTAGTCAAAAAGTTTAAAATATTGTATTTTAAAAAAAGTTTCGCTATTAAAAGTTGATAATAGTGCAATAATGAAAATGAATTTGTTCTTGCATTTTATCTAAGAAACTCATAATATGGATTCTAAAATTATAAGGATTATATAAAGTTTAAAATTTAGATAATACTATTCATAACCTCTTTTGAATGGATTTTTTTTTTAAGTTATGGTGTGATTGAACTCGGTGTTGCGTGTAGTGCAAGTTATTTAATTATTTTGAAGAAATAACACACTATGAAATCTTGGGGTGTTACAGTGTGTGTGCCTCCATATCCCAAACACTCTGACCAATGGGTCCCAAATACTCATTTGATTCTATCATCATTCCTTTCCCATTAGTATATGAAAAATTGTCTTACACATTGGCAAAATCTTAGGTGAATTCCTAAACTATGGCCTTAGAAACCTGAAACCCATTAGCTGGTTCGGGGAGAAATCAAAATATGAGAACTTTGGTCTCTTTTAAAATTGGGATATGTTGGAATCCTTCCCATGTAATGAGATCTATATAGAACACTCTATTAGGTTGTACAAAATTCATATGTCTAGTATGCATATTTATTATGTCCAATTACATGATATCTTTTGTTTCCCACGATAATTATTAATCACGTGAGCATAGGGATTTATAATGATTATACCAATTGAATCACAAAAATTCCCCAATCATGAAACCTCATTTTGTAATCATCATATGATGAAAAAATGGAAAATTACCCCTTACATGGGAATCCATCTAGGTGTATACCCTGAATTATTTCCCATATTGGTAAACTCTAAGGTAATAACCCTCACGAGTACTAACTCTCTTTCCCTACCCATCAGCAGGTTGAGGGAAAATTGAAGTTTGAAGACTCCAATTCCTGTTATAATAAGGATATGTAGGATGAATTTCTATGGCCTAATATCCATACCAACGTCATAATTTCCCTCATATAAATCATTTCTAGATGACATTAACATGAACATCCTGGACCGAAACAAACTACATGGGTTTTATTCATGTTATAAATTGGATACACAATACACCTCATAAAGGTTCAATCCCATTCCCCAAACATCAGTCACCCCCATGGATGATAGTAAAATATAGAATGACTCATTATATGGATTCAAAACACAACAATCTTCCCATCTCTAGTAAATAGTAGTAAAAAATTGATATAAACAAGTGTATATGTACTGGGACATTAATAAAATCCCAATTTTGTATATAGGGATTCAACACTAAATTATTTTTTTAGGGTAATTAGTTTTTTATTATGATTTGGGAGAGATTAATCAACATATATTAAATCTATAGGAGAGTCATGAATTAGAAAAATAAATCACTTCCAAAAGGGTGTGAGGAGGCCTACCACCCATCCTATCAACCGATGTGAGTTCATAAGATTCATTAGGTCTGAAACCCCAAATGGTTACTTTCCAGGGGAAGGAATGCCCAAAGATTCATCAGGTATGTGGGATCTAGTGGGTGTTTCTATAGATAAATCCAATCATAATTATTAATTTTAAATCTAAAATGATCCCCTCAAAATCAAATCTTAGACCAAATTATCTATATAAAACAAAAATGATGAATTGGATTCTAAATAATTGAATAATAAAAATGATTGGTTTACCACATGTTGAAAAATTTTATTCTTCAAATCCCATAAAATATAGAGATCCTAACATGAATTTATTAAATAATATATATGGTTAGTTTACCACACATTAGGAAATTTTTTATTGTGTCTCTTACAAAACAATAATGAATCCAATGTGATTATCCCAAATAATAAACGTGATTAGTTCACAGCATGTAAGACCATTTAATATTACGTAGACTATGAGAATAAAAACAGTGAACCTAAAATGAATAATCTAATAATGAATCAAAATCAGGGTACCCATGAGACATTACATCTTCCATTAACATTCCATAAAAGAAAAATGTCCAAATATAAAAAATAAATAGGAATTGAGTTACTTGTGCACAACTAATTGGTAATTTCTCATATTTATGATGATACACGGATTGTTGACCAAGTTTCTTGTTGACTTTGTGACCACAGATAATCCTCTAAAAAACACCACCCAAACCCGAGGTCATATTTTCATCAATATAATGTTATGGATCCTCAAATAGTACAAAAAAACATCATGGGTCACAAAACAACATCACCCACCCGATGCTTCAATCCTCAGGTGACAAATGTGGGGATTCATGAATACCACCAACATGGTATGATCTTGACACTTGAGCCCACAGATAGAGGTCTTTAGAAACTAAAGCCTATATGATTATTTCATTTAATGAAATATTTAATAAAAATCATGGTGCATGGATCCATCACCTACTACATCAAAGGATTATCCCTCGTGTGAATCAATCAAAAAATTCCTTACAATATAAAGGTGGATAAAATACAATCATATGAATCCATACCAATTAATAAGCTACCTAAGGGAGATTCTATTAATTACCATCACTAGATTCATCCCTCCAGTTCCCCTCAACTACCTACTTATCGAACCACTTAATAGCATACCACCCTAGGCATTGAGGCATTGGTACTGAGGAGACATTGTAGGGTGTGATAAGATATTGATAAGTGGGAATGGATTATTAAACAAGATTCAATTAAAAAACCCATCAACATATTATGGTGGTGGACAATGAGAAATCCTCATATCACTTCTCACATAGATCAAGTATACATGCATATTTCTATAGCAAGCTTGAGGTAAGTACAATATATTCCCCCATAAAAGAATCTGATCATCATATTTGGATGGATGAGTAAGGATAAGAGTAGGATTATATATTTAATTCAGATGAAGACATATGCCGATATATATTATAGATTGAGAATGTGCAGTCCTATATTATTGTACACTCTATACTGGAATGAGACTATATTCTAGAAAAAATATATGTTCTCCCTCGACAAATTTTGAAACTAGTTTATATAGCTTGGCATGAACATATCAACATAACAATAACCAAGAATTCATATCACCCTAATCAATATGAATAGGTTGATAATCTAGTGAAATTGAATATTATTTGACTCATCATGGAGGACTATTAGAATATTTCAGTAAAGGAAAAAAACACATCACCAAGTTCATATTATCATTTAAACTGGGGCTCACAACCTACTTTGGAACATTCCTTACGAAATGTGCCTAATATATTCTATGAAAGACAGTGACATATTCCAAAGGAATGAAACTATTCCCATACCCAAGATCCAACCAAGGTTTATTCGTAAAATATAAATATAACCTCAGGGTGGGCTTATTTACCTACCAATAAAGCTACTCATCATATTCCATAACTTAATAGATGAATGAATCATATCTCTACTTCCACTGATGAACGACTACACCGACATCATTCAGAGGATATACAATATGAGACACCAATTATTTCTCCCATTTTAGAGTTCTGTCTACATATTATCATGGGGAATTCATATATGAATTGATATCATACACCCACATAAATGGTGGTTTAATGCCATATTACTAAAACTACTCCCATGTCATCTCATGTTCCCACTGATGATATAATATCTTACCAACATACTCTAGCAGCTTATCAATAGTGGGATCATATCCATATTCCAATATAAGGGCATCAATATATTATAGTGGTTTTCATACAATAGGCTTATATCCCTGATCCACCCCAAAAGGCTGGTTGGTATATTTATGCCATGATGTATGATGATGCTCATATCACATATATAGACAATACTAGTGTCTTTAAGGATATATGAAAAATATCTACAACACCTCCAGGGTCCATAATACTTCAACTGAAGAAGAAGGTGATAAATAACTATATATTTCTCCTTGTGGTAGTATAGAGATGGATCACATGGAATCTAATCCCGATATATGTCGTTTAGAACCTCCCCATGTTAATAAATATCTCTGAAAAAAATCCTACCTTTTCCAAGATACCTTTTTATAAATGGGTTCTTCAAATCCCAATTTTAAATAAATATAGTTCCCTATAAACTATCAACAACACCTTACCTCAGTTGTTAGGTGGCCTAGAGAAGCAACTTATATAGTCTAACTAGGTTGAGACATGTGACGCTAATGATGATGGACCTGACATTGATATGTGGAGGGAGTTATATAGAAAACTTTCTAACAATGCTTGGAAAAATATCCACTTACAACAATGGGATATTAGATGAGATAGAAGATGATTCCATGTCTTACTTACACTAGAATATTTGTTAGACTTATCAGTGATTAAAACTATACAACTCCCTTGTCAATGATATGAGGGCCAACTCATGATAATAAAAAAGATTTTTTGATAACCGGATATGGACTCATTATCCATAGAATAGAACTTAAGATATGAATAATAGAAAAAAATCATATATGTTGTTTTCCTGTGCATCATGAAAACTATTCACTGACTTATTTTTAGATCCTCATTTGAAATTCATATCTATGGATGGGGAATGTATGGAACATTACACTTCACTCCTTACCTAGAGTTGTAAAGATCCCCGATACAGAATCCTATAATGTCATGGTCATTGGAGATATAAGAGGATTGGGAATAAAAAAATAATTTTTTCAAATACAATGAAGTCCCATTACCTAGATGATTCAAAGAAACCCAAAAATAGAGATATAAACCTACAAAAGGATCCAAATAATAACATCTTAAAAAATGGGAATATGCCTCAATCATGGAATCTGAATTCATGGATCACATGAAGGTTACATGTAGGATGTGAATCCCATAACAAGTATCTAATATACATGGCCCACACATGAATGAGATTACAAAAAATTTGTAAAGATGCAATAATTACTACTAAGAAAGTCATCTAGGAGAAAACCCAACCCATAGGGTTGGGGTGTATTTTTGTATCAATCACTACCACCAGGTTCAAGACACCTCAAAAGGATCCTTATGAAATTTGAGATTGTTTCATATCAACCCCAACCCATAGATCTAGGGGTATTTATATCAATATTTCCATCACAACAGCTACTAGATTGTTGACTATTGTCCTCAAATACTCAAAAATGGGATCAGAATATACAAATTGTTGTCCTGAAACATTCCCATTCCAAAGGTATGGGGGTATTTTCATCATCATCACCATCCCAAAAAATAACTAGTCTTATTTAGGTTGGGAGGTTAATTTCTATGGCTGACATCCCAAACATTCCTCCAACCACAAGACATGTCTTATTCATCTGGGACCCACTCATCAAGTACGAACAAAAAATACTTTAGGGAACTATTCACATACCTAGATAGAGAAAATTTATGGAAAAGGCATCAACACCCATAATGATAAAAATACAATAGGGTCCAATATGACCAAGGCTCAGATAAATGACCTTGGTACAACCCTATAAATAGGAGAAAGTGGCACACAATCACCCAATTGCATAAGGAGTAATTGGATAACTACCATTCCCTGATACACCCTTGTGAAATTTGTCACCAAAACTCTTTAAAATGTTTTGGAATAATATATAAGTATAGAGTGACACGACACAAACCCTAACCTTCATATATAGATGATTTTGATGCACAAAATAATTATGCACACATGTTATATCAGAGAAGTATCTAGAACCTGAAACCACTGAATGACGAGTTTACACATCCTTAATGGAACTATGAAAATGATAATGAAAAAGGTGAGGTTATATCCAATTAACCACATAGGGGTACTAAAATTCCATTTGTATTGTAATGAATTGAACAATATGACAATGGGATCGAGAATGTTAGAAAATTGAATGAGGACGTAGTCTAGGAAATATTTTTATTGGGTATATTCTTCAAACATAATAAAATATCCCTCTTAATACATATCAATAAAAAGATGATCCACCAAAAAGGGTTGAATTTATGCATTATTCCTTATTTGGATATAAAAAATCATGATACATAGATGAGTATGTTCATGATGATCATGAACTTCCTCCATTATAGTGACATCCTCCCCTCATTAGGGTGGTCATTTTTTCCTATAATGGATCAAGAATTTTCAAGATATGAAAGTACTGTCACCTCATCAAGACTCACCCAATCCTTATAAATGGATGGTGTTATAGATAGAGAGACCTCCTTAAATCATCAATATCAATAATTTCTGGGATTCTCTAATGGAATTCATGAAGGGGAAGAATGCCCCTATTCTTTATACAATTAATTTGTATCCCAAATTGGTGGATGAAACTTTTCCCCATCCAAATTTCAATAATCTTATAATATTGACCATTGAATAAAAATGATATCTATAATATTATATAATGAAATTTGAGCCTTTATGAGGCCTAAAAATGGTCCCCCAAGACTAGAACTAGGTCACCAAACTAAGATATTTTGTATATGCCCTGGTAGGGTGAGCATTAATTTGGTATGTCATCCATTCAAAAGGATCCACCTTGGGTTTGGAAGACCTGATTTTTCAATTAAATTATCATTCTATTTCATTGTTAATGAAAAATATGATTACTGATATAAAAAATTGAAAATAATGTGAAAATGAGCAGGTTTATAACTTCATCACTAGATGGAAGGGTATAACATACTCCCCCAGTATTCCTATCTAGTAGGATAAATTTCTAGAAAAATTATTGGGAACCTTTGAGATGAGATGTAAACACATTTGATCCTAATAAAGTATTCAAGAGCATTCCATGAGTTAGTAAAAAAGAAAAAGTTCATATAAGATGACATTCAGTGAACTAAAGACAATTCTTGAACCATTCTTATGACGTATGGATAAATTCATAGTAAGGAAAAGACTAATAATAATTCCCTAAAACTAGTGATAGTTCTCATCTAGAAACCTAGCATAGGACACCTTCCATAGATAGGTTAAAAAAACAAAATCACCCTTTGTAGAAATTAAAAATATATCAGGGTCATCCATGAATTGTGGAATGAATGAACCAAGTGAATTTATTTTGAAATGAACTAGTTCATTATTATTTCTTTACAACTATAGATATTTCCTCCTTAAGCTATCATATATTAGGATACATATTGAGGTTAACCGAATTGACCACCCTAACTATATACCATTTCATAGGAGTCCGGTCAACAATATTTAGAAATATTTTATCTTCGAATACACTCTCCATAGAATGGCCGATTCTAGAGAGGTGATACAGATAATGGACCAGACATAGTTGATCTGAGTTACCATCACCCAACTAGATGAAAAGGGTGATAAAAAAAGTCCATACTAGACATAGATATATGCTCTATTAATGGATGACCCAAAATATAGTTGACCATGCTCATTCCACACTGATATTGAATCATAGAAAACCAGTAATGATCCCAATCCTTGGAATTAATCGTTTAATATTCCTCTTAAAATATTATTTATTCATAATATATATGAAAATACACAAGAGTCATATCCAAACCCAAAACAAACTGTAAATATTGTATATTTCATTGTGTCAAAATATGGAGAATGTTAATCACACCACCAAAAGGAAAACTCAATAGATTAAAATATTATATTTAATTATTTCAGAATATTTCACTTAACATATCCCTCCTTTTATGATGGATACACCTCTGATTATGAGATTCCTTCACCTAAAATGGAGCTGGAGGTCGAGGATGTAGAATCTGAACATATAAAAGACATTGTGGGCATGGTAACACCCAATATTTAGGTCACATACCCAAAAACATTCATACATAAAATTGATTCTCATGGATGCGTTCCATAGAAATCCCAAAAAAATGTAGATATACCACAAATCCATCCATTCATTGTTGAAGCCCAATAATTCTTAACATCTGACTGGACGATGGGAAAATTTATGATCATCCAAGACCAAGGGGTAGGCTTGCATGAGCAATGACTTTTGAAATAGATGCTACCAAAAAATCAAACCATGTTCTTGGACCATTTACATAAAACACCTTATCTACTTATATGCATAATTAGAATAAACGCAACATTGTGATTTGTATATCTTTTTGGCAGAAATATGATATTTTGAAATAGCATATATTGGTCACACCAAACAATCAATCATGTATTCTCACCATATTTAAAAATAAGTCAATGAGGAAATCATCATGGACCATTATATCCCACTTGAGTTTGATATATTATACACCACTGATCAGGTTTACCATGTGTAGACTATCCAATCATAATTTCATACCAGCATCTCCTTCATAGAACCAGACCATAAATATGTTTTCCAGAGACATATTAGACCACTGTATTTTTTAGGAAAAATAAATAATGTCAATATATAATCGGATTTGGATGAAAATGATCTCATTATCACCCTCATATTGATCCATAACCTAAAACTTTTGGGATATATTGATGATGACTAATAATTATGGAAGCTAACTATTCATGGGTATGACAAGAGAGAGAAAAATCCTCTTAGGATGATCAATCTCAAATCACAGTCTGGGGATCTCACATTTAATGACATGTTCATGGTTTTCTATAATGAAATTTAATATTATTTCATTCTTGGATATCCTTATCTACTAAAACCCTATGGTGATACCATTAACATTTCAACATTTATGGAAGTACCCCATCCATCATGTGGTCAACATACTAAATGGTGAAAGTACTCTATTTGAATCACGTGAATAGCTATATGATTAATATTTTCCAAAAACCAAGAATGAAATAACCAATTTTATTTGATTATATGTTGGGTTCCATAGACAATGGTATGAGGAACACATCTATGAATCCTTGGATAATGATTAACTGTGATTATATGCTTTCCATTAACCTGATCAAGGAAGTAGATTCAATCCTAATAAGCTATCATGAACCAAAAACATCACTAGTTCATGTCAATGTGATATAAATAACATCTAATGAATTGTATTCATTAAAGGAGATTTATAATAATTATATAATGTATATTTAAAATTCCCTCATGACATTATCTAAATTTATAAATTCTGCCAAAATATTCTTTTCAACTAAAGGTTCCCACATCACTCTTTTCCCTAATAGTAGTGTAAAGGAATTTATTTATACCCGCAATATGTTTGTGATTACTCTATAAGTACAAGATATAACTCCTCTTCCCAAAGCCTCTATTACCTCAACATGGATGAATATCCTTGAAAATTATCCATTACTTCAGAGGATGAAATAGTGGACTAAAAATGGAAAAATAAGAGGATGGACTTAGGAATGTTTCTCATACATTTGAGAAAGGTGTCTCAACCACCATCATTGATATCAGAAAGGTGAACCAAGGTAAAAAAATAATTCCAATGACCTATATTGATTAGTGGTACCGTGCCTCTCAAGGAGAAGGTTATTTTTCATTTCAGTTCTAAAGTAGTATTGGTATGTGTTCTCTTGGAATTACACATATATGTACAGGTTAAAACCAAATATGGATACTAATTACTTAGGATTTATTGATAAACATATTGAATTTAAGTAGGTATCTAGAAGAATTCACCGATATCCTGACAAAATAACGATATATAAGTGAAACAAATTTATCATGTTCCTCTTTTTCCAAGAGGTTTTGTGCCCAAAAAATATCTCCAACAATGTCACCTTCATGAAAATAATGTGTTGTTTAGGGCCTATATTGATTATAGTGACCATAATCAATATTTTCTCAAGAATGATTTCCCATTTCTGATTATATAACTCTTGATCGACTAATCTATAGTATTATACTCTCATTCCTTAATGGATGGGTATTCATGGAATAATCCGATAATGATGTCCTCTAAAGATGAGTAATCTACTACCATAAAAGTACAACAAGAGATATTTTACTACCTAGTCATGCGCTTTGGATTAATGAATAATGGGTCTACATACCAATGGGATATGAATCATATATTTAAAAAAATTGATTATTAAGAGAACATTATGTAGATAGCATGATATTTAAATATCAACAGTAATGTGATCATCTCTCTATCATTCATACAATCTTGAACAAATTGAAAAAAAAATATTTGGAAGATTTATCCTATGAAGTGTGTTTCCAATGTCATAATAGGGGAATTTTATGGCTTTATAGTCTGCCAATGCGGTATGAAATACTATCTATAAATGAATAGTGTAATTATATATGCGATGCCTTATCAGAATCGAAAAGAACTGAGTGAGATTCATAGAAAACACACTTATATTCAGCATTTCATAGCCAACCGAGATGAAAACCCCCCTCTCCCACCCCCTTACACAGTTAATGAAGAAGGGATTCACCTAAATATTTGATGAGGACTTCTAAGAATATTTTTATAATCTCATTTAGAAGCTATTATTCCCACTATTCATATTGTTTTTAGTAGAATTAAATCCCCTTATCTTTTACATGGACTCATTATAAAGATCACTTGGTGCACTCCTTTAACAAAAAATTAAGAGGGGATTAAAAATCCTCTCATATCATAGTTATAAAATTCATGATAAATTGAAATTATATTCTGATATCGATATTAACTACCTCACACTCATCATTGCAATTTAAAAACACAGGCAATACTTGAAGTATCATGAATTCCACTTAGTCTCTCTTATTCACCTGCTCAAGTACATTCTTGGATACCCTATCTTTAAGGGGAACTTTTCATGATGGGATTTTATCTCATAAAATTATGAAATCTAATTTTTGTCATATAAGGATGTTAATGTAAAGACAATGTTAGATTGTATTATGGAACATCCCCCCATAAATAAACATCAGTACACACCAATCCTTCAGAAAATATAGTGTTCTAGGAACATGGAAATACCCAAATATGGGACAAGAACTTTGATGGTACCTCCCAAGGGTATATTAGAAAGAGAGTGTAAAAAAAATATTAATAATGTTGATCTTTGGTTTTTATTTGTTTCCCTAGATAAATAAATTCATGCTTCAAATTTCTCAATATCTGAAGGTTGAAATAATGTTGGGGAAGAATATTAAGCCCTTATCGTTAGTTTACATCTAGCATTACCATTGTAGATATCCCAAAAAAATATTAAATGGAACATATAATTAGTGATAAAAAATATAAATGGTAGGTATGATGTCATGAAGAATGTATTGGGCCCTCTATATTGTTAAATATGAGGATTTATGTTAGAATTCCATTTTGAAGCAACATTACATCATATACCTCGACCATAAAATGATCAAGGTGATCTCGTGTCCAATTCATTCATAGTCTTGGATGATCCCAATAAGGATAATGTTTTTTTCTACATCACACACACATGGGTGGTATCACCAATCCATATTTATGATATGTACAATATAAATCCGGTAAATACTTCCCCATAGAAAAATGAGCCGATATCCACTTCTTGATCGACAAATCACAATATAGATTACCTCCAAAATGGGACCCTACTGTCGATCGATCCAATAGAGAACAGATTTCAAAATGAGTAGATAAATTTACCGTTTAGAATAATACAAATGAGTATAAAGAACATTATAAAAGGGTGTTTTATGGAATCCTCATTAGATTCATAGAATAAGGATAGATTCCCACTATCATGGATGAAGTCCGCGAAGGATCCTATAGTGCTCATCATCCTAGGACTAGACTCTCCTACCAAATTAAGAGGCTTAGTTACTATAGTAAATCAATGATTCATGACTACATAGAATTCACCAAAATGTATCACATATGTCAGATTTATGAAAACATCATCCATCAACCCCTAGAGATTCTACATATAGCTATGTATTCCCGGCTATTCCAATATGGGAAATGGATGTTGTGGGTCCATATCCCCTAGGTATAGTGAATCAGCTTATGTATATCCTTACTGCTAATGAATTATTTTCTAAATGGAATGAGGGAATACCCATCAAGTCTAAATGAATAATATCATCATCTTCAAAAAGTTTAATATTGTCTCTATATTTAGTATTCATCATATGATACTGAATGACAATGGTACTAACATCTTTTTTTTCCAAATTGAAGAGATTGTACCGTAAGTATAACATTGAGTCCAACCATTAATCTTGCTTTTAATTAATATAAAATTGAGAGATATAATCCTTAAATAATACTTTATCACAAATAATATAAAATATAGGGAATATGATTAATTTTTATTGGAGAAGCTTTTACATGATTTATGGACCATTTGTACAACCATGCACACTACCACCCATGTAACACCATATTCATTTTCTTGTTGTATTGATGTAGTGATTCCAATCAAAATCTAGTTTTTTCTCTCATAATATATATATATGGAAAAACTAAAATGATGAAAAATCACAGAAGTTGCTGGATGAGGCATAATGGATCAATGAGAGAAGGATACATATGCTATAAAACCTTGAAGTTCCTCAGAATCAGAAAATATGAGCCATAAATAAAGGTAACCACCTCCACTCATTCCTCCAACAAGAACTAGTATTGGTCCTTCAAACACTGATGATACCAGGAGAAAATCCTCCAAAACATGAACGCATGTGGTAAGGGCCTTACATAATATATAAGGTCTATTCCAATGGATCATAATCATTGGCCACAGTGGATAGAGAACACGTTATTCCCCTTCCTCACCAATAAGAGGTCTCTCAAGAAGTACTTTTCTTAACGTCCACTAGTATTCCATGTCCTGGAAACAATAATTTAAACTGCATGACATCACATGTTTTGGAGAAAATACATTATAATGAACAAAATTCCATGTCATGGTGGAAAGACTTTGAACAACATAACATTCTATGTCTTGAAGGCAGGAATCTAAAATGTGTATCATTATTCAGCCTTACCACATAATGGTAAATTTCATGAACGAAATTTTTTCTAATGACTATAAACTACAAATAAGACATTAACTCAGGAATGATTCACTGTACAAGAGCTGGATTTATGTGTAGTAAAAGAAGAAGTACCCCAATCCATATACGATAGTAAAATATTCCTATATTACTATTTGAAAAGTAATATGTGGATTTATTACTATTATCATAGGATTTTTCGTGACATCCAAATCTCTAAATATTAGGTCTAATAGAAATATAAATGAAAAAAATTAGACTATATACATATGGTTTAGATCACTATGGGAAATTTTCCATTCCATAACAACATGTGGAATGATTCACTTCATTACAGTATATATAGTGATGGTTGGATCTCTAAATATTGTGTCCATCCAATATATATATATATATATATTCCAACTCTTTGCGTATATTTTTGACATGTTCAAGGGATTTTCCATTCTAGAACTGTGTGTGGATTGATTCCTATTTCGAAAGGATATATAGAGACACCCATAACCTAAATCATGAATCCAAATGAAATATAAATTCAAAATAAAACATCTATATTAATGGTTTAGACTTATTTAAGAGATTTTACATATAAGAACTTTTTGCGCCCAAATTTACCCTACGGGTAAAAGTGGTCGATGTAGTACATGTAGGGGTCGAATCCACAGGGACTGAAGAAGTATCCTTGAGACGCTATGATTTGGTGAAGGATGGGCTATGAAGTATCTAACTTTGGGATTGATTTTGGATGGTTTAAAGAACACTAAGAAACCTAAGTGAATTCAATTAAATGAAAATGGGTTGATATTAGGATTATGCTCGGGGTGGATTGAATGAATTTTACTTCTTTAGACAATTTTGGTTTTATTAATTTTTATGAATCCATTCTTCATAAATAACATTACCTTCATCATTTTCTGGTTTGGTTCTTACAAAACACAATTACTAATCCCCTATACACATAGAGAACCAGATTCATGATCTCTCCAAGTTATATGGTCATTTAGTAATTGAATTTAGTTTTCTCAAACACAGTAAAGATGAAGAGTAGAAATTACTGAAGAATGGATGTCTTAAATTAATTATCCTATTAAAAACAATTCATTCATAAAATAACATTCAATTCAGCCTTTCAATCCTCCTAAGATCAACCCATTAAAGGGTTATCCCTCCATTGATGGTATACTCTCAATGGTGGGCGGAAGATGACTAACAAAAATTGGATTGAAGGAATTAAAACACGGAAATAACGAGCACTCCTCCGTGTGTGTGTGAATGAAATTCACACCTATGTGTGAACTAATTCACAACAACACAGAGATATCACATTAATTTGTGATAACAAAGTTTTAATAAATGAAATGGAAAATATATAAGAGAAATAAGTTGATTAAGAAATTAAAGATACAAACAATAAACTTACATGGAAATGGAAAACATTACAAAGGAAATTTGGAAGCATAACCTTTTAATGAAACAAGCAACAAATGATGATAATAAAAATATACACCCTATTCCCTTCACCACTAGCTCATTATATAGGCATATTAGGAGGCTTATGTCCACCCCTACAATAAATTCACCCCCAACAATTAATAGATTCAAAAAGAGGGTGAATAATCAAAAGGAAATTGATGTTTCGAAGTTGACCTAGAAAACTGTCCAGATTCATCCACCATATCGATGTGTAAATTTGTAATTGAAGAAGGCCGAATATGGAGGGGTTGTATAAGAATAATATCTTCTTCCATCTGTCCTCTATGATTAGTAAATATTTCAGGAAATTTTTCTCAGCCGTTTGGATGTTATGGGCGAAATGGTGGGACAAATTTCTGTGCATTAATGTCGGGTCCACCATTTAAATCTCAACTTCAGATCCCTTTATCATCATGAAAACATTAGAATTAGCTCCGACCACAGTTGAATAAAATGATACTAATATTTTTATATTTATAATGTATAAATTTGAGCTTCATTGGGCTTGGTTTGTGGGCCCCACATTTGTTTGATGGGCCTTAGACCCATTATGCTTTTTCCAGCAAGTTTCTGCCTTTAGGTGCAAAAATATCCATCTTCCCTTGTAATTCATCCATAATACCTAAAAGAAAAAAATTTCAAAATAAAGTGATGAATCATATACCCAAATATCAAATTAAAATGATTAATATTGTAATTTCCAAAAGAAAATTATTGAGTGGGCCCAAATTGACACTTTAAGCATGAATTCCACAATGATGGGAAATGGAGTTTAATTTCTGAATTGGACTAAAATTGATGTTTATAAACAAATTAACACATTAATATTAAGATCTTAACAATGAATATTAGCCACTTTTGGTGACTAATCACACCCTAAAACTTGAGTTTTTCTAGTCCCAATAAAAATATATTACAAATATGAAATTCAAATCCCGTTTTCCAAAAACATTTAAATACACATTTCGCACCCAAAGACCTCATACCAAAAAAATTATTGAACCCATAAAAATCATTTAAAACAAGATAGGTCTAAAAGCATATCCCAAGACCAAGCCCATTACTTTGTTCAAATTCATCACCACATTTCATCCAATTTCAATTAAGCATGATAAAGTGTTGTGCATCACAAAAGATATGTGGCCCATTTTATTGTTAAAGAGGAAAAAATGGAAGCACTAGGGGGAATAACATTAAACCTTAATATGAGTATCATTTTTTTTGATATTTTTTGATGATTTTTTATCCACAATAGATATGAAAAGACTAACTCTAGGCAAGACAACTATGGAGTCATGATCCCCAAGTGTCGGACGCCACACATATTCCCAATTTCATGCTCTAAAATAGAGATATAAAGCCTAACTCTGGGCAAGACAACTATGGAGCCATGATCCCCATGTGCCGGATGCCACGCATTTGGACAAAACATTTATCTATGTGGTAAATTTTTGTATTTTTTTTGTTTTTGTTTTTGTTTTTTGGATACTCAAATTAAACTAAAAGTGACCCCAGAACACTATGCTCTAATGAAAGGGACCCAAGAACTCAAATTTACACCCACGATCTAGTAGACGTGCATTGTGGCATTTTTATTAAGAGGATGAAAATGTAAACATTGAAAAATCACATTGGACAACCGCACTTTCCAAAAACTATGCTCATGAACTTAAACGTGCATTAAAATCAGAATCAAGGCATGCAAAATTTATTTGATATCCAATTTTAGAGTTTGAAATGTGTGTTATCATGTTTATGGTTAATGGAATTTTTACTTTCATGCATGATTTTATTCACAAAAAAAATCATTTTTTATCTCCCCCCAACATAGAATAACATTGTCCCCAGTGTCTAAAGAAAAGAAAAGTTAGAAGGGGGTAGGATAGGAGTTAAAAGATGAAATTGAGAATGATAAACATGGAACAAATTCACCTGGTTTTTTAAGTTGAAGTTCATGATTCTCCAGATTACCCTTTTGATCTCTTGGGGGATGTAGGCACCTCCTTGATTGAACATGTATCACCCAAAATAGTTCCTAAACCATAAAAATAAGGACAAAGAAGACAAAATAGACAACACAATGATTTATTTAATTCCAAGTACCAACATTTTTACGGTTTTCCATGTTTTGTTTAAATAAAACTAATGATACATTGTCTTCATTAAATTTTCTAGGTAAGGTATTACTCAGGGATCAAACCACGTGACACGGATGAATACGGTGCTCCCCTTTCATACCCATCCATACTCATAATAGAAGAACATGTCAAGAGTATAATTTTTTAACCTACAAAAACATAAAAACAATAAAATAAACTGATGATACATTGTCTTCTTTATATTTTCTAGGTAAGGTATTAATCAAGGATCACACTGCGTGACATGGATGAATACAGTGCTCCCCTTTCATACCCATCCATACTCATAAAAGAAGAACAGGTCAACAATCTATATAATAAAAAATGACAAAATGAAGCAGAAGGAAACAAAATATGATTCATAGTGACTCGAAACATGAAAACCACAGGTTTCCTCCCGTGCAATGCTTTTGTATAACGTCGTTAGCCCAAATTCTACCCTAAATCTATCCATTTTTCTCTGGTTCATATGTTGGATCAGTTAACTCCTCCTTGGTTTCTTGTTTATTGAATGATTCAATGAATGGTTTTAACCTATGACCATTGACTTTGAAGACATGACCACTTGTGGGATCCTGAATATCTATTGCCCCATGAGGGTACACATGATCCACTAGGTATCGACCAGACCATCTGGACCTTAGCTTTCCTGGGTGTAGATGATGTTTTGAACTATACAAGAGCACAAATTTTCCTAGTTCAAAGTGTATTACTTTGAGATTACTAGATTTGTAGGCTTGAATATTAGATTTATTGATCCTTGAATTTTCATAAGCCTCCTTCCTAAGTTCCTCGAGTTCATTAAGATCTAATTTCCTTTTTATTTCAGCCAATGAAATGTCAAAGTTGATTTTTTTTATTGCCCAAAAGGCCTTATGCTCAATTTCAACAGGTAAATGACATACTTTTCCATAAACCAATCTATATGGTGACATGCCTAGGATTGTTTTGAAAGCAGTTCGATATGCCCAAAGGGCATCTAAGAGTTTCACGGACCAATCTTTCCTAGAGGGATTGACAGTTTTTTCAAGAATTTTCTTAATTTCTCTATTTTACAACTCATCTTGACCGTTGGTTTGAGGATGGTATGCAGTGGAAACTTTATGAGTAATACCATACATAGACACGAGTGAAGAGAATGGTCAGTTCCAGAAATGGGTTCCACGATCACTGATTATAGCCCTAGGAATTCCAAATCAAGAAAATATATGCTCTTTCAGAAATCGGATCACAACATGGTTGTCATTGGACATGGTGGGAATGGTTTCAACCCATTTTGAGACATAATCAATAGCTAAGAGGATGTAGAGGTATCAATTAGCATTTTGAAAGGGTCCCATGAAATCAATTCCCCACTGATCAAAGATTTCAATGACTAGAATGGGAGTGAGAGGAATTTGATTCCTTTTGGTAATGGATCCTAATTGCTGACATTGAGGACAACTTTTTCCGAATTGCAAGGAATCCTTAGTGAGGTTCGGCCAGTAGAATCCACTTTGGAGGACCTTTGCAGTGGTTTTCTTTGTAGAAATGTGGCCTCCACATGCCTCTCCATGACAAAATTTTAGAATGGACACTTGCTCAGACTCGGGAATACATCTCCTGATGATTTGATCAGGATAGAACATGAAGAGGTAAGGTTCATCAAACACATAGTGTTTTACATCAGAAAGTAATTTCCACTTATCTTGGGTCCCCAGGAATTTTGGAATGTCACCCGTCACCAAATGGTTTGCTATGTCAGCATACCAAGGGCAATCATTCACTGAATAGAGGTGCTCATCGGGAAATGAATCAGACACAGAGAGGTGGTGTGAGTTGTCTTTTAATTCCATCCTAGGGAGGTGATCAGCTACAATATTTTCACCACCCTTTTTATCCTTAATGGCTAAATCGTAATCTTGAAGAAGAAGGACCCACCTAATCAATCTAGCCTTCGAATCTTGTTTTTGGAAAAGTTATTTTAGGGCTGAATGGATAGTGAAGACAATGATGGGTGATCCTAAGAGATAAGACCTGAACTTCTCTAAGGAAAAGGCAAAAGCAAGAAACTATTTCTCATTTGTGGTGTAGTTTAATTGTGCATCATTTATAGATTTTCTTGCATAAGCAATGACACATGGAGTTTTCTCACACCATTGTCCTAAGACTGCTCCTACAACGAAGTCACTTGCATCACACATGAGCTCGAAAGAAAGATTCCAATATGGAGATTGCATGATAGGTGGAGATATAAGAGTTAAATTGAGTGTAGAGAATGATTCCTCACGGCTTTCTGTCCATAAAAATGGTGAATCTTTTACCAATAGAGCACAAAGTGGTCAATAAATAGATCTGAAATTACTAATGATCATTCTATAAAAACCAGCATTTCCTAAGAAGGACCTCACTTCCTTAATAGTTATAGGAGAGGGAAGGTGACAAATGATTTCAACCATAGCTTTATCAACTTCAATCCCTCAACCAGATACCAGATGACCTAGAACAAGTCATTCCCTTACAATGAAATGACATTTTTCCCAATTCAGTATGATATTCTTATCCTCGCACCTTGACAAAACCTTTTCAACATTTATAAGGAATCCCTAAAAAGTATCCCCAAAGATGGAGAGGTCATCTATGAAGACCTCTAAAAAATCACCCACCATATCCGAGAATATTCCAATCATCCACCGTTGGAAGGTACTAGGGCCATTACATAACCCAAAGGGAATGCGCTTGAAGGAAAAGGTGCCGAATTGACAAGTGAAGGGTTTTTTTCCTTGATCCTCTAAGGAGAATTCAATTTTATTATACACTATGAATCCATCTAGGAAGCAATAGAATTTATGACCCGCCACTCACTCGAGGACTTGATTAATAAAGGGTAAGGGGAAATGGTCTATCTTGGTACAAGAGTTGAGCTTCCTATAGTAAATAGAAACTCTCCATCCACTACTGACCCTTGTTGGAAGCATCTCTCTATCCTTGTTGGTTATTACTATGATTCCAGCCTTCTTTGTAACCACATGTATTGGGCTAACTCACTCACTCTCAGCTATAGGATAGATGATACCAGCTTTTAACAATTTCAAAAGTTCTTTTCTCACTACATCCATGAGATTAGGATTGAGTTGCCTCTTAGGTTGACGACATGGCTTTGACTCGGATTCAAGAATAATTCTATGAGTCCCGATAAGTGGGATAATCCCAGGAATATCAGATAGGGTCCATCCAATGGCTTTATTGTGTCTCCTAAGGACATCTAGAAGCATCCTCTCATGATCTACTTCAAGAGAGGAAGAAATGACAACAGAAAAAGATTGATTGTCCCCTAAGAACGCATACTTTAATGATAAAGTTAAGACTTTAAATTCAAGATCATATTGGTCATGACATTCCAAGAAAGGACGAGACATTGTATTGAACTTAGTTTCTTTGTTCAGATTTCTTGAAAAAATTGGTTCCTTGTGAACAGAATTTTAATCCACTGAATTTTCTAGAGTAGTGTCCTGAATGGATATGGACTCAATGTTATTAATTTCAACCATGGTATCATTGATTGGTTATTTTGGAAATTCATCAATAGAGCTATCTGAAAGAGATTCAATCCAAGGAGACAAATTTCCCTCATGTGGATAATGAAAATCAATATCTTCTTGACTTAACCATCCTTTGGTAATTCCATGATGTTCATTGAGTTCATTATCAACACTACCAATACAATTAACCTCATGGATCTCTTCATCATCCCCAACTTGAGAGTTTTCATTGTAGATGTTCAAGTCTAGACTCATGTTTCCAAAGGTGATGGTCATGTTCCCATTTCGGACTTGGATAACAGAGTTGGTTGTTGCAAGGAATGGACGACCAAGGATGATTGGGGTTTGCTTCCTAGGAACTAAGCTTGGGTGATTGTTCAGAACAATGAAGTCAGTTGGGTAAATGAAATTTTTAACTTTCACCAAAACATCTTTTAAGATCCCCTTTGGAACTCGAACACTACGATCAGCATGTTGAAGAGTGACAGATGTGGGTTGGAGTTCATAGAGCCCTAATTGACAATACATGGCATAAGGAATGAGGTTCACGCTGGCACCTAGATCACACAAGGCTTTGAAAACTTTGTTCTCTCCTTGTTCAACATTTATATAAGGGCATCCTGGGTATTTCATCTTAGGAGGAATGGCCCCTTGAGTGGTGGTACTCACATTAGCAGCCAAAAGGACGTTGTTTTTATGTGAAAATTTTATTTTAAAAGTGCACAATTCCTTAAGGTACTTTGAGTAGGAAGGTATGGTTTGGATGGAATCAAAAAGGGGAATGTTCAACTTGACTTGTGAGAAGATTTCCCTCAATGTGTCACTCAATTCAAGCTTGGTTTTCCCCATCATGCGTTGAGGAAATGGTGCAGGTTGTTAAGTTTTTTTTTGAAGTGTTGTTTCTTTCACATTGTTATCAGTTTCTTCAGTTTGAGCATGTGGTTCATTTGAATTTTCATTAGAGTTTTAAGCTTCACATGGTTTCTGACTTATTTGTTCAGGTTTTTCAATTGATTTCCCACTTCTTAAAACTGTCACAGCCTTTAGTTGTTCGTGAGTTGTTTGAGTGAAACATGTCTATCCCCTTGATGTTTGTTGTGGAATGTCTTGTGTGGGAATGGGTGCCTTTCTAGTTTTGATGGTATGAAGTTATTGTTTAATGGATGGGAATTCTGAGTTCATTTTCTCCATTTGTTTGCATAGTTGTTCTAGTAGGCTTTGTGGAACATTTTGGGTTGGTTATTGAGCTTGTGGGTTTATCCCAGGAGGATACTTTGGTTGTTGGATTGGTTGTTGATATTGGACATGAGGATGTTGGAAATGGACCAGTTGTAGATGGAACTGATTATGAGTTTGAAGGTTTTGTTGAGGGTATGGGTTGATACATTTTTGTTGTGATGGTTGTTTATTTTCCTTCCAATGAAAGCCTGGATGGCCATTATACCTTGGATTGAAGGTGTTCGTGAATTGTGGCTTTTGAAAGTTCATTTCATTAACATATTCTAGTGTTCCTCCTAAAAGAAAATCCTTGATGGAAGGAATGGTTGGTAAATTATCAGTATTGTGGTCATTCTTGTCACAAATTGTACAAACAAGCTCAACAGTTTGGGTTTTGTCGACCTTCCTAATATCAATCTCCTCAACTTTTTTCATGAGTGCAGCAAGTTTTTCTCTAAGGTTTTATTCTTCTCCAAGATGGTACATTCCACCAGATTTGGGTGGCTTTTCATAGTATGGTGATGTTCCCCATGATTGGTTTTGTTCAGAAAGATTTTTTATATACTCGTAAGCATCATTTGGGGCTTTGTTTTTGAAGGTTCCATTACATATCATATCAATGAATTGTTTGTTTCCGAGACCCAAACCTTCATAGAAAATTCTCACTTATTCTGGGATTAATAAACCATGGTGTGGTACCATGTTTAATGTGTCCTTGAACCTTTCCCATGGTTCTTAGAATGTTTCTCCCTCTCATTCAAAATAGTTTTGTATGCTCTTTTTAAGTGAAATTGTTTAGTGATTGGGGAAGTATTTTTTATAAATTTCTCATTGAAGTTGGTCCCAAGAGTGAATTGATGCTGGTATCAAATTTTTTAACCAATTATTTGCTCGGTCCTTAAGAGAAAAAGGAAAAATTCTCATTTTAGAAGATTAAATTTGATTTGGTGGGAACATGGTTTCGATAATGTCATTAAATTCATTAACATGAAGGTAAGGCATCTCAGACTCCATCCCCTGAAAGGTTGGAAGGTGGTTCAAAACATGGGGTTTGAAAATGTATTGGGCATATCCTATGTTATCATGCCGAATGCATGAGGCTGCATTGGTCCAGGTTGGTGTGAGGTAGTCATTCATGGTCGGGTCTGCAACAATTCCCAAGTTAGGGTCTTGCCCGTTATTTTGGTTCCCTCCCTGGTTTATTATTTGGTTTTGTGGGAGATTCTCCATTGTATCGAACTCAACGTCTAAATTTGGAGTATTAGGAAAATTTGGATCTAAAGGAAATAGACCCCTTTTAGTGCTTGACTCCCCATCCCTAGGAGTATCCACCCTAACTAATCTGTTTGAGTTATCGCGGGTGTAGGCGGACATGCGCCAAAAGAAAAAAAAGCGACAAAGGGAAAAGATAAGAGAATTGGGATGAGAATAGAAGAATGGGGGTAAGAAAAGAAGGTTCTTGGTCAAAGGAACTTACATGGTCCCCAGAAACAGCACCAAAATTTGTTTGCACCCTAATTTACCCTACTGGTAAAAGCGGTCGATGTAGTACATGTAGGGGTCGAATCCACAGGGACCGAAGAAGTAACCTTGAGATGCTATGATTTGGTGAAGGATGGGCTATGAAGTAGCCAAATTTGGGTTTGATTTTGGATGGTTTAATGAACACTAAGAAACCTAAGTTAATTCAATTGAAAGAAAATGGGTTTATCTTAGGATTATTCTCGGGGTGGATTGAATGAATTTTACTTCTTTAGAAAATTTTGGTTTTATTAATTCTTGATGAATCCATTCTTCAAAAATAACACTACCTTCATCATTTTCTAGTTTGGTGCTTACTAAACACAATTAATAATCACCTATACACTTAGAGAACCAAATTCATGATCCCTCTGAGGTATATGTTCATTTAGTAATTGAATTTAGTTTTCTCAAACATAGTAAAGAAGAAGAGTAGAAATTACTGAAGAATGGATGTCTTAAATTAATTGTCCAATTAACGAAAATTCATTCATAAAATAACATTCAATCCAGCCTTTGAATCCTCCTAAGATCAAACCATTAAAGTTTTAGTCCTCCATTGATGTTATACTCTCAATGGTGGGAGGAAGATGACTAACAAGAATTGGATTGAAGAAATTAAAACCGCGGAAATAACGAGCACTCCTCCGTGTGTGTGAATGAAATTCACACCTATGTGTGAACTAATTCACAACAATACAAAGATATCACTGTGATTTGTGATAATAAAGTTTTAATAAATGAAATTGAAAATATATAAGAGAAATAAGTTGATTAAGAACTTAAAGATACAAAAAATAAATATACATGGAAATGGAAAACATTACAAAGGAAATTTGGAAGCATAACCTTACAATGAAACAAGCAACAAAAGATAATAATAAAAATATCCACCCTATTCCCTTCACCAATAGATCCTTATATAGGCATATTAGGAGCCTTAGATCCACCTCCACAATCAATTCACCCCCCCAACAATTAATAGATTCAAAAAGAGGGTGAATAATCAAAAGGAAATTGATGTTTCGAAGTTGACCTGAAAAACTGTCCAGATTCATCCACCATATTGACGTGTAAATTTGTAATTTAAGAAGGCCGAATCTGGAGGGGTTTTATAATATTAATATCTTCTTCCATCTGTCCTCTATGAGATGTAAAAATTTCAGGAAATTTGACTCATCCGTTTGGACATTATGGTCGAAATGGTGGGACAGATTTCTGTGCATTAATGTCAGGTCCACCATTTAAATCTCAACTTCAGATCCCTTTATCACATTAAAAAATTATAATTATCTCCGACCATAGTTGAATAAAATTAATCTCATATTTTTATCTTTCTACAGTATAAATTTTAGCTTCATTGAGATTTTTTTGGGGGCCCCAAATTTGTTTGATGGGCCTTAGGCCCATTATGCTTTTCCAAGAAAGTTTCTGCCTTCAGGTGAAAAAATATCCATCATCACTTATGATTCATCCATAAGACCTAAAAGAAAAAATGTTCCAAATAATGTTAAGAATCATATAACAAAATATAAAATTAAAATGAGTAATATTGTAATTTCTACAAGCAAATTATTGAGTGGGCCCAAATTGACACTTTAAGCATGAATTGCACAATGATGGGAAATAAAGTTCAATTTCTGAATTGGACTAAAATTGTTGTTTATGAACTGTTAAAAACATTAATATTAAGATCTTAACAATTAATATTAGCCACTTTCAGTGACTAATCAAGAACCATGCGTAGAATGATTCATATTCTCAAAAAAATATGTATTGATTTTCAGAATCCAAATCTTGCCCTAAGAAGCAATATGATAAAAAATTCCCCTGGTTCTCATGATATTTATAGTACTATAAGGAATATACATCTAAATAACTATGTGTGTCTTGATTACATTTACAACATGATAAATTCTGTAGAGAACCCAACTCTCATTCCCCAGATCTAATTTCTAAACTACTTCATTTACATAAGATATAAAGAATAATATCCCAAAGTACTTAATAGTATATTATTCATGGAAAACTAGATAAATAAATTAAATTCACATTAAAATTGAAAACATAAAATATAAAAGGTGGTCTTTTTAGAAAATCATTATTACTTATAGTGTATCCCTAATATCAATCACAAAAACACTTCCTGGAATCCTCATAAGAATATAACATAAGAAATGGTAGAGAATAGATTCTCAGTAAGAGTAATAGTAAATCAGAAGCTATTAATAAATATAGAATAATAAATATTTAAAGTTAAATAAATAAAAAAATTCCATTTAATAAATAACTTTAGAATAATATGGAAAGAATAAAATATGAGAAAATCATGACATATTAATATTTATATGAACATGAAAAGTTAACCATGAATATTATGAATAATTTACTAATCACATAGAAGATCTGTAACTAAATTCATAATGTTCGAATGCATAAAGATGAACATGGAAAACGTACAGTCGAGTAACTGTGCTAATACATCAAAATAAATAGTAAAGTCCTCAACTAAAACCCAATATAGATAGTCTCTTGAGACCAACTGATACATAAAAGGGAAATATGGGGCCCCCATTGTCACATACTAATTCCAATTCATTCCTCATATGAAATGGGTGAAACATAATATACATAAAAAAATTTATTGAAAATTTGACATATGAAATGTTAATACATACCTAAATCAATAAACATAATCATAAACCATCTAGCATAAAATGTTGAATGGTAAAAAAATTGTATATACCTAGTAAAAATAATATTATTAGTATAAATAAAATATATACTCAATTGATCTTATTTAAAATAAAGGGTTGATGTCACTGATGAATTGAAATACCATTAAAGGATATATAAAATTGGTTTTGAGAAAATTATACAATGATTTTTTAAATTCAAATAAAAAAACAACCAAAATAATTTTTATTGGAAATAACATTTCATAACATTTACAATAATAATAATAACATTTATTTGTCATGATTGTGGTAAATTACTTTTAAGTTGTACAACTTATAAAAAAGATTCCTTTAACCTTTTTTATAAAATACAAATGATAATTTTTTGTATACTACATAAAGATTCCTTCAAAAACATTTTGTTATAGGTAAAAATGGGTAAACTTTTATTTCATAAATCATTTATAAATGGTTAGAATATTGAAATATTATTAAAAAACCTGGGTTTTGATGAAACATGATTTTTAATGAAGAAATAAATGAAGTTGAATTAAAAAACATATTATAAGGACCCGGCCTTAAAACATTACTTAATCTTGAATTAAATGAATAATTCACATTGGGGATCTTTTCAAGTTTAGAGTTTTAGAGAATTTGGACATAACTATTACATATCAAAAGATTACAATGTATAAACTACTACTATACGCAATTTTTCACAATAATAAAAAAAATAATTAAATTAAACAAGAGTTCATTTTTTCATAAAAATCTTCTTGAATACTTCCTTTCTCATACCCTTCCTTATAACCTGTGAAAAACATTTCAAAAACATAGTATGAGAATAAAAATCTCAGTAAGGGTTATAAAATAATGAAAGGAAACATTATCCCACCAATAAATACAAATCAATGAAACCATAACATTCAATAATAACATACCTTCTGAAATTGTAATATTTATTTATAACTCCTAGAAATCATAAGACATAAAGGTAACATGAGGCATTCATAACATTCATACGTAGGGAGTAACCCTCATAGTTATGTTTGGAATACCCATCACAATATATTCCATGAATCTCTTAGGAGAAATCATATATTTTAACTCCTTCACGTTACCAGATGCATTCGAGAGCTATCACGGGCTCACACTCCCTTAGTTTATCATGGAACCACCCATCTTCATAACCAATGCCCAAGAACCATAATATAATCAAATCACATAAAACATGCATAATGGAAACATAACATTTCCACATTTCAATAACAAGATATTAAAAGCAAATTGATATAATCTAAACATTATAAAAACTATTTTCAATTAAAAAATAAAATAAAATTAAAACATGGTATTTATTTTTCATTTAATAAAAAGTTCTGGCTTGTAGGGGAAGCTGAAACTCAAATATTGGTTACGGCGGCGGAGAAGTCGTTGTCTCCGCATATGTAAGACAAAAACATTCCCTTTTGTACTTTAGTAAAATGATTCGTATAAAAATATCCATTTTTAATAAATGTAAAATTCAAATGGTTTTATACACTGTATAAAATAATGTTGTGTATAAAACAAAATATGCCTCAATGAATGGAGATTGAGATGAAGTACCTTACAAAGACGGTATCCATTGATTAAGGATAAATCAATTACATAATTATGTGTGAAAAATATAAATACACCTAATATAAGTGGATATTAAGTGTAAAAAAATAAGATTCATTCACACATATTCATAGAATGACATATTCACGGATTACATGTTTAACCTAAAGAATTGAAAATGAGTTAAGAATTCCCCTTGCAAAAAATCAACAACCTAACAACATCACATTAAATTTCAAAAAATGATTAGATGAGAGAGAAAATGGTATCTCATCACTTGGACATAAAATTTATATCAATAATGATATTTAAGAACATATCCCTACATAATAAGATGTAAAAGACATAACAAAAGAAGTCTTTTAAAAAGAGGAGGGTGAAAGGTCCCCTTACCAATTTGGGTAACTTTCGAAATGCACACCCCATGAAAGAAGGGTCATACAATGAAGATGTAAATACCCATAAATTAAAGTATATTACCCAACGAATACAATCAGGGGAAGTACACACACCACACAAAAATTAAATAGTGTCAAATGTAGCATGAATCTCATGAAAATAAAAGTGAGATGAAAAATCCATTACAAAAACATGGCAGCCTAACGACGCCACTTAAAACATCAAAAAAATGGATAGATGAGATAAAATAGGGTCTCTAATAATATGAAAATAAAATTAATATTAAGTGGAATATAAAATAATATCCTGCAACATAAGAAAATATATCTTAACGGAAATGACATAAAAGAGACTACTTATAAAGAAAGAGAGAGGTAGGATCCCTTACCTCAAGTCCGACTTGTCTTGTTTGTTTATTTATATTCCAAAATAATAAACTTTGGTCAATTTATAATTTTTAAGGACCTAATATAAAGTTTATTATTCAATTCATATCACATATTATAATTTTATAATAATTAGTTAATTATGTGAGTTCATATCAGACATTTTTGTCGATGTTCGGTACCTGAGTCAAAAATGAACTTGTTTAAAAAGAATTGTCCATGTAGTTATAATTACACCATCTACAAAGTAGTATTAATGATTTAAATTTCGTATATATATTATATATATTCATTTTATACTATTCCATATTATTTGGATATAAAAAATGAAATTCACCGTTCATGGAGACGGTTGGTCGTACGTACGCATGAACGCTACTTTCATTTCTTTGTCATATTAATGGAATTAAAACTAAATGAGATATATATATATTACAATTCCAGAATGATATTACTAATTTAGATGAAATATATGTCATATATATTCATTATATATATGTACATATAATATTACATAACATTGGGAGATTAGAAATGAAATGTACCATTCATGGAGACGGTAAGCCGAACGTACGCATGAACGCTAATTTCATTTCTATTTCATAATTTAATGGAATGAAAACATAATGATACATAGGTATATTTTAATTATAGTATTATATAATTTATAATATCATTAACTCCATCCTTTATAAATACCACATATAGCATTAACGGTTCAAATCAATTTGAGGGGGCGGTAGTCTGCACTTCCTAAAATGAAATTAGCGTGTTTCTCTATTTTGGAAACCCTAAAGGTATGGAATAAATGAAAATTAAATAAGAATAATGAAATATAAACATAATATATATATGATATATTAATAAAGTTACATCTTAATGGCCACCATGACATGTTTCAAATGAAGACTGAATAATCATCGTTTCATGAGGCAGTAATTCGGCACCCTGAGAAACAGTATGTTATGTAACCATTAGATGGAGGTGTGTATGATTGTAGCTCGAATAATTCTCATAAAAACATCCTAGTGTATTGAAGATACTGGTTTTGTTACAAAATAATGTAATAAAAAGAGTTTAGGGGGTTTGAGAAGAAAAATAAAACAAAAGAACATAAGAGAAGACATTACCTTCAAATCGGATTACTCTTTTTGATTTGAGACAAAAGGCTTACTTGGAAATACTTCTACCAAAAGTGAGGCTCCTAGGAGTAATATAAGGATTTTGAGAGACAATATGAGAAGAGGATGGACGAGCCAAGGGCTTGAGAGGTTTGGGTAAGGGGGTAGAGGTGGGGGCCTTTTATAAGAGGGAGGTGGGATACTTTTGGAAAGTCTTGGAAAGTTACTTTATTATAAAATGAGTTTCGGATTTTAAAGGTCCCACAATGATATATTTCGAGGATAAGGTGATAAGAGTTCAAAATACACCCATATAATAGGTTTTATACAAGTTTAAGTCTTACATTTTACATTATCGTTTCATTTTATATAAATAGTTTATTAAGGAGGTAATCACTTCATCATCACGGTGTCATAAATAAATTTATTTATTTAACGTTTAAAAATTATAAACAAAATTCCATGATGTAGGAAATATTTTTCGATTTCCAACGACAATTTATAGTATAATAGATCATTTATGTAGACAAAATTAAAATTGTCTTACTTAGGTGTTACATACTTTCGTTATATTTCCTTTCTTTAAAAATAAAATGATAATTTTTCACTACCACCCGAAAGTGATTCCATGGAGTCCAAAAGTTGTCGCAAGGAATCCAATGGTCGTCCATGACAGCACCAATATCATTAAGACACATGTTTTGTTCATTTTTTATTTTTATGATATAATTTTATAACCCTTAACTACCTGATTACTAATTAATCACGATAGTTAAAGATAATTGTCGTCGTTACTATTCATAATGTCCAAAAATAAAAGAGTCTTAATTACATAAATAGAACTTCTGATTCAAAATATGGAACCCATTTTACCAAATTCCAAACATAGAAATCGCAGTAATTAATTTAAAAAGAATTTCCATTGTCAAAACCAAAGACGGGTTTTTAAGAAGTAAAATTTATTAAAATATTAACATGTTTTTACATCCAATTGAAATGTGAAATTACCTCCAATGAAAAAAATTGTATTAAGTGATAAAAACATAATTCAATTAAACTTTAAAACCAATTAAAAGGTCAATCTATATATATAGTTAAATAAGAGTAAAAATCAGTTTTGGAGTAAAATGCAGTATTTTTCACTATACATTAAAAATTAACATTTGTCAGAAAAATACCGAAAATTAACCCTATGCTATATTTGATATTCCAAAATCAAAAATGATATCAATTTTACCAAATCAAAAACATTTAAAATTCATTAATTAATTTTATAATCAATTCCCGATGTCAAAACAAATAGCATGTTTTTAAGAAATAATATCTATTAAAAGATTGACACTTGTTTATGTACAATTTCAAAGTGAAATTAATACAATGAACACCATTAGATTAAAGGGTAAAAATATATTTTAATTACACTTTAAAACCAATTTAAAATATAATCTATCCTTATAAATAAATTAGATTAAAAATAACTTTTGAAATAAAATACAGTATTTTTCACTATTCATTTAAAAATTAATTTTATCAGATAAATACCAAAAATTTACCCAAAATAAATTTTGATGATACGAATCTAAAGAAGAATTTTATTTTGTGAAAATTAACATATGAAAGTGACCAAAACTATATTTAAAAAGGTTTTTCCATCAAAAGGCGGTAAATGGTCCTTTTAATGTAAATTATGCTTAAAATCAGATTCATTTACATTTTAAGCCTCTATATTTTATTGGATAAAAGTAAATACATTAAACAAAAATCTATAATCATACTGTAGTTAGTTTTATTCATTCCCTCCAATACAAAGGCTAGGTTCCAACTACCATTTAAAATTATTATATTATTAGGGTGCAACGTAAGATTTCAATGAAACTCGTTGTTGTGTATTAGGTATGCCATCGAACATAGAATATCCTTTAAAGTAATATTAATATTTTATTCACAAATATTAATATATATGAAAATTTCATATTCATTATTTACCTGGGATGTTACATCCTTTTCCCCTTTTGGGAATTGCGTCCTCATAATTTAAAAATTGGGTCCAGAAACATCATTGAAAACCCCACATCGGAAAAGGAGTCAGTAAAAATATCACTTTAAAAGAAGGAAAGAGAAGTCAAATGGTCTTCTGGGTTAACACAGACTAGGATTACATGTTGGAAAATATGGATATGGAAGAGAAAACAAAGGGTCATGTTCTGATGGAGAGTGATAGAAAACATGATCACCAACGAGCCCGTACCCGAGTGGTAAGGGATCCTGCATGGCATCCAAGAGACCCAGGTTAAAAACCGAGTGGAGGTAAATTTCTAGGGCTCTATAGCAGTACTGTATCAGGAAATGTAGAAGGTACTATAGCATTACTGTAGCAGGCACTGTTTTTTACTTTAGCAGTCGAACTATTCATCTGATTTGGGCTTTCGGGCCACCGGTTTGGGCCTACGGGTCTCAGGGCCTTCGGGCGATCAACGACCTTCAGGCCATTTAAGACCATGACGTAGCCTAGTTCACACAGAGCATTCCCCATATGAGGATAAGAGCACCAGTAGCAGTCACCAGAAGCAGAGGTAACTGGATTGGAAGAATGAGAGGGTATGACAACCGCCATCGGGACCAGGCACTGTGTAGCTTTGTACGGGGTAATTCTAGCCGATCAGCATGTAGGTGGAGAGATAAAGTCAATAAATGATGTAGAAGCTATGGAGGGGTAGTTCTATTGGGCTGGGACTACGGGTAATGTATGGGGAACGGTATGCCTCTGGGCCTTCGGTTCATGTATTAGGGGTCATGTCATGCCTTGTGCCTTGGGCGTACAGGTCCTGTACGGGTTCCCATTCAACCCTTAAAAGGGGGGTTATCTATAATAAAATAATAAATAAGGCCTTCAAGCCATTCGAACTGATAGAAAACATGATCAGAAGAATGTAAACAATCTGAAATCCACAAACATGTGACGGGTTAAACGTTATTTGATTCCCCAGTATGTAAAGTGAACAGACAAAATTTTTTGTAAGATACATTTCATCGAGGAATTTATTTATGAACTTATATAAAACATAAGTAAACATACTTACTTGTAATTTAGACTTTCATCACTTACTATAGTTCTAGCACAGACTCTTATTTTCTCCAAACGATGAGTATTTAGGATGACTGGTTCACCTTAAGAGCGCTATAATCAACTTCTAGAGAATCACATAATCCACTCAAGATGAAATATATATTTCCCATGTCTTTATAACTTAACCAAAACCAATATTATTTTTATAAGATCAGATAACCCAAAAAAAAGATAATCTTTTACCAAAAGAAAAACTACTCTTAATCTCCAAAATTTGTCAAACAACCAAAAGTTCAACAAATACCATTCAATACAAAATTTCTCTTAAAATTGAACCAAAATATTCCAACCTAAGATTGAGACCCAAATATGTAATGTATTTAATTTCATAGTCTTTCATGGTAAATCTTAACATTTATCTCCAAATAACATCATTTACCCTTAAAGTCTCATACTGAAAAGTAATTAGCCTAATCACATATCCTTCATGATAGGTCAATTGCTTCCATAGATAACCCAAAATCAACTTATTCTTGATTCATAAAATCATCTAACTAAAAATATTTTCTCATACTAACCAGGGACTTCACGTAGTCTGGTGGTAGGTGATAAATACCAGTTGCACTTTGGTTGTGGGTTCGATTCCTGCATCTTGGTCCGATGTGACGGGTTGTCACACAGTCTGTATGTTGTCCATTTTTTCCAAAACTATATAATTCTTAAAAAATTCCCCAAAAAGAGATAAAATCATCAAAAATAACCATAAAATAATTTAACATCAAGTTTATCTCCTGCCTTTCATTTTCTATCATATAGTAACCCATAATTACCTCAAAAGTAAAAATTATATAAACCCTAATGGTTAACATTATAATTATTGCCCAGACTTCCACATCGAGTTGGTTCTCTCATACATGTTGCATTAGAGAACTCACCATGGTTCAAGTGGTTAATCATGACTCCAAGATAGTTGGTTTAGAATTACCACAAGATTCCTCATTGAATCCCTCATTTCATCCAGTTTATTAATCAGAGAACATCCACAGTTTACTTTAAACCCATTGTCACATTGGGGCCTACTAGATCCATCCATTTAATAATACCAAAAATGTCAGTGTGAGTATATTAAAAAAATCAGCATTTACTAATGAGGAAGATAAACACTAAGATATACTTATCCAAGTTATCTCAAACTCTTTCCAACATTGAAATATAAAAATGACTGCATCTAATATACTAACCATTGTGGTTATACACAACATGTCACTTTTGCTTAAACAACACTCTAACCTCAAAAGTTATCTAAACCTTCCTCTGATAACAACTATAAGCACCTGACCTTAAAACATTACTTAATCAGGAATTAAATGAATAATTCACTTTGGGGATATTTTCAGGTTTAGAGTTTTATAGAATTAAGACATAACTATTACACCTCAAAAATTTACAATGTAGACACTACTAATATACCAGATTTTTCACAACAATAACAAAAATACTTAAATAAAAAAAGTTCTTTTCTTGATATAAATCTTATTTAATAATTCCTTTCTCTTACCCTTCCTTATAACCTGTGAAAAACTTTTCAAAAACATGGGATGATCATGAAAATCTCAGTAAGGGTTATAACATAATGAAAGCAAACATTAACCCGCTAATAAATACAACTCAATGGAACCATAACTTTCAATCACAACATACCTTCTGAAATCATAATATTTATGTATAACTCCTAGAAAACATAAGACATAAAGGTAACTTGAGGCATTCATAACATTCTTACGTAGGTAGTAACCCTACTGGTTACATTTAGAATAACCGTCGCATTATATTTTCTAAATCTATTCAGAAAAACCATAGCGTTTAAATACTTTGTGTTACCCAATGCATTGGAGAGATACCACCAGCTCACCCTCCCTTAGTTTAACATGGAACCAAACATCTTTATAAACAATTCCCATGAACCATAATATAATTTTATCATATAAAACATGCATAAAGGAAACATAACATTTCCACATTTCAATCACCAGATATCAAAAACACATTGATATAATCAAAACATTATCAAAACCATTTTAAATACCAATATAAAAGAAAAGTAAAACATGGTATTTATTTTTCATTTAAAAAAATCTTATGTCTTATAGAGGAAGACGAAACTCAAATAACGTTCAGGGCGGCAGAGAAGTCGTTGTCACCGCATATGTAAGACAAAAACATTCCCTTTTGTCATTTAGTAAAACGCTTCGTATAAAAAATTTCCTTTTGAATAAAAGTAAAAGTAAAAGGGGTTTATACACAATATAAAATAATGTTTTTTATAAAACAATATATGCCTCAATGAAAGGATACTGATACAAAATCCCTTACAATGACGGTATCCTTAGATTAATGATAAATAAATTACATAATTATGTGTGACAAATATAAATACACCCAATATAAGGGTGATATTAATTGAAAAACAATCAGATTAATTCACACATATTCATATAATGACATATTCAAGGAGTACAAGTTTGACCCAATGGATTGAAATTGAGTTAAGAAGTCCCCGTGAAAAAATTCGACAGCATAACAGCGTCACATTAAAATTTAGAAAATGTGTTAATGAGAGAGAAAATGGTATCTCATCAGTTGGACATAAAATTTACATAAATAAGGATATATAAGAACATATCCCTACATAATAATATGTAAAATACATAACAAAATAAGTATTTTAAAAATACGATGGTGAAAGGTTCCCTTACCGATTTTGTATCTTTCGAAACGTACACCCCATGAAAGAAGGGTCATACAATGAAGATGTAAATACCCAAAAATTAAAGTATATTACCCAAATAATACAATCCTGGAAAATAAACACACCACACAAAAAGGAAATAGTGTCAAATGTAGCATGAATCTCATGGGAATAAAAGTGAGATGGAAAATCCATTACGAAAACTTGGCAGCCTAACAGGGCCACTTAAAACATAAAAAAATGGATTAACGAGATCAAATAGGGTCTCTAATAATATGAAAATAAAATTTATATTAAGAGGAATATAAAAGAATATATTACAGAATAAGGAAAAGTAGATTAATGGAAATTACATAAAAGATAGTGCTTAAAAAGAAAGAGAGAGGTAGGATCCCTTACCTCAAGTCTGACTTGTCTTGTTCGTTTCATTATATTTTTGAATAATAAACTTTGGTAAATTTATTATTTATTAAGGACCACATTTATATTTTATTATTCAATTCATATCACCTATTATAATGTTATAATAATTATTTAATTATTTAAGTTCATATCATAAATTTTTATCGATGTTCGGTACATGAGTCAAAAATGTACTTGTTTGAAAAGAATTGACCATGTAGTTATAAGTACACCATCTCCAAAATATAATTAATGATTTAAATATCAAATAAACCCAGTATATAATCATTTTATACTATTCCATTAAATTTTGAGATAAAAAATGAAATGCACCGTTCATGGAGATGGTAGGTTGTACGTACGCTTGAACGCTACATTCATTTCTTTGTCATATTAATGGTATTAAAACTAAATGAGATATATATATATATATATATTATAATTACAGAATGATATTAATCATTTAGATGTAATATATATCATATATATTCATTATATATATGTATTTATAATAGTAATAACATTTGGAGATAAGAAATGAAATGTACCGTTCATGGAGACGGTAAGTCGTACATACGCATGAAAGATACTTTCATTTATATTTAATACTATAATGGAATTAAAAGATAATTATAAATAGTTATATTATAATTAAATTATAATATAATATATAATATCATCAACTACATCCTTTATACATCCCACATATGGCATTAACGATTCAAATAACTTTGAAGGGGCGGTAGTCCGCACTTCCTAAAATGAAATTATCGCGTTTAACCATTTTGGAAACCGTAAAGGTATGGAATAAATGAAAAATAAATAAGCATAATTAAAACATAAAAATAATATATATATCATATATAAATAAAGTTACATATTAATGGCCACCATGAGAGGTGTTAAATGACGATTGAACAACCATCGTTTCATGAGGCAGTAATTCTCCACCCACAGAAACAGTATGTTATTTTACCATTAGATGGAGGTGTGTATGAGTGCATCTCGAATCAATATTATAAAAACATCCTAGTATATTAAAGATACTTTTTTTCAAAATAAATGAATAAAAAGAGTTTAGGGGGTTGGAGATGCCAAATAAAACAAAAGAACATAAGAGAAGACATTACCTTCAAACTGGATAACTCTTTTTGATTTGAGCCCAAAGGCATCCTTGGAAATACTTCTGCCCAATGTGAGACTTCTAGATGTAATAGAGGGATGTGTAGAGACAATATGAGCAAAGTTTGGACAAGTCAAGGGCATGAGAGGTTTGGGTAAGTGGTAGAGGTGGACTCCTTTTGTAAGAGGGAGGAGGGTTACTTTTGGAAAGTCTTGGAATGTTACTTTATTATAAAATGATTTTCGGATTTTAAAGGTCCCACAATGATATATTTCAAGGATAGGGTGATAAGGGTTCGAAATGAACCCATCCAATAGGTTTTAGACAATTTTTAGTCATAGATTTTACATTATCGTTTCATTTTATTTAAATTGTTTATTAATGAGGAAATCACATCATCATCATGGTGTCATAAATAAATTTATTTATTTAATGTCTAAATATTATAAACAAAATACCATGATTTATGAAATCATTTTAGATGTTAAATTACTATTTATAGTCTAAGAGATAATTTATTTAGACAAAAATAAAATTGTCTTACATTCTTTTGTTATATTTTCATTTCTTTAAAAATAAAATGATAAAATGTCACTATCCCAAAAAGTGATTCCATGGGGTCCCAAAGTTGGACCAAGGAATATAATGGTCGGCCATGATAAATTGAATTAGGACACATGTTGTGTTCATTTTCTATTTTTATGATATTATTTTATTACCCTTAACTACCCGATTAGTAATTAATCACGAAAAAGAAAGATAACTGTCATCGTTACTATTCATAATGTCCAAAAAACAAAAGAGTATTAATTATATAATTTAGACCTTATGATTTTTAATATGGAACCCATTTTACGAAATTACAAACCTATAAATTTCAGTAATTAAATTAAAAAAAATTCTCATTGTCAAAACCAATGATGGGGTTTTAAGAAGTAAAATTTATCAAAAGATTGACATGTTTTTACAACCAATTGAAATGTAAAATTACCTCCAAAGAGAAAAATTGTATTAAGTTATAAAAAAATAATTCAATTACACTTTAAAACAAATTAAAAGGACAATCTATCCATATCATTAAATTATATGAAAAATCAGTTTTGAAGTCAAATGCTGTATTTTTCACTATTCATTAAAAATGAACATTTGTCAGAAACATACCAAAAATTAACCCAAAGATATATTTGATATTCCAAATTAAAAATTGATATCAATTTTAACAATTTTAAAAAATATAAGTTTCATTAATTAATTTTATAATAAATTCCCGATTTCAAAACAAATAGCGTGTTTTTAAGAAACAATATCTATTAAACAATAGACACTTGTTTATGTACAATTTCAAAGTAAAATTAATCCAATGACCAACATTAGATTTAATGGTAAAAATATATTTTAATTAATCTTTAAAACCAATTAAAACGATAATGTAATCTAATAAATAAATTATATTAAAAAGAACTTTTGAAATAAAATACAGTATTTTCCCTATTCATTAAAAATAAATTTTATCAGATAAATACCAAAAATTTAGCCAAAGTGAATTTTGATGATACGATTTTAAAAAAGAATTTTATTTTTTCAAAATGAACATATGAAAGTGACCAAAACTATATTTAAATAGGGTTCTCCATCAAAAGGCGGTAAATCGGCCTTTTAATGTAAAATATGCTTAAAATCAGAATCATTTACATTTTAAGCCATTAAATTTTATTGGATAAAAGTAAATACATTTGACAAACATCAATAATCATATTGTAGTTAGTTTTATTCATTCCCTCCAATACAATGTCTAGGTGCCAACTACCATTTAAAATAATTATATTATTAGTGTGCAACGTATGATTTCAAAGAAACTCGTTGTTGCGTATTGGGTACGCCATCAAACATAGAATATCCTTTAAAGTAATATTAATATTTTATTCAAAAATATAAATATATATGAACATTTAATATTAATTATTTTCCTGGGATGTTACATCCTTCCCCCCTTTTAGGAATTTCATCCTCGCAATTTTGAAATTGGGTATAGAAACTTCATTGAAAGCCCCAGATCGGAAAAGTAGTCAATAAAACTATCACTTTAAAAGAAGGAAAGAGAAGTACAATGGTCACCTTAGTTAACTCAGACTAGGATTCCATGTTGTAAAATATGGATATAGAAGAGAAAAAGAAGGGTCAAGTTCTGATGGAGAGTGATATAAAACATGATCACGAGAAAGTAAACAATCTAAAATCAACAAATATGTGACGGGTTAAACGGTATTTGATTCCCCAGTAGGTAAAGTTAAGAGACAATGTTTTTGTTTTAAGTTAAATTTCATTAAAGAATTTATTTTCGAGCTTAAATAAAAAATATGTAAACATAATAACTTGTCATGTAGACTTTCATCTCTTACTAGATTTCTAACACAAACTCTTATTTTCTGCAAACGATGAGTATTTAGGATGACTTGTTCACCTTAATAGCGCTATAATCAACTTTTAGAGAATCACATAATCCACAAAAGATGAACTATATATTTCCATTGTCTTAAACCTTAAACAAAACCAAAATTGTTTGTATAAGATCAGATAATCCCCAAAAAAAAGAAAATCATTTACAAAAAGAAAAACTACTCTTAATCTCCAAAGTTTGTCAAACAACCCAAAGTTCATCAAAGACCATTCCATACAAAATTTCCATTAAAATTAATAAAAAATAAACCAACCTATGATTGAGACCCAAATCTCTGAAGGATTCAATTTCATAGTCTTCCAAGGTATATCTTAACATTTATCTCCAAATAACACTAGTTACTCTTAAAGTCTCGTATTGAAAAGTAGTTAGCCTAAAAAAATACTCCATGATAGGTCACGTGTTTCCATAGATAACCCAAAATCAACTTATTATTGATTCATAAAATTGTCTATCTAAAAAGATTTTGTGATACAAACCAGGGACTTCACATCGTCCAGTGGTAGGCAATAAATACCAGTTTCACTTTTGTTGTGGGTTTGATTCCCGCAGCTTGGTCCGTCGTGACGGGTTGTCACACGGTCTGCGTGTTGTCCCATTTTCCAAAACTATATAATTCGTAAAACATTCCCCAAAAGAGATAAAATCTTCCAAAATAACCATAACATAATTTAATCTGAATTTTATCTCATGCCTTTCATTTTCCATCATATAGTAACCCATAATTACCTCAAAATTAAAAATTATATAAACCCTAATGGTAACCATTAAAATTATTACCTAGACTTCCACATCGATTTGGTTCTCTCCTACATGATACATTAAGGAACTCACCAAGTTTCAAGTGGTTAATCATGACTCTTTGATAGTTGGTTTAGAATAACCATGAGATTCCTCATTGAATCCCCCATTCCATCTAGTCTATTAATTAGCGAACCACCACAGTTTATTTCAAACCCATTGTCACTTTTGTGCCTGCTAGATCCATGCATTTACTAAAACAAAATATGTCAGTGTGAGTATATTAACAAAATCATCATTTACTAATGAGGAAGATGAACACTAAGATATATTTATCCAAGTTATCTCCAACTCATTCCAACTTTCAAAAATAAAAATGACTGCATCTAATATACTAACTGTTGTGGTTATACACAACTTGTCACTTTTTCTTAAAAAACACTCTAAACTATAAAGTTATCTTAACCGGCCTATGATACCCACTATAAGAAACCAGCCTTAAAAAATTACTTTATCTTGAATTAAATTAATAATTTACATTGGGCATATTTTCTGGTTTAGAGTTTTAGAGAATTAGGATATAACTATTACATCTCAAAAGATTATGAAGTAGACACTACTACTATAACCGTTTTTTCACAACAATAAAGAAATTCTTAAATTAAAAAGAAGTTATTTTCATGATATAAATCTTCTTGAATACTTCATTTCTCTTACCCTTCCTTATAACCTGTGAAAAACATTTCATAAACTTGGGATGAGTATAAAAAGCTCAGTAAGGGTTATAACATAATTAAAGGAAACATTAACCTGCCAATAAATACAAATCAATGAAACCATAACTTTAAATCATAACATACCTTCTAAAATCATAATATTTATGTTTAACTCCTAGAAATTATAAGACATAAAGGTAACTTGAGGCATTCATAACATTCTTACATAGGGAGTAACCCTCATGATTACGTTTGGAATACCCATCACAGTATATTGCCTAAATCTCTTCAGAGAAACCATAGAATTTAACTAATTCTAGTTACCCAATGCATTGGAGAGCTATCATGGGATCACCCACCTTTAGTTTATCATGGAACCACCTGTCTTCATAAATAATTCCCAAGAACCATAATATAATCGTATCACATAAAACATGCATAAAGGAAACAAAACATTTCCACATTTCAATCACAAGATATCAAAAACACATTGATATAATAAAAACATTATCAAAACCATTTTCAATACCAAAATAAACTAAAAGTAAACCATGGTATTTATTTTTCATTTAAAATAAAGTTATGGCTTTTAGAGGAAGACGAAACTCAAATAATGGTCAGGGCGGCGGAGAAGTCATTGTCACCGCATACGTAAGACAAAAACAATCCCTTTTGTCGTTTAGTAAAATGATCCGTATAAAAATATTCCTTTTGAATAAAAGTAAAATTCAAAGGGGTTTATAAACCATATAAAATACTGTTTTGTATAAAAAAATGTGCCTCAATGAATGGAGATTGAGATGAAGTCCCTTACAATGACGATATCCTAATATTAAGGATAAATCAATTACATTATTATGTGTGAAAAATATAAATACAACCAATATAAGTGGATATTAATTGTAATGAAATCATATTAATTCACACATATTCATATAATGATATATTCAAGGAGTAAAATTTTAACCCAAACAATTTAAATTGAGTTAAGTAGTCCCCGTGCAAAAAATTCGACAGCCTAACGGTGTCACATAAAAAAATTAGAAAATGAGTTGATGAGATTGAAAATGGTATCTCATCACTTGGACAAAAAATTTACAGAAATAAGGATATAGAAGAACATATCCCTATATAATAAGATGTAAATGACTTAACAAAATAAGTCTTTTAAAAAGAGGAGCGTGAAAGGTTTCCTTACCGATTTGGGTAACATTCAAAACGTACACCCCATGAAAGAAGGGTCATACAATGAAGATGTAAATACCCATAAATTAAAGTATATTACACAAATAACACAATAATGTTCAGTACACACACCACACAAAAAATAAATAGTGGAAAATGTAGCATGAATCTCACAGGAATACAAGTGAGATGAAAAATCCATTACGAAAACTCAGCAGCCTAACTGCAGCACTAAAAACATAAAAAAAGGGATTGACAAGATCAAATAGGTTCTCTAATCATATGAAAATAAATTTTATAGTAAGAGGAATATAAAATAACATCCCCCAGCATAAGAAAAAGAATCTTAAAGGAAATGACAAAAAAGAGAGTACTTAAAAAGAAAAAGAGAGGAAGGATCCCTTACGTCAAGTCCGACTTGTCTTGTTCGTTTCTTTATATTCCTAAATAATAAACATTGTCAATTTATAATTTCATAAGGACCACCTTTAATGTTTATTATTCAATTAATATAAATTATTATAATGTTATAATATTTAGTTAATTATGTGAGTTCATATCAGACGTTTTTGTCGATGTTCGGTACATGAGTAAAAAATGAACATGTTTGAAAAGAATTGTCCATGTAGTTATAAGTAAACCATATCCAAAATAGTATTAATGATTTAAATATCATATATACCCAGTATATATTCATTTGATACTATTCCATAACATTTGGAGATAAAAAATGAAATTCACCGATCATGGAGACGGTAGGCCATACGTACGCATTAACGCTACTTCCATTTCATTGTCATATTAATGGAATTAAAAATAAATGAGAGATATACATATTATAATTCCAGAATTATATTACTCATTTATATGTAATATATTTAATTTATATTCATTATATATATGGACTTATAATAGTATATAACATTTGGAATAAGAAATAAAATGTACGGTTCATGGAGACGGTAAGTCGTACGTATGCATGAACTCTACTTTCATTTCTATTTCATACTTTAATGAAAATAAATAATAATTATACATAGGTATATTATAATTACAGTACAATATAATATATAATATCATTAACTCCAGCCTTTATACATCCCACATATGTCATTAATGATTCAAATGACTTTGAGGGGGCGGTAGTTCGAACTTCCAAAAATGAAATTATCACGTTTACCCATTTTGGAAACCATAAATGTATAGAATAAATGAAAAATAAATAAGAATAAGGAAAACATAAAAATAATATATATATATATATATCATATATAAATAAAGTTACATCTTAATGGCCAACATGACAGGTGTTAAATAAATATTGAACAATCATCGTTTCGTGAGGCAGTAATTCGCCACCCACAGAAATAGTATTTTATTTAACCATTAGATGGAGGTGTGTATGAGTGTAGCTCGAATAATTCTCATAAAAACATCCTAGTATATTGAAGATTATTTTTTTGTTACAAAATAAAGGAATAAAAAGATTTTATGGGGTTGGAGAAGAAAAATAAAACAAAAGAACACAAGAGAAGACATTACCTTCAAATCAGATAACTCTTTTTGATTTAAGCGCAAAGGCCTACACGGGAAGACATATGCAAAAAGTGAGGCTTCTAGAATTAATAGAGGTATGTGTAGAGACACTATGAGCATAGTCTAGATGAGCCAAGGTCTTGAGAGGTTTGGGTAAGGGGGTAGAGGTGGGGGCCTTTTATAAGAGGGAGGAGGGTTACTTTTGGAAAGTCTTGGAAAGTTACTTTATTAGAAAATGAGTTTCGAATTTTAAAGGACCCAAAATGATATATTTCGAATATAAGGTGATAGGAGTTTGAAATCCACCCGTACAATAGGTTTTAGACAAGGTTAAGTCTTATACTTTACATTGTCATTTCATTTTATTTAAATCTTTTATTAAAGAGGTAATCACTTCATCATCATGGTGTAATAAATAAATAAATTTATTTAATGTATAAAAAATATATAAAAATTACCATGATTTATGAAATATTTTTAGCTTTAAAATGACTATTTTTAGTCTAAGAGATCATCTATGTAGACAAAATTAAAATTGTCTGACTTAGGTTTCACAATCTTTTGTTATATTTTTCATATCTTTAAAAATAAAATTATAAAATGTCACTATCACACAAAAGTGATTCCATGGGGTTCCAAAGTTGGAACAAGGAATATAATGGTCGTCCATGACATAATAAATATAATTAGGACACATGTTGTGTTCATTTTTTTATGATATTATATTATTACCCTTAACTACCCGATTGCTAATTAATCACAATAATTAAAGATAATTATCATCGTCACTATTCATAATTTCCAAAAACAAAAGATTCATAATTACATAATTTGGACCCTCTGATTAAAAATATGGAACCCATTTTTACAAATTACAAACATATAAATTTCAGTAATTAATTTAAAAATAATTCCTGTTGTCAAAACCAAAGACTGGTTTTTATGAAATACAATTTATCAAAATATTGACATGTTTTTACATCTAATTGGAATGTGAAATTACCTAAAATTAATAAAATGATATTAAGTGATAAAAATATAATTCAATTACACTTTAAACACAATTAAATGGACAATATATCTATATAATTAAATTAGATGAAAAAGCAGTTTTGAAGTAAAATGCAGTATTTTTTGATATTCATTAAAAATGAAAATTTGTCAGAAAAATACCGAAACGTAACCCTAAGATATATTTGATATTCCAAATTAAAAAATGATATCAATTTTACCAAATTATAATCATAGATGTTTCATTAATTAATTTTATAATCAATTCCCACTGTCAAAATAAATAGCGTGTTTTTAAGAAATAATATCTATTAAAAGATTGACACTTGTTTATGTACAATTTCAATGTGAAATTAATCCAATTACAACCATTAGATAAAATGGTAAAAATATATTCTAATTACACTTAAAACCCAATTAAAAATATAATGTAACCTTATAAATAAATTAGATTAAAAATCACTTTTGAAATAAAATATAGTATTTTTCACTATTCATTAAAAAATGAATTTTATCAGATAAATACCAAAAATTTACCCAAAGTAAATTTTGATGATACGAATATAAAGAAGAATTTTATTTTGTCAAAATTAAAATATGAAGGTGACCAAAAATTGATTTAAATAGGGTTCACCATCAAAAGGTGGTAAATCGGCCTTTTAATGTAAATTATGCATAAAATCAGATTCATTTACATTTTAAGTCTCTAAATTTTATTGGATAAAAGTAGATACATTTAACAAACATCTATAATAATATTGTAGTTATTTTTATTCATTCCCTCTAATACAACGGCTAGGTGTCAACTACCATTTAAAATAATTATATTATTAGTGTGGAACATAAGATTTCAAAGAAACTCGTTGTTGCGTATTGGGTACGCCATAGAACATAGAATATCCTTTAAAGTAATATTAATATTTTATTCACAAATATTAATATATATGAACATTTCATATTCATTATTTATCTGGGATGTTACACATTACGTCAATCCTTTCAAGTATCAAAGAATATAAACATAGTATTATTATTTTAAAATGTTCATGAACAAATATAGTTGAATAAAATATTTTTCTTTTATGATATAAATATTTAATAAATTCACTATAGGAGATCATAACTTAAACAATCCCGAATAATGTTGAGATTGTGACATAAACCATTACCACTTTGGTATGTTTTGAATCATAATCCCCATAAAATAAATGTAATCAACTGAAACCTTAAATACAATGAAAAAAATCATATTCATGAAACAACATATTAATGTGGTAATATATAAACCATAAAAAGGAAATATGTGGTGAATATTTCACATGTCTAATAAAAGTAAAAGTGAGATGAGAAACCCTAACCTCGTATTTGACTTCATTAGTATGTGTTAAAATCCCCGATATAATAAATACAGGTTTCTTATATATCCAGTAAAGGACCATATTCCTATATCTAATATTATATATGATTTACTTATTGCATTTTATCACTCATTTTTTATAAATTTATCGTTAAAATCACTGTTTAACATGATAATTGCTTGGGTTTTCATGTACGTTTTGGTCTTGTAATTTTGGTCCTTTTAATTTTATCATGGTTAAATAATCTCTAGAATTTTAACCATTATATAAATAATATATTTTCATTATATATTTTTTATATTAATCATTAAAATTTTGGGGTATAAAATGAAAGACACTGTATGTGGCGACGATATGTCTTACGTACACATGAACGCTATTTCCATTTTTATCATTAGATGGAATAAAAGAAAATACATATTAACTAAAAATTATAGAATAATTATTACTTATATATATCCTAATAATTTTTATAATATTTCCTTATTTTCATCCATGTTAAATAATGAAAAGCTTTTCACATTGATATGTGGAGCCGGTAGTCCACGCGCACGCATAAGCGATGTTAAAACATTTAAATGTATTGAAATGTAATAATTTATATAAAAAAATACATTTAAATAATTTTTTAGATCATAAATAACTTATATATTCAATAACTATTATCCTTACTACCATCTATATAAATTGTAATAGAAACACAAATCACCCAGATTTGCGAGACAGTAGTCACTTGAAAAGACGAGCGATGTTATCATATCCCTTATAGAATTAATGGTAAGAATTTTCATAAGAAATGACTATTAAATAATCATAATTATATAATATATATCATATAAACATGTTAAATTGATCATTACATACATCCTTCAATGATGGTGATGAAAAATTAACTACATCGATTCGCGAAGAGATAGTCCATCATCCACATGATCGACCATTTCATTTTCCATATGATATAATTGGAAATTGATTTAGGTAATTACATTAAAATAAAAAAAATTAATTATATTCGATATATTGGTGTTATTACTTGTGAATAGTCAAATAATATACAATAGAGTTAGAATAAGAAGTAAAATGAAAGCACATAGAAAAAAACATTACCACTTCTTTGAGGAACAATAATAGGTTTACCATATTTCTTTTCTATAATATATTTATCATATAAAAATATCAATAGAAAAATATTGTGGAATTTTTTTTTCATGGACGAACCAACGGGTTTTGGAAGTGTGAGAGGAGATTAGTGGGGGTGGCCTTTTATAAGTGACGTGAGTGGCACAATTGTAATTTTTAAGAAAAAATTGGTATACCAACATTTTCACATGTAAATGGATTCAAAAAGAGAAATTATCAAAAATATAATAGATAAGGTCAAAATATGGTCAGAAATTGGGATTTTTACATGTTTTGGGGTTATTTTTAACCCTTATATTTTAATTTTAACCCCAATGTAATCCCATTTTTACATTAACCACAGTAGACAATTTTTACCATTTTTAATATTAATCATCATAAATAATTACGTTGATGGTATTTGATAATATAAATTATAATTATTCCATACATGTAATCCATTTTTCCAAATTCCAATACCATAATTTGAAATTTTTAATTTAAAATTTATCCCACAGATGTTATGATAAAGAAAGTTTTCTAAGAGAAAATGTTCATATGTTTACAATGTTTTATAATTAAAATTCAAAAGGAAATCGATTTGAATGAATTAAATTGTATTAATATATATATAATTAAACTAATTTTATATTTGAAATAATATTACAACATTGGGGATGATTTTATAGTATTTAAAATAAATGAAAATTCTAAATAAAAAAGCAGTATTTTTTTACTATTCAATAAAAATTTATATTTTCAGAAAGGTTTCAAAATTCCAAAAAATATAATTTTTACGTACAGAATTAAGAAATTTTTTAATTAATAAAATTAATCTTATAAATGTGTTAATTTTTTTTTCTTTTTTGTGATAAAAGTGTGACTATATCCTCTTTTAAAAAAAATACAGTTTTTCAAAAATCATTTCTTTTCCATTCAAATGGTTTTCATTTTATTTATAATAAATATATAATTGTTGAAATTAGATTTTACATTTTTAAAACATATAACATTAATAATTTATTTATTAATATTCTTAACTTTCAAATTAATATCTAGGTTATAATGTTCATTTTTAAATAGTAATATCTTAATGTAACATAATATTTTGTTCAAACCTTGTATTGTGTGCATCATAATAAATCAATGAGATGGAATTTATTTTAAATTAAATTTTATGTAAAGTCTCAAGATATTTGATTATCTTCTATTATTGGTTTTCAGTGTCATACATTATATCAAACAAGATATTCCTATTTTTAAAATCTGGAGGTGTTACATTCTCCCCACACATTAGCAAATTGGTTCCTAAAAATTTAATCTATATATCGATAATCAAGGGATTGATATTTGAGAATACCTTCATTGGAAAATCTCATCATAAAAAGGATTAATAGAACAACCTATTAATAAGAGAGATGGTAATTATAACGGTCTTATGATATAACACATAACTAAGGATTTATATAAATGATTGTTAGTGATATGTGGTGATACATACATGGATGAAACTCATTATTTATTATGGAGGGTGTTAGAGGTCACTGATTATAAGGCAGCTCTTGATCAATAAAATGTTAAGTACCAAAATACTATAAATCTATGATGATTTGAAACACCATAAATTCAACATAAATATATTTATTAGGATAATATTTTGTTTCAATATACAATTCCAAGATATGAAGAATTCGTTTTCCATTTGGAATTGTCATATATGAAAATATAAATAAATGATATCTATTTATTGCATAGGCACAATTTCATCTTTGGGTTGAACTGAGATCATTTTCCTTGAGTATCCATGATGGATTTTTTTTTGTGTACGAATCACTAATACAATATTATAATGGATCATAAAATTTAGAAATGTGTGGTGAGTGATTCCATATTTTTTTAAATATGTTTACATAATAATATGATTATCACAATTCATCCAATATATCACATTAATCTATACACCACTATTGTAACACCACTAGTTCTACATTAGTATTTATCCAACAAATAAATTAACTAAAAACAATGACATATTAATCAGGACATAATATAGATCAGTGGTAGGTTATAATGTATTATCATCCTACGGTTGTGGGTTAAAACCCCTTGGACTTTCTAGATATGATGGGTTTTCACCCAACATTCTAGTTTTCATTTTTCAAAAAATTTACTAAAATAATTCTTATATGGTTTACTAATTGTAATAGCTTATAATTAGCTCAACATTAAAGATTATATAAACCTTAAAAGTAACCAGTTACTTTATAAAAACATATTTACCATTATTAACCCAATAATAGGCACATAATAAGTGATATCCTCCCTCAATCATGTGTTTTCAAAAAATTCAAACTTTCCACAGAATATATTTTCTTGGTACCATTCAACATAGGATTTCAAATCCTTAAATAAATATTACTACATTATAATCTTTATACACTTCATAATTACTATAACTAAAATATCATGTATTAATATAATCCTATGAAATAATTATTGAATCCAAACACAAGAATATTAATCATTGTAGTGTTTCTTGTAGTAATATCATAATATTATAGTTGGCCCCTTAGATAATTTTGAGTTATATTCCCTTTATTCTTAGGGTATTCATTTGTGTAGTTCCCAATCTTGTTAAAACTGAATCATTGAATATTGGAAATTTTTTACATCAACTACCAATCATGATAATGGTGTCATTTCTATCCACACTTATAGAAAACTCACATTCCCTTCAAGTAAGAACCTGAGTGTTTTTTTCCTCAATTTTCACATATATACAAAATAATTATTTCCATTCTTCACCTTATCTATTTAATTTCTCATATATAATATTCTTATATCTATTCAATTTGAATACATATAGATACAGAACTATTTTTATGAATTGATAAAACACGATACAATGTCCTCGTATGATGTGAATTTTTAAGAGATTATTTTCGTTTCAAAGATTGGATTAATCTCATCACTGAAATGACCATTCATACTTCTTGTATTATACACATTGATATGGCTTCCATTCCTTTAGTTAGAATCCATTTATAAAGAATTGAATACTCTATATTAGATCGTAACTTTATGAAAGATAATTAATGATAAAAAAACCAGTAAAACAAATAACCTAAAGTTTTTTCTTTGAGAACATCATTATTTTGGAATGCATATTCCAATAAATTAATCCCAAAAAACACTTTGGATTCCTAGGGAGAATAAGAAATAATAATTGGTTGATCTAAGTTGATTAATAAGGGTAAACATACAACATAATCAATGAATAAATAAGTAATAAAAAATATGGAGGTAGAAATAACTAAAACGCATATTATATAATTAATAACCCGAGAATAATACGGGAGTACATAATGATGAAATAATAACATATAAATAATCACAAAAATCTCAAAAAAAGAAACAAGAATATTATAACTAATAATTTAATCACATGTTCTATCACTAAATGAATTCATAATTTTATAATGTATAAGTCTATACATACAAAACATACTATTGAGGGATTGTTCAAAGACCTTTAAATAAATGTGTAACTATTAGGTCAAAACCTATGATACATTTTGATGAAACTAGGGGATATATAGGGCCTCACCCATCACATACAATGTAAAACTAATTCCTCAAATAATAGTTTTTTAAAATAAATTAACATAAAAATCCAAATTGAGAAACTAACATAAAAATGGAAAAATATACTCCAATAAATAAACAAAATCACAAACTATCTAGAGTAAATTGGTGAATGGTAATAAAATTATACATCCATAGTAAAAAAATCATAAAACATATATATGAATAATAAAAATGGTATAAATACAATATATTCTCAGGGGATCATTTGTAAAATATGAGGCTTATATTGTTGATGAATAAAAATATCCGGAAAATATCCTTCAAAACATTATTTAGAAAAATAAACATTTCAATTTGGAAAATCACATTTAAAAAAATAAAATTTTGTTTGAAAATTCATTTAATTGAAAATAACTTTAAAATACTTGTAATGTAATCATTAAAAAATTAACTGCTCAGGATTTTGGAAAATTCTGTTCATGTTGTACATGTTAAAACAAAGACTACATTCACATTTTTAGTACAGTTCAAACATGAATTATTTTGAAAACAATATGAATATTCCATTCAATTTTTTTTGTAAATATTTAATACGCATAAAAAATTATTTATTAAATCATTTTTTAAATGATAAAACGTTTTTGAAACCATTTTTAGAAAACATGTGTTTTGATGAAAAATGATTTCTAACCAATGATTGAAATTAAGTTGGATTTTTTAAAAACATTTTGTCTTCCATTTCAGGTACCCAAGAGTGTAAAAAATTAAATATTACTTATAAATATTAATTAATTACCATATTTGAGGAAAATAGATTACTTTTATGGTATTAATATCAAATTATACCCCTAAGGGAGTCATAAACAAAACAAATCTTGAATAACGATGAGATTGTGAAATAAACCCTTACCACTTTGGTAACTTATGAATCGTAAACCCTGAAAAATAAATGGTATAAAATTAAAACTTAATTACCATGAATATAAAATATCAACATGGTATTATATACACCCCAAAAATTAAATATGTGGTGAATATGGAATATTTCTCACAGAAGTAAAATTTAGATGAGAAACCCTTACCACTTGTTCGACTTACATCGTATGTGTCTTAACATCTTGTTTATTAAATATAGGTTTATTAAAAATAAATTATAGAAATATACAGATATATATCACAGAATATATTATTTACTAATAGACTGTCATCACTTTTTTCTTATAAAATCTTTTTTAAAATCAATGTTTTGTGTGATAATTGCATTGTTTTTCATGTATTTTTTTGTTTAGTAATTTTTTTCTTCTTTTTTATCATCAATAAATCATATGCCTAATATTTACCATGATAAAAATAACATATATATTTATGACATATTTACTTATAGTAATCTATCAAAGTTAGAGATAGAAAATTGAATACACCGTTCATGGAGATGGTAGGTCATATGACCACATGAACACAGATTCTATATTTACCGAAGAATGAAAAAAAAGCTAAAAAAATATGAATTAACCATTAAAAAAATTTATTATATCATATATATCATTTATATAAACAAATATATACTTTTGTAAAAATTAAATGAAAATAATTTCACATCGTTGTGTGGTGGTGGTAGTCCACTCATAAACATAAGTGACATTACTGTTTTCCAATGTATTGGAAGGTAAGAAATTAGATGTGATATTATCTTAATATAGGAATTTTTGTATCATAAATATAATATATATTCATTAAATTTTACCCTTACTACCTTCTATATAAATAAAAAGTGAAAAAATGAATAACATCGCTTCATAAGGCGGTAGTCCACCGCACACAAGCAACGTTATCGTATTCCTAACCAAATGGAATGTTAGAAGGTATAAGTGATATGATAACACTGAGTATAATAATATCACAAATATCATATAAATATTTAATATACATTATAACATCATTCCATAAAATATGTTGATGGAAAATGAAGTACATCGGTTAGTGAGACAGCAGTTCACCAAACACACGATCGAAGGTTTCGATTTAAATTTTATAAAATATGTTATGGATATAAGTTATTAAATTAATTTAATAAAATATAATTATATATTATATATTAATTTCATTATTTTCTTATATTTCTAAATTTTTTTAAGGAGTTACAAAAAGAAGTAAAATGAAAATTCATAGTAAATAACTTTTTGTCTTATTCGAGAAACCTCTTTAGGTTTAACCTAAATACATCCAATATTAGGTTTATGATATAAATAAAAACTATATGAGAATATTATAGACTTAAGGAAGTGATTTGGGAATGTAATTTCTTTACCATTTGTTTTTTTGAAGTGTGTAGTGATGAGGATGAGGGGTGGCCTTGCGAGTGGTACAATTGTGATTTCTAAAAAGAAAAATGTTTTCCCACGTTTTTCACCTGAAAAAAGGATAAAAATGATCCATTATAGAACATATAAGTGATAATGTAGAATTATAGTGATAAATTTAACTTTTTATATGTTTTTTGTCTTTTTTAACTCCTATGTTTTTAGTTTAACCCCCATGTAAGCCGATTTTTACCTAAACAACAGAATATAATTTATACTATTTTACTATTAATTAAGATAAAAAATTTAGTTAAAAATATGATATAATAAAAAATATTATTATTAAAAATATTGAATCTATTTTTTCAAATTCCATTCATATAATTGAAATGTTTTAATTTGAAACTAATCACATTGATGTGACGAGAAAGCATGTTTTCAAACAGAATATGTTTAAAAGATTAAATGGTTTTTAATATAAAAATTAAATATTAAAATTTACAATAATGACATAAATTTTATTTTAATATATATATATGAACTAGTTTTAATTTTTAACCATCATATTTTTTATGTATTTAATTATCTTAAATTAAATGATAAATCTAAATAAAAAAAATATTGTTCAGAATTCACTGAAACAATTATCTCTTCCAAAAATTATAAAAGATTCACCCAATAAATATATATATATATATATATATGTATATATACTTCAACAATGAAGTTTAATTTTTCAAATAATGTTTCTAAAATTGGAAAAAATTAATTTTAATTTTTGTGATCAAAGAACGTATCGACCGTTTTTAGTAAACATAATTTTGTAAAAAACATATATTATTCTTTAAAATGGTTTTTATTTTACATATAATCAATATATATCTATTGAATTTATTTTATACACTTGTAAAAAATATAATTTTCATAGTCTATTAGTTACTATTCACACCCACTAACTTAATGGCTAGGTTACAATAGTCATATTTTAATAATAACATTTTAATAGAGTATCGTATTTCTTTCCAACTCAGTATTACGTGCAACGAATGATTACCAAGGGATTAAATTTTTTTACAAATAAATGTAGGGTAAATTATCAAGATTATATATTATCTTTTAATATTGGTTTTTGGTATAATACACTCAATTAAAATTTATTTTCCTATTTTCAAGATCTCAGGTTGTTACACATAGTAATGCTCAAACATTACATTTATAGCCCAGGAACGAGTAATTATAACTCACATACATGAACCACCACAAGATTAAGATCCATGTAAAGGGTTCAGTTTATATTAAATTATGAACAACCCCTCATATTCCTTGTTAAACAATCTAAAACAGCTCATTCATCTTTCATGTTATCCCTTTTTTCTCATGTCGTGCATGATTCATGTGAGTTTAAAGAACCCGGAAAGTTGATACAATTTGTATAATCATGAAAAATAATAGATATGGGATTACATCCTAGTTACATTAAGTTAACCTATTTTACAATGTTCATCTTTTATTATGTTAAATTTGATGACAATATCCATGTTACATGATGCTAAACTACATTAGAAGAGGTCTTCATGCAAAACAGATCATCCCCATAATGACCGTGTAGTCATGAATTTGATGTTTTATCACTTGAACATGAATATTCATTCAATACATTTTGGTGTAACATTTACGGTGCTAAAATCATTATTGAATCTAACATTCTCCCTGAACCAACTTCATATATTCGATATATGAGCTGATACCAACCAATTCTTCGAACTGATGCCCTTCTCTTGGATCCAAATAAATCATTATATCTTAATCCCTTGGTTTTCCTATAGAAAACTATAAATGGTGAAAAATTAATCCAAAAATTCCCCACTAGGATTCCCAATTGAATAACACAATGCCACAAAACTTTCACCTAGTGGATCTAGTTTCAGACGTGAAACCACACTTAAATTCAAGAGCTATTAACCTGAATGCATGAAATATGGTCTTCCAACATTATTAATGGTAGACTAATACCCACTGGTACTCATATTCTATTGACATAGATATTATTGTGTTATGATACTCAGTCCATACCCCACCCATTTCAGTGGTTTCATATACCTTCTATGTTACTCATTTATTCATCATAGAAATTTTCAAATAATGGTTATGACATTACATTCATATACCATTTCATTATGAGGTATATATCTCTTATGAAGACCAATCATCATTTAGTTTTGAAATACATTTTGATACCCTCTTTTTTACCTCACATAAATTATTTCCCACGTTTCAGGTGAAAATCTACAGAAACCTTGAGCACATATAATCATTTAATTTTATATAAAATTGGTAATAGGGATAAACCAATCCTGAAGGTAAACCACAATGATTCGATGGTGAAGAACAAAATTTTTATGAGCTTTTCATGAGGAATATTTTTTCCCCAATGGAAAGGTCCCCATTAATCCCATGATCAATTTATCTAATGATGTTGATCTGGTCCCACCTATCATTGAGAAATCATTCATGATATAAAAATTTAGTGAAATGATTTCTATCACCTTTTTCCCCATGTACATGAGGGATTAATAATATCATTGTGTTTCTTACCTTCGTATTCATAGTTCTGGTAGTATGATTCTAAAATAGATATAATTTATATCAAAAATATATGAGGCATAATTGTTATCACCACATGTAATTTAGTGTTTCCATGGTCTCAAATCCTAGTTCCATAAGAAATGTGATGATAAAATTTCACTTCCCTTGCTTGTGGTAAACGCATGTGTAGGGTGTTATCTTGTAAGAACTATGTGTGGCATGATTAGTAAACTAAGGGATATGTAGTGATTCATGGATCTACCATTTCATGCCTTTCTAAGAATTTTAATCACTCTCATCAAAGTTCCTCAATGGGAACCATGTTTTTGTGGGGATTCCATGTCACACTGAAATGTATGTACCCCCACATTTTCCCTATCATGCACAATCCCACGTCTGAAGAGTTTATCTAGTTATTTAAATACCTATAATTTCCATGGAATTTTTTTTCTTAAATACATGGTAATTTTACGAGTTTGTGAAAATTTACGGTGCTTGATTCTGAGGCCCCGTGTGCATGGAAACAATATCTGATCTTCTGTTTGTGTATGTTCAGAAAACGTATAGGTGGGATTTTATAACATTTGAACCAGTTCTTGGAATTGAAATATGAGGGCACCTTTTAACTCGAAGTGCCGATATTCTCTTAATAGGACTTTCATATCGATGGAGGTTGGATGAGAATGGAAGATAGTTTTGGGTTTTTAATTAAATAAAAATAAAGTGTGTTGTTTATTTTTATTTTGGTAGTTAAAATCTCCAAGGGGAGGTTAGAGGTGGGGGCCACAACACCCTATCCTCCCATGGGAGGTTATGGTGGTGGTTCCCACCCAATAATAACCTCCCTTGGGAGGATAATTAGGGTGGGTCCCACCCAGGCTTGTAACTCTCGGAACCCCCATTTGAAATGAAGAAAACTCATCAACTTCTTTTAACTAATTTTATGCCATCCCAGCTCATTTATTTTGTTAAAATACACCAATTAATTAAACACCACATTATTTCTTTTTATTGAATTGATGTGACAACAAATAATTGACAACTTATTCTGTTATTTTTTGCTTGGAATTTTGGAGGAGCTTTGTGAAGGAGAATAACGCTCCAACGAAGAACGATCACCGAACGAAAAAACACTTCTTCCACCAACGAAGAGCCTTCGGGTGAGGGATGAAACTGTCGCCCATGAAGAACGCTGACGACGTCTTCTTCCACTTCATCTTCTACAAAATCTCCTTCCACCGTCAATAATCAAAAAACTATGTAGAGGATTTGAGTTGATTTTGTTTCCGTTCTATGTTGTTCAATTTATGGAATTTGAATTGCCTATTGATATCACCCTAAAGAGGATGGTTCGGACCGCATGAACATGACCCATCCCTCTCCCTTCGTTCTACCTTGGTTGTTGGCAACGGTGGTGGAGCAACGGAGCTGCCGGAAGAGTGGACCGCGAGGGAGCAACGACGGCCAGTGACGGGATGACCATGAAGAAACCGACGACGCAAGCCTGCCAGGTCCCCATAAGGGCATGACACTATTGTGCCATGCAGATGAAAGGGGCGTCGTGTCCAGGACGGGCTGCAGCGGAAGGGCAAGGTGCCGCCGCACCATGTGGAGGAGAAGGGGACTGCGGCAAGGCCGAGCTGCAGCAGAAGGGCTTGGCGTCGTCGTGCAGCGCGGAGGAGTTGAGCCGCTTCCAGGGTGGGCCGCGGAAAAAGAGCCGGGGCGGACGACGTCAGGCCGGCTGCTGGTGTTGTGGAACCACTTGTCCTCTCGGCCTGCTGGACAAGGCAGGACCCTCCTGGGTCCCACGGGCTACCGAACCGGCGCTTAGTGTCGGTCACGTTCAGAAGGAAGGGGCAGTGTGAGCCCCCCCCCCCCTCCCACACATGGCCAGCCGGGCCACGCGGGCCGCCAGCCAGCCGGGCCACGTGCTTTTTCGGGTGGGGCTCCCTCTTGGGCATGGCCACCCCCTCGGCTGGGCCACCCCCTTAGTTCGGGCCACCCTCGGGCCGGAACGCCCCCTCGGGCTGGGTCGGACCTGCGGACCGGACCGTTTGACCCGAATACACCATTTCACCCATAACATGGGTAATAGGTGTCTGATCGACGAACCATCTCTAGTGACAGAAATATTAGAGTGAGACAGTTCTTTTGGAATACCCCACTTGTGGTTTAGAAACCTTTGGGGTATGATCGGGTTAGTTTGGACATAAAATCCAACCAAGCCCCTGGAACGGAAATGCTAATAACTCACAGACTGGGTGTCCGGTTGACGCGATGTCTATTGCGTTGAGACCCCTATGACAAGGCAAACATTTTAGATGCCTCTAATTAAGACTTTTTGATAGTTGGAGAATTGAAAAGTAGCTCATGGAGTGGATCCTCCCAAATATGAGAGAGCGGAGTACGAAGACCAAGTAGATGGATGAGTCCTGACGACTGTTGACCTTTCGATGCAGAGTGTTTCGACTAGCCCAGTGGGAAGTGCCTCTGTGTGATGTGGAAGACCCACATTGGGGAGCGCCTCTATGTGACACAGTAGACCCATGGTACTTTACAAGAGGATTACCTCAGGAGGCTACAAGGGGGAGTGCCTCTGTGGGATGTGGCAGACCCACAGTGGGGAGCGCCTCTGTGTGACGCATCAGACCCACGGTACTCGACAAGAAGAGTACCAAAACAGTTTAGGATAGTGGAAGTGCCTCTGTGTGATGCGGAAGGCTTACAATACTCTATATAAGAGTATCAGAATAGCATCTGAGGTTTTTACATTTTGACTGGGAGTGTTACATGTTACCACCCCTGTAATAAAATCCTTGTTTTTTTCTAAGTCATTGAATTTTTTGTTATCCTCATCATTGAAATGGGATACTAGATTACATAGGTATATGTATGGTCATATACCTAAGCAATGGTTATATGTTGATTCCATACTTTTTGGATTATCCTTGTTGGATTTAGTGAGACCTTGAGGGTATCGGGGTCCCTAATGAGTATCGTTATACTCACCCCTTCACGAGATATGCCCACAGCTCATTGTGTTGGTTGTAGATGATGGATAGTGCTAACTAAGGCAGATAGTATCAGGACTAGAAGGTACCTGGCGGTTAACCACTCGGTGTGATGGTACATGGAGGAGACAGACGTACATGAGTGCTGAGGAGGCCATCTGTACCTACCCTTCAGGTAGGAACCCCAGAGGACAACCCAAAATCTACTTTACTTTTCTAATTTATACTTGATTTCAGTTGTAGTTGTACATTCCTGTTGGGCTTGTATTTCCGACCCCTTTTTACTTCCCATTACTTCTTTTGTATATAGTTTTACTTAGTGTTTTTCTTCCAGTTGTGTACTCTGTTGTCTGTGTTTTAGTTTATAAAGACAATGCCTTCCCGGTTTAGGGATTTATGCCTTTGGTGTGAGTCTTCAGCCCATGGCCTATAAAAGTCGGGCTTGGGGTAGTCACGATACAGGCCCCAGGGGATGGGTCATGACAAATTTTTATCGGAGGAGTCAGTTCTACCACATAACATTGGACTCTAATCTTTCTTTTCTATGAAGAAATATTGTTAAGGGTATTAAGTGTGGTTTTTAGTTCAGGGAGTCCAGTGTTAGTGCGGGTGGCCAACATATCCATACACCAGTACCCTGACTACCAATTTTCGACTTAGTGCACGAAAACATTGATTTTGTGCATGCCTTTAAACTTTTTCTTAAGTAAGATCCACCAGGTCAGATCACCAGGTATAATCTTTTGACTGTGTCGTAATTGTTTATTTTAGGATGCCTCCCCACATAGCCCCGAGATTCATATCCTCTGACATCCCACTGAGTGATGAGGCCTCGGTGTAGGGACCTTTACCAGTGGAGGAACCAATGGTACCACTTCCTGTTGGGCCACTGATGAAACCAGCCCCAGTTGAAGACGATGCACACCGCTTGAGCATGTTAAATGAGTTCCAGTGTCATAGGCCACCCATGATCTGGGGATTGACAGACCCATAGGTGGCTGGGGATTTTCTAGAGGCTATGGTGAGAGTCTTCAGGCTAGTAGGGACACTAGAAAACCTTATTGTGATCCTTGCTACGAGTCTCCTTCAAGAAGCAGCAGATAGATGGTGGAGCCTGATGCTCCAGGTCCATGATGAGATGACACTACTCTGGACAGACTTCAAGAGCTTATTATGGGTGGAGATTGTTCCAGTGACTCTATGAGTAGTGTAGATATAGGAGCTACTACATCTACAACAGGTTAGCATGACGGTAGCTCAGTACTCATTGAGGTTCACTGACCTCTCATTCTACTCCACAAATATGGTACGGGAAACATTATTTGTGGACCAGACCTTAGAGCAGGGGCTCAGGAGTGATATCTGGGCATCTATGATCTCCCTTAGTATCCTAACGTAGGCAGGGGTGTTAGAGAGATCCCTACTAGTAGAGAGTTTCCTAGTTGAGCAGTCACCAGTAGCGATACCCACTCCTCATTGACATGCAGCAGAGTCTTCTGTAGCTGGTAGTAGACAGATGACCCAAAGGTCTAAGAGGACCAGACCCACGGGTGGATGACCGCAAGGCTCAGGATCTATTGTGCGGGGCACCCACGACAGTGACATGTATTCTAGTATATGACCGTGTTACTCATGCAGGGGGTAGGGACACATGGCTCGTGACTATCCAACCCTCCATTTCGATGATCAGCTTAGAGTTGATGGACCTCTCAGGAAGAGGCAGAGGTTCAATGAAGGCAGTCCATAGGGAGTAGGCGGATGTGGAAGAGGAGCTGGTCGTGAAGCTGGTGGTGGACGATGTTACGAGGTGCTACCTCCACCACCACCAGGAGGTCCACCCCAACTGTAGGGAGCAGGTGGACAGGGGAGAGCTCAGCTTCAGGCAGCTGAGGCATATGACCACGGCACTCCAGAGATGATTCGAGGTACTAGCTATGTCTACTCCACCATAGCTGCAGTTATTATAGACATAGGTGTCAGTCACTCTTTCATTTCTACTATCCTCATTCGGTGCTCGGAGATTTTGGCAAATCTTTTGGCTCGATTCTTATGGCTAGACACTCCTATGGGAGCTGAATCGACAATTATGCACTAGTTCCAGTAGTGTGAGCATACTCTAGGAGGCGAGAGCTTCAGCTGGGATCTCCTCGTAGCAGCGTCGAGGCCTTATGATGTCATATTGGGTATGGACTGGTTATCAACAGTCCATGCTTAGATTGATTGTATTAGGTGAAAAGTGTGGTGTGTCTGCATAGATGGGACCAGGTTCACCTTCACCGGTGAGAAGGGAACCTTCGCAGCACATGACATACTTACTCGGAGGAGGGTGAATCTAATCACTCACCAGTTGTCTTTCCTTACCCTCTGTGCAGTTTATGTTGTGAGTCCGACATATCCTATAGTGGTGGACCAGTACACAGATGTTTTCCCTAACGATGTCCTGGGACTACCTCCTCACCGAGAGGTGGATTTCTATATTGACATGTACCCCAAGACGACACTGATATCTACTGCATCATATCAGATGGATCCCGCTGAGCTTCTTGTGCTGCAGGTACAGTTGGAGGACTTGTAGGGGAAGGGATTCATCTGGTCCAGTGTTTCTCCCCGGGCTGCCCTGACTCCGTTCTCCAAGAAGGAGGATGGGAGATTGAGGCTTTGTGTCAACTACCTTTGCCTGAACTAGGTGTCCGTAAAGAACAAGTACCCACTATCTAGGATTGATGGCCTCTTTGACTGTCTGAAGGGGGAACGATGGTTCTCGAAGATAAACCTCAGATCAGGCTATCACCAGCTCAGAATTCGGTACAAGGATGTGTAGAAGATGGACTTTAGGTGTCGTTACGGCCACTACGAGTTCTTGGTTATTCCATTTTGTGTAACCAACTCTCTAATAGTTTTCATGAGTTTCATAAATAGGTTATTCCATCCATACCTTGATCTCTTTGTCATAGTCTTCATCGACGACATTCTGATCTACTCGACTACTGAGGAGGATCATGCCTACCATTTGCAGGTAGTACTAGACACAATCTGAGAGCACCAGCTTTATGGTAAGTTGTCAAAGTTCTAGTTATTGATTTGAGATTTCCACTTCTTGGGATACATCTTCTTGGAGGCTAGAGTTGCAGTGGATACAACAATGATCGAGGCGGTACATTCTTGGAAGCCACCCAAGAGTGTGATGGAGGTACGGAGTTTTCAGGGCATAGCTGGATATTACCGAGGATTCGTTCCAAACTTCTCCAGAGTTGAGCACCACTATCTTCCTTGATGAAGAAGGGGAAACCCTTAGTGTGTTCGGAGAGATTCCAGAAGATCTTTTATGATCTGAGGCAGAGGCTAACTAGTGCCCCCATCTTGAGGTTTCTAGAGGAAGGCGTAGGGTACGTAGTATACTACAACGCATCAGGGAATAGACTCGGGTGTGTCCTAATGCAGGAGTGAGCTGTGATTCTGTATGGTTCTCGGAAGCTGAGACAACACGAGCAGAACTACGCTACCCATGACATTGAGTTATTAGCTCTGGTATTCTCCTTGAAGATGTAGAGGTATTATCATATGGGTGAGTGTTTCATAGTCTACTCAGATCACAAGAGTCTCATGTATATCTTCTTTCAGAAAGACATGAACCTTAGATAGTGGCGATGGATTGAGTTCCTCCAGGACAATGACTTCGAGATATTCTATACTCTTGGGAAGGGAAACATTGTTTTGGGTGAACTAGGTAGGAGATCTGGTATACGGCTTCTAGGAGAGGCGACAGATAATATGACTGCTTTATAGATTACTTATGTAGACCGAGATGGTGCATCTTTCCTTCAGTCTCTTACAGTCACTCTTCAACTTCTTCAGCGAGTCAGGGAGCCATAGTGTGGAGATGCTGACTATGAGACACGATGTGATTTGATATCCACAAGGTAGGCACCTGATGGATTTTATGAAGTTATGGAGCACATCATCCTCTTCAGAGGATGTACTATGGTACCAGTGTCACTTCATGAGGAAGTGTTGAGGGAGTTTCACATTTCCTCTCTAGCGGTACATCCAAGAGTCGAAAATATGTACCAGCACCTTCGAAAACAGCACTGGTGGCCTGGTATGAAGAATGCAGTAGAAGAGTTTGTCTCACGGTGCCTCACTTATCAGCAAGTGACAGTAGAGCACAAGGTACCAGCATACTTGGTTCAGACTTTAAAGGTCCCATAATATAAGTTGGATGAGATATCCATGGACTTCTTAACGAGTCTTCCACGTACATCGAGGGGTGACGACTATATTTGTGTGATTTTTGACCGACTCACCACATCGGCCCACTTCCTATCGATCAGAGAGAAGGGATCAATTGAGAGTTTGGGAAGCCTCTTTGAATAGTAAATTGTGTGTTTACCTGGAGTACCTTCTTTGATTGTCTCTAATCGTGATGCAGGGTTTACTTCCCGGCTATGGAAGGGGTTTTAGGAGGCTTTCATGACACAACTTCTCTTGAGAACCGCCTTCTATCTTCATACAAATGGTCAGACTGAGCGGACCATTCAGACCCTCGAGGACATGCTTCGATCTTGTGTCCACTACTTTGGACACAACTAGGAGGATCACATATCATTGGTAGAGTTTTCCTACAATAATAGCTATCACTCTACCATAGGGATGGCACCTTTTGAGGTTTTGTACCGGTGACCATGCAGATCACCCTTCTACTAGACTGACCCTGGGGAGTCAGCACTAGTGGTATGAGAGATGGTATAAGCTACTATAAAGAAGGTGCAGATCATCTAGGAGCAGATTAAGACTGCATAGAGCAGGCATAAGTCATCTGCTGATAGGATATGGAGACCTCTGGAGTTCAAGGATGGCGATTATGTCTTTCTACGAGTCTCACCTCGATGAGGTCTACAAAGATTTGGGCGAGAAGGAAAGTTATCACCTAGATTCATCGGACCTTTCTAGATCCTCAGCATAGTAGGTGAGGTGGATTACTACTTAGATCTTCCACCTCAGTTGCACCGGGATCATGATCTCTTCCACGTATCTCGGATGAGGAGATATGTTCATGACCCTTCCCACATCATTGACCATATAGAGGTGGACAGTGATGATGGGGAAACATTCACAAAGGTTCCAGTGGATATTGAGGATCGATAGGAGAAGGTCCTACATGGATGGTCGATAACTCTTGTGCGCATTCACTGGTAGCATGAGAACCTCCACGAGAGCACATGGGAGCCAGAGGCTCAGATGTGTGCTCAGTACCACCATTTGTTCCCTATGTTTGAGTTGTAGCTTATAGGGACATAAAGCCCTAAAATGGGGTCAAGGTAAAGACTCGGAATTTCCTTGGAAATATTTTTTCATAAAAATAAGGGAATTTTATGAGATCGCGAAAATTTATTGTGCTTGATTCTGAGACCCGGTGTGCCCAGAAATAATTTCTAATGTTTTTTCAAGTACGTTCAGTAAAGGTGAGAGCAAGATTTTATAACATTTGAACCGGTGCTCGGAATTAAAATATGAGGGCACCGTTGAACTCGCAATGCTGGTATTCTTTTAAGAAGACTTTCACCTCGAAGGCAGTTGGACGATAATAGAAGATAGTTTCTGGGTTTTTAATAGAATGAAAATAAAGTGTGTTGTCTATTTTTGTTTTGGTGGTTAAAATCTCAAAGAGGATGTTGGAGGTGGGGGCCACCACACATGAACCTCCTATGGGAGGTTATTGTGGTTGGGCCCACCCAAGAATAACCTCCCTTGGGAGGATAATTAGGGTGGGGACCACCAGGTCTTCTAACTCTTAGAACCCCCCAATTAAAGTGGAGAAAAATATTCAACTTCCGTTAATTAATTTTAAGCCAGCCAACCGACTTTATTTAGTTCAGCTTCACTAATTAATTAAAAGCCACTTTCATTATTTTTTTTTGAATTGTTGTGCCAAAAAATAATAGACAACTTCTTCTATTAATTTCAGCTTGGCATTTGGTGGAGCTTTGGAAAGGATAATAATGCTCAAATGAAGAACGATCACAGAAAGATGAAAAACACTTCTTCCACCAATGAAGAACCTTTAGGCGAGGGATGAAACCTTTTCCCACGAAGAATGTCGAAGATGTATTCTTTGACTTCATCTTTTCTGAACACTCCGTCCACTGTCAATAATTGACAAACAAGGTCGGGGATTTGAGTTGATTTTATTTCCATTTTACATCGTTAAATTTATTGAATGTTAATTTCCAATTGATATCACTATAATGTAGAGGTCTCAGACTGCACGGACATAGCCCGAACCTCCCCCTTCATTCTACCTCGCTTTTTGATGACGGTGGCGGTGCAACGGCGTCGTCAGAAGAGTGGACCGCGGCAGAGAAACGATGATCTGTGATGGCCCGGCTGAGAAGAAACCAGCGGAACAAGGTCTTCGAGTCACCGGAAGGGCGCGACCCCATTTTTCCGTGTGTATGAAAGGTGGGCCGCGACGGAAGGTCACAGTGCCGTCGCACCGCGTGGAGGAGAAGAGAGTCGTGGGTAGGCCGATCGACGGCGCCACCATGCCGCAAGGAGGACGTGATCTGTGGCTAGGGAGGGCAGCGGTGGAGGAGTAGGGGTGGCCGGCATCGGGTTGGCCACTGGTGGTGTGGAACCGGCTAGCTACCCACCTTTTCAGAAAAGGTGGGTCCTTCCTGGGTACCATGGGCTACCAAACCAGAGCATAACGCAGGTTCTGATCGGAAGGAAGGGAGGCGCGACACCCCCCCCCCCTACACGTGGCCAGCCGGGCCACATGGACTGCCAGCTATACAAGCCACACGGTCCGGAAGCCATCCCGGCCACGCGGGCCACCCCCTCGGGCTGGGTTAGACCCGCGGACCGGGTTGGACCCCAGTCCGGTCCATTTGACCCGAATATGCCATTTCACCCATAACATGGGCTACGAGTGTCTGATAAATGAACCGTCTACGGCAGCAAAAATCAAAGAGTGAGGAAGTTCTTTTGGAATACCCCACTTGAGGTTTGGACACAGTTGTGGTATGGTTGGTTTGGTTTGAACATAAAATTCCACCGGGGCCCGTGGAATGCAAATATCAATAACTCACAGACCAGGCATCTGATTGACGCACCGTCTGTTGCATTGAGACCTCTATGAAAAGGCAGACATTTGAAATACTTCTACATGGGACTTCATGATAGTTGTAGTATCGACCAGTAGCTCGTGGAGCGAATTTTCCCAAAGAAGAGCGAGTGGAGTACGAAGACCAAGTAGCTAGATGAGACCTGGGGACTGCTGACCTTTCGACGCGAAGTGTTTTGACTAGCCCAGTGTGAAGCGCCACTGTGTGACGAGGCAGACCCACAATTGGGTATAAGGCCCCAACCTTAAACCTTAATTAATATTGAATTAAATGAATAATTTATGTAGTATCTTTTCGGGTTTAGAGTTTTAGAGAATTAAGACATAACTATTACATCTCAAAAGATTACAAAGTAGACACTTCTACTAAGTTTCCATGGAATAAAAACTCTTAAAAGAAACATGTCAAGTTCCATGTTTTATATAGCATGACTTTCCATTGATCCCATCCTTGACCCTATTCCACATTAAGTCATGTGAGAAACATTTCAAAAAACATGGGGTGAGCATAAAAAGCTCATTAAGGGATACACAAATAATGAAAACTGTTAGTTTATCACAACCACAAGTAAACCATGTATACTTTATCAAAGTAATACTTTTCAACTTTATAGAGAAGTAAAAACTCTTCAATGAATAAAAGATCATTACTTACCCTTTTGTAACCAAATGATTACCATAATACCCATATAAATATCACATAACATATAAAGGTAACATGGGACATAAACATACATAAATAGAATTACCATACGGTCGACTTGCACACATATCACTTAATGGAATAGCCATATGGCCGACTTCCATACCCAATGCATTGGAGGATATAACATAACCACCTATCCTGGTATTCACGGCACCACCAGTCATATGGTTTATCACATAACCACCAATCAAATATCCAAGTACCATTATAAAATCATAAGACATAAAACAAATATAATGGAAAGAAAACATTTCCACACTTTGATCACAATATATCACTTAAATATATTGACATAACAAATCCATTATAAAGAAAACCATTTTCAATACCAAAATACGTAAAACTGTATATGGTATTTATTTAATTAAAAAAACATTATGTCTTGTTGAGGAAGCCAAAGACCTAATAATACTCACGGCGGCAGAAAATCTCATTGTCACCACGTACGTTAAAAGAAACATTCCTTTTTGTCATTTAGTAAAACGCTTCGTAGAAAAAGATTTATTTTATATAAAATTCAAATTCAAATGTTCTTATACACTGTATAAATGAAATTTGTGTATAAAACTAAATATTCCTCAATGAACGGAGATTGAGACGAAGTCCCTTACATCGGGTCCGACTTGACTCAATCGTTCTTTAACGTCCTGAATAATAAACTTGAGTTAATTTATACTTTCTTAAAGAACCTTATTCAAGTTAATTATTACTTTTATATCACTTATTACCATTTTATAAACATTATGTAATAATTTAAGTTAATAATGTTTATTTTTTTGATATTTGGTTCTTAAGTCGAAAGTGGACTCTTTACAATTACATGTTGCTCGTGTGGTCAAAGGTTCATTATATCCAGAATCATATTCATGATTTTGATATCATATATATCATATATATATCCAGCATATACATGTATTTATAATATTACATAATCATTTAGAGGTAAGTAATGAAATGCACCGTTCATGGAGACGGTAAGCCGTACGTACGCATGAACACTACTTTCATTTCTTTGTCATATTATTGGAATTAAAACAAAATGAGTGGTATGTATATTTTAATTCCAAAATTATATTAATAATTTAGATGTAACATAAATAATATATAATAACTTTAAATCCATCCTTTATACATCCCACATATGGTATTAACGAATCAAATCACTTTCAGGGGGCGGTAGTCCGCACTTTCTAAAATGAAGATATCACGTATACCCATAATGGAAGCCATAAAGGTGTGCCATAAATTAAAAATAAAGAATATTAAGGAAGAAATAAACATATTACAGATCATATATAAATATAGTGACATATTATTGGCCACCTTTGAAGGTGTTGGAAGAATATTGAACAATCATCGTTTCGTGAGGCTGAAATTTGCCATCCACAGAAATAGTATGTTCTTTAGTCATTAGATGTAGTTTTGTGTAAGTGTAGCTCGAATTATTCTAACAACAAAATTCTATTATATTTAATATACTGTATTTGTTACAAAATAAATGAATAAAAAGAGTTTAGGGGGTTGGAGAATAAAAATAAAACAAAAGAACACAAGAGAAAACACTACCTTTAAATCGGGTAACTCTTTTTTATTTGAGCTCAAAGGCATCCTTGGGAAGACTTATGCCCAAATTGAGGCTTAAAGAAGTAATAGAGGGATTTGGAGAGACTAAATGGGTGGGGTTGGCCGAGCCAAAGGCTTTGGAAGTGTGGTTAAGGTGGTAGAGGTGGGGGCCTTTTATAAGAGGAGAGTTGGGGCACTCTTGGAAAGTAAAGAAATGTTCCTTTATTGTAAAATGAGTCTCGGATTTAAAAGGTCCCACATTGATATATTTAGAGTATAAGGTGATAAGGGTTATAAATATACCCATCCAATAGGTGTTTTACAAGTTTAGGTCTTACATTTTACATTATCTTTTCATTTTATTTAAATCGTTAAATAATGAGGTAATCGCTGCATCATCATGGTGTCATAAATAATTTAATTTATTTAATGTATAAAAATTTAAAAAAATATCATGATGTATGAAATCATTTTAGATTTCTAATTAATATTTATAGTCAAAAATATGACTTGTATAACCCCATTTAAAAATTGTTTTAGTAAATCAACTCATGTTTGTGACATTTTTTACTGTAACATTAAATAAAAAGATATTAATGTCAGTTTCCTTCCAAAGTGTCTCCATGGGGTCCTCAAGTTTACCCATGGATTGTCTCGGTAGGACATGACACATCCAATAAGAGTAGGACATGGGTCAAGTTTATTTCATATTATTAAAACATTATTCTTACCTTAAATTACACTAATTACCTCTAATCGCGATTAAAAACCTAAAAGTTACTATTCACCAAAAAAAATTTAATCCCATTAAACCAAATTTTACTTCTTAATGACAAAAATGTATGTCGGATTTTTGAAATTCAAAACACAATGGTGGTAAAATTTCATTTAAACAAAAATACAGTTTTTTAAGTACCACTTAGTGGTTTCACTATTCATCAAAATTTGATGTTTTTCAGAAAAATACCAAAACTTCACCCTAAACTATATTTGATATTCCGAATTCAAAAATGATGTCTATTTTACAAAATTAGACACATATAAGTTGTATTAATTAATTTAATAATTAATTCCCGCTGTTAGAGTAAATAGTGTGTTTTTATGAAACAATAAGTATCAAAAGATTGACACTAGTTTAAGTCCAATTTCAAAGTGAAATTAATTCCAACGACCACTATTGGATTAAATGGTAAAAATATATTCTAATTAAACTCTAAAACCAAATCAAAAGATAATCTAATAATATAAATAAGTTAGATTAAAAAGAGTTTTTGAATTAAAATACAATATTTTTCATTATTCATTAAAAAATGAACTTTGTCCGAAAAATACCAAAAATTTACACAACGTAAATTTTGATGTCCCGATTATAAAGAAGAGTTTTATTTGGTCCAATAGAATGTATAAGAGTGAACAAAACTATATTTATTGATGGTTCTCCATCAAAAGGCGATAAGGGAACCTTTAGTGAAAATTAGGGTATATATGCCTAAAATTGAATTCTTTCTGTATTTTAAGACTTTATATTTTCTTGGAAAAATTTAAAAACATTTAAAAAACATATATAATCATATTTTAGTTATTTCTATCCATTCCTGCTAATACAACGGCTCTGTGTTAACAACCATTTAAAATAATATTATTTTATTACTAGTGTGCAACGTATGATTTCAATGAAACTCTTTGTTGCGTATCGGGTACGCTATCGAACATAGAAACTCCTTTAAAGTAAAATTAATAAATAATTCGTAAATATTAATAAATATGAAAATGCGTTATTCTTGACTTACCTGGGATGTTACATCCTTCCCCCCTTTTGGGAATTGCGTCCTCAAAATTTTATTCACTGATCAAAATAAGTGGTCGTATTTATCCCTCATAGCATTTTCAGATTCCCACGTTGCCTCTTCAACCATATGGTATTTCCAAAAAACCTTTACCTGGTGAATTACCTTATTTTTCAACACTTGCTCTCTTCGGTCAAGAATCTGGACTGGTTATTCTTCATAAGAGAGATTCTCTTCCAACTGAACTACCTTCAGGCTCAAAACATGAGACGGATCTGGCATATACTTTCTCAACATTGAAACATGAAAAACATTGTGTACCTGCGATAAACTCCGAGGTAAAGCCACTCAGTAAGCAACTGATCCAATATTCTCAAGAATTTCATATGGTCCAATGAACCATGGACTCATCTTTTCTTTAATACCAAATCTCATCACACTTTTCCACGGTGAAACATTGAGAAAAACATGATCACCTACCTCGAAAGATAGATCATTCCTCTGGTTATTTGTATAACTTTTCTGTCTACTCTGAGCTGTTCTCATGTGTTTCTGAATCAACTGAACTTTTTCTACCATCTCTTCTACCAATTCTTGTCCCATCAGCTTCCTTTCACCTACTTCATCCCAAAAATATGGAGTTCGACACCGCTTCCCATATAATGCTTCAAACGGAGCCATCTGTATGCTGGAATGAAAACTGTTATTATATGAAAACTCAACCAATGAAAGATGTTGGTCCCAACTTCCCTGATAATCCATAGAACAAGAACGTAGCATATCTTCCAATGTCTGAATTGTTCGTTCTGACAGCCCATCTGATTGATGATGAAAAGCTATACTAAAATTCAATTCAGTACCCAACGACTTGTGAAGGCCTTTCCAAAAGTTAGAAGTAAACCTGGGATCACAATCAGATACAATGGAGAGGCGAACTCTATGCAACCTGACTATCTCTTTAAGATACAATCGAGAAAGTTGATCTAGAGAGAACGTATCTCGAATAGGAAGGAAATGAGCATATTTAGTCAACTGATCAATAATAACCCAGATTGCATTATTACCTTGAGATGTCCTCGGTAATCCCACAACAAATTCCATGGATACATTTTCCCATTTCCACTCTGGCACTAGTAAAGGCTGAAGCATCCCTTTCAGAATCTGCCGCTCTACTTTAACCTGCTGACAAGTCAAACACTTTACAGTAAAATTAGCAATATCTCTTTTCATTCCATCCCACCAGTAATACTCCCCCATATCTCTGCACATCTTAGTACTTCCTGGATGAACTGAAAACGGGGAACTATGAGACTCACATAACAACTCATTATTCAACTTTGAATCACCCGACACACATAATCTCTTCCCAAACCTAAAAACACAATCATTATAAATGTTTAAATCAGGAAACTTACCCTTCTGAACCAACTCTACGTTTTTCTGCAACTCACTGTCTTCCCTCTATGGTTGGTTAATTCTGTCTGATAGGGATGATCTCACTGATACCTGAAACAAAACAGAATAACTTACAGCACCAACAACTTCTATGCCAAAGTTCATTAAATCAAAATCCAAAGGATCTCATTACAAACATAGCATGGTTAATGAAGCATTACTTTTTTCGACTCAAAGCATCAGCCACTTTATTTTCTTTTCCTGGATGGTAATGAATTGTACAATCATAATCCATGATTAATTCTAGCCGCCTCCTCTATATCATTTTAAATTATTTCTTAGTGTATATATACTTTAAACTTTTATGATCAGTATATATGTCACACTTTACTCCATACAAATGATTCCTCCAAATTTTTAGAGCAAAAACAACAAAAGCTAATTCCAAGTCATGTGTAGGGTAATTTACCTCATGACTTTTCAACTAACGTGAAGCATATGCAATTACCTAGTCATTCTGCATAAGGACACAACCACGTCCTTTCAATGAAGCATCACTATAGATAACAAACTCACCATTCCTGGAAGAATGTTCCAAAACTGGATCATTCACCAATCTTCTTTTAAACTCCTGAAAACAATCATCACATTCTTATGTCCAGATAAACTTAACACCCTTCCGAGTTAGCTTAGTCATTGGAATAGATAATCGTGAAAACTTTTCAACAATCCTTCGGTAGTAAACTGCCAAACCAAGGAAACTACGGATCTCTGTTACATTTGTGGGTCTTGGCCATTCTTCAACAACTATTGTTTTAGCAAGATCAACAGGTATGCCTTCTTTTGAAACAATGTGACCAAGGAATGAAATTTTTTGCAACCAAAACTCACATTTTTTGAATTGCCCATACAATTTATTTTCTTTCATGGTTTTAAAAATAAACCTTATATTACTTTCATGCTCCTCTTTACTTTTAGAAAACACCAAAATGTCATTGATGAAAACAACCACAAACTTATCCAAGAACTCATGGAAAATTCTATTCATAAGGTCCATGAATACGGTAGGTGAATTGGATAAACCAAAAGGCATAACTACAAATTCATAATGGCCATTTCTAGTACAGAACGCAGTCTTCGGAATGTCTTCTTCTTTTACTTTCAACTGATGGTACCCCGACCTCAAGTCAATCTTCGAAAAATACTGAGCTCCCTGGAGCTGATCAAAAAAATCATCAATATGAGACAAAAGATACTTGTTCTTAACAGTAATATTATTCAAGGCTCTATAATCAATGAAAAGTCTCATTGAGCCATATTTATTTTTAATAAAAAACACAGGATCACCCCATGGTGATGTGCTAGGTTGAATGAAACCCTTATTTAATAACTCCTGCAATTGCTTCTTTAACTCTAAAAGTTCAAATTGATCCATTCGATAAGGGGGTTTTGAAATTTTCTTAGAATCAAGAACTAAGTCAGTAGTAAATTCAACTTCCCGATCATGAATAATACCAGGAAACTCATCAGGAAAAACATCAAGATACTCATTTACCACTGGCACATCATTAATCTGAACAGTTCCTTTATTTTCAACAATATGTGCAAGGTAACATTCATTTCCATCTTTTACTAGTTTCTCAACTTCCTGATTTGTTATCAAAATCAAGGGTTCATTCTTATACAGAAACTGAAAATCATACTGAAAAGAAACCATTTTAGCTCTGCAGTTAATCTTAGAATGATAAACAGAAAGCCAATCCATTCCCAAAATAACATCAAACTCTACTTGAGGTAAAAAAATAAGGTTTGCTGGTAGATTCTTTCCGCACACAAGGATATTAAGGTTCTTATAATTCATTTTTGTCTCAAAGTTCCCTCCGAGTGTTTTTACCATAAGTTTAGGATTCATATCTTGAGATGGAATTTCCAATTTACTAGGAAACTTCTCAGAAATGAAAGAATGTGTAGACCCTTAATCAAACAACACATTGGAAATATCTGAACAACCAAACAGTGTACCTGATACTACTTCATTCGATGGCCCAACATCTACTGAAGTAGTTTCAAAGGATTTCACCACCCCTTTCTTCTTGTAGTATGGCTTCTTTCCCCCAGTTGAGTTCTTAGTTAGACACTCATTTGTATAATGACCCATTTCATTACACTTAAAACATCTTACCGCTGGCTTTTCATTGCCTGCTTGATCATCTTCTTTACAGTTGCGAGCAATATGACTAGACTTACCACACCGAAAGAACTTTCCAAACTTGGATAAACATTCTCCAGAATGCATTTTACCACTCTTCTCAAAGGATGGATATTTGGTTTTCTTACCTCCTTGCTTCTTTGATGAATTCTTCCCCTTTTCCTGCCAACTAGACCTCTTATTCTGTTGTTTGTCAACGAACACCTAATCATTGGAAAACTCCATTTCCACCTTCACCGCACATCGAAAAAGTTTTTCCTAACTTTTGAACTCATGAGAAGCTAAAACCCTTCGATACGTTGGCTTTAAACCTGAGTAAAAATGGTTTATTTTACTATCAAGATCTCGTATAATGTTTGGAGAATACCTTGCCAATCGAGTGAACTTTGATTCATAAGCAGCCACTAAGTCATCCTCCTGCCTCAATTCTAGGAACTATTTTTCCATCCTAAGACAAACCACCATAGGAAAATATTTCTCAAGAAACATACCTTTGAATTCATCCCAGTGAAAATCATCAATCTCATCATTATCCCTGATAATTTTCACTATCGACCACCACTGATCAGCTTCTCCATCAAAACGGTAAACAGCAAGACTAACCTTTTGATGTTATGAACACCCCATGACATCAACAATCTTTTCCAGTGATTTAATCCACCCTTAAGCTTGCACGGGGTCAGATGATCCCTTGAATGATGGGGGATGTTGCCTCATGAAATGTTCCACCACTGACATGTTCCTTTGTGGTTGATCAGGCTGATCTCGTGCATGGATACCACCACCATTTATAGCATGAGTCAACTGTGCCATCACTACAACAAACTGTTCAGTTTTGATTCCGACCATCTCAGGTTGCTGATTTGTAAGGTTGTCATCCTCCTGATGTCGTCCCAACATAGCTGCTTTGTTTCCTCTGTGGAAAACCATTCTGAACACGGAAATATCTTAGGCGAAGCAACATGGTAATCTTTAAATGCTATATCATTTCAATCATACCATAAATTAACTTATAATTTAACACTTTTCTAACTCCTAAAGTTGACTAAACCGACCTATGATACCAAATATAAGGCCCTGGCATTAAACCTTTCTTAATATTGAATTAAATGAATAACCCACATTGAGGATCTTTTCAGGTTTAGAGTTTTAGAGAATTGGGACATAACTATTAAATCTCAAAAGATTACAAAGTATACACTTCTACTAAGATTCCATAGAATAAAAACTCTTAAAATAAACATGTCTAGTTCCATGTTTTATATAGCATGACTTTCCCTTGATCCCATCCTTGACCTTATTCCACATTAAGTCTTGTGAAAAAATTTCAAAAAACATGGGGTGAGCAAAAAAATCTATGTAAGGGATACACAAAGAATAAAAACTGTTGGTTTATCAAAACAACAAGTAAACCATGTATACTTTATCAAAGTAATACTTTTCACCTTCATGAAGAAGTAAAAAATATTCACTGAATAAAAGATCATTACTAACCCTTTTGTAACCTAAATATTACCATAAAACCCATATAAAGATCACATAACATATAAAGGTAACATGGGAAATAAACATACTTAAATGGAATAACCATACGGTCGACTTCCACACATATCACTTAATGGAATAGCCATACGGCCGACTTCCATACCCAATTCATTGGAGGTTATAACGTAACCACCCATCCTAGTATTCACGGCACCACCCGTCATATGGTTTATCATGTAACCACCCGTCAAATGTCCAAGTACCATTATAAAATCATAAGACATAAAACAAATATAATGGAAAGAAAACATTTCCACACTTTGATCACAATATATCACTTAAATATATTGACATAACAAATCCATTATTAAAAAAACCATTTTCAATACCAAAATACATAAAACAGTGTATGGTATTTATTTAATTTTAAAAAAAACATTACAGCTTGTTGAGGAAGCCAAAGACCAAATAATACTCGCAGCGGCGGGAAAGGTCATTGTCACCGCGTACGTTAAAAGAAACATTCCTTTTTGCCTTTTAGTAAAACGCTTCATAGAAAAAGATTCCTTTTGTATAAAAGTAAAATTCAAAGGGGCTTATACCCCGTATAAAAGAAAGTTGTGTATAAAACAAATTATTTCTCAAGGAAACGATATTGAGATGAAGTCCCTTACCTCGGGTCCGACTTGACACGATCATTCTATAATGTCCTGAATAATAAACTTGACTTAATTTATACTTGATTAAGAAACTTCTTCAAGTTCATTATTACTTTTATATCACTTATTACCATGTTATAAACATTATGTAATCATTTATGTTAATAATGTTTGTTTTGTTGATATTTGGGTCTTAAGTCGAATGTGGACTCCTTACAATTACATGTTGTTCGAGTGGTCAAAGGTTCATCATATCCAGAATGATATTCATGATTTGGATATAATATATATCATATATATCCATCATATACATGTATTTATAATATTACATAATCATTTAGAGGTAAGAAATTAAATGCACCGTTCATGGAGACGGTAAGCCGTACGTACGCATGAACGCTACTTTCATTTCAATGTCATATTAATGGAATTAAAACTAAATTAGAGGTATGTATATTTTAATTACATAATTATATTAATCCTTTATATGTATCATACATAATATATAGTAACTTTAAATCCATCCTTTATACGTCCCACATATGGCATTAACGAATCAAATCACTTTGAGGGGGCGGTAGTCCGCACTTCCTAAATTGAAGATATCGCGTATACCCATAATGGAAGACATAAAGGAGTGCCATAAATGAAAAATACAGATGATTAAGGAAGAAATAAACATATTATATATCATATATAAATATAGTTACATCTTAATGGCCACCTATGAAAGTGTTGGAAGAATATTGAACAATCATCGTTTCGTGAGGCAGAAATTCGCCATCAACAGAAACAGTATGTTCATTAACCATTAGATGTAGGTGTGTGTAAGTGTAGATAGAATTATTCTTATAACAACATCCTATTATATTGAAGATACTGGAGTTGTTAAAAAATAAATGAATAAAAAGAGTTTAGGGGGTTGGAGAAGCAAAATAAAACAAAAGAACACAAGAGAAAACACTACCTTTAAATCGGGTAACTCTATTTGATTTGAGCTCAAAAGCTTCCTTGGGAAGACTTTTGACCAATGTGAGGCTTCAAGGAGTAATAGGGGGATGTGTAGAGACAAAATTGGTAGGTTTTGGCCGATACAAAGGCTTTGGAAGTTTGGTTGAGGTGGTATAGGTGTGGGCCTTTTATAAGAGGAGAGGGGGGCACTCTTGGAAAATAAAGAAAAGTTACTTTATTTTAAAATGTGTTTCAGATTTAAAAGGTCCCACATTGATATAATTCGAGGATAAGGTGATAAGGGTTCGAAATATACCCATCCAATAGGTTCTTGACAAGTATAGGTCTTATATTTTACATTATCGTTTCATTTTATTTAAATCTTTAAATAATGAGGTAATCACTGCATCATCATGGTGTCATAAATAATTTAATATATTTAATGTCTAAAAATTATAAAAAATATATCATGATGTAGGAAATCGTTTTATATTTCTAATGAATATTTATAGTAAAAAATATTCCTTGTATAACCCCATTTAAAAATTGTTTTAGTAAATCAACTCATGTTTGTGACATTTTTACTTTAACATTAAATAAAAAGATATTAATGTCATTTTCCTTCCAAAGTGTCTCCATGGGGTACCCAAGTTGACCCATGGATTGTATTGTTCGGAAATGAAACATACAATAACGGTAGGACATGTTTCAAGTTCATTTCATATTATTAAAACATTATTCTTACTTAAATTACACTAATTACCTCTAATCACGATTAAAAACCTAAAAGTTACTATTCACCAAAAAATTATTTTAATCTCATTGAACCACATTTTACTTCTTAATGACAACCATGTATGTCGGATTTTTGAAATTCAAAACACAAAGGTGGAAAATTTTCATTTAAATGAAAAATCAGTTTTTTAAGTACCACTTAGTGGGTTAACTATTCATCAAAAATTGAAGTTTTTCTGAAAAATATCAAAACATCACCCTAAGATATATTTGATATTCTGAATTAAAAAATGAAGTCTATTTTAAAAAATTTGAAACATATAAGTTATATTAGTTAATTTAATAATTAATTCCTGCTGTCAGAGCAAATAGAGTGTTTTTATGAAACAATAAGTATCAAAAGATTGACACTAGTTTAAGTCCATTTTCAAAGTAAAATTAATTCCAACGACCAATATTGGATTAAATGGTAAAATGTATTCTAATTAAACTCTAAAAACAAATCAAAATATGATATAATCATATAAATAAATTATATTAAAAAGTGGTTTTGAATTAAAATACAATATTTTTCACTATTCATTAAAAAATGAACTTTATTGGAAAAATACCAAAAATTTACACAAAGTAAATTTTGATGTCCCGATTCTAAAGAAGTGTTTTATTTGGTCTAATAGAATGTATAAGAGTGACCAAAATTATATTTAATGACGGTTCTCCATCAAAAGGCTATAAGTGATCCTTTAGTGAAAATTAGGGTATATATGCCTAAAATTGAATTATTTACGTATTTTAAGCCTTTATCTTTTATTGGATAAATATAAAATCATTTAAAAAACATATATAATCATATATTAATTATTTCTATCCATTCCCACCAATACAACAGCTCTGTGTTAACTACCATTTAAAATAATATTATTTTATTACTAGTGTGCAACGTAAGATTTCAATGAAACTGTTTGTTGCATATCAGGTACGCTATCGAACATAGCAACCCCTTTAAAGTAAAATTAATATTTTATTCGTAAATCTTAATCAATATGGAAAGGATTTATTCTTTATTTACCTGGGATGTTACATTGGGAGCACCTATGTCTGACATGACAGACCCATGATACTCGACGGGAGGACTACCCTAGCAGGATACGAGGGGGAGCACCTCTATGTGATGCGGCAGACCCACTTTCGGGAGCGCCTCTATGTGACGCAGCAGACCCACTGTACTCAATAGGAGGAGTACCACAGTAGTTTAGGATAATGGCGAGCAGCACTGTGTGATGTGGCGGGCCCACAGTACTCTATAGATGAGGAGTACACCGGCAGCCGAGGTTTCGACAGTTTGACTGGGAGTGTTACATGTTACCACCCCTATAATAAAATCATGGTTTTAAGATGAGTCTTTGACTTTTGTGTTTTCCTCATGATTGAGATGTTTTACTAGATAACTTAGGTATATGTATGGGTATATACCTACATAATGGTTATATGTTGATTCCATAATTTGTGGTTTATCCTTGTTAAATTTTGTGAGACCTTGAGGGTCTCGGGTTCCCTACTGAGTATCGTTATACTCACCCCTACATGGGCTATGCCCGCACCTCGTTGTGTTGGTTGTAGACGACAGAGAGCACTACTGAGGCAGAGAGTAGCAGGACTTGATGGTACCTAGATCTGGACCACTCGTTGTGACAATACACAGAGGTGATAGATGAACAAGAGTGGTGAGGAGGCCATCTGTGCCTACCCTTCAAGTAGGAACCCTGGAGGACGACTCAGTAACTGCATTACGTTTCTTCAGTTGAACTTGCTTTTAGTTGTACTTAAACTTTCATGTTGGGCATGTATTTCCATCCCCTTTTTACATTCCAAATATTCTATTGTATACAATTTTGCTTCGTGTTTTTCTTTCAGTTGTGTACTCTATTGTGTGTGTTTTAGTTTATAAAGGCAATGCCTTCCCAGTTTAGGGATTTACACCTTTGGTGCTAGTCGCCAGTCCCTGGCCTATGGAAGGCAGGCTTGGGGTAGTCATGATAGGGGGCCCAAGGGATGGGTCGTGAAACATTATATATTATTTATCACACTGAGCATGACTCATGTGAGATTAGGGTACCGTTAATGATTCTCGGACCAGTTCAATTAAGATTCATTCTATCCAAAAATATGGAATCATATCATAGTATCATGAGAACATCCTAATCACTTGATGCTAAAATTTATTTAAATAGGTATTCATATTAAATGAATTCTATTAGGAAAAAATGTGTATTCAATAATCACATATTTTCTAATTTTACCTCTAAATGTGTTCAATACACACTATAATCGACTCTAGGGTTCTCGATCCCTAAAAAAATATTATGTTCCCCATGAACCAACATTATTTACTTGATATTTGAGGTGATACCTACCAATTAATCAAGTTGTTATATTTCTCTTGGATCCTTAGAAAAAATGGGCTCCCCTATTCCTTTTAATCCGTTAATAAAAAATGTTAATAGGGATTTCTTAATATAAATTTAAATCATTGGGATTCGCTGGTGAATAATGAAATTCCACAGAGCATTGCACCTAATGGGTGATATTGTCCCAGATGAGATTCCCACCCTAAAATGAATAGATATAAACCTAGCATCATGGTATAAGGGTATCTATTAAGAATAATGGTTGAAGTGTACCAACTAATTTCTACTCCATCATGAATTAGATATTCTTGTGTTATTATTTACACATCCCATAACCCAACAATTCACGTGGATTTAGATACCCTCGATGTTACACATCTCTGAATAATACCTATTGTAAAAGAAATATTAAAATATATTATTCTCAAACCCCTTCATCCTAGGGTATGCATATTTTTTAAAACCTAATTTCTCTAATTTACTCATTACTCTCAAGGATATTTCCTAGTTTCATGATGTTAAGATTAATTAAAACATCATAGTTGCATCACATTACCCTACTTGACTTATGGTCTATCCTTCAAGACTATAAATTTAATATTATTGTTCGTACTATCCATGAATCAATGCACGAAATGAATATTTACCCTCTATATCAGAATGAAATATATAAATTCTCATTCATATTTATGAGCCTGATCTATTTAGAGGACCCCTTATCCAACCAAGATATCGAGACTCACTAAGGTAATTAAAAATTTCCCTATCCTTCAATATCTGTTAGATCTACCTAGATATTATCTTTTGAAAGGAAATACATATAGATTTATTTCTATCATATCAATATACATAGTGAAATCTCGATATATTGTCCACGGATGAGCCATAGGTTTACCCCTATTAATACATTTGTATGTTCATGATCCATGTTAAAAGATGTGATCTTTGTTTATTAACAAGACTATAGAAATTCCCCCACAATTGAATGTCACTTAAAATATGAGAGTGTTTCGATTCAATGGTACCATCTATAATGAAAAATCATGCAACCAAACTAAAGTGGATATCCTCCCTTTAAGAAGAAAAATTAATATATTCCCCACATTCAAGTTATAACTTTGCAGGGGACCTCCTTAAATGAGTTTACAATGACCTGATTCCTAAAATTATAATATGCACATGGAAACCCAAGGAAGAACAATAATATAAGTTGAATATCCCCCTATAATCTGGCTCACCTTACAAGGACTTACCATTCTCAAGGATAGATGAGTCATATAGGATCACATATCCTACATAATAATATGATCTATGTAAGAATTACTTGATCATGAGAATGATTTGTATAGGAACAACTCCAACATATGTCTATAAACCAATATGATTATGTAAAGGTTAAACATTCATCTTAAATACAGAGGCCCCTGACTAGTGAAAATTATTTTTTAATATATATTTCATAATTTCACATTGGTTCCTACATCCTTACCATATGATGTTAAACATCAAGGAATAAATCCTTATCACGTAACATTAAATTACATGAAAAATGTTTCTACACTATATGAAACTAAAAGATACAAAACATTATCCAATATCAATCCTTATCAATGTACCACAAATATCCTTGTCAAGAACCGAATATAGTCATCATAAAAAAAGAACCATACCTAGACCATGTTGAGCCCCTAAGGCATTCCCTATCCCCAAGGTCTAGATGAAGAGATTTGGTATCTTAGCTATTGGTTTGGGAATGATTTTATCGTGTTTAGAATCATTTAACAACCAAAGACAATCAATAAACAATATCTGAAAATCCCCAACCAATCAAGACATAAATAAAAATTCATATCATAATACAAGGTTTTTGACATGAAACAGGGTGTCCAAAAGTGAAAAATTATTAGGAAAACAACCGAAAGACCGCCAGACTACAAGGGTCCATCACCTACGAGTTGTCTCCATGACACCACACAATGAGAGAAACTAGCAACCTGAACCACCATCTACAAAATCCTTCCCCTTACCTGTTTCAGAAATAACTTAGTCTACTTACACAAAAAGGTTCAGGTAGGGTGTGAGCCTATTCCCAGTATGATAGCACCAAAAAATTCCATGTGGTATGCATTATAAGATAAAAATCATTCAGGTGTTATAAACAAATAATGGAAGCAATAATTTTTAAAGGTGCATCTTTTAAATGAAAATAGTTTTCAAAGTGGTAAACATTAATGAATAGGTAAATTTAAACACAACATGTAAGCTACTAAATTTTCCATCCAAACACACCGTAATCTTTTGATAAATTCCAAATTGTAAATGAGCACACAACACTAGAACACCCTTAGGACCAAGTTAGTTGTGAGCCCCATGTACCTCGCATCTCAGTGTGAAAGTCGCCACAAAAATATCTATTCTCATGCATGAGACACTAGTCGGGTAATCACACATTACCTAGTAATTATGAACATCATAATCATCATAATATTATTAGTGTTGTCAATGTAAAACATTCTAATTGAAACATGGATAAAACCACTTTGTATCCCTAGCATGCTAGTACATGTCTGCCCACCAAGATACAAAGGTTTACCTCTTTGTTCTCAAACAAGTTCCACAAACAAAAAAATTACATATACACATTAAAACACATGTTTCGGACATATAAACTCAAAAAAGTTTCTAAACATGCCTTTCCCCATTTCTATAACTCAAAAACCGCATAGAATTTCCATAAAATAATTTCAAAAGTTATAACAAAACACTTCACATAAACTCTATTTAAAATCCCTCTATTAACACAATATTCATACGAATATTACACCAGACCAGATTTTTCACCACTAAAGAAGTTATATTAATCCATTCTGTGAATTTTAAAGCAACACCAATTCATACGACATGGAATGCACAAGTAAAACACACATTTTCACACAAAATTGGCACTAAAAAATCAACCGCTTAACCAAATCTACCAAAAACTGTTTTTCACAATAAATAATTATATAGTAAAAAATATATATAAATAAATCTAGCTAACTTATTCTAAAATTATTACATAATGAATCACCTACCATATATGTCAAAACCCTCAAATCCATGTGTGGAACTTCAACCGCACCACCGCCACACCATAAAGGAGTGAACAGAAACCTAAAACCATAATATTGGACCAAAAAAATCAAAAACAGAACATTGGTATGAATTCTTAACATTTGGACATTATGACCATTAAGAAAAGTGGAAGAAAACCAAAGAAAAATGGAGGAGGATGAGAGGAAACTCACTTAGTTGAGATTTTTTTATTAAATATTCCCAAATACACCCATAGATGAAACTCAAAATCAGAAAACAAAATCAATTGTGGTACAAATAAATCTGATTAGAACATGTAGGAACTAAAATGGGGAGAAAAGATTGAAAATTTACGGAGCTATGAAGGAAACAAATTACCTTTTCAAATCTGGACGATTTGAGAAGGCCTGAGAAGTTATTTTCTAAACCGCAATGTAGATGAGATCCAAAGAGGGGAAAACAAACATGGGGGTTCTCTTAGGTTTAGCGGGATCTGGTGAGAGTTGGAATCACCATAAAACTGTGAAAAATGATTATGATTTTAAAGAATTAAAAAAATTAAAACAATAAATTGGCATATGGGTTTGCCCAAAGCATAAATAAATCACCCAAATCCAAAATTATAATGAGTTCATAAAAGATCTAAATGGATATGATGGTTTTATTAAGTTATGGGAGGCCATGTGGGATGTGGAATGGGAGAAAATGTTGAAAAATGAAAATGTTATTAAAAAAACAAATTTTCTTTTTAAATCTGAAAATGGGCTCATGGTTTGGCCCAAATCTTGAAAACTACCCCTTTCCACCGAAAGTACATGGGAATCCCCTAAAACAAAGAAATAATGGAAATTAATTAAGAAATTACTTTAAAATAATTCATTGATGTTACAATTATCCCCACCATGAAACTCTATCTACCCTAGAAAGTCAATCCAATGCTTGATCAGAAAACAAGAACGAGTACTCTTCCTAAACCCATGATTTATTCTCCCATGTCTCAAGTATATCATTCCCATTATGAAAAAGAATCTAAACCAGTGGAATAGACTTTATTTGAAGCACTTTTTATTTGGAATTAATGATTCACAAGAGCCGCTCATAAAACAGAAAAATCGGGCTCTATCTCAAGTTCTTCCCACTTCAGTGCATGAGACAGATCCGAGTTGTACTTTTTCAACATGGGGGCATTATGGAAATCCTGAACCGCATTAAATTGAGAAGAAATGTACAAAATGTATTCCACCATACCAATACCCTCGGTGATGTCAAAAGGTCTAGCATACTATGTTGTTTGCTTCCCTTGCATTCCCAATCGATGAAGCCCTAAACAAGGGGCCACTTTCAAGAATCCCCATCACTTATAGAAAACTCTAGGTCTCAACGCATCTAGTTAGAAAAAGATTTATAATTAATATGAGCTTTCAACAAGCACTACCTGATTAACATGACCTTCTTAGACGTATCACGCACAAGGATCAACCCTAATAGTGAAGTCTCAACTACCTTAACCCAACACATGGGACATACAAGGATGATCGTAGAGCTCCACAAAAGGATCCATTCAAATAGAGGATTGGTAACTATTATTATAAAAAAAATTAACAAATCCCAAATGAATATCTAATGAACCTACAAATTCCAAAACTTATGAACATAACATGTCCTCCAGGATCTGATTCGCCCCCTTTGTCTGACCATCTGTTTGAGGATGGATTATCATTCTCATCGTAATCTGCAACCCAAAGGCCTTCTGAAGAACATCCAAAAACCGAGAAGTGAAACATGGGTCTCTATCAGAGTGAAACAATAATGACACACCAAGAAGCCTTTCCACCTCCTAGAGATACAAATAGTCAACTCATACACCTTGGAAGTATCATTGATCAGAATGAAGTGGTAAGATTTTTTCTGATGACCAATCACCAACCAAATGGGATTCATACCCTAAGGTGTATGAGGTAATCCAACAATGAAGTCCATGGTGACCTCATCCAACTTCCAGGTAGGAATAGTTAATGTCTAGATTAAACTAGAGGGAATATGGTGCTCCTTATTCACCTGCTAACATGTGTAGCATCTTGACACAAAGTACGCTATGTCTCGTCTCCTACCTGGCCACTAGAACTGTCATCACACATTATAATACATCCTGGTGGAACACAGATGAACATCCCACAGAGACTGGTGGTTATCTTACATCACCACCTCCCATAGATATGACAACACTATATAACGACCTTGAAGAAACAGATGCCCTCGGGAGATGATGACCAATCATAAGAGGTCTCCCCACCATGAAGAAATATCCTCTACCACTAACAAAGATAATCACTAGGCTGTTCTTACTGAATCATGACCCATAGAGAAGGAGTCAACCGAATACTCACCAATAACACAAATCCACTATGATCCTTGGTCTCCACTTTCATATGATAAAAGATCCCAATCATAGTCCACTAATCACTGGACTTTTTCAAGGGTTTAACTGGTACATATCTACTCAAAGAATCTGCCACCACATTATCATTTCCTGATGTATAGACATTGTCAATGTCGAACCCCTGTAAGTACTATAACTAGTTTTGATACCTTAGATTGAGAACCATATATGTAGAGACCCGAAGCTTAATGTACATAGAAATTACATTAATTTTGTGGAATACTTAGTACATTACAAAAACACACACACAAGGACCGTAATAGTTTAGTGTCTTTGGAAACTCAGAACGTAATATTCTAATCATGGTGAAAGATTTTCAACATCTCCCATAAAGATCTTCCCTTTGTTTATCTTACCTAAAACCTTTCTTTATATCTTGGGGAAAAGAAAACATAAAAGGGTGAGCTAAAATTCTCAGTAAGGGTAAACTAAATAAATATCAATCAAATCATATTCATAAGAACATAACATTTTGGAAGTCTTAATCTGCAAAAGAGAGCATAATTTCATAAAATGGGATAAATCAAAGTAGTGAAATGAAATCCCAATAATCATAACATAAAACATGAAACTTTGTGTCATACACTCACAATCATAGAGAATCATTTCTTATTAGTCAAGACTCATTTCCAAGACTATATTAGTTGACAAAGTCCATTTCTGAACCGAGTCACCCTCGTTTCAGTCCTGTTTCACTGAACCAGTATAACCTACCATTCCAGCCATGTCTATCTCATGAGATATAAAATCATTACCCAATGCATTGGAGGGAGATATAGGTCCCACCCATCTCATAATGATACCATTCTTATGTGTGCCACAAAATCATAAACCATACATCATTTCATAACCCATGTAATAAAAATGGGAATATTTAAACATCGTGACATCATAAAACAATTCATATAAGATAAAAGAATTCATAAAAATATTTCCATCACAACATAATCAAATACATGTAATAATATGGATATAAATAGAACCCTTTATTATCTTAGATGGAAAATAATTTTGATAAAACACTTGAACTCCATTCTTGAGGAAAATATCCTTTCTACGTCAAAAACAATTTTCCTTTCTTAAAATGTCATAAAATTTTAAACTAAAATAAGTGGATTAAAAATAAACTTGAAAACTTGTAAAGGAAGATTCTTGGAAATTTTGTTTTAAAAATCCATTCATATCGTATAAGTTAAAAAAAACATTCTTCTCGTACTTTTGTAGGAAAAGTCAAAAAGTACCTCGTATGAAAAACGACAAAAGATTCCTTTCATATCTTTTACTAAAAACTCACCGAAGGGTAAAATTGAATATAAAATATTTTAGAAGATATAAATATTACATATTGAGGAAACATGGATGTGGATGATAAAATACACCCCAGTAAATGCCAAACTATAAACAATCTCGGATAAAAAATGAGATTGTGATATTTCCTTTACCTTATGTCCGATATGCTTTGTACGTATCCGAACCTCCTATATAATGATTTAAATAATGTCATTAACTTATTACAGAATCATGTTCATTGTTATGATATCATATATGGTTCACTTATGACTTTATATTACCCTTTCTTTTGTACATTCCATGTTAAAGAAGTGTTTTGGGTAAAATCGTTTCATTTATCGTAGGTGTTTGGACTTGTTGTTCTTGACATTATTATTACTTATATAATGATTTACTTACTTCCAGAATATAAAAAATGATTTATATATCATATATATTCCCTATATATATATATATATAATAGATATATAAATGAAATGAAACACACCATTCATGGAGACGGTAGTCCGTACGTACGCATGAACGATGTTTTCCTTTCCTTATTGTCTTGAATGGAAGTAAGTAGATGACATACATATATATATACATAAATCCAGTAGATTTAACATGTCATATATTTCATTATTATTCATTATATATACTTTATAATCATTCATGAATGGTTAATGTGGAGAATGAATCTCATCGTGTCGTGGAGACGGTATTCCGTACGTACGCACGCGCGGTGATTTCCTTTTTCCGTAGGATGGATAGAAGGTTAATTAGAGTTGTTTCATATTTATAATAACATATCAGTATATAATAAATACTGATGTTATTACTTTATCATGAAACAAGTAAAGAATAAAAAGTTTAAGAAGAAAGAAATTGAAAAAGATCGGTAATGGATATTACCTTTTTTTTATGCGCCTTTTCTTAACCTCCACTTAAAGAACTAAAGATGGTCTTTGAAGAAAAACAGGACCTCTAGGATGATACTAGGGAAGTGGATAAGATATTTTTTCAGGGGTTGGCCGAGCTTGAATGCTCAAATTGGTGTGAGGAGGAGAGGGAGGAGGTGCCCTTTTATAAGGGAGGAGAGGGGCACCATAGGAAAATCTCAAAATATTATTTTATATTTAAGGTCAAATTTGGTTTATAATGGTTCCAAAGGGTCTTATTTCGTAGCTAAAGTGGGGATGGGTCGAAATAATCTCATCCAATAGGATTTAGACAAGTTTAGGTTATTATTTTAACCTTATCAATTAGATTTAACTCTAAGTTAAATAATTTAACTTTTACCGTGTCTTTTTGTTTTCTTACACTATATTGTTAATAAACATAATATATCAAGACAAACGAACCCCAAGTTGTTTATAATTAATATATATAATCTTATCTAAGTCATTTGGCCGATCCTTAGATTTTTAGGAATAAAATAACAATTAATAATATAATATTTGTTTTAATAACTAATTTATGTCAATTTTGACAATATTTGGTACATGATTTTTTATGAAATTCATAACAGAATGATAAGTTAGAACCAAGTTACTTAAATCAACAATAACATGTCATATTAACCTATAAAAGTATTTTAATTCATAAAAAGTATCAAATTGAATTTATTTGGCATTTATAACATCAATTATGTCAATATTTCATTAATAAGACAATTACTACACCATCTTTGTGTCATAATAAATGATAACTATTTAATCCCTAAAAATTCTAAATAAATTTCTATGATGTAGATAATTGTATTAGATTTTTGTAGACTATTTATTTTCGAAGTTTCATGAAGATTATCACTATATTAATATTATTATACTTATAATATTTAAGAAAGTGACATGTTGTCACATTCATTGGTTTTAATAATAATTAAATTATTTTCATTGAAAAAATTTAATTAAATGAATCTAATCTGACTCTTAGGTGATATGGGTCGAATTTTAGTCATACAATAATATTTTGAAATTTTTTAGGGTAATTTTAAAATATGATATTTACCCTTAATTACCCGATTTACCTTTAGCTATGGTAAATAAAATTTACCGTAGTTACTATTCAAAATTCCCAAAAATAAAAAGTAGCTTATTAACATAATTTTGATCCACTGATTACAAATATAGAATCCATTTTTTCAAATTCAATACACAAAAGTTTCAGAAATTAAATTAAAATTAATCTTGTTGTCGAAAGAAAACGGGTTTTTCTTTAAAACATTGCAAAAGATTGAATTGATTTAACCTATGAATTCAAGGTAAAATCAATGCTAATGAAATAAATTATATTAAATGGTAAAAATATATTCTATTTATACTTTAAAACCATTAAATATTATAATTTAACCACATAAGATATTACGATGAAAAAAGTTGTTTTTAATTAAAATATAGCGTGTTTTTACTATTCATTAAAATATGAAAGTTATCGGAAAAATATCAAAACTTTATTTAATGTAAATTTTTATATCCTGATTCAAAATAAGAATTTTATTTTGTCAAATTGAACTTATAAACATGTCAAAAACTAGATTTAATGTGGGTGCGCCATCAAAAGGTAGCAAAACTGCATTTTTTGAAAAATACTTATTTTACCCGAAAAATTTATTTTGTTCTTATAGCATGTTCTAGAAATGTGTAAGATGAATAATAATGTTATAAAATTAAAAATTTATTTAACACTATTTATAACGGCTAGTTCATAACAATATTATAATAATATATCATTGTTTAGTAAAACCCAGTATTGCGTACAACACACACTATTAGGGAAGGTCGCGATTGCGTGTAATGCAAGCCAAGTCAGGGTTGCGTGTTGCGCAAGAATCCTTCGTTGTATCGTATAACAGAATCCACCATATTTTATTTATACATTGAATATATATATATATATATACTCACTGTTGCGTAGAATAACTATTATCAAAATTGTGTGTAATACGATCCAAGAATAGTGTTGGGTATACTGCAAGCTAATACGGTGTTGCGTATAGCGCAAGGTAATCTTGGTGTAGCATAAAACACAAGACATTAATGAAATTAAAAGAATATTTTTCATAAAATCTCAGGGTGTTACATTCTACCCCCCTTAAAATGAATTTCGCCCTCGAAATTATTTGGGGTTATAAATGGTTTACTACTCGAAAGTTTGTTTAATAGAAACCCACATCGTAAAAAGGAATACCAAAACATGGATTTTACAAACTAAAGTATGAAATGTAATGGTTACCCAAATTAACTCATCACGGGGTTTCCACATAGGAGAAAATAGTTGAAAATATGGATATGGAAGAAAAATCTAACCATCAGGTTCTGATGGAGAGTGGTAGAAAACAAGGCTATGAAAAAGCCAAAAATCACAAAGATATTGATTTGTGATGATCTAAAGTACCATCTGATTAATCGGATATAAGGGAACTAGGACAACATTTTTTTTTTCAAGATCATTTCCCTAAAGTTGATGAATTAAAATAAATACTTGCATGATTTTGGTACAATCTCACCGTTGTTCGTGAATTGAACAATTTCCACTTCATCCCTTAAAAAATGAAGTTGAATTTTTTATTCGTGATGTGTTAGCAGATCATGTGATAGAATGATGGGTCATTCCATATCTTTCAAAAAAAATGTTAGAAAAATTTATAAGTCCATCTTATGGTTAGATTAATCGTATATCGTTCCAAAAATGAACTTATACTTCATATATCATACCGCTTAATAAAATAAAACTAGTTTATACTAACCAGGGACTTCCTGTAGGTCAGTAGTAGGCGATAAAGGCTAGTCGCACTTCGGTTGTGGGTTCGATTCCCACAGCCTTGTCCAACACGATGGGTTGTCGCCCGTCCGGCAGGTTGTCCTTTTTCTACAACTACATTACTATAAAATCCCATCAGTAATATCGAAAAAAGTTCTATCCTTAAACAATAATTATCATATGTCCAACATAATCCATACCAATATTTAGGCTTATCTAAAATACTTCGGTCCAAGATCATAGTATAAAGAAAACGATTACTTATAATGTCATCAACCAAGCATGTGAATACCATCATTTATCCCTCATATATCTTGTTGGTCACATTCCAATCATGTGAATACCTTAATCATGTATTCTCTTGAAAAATGAATACCCATTAAAGCTTAGTGAAAACATGAATGTTGTAAAAAGTTAACTCTTTCCACATACCAAAATCCAAAAATTCTATATACTCAATCCATTACATAACCTTCTCCTTATATCAGTCATGAGCTCATGAATACTATCAAACATTTAATTTTCTCCTTATCCCTTCATTATGCGCATATCATCTACATTCCAAAAATATCTGAATAATATTTCATGGATACTGGTACCATTAATCATACACTTTAGAAACTCAAGGAAAGAAAACAGTGTAACAATCCTTAGATGTCTCTTTATTCCATAGTACCATGAGATTACTTATACAACATTACACATGATAAACATGTAATCATTTCACTACATTCTTAAACCATTGACCGAGATTCAACAATTCTTTCATCTCACATATCATTTGTAGTCTCTTCATCATCATCAACATAAATACTACCCATACGACCATACTGATTCTCTTCATGAGACTTTACTTTAGGGCATTGGTTTACATAATGCCCGTACATTCCACATTTAAAACATTTAACCATTGTTGATGTCGTAGCAATACCATTATCCTCATCCCTGGTGTTAACTGAACCTTTTCCTTTGCACTTACTGGCATTGTGTCCTTCTTTTCCACACCCAAAGAATCTTCCAGTTCCTTTGAAACATTCTCCTTGATACCTCTTCCCACATGATTTACATAGGGGAAATTGAACTTTCTTTCCTCTATGACCATCATGAAACTCCATTGTTCTCTTATTAGCCGAGTCAAGAAACTTACCAAATTTTACTTTATTGATCATATTATGAGATTACTGATTCGGCATAATAATGATGTTTGGACTTCCAAATCCCATTTCATTTGGTTTCTTATCACTCCATTGTCCATCATATCCTCTATTATCGTGAATCATCTTGTTTCCAGCCATTTTCTAAAACCCAAAAAGAATAGTGTGAGAGACAAAAATCATAATAAATGGGGAGTATCTTCAATATCTAACATCTTTGGTTTAATCTAATATTGTTACCATAGATCTAGGAATATATTCTATATGTATACTTATCCTTAGGGACATCCCTAGACATACCTTAGAAATATCTCTAGGGATCTCACTAAAGTTCTCGCATCCTAGTTTCCAATGGTTGACTAAACCTTTCCTCTGATACCAACTGTAGCGGTCTGAAATTACTTCCAGGGACTATAATTGATACCTATCAAGGCACTCCATGGGCGGCTGGACCCCCTGGGTGGGACACACCACCATCCCCAGTGGCAGCCATTTCCTCATGAAGCCCTTGGGCGGAGAGCCATGCTTCGTCCAACGCTCACATGTGAGAGTTCCCAAGGATCGGATACATTCCTACCTCATTTGCCTCTGATACCAACTGTAGAGACCCGAAGCTTAATGTACATGGACGTTACATTACTTTTGCAGAATACTTAGTACATTACAAAAACACACACACAAGGACCGTAATAGTTTAGTGTCTTTGGAAACTCAGAACGTAATCTTCTAATCATGGTGAAATATCATCAACATCTCCCATAAAGATATTCCCTTTTTTTTCTTATCTAAAATGATTATTTATATCCTGGGAAAAATAAAACATAAAAGGGTGAGCTCAAATGCTCAGTAAGGGTAAACAAAATAAATATCAATCACATCATATTCATAAGAACATAACATTTTGGAAGTCTTAATCTTCAAAAGAGAACATAATTTCATAACATGGGATAAATCATAGTAGTGAAATGAAATCCCAATAATCATAACATAAAACATGAAACTTTTTGGCATACAAACAAAATCATAGAGAATCATTTCTTATTAGTCAATACTCATTGCCAAGACTATCTTAGTGGACAAAGTCCATTTCTGAACTGAGTCACCCTCATTTCAGTCATGTTTCACTGAACTGGTATAACCTACCATTCCAGCCATGTCTACCTCATGTGATATAAAATCTTTACCCAATGCATTGGAGGGAGATATAGGTCCCACCCATCTCATAATGATACCATTCTTATGTGTTCCACAAAATCATAAACCATACATTATTGCATAACCCATGTAATAAAAATGGGAATCTTTAAACATCGTGACATCATAAAACAATTCATATAAGATAAAAGAATTCATAAAAATACTTCCATAACAACATAATAAAATCCATGTAATAATATGGATAGAAATAGAACCCTTTATTATCTTAGATGGAAAATAATTTTGATAAAACACTTGAACTCCATTCTTGAGGAAAATATCCTTTCTACATCAAAAACATTTTTCCTTTCTTAAAATGTCATACAATTTTAAACTAAAAGTAGTTGATCAAAAATAAACTTGAAAACTTGTAAATGAATATTCTTGGAAATTTTGTTTTAAAAATACATTCATGCCGTATAAGTTAAAAAAAACATTCTTCTCGTACATTTGTCGGAAAAGTCAAAAAGTACCTTGTACGAAAAACGACAAAATATTCCTTTCATATCTTTTACTAAAAACTCACTGAAGGGTAAAATTGAATATAAACTATTGTAAAAGGATATAAATATTAAATATTGAGTAAACATGGATGTGTATGATAAAATGCACCCCAGTAAATGCCAAAGTATAAACAATCTCAGATAAAAAAATGAGATTGTGATATTTTCCTTACCTTATGTCCGATATGCTTTGTACGTATCCGAACCTCCTGTATAATGATTTAAATAATGTAATTAACTTATTAAAGAATCATATTAATTGTTATGATATCATATATGGTTCACTTATGACTTTATATTACCTGTTCTTTTGTACATTCAATGTCAAAGAAGCGTTTTGGGTAAAATCGTTTCATTTATCGTAGGTGTTTGGACTTGTTGTTCTTGACATTATTATTACTTATATCATGATTTACTTATTTTAAGAATATAAAACATGATTTATATATCATATATATTCAGTATATATATATATAATAGATAGATAAATGAAATGAAACACACCGTTCATGGAGACCGTAGTCCGTACGTACGCATGAACGCTGTTTTCCTTTCCTTATTGTCTTGAATGGAAGTAAGTAGATGACATACATACATATATATATATATATATATATATATACAGAAATCCAGTAGATTTAATATGTAATATGTTTCATTATTATTCATTATATATACTTTATAATCAATCATGAATGGTTAATTTGGAGAATGAATCTCATCGCGTTGTGGAGACGGTATTCCGTACGTACACACCCGCGGTGATTTCCTTTTTCCGTAGGATGGATAGAAGGTTAATTAGAGTTGCTTCATATTTATAATAACATATCAGTATATAAGAAATACTGATGTAATTACTTTATCATGAAACAACTAATTAAGAAGAAGTTGAAGAAGAAAGAAATTGAAAAAGATCGGTAATGGATATTACCTCTTTTTGACGCGCCTTTTCTTAACCTCCACTTAAGGAACTAAGGATGGTCTTTGAAGAAGACCAGGACTTCTAGGATGATACAATGGAAGTGGAGAAGAGATTTTGGCAGGGTTTGGCCGAGCTTGAATGCTCAAATTGGTGTGAGGAGGAGAGGGAGGAGGTTCCCTTTTATAAGGCAGGAGAGGGGCACCTTAGGAAAATCTCAAAATATTATTTTATATTTAATGTAAAATTCGGTTTATAATGGTTCCAAAGGGTATTATTTCGAAGATAAAGTGGGGATGGGTCTAAATCCTCTCATCCAATAGGATTTAGACAAGTTTAGGTTATTAGTTTAACCTTATCAATTATATTTAACTCTAAGTTAAATAATTTATCTTTTACGTCTCTTTTTGTTTTCTTACACTATAAGGTTAATAAACTTACTATATCAAGCCAAACGAACCCCAAGTTGTTTATTATTAATATATATAATCTTATATAAGTCATTTGGCCGAACCATAGATTTTTAGGAATAAAATAACAATTAATAATATAATATTTGTTTTAAAAACTTATTTATGTCAATTTTGACACAATTTGGTACATGATTTTTATGAAATTCATAACAGAATGATAAGTTCGAACCATGTTACTTAAATCAACAATAACATGTCATATTAACCTAGAAAATTAGTTTAAGTCAAAAAAAGTATCACATTACATTTATTTGGGCATTTATAACATCAATTATGTCAATATTTCATTAATAAGACAATTACTGCATCATCTTTGTGTCATAATAAATGATAATTATTTAATCCTTAAAAATTCTAAATAAATTCCTATTATGTACATAATTGTATTAGATTTTTGGATATTATTCATGTTCGAAGTTTCCTGAAGTTTATCACTAGATTAAAATTATTATACATATAAGATTTAAGAAAGTGACATGTTGTCACGTTCTTTGGTTTTAATAATAATTAAATTATTTTCATTGAAAAAATTTAATTAAATTAATCTAATCCGACCCTTAGGTTATATGTCTTGACTTTTAGTCATACAATAGAATTTTGACATTTGTTATGGTAATTTTAAAATATTATATTTACCCTTAATTACCCGATTTACCTTTAACTATGGTAAATAAAATTTACCGTAGTTATTATTCATAATTCCCAAAAATAAAAAGTAGCTTATTAACATAATTTGGATCCACTGATTCCAAATATGGAATCCATTTTTCCAAATTCAATACACAAAAGTTGCAGAAATTAAATTAAAATTAATCCCGTTGTCGAAAGAAAACGGGTTTTTTTAAACATTGCAAAAGATTGAACTGATTTAACCTACGAATTCAAGGTAAAATCAATGCTAATGACATAAATTATATTAAATGGTAAAAATATATTCTATTTATACATTAAAACCATTCAATATTATAATTGAACCACATAAGATATTACAATTAAATAAGTTGTTTTTAATTAAAATATAGCCTGTTTTTACGATTCATTAAAATATGAAAGTTATCGGAAAAATATAAAAACTTTATCTAATTTAAATTTTTATATCCTGATTCAAAAGAAGAATTTCTTTGTCAAATTGAACTTATAAAAATTTCAAAAACTAGATTTAAAGTGGGTGCCCCATCAAAAGGTGGAAAAACAGCATTTTTTTAAAAATACTAATTTTATCCGAAAAATTTATTTTGTTCTTATACCATGTTCTAGAAATGTGTAAGATGAATAATAATGTTATAAAATTAAAAATTTAGTTAAAACTATTCATAATGGCTAGTTCATAACAATATTATAAAAATACATCATTGTTTAGTAAAACCCAGTATTGCGTACAACACTTACTATTGAGGAAGGTCGTGATTGCGTGTAATGCAAGCCAAGTCAGGGTTGCGTGTTGCGCAAGAATCCTTCATTGTTTCGTATAACAGAATCCAACCATATTTTATTTATACATTAAATATATATATATATATATATATACTTAATGTTGCGTAGAATAACTATTATCAAAATTGTGTGTAATACGATCCAAGAATAGTGTTGTGTATACTGCAAGATAATACGGTGTTGCGTATAGCGCAAGGTAATCTTGGTGTAGCATAAAACACAAGACATTAATGAAATTAAAAGAATATTTTTCATAAAATATCGGGGTGTTACAATATATGAGGAGATGTTGGCCCATATTTGGTGATTAAAATATACAATAAACTTATCCCCAATGAGGTAGTGAAACCATGTTTTCAAAGAAGGCATCAAAACTGCTATCTATAAGTCATGGGATGGGTAGTTATCTTCATGTGGTCAGAGTTTTTGGGATCCATATTCCACTATATGATCATCCTGCATAATCATGCACCCAAGATCCATACCTGAAGCATCACAATACAAAACATAGCCCTTTCCAGATTTTTTAATGATCAATACGAGGGGGGTAGTCAACCACCACTTTAGCTCCTCAAATGATTCTTGACAATCTGGGCCCCAAGAAAACTTCACCCCTTTCTAGGTGAGCATGGTCATGGGAGAACTAAGTTACGAAAAATCCCAAAAAAATAACTTATAGTATCCTACCAAGCTGCGGAAAATCCTGATCTCAAACATTTTCTTCAGCTACTCTCATGACATCACTGCACTGATCTTCTCAGGATCCACTAAAACACCCTATATAGAGATAAAATTCCCTAGAAACTTCACCTCTATGTTCTCGAAGATGAACATGGATAGATTTTTATATAGACGGTGATCCCACAATGTACCCAACAAGATCTAAAAATGATGCTCGCGTTCCTCCTCGTATCATGAGTAAATAAGGATGTCATCCACGAACACCACAACGAAGGAATCAATATACTGGCGGAACACACTGTTCATGAGTATTATAAATACATCTGGATCATTGGTCATTCTGAAGGGAATGACCAAGTACTCAATGTGGTCATACCTACATCAGAAGAATGTCTTTTGGAAATATACCTCTTTAACCTTGATTTTGTGGTAACCTAAATGCATGAATATTTTAGAAACCCACTCTTCCCAAATCAACTGATCAAACAATCATCTTTTCAGGGAAAATGATATTTTTTCTTGATGTTTAAATTCTTCCACTTCTTATAATTAATACACAATAAGAGGGATCCATTATCCTTCTTCACAAACAGAATACGAGGAGCCTAAGGAGAGATGCTTGGGTGAATGAATCCTTTGGATTCTTAATCATCTAGTTATATCCTTAATTACCTTATCTCATTGGGGGCCATACGATAGGAGGGAAGAGATATTGTCTATGTTTCCTATTAAAAATAAATTGAGAACTCCACATCTCGCTCTAGAGGTAATCCTGAAAATAATCTGATAATACCTTTGGAAACTCATCCACTACACAAGGTAGTACACCTTCAGGATCATGACCATCTTCCTCTAGCACAAGTGATAATAACTAGAAGACAATATTCCTTCACACTAGGAGTGGTGGTCCTCCACGACTCGACTGAGGATCTAAATCCCCAAGGAACACCCGACAACTCCCATATGGTGTTGTGAAACAGACTTGTCACCTATAGAAATTTATATGAACTTGAAAGTGTACAAGCCAATCCATTTCATGTATCACATCAAATAGATCCACATCTAAGACTAGGAGGAACCACTCTATCTCATCCCCTAACACAGAAAGTGAAAATAATGGTAACCTGAGACTTTGTCCCTTCTTCTTTCACAATGACTTCACCAAATCCTTTGAAAAAGACAATACCTCAGTTAGAGAATTCTGTGTGTTCAAAAATCAAGAAGAGATAAATAAAACAGATGAACCTGTATAAAAAAGAGTAGAAAATATAGAATATGCAATCTAAATAGTACCTCAAACTATTGATGGTCTTTCCTCTGATACTATTAATGCCTAATCCACCAAATAAATATTCTTGGCCTCTACCTGAGAATTAATGCCAGTTTGTGACTGTGCCCTTAACTCGCTCTACCCAGAAGATGATATGGCCTTGTCTCCATGGCCACCAAACTAATATCCCCATATCCTTGATGGCTCTGACAGATCTGGAACTCCCTTGGAAGCCACTGATCCTTCCCCACATTGGTGTGGATCTTCCATCCTACAAAAGAACTGCAACTGTCCCATACCACCACACAGATAACAAGGATTCATAGGAAAAGTGAATTCTGGCCGAACATGCCATTTCCTCCCACACTGGTAGCACGTGATCAACATCACATTAGAAGGAACATAAGAAACCTTATTGGAAGGTTGTCCTGAGCTGCCACCCCCTTATTTCCCTACACCTTCCACTTCATTTTCTTCTTCGAAGAGTTTCCACTACCTAGACCTGATATCATTCCAGAAAAACCACCCTTCCCCTTATAGTCGATCTCCACCATACACGCCCTATCAAAAACCTCTAAATATGTTTTTATCTTGAATAAGAGGAACTGATAATAGATCTCTGGCCACAAACCCCTCTAGAACTTATGGTCCTTCTTCTGGTCATTGGAGACCCTTTACGAAGCATACAAGACCATCTCAAAAAAAAGGTTGGTATACTCTATCATCGAAATATCCCCTTGTAGATGCTCTATAAACACTTTAGATTGAGCATATGACAAAAAATTATGGCAGTACTGGTCATTGAAGATATCGATGAAGTCATTCCATCTCATCTTCTTGTTCTTCCCATCTTGAACCACAGATTCCCACCACCTTCAGCTAGGATCCTTTAATAGGAAATAGGCACATTTCACCGTGACCTCTATATGTGTGTAAAGGAACATAAACATTCACTTGATCTTTTAGGGCCACTCCTTCTCTTTCTAGGGTTCTGTGCTACCTCAGAATGTAGGTGGCTTGTTTTTTAGAAACTCTTGGGATATTTTAATCCTTGGAATAGTCACATATTTCATAACTAGATCTGGAATAGGAGCTGGTCTCTATCCCAGATATTGGATATCCCAAACCACAATCTCTACTAGCCTTTAATCAAGTGTTGAGGGAGAAATGTCTCCATCTTCCTCCCAGGGGTGCTTGGGAGCTTTCCAGGGAGCCAATTTGCTACCAAAGACAACAGTCACAAGAAAAAAATAGTATAAAAATTCCGAAAATTTCCTCAATAAAATCAAATATAGATAATAAAAAAACATTACAACAATAATATAATCGACTACTTCACCCCCAACTGATGTCCAAATGCAGTCTGTATCCCATATGTCTCACCTAAAAGTGATATAAAACAAACAGTTCCAATGTACCATGGTGACTCGAGGTCTATCATGAGAGGTGTGGTCCAGACACCGTACTCCCAACCAAAACAGAAATCCTTGACATTCCTAGCTATTTTCTATCCCAACTCATCCCATAATAATAATATAACCCAAAAACATTAACCTCCATTAATACAATGTTTTCACAAAATGAATCTGCTCTACAAAAAAAATGGCACCAAACCTATCACATGACATGACATGAAGTGAATTTTATATCCCCATGGGTTTGAACAAGTTCTCAGGTATCTTAAATATTGGGTTGTAAAATATTTACCTGAGTTTAGAATCATTTAACAACCAAAGTCAATAAATAAACTAAATCTAAAAATTACAAACAAAACATGCCTTAAATTAAAATTCAAAAATTAATACAAGGTTTTTAACATGGAACAAGGGTTCCAAAAAACCAAAAGTATTAGAAAGAACAAATTGATACCACACAACAATTTCCCATCACCCACTACCCATCTCCACAACACTGCACAACATGAGAAACTAGAAACCCGAACCACTATCTCCAAAAGACTTTCCTTTACCTATGTCAAACATAACCAAATATACTAACACCCAAAGGATTAACAATGGTGTATTCATAATCCTAATAGGATACCACCCAAAGATTCTAGGTTACAAGAATTATAAGATAAAATGTTTTCAATTATTATAAACAAATAATGTTAGTAATAATTTCTAAAGGGGCATCTTTTAAATGAAAATAGTTTTAAAAGTGGGTAATTTTAAAGAACAAGTACATTTAAATAAAACATGTAAGATACTGAATTTTCCATCCAAATGCACTATAATCCAATGATAAATTCCAAATAGTCAATGATCACTAAACACTTGAACACCCCTAGGAACTTGTTAGTTGTGAGCCCCATGTACCTCACATCTCGGTGTGAAAGTAACCACAACACTATCTGTTCTCGTGCATGAGCCACAAGTAGGGGAATCTACTATAACCTAATGGTCCCCAGCATCATCATCATCATAATTTTTTATTGTTTTCTATTTAAAACTTTCTATGTGAAACAAGGAAAAAATCACTCTATATAACTAGCTTTTTAGAACACGTCCACCCCTAGATACCCCAATTTCCGTATTTATGCTTAAACAAGTTCCACATGAAAAAAAATTTAATATACACATAAAAACACCAGTTCTAGTCATAAACACTCAAAATACTAGCTAAAAATGCATTTCACCATTTGTATAACTCAAAAAAATGCTTAGAATTTCCATAAAATATTTACACATGTTAAAAAAACATTGCACATAAAATCCATTTAAAACCCCAATATTAAACCATGATTCATACCAAAATTACACAAAACTATAATTTTTATCACTAAAAAATTCGTATTAATCTATTCCATGAATTATAAAACAACACTGATTTGTATAACATGGAATTCACATGTAAAATACACATTTTTAGAAAAAATTGGAACACAAAAAGTCAATCGTTTAAAAAATGAAACCAAAAATAGTTTTTGAACTAAATATAACAAAATAAGAAGATAAAAGAAATAAAAATAAAGGAATCAAAATCATTCTACAATGCTTACACATGAACAAACCTACCATATATGTCATAAATCTAAAATCTTTCTGTGGAACTTCAACCACACCATCAGCACACTACAAAGATGTGAAAAAAACCTAAAACATTAATATTTGACAAATAAAAAAAATACCATAGGTACGAATTCGTAACAGCTGGACATTAGTAACATTATGAAATGTGGAAGAAACCCTAAGAAAAAGGGAGGAACATGAGAGGACACTCACTTAATTGAGAAATTTTGGTGAAATCTACACAAATACACCAGTATATAAAACTCTATAACATCCAAAAATTAAATTGATGTCTGAATAAGGCTGAGGATGTCATGCCAGAACTGAAATGGGGTAAAATAGTAAAAAATGAAGGAGTTATGAAGGAAACAAATTACCTATTCAAATCTATATTATTTGAGATATTTTGAGAGTTTTTTCTATAATGCACGATAAATATGAGCTATAAAGAGGGGAAAATACACATGGGGTGATCTTTGGATCAATGGGATTAGGTGATAGGAGGAATCTGAAAACAATTATTACAAATTAAATATTATATTAAAGAATTAAAAAATTTAAAACATGAAATGGGCATACCAGTTGGACCAATTCCTAAATAAATCACCCAAATCCAAAATTTTAATGAGTTAATAAGGGGTCCAAATTAATATGGTGGTTTTCATAGACTGGGGGATTCCATGTGGTAAGTGGAATGGGTGAAACATGATAAAAAACAAAGGATTTATAAAAGAAAATAAAATTGTTTTTAAATATTGAAATGGGATCATGGTTTGGAACAAATCATAAAAACTAACCCTTTCCACAAAAAATGCATGGGAAACCCCTGAAAAAAATAATGGAAATTAAATGAGAAATAATTTTAAAATAATTCATGGATGTGCCAAGCCTAACCCTGGTCAACTAATGTTTGGAGTTCTTCAATTATATTTCCATGTATCTCAATATGTAAACCATGATTCATGTCTTGAGTGTATCAGATTGTCACAAAGTGACAATAGACCATAAAAAAGGACACACACATTCATGGTACCCTTTTTTTTACTATTCATGTATACACCTTTACCCTATATAAGATCTCCCATTTTGAAACTAAATATGTTTTAAACTTGAAGAAAGGGATTCTGATCATTGCGAGCCTTGGAATCATTATATTATATCCCTTCAAGATTAAGTTTTTCCTAATCATCATAGACATGACTATCCTATATGATTATTCTTGATTCTAGAACATTTATACATTATTTTAAATACTCTCATCTCCCCCTTGGGATAGAGTTGTAGTACATTTGACCTTGAGAATTCATATAAGGCTATCATGGTAAACTCCTCTAATAGTAGGTCCTCGTTAATCATGACCTTAAACAATATGAATATTGGAAAAAACTATATGACTCTAAAATATGGCCTCTAAAAGTCCAAATCTCCTGGCTATAAACTGATGGTGAAAGAGACACAAAAACTTTCAAGATGAAAAATAGAAAACGGTGGTCTAAATAAAATTATATTCTCCACATGATAAACTCTTAATCTCAATAGTTTAAGAAAAATATAAAGAATAGAAAAAGGCATAATGATTATATGTCCTGTCTAGTTGGAATATTAAAAGTAGATACATGCTCATTAGACACCCGTTTTCTAGAAAAATGTTAGAGTAATTAGTTTTCACATCTCCTCATTACAATAACATTCTCACCAAAGGAATACATTACTTTTAGAGCGATAAAATCCTTCTTGGACATTATGTTTTTCATAAATCAACTTCATATATTAGATATTTGAGTTGAAAATAACAATTTTTTTAAGTTGATACACTTATTCAAGAACTTCATATCCTTCAGTTATTTCTCTTGGTTTCTCCTTGTAGTGTATTGGTCATGGGGACTATCTTTTTTAAAAGGGCCCTACAAGAATTTATTCGTCAAAAATTCATTTCGTCCAATCTTTGTCCTAGTGGCCATTTTGACATTGAAGTAATAGTCACCATTAAATCAATGATCTATTGTCCTTGATTTAGTTGATACTAGTTTCCACTCTTACAAATGGTCAAAATTAATCCTCTGACCCAAGTTTTTATTAGAATCATATATTCCTATAAAATGATTTCGTATACCCAAGACCAAAATATTCCAGAATATTTGACATCAACATCATTATTCCACCATTTATTTTAAATTTTCAAAACATTGGAATGTGGTATTACATTCCTAGACCTTTTCATAGCCCAAAGCATGTTACCTGAAACCACATGGTCTATGGTCCGATCTTTATAACCATAAAAATATTAACTAATATGGTTCAAAAACAATCCTAAAATAGTTATTTTTTATACTATACTACACTATCCATGTTTTTTAATTTTAAAAAATCTCCCACAACCCCTGTAATGTAGAAAGGGCCCAATTTTGGACCATATTTAAGATATATCTATATATGGGACCTTGAACCTTAAACTAGATGTGTATCCCCATTATAAGAAATTACCTAAAATCCTCATGAGTCTTGGAAACATTTTAGTGGAACTCTACACCTCATAGTGTTTTATGATCATCACCGATGTGTATACCCCATTCTGTCACCATCGGTTCAACCTCATAGAGATATTATTTAGACAACCCATATTCCAACTATCCCTTGGAATTTGACTTCCTTCACATTACGCCACCATACATAAAACCAGACCCTATCAAGGCTGATGGGTGTCAGAACCATTAAATAATACACATGATTCATTATCTTAGTATGGAATCATGATATAAGAAACCATCATGAATATCCATCCATCAATATATTAACAAGGTTGTGGGGAATTTTAACACTTCATGAATACCCATCCTTCATCATATTTATAAGGATTTATAGTACTCGAACACTTTATGAATACCCATCCCACCCTCATTCTATGTCATTCACATACAAAGAAATATATGGGATATGATAGAGTACCCTAACATAAAAAAATTAATGGTTAGAGCTAAAATAACAAAAAAAATAGATGGTATGAGATAAAGTACCTAAACTACAAAAAAGATGATCTAAGCTAAAAGGCCATAAAATAAAAAAATGATCTTGTTAGAAGACCTTTAACAAAAAAATAAAACACACACCATGCTCACCAAGTTGAAAAACTACAAATGTAACATGGTGAAATAGATGAGTATCTTCTCACCAGACATGTGATTTGTGTGATCTAGATATCATTAAGAACTTTGAAATGAATAAAATTTTTTAGTCTGAAAACATGTAAAGGAAATATTGAGATAAATGAAATTCCATGCCCCGTAAGGATTGCCCATTTGAATGTTAGGTAAAATTTGAGGTAATATAAAATTAAAATAGATAAAAATATAATGGTAAAAATTTTCCATTCCAAGAAGAAAATCTATGATCACTATGTCCAATGACCTAGGAAACAATTAGGGAGAATCTCTATTGCTTAGGACCCTTTTGAGCAGGCATAATCCCCTCATGTCTTAAACCAACATGATAGTTCATCCATCATGCAGGACCTTAATCTACTTTGAGTAGCCTACTCCATGTGGATTAAAATGTGGGATGAGAACCATTTCCATGACAAAATTCCAATAAAATATGGTTCTATAACCATGATTCAACTAAAAAGTGATAAAATACCCTTCCATATGTATAATCTATATATATAGGATATTTCACAATTCATGAACCCTTGTTACCTATTTATGATAATGATCTATATATAATCTATCTTTAAATGAACTAAATATGTATAATCCTAGAAAATAATCTCTTGAGATACAATATAAAAGTCCGTTATAAGTTCAAGTAGATGAAAAAGTTATCAATATTTACATTATAATAAAATTCATTTCATTATGAATTAATCAAATTCTAATGGGGGAAGGGAATTTTGTTGGCACCCAGAATGATTTACCAAGAATGTTTTTATAATATATTTCAGATGTTTGATTACCATGTAATGAATAATGATAAAATTCACCTAAAGGAGAAGTGGGTATTGCATTTATTTTGATTAATAGTTTCAACTGGGGATTTATTTTATAAGGACACATATTATATACCTTATTTCACTAAGTTTACTTGGATAATTATTTGATTTATTTTTGATATTCCATTTTCCAAACAATTATTTAGCCAAGATAGCCAGATACCAAGATCAACTAATTAACATGCAGGATCCACCTCAATAGTATCTAGAAGCCTTAGTGGGAAAACAATAAATGTTAATGGTGTGCCAAATGATAGAGATCATTGTTAGAACACATAGCGCATGTAGGTTGTGCCAAAAGAAGATTTACAATGGTATGTCATGAAATGTGAGGGATTAGTGTACATATGTGTCTCGGGAGACAAATCCCAGTGTCAAACTTATAGGAAGATGGATCACTATTGAATGTTAATATGAGAAATAATGCGAGACATTTTGATTTGGGATGTGGATTTAATGAGGTATTGTTCCTCCTCATTAAAACATAGATATAGAATGTATTTCATATGATTATATCAATCTGGACCATCAGATCACCTCACATGATTCATTTCAACCTCTGTTAATCTATTACGTCGAATAAATTCAATTGGTTTCATCCTAATACATCCGATATTGACTCATGAATTCAATGTTTTCCACGAAAACCATCCCTATACATGAAACCTGAGGTGCTCAATAATAATTTAGTAATGCATGAAACATCATTTTTCTTGTATTTGAAGCATCAAAGAACATATCCATCACATGAATAGCCTCAGTTTCATGATATTATATGGATCACATGACTTTTTACCATCATATAAAGCCAACCAATAGCTATAGAATGATTAATATTTGGATATTCTATACCCCATATCAGAGAGGATAGATAAGTCAAATACATTCCTTATAGCATGCATGTAATGTTTTTAATAACATAGCCTATGAATTAATCTGGTCATGCAAATCATGTGAATACATTAGGGGAATTATCAAGGATCACATGTTTGAGTGATGATCATTACATGAGTCCATACTGACATCATGTGGATTTACATAAAAATAACATTTTTTTGATATATATTAGGATTATGTAAAATAAAATCACCTTCACATTATGCCACCTTATATAGTCAAATGATTATTATTAGGATCAATGACTGATCATGAAATGTTTTGGAAGAAATAAAATAAATTCTCCAACATCTATCCAACATATTTATGATAACATACTAATGATTGATCATGAAAAGTAATTATGTGATCACTTGTATGAAGTGTGAAGTCTACCAATTGACACCACCCACTATCTGAATCCAGTGAATGAAATACCATCACCCTGAAAAGTGGTGGATATATGTATCCACCTTCCATATAAAAACTCATCCCTCATTAAAAGAAATACATGATTGGGGAAAGGGTGGAAGAAGAAAAATAATAATCGAACTGGCAGATAAGTGGGATTCTACCCTCATAGAATTTCTCTAGGAAGTCATATGAACATGTAGTGAAACCCCATCACAAGACTCCATCATGAGTTTCCACCATGACAAACAACCCTGAGAGACACTTTAGATATTGGGATCACATGAAAATATCAACATCCTTCCATTACCTCTTGTGATCCTCTATTAAGTGGTTAATGCATACGCATTTTATAGGAAACCCTTGTACCAGTCCACCTAACCCCATCATGTTACTACCTTTTGATCACGTGATAACATTCACCATTTCCATGATGACAATACCGAATATGAAGCCTCTACATGCATGTGGAATCACGGACATACACTCTTATTTCCATCAAAATACTATGATTCCCAACCTTAACATGGACCCTCAGCCATGAACTCTTCCTTCCATGCAAATTATTTTCCATGTATAATTATCATAATACCCACAGAAAAAATACGTTAATAGTAGGTCATGCACCCATTTTTATGTGCATGACATTGGACATGTTAATGATACCCCATTACGTAACTTGCCTATGATCATGCAATCACTTGATTCCTTTCTAGTCTCATGATACCCTCATGTGACAGTCACTCGATTGACTCAGGGAAATACATTAGACTCCATCATTGTTTGAAGAAGCGTAGATATGGGAATGATATGCATATAAATTCACACCTAGGAATGAAAAAAGCACATGAGGGGGTCATAGAAGTGAGAGAAGACATTCAAGAGAGGAGAAAATTGAAATCATAAGAGTCCTATACTATGTAATCCAAGGGGGCCACTTAAGGATTTATGTAGTATGTTTATATGGTTTTATTGATCACTACATTGATAATGAAAAGGAATTATGACATATTGTATCGATCACACAGAGTATTTTATGCATGTCAACTGGATCATGTGAGGGATTATCATGCTAGTTCCTATTGAATACTAAAATATTAATGAGATAAAGGAATAGAATAATGGAAGATTTATGAGAAGATGGAAACATTGATTTTCTTATGACCAGTTCATGTGAATTGTGTGGTCTATTCATTGATCACATGATAAAATCTCGACATGTCAACCAAGTCATGTGAATTCTTCCAAACATGCCATCCAGATCATGCGATGAACCCTAGACATGTTAGCTGGTTCATGAGAAAATCCTTATAAATGTTGTACAGATCATGAGATAACCCTCAGAAATGTTGTCCAAGTCGCATGAAGTCGTCCAGAAATGTCATACAGATCACATGATGTCCTCTAACCATGTTATCTAAATCAAAAAATCATCTATATGTGTCTGTAATGATCACGTGAGGTACATTGGAATCATTACCATTAATCATGAAATAAACCCTGGACATGTCAGCTATGACCATGAAGAGACACCCTAGACATTTCATCACTGTTAGGAAAACCCCTTTGACATGTCTGGATGACATTTTTTCTTTATAATGAAGACATCCTCAGATATTTCAAACTAATATGATGACTTGTGAGGAAGACACTCTTGAACATGTCAGCCATGTCCAAAACGAATACTCGTGTACATACACTTGAAACGCGTGATAACCTAACTTGTGGTATTTTGTCAATAATTCTCCCATCATATGTGAAATATCCATAAATGGGTAAGGGTGGTCACTCATGAAACCGTATGGGTATTATTGGATCCTTACACCAACAAAGCATGTTTGGTCAGCAAATCATGATCCCTACACATTATCCATAGGAGGGTAGTAGTGAGACATCCTTCAATGGAAATCCACTATGGAGTAAGTCCCTCTATATCCGAAACATTTGGAACAATTTTATCCAAATTCTCCAATGAGTCAAGCATCCTTCATTGAAAATCACTGGATAAGAAATGGTATTACATGTGGGTAGCCTCATGAGTATAATCACAAGATATTTCCTCAAGTACCTGAAACCCATCAGTTTGTAAGAGGTGAAATCCAACTACATAGGATATGAATCATAATATCAGAAGGATTTTTAACAATCCTTCCAAAGTCCAAAAATCCATACCAAAAACTATAACAGTGTCCATTAAATTCATTAGTCTTGTGTCCATATGTAGTTCATCTTATTAGTTGCTATTTTTTGTTTTCCAAATCGATTTTTGACTCACATGAGATATGGTATTTTTAATGACTATATCACTACCACAATAAAATTGCATCAATATGGGTAACATCAATTTGTTAGCCCCATATGATTACATGGTATAAAATTCATCCTTATATGGGAATCCACCATGGTGTAAGTCACAAAGGAATTCCCATATTGTTAAACTCTGAGGTAATTATCCTCACGAGTATTAATTATTTATCCCTGACCATAAACGGGTTGAGGGAAACATGAATTATGAAGACACTAATGGATTTTGTAAACAGGATTCATAGAATTACATCCAAATTCCTATGATCTATACCAAATGCATAAGTTCCCTCATACCCATACTTTCCACTTTGTTCTAAACCACATGAATTAGACATAAATGAACTATAAAAGTTCTGAATCATGTTATACATTGGATAAGTTAGATTCCTTATATAGTTTAATCTAATTATAGAAACATGAATCAGCTCTGTACATGGTATTAAACTACGGAGTTCCTAGTTATAAGGGTTATAAACCTAAGAAACTACCAATTTCTAATAAATGATGGGAAATATATGATGAACCACTAATAGATATTGATTGTCACAGTAATATAACGCCCTTTATATATATTGGGATTCAAAACACAATTGTTTTTTTGATAACAAGTCACATATAAGAATTCTGGATAGATTAAAAAATATATTTTAAATATATAGGAGAGTCACATAGTATAATATATTCCCTCATAAAAGGGTCTGATGAGCTTGACCTCCTGTCCTATTGATTGATGTGATTTCCAATGTATCATAATGTCTGAAACCCCAAATGAATTCCTTCCTTTTGAAAAAAATCCAATGTATTAGTCATAGAAGTGGGATCTATTGGTTGTTTCCACTGAAAAATTTTACCACTATTATTGATTACAAAATAATATTGACCCCCCTCATAATCAACATTCATATCATAAGATCCATATGAAACAAGATGTAATGAAACGTAAATTTCAAGGAAAATTTGTTTCCTAAATTCTTTGGGATTTTACGAGTACACAGTTTCTGACGACACCAGATTCCGAGGCCCGGTGTGCCCGGAATCAATTTCCAAAGTTTAGCTCGGGTACGTTCAGTGAACGAACGAGCGGTTTTTTCTATCTTTTGAACCGTTGCTCGAAATTGAAATCTGAGGTCACCGATGGAACCGCAACACCGATAATTTCTTAAGACGAACATTACCAAAGATGTGTCTGCTCGGGAGGAGTTGTTTAAAATTTGGATTAAATGCAAAGTAAAATAAAATTATGTTAAATTTTTATTTCTTTTTCAAATGTGGTTTTAATCTACATGGGGAAGTTGGGGTGGGAACCAAAAGTTTCTAACTAATGATGTTAGGATATTTGTGAGGTGGGGCCCACACGATCCCCAAACATTCGCATTCCCTAACCCATTAACCCTCCCCCTTTAAACTTGTTAACCCCTATTATTTATGTAACTCTCCCACATTAATTCATGCCAACACACTTAATCATATAATTGAATTGAGTGTTTAAATTTTTTAATTGGAAAGCATGACATGTTTTAATAAAATAAGAGGAGCCTTGTTTTATTTGGGTGTTAGTTTTGTTGTGTGAGAGAATTTGGGAGAGAGAGATCAATTCTCCTTCGAAGAACTTCATCGTCAACGAAGAACGCCAACTCTCTGACGAAGAACGTCGACTCGGCGGCCTCGGTTCCTTATTCATTTTCCTCCTCCACGTCATGGAAGGAAACAATGATGTGAGAATTCTCCAACGACGTCATGCTTGTTCTATCTATAGCAACCCATACTTTACATACCTGGTTAATACTTCAAAATTTAAGCATACTTATTACAACATATAACAAAACCATGAAAGGACCGTATAGGTATAGAGTCTTTAAAAATTGGGAAACATAAATAATTGGTTCATAAAGAATCTACATTGCCTCCCATTTATTTCATCATATCTAGAGACCCTTTTGGAATATCCTACTTAATAACCTTCTTCCTGACCTGGGGAAATAAAACATACAAAAGGGTGAGCTCAAATGCTCAGTAAAGGTAAACAAAAGAAATATCAATCACATCATATACATAAGAACATAACTTCTAGAAATCTTAACCTCTAAAAGAGATCATAATTTCATAACATGGGATAAATCATAGTAGTGAAATGTAATCCCAATAATCATAACTTAAAACACGAAACTTTGTGTCATACACACATAATCATAGAGAATCATTTCTTATTATTCAAGACTAATTTCCAAGACTATCTTAGTGGACAAAGTCCATTTCTGAACCGAGTTCACTCCTCATTTCAGTCCTGTTTCACTGAACCGGTTTAACCTGCAGTTCTAGCCATGTCTATCTCATGAGATATAAAATATTTACCTAATGCATTGGAGGTAGATTTAGGTCCCACCCATCTCATAATGATACCATTCTTATGTGTGCCACAAAATCATAAACCACACATCAGAGCATAACCCATGTAATAAAAATGGGAATCTTAAACATCGTAACATCATAAAACAATTCATATAAGATAAAGGAATTCATAAAAATATTTTTGTAACTGCATAATAAAATAAATGTAATAATAGGTATAGAAACAGAACCCTATATTATCTTAGATGGAAAATAATTTTGATAAAACACTTGAACTCCATTCTTGAGGAAAATATCCTTTCTACTTCAAAAAAATTTCTCCTTTCTTAACATGTCAAACAATTCTAAACAAAAAGAAGTTGATTAAGAATAAACTTGAAAACTTTTAAGGGAATCTTCTTGGAAATAATGTTTTAAAAATCCATTCATGCCGTATAAGTTAAAAATAACATTCCTCTTGTACTTTTTCGAAAAAATCAAAAAGTACCTCGTAGGAAAAACGACAAAAGATTCCTTTCATATCTTTTACTAAAAACTCAACTAAGGGTAAAATTGGATATAAAATATTGTATAAGGATATAAATATTACATATTTAGGAAACATGGATGTGGATGATAAAATACACCCCATTAAATTCCAAAGTATAATCAATCTCGGATAAAAATGAGATTGTGATATTTCCCTTACCTTAGGTACGATTTTCTTTGTAACTGTCTGAACCTCATGTATAATGATTCAATAATGTTATTTACTTATTCCAGGATCATAAATAATGTTATTATATCATATATGGTCATATTATTAGCTTCTTATTAGTAATATTTCATTATTACTTGTTATTCGTGTGTTTATTACTTTTTGTTCTAATGCGTGTTTTGTCGAATAAATTATCATTATTATTTTCAGGTTATAGATACCTCATTTCCATAATTGTATTAGTGTAATATATATCATATTAATTCATTCAATTCATTTATATAATCATTATGTAATGAAGATCATGTAGAACGAGTCGCATCACATCGTGGAGACGATATTCCGTACGTACGCACGAGTGATGATATCGTTCCCATGATCGTTGAATTGTATTGGAGTGTATGTATACTATTTTAGAATCAATATCACTTTAAAATAATAATATATAGTTATTATTTACACCATTATACCCATCCAAGTAAGGTGGTGGGGGAAAATCGATTACACCACGGCGTGGAGACGGTATTCCGTACATACGCACGCGCGGTGATTTCGTTTTCCGTAGGATGGATAGATGGTGAAATAGGGTTTTTCATACTTATAATAACATATAAGTATATTAGTGATAATGATGTTATTAATTAATAATGAAACAACTAAATAAGAAGAAGTGGAAGAATAAATAAAGTTGAAAGAATCGGTAATGAGCATTACCTCTTCTTTGAAGCGCCTCTTTGAGACCTCCTCTTAGGGAACTAAAGGTGGACTTTGAAGAAGACCAGGACCTCTAGGATGTTTCTAGGGAAGTGGGGAAGTTAAATGGGCAGGGATTGGCTGAGAATGAAGACTCAAATTGGTGTGAGGAGGAGAGGGAGGAGGTGCCCTTTTATAAGGGAGGAGAGGGGCACCTTTGGAAATATAAGAAATATTAGTTTATATTAAATACCAACCCCACATAAAAACGTCCAAAATGACTAATATCAAAATATTAGATGATATAGGGTTGTAATAACATCAACAAATAAAATTTATACATGTTAGGAATTTATTTTAAACATTATCAACTTGATTTATCCTTATTTATCTATTTAATTTTATTTGTGGTAATAATATTTTAAATTTTAAATTATTATAAATAATTACATATGTTTTGTTAATTTTCCATAATTTTACATTTTATGACATTTTAGACCATATAAATTTTAATTTATAATTTTTAAATATTTTTGTGATTTTTAAAAAGTTTTATAATATATTATTTTTATAAAATAACAATAGTATCAATTTTGACACTATTTAATTATTTGAATATAAATAAAATATACACAGAAGATATGTTCAAAATAAAATATTTAATAGATCCATAAAATGTCATATGTCTCTATAAAATTAGTGGATAACATTGAATAGTTCATATAATATTTATTTTAAAATTTCTAAAACCATTTATTTGATATTTTAATTAATAAAATAATTTCCACATCACTATTGTGTCATAATTAATGATAATTATTTAATCCCTAAAAATTCTAAATAAATTCCTATGATGTAGATAATTGTATTATCTTTCTGGAGACTATTCATGTTCGAAGTGTTATTTTGTTAATCAATAAATTAAAATTATTATACTTATAAGATTTAAGAAAGTGACATGTTGTAACATTATTTGGTTTTAATAATAATTAAATTATTTTCATTGAAAAAAGTCCATTAAATTAATATAATCCGACCCTTAGGTGATATGGGTTTACTTTTAGTAATCCAATAAGATTTTGGCATGTGTTAGGGTAATTTTATAATCTTATATTTACCCTTAATTACCCGATTTACCTTTAACTATAGTAAATAAAATTTACCGTAGTTTCTATTCATAATGCCCAAAAATAGAAAGTAGTCTATTAACATAATTTGGACCCACTGATTATGAATTTGTAATCCATTTTTCAAAATTCATAACATGTAAGTTTCAGTAATTAATTTAAAATAAATCCCATTTCTTAGAAAACAGGTTTTATAAGTTTAAACATTGCCAAAGATTGAAATGTTTTTACCTATGTATTCAATGTGAAATTAATGCTAATGAAATAAATTATATTAAATGGTAAAAATATATTCTACTTATAATTTAAAACCATACAATATTATAATTTATCCATATAAATTTTCTCAATGAAAAAAAGTTGTTTTTAATTAAAAATTAGCGTATTTTTACAATTAATCAAAATATGAAAGTTATCCGAAAAATATCAAAAATTTATCCAAAGTAAATTTTTATACCCTGATTCAAAAGAAGAATTTTATTTGGCCAAATTGAACTTATAAACATGTCAAAACTATATTTAATGTGGGTGTGCCATCAAAAGGCAGCAAAACTGTATTTTTTGAAAAATAATTATTTTACATGAAAAATTTATTTTGTTCTCTTACCATATTCTAGAAAATGTGTAAGATGAATAATATTGTTATAAAATTAAAAATTTAGTTAATATTATTCATAATGGCTAGTCCATAATAATATATCGTTGTTTAGTGAAACCTGGTATTGCGTACGACGCAAGCTATCGAGGAAAGTCGCGATTGCGTGTAAAGAAAGTCAAGCTAGTGTTGTGTGTAGTGAAAGATTTCTTTGATGATTTATATAACATAAAAACAAAATATTTCTCATAAATGTCTCAAGTGTTACATTCTACGACCCTTAAAATGAATTTCTCCCTCAAAATTCGTCACTTTGTAAAAAATAGATGAGGATACCTCTCCCTCATCATATCCTCAAGCTCCCATGTAGATTCTTCTAATTGGTGGTTCCTCCATAAAACATTCACCAAGTGAGTGGTCTTGTTCTATATGAATTTTTCGCTACGATCCAGACTCTCTATCGGCTGTTCTTCATAAGAAAGTTCTTGCTCCAGCGGTACAACTTCTGAGCTGAGTACATGTGAAGGATCAGGTATGTACTTTCTCAGGAGAGATACATGGAAGTCATCGTGAACATGAGAGAGATTCGGTGGAAGTGGCAATCAGTAAGCTACCTTTCCAACACGATCTATTATTTCAAAAGGACCGATATATCTAGGGCTCAACTTACCTTTCTTTCCAAATCTCATGACCCTCTTCCAAGGAGATATTCGTAAGAACACTTTATCACCCACTTTAAACTCTAGGTCTTTTCTTTGGTTGTCGGGATAACTTTCTTGTCGACTCTGAGATGCTCTTATGTGTTGTTGAATAGATCTGACATTTTCTTCCATTTCATCAACGAGATCATGTCCTAATAGGTTTATTTCCCCAAATTTATCCCAGCAAGTTGGAGTCCTGTATTTCTTTCCGTAGAGAGCTTCATAAGGAGCCATCTGAATACTGGAGTGAAAGCTATTATTATATGAAAATTCCACCAAAGGTAGGTGTTGATCCCAATCACCTCTGAAATCTATAGAGCAAGCTCTCAACATATCTTCTAGAGTTTGAGTTGTCCTCTCAGACTGAACGTCTGTCTGAGGATGATAAGCAGTGATGAAACTCATCGTTGTATCCAGAGTATGCTGAAGACTTCTCCAGAACATTGATGTAAATCTCATATCCCGATCAGATATAATAGAAAGTGGTAATCCATGCAATCTTACCACTTCCTTTACATATATCCGGGCAAGCTGATCTTGAGAGAAATCCTCTCTAATAGAAATGAAGTGTGCAGACTTTGTAAGAAGATCAACTATGAACCAGATAGCATTATTGACTTTGGATGTTTTAGGAAGTCCAGTGACAAAGTCCATAGTGATGTTTTCCCATTCCCTTTCTGGTATGGGTAATGGTTGTAACATCCCCTTTGACTTTTGCCAATCAGCTTTAACTTGCTGACAAACCAAGCATCGAGAGACATATTGAGCAACATCTCTTTTCATTCCATCCCACCAGAGGTACTCTTTCAGGTCCCTATACATATTCGTGCTTCCAGGATGAATAGAGAATAAAGAACTATGAGCCTCATCCAGTAGCTCCCACTACTGGACTTTGGTGTTTTCCCAATGGTAGTATACCAATGGTTTACATAAACCGTTGGTATAGTGAGCCTTTGCCAACGGTTCACTGGAACCGTTGGCAAAGGGTGCTAAACTCACACATTTCCCAACGGTTCACTAGAACTGTTGGGAAATGTGTGACCCTTTCCCAACGGTTCACTGGAACCATTGGGAAAGGGGTGCTAAACTCACATATTTCCCAACGGTTCACTGAAACCATTGGGAAATTTGTGCCTTTGCCAACGGTTTTTATAAACCGTTGGAAAAGGTTTCCCCCAAATTCCAGATCGCCATCTCCTCTCCCCATTCGGACAGATCCCTAATCTATTCGCTCCGCTGCTCTAGCGAACCCCATCCCTCCACTGCTCTCGCAAATCAGAACAGCAGCACCCCCCATCCCAACAGGTACACCCCATACGAATAGGTAAAATTTGATCTCAACCATATTGTTGTAGTTGTTTTAATTAATAGATTTTTTCCAGGTGTTGGTGGTTTAATTTATTATTGAAATTAATATCTGAATAGGATATTGTTTGTGTTTGTGAAGACTTCTTTAATGTTTTTTTATTCTATGTTTGGAAGGAGAGTGTTCAAAACATGTAAATCAGAGTTGGGGGAGGCTATCGTGAACGTTTACATGTTTTGGATAATGGATTGTGGGAATTATGGATTGTGTTCAAACCAATTTGATATGTTTTGGATAATGGATTGTGGGGGTAGGGGGTGTCCATGGGGGTGGGTGGGTTGTCCACGGGGGTGGGCGGGGGTGTCCACGGGGGTGGGAAAGGCTGTCCACGGGGGTGGGCGAGGCTGTCTAGGGGGTGTGGGCTGTCCTAGGGGTCTGGGTGGGGTGTCCTGGTGGGGGAAGGGTGTGTGGGGTGTCCAGGGGGGGTGGTATGTCTAGGTGGTGGTGGTGGGGTTGCAGGGGAGGGGGTGTGGGCTATTTGGGAGGGTGGGCAGGGCTATCCAGGGGGGTACGGGGTGTCCAGGGGGGTACGGGGTGGGAGGGTTGTCCACAAGGGTGGACGGGCTGTCCACGGGGGTGGCCGGGCTGTCAAGGAGGGGTGGGCGGGCTGTCCAGGGGGGTGGGTGGGCTGGCCACGGGGGGTAGGGGTGCCCAGGGGGGGTGTGCGGGCTATCCAAGGGAGTGGGGGCTGTCCATAGGGAGAAGGGGTGTCGAGGGGGGTGGGTGGGCGGTCCACAGGGGTGGTTGGGCTGTCTAAGGGGTAGGGGGTGTCCACGGGGGTGGGCGGGGCTGTCCAGGGGGTGTGGGATGTCCTGGGGGTCTGGGTGGGGTGTCCTGGTGGGGGAGGGGTGTGTGGGGTGTCTAGGTGGGGTGGTATGTCTAGGTGGTGGTGGTGGGGTTGTAGGGAAGGTGGGTGTGGGCTGTTTGGGAGGGTGGGCGGGGCTATCTAGGGGGTACGGGGTGTCGAGGGGGGTACGGGGGTGGGCGCGCTGTCCACAAGGGTGGACGGGCTGTCCACGGGGGTGTTCGGGCTGTCAAGGAGGGGTGGGCAGGCTATCCAGGGGGGTGGGTGGGCTGGCCACAGGGGGTAGGGGTGTCCAGGGGGTGGGAGAGCTATCCAAGGGGGTGGGGCTGTCCATAGGGAGAAGGGGTGTCGTGGGGGGTGGGTGGGCTGTCCACGGGGGTGGTTGGGCTGTCTAGGGGGTAGGGGCGTCCACGGGGGTGGGTGGGTTGTCCACGGGGGTGGGTGGGGCTGTCCACGAGGGTGGGAAAGGCTGTCCACGGGGGTGGGCGGGGCTGTCTAGGGGGTGTGGGCTGTCCTGGGGGGTCTGGGTGGGGTGTCCTGGTGGGGGAGGGGTGTGTGGGGTGTCCAGGGGGGTTGGTATGTCTAGGTGGTGGTGGTGGGGTTGTAGGGGAGGGGGTGTGGGCTGTTTGGGAGGGTGGGCGGGGCTATCCCAGGGGGGTACGGGGTGTCCAGGGGGGTACGGGGGTGGGCGGGCTGTCCACAAGGGTGGACGGGCTGTCCACGGGGGTGGCCGGGCTGTCAAGGAGGGGTGGGCGGGCTGTCCATGGGGGGTGGGTGGGCTGGCCATAGGGGGTAGGGGTGTCCAGGGGGGTGGTCGGGCTATCCAAGGGGGTGGGGGCTGTCCATAGGGAGAAGGGGTGTCGAGGTGGGTGGGTGGGCTGTCCATGGGGGTGGTTGGGCTATCTAGGGGGTAGGGGGTGTCCACGGGGGTGGGTGGGTTGTCCACGGGGGTGGGCGGGGCTGTCCACGAGGGTACCCTACTAATATGGTTATGGGATGAGGCATTCTCTGATGTGATAACACATTAAGTTCTTGTTGGTTTTACAATTTTTCAATAACACATTAGTATGTTTTTTTCACATGTGTAGTTGATACCATGATTATTTTCTTCCTTTATCGTTTACTTGAATGTATTTTCTATTAAAGTTCAATCCTATTGAATTGTTTATGACAAAATGACTTATATGAATTCTTTTTACAGAATGGACAGAAGTTGGATGTATGAAACCGATCGTATCTCAAGTGATTTTCAAAACAATTTGGAGAGCTTTATAGATTTTGCATTTCACAATGCTTCAGATAGTGGTCGCATACACTGCCCATGTTCCAATTGTGTTGGTAGACCTTGGTTGAGTTGTGAAGAAGTCAGCTACCACATAACCAAAAATGGTTTTCAAGCAAACTACTTTGTGTGGTATCACAATGGGGAGAAATTGAAATCTCAAATTGGCGATGATCGAAATGAAAGGACTGGAATGGAGAATTTGTTAGATGACCGGTTTCCGTTTATTCGTCATCATGAAAAAGAAAGGATTTTGACTCAAGAAGACGTCGATATGAGGACAACTGATGCATCTAGTGAAAATGATGATATTGATAGGGTGAAAAAATTGAATGATGCTACCACGACTCCAGTATATCAACAATGCGATAAAATGAAAAGGCTGGAATTTTTAATCCGAATGTTTCATGGAAAAACTATGTATTGGATTTATAATACAGCAATCGATTACATTCTTACCCTCTTGAAGGATTTACTTCCAATTGATGCAAATATTCCCTCAAACCACTATATGGCATGGAAGTTAGTTGAAGAACTTGGATTTTCCAGAAACAAAATTCATGCTTGCCCGAAAGATTACAGTTTATTATGGGAAGAAACCGCTGAACGAAATGAATGTATAAAATGTGGCACATCCCGCTGGAATTCAAAATCTGATGGAACACCATCCCGCGTTCCACAGAAAGTAATGTGGCACTTTCCATTGATCCCCAGACTCCAGAATCTTTTTATGTCTGATGACATATCAATAAAAATGATATGGCATGATACCGAGAGAAAGAATACTAATGATGAGTTGGTTCATCCTGCTGATGGATTTTCATGGCAGAGATTTGATGCTCGACATCCTAATTTTGCAGCTGACGTGCGTAATGTGAGGCTGGGTCTTTCATGCGACGATTTTAATCCGTTTGGGAAGATGCTTACTTCCCACAACACATGGCCAGTTTTTATACACATTTATAATCTTCCCCCATGGTTTTGTATGAAAAAATCTTTCACTTTCATGAGTATACTCATATCTGGTCCTTCTGATCCTGGCATTGATATTGATGTATACATGCAATCTTTAATAAAAGAGTTGAAACTTATTTAGGATGTGGGTGTGTGCACATACGATGCATGTTCGAAAGACATATTTCAGATGTGTGCTGCGCTTATGTGGACGATCAATGATTTTCCGGCTTTTGCAATGATATCTGGATGGAGCACGAAGGGAAAACTGTCATGTCCAGTTTGTATGAAGAATACACGATCCAGAAGACTGAAACATCATTGTAGTTTCAGTTTTATGGGACATCGACGATTTTTTCCAAAGGATCATCCATATAGAATGAATCGTCGAAGATTTGATAATACTATAGAGACCGATGATCCACCTCATCGTATGTCTGGAACTGATGTGCTTAATGGATTGAAAGATTTCAGTTTTTTGTTCGGGAAGGGTCAAATGAAATCTGGAAAGAGAAAGAATGTTTCCACAGAAACCTGTTACAATTGGAGGAAGAGGAGTATCTTTTTTGATTTTCCTTATTGGTCAACCAATTTTCTACATCATTTCTTAGACGTAATGCATATTGAAAAGAATATATGTGAAATGTTGCTTTCAGTTCTTCTAAATGTCAAGGGGAAGACAAAAGATGATTTACGATCTCGACGTGACTTGGTGGATTGGGGCATTAGACCAGAATTGCATCATGTGCGTATCAGTGAAAATAAATAGCAACTTCCATGTGCTTCTTATCTTATGACACCTACTGAAAAAAACAATTTTTGGAAGTATTAGAGACTATTAGAGTTCCTGATGGCTATTCAAGCAACATATCTAAACGGGTCAACAGAAGAGAGTTGATGATAAAATATTTGAAGACTCATGATTATCACGTTCTACTGCATGAGTTGCTTCCAATAGCAATCCGTCATCTTTTGTCCAATAATGTAAGGGTGGGTGTTATTTGGTTGTGCCATTTGTTTAGAGATCTTTGTGCTAAGAAGTTGTCCAAGTCTTTCTTGCAAAAAATGTTGACAGATGCCCCATTAATTTTGTGTGAGTTGGACAAAATATTTCCCCCATCATTTTTCACATGCATGCTGCATCTGACTGTCCATATTCCAACTGAAATACTGCTCGGAGGACCTGTTTATTTTCGTTGGATGTATCCAACTGAAAGAAATATGTTCACATTAAAGTCTTATGTTCGAAACAAGAATCATCCCGAAGGTTCTATTGTGAACGGTTACATAGCTCAAGAATGTATGGATTTCTGTTCGATGTATTTGTCTGATCTTACTACAAGAATGAACAGACCAATGAGAAATGAAGAAGAACAATATGAGCAAATTGAACCCAGTTTTCCATCACTTCCTCAAAGAGGAGGAATTCCTGGATCATATACATTGAAGACATTAAGCCATGAAGAGCGGGAGATGGCACATCGCACAGTTTTGTTCAACTGTGATTTGTTCGATTACTATATAAGGTAACAAAATTGAATATGTATATCTTAAATATATATCTGTTAAACTATTCATATTTTTTTATCTATAGGGAACATAAAACAATGATAAATAGGAAGCATCGTTCTTTATCTTTGAGAAGGAGAGAGACTTTGCATAGCAAGGAGTTTTCTGCTTGGTTAAAATTGAAGGTAAAAATATTACTGTTTAAATTAATTATTTCAATATTTACTTAAGTTTAACTGTCATTTATATTGTAGGTATTGAGTTTGTCTGCTGACTCTATCTCTGAGGAAATAATAGCTTTGGCTTTTGGTCCTAATACTGTGGTTCGTGACTGTAAATCAATTGTTATGAATGGGAACAGATTTATTGTCACTGAACGAGCCAAAAACATGAGAACACAACATGATGGTATTATGGTTACTGCCACAACAGATTGTTATTCCAGTGCATCAGATAGTAGACCACGACTTGAAAATGTTGGTTATTATGGAGTCGTTGAGAAAATAATAATATTGGATTATTACTCTCATGGACGAGTCACAATGATAAAATGCCATTGGTTTGATTCGATGATGAGACATGGCACATTTATTGATGATTGTGGATTTAGAGTAATTAATATGACCCGCACTCTTACTACTGAAGAACCATATGTGTTGGCATAAATGGCTAATCAAGTTTTTTATGTCAAAGATCAACTTCAACCTGAATTTGGTTTCATAGTTGAAGTAATTACAAGACATATTTTTGATGATGCTGATGATGGAATTGACACTGTCCCTATTGCCATTGGAACCAATCCATTTATTTCTTTTGATGACTCCAATAGCTCAATTGTCAGAGTTGATTGTGAACCTGAAGTTGTGGTTGGAAATATACAGAATCATTCATCCATGTTCTCAATTCTTTTGGTTTACCTCGAGTTGGGTTGTTAAGGTTGGTAATATTCATATTTATTTAGTATTGATCACAAATATGTTTTAGCTGACTTGACCGTTATGTGAATTTTCAATGTTTATTGGTTGCTGTTTTATTTGAATTGCATTTTCTAATTTGGAATTGAACTGTATTCAAACCAAATCAAACAATATTTCTAACTTGGTGAATATTACAACTTGTATGTTTTATTAAATTAATTCAAGCTCTTCTAAAACAATTTATAGCTAAATTACCAATGAATCCCCTCATTCCCTCATATATTTAGTTTTTTGGTTTACACATTAATTTTCTTTTTCTAATTAATTACATATTTGTTTTCAAATGCAGGAAATGCAGCCAATTGAAGAGAGATGAAGAAAAAAAATGGCGGAGAACAATCGTCGGATGGAGGAGATGGGCATTCCACCATTAGTGCCTACAGTGAGTACTTTATTTAAAACATATATATATATATATATATATATATATATATATATATATATATATTTACAGAATATATAATGTCATGTGATTAATTTTTTTTGTAAACTTTTTTGTAGGATCCACCATTACGTCGACAGTTATTCGACGAGGAGCCTAGTACTGGTCCTAGTACTCAGGTTGGTGGTACGAGGAGGGTTCATACCAGAGGTGGACATAGAGCTGCGCATGCCCAACTAGACTCTGCCCCTCCGACTGACATTTCATCCTTCCCACATTCTGATCTCAGTGTGTCGTTAGGGACACATGGGGTATTTAGGCCTCCCATGTTTTCGCTACCTTCTGCATCTTCTGCCCCATCATTTTCACATCCCATGATGATTCCCACTCCCCAGTCAGCATCAGGTCATACAGCTGTTCCATCTTCTTTTCCTTATACTTCTGTCTCTCCGAGCTTTTATATTCCATCATCTTCGACTCCTGTTCCACCAGAGGGTGTTCCATTAGGTTCTGTGGATCCGGCGCCACTCATTGATCAGACTAGCGTAGGTATATTTAAAAAACCCTAACAAATTTTTATAGCAATATTTATTTTCATTATAACATGTTTTGATAAAATATTTGTTTTTCTTTCATGACAGATACATCTACTGACAGGAGGCGGGGGCGGGGTCGTACACGCATGCGTTCGGTGTGGAACCGTTGCACACAGGTTATGGTGGAATATAATGAAGACAATCAGATGGTTGAGAAAACAGGGCAGCAATGTCGGAGTTTTCTGGCGATGCTTTCCAAATACTCCGACATCATTCCCATCAGACCGCTGTCGTGGAGACATTTTCCACATGAGGTCAAAGATAGAGCTTGGGCAGAGATATGGGTAAAAAAATCTGTTTTATTTAATGCCATGAATTATTTTTGTATTTATATGAATTAATATTTTGATTTCAGCTTCGATTTAATTTTCCTGATGGTGAGGGTGCACGAGTGGAACGTCTAAAGGATTTAGGAGAGCTTTGGAGAGCCGACAAGCATGAGCTGTATATTGGCTGGCATGCTAGATTTGGCACTGAGTTAGAGGCGGTACCAGTCGTGGATGACTGTCCTATAGAGCAGTATCGTCAGATGATTACTCATTGGATGAGTACCCAGTTTAAGGTATGAATTAAATTTGAGGTATTTAAATAATAACTTTCAGGTTTTTCATTAATATTATCCTTTTCATTATAGAATTTTATTTAGGAATCATCTGAAAAAAATAAAAAAAAACATTGATGCAAAAAAATACCTCCATACACTAGGACGCATGACGATGCCGGATCATGAGAGGCAGCAGGTATAACAATTGTTTATAAGTTTTCTTTATGACTTACATTTTCTTTTGTTTCCTCAATTATTTAATCATTTGCTAAAGTTTTTATATAACTTTTTTTTCAATGTCATTGTAGAGGCAAGTACAAAATATTGAAGGACGTGTGCCTCGAGCAAAACTGTTTTTCTCGAGTAAACAAAAAAAGGATGGAAGTGCTGTCAACGAAGCGACTCAGCAGCAGATTATAAGTTTTAATCTGTAGATTTTATATTTTAATATATATTTTGTAACTTAATAATATATTTATATTTGTAACAGGATGCTTTAGAGGCCCTCGATGTCCAAGAAGCAGACAATTTTGGGCCATCTGATCACTTACATCAGATGTTGGGAGAGGATCATTCTGGCAGAGTACGCTGCCGACCTAGGATAGCCCCGACGAGGTATTTTCCTGCCTCAGGTACAAGTTGTAGTGCCACCGAGCTGCAGCAAGTTAGGGCACAGGAAGAACAGGCTGAGAAAACGGCCACAGAGACGGCAGAACAGTCTGCTAGAGCAAACAGTGCATTTATGAAATTTATTGAAGTTCTACGTCCAACACTTCCAGCAGAGGCCAACCCAGTGATTGATGAATACATGTCGTCGATACATTCTATATATGGTGCACCAGGTGGCAGTTCCAGTGGTGGTTAGGCCGTTGTCCAGCTTGAAGATGATGATGGCGAGGAGTCTGATGCGGAAGAGGAGGGAGATGAGGAGGGCGAAGAGGAGGGTGAAGGCGAGGAGGAAGGCACTGTGGAGGGTGAGGACGATGAGGAGGACGATGACGAGGGTGATGCTGATGATGATGATGGTGATGGTGATGCTGATGTGGGACATATTGATCCGTTACATTTTTGACTTATATTACTGTGATTTGATGTTTAATCTATTCTAGTTGTTGGTTTTATCTAGACTCGTAGTATAGTATTGGAGTTGAGTTATTTTTATATATTGTCTGTTTTTATAGATGTTGTTGTCTTTTAGTGGTTGTGTGTTTGAGAACTCCCTGTACAACCCCCATCATTCTTGGACCCTGGACAACCCCCCTCCCCCTTGGACCCCGAACACCCCCCCCCCCCAAACACCCCCCGGATAGCCCCGCGGACAGCCCCCTAGACAGCCCCCCGTACAGCCCCCAACCCTCCACCCTGGACCCCAGATAGCCCCCCCGGACAGCCCCCCAAACAACCCCCACCCTCACCCTTGGACCCCGGACAACCCCCCAAACACCCCCCGGACAGCCCCCTGAACAACCACGGACAGCCCCCTAAACAACCCCTGAGAAACCCCTGAACAACCCCTGAACAACCCCCTGAACAACCCCCGGACAGCCCCCTGAACAACCCCGGACAACCCCCTGAACAACCCCCAAACACCCCCCGGACAGACCCCGCACAGCCCCCCCACCCTCCTCCTTCGTCCCCAGACAGCCCCCCGGACAGCCCCCGGACAGCCCCCCCGGACAGCCCCCCGGACAGCCCCTCCACCTTCCTTAATTTCATTAGCTCTGTAATATTTCATAGCATGATCAACTAAAATCTAATCCATACTAAATATGATATAAAAATATTCTATATGAATTTCTATAAGATTTTAAGTGAAAACAAAAAGTGACATACGAAAAAATGACCAAACGGATTCGAAATGTGTTGATGCTTTAGGAAAACGATCCATGGGTCATATGTGACGTGTACGAATCAACCCCGCCTCAATCCGAGGCGCGGTGTGGTCGAAACAACTCAAAGTGTGTGTCTTTTGTTTCAAAAGGACATCATTTTAAGTGAAAAACATCAACTGGCATACGGAAAACTGGCCAAACGCATTCGGATTGTGTTCATACTTTAAGAAAACGATTCATGGGTCAATTGAGACGTGTACAAGTCAACCCCACCTAAATCCGAGATGTGGTGTGGTCGGGACCACTCTAATTGACCGTTGGATGCCCGTTTTGGCCGTTTATGACACCAGAACTGCGTTGTCGGTCACCGCGGGCACACGGCATGTCCGATTGACGTGAGGTCTGCTCGACCACTTCAAAAATCACTCTACCGTATTTTTCGTCTGATTTCAGGCCATTCCGACTTCGTTCGGCCCATTTGGACCCCCCTCACGCGCGTTTACAAAGTGCACGCATCACTTAAAACACGAATATTGAGCCGTACCGCGCAAACCGCACGTCCGATTGACATGCCGTCTGCGCGTACACATCACGAAAAATAATTATAATGTTTCACGGTGGTTGAAGCTCAATCCGAGGTCGTCCGCTATGAATTTGACCATTTGACGCCCGTTTTGGCCGTTTATGACACTAGAACTGCGTTGTCGGTCACCGCGAGCACACGGCACGTCCGATTGACGTGCCGTCTACTCGACCACTTTAGAAATCAATCACCCGTATTTTTCGTCTGATTTCAGACCATTCCGACTTCGTTTGGCCCGTTTGGACCCCCCTCACGTGCGTTTACAAAGCGCACGCATCACTTAAAACACGAATATTGAGCCGTACCGCGCAAACCGCACGTCCGATTGACGTTCCGTCTTCACGTACACGTCACGAATAATAATTAGAATGTTTCACGGTGGTTTCAGGTCAATCCGAGATCGTCCGCTATGAATTTGACCGTTTGACGCCAGTTTTGGCCATTTATGACACCATAACTGCGTTGTCGGTCACCGCGGGCACACGGCACGTCTGATTGACGTGTCGTCTGCTCGACCACTTCATAAATCACTCTCCCGTATTTTTCGTCTGATTTCAGGGAATTCCGACTTCGTTCGGCCCGTTTGGACCCCCCTAACGTGCGTTTAAGAAGCGCGCGCATCACTTAAAACACGAATATTGAGCCGTACCGCACAAACCGCACGTCCGATTGACGTGCCGTCTACGCGTACACGTCACGAATAATAATTAGAATGTTGAACTGTGGTTTCAGGTCAATCCGAGGTCGTCCGCTATGAATTTGGCCGTTTGACGCCCGTTTTGGCCGTTTATGACACCAGAACTGCGTTGTCAGTCACCGCGGGCACACGGCACGTCCGATTGACGTGAAATCTGCTCGACCACTTCAGAAATCACTATCCCGTATTTGTAGTCTGATTTCAGGCCATTCCGACTTCGTTCGGCCCTTTTGGACCCCCCTCACGCACGTTTACGAAGCGCGCACATCACTTAAAACACGAATATTGAGCCGTACCGCGCAAACCGCACGTCCGATTGATGTGCCGTCTGCGCGTACACGTCACGAATAATAATTAGAATGTTTCACGGTGGTTGCAGCTCAATACGAGGTCGTCCGCTATGAATTTGACCGTTTGACGCCCGTTTTGGCCGTTTATGACACCAGAACTGCGTTGTCGGTCACCGCGGGCACACGGCACGTCTGATTGATGTGCCGTCTACTCGACCACTACATAAATCACTCACCCGTATTTGTCGTCTGATTTCAGGCCATTCCGAAATCGTTCGGCCCGTTTGGACCACCCTCACGTGCGTTTACGAAGCGCGCGCATCACTTAAAACACGAATATTGAGCCGTACCGCGCAAACCGCATGTCCGATTGATGTGCCGTCTATGCGTACACATCATGAATAATAATTAGAGTGTTTCACGGTGGTTTCAGCTCAATCCGAGGTTGTCCGCTATGAATTTGACTGTTTGACGCCCGTTTTGGCCGTTTATGACATCAGAACTGCGTTGTCGGTCACCGCGGGCACATGGAAAGTCCTATTGACGTGCCGTCTGCTTGACCACATCAGAAATCACTCTCCCGTATTTGTTGTCTGATTTCAGGCCATTCTGACTTCGTTCGGCCCGTTTGGACCCCCCTAACGCACGTTTACGAAGCGCGCGCATCACCTAAAACACGAATATTGAGCCGTACCGCGGAAACCGCACGTCCGATTGATGTGCCGTCTGCGCGTACACATCAAGAATAATAATTAGAATGTTTCACGGTGGTTTCAGCTCAATCTGAGGTCGTCCTCTATGAATTTGACCGTTGGATGCCCGTTTTGGCCGTTTATGACACCATAACTGCGTTGTCGGTCACCGCGGGCACACGGCACGTCCGATTGACGTGACGTCTGCTCAACCACTTCAGAAATCACTCTCCCGTATTTTTCGTCTGATTTCAGGCCATTCCGAAATCGTTCGGCCCGTTTGGACCACCCTCACACGCGTTTACGAAGTGCGCGCATCACTTAAATCACGAATATTGAGTTGTACCGCGCAAACCGCACGTCCGATTGATGTTCCGTCTGCGCTTACAAATCACGAATAATAATTAGAATGTTTCACGGTGGTTTCAGCTTAATCCGAGGTCGTCCGCTATGAATTTGATCGTTTGACGCCCGTTTTGGCCGTTTATGACACCAGAACTGCGTTGTCGGTCACTGCGGGCACATGGAACGTCTAATTGACGTGCCGTCTTCTCGACCACTTCAGAAATCACTCACCCATATTTGTCGTCTGATTTCAGGCCATTCCGACTTCGTTCGGCCTATTTGGACCCCCCTCACGCGCATTTACGAAGCGCGTGCATCAATTAAAATATGAATATTGAGCCGTACCGCACAAACCGCACGTCTGATTGACGTTCCGTCTGCGCGTACACGTCACGAATAATAATTAGAATGTTGAACGGTGGTTTCAGCTCAATCTGAGGTCGTCCGATATGAATTTGACCGTTGGCCGCCCTTTTTTGGCGGTTTATGACACCAGAACTGCGTTGTCGGTCACCGCGGGCACACGGCACGTCCGATTGACGTGCCGTCTGCTCAACCACTTCAGAAATCACTCTCCCGTATTTGTCGTCTGATTTCATGCCATTTCGACTTCGTTCGGCCCATTTGGAACCCCCTCACGAGCGTTTATGAAGCGCGCGCATCACTTAAAACACGAATATTGAGCCGTACCGCGCAAACCGCATGTCCGATTGACGTTCCGTCTACGCGTACATGTCACGAATAATAATTAGAATGTTGCACTCTGGTTTCAGGTCAATCCGAGGTCGTCCTCTATGAATTTGACCGTTTGACACCCGTTTTGGCCGTTTATGACACCAGAACTGCGTTGTCGGTCACCGCGGGCACACGGCACGTCCGATTGACATGCCGTCTGCTCGACCACTTCATAAATCACTCACCCGTATTTATCGTATGATTTCAGGCCATTCCAAAATTGTTCGGACCGTTTGGACCACCCTCACGCGCGTTTACGAAGCGCGCGCATCACTTAAAACAAGAATATTGAGCCGTACCACGCAAAACGCACGTCTGATTGACGTTCCGTCTATGCGTACACGTCACGAATAATAATTAAAATGTTTCACGGTGGTTCCAGCTCAATCCGAGGTCGTCCGCTATGAATTTGACCTTTTGACACCCGTTTTGGCCGTTTATGACACCAGAACTGCGTTTTCGGTCATCGCGGGCACACGACATGTTCGATTGATGTGCCGTCTGCTCGACCACTTAATAAATCATTCACCCGTATTTGTCGTCTGATTTCAGGCCATTCCGAAATCGTTCGGCCCGTTTGGAACACCCTCACGCGAGTTTTAGAAGCGCGTGCATCACTTAAAACATGAATATTGAGCCGTACCGCGCAAAACGCACGTCCAATTGATGTGCCGTCTATGCGTACACGTCACGAATAATAATTAGAATGTTTCACGGTGGTTTCAGCTCAATCCGAGGTCGTCCGGTATGAATCTGACCGTTTGACGCCCGTTTTGGCCGTTTATGACACCAGATCTGCGTTGTCAGTCACCGTGGGCACACGGCACGTCCGATTGACGTGCTGTCTGCTCGACCACTTCAGAAATTACTCTCCCGTATTTATAGTCTGATTTCAGGCCATTCCGACTTCGTTCGGCCCGTTTGGACCCCCCTCACGCGCGTTTACGAAGCGAGCGCATCACTTAAAACACGAATATTGAGCCGTACCGCGCAAACCGCACGTCCGATTGACGTTCCGTCTGTGCGTACACATCACAAATAATAATTAGATTGTTGCACGGTGGTTTCAGGTCAATCCGAGGTCGTCCGCTATGAATTTGACCATTTGACGCCCGTTTTGGCCATTTATGACACCAGAACTGCGTTGTCGGTCACCGCGGGCACACGGCACGTCCGATTGACGTGCCGTCTGCTAGACCACTTCATAAATCACTCAACCGTATTTTTCGTCTGATTTCAGGCCATTCCTAAATCGTTCGGCCCGTTTGGACCACCCTCACGCGCGTTTACGAAGCGCACATTACTTAATACACGAATATTGAGCCGTACCGCACAAACCGCACGTCCGATTGACGTGCCGTCTGGGAATAAACGTCACGAATTATAATTAGAATGTTTCACGGTGGTTTCATCTCAATCCGAGGTGGTCCTCTAGGAATTTGACTGTTTGACGCCCGTTTTGGCCGTTTATGACACCAGAACTGCGTTGTCAGTCACCGCGGGCACATGGCACGTCCAATTGATGTGCCGTCTGCTCGACCACTTCAGAAATCACTCACCCGTATTTTTCGTCTGATTTCAGGACATTCCGACTTCGTTCGGCCCGTTTGGACCCCCCTCACCCGCGTTTACGAAGCGCGTGCATCACTTAAAATACGAATATTGAGTCGTACCGCGCAAACCGAACGTCCGATTGACATGCCGTCTGTGCGTACACATCACGAATAATAATTAGAATGTTTCACGGTGGTTTCAGCTCAATATGAGGTCGTCCGCTATGAATTTGACCGTTGGACGCCCGTTTTGGCCGTTTGTGACACCAGAACTGCGTTGTCGGTCACCGCGGGCACACGGTACTTCCGATTGACGTGATGTCTGCTTGACCACTTCAGAAATCACTCTCCCGTATTTTTCGTCTGATTTCAGGCCATTCCGAAATCGTTCGGCCCGTTTGGATCACCCTCACGCGCGTTTACGAAGCGCGCACATCACTTAAAACATGAATATTGAGTCGTACCGCGCAAACCGCACGTTCGATTGACATGATGTCTGTGCGTACACGTCACGAATAATAATTAGAATGTTTCACGGTGGTTTCAACTCAATCCGAGGTCGTCCGCTTTGAATTTGACCGTTTGACGCCCGTTTTGGCCGTTTATGACACCAGAACTGCGTTGTCGGTCACCGCGGGCACATGACACGTTCGATTGACGTGCCGTCTGCTCGACCACTTCATAAATCACTCACCCGTATTTTTCGTCTGATTTCAGGCCATTCCGAAATTGTTCGGCCCGTTTGGACCACCCTCACGCGCGTTTACGAAGCGCGTGCATCACTTAAAACACGAATATTGAGCCGTACCGCGCACACCGCACGTCCGATTGACATGTCGTCTGCGCATACACATCACGAATAATAATTAGAATGTTTCACGGTGGTTTTAGGTCAATCCGAGGTCGTCCGCTATGAATTTTACCGTTGGACGCCCGTTTTGGCCGTTTTTGACACCAGAACTGCGTTGTCGGTCACCGCGGGCACACGGCACGTCCGATTGATGTGTCGTCTACTTGACCACTTCAGAAATCAGTCTCCCGTATTTTTCGTCTGATTTCAGGCCATTCTGACTTCGTTCGGTCCGTTTGGACCCCCCCCTAACGCGCGTTTACGATGCGCGCATCACTTAAAACACGAATATTGAGACGTACCGCGCAAACCGCATGTCCGATTGACGTACCGTCTGCACGTACACATCACGAATAATAATTAGAATGTTTCACGGTGGTTTCAGGTCAATCCGAGGTCGTCCGCTATGAATTTGACAGTTTGATGCCCGTTTTGGCCGTTTATGACACCAGAACTGCGTTGTCGGTCACCGCGGACACACGGCACGTCCTATTGACGTTCCGTCTGCTCGTTCACTTCAGAAATCACTCTCCCGTATTTGTCGTCTGATTTCAGGCCATTCCGACTTCGTTCGGCCCGTTTGGACCCCCCTCACGCGCGTTTACGAAGCCCACACATCACTTAAAACCCAAATATTGAGTCGTACCGCGCAAACCGCATTTCCGATTGACGTTCCATCTATGCTTACACGTCACGAATAATAATTAGAATGTTTCATGGTGGTTTCAGGTCAATCCGAGGTCGTCCGCTATGAATTTGACCGTTTGACGCCCGTTTTGGCTATTTATGACACCAGAACTGCGTTGTCGGTCACCGCAGGCATACGGTAGGTCCGATTGACGTGCCGTCTGCTCGACCACTTCATAAATCAATCACCCGTATTTGTCGTCTGATTTCAGGCCATTCTGAAATCGTTCGGCACGTTTGGACCACCCTCACGCGCGTTTACGAAGCGCGCGCATCACTTAAAACACGAATATTGAGCCGTACCGCGCAAACCGCACGTCCGATTGACGTTCTGTCTATTCGTACATGTCAGGAATAATAATTAGAATGTTTCAAGGTGGTTTCAGCTCAATCCGAGGTCGTCCGCTATGAATTTGACCGTTTGACGCCCGTTTTGACCGTTTATGACACCAGAACTGCGTTGTCGGTCACCGTGGGTACAGGGCACGTCCAATTGACGTGCCGTCTGCTCGAACACTTCAGAAATCACTCACCCGTATTTTTCGTCTGATTTCAGGCCATTCTGACTTCGTTCGGCCCATTTGGACCCCCCTCACGCGCGTTTACGAAGCGCGTGCATCACTTAAAATACGAATATTGAGCCGTACCGCGCAAACCGCACGTCCGATTGACGTGATGTCTGCGCGTACACATCACGAATAATAATTAGAATGTTTAATGGTGGTTTCAGCTCAATCTGATATCGTCCGCTATGAATTTGACCGTTGGATGCCCGTTTTTGCCGTTTATGACACCAGAACTGCGTTGTCGGTCACCGCGGGCACACGGCATGTCCGATTGACATTCCCTCTACTCTACCACTTCAAAAATCACTCTCCCGTATTTTTTCGTCTGATTTCAGGCCATTCGGACTTCGTTCGGCTTGTTTGGACCCCCTCACGCGCGTTTACGAAGCGCACACATCACTTAAAACCCGAATATTGTGCCATACCGCGCACACCGCACGTTCGATGGACATGCGGTCTGCGCATACACGTCAATAATAATAATTAGAATGTTTCACGGTGGTTTCAGGTCAATCCGAGGTCGTCCTCTATGCAATTGACCGTTTGACGCCCGTTTTGGCCGTTTATGACACCAGAACTGCGTTGTCGGTCACCGCGGGCCCACGGCACGTCCGATTGACATGCCGTCTGCTCGACCACTTCATAAATCACTCACCCGTATTTTTCGTCTGATTTTAGGCCATTCGAAATCATTCGGCCCGTTTGGACCACCCTCATGCGCGTTTACGAAGCAAGCGCATCACTTAAAACATGAATATTGAGCAGTACCGCGCAAACCGCACGTCCGATTGACGTGCCGTCTGCGCGTACACGTCACGAATAATAATTATAATGTTTCACGGTGTTTTCAGCTCAATCCGAGGTCGTCCGGTATGAATTTGACCATTTAACGCCCATTTTGGCCGTTTATGACACCAGAACTGCGTTGTCGATCACCGCGGGCACATGGCACGTCCAATTGACGTGCCGTCTGCTCGACCACTTCAAAAATCACTCACCCATATTTGTTTTCTGATTTCAGGCCATTCCGACTTCGTTCGGCCTGTTTGGACCCCCCTCACGCGTGTTTATGAAGCGCACACATCACTTAAAATACGAATATTGAGATGTACCGCGCAAACCGCATGTCCAATTAACGTTCCGTCTATGCGTACATGTCACGAATAATAATTAGAATGTTTCACGGTGGTTTCAGGTCAATCCGAGGTCGTTCGCTATGATTTTAACCGTTTGACGCCCGTTTTGGCCGTTTATGACACCAGAACTGCATTGTCGGTCACCGCGGGCACACGGCACGTCCGATTGATGTGATGTCTGCTCGACCACTTCATAAATCACTCTCCCATATTTTTCATCTGATTTCAGTCCATTCCGACTTCGTTCGTCCCATTTGGACCCCCCTCACGCACGTTTACGAAGCGCGCGCATCACTTAAAACATTAATATTGAGTCGTACCGCGCACACCGCACGTCCGATTGACGTGCCGTCAGCGCGTACACGTCACGACTAATAATTATAATGTTGCACGGTGGTTTCAGCTCAATCCAGAGACGGGGTGTGGCCAACACCACTCATAGTGTCCGTCTTTTGTTTCAAAAGGACGTCATTTTAAGTGAAAAGCATCAACTGGCATACGGAAAACCGAACAAACGCATTCCGAATCTGTTGATAATTTATCCCAACAATCCATGGGTCATATGTGACGTGTACGAGCCAACCAGGGATGAATCCGAGTCGCAGTGTGGCCAGGATAAGTCTAAGTGGCTCTCTTTTGTTTAAAATGGACACCATTTTAAGTACATACGAAAAAATGACCAAACGGATTCGGTTTCTGTTGAAACTTTAGGAGAACGATCCATGGGTCATATGTGACATGTAAAAATCATCCCCGCCTCAATCCGACATGCGGTGCGGCTGACACCTCTCAAAGTGTCCGTCTTTTGTTTTAAAAGGACGTCATTTTAAGTGAAAGGCATCAACTGACATACGGAAGAACGACCAAACGCATACGGATTCTATCGATACTTTAGCACAACGATCCATGAGTCATATGTGACGTGTAAAAGTCAACCCGATCTTAATCCGAGACGCGGTGTGGCCGAAACCGCTCTAACTCTGTCTCTTTTGTTTAAAATGGACATGATTATAAATGAAAAGAACAACTGGCATACGCAAAACCGACCAAACGCATTCAGAATCTTTTGATAATTTATCACAACGATCCATGGGTCATATGTGACATGTACGAGCCAACCCGGGATGAATCTGAGTCGTGGTGTGGTCAGGATTAGTCTAAGTGTCACTCTTTTGTTTAAAATGGACAACATTTTAAGTACATACGGAAAACTAACCAAACGCTTTCGGTTTCCATTTAAACTTTAGGAGAATGATCCATGCGTCATATGTGATGTGTACGAATCAACCCCGCCTCAATTGGAGACGCGGTGTGGTCGGCACCACTCATAGTTTCCGTCTTTTGTTTCAAAAGGACGTCATTTTAAGTGAAAAACATCAACTGGCATACGGAAAACTGACCAAATGCATTCGGATTGTGTCGATACTTTAGCACAAAGATCCATGGGTCAAATGTGACGTGTACGAGTCAACCCCGCCTCAATCTGAGGTGTGGTGTGGTCGGTATCACTTCAGGTGTATGTTTTTTGTTTAAAATGGACATCATTTGAGGTAAAAATATATGGTATAGAAAAAACCGATCAAATTATGAATTGAATTTCGGATTCCACATATAATTGTCATCTAAATTTTAAATTGAATTCTATATGAATTATGTACGTTTATAATTACGTTATGAATTCTAATTTAATTATGGATGTGTATAGTTTCAGGATCCATTATATTTTAAATGTGTATGAATTTGTTCGTAATTGTATATGTATGTTTTATTTTATTGCAGGTACAATAATTGGATTGAAAATGAGGTCAAAATGAGGCCTGATGGAGAGGGGTCTGATAGACAGGAGCTGTGAAAATTACAGGCTGCTGCAATTTGCAGCATAGGATATGTCAACGGTTTAAAACCGTTGGCATATAATCCTAAAGAAGTTTTTACCAATGGTTCATTGAACCGTTGGTAAATATCTCTTTTCCCAACGGTTCTAAACCATTGGGAAAGAGTTCATCCATGGGGATATCCCAACGGTTTGGATAGAACCATTGGGAAAACTATCCCAAAACTGATATTTCCCAACGGTTCTCCCAAACCGTTGGGAAAAACTATCCCAATGGTTTGGCAGGACCGTTGGGATAGGGTGGCTTTTGTGAGCCTATGCCAATGGTTTCCAGTAAACCGTTGGGAAAACCTTTTCCCAATGGCTTACTTCCCCACGGTTATCAGAACCGTTGGTATATCATATACCAACGGTTAGAGGGGCTTTCCCAATGGTTGTGAACCTTTGGGAAATATTATACTTCCAGTAGTGTCCTTCTTTAATTCTTGGATGGGAGGAACACAAACCCAATTATTGAACTTTATTATCCCATCACAATCAAGGTTGAATTCAGGAACATTTCTCACCTTCTTTTGTAACTCGACATCTAATTTCTGTGCCTCTTTATTTGTCACATGTATAGATGGTTGAACATTCATTTGAGAAAGATACGATTTTCCCCTTCCATTATAATTCCAAGATCCATACTTTGTAAATCCATAAATATTGGATCTTTTGTGATCTTCATCATGGATAAGATAGCATGGTCTTCTCGACTTAATGCATCTGCCACCTTGTTTTATTTCCTAGGGTGGTAATGAATTGAGCAGTTGTAATCCTTAATCAGCTCCAACCATCTTCTTTGGGGCATACTCAGCTCCTTTTGTGTGAAAATATACATTAAACCTTCATGATCTGTATAAATATCACACCTTTCACCATAAAGGTAATGCCTCTAAATCTGTAATGCAAAGATTACCTCACCTAACTCCAAATCATGAGTTGGGTAATTTTTCTCATGGATTTTCAACTGTCGTGAGGCATAAGCTATCACCATATCATTTTGCATTAGAACACATCCCAGTAACTTCTTGGATGCATAACTGTAGATCACAAACCTTTCTCCACTGCAAGGTAGTGTGAGCACAGGTGCACTGGCTAACCATCTTTTTAGCTCTTTGAAATTTTCCTCACATTCCTCTATCCAAACAAACTTAACTCCTTTTAGAGTCAACTTGGTGAGTGGGTTAGATAACCTTGAAAAACCATTCACAAAATGTTGGTAATATCTATCCAAACCAAGAAAACTTCGGATCTCGGTTACTGTTGTTGGTCTCGACCATCTTTCGATAACCTCTATTTTTGCTGGATCCATAGATATCCCCTCTTTTGAGATTATGTGACCCAAAAATGCAACTTTTTGAAACCAAAATTCACACTTGGTAAATTTGGCACAAAGCTTCTCCTTTCATAGGGTCTTTAATACAATTCTCAAGTGATCTTCATGTTCTTCCTTGCTCTTTGAATAGACAAGAATAACATCTATAAAGACTACCACAAACTGATCAAGATAGTCTCTAAAGACTCTATTCATCAGATCCATGAAGATAGAAGGGGCATTAGTAAGACCAAATGGCATCACAATAAATTCATAGTGTCCTTACCTTGTACGGAAAGACGTCTTTGGTATATCCTACCTTTTGAACCTTAATTGATGATACCCTGAATGAAGATCAATCTTGGAAAAGTATTGAGCTCCGTGTAGTTGGTAAAATAGGTCATCAATGTGTGGCAGAGGATATTTGTTCTTCATAGTGATCTTGTTAAGTTCTCGATAATCAATGCAGAGTCTCATTGATCCATCTTTCTTCTTAACAAACAGAACAGGTGCTCCCCAAGGTGACACACTAGGGTGTATTAAACCTTTAACATGATTCTCTTGGAGTTTCTTCTTCAATTCCTACAACTCAATTGGGTCCATTCTATACGGTGTCTTTGAAATAGGCAAAGCACCCGGTACGAGTTCTATTGAAAACTCAACTTCACGATTTGGTGGAAGACCTGCCAATTCCACCTGAAAGAAATCATCAAATTCCCGTACAATGGGGATATTCTTAATCATGAGTTTCTTTCCAACCATTTGAGATAAATAACCCTCATTTAGTGGAATCAAGACCCATAATATGGAAGAAATTTCCACTAGAAGGTTATGTTCATCCTTCCATCAATAGACGATCATAGATTGATCTGGAATATGAAATGTGACTTCCCTTAATTGGAAATTGATATGAGATCCATATAAATAAAGCCAATCCATGACATGAATAAAATCAAATTCCACTATAGGAAGGATCATAAGATTTGCAGGAATCACTTTCCCACAAACTTCAATCGGAGAAGAATATTAAACTTTTGATGTGACTATTGTGCCATTAGGAGTTGTCACAGCCAACTCAACATCTAATTGTTGAGGTAATACGGTGATACCCTTAGAAAATTCTTCATAAATAAAAGAGTGGGTGGATCCAGAATCAAAATAAACATTTGCTACTTTAGAGGGGATGGTAAGTGTACCTCTCACTACTTTGTTGTCATACTCCACATTGCCGATAGTAATTGCATGTGACTTTCCATTGTCTTTGGCTTTAAGATTTTGTTGATGTCGATCATCATAATCAACCCTTGGATTTGGGAATTGATTGGAATAATGCCCCATCTCCTTACACTTGAATCATTGAAGTGTATTAGGTTCATTCTGTGTATCCCTTCCATTGTTTGCATCATTAGTCATCTTCTTCCCATTATTTCGACATTCAATTTCCCGATGACCTTCTTTTCTACACTTATAACATTTTCTTGTCCCCTTAAGACAATTTCCTTCACGTTTCTTTCCACACTTTGAGCATAAGGGAAAACTCATTTTCTTTTCAGTGTGGTCTTTATATTTTCCTTTGAATTCCATTTTCCTCTTCTTATCAAAACCATGTGACTGATGGGTTACAACAATCTCCATATCAACCTTGAGATCACATCGAACAATTTCCTCATAGGTATTGAAGTCTCATATGGATAACGCCCTTCGAAGACTTGGTTTTAAGCCACTAAAGAATCGGTCGATCTTACTCTTAGGTTGGATAATAATTCCGGAAGCTTACCCTGCATGTCTTGTAAAATTTGCTTCGTAGGTACCAACAGATTCATCATCCTTTTGCTTCAGTTCAAGAAACTCCTTCTCCATCTTTGTTCAAAGAATGCGAGGGAAATACTTATTGAAAAATAAGTTCTTGAACTTGTCCCATTCCATGGACCCAATTTCAACTCTTAGCATCGTATTCTTGATAAGATTCCACCATTGATCTGCATCACCTTCCAAACGATACACTGCTAAGATGACTTTGTCATGTTCAAAAGATTGATGAATTGAAAATATCTTTTCAGTAGTACTGATCCATTGTTCAGCAAATAATGGATTAGTAGACCCACTGAATGAAGTTGGACGCTGTCTCATTAAGGATTCAACATAATGTTGCTCCTTCCTTTTCTCGTTTGGAAGTCCTGCATGATTCATAGCTTGAGAAAGTTGTGTGAGCATGGCTACACAATTTTTCATTCTAGATCCCATAACATTTGTTTGATCAGGGGGACAATCATTGCATTCCCATCGCATTCCGCATTAACATATTTCCTTCGGGTTCCATCCATTGACTAAAACCTAGAAGAATAGTGTGAGCAACACTAATTATAATAGGAAAACCACATAATCAAGAATAAAATTTCACACTTAAGGTCTTATCATAGGTTGTTCATGGCCATTTCTAAAACACTGATATTGTGTTCTATTCTTAGACTTATCCTTAGGATTCTTACTAAGGCTTTTACATCCTAGTTTCCAATGGTTGACTATACATTTCCTCTGATACAAACTATAATGACCCATACTTTACATACATGGTTAATACATCAAAATTTAAGCATACTTATTACAACATATAACAAAACCATGAAAGGACCGTATAGGTATAGAGTCTTTAGAAACTGGGAAACATAAACAACTGGTTCATAAATCATCTACTTTGCCTCCCATTTATTTCATCATATCTAGAGTCCCTTTTGGCATATCCTATATCATATCCTTCTTCATAACGTAGGGAAATAAAACATACAAAAGGGTGAGATCAAATGCTCAGTAAGGGTAAACAAAAGAAATATCAATCACATCATATACATAAGAACATAACTTTTTGGAAATCATAACCTTCAAAAGAGATCATAATTTCATAGCATGGGATAAATCATAGTAGTGAAATGTAATCCCAATAATCATAACTTAAAACATGAAAATTTGTGGCATACACAAATAATCATAGAGAATAATTTCTTATTAGTCAAGACTCATTTCCAAGACTATCTTAGTGGACAAAGTCCATTTCTGAACCAAGTTCACTCCTCGTTTCAGTCCCGTTTCCCTGAACCGGTTTAACCTGCCGTTCCAGCCATGTATATCTCATGAGATATAAAATATTTACCCAATGCATTGGAGGGAGATATAGGTCCCACCCATCTCATAATGATACCATTCATACGTGTGCCACAAAAATCATAAACCATACATCATAGCATAACCCATGTAATAAAAATGGGAATCTTAAACACCGTGACATCATTAAACAATTAATATAAGATAAAGGAATTCATAAAAATATTTCTATCACAACATAATCAAATAAATGTAATAATAGGGATAGAAACAGAACCCTATATTATCTTAGATGGAAAATAATTTTGATAAAACACTTGAACTCCATTCTTGAGGAAAATAACCTTTCTACTTCAAAAACATTTTTCCTTTCGTAACATGTCGTACAATTCTAAACTAAAATAAGTTGATTAAAAATAAACTTGAAAACATGTAATGGAAGATTCTTGGATATAATGTTTTAAAAATCCATTCATGCCGTATAAGTTAAAAAAACATTCATCTCATAATTTTTTCAGAAAAGTCAAAAAGTACCTCGTATGAAAAACGACAAAATATTCATTTCATATCTTTTACAAAAAACTCACCGAAGGGTAAAATTGGATATAAACTATTGTAGAAGGATATAAATATTACATATTGAGGAAACATGGATGTGGATGATAAAATACACCCCAGTAAATTCTAAAGTATAAACAATCTCGGATAAAAATGAGATTGTGATATTTCCCTTACCTTATGTCCGATTTGCTTTGTAAGTGTCCAAAACTCGTGTATAATTATTTAAATAATGTTATTGACTTATTCCAGGATCATAAATATTTTTATGATATCATATATGGTCATATTCGTAGCTTCTTATTAGTAATATTTCATTACTACTTATTATTCGGGTGTTTATTACTTTTTGTTCTTATGCGTGTTTTGTCGAATAAATTCTTATTCTTTTTTTCAGGTTATAGATTACTCATTTACAGAATGGTATTAGTTTAATATATATCATATTCAATCATTAAATTCATTTATATAATCATTATTCAATGAAGATCATGTAGAACGAGTCGCATCACATCGTGGAGACAGTATTCCGTACGTACGCACGAGCGATGATATCGTTCCCATGATCGTGTAATTGTATTGGAGTGTATGTATACTATTTTAGAATAAATATATCTTTAAAATAATCATATATAGTTATTATTTACACCATTATACCCATCCAAGTATGGTGGTGGGGGAAAATAGTTTACACCACGGCGTGGAGACGGTATTCCGTACGTACGCACGCGCGGTGATTTCGTTTTCCGTAGGATGGATAGATGGTGAAATAGGGTTTTTTATACTTATAATGAAATATAAGTATATGAGTGATACTGATGTTATTAATTCATAATGAAACAACTAAAGGAGAAGAAGTGGAAGAAGAAATAAAGTTGAAAGAATCAGTAATGGGCATTACCTCTTCTTTGAAGCGCCTCTTTGACACCTTCTCTTAGGGAACTAAAATTGGTCTTTGAAGAAGACCAGGACCTCTAGGATGTTTATAGGGAAGTTGGGAAGTGAAATGGTCAGGTATTTTCTGACCTTGACGGCTCAAATAGGTGTGAGGAGGAGAGGAAGGAGAGGGGAACCATTGTAAATATAAGAAATATTAGTTTATATTAAATCTCAACCCCACATAAAAACATCCAAGAAGACTCATATCCAAAGATTAAATGAGATAGGGTTGTAATATCATCAACAAATAAAATTTAGACATGTTAGGGATTTATTTTAAACATTATCAACTTGATTTATCCTTATTTATCAATTTAATTTTATTTGTGGTAATAATATTCTAAATTTTAAATTATTATAAATAAATACATATGTGTTGTGAATTTTCCATAATTTGAAACTTTATGACATTTTCGACCATATAAATTTTAATTTATAATTTTTAAATATTTTTGTGATTTTTAAGCAATTTTATAATATGTTATTTTTAAAAAATAACAGTAGTGTCAATTTTGACACTATTAATTTATTTGAATTTAAATAAAATATATACAAGAGATATGTTCAAACTAAAAGATTTAATAGATCCATAAAATGTCATATATATCTATAAAATTAGTGGAGCACATTAAATAGTTCATATAATATTTATTTTAATATTTTTAAAACCATTTATTTGATGTTGTAATTAATAAAATAATTTCAACATCACTATTGTGTCATAATGAATGATAATTATTTAATACCTAAAAATACTAAATAAATACCTATGATGTAGATAATCGTATTAGATTTCTGGATACTATTCATGTTCTAAGTTTCATTAAGTTTATCACTAAATTAAAATTATTATACTTATAAAATTTAAGAAGGTGACATGTTGTCACATTCTTTGGTTTTAATAATAATTAAATTATTTTCATGGAAAAAAGTCCATTAAATGAATCTAATCGGACTCTTAGGTGATATGGGTTGACTTTTAGTCATCCCATAGGATTTTGGTAGGTGTTAGGGTAATTTTATAATCTTATATTTACCCTTAATTACCCGATTTACCTTTAACTATTGTAAATAAAATTTACCGTACTTACTATTCATAATGCCCAAAAATAAAAAGTAGCCTACTAACATAATTTGGACCCAATGATTACGAATATGGAATCCATTTTTAAAAATTAAAAACATATAAGTTGCAGTAATTAATTTAAAATAAATCCCGTAGTTAAGAAAATGGGTTTTAGAAGTTAAAACATTGCCAAAGAATGAAATGTTTTTACCTATGAATTCAATGTGAAATTAATTCTAATGACATACATTATATTAAATGGTAAAAATATATTCTATTTATACTTTAAATCCATTCAATATTATAATTTATCTATATAAATTATCTCAATTAAACAAAGTTGTTTATAATTAAAAATTAGAGTATTTTTATTATTCATCAAAATATGAAAGTTATCAGGAAAATATCAAAAATTCATTGAAAGTAAAATTTTATACCCTGATTCAAAAGAAGAATTTTAATTTTTCAAATTGAACTTATAAACATGTCAAAAACTAGATTTAATGTGGGTGCGGCATCAAAAGGAGACAAAACTGTATTTTTTGAAAAATACTTATTTTACCTGAAAAATTTATTTTGTTCTCTTACCATATTATAGAAAACATGTAAGATGAATAATAATGTTATAAAATTCAAAATGTAGTTTATATTATTCATATTGGCTAGTCCATAATAATATATCGTTGTTTAGTGAAACCCAGTATTGCGTACGACGCAAGCTATCGAGGAAGGTCGCGATTACGTGTAAAGAAAGTCAAGCTAGTGTTGTGTGTAGTGAAATATTCCTTTGATGATTTATATAACATAAAAACAAAATATTTCTCATAAAATACTCGGGTGTTACACTCTTTGTGGTAAAAAGAGGATATGCCGCTTCCTCCTCGGATGCTCTCCGTCAGCGTCTATGAAACCTCACCACGTGACGCCGTCAACGACGACACCGTCAACGGCGACGCCGATGTTCATCATCATTTGTTGAGGTAGGGGTTAAGTTAAATTTAAATGAATTAAAATTGTGCTTTGTTATATCTTTAAAGTATCTCATTTATTTTGGCCAAATGTTATCGATGTAACGGGAGGAGATCAGACCGCACAAACATGACCGATTTCTCTTCCCCTTTTCCTTGTTGACATTCGTTGATATTTGTGGCAAAGGCAATGTGGTGCCATTGCACCACGTGATAATGAAGAGAAAAAAGGCCGTAGTGGGCCACAGCGGTGGTGCGGGGCGCCGTCGCGCCGCGCCGGTGAGGCCGAAGGATACCACGGCCCGGAGCGGGCCGCTACAATGGTGGGAGGCGCCGTCACGCCGCACTGGTCAGGATGAAGGGGCCGCGGCCGGAACGACCCACAGTGGAGGGGCACAATGCCATCGTGCCACTCCAGTCGGACAAGAGGCACAGCCAATGTCCGCGGCGGACACCCAAGGGCAGCCGGCTGTGCCGGCCGCCGGCTCTCCAGGAGGCCGGACCCCTACGGGTCCCGCGACGGCTCAACCGGCTAGCCATAAAGGCCGGAAATTTTTCTAGAAGAACCGGTGGGTCATAACCCCCAGACCCTCAATTAGGGAGGACCCCACTGGGGGCCACCGTTTCGGAGAAAATGGGGAGGCACCGCCCTTTCGCACCCCGCTCGGCTGATAGCCGAGCCGCAGCCGGCTTCCAAGCTGCGACCAGCTTCCGAGCCGGGCCATAGGCCACGCCGGGCCGGGCCGGGCCGCCCGTGCTAAGCCGGGCCAGGCTATGCCAGTCTCTCCAGGCCGTGCCCAATTGTGCTAGACCCGGATCCAGTTCGGGTTGCTCGGTTTGGGCCGACCCAGGGGGTATTGTGCCGGGTCGAACCGGGCCCAAACATCTATCTTCAGACCAGGTTCATTCAAACACCCATATCATGTGCTATAGACCTCCGATCAACACACTGTCAGTTTTGTAGGGATCCTTGGATCGAGATGGTCGTTTTGGTATATTACACTCAAGATTTTGGCGAATTTTGTGTATGGGCGGGTTGGTTCGAACTCGAATCCAACCGGGCCCTCGGAGGGGAAACACTCATAGCATAAGGACCAGACGTCCGATTGACATGCCGTCAATTAAATTGAATTTCTCTAAGTGATATGGTTATTTTTTCTTACTCCACTTGAGGATTGGATGCAGATGGAGTATGATTGGGTTGGTTTTAGCTTAAAATCCAACCAGGCCCCTCGGACGGAAAAGCCAATATCTCTCAGACCAGACGTCTGATTGATGCGTCGTCTATCGTGTTGAGTTCCTATTGACGAGAAAGAAATTTGTGATACATCAACTCTGGACTTCATGAAAGTTGATGTATCGACCCTCTTGGATCGTGGAGCTGACCCTCCTGGAATTGAGCATGCTGTGTACGGGAACCCTATAGCTGGTTGTGACTACAACGGCGATGACGACAGTACTTGGATACTACGTGGGTTTGGTAGTGAGGATGACTATACATGGATCCTACATGGGTTCGGTAGTGACGACAACTGTACTTGGATCCTACGTGGGTTCAGCAGCGATATTTACTTTACTTGGATCCTAAATGGGTTCGGTAGCAGCGACTTCTGAACTTGGATCCTACGTGGGTTCGGTAGAGGAGATGATTCAGAGGCTACATCTAATCATCTCTACCCCTCTTCGTGGGTAGTATACCTATGTGAGATGAGGCTTGACTTACAATCATTATAATTGATATGATTGACTTTCATTTTTGTGTGGATTGGGTTGCGTTTTACTGTGTGGACTGGGTTATACATGGGCTCATGAGTTGGAGCTGAACTGGAAATGATGACTTAGGTATATGTATGGGAATATACCTAAGTAGAGTTGGTTGATACTTCTTGGTTGTATCCTTCCTTTTCGGTTTATCCTTTGTGGATTCTGGGAGACCTTTGGGGGTTTCAGGGTCCCTACTGAGTATCGTATACTCACCCCTGCATGGGCCATGCCTGTACTACATTGTGTGGGTTGCAGATGGCGGACTACGCTGATCGTGGTTGAGGCTTGTGGAGTGGGACGGTACCCAGAGGTGTACTTTCAGGCGGGGCATACATGGAGTGGAAAACTAGACCCGAGGAGCTGAGGAGACCATCTGTACCCACCCTTCAGGTGGGATAGCTGGAAGACGAATCCATGGTTGCTGATTTACTTTACTACTATTGTACTTTCTTTTCAGTTGTACTGTAATTTCAGTTGGGTTTGTATTCTGGCCCATTTACTTTTTAGCACTTTTGTACTCAGTTTACTTAGTGTTTACTACATCTTCCATACTCTGTTGTGTTACTTTACTTATATAAAATAAATGACTTCCCATTTATCGGGATTTACGCCTTTGGTGCATGTCACCAGCCCCTGGCCTATGAAAGGCAGGATTGGGGTGGTCACGACACAAGTTCCGAGGACGGGTCGTGACAAATTGGTATTAGAGGAGTCGGTTCACCTATAGAACTCAGGACAATGATAAGTTCTTCTATGAGAAGCAATAATGTTCAGAGTATTGTGTGTGGTTATCAGTCCAGGGAGTCCATTGTTGCTGTGGCGGCCGACATATCCATACACCAGGACCCTAACTTCTAATTTCCGACTCATTCCATGAAAACATTGATTGCGTGTGTGTTCAAAAGTTTTCTTTGTGATTACTTTGTGTCAGCTCACTAGGTATACTGTATTAACCGTGGCACCCCTGTTTCTTTTCATGATAGCCCCACAATGGAAGACTAATAGGGTTCTGAGCTTTTTGCGAGATGGCAGCCCACCGAGCGACGAGGCCTCGGTGTAGGGCCCCATTACAGTAGAGGTAACGACGGTACCTCTACCCGCTGAGCCACCGATTCCACCAGCCCTAGCAGCTGAGAGTGCACGTCGCCTGAGTGCACTGCACGAGTTTCAACATCAGAGACCACCCAGGTTTCGTGGGGAGATGGACCCTCAGGCAGCTAAGGATTGGATGGAGGCTATTTTTCGAGTCTTTAGATTAGTAGGGACACCAGCCGACCTCATGGTGATCCTTTTGACGAGTCTCCTGCTCGCAGCAGTAGGTAGATGGTGGAGCCTGATTCTCTAGGTGCATGATGATGCATATATTCTTTGGACGAACTTCAAGAGCCTCTTACACTTAGAGTTCGTTCCAGCCACCCTCCGTGTTGTGCGCAACTAGGAGTTACTACAGCTGCGGGAGGGCAGCATGACAGTAGCCCATAAATCGGCGAGATTTACCAACCTCTCGCGCTACTCCACGGACAAGGTACGAGACCCATTCTTTTGGGCCCAGACCTTCGAGCAGGGACTGAGGGATGAGGTCAAGGCTTTGATGATCTCCCTCAGCATTCCGATGTAGGCAGGAGTACTAGATAGAGCCCTTCATGTGGAGAGATTTCTTGCTGAGCCTACACTAGCAGTGAGACCTACCGCAGGGCAGCACGAAGCGGAGTCTTCTGAAGCCGGTAGTAGACAGATGTCGCAGAGGTCCAAGAGGACTAGACCATCAGGTGGGTGACTTCAGGATACTGGTTTGGAGGTGCAAGGCACACACAATAGAGGCAGTCATTTGAGAGGTAGGTATTGATATGAATGCGGTGGGAAGGGCCACATGGATCATGATTACCTGAACCTCCATGCAGAGGAGAAGCAGATAGTTGAGGGACCACCCATGCAGAGGAAAAGGTTTGATTGTGGCAGTCAACAGGGAACAAGAGGACAAGGTAGAGGAGCTGGCCGAGCATCAGGTGGTGGACGACGCTTTGGGGCTCTACCACCTCCCCCACTAAGAGGTCCACCCTGACCACATGGAGCTAGCGGGAAGAGGCAGGCTCAGCTTCAGGCAGTGGAGGCCTACGACCACGACGCACCTGATATGATTTGAGGTAATTTCTATGTCTACTCCACCCTTGTTGCAGTTCTTATAGACACAAGCGTGATTCATTCTTTCATTCCCACTACCCTTGTTCTGAGCTCAGAGATTCTGATGGAGCCGTTGGATTGAATCTTACAGTTAGAGACTTGTACAGAAGCAGACTTGGAGATTACGCATTGGTGCTGGCAGTGTGAGCCTCCTCTAGGAGGTGAGATCTTCCGCTGGGATCTTCTTGTAGCAGCGTCAAGGCCTTACGACGTCATCTTGGTCATGGATTGGTTATCTATGATATATGCTCAGATCGGCTGTATTAGGCACAAGGTGCGGTGTGTCCGCACAGATGGGAGCATGTTCACCTTCCCCGGTGAGAAGGGCGCCTTTGAAGCCCAGGATGGACTCACACAGAGGAGAGGATAGCCAATCACCCATCATTTGGCTTGTCTCATCCTAGGAGCATTTGATGTGTGGAGTCCATGTTTTCCTATTGTGGTGGACCAGTATGAAGATGTTTTTCCTGATGACATTGCAGGACTAACTCCTCGCAGAGAGGTAGAATTCTATTGACCAATATCTCGGGATAGCCCTGATATCTACTCCAGCAGATCGGAAGGCTCCTGATGACCATCATGAGCTATAGGTACAACTGGAGGACTTGTAGGGAAATGTATTCATCCAAACCAGTGTTTCACCTTGGGCTTATTCGATTTTATTCTCCAAGAACGCGGATGGAAGCTTACGACAATGTGTCGACTACCATCACCTGAATCAGGTGACCGTAAATAACATGTATCCACTCCCGAGGATTGACGACCTCTTCGATCAGCTCAAGGGAGCAGGATGGTTCTCAAATATAAACCTCAGGTCAAGCTATCATCAACTCAGAGTTCGAGACAAGGATGTGCAGAAGATAGACTTCAGGTGTCGGTATAGCCATTTTGAGTTATTGGTTATGCCTTTCGGTGTGTCCAATGCTCCAGCAATGTTCATGAGTCTCATGAACATGATCTTCAATCCTTACCTCAACCGATTTGTTATAGTATTCATTGATGACATATTGATATACTCGACTACTGAGGAAGAGCATGCCTACCACTTGCGGGTTGTACTGGATACACTCCGAGAGCACCAGCTTTATGGTAAGCTCTCGAAGTGCCAGTTCTGGATTGGAGATGTCCTTTTCATGGTAAACATCATCTCTGAGGTGGATCCTGCGTAGATAGAGGTAGTAATAGCTTGGGAGCCACTCAAGAGTGTGACTGAGGTGCAGAGTTTCCTAGGTCCGGCTAGGTACTATCTGAGATTTGTGCCAGAGTTCTCCAGAGTTGCAACACCACATTCAGATTTGACGAGGAAGGGGAAAACCTTCGTGTGGTTAGATAGTTGTCAGCAGAGTTTACAGGAGTTGAGATAGAGATTGACCAGTGCACCTATCTTGAGGTTACTAGAGGAGGGAGTAGGGTACGTAGTTTACTACGATGCATCAGGGACCAGACTCGGGTGTGTCTTGGTGCAGGAGCGGGCAGTGTTTGCCTATGGATCATGATAGTTGTGACAACATGAGTAGAACTACGCTACCCATGACCAGGAGTTAGCAGCAGTGGTCTTCTCCTTGAAGATGAGGTGTCACTATCTTATGGGCGAGCTCTTTACAGTCTACTCTGACCACCAGAGTCTTAGGTACATCTTCTCGCAGAAGGACCTGAACCTAAAATAACAAAGATGGCTTGATTTCCTCCAAAACTATGACTTTGAGAAAGTCTATACTCCAAGGAAGGGGAACGTAGTAGCCTATGATCTCAGCAGGAGGTCAGACATTTAGCTACTTGGAGAGGCGACAGAGCAGCTAGCCACGTTGCAGATATCCTTTGTGGATAGAGATGGAGAAGCCTTTAAACAGTCACTCAAAGTCACTCCTCCACTACTTTAGTGGATCAGAGAGGCACAACATGGGGACATTGATTGTGAGACACGACGTGCATAGATATGCTCAGGACAAGCAGCTGATAGATTTTCTGTAGGAGGAGAGCACGTCATCCTTTTCAGGGGACGTACCATGGTACCAGCTGCATTACGGGAGGAGGTGCTGAGGGAGTTCCAAACATCCACTCTAGCGGTACATCCTAGAGTAGCAAAGATGTACTAGGACTTTAGACGACAACACTGGTGGTCTGTGTATGAAGAAGGTTGTGGCAGAGTTTGTTTCACGATGCCTCACCTACCCACAGCTGAAGGCGGAGCACCAGGTACCAGCAGGCTTGGTACAACCCTTAAAGGTCCCAGAGTGGAAGTGGGATGGTATATCTATGGATTTTGTGACAGAACTTCCACGTACTTCCAGAGGACACGACTCCATCTGGGTGATCGTGGACCGACTCACCAAGTAGGACCACTTCTTACTTTTCAGAGAGTACGGCTCAGTGGAGAGCTTGGGACGCCTCAACATTCAGGAGATCGTACGACTTCATGGTGTGTCACCATCTATCATCTCCGATCATGACACCCAATTTACTTCCTGGCTTTGGAAGGGGTTGTAGGAGTATTTTGGGACATAGCTACGCCTGAGCACCACCTTTCACTCTCAGACGGATGGTCAGATGGAGAGGACCATTCAGACACTCGAGGACATGCTCCGTGCATGTGTCCTCATCTTTGGTCACAACTGGGAGGATCATCTACCCTTGGTGGTATTTGCATACAACAACACTTACCACTCCACCATTGGGATGGCACCATACAAGGCATTATACGACCAACCTTGCAGATCACCTCTGTGCTGGACAGACCCTGGGGAGTCAGCACTTGTAGGAATAGAGATGGTCCAGGGTACGATAGAGAAGGTGCAGATCATACAGGAATGGATGAGGACAGCACAGAGCTGACATAAGTCCTATACTGATAGGAGGTGGAGAACACTAGAGTTCGAGGATGGTGACCACGTTTTCTTACAGGTCTCACCTCGACGTGGATTACGGAGATTTGGTCGGGGCGGCAAGTTATCTCTGTGCTTCATCGGACCATTCCAGGTTCTCAGTAGGATAGGTGAGGTGTCTTATCACATGAATCTTCCACATCAGTTGCACCGGGGTGCACAAAATCTTCCACATATCTCAGCTGAGGAGATACGTGCATGATCCGATGCATATCATCGACCATGAGGATCTAGACATCGATGACAAGGCGAAATTTGCGGAGGTCCCAGTGGAGATTGAGGATCGATAAGAGCGGGTCCTACGTGGATGGTCGATTCTTCTAGTGTACATTAGGTGGAAGCACATGAACCTCTAGGAGAGCACATGGGAGTGGGAGGCTCAGATACATGCACAATACCTTCATCTGTTTCCCTAGTTTACGATGTAGTTTTACTGGGACGGAAATCCCTGATATGGGAGTAATGTAACGTCCCATAAATTTCAATGAATTTTTTTTCTTGTATTCTTTGGGATTTTACGCTTACGATGTTTTTGAGGACACCTGATTCCGAGGCACGGTGTTCCCGGAATCTATTTCCATAGTTTAGATCGGGTACGTTCAGTGAATGAACGAGCGGGTTTTTCTATCTTTCGAACCGGTCCTCGGAATTGAAATCTGAGGGCACCAATGGAACCACAACGCCAATAATTGCTTAAGAGGACCTTTACTGAATATGCGTCTGCTCGGGAGGAGTTGTTTAAAATGTGGATTAAATGAAAAGAAAAATAAAATTGTGTTACAATTTTATTTCTTTTTCTAAAGTGGTTTTAATCTACATGGGGAAGTAGGGGTGGGACCCACAAGTTTCTAACTACTCATGTTAGGATATTTTTGAGGTGGGGCCTACATGAGCCCCAAACATTCACATTCCCTAACAGCTTAAATCTCCCCCTTTAAACTTGTTAACCCTCTTATATTTATGTAACTCTCCCACATTAATTCACGCCAACATACTTAATCAATTAAGTGAATTGAGAGTTTAAATTTTGTAATTTGAATGCATGACATGTTTTAATAAAATAATAGGAGCCCTATTTTATTTAGGGGGTTAGTTTTGTTGTGTGAGAGAATTTGGGAGAGAGAGCTCAATTCTCTTTTGAAGAATATCATCTTCAACGAAGAATGCCAACTCTCCGATGAAGAACGTCAACTCAGCGGCCCCTGTTCCTTCTTCCTTTTCCTTCTCCATAGCAAGGAAGGAAACGAAGACGTGGGAATTCACCAATGACGTCATGCTTCTTCTCTCTATGATAAAAAGAGGAGATTCCGCTTCCTCCTCAGACGCTCTCCATCGACGTCTACGAAACCTCACCACGTGATGTTGTCAACCGCGACGCCGAAGATCTCCATCATTTGATGAGGTAGAGGTTAAGTTAAATTTTAATGAATTAAAATTGTGCTTTGTTATGTCGTTAAAGTATCTTATTTATTTTGGCCAAATGTTATCGACATAATGGGAGGAGATCGGACCGCACAAACACGACCGATTTCTCCTCCCCTTTTCCTTGTAGACCTTCGTTGATGTTTGTGGTGAAGGCGGTGTGATGTCATTGCACTGCATGATAACGAAGAGAACCACGACCGGAGTGGGCCACGACGGTGGTGTGCGCTGCCGTCGCGACGCGTCGGTGTGGCCAAAGGAGACCGCGACCAGGAGCGGGCCACGGTGATGGTGCGCAGTGCCGTCGCGCTGAACTTGTGAGGCCAAAGGGGCCACGGCCGGAGCAGGTCGCAGCGGAGGGGCGCAGTGTCATCGCGGCATGCCGGTCGGACAAGAGCCGTAGCCAAAGGCCGTGACAGACACCCAAGGGAGGCCGGCTATGCCGGCCGCCAGCGCTCCATGAGGTGGGACCCCTTCGGGTCCCACAGTGGCTCAACCAGCCAACCATAAAGGCCGACCATTTTTCCAAAAGAACCAGGGGGTCCTAAAACCCTAACTCTCAATTAGTGTGGAGCCCACCTGGGGCCGTCATTTCAGAGAAAAGGGGGCAGTGCCCCCCTTTCGCACCCCGCTCAGCCGACAGCCGAGCCGCGGCCGGCTTTCGAGCCAGGCCGCAGGCCGCACCGGGCCAGGCCGCCAACACCAGGCCGAGCCGCGCCAGCCGGGCCAGGCCGCGCCTAATTTGGCAGGACCCGGACCCTAGACAGGTCGACCCAGTCGGGCCGACCCAGGGGTATTGGGTCGGGTCGGACCGGGCCCAAACCCCTATCTTCGGAACAGGTTCGTTCAAATGACCATATCTTGGGCTACGAACCTTTGATCGATACAACATCAGTTGCATATGGATCCTTGGATTGAGGTGGTCATTTCAGTAAATTACACTCAAGCTCTCAATGAAGTTATGGTATGGGCGGGTTGGTTCGAACTCGAAACCAACCGGGCCCTCGGAGCTGAAACGCTCATAGATTAAGGACCAGACATCCGATTGACGTGCCGTCAATTACGTTGAATTACTATTAGTGAGACGGTTTATTTGGATTACTCTAATTGAGGTTTGGATGCAGCTATAGTATGGTTGGGTTTAGTTTTATATTAAAATCAAATGGGGCCCTTGGGACAGAGAAACCAATATCTCTCAGACTGGGTGTCCGATTGATGTGTCGTCTATCCCGTTGAGTATCTATTGATGAGACAGAACTTTGTGATACATAAACTCTATACTTCATGAAAGTTGATGTTTCGAACCTCTTGGATCGTGGAGCGGACCATCCTGGAATCGAGCATGTTGTGTGTGAGAACCCTAGAGCTGGCTGCGACTGCGACGACGATAGCGACTGTACTTGGATTCGACGTGGGTTTGGAAGCGAGGACGACTATACTTGGATCCCCCGTGGGTTTGGCAGTGATGAATATTGTACTTGGATCCTACATGGGTTCAGCAATGATGGATACTGTACTTGGATCCTATGTGGGTTCGGCAGTGACGAATTGTGTACTTGGATCCTAAGTGGGTTCGGCAGAGGAGATGATTCAGAGGCTACATAAAATCATCTCCACCAGTCTTCTTGAGTAGTATACCTGTGTGATCTGAGTCTTGACATTCAATCATTATCATCGATATGATTGACTTTCTTTCATATGTGGATTGAGTTGTGTTTTCCTATGTGGACTGGGTTGTACTTAGGATCGTGAGTTGGAGCCGAACTGAAATGATGACTTAGGTATATGTATGGGCATATACTTAAGTAGAGTTGGTTGATACTTTGTGTTTGTATCCTTCCTTTGTGGTTTATCCTTTGTGGATTCTGGGAGACCTTCGGGGGTCCCAGGGTCCCTACCGAGTATCGTATACTCACCCCTGCACGGGCCATGCCCGCAATATGTCATGTTGGTTGCAGACGATGGACAACGCTGATCGTGGTTGAGGCTTGTGGAGCGGGACGGTTGGCGGAGGTGTACTATTAGGTGGGGCGTACAGGGAGTGGACTGCAGGACCCGAGGAGCTGAGGAGACCATATGTACCCACCCTTTAGGTGGGATAACTAGAGGACAACCCAATGGTTTCTGATTTACTTTACTGTTGTTGTACATTCCTTTCAGTTGTACTGTACTTTCAGTTGGGTTTGTATTCTGGCCCATTTAATTTTCATCACTTACTTTTGTATTCAGTTTAATTAGTGTTTACTACATCTTGTGTACTCTGTTGTGTTTCTTTACTTATATAAAGGCAATGCCTTCCCATTTATCAGGATTTACGCCTTTGGTGCTAGTCGCCAGCCCCTGGCCTGTGGAAGGCGGGCTTGGGGTAGTCACAACACATTTCTTGAGGATGGGTCATGACACAAGAGTTTTAAATGTTGGGGACAACACATTCATGCTTTAAATATGGAATTTATGTCATGATTTCGTCAAATTACATATATTCCAAAGATCCTATATAAATTAATAATATCCAATGAAAAATTATCTTACATGTTAATTTCTAATGGCATAAGTTTTAGTTTTATTGCTTTCTCCAATGATTTACATATAATCTAAATTTTTATGGGGTAATAATACATAATGAATTTACATCATAATTAGGCTGTTTATATTTTAATATCACTCTTTAACCTGAAAATTTCCAACACACCTACATCTCTCTCATAGAACCCATATCATTTTTATAATTTCCAACCAAATATCAAAAGATAGCCGAACTCTAAAAATGAATACCAACACTTAAAGAGATATGTACGTCTAAAATTATGACATCTTACATCCTCCCTACCATATAATAGATAATCCATGAGATGCTTAATGTGTCACTATAAGGCATTGACAAACAAATCTAGCCATTTTGTCAGTATATCATATTCTATCTCCTAATAATCCACATCCGTATTAAAATTGTACCACTACACTCATCATAATGGTATGATATTCCCTGAGATATTCTTCTTATTTTGGTCTACAATACAAATGAGATGGTCTTCAAAGAATGTATCAACATATAGATCCACATCCTCAATTTCTATTATATGATAAGGGTCAATGTGATATCATTAAAGCGTCGAAACATGAAACACATCATTCTTAGAGCTGTAATGTTGTGGAAGGTCTATACAGTATACCACATGACCATGTCTCTCCATTATCTCTAATGGATTGACTAGCTTACCCTAAATTTTGACATAGGGATTACCCATCCTAGTCCATGTCTAGAGGAAATCCCAATGTCCATCCACAAACTAAATTGGTCATATTTGATGATCAGTGTATCATTTTTATCAGCTTTTTATGGTCACAAAATACTTCCTGGTTAACTAAGCCTTCACAAAGATCTCTTATCAGAGACTAGTCCCACCAAACACTGATTCACCCGACTCTAACAAAAATATATATGTGAAAAAATTAATTATAATTTATGGACTAGGAATGAGATACTCATAATGATTCCTGAAAACAATTATTATAATCAAACTCTACAAGCATGAAATGTTTCTTCTAATAACCACAAAATCTGAAACATAGGCTTGAAATATATCCTCTAGAATTTTTAACATCCATTAATATTAGATTTCATTATAAGGGTGGTAAACTATAAAATGATGAACCTATGATCCTAGATACTTCAAAATACCATGGAAAAACATATATGTATAACCAAGATATTAATTATAAATGATAATACTTGGAACATCGTATAGTCAGATTACTCCCAGACATAGATGATACCTATATTATCAATGGTGAAGGTCTCCATAATGGATAGAAAGTGGGATACCTTCATCAATTGACCCATGATCACCATTATTGTGTCGTAATTATTAGTCTTCCAAGTTATTAATTTCACAAAATCCATCATTTCATTATCAAACTTCGCTTTAGAATTGTGTAGAGGCTACAATAACCCAGTAGGGCTCGAATGTCCAGTATTCACCTATCGATTGGTGAAAAATCAGTCCACAAAACCTATTATATCCTTTTTCATCTATATCCATCAGAAATTTCAATAAAGATCATGATACATACAAGAACATCGATAAAAAGAACATTTACACCTCCAAGAGACCATTTAGATGGCGTCTCCCCACTATAAAATGTTTACCTAAGATCTAATCCATCATGATCAAATTAATTATCAACCATGATAATTCAGTGATGAATAGGTTTAACTATTTTCAGAGTCTAAGATCTTATCCTTAGGACTCTAAAATATGTTGAATAATGTCTTTAAAGAGTTTCATTATCTTTCCCTCATCATAAGATATTTATACTATATCTATCCAAATATAAAATCACTATAATCCAGAAATGAATTTTTTCCAATTGTGTAATCCAAATAAATTACTAAATACTGAAAATAATCAACCCACCTCCTCTAATTAAGGTTTTAGACTCAGTGAGAAATGATGTACAAGAGGATTATGTGGCCCATGTATGTCAAAGAGCTCTCTTCTAAAAGAAAACGTATCTAATTCATTAGGTCATGTTCCACAACAACCAAATCTATATCATGAGTATTGTAAATCCTTCCATGTAATCATAGTGAAATAAAAAACAACATGGTCCTCCTATATCTGAACTACATTGATATTGAATCTGTAAGTGTCATAGAAAAAGGTATAATTGTTTTCCATCAATTAGAAATGCGAGGATCAATGTTTTGGTTAGTATTCTCTTCCAATCCTAAAAAGATACTTTATAAGTATTTAACAAAAAATAAACCACTGTTTTCTTTGTTATCATGAAAATAGGTGACTCCAAACAGAAGTCCTAGATATAGTGTCAATAATATCCTGCTAGACCCAGAAAGCATGAAATGATGAAGAAATTAATGATATACTCCAAACATACCATGGTTTTAACCATTTATGTTTCCACTAACCCTCTAAATTATGAAAAATCACGGCCTAATTATTTCACACTATCAATACAAAAATTGTATTCAGATAAATTGTCATAAAGATGATGCACTATCATTGTACTGAATATGTTTTCTAGATGTTGGGAATAACCATCTACAAATTGGGAGTACACTAATATCTCATCATAAAAAAATACCTCAAACATATTTAAAAAGGGATGTATGATCTATTATATCAAATCCATGAATAACACTGGTGTATTTTTCAGACTAAAAAATATTCCCATGAACTCATATAATCCTTTCATTATCTTAAATGTGTTCCAGGTATGTTTCATGATCTCAACCTCACCTATAGTTACTCTAAACTAAACTCAATCATAGATAAGATCCTGGTACATCTTATATTTTCCTAAAGAACATCAATGTGTGGAAGGAGATACCGATTCTTTATCATCATTTGGTTCTCTATATGATAATCCATAAAAAAGTTCCAATTACCATAATCCTTCTTGAAGAAAGGTACTTGAAAACCCCCCTGATATGTACTAGGCTATTTGAAACCATTTTTTAGGGATCATACAAATAAAATTTCAACTCTAAAATATCTCAGTGTGACATCCGACCAGGTGGGGTATAAACTGGTTGAACTCCTAGTAACAACTCAATTGTGAAATAGATATCCAAATACGACGGTAAGAAGGAGAAATATTCTGTAAAGACATCCAAAAAGAGGTCCCCCATGAGAGTAAATGTATTATGATGAGTTCCCCCACCATATAGAATAATAATTTCTATCTAAATCATGAGAAAATCAAATCTATACTGAATTCGTCCTACATGACCTGCTTGAAGTTCCCACTGACCCTGGGGAGTATTGTAGTCCCCTTCTAGAGATAGAATCAAAAATATCATTCCACAAATGTTGATAAGATCTGGGAATAAAAATATCCAATCCATTCATATAATCATATAATAACCTATCATTTCCCTAAAAAATATTCCCAATGTAAATGATAACCACCAATTTCCATAGAGTAATCACTATAAGAATTGATATGCTGTGACCACAATGCCAACGATGTGACGATTCTCATAACTTTATCCAAGATATCTATAAAATGGCGAAAATAAAATAAAATTGAGTAGATATAAAGTTAATACATGATTCTAAATAAAAAAAGAAATATTTTATGATATATGAATATATCATTATCATAGAAGGATAAGAATCATAACTACCCAAGGTAGAATGTACATTATGAAACTTACTTACCTCTCTTCCATAGAATTGAGAATTACTCCCCTATGTTGTACCATTTAATTTGTACTACTACTCCATAACTACGGTTCTATAAACCCAACCTCATTCGGATCATTTTATAAATTCTAGGAGACCTTCTTCTTAGGGGTAGCTATATCCATCCATGACTAGGGTTCAAGTCATAATCCCCTGCAACTGTCCTAACAAAATGGGAAGTTGAAGAACATCAAATGTTTACCTACATTATTTCAATCACATCACTATATACTAATCTAAATAGAACGATATTTCTTATGTCTATACATTCCACAATTAAATACGTTTAGTGGACCATGATCATTAGATTACTATCCACTACCCTAACTTCTCTACCCACTTCTTCCCTAATGATAAAAACAATAGTCATGCCTCCTTAAATAATATGAATAGCTCCTAAATTTCCATGTTGAAACCACCAAGCCTCAAAGTGAGGTCTCTCTCATATTTCCAACCATTATTATATATTGATTCATCACATCCATAAATATTATTAGGTGAAATGTGATCACCTTTGATCGGATTTCATAAAAAACTACATTCTATAAATATTTATCCCTGGAAACTTCATTTGATGGGAAATATGGAGAAAAAAACATTATATTAGGGAAACATCTTATTTATTCGATCACTAAAAAAAGTTATGTGTCTATTTTATGAAAATGTGATCTTTAGTGGACCATGAACATCACATCAAAGTCCTTCTAGGATAAGTTTTTTTTACTATTTATCTTGATCGGCATTGTCCCACCAATATTTGGTTGGTCATCAAATTATGTAAGAGGAATGATTAACCCTCCTATCCATGTGCCTCTCAAGATTCCTGATGATTTTATGGACTGACTCATTCTAGAACTCTGTTTCCTAGGGGCCAACATATATAGTGAACATAGGTGGATACTGTAGTTAGAAATCACTCGTAATATAAGGAATAAAAGGTTTATTATGAATAATATCCCAGTCTTAAAACCACCTCACCCTTATGTAACTAGAAATAATATGATCTTCTATCAGCTTCCCCATAGTTGTAGGAAGTTTTAATTCAAACACGTTAGGTGCGTATTGATTTCTACTCTCTTTACAGTCAATTTGAATATTATATGAAGACATTTCTGTATAAGGATTATTGCACAATCCAGACCACAAGATACACAACAAGTTCAACCTTAATTGGGGAGAAAACTGAGAACCATTAGATCAGGGTTCTTCTATTCATATCATAACAACAAAATTAGCATGACAAGATGTTTCGTTTATCTTCTTGATGAGGTATATCAAGGGACATCATTTTATAATTTATTTGGGAATATATGTCTCATGAAATATAATTTCCCTATAATGAAAAATTAAAGGAAAAATATATATACATTCCTATAATGATGAATTTTTACTCATATTATTCCATACTAGACCATGAGTAAAATATAAATATATTAACATCAAAAAACATTTGAATCAAAAAACATGAAAAAGAATAAAAAACATAACATTGAAACTGCATAAAAAACAATCTCATCCCAAGGAACATGGTTCCCCCCCCCACACCGGTTCGATACTCCAATGAACAAGATCATTACCAAGTCCCAATACATCATATTATCCTTTCTAACATTCAAAATTATAAAATCAATATTAAATAAAACATTTCTTTGATACTACCTTTTAACTTCCCTACCTCTGTACCCGCCATGCTAATGTGGTGAGTTTTCAACATGACCACATGTGCACCTCCCCAAATGACAAAGGCTACGAATTGGAAGTGAGGGTCAATATAATATAGTGGGGGTATTATTCCCTATGGTACAAAGATAAAAAACTAATTGAAATAATATAATAATGGTGAAAATAATATAAATATCAACATGAAACCATAGAAGGATAAATAATGATAATCAAATAATCTAGTAATAAAATAATAATGTAATGAATAGTTGATTGTGACTAAATTAAATGATAAAATCCAAGAGAATATGACTATGGAGACTCAAATAATGACTTCAATGTAAACAGTCCTAAAACCCATGTTGGTCCTTTCTCTATGCTCCAACCCTTCCATAAAGAATCAATCAACAATATGGTCTCTTTCCCTAGTCAAAACCTCTTTCCATTAAATCTATTCGGGGTGAAAAATAGCGGTCTATCTAGGGTGTGAGTAAAACTCATAATATCCACACGAACATGTTTAAACATATATAGTATAAGAAAAGTAGTGCATGAAATTAAGTGATAATAGTGTAATAACATAATCAATTAATACTATACCTAAAATAAATCTTGTGGACCCTTGTTTCTTGTATGACACACTGGGTAATAGAAACTTACTTCATCTAAATTATGGATATATCTATTATAAGGATAACACTACAACACCTGGTTAGATAACCCGTACCACATTTTTATCCAATTATTCTTGGATGAATTGCTATGATCATATATCAAATAACCCACTATACTCCACAAAAATTCCTATGATGGAGTCACTTACTTCTTCCTATGGCACAAATCACCAAGGGGTGAATCTCAACTCATCATATATTTAGATCCATCTGAATTCACATGCTGCTGTCACTTATATCGTCCCTTGTTCACATCACAATGATAGAATCTCATTTTAAATCGAGGGGTGTATTCTCCTGCATTATGATGAATCACCAGTGACACATCTTGTGAGGAAGTTTCCAAACCCATATAATTCATTTCAAAAACACCAATCATATGATATTAAACCATATATTCTACCATAATTCAGATATCATTCCAAGTAGATCATTTAAACTAGTTATCAAATAAAAGGGCAGTCAATCTTTGTTCGTAGACCCTCCCGTGTCAAGACTAATCACCACTATCACAACATGACAAATCACATTATCTCATAACATGAATTTTATTACAATTCCAGATGTTAATAAAAATTATATAGGAAACACCCATAAAATACAAATTAGATCACATGTATTACACTTATTAAAAAAACTAATTGAAGTATCCAATAAGGATATACTTTAGACCACCCACCTCAAAATCAGATTATATTTTAACAAAGATAATAATATGATATAGAGATAAAATTCTTCATTTCATTAATAGAGACTAACATTATCTTCCAAAGGAAAATATACCTATATGGATGTTTGGAAGTCTGATGTAGGTATTACTATAAGAAAAGATCAATAGAACATGGATTTGAAGTAGAAATTAGATGAATCCATTCAAACTTCAGATCTAGATTTCCAAGATCCAACGTAAATTTTTCGGTTTGAAGAATATCTCCATACATAATCTCTATATTTTTTTCATTAGTAGGAGAGAGACTACACATTATTAAAATTCAAAACCCAGTATTTCAAAATACTGGGTGTGAAAATTTCATGATGTGATTATGGAATTTATGTATTAAATCCCTTGATTCACATATATTCTGAAAATTTTAGGTGAATAGATTAGAAACCAAATAAAAATTACCACATCTGGTAAAATAATTTATAGTGTTTGTTTCAATTTTATTGATTTCTCCTATAATTCATGAAATATCTCTATTTTTAACTATTTATAATTTCCAAGTAATTTATGTCATAAATATACTATTTACACCGTATGTTCATTCTACAACTTGTAAATTTACAAAACCCATGAAACTATCACCCATAACTTAATTCATTTATATACTCACCAACCAAAGATGAAACAAAATTAACCATAATCCACAAAAATATTACTATAACATATATATAGATGCACCTTGAAAAATATGGAATCTTATAATGGTGGTACACCAAGCTCTACATGACCAATACCTCGAAGATCCCTACTCTTTCACCAAAAATCGTTACCTTAATATTCTTCACTAGTGATTTAAGAGATCTTCTCCTTACCAATATAATGTACAACAACATTTTCATGTGCATTATGTTTTAAAATAAGGTGGGTGAGTATGTAAACTTAGTAGAAAAATCCACCAAGACTTCTCCAACATGCCACTTCAAAAAAACTGGTTAGATTTAAATTTTTATAAAATATGAGATTATTATGATACTTTTAAGAAATACATATATGATTTATATTAACGAATCACACAAATAATCCACCTTTTTGACACACTTTTTTTTACAAATAATCCTATAGTAAAAATTACAAAATCATTCCTTAAACTCATAATATATTCAATTAAAAAAACCCTCCCCTATGGGTGGAATTTCACCAAATAAAAAATATATTGACCATGATGGACAAAATAAATGATCCACATATGTGACAATAAAATAATCCACATGACTGATGTTGACACATGGATATACAATCAATGTTCTCCAATTCCACTATAAATAGTTATGTCTGAGCCAAAATAAATTTTTCTATTTAAACCATGAACCCACACTAACTCATTATAACTCTAAACCAAATGGAATTTTTTTCCAATCCAAAATCACTTTTTTTGATTCCAAATACACACTTATGTATTTTATCAACCACCGCACAAACATAATGAACATGATTTTCTCAAGATCCCATTTTACATGTCAAAATAGCCTATTCGTGGTTTATCAAATATCAATAAGCACAAATGAACAAGAATATTGGAATTTTAAAATAATTATCCTTCTAGTTATTAACATAAATATAGTGAGAAAAACAAACCTTCCTCAAACATACTAGTCAAGGAAAACCCTTTCCACACCCTTCCTGATTTAGGATTTTCCAACCCTCATAGGGTAGTGTATAATAAAATTACCAAAAATAAAATTCCCTAAATAATATATCTGATCATAATTTTCTTGGAATAGGGTTCCCCTATAAATAGAATTATACGAGTGAATAATTAGGGAAATAATCCTTTCATTCAATATGTAGGTTAAACACTCTAATATTTGAAGAGATGGATATATAATATGAGATAATAACCAAAACTTCCAAATTAAAATCTAATTATTTGAGAGCCCTATCAATTAGGATAGAAATGAGAGGTTTATGATGGGGTATTGTGTTAAAAAATTATATATTGGGAATTTTAATTTTAGGTAATGTTTGACAACACGATTTGGGAAACTATATAGAAATCGTAAAATTCATATTTTATAAAATGATGATTTGTAGTGTTTGGACACATGTTTTGGTTATCCATGATAAAACCATGTGATTTTACCCTACAATATTTTCCCAAAATAGATGGTAATTTCATGGCCTTAAAAAATTGTCTACTTTCCATGGAACCCCATTTTCCTATGTACAATTTTGTTGAGTTTTATTAGGTTTTACCCAAATCATTCAACAACCATGAAACTTCCCAAATCCTCTAAAAACTTTAAAAAACCCTTTGAATGTTCCTTAGAACCACCAAAACCTTTTCATATATTAAAAACCATAGTTAAATATAAAAATACATCAAAAATGATGTGTATTACATTTATATATTTGGAATATAAAAATTTGGTTGAAAGAATATGATTCCAAAAAAAAAATAACAAGATGAATGCATATATATAGGTATTAAATTACATATAATTACTTAATGTTATGAATTAGTTATATAAAATATGAATATTATGTATAAGGAAATCAGGAGAATAATAACACGATAAAAATACCTAGTGTGATATCATCCCAAGGAAAAATATTTGAATATATCTATCATCTAAATCTATATGTCATGGAAAAGTTGGGCACCCGTGGATTATATTATCTAGGATATGATAGGTATTGGTGAAACTAATAGGATATTTTTACCATATTCAATTGTATACATTTGTTACTCATTACATAGTGAACTTAATAGGATAATGTTCCTGGAGAAATAGAGTTAAGATAATTCCTATGAAAAATTGGGAAATGAGTTTTCGGTATATCAATCAAGGGGGAAAATATAATATGATGGGATAATAGACTAAATAAATAATTATTGAAATAAATGAAAATATGATCAAATATTTTAAAAAATATGAATAATTTCTCATTAAATAGATATAATTTATTAGTTAATCATTTTTACTAGGATTAAATTTAACAAAAATTCTTATTAAAATGATAAAAAATAGTATAGTTGAACAATGAATTGTATTTTTATAGATAATTTCATGTGTCAAAAACATCCTATCAAAATATATTATAATAGAGAATTATAGTTTAATGTATAAATTTCTATGATTAATAAGTGTTTTTAAGTAGACTAATTTTTATCATTTGAATGTGAATGTTATAGAAATCAATTTATCCAATTCTGGCTCATTGGTATTGGATAGTGGGTGAAAATGACAGATTTTTGAAAATTTACACAAAATAACTAATTAGAGAGAATTGATGAAAGTAAATTTTTATCTATGAATTGGAAGTGGGTTAGGTCTTAACACATTATAAATAATTCAGTATGATCTATTTGTATCAATTTTTTTTTTGAATTTGAATAAAATTTCTATGTTATTCCCATAAATAGAAATTTTATTTCTATATCTTATTTTAAAAAGAAGGGTTTTTCTTTTATTTTTTAGAATAAAAAATTTCAATATTCATGATTTAAATTATTTTAGAAATTTCAAATATAGTACATGGTTTATACATTCTTGAAATGGATAATTCATTCTATAAAATTCATGATAATAATGAATATGTTCATTGTATTTCCAATGTTTGGACTTATAACCTTGGAATCATAAAGAAGATGTGCATCTAAAGTCTTCATAGAGATATATCGTTGGACTCATTATATTGTTAAACATTATAATAATTTGAATACTATATATTAGAAATAATATTTAAATAATAATTTATTAGAAGATGTTAGAGGGGCAATAGATGATTGAATAATACTCATTATGATGCATGTGGACCAATGATTAATTAAAAAATTGGTGTGTGTATACAATTTATAAAAATCATCGATAACTTTGGTTGCTATGTTTGTGTGTTTTTTATAATAAACAACTTACAATCTCTATTCAAGCTTCCCAATAATAATTACCACTGATCACCCTAACCCCAATCTATCGAAACAAGGCTCCATAAATTGATTTTTATTTTAATAATTAATAAATCAATTTAATCCAAGTTTAACTGATAATTATAAAATCACAGTGAATCACTAAGTAGTTAAATATATGCCCTAATATGTGTATAAGACTAAATATATTTCCTAATAACTCATGGAATAAAAATACATATGAATTGATACAAAATCAATTCCTAATTTTAATCTAATTTAGTGATAAAACTGAAAAATATTACATTGGAATTTAACGTTATTTAAATAGTGAAAAATGGTTTACATTCCATTTAATTTGATATTATTAACCAATACACTGGAAATATTAATTATTATGAGATGATTCTATAATTTATTGATGAAATCTTCCATAAACCGAAAACAAATCTCACATCAATCGAAGGAAAAAAATAGAAAAACATAATTGGGGATGGGAAAGAAGAATAACCTTGGTTTGGAAATGGAAAAAATCAAAATATACCCTGATTACATAGGGGAAAATAAGAAGTGACTAGAAGATTATAGAGGAATCTATACACTGATTTGGATAGTTGTAGTTGGTATCCCCTGATGAGGGATGATATAGTGGGTTTAGAACATTAAAAACATAGACCACATCCCCTACGAGTAGTCTTTCAACCTATACCATGTGCATGTTCCCCTGCCTCACCCAAATCAAACTACAATGTATCGATTTTAGGCATCTAGGGGTAATTTAACCTAAAAAGGTAACGATGTACCATGTGACTTTTGATAGGGTAATCGATATATCTTGAATAAAACATTTTAGTAGTGGTACAATCCCATGATTTTCTTTCACTGACCATTGATTTCGGAAAACCCATATAACCCATGAAGAGTTTCCCTAATTCTTGAATATATGACCCAAAACCCAATTCTCAAAACATCTTGATTCAAATCAAATAAGATATAATTACTATAAATTTAACAACCTATCTTGATGCATGACCATATAAACCCCATACTCTAATAATTATATTCCCAGAGAAGTAACCCCAATGATCTCTAGATTAATGATTTGATCATCATAATTTTATTCCAATACATATTTCTATCTCTCACAACATATGACAAAAATAAAAAAGAACATAACCTATATTATTAATTTAAAAAAAATTAATAGGTCGATAATCTTAATTCAAATATTATTATCTTTAGGATGCATCCAGTATGAAAATAATTTATCTGACCACAATTATTCTAGAAATGTTCTAGTAGTCATCCTATAAAATGAATTTCTCAAAATAGAGACTATTACACCATGATATAAAATGCTATACAAAACCTTGATTACTAAACACAAAATAACTCACTGATACACATTCTATCCACCCAACTCAGCCACCCAAACATACTCCACATCAGATACAAGTTGGATATAAAATTACCATCTTTAAAGATGCATTATTAATTATTATATGGTCTTCAAAGTAGATATGATTCATTATTCCTTTATCTTTGTGAATCCAAAAAATCATTAGAATACGAGTTTCATTTTACATTTCCCCAACTCAGATATCAATAACCATATACCTTATATAAGGTCCACTCACCAAAATATGTGTATGATTCTTTATACCGTTCGTTAATATACACTATCATAACTATTGTAAATTCTAATGTGAAAATTAATATATCACTAGTGTTTCCACCACATGATAGTATCTCTAAAAAACCCTATAAATCATGATCCTTGATTCATGCTTCTATGACTGTTGATATCAAACTACAATAAATATTCATCTCTTGATCTGGATAATCCACTATCCTCTCTAATAAATAATGACATTATATAGCCCCAAAGTTTATAAAAAACATAATATATGGGACCAATCTAAATATATCCATATGGAGCCCAATCAATTACACCTAACATTCATAGATAACATGGTTCTATATGACATTTTTTCATTGGAGAACTTTAAAAGATCCACCAATGTCCCAAATTTCTAGACCTAAGACATTACCTATATCCACATATAACTAGTGTATCTTTATACAAAATCTACCCAATATTCTATTAGAAATAACGAATAAAATTATCACTTAACAAAAAAATAAATCCACCCAATATTGGATATATCTACAAACCATTTATAAAGAACCTCCAATATTTAAAGTACAGGAAATGGTCCCCATGAGGACTTGAATGACACGCCATCATCCATTTTTTTAAAAATTATTTATCAAAATCACAAAATATTCCTAATAAACCCAATTATAGGCTATTTTCACTACATAACTACCGATTAATGATATTCCCAAAAAATAAATAGTGTTATAATAGAAACTTCTTACTAGAAATTTTTCATTAACAAATCATCTACCAAAATTATGGATAGTTTCTGATGACCCATCCATTCATTGATAAAAAAAATATATTTTTTAAACGAAAATTAAGATTCATCACTATCCTTAACCTTTTATATATGAAAATTAATTGCTCATTGAAATTCAAGGGTGTTTCCACTCATAATAAGACTAAAGAAATGATAATAAAATAAGACAATTGATCTTACCCCACACATGAATTGTTTAAACATATGAATAAACTTTCCATAATCTTCTCATCCAAGAGTTATCCATATTTTAAACCCTTTAAAACACATGAAAATACTCTCTATATCTCATTCCCCTAATGTATATAGGATTCAATGATACCACATACCAATTACGACATCCAACTACTGAACTACAAAGATAGTAAAATCAGGGAAAACACATACCAACTCAAATAATATATGTTATATTTATCATTATCTAATGGTAAACTCTTTAAATATATGAACCTAATCAATGTTTTATCCAATTAAAAATGATCATAAATTCATGTGTAATGAGCCCTATCACATTCACTCTGAAAATGATTATGTTTTTTCTATGTGTGTACTAGTGGAAGAGATAGGTTATTCTATTAAGGAAAAATAAAATTACAGTGTAAAAAAAATTATTATGAAATAATTAAAATAATTTTAAAATGATGGAAAATTTGGGGAAGGGGTGTTTAGTGATGTAAAAAGAAATCAAATAAAAGAGACGATTTCTCATGAAAATATAGCAATCATGAAAACAACTACATAAACACCAAAATAACAAATATTATGATAAATATAATTTACAAATTAACTATTCATTAATCATTATCCTTTATAATTTAATTTATAATGTTATGTTCTCTTAATTATTATCCAAACAACCCATTGGAAGAAAACATAACCACATATATTAGATCAAATGAATCCTAAGATAACATTGGGATTTTAAATCCCAACACACTTTTTGATTATAATCATAATGTAAAATTTTGATCACTGTAAAATTAGGGTTGAAACTACACTCTATAATGGAGGTTTTTTAGAGGATGTAGATTATATTCAAATTCTATGAATCAAGCCTATGTTTATTAGATTTTATAATTAATTTGTTTCACTCCAAAATTATAAAATCTCAGCCTCTCATAATAAATTTGGATCATTTAATTGATTTAATATTATCAATAACATTTCATTATCCATTTTTTATTAGTCATAGTTAGTAAATAGATGAATAAAATCTAATTAGTAAGGTAATAAATTGATTGACCACAAAAAACCACTCTCTCGTTAGTGGGAATGTTACCCTAGAGATGATTTCAATAAGGACAAGATTAAATGGATATAACCAAATATCACTTGCCTTCATGGATTATAGAACCAAACATAAAAATTAAAAAAAATGGATGTGAAAATTTAGAATTTAAATTTATGATATATCACATGCTCAAAATTAATGAAATAAAAAGTAGATGAAGAAGCAGATAGTTTTCTTGGAAGATAACTATGATATAAACAATCCATATTTCACATGGTTAGATAAGTGTAAGAATAATAATATCAATAAAAACACACTACCAAATATATGAGACTTCTATACATACGTGAAAAAAAAATAGTATAGAGATTGGATAAAGGTTAAAATCAAAATAATGTTATATGTAGATTTATAACTCTAAAGGTTACTTTGATCTGATACTCCATTTCAACGAAAACCTCATGTGAACTAACAATTTTTTTATTTAATTAAATTCCCTAAGTTTAGTTCTTTATCTTTGGTGAAAATTTCATCACAAAACCATGAAATTTTGAAAATGTATAACCTAAATTGTGATGTAAGGTACATTATGTAAAATCCATTATAACATTGAGTACATTTGAACATTTTACATTAAAACATGAGATAAATATAGAATGTTCATAAAAATTTATTCCATAATTAATTGTAAATTCTTCCATAAAATTTAAATTCCCAATTATTTTTATAGAATTGTTTTTGAAAAATATGAAATAATAAAATTAAATTGTGAATAAATTCATGGAAATTAAAATTTTATGTAAAAATTTAAAATTTATATTATATCATAAAAAACTCAATGTGGTTAAATAGAATTTATTATTTTCCCATAATTATCCAAAAAAACAGGGTTTATCAAATCCCCTATATATTCCCTTTTTCTCCCCAAAAAAATTTAAATGTCATTTAATATAAAAACAGATACCTGTAAACATTTCATAAGAAATTATTGATATATAAAATCATAAAAATAAATCAGTTTTAATTAATTTAAATTTTATTATCTCATAAACTGTGTAAATAATTTTTAATTAGATTTAAGATTCCAATAGGTAAAAAATTATGAGAACACAATGCCACTAATTTTCCCATGTTTGTGTGTTCTAACTATTTTAAACCTATATATCCACTCTTTATTTAATATATTAATTCCAATTAAAATATGTCCTCTTACATTATAATTTCCACCAAGCCTATTCTACATATTTTGTAATAAAATTTCAAAATATAATCACTTAAGAATTATAAGGAGTCAAATTTTTAGATGCTCGCATAAATACCATGATAAAATGTACATCTCATGTCCCTCCTCATTACTTATTTTTATTTATTCAAATTTTTAATGGTCTCAAATAGATGTTTTTAGGCACACATTTTTAATTCAATTTGAAATATTAATTTTTATTAGTGGATGATAGACAAAGGATTGAAAATATTATAATGTAGAAATATTAATTTAACATGATTTTACATTCAATTATGTATGAAAAATGCACAATTATAGATGATTTTTCATTTTGTGTGGACAAACTGAATAAATAAATTTTTAGATAAAATCCCCCTAATGAATGGCGTCATTATCTAAATGGTTTCAAAAATACAAAATAAAATAAATTATTTAACAACATCCATTTTCACTAAAAAAATAATCATTAATAAAAACCTTTTTATGATTTACATGATTCTAATTAAATTATAATAAATCATATATCCATTTTCAATATGTCCAATAGAAGTAATGAATGTGTGACATATTTTCTTAAATTTTTTATTTTTTCAATTTTTGAATGTTTAAAAATAATGAAAATTATAAAAAATGACACATTTTTAAATAAAAAAATAATGAAATGGACCCAAATTTTATCCCCTCCCCCACCCTTAAAATGTTACATTTTCCTTAGTGTGTCCTTATGAAATGAAAAAAATAACGTGAGATTAAGAATTTAAATTAGGGAAAATGACATAAATGGGATATGGTAAGAGACAATGTAAAGTTATCAAGGGAAAAACGATTGTTAAATGTGATTATATCAAATATATTTATGGGGAATCCCTTGATGGACCACACAAACCATTTTTCACTGATAATTCATCACTTCCATATGGCCTATTAGGTTACCTTCGATGAAACATAAAAAGAAACATGAGATATGGGATAGTTTATTAACCATCTAGAACCCATCTCGCTGGGTATCATCTGCAATATTGAACTCTCATGAAGAATGTTTTCTCCCATGTAAACCTCAATTTATTAGATCACTATATCTTGAGATTATTTTCATTTTTTATTGTAGAGAATAGTGTTATTGTATGATGATAACAAAATCTACTCATGAAATAAATGTTTTAATATCCTTATATCTCTATCTTGGTATAATTAGATGTTTTATTTCATTATATCCAAATTTTCCTAATTCTCCACCACCAGAATACTTTTAAATTAATTCAAAAAGTGATCAGTTATGGGGAAATAATTGTTTGAGTGTTTAGTATTATCTTATAATTCTGTATTACATAATAAATTCACATTCAGCCATACTTTTTGTTTATATGTATAATTTTATCCAATATCTACTTCAAATAATTATTTGAAGCATCACTCTATCCATTTTTTGGTGAGTTATGGTGTTGAAGATTTTTGTCAAGGAATATATATTCAGAGGAGTTAATCCAACTTTCGATTGGAAAAGTTAGACCCCAAGTTATTGATGATTCCCTATAGAACTCCAAATATAAAAAATTCAACATGAATTAATGCACTAAAATTTGAGAATCATTGGTCATGGTGGGGTTTTACTCTACCCAATTACACACATCGTTATTAATAACCAGAATATAAAATTAATTGAATGAAATGAGAAGTAGAACCATAAAATAAATTATCTATACATCAAAACCCTCAAAGAATTATATTGTTTCTTGAGGTATCTCATTTATTATAAAAATGTTTCTAACGTGTTGAAAATTAGAGCATGAATTATAAATCATATGAGAATCTTGGAATAATCTAGGTAAACATAATCCATTGTATAAGACATTACTAACTGATCTTTGGGGACTAAAGTTTCCACAACAAGAATGTGTATGACATAAATGAATAGAAAAATAAAAACCATGAACAATCATACATCTCGTTTTGATTTGGTCACTATAAATTCATAAAATATAAGATTAATATAATTCATATAATCAAGAATTACTCATCAATTTTTTCAACATTTTATTCTTTAGTTTTTTATTAATTCCATTTAAAAATAGGTAATTTTCTATTTCAAATATCCAAGGAACTGTACTAAAAATTTAATAATGAATATCATTAGAAAAATTATAATGTGTTGTAAGAAGTCAATGTTATCATGCTAAAAAATATGTGTGATCATACTCATGTGTTTGGAAAATAAGTTCTTTGGAATTGTAATTTTTGTTATTTAATGTTCAAAATCTTGAGGAAGGATAATGTAAGGAATAATTTTTACCTCACATCTACATTAATTAATAGGTACCTCAAAAAAAACATAGTCGAAAAATAACTACATTTCATCATAATAAATTTTAATTTTTAAAAGAAAATATTATTGTATCAATGAATTTTCTAATGATATATAGTTTTCTATGGAAGAATCTAAAATCATCAATGAATTTGCAATCGCATATGAATAAACTTTTATCCTCTATGATAAGACTAGTGATACTATGAGTATTTATGTATCACTCATAATAAAAATTTTGAGATCATATTGTAGGGTCCATAAAAATATTAGATTTGTGAGAATATTCTTAATATCAAAAGAGAAAGAACTACCTAAATCATACAACTCAAAATAAGAGTCGAAATATAATAATATGAACAATGGAACCGAAATATTATTGAAATATTTAAGGGTGAATCGACAAAATAATTCATATCATATAAAATATATTAACTTACAGACATATGTATGATATATAAAAGACTAAATAATATCTACATAAAATATATAAACCATAATTCTAGGTTTTTTACAATATTTTCTATGATAATTTCACACTACACCATGAAATGTAATTTAATAAATTTTGAAACACACATTTTCTAAATCCAACATTTAAATATGTTTCCAAATATTAAGAGAACAATGGTTATAAAAATAAAAAAAATACCATCATGATAATATCAAGAAAATTAAGAAAAATACAGAAAATAAATTCATGTATAGTACATGGGGTGTCCAAAGTCAAAATGGATCCCTTTGACTAGAATATTTACTAAATCAGAAAGTGAATGTTTTCCTCTATTGATCATTTAGTATAACAGAAACATAAAATTAGATATAGGTTCTACATAAGAAATAATAGTGTTTTTGTCCTTGAAGTTTCAAAAGTATCTGATTATTGAATTAGAGGTGGAAATGGCGTTTGAGAGAAGATTTATTTATTTTCTGATAATTGATACACACTCACTATCTATTTTCACACTCATCAAAATTAATTCCCCCTCTCATTTCTAATAATATTAACCCAAATTTTCATATAAAAACCCTCAATAGGGTTAACCCTATATGAATAATAAATGGGTAAAATGATACTTACCTCAAGAAAATTTTCAAATTTCTTTTATACAAATTAAAAAAGATTGGGATTATGTGTAATTTATGGATACCTTAAATGTTTATCCCCATCCACTAAAAGAGTTATATATAGGAAAATATATGGTATAATACCATATATAACAACAAATTTCCAACCAATATTCTTGATGTTATCCTTGAAAACATTAAAATGTTTTTCTTCATGTTTATGAGTGAAATAATTAACAATTATAATAATAATTTTATAACTACTCAATAAGAATTAGTATTTGGGATATGGGTAAATACACTATTTTCTAAGGTGGGTGAATGATATATGGATGGTGGATTTTAATTAACTAAAATATGAACACAATGAAAATAAATATAATTGCACACAACATGAAAATCATAAAAAAATGCATCTAATTAATCAGTATATTAATATTCTTTTAAAAATCATAAAGAACAAGGTCAGAATCAGAATAGTAATCTATATCAAAATCGGAACCTAGAGAGGTTTTCTCAAGAGAAATAGATGTAGAAATACTCATAGATGATAAAAGTGACTCAATTTTCATAATATTACTAATAATATAATTATCAAAATCCAAGGACATTTTACAATATGAGTCAAAATGGTAGATGAAAAAAAGAGAAATGATCATCTAAGGGGAACTTCATAGAAATAACACTCTCTTAATACACCACGCACTTATGGAACTAACATTCCATTTAGTATTTAGATTGTTTTGGGAATAAATCTTTGAATATTTCCTACATATCAATAAATTGAGGATCGTGGACATTTGAATCATTTGTTACATTAGCTCCGATATTTATATTCATCGACTATTATTTTTCATTATATGACCATGAGTGTTATAATGTACCAATTTTTTTTTATTTTTTCTTTAAATTAATGTTTTTGGGATTAAAATTTATTTTGGGGTTGTTGATAACCATGATGGTAAGGAGGATTATATTGGCTATTTGGTTAAATAAAAATACCATGTGTGTGTAATGTTAATTTTACTACAAATTAATTTAATGCACAATAGCAGATTTAACCATATTTATAGTAAATAACATTATATATTTCACTAATCATAATGGAAAAAATAAATTTTCACTTATTATATAATATAAATAATTGTTATTAAAATATGTATTCCATTTTTCTAAATTAAACTAACATAATTGGAAGAATATAATTTAAAATTAGTATCACAATTGTGATTAGAAAGTGGGGTTTTAAATTAAAAACGATCTAATGTTTAGAATGTTCTTATATCTAAATTCATTATAAAAATGAGTAAAATGAAATAAATATGATTAATTTATATGGAATTAAAATAATTATTCATTCAAAAAATTCAAAACATAATTTTCCATTATAATTTATTAAAATAAAGATGAAAATTTCAGTAAAAAATCACAATTTTTAACTATTCATCAGAAAATGAAACTCCTCAAAAAAACCCAAAATATTAATAGAAATATAGTTTTGATATTATGATTCAAAAACTAATTCTATTCTTTAAAAATATATTTCAAACATTGTTAAAAATTAATTTTATTTCTTTTTCACAATGCGAGATTAAATAGTCTTTTAGAAAAACCTTTTCTAGGAAAACAAATTTTTTTCATTTAGATAATTTTTGTGTAATATTAATCAATAGATTAATAATAAAGTTATATAAAATATATATTTTAATAAGTTATTAATTACTATTCAAAACCCTACAATTTTAGGGAATGTTTATAATTATTATATTAAATTATAATAATATATTATTATTTAGAAAATCTCAAGTTGCATGTAATGAAATCTACCAAAGAAACACAATATATAATTTAATAGATGGAAAACATAGTGTTTCATGTAAGTAAAACTTTATATGTGGGTTAATATATATAAATATATCATAAATTCTTATGATTTTATATTCCCTTCTATAGTTTTTGTTTTATTTCACATACGATATTGAATAAAATATTATTCTTTTAAAATATCAGGGTGTAAAATTCTCCCAACAACAAATAAATTTTGTCCTAAAATTTTAAAAATAAACTTTTAAATCAAAATATTGACGTTTTTAAATTCTTTTTTTAAACAAAAATCTTAAAAGTGAGAATAAAATTTCCTCTTAATAAGAGAGGTTTGGGATTATAATGGACATATTAAATATTACTGAACCAGTTTTTCTTATAAGAGAAAATTGGTGGAAAGTAATGATATATAAATGAAATAATAACTAAGAATTTTATCGAGTGATAGAGGTCATTGGTCACAAAAATTTGAATTTTAACCAAATTTTCCAGAGCATTAAAACCACAAATTTGTGATGATTTAAAAGACCATCTAATTCAATGGAAATAAAGGTAATAAGATAAAAAACTTATTTTTATAAACTTTTCCTATACTTGATGGATTCATATACAATATAAGAATATACGTAAATATACATACATGATGTTATTTATTTCATAAGAATAAAGAAATATTTTGGATGTGCTTTGATTAATTTTTAATTCATCCCTATATCCAATAAATTAATACCCATAAATTATTATTTTAATTATAAAGCACTAAAATTTACTTTTAAAGGATTTTACTTTCTATAAAACACTATTTCTATAACTATTTTCTAAAACCAATATGGTTATTACAATTTAGAAAATAGTATAAATTAATATGTAAACCTCAAAATTATCCCAATGGATCCATTATCAGTATTTATTTATTTAATAATTTTTGTAAGGACCCATGCCTTTTTGGACTACAACTTTGAGAAGAAATTTAAAATGTTGTTTTCTGATGCTTGTACATGGTAAAATGGTAATTTCCCATCAGTAGATACTCTGGGATAACCCTTATGTCCACTGTAAAGGTAAAAAAATATGGTTTTTACCCTAGGGAATTATGTTTGTAGGTATCCGAACAATTCAAATTTTGGTGGAATAATTATTTTTATCAATTTAATAAAAGAAATATTAAATTTTTCAAAAAAGATCGTTCAACCATTTCCTTTTAATGGATCATAGGATTGCGATTCCATCTATGCCATTGTGTTTGGAATAAATTTTATTTACTAATAATCACATATCCTATGGTAGGCTACTAGGTTCATCTATGACCCATTTTTTCTTTTCTTTTCTTTTTTTCTTGTACTGTTCCTTATTTTCTAATTTTCTTCAGAGTCTTTCTCTGATAGGATTTTTTATCCATGCGTTATGCCTTCCCACTTCATTTTAACTAAGAGTATAGAGTTATATAAATAAAAAAATTTATAGGGAGGGAGATAAAAACATTCAAATAAGTCTCAACACATTTTAGCAACATGCAGCAATCGTAGACCCTAGATTTGAGTGAAGATTCCGTCTGTTCCGAACAATGGTAAAACATTTATTTTTTTCATTTTAAACCATATTATATTTTATTTTTTCTTATTTTAATCATATTTTATGCTTTCTTGTATATAATTAAAAGATTTTATGTTTATTTGGGAATGAAAGCATGTTTTTGGGGTTTTATGAGGTTTTACATTTCAGAAAACCATGCTACACAGTGTGTGGTTCTTGGTGACACGCCATGTGTTATTAACAATTATGTAAGATGATTTTTTCTAAGTAAATTTTATGTACTAGGTTTAACATAATGTCTATTTTATCTCATCAGTTTATCTTAGTACTCATACAGGATAACCAAGTAGGGGTGCATGGCCCCGTAAAGTACATGGCTACACCATGTGTGGGTCGCATGCCATGTAGAAGGACATGACCAGGACAAATTCATTGAAAAACTATTTTGGGTACACTTTCATGTACATTGGATTGGGTACATGTATTTTACCAGCCTTTCATTCCATGCACATGGGGAATTTACACTCCCATGCTGGTGGAAGTACACTCCCATGTGGGGCTGCAGAAGTACACACTATGTACTCTAGGTTGTAGGTCATGTACTTCTCTCTTTGTAACACATTAATGTTTTTTATACAATTTCGCTGAGTCCAAATTGGACCCATGATTATTCCATTATGAGAATATTTTCATATGTATCTAGATGTTATGACTTGTGGGATGTTTTAAAAAATGTTTGGCACTGTTTTGATCATTTTGTAAATGGAGATGTTATTTCCATTGAAATCAATTTCAATACTCTCTAGATTTTGAGAACATAATTCTAGGATGATCCATGGGACATATATAATTTTTTATTCCATTTTATTTATTTCTTTGACAACTTCACCCTTGTGAGATGTTCTTTTTTTTCTATGAGACCGAGAGATTACATTACCACGGTATCTTTATTAGGATTCATCTGATTATGTTTCAGCCAAGAGAATCCCTTGTAGGATGGCTCTTCTTTATTCTATGAATATAAAAGTTCCCCTATTGGATTATATCACCTATGTATCATTTTTAGTATCCCTTGTAGGATAAATATGATTTCATTCCATTAGAGGATGTTCTATAGGATTCCTCCCTTACCATTCAACAATGGATCCCAAGTAAGATGCCTTTGCTTATGTGTATACCTTAATGTTCCCAATTATGATGCCTCCTTAAGTTTGAATTGAGAAACCTATTATATTCATTTTGTGTGACATACCCTATGTTCTTATGTTGGGATTGGGTAGAGATGGAAGATGGTGTCATCATAGAACCAAATCTGTACATGTAAGCCCCTTGGGATATAGAAGTAATATTTGGTTTACGCATTGAGTCACCCTCACTTTTTTTGTTTATAATTTAACATGTTTATTACTGATGTAGTGAATATTATAAAATCTTATTCCTAGTTAGGGGATGGTGATCCTGACATGAGTTATATTTCTTTCTTTTGGCGTGCCTAAACATTCACCCATGAATATTTTCAATTCATTGGGATTCCTAGTGGTTCTTCCCAATGTGTCAGCTTCTAATCCATGGTATATCATTATTTATTAGTAAACCCAAAGTTACTACGTAGGGTTTGGTTATTTATCCATGATATATTTTATTATTATATTTTTGATAATTTTAATTGTGTTTCATGGATTATGTCTATTGAGCCAGTGACTATAATATACCAGCGTAGTGTCCCTAGTGATTATAAACACAGATGATTCCACTATCCCAAGCGATGAGGATATATAATCTCTTCTATGTATGATATGTGATAAGTATTATTACACTATCCTTGATCATATTATACTCATGGATGATTACGCTCTCTTAAGGGATTGGGATGATTTCGCTCTCCCTGATGGGTTAATTGACTATGGTACTAGGCATTGCATCTCAGATCATTAGATAATAGATACTATAATTCATTTAAAATTATATGGAGGATTATTATCTCCCTTATTAGTGACTCACGGGATGATTAAGGCATCCCACCTATGTGTTATATTTACAGATCCATTAAGGGTAAGAACCTTTAGGATTATTTGAATTAGGAATGTCATGACTGCCAATGGACTACGACATTGAACTCATACATTATACAATATTTACATAAATGGGGCAAAATTGTATGTTGATTAGTGACCATTATATAATTTCTAGGTGTAATAACATAAATTCAATTATTCTAGTGATTTGAGGTGAGTATGGGTGAACCCAGGTGTTTGAAAATTTTACCCAACTGGTGACATAGAGTTCTTTGATATATATCCATCATTGTCTGAAGTGGGAGCATGTTTTTTGGGATTATGGTCATTGAGATAAAAATAATGATACCTGGCTTCACTGGTATGACATTTAACTCAATTCCTTTGAACATGATGTCTATACGTTTGGTATGATAGACCCAACGAGCGAATGTAGATTTTTCTATGTTATTTCTTTCACTTACTCATGAATAATATATATATATCTGTGTGTGTGTGTGTATTGTTATGGGACTAAAAATGTATAAAAATGTAGATATGTAAATCGATGGTGGATTCTACCAAGTTTATTAGGATTATGGACACAAGGTTCAACTGTTGTTTCACATTGTGTTTTTACATGTCTTTTCATTTTTTTCTTAGACAGGACAAGATGTTTTCTTTCTCATACACTTATAGAAACATATTTAATTGTTCCTTATTAGGGTGTCCTATTGAGATTGTTTCAAACCTCTTCATATGCACCAATGTGAATGTGTAGACCTTATGTATGGTTTTGAAGATGAGAAATGTATCATGGAAGATATGGAGGAGGCCCATCGTTGTATGTTCGAGTTGATATTGTAGTGTGTGTTCTTGTGATTGGGCTGTTACAGTTTGAAAGTGCTTGGAGATCGGGTTTGTGGTTTATCTTGATGTTAGTATTAGAGACCGATAAATTTATTTTAGTTTATTTTGTAATCATGTATCTATATATCCAACTCCATAGGTGGATAGTTTTTTTTGTATGACATAGATTTTATATCTTTTATTGTTTTTTCATTTATTATTACATCTTGTTCGATTTGAGGTTATATACTACATACAACATCTATTTATTTCTTTCTGTGTATGATACATAGTTATTTATGTTCTTTTCTTACTCTGATTAGTGGGAATACCCTCCCCACTATCACACCATTGGATCTCGCTGCTAGTTGATATACTCTATTGTACAAAAAGTCATTCTTGAGGCCTTTTAACCGACCTACTCGAGTGACCATTTTAGTGTCAACCATGTTATGTGATTACAAAGTGGTATTCAGTTTATTCTTCTCATGGTATTAACTATTTGTATTATGGTGTACCTGAGTATTAGAAATGTTTTCGAACATGAGATGGATATAATAATGGTCCATTGACAACACTTTTTCTGGTATGAGGTCATGGTTTCCAGTGTATGGGATTCTTTTTATAACCCGTGATGTTACATTTTTATAATATTTTAACCCTGATAAACACATATGTTTTGTGGATTGTCTAATTTACAATGTATTTATATCTATTTGAAATTAGAAGGAGGCAAGTGACGGGATTTGACTCCTTTCCAAAAAAGTAAGAGGTGTCTCATGCATCAATTTTTTACACGAAGGATTCACATCATATAGGCCAGAAAGGGTGTGATATTTTCTAATGACTAAGGAATATTCTATTGGTCCCACATACATATATTTATTTCAATACAATTGTATGTTTAGTGGAATTATGTTGAGGATTTTTTTGTTCGGTTGATGACTAAGCCCTCATGCAATGGAGGTTCAACGACATTTTTAGGTCAATATGGAACATGATTCCCTTCTGTTGTAACCCATGTATGGTGTTTTTTCTCAGGTCATGGTTATATAGATAGATCATTGAGTATGATATTATTGGTTACCCATACCTTTCTTACAAATTGTACCTCTCTAATGTATTACCATATATAGATTCTTAATGAGTGTCAGTTCATTATATCTCTTCATTGGTATCATGACCTCAAGAGAGTAGTCCCATAAGAGGATGCCTGATAAAGACTAGTCCCTTGTAAGACGTGTTTTTAGTTTTAACACTCATTGATCATTTTGATTGTTACCATCTATAGATATGATTGATCTTTTCTGATAAGTGGTTAAACCATGATATCCAATTATGGTACATGTTTAGTAGGCCTAGGTGGGTTTCCTAAAGGCCCCTAGTTTAGGATCACTCTTATTTAGGTGGATGTCCATTTTGTTCAATGGAATCCTACATGAGAGATGTTGGATTATTTTTCTGAAGCCTTTATAGGAAGTGATCATAGTTTTATGATTGTTTTCTAATATAGGAATGGTAGGTTCTTGGGTTATGCAATATAGTCATACTGATACCATCATCATTTGACTAAAAACATATAGTTATTATTTTTAAAAATGGCTTTAATGGGTAGGACTACTCAGGTGCCCGGCCCAGTCGACTAGTGTATCCTTTATTGCTTACGTTTTCAAAGTGTGGTTATATATTTATGTATTGAATGAAACTGGGTGACAAGAAGTCATGGAATAGATCATGGCATAGTTGAGGTTCCAAATTTTTGATGAGAAGATCCCAGGGAACTTATGGATTAGTGAATTTGGATCATTGGGTAGCATAGTCATATTATCCTTGTAATGGACGACTCAATAAAGTTTGAGTTTGGTGATGTGGGTGTACGCCGGTTGCTTATTGTGAAATTAAATTGTAATCACTAAGTTGTTGGGTACGATTCGAGGACTAATGGTTTATTGAATCATCATGGGCTAGGTTTCCATGGAGTTTTGATTAAATTAAAAAATTTCCTCCATGGTAGATGTGACTTTGTGAATTGTGTATCACAAGATGGTTTACCTATGGCTGAATCCTAGCCAGGTTTTGATAGGATGGTTATCATGGATCAAATTGAGATGCACACACCTTTTTTCTATATAATTATTATACTATTGGTTAAATACATCAACTCCATACCTTTAAATCATCTTGAGTATGTTGAGAGTGTGCCATCCCTGTACCGAGCTCATTTTCATTTCTTTAAAAATTTCTTGCTTGTTTGAATATAGAAACCAATTGAGGTTGTTCATGTGGATTATTATAAGGTAATATATATGGTGGTGAGTTAACCTTTTTCCATTGGTGGGTGGTGACCCTCATTATTGTATAACATCATCAATTTATATTGTATTTTTATATTATATTTTGTTTTGAGATGATAATAACAGTACTCATATGATGGGGAGTACCAGATCAGTAATAATAAATTCACTTACTTTTGGAGATAGTTCATGATGCTATGAGACTATTAATTAGACATTCTGGATATTATATTGTGCATATTCTCATTTTAGACCCTAGATGATAGTATTTTTACCATGATTCTTGGGTTAGATAACGATTATGGTGGGGAAATTTTAAAAACTCATGTTTTTGTGGAACATAATTTTGAGAAAAAAATATTTTTTTTTCTTTTAGATTCTTGTAACATGCCAAATAGTAATTTTCTCTTAGTAGATGATATCAAATAATTGTTTTGAGAACTCTATTTCTTATATAGGGTATAAACATGGGTGGGGAGTTAGGGTCGGCTTGGGACCCTTTTTCTTTCAATTTCATCTTCTTTTCTATTTATTTCTTTCATCCTTTATTTGATCTCTTTCTTCCCTCTAGATTATTTCATAAACCATGTGGATTCCAATATCATATGGCTTAATATGAGTGAGAGATAGAGAGGTATAAAGAGAATGAGATAGGGAGAGATAGAGAGAGAAACTTTTATAGAGATATCGATAGGCTGGATCAATGTGCGGCAATCAGGGACCATAGATTTTAGTGAAACTTCGGGGGTTTCCTCCAAGGTATTCCCATAATGTTTATTCCATAGATCTCTATATATTTTACATTTTTTAATTTTAAACCCCTACTACATTTTCTTCTGGCCTGATCTATTGATCTGATGGTGAAAATGGGGTTTACAATTGTTCTGGGGGTTTTCCATTTGGGAAAACCAAGCTACAAGACATGTGGTTCAGGGAGACATGTCATGTGTTATTCCCATTTGGTGATGACAATGTTTTATAAGTACACTTATTGTTCTAGGTTTTACATTCTATGTACTGGGTCTTGGCCGTGTATTTGATTACCTATCCAAGATACCTATTTAGTGGTACATGGATGTGTAGAGCACATAGCTAGACCTCAAGTGGGTTGCACACCATGTATAAGTACACAACCTAGATAGGTACATTGCCATGACATTTGAGGGAAAGGGATGTTACCCCATATAGAGTGCATTCAACGTATTATCCTTGAAAATTCGGTCCTTGGGATATTTACATGACCATTCCAGCGGGTGTACATGCCCATGTGGGGCTGTAGAATTACACAACCTAACTCAAGGTGACATGTCGTGTGATGTCCCCTTATAACACTTTGAGGGATTGTCGTATCTTCTGTTACATGATCCAAAAATAGATCCATGAGTAGTGCACCATGAGAATATTTCTTCATAGATCGTGATGGTGAGACTTGTGGAATGTTTTTGTGGACTCCTAGGTGTAATTTCAAGTATTTTGTGAATAAAGAGTTTCTTCCCCTAGTAATAAATATCTGTAGTCTCTTGAGTGTGAGGCCTTTGTCCTGTGATGATCCATGTGATATATCTATTGACCTATTCCTTTGAATAATGTTCATGGAAGATGTATCCCTTTAGAGATGTGACCTTATGGATTATGAGGCATAAAGATCAATTGAACTGAAGATTCCTTATAGTATTCATTTATATTCATTTCGACCTAAGGGATCCACTGTAGGATGCCTATTCCTTATATTATGATTATAGATGGTATTCTATATGAATCCATTAACTATGTAATGTTTCGAGGATCCCTTATAGGATTTATCTATTTGATTTAATTTAGAGGATCCCATAAAGGATTCCTACCTTGCCATTCAGCTAAGGGTCCTAGGTATAATTCCTTATATTTTTTCAATACATTGATAAAATCATGTAAGATTCCTCTAAATTTTTGACTTGCGGGACTTAGATGGTTACCATTGTTTGACTGAAACTTGTATGCTGGGTTTGGGCAAAGATGGTAGATGGTGTCACCTTAGAACTAGTTTTGAACTTGTAAGCCCATGGGACTATGTTAGTACTATTGGTTTTAATCTTTAATACACACTAACTATTTTTATTATGACTTCATGTGTATATTGATGATTAAAAAAGATTTTCCACAAGTGGTTCTTGGTCCTTGTATATTCATCCAAATATGAGGTTTCTTTCTATCTTTTAGGATGCCCAAAAATTCATCCTGGGATATGCCTTATTCCTAGGGATACATTGACCTGATTACATAGGATCATGCTTATGATCCATGTTATTTTTTAGGTTTACTAGAATACCTAAATGTACTACCTAAAATTATGATATTGATCATATATATATATATATTTGATTATTATATTATTGTGATATCCAGATGTATTTCTTGGAATTCAGATGTTGAACCCAAGACTGTGATATACAAGTACGACATCCCTAGTGATTATAATCATGGTGGATTATACTCTCTTGATTTATGAGGATTATTACGCTCTCCACTTCATGATTTATGATAAGTACAATTTCAATATCCGTGAACTAGTTTTTCTCATAGATGATTATTCTCTCCTGATGGATAAGGATGATTACACTCTCCCTGATTGGTTACTTGACCGCTGTGTCAGGAATGGTGTCTGACATTGTTGGATACCTAGAATTTTTTTCAGTTATCCGAATAATAGGGATTATTACACAATACTTTATTAGAGACTCTAAGTATGATTAAGGAATCTCACTAATGAGTTCTCCTTAAATATCACCTAAGGGTTAGACCCTTAGGGACTATCCATGTTATGAATGTCGTGATGGCCTATGGATCGGGACCTAGGGTAAAAGAATTGGATTAGATTTACATGGCTCAGGAAGCATAGAGTTTATATCAGTATCCACTATAGGATGTCTATATATACCTACCCTGAATAAATTATTTAAATGATTGGAGGTGAGTATGGGTGAATCCATTTGTTGGATGAGTATCCCCTTATGGTTATATAGTTTTCATAAAAAGAATACCAATATTGGTAGAAAAAGATACTTGTAGATAGAGATTATAGACATATAGATCGAAAAAAATTTACATGTCTTGAGGGGTATGACGTCCAGGTCAACACCCTTTCACATGATTTCCAGGCTATCGAGATTATTGACCCAAGGATCGACACATTCCTATTTTTTATCTCATTTATATCACTTACTCAAGAATATCCATATTTATATATATATATATTGTTATGGGACAATATATGTATAAACATATAGATAAAAAATCTATTGTGGATATTGACATATTTACTGGGATTACGAACCCAATGTTTGATTGTGTTTTCAAGTTGTGGCTTTACTTGTTATCTTATTTGTGTCTAATCTTGGGAGGGTAGTTTTATTTTGAAAATACTAATTGCATCATATTTATAGGTTCCTCAAATAGGTGGCCTACTAAGATTATTTCTCACCACTACACAAGAAACTAAGTGAACATGTAGACATTATGTATTCTTTTGAGGATAAGAACAGTTCAACGGTTAAAAGTGATAAGGTCCAAGGATTCATCTTTGAGAGGAGATGGTTGTGAGTATTCATCAGATCTAGTTTCTATAGTTTGAAAGTGTTTAGATACGAGTTACATGGTCTGGCTCAGAGTAAGTAGTAGATCCATTTATGTTTACTTCAGTTTCTTTTATAGTCTTGTATTTGTATGGTCCTGCAAGTGGGAGGAAAAAGTTTTTTGTATGACATTGATTTATGGGATTTTATTATTCTTCATTCATTATTAATTTATGATCTATGTAATATTTTTTACTAATATTGAACTATATTTATTTCTTTCTCTATATGATAGATGGATATTTGCAGTATTTACTAACACTTATATGAGTCCCCATCTACCGACTATCACACCCTAGTCCCCCGCTTATAGTTGGTAGCCACTACAATATAGGGAGGGGTGCATAAGGCCTTGTATCTAACCAACTCAAGGAACCATTTTAGTGCCATCGAGGTATGGATGTTATAGTTTACCTATAAACAATGACACATTGACCAAGAAATTATTTGGTCCATTTGAAGGAACTATGACCTTATTATCCTTCAGTCACGGGTTTACGCTCCACCTCCTTTTAGGATGCTAAGAGTATTCACCCAATATTCATGTTTTCATTTCTATAAAACCGTATTAATATAATTCCAATTATTTTCCCAAAAGAATATGATGGAAATCCTAAAATACATTAATAATCAAAAAAAAAATACAATGTATTTCAATACAATAATTTTTTTTCAGAATGTATAATAAATTTATTTGAATATTATTAAAATGTCATTAATTATAATATTAAATATAATAGAGGATAATAAATTTAAACATATTTCCATAAAATCTATGATAATTATTCCTCAAAGAAATTATCCCTTAAAACATACACATACAATAACATTATCACAACAAATAATTAATCATCAGTGAATCACCTAACATGGAACCTAAAATGAGGTATTGAAGACATTGAACATATAATCAATATTAAAATCATTATCCCATGATGGTATTCATTAAATATAAAATAAGTATGATAAATTTTATTCTAAAATTTAATAAAAAACCTAGATTTTTCCAGAATATTATATCAAAAATACAACTGAAAACAATAATTCTAAAATATAATTACATAAACCTAATACATTGATTATTATATTTAAACATGGTTTCGTTTTTTGTGTAGTGTTTATACAATTAATTCATTTTATTTATAAATTGAAGCCCTTCATAATTTTTGTGATGAAATTGGTAATTGTCCTAAGAATATCACCATGGAGTGTAAAAATTGGTGTATAGTAAGGACTATTGTTGTATATTAGGTGATGAGTAGGTAATGCCCAATGTTCCATTGTCATGGTTCTTTATTCTTGGTAAATATGTTCCCAAACAAACATCTACTTTTAGTATCCAGTTAGGTTTGTATTTTAATGGAAAACCCAATAATAACTAGCTTAACAAAATTGTAGGTTTTTTTATATGTATCATAAATGTCTATCTTTTGGTTATGTTAGAAAATCTAGATATTCATGAATCTAGATCCTAGTTTTTCTTCTAATAATCCTCTGATACAAACTATAGTGACCCTGAAACCCATTACCATGGATCTAATGACGTACTATATTACATTGTTATAAGATATAAGGAATCGAATCCAAAAAGAACAAATAGTTTAATATTGTTTGTAAAATATACATATACATGATTCTTTAATTGAAATTGAATAAAAAACTAAATCATATTTTTTGAGAATAAAATTATTCTCTCTAAAATATCCTTCTTTATAAAACATATAACTCTTCATAGAATCATAGGTAATGGGAATGAAATAATGGTGAGATCAAATGCTAAGTAAGGGTTTAGTATCGAAGAAGAAACCAATAATAAATATATATAATCAATAATATGTGTTAATTAAGAGACCACAAATTCTATTTAAATATTTAGATAAATAATAATCAATATTGAAATGTAAATAATTGAACTATCATTCCATTTAATCAATAAATTGAGAATAAAATTGATCTAGAAATAATATCATAGTGAAAATCTCAACGATAAGGATTATAATTTAAGTGATGGAAATGATTAATTATCATATTATGTGTATCATGTGAACATTATACCTCTACCATCAATAACATTCATAGGATGTATTATCATACTACTATCAACACATTTTACATGAACTTTTAAAAGTACTAGTTACAAATGCATAGTATTCTTCCAAATAATTTTTCCTCATGATACTAATGATGCAGTGAGTGCTTGAATTAACCCATCCCCATTCCTTTTCATACCAATAAAAATCATTCACCACATATCAAATAATTGATTTAATTTATAAATAACATTCCTCGGTGTCAATTATCTGAATTTAGTAAAGGACATAGATTTATCTATATTTTACTAGTTAATCAAATAAATTTTAAATAAAAAGTCATATAAATAAATGGTATGCAGTTTTTGAAATAATAATTCCCATCACACAATAATTTGGATATTTAAGATAATATTAATGTCTATTGATCATAAAAAATTGAGTACTATAAAGGGGATTTATTGATAACCAAAATGAATCAAGAAAGTGAATTTCAATACAATCCTAGTAAAAATAATCATAAATTATAATAAGAAAGTATTAGGATGGTATTGAAATATACCCAATAGATTAAGAATAAGGTATTTTTATCCTTGATCAATAGAAATAACAATAAAATAGCATTAATATTATTCTCGGGGAAAACATAAATCTCCTTTTGAAAGACATTTTGAAAAAAAAATCATTAAAAATCACATTTATGAACAAAAATTAAAAATTAAAAATTAAAAATACTTTTATTTATAAATGAAATTTTTAAAAAATAAAATAATCCTAAATTTTTTTAGACTGAACATTTTGGCTATAAATTATGTTTATGCTATACACATAAAAATAATATTTCTTTCACATTTTAGGTAAAATCCAAACATAAAATATTTTAAAAATTCAATAAGAATCTTATTAATAAAATTTTTCAACTGTTAACATGGGTGGAAATTATTTCGATAAATATTTTTGAAAAGTAAAAAAAATTATTTTTTGAAATATGATTTTTGAAGGAAAACATACTTCCAATTAAAGAGAGAAATGAAGTTATGTTTTTTTATAAAACATTTTTTGAATTATTATAAGTAACAAAGAGTTGGAAAATGGTACTATTACATGAATATTCATGAATAAATTAAGTAAAAAATAATAAATAGGTTTATATGATAATTTTATGTTATTTTCGTTCAACTGATAATCAATAATTAACAATATTTATGAGAAATTGATTGTGGAATAAACACATAAAATGATCATAATATTGAAGATAGAATTAGTAAATGAATAGATTATGTGTATCAAATGTAAATATACATCAATTAAGTGTATATAAAACATAGTATAAGAAAAATTCCTTACAAACATAATATTAGCATGATATAATATATGAAGTTTAATTTTAACCTAATGTGTAGAAATAGAGTAAGGAAATCCATGACAACATGGAATCTTTCATTTCAAATCCCATTGGATGAAATAAATAAAATGGGACATAAAAAACCGTGATTAATAAATTTATATTGATATTACATGTCCAAATGGATTTATGTAAAACTATTTAAATATTATATATTTATAGTAATATGGAAATCTCAAAGAAGGAAAATATAGAAAAAATCCCCTACCATACACTTTTTTAATGGACATAATTTCAAATAATTATATTTGTATTAACCATGTTATATAATTATAAAATTACCATATTAATATTTATAGTGTCATATATATGACTTTTATAACATATTTTTACCTGATTGTTAATAATTATTTATTATTTTTATTGTTTCAGGTGTTAATTTTCTTGTTTTCACACGCATAATTCAGATTGATAGATCTGGTTCTTGATCATATTATATAGTTATATCATATTAAGAATAATAATCATGATGTAATTATAAAATTTATACATTAATTATAAATTTAAGTCAAATCATGAAATATGGATTTGAGAACTGATGTGCTTTACAAACATAGAGACGGTATTCCATAGGTACGAATGAGTATCGTTTCCATTTTTCAGTGAACATTATAGAATAAGTGTAAATGATTTTTTATCCTTATAAACTTAAAATAATATCATATATTACAAATTATATACTTAAATATATCATATATTTTTTTTGGTGATCAAATTATAGTGCCATCACTTCGGGATTACACTAGACCAAATGTGCATGGACCATGTGATCTTCTTTTTGTGACTGAAAAGTAAACAAAGAAAATGATATATATTATATTTATAGAATGATAAATATTTTATGAATATTATAATAAATTCATGTGTATCACATTGAATAATTATGATTATTATTTATCACCTTCAATATAAATAGTTAGTGAATGATAAACCACATCACTTCACAAGGCAATAATTTTCTGTACACAAGAGTGACATTGTTGTTTCTCTAATGGAATGGAATGTGATAATTTATATATTATATAATGAAATAAATAGTTTAATAAGTATATATATATAATATATACATTACATATATCATCACATCAAACCATGAGATGTGGTAAAAGAAAAATGAACGACATCAGATTGTGAGGCGGTAGTCCACCATACTCATGAATGACCATTTCATAAAAGATATGATGGAATTGGAGTTGTTTTTAGGTAATTAATTTAGAATAAATAAAACCCTATTATACTTAATATAATTATTTTATTATATCATAATGGATTAATAATAATTTAATGTGGTGGATAAATAAATAAAGTAAAAACCATTATTGATGAATGTTACTAAATATTCTTGTATCATAAATATGTTTTCACTAAAATCATTCATAAGATATCGTTTTTCTGAAAATATAGCTTCTATGACGATTGTATAGAATTATGGAATTTATTTAAAAAGGAATTGGACTAATAAACGTGGTTTTATTTTTTGAATATGTTATGGGACTGAGTGACCTTTTATCATTCAGGAGGAGTTGCATTCTAGTAAATGTAGAAAAGTATTCACTCTTCAGAGGTATCCCTTGCCTAATTTAAAAAAATAGATCTATAATTGAGGGGAGGTTTTTTATGTCTATAAAAAACTCTAAAACATACAAATAAATTTTAAATTACCATGATATTACGTAGTCATTATGTTTATTCAATTTTACCCTTTTATTTTTTTACCACGATACATTGTACTTTTTATATAACAAGGAAATTTATATGTAAATTATAAAATCATGAATTGAATTAAAATATAATTTAAAATAACTATTTATTATTATTCAATACATTTTATTAAATAAAAATTCTTTGTATGTATAATTATTTTTAATAAAAATAGATGTAGTGTGCAAAACCTAGTTTTCACCATAATCTCGATAATTAATTTTTATTTTTTCACTCATGAATATGTTGAAAAATTAATGTAACCATATTAGATAATATAAATAATTATTATTCAAAATATTGAATCTATTTTTCCAAATTAAACTCATATAATTGGTATAATATGAGTTCAATGTAATCCCATTGACAAGATGAGAAAGCGTGCTTTTAAAGTAAAAATGTTACAATGTTTACAGAGAATCTATACCATAATTAAAAATGAAAATGAAACCAATAAAATAAATTTGATTAATTTATATACAATATGACTAATATTTTTTTAAAACCTATTAAAAATGTTATTTACCATTATATAGAAATTATATATAATGGTATATTTTAATTAAAATTGTGTAATTTTTACTATTTATAAAAAAACTTCTCAAAAAAATAAAATAATTTCATCCAAATATAATATTGGAATAGAAAATTTAAAAATAATTCTTATATTATACAAAAATTTCTAAATGTGATATAAATAAATTTTAATTCACGTTGACAAAAAATGGTTAAATTATCTATTAAAAATACAGTTTTTCATAAAACATTTCATTTTTTGTTTAAATGATTATTTTTATAAATAATCAATATATAAATAATAAATACGTGTAAAATATATATTTTCAAAACATAATTACAAATATCCAAACCAACTAATATAATGTTAAGGTTATAAATATTATATAAAATAATAATAATATAATAATATTGTTTTTTGTTAAAAAAATATCTCACACGTTACCCAAACTATCAAAGAAACTAATTATTTTGTGTAATAAAATATAAAAATAATGTCTCATATAAGTAAAATTAATAAAAAAATTGAATCTATATAAATTTACAAAAAAAAAAATTAATAGGATGGTATATTACCTTCTACAGATGGTGTTGGGTGTCCCATATGCTATTCAATAAAATGTTATTCTACTAAAATTTTAGTTTGTTACATGAAACCCCATATATTATCCTCAAAGAAAGTAAATCCAAGAAGGTTAAAAATATTAAATTTGAAATATTTTTTTACAAATTATATCTTTAGATAAAAATTTTAAATAGAAATGAGTACATTTAAAAATCAATCACAATTCAAACACAAATTTTGGAATTTATACATTATAAAGACAAATAATTTTGGAAATCAAATCCCTAATGAGGCTAAAAGAAATCATGTTGATATGAAAGAACCAGCATTTCTAGATAGTTAAATATTGAGAATGTAAATACCCAAAGTACTCCAATTGAAATAAAATTTTTTAATTTCAGGAAATGATAAAAAAACAAAACTATTTACATTAGTTATTTCAAAACAAATAAGGAATTACAAAAACAATAGTACCACTAGAATAAAATATATATAAACATAAAACATTCATCCTTCCCAATTAAATCACAATAATACGTAAAAAACATGTTTCCCATAGTAATTAGGTTTCTACTGATACATTTCATTTATCCCAACCTATATGTTTTATTCACTTGAAATCATATTGAAATAAGTCCAACACAATTTTTAGTCCTTATACTATAATGAAAATAACATATATAAAAAAATAAAATCATAATATACATATTATAAAATTGCTTAATGTTTTTTTAAAAATCTTATTAGTATTTATGAAAGTTAACTCAACATTTTAAAAACTTTTATTAATAATTTATTCATAATATACATAAATATAATTCATATATTTGATTAATATAATTTAAGTGTTTTAAAATTAACCATAAAACCCTTAGTAACTCATAATTTCTCTATTGAAATAAAAAACATGTTATATTAAATTAAAATATTATGAATGCTAAAACTCAATGACCATAAATATTGACTCAATATTTTTATTATACTAAAATAATTAAAAAAACAACCATTTCATTATAAAAATTTTAAACATGGAGAAAATAAAATTACATATCTCAAATAATTTTAAAATAATTATTTTTAAAATCCATTGAAATGTCACAAAGTATATATATATATATATGAAAATCAATGATATAATCTATATAAAACACAAAATATAAACAATATTATTTTGATAATCATATCAGTAACATATCCATAAATATGCATTCATAAAATGGTCCTTCATAATGTTTCCTAAGAATACATTAAAAACTGTTCCACCAGTTCAAATCAATGAAACACCTCATTCATAATGCAAGTAGAAAAATATAACATTCTAGTGAGATTTTTAATAAAACCTATGATGATTAAAATATTTAAAAAATAGAGTATTAATATCTAAAAGTCAAATCATAAGTGATAAGACAAAACTAATCAAATAAAATCACATTTATCACATGATAAAACCATTTAAACAAAATCATCTCAAACCAGTTAAAGAATAAATTAAATTTTGATAAAAAATATTGAGATAATACAAGAATCCTTAATTTAATTAATAATCACTCGATAAAATTAATATAAAACATTATAAAATAATTTTAAAAGGAATGTAAACAGAACCAAACCATATCCTTCCTAGATTCTCTACCTTGTTTCTTGGTCTACACATCGAATACCCTAACCATGAAGTTACTAAATCCCATTCAAAACATATTTAATGATATAAGTTAAACCATAATGGAAGGAGTAATAAATATAATGACACAGTCCTGAAATCTATAGGAAATTCAATGTTCATAAATAATAGTATTGTCTAGACATTTCTGCATACCTCAATCTTGAGTCCTAAAAACATCACCTAATGATATTAAAATTTTATTTGATGGGAGGATTTATGTACATCATCATCATAACACCAAAATAAATTATTTTAGTGAAAACTTTACTTGAAATTATATGTTTATTAAGTTAATACTTTACGTAGTTCGACAATTTTTCATCCCCCTAATTGATAAATGGCACGTCCACTCCCATATTTCTCAAATATTTTTGAAAAATTATTTGAACAATAATTGAACAATTAAATTAACTATAAACCTCATATAATTATATTGGACTTATTTATCTAATAATACAACCATTAAATGTCTTAAGGTGTATTGAGAAAGTTGATGTTCAAATTATAGGTATGACATTGAATAGATTGTTTTTAGTTTATTTCTTATTATACATCCTTCAAATATTCTTCATCGATGTAGAAATAATTACATCATTATATTAAAGGTACAGATATATTATTATTTGAATTCAATTACCTATATATATCTAGTTTTTCCTCAAATGGGAAATGAAACCATTATTCATTTGTACAGTGGACAACCTCCTCGTGAATTGATGTAATTTATTTTCCCTAAATGCTTCTTATGACTTGTTATAATAATATATTTAATATATATATATATATTAAATTCATGACATAAATAGAAATATCTAAATATATGGTAGCATATATTTTCTTGTCTTTCAATCCATTGATAAATGAAAATGGCATTTGTACCTACGTGTGGATTAAATCATTCACAAAGTGATGTGTGTCATTTATCATGACTAAATCAAATGGATTCCATATTTATGAATATTTATTGAAAAAATATTATATTTAATATATAATAATCATTATGTAATGTTAAAATAATAATATCACTACCTCGATCTTGTTTATTGAAACATTGAAATGTTACACATGAGTATGTATGGCCTATGATATCTATGAATGTAACAAAGTTTAATTATAATGGATTCAATTAAATTATAAATAATTTAATAAAATGATAAATATTTCATCATTATTATTCTAGTTATGATGGAATACATATCCCTTTTGTAATAGTCAACTTTCCAATGTAATTTTGTAGATTCAAGTTTTATATATTCAAAACATCTCATGAGAACATCATTGATTTAAAAATTTTATATATCATGATAACAAATAAAAGAAGTTGAATAACAAACAATAAAATTTTCTTAGGGACGCTAATAAGTAATAGATTTATATTATTCTGAATGATGAATAAAACACATGTCTATTCTGACTCGAGGTATGAGATAAATTACCATAAAACCTTTTTCTAAATGTTTTAATGATTTATTTTTTAAATATTTTTCATCCAATACAATATTAGTAAAATATGTTAATGGATGTATTTATGTGTACATAAGTGAATTCTATATATCATTTATGACTTTATTAAAATTTATGGTGATAGTGACTTCTCACACGGTCACAACTATTATATGATTTATATATTATCTTCCATGATTCCATTATTTCATAGTATAAAAAATCTTCCTACGATTTGTTATTGGTATTTTGTTTTTAACAATTGATAATAAAGGAAAATAATATATAAATATTTGAAAATACTAGTGGGTTAAACGTATATTTTTTATCAGTATAACTATAGAAATATATTATTTTATGTGTTTTATGCATGTTAAGGAATTTTAAATTTTTTTGAATGACATGTGAGACCGATATAGATCTGATGTTGGGTGAGTATGATGCATATTTCAAATTAATTGGGTAATTATTACATTCTTTTTATGATTATAATGGAAGTTAGTTTTGATGTTTATTCCAAAAGAAAGGGTTCGTGTAGTTGTTATATTGATATGACTTCCCAATTAACCTACATAATCAATCTTTTATATTTAATGAGTTATAATGTAACTAATTTGATTTCTAGAATTTTTTTTATTATATTTTGTTTTAAAGAAATGATTACACAATTTTTGGTAAGGAGGTATATTTTTTATGAAAATTTAAATTATATATTCTAGTCTTTTCTTATAAATCATACATTTTATGATATTTATTTTGTGATCTCTTATAATTTTTTTAAGAAAATGTTTTGGCATTAGAGATGATTTAATGTTTAAGTAAATGACTATTTGAGATAAAATTTATTTGGTTATAAGAATATTACCTGTTACGATATCAAGGAATTCAAATAGACAAACAAGTTACTTTATTTTTATTTTTATGTTTTATAGTAATATTCATGTGTTCAAAACACATTTCTATATTTATTTCTAATTATTTAAGGATGATTTAGAAAAAATAAGTATTGATGATGAAATTCATGAATATTTTTTATGAGTATAAAAATTGTTTTATTATAACATTTTTGATATTGTTGGAAAAAAGGTATAATATGTGTATGTTTCCACATTGTAATATTTTGGTTAATTATGTAATATTTATAAAATAATTTTATAAATCAATATAAATAAAAAATACCAAAAATTTATGAAATTAAATTCTTGATTGAAAATTTATGATTATGTAATATTTTGAGATTAGGTCCATATAGTTTTCATCATAGGGTTTTTTAGATAAAATTAGAATTCATAAAATTTTTAGTTGAGGATAAATTAATATTTATTGAAACCCGACGGGATTTCAATGTTTATCATTGATAAAAACATCAAATGATTATAATAAACTTTTTAGGTTTTACGTGATGGTGTTTTACCGAGATTAACGACACTTTGGGAGATATTTATTGGTTTTTGATGAATATTTTTGGTACATGTTTTCTTTAAGTGTAATTTTTGTTGTAGTAAACATATTATTTGACGAGTAATGATTTTATATTTTCTAAAAATATGTTAAACGATATTGATAAAATTTTGGTTTAATATGATCATTTATATTGTATTAATAATCGATAAATTGGATAAATGGTTTATTATAATTATGAGAATAATTTTTCACATATAGATAAACTTGTGACTAGAAAGTTATTTGGTGATAGAGTTATTAAATTAATTTCTAATGAAGTCCAATTTTTTGGGGAATACTATATGGTTAATGTAAACAAAATATTATAAAATATGATGATATTTTAATTTTGAAAAAAGGTTAAATTATATTTTTAATGCATATATGATTTTAATGTGGATTTATAGGGATTTTGGTTATTTATAGAAATGATCTGAATATTTCATAGATTATATTATTAGGGCATATAAATTTTATGTTATATGACATCATGAGTGAAAAATATTTATTTGATATAAATAATAAATCAATCTTCGAATAATATGTCATCAAATCCCTATATTTTTTTGTGTTGTAATTTGGTTAGTAATAGTTTGAATAATTTTAATGTTATTAATTTATAAAATGATCTATTTTGAACATTTGGTATAATTTATGAATTTTGGATATTAATGTGTTATTTATTCACATAAAGGTTTAATAATTTTTTATATTATCTAAAAACATAATAATTTGTTTATTTTTGTTTAATAACTAGATAAAAAAGTAATATAATGTTATCCTCTTCTGTATTATTTGATTTGTTAGATGATTATTTTTGTGATTTATGCTTCAAAAATTCATCGTCGATACACTATATTTGGTGAAAATATGAAATTGTGTTGGAAATTGATTAAAGGATTATATTCTACATTAATAAATATATATTAACATATGTTATTGTACTAGATTTTAAAATAAAAGCATTAAATTTTGAAAAATATTATGAAACAATAATGTTATACTCTTAGCTTCATTTTTAATAAACCAATGATCTGTTTCATGACTCATTGAAATATGATTTTTAGTAAATGATTTTTCCATGAACAATCACATTTTACTGATCCTTGTTTTAAATTATTGTCTATCACTATTTTGAAAAAAACATTTTCTTCCACCTAAATTTTTTCAATTCCTAATAATTTTATGTTACTTTAAAAATTAGAAATATATTATTCTTGATGACCATCACACTTTCCATTACATATTTTTGAGAAGAAACTTTATTAAATCTTTTTACATTGAGTGTTTTTTAATAATGGGATTTTCAAAATTCAAAACGTTGATTTTGTAAATAAATTTCAAATTTGGAGGAAAATTTTTATTAAAGGGGGATAATAATACAAACCTATATTTTAAAAGAACACTTTATTTTATATAATATACAACATGCAACACCAAGGTTAAACGAACAAAGAATTTTTATTATTTAAATGTTATATTTATAAAAAATTTATATAATTTGTTGTTTTAAATAGGATTAACCACATTATGAATAATATATAAGTGTAATAATTATAAAAAAATTATTTATTAATTCATTGGGAATAAGAACATGATTTTCAATAATGGAATTTTATTATGTTTTAATTAAAAATATATTTTATTAACTTTTTTGAAATAATATTATAAATAATTTATGAAAATTTAATAAGTTTTATTTTATAAAAATGTTATCATTTTTAAATAAGTATATCAAAATTTCATAAGGGTAAATTTTGGTATTTTTTAGAAAGGATTTATTTTTTATTTATTAGTGAGTAATACAGTTTTTTGAAAGATTGAATTTTCATGAAAATGGTAAATTATTCATTTATTTTTATATAAACCCAATATAAGTATTGTTTAATTATATAATGTGTAACTACTGACATTTGAATTACAATTATAACTAATTTTTGAATAAGTTCGTATTTGGTCCAAAAAATCAATTTTATAGAAGGCTATTTTTCATTTCAGGTTGATCATAAAATAATTTCTACAAAATCCTAAAATCAAATCTCATTTAATATATTCCATATTTGTAATCATAAGCACCAAAATTCATAAATATGACCCTTTTATTTTTTTTATTAAAAGTAATAGTTGTAAATATGTGTCACCGAGGTAATGATAATTAGGTATTAAAAATTAAAAATAATTTTATAATCCCTAAAAATATCTATATAGTTTTTCTTTATTTTATTAGATAATTTTTTTATAACGTGGTAATAAATGTATTGAAAATTTATCAGTTTATTTCCACTTTTATTTGATAATTTCCTTAATATAATTTCAAATAGGTAATAAAAACAAATTTTAACACTTGTTGTATTTATATCTCTAAATCTTTTTAAATTCAAAATAATTGTTTATGTTCAATTATAAATTTTTCTGTTAATTATGATCCAATTTATTTATCATGGTAATTTATTTTAAAATTTTAATGATGAAATAACTACCATAAATTCTAAAACAATGTAGACACAGTGTTATTGAATGCAGTAAAGAAATCATGTAAATGATTTTAAAACCCTTTATTGTAGTATTATTATATTAATTTATAGTGTTATATGAATTTTATCGATATATATTTATATATAATTAATATTGTGTATTTTTTTTACGTTTTATATTTTAATTATTGTTTTATCGTGATGAATTTAATGTAAAATTAAATAGCTTGTTCTAAAAATGGAATTTAAGATATTTTATTATAATATATTTTACTAAATGATTTAAAATTAATTAAAATAATATATTTCTCCATTTCAATAGGATATGGTTGAATATATCAACCACATTATTTGTATTTTTCACTATAACATTTAGAGTATCTGTGCTCACCTCAAAATAGTGAAAACATTGATATAATTGTAATTTTCAAAATGGTTAATGGTGGGTTAGAATAACTGAATATGGGTAAAAAACACCTATACATATCAATGTTTTATTTAATGATTTTATTTCTACTCATATTGTTATTAACTTTTAAATATTTCATTTAATTCCACGTTACTATGAAAATGAATTTATATTAATTTAATACAATATGAAAATCCAAGAGTGGCCCTCCCCACTTACCATAGAGCATGTCCTCTCATCTTTTCATCACACCATTATAAAAATATAGTTTTTAAAATAACTAACAAAATACCTATAAAATATCTTCAAACACATTCTATGTGACTTATTTTTGAACTAATGAAAACCTTAGTGGGATGATGGTGAAATGAAAATGAGGGTTTCCGAAGAAAACATACATCTTTAAAAAAAGTTTAGTTTTATTTATTAGTATACCTAATTGTAATAATATTTATCAATGATGAAATAATTAGATAATTATATTCTAAAAATTTTGATGTTATTATGTCATTTTAATAACTTATATCCTTATCCGCTTCTTTAAAATGAGAAACGAAATCATCATTAAAATGTACAACAGACTATAACCTTACAAACTAACCTTATTAATTTTCAATGAAAATATATCATATATTTTTTTATTAAAATGATATATGTACAAATATTATATTAATGAAAAATTTATTGTTCAATAATTATAAGTAATAATCTATATTCTTATCTTTCCATGCATTTTAAAATGATTAGGTAATTTTTTATTTCATATTGATTACCACCTATACAAAGTGACGTTATTAATTTTTTATTACCATATCCCATGGATTTTATATATGTAATTATATTTAAATAAATAAAATTATAATTACTAAATAATAATAATTCTAGAAATATAAAAGTGTAATTACATTCTTTCCATCAAGGAAATTTAATAATGAAAACACTACTCATGTTTATGTCTACCATTTAACTCCATGATTGTATCATAGTTAATCTAATAATTTTTGTTATACATATATATATATAATTCTTCAATATAAATTATAATTTTTTCATTATTATTTTCAAATAGGTTATTTAGTAAGTCCATATTTGACCATTGTAAACATGTCAAGATAATTTTGGACATATGTGTCAAAAATTATCAAAAAACGGATGCGAACATACTTGACTATGTAATTTTATGTAGACAAGCAATAAATTCAATAAAAATATTAAAAAAAATTAAAAATGATTATTACGAAAGTAAATAATTAAGATAAATTTGTTATTTGGGATGATAAATGACATACGTGTTGAGTAATATTTTAGGTAAGGGAATCATTATCTTAAACCCTCATTAAAATGTTTTAATGATTTATTTTCTAAATATTTTTACTCCATGTCCATATGTGTTAAATTATTTAATGAATGTATTTATAAATTCATAGATGAACTTTTAAGGAAATATTACTAATAATTGCAACTTATTTTATGGGTTTTCAAATTTAATTTGATTACATATTTTTTACAAAATTTTTTGACTTACATTATAAATAAAAAAAGAATGATTTAATTTATTATATATGATGATGACCTAATTTCATTTTTCCAAAACATATATATGATGTATGGATTATTTTAGAAGCTATAATATTTTTATCATAGTATAAAACCTCTTTCCATTGATTTTAGTAATTAGAGTTGGGAAAATGCGGTTTTAATGTGTTTGGAAAAAAGTTCAAAAAATATTTTTGATATAGGTAGAAATCGATATTTTTATGAGTTTGTTGAAAAAATTTCATTCCTTTATTTGTTTCATTCATGTAACTGTATATTGAAAATTTTTATGATTTATAAGTGAACTAGATATGGCTTTAATAATGTGTGAATATGACATTTATATCCAATTAATTCTTCAATGATTATGTTCCCTATAGAATTGTTTTTAGAGTTAATCATTTTGGGAATTCATGTTGAAATAGTTCTTGAAATGTTTATTTTGATGGTTCAAATAAGATAATTTCCAAAGTAACCTACATGATGTTTCCTTTCTTATTAATGGATTTTCATTGACATTGATTGATTTCGAAAGATATACTAATGAAATTTTTTTAATGGAAAGATTATGCAATTTTAGGGTAAATAATATGTTTTTAGAAAAAAATATTTGGTTCTCATGTTTTAAATAAAATTATCAAGAATATTATTGAGAAATTATGTTTTCTTATATAGTGTTTTATGAAAATAATTTTGTACTATAGGTGATTTCATGTGTAAGTAAATGATTATATGGGCTCAAATTTTAATTATGTGTTAGGAAAAATACATTATATGATCTCATTGTTTTAAAATGGACTAAGAAGTTTCGATGTTTCCTTCTACCTGTCCATTATTGATATTATTGTGATTATCCCATTTTTTTAATTATTCTCATGGGGTTTGAGGTTGTGTGAGTACAAATATTATGTAAAGTTAAAAGTCAGAAATATTTTTTAAGAAAAGTAACAATGTTTCATTATAAAAATTTTACATATGTAAAAAATGGATATCGAGTAGAAGTTTCCATTTTACATAATTTTGATTTATTATGTGATAGTTATGACAGATTTCTCTAAAATATTAAACGGAAATAATCCTTGAAATGTATGTAACCGTAATTTTTTCTGAAAAAATCTATTTATTGTAATGTTTTAATAATGGTTACTTATACAATTAAAAAATATGATAATAAAAAAAATTAAATTATTCATAAATAAAAAAAATATAAGGATTATTATAGAATAACATTTACAATAGATTTAAGAAATTATATGTAAAATATATAATGAATATATTTACTAAAAAATGTTAACCATAATGAAATATTCGTTATGACATATAATGAATCACATTGATTTATTAGTAATACTTATTTAGTAATAGTATAATAGTATTTATTAAAGAATGTAAAAACAAATTATATTTATGTATATAAATTATATTTTTTATATAATTTTTGAAATATGAATTGAATGACATGTTATGTAATATGATAAAAATAATATATATAATAACTACAATATAAATATAAGTGTATATATTTAATGAAAATAAAAAAATTTATTATAGTAATATAATGGTCATTATGGTATTGATAATAGAATATGTTTAATATTAAAATTTATATAAGAAATATTTTAAATATGAAAATATGAAGGGAATAATAAATTTTCCAAAATAGAAGTTAATATATAAATTATAAGTGAATAACATAAATATAATTAATGCATCGAGTTAAATATAATTCAATATTAATTGGATAATAAAATTATAATGTGACAAAAAATATAAAATATAAATTCACATATATATATATATTCTTAAAAAAAGAATCCGAATCCATATTTTATGGTTATTAGCCACTTAAACCAAATTTTTTTATAAGTATAAATATATACTAAATAACATAAGAATCATTTTTAGAATAAGTGGCTGTATAATTTATTGGGACCTTAAATGGAAAATATGAGAAGTCATTTTTTATGAAACATCGTGTTTAACATAGGAGAATCATAATGTTAGTTGATGATGAGAGTTTGGTTGATGATTACCATTGGCAAGTAAATTATGTAATTACATAATTAATTTAATTAATTTTTTTAAATGAAAACCCCTAGTCCCCCCATTATTTATATATTTTTAATAAAATTACCTTGGGTTATCCACATAACCATTTGAGATTAGAGAGGAGGAGATATTTATTCGTGCTGGAAACTCTACAACCTAGTTTGATGATTAATGATCAAGAAGTATTGTGAGACAGATGAAAAACATAGAGGTATCTACTTCATCATCATTATTGGTGATAATATTCATTGAAAATTTATTTTTTGAAGATTTAGTTTTGTTATTTAATGTATTCGTATGATTTTAATTTTTGAAAATAAGGGAATAATTATATTTATTTTTATCTATTGTATATGCTGGTTTCATGAGATGAATTAAATAGTATTCCAGAACCTGTTTTGATTATTTCTAATTAGACCATGTTTTAACCATTTGATTTTCTACTAATTGTAGATAGCTGTGATCATGTCACATTATATATTTTCTAACTTGTTCTTAATATTTTCCTACCATCATTCTATGCTTTCTTATAGTTTAACCATGTTGTTAGTGATTATATATTCAAAGGATGGATTCTTGTATGAATAAGCCCACATGTTCAGGGTGCTTAAGTGAATGTGATGCAGATAACTATTTTTTAAACGTATTGAGAACTTTTTCAGGCTATAGGATATGGATTTATGGTTTAGAACCCCAATCAGTGACTAGAGCTGAGTCAACTATACCCTAAGGCAGATCACAGTACTGAAATCTATCCACTGGTGGTCGAGATCAATGATTGAAGGCTTCACATTCATTTTTAGTATATCATAGTGGGTCTAACATCAGGGAAGGTTGTTGAAATTATAGATCTAGTGTTGTTAAGAACAATGGATTCACTATTTTTGAAAAATCTAATCATACATTGTGTATCACTGAAAAAACCATTTCATAACATGTATATTATCATGGAATCTTGTGTTTTGGTTATATTGAATATCACATATTGTTTGTCTAAACTGACACACAATGTGATCATACTCGATAATTCAATCCATGTGCTGGAGGCACTCACCCAGTGCCCCGAGTATGTCTACTCACTTTGTGCCGGTTGAGATACAATATGTGGATGCACATGGCTAGTCGATCCATGTGCTATAAGAGTGCTTTATCAGAACCCCAATGGAATTAAAATACCTTGTGTCCCTATATATATGTTAATTAGATTCACAAGGCTATCCCAGACATGTATAGGGCAGGCGTGGACCATGATTCCATGTTGAGTAACACACTAGGTGACACTTGTTACAATCTTAGTACTTTTACCAGAAACATATACCTTGTGTATTGGATTATTAGAGAATCTAATTTTGGACGATGAAAAACCTAGATAGAGTGTTTTTTCATGTACGAAGTGATGATTAACTTTTTTATGGGGTTAATTATATGACACGTGGTGTTACGATAATGAATCTTCTTTCCATGAATCTTGGAAGGTGCTGGTTACGGGTCTTAATATTCAAAAAGATGCAGGGTTCAGTAATCCCATATTTTTTTAGACAATAGGACCCCATATATTTTACACAGGTAAAGATGAAACACCCCCATATAGGGTATAAGCCCTCTAACTCTAATGTGGTAATTCTTAAGTCTATACTCTATTATTATTCTAGGTTATAAATTATAAAGGTAGAGGAGAATGTCCTCAAAATTACAAAGGGTTAATTTCCTATATCTGTAAAGTTGTGCAAACTACCTTATAGATTAAGTGGTGAACATTTTTTCTATTGGATATATTCTTCCACTGCTATTATATTTAGAGGAATGGTGTGTATTAATCTTACCAATTCAATATAGGATACAAATAATTAATGTATTATAGATATTACTACCTCAGATACGATGCATAATAGTAAGGAGTAAGATATCCATGGATATTCTTGTGTGGTAGTTCATGGTGTTTGAAATTTGAGATAGACCTTTTGGAGTTATAGTTTAACTCATCATTATTAGCTGTCTATGGATATGGATATATTCTTTCTCTATTTTCATATGATTTATTGTGAACTTATATAATGTTGGTCTTCTCTACACTCTTGCATATGGCTTGATATGGATTTTTTTATTCTATTGCATCAATTTTCTATTTTTTAAGAATCATACTGGGTAAGTATATACTCACCCCTGAATTAGATTTATGTAAATTCATTATGTATTTTATAGATGATGTACTGATTAACAGGGAATATATTTGACCAGATATATTTGGTGCTTTATAGGATGTGCTTTAGATTAATGCATTGGTTGGTCAGACACTAGAATATTTAGTTGGGTTCTCCCCAAATCTACTCATTTTTTTTTCAGTTTTGGTTTACCACGTATGTTTTTTGGGGTTTTTATTTTACACATTATATGTTTTATACCTTTTTGAACACAAATTGGTATTCTATGTAACTCATTTAATTCATTTTTCTTCTACTTGTTTTAATTTATTCATATATAGCTACATTGTCACATGGAGATGGTACTTCACGTATGTACAAGTACATTAGGGTAAGGCCTCCCATTTCAGTGATATGGCTACTCAGAGATTTTATTTAACCCCTGGCCTATTGAAGGTGGGAATGGTTTATCACACTTGGATGAGTACAAATCCTTGGGGGGTCTCTGTTGTCTAGGTCATGAACATTGCGGCTCAGATAGGAACCATATAATTGAATTTGGGGTGTATTTAATGTTAAATGGATTATAAGATAGTTTATATATAGTTGGAAAATCACACTGAGACTCAGTTATATCAAGATACTGTTAAGTAATTTTAAATATAAAGAATGTTATAATTTAACTAATGTTGAATCATGCATCGTCTTAATCTTCCAAAACCATATCTATAGCATTGTATTGCTGGATATAAATATATATACATAATTAATAGTTTACCCAATATTAGTGGGTTATCATTGGCCACAAGGGATAATATGGAATGATATTTGAATTAAAGTAGAGGGTCGCTCACTGACTACATCATTTCTAGTTTCATAAATATTAAATTTATATATAAGTGCTTGACCATAAAATAAACACACACATATAGGTTGAAACATTCATGTATTTGATGACATATAATATCTATTAAAGGACTTGTAACCATTAAGAAACGAAACATTAAAAATAATTGAATATGTGAGGCATATAGAGAGTTATTTAAACATATTTTTTATATCCTCAAACCTATTATCCTAGATTTGGTATTTAATTTATTAAATTTTCATTAAATAAAAGTACTTGATTCCAAAAAACAAATAGTTTAATAAATGTGGTAAACTATATATAGTTGAAATACAAATAATATTTTAAAACATAAAATAAACAATGATTTTCTTTGAGAATTCCATTATTACCCATATCCAATCCTTTAATATCAATCAAAAAATACTTTATGCATCCCATGTAAAATAAAATATAAGAAATAGGTGAGCTAAAATTCCCAATAATAGTAAGGGTAATGTGAATGATATGAATATATAAAGAATAATAAATATGAAAAAGAAAATAACTGAAACACAATCCATTTAATCAATATAAAGAGAATAATATGTCATGAATAATATTTGATTAGAAAATTCAAAAAAAATATTCACTGATTAGAAACCTGAAAATAGACATTAAAACTAATTGAATATCATAAGAAATATCCTAAAGTGAATTTATAAAGATAGAATGAATAATTCTAGACATTTAAAACATGCCATTAAGATATTGTGATAAGGAATATAACATGGTCAACACCTTGTGCCTAGCCATATAAAAAATGGTTAAGGCCTCTTATAAAACAATATATATGTATCCTATTGGTACCTACCAATGAATCATGGGGATATAATAGTCTCTAACTATCACTTACAAACTCAAAGTCATTCTTTATAAGAAAGGGATGAAACACATTTAAAAAAATATTTAGACGATAATTAGAAATTTAAATTGATACCCCAATCAATAAAAATAATTATACTCCATTCATAGAAAAAAGATGAAGGGAAATAAATTTGTACATACTCAATTAATTTGATAATAAAATGTTTATTTAATGAATGAGGATTATACTGATTCAACATACCCCTATTATATCATAAGTATAATAACCGATGATTAATATAAATTCAATAAAATATCATTGAAAACATTTTTTGAAATTTGTTTTTCATTCAGAAAATAACCTTATAAAACTAAATGGTCACAAAATATTTAAAAAAAATTATTTGAAAAAAATTATAAATTTTTTTAAAGGAATAATTTAACAAGTTATTTTTCAATACAGAACTAAATTGTGTACATGCCGATTATGTTAAAAACATATTCCTTTCAATTTTTTTGAAATAAGAAAACATGAATTGTTTTTATAAAAACATTAATATTCTTCTAAATATAATTAAAAAAAATTATATTTTAATTAATAAATAATTTTTAAATGGTATAATTGTTCTTATATTCATTAGTTTTTAATAATATAAATTTATTAGTGAAGAGATAAACACTATCTAATTTCAGAAATAAGCAATTCCCTATAATTTAATGTACCAAAGAGTGGAAGATTTGTACTATTTCTTAAAAAATTTCATGAATGAATATTGGATAAGAAAATAAATTTATTTTAAGATATAAATACCAATTAATTCTTTTAAGGGAGACTCAAACTAAAATGATTTTTAATAGTGATTAGATTTTAAAATAAAGCCTTACACCTATATAAATGTCTGAGATGTAAGACCGATAAAATAAATAACATTAAGTGAGACATTAAATCTAAATATGTTAAATTATATCATGATTTAACAAATAAAAATGGATGTTTATACACCACAAAAAATAAATTAGTGTTGAATTTGACATAATCCTCACAGAAGAAAATGTGAGATGGGAAACACATACCTCAAGTATAACTCATCACGTACAATATTTGTCACCATTAATAATAAAATTTTGTTAATAATTTTCTAGGGTGGGAAACATTTTTTTTTATTTATACATTTTATTTAACTTATTACAACGTAATATATTTTATATTGTTAGTTATTTTTGTGTCAAATATTTGGATGAAATTGGTAGGTAGAATATGGTCAAAGTTTATATTATTTAAACATATAAGAATAATAAAAATAAAATAATTATCATATTTATACATCAATAATACATTTAAAACCTATCATAAAATATGGTTATCAATAATGAAAAATGTTTCAATCATTGAAAAGGAAGTTCTTACGTACGCATGAGTAATTTTTTTTATTTTTCAATGATCATTATCAAAAGGTGGTATGCCTTATTTTCTATTTTAGGAATTATTATATTAACATTATTAAATTATTATTTCCTTAAATATAATAATTTATATCATTTATGTAGTGTTGTGATGAAAAGTGAGTCAACCCATTTCGTGACGGCAGTAGTCCACATGCACACTAATGTCGTTTTCAACATTCATTGAACAAAATGGTAAGAAATAAAATAATATATATTTTATATCCATAGTTAAAATTTTTATATAAATATCATAATTATATAATTTATATTAAATAAAATATATTACATTATCTTTATCACCATCTATGAAAAGGGGTAGTGATGGACAGATCACATTGCATCGCTTGGTTGTATTTCATCTTACACACGAGTGACCTTATCATATCCCCAATATAATGAAATTTTAAATTTTAAATTTGATATAATAACATAATATATATGAAAATTTAATTATGTTTTATATAAACATTATATCCACCATAATATCAAAATGGGAGAGGTGTTAATGGAAAAATAAATGACATCGGTTCAAAATGGGTAGTCTACCATACACACAAATGATAATTCTGTAATACATTTGATAGAATATGAGGTGGTTTTAAGCCATACCATTATTATAGAAAAACCATGTAATATGTAATATAATTTTTTTTCATATATCATCATTTTTATATGAATTTAATGAGGTGGATAAACAAATAATATAAAAATTCTCATTGAAGGATGTTACATATTCTATGTGTATCCTCCATTAGTTTGGAAAAAATTAATACTGGGTTGGATTTATTAAAAAAATAAAGTTTCTAGAATGAGAGGAATAAATTTTAGAATTTATTTGGGTAGCTCTTATTTTTTAAAAAGGGTATATATTGTGAATAAGAGAGGATGATGGTGTCCTTTTATATGTTTGGAGAGTATCACACCTATAATTATTTTAAATGATAAAATCATAACCACATTTTTATCATGAAAATGGTTCTAAAATGGAATATTCTAAAATTTAAGGAGTATAAGGTTGAAATATTTCAATAAAAGTTGTGTTTTTTTGTTGGTAGTTCTTTTTTACCCTTATAATCTTATATTAACCCCGGGTAAATAAATTTGTACTTTGATCGCGATAATTTATTTTTAATGTTTTAACTATTTAGTTTGGTAATAAATTTAGCCTATAGTATTAGAAATGAAATGTTATTATGATTACAGATATGGAATCCTTTTTTCCAAATTCCTTTCAAAGAATTGGAAAATTTTAATATGAAAATAATCTCATAGACATGATGAGAAAACAAATTTTCAAGACAAATTTTTTAACAATTTATTGAGTTTTTATATAATAATTAAATTAAAAATTGATTCCAATGAAAATAATTATTTTTATTTTTAAATTATTTATATAATATTACTTTAATAAATTTTAAAAGTATAATTTACCATTTTTCTTCATTTATAAAAAATTAGTTTTTAGTTAATATTAATTAGTTTTAATAGTTATAAAAAGGGATAATTTTTAAATGAGTAAGCAAAAATTCATCATAATATTATTATTATATTATGATAAAATGAATTATGTTAATTTAGTCAAAAAAATTCAAAAGTTAATATTATTAATATTAAATTATTTTTCAAAGTGCGAGTTGTGTGTCTTTTAAAAAATGTCGTATTACAGAAAATATTTCTTATTCTTTTAAATGGATATTATTTTAATGATAAAAATATATAATTAATAAATGTGTGTAATATTTATATATTAATAATATAATTAATATTAATTATACCCACCATTCTAATGGCAAGGTGAAAACTATCATATTAAATAATAATATTAATAGTATATTTTTGTTCGAAAAAAAACATTATCCTGCATATAATATAAGATATCAGAAAAATAATTTTTGTGTATAAAAATATTTAACATTGTGTGTCACGGAATAGAATCAATAATATATAATGTTATTACTATATAATTTCACGATGTTACATTCTCCATATCTAAAATAAATATATTCCTCACTATTTAAACATGATCATGGAAATCAGTGGTTTGATGGTTGAAAATTCATTAGTTTAAAAAGAAAATAATAAAAAGTGTTAATAAAACATCATGTCAATAAGAGTGAATTTGATGTTATGAAGTTCATATGGGATAAAACATATTCATGTTTTTATGTACAATATTGGTTAAAAGTGAAGATTTAGACATCGATGAAAAGAATAAATAATTATAGAGAGTGATTGATGTCATTTGTCAAAAGCTAGTGAATGGTCAATGGAATGTGAAGGACTTAAAAACAAAAAATCAACAATTGTTGAAAATATCATTATATTTGTTAGATATGAATGTAATAGGATATTTTTTTCTTGTGATCCTTTTCATAATGTAGATATATGATTTTAAAATCTATGAATATAATTAAATATACTTACATCATAAATTTCTATTTCATAAGAATAATTCATTCCATTGTTTTTTCATTGATCAAATTCCAATTCATTACTTACTCTATGAAGTTAATTTTCCAAAATTGATGTTTTTAATCCTGAAGCATAAAAATTAACTCTTTAATGTATGAAATGATCTATAAAATTGTGATAAGTCTTTCCATCTAACTAAAAATGTTATAAAACATATATATTTAGAACATGTTATCCAAAATTCAAAAATATTAATTTGGTTAATAAATACATGAATCTATAAACCCTCATCCACAGTTCATATTAAACCGTTTCATAAATGTTTATCATTATGAACCTTCCAAGATATCATGATCCAATATATTAAAATGATGTCCAATGTATTTCCAAAAATTAACTTAACATTAATCCCTCGAACAACATGAACTACCTCATAACTGTTATGTAAGAATATTGTGAATACCATCATATGGTTTTATAGTAAAAAATTTCAATAACAATATTTACCATAAAAAATTATTTAAAACATTAGTGATTATGTATTACTTAAGAAAAAATTTGATTATTATATATATTACTTAAATCCAAAGATAATGTAAACTTCATTAAGTATTGTATAATCCCTTTTATAAAAATTCATTAATAATTATCATGGTATGAAGTAATATCCCAAATAATTTATTGATATTAATTATCTCTTTATCTCAACATCATAATCTAATCATCCATAATATATCATGGTCCACAATCAAGTGTCTTCCATGAATTTCAACTGTTTAATGAGTTATTTTTCAAGGAAATTCGTATGATTCAAGATATGTTTTCAATTCATTAAGGAAAATATACTAAAGTACAATCTTTATATTTTTATTTCCTCTTATAAATAGGATATCATTGATAAAAAAACCATATGTTCTAATTTTGGATTTCAAACACAAGAACATTAATCATTCTTTGTCATTTGTGGTAATAAGATAGCCTTTACCCTGATTCATTATGTTCTCTTGAGGAATAATCATTTGATGTTTGAGAATTTTTTTTCATAGTTCCCCGTATCATTATAATAGAAGAATTATACATTTATAGCATTTTTATTACCCTTTCAATCACATGAACAATGTCATCTCTCTCCACACTTGTATAAAAATCTCATTAATTTGAATTATGAATGAGTATTTTTCTTTATATAATTATAACCTGTTAGAAAATAATTTTTACTCATATTATATTAATCTTTATTTTTACCTAGATTCCCCTTCTTCAATTAATCCTCCATGAATCCCAAATATATAGAGAAATATTTATCTTTCTTATTAGCACATTATATGGTGCCCCTATGTATTAATAATGTTTTTGAGAGTAGTTCAAGTCAAAAAAAAAAGTCTTAATACAATGATGTATTTTACTCATCATATTCCTTGGATCATGTGAATTTATGTGGTTCCCACTCATTAATCTAGGTACCATTTATACATGATGTAATTTATTAGATTATCTCATAACATTATGTAACATAATGAATAATCCCAAAAATAGTTAAATACATAGAACAAATTCAAAATATCATTCATAGAGAACACATAACTATAAACATGGTTTATTTGGGATATATTTATTTTCAAATCCTTTTTAATGGGTTGTAATGTATATGAGAGTTATCCTAAGAATATCCTTTTGATTTACAAACTAGGTGTGCAGTAAGGTCCATTTTTATGCACGAGGTGATGAATGAGTATAGACCAATGTTCCCTTTTAGATTTAATACCCCAAGGTATATCTATTTTAGAACCATGTCTACATTTAGTATACATACAAGGCTTTATTTCTAGAAAAATAACATAATATATTCCTTACGAAATTATATTTTTATTCTATATTGGTCCACAAATCATATTATAGGTTTATGATCCCTATTCAATGTTTTTCTAAATATAGTTCCCATGGATTATACTATATTTTTTCTAATATTAATTTTAGTATATTATCCCTATAGCTTGGATCCAGTTTTAAAATTAATACATTGAAATAATATACAATGTATTTTTTCTCGAAGGATTGACTAGTTTTTTTGGGAAACTAGATTCATTGCTGAAATTCATACTATATTCTAAAACATAAAATCTAAATTGATTTTTCATTTAGAATTCTATCATTACACTTTGTGTATCCATTCATTTAAATAAAAAAATACTACTTATATCATTGGTAAAATAATACATACAAAAAGGGTGATCTTGAATGCTCAGTAAGAGTATTCATACTATAGAAGCTATTAATAAATAAGGAATAATAAATATAGAAAGGAAAATAACTAACCACATTAAATTCATTCAATAACATGAGATTAATATGGAATTAATACAATATTATCAAATAATTTCATATAAATAATCACACTATCATTAAAACATATCCTCAAGGCCTTGTTTTGAGATATCTAATATATCAAGGACTTTTTCCAATACATCTAATAAATGGTTAAGTCTTTTGCCAAAACCATATCTCATTTGTCTCAAGATACCTATCGATGTTTCAAGGGGATAAAGCATTCCCCACTTGTCACCTAATAAGATTTATAAATATCACATATGAATGGGGAAAAATATAATTTGCATAAAAAATTGTTTTTTAACTAAAATATGAAATGTTAATGATTACTCGAATCAATAGTCATAATAATAAACCATTCAGAGTGAAATAATGAATGGTATTAAAATTTAACATAGTCAATTAAAATAATCACAAATCATAAAAATAAATAATAGTGATGATTTATATGTAACATATCTTAAGTGGAACAAAATTAAAAATAATTGATGATTTCATTATTGAAATTAAAAATCATTAATATATCAATAAAAACATTTTTCAAGAAAATACCCTTTTAATTTTTAAAATAAAATTTTCAAACTAATGATTCAAAAAAAAATTTCAAAAATAAAATTCATTGAAAATGGCCATTAAAAATTTAAAAAAATATTTTTACGATTTATTAGTAAGGATAGAAAAAAAATTTGTACACAGCATGTATGTTAAAATAAAAAATAATTTCATATTTTTATCAGAAACCAAAGAGGAATTATTTTGAAAACACAAATAATATTCATTTAATTTTTTTATAAGAAGTAATTGTGGAAAAAAATTTCAGAAATAAATAATTTGTATAAGGATGAAAACATTTTTAAAAACATTAACATTGATTAAATTGTTTTCTGATTGTAGGGTGAAATAAAGTCAGAATTTATTTGACAATTTTTCATAATTTTTATACGTATGAAAGACCATAAATTTTTAATATTACAAGGAATAAATAATTAATAACTAAAGGATAAGAAAACATAATTATTTTTAGATATAAATAAAAAATCCCCTTATAGAATACATAAATAAAAACAATCACGAATAATTGTTAGAATTTAAAATAAACTCATTGCACTTTCGTATATTTTGAATCATAAGCCACATCAAAAAAAAACATTAAATGAAACATTTAACAAAATGAATAAAAATTAATTCATCATTTTATATTCAATAAGATAGTATATACAACATATAAAAGAAATAAGAGGCGAATATGGTACATGACTCATGATTCTAAAAGAGAGATGAGAACTCTTCCCTCGAGTCCGGCTCGTCACATACATTAATTCTATTCCAAAACAATTATCTTTTTTAATTATTTTCGATCTTTACAACATTATTCAAGTTTATTATTAATTTTCATTTCATTTATTAAATTATTATATATGTTTATGTAGTCAATTATGTCTACATCATATGTTTTGATCATTGTTGGAATATATGTCAAAAATTAAATTAATAGGTTTACAACTATCAAAGAGGAAGTTATTTAAACATTAAAAGAATAATAATAATGAAAAAATTCATATATATATATATATATATCACTTATTATTTTAAATAATTTCATGAAATACTGATATGAAAAATTTAAAACATTATAGTCTTGGGGATGTCACACAATATGTATGCACGAGTAAAGTATAAATTTTTCGTTCAATATTATGAAAAGTTAGTAAAAAATATTATATCTTTAATTAATGATAAAAATATTATTAATAATTTTTAAAAAATAATTATATATTTATAGTCTAGGTAATGTGTTTATGAAAATAGAGTGAAATGGTTTTGTGAAGGTGGTAGTCCACACATACATGAATGATGTTATCATCATTCATTCCGTAAATATGTTTGAAATAAACAAATATATATTATCATTTAATAATTATAAATTTTTTTATCAGCATAATAATAATTTCAGGATTATTAAATAAAATCAAAATCTTTATCCTTATCAACTTCCATGTAAAGCATTAGTTAAGGACTAATCACATCGCTTTATGAGGTAGTAGTTCGCTGAACACATGATAAATATAATCGTTTCCCATACGGAATGGAATATAAAATGATATATGTTATAAAATCATTGAAAAGGTATAATTATGTTATAAATATTGTATATATACATAATATTTATCATAATATCAACCCTTGGTAGGTGGAAATGGAAAAAAATGGCATCAGTTTTTTAGGCAATAGTGAGTCCTAAAAATGATCGATTAGATTGTAAGGAATTTGATGAATGTGTATATGATTTGGGGTCATTACATTATTATAAAACATATATTTATATTAAATACAATATTTTTCTAATATAATTTTTTTTTTCAGAATAAATTTAAGGATATATAAATGAAATAAAATAAAAATTAACATTTTATGATGCTACATCTTCTCTGTGTATCTTCTGATAGATTACAATGAAATCAATCCTAAGATAAATTTAATCCTAGAATAAGGCTTATATGATAATATTACTAAAATTTGTAAGTAATTTGGTGACATTTTTTCTGAACCAAATAGTTTTTTAAGATGTTAAGAATAGAGTAGAGGGGTTGCAATTTATAATTGGGGTTAGGGGTATACATATAATTTATTTAAAATATTCAATCATACCCATGTTTTTATAAGGTTAAATGGATAAAAATGGATCATTAAATAAAATGTAAGATATAACATCAAAATATTTTTATCAAATGGATGTTGGAAATATTTAGAGTTCATTTTTACCATTATCTTTTTTGGATAACCATTAGTAAATCCATTTTTACTGTAACCATTGTAATTAATTTTTAATATTTTCACTATAAATTTTGGAATTTTTTTGAGTTAATCATATTAAAAATAAGAAAATATAAAATTTAAAATATTGAATAAATTTTTCTAAATTAAATTCACATAATGGAAAAATATTAATTTAAAAATAAAAATTCAGATGTGATGATAAAACATTTTTTAAAGAGAAAATGTTCAAAAGTTACAATGTTTTTTATAGAAAATTTTAATATGAATGTGATTCAAAAGATGAAAATTGGATTAATTAATATATAAGTGAACATAATCTACTTTAAATAATTTAAAAATATCATTTAACATTATAAATTATTTATAATGAAATCTCATTTTAAATTTAAATTCATCATAATTCTCTATTCATTTAAAATGAAACATATCAAAAACATCCTAATAAATTTACACTATAATAATTTTTTTATTATGATTAAAAAATGATCATCATTTTGTAAAAAAATATTTATGAGATTAATAATAAAAAATTTGAAATTATTTTCACAATGTAAAACATGTCTATCTTTTTGAAAAAAAAAATCCAGATAATTTTTCTTCTCCAATTAAATGGATATTATTATATTTTTCAAAAAAATAGATTACTAATAAACATGTGTAATATATATGTATATTCAAAATTTAGTTAATAATTTTCAACCCCTCTATTCTAATAACTAGGTGATAAAAATCATATTAAATAATAATAATAATAGTTTTTAATTTTTAGTAAAATATGATTGTGAATTCATTACAATATATTAAAAAAACTCATTATTCCACGTACAACAAGTTAAACATATTGTTAGGTGGAATATAATCTATCAAATAAAACAATATTATTTTAGAATTCTGGGGTGTTACTTTTTTCTCCAATTCCATCATCCTGTTAAATTTTTATTCGCAAACATATCTTGAAATATAGAGCACAATATGGGAGTAATATATTATAGTGTTTTTCCTCCTTAGTTATTCCTAGAATTAACATGTTCTAAATCATAAAATATATATACACACACCTAAAAACACATATATATATCTTCATTATTGAGACAATGAGAGTAAGAATATAATGAAAATAAAAAATACTTTATAGAGGGTCATTATTTTGGAAAGTGTATAAGGTATTAGGAGTGGATCTTCAAAAAATTATATTTTTCAATCTTCCAATATATTCTTTTTAGGTATTTTTTTAAAATATATATATTTTAAATTTTAAAAAATACATTATTTCATTCAATGGATAAAAAACGTTTTCTTGAAATTATAAAATATTTACTTTATATAAAAACATTTAACAAATTCAAAAACACAATTATTAAAACCTTCTTGTATTGGATCATAAATTTGTAATTTTTTTAATAAAATAATTCCATTTCAAGGGATGATATTTTTAAAGATATTATATAAGATAATTACGATTTAAATATTTTATATTCCATGTTTGTTTTAAATAGTTCAAAATAATCATTATATATGTACCTATATTTTATTATTTATCAATTTATGTGATAAATATTTTAAAAAAATTGTTTTCTTTTGGAATTAATTTATTTGTATAATTTAGTTTTTTCAATTGATTTTATTTACCTATGATGTATTAAATTTTTATGCATTATTTTATTATTATCATCATTCTTTTGTTCTTGAAAGTCTTTTATCAGTCTAAATATTTATTTTCATTTTTAATAATTAAATATAACTAAGAATATATATATATACATATATATTTTATTATATATAACAGTCTATATATAAATATATCCATGGTTATTTTTATTATAATTAGTTTTAGTTACAAAAATATAGCTAACGAAAATTTGAATAAGAATGGTATAAAATAATTTGGAAATTTTTCCACATGGACATTGTATACAATAATGGGATGGGAGTGAACCAAAACCTTAGGTAAATTTTCCACCATATGATTAGTAGGGCCTATATGGAAATAATATATATATCTTCCCACCCATATTTGTTCTAAATTCTTAAGAAGTGTTTTTGGAAAAAATTATGAGATTATTTTTAAATATATAAATAGTAATGATTATTTAATTTATGTGGTAATTCATGGTTTTATTCTTGGATGTTGGTTTATAAAAAATTATGACGTTAGTATTATAATATTTATATATCTTAATTAAATATATTTTATTTCTCAAGACTATCCATATGTTTTTTGGGAAATGTAATATTTATTTTTAATCAATTGTTTTCAAAAATAATGTTTTCAGATGTTGATGGGGTTGGTTTTAGAGTGTTTATTTATTTATTTTTTAAAAAAATGGATAATTCAACTTAAAAAATCCTTGAAAATAATTTTACTCACCCCATATTTTAAAATTATATTCACAGGGATTTTAGATGATAAAGTGTTACACTAGATATAAATATTGTTTTGTGGAGTAGTCATAGTGGAAATTGTTTAGTAACTATAAAATTTATACAATGAATGTTTTAGAGTTAGAAATATTCTAATATATCATACCTAAATGATTTAGGGGTTTGTAAATGAATTTATATTATTTATTAATGTTTAAAATATTAACTCATAAAATATATATTTTTTATCACTTAATTCTAAGAGCACTTATTGAGGTTCTTATAGTTGATATTTGGGAAATGGTTTTTGACAAAATTATATATTATGATCCCATTGAGTGTTTTATAGTATGATCTATTTCATATATTTTTTGTGGTACAATTTTTATGTTATAGTTAGAAAAAATGATTTGTGGTCTAAGTTAAAAATTTAAGGATTTTTTTGGGTGGCGCTATACGGATTTAGGAATAAATTAAGTATTTTTTAGAAAAATAGAAAAACATTACTACACCTATTTTTTATAAATTTTTAAGGGAAATTAATCTTAACATTAATACCATTACTACTATTTTAATTATTATGTAATAAAAATGTTTCCATGGATATAAACTTGGTTTCATGGATGGGGTGTATAATAGTGAGTATCAGTCAACTGATGCTCAGGTCTATTAGGCCATTTAATAGAACATTAATTCTATTAGGCCTTTTGACACTACTTTATAATTAATTGGATGGTTGTATGGGTTTTCCCTATTGGGTTGATATAACATATCCTTTAGAAATACAAGTGTGTGTGGGAGTTACTATTCATTATAACCCTAATAACCCCCACATTATTATTATGTTATCAATACTTTGTAATTATATTTTCTAAAAAACATGTATGTTCTATGAATAATTATAATGTATATTTTATCTTTCATTATTAAAATTTTTAGGAAACACATTATATCTAGGGGTTAGAATGTAATTCTAAGTGATTTTTCTATAAAAACTTATTTCAAATAAATGTTTTTAATGGGAAATTATTAATGAAATGTTCTCATTTATAATTTTGAATATATAATTTAGTGAATAAAAAATTATAAACACCTATGATAGTATTAATATTACATTATTTATAAATTAAAATATTTAGAGGTAATTATTGAAATATGTTTTTAAAGAATATAAATTATTATAAGTAAATTAGTTAATGAAAATAATTGGTAGTAAATGGTAATAATAATGTAATATTTCTTATTAAATGTGATGAATCATAATGATTTAAAAAGAATTTCTATTTAGTAAATTTATGAAGATATTTATTTAAGAATACAAAAATTAATTTTATATAAGTATATAATTCATAATATTGGAATGATTTTAGAGATATAAATAATATGAAATCTTATACATTATATTTAATAGAATGTATATACTAATTATTATATAACTATAAGTGTATATATTTTCTGATTATTAAATTTATTTATTTGAACAATATAATCATTAATTTATTATGAATGGAATATATTTAAAACAAAGATGTATATAATAAAGATTTTAAATATGGAAATATGATGTGAATAATAAATTGTAAAAAGGGAAGTTAATCAATAGATTATTAGTGAATATTTTTAATATAAATTTTTGACTAAATAAAACTCTAATGAAGAATAATGAGATTATAAAATTAAAATGATAAAATAAAGATAAAATAATTATATATATATATATAAACATTGAATAAATGAACCGAATCCATATTAGAGTATCTGTCCGACTGATGTGAGATAAAGAATTAGTTTATGTAAAGCACCGAAATGACCTGATATGTCACAATATATTATCCATGAATAAATATTTTGTCAACATTGTGTTTCACATGGAAACCCATTCTTAAATTAAGAAACATTGATATATTTTGACTATTATATATGTCTTTAAATACATTTCCATTAAATAATTTTGTATAAATTAATGAAATATATAAATATTTAATAATGAATGTAAGAGAAAATTGAATATGGAAGCAGAAGACATACTTATGAAATATATTTTCTTAAAAAATGATATGAGGTATTTTTACCTCGGTTTTCCCTTGTTAATACACTATTAAAAATGAGAGATTATAGTTTGATAAAAATTGTATGCACGATAAGTCGTAGCTCATGGATATTGTGGAATGATCCATGCTAGATATACCACCACTTGAAAATAAAACATGAGCTAACCTAATTCTTATGTATTATTCAGTGATCATAAGGGATTATGTAAGTGGATGTTAGGATTATATCCAAAAGTAATAAAATATTTATATATATTGATATATCATGAATTTATATATTTTTTGAATGATGTTTTTTATAAAATAAATTTATGCATAATAATGATTTTATAGAAATTGGAATTTCATTTCAAGTAAATAATTTTATTTAAATTAAATAATAATTATAATATATACTAACAATATATTAATTAGTAATTTATTTTAAAAGTGTACTTAATATACAAAAAGCCTTTGTGTAAAAAAATTATCTTTATTTTATGTTTTAAATTTAAAATAAAATTTATAAATTTATGTATATAAATTTTACTAATTTAATTTTTTTATTATCATGTACATATATGTATAATCTAAAATTTTGATATTTTTAAAAAGTGATTTTTTTGACAATTTAGGTAAATTTACTTTTTGAAAATTAACATGAAATTATGAAAATATTATTATAAATTTATGAATTGGGAATTTATGAAACCTAGTTAGAAGTAAAAATATTGTTTTTATAATTGAATTTATAATATTAATTTGGTAAATTTATAATTACTTTCATGATTTTTAATAATTTATTATATAATTTTAAAAAATCTAGTTTTATTAAAAATATAGATTAGTATTTTTAAATAAATTATTATCAATTAAAAATATTAATTCAAAAAATGTGGAAAATAAATTTTAATTTAGATAATAATAATTATATATTTAGGATAATATTATATTGGGTCTTAAATGATAAAATTCTTAGGAAAAAACTAGTTTCAATAGTAAATGTAAATATGCAAAAAGTGAGTAACTTTGGAGTTAATGGGACTAAAAGTTTTAAAACATTTTTCAATATGAATGGTAGTGGGGTTTATCAAATTTATCTACTATAAAATGAATTATTTATTAAATTCTGGCAAAATTCTGTTATAGTGACTTCACATTATCGAAAAATTTTGTATATTTACCAAATTACAACTCATTCTCGGTTATAAAATGGGAAATCCTATACTTAATTCCCCACAAAATAAAAAATATAGTGTTTAAAAAATAATCTCCCAAAAAATATCCTAAAAAATCCTATACAACTTAATGCTGTTTTTTTACTCTCATAAGTCCATCCTTAGAAGTTTTAATTGCCTTCAAAAAGGAGGAAATATTTAAAGTGAGGTATGAGTTCTTATAATATCTTTCACATTTCTATTTCATTGAGTTCCATTATTCATCCTAAAATTTATTGTTTTTCTTCATAAAAAAATAACATCATTATATTTATCATACTATTAAATAATTATAATGATGGTACACATATTGACCTCCCTCTCCATTGTCATCAAAAAAGGAAAATGGGAATCATGTTTTTTGTAGACTACCGCCTCCACAATGCAATAATTTTCATGTTAATTCACCAAATTTAATGGATGATTCGTATAGGGAATATTATATGTAATTATTCTACAAAGAATATATTATTGATTCCAAAATAATTAACCATATCACTCTTTTCCCCCATTCTATTGAAAATGAAATCTTCAAGTTTCCATATGTGTGGACATCAACCTTTATGGAAGGATAGATTACAATTTTTTTCATCCACTTTTTACATGGTTGATAAAGATAATGGTTACTAAAGATAAAATAATTTTTATGGAATAAATATGGTTTTTATGAAAAAAATGGAGAACCTATTAATGAACTAAAAAACAAAATATTATTAAAAAAGATAAGTAATTTAAAAATAGTGATATAATAGGAGAATCATTAATAATAATTAAATATTAGTTTTATATCTATTTATTCTTATTAGAAATAATATATAAATATAATATATTATACTAATAAAAACTAAAAGTTATAATTATTATATTTTTTAATAATATCGTAGCTAAATAAACTCATAATCATCGATAATCAGGGAATGTATATATTTAGGTCAGATTGACCACTTGAACTATCTGATTAAATTATGTCATGGATAATTATTAAAAAATATTTTTAATGGTATAATATAATATAAATATTAAAATACATTTTTTATTTTTATTATACATCAATATTCAACACAATAATTAAGAAAAAACGATTTATAGGTTGAAAATCATTGATAAATGTTTGACATTGATTTTATATACTATGATGAAGACTAAAGTACTCATGAATTCAAATTTGAAATTCAAAAATCATTTTAATTAATAAATTTTTGTAACATTAATTAAATATAAGTTATATACCTTGGAATAGTAAAAAACATGGACACTTCTTCTAGTAAATTACTATAGATGACAATAACTATAAACTTGTGATCTTGGAATATAGGGGGAAACTAACTAATATACATATAGATTATAATTTTAAATGGAAAATATAAATGGAGATTTGTAAATAATTTTTTTTTCTAAATATTGTTTTTTGTATACTTATGTATTTTATAATCGTTATTAACATTTACTTGACTAATAAATGAAATAAGGTAAGGGTTCATTTATTTAAAATTTGAATCTCACGAGACATGATTAAGCTATAAAATAGGTTTCAATTTGAATGGTATAAATATTAACATATTGAAATTTTATTATGATTCTTTCTTATTTGATGATACTAAATAGTCTATTTTATTTCACACCAATCACGTGGGTTTTATTCAAAACATCCAAGGTTTGTAATTGAGTTTTATGACAGAAATATTTTTTTTGGGCCGTAATCACTCTTCATAGACAATTGTCTTAAATGATTGATATATTCAAACCAATGATGATTTTATGTTGTAAATAAACCTTTTTTGTAGAGAATTCCACGGGTCACCCAAAATTTATGTTACATTTTTATTATATTCTATTGTTAAGATTTAGTTTTATTAAGAAGAATGTGTGTTTCCTATAATAGATTTTTATTCAATATCCATGTTTTTTATCTAACCAATTTTATCATCAACTTTTTTTAGAAATAAGAAATGGATTATTTTATAATATTATAATTATTATATTTACGTATTTTTAGGGGAAATTTTAATACATTATTTAATGTTATCTATTTTTAATCAAAGGTATTTTAAAATATTAATGAAAATAGTTTTCCAACCCTTCAGAAGTCAATTGTTTTTTCTTCCAGTCCTCATTTTTTTGATACAAATTTTTATACTGAATGATAATTTATTTATAACTATTAATTATTTAGTTTTAGAAATTTATTATATTTCTTTTAACAAATATTTGATTTATAATAAATTTATACCTCATCTTTTATAACATTGTTTAAAAGTTGTTGATTTTTTAGTTTTCACATCAATATTTACACCATGGTTTACATTTAATTTAATATTTGTTTGATAATTATATATTATTTTTTATTATATAATTACATTTCATAAATAAAATTTCGATATCCATAATTTAATGAGTTCATGATATGTGTAAACCTATTCTCCTACCATGGTTCTAATAAAATATTTTAATTATTTATTTTTTGTGAGACACATATATATATGGTTTTCAATGTGTGGGTTTATATATCACCCTAAAATGAATTATTTTATTTTTATATCACATAATACAGTCATCCATGGTAAAAATGAGTGTTTTTTCACACATACATGTATGGGTTTTCATGGACATAATGAGTTCGTTCACATGAGTGTGTGCATAATGAAAATACTCACACATTTTTTCTTATGATTATAGAGGATATTATTTTAATGATATTTATCAAGTTATTATATATATTCATGAAGAATTTATTTTAAATTATTTATCATGTTTTATGATTATATAATATTTTTAATATATTCTTCACTTTTATCCATACTGAAATGGTGTATAATTATGACGATTTGGTTTGATATATATCATTTGTAATGACCCAGGTATTCATAGAAAAATTATTTTTGATTTCTATTAATACATATGTATGAGATATTAATTTTCTTTTTAAAGGGACCCTTCTTCCAATATCGTACTCAACATGAAACAATTGATTTCTCTGAAATCTTACGTTGAACAAAACTTTGAGTTATATTGAAATATAATACAGTGGAATTATTATTTTACATTGTATTTAATTCCTTGTATTTGTAATAGATTGAATGAATAATATAATCATAATTTTTATATATGGGTTACACATGTTTAAATTATTAATCATTGGTTACCAATTTTTTATAAATGCAAATAAAAACCAATTTCAAATAAAGGACGTCTTTTTATAAAAACCTTTTTAAAAGATAATAACTGTGTTTATAAAATCATAAATTTTTTTTGGATTTTTAATTAATGAAATATATATGTCATATATTCAATGTAATGTTTTAAATTCATCTTTTTTGTCATATACATATGATATAAGAACAAATTCATTTTTCAGATAAAAGAAGTATTTTTAAAAAAATGCACCTTTACCACCTTTTGAGGGAGAAACCTTTGTAAATATAGAATTTTTCATATGAATATGTTATATTTTAGAAAAAATTATTATTATTATGTGGGAAATAAAATTTTACTTTAAATGATATTTTGGTTTTTTCTAATCAAATTTATTTTTTTAATGAATAATGAAAAATACTGCATTTTTAGTCAGTTACTGCATTTTCATCTAATTTATTTATATGATTATATTTTACTTTAAATGTGTTTCAAAGTATAATTGGATTATATTTTTAACATTTAATCCAATTATGGTCATTTTATGTAATTTAAATTTTCAATTGGATGTAAACACATGTCAATCATTTGGTAGTTTTACATCATAAAAACACAGTTTTTGGTTATGACAACAGAAATTAATTTCAAATTGATTTCTGAAACTTCTGTGTTTGGAATATGAAAAAATGGACCCCATATTTTTAATAAAGATTTCCAAATTTCATAATTAGGTACCTTTAATATTTTAACATTATAAATAGCCACATCAGTAATTATTATTTTTACCATGCTTAAGGGGTAAATCTAGAAAAAAGGTTAAAAATAATATTATAATAATAGTAAACTACCCTAAAATGTTTCATAATCCTATTGGATGATATATTTATGACCATAGTAATCATTGGGTCGATTTTGGGACCCCATAGAGCCACATGGATGTGAAAATGTCAATTTATAATAATTAATTTATTGAAATGAAAATTATAACATAAACATGTATCTTATAGTAAAAAATATTATATGGTGTTATATAATTGATATCTTCAACTATAAATATTACTTATAAAGATAAAAGTATTTCCTGCATCATTGTATTTTATTTTCAATTTTTAGACATCATATATATAAATTTATTTATTACACAATGATGATGTAGTGATTACTATATTAATGAATAATTTTAATAACTGAGATTATTTAAATAATAATATATTAATTTTCAATGTATTATTCCATTCAAAAATTTAGTGACGATTATGACTTGTTATATTTGAATTAACGATGTTATATTTAATAAATAATGTTGTTATGGTTTTTTTAAATATTCATCATATGAATAGTTAAAAAAAATAGGCATAAATGAGTTTAAAAAAATACTATTTTATTAAATGATATAATAGTCATAAAACACAAATATTAGGAAAAATTAGTTATATAATGTTTAAAATATCATTAATGAACCATTTTATGTTCGATTGACATTTTACAGTAACTATATTAACTATACAATATGAATTTACATGAAGATATGGTAACATCAAAATTAGTTAACGAAGGGTTAAAGATAAAATATAAAGTTACAATTGTGACCTAGACTTTCCTAAAACCTATTTGTTGAGGGATTTTTCAAACCAAAAGCACAATATCATCAAAATAAATTACTTTTGGACTATATGAAATAGAGAAACATTTTATAATAATATAATATTACAATACCTTCCTAAATTACCCATCCCCCATCTTAAAAAAGAGAATCACCACTACCCATTTAATCACACCTCTCATGCACCATGGCATGTCCAAAATCTGCAAAAATAAGCTCTCACAATCTATAATTTCCTCCTAGATGTTTTACCTTGTGCATAATTCCATTCAAGAAATTGTTTAGTCTTAAATAAAAAAGAGTTACCTGTTTTAGATGTAACATATTCTCTCAAGTTATTTCCTTCATTTTCCATCTACACTGCCTATGATATTATTAGTATTATATTACAAAAAAACCAGTTTCCTAAATATACTTGGACGTTTTTATAAGAATTATTTGAACTATACTTATACACACCTCCATCTAATGGATAAAAACATACATTTTCTGTGTACGCCGAACTACAACCTCACTAAATGATGATTGTTCGACTATCCCCTATCACCTATCATGGTGGAAATTATGATGGAGATATATTTATATATGATATATATTTTATTTTTACTATCTCTATGATTCTGTAATTTTTATTTACAATCATACCTTTATGTTTTTGATGATGTGTAAATACGATAATTTCATTTCATGAAGTGCGGACTACAACCCCATCCATTTGATATGACTCGTTCATAACATTCATGGAACATATAAATGATGGAATTAATGAAATAATTAAAAATATATACCATATTATATTATACTGGAAATAAAATATAAGTATTTATCATTTAGTTTTTTTTTCATTAATATGAGAAAATAAATGAATGTTGCGATCATTCATACGTATAGACCACTGTCTCCATGAAAGGTGGAATTAATTTACTACCTCCAAATTTTTTAGAATATTTTAAATACATATATACTATATATATATATATATGATATTAATATCATGAATACAATTCTAGAGATAATGCAATTTTGACCACATGGTCAATTTATAATTAGAAAAAATTCATGTTTGACTCATGTACAAAACAACGACAAAATGATCGATATGAACATGAATAATTATACGATTGTTATAACAAGGTAAAAATTGATATAAAAGTAATAATAAAATATAATTTGTTTTTTAAAATAAGTATACTTTTACTTATTTTTTTTATTTTGGAATATAAAGAATGAACAAGGCATGTCTGACTCAAGGTAAGGGAACATTTCACCATCCTCTTTCAGTCAAAGACTTCTGTTATTATATGTCTTTTAATTCTTTATTTCTGTCGGGATATGTTCCTATATTTCTTTATTTATGTACATTTTTTTACAAGGGATTAGAGACACTTTTCTCTCTCAAAAATTAATTTACTAAAGTTTTAATTGAAGTCGTTAGGCTGCCGAATATTCGTAATAGAATTTCTAAACTCAATTTAATATCATTGGGATTTATGCATACTTCATTTTTTTATATTATGCAAAGATTATGTTTAGAATCACTATTTTTATATTTATGATATAATTTCTAATACCCTTGGTTTGGATACACTATTTTTACACATAATCACTCCATTTCTAAATTTTAACGTCATTTATACGATCTTTTTAAGGGACTTCATATCAATCACCTTTAATTTTGGCATATTTTTCATTTATACACCACCTTCTCTAATATGGTGTATAATTATAAAATTTTTTCATTTAAATTAATTAAATTTTTTTAAATGGAATCCTTTTCTATAGATCATTTTACTAAATGACAAATGGAATGTTTTTTAATTTTTGTGGTGAAAACAACCTTTCCTCTATCGTGAGCTTCACATGACATTTGGATTCAATAACATGACATAGTGTTTTTAAAAGGGAAATAAATACCATATACAATTTTTACATATTTTTGTATTAAAAACCATTTTATAATGGATTGATTATGTCAATATATTTAAATGATATATTGTGATTGGATGTCGTAAATGTTATCATATATTTATGAAAGCATTTTTTTATGATTATGTTATGGTGTATTGGACAATGTTTATGTATACAGGTGGTTCTGTGATAAACTTAGTGTGGGTGAGCCTAAGATATCTCTCCAATGCACTGTGTAACTTGAGAGAGGTTAATGTTTTTGTGTCTTCTAAGATATCTATGTAATATACTTCGATGAGTATTCCAAAAATAACTCTATATATAGCTGTGAAAGCTACAATGTAAGTATGCCATGAATGCCACATGTTACCTCTATGATTTATAATATCTATGTGTTATTCATAAATCATTTTATTTCCTGAGGTATATTAAATAAATTATATTTTATTATTGAAAATTATGGTTTCATTTATTTTTATTTATTGATGGACAAATGATTTCTTTACTTGTTGTATAACCCTTGAAAATATTTTTATTCTAAACCCATGTTTTTGAAATGTTTTTCACAGGGTATAAGGAAGGGTTGGAGAAAGGAAGAATTCAATACGATCTATATCTACAAAATAATTATTTTTTTATTTTAAGGAGTATTATTTTTTCCAAAAAAGTTGGATAAAGAAGAAGTGTCTGCATTGTAATATACTAGATGTTATGGATATGTTATTACCTAGTTCTCTAAATATATAAATATGAAAAGATCCTAAATGTGAATTAACATAATATTATTGACTTTTCTCAAGAGAAAGTAATTTTTAATTTAAGGTCCATATAGTTGGTATTAAAGTGAGGCTTAGATAAGTTTAGAGGTTAGGGTGTTATTTAAGCATAAGTGGCATAAACTCAATCTTTATCATATTATTAAAAGTCCTAATTATTTTAGATAAATTTAATGATTCTAAAATAACATGAATACGTATATCTTAGTGTTTACCCTCCTCATAATATTTTATATGATTATTTTACTAATATAGTCACACTAACCATTTTGGTTTCAATAAATGGCTGGATCAAGTAGGCACCAAGGTAACTATGGATGATAATTAAACTATAGTGGGTTTCTAAATGAGAAATCAAATGAAATGAGTGATACAATGTGAAATCTGGTCGTTATTTTTAACCAACTATCTATAGTCATTATTTATCACTTAAACATTGGTGATTTTTCCAAGGAATCATATTTGAAACAAATTAATCCCAATAAAAGTAAAGGTAATAAAAATAAAGTTATATTCCTTAAAGAAACTATATTTACATGACCTGGAAAGAAATTCCTAGGAAAATTCTTCAAAGGTATGGTAATATAATTTATATGTGGTAATGAAGGTCATAAAGAAATAACTTACCCTGGAAAAATGAAGCCCCTAGTTTACTCCAGGAAAGGGAAAGAATTTCATTTCAAAAGATTAATTGAATGTTTTAAATGTGTTGTGAATAGTTATTATACAAAAATATGTCCAACAAATAAGTTTCTGGAATGGGATCAGTAGAATCATACAAATATATTTTTACCAATTCCCAATTCAATTCCATATGAAAAAGTGCATAATAAAGATGACCTGTGAAAGGTTTGGATTATTTTATAGCTCATGCTTTGACATTATTGAAATATTAGGACATTATACATGATTTTTTTGGTTGGATAGAAGTATTAAAGAACAAAATGTAAAACAAGGAATAAGGATCATGCAGAATGTTTGATAATTTAGAGGTCTACGTTTTAGGAGTTGAAGAGTTATGTTGGATCTATGGATGATGATAATTTTAAATTTTTTAATGATATGATTACATTGGAAGCCTTTTTATAGTTTGCATAACCATGAAACATAATATGTGAGAATTTAATTTAATAATAATTTTCTTTTCTTATTTGGACATAATTTAAAACCTTAGGGGTTCATGTGATCTTTTATTTTTTAGGAAATTATGGGTTATTGGTTTTTGGGATGAAAAATGTGAGGTAAGAAATAAAATATAAGAATAAAACATGTTATGGATATTTTAGAGGATTTATATCATTTTTTAAATGTTATTAGAATTATAATGTTTTTGAGAAAGGACAAGAAACATACCATTTGAAATCCCATCGTGTCAGACAATGATACAGGAATCAAACCCATAACCAAAGTTCGACTATGATTTGTCGCCTACCACTAGACTATGTTAAGCCTCTGGTTAGTATGATCTATTAGTTTTAGTTAAATGGTTTTATAGATAAATAATAAATTTATTTTGGGAACTTATTTTTTATTAAATGGATATCCATTGTATTGGAAAATGATTTAGTTCTTAAGTGATAAATATTATTTTGGAATATGGTCTCTCTTTTGGGGAAACTGTATGCATAGGAAAAATTAAATTCTATGGGATTTCATTTGAGGAGTAATGGTTGAATTTAATTTTGTAATAAACTATGTATTTATTATGGACTAATAGTAATTTGAGTTTGTTAAGGAAATGTGATACCGATCTTGGAGATTATGTTATTAGGTTCATTTCTTTTTAGAATGAAACATTAAGAGTATTCAGTTTTATTCAGATATAAATTTTATGAGTTATCTTGGAAGATGAGGTGATATAATTTTTATGAGTTTTGGGTTTCAATAGTAGATTCAATTATTTTGAATATTTTTCAGGGAAATTGTGTATTGAATGGTATTTTATGATATTTGGGTATTTTTTGTTGAATTATGGAGATTAAGAGTAGAGTTTCATTTCATAAAGGATTATACTTTTTTAAGATTACCAAGTCTTGTACTAGACATTTTGTTTTTAGTTAATGACTAAAGATAAGGGTAATATATTGTTACTCTTTTATAGATTATTCTATTCTCTATAAGTTGATTATAGTTTTTTCAATGTGACCATGTCATCTTGAATACTCATTGTTTGGAGAAAATACGTGTTTGTGGTAAAAATATAGGAAATAATGAATGTTTACATGACAAGTATGTATGTTTCCTTATGTTCTTGGTACAGATCATAAATAAATTCCTCAAATTTATGAAAAGGATATTAAAACAAATTTTTTTTTATTTTCCTACCATTAATTCAAAACCTGTTTAACCCATCACATGTTTGTGATTTTCTAGTGGCTAAATTTCACCTGATCGTGTTTTTGATCACATGCCATAAGAACATAATAGATATTTATCACTTCTATATCTGTGTTTTCATGGATTAATAGTATTTTGTACCTAGGTTGACCTTTTTTACTTCACTTTCATTCATTTAATGTGATATTTTTTTTGACACTTTTCCGATTTGGGAAATTCAGTGAAGTTTCCAAGCCCAATTTTAAAATTACAAGGACGTAATTTCTAAAAGGGGGAAGGATTTAATGACCCGGGTATTTATAGAATAATACTTTTTGATTTTAATTAATAATTTTTAATGATATATTAATTTTACGTTAAATGGTATGTTTCTTCCGATAGCGTACTCGACACACAATAATGAGTTCCTATAAAATCTTACATTTTACTCAACTTTGAGTTATACAAAAATATAATTCAATAATAGTTATATTATTTAAAATGGTAGTTAATGCCTAGTATTGGAATGGATGTAATATATAGTACTGAATAAAATTTTAAATTTTAATTACACATGTATAAATAATGATTCATTAGTAACCAATTTTTTATAAATGAAAATAAAAACAAATTGGATATAAAGGATCCATTTTTATGAAAACCTATTTATTAGAGAATAAATGTGTTTATAAAATTATAACACTATTTATGGATTATTATTTAGTAAAAAATATATGTTATATATTCAATTTAATGTTTCAAATTAATCCTATATGTTTTTAATATTTGATACAAGAACAAATTCTATTTTTCAAATAAAAAAAGAATTTTTCTAAAAATACAGTTTGACTTCCTTTTGATGGAGAACCATTTTTAATTTTTTTTTAAAAATTTATAAGCTATATTTGACAAAAATTAAAATTTTCTTTATAATTGGGACATCAAAATTTACTTTGGATAATATTTTTGTATTTTTATTATAATGTTCAATATTAATGAATTGTGAAAAATACTGCATTTTTCATTAAAACTACCTTTTCATCTAATTTATTAATATAGTTAGATTATCATTTTAATTAGTTTTAATGTATAATTAGATTATATTTTTATAATTTAATCCAATGATTTTCATTGGATGTAATTTCACGTATAAATTGGACATAAACACATGTAAATCATTTGGTAATTTTTAATTCTAAAAAACACATTTTTTGGTTTTGATAATATGAATTAATTTTAAGTTGATTTTTGAAACTTTAGTGTTTTGATTTTGGAAAAATGTATTCCATATTTGGAATCAGGCTGTCTAAATTTTTTAAATAGGTACCTTTTATTTTTTGACATTATGAATAGTAATTTCAGCAATTATTTTATTTACCATAGTTAAAGGGTAAATCTAGTAAATAATGGTTAACAAATAATATTATAATAATATTAAACTACACTAACCTGGGTCATATACATATTTTATGATATATTTACCACCTTTAAATCCATGGGACAATTTTGGGACCCCGTGGTGCCAATGGGATGTAAAAATACATAATACAAGAATTTCATTAATGTAAAGAAAAATGTAATATAAACATGTATATTTTTGTAAAATAATTTTTACATGGGGTTATAAAAGATAAATATTATACTATATAATGTAATTATAAAGATAATAATATTTTCTAAATCATGGTATTTTATTTAAAAATTTTAGACATCAAATAAATTAATATATTCATGACACAATGATGATGTAGTGATTACCTTATTAATGAATGATTTAAATAAATGAGATTATAAAAATTAAACTAAATTTATTTTTATACATTTAATTCCATACAATAATTTTATGGATGACTAGGAATTTCAATATTTTAATTAATGAAGGTTTTTTAATAAATAATGTTATTATGGATTTTTAAAAATTCATGATATAAATAGTATAAAAATCGAAATAAATGAATTTAAAAAAAAATAATTTAATGATTTAAATGTCATTAAAATATTAAATTTATTAAAATAACATAGATAATGTTGAAAATGTTATTCAGTAACCACTTGTAGTTCTATTAATATTTTATAGTAAATATATTAACCATATAGTAGGAATATACAAGCAGACATGGTTAGAGTTAAATTAGTTAACTAAGAGTTAAAGATGAAATATAAGGTTATATTTGTGACCTAGTTTTGTTGAAAACCTATTGGTTGAGGTTTTTACTACCCAAAAAACCATATATTTTAAATAAATGACTTTGGGACCATTTGAAACCAAAAACAATTTTATAATAAAATAATATTTCAATACCTTCTTAATTTGCTGCTCCACCCTCTATAATAGGGAATCACCTCTACCCATTTAATCACACCCTTAAATCCCCTTGTATCGTCTATACAATGCCCAATTAATCTCCCAACATCCATATATTCATCCTAGAAGTATTACCAATGGAATAAGGTAGTTCAAAAAATCCTTTAGTCTTAAATCAAAAAGAGTTACCCGATTTAAAGGTAACGTCTTCAGTCATGTTTTTTTCTTTATCATCCTTCCCACTCTCTATGATCTCTTAATTATATGATTACATAAAAATATTATCTTTAATATATTAGTATGTTTTATGAGAGGTATTTTAATTACACTTACAGACACCTCAATTCAATGGATATGAACATAACTTTTCTCTGTACGATGAACTATTGCCTCACGAAATTATGATTGTTCGATTTTCCCCTACCACCACTCACGGTGGAAATTATAATGGAAATTTATTTATATATGATATATATTATATTTATATCATCTCTATGATTATTTAATTTTTATTTACAAACATACCTATATGCATTTCAGGATGCATATATATGATAATTTCATTTGAGAAAATGCGGATTACCGCCCCCTCAAAGTGATATGACTCATTCATCACATACATGGAATGTATAAAGTATGGAATTAATAAAATTATGTAACATATATATAATATGATATTTTGATGGAATAAAATTAAACCTATGTCTAATTTATTTTTATTTTCATTAATATGACAATAACAATGAAAGTAGCGTTCTTGCGTACGTTTGGCCTACCGTCTCCATGAATGGTGCATTTCATTTATTATATCCAAATTTTATAGAATATTACAAATAAATATATACAGGATATTTATGAAATTTATATAATGAATAATTTTTTGAGATAATGGTATTTTCACCACATGGACAATTTGTAATTATAATAAATATATTTATGACTCAAGTACCGAACATCAACAAAATGACCAATATGAACTTGAATAATTATATGATTGTTATAGAAAGTTAATAAGTTATATAAAAGGAATAATAATACTAAAAAATACTATGAATAAATTAGAAATTATCTTAATTTTATTATTCATGAATATAAAGAATCAAAGAGACAATTCAGGCCCATGGTAAGGGAACCTTTCACACTCCTCTTTTTGTCAAAGACTTCTTTTATGATATGTCTTATAATTTCACTTTTATTATTTTGGGATATGTTATAATATATTCTTATTTTTGTAAATTTTATGTACATGTTGTAGTATACACTTTTCTCACTCATTAGATCATTTTTTGTATTTTTATGTGACGTCGTTAGGCTGCCGAATTTTTGTAAGGTAATTTCTGAACTTATTTTCTTCTCTTTGTGTTTTTTTCCATACTTAATTGATTATATTATTCCAAATTATGTGTTGAGTCATATTTTATTTATTTATGTTTTAATTTAATCTACCCTTTCTTTTTATATACTATTGCTACACATAATCACCCCATTGATAATTTTTTACGTCATTTATACTATCTTTTTAAGGGACTTCATCTAAGTCACCTTTCATCGAAACATATTTTTGTTTTACATGAACTTAATTTATACATTTCATAATTATACCATTTTTCAGTTAAATAAATTTAATTCTTTTCAAAAAGAATCATTTTATATGAAGAGTTTTACTAAGTGATAAAAGGAATGTTTTTTTAATGTACGTGGGGACAACAACTTTTCTGCCACCATGAGATTTACATGTTTTTTTGGATTCCTTAAAAAGGTGTAGTTTTTTTAAAAATAAAATAAATACCATATACCCTTTTTACATACATTGGTATTAAAATGGTTTTAAGAATGGATTGATCATTTCAATATATTGAAATAATATATTGTGATTTTAATGTGGAAATGTTATCTTTCCATTTTGCATGCTTTATGTGTTATGATAATGTTATGGTGTCTAGGTAATTGTATACATATATGTGTTTCTCAGTGACAAAATAAGGGTGGGTGAGCCCAAGATATCTCTAAAATGCATTGATAATTCTGACAGAGCTAAACATTAATGTTTCTCTTAAGAGATTTAGGGAATATACTATGATGCATATTCAAAACAAAACTCAATATGTTCCTGTGAATGAAAAAATGTAACTATGTTTTGGATGCCACAAGATACCTTTAATATTTTTGGTTTCTATGTATTATTACTAAATCATATGATTTCAGGAGGTATGTTAAATAGCTTATGATTTTGATTGAAAACTATGGTTTTATTTATTTTTATGTATTGATGGACTAATGATTTCTTTAATTATTGTATAACCCTTACTTATATTTTTATGCTCGTACCATGTTTTGGAAATCTTTTTTCACAGGGTATATGTAAGGGTAAGAGAATGAAATAATTCACGAAGATTTATATCCATAAAATAATTCATGATTTATTTTAAGGAGATATATGTTTTTCAAAAATTTGATAGCGAAGAAGTGTATACCTTGTAATATTCAACATGTTTTGGATATGTTGTGACCTAATTCTATAATTATATAAACCTGAAAAGATCCTTAATGTTAATTAAAGTAAAATTATTGTTTTATCTCAAGATTAAGTAACTCTTAAGGCTGGGGACTTATATCATCTTTTTTTATTCCATAATAATATATTAATGATCAAAAACTATATATATATATATATTTAATATTATATAATGTATTTTTATCTTTTATTATCACATTTATGTTTCTTTAGTGTTATATAATTTTACATTGTTAAGTATCTAAGCTCGATCCTTTCTTATGATTGTGTTCCCCTAGTTATAAAGATGATTATATCATGTGGTATATTTTGGAAAGTTTCTGGATGAGAAATTTTATCATGGTATGTTGCATGTTTTGATAAATAATATGTTTATGTATCTAATTATAATGGACCTACTCTTTTATAACCTTGTGGTTTGAGATTATTTTTGATAAGTATTATTTTAATCCTGATAATAATGTATTATTTGTAACTCCATGTGATTTTATGAAATAATTTTTTAAAAAATTAATATAATATATTCCAAATGTTTTGTCACATGAATATGTGAGTTTATATTTTGTTAAAATCAACATTATGTTTGTATTTTATTACACAAAACACCAAATTTATATTCTGTTACACCCAAAGTTGTGTTTAAATGAAACATAGAATATTATTAAAATGTTAATATTTTATATGAGAGTTATCATCAAGTTATTGGAATGGTGGGAATTAATACAATTAAATAAATTATGAAAATATATAGTTTAAACATATATATTAAATAATTTTTTTTTTGCCATTAAATAAAAATAAAAATAAAAACTATTTTAAAAAATGGAACTACTGTACAAAAATACAATTTTAAAAAAAAATATGTTTTACATCAATAAAATTTTAAAAATGAAATTATTGTTAATAATTTTAATAAAATTAATATATTATATATTTAAACAAATTATTAACATTAATCATATGTGTTTTCCTGAAAAGGGATAAAAATTAATCTAGTATTATGATTTAGAACTATATTTCTCTCTATTTTTTCATTCTTCTTACACACTTATTTAAAAACTAATTTTTGACAATTTTAACACAATTTATTAGAAAAAACATAATTTTTGAAATAATAATATTTAAAATATCTTAGTGTGAGTTTTTGATAATTTTTTGTACATAATAATTTTTTGACTAATTGTGGAAAATTATGAATTTTAATTGAAAATTACTATTTATTAAAATTATCTAAAATTAGAAATTATATTTAAAATTGGTTTTACTGATAAATTAGTTTAATTATTTAAGTATAAATCCAATTTATTTCATTATATTTAATGAAAAATTGAAAATTGATATAAAACATTGCAAAATTGTAAACATTTTCTCTTTGAAAACCATCTTTCTCATTATGTCTACATGATTAGACATAAATCAAATTTTCCCAATTTTTTGAATTTAATTTATTAAAATATATTATTTTTATATTATATTAATTTATATTATCTAATATGTTTGAAATTTTTTTTAAAAAAATTAACAATAAAATCAATAAAAATTAATTACCATAGTTACAAGAAATCAGTTTACCTTGGGTTTCACAAAAATGATAAGGGTTACAATTTCAAAATAACATGTCTCAAAATAATTTTTAGGAAAATATTTCTTCTTTATAATGTTTTAGTATATATAATACATTATTTTGGACAAATTTATAATGATATAAACATGGGTAAATATTTTTCTCTCCAATTTATAACAAGTGAGCCCCTCACCTCATTTATAAAAGGCCACCCAATCTCTTCAATTCTTCATTAATTAAAACTATTAATGCTCTGAAAATTCCAACAAAAATAGCATAAAAATACCCCCCATTACTACTTTAAGCCATAGTTAGTGTATTAATCAATCATAGGATGGTTTTTTGTGTAAATATTTAGAGGATACACCAAAAAGAGGTAACATTATTTATTAAGTGTTTCTATAATATTTCTTCCTAAACATCCTAGAATTATATTAATCATTAATATATGAAAACAAATTTATATTAAATGTACTAATATTTTTTATTATTAAGGGAATCACATAATATAATCACCACTTCTATAAAATGGGTTATGAAATCATCATTTGTGTGTACGACGGATTGATGCCTCACAAACTGATATCATTAATTTTCCATTAAAACATCTCACAGTAGGGTGTGATGATGTATCTAAATTCTATATATTATTATAAAATACTTTGTCCACTAGATTCATTATATCATATATATTTATTTTTACTTTCTAGCATATAAGGGATACCATACCTGTAATGATCCAAAGTTTTCAATGTAAATTACCTTATTATAATTATGTCATAAAATAACATGAAAAAAAAACATAATGAACTACCATGTGATAAGTGACCTTTAAACATACGTTTTTCACTTCTTTGTTTGAAATTTTTAAAATATGATATACACGGTTGTGTTCAAGGATTATTTTTGGAGTCTAATAAAACAAAAATAATTTTTGGTGTATAGTAACCTACCCTTAGGAATAGTAACATACCCTTAAGAATAGTGATATACCCTAATTAATATTAACTTCACTTATGATAGTATAAAAATAATTTTCAAGTGAATGTATGATGTACCTACATTTTAGAATAAGTATAAAAATGTTTTTAAACTGTTTTTCAATAACAACCCTTGATTTTAATTAGTTATTAAATTAATCATATTTAGAATTTTTTTAGAGAAATATACTTCATTTTTGCATTCTAAATTTCGAAAAATTCTTGCGGTAAATTTTTGAGATTTTTCTAAAATACATGAATTTTTGATAAATAGTGAAATACCATAATTTAAAAAAATAAGCTAAAGAAGCTAATTATAGTGTCATGTGTGATGTTATTCTGATGTAAGACCACTTGGTTCGGTATCACATGATAAAATTACTATTCTTGGCCATTCAAGACTCCCTATTCCTTGTAATAAGAGAAATTAATAAACTAATGAATTTTATATTAAAGAAACCCGCCTCCCCTCTACTATAAAAACCACCCTTCACACCCTCATCTCCACACACCTCTCAATCTCCAATCCTTCTTTAAAATCTTCTCAAACATCCTCCCTATCCATCTACAACGTTCAAGATCTTCTGGTCTCATCAAAATACCAAGCCTAGCTTCCTTAAGGAGGATATCAAGAGGAAGATTTAAGAGGTAATTTCTCTCCCTCTTCTCCTTTATTTTCCTTTCAAGATCAAGTTCATTTCTTGATCCCTCCAAATATCCCTTCATCCTAATGGTATTGTAACTCAATTATTATACATATAATGAAATTTTATGATTCAAATGGGATATTATATAATCCAACCCCCATTCCCTCTTCTTTTTGTTTTCTTAAGGAGAACGTTGTTCGTGAGGTGTTAATTTATCCCCTTCCTGAACAAAATCTGCTATTTTTCCATTTCTACCTTCATATATAGTCATGAAACCATTTTTATGGTTTCACCAAAACATTTTATTTGTATTATCTACTATTTATTGTTTTGGAACTAACTTATGACCATATTACTGAGTGATAAGTTAAAACAAGTTCGTTATGATCGAAAAACCACCCAAAATAACCCAAGTAATCATCATTTAATTCTTATCTAATGATTCACCCACATGGATATAATATGATTCATTATAATATAATTTAATATCATGTAATATAATAAATAACATGTAATATTAGTTCAGTATGTTTACCCATGTTCTACCCAAACATCAATTTAAGAATACATGTGAACTACTCAAGAAAACCATAAAAACAAACATTCTTGAATAATGTTTTATAAACAATATAACTCATCCAAAGGAACATAAAATCATATAATGAAACCATAATGAACCATATTAATGTACAAAAGGTAATGGATTTATAATTAATGAATATAATGTCATTATACATTACATTAATGATAGGGAAGCATTCAGATATAAGGTAAGGGGAAAATCACGAACCCAATTTTCATTCTTCATGTTCTCCCTCTTTCACTCCAATTTGGTATGTTCACTTCCAAAAAATCATTTATTCATCACTATATTACCTTTTCTGGGATATACATGTTTTCTAATTAATTTTATGTCAATCCAAATGTTTTCCAAAATAACTATTCTTTTAAGAACTCTACTTTTACCTCTCATTCATGGTTGATGGTTCTTGTATCAATTATGTTGTTCCCTCTTTATTTTGGGAAACCAAATATTATGAATATATTCTTATGAGATGAAACTCATTACTTACAATGGGTTAGTTATGTTCATTATTGATATATGTTCTATGTGGCATGCATGATAATGGTATTATAATGAGTTGACAAGTGCACTCGGAATTATATAGCGCAATATGAATGTTTGAATGTGACGGGTGTTCCTAGAATTATACAGAAATCCAATGCATTGGGTAAATTGATGAATCTCATGAGAAAATATGAAATGATGTGTGAACAAGATTCTTTCTTGGTTCACAAGTATTTTTGGTAATTAACCACTATGAAAGGACATTTCATTTTTTGTATGTATTGCCACATTTCAAGTATTTCAGTTATGCTCCTCTCTTATTCATGATCTTTTTCCTATGTCATGATTCTGCTCACCCCATGAAATATTGTTCTTATGTACCCAATTAATGGGATTCTAGGTAATTTTATGCTTGATGTTATAAAAGTTATGTATGGTCCTAGTTTGTCCAAGACACTAAACCATTGGATCCTCTCTGTGTAATACTATTTTATTTTTTTATCTTTAAAATGATGTAATAGTAATGTATGAAAAGGCGGGGTCTCTATAGTTAGTATTCTAGGAATGCTTTGGTTAATTTGGGAATTAGGATTAGTGAACCCTAGATAAAACCTCTAGCATGAGACTAAGTACAAATATTCACACAAGAGTATGTACATATGGATATTATATGTTATGATTTTAGTATAAATTGTGAAAATATATAAGTTATTTAATCATGAATTGTTGACTTATTTTTTGTTCTAACCTTTTCTATTTTAAAAAATTGTGGGAACCAGGAGAAATCAGGCCAACAAATCTTGCAAGGTCCAATGAAACGATTGCCCAAACAAAATTCCAAATGATTTGGGAGGTGGAGTTCAAAACATGATGGTGATTCTTTCCCAATTATCTCACGTTATGAATAATAATCATAATAATGTGGAACATCATACTTCACCAAAGAGGGAGCAATTGGCTATCAAATTTTTTATGTGGAAACGACCACATACGTTTAAGGATCTTCCGGTCCACTAGTTGTAGAACAGTGGGTCAACTCCATAGAGAAGATATTTTCTATGCTTCACTATCCTGAGATGGAGAAGGTGACCCTAGCCGTTTATCGTCTAGATGGAGAAGTCGATCAATGGTGGGCTTTGATTATGAACACCAAGCCAAGGTAGGAAATTGAGGAGATCAAATGGGAAGACTTTAAGATAAGGTTTCTTAACAAGTATTTCCCAAGAACGCTTCGTACGAAGTTGGAGAGAGAATTCATAGATCTCAAGCAAAAAGAAAGAGAATATTTCAGACCCTATGAAGATAATTTTACATGTCTTGTAAGGTACACTTCAGGTTTTGTTATCAACAATGATAACAAAATTGATATATTCTTTAGTGAATTAAAACCACACATTTGAAAGTCTCTTGAAATTCGAGACTTTGGGAGTTATGAAGAAGTTGTTCGTTGTGCTCTCAAAGTGGAGATGGAGTTTGGGAAATGGTCCCATGACTATGGTGATAAGAAATGAAAGGTGGAGTTTCAAGCTGGTGGATCTAATGATAATGTTGGGAAGACAACTCAACGACCCACATGCCAAAAATGTGGGAAGTTGCACCATGGGAAATGCCTCAAAGGGACGGAAAAATGTTCATGTGTGGAAAATAAGGACACCATGCTCAAGAGTGTCGAAAAGACACAAAACGTAAGGAGAATGTAGCTGATGAAAATAGAGAACCACTCATGGTATAATGCCACAACTATTGGGAGCTAGATAACTATGAAAACCAATGCACTAAACCTCATGTTCTTGAGGGTAATCAGCGCCATCATCCACCAAAGCCAAAGGAACAAGGGAAGGCTTATGCCATCACAACTGTGGAAGTGGAGAAAGATAATGAAGTTGTACAATGTACACATCATATTCACTAAAGAATGGAAAATTTCTTATTTGATTCTTGTTGTACGCATTCCTTTATATCTTTCACGTTTACTAGAACTATAGAATCGAAGTCTCAAAACCTTGAAGTAGAGATATCTGTAAAAACACCAAGTGGTCCAATCATTGAAACCCATGTGTTTTCTCTTCTCCTGTTGGCGTATGTGGGAAGATTCTTCTGGAAAATATCATAATACTTCCCTTGGTGGAATTTGATGCTATAATGGGAATGGATTGGCTCTCGTTATATAGAGCACATATCAAATTTCGGGAAAAGTAAATATCTTTTCATATTCTGAACCATCCCATGCTCCTCTAAAAATGCAAGGATGATCATGAATCTCCTTTGAGAAATCCTTCAATAGTGTGGGTGTTCATTTTCTATGAAGAAGCATACCTCACCCAAATGGTTGAGTTGAAGGAAAGTGACAACCTTGAGGATATTCCCATCATGAGGGAATACAATGTTGTATTTCCATAAATGTTACCCGGAATTCCCTCAGATCATGAGGTAGAGTTCTCAATTGATCTCATACCTGGAGCTACTCCTATCTCAATGTGTCCCTATAGGGTGTCTCCAATAGAAATCTAGGAGTTAATGAAGTAGCTACAAGAGCATCTGGACAAAGGATTCATATTCTCTAGTGCATCAACTTGGGGTGCGCCAGTGCTCTTTGTGAAGAATAAGGATGGAATAATGCAGCTGTGTATCGATTATCGAGAATTAAACAAGATCACCATAAAGAAAAAGTATCATCTTCTTAGGATTGATGACTTGTTCAACCAGTTAAGAGGATATCAATACTTCTCAAAGGTGTATATTTGTTTTGGATATCATCAGGTAATGGTGAAGAAGGAAGATATTCAGAAGACAGCCTTCCGAACAAGTTATGGGCACTATGAGTTTTTGGTGATGCCCTTCGGACTTACTAATGCCCCTTCAATGTTCATGGATTTTATGAATAGTCTTTAGAAATTACCTTGAAATTTTTTTTGTAGTTTTTATTTATGATATTCTCATCTACTGAAAGATCTTGGAGGAACATGAAGAATATCTAAGACTTGTTATGGTGACATTATGAAATGAGAAGTTGTACGCCATGTTCAGCAAGTGTGACTTTTGGATGAAGAAACTCACATTTTTGGGACATGTGATCACAAGTGAGGGAATTTATATGGATCCTTCAAAGACAAAGGTGATTGAGGAATGGCGCAGGACCTCTAGTGTCATAGAAATCCATAGTTTTCTTAAATTAGATGGGTTCTACCGGCGTTTTGTGAGATACTTCTCATGATTTTCAAGCCCTCTAACTATGTTAACATGGTAAGTGGTAAAGTATGTCTAGACAGAAGAATGTGAGGGAAGCTTGAAGGAGCTAAAGAGAAGGATGATCACTGCACCTGTACTCACAGTACAAAAGAGTGGATAACGTTTTGTGATATACATTGATTCTTCAAAGAATATCATCGGTTGCATACTCATGCAAAATGATAATGTGATATCCTACGCCTCAAGATTGTTGAAGATCCATGAGAAGAACTACCTGAGGCATGATCTATAGTTGGAAGCTGTGATTTTTTCATTGAAAATATTTTGGCACTACCTTTATGGTGAGTAGTGTGACATATACATCGACCACAAAAGACTAAAGTATATATTCACACAAAAGGATATCAACATGAGTAAAAGGAGATTGGTAGAGCTAATCAAGGATTATGAATGTTCTATTCACTATCATCCTAGAAAGCTGAACAAGGTAGTTGATTCTCTAAGAATAAAATAACTTACTACTCTATCCATGTTACGGATTGAGAAAGACCCTATCTTCTTGGATATGAAAAGAATAGATTTGGAAATAATAAGGGTATAGGATACATCTTATCTTTCCCAAATGATTGCGCAACCATCCATTTAGGAGAACATTAAGGAAGCACAAAGGGATGATGTGGAGATACAAATGAGGGTGAATATAGTAAGAGAAGGGAAGCTTCCAGAGTTCCATATCGTCAATGATGGTGTGATTCGTTTTGGAACACGGCTTTGTGTGCCTTCATCACCTGGGATAAAGAAGGAGCTACTGGAAAAAGCGCATAAATCTATATTCTCTATCCATACATGGAGTACCAAGATGTTCCATGATCTCCGAGAACACTTCTGGATGGATAACATAATGAATGATATTGTGGAATATATATCAAGGTGCATGGTATGACAACAAGTTAAAGTTGAGCAAAAAAGTCACGAGGTATGATGAAACCATTTTCTATACCCATGTGGAAATGGGAAACTGTTACTATAAACTTTTTCATGGGTATCCTGAAGATGTCGAAGGGAAATAATGCGATATGGGTTGTGGTTGACCTACTCACCAAGACTTCCCATTTTATCACTATTCTGGAAGATCTCTCACTTGAACAAATTACAATGATATATGTGAAGGAAGTGGTGAGACTTCAAGATGTTCCAATCTCAATTGTATCTGACCATGATCCAAGGATCACATCTAAATTCTGGAGGAGCCTTCAATGTGATTTGAGTACAAAATTAAATTTTAGGACAACCTATCACCCCCAAACTGATCTCTAATCTGAAAGGACTATTCATACGGTTGATGATATTCTAAGAGCCTTCTCTCTAAAATTAAAAGGTGGATGGGATCAGAATCTCCCATTGGTTGAGTTCTCATACAACAATATCTTGAACTTGATTATTCAGATGGCTCCATATGGAGCTCTGTATGGAATTGGATGTATAACTCCTACCTGTTGGGATGAAGTTGGACAAAGAAAGCTACTTAGACCTGATCTTATTTAATAAATGATAGAGAAGGTTCAAGTCATCCAGAAACACATGAAATCGACTCAAAATCAGCAAAAGAGCTATGCTGACAACCGTCGAAGGGACTTGTCGTTCGACATTGGAGATAAAGTCTTGCTTCTAATATCTCCATGGAAGATAGTCATATGATTCAAGAAGAAAGGAAAGCTAAGCCCAAGGTGTATTGGATCATTTGAGATCCTTGACCTCATATGAGCCATGGCCTATCGTCTTTCACTTCCACCAAATATGGCTCAAGTTCATGATGTGTTTCATTTATCACTACTGAGGAAGTACATATCATACCCCTCACATGTACTAAAATCAGAGGTGGTGCATCTGGAAGATGATCTCTCATATGAGGAGCAGCCAGTAAAGATTATGGATTTGAGAGATAAGGTTCTACGCAACAAGATAACCCATCTTGTCAAAGAGTTGTGGAGGAACCATAAGTTTGAGGAAGCAACTTGGGAACCGGAAGAGGCAATTAAGGATAAGTACCCACACCTGTTTGTGTAAAGTGAAATTTCAGGGGTGAAATTTCTAAAGGGGGGAAGAATGTAACGACCCAATATTTTCAATGGAAATTCCCTTCTTATAATTACGTCATAAAATAACATGAAACCACAACATAATGAACTACTAAGTGATAAGGGACCTCTAAACATAAATTTTTCACTTCTATGTTTGGAATTTTGAAAATCTGACATACACAGTTGTGTACAGGATGATTTTTGGAGTCCAATAAAGAAAAAATAATTTTCTATGAATAGTAACTTACCCTTGTGAATAGTAACATACCCTTATGAATAGTGATATACCCTAATAAATAGTAACCTTAACTATAATAGTATAAACATCATTTTCAAGTGAAATTATGATGCATCTATATTTAAGAACAAGTAAATGAATGTTTTTAAACTGATTTTTAGTAATAAACCTTGATTTTAATTAAATATTAAATTAATCATGTTTAGATTTTTTTGAAATGGAAATCATTTACGGATTATACATGTTGAAAAATGGATGGGGTAAATTTTTGCGGTTTTTTTGAAATACATGAATTTTTGATGAATAGTGAAATACCGTAATTTACAAAAATAAGCTAAATAAGCTAATTATAGAGTCATGTGTGATGTTATGATGATGTAAGCACACTTTTTTCGGGATCACATTATAAAATTACTATTCTTGGTCATTCAAGACTCAATATTCCTTGTCTTAGGGGAAATTAATCAACTAATAAATTTTATATTAAGGAAACCCCTCTCCCCTCCTCTATAAAAAACACCCCTCACACCGTCATATCCTCACACCTATCAAGATCCAAGCCTTCTCTAAACTCTGCCCAAACATCCTCCATATCCCCTCTCCCACGTTCAAGAGATTCTGGTCTCATCAACAGACCAAGCCTAGGTTTTGAAGGAGGATCTCAAGAGGAATATTTAAGAGGTAATTTCTCTCCCTCTTCTCCATTATTTTCCTTTCATGTTCAAGTTCATTTCATTATCCCTCCCCATCTATATTCATAAAAATGGTATTTTAACCACATTATTATACATATAATGAAATTTTATGATGAAAATGGGATATTAGATCATCCAACCCCCTTTTCCTCTTCCTTTTATTTTATCAATGAGAATGTTGTTCGTGAGGTGTTAATTTATCACCATCAAGAATGACAAGTTTTCTTCTTCCATTTATTCTTTAATATCTTGTAATGAAACTATTTTTATGGTTTAACCAGAACATTTTATATTTATTATCTCCTATTTAATGTTTTTTATGTATCTTATGACCATATTACTATGTGATAAGTTAAAACAAGTTCGTTTTGATCGAAAACCAGCCCAATTTTACCCATGTAATCATCATTTAATTATTATCTGATTATTCAACCACATGGATATAATATGATTCATTAAAAGATAATTAAATATCTTGTAATATCATTAATAACATGTAATATCAGTTTTGTATGTTTACACATGTTCTACCCAAACATCAATTTAAGAATACTAGTGAACCACTCAAGAAAACCATAAAAACAAACATTCCCGAATAATGTTTTTTAAACTCTATAACTCATCCAAAGGCACAGAAAATATCTTAATGAAACCATAATAAACCATATTAATGTAAAAATGTTTATGGATATCTAATTAATGAATATAATGTCATTATACAAGACATTAAATAGAAGGAAGCATTCAGATACAAAGTTAGGAGAAAATCTCGAACCCAATTTTCTTTCTTCGGGTTCTCCATCTTTCACTCTAATTTTGTATGGTCACTTAATAAAAATACTTTTTTTCGTTATTATCTTACATTTTCTAGGATATAAATGTTTTCTAATGAATTTTATGTCTATCCAAATGTTTTCCAATAGAACTCTCCTTTTAAGAACTGATGTTTTAGCTCTCATTCATGGTTGATGGTTCTTGTATCAAGTTTGATGTTCCCTCTTTCTTTTGGTAACACAAATCTTATGAATGTATTCTTATGAGATGAAACTCATTTCTTATCATGGGTTAGTTATGTTTATTATTGATATATGTTTTATGTGGCATGCATGATAATGATAATATTATGAGGTGATGGGTGCGCCCGAAATTATATAGCGCAATATGAATGTCTGAATGTGAAGGGTACACCCAGAATTATACAGCACTCTAATGAATTGGTTAAATTGATGAATCTCATGAGTAAATTTGAAATTATGTGTGAACAATAGTCTAGATTTGTTCAAATGTACGTGTGGTAGTTAACCACTAAGACATGATGTTTCTTTTTTTATGCATTTCCACATTTCAAGTCTTTTATTTATGCTCCTCTCATGCTCATAAACTTTTGCCTATGACATGATTATTCCCACCCAATGATATATTGTTCTTATCTATCAATATAATGGTAATTTAGCTCATGAGTTTTTATGTATATCCTCAGGTGGCTACATGTAATAAGGAGATGAAAAGTTCCAATAAGAAGCTAGAGAAGAAGAAATTAAATAAATGTTTATGATTGATGTTGTAATCGTTATGTATGGGCCTATATTTCCCAAGACACCAAAAAATTAGATCATATATGTGTAATAATATTATATTTCTTATCTTTAAAATGATTTAATAGTATTAAATGAAAATTTCGGGTCGCTATAATAACATCTCTTGGGTGTATGGAGGACTACAACCTCATGATGAGATGTGATGAGTTCTTAGTAACACTTTACATGAAAGATGATAAGTAAAAATATATGTGATATAAATGAAATAATAATTTTATTAATTACATTTATATAATACTAAAAAGATAATATATAAATTTTTTCTATCCTTTTCACACACTGAATGATGACAACGTCATTTATGTACATGTTGACTACACCTTTATGTGGTGATGTGAATCTATTTACATCACCACAACAAAAGGATGATATATATATATTTATATATAATTACATATATTATAATATGATAATTAATTAATTATAATGTATTACGTAACTCATTTTCCATAATGATTCTTGAAAAAAGAAACGTTACCCATGCGTATATACAACCTACTGTCTCTATGATTGTAACATACTTCATTTTTCGAAAACAGCTTTCATGATTTGTATTGAGAGTATAATTGTGTAATAAATATAATGATGATTTAATTATTATTATTCTTGATGTTATGGAAATATGAACAATGTAAGAGGACTAAAAATAATAAAATATATATATATGAAAAACAAAGTGGTTATTACCCAAATCGTGAAATTAACATGGAAGTGTTAATAAATGGGTAACAAAAAGACATAAGAAAATAATATATAGTATAATATATGTTATTTTGGATCTATAATATATTTATAATAATCTTTTATTTATTATACAGGTTTTTATATTGAGTGAAATGTATTTTATGACTTATGATATGTGAGTTTTGTCTAGATTTTTACATTTCTCTGACACATGTCATATTCACAACCTATATAAATTATGCGGTGTATATACTAACCAAAAATTTCTTTTATGATAAATATGAAATATATTATATTGATTTAAATATTTATTTTTAGAAATCTGTTTCATAGGGTATACCATTCAAAAAATACCGAAGGGGATATGTACTTTTTTTTGTATCAATTTTTATTCATTGAGACATATGTTATATTATTAACATATTTTCATCTATATGGTTTATATAATTAACTTTTTAAATATTAGATTAATAATTTAATTGAATATATGATATTATAATTCACATTTAATTCAATTCATTCATGGGGATTATAATTAATGTGTTACTAAACTGGATATAGATTTTTCTTTCAATCCAATAATTTATTGAGATTGTTTATGATTAAGTTTCCAATATTGAAATATTATGATCTAACTATAAAGAATTGTAATTATTCTTCATCTGAAATATTTTTAATTAATAATGAATGTAATTATAACATTTTACAACTATTTGGTGCTTAAAATAAATGATAAAATGTTTCATTAAAAAACTACCCTTATTTTTCACTTTGATAGAACATTCGTTTTTCATCCAAAACCACATCTTCCAAAAAAAATTAAAATAAAACATAAAATTAATTATTGAATACATTTTTACCCATTTCAAAATTTTTAAAAAATCAAATGTCTTATTCATTTCAATTTTCAAAAATAATAACCATTTTTCTTTTATCTAAAATGTAAAAATGAATATGTTTGTTAAAATGCATGACATGATCAATAATTCATAATTCAATGACCAATAAATGATTTAATGTTTTGAATGAAACACTAGAATATACATTTAAATAAAAAATTCCTTTAAATTTATTTTTTATTTTTTGTATTTCTAATAAATTATTTCAATGTTGAATCAATTTTGAAATGTTTTTGGGTTTAAAAATAGTTTTTAATGTGAAAATGTTATTTTGAAAAATAAAAGTTTTAAATTATATTTAATGATTAATTATTTATCATTAAAATTTATTTTCATTGAAATGGATTTAAAAATTGTTTTATTTTTTAGAACGTAATTTTCACAGAAAAATTATATTCATCAAAAAGAATTCTCTGCGATTTATCATTCAACATAATTTTCTTTATAATATGACATACTTTGATGTATCTTATGATTTTATAGGGATATTAGTCAATTATTACATTATATTATTTCACTCAATGGTTTCTGATGAAAAGATATTTATCAATCCCATTTCACATCCATTGATTAAATTTTGAAACAATTATTATGAAACCCATATCTTCTTATATGGGTCGTTCTTTGAAGTACTGGTGAAATTATTATGAAAGATATCTCTTTTGCATATGATATTGTCATGACCTATCCCCTGAGGCCCGTATCATGACTTCCCCAAGCCTTCCTTCCATAGGCTAGGGATTGGAGACTAGCACCAATGGCGTATTTACCTAAAAACAGGGAATCCATTGCACTTTTAAAATGTAACACACACAACCAGAGTACAAGAGGAAGAAAACACTAAATAAAACAGTATAAAAAGTGTGTTGAAATTCTAAAGTGGCCAGAAATACAAGCCCACCATAAAGGTACAACTACAACTAAAAGAAAGTACAACTGAAAAGACAAACAACAGAATAGTGAAGCAGCTCCTGGATCATCCTCTAGGTTCCTACATGAAGGGTAGGTATAGGTGTCCTCCTCAGCACTCCGCTTCTATCAGTCTGCTACATGTGCTTTCACGCCATGATTCCACCTCCAAGTACTGTCTGGTACTCATACACTTTTCCTCAGTCAGCGCTATCCATCGCCTGCGTCCAACACAATGAGGTGCGAGCATAGTATGTGCAGGGGTGACTATAACAATACTCATTATGGACCCTGAGACCCTCAAGGTTTCACTAAATCCAACAAGGATAAACCACAAAGAAATATCTCAAAAGATAACCATTACTTAGATATATGCCTATACATATACCTAAGTTATCAAATAACCCATCTCAATCATGAGGAAAACAAAAAGGTCATTGACTCATCTCAAACCTGGATTTTCATTATCGAAACCACAACTATTGGAGAAATACTCCTCTATCGAGTATAGTGGCCCTGTCGCGACTTCGAGGTGCTACTCACTAACCTTAGACTGCTGAGGTACTCCTTCTGTCGAGTACCGCAGGTCTGTCGCCCCAACACAATAGCGCTTCCTGCCATGGGTCTTCCGCCCAAACACAGCAGCGCTCCCCCTAATAGCCTACAGAGGTACTCCTCCTGTTGAGTACCGTGGGTCTGCTGCCAAACCAGTCACTCCATCTACCATGGGTCTGCCGCCAATCCAGGCGCTCCATCCCATGGACTAATCGAATCACTCCGAGTCGAATCGGTCCAGCAGTCATCAGGTCTACAGCTACTAGGTCTCCGTACTCCGTACGTTCATCTCTGGGAGGGTCTGCCCCATGAGCTACTGGTTGATACTACCAAGTGTCACGTAATATCACGTTTAATTATCCCAAAGGACTGATTCGTCATAGGGGTCTCAATGCAATAGACGGTTCTTCAATCGGATGCCCGGTCTATGAGTTATTAGCATTTTCGTTCCAGGGGCCCAGTTGGATTTCGGGTACAATCCAACCCGGCCATACTCAAACCACATCCGAATCCTATGTGAAGTATTCCAAGGGTTCCGTCTCATCAAGAGGAATCCGACGTAGTCTATGGCACGTCAATCGGACGTCTAGTCCTTATGTTATAAGCATTACCGCTCCAAGGGCCCGATTGGTTTTTGTTTCGAACCAACCCGACCGTTTTTACAAAGTCGTCAGAAACACGCTTAGAGTATCACATAAGGACCGACTCATCGTAAGGGTCCCAGTGCCATATACGGCGTTTCTATCGGACGTGCGGTCTTCATGTTATTCACATTTAAGTGAAAATGGGCCTGGTCCATCTAGCCCAGTGGGCTGGCGGGTCGGTTCAACCTGGTTTTTGGCGGGTCTGACCCGATAGAGGGTTAGACCAGCCCGGTTAATCACGTGGCCCGGCCCGAGGGGCACGACCCGACCTAAGGGGCGCGACCTGGCCCGAGGGGCACGGCCTAGCCTGAAGGGGCTCGGCATGACCATGGAAGGCGTCCCGGCCTCGTGGGGTGCAGCTCGGCCCGACGCGGTGAGGCCCAACAGGCCGTGCAGCCAAGCCATCCGAGGGTGGGGGGGGCTGCCCGAACCGGCTACGCCAAGAGGCACTGCCCTCCTAAATTGGCCGACTTCTCCAGCACGAGCGGCCTGCTCGGGCGAGCCACGGGTCTTCCATTTCACGGCGATTAGGGGCGTCGTAGTCTTCACTACCCAGACGGATTTGGCCGGCCAGTTTTGCTCGGCAAGCGGCGCGCAAAGCGGGCCGCGGTTCCGTCCGCATAGCCGGCGCGACGACTCATGATTCCTACACCATGGCCTTCCCTGGAAGTGGCTCCGCATCCCTGGCATGGAGCGACAGAGCTGTGCATCCTCCGCCGAGGCCCACTTGGTCGCGGCTTATCTTTGGGTGGGTGACGACGGCCCTTGTGACGCTGGCCTCTTCGGCGTTCAGCCGTCATTTCTTTTTAACGGAATGAAAAACAATGGAGGGTCGTCGAACCATTTTTGTTCAGCTCACGCCCTCTGAGTTAGGATGTAACAATCGTCCATAGATAATCCATAATTTCACAACGAAGAACAAGAACAATTGTAATCCCTTAAAATTGAACATAATCCATCTACCTTGATTATAACGTTGGACGTCGTCGAACCACGGAAAGAGTCAAGCGTCGCGGTAGAATGACATCACGAGGAGACGACGTCAACTCGTTGATGTCGAGGAAGAAGAAGCCGAGGATGGCGTGTCGTCGAAATTCCTTGTGGGTGGCTCCTTCTCCATTGGCTTCGTCGAAGATCGATGGAGACGATCGCTGTTCTTCAGTGGTTCGTCGTAGAAGAGAAGGTTTCTTCCTTCAATGAGGAACCACCGAAGAACGATGATCCACTCCTTAATTCTTTGGCCAAGCCAAAGGAGAAGGAGCCACCCACAAGGAACGCCGACAACGCGTCATCCTCGGCTTCTTCTTGCTCGATGTCAACGAGTTGACACCGTCTCCCCGCAACGCTATTCTACCGCGACGCTTGCCACTTTCCGCGGCTCGACGAGGTGCAATGTCCTAATCGAGGTAGGGGGATTATATCCAATTTTAATAGATTAAAATTGTTCATGTTATTCATTGTAAATGTTTGGATTATCTATGGTCAATTGTTACCGCCTAATGGGGAGGGAGCGGGCCGAAAAAAAAACGGCCCGAAGACCCTCCATTGTTTTTCATTGTGTTAAAAATAAATGAAGGTGGAACACCGAACCGACCAGCCAAAGCCGGACGGGCTGTGAAGACCACGACACCCCGCAGCGTCGCACTGTGGAAGACCCACAGACCGCCCGAGAGGGACGCTCGTGATGGAGAAGCCGGCTGGGTTCAGCCGACCTGTTTGGGAGGGTGGCGCCGCTTGGCACTGCTGGTTTGGGTAGCCGAGGGGTGGCCCCCCTCCCCCTCGGACTGCTCGGCCGCTCGGGCCAAGCCGTTAGGCCAGATGGCCGAGCTAGCCAGGTCGTGCCAGCCGCGGGGCGGGCCGCACCCCACCAGGCCGGGTCGTGCCCTTGCGCGGGCCGGGCCGCGTACCATGTTTGGGAAAAGCCGCTTCAGTCTAAGACACGCCTCTCAGGCTTGGCCGCGCGATTCAACAGGCTGGTCTGACCCTCTTCCAGGTCGGACCCACCAAAAATCGGGTTGACCCAACCCACCAGCCCACCGAGTTAGACGGACCGGGCCATTTTTCACTTAAACGTGAATAACATGAAGACCGCACCTCTGATCGACGTGCCGTCTAGGGTACTAGTACCCTCACGACGTGGTGGTACTTATGCGATACACTGAGTGAGATTTAGATGAATTTGGAAAAATAGCCAGGTTGGTTTGAAACGGAAACCAACTAGGCCCTCGGAGCAGAAATACATAAAACATAAGGACCGAACGTCCGATTGACGTGCCATCAACTACTTTGGAGTTAACTTGATGATACAGACCTTTTGGAATACTCCACACGATATTTGGATGTGGTTTGAGTGTGGATGGGTTGGATTGTACCCGAAATCCATCTGGGCCCCCTGGAACGGAAATGCTAATAACTCACAGACCGGGCGTACGATTGACGCACCATCTTTTATGTTGAGACCCCTATGATGAAGTGGTCCATTGAGATACATCCACATGAGATTAAGTGACACTTGTAAGTATCTACCAGTAGCTCGTGGAACAGACCCTCCTAGACACGAGCGTACGGAGTACGGAGACCTAGTAATTGTAGACCTGACAACTGCTTGACCGATTTGACTCAGAGTGATTCGATTAGCCCAGTGGACGGAGTGATAGGTTTGGTGGTATACCCATGGTGGATGGAGCAACTTGTTTGGAAGCAGACCCGTGGTACTCAATAGGAGTAGTACCTCTATAGGCTATTAGGGGGAGCACTATTGTGTTGGGACGACAGACCCATAGTGGGAAGTGTTACTGTACTTGGGCGACAGACCTACTATATTCGACTGGAGAAGTACCTCAGCAGTCTAAGGTTAATGAGTAGCGCCTCAGAGCCACGATAGGGCCACTGTACATGACAGAGGAGCAGTTATCCAGCAGTTGTTGTTTCGATAATGAAAATCCTAGTTTGAGATGAGTCAATGACTATAAGGCCCCAGCCTTAAACCTTACTTAATCTTGAGTTATTACAAGATTACACGTTGAGGATCTTTTCGGGTTTAGAGTTTTAGAGAATTAGATCATAAAACTTGCATTACATTCCACATATAAACAAAGAGGTTACATAAAGATATTATTCTTCATTCCCATCAATGGAAACACATTTAAAATAAAACATGGATTATTTCTTGACACATCCTTGACTCTATCATCTTATCATGTACCTTTCCCTTGACCTGTGAAAAACATTTCAAAAACTTGGGATGAGCGTAAAAACTCAGTATGGGTTATAAAAACATGGAAAGGAAACATGAGTTCATATATACATAAGAATGAAATCATACTTTACCCATAAAACATAGGCACTTTAACATACCTCATAAAAACATGAATAAATCATATAAATCATAATACGTAAAGGTAACTTGAGGCATTCATAACATTCTTACGTAGGGGGTAACCCTCTTGGTTACGTTTGGAATACCCATCACAGTATATTCCCCAAAATCTCTTCGGAGAAACCTTAACGTTTCACTCCTTCACGTTACCCAATGCATTGGAGAGCTATAACGGGCTCACCCGCCCTTAGTTTATCACGGAACCACCCGTCTTCATAATAATGCCCAAGAACCATAACATAATCATATCACATAAAACATGCATAAAGGAAACATAACATTTCCACATTTCAATCACGAGATATCAATACAACACATTGATATAATAAAAACATTATGAAAACCATTTTCAATACCAAAGTAAAACATGGTATTTATTTTTCTTTTAAAAAAAAAGGTATGGCTTGTAGAGGAAGCCAAAACTCAAATAACGGTTACGACGGCGGAGAAGTCGTTGTCGCCGCATACGTACGACAAAAACATTCCCTTTTGTCGTTTAGTAAACGCTTCGTATAAAAAAGATTCCTTTTGAGTAAACGTAAAAGTCAAAGGGGTTTATACACCGTATAAAAGAAAGTTGTGTATAAAATAAAATATGCCTCAACGAAAGGAGATTGAGACGAAGTCCCATACCTCGTATCCGACTTGACCCGACCGTTCTTTAAACTCCTGAATAATAAACTTGAGTTAATCTCTACTTGCTTATTAATCTTTTTCAAGTTCATTATTCCTTTTATACCATGTTATGAACATCATGTAATCATTTAAGTTAATAATGTTCATTTTGTCGGTATTTGGTTCTTAAGTCAAAAATTGACTTCTTATACTTACAAGTTGTTAATTTGGTCAAAGGTTCATTATATCCAGAATGGTATTCATTATGTAGATATCATATATGTCATATATATCCAGTACATACATTCATTTATAATATTACATCACATTTAGAGGTAAGAAATGAAATGCATCGTTCATGGAGACGGTAAGCCGTACGTACGCATGAACGGTACTTCCATTTCTATTTCATATTTTCTGGAATGGAATCATAATGATATAAAAGTATATTATAATTCCAGTATAACAACATATATAATATCATTAACTTTATCCTTTACACATCCCACATATGGTATTAACGAATCAAATCACTTTTAGGGGGCGGTAGTCCGCACTTCCTAAAATGAAGATATCGTGTTTTACCCATAATGGAAACCATAAAGGTATGCCCAAAATGAAAAAAAACAGAAGCTTAAGGAAAACATAAACATATAATATATCATATATAAAAATAGTGACATCATAATGGCCACCTTTGAAGGTGTTAAATGAGTATTGAACAATCATCGTTTCGGGAGGCAGAATTTCGCCATCCACGGAAACCGTATGTTCTTTAACCATTTGATGTAGTTGTGTGAGAGTGTAGCTCAAATATATCTTATAACAACATCCTAGTATATTGAAGATACTGGTGTTGTTACAAAAGAAGTAAATAAAAAGAGTTTAGGGGGTCGGAGAAGCAAAATAAAACAAATGAACATGAGAGAATGAAATACCTTAAAAAGTGTAACTTCTTTTGGTTTGAGCCTAAAGGCTTCCTTTGAAAGGATTCTGCCCAAAGGGAATCCTCTAGGATGAGGAGAGGGATGTGGAGAGAGCAAATGGGCAGGGGTTGGCCGAGCCAATGGCTTGAAGAGTGTGTGAAATGAGGTAGAGGTGGGGGCCTTTTATAAGGGGAGAGGAGGGGCACTTTTGGAAAGTAAAGAAACATTACATTATTTGAAAATGTGTTTCGGTTTTAAAAGGTCCCACATTGATGGAATTCGTGGATAAGGTGATAAGGCATCGAAATCCATTCATCCAATTGGTTTTGGACATGTGTAGTTCATAGATTTTATTTTATCTTTCCATTTTATTTAAATCGTCAAATAATGATGTCATCGCTGCATCATTATTATGTCATAAATAATTAAATTTATATAATGTCTAAAAATTATAAACAAATTACTATGATGTAGGAAATCTTTTTAGCTTTCCATTGAATATTTATAATCAAAATTTGGACTTGTATAACCCCACTTAAAAATTGTTTTCGCAAAACATATTATGTTTGTGTCATTTTCACTTTAACATTTAATAAAAAGTAATTTATGTTATTTCCCAACAAAAGTGGATACATGGGGTCCCCAAGTTAGGCCATGACTTGTCTTGGTCGGCCATGACACAACCAATGAGGTTGGGACATGTGTCTAGGTCATTTTATATTATTAAAGCATTATTTATACATTAAACTACCCTAATTCCCACTAATCGCGATTAAGAACTTAATAAGTTACTATTCACCAAAAAAATTATTTTAATCTCATTGAACCGCATTTTACTTCTTAATGACAACCATGTATGTCGGATTTTCAAAATTCAATACACATTAGTGGTAAACTTTAATTTAACTGAAAAAAACAGTTTGATTGATTACCACTTAGTGGTTTCACTATTCATCAAAATTGAAGTTTTTCAGAAAATTACCAAAAATTCACTCTAAGCTATATTTGATATTACGAATTCAAAAATGAAGTCTATTTTACAAAATTCAAATCATATAAGTCACATTAATTAATTTAATAATTAATTCCCGCTGCCAGAGCAAATAGCGTGTTTTTACAAAACAATAAGTATCAAAAGATTGACACCAGTTTAAGTCTAATTTCAAATCGAAATTGATTCCAATGACCACCATTGGATAAAATGGTAAAAATATATTCTAATTTCACTTCAAAACCAATTCAAAACATAATCTAATCATATAAATAAATTAGATTAAAAAGTAGTTTTGATGTAAAATGCAGTATTTTTCACTATTCATTTAAAAATGAACATTGTCGGAAAATTACCAAAAATTCACACAAGGTAAATTTTGATGTCCCAATCATAAAGGATAATTTTATTTTGACAAACATAGTTTCTAAAATTGTCAAAATATAGATTCAAAAATGGTTTTCCATCAAAAGGCACTAAAACAATCCTTTAAGAATATTAGTGTATTCCATGCATAAGATTGTATTTATTTTCATTTTAAGCCTCTAAAACACTATCTTTATCATTAATAGACATAGATAAAAATATCTATTATTCATTACTTACTTGGGATGTTACATCCTTCCCCCCTTTAGAAAATTGCGTCCCCGCAATTTATTTACTTATCAAATAAATTGGGGTACTTATCCCTCATTGCATTTTCGGATTCCCATGTTGCCTCTTCAATCATGTGGTTTTTCCACAAAACCTTTACCTGCTTAATCACCTTATTCCGTAACACTTGCTCCCTGTGGTCAAGAATCTGGACCGGTTGTTCCTCATAAGATAGGTTTTCTTCCAGCTGAACTACCTCTGGACTCAAAACATGAGATGGATCTGGCATATACTTTCTCAACATCGAAACGTGAAAAACATTGTGTACCTGAGATAAACTCGGAGGTAAAGCCCCTCGGTATGCAACTGATCCAACTCTCTCTAGAACTTCGTATGGTCCAATGAACCTTGGACTCAACTTTCCTTTCTTACCAAATCTCATCACACTTTTCCAAGGAGAAACCTTGAGAAAAACATGATCACCTACCTCGAAAGATAGATCCTTCCTCCGGTTATCCGCATAACTCTTCTGCCTGCTCTGAGCTGTTCTCATGTGTTTCTGAATCAGCTGAACTTTTTCTGCCATCTCTTCTACCAATTCTGGTCCCATCAACTTTCTTTCACCCACTTCATCCCAGAAAGCTGGAGTTCGACACCGCTTCCCATATAATGCCTGAAATGGTGCCATCTGTATACTGGAATGAAAACTGTTATTATATGAAAACTCAACCAAAGAAAGATGCTGGTCCCAACTCCCCTGATAATCCATAGAACAAGCTCGTAGCATATCCTCCAATGTCTGAATTGTTCGTTCTGACTGCCCATCTGATTGAGGATGAAAAGCTGTACTAAAATTTAATTCAGTACCCAACGACTTCTGAAGGCCTTTCCAAAAGTTAGAGGTAAACCTGGGATCACGATCTGATACAATGGAGAGGGGAACTCCATGTAACCTGACTATCTCTTTAAGATACAAACGGGAAAGTTGATCAAGAGAGAAAGTATCTCGTATAGCAAGGAAATGAGCAGATTTGGTCAAGCGATCAACAATAACCCAGATTGCATTATTACCTCGAGATGTCTTCGGTAATCCAACAACAAAGTCCATGGATATATTCTCCCATTTCCACTCTGGCACTGGTAAAGGCTGAAGCATCCCTTTCGGTAACTGCCGCTCAGCTTTAACCTGCTGACGAGTCAAACACTTCACAGTAAAATCAGCAATATCTCTTTTCATTCCATCCCACCAGTAATACTCCCGCAGATCTCTATACATCTTAGTACTGCCCGGATGAACTGAAAACGGAGAACTATGAGCTTCACATAACAACTCTCTCTTCAACTGTGAATCAGAAGGCACACACAATCTCTTCCCAAATCTCAAAACGCAATCATTATCAATGTTGAATTCAGGCAACTTACCTTTCTGAACCAGCTCTACCCTTTTCTGCAACTCACTGTCTTGCTTCTGTGCTTGCTTGATTCTATCTGATAGAGAAGATCTCACTGATACCTGAAACAAAACAGAAGGACTTCCTGCACCAACAACTTCTATGCCAAATTTCATCAAATCGTTAACCAAAAGATCACGTTCCAAACGCAACATTGTTAATGAAGCATTACTTTTTCGACTCAAAGCATCAGCCACTTTATTTGCTTTTCCCGGATGGTAATGAATTGTACAATCATAATCCTTGATTAATTCCAGCCATCTCCTTTGTCTCATGTTTAACTCTTTCTGAGTGAATATATACTTTAAACTTTTGTGATCGGTATAAATTTCACACTTTACTCCATACAAATGATGCCTCCAAATTTTTAAAGCAAAAACAACAGCAGCTAATTCCAAATCATGTGTAGGGTAATTTACCTCATGAGTTTTCAACTGTCGTGAAGCATAAGCAATTACCTGATCATTCTGCATTAGGACGCAACCAAGTCCTTTCAATGAAGCATCGCTGTATATAACAAAGTCACCATTCCTGGAAGGTAGTGCCAAAACTGGAGCATTCACCAATCTTCTTTTCAATTCCTGAAAACAATCATCACATTCTTTTGTCCAGATAAACTTAACACCCTTCCGAGTTAGCTTAGTCATTGGACTAGATAACCGTGAAAAATTTCTAACAAACCTTCGGTAATAGCCCGCCAAACCAAGGAAGCTACGAATCTCGGTTACATTTGTGGGTCTTGGCCATTCTTCCACAACTTTTGTTTTTGCAGGATCAACAGTTATTCCATCTTTAGAAACAATGTGACCAAGGAAAGCAATTTGTTGCAACCAAAACTCACACTTGCTGAATTTCCCATACAATTTCTTTTCTTTTAAGGTTTGCAAGATAACCCTTAAATGTTTTTCATGCTCCTCTTTACTTTTAGAAAACACCAAAATATCATCAATGAAAACAACCACAAACTTATCCAAGAACTCATGGAAAATTCTATTCATTAAGTCCATGAATACAGCAGGTGCATTGGTTAGCCCAAAAGGCATTACTACAAATTCATAATGTCCATATCTCGTACGGAAAGCGGTCTTCGGAATATCTGCCTCCTTTACCCTCAGCTGATGGTACCCCGATCTCAAGTCAATCTTTGAAAAAAACTGAGCTCCCTGGAGCTGATCAAACAAATCATCGATATGAGGCAAAGGATATTTGTTCTTAACAGTGATATTATTCAAGGCTCTATAATCAATGCAAAGTCTCATAGAACCATCTTTCTTTTTAACAAATAAAACAGGAGCACCCCATGGTGATGTGCTAGGTCTAATGAAACCTTTCTCTAATAAATCTTGCAATTGCTCCTTCAACTCTAAAAGTTCAATTTGTGCCATTCGATAAGGGGGTTTTGAAATTGGCTTAGCATCAGGAACTAAGTCAACAGTAAACTCAACTTCCCGATCTGGTATTATTCCAGGCAACTCATCAGGAAAAACATCAGGATACTCATTTACCACTGGCACATCATTAATCTGAACAGTTCCTTTATTTTCAACGACGTGTGCAAGGTAACATTCATTTCCATCTTTTACAAGTTTCTCGGCCTCTTCATATGTTATCAAAAGTAAGGGTTCATTCTTGTAAACAAACTGAAAGTCTTTCTGAAAAGAAACTTCTTTAGCTCTACAGTCAATCTTAGCATGGTAAATAGAGAGCCAATCCATACCCAGGATAACATCAAACTCTACTAGAGGTAGAACAATAAGGTTTGCAAGTAGGTTCTTTCCACAGATAAGGATAGGAAGATTCTTATAAATTCTTTTTGCCTCGACACTTCCCCCAGGTGTTTTTACCAAAAGTTCAGGAGTCATTTCTTGAGATGGTATTCCCATTTTACTAGAAAAGGTCTCAGAGATGAAAGAATGTGTAGACCCCGAATCAAACAACACACTGGCATAGTCTGAAAAAACAAACAAAGTACCTGATACGACTTCATTTGATGGCCCGACATCCGCTGAAGTAGTTGCAAAGGATTTCACCACCCCTTTCTGCTTGTAGTCTAACTGCTTCCCATCACTCAAGCTCCTTGTCGGACACTCGTTTGCATAGTGACCCATCTCATTGCACTTAAAACATTTCACTAACTGTAAATCAAATTTGTTTTTACCTTCACCTTGATCCTTTTCAGTGCAATCACGAGCCTTATGTCCCATCTTACCACATCGGTAGCACTTCCCAGAATTCAGAAGACATTCCCCAGCATGCCTTTTGCCACATTTATCACAAACTGGAAACTTAGTTCTCTTACCATCAGACTTCTTTGAAGAATTCTTACCTTCCTCCTGCCACCTCGGTCTCTTCTTCTGCTGGTTGTTATAGAACACTTGGTCATCGGCAAACTCCATTTCCACCTTCTCAGCACATCGAACAAGCTTTTCATAACTTTTAAACTCTCGAGAAGCTAATGCCCTTCGATACTTTGGCTTTAATCCTGAGTAAAAACGATTGATTTTACTATCAAGGTCCCGGATAAAATTGGGAGCATACCTTGCCAATCGAGTGAACCTTTCTTCATAGGCAGCCACTGAGTCTTCCTCCTGCCTCAATTCCAAGAATTGCTTTTCCATCTTAAGTCGAACAGCCTTAGGAAAATACTTCTCAAGAAACATACCTTTGAAATCATCCCAGTCAAGAGCATCAATCTCATCGGCTTCCCTGATATTTTTAACCATAGACCACCACTGATCTGCTTCACCCTCCAAACGGTAAATAGCAAGACTAACCTTTTGATTGTCTGAACACCCCATGACATCAAAAATCTTCTCCAGTGCTTTAATCCACCCTTCAGCTTGCACAGGGTCAGATGATCCTCTGAATGATGGTGGATGTTGCCTCATGAAATGTTCCACCACTGACATGTTCCTCTGCGGCTGATCTGGATGATCTCGTGCATGGATACCACCACCATTTATCGCCTGAGTCAACTGTGCCATTACTGCAACAAACTGTTCAGTTCCAATTCCGACCATTTCTGGATGCTGATTCGGAAGGTTATTTCCATCTGTATGCCTTCCTAGCACTGCTTCCCTGTTTCCTCTGCGGAAAACCATTCTGAACAAACATGTCTTAGATGAAGCAACATGGTAATCTTTAAATGCTATATCATTTCGAAAAAGAAAAAAAAAATATTTTTGGATAATCATTTAATAGAATTCTAACTCCTAAAGTTATCTAAACCGACCTTTGATACCAACTATAAGGCCCCAGCCTTAAACCTTACTTAATCTTGAGTTATTACAAGATTACACGTTGAGGATCTTTTCGGGTTTAGAGTTTTAGAGAATTAGATCATAAAACTTGCATTACATTCCACATATAAACAAAGAGGTTACATAAAGATATTATTCTTCATTCCCATCAATGGAAACACATTTAAAATAAAACATGGATTATTTCTTGACACATCCTTGACTCTATCATCTTATCATGTACCTTTCCCTTGACCTGTGAAAAACATTTCAAAAACTTGGGATGAGCGTAAAAACTCAGTATGGGTTATAAAAACATGGAAAGGAAACATGAGTTCATATATACATAAGAATGAAATCATACTTTACCCATAAAACATAGGCACTTTAACATACCTCATAAAAACATGAATAAATCATATAAATCATAATACGTAAAGGTAACTTGAGGCATTCATAACATTCTTACGTAGGGGGTAACCCTCTTGGTTACGTTTGGAATACCCATCACAGTATATTCCCTAAAATCTCTTCGGAGAAACCTTAACGTTTCACTCCTTCACGTTACCCAATGCATTGGAGAGCTATAACGGGCTCACCCGCCCTTAGTTTATCACGGAACCACCCGTCTTCATAATAATGCCCAAGAACCATAACATAATCATATCACATAAAACATGCATAAAGGAAACATAACATTTCCACATTTCAATCACGAGATATCAATACAACACATTGATATAATAAAAACATTATGAAAACCATTTTCAATACCAAAGTAAAACATGGTATTTATTTTTCTTTTAAAAAAAAGGTATGGCTTGTAGAGGAAGCCAAAACTCAAATAACGGTTACGACGGCGGAGAAGTCGTTGTCGCCGCATACGTACGACAAAAACATTCCCTTTTGTCGTTTAGTAAACGCTTCGTATAAAAAAGATTCCTTTTGAGTAAACGCAAAAGTCAAAGGGGTTTATACACCGTATAAAAGAAAGTTGTGTATAAAATAAAATATGCCTCAACGAAAGGAGATTGAGACGAAGTCCCATACCTCGTATCCGACTTGACCCGACCGTTCTTTAAACTCCTGAATAATAAACTTGAGTTAATCTCTACTTGCTTATGAATCTTTTTCAAGTTCATTATTCCTTTTATACCATGTTATGAACATCATGTAATCATTTAAGTTAATAATGTTCATTTTGTCGGTATTTGGTTCTTAAGTCAAAAATTGACTTCTTATACTTACAAGTTGTTAATTTGGTCAAAGGTTCATTATATCCAGAATGGTATTCATTATGTAGATATCATATATGTCATATATATCCAGTACATACATTCATTTATAATATTACATCACATTTAGAGGTAAGAAATGAAATGCATCGTTCATGGAGACGGTAAGCCGTACGTACGCATGAACGCTACTTCCATTTCTATTTCATATTTTCTGGAATGGAATCATAATGATATAAAAGTATATTATAATTCCAGTATAACAACATATATAATATCATTAACTTTATCCTTTACACATCCCACATATGGTATTAACGAATCAAATCACTTTTAGGGGGCGGTAGTCCGCACTTCCTAAAATGAAGATATCGTGTTTTACCCATAATGGAAACCATAAAGGTATGCCCAAAATGAAAAAAAACAGAAGCTTAAGGAAAACATAAACATATAATATATCATATATAAAAATAGTGACATCATAATGGCCACCTTTGAAGGTGTTAAATGAGTATTGAACAATCATCGTTTCGGGAGGCAGAATTTCGCCATCCACGGAAACCGTATGTTCTTTAACCATTTGATGTAGTTGTGTGAGAGTGTAGCTCAAATATATCTTATAACAACATCCTAGTATATTGAAGATACTGGTGTTGTTACAAAAGAAGTAAATAAAAAGAGTTTAGGGGGTCGGAGAAGCAAAATAAAACAAATGAACATGAGAGAATGAAATACCTTAAAAAGTGTAACTTCTTTTGGTTTGAGCCTAAAGGCTTCCTTTGAAAGGATTCTGCCCAAAGGGAATCCTCTAGGATGAGGAGAGGGATGTGGAGAGAGCAAATGGGCAGGGGTTGGCCAAGCCAATGGCTTGAAGAGTGTGTGAAATGAGGTAGAGGTGGGGGCCTTTTATAAGGGGAGAGGAGGGGCACTTTTGGAAAGTAAAGAAACATTACATTATTTGAAAATGTGTTTCGGTTTTAAAAGGTCCCACATTGATGGAATTCGTGGATAAGGTGATAAGGCATCGAAATCCATTCATCCAATTGGTTTTGGACATGTGTAGTTCATAGATTTTATTTTATCTTTCCATTTTATTTAAATCGTCAAATAATGATGTCATCGCTGCATCATTATTATGTCATAAATAATTAAATTTATATAATGTCTAAAAATTATAAACAAATTACTATGATGTAGGAAATCTTTTTAGCTTTCCATTGAATATTTATAATCAAAATTTGGACTTGTATAACCCCACTTAAAAATTGTTTTCGCAAAACATATTATGTTTGTGTCATTTTCACTTTAACATTTAATAAAAAGTAATTTATGTTATTTCCCAACAAAAGTGGATACATGGGGTCCCCAAGTTAGGCCATGACTTGTCTTGGTCGGCCATGACACAACCAATGAGGTTGGGACATGTGTCTAGGTCATTTTATATTATTAAAGCATTATTTATACATTAAACTACCCTAATTACCACTAATCGCGATTAAGAACTTAATAAGTTACTATTCACCAAAAAAAATTATTTTAATCTCATTGAACCAAATTTTACTTCTTAATGACAACCATGTATGTCGGATTTTCAAAATTCAATACACATTAGTGGTAAACTTTAATTTAACTGAAAAAAACAGTTTGCTTGATTACCACTTAGTGGTTTCACTATTCATCAAAATTGAAGTTTTTCAGAAAATTACCAAAAATTCACTCTAAGCTATATTTGATATTACGAATTCAAAAATGAAGTCTATTTTACAAAATTCAAATCATATAAGTCACATTAATTAATTTAATAATTAATTCCCGCTGCCAGAGCAAATAGCGTGTTTTTACAAAACAATAAGTATCAAAAGATTGACACCAGTTTAAGTCTAATTTCAAATCGAAATTGATTCCAATGACCACCATTGGATAAAATGGTAAAAATATATTCTAATTTCACTTCAAAACCAATTCAAAACATAATCTAATCATATAAATAAATTAGATTAAAAAGTAGTTTTGATGTAAAATGCAGTATTTTTCACTATTCATTTAAAAATGAACATTGTCGGAAAATTACCAAAAATTCACACAAGGTAAATTTTGATGTCCCAATCATAAAGGATAATTTTATTTTGACAAACATAGTTTCTAAAATTGTCAAAATATAGATTCAAAAATGGTTTTCCATCAAAAGGCACTAAAACAATCCTTTAAGAATATTAGTGTATTCCATGCATAAGATTGTATTTATTTTCATTTTAAGCCTCTAAAACACTATCTTTATCATTAATAGACATAGATAAAAATATCTATTATTCATTACTTACTTGGGATGTTACAATGACCTTTGTGTTTTCCTCATGATTGAGATGGGTTATTTGATAACTTAGGTCTATGTATGGGAATATACCTAGGTAAAGGTTATCTATTTAGATCATTATTTGTGGTTTATCCTTGTTGGATTTACTGAGTCCTTGAGGGTCTTGGGGTTCCTACCGAGTATCGTTATACTCACCCCTTCACGGGCTATTCCCGCACCTCATTCGGGTGGATGCAGACGACATACAACGCTGACCGAGGTAGAGTGTACAAGGACCGGATGGTACCTAGAGCTAGACACTTAGTGTGATGGCACATGTATTGGACCGATAGATGCAGAGTGCTGAGGAGGACATCTGTACCTACAGTTCAGGTAGGAACCTGGAGGACGATCCAGGAGCTGCTTCACCATTCAGCTGTTTGTCTTTTCAGTTTTACTTTCTTTCAGTTGTAGATGTACCTTTCTGTTGGGCTTGTATTTTTTCCCAATTTTACTTTAATCACACTTTTTATACGGATTTACTTAGTGTCTTCTTACGCTTGTACTCTGGTTGTGTATTTTACATTTTATAAAGGCAATGTCTTCCTAGTTTTTAGGTAAATATGTTTTTGGTGCTAGTCGACAGCCCCTGGCCTATGGAAGGCAGGCTTGGGGTAGTCATGATACATGCCCTGGGGGACGGGTTGTGACAAATATTATATTATTAAATTTTTATGAAAACCAATTTGTTTCATGAGTGTTTATATAATAGATTTTTTGATGATCTTTTGGTAGACATAGGTATTATTTTCAATATGTGATGGTGGTTATGTTATAACCAAGGATAGTTGCAACGTTATAACCAAGGTCAATGGTTACATTATATCAGATGACATGTAGTACCAATATATCCCTCCAATGCATAGGATAAATATTTATATATCATTATATATAAATGATTTGAATATAGAATCAAATTTGTTAATTATGTTACTTTTTCTATTAGGAAGGTCATGTGAGTGAACGTTAACTTCCATGATGGTTTAAGAAGTATACCCATTATGCTTCATGAGGAAAGGAATTCCACTGGGGATGGTGGTCTATCCCGCCTAGGATGCGTACCTTCCCATGGTGAGCCCTTGTATGTTTTGGAAATGTTCCAAGACTACTAAGGAAGTTATTTTTCATGATTATGTGTATATCATATTTTCATGTCTTATCCCAATGTTATGCACTCATAGATCATGTTCCTTGACTACCATGGGATTCATGTCTTACGAACTGCAAATATGTATTACATGACTCTAGTTTCTGATCATTGATATATAAATTATGGGATTAATACATTATACTCATTTTATCATTCCCTTATTCTATTATTATGACTACATATCTCCCTTGATTGCCCTTATTGAGTATCTGAACTCATCTTTTCTTATGTTTACATTCCCAAGTTAATGTATTTTCTAAGGAGTACTAAAGGGTTTGATATTTATTGTGGTCATTGAATATCATTCATGATTTATGAATATTTTGTTCCATGATTCCAAATTATCTAATCAAATATGATCCTTATGTATGTATTTCATTAATATGATTAATATTAATCGATATTGATGCAATATCCATATATGAAAATCCTAGGTCACTATAGTTTGTTTCAAAGGTTATTATTAGTTATGCTTCAGAAAAATGGGTGCAGAAAATTTATGTAGATTCGTAGGGATATTTATAAGGATATTTATAGGTTTATATCTCAGGATAAGTCTAACGATGAGTCAAAGTATACAAAAATGATCCAAAAATTTGGTTAAGGTTAGGGAAAGTGTATTATAGGAAATTACATCATTGATTAGATAGTACATGTGGATATATAATTGGTATAGATATAGCTATGGGAAATAGATTAAAAAAGGGTGCATTTAGAGGGAATCAATCGTCACCTAGTTCGTGAATATAGAATTTGCTTCACATATGGATTGACAGTCCGATGTGATATGATTTTGGATATTCAAAAACAATTTATTACAATATTAAATGAAATAAATAAATTATGACTATGAATATCGATGTATTAACCGAAAGAATGATACATTTACAACTAGGTGTCATTATTTAGACATAATATAAGTCATTTTTCAAGATTATGGAGTTTCGCACTATAAAAACTGTTACTCAAACTCCTGTTTTTCATTTTAGTTAATGGAGGAAACTAGTAGGAGTTGGATTAATATAGAATGTAATATAGAATAAGTTAATGAAACACCAAATGGCTTAATGTAAGGTGTATATTTTGATTATACCTAATCATTAATCATAGAACTCGATTATCAAAATTTACATTAATTGAATCCCAGACAAACAAAATAATAGAATGATGAAGTTTTATGAGATTTTAGGAAATGGAGACCAAAGAGGAAAAAATATTCAGTTTCCAATATGTTTAGAATATAGGAAGAAGTACTCAATAGAATGTCTCAATTGGAGAAGAATATGTTTTGAGTGTGAAAAGGAATAACAAAAATGAAGTAACATTATAGGAAAAACAAAAAAATTAGTTAACATAATGGATGAGAATATTGGTCTAACTAATCTATGATTAATGGATGAATGTCTTAATTAATTAATGTATGGTCATTATAAACCTCAATGTCCTAGGGAACATATCATGAAGAGAATAAGTAAGATTCTTTGTGTAATGGTTTTTAATTTGAGGATGAAATGGCCATGAATGACATCTAAATGTCATGGGATGTCATAAAAACACTGTTAACATTAAATATAATAATTCTGAATAAATTTATGTCATGGAATCTTACTACATGGTTCATATTTAATTTTTTAGAAAGAGGTATTAATTAATAAGGTATTGAAGAGTAGTAAATTATTTAAGGATGATATGGAATAATTAAGGTTCTTATATATTTTAATTCAACAATATTGTTACAAGAATCATGAAATATATAAGTATTTGTAAGTAAAATTTTTTAATTAATGTTATGAAATAATATGTTGAATAAAGCAAATTATATAGTAATGTGATTCAATAAAAAATTGATATTCATGTAAGAACATGATTAATGGAATGATAACCCTCAATATGTTTATAATTTGGAGATAATGAAGATGGGATCAAGAGATGATTGACTTGGATAAAATAAATTAGATAATAATGATTTCCTTAGAAGAAATTGTTGATTTTTTGAAATGCAGTTTATTCCATAATTGATGGATTATAAACATTATTTGATTTAATTAAAATATCTAATAATCTATGTATTATTTAAGGAAAGGGAAATAATTAATATTTTATTATAATTAGGTTATCTACATGTTTCCAAGGAATACATTATGAATATTTTCAATAGAATGGTATGAAAAAATCAAAACACACTTTTTTATATAATGGGGACTAATATTCTGTTGATTTTTTGAAATATCATCACAATAGATATAAATTATGTTTTTTTGAAGGGTTATAAAGTTAAAAATTTATGGTATGAATTAAGATTATCATTGTAATAGATTTCATAGATTAACATATTACACCACCCTATAGAGATTTGTACATATTTCATAACTAGTGAAACAATTTTTTAACTACAGATAGATGGAATTATTTATCATTCGATTATAGATCTCAATTTGTTGTTTAGGAATTGAAATTTTTTCTCATAGAGCAAGAGATGCAGTTGAAATTGATCATGGAATAACCAATAGATGAACTTATTCATATGAAATAAAACTATATCATGTAAGTAAATTTTCAAATGGCCTCAACATAGATTTAAAATGAATTCCCAAATATTAGGAAAAGGATCATGAAATAAAAAAATTTCATTTCACCATCGCTTTTTAAGATATCAGGTAAATATTTCATGCCACTTTTGGTTAATTTTTTTGTTGTGGTTAACATTATCTAGATAACTAAATATCTTGTGTTCAATATTCTTTATCACCGACTATATTTATTTATTTATTTATTCCATGTCTAAGTCACCACTTTTGACATATGAAATCCAATTTTGAAACCCAGTTGCTAGTCATATTAGGTTACCTTTATGTTCCAACTTTGCATTTTTAATTTAAGTGTTATTATTAATTTGTATGATCTTTGTTTCAATGATTGAATTTTAAAATAATGAACCATAGATCACTAAGATGAATTTCAAGGGAGAAATTCATTTTAAATGGATAATTTTTTTCACATGGAGATTTTATTAATTATTTTATTAATTTAATATTATTGATATTTTTCATTACACAGAAGAAGTATTTTTCATTTTTTATATGAAAAAATACCTTTTTATTTCATTAAATGTGACAAATAGTTTAAAAGAAACATGACATATTATTCAAACTTAATCATTTAATATGACATTTACCATATAGTCATTATTATGGTAGATATGAATAGTAAAAAATAAATTATAAAAAATATATGGTTAACACATCTATATATAATTAATTATTTTACAACTAGTAAATTAAAAATTAAAATCATTACTAATTGAAAATAATAGAAATCTGTTTTTAAAAAACTATCATTTAGGAAAATATTCATTTAATATAAAAAATTTTGAAAACCACATTCATTGAAATATTTTAATGAAATTTATATATATATTTTAATAAATCAACTAATTAATATTCATTATATGTGTTTTATAGGAAACAGAAAATAATAAATTAATTTTTTCATACAATTGTGTTTTATAAATAGATGTGTTTTCACCTTTTTATGACCTTAATTTGAAAAAGAATCCACACCTTTATAAATATTATTTTAAAAAATAGAATTCTTTTTATAATAATTATATGAAAATTATATAAGTGTTAATTTTTGTGACTTTAATGAAAAGATAAAACTTTTTATGAATAGTGAAAAATTCTAAATTTTAATTGAGATATGCATTTCCCAATAAATTATCTATAATGATAAATTGTATTTTATATTGGTTTAAAAGTAAAATTAGTTAAATTATAAGTCTATTAATTAAATTTCGGTCATTTGAATCAATTTAATAATGAAATTAGATAAAAACTTTTTAAACATTTGAAAATTTATCTATTTGAAAACGACCTTTCTCATCGCATCTAAAGGATTAATTTTAAATTACATTTTACCACTAATATGATTGAATTTACCAAAATTTATCCCATATTTGGAGTTAAAATAATTTATAACATATAATAAGGTAAAATTAATTATTTATCATAATCAACAGTGATGAAAATAATTTTAACAATGATTAAGGTAAAATTTTTAATTATTAGGTTGATAAACTAAAATGATAAGGGTTAAAATGACATACAAACATGTATAAAATAATTTTTTTGGACATTTTAAGACCCCATAATTTATAAGGACCAATAATAATCCATTGTTTACCCTTGGTTTATGTGAAATACGTGGATAAACTATTTTATTTAAAAAAAAATTACTAGTGTGTCACTAAATTCACTTATAAAAGGTCACCAACTCTCCTCTCTTGATAACATCATAAAACACTTTTGTATCCAAAAATAAATTCAAAACCACCATAAATATTTATCCTCTCATCTTATATGGATTATTTTTGGTAGATTTATAACCTATTAAAGATTTTTGTGTAATTCAATGGATGATACTCGAAGATGAGGTAGAATTCTTTAATGATAATTATAAATTTATTTCTTCCTACACCACCATAATTTTATATTAAAAAATGAACATGGAATAAAATCATTATATATAAAATAATAATATGTTTATATAATAATATAATGACTTAAAACCATCTCCACTTCCATCAAATACACTATGAAATCATTTTATGTGTGTACGACAGACTGTCACCTCACAAACCAATGACATCTATTTTTTCCATTACCACCACTCAATGTTGGATTTTATGATAGATATAAATTTTATTTATGAAAATTATAATTTATTTATAATTTTTTGTTAATTTTATAATATATACCTATTTTAAATTCTGTTCTTTATAGGACACAAGAACACTCCTCGTGTGTACCATGGACTTTCGCCACATTAAGCTATGTGATAACATTTCACTAACACTTGACAAGGAAAATAATAATTATAAATATATGTGATATAAATGAAATAATAATTATATTAATTAAATATTTTGTATCATTAAAAGATAATATGTCATGTTATTATTACCTTTTCACTCACTGAATGATGATACCATCATTTATGTACGTGTGGGAAATCACCTTCTCGAATGGATGGGAATCTATTTTCATCACCATAACACATGAATGATATGTATAATTATATTTATGATATTATTATTATTATATAAATAAATTAAATTACTTAATTAATTTCTATAATGGTAATTAATTAATGAATCGTAACTCATGCATACGTACGACCTACCGTCTTTGTGATCGTATCATACATGATTTTTCAAAACCAGCTTTCAGGATTGAAATAAAGATTATAAATGATATATAAATTTGATATGATTTTAGGATTATTATTATATATATGGGGTAATAATTATCAAATTAATATGATTAAAAATAAAAAATCCAATAATATATGAAAAATAATTTCCCTATTACCCGAAACATGTCTTTTACATATAATTTTTAATAAATTGGAAAAAAAAATATAAATAATTTATGGTATTATATTTTTATGTTTGTTTCATTAACATATATAAATATATATATAATAAATAATTTTTTATAAATGATTTTTTAATGAGTACAATGTAATTTGAGACTTACATTAGGGAATTTTCGTCTCGATTTTAACATCCGTGAGACACATTCTATATTCAAAAATAGTTTCAATTATGTTTTTTTATAATTCCCAGGAAATTATTATATGAAAAATATAATGAAAATTATAAGGATTTATGTATCCGTTATTTGGATCCCTCTTTTATGGGGTCGACGGTTCAAAAGGTACCAAAGTAGTTAGGGTTAATTTTCTCATAATTTTCCTTCTGTCAAACCGATGTTATGTTATGGACGTACCTAATTATATAAGGTATATATTAATTATTTTTGACTTGTTTTGTAAATAATATACTTCTATTAATTGTATTATTATTTTCATTTAATATTATTCTTTTATGGGGTTATATTAAAATTGTTACGAATGTTGGGGTGTTTTTATGTTAAAATCTCAACATTTATCATGATTATTTATAATTAAGTATCCAATGTTTAAAAATTCTGATTTACATGTAAATAGTTGTAATTAATGTTTTATTAAATGGAAATTAAATATATTTTTTAGTATTAGTTCCATTTTATGACTCATTAGTACATAAAATAACAGAGAAAATGCGGTCAATAAACATTGTCTATATTTCCCTCTTCAGTCAAAATTCCATTTTTCAATCGAAACATTGTATTATAAAAAAGTTTCTGATATATTTTTAACAAAATATGAATTATTAATTTTATTTTAATCCATTATTCACTTACAAAAAATTGAAAGAAAACATCATGTAAATTTTTAAAAAATTATTGTTTGGATTTTGTCGAATATGTGAAAAATTTATTTATTTTCACATTAACAAAATGAACAAAATTTAAAACTATTATAAACTCTCAATGATTTCAATATTCCATAATTTTTTTTTCATATCACATATCAATTAATATTTTTTCATTATATTTGTGGAAAAATAGATTTTAAATATGTGATTTCAAAGTGGAACTACTTAAGATAATTTTCAATGTTTGAAAGTGTTTTTTAATGAATAATTGTTATATTTCTCCAGAAATGTATTTTATTATTTTTAATGATCCTATTATTTTTTTTTCTTTTAAAGTTAATTTTTCCAAAAAAATCAATTTTTTTCTTTAAAGAAATGTAATCTTACTTATGAAACATTACATGTGAATTATCATTCAAAAAAAATTTCCATATGGGATAAAATACATTAATATAACATATAATATACTAGGGATATAAAAAAGGATCTTTTTTTATTTCAATGAATAGTGTATGATGACCTAAATTTTATGAAACCCATTTCTATTCCACAGTTTTTAAACATTAAAAATTATAATGAATCCCATTTTGTTTTTATGTGTTATTCTTTAAAGACATGATGAAATGAAGATGAAACCTTCCACTATTCCAAAAATTATGATTTTATGAAATTTTTATGAAATTAATTTCATTTCATGGGTTATTTGATGATAACTATTTTATGATCTTGGGATACACTAATATACGATTTTTATTATGTGGTGGTGGATATTTTATAATTTTTTTTTGTGGAACTATAACTTCCTTAAATGAAATAGGTAATGATTTATATCTCATGAGATAAATAAGAATGTAATGGGGGTGAACTCATTTTAGTAAAGGGACATTTTATGTTATGTTTTTATTGTGACTAAACATTGATAACCATAATGGTTTGGGTAGTGATTCTATTATGCTTCATGGGGAAATGGATTCCACAAGGTATTTTTCTTTATCCTACCTAATAAAAGTTTACCCCTATGGGGTTCAATGATTTTTTTGGAATTAATATTTGACTAACAAGGAAATTTTTGTCTATAAATATTCTTATGATATAGTTCATTATCTTATAATAATGTTAAGCAATCATTTATTATATTCCATGATTCCCTAGTGATTTATGTATTTTGAATATTTCATATTTATTCCACGACACAATATTATGCTCATTAAAACACATGGTATGTTTTTTAAATGTTATTCACTTTTTTCAAACCTTTATAAGGATATATGATTATATATCTCAATTGTTTACTCTTATTTTGAATAAGAGATCACCCTTTATTATGTTTCCTTTCCTCGTGTTATTAATATAGGATTAATGTAAGAATACATGAGGGTAACCACTTTATGTGAGAAATTGATGATCTTTTATGATTTAATAAGGTTGTGTTTCATGTTTCCAATGGAAATAATCTATTATGACCCTTAGTCATGTGATTGTGTAATGTATTTAATATTAATCCAAATATATGTAATTTACATGTATTAAAACCCATGTTTTTTATTCATGCCATGTTTAACATGGCTCACTATAAATATGGATTATACTTAGGAAAATTGTTAGTGACGGAGAAGTGTGTATGTTGGTCGATGCAAAATTATGAGTATTATTTTTAAGGAGTATGACATAGAACATAACCAAATAATCACATATAGATTCCCATTTGAGTGTGGAGGAATATAATTCAGTATACTAATTGGTGGAAAATCAATGTGTGACACTATTATATCTAGATAATGTTGAATATTTTTAAATTAATGGTGCGTGTTAAGTTAAATAACCTCAATGTTGTTGTTGTATTCCATATCCTTTGTCTTACCTATAGATTTGAATTATTTTTTATATAAATACATATTTAAATAAATAATGTAATAATAAGCAGTAGGTTCACGTGGTGCATAAACGATTGGAAAAAATATTGAATATTCATTATTAGAGGGTAGCTCACAGTCGAGATCTATTTTCAGGTCATCAATCGATTATATATATATCTCTGTGTGTGTGTGTGTGTGTTTGTTTGTATTGATAAGAAATTTACATAATGAGATTGTGAAGGATGTGAATAATATGGAATATTATAGTTATAAAATGACTTATGAACCTAATGATTTGTCACATAGTAAATAATAGATTAAGTGAGCGATGTAGGAATGCTGACACACCTTGTTTTATAAATTCCATAATCATATTAAATATTTATTCGGGAACTCATTTATAAATATAGAAAATTGTATAAGAGGACAAAATTGTAACACACCAACACCAAAAACTAAGTGAATATGTTATTATTATTATTTTGAAACAATATACATTGGATCACACAACCCAATATCAATCAATTTATTAGTGTTGAAAAATTATAGACTTACCTAATTCCCATATTACATTTGAAATAAAGAAACAGAGCATATGAAATAAAATTTATTTTTTGAAAACATTCATAATATCCTTATTCATATCCCTTATAAATGAAAACAAATAACATGTGTGCTCATAATCTTTATATAGGTTACGTACTGTAGTTGAAATCATCCGTAAATAAGGCTAAATCAATATAATAGAGTGGATAATTGGAAGACACGTCATTAAATCAAAAACATGAGTTCAATTAACATTGATAATTAATAACAACATATTAATCACAAGAAAATATAAAATAAATTCTTGAAAAAGAAAAATTTTAATTCTAGACAGTCATGAACATGTCCCATAAACTATGAAATCCTAAAAATAAATATCAATGCCTCTCAAAGAGGATATAATTCTTAATAAATTTATATGTGTAAACTTGTTACACAGATTTTATAAAAATATTAATATTTTTCTCAAGATACATATCAATAAATTGATGGGATATCTATAACTAGTACCCACCCATGAAATGAATATCCAATAAAATCATCATATTTTGAATAATGAATACAATTCATTCCCAAAATTCATTATATATCAAAAATTATTCTTATTGAATCAAGAAAAACGAACATAAATATTTCATAATAATAATAATAATAATCCTTATAGATGAAAAATAAATATGTTATCATTAGAGTATATCACAAGTAACATCATTGGGTATTTAAATATTTGTTAATACACTTAATAAGACATTGGAAAATTTCATGATCTAAAAACCCTTTCATTTTTAATATTACTTTTTTAAAATATACAATTTTCATGAATTTTTGGGAAAATTTTTTATTTCAAATTAATGTTTGAAAATTATAATGAATTCTTCAAATAATTAAGTATTCATGATTTTAAGAAAATCCATTTAGGTAATGTATATTAAAACATAATATTATTTTCAAAAATTTGGTAAAACAACCACATTATGAAAAATACATGAAAATTAATTTTTTAAAAAATAATTATATAGTGAATCCTGGGTATTAAATAATTTAATAAATCATTGTGGAATCAGAAAATAATTCTCATATATATTATAAATAAATATTATCTTTCAAGAATTTAATTGGATGGAAACCATAGAAACTAAATTTTTAAATGAATGTATCAAAACTGTAAATTACATGTTGATTATGGAACAAACGGGAGAAGAAATGGAATATAAACATGTAACCCCAGAAAATAGAAGGAGGAGAAGAAAACTGATAGCCTTTATGATATTGCGAGTATATAAATTTTTCAATGGATATATGAACATATAAAATCCAAAAATAATTTGGGATTGTAAGAGAAACCCCTTACATCAAGTTTATCTTTCCACATAAGTAAATTTGTCCTCCTGTAAAATAAGTTTAATTTTTTTTAAATATATAAGTAAAAAAATATAAAAACATATAATATCACATATAATCCACTTTTAAAAAATTTCATACATTTATTAACAATTCCTTATTAACATACTTATCTCTAACAGTAAGTTGTTTCATTTTTCATATATGTTTCAATTTTTTAGTTTTTTCCATTTCATCATTATCATAATTATATAATCTAAATAATGATAATGTAAAGACCCGTAATATTCAAGGGAAATTTTTTTCTTAATTTTCTTTGGGATTTTACAAGAACACAGTTTCTGATGGAACCTGATTTCGTGGCCCGGTGTGCCCGGAATCATTTTCCAAACATTAGCTCGGGTACGTTCAGTGAACGAATGAGCGGGTTTTTTCTAAATTTTGAACCGGTGCTCGGAATTGAAATCTAAGGGCACCGATGGAATCACAGCACCTATAATGGCTTAAGAACACCTTTTCTAGAGTTGTGTTTGCTCGGGTGGAGTTTTACTTAATTGGGTTAACTAAAGAATAAAATAAAATGTTGTGCAACATATTTTATTTTTATTCAAGGAAGTGTTAAGCTATGCTAAGTGGCTGAGTGAGACCCACATCATAAGTAATCCGCTAGGTAGGATATTAGTGGGGTGGGGCCCACATGATCCCCACCCTTTCAAATTCATCAACACCTTTTTGATTAAAGTAACGCACCCGCACCCCCTTTTCCGCTCAGCCGGACAACCAAGCGATCGCGCCAGCGCGGCAGGCCAGCCGGCCGGGCCGCCTAGGCTGGGCCAGGCCGCGCCCAGGCCGGGCCGGGCCGCGCCCTATTGGTCCGAACCTGGACTCGGTTCGGATCGACCCGGTTCGGGACGACTTAGGTGGTCTTGGGCCGGGTCGGACCGGGCCCGAACCCCTATTTTCGGGCAGTTTCTGTTCAAACATCCATATCTTGGGCCACAGACCTCCGATAAACGCACCGTCAGTTGAGTAGTGATCCTTGGATCGAGGAAGGCGTTTAGGTATATTACACTTATAGTTTCAGATAACATTGGGTATGTTCGGGTTGGTTCGAACACGAAACCAGCCGGGCCCTCGGAACGGAAATGCTTATATCTTGAGCTCCAGATGTCCGATTGATGTGCCGTCAAATTTGTTGGTTTCCTCTTGATGAGACGGAACTTATTGAATACTTCTCCTGAGTTTTGGTTGTATTTGGATAGTTTCCAGGTTGGATTGTACCCAAAATCCAACCGGGCCCCTAGAACAGAAAAGCTGATAACTTTCAGACTGGACGCCCGTTTGACGAACCGTCAGCAGCGTTGGTGATCACGTTGAGAAATGGTCCCTATGAGTATACCCTAAGAGATTTTAGGGTAAAGTTGAGATACGGCCGGGCTGGTTCGCACACTAAACCATCCAGGCCCCTGGGACGAAAAGGCTAATAACTCACAGATCGGGCGTCCGATTGAAGCGATGTGTGTTGTGTTGAGACCCCTATGACAAGGCGGTCCTTTGAGATACTTCTTCGTGGGACTTTGAGATAGTTGGAGTATTGACCTGTAGCTCGTGGAGCGGACCCTCCCGAAGACGAGCGTACGGAGTACGGAAACCGTGTAGCCTACTGAGACCTGACAACTGCTTGACCGAATCGACTTGGAGTGAGTCTACTAGCCCAATGGATGGAACACTACTTTGTTTGGGTGTAGACCCATGTCAGACGGAGCACTACTGTGTGATAGTGCAGACTTGCGGTACTCGTCCGGAGAGTACCTCTGCAGGCTATTAGGGGGTGTGCACTACTGGGTCTGGGTGGCATACCCCGGAGGGAAGCACTACTGTGTTTGGGTGGCTGACCCGCGGTACTCGAGAGGAGGAGTACCTCAGCAGTCCTAGGTTAGTGAGCAGGACCTCGGAGTCATGACAGGACCACTGTACACTCTAGAGACGGGGCTCTTCAGTAGTTACGGTTTCGATAATAAAAATCCGGGTTTGAGCTCAGTCTCTGATCTTTATGTTTCCTCATGATTGAGATGGGTTACTTGATAACTTAGGTATATGTATGTGCATATATCTAAGTAGAGGTTATCTGTTGAGATATTAATTGTGGTTATCCTTGTTGGTTTTAGTGAGACCTTGATGGTCTCGGGGTCCCTACTGAGTATCGTATACTCACCCCTGCACGGGCTATGCCCGCACCTCGTTGTGTTGGTTGCAGACGATGGGCAGCACTGAAATAGGCCGAGTGTTGGAGTACTGGATGGTACCCGGAGGTGGACCACACGATGAGTCAGTATCCGAGGTGGATTCACAGCTAGGCGTGCCAGAAACGGATAGTGTTTCTCCTACATAAAGAAGGGTCGAATGGCACGTGACTGTCAGACTCCTCACACAATCGATCCGCAGGCGTTGGAGGTGCCACCAAGGCAGAAGCAGCGGCAGGTTCTTGAGAAACCGCCGAGCAGTGGACAAGGTAGTAGAGCTCCGGGAGCATGTGGACAGGAGCGGAACTAGTGGATATGTCCCTTGAAATTCTAGTTCCATTTTGTTTTTGTATTCTTGTCTTTGTACTAAGAGCTTCAATAATAAAAAGACACTTAACATTGTGATGTTTTCATTCCTGTCCTTTTGTTTGGTTGATACTGAGAGGTCCCGGTTAAAACTGTTGACTTGACCCTCACTTTCCAGATTTCTACAGTAGGAGACCCAGTGACCTCACACTAATGCCGACAACATGACTCGACCCTTGGAGGTGAGAGTGACGGTTGGGTATCTTGGTAGTTACGTTGAGGCCTTACGAGGTCATCCATGGCATGAATGCATCACTCATGTCAGGATTGACTTTATTAGGCAATGGGTGTGGTTCATCTTGGGGATGATACCAAGTTTCTCTTTTCGGAAAGGGAGAAATCTTAGCAGGTCTTTCAGATCGTAGGCAAAGAAGGTGCAGATCATACAGGAGCAGATGAAGACTACACAGGGCAGTAAGAAATAGGAAACTGGCATCGGTCATAGAGACTCGAGCGTGTTAAATGTTTCAAGATGAGGAATATTTGAGGATAGATGAGTCTGCGAAGTAGTAGACGTAGAGGCAGAGCTAGGAAAGAAGCATGAGGTGGTGTACATTTTAACATGCTACAACCACTCTCCTTAGTTTTCCCCACCTGGCTCAGGGAGATGGAGGGAGGAGGAAGAGTGCGGCTGCATGTGGTCAAGGAGTGTGACCAAATGGCTCTAAAAATGATTCAAGGGACATTCTGTGTCCACTACTAGCTTCCGTAGTAACAGAAGTTGATATGACTCATTCCTTCCTTCCAAAAATCTTTTCCCAGACATAGAGTTTCTGGTAAGCCGTAGACTTGACCCTCACGTATGGAGATACCTTGGGAGAAGACTCGATAATCACACTTATGTCGACGGTGTGGTCAGACCCTCAAGGCGAGAGTTTCAGTTGGAATCTCTTGGTGGCAGCATTGAGGCCTTACGACGTTGGTTTGATTATAAACTGGGCAATCACAGTTCATACACAAATTGACGGTATTAGGAAAAAAGGTTTTGGTTTAACTACGACGTCGGGATGGGTTTTCCTTTGTCGGCGAAAAGAAAACCCCAAGAAACACAGGATAAACTCATGCACAGGAGGGTGCAACTGATAACTCTTGAGTCGGTCAACCTTACCCTCGTGGCAGCTGTAATTTTGAGTTTTAGTTCTAACAGTAATTAGAGACCTCTAGAGTTCAAGGATGATGATCACGTATTTATACGGGTCTCACATCGACGAGGATTATGGAGATGTGGCCGAGGAAAAAAGTTATCTCCGAGGTTCAACGGACCTTTCCAGGTCATTAGCTAGGTAGGCGAGGTGGTTTACCGCTTGACCCATCCATCTCAGTGGCACCGGGTGCATGACGACTTCCACGTATCTCAACTGAGGAGATACGTGCATGATCCTTCACACATCATCGACCTCAGGGAGTTGGACATCGATGACAAGGTGACATACGCAAGGATTCCAGTGGGGATCGAGGATCGACAGGAGCAGATCCTACGAAGATGGTCGATTACTGGTGTGCTTTTTCACTATCAGTACGAGAACCTCTAGGTAAGAACATGGGAGCAGAAGGCTCAGATGCGTGATCAATAACGCTTTGGTATCCCTAGTTTTTGTTAAAGATTTACGAGGATGTAAATCCCTGAGGTGGGAGTAATGTAAAGACCCGAAAAATTAAATGGAAATTTTTTTCTTAATTTTCTTTGGGATTTTACAAGAATGCAGTTTCTAACGGCACCTGATTCTGAGGCTCGGTATGCCCTGAATCATTTTTCGAAGTTTAGCTCGGGTACGTTCAGTGAACGAACGAGAGGGTTTTTCTAACTTTTGAACCGGTGCTCGGAATTGAAATCTGAGGGAACTGATGGAATCGTAGCACTGGTAATTTCTTAATAACACCTTTTCCGGTGTTGCGTTTTCTCGGGTGGAGTTTTACATAATTGGGTTAACTAAAGAATAAGATAAAATATTGTGCAACAGATTTTATTTTTATTCAAGGAAGTGTTAACCTATGCTAAGTGGTTGACTGGGACCCACATCCTAACTAATCCTCTAGGTAGGATGTTATTGGGGTGGGTCCCACATGATTCCCACCCTTTCAAATTCCTCAACCCCTTTTTGATTAAAGTAACACACCCGCACCCCCCTGTTCCGCTCAGCTGGACAGCCGAGCGGCCACGCGGCCACACCAGCGCGGTAGGCCAGCTAGCCGGGCCACCCAGGCTGGGCCGGGCCGCGCCCCTTGGGCCGGGCCGCACCCTATTTGGCCGGAACCGGACGCGGTTCGGGTCGAACCGGTTCGGGCCGACCCAGGGGGTCTCGGGCCGGGTCGAACCGGGCCCGAACCCCCTATTTTCGGGCAGTTTTTCTTCAAACGCCCATATCATGCGCCACAGACCTCCGATCGACGCACCGTCAGTTGCGTAGAGATCCTTGGATCGAGACGGTCGTTTTGGTATATTACAAATAGGGTTTCAGAGAACTTTGTGTATGGCCGTGTTGGTTCGAACACGAAACCAACCGGGCCCTCGGAGCGGAAAGGCTTATATCTTGAGCTCCGGACGTCCGATTGACGTGCTGTTGACTTTGTTGGTTTCCTCTTGATGAGAAGGAAATTTTGAAATAATTCTCCTGAGTTTTGGTTGTAGTTGGATAATGGCCGTGTTGGATTGTACCCAAAATCCAACTGGTCCCCTAGAACAGAAAAGCTGATAACTTTCAGACTGGACGTCCGTTTGACGAACCGTCAGCGGCGTTGGTGATCACGTTGAGAAACAATCCCTATGAGTATAACCTATGAGAGTTTGGGGTACATTTGAGATATGGCCGGTTTGGTTTGCACAAGAAACCAACCGGGCCCCTAGGACGAAAAGGCTAATAACTCACAGACTGGGCGTCCAATTGACGCACCGTCTGTTGCCTTGAGACCCCTATGACGAGGCGGTCCTTTGAGATACTTCTTTATGGGACATTGATATATTTGGATTATTGACTTGTAGCTGAAGGATCGGACCGTCCCGAAGATGAGCGTACAGAGTACGGAGACCGTGTAGCCAGCTGAGACCTGCCGACTGCTTGACCGACTCAACTTGGAATGAGTCGACTAGCCCAGTGGATAGAGCACTACTTTATTTGGGTGCAGTCCCATGGCGGACGGAGGAATAATGTGTGACAGTGCAGACCCGCGGTACTCATCTTGAGAGTACCTCTGTAGGCTATTAGGGGGTGTGCACTACTGTGTTTGGGTGGCATACCCCGGTGGGAAGCACTACTATGTTTTGGTGGTGGCTGACCCGCGGTACTCGACAGGAGGAGTACCTAGGCAGTCTTAGGTTAGTGAGCAGTTCCTCGGAGTCGTGATAGGACCATTGTACACTCCATAGATGGGGCTCTTCAGCAGTTAAGGTTTCGATAATAATAATCCTAGTTTGAGCTGAGTCTCTGATATTTGTGTTTCCTCATGATTGAGATGGGTTACTTGGTAACTTAGGTATATGTATGGGTATATACCTAAGTATGGGTTATCTTATGAGATCTTCTTTGTGGTTATCCTTGTTGGTTTTAGTGAGACCTTGCGGGTCTCAGGGTCCCTACTGAGTATCGTATACTCACCCCTGCACAGGCTCTGGCCGCACCTCGTTGTGTTGGTTGCAGATGACAGGCAGCGCTGACAGAGACAGAGTGTTCAAGGATTGGACGGTACCAGGAGGTGGACCACACGACAGGTCAGTATCCGGAGGTGGACTTCACGGAGAGACGACACTTGTAGGAGGTTGATGGGCGAGAGCGTTGTGGAGGCTATCTGTACTTACCCTTTAGGTAGGATCCATGGTGGACGATCCTAGAGCTGCGCTATCTGTACCTACCCTTCAGGTAGGATCCGTGGTGGACGATCCAGGAACTCCGCTATTTATACCTACCCTTCAGGTAGGATCTAAGGAGGACAACCCAAGATTTTCTTCCTTTCTTCCAGCTATTTTTCTTTTTTCTGTTGTACTTTCATTCAGTTGTAGTTGTACTTTCAGTTGGGTTTGTATTCTGGCCCATTTACTTTTTAGCACTTTCTCTTATACTTAGTGTTTTGATTCCGCTTGTACTCTGTGGTGTTTTGTTTACTTTTATAAATGCAATGCCTTTCCAGTTATCGGGATTTACGTTTTTTGTGATAGTCACCAGCCCCTGGCCTATGGATGGCGGGCTTGGGGTAGTCACGACATGGGCCATGAGGATGGGTTGTGATAGATAATATTGATATCAAAAATATATATATTAAATTTAAATATATTTAGAATAATAAATTGATGATGGATATGAAAAATGGATCACGTCCCTTCGTAGATACGGTATTCCACAGGTACACACGAGCAACATTATAAATTATTAATGAAGGGAAGGGTAATAAGATAAATGATATATTATATTTCCATGATCAATGATATATTATATTTCTTAGACAATAATTATTTATATTAATATAATATATAATTAATTAATTCATTATAATAAACATCCATGAATAGTGGTGATGAAAAAATGAATACATCTCTTTGCGAGTAGGTAGTCTTCACGTATGCACAAATAATGTTTTCTTTTACCATATAATGGGGAAAGAAAGGAATAAAGGTTTTTCCCTGATCATAACAAAATCTCAATTAATGGATGATAATTATGTAATTACATATATTTTTTATCAAATAATTTATGCAGGTATAAAAAATATAATATGGAATTACATGATTTGGAGTTCTACCACTAATGGGAGAAATGTTTTGAAGGTATTTTAGTTGGTAATTATTGATATATCATCTTATTTAATTATGGTTAAATAAGGACAAGTGATGTACTTTTATAAGTGAGGGAAATGACACAATTGGAATTTTTCAAATGTTTAAACGATGATAATATATTATTCAAGTAAAATAGAACCACAAATACTCATATTAACATTTTACAAGATTATAGTCAAAATAAAACCAAACAATGATGTTTAATAATGTTATTTGTGAAATCTTGAAGCCTTATTATTTTATTTTTAACAATTTTAATCCATTTGAAACTTAAAGGAGGGGACATATATTTACCATGGTTATTATTCATTTGGATAAAAAATTATGTTGAATATATTTTATTTTATCTATTATTCTAAATCAAAATATGGAATAAATTTTACATTATTCCACATAAATAAGTGTATGAAATTACTTTTAAAATATGTTTGAAAAATACTGGGAAAACTGTTTTTTGAATCAATATTTTTAGTCATAAAAATTATTTAAGCTGAAAAAATATTTAATTTGGATTCTAAGGTAAGTAATGTGATTATATTATTAGAGTAGTTATTATTTTTTTCAAAAAATAATAAAACTAAATGGTATATTTTAAATAAAAGATTTAATGAAAAGAACAAAATTTAGTTTCTCTTTGAACCAAAACACTACTTAGATTTCCAAAATATTAAGCATATATTTTTATGTTCAATAATATATTTTTACACAAACTATATTACTTATTTAAATTATATTTATTCTATAATTTGTTTCCTAAACATCTATATTAATCTTATAAATATATATTGACATAAAATTGGATGTAAAAGAAAACACTATTTTCACTTTTCACCAAAAATACTGCTACTTTAAAAAAATCTCAAAAATATATATGAATACAATTTTGAGAATATGGAATCATAAATAATATTAATTTTATCCAATTAAATTTATAAAAATTATTATTTTAGGTTTTAATTACATTCCTGAATAAAGGTCTGTGTGTTATATTTTTTATTTTTTAGAAATAAAGTTATACACACTATAGTTAAATCTTTGACATTACATATTTAACAGATTTTGTTCTCCTAAGGTATTCCATGAATGAAACATTGTAAAAAATTCATATATATTAACCCATATACAATAATTATAGATAGTGTGCATGAAAAATAATGAACATATGTGTTACCATTAAGTGGTTTTTATGTACAAATAGATTATTAGTTAAGGGGATATGATTTCAAAATTTATATCATTTTATAAAATCCAAAATATTCTTGAAAATAAAATTTATATCAAACATTTATTTTTAAAACATTTGAAAAACTATATCACCATCATAAGAGAGGAAAATGTTTTTTTTAAACATATATTTTATTTTTTCTCATTGTAATTCATATATATAATTATAATTTTATTTATAAAATGATTCTTTTAAAAAAAACATTATGGGATCATGTTTTCAAAAATATATAATTTTTGAAATATTATCATTTAATTTGATTTTCTAAAAAATCACTACTATTAAAATAATCATTATTGAGGGAAATTAATTTTTTATATATAAATTTATGTATCCCATAATTTATTTAAAAATAATTATTTGATTTAAAAAATAATTTAAAATTCATATCTTAAATTTTTAAATCCCTAATATAAGAGTATCCAATGTTTCAAAATTTAATTTTTTATAAATTGTTTTAAATTCCAATGATATTTTAAAAAATATATTTTTTTAGGAGAAAATTATAGAATTATTTTCATTTCAATGTTTGCTTTAGAGAGTTTAAAATAATCATTTCAGTGTAACATGGTTTTTTTATTTATTATTCATTGTGGAAAATATTTTTATTAAAACATGTTTTATTATGTAAGTAATTTTTTTATAATTTTTTTCCGTAGATGTTATTTAGGATAAAATTATTTTCTGGTCACAAATTATTTTATTACGATTGATGTTACATGTATGATTGAAAATAAATTTATATTCATAAAATGTAATTCTTTTTCCATTAATGAAATATAAATAACATATAGATATATATAAGTATTTATATATAAAAATTTACATGTTTATTAATTTGAAACTATAATTTTAATAAAAAAATACACCGAGAAAAAAATGATATAGGATTAAAATAATTTTTTTAAAAAAAAATTGCACTTTAACTTTGAAAAACAAAAAGGGATCAGTATTGAACCCAATATTCAAGGTTCTTTTTCCAATATTTGATAGTTTTGGCCTATAAAACATTTAATGTTCTAGGATACCTCATAAATTTTTAAATATTTTGGAACTGTTTTCATGAAGAAATGAGTGTATTTTTAGTATGAAATTATTTTTATGTATTAAAATACATATTAATTAATTATTTTCAATATATTCTATATTTTTATTCATGGATTTATTTTTTACATAAATTGGTGCTAATAATTTAATGTGTATTTTGAAAATCTTTCTTGGATAATATTTTATTTTTTATATCTCTTTATGTATGTTAACGAAAATTCAAATTTACATTTAAAATTTTTTATAAAAAAATATTATTTTTAGTATTTATATGTATCTTTTTCAAAGAGGGATTTATTATTTTTGAAAAAAATTGTATTATTTGGGTTTATAGTCACTTAAAGAACTATTCTTTCAACCCATGATTAAAATTATCCACACGAATTTAGCATGAGTAATATTTTCTCAAGGGACAAATATTGATAATATTAAATATTTGGAGTAGATATCATTTTGAATATAATATTAAATTCAATCTATGGTTCAGTTTTCAAAAATATCAAAATTTCTTGACCTAAAATTTTTTATGGTATGTAATATAAGGTAGAATATTTAGTAATTTTAAATATTTTTCTAGATAAAAAATTATATGGTGTTTTTAGAATATATACGTCAGGGAGTGGGTATTAAAATTTAACAAACCTATATTTTTATCTATCATTCTCTATTTCAAAAGTCACATTCCATTTTTAAATAAGTGTTTTTTCCCAAGATGTCCACTCATCATAAAACCTTGTAAAATTATAGTTAAATAATAAAAAATAATTTATGTTACACAATTCCTTTTTTAAAAATGTTAAACAATTATATTAATAAATTAAATAGTAAGAAATTTCCAGTAATATATACCATAATATAGAAAATATAATTAAAATAGCTTTAATAAATAAAATAAATCAAATTTATTACACAAAACAATAATATATTCTAAAACCACCAACCATTTCAAATAAAAACCATCACTAATGATGGAGATACACATTATAAGTTAAAAGATATCCAAAAAAATTCATAATAATTGACGAAAATATAAATAAAACAATTACTAGGTTTGAGAAAAAGGTTCTATAAATCTCCTATAGTAGAAAAAAAATCCAGAATAAGGATTAGAGATTGAAAAGAAGGATGAACAAGACTAATACAAGAGGCTTTATTGAAAGAAATACGAGAAATCCAACAGAAAAATCAAGGAAGAAGGGAGTATGTATTTGGTTGAAAGAAAAATGATTTTTTATTCAAGATATATATGGGGAGAATATTAGTTAAATAAGACAAGGAAATACTAGGAAAACCATAATATTAATATTCTAGATAACATTCAAGGTTAAATATAGAGATTTTACTAAAAAAATCAATGACTATATTAAAAACCATTAAATTAAATAGAATCCTACATGTCTGTGGTGCTTCGTTATGTAAACCTTTTTACAATGATGAAAATGAATAGTATAAAATATTATAGATTTGATGAACGGTTTTCAAACATTTTCAACTAATTGTTCACAAATAATTAGATATCTTATACGATTTCCAATTATTGAATTTTTTTATGATATATTACACAAAATAGAGATTAAAAATAATTGAAAATAAGTAAATTATACATCACCAAAAATGAAATAAGGTGTGTGAATTTTTTTTACAATTTTATCAATGGTTGAGATCAATTTTACCTACTATAGATCTCTATGATAATTCCATGTCTCCAGAATGAAACTATTTGGTTAATTTAATCCATTCATGTCATGAATAAATATTTAGCATTAAGAAACACCATCTCCATCATGAATTTAAATGAAATAGTTAACTATTTCTATATTCTATAATATCATATTATGGTCCCTCAAATTTCAAATTATATCCCTTAGGATTCCATAAGATTTTATTCCAATGAGCATCTTTACTGTGAGATCAACTATTCAACCAGTGATCCAAAAAATGTGAATAAATTATAACTTTCAACTATTGGGAAATCATGAATTGAAAATCTAAATTCCCAAAATTATTACATTTATTAATATTTTAAAAATATAATCATTGAAAAATACATTAAACCTCATCCAACTAGAGAATACCTAATATTTTATAATCATCTAGTTAAAACATGAACCAATTTCTTTAATGTCTAGATCTAACATAGTTGAGTTTTAGAATATTCCCTATTTATGGATTTATTATTATATAACCTTAATGTATTCTTATTCATGGTCATTTTAAAATGGCCCCTTACTCTATAAATAATTGATTTCTCTAGTCCCTAGTAGACTGGAACCAAATTTTATGGGGGCCTGTTTAATAAAAAAATCCCCAATTACATAACATAACCCATGGTGTTGCATCATTAATCCTTTGTGATATATTTCTCTATTTCTATCCATTTACTGTTATTCCATATTCATGGAATGATCACACCAAATATAGTTTTGTTTTTATTAATTCATAATTAGAACCATTTAACATTACCTATATCCCACTATTGATTCTCACATCTAAACTAGGATAATTCTACTAAAAAATAAATAAATATTACATTATAAATTATAATTTTAAGATATATTCAATATTCAAAAGATCCAAATTACATAACCTCATTATTTAGAGATATTAAGGTATTAAAAACCTAAAAAATGAATCCTAATAGTCACTATACTACCGTCATTGAAAACACATTATATATTCTATATTTATCCATAATCTAAAGTTTCATTCATTTAAATGTGAAATGTAATTCAATAACAATTGTTGAAAAATTTAGTAAATATTTTTCTCTATAACCTATATTTTTGAAAAAAAAATTCCTTTTGATTTTATCTTATATCATGATATTTTAGTGTGGTGTATCAAACCGTACATGCATAAATATTATGTCATTTTAAAAGAATATTCAACATATATCATAATAATAAAATCCTTATAACTATAAATGTTTAGTTTATTTCGTGACAATATACATAATCAACACGTTTCATTAAAAAAAATTAAAATATATTACAAATTTATTATCACACAGTACAATTCAGTTCTATACCCTACATAAAACTATTCGATAGAATATAGAGAAATGGAAAATAATAAATTTTGACCAAAAATTCATAAAATGTTATGAATAGAATATATCAATTAATGATAATGCATAAGTATATGTACAAAGATATGATAAAATGATAAAAAAAGATTAATTTCATATCTAATATTTGAAATATGATTAAATTTGAGTCATGGTAAAATTATTTATATAAAAAATACATATGTCATAAGAGTTTGTAATTGTTATTAATAAAGCATGATCTGTGAGAAAATATAATCAGAATATAACATTGTGTGTTTTAGTAAATGTTCTTTATCAAGACTATCGTAGTCAACTAGGTTTACTCCCTGTTATATCATTTCCTCAGTCAATGTTCAATCTCAAGACCATCATAGTAGATTGAATCCATTACTGAATTGGGTTCACTTACCATTCCATTATTTAATATATTATTAAGTATCATTCTATTCCGAATGTAATTATATGAAAAAAATTCTTGGTCCCACTAATCACATAATTAAAATAATATATATTATTCATACAAGGTCAAAATTCCTTCATAAAGAAATCATAAAAAATAAATTATAATGTAAAAAGTATTCATTCCCTCATATCATCATATCATAACCAATGGAAAAAAATTATAATGATTTCATCAAAAAACAATTAACCGGTGGGAAATAAAATAATTTTATATAATAAAGTTAAAGTAATCATCAGCATAGACCATCCACCAAATTAATATCAATGTAATTATATGATTTTATACCGTATGAATCTTAAAAATAATTAATTCATGTCAACATAAATGAAAAAAATACATTTTGAATTGCATTTGAAAATTTAATTGAGATTAAGGAATGTAACCTTTTCATTTTATATCTTCAGAAGCTAAAATTTACCATAATAAAAAGAAAATAATTATTATGAAAATTAACCTGTAAAATTGTGATGAAATATTAAAATAAAAAATAGTCACGATCGTGTGAAAATTCCTTATACTTGTAAGAATTCAAATATAGATTTCATTCACACTTTTCTAAATATTAAATAATACCATTTTAAAAAATTTTGTAAAAATTCATTCTTAAACCATTGAAAAGAAATAAAATATTGTAAAAATGACATAAAAATATAATTTTATCATGTAATATAACATTTTTTAAAACCATTAAATAATCATGGAAATCAACTAAATATTTCATCCACCAAAGAATAAATAAGGTTTGTTTCGCATAAGGATATTTTATCAATAATTTTATATACCGAAAAGTGTAAAATGGAAATATTACATGAAATATATTATAATTAATAGGGTATAAAATTGAATATGGGGTTTATGGGATAAATTTTATATAATCAAAATAAATTGAAATTTGGAATGGATTATCCAGAAATGGTATAATATTTTAACATAAACATATACTGAGGAGATAAATTCACTGAAATAAAAGTGAGACGAGAAATACTTACATTAATGATCATTTTTTAAATCATATTAAAACATCATGTATAAAAAAATATTCTAATTAAAAATATATTAAAGGAAAATTTTAAATCCTAAAATACTATACAAGGTTTACTAATATAATCTTATGACCCATTCATTAACAATATTTCATTATCATCGTCATTTAATGAGTTTTATGGTTCATTTTTCATTTGTGTTTCTCTTTGGATGTAATATTCCATTCACATAAATCTTTGTTAAATGATATTTAGAATATTAATATTTTAATAAGATTCATATTTAATTATTAAATACAATTTAATATACATTCTTAAAATCCAATGATGAAAAATGAGTTACATAACTTCATGGAGATGGTAGTTTGTATATACACACAATTGATATTTCCACTTTTCAATGGATAGAATAGAATAATTTTAAACAATGAATCACAACTGAAGAATTATTATTTTTTCTTAAATATCATATTTTTTTAAAATATTTATCTATTTCAATCAATATAATTTGTAAATGAAAACTAAATAACGCCAAATCAATGTAGTAGGAGTCCAAAAATATGAACACACAGTGTTATCATTTCCAAATATATTTTAACATAAGAATTTAGATTACATGTTATATTTACTAGATTATAAAAATATCAAAAATATACTATATAAATATTAAATAAAAAATAGTAACCAATATTTAATTATTTTTATGAAAAATGATTCATAACATTATTTGGAGTCGATATTCTAGACGTACGTATGAGTGGAACATTGATTCTTCATTTGATGGAAATATGGTTGAAATGGTCTAATCATAATCATAGTAAAATATTATTATGTTTACGATATTTTTTAAATTATAATATTATAGAGGAAATGATTTATATAAATTCTAATAATTAATAAAAATTGGAACATTTAGGTAAATAGTATACATATCCATTGAGAGACCTCCTTTGGGTGACAACTTTTGCCTTATTATGATGATAATAGTGGTAGAAAGGAATATCATGGAATAATTATAGGAACATAGTAAGGAATTTGTCCATTTATTGTATGATTTATAGTTATAAATCATTGTGAATAGAGGATTATGGAAGGCGACCTTTTATATTTGAGGGGAAGGACACAAATTTAATTACTTAAAATATTTAAATACAATATAAATTGTATTAATTTGAAATGGAAATAAATTTACACAAATTCTTATATAATATGTCCTAGGATACTGAACCACTCCTAAAATCATATTTATACAATTGTTTTGGATACATTTTATATATTATCTCTTAATTAAACCCCCATTAAACACAATGTAACCTTAACCACGTTACAATAAAATTTTTACTATGATAAGTAAATTATAATAAAACAAAAAGTTACGTATAAACAAAATATTATATAAAAATTTTAAAAATGGAATAACTTTTATCATATTCAATATCTATATCTATAAAAAGTTACATTTAATATATGTACATAAAATGCATGAAAATATATTTTATTAAAATAATAGATTTATGCCTGGAATTATTTTCTTCAAAATGAAGAACGAAATATATTTCCAAATAAAAATTCTATTGAATAACAATTAAATTATGTTATATAATTTTTTTATAAATTCAAGTTATAATCATCCAACGATATGATTAAATTCAATCACCTACAAAATGTTTATAATATGGATTAAATATAATTTATTTTCAAACAATAAGTCATGGGTTCTGAAGTTAAAAATAATGATTTAAAATAAATTATATAATAAAATATACACATATTTAGTCAATAAAAAACTCATCCCATAGGATAAAATAATGTTTTAGATACAATTTAAATCCATACCCCATATTATTGACCATGTGTTAACTATTTTACCATTATAGTGGTGACAAATCAGTACCTTGGTTACAATTCATAATGATCAAAAATAAAATAATTCTGTTTAATAAATATGAAACATCTTTCTATATATGTTGAATAAATTTATAAATATAAAATTTATATATGTGTTAAAGAAAAATAAAATAAATTTTCAAAATAGAAATAAAAAAATTTATTATAAAAATGTTTATTAATTCCCAAACATGAGTTAATACCAATATCTAGTATAATAATAATTACTATAAAATTAATTAGATTATTAAAAATTTAATGATAAATGATATTATTTACTATGAAATTCAAAACATTATGTGAATTTTATATTACATTTTTTAATTAACATGGGATAATGTATTATAAAAATTGTTATTTTCACTATTTAATTAAAAATTAATCCCATCATAAAATCTAAACAAATCACCATTACCTAAAATTTAAATTCTAATTTTAAAAATGATATTCAATTTTTTAAATATTATAAATGATATATGGTAAAAAATAATTATTTTTTCATCATAAAAAAGTGATAAAAACCACTTTGAAGAAAACTTACTTATGAAGAATAATTTTTTTTTTCAAATGTAGTAGTTTTATTATTATGAATTAATCATAAAATGTTTACTATATAATACCATTATACATTGTTGTGATAAATTTTTAGCATTTCAAGATCGTAATATAATTGTTATTTTATAATGGTCTCATTAAAATTAGTATATTATTATGGTATGTAATCGTACCTATAAAGCATTGTTTCACATGTTATTAAATCTATTAGGAATATTATTCAATTAAAGTCAATTTTAGGGGGTTAAATTTAAGTTTTTTAATTGATCACACATTATATTTTTTACTTCTATAATCGTGATCATTTTTTAATTCCACCACACAACCTCATGGGTTTCTAAGACTATTTAAATTTTGACCTAAATTACCTATTTGGCCGCCACATTAACCCATGTGAATTACCTAGTCTACAGGGTATAGAAATTAGTGTCATGGTAATTAGTGAGTAGATAAAGACAGATTCACCAACATAATATTATATAATTATCGACTAATTAAATGCGACTATATGAAGGAAATATATACCATATGATAAAAAAATTTCATAGAAAAATATATTAAATAATTTCAACATACACATTGATAAGTGTGAGACACAACCTATATTATTTTTCTCCAACAACGAGTTGAAATAAACTTATACCATAAATATTTGTTGACATTAACAAATAAAATTCCATAAATCAACTATTACAATTAGTTACCTATAAAAAAATTATAAATATATACATCAACTAATGTTCACAAATAAAGTGCAAGATAAAAAACACCAATTAAGTAACAACCGTGGTGATAACATAGAAGAAAAATACTATTTGGATTTTTTTAAATAAATATAGTCCTTTACATAATTATATTAAATCATTTTACCAAACCAATTTATAGAACAAAATATCTAATGTATTGTAGCATTATAGGAATTTAGTTTTCAAGTTTAAACCCTATAATTGGATAGTCTTTACTAGTACTCCCTACATTGATCCCCATTATAATATCTGAGATCAAAATTTAGTTACATTCCCTTAGGGAGGAAGTAAAAAAATCATCAAAACTCTCCAAAAACACATGCACATACATATTCTCCTAAACACACACACACACACACACACATTTTTGTAATAAAACTGGAACCCTAGAATCCTATCTTATTGGTGGAATGGAAATCGGGTTTACTAAGTTAGGGACACCTTGAAATTCACCATTTTAGAAAATGGAAAATGGGTATAACATGTTTTGGATATTCAAACTAATCATATATGAGGTTATAGGTTATCTTTTAGCCCATCCACATCAAATAAAATGAATTAATATCTATTTATAGTTCAATAATTGTAATAAAATTCTACAAACATTATCATTATCAATAAAATTGTGAAATCCCAATAAATGATAGTCTATAAGTTAATATAAAAAATATACATTATCATCGTTCATAGTTATCAATAAGGATGAAATAATAAAATGTTATGTCAGTGAGAATTTTATTATAAGAAGAAATCATGATATTGTATATAAAATTCAATCATATCCCATATCACACAAAGAATATCCTTTGAGATCCAATATCGGAATATCATGATCAATAGAATTCGTGGTTAAGGAATCAATAGAGATTTCTATCATTCCACGAAAAAAAGTATTAAATATTGTATTAAGTCGATAATATTTAAAATTAGGTTTAAAATAGGTAATAATTAAGGTAAGGTATTTTTCGAAACAAATTCATACCTCTATTAATCCAAAATATGAGTTTAATGAGGCATATTATTTACTATAGACACAATTTAAAAGTAATGTTATTTATTATGGTATATTTTAACATATATACTCATATTATATAAATTCTTATAATTAATGAAAAGAAATTAATGATAATTTTCTATTATAAAAATTATTTCCTTTCCCTCGTATACATTATAAATACAGGTTTATTGTATTATCATTTGAATTCATAAATAATATAAACCTTAATCAGAGTATTTTTTGGAAATAAATTTATTTTATGATGTTAGCCTAAATATATATATTAATTATAAAACCATAATAAATAAGATTAATTTATCAGAAAAAAATAGTTTCAAAATATTATGTGTTTCATTAGTAACAACCCTAGTCAAGAAATTCAATTTTTTTTATAAATGATAAATCATTCATTTTCTATCAAACTGACCTAACCATTATCTCACCTCTGATTAAACATCATAATTATGGTTATGTATGTATCATTATCATATAAAACTTGCATATTCAAATATCAAAAATTATATCTCTAATAAAAAAATAAAATTAGTGGCACAAGAGTGAAAATTTACTGAATATTTGAACAATTGGTTCTATAATAAGGAAATAATTTCTTAGACACAAATATAAAATAAACATCATTCTAAAAAACTAAATCATCTTGAAATATCATTGGTGTTATAATAGTGTTTGTGAATTCATCATTAAAGTCAAAAGGGATGTCTAGTTACACAAAAAAGGTTAAAAGAGTGTTATAAATTCCAATAAATATTGTTTTAAGGACTGTGTGGATCCATTAAGTGGTAAAATATCCAAGAATGTTCCAACCCTTCATATTTTTTTTTAAAAAAATTTCAAAAATTATTATTATAAATTAATAACAAATAACAATTTAAATATTATCATGGATGAGTTAAAAAAATTTAACATGTAATTATGAATAATATTATATAATCTCTTAAATAGACTAATATCAAATAGCATTAATAAACAAGGGAATGGTATTTTTTAGAATATATGAGATCCAATTTACTAACATTAAAATATGGTTGTAGATAAATACAAATTAAAATCACAAGATATCCCATATGGGATGGAACCACTTACCATGAAGTATTATGACTACGAATTCCATCATACATTGAAAACAATATACGATACCTAAAAATAACAAAAGTAATTAATAATAATTTACAAATAATTACCCATGAAATGAATTTACCAAGAAAAATCAAACCTATATAAAACATATAATTATTATAAAAAAACCATTCTAATAATTAATTGATATAAATTCAAAATTTAATTATACCAATATATACCAAAATCCTTGTGCCAATTCAAGAGAGCACTAATAACATAACTATCAGAGATATTTATATATACATAACGAGATACAGTTTATAAATACAAAATCCAAGACTCCCTGAAACAAAGAAAGAGAAAAGTGAGGAATATGATTAGAATTCACCATTAATTGTTGAATTCATTAATCTTGAGAAATTTATTAATGAATAAATTTTACCATAATGAAAAATCATAGAATATGATAGGAGAGACGAATGGATTCCATATTATTTCCATGTAAAAGTCTCATAAACATTATTCAATAAATAATATTGATGAAGGGAAATATTTCAATGAATAATGATATGGGAGTATCTCCCAGTAGGTTGATAATGTTAGGATAAAATGAATATAATAAATTGGAAAATATTAATCAAAAGGAAAAACATATTTCCATTATTTTAATGGAAAACATGCCTTAGACTACTATGTCTCCAATGGTATCAGCAGCTTTTTAGGGCCACTTTCCTTGAAATTATGTAACTCGTCCACTCCCAATATGGATATGGTTCAACCTAATGTCTTAATACTGTAGGTTATACCACCTCATACCTACCAGAAATATTTTAAAAAAACATAGTCTCATAACACCACTAACTGTACCTAAATTCTCATTCTAACGCATCATTTTGGATAATATAAACTCCAAATGAAAAAAAATCCTTCAAATAGAACTAAAAATTAAAATTCACCCAAAATCTCCTAATAAAACTTTTTTAGTACTGTAATGAAAATGCTGAGGGTCATTATACTCTCATGACTATATTATTTTTTATCCCAAAAAAATAATAATCTTTATTTAGAAATAATCCCTTAATTCTCAATACAATCAAATATACCAAATGTGGTCTATTAGTTTTTTCTAGTTCTCATCAAATATACATAAAAATAACTCTAAAATTCCAATATCCAAAAATTATTTCTAATGAATAATACCAAAAATATCATACTAAATCAGATTAAGAATATAAAATATTATTCTTCCTAATTTCAAAAATTCTATTGGTAAGATACGACACCCATTTCACTAAAATACTTTAAAATATAAAAATCTATTATATGGATCACAATACATATATACTAGGATATATATAATTTTAATCAATTATGTACTAAAAAGATTCAAATATCAAAATAATATTCAAATTATAAATCACCCCACCAGAAGACATACCTAGGAACTGCTGATATTTATCTTCTACTAATTATCAATATATTAAATCAATTTTTTTAATGAAGTCCACTTCTAGTTCCATTTCAAAATATGATTTGAAAACTCATTTAATAAAAAATAATTTAATATAAAAATAGTCATTTTCAATCCAATAATATAAATCACTTTTCAACATCCCAAAAAATATCATTTCATTTATTTTTTTTAAAAATTATTTATATTGAATATTTATTTGTTTATCAAATTTCAAAACATTATAATTTCAAATATTAAACCATGTTAAAATCCTTTCCATTATCTTGAAAAAGACTTTAAGAATTTTCAGTATATACCATATATTAAATAGTGTAATTATAAAATCTGTAATAACATTTGGCATAAAAGTATGTATCAAATACTAGAGAAAGGATCATATCAATAATAAACACAATTGAAGAAAATAAATTCAAAAAGGAAAACATGAAATGATTTAAAAAACTATTTACAATCTTGGTATTAATAATATTAAAACGATGAGGATGCATGCTAAGAAAAAAACACAATACAATAAAAAAATTATTCATTATCATAATTAAAAATATAAACATTAGAATTTTCTTGTTCAGTTATGAATTCTAATAAGGAGGAATGCTATTTTCATAAATATAGATTATAGATAGAAAAAAAATGAGCTAGGTTCATAGTAAAAAATTATATAGGGTTACTAGTTATAATTATAAATAAAAAATAAAGAAATAGTTTAATGAATTAGAAATTCATATTAACAATAACATTTATATAATAATAAAAACTATTTATATAAATTATTGATTCATTATTTAATACAATATTATAATTGATTCTAGTTAAATAAAAATAGATTCATGAATAAAAAATATGTCATTCTTCCCTATCTTTATAGATATACCATTGAGGATGTAAAAAAATCTAAATTGGCTCATAGTTTTGACTTTTCCACCCCCCCTATTCAGACACATAAATTGTTAAATTTCCCTCAATGTGACCCTCTAAAATGATATATACACATGAAATACCGAAATTAAATTAGAAAAAAATAACATAAATGTGAGAGGGTTATGTAAAAAATATGTTATCAGGTGATAATGTGGTCATTAATTACATTGATATTAACTATTTTTGGTTAATTTTTCAATGTAATGCTATAACAATAACACATTTATTTTAATTCTAATAACTATATCCTCTTTTGTAACCACCACTACACAATAACAAAAATCAGGAGTAACAATAGAGGGTCCAAACAATCTAGAACAAACATACCTAGAATCAACATGATCCATGAAATCTAGATAAGTTATTTGTCTCACACATAAACCTCCCTTAAATTATATCATTCTATCATAATTTTCAATTGATATTTAATTATAGTGCCTTGTGTTCTTATATACTTCCAATTAAATCTCCTCGATCTCTTTATATTGTTGCATACGTTTATATCTATCATAAATTAAATATTTGTTTTAAATAATTATATCCAAATATTATAAAATTTTAACCAACATGCTATAAATACATGATATCATAAAAATTATTTGGCATGGAAGATACTAATAATAGTTTTGAATAGAATCCAATAATCCTACAATGAATGAGACATATGATTTTCTTAATTCTTTTTACACAGATGATCAATTTTTCCTAATATATGTTTGAAATAAATATTTTTAATTTATCAATGATCAATTTGTTAGTAGTGGTATGATGTTGATATTTTCTATGTCGTCCCATAACACTGATTGAGGAAATCCAAATTTTAGTTCCAAACGTGTGACCCTAGGCTATAGATTATAGCCTTTTATACTCCAAACCTACAATTTTTTGACCAAACTAGATGCACTATAACTTGATAATCAAAGATAATGTTTACCTTACCCACTACTAATTTCCTAACACAATAAGAAATTATGAGAAATTAAAAAAAATAAGTTGGAAAAGATACCCATAAAATCAATTTCCAAAACATTAAAAATATATTTGAATACATGGGTTTGATGATGAATCTCATGTCTCTAATAAATACAACTATTGAGTTAAAAATTAGGTCGTGACTTACATATCACATGTAAATAATTATATAATAAATGGAAATATAATTCAGAGTATAAGACATTTCTAGTAGTCCTTTGAGGTCAAAATCATCCACCATAACAATGTGTATGGAATAAATATAAATTTTACTCAAACTTTTTATCAAGAACACGTGTCCTTATACCTTGGTCACGATAAATCAACAAAATATATTCAACATCCCACACATAAAACCTAATCATACTTTTTAATTTTTATCATTGGTTTTATTTAAGTTTGAATAAAATTAAAAAGCGACCATATAGTTCAATAAATCAACCTAGCAAGGATATGTACCAAAACTATTATGAATTTTATTATTTGGAATATTATCTCTTTGTTGTACCAGGTCTAGAGTATCATTATCTTACATATGATTAATCTTATTCGTATTGTCATACAACATGTAATTTTACCCCTTATTACCCTTACCTCAAAGTTAATCTATTAATGAATTATTATTTAATGAATAAGTAACATATTATAATTATGATTCATTAAAAAATTTATTAATGTTAAGTGGTTATAATAAAAGATTCTTTAGATCCTAATAAATTAAAACAAAATTTTTCAAAAAAAATCATGACACCGAAAAAATCACTTTTCATTTTTTTGGTTTCATTTAGGAAAAAAAATTATCCATAAATCATAAGAAATAACTAGATAAAGGCCTTCCACAAAATAATATAAGAGGCCTTCCACTACCTAATATAAGTCTACCCAAATAAGAAAGTTCAACGAATCCCAGATAGGCTCAAATGTGAAATCATTCAAATGAGGTTGTGTGATTGATGATGTGGTGACAATATTCTACACCTCTTGAATGGAAACCATATAATAAAAATAAAAAATAAAAAATATTTTGAAATATTCTCAAATGTTTATATAAATCAAAATAAAATATGTCACCATGAATGGAATAAGCCTATAGATCCTTAAAAGAATCTACATTAACACACTTTTATAGGATAAGAAAATGATGAAATAATATGTACATTAGATATATTAAAATATATTTTATGTTTTGAAATGAATTATATAAGAAAATTAAATGTGTTACCATGAAATTCCATATGTAAAATTACAAAACTACAAATTTATCAATGGAATGTGAAAATATATTATTCAAACTCAACAAAACTATATATAAAAAAATCAACAAATATTTCCTTGAATTACTCAAGATAATAAAAATAAATATTTTCCACAAATCAATAGAGGGTAATTAATGCCTTATGAAGTGAAAATTTAATCCTTCTAAGATATACTGAATGAAAATATTTTTTTTCATTCTGTAGTTCCAATAAACTAATAATAACCATAAAATAAGAAGATAGACAAACATTAAAATAGTTAGTGTCTTACGAGTAAATCTCTTCATCATCTGTTCAATGAATGGATAGTGGAAAAAGTCCCTATAGTGGATTTTTTAAGATTCCTATAATTAATACACACATGAAAACTATTTTTAATCCTAATATGAACTAAATCCTATCTATCATTTCTAAAAATAAAATAGTACTATTCATAGGAATACTAGAAATTTATCGAACACATTGAGAATAATAATTGGTTAATGTACACATTCATAAAGAAATTATTCATCAAATTTTTTAACTACATTATAAGGAGTGGTATTTGTTTCCATTTTGGATGTCTTACCAACTTCTCTCCATCCAAAATAGGAAATCAATACAAAAAAATACGAATAATAATACCTTATATGACATCAATGGCCCAAAAATGTCTCAAAACATCTCCTTAAAAGTATTTAAAAATATGTTTCTTTTATTTAGGAATGATATTGTGATAAAAGATAATAAATAATATCTCACCACTGAATAGGTATGATAATTTGGGATTTGGAGTCAATGGCTTGAGTTAAAAAACTGGTGTATGATGAATGAATGAGGACTATGATGGAATATAAATATGATTCCCAATAAAACAAAATATAGTATTTGATGTCATAATATCTAATAATAATGTATTAAACCAATCAGCATGCCCATGATACAAGTCCTAATCAGAATGAACATGCTCAGAATCAGAATATAAATCCATATTAAATCGAAAACTAATAGAATAATTCACATGAAAATCATGTGTTAAAGTAATAATATGAATCAAACTAGACCCAAAGCTCGTAATCACTTTAATAATAAAATAATCAAAATTTAATGGGTAATACATGATGGGATAAAATGTGATAAAAAATGTAGAATGATCCTATGAGGTTATAATTAATTATTTTATATTATTAATTTTTAAAAATTCATCCTCTAAATCTATTTAAATTTTAAATTAATGAAAATTTATGATTTTGTAGTTTGTTTTGAAGAAGTTATATCCACAAATAATTAAAGAATTGAATTTTCCCTACTCATAATATACATTTAGTGAATAAATAATTCTTATAAAGAAATATTATATTGATTGAAAAATTATATCCTATAATATTCTTATTGGATACACCAATGATATATTTCCCAATTACAATATGACCCTTGATATCTTCAACTAAATAATTTTAAAAGATGTTAAAACATATTGTTACATTAAATTTTTAGATTATACAAAATTACATAAACACTACGAAAGGTGAAACTCCCCTATTATTCATGGTATGATGAGTATCCCCCAATCAGAGTACTTTATTAGAGTTACTTATATGGGTGTAAAATGTTTTGACAGCTTCATTACAAGTTTTACCCACTTTTTCCATTTATCCCACATATATTTTTGCAACATTCATTCAAGGATTTATCATAACATAAGAACTTATTAAAAGACTCAAGATGTGGGATATTTATAGAAACTCTTTTATATGTATCCAAAATAACATATTTAATTTTAACCAAAACTACACAAATAATTTACTTAAAAATAAGAAATATAATTGGTATATAAGGAACATAATCATTATTTTCTATTCCTTATTTTTTCTTCCTTGTTTTCTCGTAATTCTAGGGTAATGGGGGACTCTCATCAAGTGGGTTGAATCCTTTTAGACTATTAGAAATACTTCACATACCAATTTTCCTCCCACTTCTTAATATGATAGATCTTGGAAACCAATTGGGATTTGGATTTGGTTGAAAGGGAGGATTTAATGAATTCATATTAACCCATTTGTGTCTTTATTTCCATCAATTATGATATATTAATAAGAATATATACATTCATAATGTAATATGTTTTTAAATATACCAATAATTAGGAATTCAATTTATTTTTATGAGTTGTTTATTCATTAGATTTGAATCACATTTATTGTTTTTGAAAATAATAATGTTATGTAAAATATTGTGGGAGGTTTTATTAAAAATGAATACTATGTTCTGGTAAATACATAAAAATATTTTATATGTGATCATTTTATAATGGGTTTAATGTTGGTATGGAAGGATCATACATCTTTTTTTGGTGGGAGGATATTATTTCTTCATAAATAGTCCATAATAGAATATGACTACACAATACTCTATATATTTTGATCATAGGTAACAATTAGTTGGGTGGTCATCCATGGTGAAAATCCTAGAAATATTTTTTAGATTTAGTAGATATGAGTATTAAGCCAAGGTTATTTGTCTTTCTAATGTCGTAAGTTAATATAACTATGTATAATTTTTTCAATTATTAATATACATACACTCTATATGTACACACCATATTTCCAGTTCACCACAATTAAGAAATATATGTGGTTTTTTCAAATATTCAATAAATTATCATGAATTCACTGAGGTTTTATGAACTAATTTTCCCCCAATAATAACAAATTCTTTTAACATATACATGGGAGTGATAAAATAAAAGCAATATTATATAAGGTTTTTCAATATTCATAATAGTTTTTTGTTTTTACATATGTATTCTTTAACCCTTCCAATACTTATACATCGAATCTCTTTATTCATTCTTAAATCATAATATCCCCTTTTAAATTATGGTGGTTCATGTAACGGGGAAAATTCATTGTAGGAAAATAAATTTCTAATCATTCTAATCTAATATATCTTTTTTTATAGGTAATACATCCAATATATTGTGGTTTTATCAACTAAAAGGTAAATGATCATAATTTTACATTATTTCATAAACATTAAATTTCGTCATGGTATAAGAAAACACATTTAATGATTTTTTATTTTTATTATAATCATGACCAAAGTGGCCATATAAACGTTGGTAAAAGGTCGATTAACCAATATTTTAGTGATGTTTCTAATTCAAGATTTGGATATGAAATGATAGTTGTTTGAAATGTAATATTTGGGGAAAAAATATATAACACTTTCTTCATGTTATTTATTTTTTATAGCCTATTTTAATGATAGCGATATTTTTATGAAGAGATACAAGAATTAATACTCTTAGAATAATACAAATAATGAAATAATTGATTTTGACACATTTTAAATGTTGTGATTGTATAATTGGTGACCTAAATTTCCATTTAAAAACGTGTTCTAGTGAAAAATAAACAATAGTGATGGGTTATTTCATCAAATAAAAAGATGAATCAAAATAAGTGGACATATAATATCATAAAATATTTTATAATTGATGGTTTTAAATTGAGATTGTGGTGAAGGAAAAAAGGGAGAATATGTAGATATAAAAGAAAATAAAAAAATAAAAATACAAAATTACATACTTAAAAAGAGGTGGAATATAAAAATTTATTCTACAAACATAGTTTCAATTTTGAGGAATGTTTTCACATGAAATGTTTATATTTTTATGTTTTTTTCCTATGAATTATAGTGGAATACCAGGGTTATTCTATGAAGAAGGAAGTGAATTAAACAATACCTAGATAGTTTTATAAAACAAAAATTTGAAATTAGAAAATTTGATATGTTTTAGTAGGTTCATAGAGTGAATTTTGATTATAAGGAACAAAACTGACAATTTCTTGAACAGAACTAAGTGATAATGAAATAAATTTGTTAAAAAATAATAATAAATATTTATATCAATCAAATATAAAATTTTATCATTCACTATTAATTATACCTTATAATATAATTCATTATGTTATTATACATAAACTATTTATTTTATAATCATATGGATATATATAATATTGTAAACATTGGTACAAATTAACAGTATAATAAAAATAATATTTTCAATTAGGGATCCTTGATTTGGTAATATCCCCAAATACAATATCTTATTAGTGTTTAATTTTATATTATTATAGTTTCCCTATAAAAAATAAAAGAAGATCAGACTCATGTGCGAAGTATTAATGGTTTGAGAGGATAAATCTCCATAAAAACACTTCATTAACCATATTTATGAAATAAAGTTAGTATATAGATTCAAAACATCCATTAAATCAGGTAATATTTTGGGTGGAAAAAATAATAACACTACCATGGGTGAATTTTTCATTATAGAGATTATTTATATAAGCATGGGTTACTGTATAATATGATATACATTATTTAAATATTGCTCCAATATGGAAAAAATGAGCCAAATAGAGAAAATTAATTTGATAGATGATGAACTGATATTATAAGAATAAAATTAATGTTACATGATATTGTGGTAGTATAATAGTTCCATCTTAAAAGACATCCTTTTCCATAACACATTTATATTTTTATGGTTATAAAAGAAATAAGATAATACTATATTTGGATAAACCTTTCTACATCCATGAACAACTATCCCAAAGTGAGGAAAACTAAAATAAATAGGGTTGAGGAGGGATAGGGTTTAAAATTTCATCAATAGTACAAACATAATTAAAACTAAAAATATTACTACAACTTTATATAACTTATAGAAAAATTTCAATGTGAGCTAAATTTTATCATAGATTATTCAAATTCATGAATTTATTTGTTTAATATAAGTCAAAATCTTATACAAAGCTATGCATGGATATAATACTTAATTCCTAAATTGTCAGTTGATTTTTATTGTATAAAATCTATCCCAAAATTATATTTATAAGTGGTTTTTACTCTTCATATACAAGATCAAGGTAGCTATGTAACACCTGTGATTTATTTATAGTAATTAAACATTTAATTTTAAAGAAACTATATTATAATGAACATATATTTATCTAAGAATATTAATAAATTTATAATTATCCTATATTATAAATTAAATTTTATGAAATGAATTTTATTTTTAAATTCTTCATGTTCAAAAAAACTTTTTAAAAATATTAGATAATTTTTTTTGAAATAATCTATTTGTGAGTGAATAAGGGAAATAGTAATTATTTTTAAAACAATTATGAATTTTTTAAAATAAAATGATTTAATTATAACATGGATTTTTATTACTATTTTTTATAAAAATAAAAGATAATTTTTATCTAATAAAAGTCATATGAAAATTTAATTTTTGTATTTGAAATATATAGTTATCATTTCTGAACTTAATAAGAAGGTTTTGTCAAAAAACTATTTTTAATTCATTTTATTTAATAATTTATATAAACTGATCTTTTCAAAATTATATTAGATTATTTTTAAAGAAAATAATTATTCTTTCATTAAATATAATCTATTTAACTCTATTATTGTAACATCCCCAGATGATAAAGGGTTAAATGACTAAATGATATGACTCATGTCAAAAAGGTGCACCTTCCTTTTCGGAAGACTACATGATTAGAACTTCATAGTTAAGCGTGCTTGTCCTGGAGTAGTGATCAGGATGGGTGACCTTCTGGGAAGTTTCCCAGTGTGTGTGTGAGTGAGGACAAAGCACACTGGAAAGGACATGTGTTGGCTTGTGGGGACAATCATTAGTCAGATTACCCGTATGGGCATGTGGGTGGACCCTGGGGTGGGCCCCACGTGTCTGCGGGGAAACTAGTGGTACATGGTGGGCCAGGACCTGATGCCCATGTTAAGATGGGGGGTTTGTGACTCTCACTGGGACTCGGTTGTCACATTTGGTATTAGAGGAGGAACTCAGCATTAAGTGTGATGCACTGCCTGGGTTGATATGTAGGGCCCACAACGAGGGCGTTGTGCTCTAAAGGGGGGTGATTGTAACATCCCCAAACAATAAAGGGTTAAATGACTAAATGATATGACTCATTTCAACAAGGTGCACCTTCTTTTTCAGGAGCCTACCTGATTGGAACTCCATAGTTAAGCGTACTTGGCATGGAGTAGTGATCCGGATATGTAGGGCCCACAACGAGGGCGTTGTGCTCTAAAGGGGGGTGATTGTAACATCCCCAAACGATAAAGGGTTAAATGACTAAATGATATGACTCATTTCAACAAGGTGCACCTTCTTTTTCAGGAGCCTACCTGATTAGACCTCCACAGTTAAGCGTACTTGGCATGGAGTAGTGATCCGGATAAGTGACCTTCTGGAAAGTTTCCCAGGGTGTGTGTGAGTGAGGACAAAGCACACTAGAAAGGACATGTGTTGGATTGTGGGGACAATCAATAGTCAGATTACCCGTTCGGGCATGTGGGTGGACCTTTGGGTGGGCCCCACATGTCTACGGGGCAACTGGTGGTACCTGGTGGGCCATGACCCGACGACAATGTTAAGGCGGTGTGTTTGTGCTCTCACTGGGACCCGGTTGTCACATTTTTGTCATGAACTGAATCTGGCCGCCATCAAACCGGCACCAAACCTGGATCATGGCAAGAACCGAAGGGCGTTCCCCATCCTCACGGACTGGAACAAGTGCCCGGGTATCATAAACATTCATTTGGGAATGATTTACCCAAGTTTGGGTTCATAAAATAACCAAAAGCAAACAACAAATCAAATGTGAAAAATTATGCCAAACAAGACTTAATAAACATTCAGAACTGAGTATATGGATTTAAGAACGACACAAGAGGTCCAAAGGTACATAAATGTAGTAGCAAATATCCCATGAGACTCCACACGACAAGGGGTCATCACCCACAAGCCGTCTCCACAACACCGCACCATCGAGAGAAACTTGCAACCCGAACCGCCATCGCCCAAGGCCTTGCCTTTGCCTGTGTCAAACATGATCAAGTCTACTTACACCCAAAGGTGTAAGTAGGGTTTGAGACTAATCCCAATAGGATATCACCGTAGGATTCCATGTGATAGGCATTATAAAATAAAAGGCATACAAGAGTTATAAATAGATAATGGTAGGATTTATTTCTAACAGTGCAACTTTGAAAAGAAAATAACTTTGAATGGGGATACATTGAAAGAATGAGTGAATTTAAAAAAAACATTCAAGCTACTGGTTTTCACATCCCAAAATACCATAAAGAAATTATAAATTCCAAAAAGGCCACGAGCACCAAGCATAGGAACACCCCTAGGTAATAGTTTGTTGTGTGCCCCAAGTACCTCGTACCTATGTGAAAGTAACCATAACGAAATTCATTCTCGTGCATGAGCCACTAGTAGGGAGCATACCCATAACCTAGCGGTATCCAATCATCTCCATTATAATTTTTTTAGTGTTATCCATTTCAAACATGCTAAGTGAACCATGGTCAAAACATCTTCGTTCACTAGCATACTAGTACACGTTATCCCACCTAGTAACCCGAGTTTCCCGTATTGTGCTCAAATAGTCACCACATGCAACCAAAATTAATTTTCACATATAAATATCAGTTCTGGTCAAACACATTTACAACAGTAGCTACACATTCTTTGAACCTTTCGTATAACTCAATAAACCATTTATAATTTCCATAAAATAATTTCAAGAAAAGTAATGAAATTTTTCACATTAAATTCATCTAAAATCCCATATTTAAAACCATATGGAGACAAATATTATACCAAACCTGAAATTTCAGCATCAAATTTTTTTTAAAAATCCAATCCCTTAATTATAAAAAAACACCAAGAGGCACAACATGGGAACATAAATATAGAAATCCAACTCATTCTACAATACCTACATATGAAATCACCTACCAAAAGAGTCAAAACCCCCAAATCCTTGTGTGTCACTTCAAAAGCACCTCCGCCGCACCACAAGGGAGTAAGATTGAACCTAAAACCAAAGGATTGGACCAAGAAACTCAAACCTAAAACCCTAGGTATGAAGCCCCATCTTCTGGACATTTGGGGATTCAATAAAACAGAAGAAACCCTAAGAAGAAGGGAGGAATAAGGATGAAAACCAACTTACATGATAAATCTTGATGTTTTTTGGACATTCAGATGTTCGGCCCTAAGTCGAGATGCATCTGAGCTCCAAAGAGGCGAAAACTAAGATGGAGGTTCTGCTGGGTTCAGTGGGAACGTGTGAGAGGTGGAATCACCGAAAAATGATAAAAAAATGAATATTTTATGAAAGAAATACAAAACAATTTTAAAACATGAAATGGGCTTTCGGGTTGGCCCAATACCTAATTTGATCACCCAAATCCAAGATTCTAATGAATTTTTAAAGGTCCCAAAATTCTATTTTGGTTTTAATATTTACATGAAGGTATTTTTGGAAGTTTAATGGGTGAAAAATGTTGGAAAACGAAGGAGTTATAAATTAAACAAACATTACATTCAAAACTGGAAATTATCTCTCAGGCTGGCCCAAACTTTGGAAATGCACTATTTCCTTCAAAAATGCATGTAAAACCACCAAAACAAAGCAAGGATGTCAATTAAATGAAACATACCTTTAAAATATGTCATGTATGTGACAATTATCCCCCCCCCCCTTGAAGGAATTTCTGCACGGTAAAGTCAACATGAGGCTTGATTGAAAAACAAGAACGAGTACTCTTCCTCGACCCTTGACTTTCGCTCCCATGTCTCATGTGTATCATTCCCATGCTTCCATAGAACCTGAACTATTGGTATAGACTTCCCTCGAAGTATCTTCTCTTGGGAGTCCACTATTTTCACTGGCCTCTCAACAATAGACAACTCAGGCTCTATCTCCAGTTCTTCCCAATTCAACACATGGGACGGATCTGGGTAGCATTTTCTTCAACTGAGAAAAATGGAAGACATCATGGATGGATGTCAATTGAGAAGGTAAGTCCAACCTATATGCCACCTTTCCAATATGCTCGATGATCTAAAATGACCCAACATACCGCGGCGTCAGTTTACCTTGCTTCCCCAATCGACGATGGCCCAGACGAGGGGCCACCTTCAAGAATACCCTGTCACCCACAGAAAATTCTAGGACTCGACGCCTCCGGTCAGCATATGATTTATGATGACTCTGAGCTGCCAATAAATGTTTCTTGATTACTTTTACCTTCTCAGATGTCTCTTGTACCATACACAGGCCCAGTAGTGATGTCTTGCCTACCTCATCCCAACACAGGGGGGCCGACAAGGCCAACCATAGAGCGCCTCAAAAGGAGAAATTCGAATCAAGGATTGGTAACAATTAGTATAAGAAAAATCAACCAATCCCAAATTGGTATCCCAAGAACCTCCAATGTCTAGGACACATGCACGAAGCATGTCCTCCAAATTTTGATTCGCCCGCTTTGTCTGACCATCAGTCTGCGGATGGTATGTTGTGCTCATCTTAATCTGGGACCCAAAGGCCTTCTGAAGGCCTTCCTAGGCCCGAGATGTGAAACGAGGGTCTCTATATAAGACAACTGATGATGGCACACCATGGAGTCTCACCACCTCCTGAAGATACAAATGGACCAACTCATCCACTTTATATGTATCTCTGATCGGAATTAAGTGGGATGATTTGTTTAGACGATCAATCACCTCCCAAATGACATTCATACCTCAAGGTGTACGTGGTAATCCAACAATTAAGTGCATGGAAACCTCGTCCCACTTCAAGGTAGGAATCGGTAGTGGTTGGAGAAAAATAAAGGGCCTTTGGTGCTCTGGTTTCACCTGCTGGAATGTGCAGCATCTCGACACAAAGGCCGCTATGTCCTGTCACATACCATGCCTCCAAAACTGCCAACAGATGTCATAATACATCTTAGTGGCACCCAGATGGACAGCCCACTGAGACTGGTGGCTATCCTACATCACCACCATCCATAGAGATAACGACATTACTGAACGGACCTTGAAGAACAAGATGCCCTTGGGAGATGATGACCAATCAGAGGATGTCTCCCCATTATGAAGAAATTGCTTCGACCGTTGAAAAAGCTCATCACTGGGTTGTTCCCGCTGAATCAACTCCAACAGAGAAGGAGTCAACTAGATGCTCGCCAAGAATGCCCCTCCACTGTGTTCCTTGGTCTCCACATGCCTCTGAGAAAAGATCCCCATCAATGTCCACTAATCACTAGACATCCTCAAAGCCTGCATTGGAACCCTTCTACTCAAGGCGTCGGCCACTACATTACCCTTACCTAGGGTATAGACAATGTCAAAATCAAACCCCTATAAGTACTCGATCCAGCGACGTTTCCTCATGTTGAGTTCCTTCTGTGAGAAGATATAGGCCAATATTTTGTGATCAGAATATACCAAAAACTTCTCACCAATGAGGTAGTGACACCACGTCTTGAAATCATGCATCACTACTGCCAACTCCAAGTCATGGGTTGGGTAGTTCTTTTCGTGTGGCCAGAGTTGGTGAGAGCCATACGCCACCACATGATCATCCTACATAAGCACACACCCAAGACCCATACCTGAAGCATCACAATAAAACACATGTCCCTTTCCAACCTCTGGAAAAGTTAGCACGGGGGAAGTAGTCAATCGTCTCTTCATCTCCTCGAATGATGCCTGACATTTTGGACCCCATAAAAACTTCACCCCTTTATGGGTGAGGGTAGTCATCGGTGAATCAAGACGAGAGAAATCCCGAACGAATTGCCTATAATAACCAGCCAGGCCAAGGAAACTCCTGATCTCAAACACATTCTTTGGCTGCTCCCATGAAATAACTGCAATAATCTTCTCAGGGTCCACTGAAACTCTATGCTCTGAGATCACATGCCCGAGAAATCTCAACTCCCTAATCTAGAAAGTGCACTTTGACAAGATTGAATAGAGACGGTGATCCCGTACTGTACCCAAAACGACCCTTAAGTGATGTTCATGTTCCTCCTCAGAGCTAGAGTATACCAGAATGCCATCCAAAAACACCAAAACAAAGGAATCAAGATATTTATGGAACACCCTATTCATAATTGTCATAAAGACTGTTGGAGAATTAGTCAATCCAAAGGGCATGAACAAATACTCAAAGTGGTCGTACCTACTTCGGATGGTTGTCTTTGGGATATCTGAATCCTTCACCCTGAGTTGATGATATCCTGAACGTAGGTCTATCATTGAGAACCACTTTGCCTCCTTCAACTGATCAGACAAATCATCTATTTTGGGAAAAGGGTATTTTTTTTTATTGTTACCCTGTTCAGCTTTCGGTAGTCAATGCACAACCAGAGGGATCCATCAGCCTTTTTCTCAAACAAACTAAGAGCAGCCCAACACTTCCCAGCTCTGGGAGTGTAGGCCCTACGCGACCTGACGGACGATCCCATTCTCCATAAAAAACCTGAATGTTGGTGCCTGATCCACCACATGGAGATGTCCAGTTTCTGCCTGAAGACGACTGCTAGTCTATGGTTGTGCCCTAAACTGGATCTGCCCAGAAGATTACCCAGCCCTACTACCACACCTGCCAAATTGAGATCCCCCAGTCCTCGACGGCTCAGACTATGCTGGCACTACTCTGGGAGCCCTGGATCCTTCCCCACTTTGATGTGGACGCGCTATCCCCCAAAAGCGTTTCACATGTCCTATACCTCCACACTGGAAATAGGTCTTCGGAGGATGAGGGCATGCTGGACGGATTTCACCGGGCTTCCCACACTGGTGGCACACAACCGATCTCGCATCAGAAGCCGCTGATGAAAACTGCCTGGAAGAGTTCCCCGAACTGCCTCCTCCTTTCTTCACATGATCCTCCTACTTCTTATTCTTCTATGAGGAGCTTCCACTTCCCACTGCTGATACAGAACAATAGCAAACAGCCCTACCTTTTCTATCAATCTCCACCATGCACGCCTGATTAACGACATCAGCATCGGTCCTCAGCTTAAACAAGAACACTTGGGAGTATATCTCTAGTATCAAGCCTTTCTCAAACCTTTGGGCCTTTTATTTCTCATTATAAACAATTTTTTGGAGCATATTGAACCAACTCAGCGAAATGGTTAGCATACTCCATCACAAATAGATTTTCCTGAACAAGTTCCTTGAACTCTCTAGGCCTGGAATAATACAACACCTCAGGGCAGTACTGTTCATTGAAGACAGCCTTGAAATCTCCCCAGTGCATCTGCTCATTGTTCCCACCCTGAAGCACTGACTCCCACCATTTACGACTGGGAACCTCCAATAGAAAGGAGCCACACTTCACCCTGAGCTCCTCAGGTGTTTTTAGGAACTCAAATATATGCTCGATCTTCTCTATCCATTCCTCTACTTCTTGGGGTTCTGAGCTGCCTCAGAATGTTGGAGGCTTATTTTTCAGGAACACCTGGGCCTTGTCCTTTCTAAGACCAGTCTCATCCTCTCTAACAAGAGCTATAACAAGAGCTGGTCTATATCCTAGAGCCTGGACAGCACGGACCACGGCCTCGACTAGCCTCTGATCAATTGGTGTGGGAGAACTCTCTCCGGCTTCCTCTCGTAGGTGCATGAGAGCTTTCCGGGGATGCATGTTGCTGCAAAATGCAACAGTCACAAAACAATAATCAATACCACAATTTGGAAAATTTTAATCAAATACATCAAATAAAAAGAATATAAACACATTTCAGAAATAAAATCGACAACTACTCCACATTCGCCTGATGTCCACATGCGGTCTGCAGCCCACACGTCTCACCTGAAAGTGAAGTCAATCTGTAAATTCAAACATCCCATGGTGACTCATGGCATGCCATGAGAGGTGTGGGCCTGACACCCTACTCACAACCAAAACCTCGAGCCCCGACAGTCCTAGCTCCTATCTATCCTGGCTCATCCCAAAATAGCAATATAACCCAAAAACATTAACCTCCTATGATACCATTTTTTCACAAACTGAATCTGGTCTCCACCAAACCGGCACCAAACCCGGCTCGTGGAAAGCCCCGAAGGGCATTCCTTATCCCCACGGGCTGGCACAAGTGCCCGGGTATCATTAAAATTCATTTGGGAACGATTTACCCGAGTTTGGGTTCATAAAATAACAAAAAACAAACAACAAACCAAATCTAAAAAATTATGCCAAACAAGACTTAATAAAAATTCAGAACTGAGTATATGGATTTAAGTAAGACAGAAGAGGTCCAATGGTACATAAATGTATCATCAAACATCCCATGAGACTTCACACGACAAGGGGTCATCACCCACAAACCGTCTCCACAAGACCACGCCATCGAGAGAAACTAGCAACCCGAACTGCCATCGCCCAAGACCTTGCCTTTGCATGTGTCAAATATGATCAAGTCTACTTACACCCAAAGGTGTAAGTAGGGTGTGATACTAATCCCAATAGGATATCATCGTAGTATTCCAAGTGATAGGCATTATAAAATAAAAGGATTATAAGAGTTATAAATAGATAATTGTAGCATTTATTTCTAAAAGTGCAACTATGAAAAGAAAATAACTTTCAACGGGGATAAATTTAAAGATTGAGTTAATTTAAATAAAACATTCAAGCTAATGGTTTTCACATCCCAAAATACCATAAAGAATGTGTAAATGCCAAAAAGGCCACGAGCACCGTGCATAGGAACACCCCTAGGTACTAGTTTGTTGTGAGCCCCAAGTAGCTCGTACCTCGGTGAAAGTATCCATAAAGAAATTCATTCTCATGCACGAGCCACTAGTAGGGAGCATACCCATAACCTAGTGGTATCCAATCATCTCCATTATATTTTTGTTAGTGTTATCCATGTCAGACATGCTATTTGAACCACGGTCAAAACCCCTCCATTCACTAGCGTACTAGTACACGTTAGCCCACCTAGTTACCCGGGTTTCCCGTATTGTGATCAAATAGTCACCACATGCTTCCAAAATCAATATTCACATATAAATATCAGTTCTGGTCACACAAATTCACAACAGTAGATACACATTCTTTGCACCTTTCGTATAACTCAAAAAACCACTTATAATTTTCTTAAAATAATTTCAAGAAAAGTAATCAAATTTTGCACAATAAATTCATCTAAAATCCCAAATTTAAAACCAAATGGAGAAAAATATTATACCAAAACAGAATTTTCAGCATCAAAACATTTTTATAAATCCAATCCCTGAATTATAAAACAACACCAAGAGGCACAACATGGGTTGCACATGTAAAACGCCCATTTTCACACAAAATTGGCACTTAAAAATCTACTGCTTTTAAAATGCTTCCCAAATAAATTTTCACAATCAAAATACTGAATAAGTAACATAATAGAAATAGAAATATAGAAATCCAACTCATTCTACAATACCTACATATGAAATCACCTACCAAAAGAGTCAAAAACCCCAAATCCTTTTACGTCACTTCAGCCGCACCTCCGCCGCACCACAAGGGAGTAAGATTGAACCTCAAAACAGAGGATTGGACCAAGAATATCAAAACTAAAACCCTCGGTACGAAGCCTCATCTTCTGGACATTCTGGGATTCAATAAAAAATAATAAACCCTAAGAAGAAGGAAGGAATAAGGAAGAGAACCAACTTACGTGAGAAATCTGGACGTTTTTTGAAGCCTCAGAAGTTCGGCCCTATATCGAGATGAATCTGAGATGCAAAGAGGAAAAAATGAAGATGGGGGATCTGCTGGGTTCCGTGGGAACGTGTGAGATGTGGAATCCCTGAAAAAGAATAAAAATATAATATTTTATAAAAGAATTACAAAACCATTTTAAAAATGGAATTGGGCTTTCGGGTTGGCCCAATACCTAATTTGATCAACCAAATACACGATTCTAATGAATTTTTAAGGGGCCCAAAATTCTTTTTAAGTTTTAATATATACATGAAAGTCATTTTGGAAGTTTAATTGGTGAAAAATGTTGAAAAAATGTAGTTATTAAAGAATCACAATTTACTTTCAAAACGGGAAATTGGCTCTCAGGTTGGCCCAAACTTTAGAAACCCACTATTTCCTTCAAAAATGCATGGAAAACCACAAAATTAAAGCAAGGATGTAAATTAAATGAAAAATACCTTTAAAATATGTCATTTATGTGAAAATTCTCCCCACCATGAAAGACTTTCCACCCTGGAAAGTCAACATGAGGCCTGATTGGGAAACAAGAACGGGTACTCTTCCTCGACCCATGGCTTTCGCTCCCATGTCTCATGTGTATCATTCCCATGTTGCCATAGAACCTGGACTAATGGGATAGAATTCCATCTAAGTATCTTCTATTGGGAGTCCACTATTTTCACTGGCCTCTCAACAATAGACAAGTCAGGCTCTATCTCCAGTTCTTCCCAACTCAACACATGGGACAGATCTGGGTAGTATTTCTTCAACTGAGAAACATGGAAGACATCATGGATGGACGTAAACTGAGAAGGTAAGGACAAATTGTATGCCACCTTTCCAATATACTCGATGATATCAAACGGCCCAACATACCACGACGTCAGCTTACCTTGCTTCCCCAATCGACGAGGGCCCAAACGAGGGGCCACCTTCAAGAATACCCTGTCACCCACAGAAAATTCTAAGTCTCGAAGCCTCCAGTCAGAATATGATTTATGACGACTCTGAGCTATCAATAAATGTTTCCTGATTAATTTTACCTTCTCAGATGTCTCCTGTACCATACTCAGCCCTAGTAGTGAGGTCTCACCTACCTCATCCCAACACTGGGGGGACCGACAAGGCCAACCATAGGGCGCCTCAAAAGGAGCCATTAGAATAGAGGATTGGTAACTATTATTATAAGAAAACTCAACCAATCCCAAATGGGTATCCCAAGAACCTCCAATGTCTAGGACACATGCACGAAGCATGTCCTCCAAATTCTGATTCACCCGCTCTGTCTGACCATCCGTCTGTGGATGGTATGCTGTGCTCATCTTAATCTAGGACCCCAAGGCCTTCTGAAGGCCTTCCCAGAACTGAGATGTGAAATGAGGGTCTATATCGGAGACAACTGATGATGGAACACCTTGAAGTCTCACCACCTCCTGAAGATACAAACGGCCCAACTCATCCACTTTAGATGTATCTCTGATCGGAACGAAGTGTGGTGATTTGGTTAGAAGATCAATCACCACCCAAATGGCATTATTACCTCAAGGTGTACTAGGTAATCCAACAATGAAGTCCATGGAAACCTCGTCCCACTTACAGGTACGAATGGGTAGTGGTTGGAGCAAACCGGAGGGCCTTTGGTGATCTGGTTTCACCTACTGGCATGTGTAGCATATCGACACAAAGTCCGCTATGTACTGTATCATACTAGGCCACTAAAACTGCTGCCAGACATCATAATACATCTTAGTGGCAACCAGATGGACATCCCACTGAGACTGGTGGCTATCCTACATCACCACCTTCCGTAGAGATAACGACACTACTGAATGGCCCTTTAAGCACAAGATGCCCTTGGGAGACGGCGACCAATCAGAGGATTTCTCCCCACCATGAAGAAACTGCTTCGACCAATGACAAATCTCATCACTAAGTTGTTCCCGATGAATCAACTCCAACAGAGAAGGAGTCAACTTGACGCTCGCCAAGAATTCCCCTCCACTGTGTTCCTTGGTCTCCACATGCATCTGAGAAAATATCCCCATCAATGTCCACTAATCACAAGACTTCTGCAAAGCCTGCACTGGAACCCTTCTACTCAAGGCATCGAACACTACATTACCCTTACCTAGGGTATAAACAATGTCAATGTCAAACCCCTATAAGTACTCGATCTAGAGACACTGCCTCAAGATGAGGTCCTTCTTTGAGAAGATATAGGCCAAGATTTTGTGATCAGAATATACCACAAACTTCTCCCCAAAGAGGTAGTGATGCCACATCTTCAAAGCATGCATCACTGTTCCCAACTCCAAGTCAAGGGTTGGGTAGTTCTTTTCGTGTGGCTGGAGTTGGTGAGAGCCATACGCCACCACATGATCATCCTGCATAAGCACGCACCCAAGACCCATACCTGAAGAATGACAATAAACCACATATCCCTTTCCAGCCTCTGAAAAAATCAGCATGGGGGCAGTAGTCAATTGCCTCTTCATCTCCTCGAATGATGCCTGAAATTTTGGACCCCATACAAACTTCACCCCTTTTCGGGTGAGTGCAGTCATCGGTGAAGCAAGCTGATAGAAAACCCAAATAAATCACCTATAATAACTTCCCATACCAAGGAAACTTCTGATCTCAAACACATTCTTTGGCTGCTCCCCTGACATAATCGCACTAATCTTCTCAGGGTCCACTGAAACTCCATGCTCTGATATCACATGCCTGATAAATCTCACCTCCCTGATCCAGAAAGTGCACTTTGACAACTTTGAATAGAGTCGGTGATCCTGTAATGTACCCAAAACGAACCTTAAGTGATGTTCGTGTTCCTCCTCAGAGCTAGAGTATACCATAATGTCATCCACAAACACCACAACAAAGGAATTGAGATACTGATATAACACCCTATTCATAAGTGTCATAAAGACTGCTGGAGCATTGGTCAATCCAAAGGGCATGACCAAATACTCAAAGTGGCTGTACCTGCTTCAGAAGGTTGTCTTTGGGATATCTAAATCCTTCACCCTCAGTTGATGATACCCTGAACGCAAGTCAATCTTTGAGAACTACTTTTCCCCCTTCAACTGATCAAACAAATCACTTATTTTGGGAAAAGGGTATTTGTTTTTAATTGTTACCTTATTTAACTTTCGGTAGTAAATACTCAACCGGAGGGATCCATCAGCCTTTTTCGCGAACAACACAAGAGCAGCCCAACACTTCCCAACTCTAGGAGTGGAGGTCCTACACGACCTGACCGAGGATCCCATTCTCCATGAAAAACCTGACTGTTGGTTCCTCATCCACCGCATAGAGATGTCCAGTCTCTGCATTAAGAAGACCGCTACTCTGTGGTTGTTCCCTAAACTGGCTCTGCCCAGAAAATTACCCAGCCCTACCACCACGGCTTCCAAATCGAGATCCCCCAGTCCTCGACAGCTCAGACTATGCTGACACTCCTATAGGATCCATGGATCCTTCCCCACTTTGAAGTGGATGTGCTATCCCGCAAAATCGGTGCAGGTGTCCCATACCTCCACACTGGAAACAGGTCTTCAGAGGATGAGGTCATGCTGGACGGATGTGCCAAGGCTTCCCACACTGGTGGCACACAACCAATCTCGTATCAGAAGCCGCTGATGAAAACTTCCTGGAAGATTTCCCTGAACTCCCTCCTCCTTTCTTCACATGATCCTCCTTCTTCCTTTTCTTCTCTAAGGAGCTTCCACTTCCCACTGCTGATACCGAACCATAGAAACAAGCCCCACCTTTTCTATAAATCTCCACCATGAATGCCCGATCAACGACCTCAGCATAGGTCCTCAGCTTAAACAAGAACACTTGGGAGTGTATCTCTGGTCTCAAGCCTTTCTCAAACCTCTGGGCCTTCTCTTTCTCATTATAAACAATTTCTGGAGGATATAGAACCAACTCAGTGAAATAGTTGACATAATCTATCACAAATATATTTCCCTGAACATGTTCCTTGAACTCTCTAGACCTAGAATAAGCCAACACCTCAGGGTAGTACTGTTCATTGAAGACAGCCTTGAAATCCCCCCAGCGCATCTGCTCATTCTTCCTAGCTTGAAGCACTGACTCACACCATTTACGACGGGGAACCTCCAATAGAAAGTAGGCACACTTCACCCTGAGCTCATCGGGTGTTTCCAGGAACTCAAACATACTCTCGATCTTCTCGAGCCATTCTACTACTTCTTGGGGTTTTGAGATGCCCCAGAAGGTTGGATACTTATGTTTCAGGAACTCCTGGGCCTTGTCCTTTCTAGGATCAGTCTCAACCTCTCTAACAGGAGATGTAACTAGAGATGGTCCATATCCTAGAGCCTGGACATCCTGGACCACAACCTCCACTAGCCTCTGATCAATTGGTGTGGGAGAACTCTCTCCGGCTTCCTCTCGTGGGTGTGTGAGAGCTTTATGAGGAGGCATGTTACTACAAAATGCAACAGTCACAAAACAATAATAAATAACACAATTATGAAAATTTTAATCAAATAAATAAAATATAAATAATCTAAACACATTTTAGTAATAAAATAAAAAACTACTCCGCATCCGCCTGATGTCCACTTGTGGTCTGCAGCCCACACGTCTCACCTGGAAGTGAAGTCAATCTGTAAATTCCAACATCCCCTGGTAACTCATAGTCTGCCATGAGAGGTGCAGGCCAGACACCCTACTCACAACCAAAACCCCGAGCCCCGATAGTCCTAGATCCTGTCTATTCCGACTCATCCCAAAATAGCAATATAACCCAAAAACTGTAACCTCCTCTAATACCATTATGTCATGAACTGAATATGGTCTCCATCAAACTGGCACCAAAACCGGCTAATGGAAACACCCGAAGGGTATTCCGCATCCTCATGGGCTGGAAAAAGTTCCCTGGTATCATAAAAATTTATTTGGGAAAGATTTAATCGAGTTTGGGTTCATAAAATAACCAAAAACAAACAACAATCCAAATTCAAAAAATTATGCCAAACAAGACTTAATAAAAATTCAGAACTGAGTATATGGGTTTAAGCAAGACACAAGATGTCCAAAGGTACATAAATGTAGCATTAAACATCCCATTATACTCCACACGACAAGGGGTCATCACTCACAAGCCGTCTCTATAATACCACACCATCGAGAGAAACTAGCAACCCGAACCGCCATCGCCCAAAGCCTTGCATATGCCTATGTCAAACATGATCAAGGCTACTTACATCCAAAGGTGTAATTAGGGTGTGAGACTAAGCCCAATAGGATATCACCCAAGGATTCCAAGTGATATTCATTATAAAATAAAAGGCTTGCAAGAGTTATAAATAGATAATGGTAGCATTTATTTCTAAAAGTGAAACTTTGAAGAGAAAATAACTTTAAATGGGGATAAATTTAAAGAATGAGTGAATTTGAATAAAACATTCAACCTACTGATTTTAACATCCCAAAATACCATAAATAAAGTATAAATGCCAAAAAGTCCACGAGCACCAAGCATAGGAACACCCCTAGTTACTAGTTTGTTGTGAGGCCCATGTACCTCGTACCTCTGTGAAAGTAACCATAATGAAATTCATTCTCATGCACGAGCCACTAGTAGAGAGCATACCCATAACCTAGTGGTCTCAAATCATCTCCATTATAGTTTTGTTAGTGTTATCCATGTCAGACTTGCTATGTGAACCATGGTCAAAACCCCTCTGTTCACTAGCGTACTAGTACACTTTAGCCCACCTAGTTACCCGGGTTTCCCGTATTGTGCTCAAATAGTCACTAGATGACACCAAAATCAATTTTTCACATATAAATGTCAGTTCTGGTCACACACATTCAAAATATTAGCTACACATTCTTTTCACCATTCGTATAACTCAATAAACCACTTAAAATTTTCATAAAAAATTTTTAAGAAAAGTAATCAAATTTTGCACATTAAATTCAACTAAAATCCCACATTTAAAACCAAATGGATAACAATATTATACCAAAACAAAAATTTCAGCATCAAAACATTTTTATATTTCCAATCCCTGAATTATAAAACAACACCAAGAGGCACATCATGGGTTGCACATGAAAAAAACCCATTTTCACACAAAATTGGCACTTAAAAATCAACTGCTTTTAAAATGCTACCGAAATCAATTTTCACAATAAAAATACTGAATGAGGAACATAATTGAAACAGAAATAAATGAAGCCAACTCATTATATAATACCTACATATTAAATCAACTACCAAAAGAGTCAAAACCCCCAAATCCTTGTGCGTCACTTCAACCGCACCTCCGCCGCACCACAAGGGAGTAATATTGAACCTAAAACCAAAGGATTGGATCGAGAAACTCAAAACTAAAACCCTAGGTAATAATCCCCATATTCTTGACATTGGTGGATTCAATAAAAAAGAAGAAACCATAAGAAGAAGGGAGGAATAAGGAAGAGAACCAAATTACATGATAAATCTGGATGTTTTTGGGAGTTTCAGAGGTTCGACCCTAAATCGAGACTAATTAGAGCTCCAAAGAGGCGAAAACGAGGATTGGGATTTTTATGGGTTCAGTGGGAACGTGTGAGAGGTGGAATCACTGAGAAAGGGTAAAAAATGAATATTTTATGAAAGAATTAAAAAAACTTTAAAACTGGAAATGGGATTTCGGGTTGGCCCAATACCTAATTTAATCACCCAAATCCAAGATGCTAATGAATTTTTAAGGGGGCCAAAATTCTTTTGTGGTTTTAATAATTACATAAAGGTCATTTTAGAAGTTTAATGGGTGAGAAATGTTGAAAAATGAAGGAGTTATTAATGAAACAAAATTTACTTTCAAAAATGGAAATGGGATCTCAGGTTGGCCCAAACATTGGAAACCCACTATTTCCATCAAAAATGCATGGAAAATCACCAAAACAAAGCAAGGATGTAAATTAAATGAAAAATAACTTTAAAATATGTCATTTCTGTGACCATTATACTAATCCTTATACATTATTCCTCCATAAATTCATTTTCATATATAAATATTTCTCCAAATCTGTTTCCAACTAATTTGAGAACATATATAAAAAGATATTTATTTAAACTATTAGAGTTGAATCATTAAAAATTGATTACTTGATTTAAATAGATATAGTTAATATAGTTTGTTAAGGTCAACTTAATTTTTGGTCATAAAGAATAGTAATCAGGGTAAATATTTGTCAGATTATTTATGGGAAAAATGAATAAAAGGCTTAAAAATAAAGGGATAAGGCATTAAGGTAAAGGAAAAAATTTATTAAAACTCATTGGTTGATTATATATCAACCATTACCAAAAATTCATAAAATACATATCAATTTGGAACCACTTTCATATGAAAATGAATTTATTTAACTAATTTTTTATGTAATTCCATATGTTTACCTCTTAACACTTATAAAAGGGAAAATATTCTCCTCTATTATTAAAAAACACGGAGAAAAATGGAGTCCTATATCTCATACATGACCTAAAATAAATCTTTTTAATAAACATATCATATTTCTGGATATCCAAGTCTTACTATAACTATAACACCTATGAAACTACTATAGTTTGCTTTTCTATTCAGTAAAATAATATCACAATACACATAGTTTTGTTGATTAATGTGACTAATATAAAAATTACCAAATTTTATATATTTAATTTTTATTTATTAAATTCATTTTTTAGAATCACCATTTCTTATTTAACATTGTGTGGAATTTTTTGATTTCTTGAAATGATTTATTTTTTTGTAAATATTAAAAAATATTAATATTCCAATGATATCATTTTTTAAATTACAAAAAGATATTTTTAAATGTACCCAATTATATTTTAATTGAGTTATATATCATCTGATATATATATATATATAATAAGATAATTAATTTAATTTTAATTATTAATCATCTGAATTTTTATATGAGTATATATTCAGGAAAAAAAACATGTTTTTTTTATAAAAAACACATTTAACTTATGTTTCATAAAATTATGTTAAAATTAATTTTAGAAACCTACGGGAATTTAACATTCAAAAAATGGATACCACATTTGGAATTAGGAGTTTCAAATTTAGTAAATAGTTCTATTTTATTTTTTATAATTATGAATTGTATTGATGATAAATATTTTTCACTTCTGTAAGGGTTAAATTTGTAAAATAGAGTTAAATAAATAAAATATTGTCCCAAAATAAAACAAATACATTCCTCAATTTTATTAGATTGGATAAATTTTGTTATATACTTCCCAAATATGAATGTATATAATTTTGGATCTATTTTCTCTAGATAATAAAAATTATATTATTTAAATAAATAACAATTCCAATATTTCAATATCAGGATTAAATGAATATAAATTTTATTACATATAGTTAAAGGGATATTATGTTCTGATATACAAAATGATTTTAAGTATGTAATAGTTTTCTTATCCTAGAAATTTATTTTTATCTTTTTGTGAAGACATAATAACCTTAAATTATTAAATAACAACAATAAAATTATTGAGAAAGGAATAAAAATTATTGAAATTAATTTAAAAACACAAAAATTATCATATTTTAATAATAATAGAGGGTTTGAAATTGTTTTAAAAAGGGGGTTGTTTTAGAGAATGTTCCCTTGAGAGAAAAAAGAAATCCCTAACACTGAGCTTCACTCCTATGATATAATCATCCCTAGGGGTGATCATTTGTTAGCTCATGAAGATATAAAAGAATTGAAAATAGATCTAATGATATTATGGTATATAGGACTCTCAAAAATCTCCTTTTCAGAGGAAGACATGTGTTCATATTGTAATATTTTATATGATATATGTTGTATGTGGATTTTATAGGTTGAATATTAGAAGATGACATTTATTTATTTTAAGGATATTACGTGAGGGAAATTGGATAATTTTCCATTGTTTTCATTGGTGTATAAATTATAATTATAATGCATCTATAGACTAAATAGATAGGGATATATTAGATGAGGGGATAATGATAACAACAAAAATTGATGGTGTTAATGCATGTTTTCCTATTGCAATTTTCAAGGATTTCTATTTTTGGGTATTTTTTCTTTTACTATTATTCAATGAGTTATAATTTTTTAGGTGAAAATTATTTTGACCTCATACAATCATTTTACTATATTTTATTTATATAAATTCATGGGAAATGTGAGTTGGGTTTCCAATCCAGGCATCAATTTTCATCAAAAAAATTGGTTGAGTTATAGTTCTCATATATTTTTAAATATTAATATAAAATAAGTGTGTGCTAATTTTTTATATTATAATTATACCCATATATTTATTATTAAAAAAAATTTATGAATGATTTTTAAAATGATAATAATGATATTTTATAAAATTATATATTTAAATTATTTAAAATAATAATAAAATACTGAATAAATAAAATTAGTTTTATAATTAGTTGATAATATTATACCCTATACATTTATGATCCATCAATATCCTTATAGATACAATTTTAACCCTTCAAGATTGAAAAAGTAGTTTTTGTGGTAATGTGTCAAAATTGTTAACGAAGGGGTTCAACAATAAGATATTTGTTAAAATGGCCTAAAAACATTATTTTACATCATTTTTTGGATTAACTTTTACATAAATATTAACACATTTTAATATGAGTCATTTGGGAACCATTTTTAAAATTTAAAAGATTTTATAATATTTTAAAACATTTAAAAATTAAATGTGTTCCACTCATCTTAATTATAAAAAGAAACCACCTCCCCTCACTTATATAAACATCCTGGGCCATTTCAATCAACCAAACCCTAAACAAATATATCTTTATCATCCCTATGATCTTTATATAGGTTTATGTATTCCTAAAATACTAACCATAGTGTCCTTATGATATTATCCAAATTATTTTTCTCTAAAAAAAATCTAATCAAATAATATCTTTCCTTTTTTAACTTATTATTTTACCACATTCAATTTGAACCCTAAAATTTCAATATATACAGACAGGTATCCAAAATATTCTAATATTTTATTATGTTTATGGCATAATATGTTTCTATCTCTTTTTATAACAAATTCGAATTGAAAATATCATTTTCATGTACAAGTGGACTACCACCTCCACATAACGATACAATTCATTTTCATTCACCATCTTTAGTGGATGGTTAAAATGAATGGTTTGTACATTATATATAATTTTTAATAAATTATTATTCGTCTACAATTAATGTATCATATCTACCTTCTTACTTTCCAGTCCATTGGAATACAATAATGTCGCTCGAGGGTATATGTAGACCACCACCACCACAAATTGATGCAATTAGTTTTTTTTACATGGATGGTAGTAAGGATATATTTAATGAATATATATGATATTTATAATATTATAATTAGTCTGAAAAGTATATTTATTAATTTCTATTCTTTCATTCCCTCAATCAAAATGTGAAAAAAAATATTAATGTGTATGTATGACCCATCCTCTCCATAAATGATATAATTCATTTTTTATTCTCTACCATTCATGGTTGATATAAAATGTTTATATAATGATTAAAAAACTTGAGGTTATGGATCCATTAATAATATTTATGGACCAAAATTACCAAAAAAAACATAAAAGAACAATGAAAATTTCAATACCATGAAACGAAATTTTAAAAAAAATTGATTAAAAAATAGGTATCTAAATGTTATAAATAGATTGAATATAATATTTCAAGTATTTATATTGTAATATTATATAATATTTATGTAACAACTAGTTATTTCAAAATAATAACATTATGTTTGATAATGTATATGACATGCAACACTAATATAAAACAACTATCAGAATATATTATTTAAATATGAAATCTAGAATCTATAATAGGAATTAGAGAATATGAAAATGATTAATATAATTAGGATAAATATATATTTTCTAATAATTAAATTTTTATTCATCACAATCACACAATTATTAGTAAATTCAATTTGTTATCCAAAAAAATACATTTCTTTGAAAATGATTTTTTTTACTCAGGAGGAATTAATAATTTTTTTACAATTTTAAAATAATTATTTGAAAAAATTTACAAATTTTTGAATCCCTATTATTAATATTCTCTTAGTATAATTTTTTTGGAATATCTCTGTAATTTATGATTTTTCACAGAATAGTGAAAAATAATTATTTTCATTGAAAAGTATTTTTAAATGCATAATGTATTCCAATTTTAATTAATTAAAGTATTATTTAATATGGAATTATATAAATTAAATGTGTATATTATATATATGAATATATAAATTTATACACATATAATGATAATTACTAGATACATAATTGTTTTTGATCATTTTATGCTTGAAAATTGAATTTATATAAAAAAATTGTTTTACATGGATTGTGAGACTATTTCTAAATTATATTCACCAAGTTATATGAATTGAATTTCATAAAATGGATAAAATATATGGAATCATCATATTTAATATTATTTAATATGGTTGAGTTACTTTTTGGTTATAATAAATAGTAAAAATAGGAAACATTTTGTGCAATGGTTAACTGTAAAACTCGTTTACCAAGGGTTAAAATATTGAGCTACTTCTAATATGAAATTAAAAACTTGTCTAATTAAAATTTTACTGATATATTTTTACTATAAATAATATTTTTATGTTCCCATTTTTGGGCCATATGGTCATTATTTTAAACTTTATAATTATTAATGTAATGAAAATGACAACATTTTACTCCCTTACTTTTAAAAATGTCACATTTATTCACATAGTCATAAAATAAAGGAATTTTAAGTTATAAGTTTTTAAATAAAGTAAAAATAATTTTTATTATCTTGGTAATTTATCTATATTTTTTATTAGTGAAATAATAACCTTAAATTCTTATTCAATGTCATTGTAGTAATTTATTAAATAAAAGGAATATATGTAAATTAATTTTAAAATATTAATAGTATTAGTATTTTAATAAAATAATGGATTCCAAAATTATTGTCAATTTTTATAACATTTTGTAGATTTTTTAATGGTATATATTTTAATTCCTTCATTCTCTTGATTTTTTCTAAAGTCGCATTAAATGGATAGCATCAAAAAAATTAATGGTATTTTATAATAAATAATGTTTTATTAAATTATTTTAAACATCTAAAAAATTAATTTTCTAACCGGTGAAAATTAATTATATTATAATATCTACCATGTTTTTTATGGGACATTATTCCTATTATAGTAACCTTCCTGGGTCCTTAATGAGTAAAAACTCTATTTATTGCACTTCTGGATAAAATGAAATTTTTCGCATTTTATATTCTAGTGTAAAAGGTAGAATTATACATATATAGAATTATATTTTATAAATTCGATTTAAAATTTATAATAACTTGGACCAAAATATTTTACAATGATCATTTTGTTCTTTAAATATACGAGTCAATTAGCTAGGATTAAAAACTAGATAACTTGTTGAAAACCAAAATGGTAAACTTGATTAGCCTTGGAAGTAATAGGAATAAATGGTTAATAAATGTCAAAATTTATTGGTGGATTTTTTGATTGAACATATCTTCCCTCCACCAAAAAATGATGAAATTTTTTAGGAAAGTTTGTTGTGATTATCTCACCAATATTGAATATTTTATGGTATTTTCTATAAAGCTACTACCAAAGTATAAAAGGGAAAACCACCACCAAATATTCAAAAATCTCATCAAATTTAGCATAATCAAACCCAGGGAAAATCTCTCCTCAAAACCCTTATCAATCATAAATATCTTATGTTGTTCCTTGAACAAAAATATTGGGGTCCTTTAAAATAGGCCCAAAGGATATTCTTTTATGAGAATATATTTCACTTCACTAAGCACTTTTTTTACATCTTATTTTACAAAATTCAATTAATTTATTATAAAAAATTGTGTAATAACACAAGTATCTATAATATAATTATAATTATTTATGCTTATCGATTAATATTTTTTCTATATCCTTCTATATGAAATGAAAAATAAATCCATCACACGTGTGTCCAATGAACTAATACCATAAGAACTGATGTAATTTGTCTTCGATCTCTAACACACATGGATAGTTATAATTATCGATGTATTGAATATATATATTTATAATAAATATTTTAATATATTTGTTACAGAAAAATAATATATCATTTATATACTTACCCATTCACCCATTAAAGAAATGATAACATCACCCGTGTATATATAAGACCTACCATCTACAACAAGCATTGTATTTCATTATCTAAGATAAAATTTCAAGAATGATTCTAAATAAGTAATTATAGAGAAATTATGATATTTATTAAATTAATATCATTTTGGATATTATGGAAACTTATTTTATACACAATAACTAAAATATCAATAACAAAACATGCATATAAAAACAATGTATGTAAGACTCGAAATAATATTAATAATGATATATTATTAAGTAATTGGCGGTAACTCATTAGAAAAGGATCACATAAGATAATATAAATTTTAATAAGATATTTTTAAAAATTATTATCATGATTAAAAATAGTATGCATTATGTTAAATGACATTTAGGTAAAGGGAATCATGCAGTAAGAGATTTCATTTTAGTTTCCCATTATTGAGACAAATTTTAATGATAGGAAACCAATTTTTTATACGATATATGTAATTTCATTTTTAAAATTAATATCATAAATTATTCACAAAAAATAGTATTTTTTAATTTAAAATTGAGTTAATTCATATATGGGGATTTGAATTGAATGATTCTAAGTGGTAAAAAATCATAACTCTATTTATTTTTATTATGTTATAATAATATTTCATTGAATTTGATATTATATGCATATGTGTATAATTTATTTTCATTATTTCATGTTTTATTTTGATATATATTATGTTAAAATACATTTTAGAAGCATACTAATTTTTTTATTAATTATTACTTCAACGATATTATCATTGCAATATAGTTTATCTCAATTTATACACCGTTGAGATATATTTTATATTATGTACCAGTTATTTTTTATGAGTTTTAAATTCTATCCCTTACATATTATATATAATTAATCACTTTATATTTTTTAACGTTTCATTTGATTTTATTTTTTCCATCGGGGTTACGATTTAAAAGTTACCAAAGTGGTAGGGGAGTAAGCTTCAATGTCATTTTGATTGGGATTATTTGTTAATACAATTCCATTGAAATAGATTATTCTATAGAAGCATAATAAACCAATTTAATTTTATATTCCTTTAGTTATTATTTAAATTTTAAATTAATATTACCATTTACCTCATTTTGGTACATAAAATGGTTGATAATATTTTTTATGAAAATTCATCCATATTTCACATTAATATCAAAAAAATATTTTTATTTTATATCCATGATTTTGAAATATATTTTATAAATTTTTTTAATCATATATTATAATTTTTTAATTACATTTTTAACTGTTTATTAGTTTAAAAAAATTATAATGAATAATCTTTTCATTTCCAGAACAAAATAATTTCTAGATTTTTATAAAAAAATATAAATGGAATCATTACTTTAAAATTATTGTAAATGATGGATTTTTCCAATAAATTTGATTTATTATTGATTTTCTTCTTAAATAAAAATTGTATAAGATTATATTATAAGAAAATAATATTCTTTATATTTTGTAAATATCTATTTTTAAGTGTTATTTTTATAATGAAATGGGTATTTTCCAGATGAATGTATTTAAGGATACTTTTATGTTATTTTAATTCATAAATGACATTTACATTTTATTTTACTTATACTCTACTATAGATATGATTTAATGATACCATCCTCATTTTTTTTGATGGTTTATGATCTGTTTTTTATTGACCCAGAATTTCCCATAAATAAATATTACATCTTTATAGATGAATATTCATTATAAAACATAATTATCTATCCCAAAATCATTTAGATTTAGTTCCCTTGAAAACATAAAATCATAAAAAATTTGTTCTTGATATGTCTTCATTTTATCTACATTAGATCCCTATAAATATAATACCTCTTAGATATAAAATATATAGTACCTTTCTTCATAACATGGGGAAACAAAACATAATAAAGTGTTAGTTAAATGCTTTTTATGGTTCAATTAGTGATATTTATATGATCGTAGTTTTATAACAAGATCATAAGGGTATGAGAATATGAATGTAAGATATGAAAACCATACCCAACATACCATATATTACAATAATGTTACATGGATTAAATAATGTTTGTTTATAATATATGAATCATAAAGGAATAAAATAAAATAATCCATGAGAGGATAAAATTTTCATAATAAATATATCAGTTTAATATATATAAGAACAAATATGAATTTCATCATAGTCAAGGATTATTAAAAAATAATATAATAGTTTAATGATATTACTCCCCAAACCATTTTAGTTTTAAATTTTCACTTCCAATGTTTTATTTATGGGCATAGTCCCTTACTAAACAAGGTTCACTCCATATTCTAGTCTAATTTACCTCATGATATATCAATGATTTCTCAATATATTAGAGGGATATATAGATCCCACCAATCAGATAATGAAAATCATACATTTTTGTGCAAAAAATGGAATAAAAAATTCAACATATCATAACCTCTAAAATGGAATGGGTTCAATAAATTATTAATCATTTAATCATTGTATAACCTGTCAAAGAAAACAGGTTTGATAAATATTCTATCCTAGAAAAACCCATGTAAAAGGAATGGGTCTCATAAAAAATATTTTCGTTATAAACAAAATATATCTTTAGAAATAACTAGGATTTTATACTTGGATAATATCCCCAATGAAGCTTAAGAAACATAAAATGATTTCATCTAAGATGGAATGTTATTGAAAAATATATATTGAAAATTTTATTCTGTAAAACAATAATTTCAACCTGAAATAAAGTACATAAAAAATGAAAAAATTCCAAACTTAATAAAAAATATTTTCTTTGAAAATAACCTTCAAAACATATAACGAAAGCTTTAAAACAATGAGCAATCATGAGAACGGAAAATATAGTTCATGCCATACACATTAAAACAATGATTCCTTTGTCCTTATGGGAAAAAATTTAAATTATCCTTATTTTGAATAAAACATAAATATTCCATTTAAAACAATTTATAAAATATCAATATTGGGTGAAATTTTATTTCAAAAATAATTTAATAATAGAAACAAAACTCATTAAAATATTTTTTGATAACATGGGATTGGAAGAAAGATAATTATAAAATAGTGATAGAAATAAATTTGGTTCCCCTTAAATTCATCGTTTTGGAAATTTTATTACATAGAGTGGGAGAAAAATGAAATTATAACATGTATTTTCATGAAATAATTATATGAGAATAAAATTCACTTGTTTCTTGACTAATAGATTATAATATTTCATCATAAAAAATATCCTTACATAGATATTTATATCCAATTATTTTCAAAAAATGAAATAGAAATTAAAATTATGGACAGTATATACATCATAAAAAATAATCAATTGGTGTATATAGAATGTGACCTTAAAAAATAAAACATAGAATATAATTTATTACCTTATTGGGTAAAATTCGAATCATATGATACCTCATATAATACCACTAAATGAAACATTATATATCATGAGAATAAAAAGATACATGATATAATAATTAAATGTATATGTATATATAATTATTATTTAGGAAAATATTTTCATAACATTCTATATTTTCCAAATAAGACAAATTGAGATAAAATTTCCTTACCTCAAGCCTCTATTTCCAGGATTCACATTCACACCCCATGTATAATAAAAATTTGTTTGTTATAAATCTATTAATGAACCATAATAATCTTTATCATATCATATATTAACTACATATATTGTTTTAATAATATTTTATTAAAATTTTCATTTTAAAAGTAGGTTTTCGGAAATAATTGCTTTTCTAATGTGTGTTTAAAAATATTAATATTGATTATTTTTTATCATTGTATCATAATCAATAAAATTAAATAATTAAATAAATTTATTATACATTCATTTCATTTTGATTTAATTTTTTCTATTAATTTTAGATATTGAGAATTAATTAAATCGTTCATTGTGATAGTGGGCCATACAAATTCATGAACACTCTTTGAATTCTCTAATCTTATGAAATAAAGGTAATGTAAATAACATATTCATATTTTCGAATCATCTATATTTCATATATATCACATTATTTCATTTAACACATCATAATTTGCTTCAATGTATTTTATATGAGAAGAATGAATCACATTTCATTAAGTGGCGGTGTTGCTTCATACGGAAGAGAGATATTATCATATTCCCAAAAAGTGGAAATAAAAAAAAATATATGTGAGATTATAATTTAAATATTATATATATTCCATGAGTATAATAAAAAATGTTAAATAAATCAACTTACCCTCCCATGTGAGATGGTGATTGAAAAAAATTACAAGGGTCTGCGAGGCGGTAGTCTTCCAAACACACAATCGACTATTTTTTTTCCACTTTTTGGAAGAGGATATATATGCTGGGGATTAAATTAATATAAAAATATAAAAATATATTGGAGATAATTATTTTTTTAACATCATTTTATTAAAATATTTTAAGGGGTTATATAATGAAAAAATTTAAAATTAATGTTTTAATATTGTCCATCTAATTTGGATCTTCTCTTTATATTTACACCAAAAATATCATGATGAGGGTTTTATAATAAGAAATATAATCTACTATATCGATATATATGTAAAAATATATTTGAAAAGGAAATGTATGAAATAAATTATTTTAGAAATGTTGATTGTATGGTATAAGGGGTGTCTATTTATAAGTGTGAGACTAGAAAAAATGAATTTTCTATAAGAAAAAGGATAATCCACAATTTAAACATTCCAAAAGTCTCCAAAATGGATCATTTTTGAAACATATATTTGATAATGTCAAAAAAATTTATATAATCAATGTTTTTTATGTAATTTTTTTTTTATAACTTATATTTTTAGTTTAACCCTTTTAAAAATATTTTATCTTTAACCATGTTAATTAGGATTCACAATTTTTTACTATTCGTTTTAATGAAAAAATTAAACTTATATTATTATATAATATTATATATGATGATTAACAATAAGGAATAATTATTTTAAATACCATTTATTGATTTGGAAGATTTTAATTTATAATTAAACCTTTAGACACGATGAAAAATTGGTTTTCTAATGAAAATATTTTCATATGTGTACAAATTATTAATAATAACATTAAAAATAAAATAGGATAAAATGATATTATAAAAATTAATAAATATAAAAAATAATAAATAATTCAATTAAATTATAATTTAAATGAATTTTATTGTGTAATTTCTTTAAATGAAATGGTTATTTTTTATATAAACCATCACATTTTTACTATTTTTCCAAAAAATTAATCTATTTAGAAAATTTTCAAAGAATATATAAAATATGATTTTGAAATATAAATTAAAAAAATATTGTTTTTTATTTAAATTACATTTTATAAAATTGTAAAATTTCTTTCATAGTTTTTTGTCAAAATTTTATAAAATAATTTTCCAGAAAATTGTTTTTTCGAAATAGATAATTACTTAACTATAAATTAAGTAATTTTTTTTTTCAAATCTAGATTTTATAATATATAAAAAATATAAAAAATATATTAAATGTTTTTATTCATATTAATACCAAATAGTTTAATGGAAATTTTATATCATACATGGTTGAATAAAAATTATAATAGTATTTTATAGTTCATCAAAACTCAATGTTGCGTGTAACAGAAGCTATCAAAGAAATTATATTATTTTCTAAAAAAAATCATAATATATAGGGTTGTTACATTATCCCCCCATCAAAATGAATCAATACCAAAAATCATTTCCACTTTTATACAAAAAAAATAAGGATACATATTCCTTATTATATCCTCTATCTCCCACATAACATTCTCAAGCTTGTGGTTTTACCATAAAACATTGATCAGTTCAGTTGTCTTTTTTCATAGAACCTTATTTGTATGATCTAGATTCTCCACTAGTTTTTCCTCATAATAATGATCACGCTCCATCAGTATGACATCTATATTCAGTACATTTTTTTATTGTATTTTTTCATCCCCAAAATATGTTCATTGAACCCATCATGAACATTAGAGAGGGTTAAATGAAGAGCCAAGCGATAAGCTATGATCTCGATGTGATCAAGAATTTCAATAGAACAAATATTCCCAGGCCTCAGTTTTCCATTATTTCAATTTATAATAACCTAATTTTGTATATAAATTAATAGAATCAGTTTCTCACAAACATAAACTTCCATATAAAATCAATGATTATCATCATAAGTTTTCTATCGATGTTGTGTTACCCTTTTGTGTGATTGGATGTATAATACCTTATATGCCATTTAATTAGCAATATCAAGTAGAAATATCATTAATTTTAAAACATCAACCCATCATGATGAAATTATAATATTATGTCAAAAGATCACATCATACGTAGTAATATAAATGGTCAAGTGAATGATATTATTATAAGAAAACACATCTAGTTAAAGGTGTTGATCCCAAAAAACTTTAATATCCATAGAATGTGCTCTCATAATATCTTATAGGGTTTTAATTTTTCTATTATATTGAACAAATATATGATGATGATATGAAATATTGAAACTCAAATATATAATATTAGAATACTAAATTCTTCTCATGAACATCAAGGTAACCTTCGAATATTGATAAGATAACATTTAATGAAGAACTCGATGAAAAATTACCACATCCTTAATGTTTATTTTTGAAAACTGGTCTTGGGGAAACTATTATTTTATAGGGATTATGTGTGCTAAATTTTTTAGGTTATTTAAAAAAATCAATATAAAATTATACAATTTAGCTGTTTTGGGATCTCAAATGAAAAAATACATGGTCTGGTTTTACCATTTCTATGTCGGTGTGAGAATCCTTTATAACATTAACTTATACATTATTCACTCATCCTTATCATTATGACATACCAAGAATAAAGATACATAATTTAAAATATTTATCTATATGTCATCCCCCTAGAACTCGGCTTTTATATCTCTATACAACATTATTTTTCCCGAATGAATCACAATTGATGAAAAATGTACTTCTTCTAAAAATAAATTATTCAAATCTTGTAAGGATATTGAAAATACACGTCACATCATCCTTGTCATTTCATCATGATATATGATTATCTTAGGAAAAAATTTCTCCATTTTTCTCACTTATGTAAAATTATTTTTTCCCACTTTTATCCTCTCTGGGATAGGTGTTTGAACACTTATTTCAAAAAGATAAGATTTCTCTCCTTCATTTACAATTTCAAGATCCATCCTTTAAAAATCCATAAATATTGCAAATTTTTTTATAATCATCATATAAAGTATATTACGATCATTTCCCCTCACAAAATAATCCACCTTGTTCACATTTCTAGGGAAGTAATGTATTCAGCATTCATAATCTATAAATATATCAAAAAAATCTTTAGTTTATATTTAACTTCGTCTATGAGGATATGTACATTAATTTTTTGTGATCAGGATTTATATCACACATTTATTCTTAAATTTAATTCCTTAATATATTTAATTACAATTTTTTCATATCTATCTCTAAATCATGATGTGGGAAATTATAATAATGAACTATTAATTATCATGAGGTATAAGTGATGACTATGTCATTCTACAAGATGATACATCCTAAACACTTCTTGGATACATCACAGTAGATTCAATAACCTTCACCACTATAGTGTAATGAAAGAAAAGGTTGGTTGATTAATATTACGTTTAGTTCTATATAATTTCCCTTATATTCAACCATCCAACAGAAGTATTGTCCCTTATGAGTTAACATGGTGAGTGTATAAGATAGGTACAAAATGTACTCCACCAATAGTTAATAATATCATGTTAAAACAAGAACTTTTTAAATATCTTTCATTGTCGTTTGTTTTTACCAACACTCAATTTAATCTTTCATTAATATATCAATTGATATACCATACCTTTAGATATTATTACCCAAAACTGATTCATTTTATGGAAAAAATCCACACAATATATATTTTTCATAGTGTTTCTATTTCATTAACTTCTTTAACACAGTTCTTATGTGTTCTTATTTCACTTGAATTTTCAATTAATAAATAAGAATATCATCTATAAAAACTACCAACAAATGATGAAGGTAATAAATATAAAATATAATCACTAAATCCTTTAATATTATGACGAGATTATTAAGGCCAAACAACATCACTATATATTCATAGTGTCCTTACCTTGTACAAAATTGAATAAATGGTATATCAACCTTCTTAAACCTCAGTTGATGATATCCATAATGATGTTGAATCGTGGAAATGTATTTTTATTCATACCACTATTCAATTTTTTTTATCAATAATGGTTTGGTGATATTATTCATGAATTTGATCTTCTTAGCTTCCTGATAATCAATGAAAATTCTTGTCAGTCAATATTGTTCTTTAAAAAAATAAAAATTTATCCCCATGTTACAACAGATCATGTTCCACATCCGATATTTGTATCTTGATAGGGATGTAATTTCTCATAAATAACTTAATCCATCATTTATAGAAATTCTATGATATCTTCTCACACATTGACATATCCTCATCATTATCACTAAGGTTTTATATTCATAGTTTCAAAATATTTTTCAAGACCTTTTTTGATACCGACTATAAAAACGTAAATTTATCATGTAAAAATAGTAATTAATAATAGAAGAATATTCAATAGATTACATAAAGATACTTGTTGGAATCATTCAGTTCTAGTATGTTTGGAATCATGGAATAATAAAAGAAATATATAAATGTTCTACACCACCACTTCATTAATTCCTCGTAACAATACACCATCTTATACATATTATACAAAATAATTTTAGTTATAACCTGGGGAATAGAAACATAAGAAATGGTGATATTAGAAGTCCAATAAAGGTAAAAATGAGAGATATCAATGATCACATAAGAATAACAAGAGAATATGTGTATGCGAATATGAACATAACATTTTAAATTCATACCCTGCATATCAAAGATCTAAATCTTGAGTCATGGTTTAATCTGTGACATTTCATAAGAAATGAATCAAAATGGAATCGAGGAACATAATCCATGAGGGAGTTACATTATTTTAATACATATATGTTTAGAATACACATAATATTAGAATATCAATTTTCCGTAGTCATGTATTACTTCCGAGGAAACAATTGTTGAATTGGTTTACTCTCCAAACCATCATAGTATTCATGGTTCACTCAATAACATTCATAGTGGACAGATCCCCTTACTAAATTATGTACACTCTCCATTATGTTCTTATTTACCTCATGAGATTTCAATATTTACCCAATGAGTTATAGAAATATATAGGTCCCACCCATCACCTAATATAAATAATAACTATTTGTGCCCCAAAATCATTAAATATTCATGAAATTAGGACCCAAGAAATGAAATGATTTACATAAATATTTAATCATTCATCAAATAAAAACCCACAGAAAAGGGATGAGTTTCATAAATATCTTCTCATCATATAGAAAATTGAAATTTTTTTTATCATTTAAATATATACTTAAAAAATATTAATTAAAATCAATATATATAATCATATATTGAAAATTATTTTCAAGTATCACTTGAATATTTTTTTAGGAAATTAATCTTTTCACCTTGAAATTATGTATTGGAAATCAGAAACCTCCCATATTTTAAAGAAAATATTTTCATTAAAAATAAATCTCATTTTTGAGAATGTAAAATTTAAATCATTTATCACTCATGGTGGTCGAAAATGAAGATCATGTTGCAAATGATAAAACGAAGATTCCTTTCACATTTTTAGTAAATGTCTTAAGAACATTATTTGGGAAACAACATGAGATTCTTTTGAAATAATTTTTTACAAAATATAATCTAGGTAAAAATTTCAGAAATAACTCATTTTATAATGGAAATCACATTATTTAAATTATTTTTAAAAAACATTAATGTGGATGAAAATTGATTTTCAACCGAAGATGTTAATAAATTTGATATTCCATAAAAATGTTTTCAAATATTGAGTATATAAAGAGAGTAAAATGAAATTAAAACAACTATATTAATTAAATAACCACATTGGGATAAAATTAAAGAGTTTTTTGTGAGATATATATCTTTATATTTCAAAATTATAAACATAGTCATAATAAATCTTGAAAGACAATGATATTGTAACATTAAAATTTTCTTAATTTTTCATTTTCTGGATTATAAGAATTATGAAAGAAAGGAAAATATATACCATAATTTTCATAAAAATAATCTCAAAAATAATTAAATTAAATTATATATATCACATAGATAAAACAAGTGGTGTATAACGCATGTGTCCCACCAAAATGAAATTGGAATGAAAATCCCTTACACACCTTGGTAAATTTTTAAACATACTACCCTTGAAAAATAAATTTGGGTAAATATAATTAGAAAAATTAAATTCAACATATATCATGTAAAATGGTCTTTATATACATCTTATAAATTAATAGAGTATCATAACACAATATATCTCTAAAATGGCGATACATGAAAAAATTCCCTTACAATAAGTCCAGAATTCCATCATACATGTTTCATCCTAATTTCTAATAAATATAAGTTAAATATATATAATATAATATATCCATAATAATATATACCATAACATATATTATTTAAATATATACATTTTTTTCCAATTTATTAAAAATTCAATGTTAAAATCTTGTTTTGTATAAATGTTATGTTTTTATTGTATGTTTTTTTGTTATTTTTAGTCATTTTACTGTAATTATGGTTCCATAATTTTAATAATTTTATAAAATATATAAATAAAATACTTATTCACTAAATATTTATTTAGTTATTTCCATTTTAGTAAGTTATTGAAAAGAAATGACATTGTTCATTCAGGTGGTATACCATACTTTTTATGACTTTTTTTCAATTTTGTCAAAATATAACTTGAAAGAAGGTAAATTAAAATAATAAATTTATTAAATAATTTTACATTAATATATATCCCATATTTTTATAAAAAATAACCTTATTCTCTTCCAAGTAATATGTATGTGAATAATGAATCATGTTACTTTTTGAGGTGTTTCCCACTGTACACATGAGGGATGTTATTGTATTCACACATGATTAATGTAATAAGGAATATGTAAAATTATAATTTTAAATGTATAATTATTAAATAAATACCATAACAATATGTTAAATTCATCACTATATCCATCCTTGAGAGGTTGTGACTGAAAATGAATTATATCGGTAAATGAGGAGGTAGTTTGGGGTACACAAGATCAACATCTTCATTTTCCAGTTCATGGAGGAGGAGGTATAGGTATGTTATGACATTAACATAACAAAATATAATAATATGACTGAATAATATTTTAATGATTTATGGGATTAAATAAAATTAAATAGAGTGGTTAAAGACTATATGTATTCTTTAAAGAACACATTTACATTTACACTAAAACCTTATAATGAGGGTTTTCAAATCACAATAAGGACTATAGAATTTATGGAATGATTTAAGTAAGATAGTTGAGAATTTATTGGCCAAAACAAATTGTTTTGGTTGTGTGAAGGGTATTGTATAGGGGATGTCCTTTTATATGTTGGGGAGAAGAAACAATTAGAATTATTGAAAAGAAAAATGTGCACCCAGGTTTTTAACATTTACAAAGGGCCAAAAAAAATTTATTATCAAAAATATTATGAGAAATATATATATCTATACATAAATTGTTTTTTGTAAACATTTATGTTTTATTTTACCCCTAATATTTTCTAGTTTAACCCCAATTATGCTCATCTTAATTTTAAATGAAAAAAATTAATTTTTTTTTGTATTTTAATTTAATTTTACAAAAAATAAAATTGTAACAAATTATGTAATGTTAATTATTATAATTAAGAATATTCATTCCAATTTTCCATATTCCATTAATATAAGATGAAAAAATTAATTCCAAATTATAGTCATATATATGAAAAAAATCATCATTCCTAAGAAAAATCTTTTATAAGTATATAATGTTTTAATATGAAAATTCAATATGAAATCTGTTAAAATTTCCATAGGTTTTAAATTAATATATAATTTTACTAAAGCTACATTTAAACATCAGTTAAAATTTTTTAGTCTTTATAATTTCATAAAATTAAAATGAATTTTTTAATAAATAATTTAATGTTATTACTATTCATCACAAAATTAATATTTTGAGAAAATTATAAAAAAACATCCAAATATAAGTTTGATATGTTGATTTTAAAAATTAATATAATTTATTCAAATAAATTATCAAAATATGGAAAAATATTTACTTTTTATATCTGTTCAAATAATGAAATAAAAATATTTTATGATAAATTATTGATGTTGAAACGTATAATATTGTACAAAAAACTCTGTACTTTTTAATTAATGGAGTTTCATATATAAAACCATTATTTTTAATATTTTTAATGTGGTTTTTCATATCACACAACCTTGTTTAAATTTCATGTTTTAAATGTCATGATAATAATAATATTAACACCTTATTGTGGTTTTCTAAAACTTTCTGTTGCGTGTAACACAAGCAGTTAATTAAAATTAATTTATTTGAAAAAATATAATAAAATATATGTGTGATAAATTTTTGACCATGGAAGATATTTACACTGACTTCATTGATTAATTTTTTATTCATTATCGCCCCCTTGAAACATTCTCCTTATATTGATATTTGTACATTACATTTTCTATAATATATATATTGTTTTCCAAGGATATTATTATTTATTAAACAAAATATCATTTCTGCATATGGTGTTTTACCTCAAAATCTATTTTTCTCATTGTGGATTTATTGATATTTATTATTAAGTAATCAATTTGAATATTTTTATTTTTTAAAATTTATCGTTTGATATGCATAGAATTCATTTTCACATGCAGTGATGGTGGTGGGGATTAAAAATCCCCATGACGAATCATAAGGTATCATGAGAAAAAAAATATGGAAAAATTAAATGGGTTTTTAATTATAGTTTTAAACTGTCTTGGAATAAGGTATTGACAGTATAATTAACATGATGTATTAGATCATGACTTCCAATATTATGACTTTTCTTTGTTTATATTTTTTTTTGTTATTATCCATGAGATTATTGCAATGATATTATCCATGGATTCATTTTCTTCTCAATTTATTGATTAAATTAAATACATGTTCTATTATATAACAATGTATTTTGATGATGACATATCTAATCATGACATTCATGTTATTGATTATATGACATGTGTTTTAAGTTATTTACAATGATATTTTGATTATTCGTTATTGATTTTTATTTTATTCCACTTTATATAATCCTTATGGATTATTTAGGATCTCCCGTATTATGAATTCTATTTAACTAAATATGATGAATTAATATTTTTATGTATAGAAGGATATATATTATTTGACATTAATTATGTTCCATTTCCTTTTTTTAAAATGAAATTTGAAAATCATGTATATATCTTGCTTACCAAGGCTAATAAACCATTAAATATTTTGGGAAACGATCAATTGTATATTATTATATAGAAGTAAATTGTAAATCATCTCCATGGTACTGGTTTTGTGGTATTTACTATTGGAAACTAATGATGTTTTAAAGAAAATATGGGATCTAGATTTAGCGAGATATATAATATAGAATATTGTCATGTTGTATAATATGATGATATGTAAAATTGTAGAATATCATCCATATATTTAGTTTGGGAATAAATTATGTAGGTTTTACATTAAATTTCATTCATGGATTGATACTATATATGGATGTGGCTCTAGGAAAGTTGTACAAAGGGGTAATAATTTTAAAAAGGTTACATTGGGATTTGACACAATCCTTACCTGGTATATGAACAAAATTCATTCTACACAACCAATTTGATACTCCTGGGGGATATGTATTGGAAAGTTAAAATTTTATTTATGATCCATCATGAGGTATTTTAATGTAATAATAACATGAATTTTATTAATTTTATGATTTATTTGTGGATATTTTATGATTTTTAGGCACTATCATGGGTTAATAATTTAAATATTGATTATAATTAATCTGTAATAGATACTATTATAGAAGTTTTATTTGATGTAATTACCTTAAATATCATTATAGGGTTTTAATTGATATTTTAGTAATATATAACCCTTATTTGTAATTTTTTTATTAAAAAAATATATTAAATAAGAATTCATTTACATTTTATGGACATAAAAATAATAGTATTGGTAACCTTTATAGTTTATCATATCTTTGATTTTGAGGTAATTATTTATTTTTATAGTTATGACCTTATATGACTGATATTAGTAAGGGGTTTTAAAAAGGGATGACCTACATGTTGTGTGATAATCCATCGAATCTAGGAAGGTCGTGAGTCTTGAACCCACAACTGAAGTGTGATAAGAGTAAAATACCTACCACTAGCCCACATGGTGTCCTATATTTTATAAAACTACTTTAATTAAAAGATTTGATGGATAAATATTATATTTATTTTTTGAACCGTATTTTAGGATCAAATATTTTTAGGACTTTGAGTAGAATAATTATATTTCAAGGGATTTTTTATTTGGAAAAGGTATATAAAACCATTGGGATTAATGTCAATGATTATTTGGGATGAATGTATATTAAATATTCATGATGTGTGTAAAAATTTATGATATCACCTTTATTGTGAAAATGTAATTTATTTTTTAGAATATTGACATAAATTAGAATTTTGGGTTATTTAGTAATATATGTTTTAACTTTGGGTGAAATTTTTTATTTAGTGTAGTTTTTCTTCAAATGAAGGTTAATATATTTTTTTATTATCGTAAACTATTGTAACTATTTCTATTTTGGTAAATATTTTATGATTTTAGTAATAAAATATTATTCTTATATGGATCATCTAATCTATTAAAAGTTAATTTTAGTTCTTTATGAATAAAAAATGTGGTTGGATATTCATTTATAAGTGTATGAAATGAAGTGAAAATTGATTAAAGCATAACCAAATGTTGAAATTATGATTACAAAAAATATAAAAAGTTAGTATATTTTTTGGTGATATATATATTTATTATAAAATAATCCTTTAATAATAGTAAAAGGATCGTGAAATGAACATGTCTTTCACATTCCATCATTTTTAATGAATCAATGGTCTTTTTCACTCCCCATATATTTACAGTTTTTTGGGTGTTATGATTATCTTGATCATTCATTTCTTTTATGATAAATGATCATTATTACTCATCATAATTATTTATGCTCTTCCTCTATGTTGATATAACTAATTTCCACTAATTTTCCAAAACATTTAATATTAGTTCTGTGTTATTCATGATTATCGTCATACTTACCTTTCTCTCTTAACAGTATGATGTTTTTGAAGCCTTTTTATGATGTGGGTTTTCAAATAAGTTAATTGGAAATATCAAACCATATATTTATAAGTTCATGATAAAATTATGAACATTTAATTAAATTTTAGTGAGGAGAATGTTACACCATGATAATATAAAATAAGGACAGTAAGTTTGGTAACATATATGACACACATTATCAATCATTAAAAACGAGCATAATATATTATTTAAATATGAATATTATAACCCAGCCCTTGAATATGATGGTATTAATAGTATTAAATATATTATGAAATATATTTATACTTCCAAATAAACTCATATTTATAGTAAATAACCACACACTTTTTAGTAACGTCAACTTATTTTCCCAAAAAATGCCATCTTTTAAAACCAATTTTTTATACTCTTTCATAGAGAATAATAATTTTTTTTTCCACATTTATAAGAATTATTATATTAAATGATCTTATTAATTATTCAATAATTTAAAATTTATCATAGTGTCAATTTTTTTATATTTTGGAATTTTTTTATTTTTTAATGAATATTAAAAAATGCTTCCTTTCATTAAAAACAATTTTAAATACATAATTTTATTTCAATTTATTTAATTAAAAAAATAAATAAGAAGGAATAAATTAATTGAAATTTATCAATTATATATCTAATTATATGAATTGAAATCCATGTAATTATAATCACTAGTCACATAGTTACAACAAAATCATGTTCTGCTTGAAGAAATACATTTATTGAAAATTAATTTTTTTACACGTAATGGAGGTTTATTTTTAAAATATTATTTAGAAGTTATGTGATTTTAATATTAAAAAATGGATTTTATATTTTTAATTATCAAAAAAATTAATAGAAAATACATTCATCTTAATTTTTCACCATAATAAATAATAAAAAAAGTAAAAAAATGTACCATAGTTAAAGGAAAAACAGGTTTGATGTGGGTCAAGAAACTGTGAGATGGGTTATAAAGAGATTAATTTTTTTCTTAATTACATTTTATTCCCATATTTGTACCATATATCATATAAATTCATAGAATTTCTTATTTAGGATTCATATTAACAAGACTACCTCCTTTATAAGAATTAAACAAATTAAAAGGGAAGACTTTTAATCTCTTACATTAAAAAATATATTATCTGTTGAAATAAGAAAAAAATTATAGTTATTTTTTTAAATATTCATTGTATGAATAAGTAATATTTATTTTTCATTTAAATTTATTTTTAATTTTTAGAGGTGAAATAATTACCTTAAATGCTTAAACATGTTCATAATATTAGTTATTTAACTGACCGAAAAATTAATGTAAATGACTAAAAACAACAATATAATATAAGAAATTGTTATGTTATAAAGATTTTGTAGATAATTACAATATTTTATATACGTTTGAAATGAATATATTCTAAATAAAACATTTTCTAGATGTTTTTTAATGTCAAATGAAATAAATACGGTTAAAATTGATAATAATGATATTTTATAATATATAATTTCTAATAAATTGATTTTAAATTCCAAATAAACTTTATATGTAGAAAAACAATTTAATGGTTGTAAACATAAACCAATTATCAAATATGGGTAATTTTCCATTTTATGGTAACTTTACATGGACCATATAGAGTAAAAACATCAATTACCACCATTAAACATAAAATGTAATTTTTTACGTTAGGTTTTCTTTTATTAAATTAAATATTTCCCATAAATTGTATTTCTATTTTATAAATATTATTTCATATTTAATATAATTGTTTCCAAATTATCGAATTATGCCAAATTTTTTTGTAGCCAAAAATTTAAATTACATTAGTTAAAAACTAGTTACCAGGGTGAAAACTAAAATAGTAAAAGTTTCTAACATTGGATGTAAAAGGAATAACATCATTAGAAAAAAATTAGTTATGTATAAACTTTATCATCCCACTACCAAATTATTTATAAATTTTTAGGTACACATTTTAGGATCAATTCCCATTATTGAATCATTTTTTGTGATTACAAAATGTAAATCAACCTCAATTATAAAAGGGAATCACATCGATTTACAAATTCAAACCTCAAAATCCATTTATCTCAAATCAAAAAAACCAATATATATAAATAAAATTTTTATACACATTACATATTATATTTTCTTCCCAATATACCAACCATAGGGACCATGATATGTGAACTAAATGAGGTTCCCTAAGAAAAGCTAATTATCTTCTTGAAGATCTTTGATTTATTCTTATTATTTATCCAATATAAATTAAATATAAAAAATTTAAATATAATAATATAATTATATACAATATAATTATATTTTATTATTTTTATTTCATAATATTTTTCCATCTTCTTTTCCATCAATTTGTATTCATGGTGCTCACAAGTGTGTATGGTGGACTGCCGCCTCATGAACTTATGTAATATTTTTCTATCACTAACTCACATGAATAATAAAAATGATTTTAATATAGAATATATATGATATATATTATATTATACTAATTATTTAAAAATAATATAATGTCAACTTATTTACCCTTTCAACCATTATGTAAATGATAACGTCGCTCGTTCGTATGTACGACCAAATGTTACTGTGAAAAGATGTGATTCTATCAAAAGGATGAAATTTCTTGAATGATTTTAAAAATTTAACCGATGAGTTAATATGATATCCATAAATTTAATATAATTATTTTATTATGTAATCATAACTTCTATATAAGAACTATAACTTCCATGAGAAAACATGCATTAGAAAATGAAGAAGGTAACACTTGAATAAATTGTAATAGTGAAATTTTATTAGTGAATGGGTAATAAGATGTAATAATAGAATAATATAAGATATTATAATAATTTAGAGGGTTATTTTATAAATTAATAACATTATCAAAACTATTATACGAATGTTTATTGAAAATCCAACTAAAGGAAAGCATTATGTAATATACTTCCTCTATATTTACCATCATTAATGAATATTTTAGTGTTGTGCACATAATTTCATTTACAAAGTGTATATAGATCCAATTTTACATATTATAACATTAATAATTAATAATTAATTATATTTTAATATTTTATTAAAATTATTTAATACAATATGATTTTCTAAGAATTTATCCAACTAATAAGAAATTTTTTAACTCAATCATTTTTCATTATGTTATATTGCATATTCATTATTGATGATTTTATAAAAAAATTTATTTAATTACATTATACTTTTTTATTTAAACTTGTTCACATGGATTTAAATTTGATAAATACATTCCATTCATTAATTAATTCACAATTAAAGGATATGATATTTGTAATGTATTTCATCACTTTTTCAACTATATTTTGATATATTACATATAATAAACCTATTTATTTTTATGAAGTTTATAAAACACCTCCTAAATAATTAATATAATGAATATATTTATAGTCATTGTATTTTATTTCTAATTTGAAATTATTTCTTCCAAGAGGAGTATGAATATAATGTTACCTAAGCATTAAGGATTATGCCTCAATATCATTTTAATCAATAATTTTTATTCATGAATTTTCATTGAAGAAAAATATTTAATATTAGTAAAATAAAGACCATAAATTTTCATATACTATGGTCATTAATGAAATTTTCATTTATCATTATTATTTCCCTCTTGTTGGTACTTAATGATTTTGATAAAAAAATTAAAAGAACCCATCCTGTTTTGTTTTTTGAGGAATATTTTTACCATATCATTTTTTATAAAAATGAAATCAAATTTTTATTATTAGTATCTAATGATTGTTTAATGTCATTTATATTATTTTATTTAGTAAAAAATGGTTTATAATGAAAGATATTTGCATTTTATGATCAAGTTACATTTGTAGTTTTTACAAAAATCATAAATTTCTTAATTTTTTTAACATACCAGGAATGAATAAAATTTTAATTTAACCATGATTTATCACAGATTTATTGGATCCTCTAGATTTTTATGAAATATTTTTCAATTTTTTTTAAAAAACTTTTTATAATTTTTTTGTTTCTATAAGTTAATTTCAATCAAAAATGGTATTTTCCTAAAGAATAATTTTAAATTCCACTCTATCATGTTAATATTAATTAATAAAAATTTACCTTTATTTTAATTATAATAGACTAGGAACATAATATAAAAATTCGATAATTATTCTTTTGTCTGATGGTTTGTGATAATTTTAACAAAGAAAGTATTTATATTCACTTTATTCATTAACATTTAACTCAATAACATTACACTGGAAAAATTCACATTTATATAATGAATGGACATTAAATTTCCCTTATATATCCATATTATTTATAATTGATATGTTTATGGATTAAACAATATTTCATTTAATTATATACTGTTCTAATTTAAAAATATTTAATTTACTAGGAGAAAATGATTTTTTTAATTCTTGATTTATTATGGGAATTTATTTTTAAGTTATATTATTAATTAATTAAATCAATAATTCGATATATGAGGAATGAATTGGATATAAAAAGATGGGTTGGGCACAAAAATATATTTTCCCTTGATGTATCAGTAGGTTTCACTATAAAAATTCATTGGAAAAATTAAATGGTATTTTTTAAATTGTTTTAAATAATATTAGGGTAAGGTCTATGGTATATATTTCTTGATATTTGAGATCATAAAATAAAATATTACTTATTTACATCATTTAGAATTAAGTAATTATATTATATTTATTCTTGATATCTTATGTTCTATGTAACCTTTAATGAGAATTTTATCCTACCCTTGTTTTATTTTCCTTTCCCCTTGATATGAATAAAGAAACAATGAATGGGTTCAATGTTCTATAATATTTTTTACTTTCAATATGTTTTGTTTCATGTTTTTAATTGAAGTGTAATATCTAACTATGTATCTAGTATACTAAGACTACTAAAACATTTGATAATTTAGGATGTGATTACTTGTATCATATAAAATATTACTAAGGATACAATCAAGTATTGGCTTCTTGGGTCAGGGTATTTATGTATAAAAATTAAATTTATTATATGACATTATAAAAGTACATAATATTCATGTAAAACCCAATATATGGGTTTATATCACAGTTTTATCTTAATTCATGACTTCTTATGTAAAAGATTCTATTAAAAGAATTATATGGTATTTCAATATTAAACACAAAATATTTTATTCTATGTTGATCATTTCATGAAAATACATGTTTTCCTTAAATTTTACCTTCATTAAGTTCTCATGAGATAGATATTATTTCTTTAAGGAAACCCTAAATTTTATTTCTCTTCGGTCAAAAATCATTTTCATCCATAAACATATTTTCATTAAAAAAATTTCTAAATGGTTTTACTATTATCAAATGGATTATAAAATTAATTTTTACCCATGTATGAATATGTATATAAAAAATAATAATTAATCATTGATTTTCAACCATTGATCCTTATCTAAATAATGAACTTTATTTATTTTTGAATATAAAATACACTGATGAATTTTTGTAAAGTCTTGAGGAAACATTACATTGAATTTTCCTTAAACCATTTCCAAAATTATTTTTGATGCAAATTTCATCTTTAAATTTTTGAAAATTATTTTATTTAAATTTAGGTTATTTAAAAATATGATATTTTCTTTAATAAATATCCCACTGATATTTTCAATATAACTTCATCTATGGAAATATTCTTCCCTGAATATTATTCTTTAATAGTGGTATACTCTTGGATACCAACCACCATATTATAATGTATGGATTATGATGGGTTATATTAGTTTATTTGGGAAAATATTAACATTTAACTATATAGTTTTCAAATATGAATGTATATGTTGATCATATGATGAACTTATATTTAAAAAATTCATATAATGAATTCATTAAATATAGTTAGTTTTGTGTGAGGAATGTTTTATCCCCTTGATATATTAATAATTCTCATGAGACAAAATGGTTTCGATATTTTGTTATATGACATACCAATTGAAAAATGTTTTCCTAGCACAAGCCCTAAAGGGTATGATTATGATGTCCAACATTAAAAATTTTATAATTATGAAACTAGAAATTGTTTCCCTATGATTATTTATATTTAAATTTTATCATTGGATATATCTCTTTTTATACAATTATACATATGTTATATTTGATTATAGATTATCTCATCCACATTATTCTTGAAATATTCCCTTGCTGATCATTTAATATAACCCCTTTTATTCTGTATCTTTTTGTCAAGAATCCTAGCATGTTTAGTATGAATGATATACGAAGAAATTCTAGAAATAATACTGGTGTTATGAATGAAAATATTATTATATACTTTGCGTTTTCAGATATATCTTTATATTCATGTATATATTCAGTTTCTCAAGACTACTAATATATTCTATCCAATGGGATATGATAGACTGTATCTTGCAACAATGTAGTAAAATAAGCATTAGATAAATGATAATAGATTAAGGGTGTTATAGTCAGTGTAAGAGAATGTTGTTTAGAATCCATGTGAACTAGATTAATGGGAAAGTATCTTAGTTAACCTAAAACTATAACAGGCCTTAAAAATGTATAATTATATAAGCATATCAAAATGTTTTTATTAATGTAATGATTTTGGGTTTTTCATAGTGATGCATCTTAGTTAAGATATTACATGTAGATGTGGTTTTATTATAAATGGACATATTGGAAATAATCCCAAAGAGATATGGTCAGGTATGTCGTATTCATCATTTGGGTGAATAGTGATTGTTCCCTTACTACACACCAAGCCTGACACACTCTAGGGATATACCTCTTTTAATTCGAGATTTATTTACAAACCATTATGGAATATTTGAAAATATCTTTTTATTTGATAATATTTAAAAATATAATATGCTTTTTATTCTATGATTATGTATGAATAAATTTTCATGTTATATCAAGTCTTTTAGTAGTTTTTGATTTATACATTTTGAATTATAATGTCATTATCTAATCTTGTGTATTAGATTGTTTATAAATAATTACTAGATGATTTAATGGGAACCATATTAATTAACATAATCTATATAGGTACTTACCTCATTGAAATGACAATGAAACTGGGGATAGAAATAGAGATAGGGCTAGTGATGAAAATTATAACTATATTAGGGTTTCTGACTTTGGTTATGAATAATAATATTTTTCATAGGGAACATCCCACTAATAATTAATATAGAAAAATCAGTTACGAAAATTCATGCCTCAAAACAATCCATCATTCAATCGCACTACGAATTAATTTGTAGCTGAGAAATGGATAAATTCATAATTAATGATATATACATTATTGGGAATTAGTGAAAGGGAAATTGTTTTCTTATAAGTTTCTCTTCTCATAGGGGATACATACCGATAGTGTTCATCAATTTAAAACACTACTTATGAGGGGTAAACATAGTAATCATGAAGATGAAGGATTTTAATGTACTCTTCATGGAAATGTTTTTTCTTATGAGTAACAATTGGATATAGAGAGAAAAATCCTGATCGTAATAAAGGAAGAAAGAAAAAATATTTCTATTTGAGAAGTCAAAATTAAAATTATATTAGGTTATATTATGGATTACATATTGAATAAAAAAATCTCATTAAATATTCAATTTCGGGATAAACCTAATCCTATAATGGGAACTAGTCTCCCGACTCTTTATATTAAAAATAGACAAAATATAATGTTCTATAATGATAGAGAAGTAATTATTTATGTATAATAAATTTTAATGAATGAATGAAAATAATATGTTGTTTGAGGACTCTAGAAAATGATATACAGAAAAATAGAAGTCGTGTGTAGTGTAATTTCAAATTTGAAACATATGTGGAAATAAACACCATGGAATATGATTTCTTTGAAGGCGAGTTTACATTAATTGTGGAGATAAGGGCCATCCAGATTCTGATTTCATGGGAATGAAAAAATGATCTAATTGTAAATTTTTAAACTGTAAGGAAACATGCCACTATTACAATAAATGCGCCAAGTGTTTAGGGAATTTACTTCACAAAAGGATTGGTGATCAAGGACAAGATTTTGTGATCTCTACAGATATGGTTGATGTTTGTAAATATGTATCATCATATATGTTGATCATAGTCTCAAATTTATCTATTTCATTACATGATTTTATATCTACAAACAATTTTGTATCTTATAGGTTATCTTATAAAATTAGATATTTCCCAACAACCTTTATATGATAATTATCCAATTAAACATGTATTGGGAATATCAATACAATAATGATATATTAATCAATTTATATTATAACACATTAATTTATCCAATTTGAAACATGATCATTATACCAATGGTTGAATTTTAAATAATACTTGGTTTGGATTATATTTAACATAATTTGGATAAAATTTATTGTTTAGAGGAGGATATTATAATTTTTTTGAATGAATGGAATATATATTCTTTAGAGTAGAGACTACATAGTCTAAATCATATATGGATCTAAATCTAGTGGCCACCCATAACGAAATTAGAGGAGATTAAGTTAATAAAAACCCAATGGAAAGGAATTATAATCCTAGGATATAATATTTTCTTAATGTAATGTAATATATTATTTTGTATCTTGAAAAAATACCAAGACATCCAATTGAGCATGAAGATTTTTTTTTAACTCATCCCTAATGAATATATGATATCAACAGTTCCATAGATGGTGCATAATTTGTATCTAATAGAGTTAAAGAAACAAGTAAATGATTTTTTCTATAGTTGATTCATTCACCCATGTTCTTTTATAGGGTGGTATTATGTTAAATCTTTAAAAATTAGGGATGGGACTATCACTAATACAAAAACCTTTTTTTACGTCAGTTTTTTTTAATGTCAGTTTTTAAGTGACGTTATTGCGAGTGACGTTAAAAATATGTTTTTTACATCTGTTATTTAATAAAATATTTAAACAATGGGGTAATATAGTTTTTAACATCGGTTTTTAAAATACTGACATGAAATACATTCTGGAAAATGTCTATAAGAAGCCATTTTTTACGTCGGCTTTTTGAAAAAACCGACGTTGTAAGAAATTTTTTACGTCGGTTAATTAATAACCGATGTAAAAAGTTAGTTTTAACGTCTTTTATTAAATATCAGACATAAAAAATGTTTAATATCTTGTAGAAAATTTTCTAAGCTTTCATTTGATAGGTTATAGAGCTCAAACGGATTTATGGATCAAAAGTTATGACCATTAGAAGTGTGATATTTTTTTTGAGGAAAGATTGAATGAGCCAACCGTAGCTTCATAATAGAAGGAATTTTTGAATCCGTAGGTGGATTTTTAGTTTTATCATGATATAAAGAATCATAAATCATTATAATAAATTAACAATCGTAAAATTGTATATCAATTAAGAAAACTACTCATAGAAAATATAAATCATGGGAAAATAATTACAAATACCTTGACGAGGTCGCGAAAATATGAAATCGTTGATTCACGTTGAAGATAAAACAAGTTGATTTGGTGGAACTATGATGGTTGAATGAAATTATCATAAAATGGTATATCAATTAAAAAAACAAATCATAAAAACCATAAATCATGGATGTATGATTAAATATACCTTGACGAGATCGCGGAAAGAAGAAATAATTGATTCACATTCGAGAGAAAAAGAGTCGATTTGGGGGAATGATAATGGTTGAAATAAATGACCATAAATTAGGATGGGTGTATAATGGAAACATATAATTGATATTATATGAGAAAATGTGTTATTAAAAATTTTAGGTGGCAAATCAAAATTTCGATGCCGCGATGTGAAAAAAATGAAATTTCGCGTTTGCAGGATATTAAAAATATAATTAACGACGGTTTTATGATAACAGACGTGAAAAGATATTAAAATTTTCACTTATTTTTTACATTGGTTATTATAAAACTGACGTGAAAAATCAATCTTCGTCGCTCTTTCACGTCATTCATTAAATAACCGACGTGAAAATTCAATTTTCATGAATTTTTCACGTCGGTTATTTAATAACCGACGTTAAAAGGTATTTTTCACATCGGTTATTTGATAATCGACGTGAAAAACATTTACACAAATGTAGTTCATTTTTCAATATTTAATTTGACAGGTCACAGAGCTCAAACAGAGTTACGGATTAAAAGTTATGGCCTTCAGAAGTTGGACATCCTTAAGATATCGTTTTGAGATGGTCAACTTCTCAAGGCCATAACTTTTAATCCGTAACTCCTTTTGAGCTTCGTGACCTGTCAAATTAAATCTTGAGAAATGAAATACATTTTTGTAAACCTTTTTCACGTCGGTTAATAAATAAACGACGTTAAAAAGTCACAAAAATCTATTTTTCATGTTGGTTATTTAATAACCGACGTGAAAAATAATTGACAATTTTAATATATTTTCCTGGAAAAGGATTTTTCACATCGGTTATTTAATAACCGACGTGGAAAAGTGACTTACATTGATTTTTAACGTCGGTTTTATAATAACCGACGTGAAAAATCAGATAAAATTGATTTTTGACGTCGGTTCTTATATAACCGACGTGAAAAAACAGCAAAAATATATTTTGACATCGGTTATATAATAACCGACGTGAAAAATCGATTTTTAGATATTTTCACGTCGGTTCTAAAAAACCTATGTGAAAAATAGTGACGTAAAAAATGGTTTTTGTACTAGTGTATAAGGATGTGGGATGAATATATGGAAAAAATTAGATTATATTAAAGAAAAATTACCATTAACCTTAAATTTATAATCACTTTTATCCTTTTCTAGGAGCATATTAATTCAAAAATATTTTTCATCATCCATTGTATCATCAATTATATTTAAGGGGGATATTCCAAAGACAAAATATCATACAAGGAAAAGACATTACATGTTTATAACAATTCATTTTGGACGGAATAATTAACCCTATTTTTTATAGATATGATGAGAATACTCATTAAGGATTATATATATTATATTATTGTGGTATTTGTTAATGATATTTTTGTATAAATAAGATATTATTAAGGGAATAAGTGTTATTTAGGAATCGTTCTCATGACTCTTAGAAAAAATTGTTTTATAAGTAATATAAGAAGTGTAATGGATTAAAAAAATCGTTTTAATGGACAAATTCCCTCTATTAATGTAATAAAATTTGGTCAATAAATGAAAAAGGTAGTTAAATAATAGACTATACTGAAAAAACCTACCTATGTTATGTATTTTTCTAGGATTATAAAGATACAATCATATCTTTTTTTCATAAAAATTCTCTATCATAAAACACAATAATTAAGTTGAAACATAAATTGGTTATGATCCAATGGATAGTTAAATGTAAAAAATTTTATGTATAATTAAAAAGAAAGAAGATAAATTAAAATGTGTTGAAATTTCCATCGGTAGGTGATAAATGTTTCATATATTGTGACACATCAGTGAATGGAAATTTATGTGTCCTTATATAGAACAGAAAAGTTATTTCAAATGTATCAAAGAAGATAAAGATATATGAAAAAACTATCTAACACATGATATTAATTTATAATATAGGATATTTTCCTTGATGATATATATATATAAATTAACTATCTAGAATATGATTTCATATATACAAATATTGGAAGATTTAAAAATACATCATTTCAATGAATGATTTAAACATGAGGTAAAGGATATGGATGGAACAACTCAATGATTACTACTACTTTATACACAACCACAATTAAAACTAGAATATAGTTTTTTATCTGTTGATTAGTAATGATCATGGAGTTATGAATAAGATGAGGTCCGAAAAGGATTCATTTTTAATATCCTAGTAGAGATGGGTATCAAAATTATCAGGGGGGAAGAAACAACACACCTCCACTAAATGATTTTGAAACCATCCTCATTGGAATAATTTTAATTTTACTATAATGATGACAAATTTTTTTTGGAAAAAATAAATCCATGAAATATGTTATATTTTTAGACTTTGATTATAAATACGGTGTTCTTAAATTATGAAAGTGGTTATGTATTCCATTTATACCTATTCAAGAGTGATTTAAATTACCATATTGTGTTGCATAAGGTAATGTAAAGTATTTCCTATTACGTATTAAGATTATTTATTTTTCAATAGGCGAATGATGTAAGAAAAAATCCTCTAGGAGCCATCTAACCTCTACCAATTCCTAAACAGAAATGGGATAACATTACTATGGAAATTTTTAATAGATTTCAACAATATCCTATAAGAGATTAAACACAAATAGGTTATTATTGATTATAATAACAAGTATTAATATTTATTAAATATATGGAAATATTTACATCTTTACTATATTACATGACTCAATAAAAATGGACTTATAAGACATAATGGTATACCTCTTTCTTGTGTGTCTGATAATGTTCCCGAATTTACGTAAAAATTATAAAATCTCATTATATGTATCGTAATATTATGATGCATTTAATTAATTCTAATAATAATAAAAATAATATATACATTGAATTGTATATTGAAACATTATTTGTAATGTTATGGTTGTGGCACATAAAATTCAAGTAATGTGGGATCAATATTTACCTTTGGTGGAATTTCCATATAAAAACAGTTTACATTCAAGAATTCCAATGGCTATTTATGAAGAAGTAAATGGAAATAAAGGATCCACTATAACTTTTTGGGACGAAGTTATATAATGGATTTTAGTAGACCGAAATATATTATAGGGGATAATGGATAATGTAAACACTCTTAATACAAATATTATATAATATCAAATAAGTGAAAAGCATTGTGTATTTATTTCAAGGAATGATATGAAATTTCATATGGTTGATCATGTTTTCAAGAATTAATCCACGTGAAAAGGTGTTATAATATTTGGTAAGAACTGAAAATAGGTCTCATGGTACATTATGCCTTTTGAGATTCAAGAAATTACTAGATATATGGATTGCAATTTTGTAATTACACCAACCCTCTATAATTTACATGATGTGTTCCATATATCGTTATTAATGAATTAAATGGAAAATCCAATTCATGTTATTAAATTTTAGTAAATATAGTTGGTTGCAGATTTATCATACTACAATGACCATATCAATATTCTGGTCAATAATGATCATGTTTTGATGAATCTATTGACTCGAATGGAAAATGATAATTGGAGAAATCTATAGGTATAAAAGTTTTTGTGGTAACCTGAATATTATTTGATGAAGAAATACCTAATTATTTTCTTGAGGTCATATTATATAATATTCATGGATGAGTCTTTTCAAATGAGGTAAGAATGTAACACCTGAGAATCAATTATTTTAGGCTTTTCTTTCTAGAGAAACAATAGAAAAATATATATAGTTTTACACATCTATGTGACTAAAAAATAAATTAATTTTTTTTAAAAATTTATGTTTCATAAATTAATTTTAATTTTTAAATAATATTATAAAAATTATAAATGGTGAGATTTTTGGATTTTTCTGAAATGTTTATTTTTCCATTGAATAATAAAAAATACAGATTTTCCGAATACAATAATTCCATTCATTAAATAAAGAAATTTATAAGTCTTATTATGTTGTTTCCATGAGTGAAATATGATCCGTTTTTATAAAAATATAATTTATTACATTTGAATAAAGAAATTTTTGAGGATTTCCATATATTTTAATCTTTATACATAAACCAATACTTTTCATAAAATTGTTATCTTTGGGTTTTATACTTTTTTGTTATAATTAAATACTAATACTTGAAAAATATTATATTTAAAAATGGATACCATATTTTTAGTTATTTTGTTTAATTTTTGTAAATTTATCTCTTTTATTTTTTACCATTTTGAATATTAATAATGGTAAATAGTTTTCACCTCGGTATGGGTAAAATAGTAAAAAGGGTTAATCCCATTAAATAAAGTCTCAAAATAAACCAATTATTTGTATTAATTTAAATATATTGAATAAATTATAATAATTATTTCTAAAATTAAAATTTTTTACGTTTCTATACATTTTAATCTTAATGATTTCATTTATTTAATTTTATATAAAATAAATTACAAAATTCTCCTCTCTTGTTTGTAATAAATATAATAATTTTACATAAGTGTATAATGAGGATAAGTTCAGTTGTAAATTTTTAATTGAATTGTGTAATAACTATTTTTATTAACTTATATTATTTTTAATTTTTAGTTATTAAATAATTAATTGAAATCTTACTTAATGACGATACACTACTTGTGAAATCAGTAGAAAAATCTTGTAAATAATTTTAAAAACTGTTAATGTAATATTATCATAGTGAGTTATAATAACAGACAAATTTTATAAATGATTATAAAAATTTTTAATTACTTAAAATATTAATTATACTACTATCTTGATGCATTTAAATTCAATTCAAATGAATAGTATAATAACAAAATTAATGATGTTATAAAATATATTTTATCAATTTAATTAAAAATCATGAAAATATTTAAAGGATACAAGTATGAATATAAATATTTTAGAAAATAATCCCATTAAAAATTATGATCATATTTTCACCATATATGTTAAATCAAAATAATTCTATATTAATAAATTTGTTACCAATATCATGGATAATAATTGTTAAAGTATGGGTAAAAGAAAAAGATAATTTTCAAAATGACATTTAAACATTATATAACCTCATTAGTTGGATTAATTTATACCTTAACCTAAAAAAATTATAATTTGTGTTAATTTGGATACATTTTTTTATTAATATGTCTTAATAATACTTAGGAATACAGAAAAATGAAAAATGTTCCAATCACCATAATAAAAAATGGGAACCTATTCCACTTACAAATCCAAACAAATTGAGAAAATTATATTATTCAATAACTTATAAAGTATCTCCCAAAAATCATTATAATTTATATAAAGGTTATTTTCATTTAAATAAATAAATAAAAATGTTATTTATGAAGTGATCTAATTATTGTTTCCCTAGAGGAAGTTAATCATTTTGAAAATCTTTTTTCTAATTATTATTTTACCACCAAGGATTATTTTTTATAAACTAATACTAAATAACACCATTATCCCACATATAAGGATATATTATTATGCTAATGTAAAAATATTTACCCATCCCCTTCTTTGTCATATGGGAAATGAAAGTATTAGTCATATTTACAAGTAGACAATCACCACCACATAGAGATATAATTAATATTAAACAACTATCATTAATGGATACTAATTATGATGGGTATAATGTCTAAAAATTTTATTTTTGAAATTATTATTATTATAATAGAATTATAATATTGTTTCAATTTTCTTACCACCCAACCAATTTTAAAATAATAACATCAATCGTGCATAGGTGTGAATTACCACCTCTGTGATGTGATGAGATTCCTTTTTAATTGATTCATTACATTGATATTATAATACAAAATATTTAATTAATACATTTGGTATATGTAATATCATAATGATTATTAAATTTTGAATTATTTTTTACCTTTGATTCATTCTATCCTATGAAAAGTGAAAATAAAATTCAAGCATATATATAGAATACCATCTCCATAAATAATTTATTTTATTTTTATATCAATAAATTTCATAGAAGACACCAAATATATGTTATATTATATATATTATATTTATATCTTGATTAAAATACCAAAATGATGCCTAAATCACCAAAACGAGGAGATATAATATACTACACTAAAACATACATAAAAATTCATATAGTTATCACTTGGAATCTTCAATTTTAATATATAATTATTAATAAAAGGATATCAACATTTTCAAAGTGGATAACAAATGATAATATAAGTTTATATATGGTTGTAATTTTTAATTAAAATAAATTTTAATTTATTATAAATATTCTAAAAGTACATAAATGGAATATTAAATTAGATTTATGACATTATTTAACTATATTTCACTTATTCATGATTGTTTTTGTACATATCTAAATTAAAAAAATTATAAGATATTTCTATCTTATAATATATAAATTTTCATCTAAAAATTTTATTTATTGAAAATATTTGTTTTACATTCAATTTCCTCACATTATGTACTCATTATATAGAAGGAATGATATTTATGAAAACTAAAATTATATCTTTCTTTGGTCAGAATAATGTTTCTTCCATGCCAATATTTTCTCTAAAATGTTTTCAATATTTATATAATATTTTCCAATTATTTATTAAATTCATTTTGACCCAAATTTTACATATTATAAATATTTTTAAAGATAATCCTCCTATTATTTTCTAAACATGGAACCTTTTACTAAAGGTGTGAATGGAATCATTATTTTAGCATACACTGCGTGAACAATATTTCTAACCATCATAATTTATATTTTCATTGAATATTTCCTTGATATTTTCAAGTATTATTTTTAATGAAAATTTTCACATTATTTTTTTGGGATTCTTTATATTTTAATATATGTGATTTCAAAATATAAATATAATTATCCAAAAGAAATCAGCAATTGATTTTAAGTGTAATTTCATTTATATCTTCTATCATTGGTGAAGATTATGAATTAATGAATATTTAATAATTTTAAAATTATTCTATATTACATTGGAAATATTATAATCATGTTATATTTTTTATTAGGAAAAATATTAAAATTTCATATGATTGTTTTTCAACATAAATATTTTTATTGATTATGTGTTGAAAAATTATTCAAATTATTAATATGATGATTTCATATGACATAGTAAGTTCCTCGTAGGGTAGTTTATAGCCCCTTGGTGCGCTAGTATGTATAATGAGAAATACTAGTTCAAGAATTTGGCATACATCCTACCAGTAAAAATTTATTGTTTTGGAACATGTCCATGATTGTAAGATTATGATGTCCAAAATTATGCATTATATCATTATAAAACAATTTATTATTATCAATATTATTATTTATAATGTTATATTATTCATGGATTTGGTCCCGTTTTATAGAAATTGATATATGAAATATCTAATTATTTTTATCTCATAAATATTTTTTGTGATTTATTTATTTAATGATAGCTTCCTCTATGCACATTCTCATACATACCATGTGAGGTAACCCTTTCCTTTATTTATTTTTTCCATTGAATCATAAAAGGTTAACAATGATTGATATGAAACGATGTTTTTGATTGAATAAGTAAGATCTTAATGTAAATATTATTTTTGATATTATATTATCAAATGTAATGTGAGACTCATGTATATATCTTTCCTTCAAATAATTATATACTATTCAGTCTATTGGGATGTAATTACCTACAAAAAATAACAATTTAGTAAAATAATATGCACCGTGATTCTATATTCAGGGTTTCACACTAAATCTATCCTAATAGGTCTGAAGGTGTATGCTAAAGGAAGCCTCTCTAGGAAGTTGAATTCATTTTTCTAGATTAATTAATTTTTTTACTTATATATCTTCTAAATCCAACATATACATATTAAATTATTAAATCCATTTAATGAAATTTAATTCTATGTTAATATGATTATAAAAAACCATTTTCCACCTCTTTTTCATCCTATGGAAAACAAGAACATCACATGTTTATACATAAATAACATACCATTCCCACAAAGTGTTGAAATTTATTTTTCATTCCCTATTAACATGGATGAATATAAAAGTAAAATTAAAGAAATATATTTTATATTTTTATAAATATTATGATATTGGGCATAAAATATATAATATACCATACTATCCATCCAGTCATTGGAAAATAATAACATCTCCCATACGTACTACAAGACTACAACTTCTTTCATATTATGTGATTCATTCTTATATTACCACCATTCATGAATGACTATAAAATTGTACATAATGACTAAAAATTATAATAATAAAACTAAAAATATATTATATATTATGTCACCATTTGAAAACTCTTTTAAAATATGGACAATGAAAAAAATTAATTTTTTAGAAAAAGACTGAAAAACCCATAATGTGGTAATCATAATTAAAAAATATTCGACGAATATATTTAAAAAGATTATAAAAGGACATTTTCAAATCTAATATATCATAAAAACGTTCTTTTGAATGTATTTATTAAATTTAAATTTATTTTAAATGAGTACGAAAGACATACAAAAAACATAGACCAAAGGTATGTGTATTCTTTTAAAATTTCATTTTATATGAGGATTGTTTATGTATAGATTTACTCTAGAAAAATAATGTTATTTTAATATCTTAACTAAAATATATTTTATTCTCCTCTAGTTCTTCTTTAAATTATTATTTTCAATTTCTTCACTTTTGAATCAATAATCAATAAGTAACATAGATGTGATCGATTTATTTTTAAAATATTGTTTTGACATTTTAATACTGACTCATTTTAATTCATGTATATATTTTTATAAACGTTTTTTGGAATGTTTTTTTACTATTCTCTATGGAATTATTAAATACATTTATTCCCATTATTTAGGTAACATTCTGACCTGGGAACCACTTACCATTTCCCTAAGCTTGTCGATTTCTTGAACTCATTCATGCCTCCCTATATGCGAGAGTTTTCTAACTTGTAGTGATTGAAAAATATATATAACATGGGTAAAATATCCCTTCTATTTTAAAATGGAACAATATAGTAAATAAAAAATAAATAACACATTAACAATTACCAACAACCAGTATAATTCCAAAAAAAACCACCAATATAGGATGAATCCAACAAAAAAGACAATATCTAAAACTAAAATAGTAGTTATGTCATTCCAAATAATTGTCATGTGTAAAAATGAAACCCCAAAATAAAGAAACTAAGAAATACCTATAGAAGGTCCCACCACTAAATACAGTTCCCTCATCCATTATCCATTCTAACCCAACCATCAATTATAGTGATCATTCCCTTATATTGACCTTAAAATCATAAGTGTATTTGTGTACCGATCAGGCAATAAGATTATAGTGATATTACAACTCAGTAGTCCACAAAAAATGCGGCCCATATCAATATCTATTAAATAATAGTGTATGAAGATGAATAAATAATGATTTATAAAGAAATTTTTAAACAGTTATCACATTTCAATATATTTAATTAAGTGAATAATTTACATTATACTTATATTAACCTCATATTTTCTTGAGTATTAAAAAGAAACCCAATACACCAATACCTACTACGGCCCATAATGAATTTTGAGCTATATCACATTGGTATTTATAATTCATTATCTCATATTCTTATATTATTAATTTAATTTCAATTCATATCATCAATAATTGAAACCATAGTCAAGTGAGAATAAATTTGGGAGTATAATTCAATACATTAGACCTCATGGGTATTTACAGAAATAGTTAATGACCTACAACACATTTATAACACAATAATACAAGTTAGTTTTTGAAGCATGAGTTTATTTCGCACACTCATTATAAATCAATCACACATGTGTGACTACTATGCATTAGTTTGTTCCCCACACTCATTATCACATGATTTAATTTGGGCCTATTGTTAAATGTATTGGACCCATCAGGTATTTGAATCATCTTTATGTGCCCCACAAATAGTTTATAAAACTATCAAAATATATTAGATATTCCACATTTAACATGGTTAGTCAACATTAACTACTATATGAACATTTTAGAACATTGTATAACATTTCAATTTTCAATTAAATCAAAACTATTTATATTAATCACATTGAATAAATTAATTAATTCATCATTAAAACATTTATTAACATATATTCCCATAAACAATTATATTTTCATGGTTAAGACAAAAAACCATTTATTCCCATTATCAGTCAATTACAAAATGCAACAATTAACCATATACAAATTACCATTTAGATGAAAAAATAAACAATTATAATATCCCAACATTTCAATAATAACGTGATTCCATTAATTAATTTACTAATTAATTAATCCAATTAATTAAATTTACAATTTCTCTAAACTCAACCCATTCAATTATCACATAGAAACTCAATTTAATCAAATTAAATTTGAGAATAAATATTTCAATCATATTATTTGAAACATCATAATTATATACATGTAAATAAATCTGAAATATGGGATTTTTAAATTATACCACTAACATCAAGATCATTCACAAATTATCACCAATAGAAATTCATAAATTGAAGAGGAACATTTAATGTCACAATAAAGAATAATATCTTTTTCTAAAACCTAGATCCCAAATTGTATAGGTTAAGATCTCAAAAAACATATATATATACCAATCACTAATGAATGTAAAAAATCCTCCAACTGATGAGAGACCGGGCGAGAGTGGAAGGATTCTAATTGTGAATTGATATCTTCCTAGGAGAGGTGGAAATATATTCAAACAAATAATCAGTTCACTAATAACACAGTTCAAATACCCTTGGATTCCATTTGGGAGACTCCAAAAATGAGAGAAATGAGTCAGGTTCAATCTAGGATTTTTAGGTATATAATACAGAGATTTATGGATTATTTAATTTATTTTATTGGGAATAATTTTCTATACATATGGTTTCACGTATGGGGTTCATGTTTTTCTCTATAAATGTGCCTAACCATTCAACTCCTCTTAAGGGTCACACAGTTACTACTAGGAGGTCTAACAGTTTGAAAAACCATGCAATGTCTATGCGAGTGCACCCTATATGGGTTTACATGATTTTTTTAGCATTTCTGAGAGGTTGGTGAAAACAGTGTTCCAACCATGCACATTTGTGCTTCCTTCTAAAATTCAATAATTTCCCCCTAAAAATCCATTAATTTATAAAAAAATAATAAACATTTAAACAAGGGTTATGGTTTATCATTAAATATGAGCAATAATTAACCATAATTGACATGGATCTTAAAATCTCTCTATCTTTTAATAGCTCATCCTCGAGATCTAATCCCAAGCATCTCTATGATTTTTAGGTAAGAATATCAGGCCAATATACTCACATATTTCATTCTCTATACCAATATCTAGCCTAAACATGTACATGTTTCCCCAAAGCATGAACTATTTACATGATATTTCCCCACAAAATATTTTCACTACAATCCACCACATGTATCCAACACTCCTCATAGGATTCCTCAGTATCATGCCCAACATCAACAACATTAATCACATAAGAAGGGTTGGGGTGATATCCATCATGTTGTAAAAAATGAAAAATGACATGCATATCATTATAACTTAGAAAAATATTCAATTGGTATGCCAACAATCTGATTCTATCTAAAAGAACAAAAGGTGAAAAAACCCTAGCATTAATTACCTATCTATAAATAATACAATGACCCAATATAGGTTACACCTGATGAAACACATGATCAACCACTATAAACTCTATGGTTCATCAACATCAATCAACATACAAAACCTATATACTCTTTTCCATATCAATATTATTCGGAATTAATAGAACCAACTTCGATGTCTCCTAAATGAGACTCAGTCCAAAAAACTCTTACTCACTAACCACCATCCAATTAAAGAGGTGATCTACATGGCCTACTATAAACAGCCTCATATGGTGACATCATAATAGTTTCTTGAATACATTTCTTATAGAAAAAATCCTGAATCTCTAGGTACATATCACAAGACCCACAAATGTCTAGAAGTGTGAAGTAAAACGTGATTCACAGTCTAAAATGATACTCTATAGAACCCCATGTAGACCGATATTCTCTTGAATGTAAAATTACACTAAATAATCCATTGATAAAATCTCTTGTATACGAATGAACTATGCTACTTTCACCAGCCATTCCAAAAACACTCAAATAACATCATTATTTCAATGCATCTTCAAGAAAAAGACCACAAATTCCATGGTAACATCATCTCGTTTCCTTTTCCAAATGGTCTACAGCTGTAGTAAACCCCCAGGTCATTGATGCTTAGCGTTCACCTATTGATAAGTGTATCATAAATTCAAAAAACCTAAAATTTTCATTTTCATTCTTTTCCACCAACACTATCTAGATAGGTCACATTACATTTTGGTCGAACCTGAATACACAACTCTATCAAATTTTGAAATACATGTATTAGTTTAATTACAACAGTCATAGGGAAAAAAAGATTTCACACATATATGATCTCTTCCTCATCTATATTTTATTCTCAAGGAAACTCCTAACCATTAAGGATGTTTCCAAGGCTAAAAATTCTATATCCTTATTATTTCTCAGCATGATCTGATAAAAAAGTGTATAATCCCCTAAAAATGCTAAGAGATTTATCTACTCTTAGAGATATTTAGCAAAAACATGCATATCATCAAGAAAGGTCATCAAATTCCACTCACAACAATACTCATGATCATCCAGAGTCTCTGTTTTCCATCTTAAAGCATCAAATTTTTTTTTCCTTTATGAGTGTATATATTAATTAAAAAATCAAATCACTATACATTTTTAACCCACATATTATGTCATATATTCAAATGTAACATTGAAAATATATAATTTAATCAATTGGGTTCATTATAAAAACTAATGTTTATGAAAAAAATAATTTATCCAACACACCATAGAATAAACAACTTCAACTAAATCAAGGTCCAGTGTAAGGTAGATCTGTTCTTATGGCCTTAATTTTCATAAACCATACACCACCAATCAATCACCCTTCATCAACACTACTCAAAACTAATTCTTAAATGTGTGACATAACACTGTATACTCTTTCCCTTTCATATATAAGATGAATATTATTGTGGTGTTCGAACTCTTATCTATCTCTCAGAAATCATTCAATATTGATTCAGACCATTAAAACACAACTCCCTTCTTAGTGAATCCTTATAGTTTTAATTTCATGTGAAAAAATTATTGGATGAATCTTCTATATTATCATGCTAACCATAGTAGATGTGGATATAAAAACATTCAGCATTTGCTTCCCAGAAACCACCGCTTTCACCTTCTCTCAGACCACTAACACACCTCCCTATGAGGTGATGTGACCCAATAAATGTTTCAGATAAATCCCTATTCGAAACTTATAGTAATAGGTGAATATAAAATCTTATCTCTATGTACATAGAATTGTTTCAAGGTGTTGTGAAATATCATGATGAGTGTTGGAGTATAACAATAATTCATCCACATTCAAAACAAAAACATATTCAGGTATGGATGGATGATTCAATTGATCATGTCCATAAACATTGTTAGTTTAGTCGTGAGCACAAACAACATCACTAAAAAATAATATATGCTTTATATGCTTCTAAATGTATTCTTAGGTATATCATGAGGTCAAACTCTCAACTAACAATACCTATATTACAATTTGATCTTGTAGAATACAAAATATCTTCTCAACTATTCAAATAAATCATCAATACATAAAAGATGATACTAGTTATTCACATACATTGGGTTCAACAACCGGTATTCAACACATAAATGACATGTTATATTAGGCTTATAATAAAAACAAGACCGATGAACCCCAAATAATCATACATAGATGGATAAAACCCATAAAAATCAGCTCTTCCTTCCATGTCATGTTCTCTTACTTTTGTAATCATGCAATTTTGTTTGAGGGAATAGAAACTAACTCTACCCCAGACATGAGATAAATTATTTGTTTCACATCTCTCTAAGGAGAAAGGCCATAGAATCCCTAAAACACATCCTAGAAACAATCCACTAAGAGAGTAAATAAATCATTATTTAAACCACACAAATTCCAACAACAGACAAGAAACATTTACAGTGAGCTACCATATTCTATAATAAAATGGCCCTGCATGGACGAACTAGATTTCTCTCTCTCCAAGGTGAATTTTATTTTCATCCTCATGATATGTATAATTGACTCTTTTTTTGTTAATGATCTATATATTTATCAATATTAAAATAACCTATAAATACCAATAAATTGGTCAAATCCTAACATATACATAATGTAAATATCCCAAGGAAAAAAATCACCCCAACATGGAGGGAACACCCATTTCATAATCATATGTCTCTCAACTATACACGAAATGTGTTTTGATCACCATAATACCACTCATAAAATCTACTACTAGACTAAAACTAATCACAAGTAGTGCATATATAATGAAATGAGAGGCTCTGGTATCAAATAAGACATTATAATGTTTAGAAGCTACAAGAATACTCTCTCTAAATTTTAAAGGTATAGCTCCGCTACCCACAAGTGTAGGCTTGGATGTATGGAAATCTCTTACACCTCTTCCATATGATACACTCTGAGTCACCAGAGTTTCACCACTATACTGATAAGAAATCCTTTTCTAAAAGTAGCATGACTACTACATCAACCACCTTGGTCATAAGAACTACAACTTCTAGAAAGGTACATTATAGAAGACCCCCTTACCATACTATAGATTTCTCTAGTTTCAATATTACTAACCATCAGCTATGGGTTCTTATAGAACCACTATAGATGTCCCATACCACCACAACCCCCTCACCCTACTGATAGTCAAGGAAAATGTATTCCAAAGTGTCCTGGCCTAATACAATATTAATAGGGCACTCAAGAAATTTCTTGTGTGTCTGACCCCTCTCCATGGCCACTATTCTTGTCATCCCCCTGGCTAGAATTCACATAGTAACACTATATACTGATAAAAAACATACCTCTTGATCATGGAACATAAAAACACATTTCCACTACTGGAATCCAATTCTAGGTTCCTCTTAGAAATAAGATCTCGATTCACCAATTCAGAGAACCTTTTTAGCCATAATATAAATCATATATGACATAATGTAAAATTTAATACAATACTAGAACTATTTATTCCATGGTAACCTCATATCCTGTTAACTCTAGAGAATAGCACTATGAATCAATAAAGCATCAATCACAGCCCATCAAAAAATTCTCCCTTGATTCATCTATTTTGTTCAGTGTAGAGTACGCAAGAGCAGGGTGAATTGGGTATCTATAAAAAATTCATCGTAAAAATTTCACATAAAGAGATTTCCAAATAAAAATGAATAATAGCAAGTTAATCAATGTAATATGCTTATAATAGATTGACTATTCAAATAACTTCTCAGTATAATTATTAATTCTCAGTAATATCAATGTGAGTTTATTGATACAACTTTTTTAAGCTAATCTAATAAGAAAAAATAGTAATAAATTCTATCAAATACTAACTATCAATGTAAAATCTAGTTTTCTGAAGTGTAAAGAAAAAATAGATAAAAATTTAAATAAAATAGCGGATTAAATAAGTGGTTCAATCTCAAACAAAATTATAACCCACTCCACCTGGTGATCACCTTACAACAATCAATATATATAGATAAGAGAATGATCCACACCATAGATTGGGGTAAACCAATGGGATATAGGAATGTCCAAGTCACACGACCACATCCACTGTTCTTCATGGGTAAAAACAACAAAGTCTCACAAGGACCTCTTCCACACTTATCTGGGAAAGTAAATAGATATAAGAAGATATGAGGGGAAAGATATCTTGTATCATTCAGCTTAATACAATATAAAATGTTTGTTTTTAATACAAACACACAAAAACTGCTCGAAAGCTAAAAAAACTAAAAAAAACTGAGAAAAGATGACGAGAAAGAGTTATAAGTGATCTAAGTGTTATTCTATAATGCTATGGACATGTAAGATGAAGCAAATGAATGTATCGAGTCCTCTTATAAAAAATATAATATCAGAATTCTAGTTCTCTGGGTTCCAGTTTGATGATATGAGCTATGTAGCTCGTGTTCTTCATTAAGGGGGTACTAAAAAGGTGTATGAGACTCTAATCTTTAGTGATTCAGCCTCTTGGAGTTAGTAGGGCTTTATGTGTTCTTTAGTTTTATCGTGTGGTGGGTATCCGTTATCTTTTTCAAATGCTCATTCCTCTACACGTTGTTCGAGTGACACAATTTCGTTTTTATTATCAGGTTCATGTGTTGGAGCCAAAAGGATAAATGTGTCTTACACCCCATACCTCATACTTTTAGGTGACATTTCAAAAAAGAATAATTAATTAGGTCAGAGCCTCTAAATATCTCAAATATGACAGTTATAAATTAAATTTAAAATAATAAAGAAAATTAAAAAACAATGTCATATTTTTTCTTGAAACAGTATCAATTTGGAAACAGTGTCACAAGGAAATAATGTATTATTCATTTCTTTTGAGTGGTTAGATAGTCATGATACCATAGTTTCATTGAGATCAGAAACCAGTAACATAGATGTAGTGTCAATATCAGGGTATCTCAGGATTACGATGTCTAGATTACAGTGTCAGGGATTACGGTGTATGGGTTACAGTGTCAGGGATTACGGTGTCTCGGTTACTGTGTCTGTTATATGATTTCAGGGATTATAGTGTCTAGGTTGTAGTCTCTAGGATTATGGTGTCTAGGTTTTTGTGTCTAGCTTACAGTGTCATTGAATTTCCGAAAATCTTGAACCGGTGGCAGAATTATGGTTTCTCAAACATAACTAAATATATATAAATTGTCTTAAGAAATAATATTTACATAATGAATTACACATAAGTACTCATTTAATAAAAACATTATACAACAAAATTAAATATATCCTATGATAATCAAATATGATTTATAGGAACCAAAAACTTTTGAATGTTTATTTAGAGAATAGGGAAACCAACCTTGTCTACACATGATTTGAGATAGATTAAACAAGTTTAAAGGTTTTCGATCATTTAAACATGGTTAAAAAATTATAAGTCCAACAATATCCCCCTTTTTATGATAAAAAATCATATAAGATAAATGTTTTTTTAGTGTTCTTTCTCCCCCTTTTGGGAATATCAAAAAGTATATAGGAAAAAAGAAAAATAGACATGGAATGAAAGAATGTAAGAGTCTAGAGAATAACAGTTTTCATTTAATTAGATGAAAACATATGTGTCATTAAAATAATAAGAAAAAAGAAAAAAAAAACCTATGAAAAAAAACATTTTTCACTTCTCCCCATTACAAGTATTCATATCCTTTCCCATGAAAGTATCATCAGAAGGAGGCACTGGATAAAAAGTAGAGGCGGAAGAAGGGATTGAGCCAACTATCAGAGAAGGAAGAGGGATCCCTTAAAAAACATAAGGTTTCATTGTGGGTTTGGATGAATACCTAGATATGTATTGGTCAAGGATAACAGAGATGATCTGGCTCAGAACCTGAGAAACAGACTTAGAGGCAGAAGAAAAAGAGTGAATGAGGAAAGAGTTAAACCAGGATGCATTGTTGAACCTGCAAGCAATAATGGAAATGCATTGCAAATGAATATAAGGCTTAAACAATAAAATAAAATCTGTAATGATGCTGCCACCATACATTATAGCCTTCTCAAAATCACATTTGTTATCGATGAACTTTTCCAATAGAGGAGTGAAATATTTCATCTTTTGCACTTGGATCATGAAGGCTTAAGTGAAAGGAGGAGATTTCAAGTTCAATACATGATATTTAAAATGATTTATCATATCATGCTTAAATAAAGTCCTATTAAATTAGAAATATGATTTCTTAGTAATTTATTCTTGAGCATCATTGGTAATATTTTAATGAATACTTACATGGTCTAGTACTCTATCACTATTCCTAACAGTTGTAGATAATATTCCCCTATCAAAACAACTAAACACTAATAGATGTTACTCCTTAACACCAATTTTGAGTAGATCACTATCTATTGGTTGAGATGACTATCTAGAGGCATTGGAAGCTGTAATGGAAGAACTGAGAGACATGATCTGATTTAGAACATTTTTTAGACTTTACTTGTACTCATCAGCCATCTTGTTAAGACGAACAACTATCTCACACATCATATTGACTATCTTGATGATTATCTTATCCAATTTTTCATAAATTGAAGTCATCTTTTTTGTATCAATGATGAAATTTTTTGTGGAATCTGATCACAAACATCTGTAACAGGATGAGAAACATAAGCTTGTCCTTGTTGCCACATTCCATTTCATATATTCAACCATTGATCGGAGATAATACATCTCCACATTCAACTTCTTGATCTTAATTAAATATTCTCTTATTTAACGTGTCATTTTTGGTTGGATTTTTATATGATCTTCTCTAACGGAAAGGCATCATCTTTTTCACTAAGAGTTTCGTAGGAGAAGTTTGTGTGTTCATTATCTTTTCAAATCCAGCTAAAAGAGTATCTCCAAAAGCCTTCAGATCTCTTTGACTCAACGATGAAGAATGTTATAGTAAAGGTTTAGGAATAGGATTCAAGGATAGTTGAGGCTCCGTAGCGGTGATTACTTCTAGAGAAGAAACTGGTTTAATTGAAATATAGTGGAAAGTTCTATGAATTTAACTGATCCATCATTTGTATAATTGACATCAATGTTGCTATGAAACATATACCAGGTATCCAATGCACTTTGATCAATAGGATTGGGAACATATACACTTAATAAATTGTGGGGGTGTTACCCCTAAATAGGTTCATCCCATAGAGGACTAAGATATTCAGTCCCTTGATCTGTTTCAAATTTTCATCTCTAATATCCTCAACCATTCTTTTCAATCCAACTGAAAGGATTGTTCCATTATTTCTTATCAGATGGGTGAAATTCCAGATCTGTTTTTAGTTTTCCCCTATGTTATCATCTTTTTCAATACTAAGTTATTATTATATATTTTCCATAGAAACAAGATTTTCTTTTATACTATTAGTAGATTCATTTCTAGAAGAAGGTTCTTCTTCTAAATCAGTCCTTCTTTCTGTAATAGGTACATCCTTATCAAATACATTTTTAGTATAAGTAGACCACTATATTCATTATGAAATACAATTACTTCCATAGATGTAACACCATCCTCTTCTTCCCAATCATTAGACTCATTAACTACATCATTTGTCTCTAAACCATAATCAGATATGTTCTTAGGCCTTGAAGGTTTCTCAACCTGATTAAAATTTTTATACACTCTTTCATTGTCCTCCACCCAAGACTATTTCCATGGATTCCAATTTATTTATATCCTTTTGACTGTATAAATTGAGTTACATAACTCATAATCATTGAATAAATCATCATTCGAACCAACCTCTCCTTTAGCAGACAACATTTTATAGATTATCCTTAAATAGAACCAAGAGTTAGATTTTGAGGATGTCATTATTAGTTAAAACATTTGAAGTATAATATACTAAAAAATATTATAATTGTCCCTGTTTTTTCTAATATGTATCAAGAATACATATTGAAACTTGAGGGTAGAAAATACCATTTCCTTAGACTAAAACATTTCTAGATAAACTCAAATAGAAACCTCATTTCACCAGCCAACTAAGTAGTAATTACCCTTCTTTTCTTCTTCTTGTCAGTCAAACATCCTAGGGCTTCTTCAAAGACAAAAACATCACTATGAGGAGTATGAACTCTCCAGTATGACTTAAATATTCTATCATATGGTATCCATTGGTATCCATCCCTTAACTATAGAGAAAAATTAAACCATTGAACATTAATCTATCTTCATACAACAAAACCATCTTCAAAATCAAAAGATAACTAGAAATACTGATAAAACTGAGAATTTGTTTTGGATAAATCAGCCATTTATCTTTTGTGAACTGGTTCAGACATCCCTGCTATTCTAGTTATTTCAAAACTAATTACTTACTTGTAAGAACCCAATTATTAAATACTTATTTTTCTGAAAAAACTATTATCTCAACAAGATTTGGATTAAATTGCTCTTTGGGCGTTACTTTCAGTTCCATTTTCACTTTCTTCTAAGATATGTGCTTCTCAAGAGTTGATGAAGATGGGTTCTTGATAATGTAAATTAAACAAGTGTTTTAGAGAGATGAGGGTCAGAAATATGGCTTATGATTTGAAATAGGGGAATTTCGGTTTCGAGAGAAGAGATATCAATTGATGAAAATTATGAAAGATATTTTTTTTTTATCATTTAGGGATTTCAAGCATCGAAAATTCAAAATCACAGGATTAAAATAATAGTAAAATAAATAGAGATATATAAGTAAAATAAAAAAAATTAAAAAAACTGATTTATTACAGTGAGACAAAAATTGATTATCCTGGTGAGACTGAAACATGATATCATGGTGTCATCCTTACGGTGTGAACACAAATAATGTGACTATATTATTTGAGATAGTATGTGCAAGACAGTAACAAAGATACAATAACATTGAGACTATAAACATGAAATGTTTTCTTTAAGGCAGTAACCAATGAAACCATGAGAGTGAGACAGTAAATCTAAGACTGTGACTTGTGAAATCGTAAATTATGAAACAACGTGTTTTGAAACCATACACTTTCTATTTGTGATGTATCATTACAAATTAGTGTATGATGTAAATTATTCTTTTAAAATTTAATGGTTTAGTGAATATATCAGCAAGATGATAATCAGTTCCAATGAATTCCAATGTGATATCTCATTTTTGATAACAGTATCTCAAAAATTATTGTCTTACATCAAAATGTTTTTCCTTGAGTGTGAAACATGATTCTTTTAAATGATAATATCAATTTTATTTTAAAAATTTATAGGTACATGTTAGAATTTAAATACATAGTCTACAAATGGGTGTTTCGTCCATTAAAATTGTGCACAACAACTACCTGTAGATATGTATTCATATTCAAAAGTAGATAATACAACATAATATTGTTTCTTACTCAACCATGACACTATATTCTTTCCTAAAATGTTACATGTTTCATAGGATCTTTTTTCCATCAAACATAAAACAAGAAAAATCAACATTAGAATAGCTAACGAACTCAAACGATTTTCCCATAGGATAGAACAATCGTAGATTGGGAGTATGTTTGAGCTATTTGAAAATTATTTTGACATCATATAAATGAGATTACATATGGGTTTCTTGAAAGAGATATCACAAACATACAATAAACATAATATCAATCCAACTATATAATATACATAGTAAGATTCTAATCCTTCGTTTGTAATTGGATTGATCAACATATTTTCAATCTTCATCAAGATCCAAATAACAAGTAGTCTGATTGATTTATCACAAATTTTTGTGCCATCCAAGACAAAACATTTTAGAAGATATTTAGTGTATTTGATTTGATTTAAAATAATACCATCATTATTTTGAATGACGTAAAATCCATGAAATAACGTTAGTTCATTCATTAATCTAACTTCAAATTCATTTTTCACCATTTTAGAAAACTCAATACATATTGAATTTTTTGAAGATCCAAAAATAATATTGTCTAAATAAATTTGAACTACTAAAAGATTATTGGAAATTCGTTTTATAAAATCATTATGATTAGATAAACATTTTTTAAAACCTTTTTAATGATGAAAAGTACTTAATCTCTTATACCAAGATCTTGGAGCTTGTTTAAACCATATAAGCTTTTGATAATTTGAAAAAATATTTTGGAAAGTGAGGATTTTTAAAAGTAGGGGGTTTCTCAACCATGGAATCCTCAACTATATAGCCATTTCAGAATTCACTCTTGTAATCCATTTGATATGGATTGAAATTCAGATGTACTGTATATGCAATAAATATTCTAATGTCTTCAAGTCATGTTACTGGTGTAATGGTCTCCTCAGAGTCAATTGCTTCTTCTTGGATATAGCCTTGTGCAACAAATATGGATTTGTTTCTTAAAATGTTACATTCTTCATCTACTTTATTTCTAAACACCCACATAGTTCTTGTGGTAAAAATATTTTTGGTCCTGTCGACAAGTTTTTAAACATTGTTTCTTTCAAAGTGATTAATTTATTCTTGCATATATATTACTTAAAATTCTTCATTGATAACATCATTGATGTTTTTAGGTTCATTTTGTGACAACAAAGCCGGATGTTCAACCTGATTTCTAATTGAATCTCTAGTTTGTGTTACATTATTTAAATCTCATACAATAACATCTATAGGATGGTTCTTAAGGGTTATAATTGCATTAAAAATGTGGGGCTATAGATTTCAAGTTATTCATCAGGTTTAGGTTCATTATGTCTTAAATCTAAAGAATTTCAGGAATAGTAAATCTTTATAGATCCCTTTATAGATTAGTTAGAGGATTTATCTTTGCTATCCATATTTGACATAAGATCCTCAAGATTCTCTAGAGAGGTCTTAGGCTCATGTGAATATTTCTCATCAAACTTGACATGGGTAGATTCCTCCTCACATTTAGTTTTTTCTAAAAACTCTATAGGATTTACTAGAGATCGAGTATCATAGAATTATTCCTCCATCACTCATGGATGAAAAATAATCAAGACTATCTTTGGTATTATGAATGTATACTTTTCAACCAAATACATTGAAGTAGATTACATTCAGTTATCTATAGTTCCATCACTCATATTGAGTTCTTTTTATGAATAGGTCCAATACACACTATATTAATAATATAGCTTGTTTTATTTACATCTTCAGTACAAAAATAAATAGGTATTCCATATTCACTAAGCATGGTTATAGAAATTTCTTGTAAGATAATATTTCTTCTTTCTATAAATATATATTTTAGGTGTTCTACTGGTAGAGAAATTATGATTATAGCCATTTTGTGAGACAAAGGATTGAACTCTTGATTTTCAATCTCCCAGTCATGTTCACATCTTAGAGATATGATTTTATGTCCACTATGTTTTTCTATTATTTTAGCATACACGGTGAATTGAGTGCACGCTTTAATTTTATGATCCAAGGGGAATGTCAATGTATACATAGAAAAGTCATCTACAATAACCTATAAATAGTTCTTCTGATTTAAACTCGAAAATATAGATGGTCCAAAAAAATTCATGTGAACCAACTGCAGAGGTAGAGAATTTGAATCTTATGTCATTGGTTTGAGAGAAATTTTGTATTGCTTTTCCTTCTGACATGGATTGCACAATTTATCATTTAGAAACTCTAGTTTGGGTAGATCTTTGACTAAACATTTTATTGTTATCTTTATAGAGGAGTGAATATTGATGTTCCATAGTCTTCAGTTCCAAATCCGAGACTCATTGTGAAATACACTTAATCAGGAAGCATTTTGAGAAACTAAATAATATACATTAACAAAATATAAATTTTCATATCTTAATGCAGAAAATACCAATTTTTTTTATAATTAAAAACAATATAAGCATCATTTTAAATTTTAACATGAAATACATCATCAAAAATTTGTGAAACAAAATTTATATTATATTTCAGTCCATAGAAAAGTACTTTCAAAATTAAACTGTGTTATAGATAACAATTTTTCTAAGGCCAATAATTTTTCCTTTGGCTTGTCACCAATGGTGACATATACACCATCAATATTTATTAGGTTCTTGATAGATCTATAGTCTCCTATAATTTGTCTTGAACACACACTATCTATGTCCCATAAGCTTTTACATGAGTTCTTCCAACAATGTTCCAACAAAATAACCAGATAATAAAAGTATTTTGTACCCATATTTTTTAGGAACCAGTAATATTAGTAACTAGTGATTTAAGAACCCACATCTTCCTCATCGATTTCTTATAAGAATTATATAATTTATTTTAAAAATAAAGATTATTTTGACCAAAAAATGAAATAATATAATATTTATCATTGTAAGAAGAAGCAAAATGTTTTCCAGAACAAGGAGTAATTCAATATGTTATGGATTTAGAAACAAAATTGGTTTTTCCGAAATTTCTTTTACCGGGTTGATACCCAATACTGGTAGTGCATTTAAGGGAAATATGTTTACAAAGAATTTATACCAAGGTATCTTTAATATTAGAATAATTTTCAAGGTCCTCTATTAATTTTTCATTTGATAGATCTGATTTATTGTTTTGTTTGAGTAATTGATATTTTTTATCCCTTTTTACAGTAATTTCAACTTTAACAGTTTAGGTAAGATTATATTGTTTCATTAAAGACATGTATTTAAATTTTATTTCCATACATGTCTCATGAAACATATTACAATACTCAAAAATTTCTTCTTTAGACATATTTTTAGAATCAATTTTATCTCTAAAATAATAGGAATCTTTTTATATGAGATTCAAGGGTTACCTCAGATGTGTTTGTCATGAAACACATATTTTCTTTGTTATCTTGTTCATCATGTAGGGACTATGATTCCCTTGAACAATCCACAGAGTCACTCCAAGTTTCTTTAATTTTTTTTTCACATTCTATCATGGTCCTCATATTTCCTTTTATACTAGACCATAGGATAGTAAGTCTTTACATAAATCTTTCACATATATTCATAACATACTATGTCATCTGACTTTTCATTTCTTTTCCAATCTTTCTTCTAGCATTCCTTTTGATTATATCCTCCTCTGTAGTTATACGTTTTGAAATGTTTTTTTATTTTGTAAAATTTCATAAACCTTTGAGCTAATTTATCCATCTCCTAATCACCATTGGGTGGTGATTGTTCACAGCTGAAACATTATACTGAGACATTCAGTTTCTAATTTTTTTATGTTAAGAAGTAGTGGTCTTAAATGCCACATATTTTCTTTTGGGTTCATCCTCCTCTTCCTTGTTGACTTTTAGATCTTATTTATACATCATTAGTTTCCCAATGAGTTATTTCAAAGGTAATTTTCTGATGTCATAAGACTCTCTAAGACAAACCAAAGTACATCTCTATATATTATGCAGGCATATGAAACTCCTTATAAATATTTTTGGCTATAACATCTCTTTTGATAGAGATCATTGTGTTGATAATTTTTGTGAACTTGAAATACATGACAGAAATATACTCATCAGGCTTCATTTTAATGTTATCATATTTAATATTATAATTATTAAGCCGTGTTTCATTAACACTAGATGTTTCTTTATGTGAAATAGACTATGTATCCCAAATATCGTGGTCTTTTTTACATGATGAAATTCTATTAAATTCATCATATCCTAAATAGAAATATAAATAATTCATGCATTTGAAATAATTATTATATTTATTCTTATTTGGGTCAACCCATGTAGTTCTATTAGTATAATTAAGCTTATACTCATCTTTAATTGATGACCATATTTTAAAACCATTTAGTTCTAAATGCATTTTCATTTTACTCCTCCATTGGGCATAATTAGTTCCATTTAAAAATGTAGTTCTATTTGTAGCATCAACTTCTAGTATATTATCCATAATAGAGATATAATTTTTATAGATATAAATTTATAATTAATAGAAATTAAAAGATATTTAAATTATTATTAAAATCGTAGTTGAATAGATTTTAAAATTGGATCCCTAACAAGAATAAATTACTCTGATAACGAATGTGGTCAGAGTAGAGTACTCAAGAGGGGGTGGGGATTTAGTATCCATAAAAAATTCTGTTAAAAAATTAACTTAATTAGATTCCCCAATACAAATAAATTCATTCTATTTAATCAAGGTAAAATGGTTATAATAGTTTGAATATTCAAATATTTTCTCAGAAGATTGATTAATTCTTAGTAATATCAATGTTTGTTATGGATAAAACTTTTTAAACTTCTGTAATAGGGGAAAACAGTTATTACATTTATCCAAGACTAACTATGAATGTAGAATCTTGTTTTCAGAAATATAATGTAAAATAATGAAAAAAAATTTAAATACACAATGTATAAAACAAGTGGTTCAGTATCAAGTCGAGACATAATTTACTATACATGGTGATCACCTACCACCATGTAGTCTATATAGATAAGAGATTGATCGACACCCTAGATTGGGGTAAAACAACAGTACACATGACTATCCCAGTCACAAGGCCGCTTCAATAGTTCTTCATGGGTATAAACTACTAGTTCTCAAAAGGACCACTTCCAGACTTATTGTGGGAGAAAATAGCTGTTAGATGATAAGAGGGGATGGATATCTAGTATCCTTCAGTTTAATATAAGATATAGTGTGTGTTTTTAATACAGACACATGCACAATGCTCAAATGTTAAAAACAATACATAACAGATCAAAGACGAAGATAAAGAGTTATAATTTCTCTTAGTGTGATTCTATGCTACTCTAAACATGCAATATAATGAATAGTCATATATTGAGTCCTCTTGTGTAAAATAGTGGATCAAATGTCTGATGCTCTGGTTTCTATTTTAATGATATGATTTATGTAGCTCATGTTCTTCTTTGATGCGGTACTGTAAGGATGTTTGAGACTTTAATATGTGGTGGTTCAATCTTTTGGGGTTAAGATTTCTTCATGTTTTCTTCATTTGTTTAATGTTGTATCCATCAGTTAGATTTTTCAAATGCTCATTACTCTAGATTGATCTAGTGCAAGACTATTCTTTTTGTTACCGGGTGCATGTGTTGGAGCTTATAAGATTCAAGTGTTCTACACCTCGTACCTCAAACTATCAGATGACATGTCTACAAAGAAACATTAATTAAGTTAGTGCCTTTAAATAACTAAAATATGATCGTTATAAATTAAATTAGAAGTGAAAAAATTGAATAATGTACAGTGCCACGGTTTTTCATGAAACAATATCACATGGAAATGGTGTCACCAGGAAATGGTGTCTTCTTTATTCTGTTTGAGTTGTGAGACAGACATGATTCCACAGTTGCATTGAAATCAGGAACCAGTAACATAGATGTGGTGTTAAGATCGCGGTGCCTCAGGATTAATGTGTATGGATTACAATTTTAGGAATTACGGTGTATGGGTTATGGTGACTAGGATTACGGTGTTTCAGTTAAGGTGTCTGGCAGGGATTACGGTTTCTGGGATACAATGTATAGGACTACAAAGTCTAGTTTATGTTGTCTGGGATTATAGTGTTTGGGACTTTTTTAAAATCCAGATCCTGAAGTAGACTTGTGTTTTCATAGACATAGCCAAATATTTGTAAATATTCTTAAGTAGTAATATGCGTAGAATGAATTAGACTTAAGCATCCATGTAATAAAAACATTATAGGTAAGAATTAAAAATAGTATACAATAATAAAAAAAGATTTCTCGAAATCAAAAACATGTGAATGTCTATTTAGAGCATATGAAAAACCAACCATCTCTACACATGATTTGAGATTGATTAAACAAGGTGAATAGGACTTGAGATCATTAAAACATTATTCAAATAGAAAGAGTCCACAAAACCTCATAAACCCAACATCCCTCTTATGTCAATGTGTCTCAGGGTAAAAGTGCTCAAAGAACATCTCCACAATGTCCTTCCACTCTATACTTCTTAGTTTTCCATTCTAAATATAAATGTACCACCAACAATTCTCATAACCACATATTATATAAGAAATATGTTAAAATCTTTTCTAATAATGAGTCTCCAAGTTGTCGATAGTCATCTTGATATACTCAATCCAAAACTCAGCTACCAAAGGTCCTTTGATAAATGTCGAAGGGTACTTTAATTTGAACTCTCAATTTAGGTATGATATACAATTCACAAACCACCTTTCGTATGTATTAATAAACAGAATAACGTGATTAAATTTTTTATATATATTCTCTCTATCTCCCTCACCAGTAAATATCAGTTCCCTGGGTTCTAATGCTGGAGGCTCAATTCTAGGCATTTTTCCACTTTTACTCTCGACAAGTGTCCTGAGGGAAATATAAAACATAAATTAGAAACAAATGTATTAGGATACATTGTAACATGTTACCACATTTAATAATATGGACTAACAAAATGGAATAACAACTCATCCCCCCTTTTCTACCATGATGTCAAAATTTATGTACTATCACAAATCACAACCATACTACATCTAGTTCATGATTAAAAAAGGGTAAACACATTCTCATTAACCCAATTTCTCTTTAGAAACCCATATAACCATTTCAATATTCCTTATTTTTCATCATTTATGAATTTAAACTTTTATATTAGGAATATCATTTAGATAAATTTTACATGTACTAATAAGTATTTCGATTCCATGAATTTAACACAAAATCTATTTTCCCCATGTGTGACTAAAATGATGCATTTCAAAATAAATCATATGTTCTTGTAATGATGCATGGATAATCAAAACATATTCCATACCAAGACAAGATTAAGATCTCTTAAATTCCTAGAAAGTAATAACATCACACAACAATTGCATCACCACAGATCAAATAACATCAAACTATAATAACAAACATCAATAACAACAATACCTCCCTGGGTATGTAGGATTTACCCCATACAAGGGATAACTAATCGCATGCACAAGGTCATGTCTTATGCCCATATCACCAATGTCACTTGTCTACAATTTATAAATAGAAAGATAAATTAAAATAAAAAAATAAAACCCCACTGATATCAATTGTAATGTCTGAACTCAGGTGCCACAAACTGGTTCCCCAAACCATTCAGGTATGTGACCTCAAGCATGTCTCCCCATACTCCATAGGCTTCTCAATTTTAGTGGTGTTCAAATATTTACAACATTTTGAGACTACACCATCTTTCTCAAATTAAAAAACAACATAAATAACAAATATGTAACCGAATGATAACAACCGACAATCAATATAATTCCACAACTCTAAATGACCAGTAATTATTGAAGAATCCGAACAAAATAAAATATACAAAACAAAAATAAAATTTATGTCAAGACAAATAAGTTTCAAGTGTCAAAATAAAATCCCTAAATAAAGAAATAGAAAAATACCCCTACTTGGTCCTCACAATAACTATGGTTCCCACATAAATGCTCTATCTTGACTCATCCATATAAAATATTGATATTTCCCTTATACTATCTTCTAAACATTATGTTTATTTTTTTATATGTTAATAATACAAAGTAAGGTGTGCGTACTAATCAGTAGGCCACCACAAATGATGTATAAAACAATATCTATTCGATAATAGTGCATTAAGTTGTATAAATAATAAACTATAAAGTAATAAGTAAACATATATCCTATTTTAGTATTCATTATTTATCCACCTAATTTAACCTATTCTTTAATTGACCACATAATTTCCCCATGTTTAGGAAGACCCCCAACCCATAAATACCTAATTTTTCCTATTCTAATGTATAAACCGCATTACAGAAGGATTTACAATTCATTATCACATGGCCTTTTATTTTTCATTTTATCCTAATTCAAATCATGGTTATTGGAACCATAGTCCAATGTCAATTTTTATCCTAAAACACCAAGGATATGACATTATGACTATTTAAATAATTAATCCATCTCTCAAAACCCATTTATCAATCAATCAAAAATGTAGGATTTTGATTCATTATTCCTTGTCCAACACTCATTATTAATCTACCACTAATGTTTTATATTGAAGCATCAGTTATTCTCCCACACTTATCATCAATCAACCACAGAAGTGGGATTTTGAAAAATAAGTTTATGTCCCACACTCATTATCAATTAATCAAACAAGTATATATTTCATCCTTAGTATGTGTACCAAACTCGTTATCACACACATTCATTCAGGCTTATAAATCCACGGGTAGGACTCCCTGGGTATTTCATGAATCTATTTGTGTCCCACAACCTATTTTTCAAAAAATCAAAAACAATCACAAATTCATCATTTAATAATTTTAATCAACATTACCCTTATTATGAATATTTCAGAACAAGGTGTACTATTTTTATACCCAATTCAAGAATAAGTTTTTACATTAATCACATAGAATAAAAAAACATTTCATTATTAGAACATTTATTTACATTTATTCAGATAACCAATTAACCATTCAAGGTTAATCCCAACATACCTTTATTTTCATTTTCAATCAATCCTATAACTCAACAATTATACAATTATAAAATCTAATTTCAATAAGACAATCCACAATTACAATATCCTATCATTTTCATATTTTAATTATTCCCTTCATTAATTACCTAATTAATAAATCAAATTTAAATTATTTACAATTACACCAATATGAACCCATTCAATTATAACATGAAAAATTCAAATTAATATAATTAAATTATATATTTTTTGTTCCAATCAAGTAAATTGAAATTGAATAATTACATACAGATAATTAAATGAGGAATGTTTGTTTTTTAATTTTGATTTCATAACTCAGGATCATTGAGAGATGATCGCAAATACAATTCCCTTAATTGAAGTGGAATGTTCATCTTCCCAATTCTTTTTGAGATATATATCAATAATATATGCCAAAAATTGAATGTATTAATACATATCAATATTTATATCTATATAAATCACCAAAATAGTTACAAATCATTTAAAAATATGGGAAAATATATAGGAGGGGGAGAAAATTAAGGGGGACGATATCTCTTATTAAGAGTAGTGTAGATCTATAGAAACACATCATTATTTTTATAAATATAGTGTTTTAAATCCATTTTTATCCATCTGGGATACTGAAAACAAGAGAAATGAGTTTGGGTTAATCCACAATGTTTATGGATAGAATATGGGGTCGAAAAAAAATTTAGGTTATTTTTTTATTTTTTTAGTTTTCCATGTGCATGGTTTCTGTATGGGGTGCACAATTTTCCCCCATCATGCACCTCTTCCTTCGGGTTGCATGGTTACTACTATGAGGCTACGTGGATATAAATACCATGCCCCAACCACATTAATCCCCACAATTTTATTTCACATGGTTTTCCCTCTTCGGCCCATGGTTTTGGAAAACTAGGCACAAATCTTGCACTTGCCCTATTCCATCCGAAATTTCACCGATTTCACCCCAAAAATCATCATTGTAAAATCCATCCAAGATAAACTATAACAAGGAAAAATTATTAATTATAAAATAAAGTTTAACATTAATTGAAATTTTTAGTATCATACCTTTTCAATTTAATAATGTTTTTTAAAAGGAATCTTATTTTCATTTTTAGAACAAATTTATATTTATAAATGGTTTCAACGAAATCATTAATTTAACATACACCACACTAAATATATTTCATCCAATTATAGAAACTCTAATCCATGAATCATATATCACAATTTTCTATGGATATTATCATTTAAAATAATTTTCCAAATATTTTGGTAATTTCTATTTATAGTAATATAAATAGGAAAAGTTTGTTATTTTTATAAAGGAATGAAATGAAATTTAAAATTTTTTTTCAAATGATTTATTATATATATATATATATTATTTCAACCATTTTTTATATAAATTGTTTTTTACATTAAAACCTTCACTTATGATGTAATTATGGCTTCTTTATCATAATTTACATGTAACCTCTCTGGTATTTATAGAATAAGACATTTTCATTTTTATTAATATTTATTAAAAAGAAATTAATTTTATGTTAAAATGGAATCATTTTCTGATAGAGTAACTATAATTCCCCGACCATAGTATCTTAGATCTAGTGCATTAATTTAATATATTGGCGATATTATAAGGAATCAAATTCTAAAGGACTGATTATTTTAGCATTACAATAAAATAAATCACATACATCAACATTACATTTTATTTTATGACATAAAACACATCATAGACAATAATTTGAGAATACCATTATAACACTATATTAACCATTCATATCAATCATGAAACAATAATTTTCATATTGGGAAAATAAAACAAAAGAAAGGTGTGAGCTCCAATTATCATTAATGATAAACAATATAGGTGAATATATAAAAACTATGAATAAAATTTTAATTCATGGAACAAAACGAAAACAAAATCCTATCAAAACATTATATTTTACATAATATGATAATAATAAATCAAATAATTCCATTTAAACATCCACATGGATATTTTACTAGTTAAATAATCAAATGTAAAATCAATAAATAATCACATAATTAGGGAATACATAATGACTAACAATTAACCACTACTTCATGGTTGTGAGCCCAGACCAAACAAAAATATTATGTCAAGTCCCTATTTGAAGACACTAGTTTCTCTCATTACAAATAATGATGCATAGAGAAGCTATAGCGGGCCCCGCCCGTCATTTACTACGTCCAATACATTCAATATAAGATAAAGGAGAAACAAAACAAAAACATTCATATTAAAACTATTATATATAATTATAATACAATAACCCTAAAACATGAATTGTATTAAAATTGAAAATCCATAGTCACACATATCATAAAAACTTTTATACAATATAAAAGACTATTTAACAATAAATCAATCACAATTAAGAATAAAACTAATCAAAGGATGTTGAGATGGAGGAAAATATTCGAATAAATCATTAAAACTATTTTAGAGAAATGTCACTTTTTTAATTTGAAAACATTAAAAGACACACAATTTATAAAAGAATAAATTTAGAAAAAATTTAATCAATTTTTCCCATACCACTTTGAAACTTTTGAAGGGTATAAACATTTTAAAAAAATCCATATAAATAAATCATTATAACCATTTTGAAAACATGTAGAATAATAATAATGGTTTAGAAGTATAAATATTTAAAAAATTATAACAATTTTTATGTTAATGAGTATCTTATATAATAAGTGAAAATTATTCCTTTCTAATAAAAATTTATGAAAAATGGACATCAATGATAAATATTTCCCATTAAAAACTTATGCATAATCAATCATGGAAATATTGATATTTTAAAATTAACCATTAGAATAGGTATGATATTCTCCAAACATGTAAGAAACTCCTTTATATTTTTTTTAAACATATTATTAACTTATACAAGTATAAAAATAAAATTTATTACGGAATACATGATTATTTTATGACTTTATATTAGCCTTTTATTAACAATTCCACATTAATGCAACATTTTGGGTTATGGTCGCTATGTTTCTCATACGTGTATTGACTAGTTATTCTTGATAAAATTAATTAGATAATTATTTACATAATTAATGAATGTATAATAAGATTTATATATCATATATGCTCGTAATATAATTATACATATAATAGATAGATATATGAAATTAAATACCCAGTTTATGGAGATGGTTGGTCGTACATAGACATGAAAACTGTTTCTATTTTCTTATCATGTTGAATGGAAGTATGAGAATGAAAAATATGTGTATATATATATTATTATAGTGTCATTAATATTTCATATATTTCATAATTATTCATAATATATATTTTTTATAATCATTCATGGATGGTGAACATGGATGATGACTCTCACTGCATCATGGAGACGGAAAGCTGTACGTAGGAACGAGTGACGATATCATCTACTTAATGATTAAATGGTATTGAATAGTATTTAATATAAATTTACATAAATAATATCATATTATATTTATTTCTAAGTCTTTTATATTAATTATTTTACCTATAAAAATAAATTACAGATGAAAAAATAGTTTACAATAGGACAGAGACCATAAGTTGTATGTACGCACACAAGGTGATATTGTTTTTTATAGGATGAGTACAATAAATAATGCTATTTTCCAACAATAATAATAATATCTAATCATATTTTATACAGTATATTTTTTTATCATAACAACTTGGGAACAGTAAGTAGAATAAGAAATAAATTTTGAACGATGGGATAAAACGATTACCTCTTCTTCTGGAGACTCCTTTTTAATTTCTCAAAAGGACTCTATAAGTTAGTTTACATACAAAAGGTAAGCCTCTATGATGAAGTTTCGGATGATGGTATGAGTTTTGTTAAGTCTTTATCCATGCCAAAGGGACATGGAGGTGTTAATAAAACAAAATGGGGTGTTCCCTTTTATAGGAGAGGCCCGAGACACTTCAAGAATGTATTGAAATTATAATTTATTATAATTTTAATTTCAGGTTATAATTGATCCAATGTGATTTATTTGTGGGATATTATGTGGTGGGGTATAAAACCTCTCAAAAAATATGTATTAGACATGTTTAGGTTATTAATTTAACCTTATCGTTTGGGTTTAACCCTTTCTTAAATAACTTAAATGTTACCATGTCTTCTTGTATTTGGATGCTATATGGTTAATATTTTTACTCTAAAATTCAAAGTGATAATCAAGTGGATAGATAATTACATTTTTAATACAATATAAGTCATTTTAAGGAATCATATATTTTTTTGACTTGTATACCAATTAATATAATAATGTTTTTTTTTTGAAATTCATTTATTCCAATTTTCAGACTATTTAGAATATTATTTTTTTATCATAAAAACATGATTCCTTATGAAAAAATAATTAATGCATCTCTAACAAGACAATGATATCCAAAAAATTATTAAAGGGTACCAAAATTCTCAAATTAAATTGATTTTAATAATTATAAAATCATTTACTTCTATAATTAATTAATAAGGTAATCACTCCATCATCATTGTGTCTTAAATAAGTTTTATAATTTATTGTCTAAAAATTATAAATTAAATACCATGATATTGTAAATCCCTTTATATTTATATATAATATTTATAGTCCAAGATATTATTTATGTAAACCAAATTAAAATTGTTTTATTTAACATATACATGTTTATGTTATATTTCTATTTTCATTAAATTAATCAATATAAAAGGTCATTATCACACTCAAGTGGCTCCATGGTGTCTGAAAATCGACTTATGGATGATCATGGTCATCGATATAACTTTGAATATCATTAGAAAACATTCTTGGGTAGTTTTATATTATTATAATATTATTTGTTACCCATATTTACCGGATTTACCATTAACCAAGGTAAATAAAAATAATTACTGATGTTACTATTCATAATGTCAAAAAACAAAAGGTACCTATTTACAAAATTTGGTCATTCACATTCCAATTATGGAATTTTTTTTTCAAAGTCCAAAATAAATAATTTACCTAAATTAATTTAAAAATAATTCATGTTTTTTAAATAAGAAATCGGGGTTTTCATGAAGTAAAAACAATCAAATGATCGACATTTGTTTATGTACAATTTCAAAGTGAAATTATTTCTGATGAACAAAATTGGCCAATATTATAAACACATATTCAAGCTAAACTTTAAAAACTATTAATATCAATATTTTACTATATTAATAAATTAGATGAAAAAGTTGTTTTGAATTAAAATACAGTATTTCATATTATTTCTTTAAAATATAGATTTTATCAGAAAAATACTAAAAATTTATCCAAACTAATATTTAATGTATTAAATATATATAATAATTTTATTTTCTCAAATTTAATATATAAAAGTGTGCCATATTATATTTTAAAAGGCTTTACCATGAAATGGTGGAAAATGAATTTTTCTAAATTTGTTATTTTATTTGAAAAATTGAATTTTTTCTTTTATTATGTCTATGAAACTCATAATATTAATGTTAAAATTATATGGGATATATATATAATTTAATATTTTATTAATACTATTCATAACCTTTTTTTAAATGGCTAGTTTTGTAGGTCATGGTGTACTCGAGCTCGGTGTTGCGTGTAGCGCAAGATAAGACAGTATTTTGTCTAGTGCAAGCATATCTTGGTGTAGCGTACAAAAAAGCTATTGAATTTATTTAAGGAAAAATACTTTAGAATCTTGTGGTGTTACATTATCACCTCCTTCAATAAATTGTATCCTCATAATTTTTTAATTTGGGTTTGGTAAATAAGGTTTTATTATTCAAAATTCCATTATTGCAATCCCACATCTGAAATATAGGTTTATATAAAATCAACTTTAAAATAGAGAAATTAATGTAATAATGTTAACTAAGATAACATATATAAGGATTACATATACTAATTATTGTTATGGAAGAAAAAACTAACTATCTTATTCTGGTAGAGAATAATTGAGAACGTGAATTGGAAAAGGTTAACAACCATAACGGTATATATATGTGATGATCCAAGGGGAAATTTGTTTCATAAAAAATGTACTAGGTAAACATTTTTGGTTTTCAAGATCCTTTCCCTAAAGATAAAAAAATGAGAAGAAATACCGACTTGATTTCTGTACAATCACACTGTTGGTCATGCCTAGAACAATTTATACTTCATTTCTTATTCAATGAAATGTAGTTGAATTTGTCATTATTGAAGTGTTGGAATATCATGAGATTCATAAAGAGAATGGTTGTTTATTCTGTATGTCTCAAAACAAATTATCATATGTTACCACACATGCATGAGTCCTCTTATAGTGATATAATACATTAATCTAACAATCATTCACCAGTGTATAACATATACTATCCATAAATAGATAACCTTATTATCCATCAAAAAACTTAAAATCGGCAACCTTAGAAAGAGGTCAACCAAATAGGCTTATAATTTATCTCTTATATCTCATAGGCTAGTTCTTAGTTGTCACATTCCAAACATGTGAACACCTTCATCATGTATTCTCTTGAGCCACAATAACACCATGAATTATCAAATATCCTTTTTGATACATGCATGTTTTCTTGTTCTAAAACATAGTTGATTATTCATTTAGTCTCAAAATTTGTATACTTCATCCATGATCGCATAACCCTCTTGTCAAAAATTCCCTAATTAGTTGTCAGGAAACTAGCATCATCCAATTTACTAATTCAAGTCCTAATTATCTTTATCCAAACATCATTATCTTAATATAGTGAATAAATTGAGGGTTATATATACCATACTAATATGTTCTAAAAATATAATCTTACAATTAATTCAATTTTATTGCCCATTAAAACTTTTCAATATTTTCATGAAAGGGCATAGAGAAAAACAGAAACAGAATGCTCTTTATATCATTCAATATTCTTGTTTCGTGGATAAAAATACATAAAGTCATCAATATTTCAAATTTATTGGTTGGATTGGAATAAATCCTTCCTTTGTTTAGAAGTAGACTCTTAGGTTTTGGAATTACGTTAGGTAATTCTCATGATTTCAACAAATGATACATTAAATTCAATAACAATTGGTCACTCTAGGAACCATTTTCCTATAGATAAAACATATTCCCCTCCATTTGAGGTATTACTTAATCTTCTTCTTCCCTTCCTCATAACCTATAGGAAGATGAATATTCATTCCTCTATGAAGCCAAAAAATCGAACATTTATATACATTCACCTTCCTCTAACACAATGTGTTTATAAAGTCTATAAAGATCAAAATTTTAATCATATATCAGGATAACTGATTTGGAATAATCACAATATATTTTTGTGCAGTAATTATTTAATTTTTTTCCTCAAAATCACTAAATTTTTCAAAAAGCACTATGTTAATCCATTTACTTCTAGGTTCCTCGAATAACAAAAACCAAAAATCACATGCTTAGAAACATATATCATTGAATAAAATCACCTAATAAAGGGAAATTACTTTCCATATATAACATCTTAGTTTAAATCATACATTATCCATGATCATAACCAAAATTCTAGGGGGGTTCTTCTATACTTATCCTCATTTTCAAACATAGGACTATGATCCCTAATATATCTTTTCAAACTCTATTTCCAATGTTACTGAAGAAATTACTTTGATAAAAAAAATAATGCCCAAACTGCGGAATCTCAGAGCCAGTGAATTATTTTATTAATTGGAATGATTATAAGGACAGAAGTCTCAAATTACAGGTCACTTAAGCCATCTTGAAAAATAGACTATATACAAAAACATTACATTAAAATCAAAAACATAAAACACATCATAGATAATTATTTTATAAAGAAATTATTTCCCTATCTTAACCAAGTATATAAATCATAAAACACTTCTCGGAGCCCTAGGAAAATAAAACATAAGAATGGGGTGAGTGCATATTTTCATTAAGGATAAGAAACATAGCTGAAGCTATAAAAAATGAGTATAAATTTTTAAGGCGAGGTACAAAACTAAAACACAATCCATTAAAAATATTATCTTCGTCATAATATGGAAATGATAAGTCAAATAATTATATTTAACCATTCAATGGATATTATACAAGTCAATTAATCACATGTAAGATCAATAAATAATATCATAATGAGGGAATGCGTAATTCAAGACATCTTAACCACTATGTCAAGGCCATAGTCCAAGGCCATACATAAATATTTGGTGAAGGTCCTTTTCCAAAAAAACTATTTTTTCTCATGATACCTACCGATTCATTGAGGGGATATAATAGGCCCTTCACATAACATACAAAGTCAAATACATTCCTCATATGAAGTTGGGTGAAACATAATATAAACACTCGTATTAAATCTAGCATATGGAATGTTAATACTTTAACGATAAATCATTAATGGTATTAAAATAGAACATCAACACTGAAACATATCATAATCTCGTCAATAAAATATGAAAGACAATATCATAATAAATCAATTTCAATTCATTATAAAATCCAACAAATGATGTTGACCTAGATGAATGTAATCTAATAAAATCAATAAATCTTTTTTACAGAAATATCCATTTTATACATTGAAAAAATTAGATGTATTAGAATTTTTAAAACAAGAAATTTAAAAGACTTATTTGAATCAATGTTTCATAACATAATTTGAAACCTGTGAATGGAATTAACATTTTAAATCATTTATGTCTATGTAAATAAACCGTTAAAACGATTTGAAAAACATGGAAATTAAAAATAATTGTTTAGAAGTATAAATATTTAAAACATTTACAATGATTTTTTAGTTAAATATTACCTTACATAAAACCTAAAAAATATTACCTTTGAAAACATTTTTATGAAATGTGGGCGTGAATGACAAATATGTCCCAGAAAAACACGTATGCATAAACAATCTTCGATAATAATGAGCTTTCAAAATGAACCCATAACCTAGGTCTGATATTATCAGTATTTATCCAAAACACTATTATAATGTTTTGAAAAATATTATTAACATATATAAGAATAAAAATAATATTTATGATATCATATATGATTCTTTTATGACTTTATATTACCCATTTATTTACAATTCCTAGTTAATGCAACACTTCGGGTAATAATTGCTTTGTTCCTCATATGTGTTTTGACATGTAATTCTTGATCATATTACTTAGATTGTGATTTAATTAATTAAATAATTTATAATATGATTTATATTATATATATATTAAAAATATAACAAAAAATATAATATGTAGATATATGAAATGGAATACAACGTTCATGGAGACAGTTGATTGTACGTATGCATGAACGCTGTTTTCTTTTTCTTATTGTATTTAATGGAAGTAAATTAATTATATATATATATATAATTCCAGAAGCCATATTACATCAGATTTTTAATAATTATTCATAATATATCATTTTTTATAATCATTCTTGGATGGTGAACATGGAAGATGAGTCTCATCGTGTCATGGAGATGGTAAGTTGTACATACGCATGAGCAATAATATCAATTTATTAATGGTTAAATGGTGTATAATTGTATAGATTGTTAATTTTAAATAAATAATATCATTTTATACTTATTTTATAGGTCATTTATATTAATAATTATACCTTTTGGAATAATGTATAGATGAAAAACAGTTTACAACATGCGCATAGAGATAGTAAGTCGTATGTATGCACGCATGGTGAAGTTGTTTTTCATATGAGGGTAAAAGGAGGAATATGGTTTTACCACAATAATTAATAAATCTCAAAATATAGTATATTATGGGATTGTTATTTTAGTATGGTAACGACTTAGGAAGATGAATTTGAAGAAGAAAATAACTTTGATTGAAGGGATACAATGATTACCAATTTTCAGGTGTATCATTTTGATTTTTAGAAAATGTCTCTCTAAAACAGTTTTTTTTGCACAAAAGGTGGAATCTAGAATAAATTTGGAGAAGTTTTGAGGAGTTTTTTCTTGGTTTGGATAATCCAAGTGGCTTTTTAGGTGTGAATTTACTATAAGGATAATTTCCCTTTTATAGGAGAGGTGAGGGACACATTTGGAATACCCTGAAATATTAATTTATTAAAAATTGATTTTCTATTTATAATGAATCCATAATAGTTTATTTTAATAATAAGACAATTATGGGATGAATTGCTTTCAACCAATATGTTTTAGACTTGTTTATGTCATGATTTTGACCATATCTTTTGGATTTAACCCTTAATTAAATAAGCTAACACTGACCTTGTCTTCTTATATTTGTAAACTATATGGTTATTATAGTTACTATAAAATAAAAATATAACATAAAGTGGATCATTAATGAAATTATTTAAACTATATATTTTTTTTGGGATGAATCTTATATTTTTATGATTATTATATCATTTACAAAAATAGTGTATGTTTAATAACTTTTTTTATGTCAATTTTGACACTATTTAGTAATTGATTTTTGTTAATGTAAAAACAAATTTATTCTATAAATAAATAATTAACCCATCAATAAAATGTCATTTTTATCCAAATAAATCATGGATGGTATAAAATAGATCAAATTAAATTCAGTTTAATAATTATAATATCTTTTATTGGAAACATTCATTAATAAGGTAATCGCTACATCAACATTGTCCGATAAATAATTTTTTTATTTAATGTGACCAAATTATAAATAAAAAAACATGATGTAGGAAATGTTTTTATATGTGTAATTACTATTTATATTCTAAGAGAAAATTTATATAAACCAAATTATATTATTTTACCTAGGAGACATGTTTATTCTATATTTCTCTTTTCATAAAATTAGTAATTATAAAAGGTCATTATCAGACCCAAGTGGCTCCACAAGCTCCTAAAATAAGCCTAATAATTTTTATGTTTTTCCATATATCATAAATAATGATTATTAAACACATTTTTGGGTTGTTTTATAAGAATATAAGATTATTTTTTATCCTTATTTACCTGATTTAACTTTTAACTATGGTAAATACAAATTTTCTTTGAAGTTACTAATCCTATTGTAAAAAATATAAGGTACCAATTTACAAAATTTGGAACATCTGATTTTAAATATGGAGTAAATTTGTCCAAACTCATAACAAATAATTAAAAGAAATTAATTTAAAATTAATTCTTTTTTTCATAAGGAGAAAGTAGTTTTTTATGAAGTAAAATCTATCAAAAGAATGACATTTGTTTATATCCAATTTCAGTGTAAAATTACATCAAATGGCCAAAATTTTATTAAATTATAAAAACATAATGAAATTTAATGTTATAAATAAGTAAATGAAAAACTAACTATATAGACAAATTAGTTGAAATTCCAGTTTTGAATTAAAATGAAGTATATCCCACTATTCATTAAAATATGGATTTTATCAGAAAAGTTATAAAAATTTATCAGCAAAGATTTTTCCACCATCTCTATAGATGAATTTAAGTATGTAAAATTAAATAAATAGAATTTTAAAAAAATTTATTTATGCATGGTTCTCCCTGAAAAGTTGGAAAAAATTCATATTTTTTAGAAATACTTATTTTATCCGGAAAATTGAATTTTTCGTTATATTATTTTTATGAAACAAATATGATCAATGATAAAATTATATGGGAAATATATATAATTAAAAATTTTGTACATACTCTTTATTACCTCTTTATAAACGACTAGTTTTAAATGTCATGGTATGCTCATGCTCGGTGTTGCTTGTAGCGCTAGATAAGATGGTGTTGTGTTTAACGAAAGATTATCTTGGTGGAGAATAAAACACAAGATATTTAATTTATTTAAAAATACGCATATCATGGAATATTGGTTTGTTATATTCTTAACTCCTTTAATATATTTCTTCCTCACAATTGTCAAATTTGGGTTCGATAACTAAGGATTGATTATTCAAAATCACTTTATTGCAATCCCATATTGTAAAAATTGGTCAATAAAACATCCATATTAAAATAGAAAATGAAAAGAAATAATATTACCCTAAAAAATATATATTAGTATTCCAGGGAGGAAAATATAAATATAGAATAAATAACTAACGATCTTGTTCTGATGGAGAGAGACATAGAATATGATTAGTAAATGGTTAGCAACTATAATGATATATATATCTATGATGATCCAAGGGTCCATTTGATGAACAAAAAAATAATGTACTAGGAAACAAATTTTGGTTTTAAACAAAATTTCAATAAAGATGAGTGAAATTAGATGTAATATATACATTATTTCAGTATTATATCACCATTGGTCTTACGTTGAACAATTTCCACATCATCTCCTATTCAAATAAATTAAGTATAATTTTTCATTCCTGATGTTTTGGAAGATCATTCGATCCCTAAATATAATGATAGCTCATTGAATCTATCTCAAAAACATGTTATCACTTGTTATGACATTTGGATAAGTCCACTTATAGTGAGATGATAAATTAATCTAACTAACCTCAACTGGAGTATAACTTATAAAATCCATAAATAGGCAACCTTACATTACTTAAAAAACAAAAAATCTATAAATTTAGATAGAGTTTAAGAAAATCATCTTATCTTTTATCTACCATATCCCATTGGGAAATTCTTGTTTTCACATTTAAATATTTTGACCTCCTTAATCATGTATTCTCTTAAGTCATGGTAATAACCTAAATTACCAGATATCTTTATTTCAAACGTGAATGTTTCATTGTTCCAAAACATAGTGTATTAATATTTAAGTCCCAAATAGTTGAATTATTCATCCATGATAGCATAAAACTGTTATCGAAAAATCTATAATTCATTCTCAAGAAATTGGCATCATCCAATTTACTTGTTTAAATCTAATACATCTTTACCCAAGCATCATTATCTTAAACAAAGTTATATATTAAGAGTTATCTTTACCATGATCATATATTCTCCTAATATATTCCTAAACATAAACCAATTTTTATTTCCATTATAAATACTCAACATATTTTCGAAAACCCTTAGTGAAAAACATAAACTAAATACAATTTATATAATTCACTATTCACTATTCGTGTATACCAATACATAAATACTTTAATATTTCCAATTTAATGGATGTCATGGAATATTTAATTCATTTGATTAGAAGAATATTATTATGTTTTTTAATATATTTGTGTAATTCCCATGATTACCACATATATTACATTTAAATACATAATAATTGGTCACTTGATGTCCATTGTTTCTACAGAGATAACATCTTTCCTCCATTGGATTTCTTCCTTAAGGTTCTGTTACCCTTCCTCTTAACATGTATAAATATAATTATTCATACTTCTATGGTTCTTATAATTATAACATTTATAATCATTCATCTTCCTCTTACACAATGTGTTAGGAAAGTCATCAAAGATCACATTTTCAATCAAATATCATAATAACTGATTCAGAATAATAAAAATATCTTTCTCTGCACTCATTTTAAAAAAATTCTCAAAATTACGAGATTATTCCATAAACTCTATGTTAATCCAATTAATTTTTGTCTCCTCCATTAACTAAGACTATAATTCATAGGGTAAGAAACATATCTCATTAAAGAAAACCACATAAAAAAGGGAAGATAATTTCACTCTATAACAAATTAGGTTTAATCCTCGGTTATCCATGATTTTTACCAAAACTCTATGTGGTTCTCTTATACTTATCCTCAATTTCTATCTTAGGGTTATGATCCCTAGTCTATTTTTTCTAAATATATTCCCCAGTTTATTGAAAAACATTATTGGATACTAACTATAATTCTCTAACCACATAATCCTGGAGCTAGTGCATTATATTAATATATTGGTGTGATTACAAGAAATAAAATCTTGAAGTACTGATCAATTTTACAGTCTTGGAATATAATATACACACATAACCTTAACATTACTATATCTACAAAATAGAGCATAAATATTCATTTGAAAGTGAAATTATTCACCTATATTAACATTGAATATCAATCATAAAACACATCTGGGCATCCTAGTAAAATAATAAATAATAAATGGGTGATCTCATATGCTCATTAAGGATAAACTATAAATATGAATCTATCATAAATAAGCATAAACTGATAATTCATGGTACAAAAAAAACAAATGCCTTTTAAAACATTGTATTCAACATAATAAGGAATGAATAAATCAAATAATTCTATTTAAACACACAAATCAATATTCTACTAGTCAAATAATAACATTAATGTCAATAAAAAATCTCATAATGAGGGAATTCATAATGCTAGACATATTAACCAATATGTTAAGGCATCTTCCCAACACCATACACAAATATTCTATCAAGGCCTTGCTCCAAAACACTAGTTTGTCTCAAGAGATTCATCGATGCATCAAAAGGCTATAGTGGACCCCTCCTGTCCCTTACCAAGTTCAGTACATTCATCATATGAAAATGGTGAAATATAATATAAACAATCCTATTAAAATTAGCATTCTAAATGTTAATACATTAACTGTAAATTGGGAATGGTATTACAATATCACTTAAACAGTTAAACATATCAAAAACACTTACAATATAGAATATTGTATATTAATAAATCAATATCAATTAAGAATAAAATCAAACAAAGGATTTTGATACAGATGAAAATAGTCATATTAAAATCATTAAATCTATTTTGGTGAAATATTACTTTTTTTACTCTGAAAAATATAAATATTAAAAAATTAAAAAATGAAGACATTTAAAATACATTTTTTAATAAGTTTTTCCCATACCAATTTGTAAAATTTTATAGGAATTAACAATTTAAGACATTTATTTTTACATAAATAAATTGTTAAAGTCATTTTGAAAACATGGACAATAATGAAAAAGGTTTTGAATTAATGTTCATTAAAACAGTTATAAAAATGTTTTGTTTGAGGAGACAGTTACATATAACAATAAAAATATAACTTTTGTAATTTTTTTTATGAAACATGGACATGGATGTAAAATATATCCAATTAAACGCTTACGCATAAACAATATAAGATAAAAATGAGGTTTCTAAATTAAACCTTACCTTAAGTTTGATTTTCTCTGTATGTTCCAAAAACTACTGTATAATGTTTTTATATATATTATTAACTTATATCCGAATAAAAAACATTTATTATGTCATATATAATTCTATTATGACTTTTTATTACCTATTTATTAACAATTACAAGTTAATGCATCATTTTAGGTAATAATGGCTTTGTTTCTCGTACATGTTTTGACTTGTTATTCATGATCAATTAACATATATCATGATTTAATTACATAAAGAATGTATAATATGATTTATATATCATATATATTCATTATATAAATATATATATTTGATAGATAAATTAAATGGAATATACTGTTCATGGTGAAGAAAGTATGTGCGTATGCATGAATGCTGTTTCTGTTTTTTTATCATATTGAAGAGAAGTATGGGAATGAAATATATTTAAATATATATATATAATTCCAAAATAATTATTATGAAATATATATCATAATTATTCCTAGTATATTGTTTTTTATAATCATTACAAGATGGTGAATGTGGAAGATGAGTCTTATAGGGTCGTTGAAAAGGTAAGTTGAAGGTATGCATGAGCGAACATATCATTTCCTTAATGGTGAAATGGTATGCAATTATATATAATATGAAACATACAAAAATAATATAATTTTATATTCATTTTTTATTTCTTTTATATTCATCATTATACATGTAAAAATAATGAATATATGAAAAATATTTTATACAATGACATGTAGATGGTAAGTCGTATGTAGACACTGAAGGTGATATTATTTTTTATATGATGGGTAAAAAGATGAATATGGATGTCATGGAGTCATAAAAACATCTCATAATACATTATATTCTACAGATATTATTTTAGTATGGTAACAACTTAGTAAGAGGAATTAGAATAAGAAAAAAACTTTGAAAGGAGAGATAAAACAAATACCTCTCTTTCGGGTGTCTCCTTTTGATTTTTATAAGTGGAAGCCTTAATTCAATTTCTTTCCAAAAGGGTGGCCTCAAGGATTAATTTAGGGAATTTGGTGGGATGTTTGGGAATGGGTTGTCCAATCCCAGGGGATTTGGAGGGGTGAATAAAAGATAATAAGTAGTACCCTTTTATAGGAGAGGTGATGTACACTTTAAGAAAGTCTAGAAATATTAATTTAGTATAAATTGATTTATATTTTATAATGGCTCTAATGTTTTTTATTTCTAGTATAACACGAGGATGGGTCGAAATAATCTCAAAAAATAGGTTTTAGATATGTCTAGGTCATGAATTAATCCTTATCTTTTAACATTAACTTATAATTAAATAAGTTAACTCTTACCATGTCTTCGGGTATTTGTATACTATATAGTTAATATAGTTACAAAAAATTACAAGAGATCCAAAAGTGGATCATTAATGAATTTTTTAACACAATATAAGTCATTTGGCCTAATCATATATTTTTATGACTATTATATCATTTAATAAAATAGTGTTTGTTTGAAAAATTCATTTTTGTCAATTTTGATACATTTTTGTAATTGATTTTTTTAAAGTCATAACAACTCGATTCCCTTGAAAACAAATCATTAAATTATCCACAACTTATCATTTTTGTCAAAAAGAATTGTCGACGGAATCAAAAATATCAAATTACTTAATAATTATAATATAATTTAATTCAATCATTAATTGTCAATGTAATCAGTATATCATCATTATGTCATAAATAAATTTATTTATTTAATTTCATTAAGTTATAAATAAAACTCTCAGATGTATGAAATATTGTTATCATTATAATGACTATTTTTATTCTATGATATCATTATTTTAATCTAAATTAAAAAAATTAGTTCAGAGATACATGTTTATGTTATATTTCCCTTTTCATTAAATTAAGCATTATAAAAAGATTTATCACACCTATGTGGCTCTATTAATTCCTAAAATCGACAAATGGATACTCATGATTGACTATAAATATCATCCAATATGATTAGGACACATGTTAGTGTAGTTTTATTATATAATAATTCTATTTATTTACCCTTATTTACTTTATTTACTTTTTAACCATGGTAAATAAAAAAAATTACCAATGTTACTAATAATAATTCCCAAAAATAAAAGGTTACAATTTACACAATCTGGACCCATTGATTAAAAATACAGAACCGATTTTTCTCTATTCAAAACATAGAATTGGATGAAATTAATTGAAACCTAATTCTTGTTGTCAATACTAGAAAGATGGATTTTAAAAAGTAAAAACTATCAATATATTGACATGTGTTTATGTCCAATATCAATTTTAAAATTACATTAAATGAAAAATTAGACTAAATTATAAAATCATAATCCAATTAAAATTATAACCCAATTAAAAGGATTATCTAACTATATAGATAAATTATATAAAAATAAAGTTTTGAATTAAAATGTAGTATTTCCCATTAACCATTAAAATATGGATTTTATGGGAAAAGTACCATAAATTTATTTAAAACTAACTGTTTCTGAAATAATACTAAAGAATAACTAAATTATTTAAAATTTATTATATGAAAGTTTAAAATATTGGATTTAAAAAGTTTTCCCTATGAAAATGAGGGAAAAATCATTTAAAAATACTTCTTTTATCTAAAAAATTAAATCTGTCCTTATATTATATCTAAACATAACATAATAAGAATGTAAAAATTATATGGAATATATATATATATATAATTCAAGAAGTGGTTAATACTATTCATAATTTCTTTTTAAATGGCTATTTTGATAGGTCATGGTACACTCATGTTCGATGTTGCATGTAGCACAAGCTAGGATGGTGTTGTGTGTAGTGAAAGCTTATCATGGTGTATCACAAAAAAATATATTGAATTTATTTAATAAAATTATTCCATGGAATCGTGGGTTGTTACAATAACTGACACACAACATTGGGTTTCTCCGAAATCAGATATTGCGAACAAAACCGAGTCATGCCAAAAAATAATACATTATTAATATTAATATTTTAAATGGTAGTAAACGAATAGCTATTTTATTGGTGGGAGTAAATATAATTAACTATATTATGTTTAAATATATTTTTTAAAATGTTTTTACATTCATTAAATAAATTTTAGAGTCTTAAAATGATAATAAATCATATTTTAAGAAAACAATTCTCTAATATTTTTGAAAATGTTGTTTTATCTCTTTTTGATAGAAAATCCTATATAAATTCTGTTTTTAAAAATATTATATGTTATATGTTTCAAAATTATCTTCCTATTTATAAGTGGTACATAAAAATTTCGTTTAGTTGAATGATTTTGTATATGCTCATAAAATTAATATATTAATGAATATTGAAAAATACTTCATTTTAATTCAAAACTAAATTTTCTTCTAATCTATTTTTTTTATTAGATAATTTTTTTACAGTATAATATGGTTATGTTTTTATGATTTAATCCATTTATGTTCATTAATGGTAATTTTACATGGAAATTTGATATAGACATAATTCAATCAAATGATGTTTTTTACATTAAAAAACCCATTTTCTCATTTTGATAATGGAAATTAATTTTAAATTAATTACTAAAACTTATATGTTTTTAATTTGGAAAAATAATTTTTATTTTTTTAATTATAAGGTTCAAACTATGTAAATAATTTCCATTTCATTATGGACATGATGAATAGTAAATATAGTAATTCCTTTTTACTTACCATGCTTAAAGAGTTAATAAGTGAAATAAAATTATTATAATAAATTAAAACAACCCTAACACTTGTACTAAACCTTTTTTATTAGATATGGAAAACCAATAAATTTTAATGGAGAAAAAAATTTCCATTAAAACCACTTGGGTCTGATTATGACACTTATAACATTTAATTTAAAGTAATAGAAAATATGTTATAAACATATGCCTTCTTACAAAAACAATTTTAATATATGTATATATAAATGATATATTAAACTATAAATATTCATTAGTAATATAAATTTTTTTCCTACATCAAGTCATTTTATTTATAATTTTTAGTTTCTAGATATTTAATTTAATTCTGACATATTTTTGATGGAGTGATTGCATTATAAATGATAGAATTAAATAAATGATATAATAAATATTAAAATAAAAAATTATTTTACATAATTTATGTCATCCATGTTTTTTATAAGTGAATAAGACATTTAATAATACTAATAAATGGTTTTTCTTGAAGTTATCTCTCTGTTTATATTTTATTTAAATGTAATAAAATGAATATTTTAAAATTCACATAATTGATTTTTTAAGAAAATAGTAATTTATTAAATTATTTAAAATTAAAATAAGTATTTTAAAATCACAAATTAAGAATTATTAGGTCTATTAGTTCATAATATATGCATTTATAGGAAATTTCACACATATAATAAAAATCAATAGCCTCTTAATAATTATGATTTTGTTACCAAAATTTAAATTAAAATAAAATAATAAAGCTAATACCAAAAATGTAAGGTTTAAAATAAAATAAATACATGTCTATTTATTATTCAATGAACGGATTTATAACTATAATCATTTTATCTATTAAATATTTCAATTTGGAGCCGTTTAAGTTAAAAAATTAATTTATATTAATTTAATAATTTAAGAGGTTCCAAGGGTTCACTTTCTATATCCTTTAAAAATGTACCCTCACTTATATAATACTAACACTTTAAGAACCCATTGTTTTTTCCAATACATAACCAAACCTCTTCGAAGAATCCTAACCCTCATCCTAGAATCCTCCCCCCGGGATGAAATCCTACGAATTAATCTTTTTGGTACAAATTAAATTATGTTACCCAATTTTGAGGTAACACATTCTATCATGATTTTTATTTTCATTTCCTTTATACACTCCCTAATATATTATTATTCTATTATTACAAAAAAATAAGTATCCCCAATATTCTAGTAATTTTTTGTGATTTGTTTTCAATCTACTCTTACACACAACATCATTTAATGGGTAATAAACATATTGCTTTTGTGTACGACAAGCTATTGCCTCATGTTTAATGATGACACCTTGGTTTTCTTGAATAGAAGCATAAGATCAGTCCAAAGTTTCAATAAGTTGATAGAGGAATATTTTATATTGGATCGTTCAACTCATCATCCACTCAAAGAGTAACATTTTCATATCCAATATGTGTGAGTCAAGGCGTGTGGTCTCTTTAGAGAACAGTCTGGACATGCAAAGGGGCATATTTCCTCTTGATTACCTTGGTGCACCTATCTCCCCTTAAAGACTCTACATCAATGAATTTGATCAAAATTTTCATAAAATCATAGGTATAATAATCAATTTGAAGAACATATTTCTATCCTTCAGAGGCACGATCTCTCTGATAAATTTCGTGTTGTCTTCTATTCCTATTTATGTGATGTCATCCATCAAAGTTCCTAAGGGATTTATTACACCCATTGATAGGATCCTTAATGTTTTTCTATGGGATGCCCTCTTTGAAGGGAAACATCACTGGGTCCCTTAGAGTAGATTGGATCAACCAATCTGGGATGGAGGTATCAACACCAGAAACCATTTTGACACCATTCAGGGTATGCATGAAAAACTGGCTTGGGAGGCTTTAGAGGGTCGGTCCTTATGTGGCCGGGTGATGTGCCCAAGATGCAGTGATGCTCCTACTCCTGGGAAACATTATAGCTCTCCCCTTCAGTCTATGATTTCCCCTTTCTCTCCCTCCCTCCCACCCCTGTCACGCTAGGTCATTGGTAAAGGGGATATCTTTTTTTGGAACCATAATTGGACTGGCTCAAGGCATGGTCTTCCTGGATGCTCGGACCCTCAGATTTTTTTTGGGAGGCAACATGGTTTCAAACCTTTATCAGGGAAGTGTTGAACCAATACCAGTAGGAAATCTATGAGAGTATTGAGTTGAACATGGAGCCTGACCACTGCGTTTTCACTCCATCAGCTTCAAGAATCTTTTCCACTAAAGAGTTTCAGAAAACCCTGTACTCTCACGATAGTCCAAACCCATGGCATGAGATCATGTGGTGGAGGAAAATTCCCTCCGAGTCTAATTTTATCTCCTGGCGCATCCGGAACTGTGCAGTGCTGACACATGAAAATATCACAAAGCATGGAATCCCTAACATGTCCAAATGTATGTGCTGCCATGCTAAGGAGGACAATTCTTTCCACCCATTCTTTGAAGGGGCATGGGCACATGCACTGTGGAACTTTATTGGAGGTCTTACTGCTTATAATGGGATGACCTAATCTGAGGATACCTTCATGGATCAATGGTTCTAGGGATAGCCGAGGCAGAGCTTGGAGAGAAAGGCTCGGGTTGTGGTTTTAATCGACGGGTTTTGGTGCATCTGGAATTCACAGAATATACCCAGACATGAAAGAGCTCGCCTCTCTGGGAGGTCTATCATTATCAGAACCCAAAGTCTGCTCATTGACCTCCTCAGGTCGAACATCCATTTGTGGCAGACTCCCATGCTTAGTCCTCTTCATCCGAACGAAATGGGAATCACTGATTCTCTCAATGCTAGTACAGGTTACTGGGTATACTGGAGGCCTCCTTCCACGGGTATCAAGTTGAACACTGATGGTTCCACCTGATAGTGAGTCATGTGGTGTGAAGTGGTTGCCCTCGACTATTGGGGCTATATCATCCTAATATATACAGCACCTTATGGGTGCATCCATTTTCTCCAGGCCGAGGCTTTGGCTATGCTATCTTGTTTCATGTTGTGTTGCAAACAAAATATTCTCATCAGTGAAGCAGGAATAGATTGTATGGTCCTCATCAATGCTCTTCAAGGTACATGTAATACCCCCCTGTTCTATCTTGTATGTTATCAGAAAATGAATAGGTCTCCTGACAAGCAATATTAATGTGGCTCACACTTAGCATGAGGGTAACATAGTGGCTGATCATCTAGCCTCCATTGCATCCCACAATTCAGTCTATCTGGGCCTCGATGGAAAGATAACTATCAAGTATGAGAGAGAGGAACTCATGGGAGGGGATTCCAATGAATTACATTATTTCATTTCCCCATGATGTTGTTTCCCGTTTTTCCGTGTTGGTTTCAAAATTATTGATTTTTTTTATAAATAAATAATATTGAGATAAGATAAGGAAATGAAAGTAGCATTCCTGTGTGTGTACGACCTAACGTCTCCATGAATGATGTATTTCATTTCTTATCAACAAATATTATGGATCATTCTAAATACATATATAGTTTATATATAATATGATTAAATAATGAATAATATTCTAGATGTGATTACCTTTTTACCCCTTGGGAAATTTACATCAAAAAAATGTTTGACTCCTATAACAAATAACTAAAAACATTTAATATGAAGTTATGTAATTATATAATTTTTCAAACAAGGTAATAGGTTATATAAAAGGAATAAAAAATAAACAAAGGTTCTTAATAAAATAAAAATTTACTTATGTTTATTATTTAGGAAGAACAAGGAATATATGAGAAAAGTCACACTCAATGTAAGGGGAATCATCTCAATATCCCTTTATTGAGGCATATTTCAATGTTAGACACCACCTTATTTTATAAGGTGTAGAATAAAACCATTTTATGATTAATTATTTTACATGTTTTTTGAATAGAATAATATTTTAAGTAGAATTTTAGTAAATGATAAAAGGAATTTGTTTAACGCATGAGGTGACAACGACTTTTTTTCCACCATGACCCTTTTGGTATCTGAGTTCCTATAAAAGCCAAAAAAAATTAAAAGAAAAATAAATACCCTATTCCCTTTTAAGGTATTTTGGTATTAAAAATGATTTTATTAATGTTTTTATAATATCAATTATTGATTACTTTTGATTGAAAATTTTACGATTGATATTTTGACAATTGTATCTCTTATGATAATATTATGGTACTTAGACATTTTCTAAGAGGTTACCTGATAATCCACAAATGGGTGAATATGTAGAAAACCAAATATGGGCTTTTTGTGATAAAACCAAGGATGGGGTGTTACATTATATCCTATAATATATTGGGTGTGGAAGTTGGTTGTATGGATATTGCATTTAGTGATATTTGTGGATGTTGACCATATGGTTATTCCATTTATGTTTGTTTATATTAGAATTTATCTTTATATATTATATGTGATTTATATGGGGTTTATGGTAATGTATTCATTAAAATGGGTATATAATAAACATATATTCAGTGAAGTGTTATTACTACATCTTAAAATCTAAATGCATCTCATTATGTTAATGTAATCATGGTTTACTTGTTTTCCAAAGACTAGTTATTTTCATTCTATGTATGTACCTTACTAATAATTTTATGATCATACCATGTTTTTAATTGTTATTCATAGAATATAAATATGAATAGAGTCGAGAATGAGATCAAAGAAAGTTTGTATTGTTTAAACATTAAATTAAACGACATTTCTTTTAAAAGTTATTTTGATTTATAAAAATAAATGGATCGGGAGTAGAAGTGTCTTCTTGTAATATTTAAGTTGGTATGTATGAGTTATGAACTATTTTTATAAACCTATATACCTGAAAAGATATTCAATGTTAATTATATTAAAAAATTTGACTTATCTCATCATTATGTAATGTTAATGGAAGGGACCCTTTAGTTGGTATTAGAGGTCAGTTTAGATAACTTTAGGGGTTATGATATTGTCAATAGAATATCCAGAAATTATTTTTTTACTTTATGGTAAAATTGAAATTATATAAAAATTGATGATTACCATGTTTCTTTGTCTATGATATGTCTGTTTAGAATGGGTTTCCATATAGGAAACTATGTAGTTTTGTTGGGATAACATATAATGGAAAACAACCCTCTAAAAAAGTATACTAAGAGGGTTGAAATAACAACTGAACTATTTGCTGCAGTGACAGCTTAGATGACTCTAGTTATAAATGGTGTTCTTTTTCATGCATGAGATCAAATAGATCAATCACATATGAATAAGTAGATAGTGGAGCATTTCATGAAGAAACACCCCCATTCATTAATAAGATCATCTAACCCTGTACAATATGAAGGGTGGATTAAATAACTAGAAAGTTTTTCGATGTAATGGGGTATTCAAAAAATAAAATTTTAGTTTTTCGATACATCCTTTTGAAGGTCAAGATGATCAGAGGTGGCCAATTATTAAAAATATCCGAGGAAGGGAAGATATTAATACCATATAATGGGATGAATTTAAGAACATCTTCCTTGAGAAATATTTTCCAAATACTAATTGAATTAAAATGATAAATGAATAAATATAATTGAGAAAAAGGGAGGGAGATAATTTATCTACATATGAAGAAAATTTAACCTTGTTTGTCATTTCTTGACTGAAATTTTATTCATGATATTGATAGGAATGTAAATCTTCCATAATCAGGATTGAAACCAAAATATCTAAGGGCCTCAGCTTATCAAGAGATCCAAATCCATGAGAAACTTTTTCAATGTGATGAGAAGGTTGAAATGGAGTTTTCTGATGATCATGTGTTCTATGAGAGAATACAAAAGAAGCAATCTAGTTGGAAACAATTGGGAAAGACTTCCTAAAAATGTATAGAGTTTAGAAAAAAATTCCATCTTGTGAGAAGTTTTGTAAAAACAATCCTAGATAATTTCTTTCAATGTCTGGGATTTTCATATAATGTTGAAAGATTGGACATAATACTCATAATTTTAATGAATATAATCATGCATGTATTGAAAAAACCATCTTTTTGATGTTTCCATTACAATGAGTTAAGCCATTATGTGAATGTGTGTCCAATGTAGATTATATACGGTGGAAATCACCAATATCAAAATATAAAGGGAACGAAAAAACAACTTTTCTACTTCTACGGTTGATGTACCACCATCAAATAAAGTGGTGAAAGGTATGTAATACTTTTTTCAATTAATTCATATACTCTGTTTGACTATAGATTTTAATATTCTTTCAATTTCAATAGCTTTATAAGTAAATTGGAAATAACACCTCATGAATATGATATTAGACTTTTGGAAAAAAAATTGGTGGAAGTATAAATGAAAATAATATTTATTGTAATCTCTGTATTATCACCAATGGATTAGGATTTCCTAAAAATATTATTTATCCTACCATAGTGTAATTTGATATCATTTTGGGTGTGGATTGAATATCATTTTATCATTATAAAACATATTGTAAATGGAATAATTTTTTACTAAATTATTTAATAACTTTTATAACATACTTTGAAGATGAGAGATTTATTAAATATGGTAATGAATGTTATCTAGCTCATGTTGTTGAAAATAAGGAAACAATTTTGATTAGTAAAATTATAGTATTAAATGAATTCATAGATGTTTTTTCTGATGAATTACCTAGTATTGATCCTAATCAAGAAGTTGAATTCACTATTCATTTAGTTCCTAAATTTAATCCAATTTCTATACCCCCTTATCAAATGGATCATGTTAAATTGTTGGAATTGAAAAAACAGTTTTAATAATTGCATGAAAAAGGTTTCATTTGACCGATCTCTTCACCATTGGATGATACAATTTTATTTATGAAAAACATAGATGGTTCTATGAGATTTTGTATTGATCAAAGATCCATGAATAAAATCACTAGTAGGAATAAGTATTTGTTTCCTTATATATATATATTTTATCAGCACTAGGGATCTCGGTATTTTTCAAATATTGGTTTTAGGTCTGGGTACCATCAGCTGAAGGTGAATGAGGATGACATTCCGAAGATATAATTTTGAACATGATATGAGAGTTTTGTGTTTTTAATTATTTCCTTTGTGTAATACATTACATTTCATATATTTATGAATCTTATTAATGGAGTCTTTCAATAGTTTTTGTATCTATTTGTGGTTGTGTCAAAAAAATTATAATACGATATATTTTAAAACCTAGAAAGAACATGAATGTAACTTAAGGATATTTTTCACATGCCATAAAATAATAGAAACAATATGGAAGGTTTAGTAAGAGTGAATTGTGGTAGTAATAAATTTAATTCATTGTTTATATTGTTTCTATAGATGGAATAACTATTGACCTGTTTAAAACAAAATTTGATGAAGTGTTTCTAAGGCCTAATATTTTTATAGAGATTCATTGTTGTTTTTTTGAATTAGGGGGTATTTATCGATGTTTTTTGAAAATAGTTCTTTATTTACTCAGACAATAACTAAGTTAATAGATAAGGGACTTAATTTCATATGGAATAAATAATGTGATGATTCTATTCATGAACTGAAAAAAGATTTGTAAATGCTTCAGTATTGGCCATGCCTTCGACAAATGGGTAAATTTTTATCTATAATGATGCTTCATTGAAAGGAATTGGTTGTATCCTAATTTAAATTTATCAGGGAATTATTTATCCTTCAAATAATTTGACATCTTTTGAGTAATATTACCCTACACTTGATTTGGATTTATCTATTAGTTTTTTTAACTGAAAATTTTGTGGCATCATTTATTTAACATAAATTGTAAAATATATACTTATCACAAATGTTTTAAGTATACATACACTCAGAAATATATGAAAAAAATGTAGAGGATATGGATAGAACTAATCAAGGAATATGATTTCACGATTCAATAACATTTATGAATCGCAGAAAATGTGGCTAATTAATCGAGATGAAAAAGTAATACTCTATTTACCATGCTATGATTGGAATGAGATCATTTAGTTATTTAATTTGATAGAAGACTTAATTGATGTGATTGGTGTATGGAATTACTCTCTCATTATAGGTGGTGTGAAAGTAATCTCTATTAGATAGAATTATGAATGTGTATAAAGAAGAAAGTAAGTTGTAGAAAAAGGTAGAATTGGTTTTAGAAGGGTAAGTCAACTGAATTTAACATTTAATAAGATTATATACTGTGGTTTGGAAGAATATTTTGGGTGCCTAGTGATTCATAAATGAGGAAATATTTATTTTATGAATCTAATAGTTCTTTATTTTCAGTTCATTTTTACAGCACTATGATTTATGGAGACCTTCGGGAATATTATTTGTGGGATAGAATGAAAATATATATTGCTGACATCACCCTGGGATGTTTGAGTTGTCATCAGGATAATGTATAAGAGTTTTTACCGAAAGGAATGATTAATCATTTTTCAGTTCCATAGTGGAAATGGGAAAATATATCCATGGATTTCATAGTATTACTACCAAATACATATTAGGGATACAATGAAATCTGGGTTATTTTTTATCGATTAACATAATATTCTCATCTTCTTCCTATTCGAGACATTATGTACCTATATCATATTTCATGGCTTTAACAGAATGAGATAGTAATGTTAAGAATTAGTTCCTCTATCAATTATATCATATAGTGATCTCATGTTAATTTTATAACTTTTGGAAAGGCAGCCAGAAGTGATTGGGTAATAAATTGAATTTATTTTTATATTTTAATCCTCAATCATATGGAAATTGAAATTAATAATTAAAAATGTGAAAGATATTCTACATTCATGTTCAATGGATTAACAGCGATGTTGCTATCAACATATCCATTTGGTTTAGTTTTCATATAATAAAAAAATTTATTCTAGTATACAGATGGAACCATTTGGGGATCTGTATGGAATGCAATGCTAAACAACATATGTTTGTGGTGATGTAGGTGAAAGGAAGTTCCTAGGACTATAATTGGTAGTATAAATGATAGAAAAAGATCAGTGGATATAGGGATTCCCGAGGGAAACACATAGTAGGTAGAAGAGTTTTACAGATAACCAAAGGAATGATCTTTCATTTGAGATAGGCGATCATGTCTTCCTCAAATTTCCTCCATGGAAAAGTGTGAGGTTTTTTGGTAAGAAGGACAAGATGAGTCCACGATTCATTAGACCCTTTGCAATATTGGTTAATGTTGGGTCAGTTTCCTACTGAGTAACTTTACATGTGTTTTTATCTCAGGTACACAATATAAGAAACTACTACCTCAGGTTCGACATCCTTATTATGTATCCAACACTCATATATAATAATCATAAGTTAATTATAAATATTTCAAATAACCATAATCATTTATCTAATACCATATATTATTTAATTATAATCTTTTATCATCCATTTATCTAAAATTAATTGTTAAAATAATTGTTTCATGTGACATTTGATTTATTTTTCATATATGTTTTTGTTTGGTAATTTTTTACTCTTAATTTTATATTGGATAAATCACTTATATAACGTTTACAATCATATAAATATCATATATATTCATTTTTAATGTATTTATAATAATCTATTATGGTTATATATTGAAACTGGCTTACAACATTCATGGAGAAAGTAAGATGTACGTACGAATTAACGATATTTCAATTTTTCATGATGGATAGAAAGAAAGAAAAATAATTATTAATTATAATTTATTTTATTTTAATCATTAAATGTTGATAATTTGTTTTTTTCAACTTCATTCTTATTATCATCCATGTGAAAATAATATAAAAACAATTCACATCTCAATGTCAAGGAGGAAGTCAACACGTACACATGAGTGACATTATTTTTTTATAATATATAATAATGATAGATGGTATATGTGATATTATATTTCAATAGATATTTTTATATTATAAATATAAAAAATTAAATTAATATTACCTTAATATATTTCATGTTGATCATTTAAGCAAAATGAATCAAATCACTTTTCAAGGCGGTAGTCCCCCATACCCATGAGTGATGTTATCATATCCCCCAAAAAATGAATTATAAAAGTATAATAATTTCATAAATATCATAAAAGTATTTTTAATCTACCATTATATCCATCTCTGAAAGGTGGTGTTATAAAATGAATTGCATCAGTTTGTGAGGCGGCAGACCATCAAACATATGATCTATAGTTTCATTTCTGATTTTATAGAAAGTCAAATGGATATCGATTATAAAATTAACATAAATAGGTATTATTATATATTATATTACTTTATATTTATATTATCATATTGTATGAATTTTTAAAGGATATAGAAGAAGAAATAAAACAAATATGCATGTCTATGTATTTTACATCTTTATCTAATAGCCTCTTTAGGTTTATACAAAATGCCTTTATTGGTGAAGTTAATGATAATCCTAAGTACCAATTTATGAATGGATGGAATTAATGAAGCTATTGGGAATTTTAACATAAAAAATGGTTTTGGAATTGTTATTAGGAGAGAATATGGGGTTCCCTTCTATGAGTGGAGGAAAGGACACACATATAATTATTTAAATGAAGAAGTGACAGACACATTTTCACCAGGAAACATGACTCCAAAATGTTTCTCTATAAAAGCATAGAGTTTATAAGGTGTATATATTCCCATAAAATATGATTTGGACATGTTTTTGGATATTTTAGTCCTTGTTACATAAGGTTAACACCTAGTAAGCCCATTTTTTACATTATCCATGATAGCATATTTTTACTGTTATTATCATTCATTATGGTAAAATAATAAATTGACTATGTTCGATAATATATATTATTATGATTCCAAATGTGGAATCAATTTATCTAAATTGAATTCACATAATATGTATAATTAAATTAAAAAATATACTCACACATGATGAAAGAGTGGTTTTCCAGAGAGAAAATTATAATAAGTATATAATGTTTTAATATCAAAAATAAATTATTAATGAATCCTAGTAACTGAAATTAGTAAAATTGAAATGTAATTAGAATAATATTACATTAAACTCAATTAAAAATATAATTTATCTTTATAAATAATTTAAATGAACATGAAATTTAATTTAAATTAATTATTTTCACAATTCAGCAAGAAATTAATATATTTCGAAAAATCCCAATGATTTTCCAAAAGATATTTATGACACATGGATTTCAAAAAATATTTTTACTTCCTAAAATAAAATTTAAAAAATTGGTGATAAAAATTAAATTATGTGTAAAATGTATGAAAAATCTACCATTCAAGAATATAGAGTTTTTTAGAATAATTTTATTTTTAGTTTATATTATTCTTATTTTGTTCCTTTCCATAGATAACCATATACTTTATTTTTTAATTTTTTTAAACCATATAGGTTTCATTACTTTTTTATTACTATTTTTACTCTCCATATTATTAGATGTGTTATAATGGTCATGTTTGTATAATAATATTTAATAGAGTATCAGGTTTTATTCAAACCTAGTGTTGCATTCATTTTATGATATAAACGCGATTTAAATAACTTTAAAATAAATATATCTTTATGTTATAGGGTGTTAAATTATATCGTATTATTGGTGTTTCATTTGACACATTTATCGAACATGACTTCCCTCTTTTAAAATATCGATGTCTTAAATTCTACCTAATGAAATAAATCAAATTCATATAATTTAAAATTTATCCTTATAATAGTGGGTTTAAAATTTGAAAATACCTTTTTTGTAAACCCACATCATAAAATGGGTCAATAAAACATCCACCTAATTAGTGAAAAGGATAATTATGAAGGTCCTCCAGAATAACACATTATTAACATTCATTTTAGTAAAAAATTCATGTGAAATGAAATCATAGTCATAGAAGGGAATACAAATTTATAATGGTTAATATAGGATGACAGAGAACATGTTCAAGAGAAATATAACCCCTTAAAACATAAATATGTGATGAGATGATATACCATTGATTCAATTTAAATATATGTAATAGGGTTATTTTTTCAATATCTTTGTTCCTAATGATGAGGTATTAAGTTTCAAAGATGATAAAGAACACCAAATAATATCCATAAAATTTTCATCCTCTAGATGTGCATTCGACGATTCCTACTCTACCTATTACACTAGAAATGATTATCCAATATTCATTCTCTTTCCTCATAAAAAATGTTAACATTTAACCATTAATTATATCAATAAATGAATTACATGAAAATACACGAATCCCTAGATATTGTAAAGGACTAAATCATTTTCACATGTTAGCTAATAAATCCCCAATATTAACTTATTTAGTTATATAAGTATTTATTATTAATAATCATCCAAAATATGTGAAACAAAATTTCAAATTAATTCCACTAAATTAATATTATATTCCCTAGACTATATAAAGTTTTTTAGCGTAATATTCCAAATATGTAAATACTATGATCATAATAAAACCATAATGAAAACATATATTCTAAAAAAAAATGAATTCTCGTGTTTTTTAGTATATTCAATAAATCCAAATATACAGTAAAATACAAAAAATTTAACATAAACTATAATGTCACTAATCAATTTCATGGTCAAAAATAATAGTCCATTAACATAAATTTTTCATTATTATCACAATATGGATCACATATTAAGAATTATCTTTATTCAATCATGTTCTCTCTAAAAGTTTAACACCATACTAAGTTAATATTCCTAGTCACTAGTGTGATTCAATATATTCCCTCAAATCCATAAATAAAAAGTAATGTAGTGAAATTATTATATATTTATTAATTTTTATAATATGAATTTTATTGATAAAATATTGTATAACATAGTTGATGAATCCATAAAAAATCACATTAATCATTCCACTTTGTGTGTTATAATATTTAAAATTTTACTTTGATCAAATCACATATTTTAAATAATTTTTCCATGATTATTTGGTAATTCATTTACATAAGAACCCATATCGTTACAGTTTAAGCATTGAACATTAGATAATTACATAATTTACCTATCAATTAGAAGCATGGTTTCTTTTCCCTCCACACATGTACAATACTACCCTCTCATCACTAATGTACCATATTGTCTCTTTCCACAATTATAACATTTTTTAAAATTACCATTTCTCATCTTCCCTTCATTCATATTTTTCTATTCAATCATATTATTATAATTATTTCATTTTTAACCACATGACATGAATAATTTTTCCTCTATCTTGATTTAACATGTTACTCTGTTGTGATTTGATGGGAATATTTGGGAAAATAATTCAATTCTAGAGATTTATATTAACCCAAAAAATAAACTATTAATCATTATATTTATATTACATATTACTCTACCAAGATCAAGTTATGTTTAAGTTAGAGTTTTTTATTGTTAATTTGGAGGCTTTTGGAATTTTAAATAATATTTCCTATGTAGTAAAATAACTTATAAAATTTTCCCAGATTTTTTCACATGGTTAGTACTAAAATTTAACCAATCATGTTACCCTTCTAGGTTTCATGAAACGTGGAATTGTCTAGATTCATAGTTTTTTTACTATGTAAAATCCACAATTCCCTTTCTATTCACGTTTCATGATTTGTATGCAATGTTTTTATTAAATTTTAAGAACCATGAAACCATTCCAAGGGTACTAGAATGTTTTCCATTTAATGAATCATCAAAATTTTGTAACCAAAGAATATCACATCCCTTTAACCCAAATAATAGGCTTAAATAAATAACCAAGAATAAAATCTAAGTGATTAAATTGAAAACCATAATGGAATGGCACATCCAAAAAACTAACAATTAATAAATGAAAAAATTATATCATAGTTTATCTATTATCTGATGTTCACAAGGAATGAACAAAATAATAAGGATTTATACATTGATATATACTTGAATGTGACCTAGGCTTTTCCATATCTCAACTCACTCCTCTATGTTCTAGTTAATTTAAAATCCAACACCTCTAGTTGATAGGTCCTTCAATGATTCATGTTTTTCTTATTAAACAAGTACACTCCCAAGGTGTATCAGAGTCCATCCGGAAAGAGATGAGACATAAAATTCACTTCACAATAGGGCACTACACTCTCCAAATGATGATTATAAATCCTATAAAATTTTATCTCTAACCAACATGGATAAAAAAGGGGATACAAAGAAAAAATATCCCTTGAAATTGGAATTTAACACAAACTATATGCAGGTATATTTGTAATGGAATTTAATAAACAAATAACCTTATAAATATCATGGATTCATTGAAGGATATTTCACTCCATCGCCAAGAGCACAAAAATATCAATGAAAAAAATTCATTCCAAAAGTAAGGTTATGAATTAAATAGTACATATCTACAAGGCACAACCCCGGAGGTCTTATAAAAATAAAAATTTCCATAAAAAATTACAAGTTTAAAATTTTACCATCCAAAAATATCCAAAAACCAAACACCAATATCTAAAAAATTGGAAACCATAAATAGACAACCCACAAAAGGAATAACTCATGAAATTTACCCTCCTACATCAAAAACAGTAATCTGGATCAATATTAACCACCAACAACATCCACACCCATTTTGTGAATAGGTTCACTCTGAGGCCTATAGATAGATCATCGTTATCGTGAAAAATCTACTACCTAATAAATAGTGACTAATGATTCTTATCCTATACATACCTTTATTGTCTCCCAACCAACATTACATCTTATATTAACCCTTGTAAAGACAAAATTTATAAACTCCTTATGATCTCAAACACAATATTATTGGATGACTAGGTAATCCCTATTAGAAATACATGTAACTCTTCCTCATTAACTAAAAATACTATCATTCTTTGACCATGATCAAGGAATTCATCCATTAGTGCTGTTTTTGTAGCTCCTCTTCAGCTGAAAAGAACCTTTCAGGCATCTATGGATAAACAGTATACTGGACCACAGGCATAGCAATGAACATTTATGGGTAAAGACCTTTTCTAAAACATAAGTCCTTAATAAATTCATTAATAAATTTCTCTAGTATTAAAATACAAAATATGTCAATTTGAAAGCATAATATGAAACTGCTCCCTCACCTCTATTAAAACCCAAGAATCGAAAAAAAATTTCCTACTTCATTTTATCATGATACATATACCAATTGAATAATGACATGAAAAATTCCCAAGATATTATTTCATGTAGTTGGTATAGAATCAATTAAAAACACAACACATGTGGATAGGTCCCTTAAATAATGACTTGATATAATTGAACTTCGGAGAATTAGGTGTCTTGAGTGGATCAAAGAAACCATTAACTTTTTTAATCAACTTTACTACTTTAGGAGAACCTGACGTACCTAGTAAAAATGATGTGAACAATAAAATAAGTCTTGAATGGGGTCTATGAAAAGGATATACATTGGATCCATTACTATATTTTTTTGGGTAGATATATTTTTGTAAGAATTATTTTATGGTAGACATGGTGAATTACCAATAGGACTATACAATTAGACCAATATTCTATCATTCTTAAGAGAATTTATAAAAGACATTTTTGAATATCAAAAAACTAATTCATATCAACTTTGGTATCAAAAAAACATAAATATATAATAAAATATTTTAATCAAATTCAGAAACGAATTTTATCAAACCATAATTTATTTTAAATTGAATAATATTTACTCATTTAGGAAAAATTACTCCTTTATTTCATAATGTGGAATTATATTATAAATCTATAACCCTTTAAAAAAATCTTTTTCCAATTCATATAAAATTTTCATTCTTCCAAAAAAAAAATTTCATTTAAACATTTATAAAACAATTCTCTTTTTAATTCCATTGAAAAGGTAAATTTATTTTTACAACAATATTTAACACATGCCACACGAGTCTTTGAAAAAAAAATTTTAAAAAAATTCTTTATATGAAGAAAACATTTGGAAATTGGAAACACTTTTCAAATAACTCATAAAAACATTTTTTAATCCATCAATTTGGTTTTCAATAAGGTTTTACGACTAAAAACAAAGTTAATAAAGTTGAACCATCCACAAAAGTCCATGAAAAAGGAAAACCCCATGATATCTTTTAAAAATCAATAACAATAGAAACTAAATGCATATGAGTAGGGTTATTTGGTAATAACATATTCAGGAAGCCATGCATAGATACATGGTAGAACTATTCATGGAATTATTTCATAGACTGGTGAAACAAACACCGGCTACACAATATCTATAGAATTGATGTCTAGACTAGTCACATTGATTCTTAAAAGTTTATTGGGATGTTAAGGCAAAATAAATATATTCCATAATTTAATTGAAACCCAAAAATAATAAGGGTTTCACCAAATTAAAATATAATCCCATCAGGATTATAAATATCAAATATTTATTATGAAATGAATAAAATATAATCATGTCATTATATCTTTCGTAACTCAGTTTTTATCATGTTATTCGGGTGATTTACACATTCATAAACAACCTCTTAAGTCTGAACACATTCTTAAACTCATTCCTTTATCATAGTATCCTGAAAATATAAAATATTAGTAGTAGATATATATCTTCTATGTAAAACCCTTATTTTCTACCATTTGTAATGATAAAACCAACAATTTCCTCTAAACAGATTATGATTCAATTCACCACTTACTTTCAGCATGATACGAATCACCGTGGTCCATTTATAAGAAAATGGGAATCCATAATTTTCCATTTAGAATTATTTTTTCGATACGATAAAAAATAATCAATGTAAAGAATAAATAAAAAACATATAGTCAAATAAATACATACATCTCAATGGAAAATTATATGTTCTAAAAACTGAAGGCATGAAATAACCATAAAAAACTACAAACTAGTGGTACACTAACACCAACCATGTCACTAGTCATATACCCTTAGTCAGACAAAAAAACCCATAATAGAATAATAGACCACTATAACGTAATGTAATATCATAATGGATGAAAACAACATATGCTACAAAAAGTGTGTGAGCTATAGCTCAATGTAGTCTTCCACCCAGGAGACTATGCTATTAATTTATGAGTAATTTTAAATATACTAAGAGAGGTGTGTAATAGATTGCGTTTAATACATTTTATTTCAAAAAGAAAAATAAATACATAGAAATAATTTTACAACCAAGCTATTTTTGAAACAAATGTATTATCATTTCAAAATAAATTACCAAACCAATGCTAAAAATCATTCAATTTTGTTATTTTAAAACCAAACCATACCTTGAAAAGATTTAATAAAAATTTTAAAAAAAATAATACAATCAAGATGGTATGAAATCATGCACCTAAAATAGATAATTGTAATATAATTAATATAATTGATTCATGATGCATCACATCAAAAAATAGATCAATCCAAATCAGTAATCCATAATTAAAGATAACATCATTTTTATGTATTTAAAAAAAATCAAAGTTTGATTATAATGTATATGGATATTAAGGGTATAAAATAGAAATGATAGTTTGTAGATTTAATTACCCACCAATTATCATTGGCTTGAGAGTGCAGTGAGTCTTTACTAGGCCTTAAGAGACATCCCCAAGGCACCAAAGGCTTGCAATAAATGCCGAAGGGTTTCAATGAAAGTGGGGGTAGATTTACCCTTTATGAAAAACCCATAAACCAACCAATACATCACTAAAAACCACTATATGATGTATGTTAATAAACAACCAACTCATGCATTACCAAATGATAAATACACTATTCCACAAACCAATACATAACCAAAAAAATATCAGAGTACCAAGCAGAAGAATAAACAAAAGACCCAAAACAACCCAAGCCACACTCTGCGGCTCCATGTCTTGATCCTTGCACCAAGAACCACCACATCTATCGAGAATCACCATGAACCACTAGAAATAAGATGCTTTACCTTTACCTATGTCCCAGAATATGACATCTGCAAAAGCACCAATATGCCAAAGTTGGGGTGAGTATAAATCTCAGTAGGTTTTCCCCCAATGACTTTCTTACTCAAGCCACTATTATAGAGGAGTTAGCAACATTTATATGAAAATAGTTTATATAAAATTTTATCTCAAAAGCAGTTTATAACTAAATATAACAAGTTTCCAAAAGCATACATAACCAAAGGCATTCCAAGATCAATTGAAACCAATTTTTCCAGAAAATTATTTTTCAAAAAAATAACCAAACAAGCTTTAGAACCATTTCACAAAAAAAATTGGCCTAACCAAAAACTCCACAAACCCATGAAAACAACCATGCATGCTACCTATAAGAGGGGAGAAGCCCTGACCCTTATCCATACCAACTATGATGGGGGAGACATCTTACCCTTATCCATCCCAAATTCACATGAATGCTTGACAGGGAGCGACCTAATCCTTACCCATCCCAACACTGATGGGGGAGACCCCTAACCCTTATTCATCCCAAATGAAATATGAAAACACACCTTCCCCATGTTCCATTATCCCTTTGGCACTAAGCACAATGTCATAATTCAACCAAGCCCCATATTTCCATGTGCCATTAACCCTTTGGAACTGAGCACAAGGTCATATTTCAACCAATCCTCATACATGCAATATGAAAACACACCACATATTACCATCAATCAAGCCAATACACCCTTTCATTAAAAAAACCTTTTTATTGAAAACCATTTCCATCAAAACCATTTCAATTCCAAACCATTCCAATTCCAAACCATTTCAATAAAACTCCCTTTTTATTGAAAACCAATTCTATCATATTCATTTCAATCCCAACCCATTTCAATAAAACACCCTTTTTATTGAAAAACCATTTTTCATCAAACCATTTACCATTTCAACAAATCTATAATTTAAAATCAATATATTAAATTCTGGAAGCTAAATCACATTGCACGACAATTCACCAAGATTTCACAATTTCAACAAAACCATAATTCATCACTTAAAAAGATTTATTCTATGCTTTTCACAGTCAAATCCATTAAAACATACCAATTTTAAACTAATACAATCAATTATAGCAAGAGAAGTCAAGATTTAAGCCTCATACCTCAAAGGATTTGAAAAAACCCACAATGGTTGAAGGATGCTCAAGAAGACCGGGTTGCTTTTTCAAGAACCGGCCTTAGATCTCTTATCCAAGCAAGATCAAGACCAAATCTCATCATATTTGGAATCCACATACTTAGATATACCCATAACGGGCATAGATCTATGAAACCGACAGAAGATGAGAAGTAGATCTTAGAAGATCTAAGAAACCAAACAAGAACAATCACAAACCTCAAGAACCAGGCTTCGATTCGCCAGGAGAATTCTTCATATAACCTCCAGAACAATGGTAGAACCCTCATTGACCTTAGGAGAACCAAAATCCCGAGTTAGGGCCGCTTATGAGCTTAAAAGAGGCATTTAGAGGAAAAATGCGTGAGATCCACAATTTAAGGATCTATTTTTAGTGGTCACAAGGTTAGTTTGCACGGTTTGACAAACCGTGCGCTAACCATGCGTTAGCTACTGCCTAGGCAACCCTTCTCGCACGGTTTGGCCGCACGGTTAGACAATATGTGCACTGTCCATGTAGAAGTAGCTACCTCCAAGACAAACTATGCATGGTTTGGCCGCACAATTTAGAAAAACTCTGCGCCACCCATGAGACTTCCCCTTTGCCTCAAAATGTCATTACAAGTTCTACCGACTCTCCCATTGAACACCCTTAACATTAAAACCATGAAAAGAAACAAGTAAGGGTTACAAACCAGAAACCGGGGTACTACATTCTCCCCACCATTGGTCTTTCCGTCCTCGGAATGTAGAAAACCTTCACCCAGCTGAAAGAGTTCCGACCATTTCTCTTTCATTTCATTTTCATGTTCCCAAGTTTCTTCCTGAATCTGACCAGGCTACCATAAAACACACACTAGATCGATGCTTTTTCCAAGAAGACGTTATCTTGCCTTTCCACAATCCATACCAGGATATGTATCAATGAAGCATCTGGCTATAGGTCAACGTGATCCCATATGATCACATGGTCAGAATCCGGTTGAAACCTTTTCAACTGAGATACATCGAACATATTACGCACCGAACCAAACCGTGGTGGTAATTCCAACCGATATTCCACCTCTACAACAAATTCCAGTATCTCAAAGGAGCTAATGTATCTTGGAGATAACGTTCCCTACTTCTTGAAGCAACGATGTCCATGCTTTGGAGAGATCCTCCAGAAGACACGATCACGCACAACGATCAACAATGGTCATCGACGGTGATCTGCATAAAATTTCTAACGAATCTGAGCCATCTCCATCTTCATTCTAATCAACTGGATCATCTCAGTTGTTTCATGGACATGTCTTGACCCAACTAGTGAAGTGTCACCAATTTTCACCTAGCATAGTGGAGAACAACAGGGATGCCCATACAATGTTTCAAACGGATCCATGGGTATTGAGGCATGATAGCTATTATTGTATGAGAACTCCACTATGGGTATATTCTCTTCCCATTAGCCACCAAAATCCATTACACAAGCTGCAACATGTCTTTAAATGTCTGTATCGTCCTCTCGGATTTCCCATCCATTTAAGGATGATCGTCGTGCTCATAGTCAACTGAGTTCCAAGGGCTTGCTGTAATGACTTCCAGAAATGAGATGTGAATGTCAGATCTCTATCTGAAACTATAGACACTGGTACACCATGCCTCTTTAACACTTCTCAGATATAGATTTTTGAAAGATCTTCCACCTTATGAGTTTCACAAATAGGGATGAAATGAGCCGACTGGGTTAGACAATCCACTATCACCCAAATAGCGTCGTATTCCCAGACCATTCTTGAATGACCTGTAACAAAATCCATTGCTATCTCATCCCATTTCCACACTAGGATATATAAAGATTGTAACATACCAGCTGGTCTCTAATGCTCTACTTTAACCTGCTGACAAGATAAGCACCGTGAGAAGAACTCGACCACCTTTCTTTTCATGCCTCTCCACCAAAATAGCGCCTTCAATGCCTTATACATATTCTGTGTACCTAGGTGTACAACCCAACTTGAATGGTGTTAAGCATGAAGGAGTTGTTCTTGAAAAACCATAGGTACATCCATCCAATCTCTGAAACAAAAAACTAAACCCCCATCATGTTTCTAGTCATCAATGGTCTCCCCACCATTGATTTTTAAACTTATAACTAGACATTCTGCATCAGATGCTTGTGCTTATTTGATTATCTTTACTAAATCATGAAGACGTGCAGCTGAAAATAAAACAATAACATCACATCTGGCTTCACATTCCACATGCATGTCATTTAAGACCGACATCAACTTCCATTCATCTGATGCTTCTTTCACCAACTGAGTATATGAATTTTTACTCAATGCATCCATCACCGAATTTCCTTTTCTAGGTGTGTACATCAAGTCAAAGTTAAACATTTAGATATACTCCATCCATCTCCTTTGCCTCAGATTCAGATCTCTTTGTGGAAAAATGTATTCCAATCATTTTTTATCCGTAAGCATAGTAAATTTCTCACCAAAGAGATAATGTCCCCATGTTTTCAAAGCATGGACGACTGCAACCAACTCCAAATCATGTGTTGGGTAATTTTTCTCATGCAACCTCAACTGCCTGGAACCCTAAGAAACCACATGATATCTTTGCATGTGATCACAACCCAACCCTGATCCCCAAGCATCAAGATACACCACATTCCCCTATACTAATTCTGGAAATATCAAGATAGGTGAAAATGTAAGACGAACTTTTAGTTCCTGAAAGGATTTATGACATTCTTCCATCCATTTGAAGAGAGAATTATTATTAGTCAGATCACTTATTGGTGAAGTTAGTTGTGAGAAATCATGCACAAAGCATCGGTAGTAACTAGCTAGACCAAGAATACTGTATATCTCGAACAGAGTCTTCGGTGGTTTCCAAGAGATAATGGATTCTATCTTTTCAGGATCAACAAAAACGCCTTTCTCAAAAATGGAATGGCTAAGGAAACATACTTCCTTGATCAAAAAATCACACTTTGATAATTTGGAAAACAAATTATGATCTTTAAAGATTTTTAAAACTGTTTCCAGGTGCACCTCATGCTTAACCCTTATCTTTTAATACACCAAGATATCATCAAAAAATAGCACATCAAAAGAATCCAGATATCGTTGAAGTATCTGATTCATCAAATCCATGAAGACCGCTGGTTCATTCGTTTGACCGAAAGGAATGACTACATATTCGTAGTGTCCATATATGCTTATAAAAGATTTCTTTGGAATATCCTCCTTTTGAACTAGAAATTGGTGATATCATGATCGCAAGTCAATCATGGAAAATCACTGATCTCCCCTAAATTTATCAAACAAGTCATCAATGCATGGAAGTGGATATTTATTATTTATCGTAACTTGGTTAAGCTTACGATGATCAAAACAAACCCGAAGAGTTCTATCAGCCTTCTTCACAAACAATAATGGTGCTGCCCATGGAGAAGTACTTGGCATAATAAAACCCTTTCTTTCCAGCTCCTCTAACTACACTTTCAATTCTCGAAACTATGTTGGTGTCATCCTATATGACGGAAGGGAAATAGTATTGGTCCCTGGATGGAGATCAATCGTAAAATCCACTTCCCTTAGAGGTTGTAACCCAGAAAAGTTATTGGGAATGACATCTGGAAATTTATCCACACCAGCTGGAAAACACTTTTCCTCAACCTCTTCCATTGATGCAAAATTCAACGATGCCATTTGGTAAGAGATCATTACCACCATTAGTGCCAACAATCTTCTTGCACCTTTCTTTCCTATCCTCTCACCTATGAAGAGATGGTTGGTGTCGTCCACAGTCTTGAAACTAACTGTTCTCTTACAACAGTTGATATGAGCCTTAACCATTGTCAAACAATCCATACCCAGAATTACGTTATAGAAATCCATGTCCAACATTGATAAGTCCCATTTTAACTCAGCTCCATCAGCAGTTATATCACATTCTCTACACACAAAGGCTTGACATGATATTTCACTAAGAGGACTTTTCAATTTCGAGAAAGAATGGATTATTTGCAGTTTTAAAAATAGAAAATGAACGGCATGATAATCAATGAAGGAATGGGGAGCACCCGTATCAAACAATGCTTGCATCAACGTAGAAATTAGAAGAACAGTACCTCGCACTGTGGATAGTCCCGACTGATCATCCACTACAATTTTATCAGCTCCAAGAAGATGCATGCTTTCCTGATCTGATCTTTATTTTCATACTTACTCTTCCTTTTTTGAGGAGTATCATGAACACCCACCCTATGAGCATTATAGAAAAATCACTAGAGATGTCCCATCTTGTTACAAATTATGACATTTTCGATGTTGTTCCTTACAATCCCACTTAATGTGGCTCGTAGAGCCACACTAAGAAAGTTTCAACAATCTTGTTTTCTAATTCTAATGTGTTCTTCCTCCTTGAGAAAAGGTGTCTAATTCCCTCTTGATATTAGTGTTAGAGACCTCAGCTCCTCCAGTAAAGATAATTGTACTTCCTCCACTTAGATTTTCAGCCATGACAGATATCGTAAACAAATTATCCAGTTGCAGTCCCAGTTCAACGGTTTTAAAAGACTGAGAAATGCATTGGACTAAATATTGGATCAACTGTGGTTCAGGTGCAATGAAATTCTCACAGGCCTCTTCCCATTGTTTTCTATGATGCCTACCAGGTGTCATTTCTTAAACCAACAACAAACCCCATCAATCTCACTCTCTAGTAACTGATGGCTTAGCATTTCAAATTATATCACATCATATATCACAACATTGTTTTCCCAAACATTTTTTCCCTTGTTTAATCATTTGGGAACACATTCATCATTCTTTTTGAAAATCAACCCATTTACAAAATACACCAAATAATGTATTTTCACAATATTTCACTTAAAAGCAATTGCTGCATTTTTAAAAAATTCGCACCTTGCACAAAATACTTACTCATTCCTCACAATGAGATATGAAATCCTAGTGGGAAGTCATTCCTCTACAATTCATGCCATGATCCTCTCATTGGATAAACCCATGACAATGAGATTTCTAACATTATTGAAGTGTATCCAAATCACTTATGTGCCCCACACCCTGGTAACTTGATGTTCTGTATAAACGGGTTAGATACTTCAATTTATACAATAAATTTCAACTTCCGACAATCTACTCTTGTCTGAGATTTCAACCCAAGGAATAGAAAAGAATGAATTTCAACACCAAGACCAAGAACACTAATGACTACTGTTAGGAAAGGACCGAACAAGCTGATACCATTTGTAATGACCCGCCAATTCTCATTGTCTTGAGAGTGAAACAAGTCATTACTAAGACTTAAGTGACATCTCCAAGGTGAAAAAGGCTGGAAATAAATGCCGAAGGGTTTCAATGTATGTGGGGGATGATATACCCTTTACGAAAAACCCATAAACCAACCAAGGAAACACTAACAACCACTATATGATGCAAGTTCATGAAACAACCAACTCCTGCATTAAGAAAAGAGAAATACATTGTTCCACAAACCAATACTTAACCAACACAATATCTGAGTACCAAGAGGAAGAATAAACAAAAGACCAAAAACAAGACAAGACACAGTCCACAACTCCATGTCGAGCTCCCTACCCCAAGCACCACCACATATCCCAAGCATCACCATGAACCACTCGCAATAAGATTATTTACCTTTACCTGTTTCCAGGAATACAACATCTATAAAAGCACCAACGTGCCAAAGCAGGGGTGAGTATAAAACTCAGTAGGTTATCCCCAATTACTTCTCTACTCATTCCACTAGGATAGAAGAGTTAGAAAATTTTATATAAAAACAGTTTATATAAAACATTTTCTCAAAAGTAGTTCATAACTAAATATAACAAGTTTACAAAACCATACATAACCAAAGGAATTCTAAGAGCAATTCAAACCAATTTTCCACCATGTTATTTTCAAAATAAATAACCAAACAAGATTTAGAACTTTTTTACAAACATTTCTTTTTGGCATACCCAACCATTCCAAAAACCCATGCAACTAACCATACATCCTACCTGGAAGAGGGGAGAAGCCCTAACCCTTATCCATCCTAACTATGATGGGGGATACTTCTTACCCTTATCCATCCCAAATGAACATGAATACTTGATAGGGGAGATCCATAACCCTTATCCATCCCAGCACTGATGGGGGAGACCCCTAACCCTTATCTGTCCCGAATGCAATATGAACACACACCTTCCCCTTGTTCCATTATCCCTTTTACACTGAGAACAAGGTCATATTTCAACCATGCCCTGTATTTCCATGTGCCATTAACACTTTGGAAACGAGCACAAGGTCATATTTCAACCTAGCCCTGTACATGCAATATGAACACACACCAAATATTCACATCAATCATGCCAAAACACCCTTTCAATAAAAATACCTTTTTATTTAAAACTATTTCCATAAAAACCATGTCAATGTCAAACCATTTCAATTCCAAACCATTTCAATAAAACACCATTTTTATTGAAAACCAATTCCATAAAAGTAATTTCAATATCAAACAATTTCAATAAAACACCCTTTTTGTTGAAAACCCATTTTTCATCCAGCCATTTACTATTTCCTCAAATCCATAATTTAACATCAACATTTTAAATTCAAGAAGCCAAGTCACTTTGCATCACAATTCACCACGATTTCACAATTTCAACAAAACCCTAAAACATCACTAAAAAAGATTTATTCCATGATTTTCACAATAAAATCCATTCAAACAAACCAATTTGAAACTAACCCAATAAATTATAGCAAGAGAAGTAGATATTGAAGCCTCATTCCTAAAGGGTTTTGACGAAAACCACAACGGTCGAAGAACGCTCAAGAAGACCGGGTTGCTTCTTCAAGAACCCAGCATAGATCTCTTCTCCTAGCAAGATCAAGAGAAAATCTCATCAGATTTGGCATCCAAATACTTAGATCTACCCATAACGGGCGTAGATCTAAGAAACCAAGAGAATATGGGATGTAGATCTAATTAGACCTAAGAAACCAAACAAGAACGATCACATACCTCAAGAATCTGGCTTCGATTCACCAAGACAAGCCTTTGGATCGCCTCTGAAATGATTGGAGAACCCTCCTTGACCTTATGAGAACAAAAATACCAATCTAGGGACACATAGGAGCATACACGATGCATTTAAAGAAAAAAACATGTGAGATCCACAATTTAAGGATCTAATTTAAGTGGTTGCATGGTTAGTTCACACGGTTTGACAAACCGTGTGCTAACCGTGCATTAGCTACTGCCTCAGCCACCCTTCTCTCAAAGTTTGGAAGCACGGTTAGACAAACCATGCTCCACCCATGTGGAAGCCGTTGCCTCCAAGACCAACTACGCATAGTTTGGCGGCACAGTTTACACAAACTGTGTGCCGCCCTTGTGACTTCCCCTTTTCCTCAAAACATCATTCCATGTTCTCCCGACTATCCCATTCAACACCCCTAACGTTAAAAACACGAAAATCATCATGTAAGGGTTACATACCAGAAACTGGGGGTACTAATGTAGACCATAGTGTTGCTAATTAAAATATATCATTACTAATTATTGAGATTACATTTAGTCTCACTGGTCGCAATAAAACTACTTTCATTAACACTTGTTATCCTAGTTTAACATTCATATCATAATCAATTCATGTAATATATATATATATATATCAACTAGATGGGGTGTGAGTCTAACATCATTTAATAAACCTCAGTCATCTCAAATACCTACCATGGTTCTCATTACCATTCAAAAGAGGTGAGTGACACAATAATTTTATGGGGATCCCAACAGGGATTCTTATCAATATAAATCATGGGAGTATGCCCACAACATTTAAATCATGGGATGATTCCCTCAAATAACATCTCAAAATTATCCAAAATCTACCTCAAGTGAATAATAAATTTTACAAAACCCATTCTTAGGAGTAAAAATAAAAAATGTTTCCACATAAAGGGATTATCATAATAGTTGATCATCATAAAATTTCAATTGTTCCAAAAATAATTATCAATTACATTCAAAAAAAACATCTTTAATTAATTAAATAAAAAGGTATGCATAACCGCTTACGTTCAAAAAAAATGATGGTAATGCCAAATGGGCCTTTAAAATAATCAATTATTTCATAATATTCCAAAGTCATCCTAGGAGATTTTAAAATTTAAAAATTCATAAGTCCAATTCAATGCATGGGATTAAACTCTCTTACAATATGAATAAATCACTCATAAAAAATTAACCATGTAACCCAATTTCAGAAAGAGTAATATAATTCCATGTGTGTTCTTGGACATTTTACAAATACAAAAATTTTATATAATTTATAAAACATCCAATTTCCAACTCATTTCATTCTAATATAGTAATGGAAATCTTGATATAAGTGTGAAGAGATCCTAGATCCAAAATTCAATATCAACAATCCATGGAAAAATGAAATATAATTCCATAATAACCTATAGGATTAATAAATAAAAACAATATGAGAGGTCAATGAACTTTAAAAGGAGAACTCACTAAAAAAGGACCACCAATTATATAGGCAAATTGATCGACTAATAAATGAGGTTGGGAGAGCAAAAACACCCTTAGAGGGCTCCCAAAATACAATGGATAAAAGAATGTTTCAGTGGGAGAAGATTATGGTTAATTGGGGGGGGGGGGGTTTAATTTATATTTATACTTTCATGGAACTAAAAATCTTATCACATGGGTTTTGGGGGTTTCTTACATAGTTAATAATATCCTTAGGCCCCCCAAGAACCTATATCTGAATAATGGGAATGGTTGTTTTGTTAAGATGCATTGTTTTTCTAACCATGTGCGAACTATGTGACTATTATTATTCATGTATCATAGTATGGATACATGGTTTGTATAACCATGAACCAAATGTGCAACCCAAACCAGGCTAATAAGAACCTTTCAAGGTCTGGATTTAGGGTTTCTTACACTATTCCCCCAAATACAAATAGGTCTAGAATCCTTAAAAAACGCCAAAAAATCGACTAAAATAACACAAAAAGAGATCAAATCAATTGATTCTCAAATCAATGGTTAAAAAACTTAAAATAAAGTAACACGATGTTATATCCCAACCACCATTGGATTTAAAATCCCCATAAAGTTTCTATAATAAATGATCGAATAATATTGCATAAAAATAACTCCCTCTCTCACTCTATGAGGTGGATAATTCACAGTCCAGAAAAGAGACTTACCCAAAGGATAAAAACACACACAAACAACTCCATGATAAAAATAACATGATCATTATACATATCCAAACCAAATATGGATTGGAGACCGAAAATAGGTCTCCCCAACATTTAAATATCATAAACCTGGGGTAAAATGATAACATCGCATATCTTTAATTAAAAGTGGTGACTTCAACCATTTTCCAAAGAAAATATATTTAGGACAAAATCAAACAACCCTAATGAAATGGAAAACTAACACATCTCACAATTCTCATAAGAAAAATTTCTATCATTGTCAACTTTTGATCAACAATTCAAAATAAATGCATAGAAGTGATAAATATTTATACCCTAGTTATGAACACAGAGATTACCAAGGATTATAAACATTTATCATCACCACTTTATGTGATCATAAAATCACTCTCTAGAACCTATTTTTGTTTAGACCATCAAAGTGTCTAATCATCTTAGTCACCCATATAAATTCCAATGGTCTATCCACATACATATAGAAAAAGTTTAAAACTCAAAATCAGTTCACAATATGGTACTAAAATATCACAATGAAGATCTACCATTACATAAAAAAGTGATATATTCCACAAGGAAAATCAATAGGATAACACGGAAGAATAAAAAAATGAATGGTTTCAGAAAATGGTCATAAGAAGAATAGAAGAAAGTATATATAGAATTTTTTTTAAAAAAACCCTATAACATATTATGATATTAAATCACTATATTATAATCCAACACCAAGAGTACAATAAACATAAATGAATGGAAGTCATTCTAAAATTAATGTTATGAGTTCCAGAGTACACATCCACATGGAACAACCATATATGTAATAAAAAACAAAACCACCCACATGATCACAACCATATTAAAAAGTGATCATAAAAAAATATTCCTATGACTACTTATATTTATAAAATATTGGGATTCCAAAAAATGATAATCTGAAACTAGGATAAATTCAATTATTTTGTACTCTATCATAAAAAACATGATAGATCGATATACATCACAACAAATAGATACCCCAAATATGTGAAAATATTGACCCCAAGTATTATAGACAAGGCCATATTATCATCTCGAATCTTCTACCCCATAGTTAGGATCTGATGATCCTTGATCGAAACATCACATTCTGGTCACCCAATATACAAAACCTTTTGTGGTGACCCAAACTGAAACACCCTTTAAAAAATCCTAGTGATTTTGAACAACAATTATTAGGATGAACAGGAACTTCATATTAGAAACATAATAAATACATTATATTTCCTCATGACCATCATTCCTATACCATGAACGTAAAATTATTCCCGTAATGATATTTTACTATCTCCACATTAGCTGAAAAAGGACTTTTTGATAATCCATGAATAAGAGGTCAATCAGTTTTCTGTAATGATGGATACAAGTTATAGGTGATTACCAATTATAAAATAAATGTTCCTACTAAATTAATTACTAATAAACCCTAGTAAGATTTCATCCAAGTGTGGGTACTTATTATCATAATATACAACTGATCTACCTTCTTGTCAGAAGATGAAGAACTCGTAAAATTTGAATTATTTAGTTTCTAAGGATAAATCCACCTAATGAAGACTGACATGAATAATTTACAATTCATTATTTAAAGAATGTGAGAGGAAATCAAAACATCCCACAACTCATTTAATGGCTCTTAAAATATGGTTTTGATTCACTTTAACCAAATAACATAAAGTATCTGGAGAGAATTAAAGATCCATTCAACATCATTAATCCACTTCAGTGCTTTAGGAGAACCCTGTTGACCCCAATAAAAAGGTTGGTAAAATTATAAGAAATATTGGATGGGTTACGAGGAATGGAAATGATTAGCTCCAAATTTTGAATCATATTTTATGTAGAGTCATAAATTTTAGTATCCATTATTAGAAAACATCAAGAACTACCGATAAGATCAGACAATTGGAGCGACATTATATCTTTGTTATATAACATTATAGGAGTTATTTTTAGACATCAAAAAACACATTAATATATACTCATTCAATGATGAAAACACAAAACGAGAGAAAAATATTCAACAAAAAGTCATAACCCACTGTTATCAATGAATCATTGATTTTAAATCAAAAAAAATTCTCGTTTTTCAAACATTACACATTCCATTAAAGAGGGAAATATTATGAAAAATACATCCCAATGTTCAAAAAATCATTTACAAACTCATGGAAATTATTATATGGGTTAAAAAAATTAATACCATTTTCTAATTCCAAAAAATATTTTCATTTTATATGTATTACAAAATTTTTTTTCTTCAAACATTATTTAGAACATCACAAAAGAGTATTTGGAAATAAATTTTTTGGAACCAGAAAACTTGTTGTAGAAATACTTTTGTAATTCAAAAAAAAATTCAAATTACCCAAAAAATTAGGTTTTAAGGGTCAATGTTTTTTCAATGAACATTTAATATAAAATAATATTAAATATAAAATAGTAACATGGGAGCATAAAATAGTAAACACCCAATATGTCCAATCAAAATAAGATCCCTAAAAACTAATATCACATGAGTGGGGTTATTTTGAAAAATAAAATATGTAATAATGTTTTGAATTATAGTAAAACTATACGTTGATTCATGGAGTGGATTGGTAAATGACACAAAAACCTCCATATTGGTAATTTGTTGACTTCATGAATTGTCACACCGATTCCTCACATTTTACTAGATTGTTAAAAAAATTGAATGATTTGGTCATCCTTCCCAACCAACCTAAATCTAAGAAGATATTCACCGAAATAAATTATAATCTCATCTTGAATAAAATATCAATTATTATTAGTAAATGAATAAAAAATAATAATGACTCATGTTTCGACATCCTTAGTAACTTTAGTCACATACTTAAGTGGTATTCATTAAGGAACAATTCATGAACTATATATTGAGTCCCAACACACCCTTAATCACTTTATTACCATGAATGTCTAAAAATATTAAAATGTATTTAAAAGAAATATACTTTATTTGAAATAATAATATATTTTATACAATTTATAACAAACCATCATTGAATTACATCTAAACTGAAATTCAATTCAAGTATCCTCTATACAAAAAAACATTCAACATCTCCATGGTCCAATTTCATGAAAATGTGAATAAAAAAATATTATTTTGGGAAGATTTCACCCAGAAGGTATTAACATAATCAATATAAACTATTGAAATAATGTTGTAAAAAAATAAATACATACATATCTAAGTAAAAAGATATTATATAAAAAAAGAAAGTGAAACATAATATCCAAATCATATCTCATAGTGGTCCATGAACACCCATCATGTACTATGATTACCACACTTGTTCACCCAAGAGAAATCCCACAAAGACATAAAAATAAATTTGTAAACTCTTTAAGATCATAATTGTTGTGAACAAAAACTGTCAAAAGTAGTTTGTGATCTATAGAGCCTGCTAGGATTCCATCAAATATCATACACTATTACTTCATATGATAATTAAAATTTGATAAAAGATTATTATAATAGACTGAGTGCAATAATTTACATTTCAAAATAGAGAATAGATCCATATATATTAATTTAAAATGAATTTGGGTTCAAAAAAATATGTTTAAATATTACAAAATCATTTAACATTTTTTTGAAACACATTCCTTTTATTAATTTTAATACCAAACAATTTCAGGAAAATCCATGAAGAAAATTTCACAACATAAAGTTACATAATGAATAAAAAATGTGGACATTCCCCTAATATCAAAATCAGTATGAGATTCAATACCATATATTACATGTTCAACATATCAACAAATATATCTATCAAGAGAAATACTCAATCACGATTGGAAACTTCTGTTCTATGAATTGATTAAAAATAATTTAATGTTTCAAGTTTCATGTATGTGGATGTAAAAATTATAACTTATATATGATATTTATTCCATAGTAACTAATTTAATAAAAATATTTCATGGTGGATAATCGATCTTACATCTAGTCTCAAAGGTATCAAGAAAACTAGTTCCATGAAAACCCACTTTAATTGTTGAATGTCTATAAGATAAACCATTCATATTCTATGTGGATATAATAAAATTAGTGTGAGTTTTATAGAAAGGAATATACCTAGATTGTATCATCGTACTATAAATTTTCTTATGTCCCTTTACAAATGTTTATTGAAGTATTCAGGTTACAAGGATCACAACAGGGATCATCATCTATTTCATTCATGGGATTATTTACTCATCATATTAATGATGGGATCATTCCCTTGAATCACATATCACTCTCACCCTCAAAAACACAAGATTTAATAAAACATTTACCAATACCAATCATGGGAATCTTAATAATCAAGTTGGACACATTTGTATATTATCATAATAGGGGATCATCATAAAATTACATTTGAGATGTCAATAATCATTAATTTAATTCAAGTAATTTTCATTAAGTATTCATTTAAAAGGGTATACATACCTTCCTAATTTCAAATTCTATCATGTTAATACCAAATTATCCTGTAAATAAATCATTTAATTTATAATAGGCTAATGGAATTGATGTATGGTTTACATTTTAAGAAGGAAAATGGTTAGCTCAAAACATGGGTTTACACCCAAATTATATCTACATAAATCACTACTTTGAAATCTCCCATGAATTATTATTTCAAAAATAGAGTAACAACAACTGTGTAGGGTACATATTAATTTAAAACATTCATGAATTTATATATATATATATATATAGAAAATGTTAAACAGTTCATCTAATTTAATTCAATTCAATACATTTCATTTTAATAAAAAAAACATGTCCAAATAAATTATTTTCTAAAAATATTCCTTTAAATATTCTTTGATAAAAAATCCAAATAAACACAGTATTCAGAAATTAAAAAAATTAGATAGTTCAAGAGAATATCTATTAAATTGATTCAATATTATATTAAAATCATAGATTTTAACAAAATAATTCACATTGAATTTGAAGGACAACATTAATAGAATATGTGTCAGAAATTTAGAAACATGTATCTAGAAATTATCAAGAAACAATGAATTACAGGATAATGTAAAATAATAGAAATACTTACAGGGAAATGTTGTATCCCACCATAATGAATCTATGATGTTTCGCCTTTGATTTTGATCCCTATATAATGTAAGAGAGATCCTTATATATGGTATAATAGATTCTAGAACCAAAATTCCACATCATCCGTCCGTGTAAAAATTAGCTACAAGGCCACCATAACCTCTAGGATGTACAAATCAAATCATTCAGAGAGATAAAATACAAAAAGAAAAGAACATATCATAAGTGGTTTAAAATTTTTATCTACAATTTGATCTACCAATAAATTATATTTGGAGATATAAAATTCCTATAAATGGAACAAATATCCCAATGCAACAAATAATTCTTGAGTATGTTTGTATTCTGAATAGTTAGTGGGTTTTTTATTTTATGTAGAATTTTTAGGTAACCTAAATACTATTAACTGGTTTCATAGGTTGTTTGAAATGATAGTACAAACTGTGTGCCAATATAATTCCCATGTATGGGTTATTGGAAAATTTTAATGGGTAGGACACATAATTGATTTTACTTTGCACAAGTTGTGTGAAAATTTTATTTCGGGTATCACAGGTTGGAATCATGGTTTTTTCAAACATTCAACAACTGTGGGACTATACCTAGGATATTAAGAAAGACAAAATAGTTTGAATCCATTTTTTTCAAACCATGAAACAACAACAGATAGGCCCAAAACAATAAAAACACACTCTATAAAAACACTAAAAACCCAATTAAGTGTTCCAATCATAGTATTCAAAAAGAAATTGGTAAAAAAACTAAAATAATGTAATTATATATTATTGTTTATGTAAAATTTAATAAACTACCTCATTAATTGATTGAATTATTCATAGTACGTTCATTATATTCTCAAAGGTTTCTAATTAATTAATTTTTATTTCAATTCAGTATGGTTAGAATTTAAATTTTTTTTTCTAGTAAAATTAAATTTCTATATCTAATAGAATTATTTAATTTTAATTAGGAAAACATATCTACCTCTTTATAATAAACATGATAGAAAAATATCAATATGAATTTTTATGATGGGAATATTTATACATTGACCGTTTGACTTCTATAAATCTTTATCCGATGGAACTTGTAATCATACCTCAAATGTTTCAAAACATTTCATTTTGAATATACTTTTAATCATCATTCCAATGTTCAAGAACATGTATTCCTTATTACATAATATTATTCCATCAAATAAATTGATAATTCACTATCTATAAAAATATATTTCTAAAAAAATATACCGAAAACTAAAGAATTATAAAATATAATAACATATAATCATTAAATTAATATTTTTTATTTTTGAAAATATGGTTAGAATGTGTTAAAAAAATTATTTTGAATTACTAATATCCTCCTTCCAAAAAATCACGAAACCCAAATTTTTTAATGTGGAAGTCAAATAAATGAAATACATACTCCACAAGTCTTATACAATTTCCCTATTTACCATGATGTTCATGGATTTTTTATTCCACTATGATTTATAATTTAGGAACATTATTTCTAGATCATTTTGACTTTTTCTCAAATCAACTATAACTTTATTTATAATACATATTTTTATTATCTTCAAAATATTTACCCCCCCCCCCACTTTTGGATTTTCCAAAATAATGATTTAGAGAAACTGTTCATGAAATGTTTGAGAATGACGTTTTTTAGCATTAAAATTAATCATAATGTATTTATAATTACATTATTCCAAATATAATAGCTTGAAATAAACAAAAAAATTGAAAACATCCAACCAAAATATAAAGAAGCACATTCACAAATAATATATTCAAAAATGGGTATATATGAATTATTACAAAAAGTTTCTCAATAATTGAGAAAAAACTAAATCTATCTTAATGATGTTTTTGATGGTTATCATTATCGTCTTACCTTCTCGTTTATATTTTCCTTACTCTACAATCACTGATTTTTCTCTTTTTTAACATCTTATTCATGATTTATTATATTTTTATTCCCACTCTTTAAAACAGTGATTTCTTCTTGTTAATAATAATCATTATAAGATTCTTCTTGAATTTAGAAATGACTATAACTTCGTTATTAATATTTAGAAATTATACCTCTATAGTATAAACATTTATATTTTCATCTTCAATCACTTATTGAATAACACCAACTTTATTCAATATTTCATTTTCTGGTAACACTTATTCACGATTCTTCCATAGTATTAGAAACTCATAAGCTTGGATTATAAAAAGGAATCTTAAAGTAACAATATTTATTTTAAGATTTATAAACATCACCATACAAAATTAATTGTAACATTGAGGTTGATTTCGATGAGTATGAAATTCCATATATTTGTTGATATAAATGTTATATCTATTTTAGTGTTTCTCATCTATAAGAATAGGATATTATTAATAATTTTGATATTATTTACAATTTATTATGGGAAATAAATTAATTGAAACTCATCTATAATAACATGATCAACAATATGTTTCACATAATTTTAATTTTCTTACAACTCAAATTTTCATTAATTATAATTTCATCTATTAATAATACCTAGAAAAATTTCCATAATACCATCCAAACAATTAATTAACTCAATGTGGAAATTTAATTTCATTAGCATTCATTGGATATTGTTACACGCTGGGAAAGATTTAGAATCTGAAGAGAAAGATGGTATAGAATGACATGGTATCCAAAAAACAAACTTTTTTAATCAACATTTATATTTAAAATTTCCGTAATAAGATAAATATCATTAATGACATCATATGGATGTCTTTAAAAAGACATAGATTTTGTATGATGTTCATTTTTTTCTTTTGATGATTCTATTTTTTAGGGTTGTCTAATGAGAAACTTTTCATTGATGAAACCGACAATGATGTTGAATGAAATTCTGATTACTCAATAGGATCTATCATGCTCTTAAGAAATGAAAACATCATTGAATTTATCCACTGATAATGGTTTAATATAAAAAGGAAAATATTTCCCTTCTAAATGTTTAAATATAGGTTCTTTGAGATGACTATATGAAGAACGTTTTCCACTTTTTTCTTATCTAACTATTAACTTAATTAACTATATTTTATTAAGTAAATGTTTATAAATATAAACTATCATTGCATTTGATCAAGTATCCTCTTTTTGTATTCTTATTAATAATCATGGTAAACATTTTCCTTAAGGGATAATGAAACTATCTTCTTTAATCCAAATTTTTGATCATAATTAACAATAATGTCTTCATTTATTAAAAATATATATAAATTAATTATCATATGTATGATTATATGATATCCTCAATAAAAGTGAAGATTCAACAACATTATTTCAGTTCTTGAGTTTTTTTATAAGATTAATAATATATTATTCATACAAATCTTTGTGAAATATATCCAAAAACTAATTCCGAGTTTAATATTAAAAAAACATCATATTTCTAATAGATATTTCTCTAATTAATGAAATTTCATTATTAATAGTCATAATTTAATTCATGATATTCAAAATTCAATGAAATTTATAATAATATTATTGATGAAAATTTGATAGGGATGAATCTTTACTTTCATATTTCTTACTGTTATAGCCTTAATAACATTAATAACATATTTCAACAAATTAATATTTCTCAAAATGAAAAAAATGCCAAGACAAATACATCATATACATTTTATTTATCTACATCATCTATTCTAGGAATGTAAAAATTTTAAATCCATATTACAAAAGAAATATTTTTAATATTTTATTTGGAAACCATCTAATCCTCTTCATCTGATAAAAAATAGATTCATCTACATTAGACATATCAAAATATCAATTCATATTATGAAATTTACAGGTTACTAAATTATATTCTCTTTCAAGAGGAATTTTAACTATTATAGTAATTCTATTAGTATGTGAATTATAGGTATTTCAAAACAAGTTTATAGAAACAACCTTAAGAGCATCATCCTCTATAAAATAAAAATAAGTGGATAAATGTTTTAAAAACTATAAGTAATGTATATAAAATTACAATTTATCTACATTGATTAAATCCCAATGATGAATAATTATTTATTTTTTCATCCAAGATTCAATATTCTCAAACATGTTTCTCTCAATAATTAATTCTATAACTCAATAATATTAGAATTTCACATATGTAATCAATTAAGTATTTTGAACAAGTAAATCATACAAACTAAACATGAATAGATGGTAGAGAAAAAGAATGTTGAAATCACATTGCACATCCATTTGAAGGATACTGAATTTTAGAAATACTACATATTTAAGTGGTATACAAACATATTAATTATAGATTATATGTCATAGGATTATTTATAATATATTCCTTTTTTTGATTATCAGCCTTTTAATATGCTAATTTTTATTTTTAAATATTACACTATTTTCATCAGATTTTTCATTAACACCCTATTTTACACTAATTACAGAATATAATTTTGGATTTTCGACCATAGTCCATACTTGATTAAAAAAACTCATTGAGGAAATTTTAACTAGATTTTATTATAACTTTGTCACCTAAAGACTCATGGAGATTCTAAGGATCACATAGTTCTTTAAATTCTCAATTTTATCATTATGTTCTCAATGAAATTAGATCTTTAATAGTCTTGGTAAACTAGATAAAAACATGAGTCTTGTATTTAAAATGAATACACTAATTAAAATAAAACAATTTCTTTCAAGGAAAAATTTATTCCATCTACGATGTCCTTTCATACCCTTCCTTGTATACATATTTGATTCCTTTGGAATGGAAAAAAATTATGGGTAACCTCAAATTATCCATAAGGATTAAGTATAGAGGAAGAATTTTTTAATCAGTGGGAAAAGTTATTATGAAATGGTAAAATATTGAACAAACAGGTCATGTAATCAGAAATATGACATGGATGTTCCTAAAATAAATATAATGGTAAATTACTATAAAAAATATGTTATTTAAATAACTAAATAAATAAAAATCCTTATCGGAAGGTAAATACTAGAAAAGAAATCCATATAATGAAAGAGAAAAGAAATAATCAATATATAATGGTAAATAACTAAATACCAGGCCATTTAGTGAATCAATTATGAATAAAATACATCCATATATTTTTTTTATAGTGAGAATAACAAGGATAATAAAAACTAACTAAAAATTAAGGAAAATCATTATTTTTGGATTCCATGTTTCATAGGTGCATGATATCTTCACCGTGAAGTCAATTAACAAGATTGTTTAAAGCATATTAGGTGAAACCCCATTAACTTATGCGATTCAACTGGTTTTTTCTCATGTCATTATTGATTCCTCAAGAGGATATATGTAATCAACCCCCAACTATATCGTATGACTCCAAATCATTCGTTATATATGAAATAAAAAATTTATTTCATGAATAATGTTCTTTATTTAATATCCACATTGATTAAAAGATGTATATTCATCAATATTTCCCTAAATATATAATAACATTCAATTAAAATTACATATACAATAATTTAATATAGATAATGAAAAAATAATATACCTGATAAATGATATGGATATTTTAGGGAAATATAATGTTCAATTACCTTATGAAATTAAATATTTAAAGTGGAATAAAACGAAATCAATGTAATTAATTTCAATGCTATCACTGGATAATGAAATAATTGACCATTTAGGGGAATAATACATATGGTATCAATACAACATATCCCAGGTAGAGTAAAATAAAACATTTCTATCATTAATGGATGGAAATACAACAAAAAGTTCTTTCAGAACATTTTCTTTATTAATTAAAATTTTAAAAATAGAAATTATTATTTAATGAAACATTAGTGGGTAATTCCATACATGTTTTATAAGAAAAAATATTTATTTTTAAGTTAAAAGGTTAGAAATGTCTCTTCTATAGTAGTAAAAAAATAAGGTACCTCTTAAAATTCTCTGAAATAAGAAATTGGTAAAAATTTATTTTAAAATAATTTATTCTAATTGTAAAATATAATTGAAAATATATTTATAAAACAAGATTTTTATTAGAAAACAAGTTCTCCAACTAAAGGGGGAAATGAAGTACGGTATTCTAAAAAAATTAAAATATTTTGAGAACAAAGAGGTAATATGATACTATAACATATAAAATAAGAAATAATTATTGGAGAAGTATATTTATGGATTTATTAAACAATTATGAAATAATTTTCTCTAATATAAATTCATTTGTAAAAAATCCCAAACAAATTGTGATTTTAATCTAAACATTTCAAAAGTCTATAACGATGGTGTGAGAATAAATAAAATAATAGATTATTTATGTAAAATTTAAATTAACATAAAAAGAGTAAATAAAAAAATATTTCACAAAAAGTGATTAATCACAAAATCATAGAATATTAACAACAACAATTAAGTAATATAACCATATGAAAATGTTTGAGGTTATGAAATTTTTTTCCACTTTGCACCATTTATTTAAAATCCTTATAATTGAAATAATTCATATTGAAACAAAAAAATAAATTAATATAATACAATTCTGGATATAAAATATCAAAATGGGTAGTAGATACACAACAGAAAAGAATTAATTGGTGAATATGACATTTATATCAAGGGTGTAAAATAGTGAGATGAAAATCCATTACCGTATGTTTTTTTCAGGTTAAAATCATTTCAGGTAACCTATATTGTTGTTAAGAATGTAAATAACTTAAACAAAAACAATAATAACATTTTTAATATCATTTATTAACTTCTGATACTATCTTATAATTCATTTGTTGATAATGCTTCATTATTTTAACTTTTTGGGTGTTAATTGCCTAGTATGTTGATTATATTTTTGCCGGTTATTTTTTATCCATTTAAATAGATCATGATTTTATCTTCTCCAAAATTTAAAACATCTTTTAATGGATGTATATATATATTTATTATATATTTATTTTCAAAAAAACCTTATTATTTTTAGATCGTTAATGAAATTCATCTATCATGGAGATGATATGTCATACATATCTATGAACACTACTCCCATTTCATTGTTGTATTAAAAAATAAAAAATAAATTATATATATTATAATTAAATTATAATATTTATTTCATATAATTAAAATATTTTTTTATATCCATCCATAATACATTCTATATCCATCTTGGCTGAATCGCATCACTTTTAGAAGGCAGTAGTACACACTTCCACAAACGATGTTGTCACATTTACACATAATAGATATAATAAAGGTATGTGTAATATAAAAATTCCAGAAGTTTTAAAACAATATAAATATAATTTATATATAAATATATATATATTATAAAAATAGTTTTCCCATTATAATTCCAACCCATGAGAGGTGGTAATAGAAAAAAAATACATTGTCTTGCAAGGCGGTAGTTTGTTATACACATAATTGGTATGTTTGTTACGCATTTTGTTGAAGTGTGGAATGGTTTGGTCCAAACCTTGAAATAAATATAATTTACTATATTGGGGATAATTATGTTTTTATTAAATCATTTAATGATATTAAATTAAGTGGTGTATAAAAAAATAAAACATATATTCGCATTGAAGAATGATACCTCATTTTCTGATAAATCAATTTGGATTGAAGCAAAGGGATTCAATTTCATTATTTATGACCGATTATAGTTATCTATGATTAGTGGATGGATTTTGGGAGCTTATATGGGATGGTTTTTCATTAGACAACCGGATTGAGAGGTGTGAATAAATTGTATGGGTGAGTGCATATTTATAGTTGATGAGGAGTGAAATTATTATAATATAAAAAGGTAAAAACTATTGAGAGGTATAACATCCATCATGTTCCTCAAATCATGGTCTAAATTTGATTAAATATATTATATATCATAAATATTGCTAATAAATATTTTTTTACAATTTCTTATGTGATTTTGACCCTTATGTTTTATGTTTTAGCCAATTATATGGTTAAATTTTAACTTAATCATTGTGGTTATGTTTAATTACATTAATTAATATTTTTGATAAATACAATTTTGACCTAAATTTAAATTATAAATTTTTCTTATTCAAAACAGGGAATCAATTTTTCTAAATTCGAATAACATATGTTTAAAAAATTAATTTAAATTTAATCTTGTATATAGGATGACAAAGTGGGGTTTTAAAGTAAAAATGGTCAAAAGTTTAAAATGTATTTCTATCAAATATAAATGATAAATTGATACAAATTACCAATATTGTATTAATTTACATAAATTTTTTCTAAAAAAACTTTAAAGCTAATAAAAAATATAATTCATTTTTGTGAATAAATTATATGAAAAAAAAGATTTCAATGAAAAATCAGTATTTTTTACTATTCATCAAAAAATGATACATCATAAAAAATAAAATTTATTTACCCTATGATAATTTTTATTTTCCAATTTCAAAAAAAATTATATTTTTGTCAAAAACAATTATAAATGTGCGAAAAAATTATAAAATTGGTGTATCGCTAAAAGGCTTTCACATTGATTTCAAAAAAATATATGGTTCTATACATAAAATTGGATTTATTATTATCTTATTCCTATAAAAAATATTATATTAATTTCATTAATATTTCAATGAATATATAATATATAAATTTCATTATGATTATCAAATAATAATAGTTAATTAAATTTCTTATGATAAAATTGTATTGATATCAACACAACATTTCCATTATAATAATTTTTTTTCATTTTCAATTCTAATTAATTTTTACAAAATGAATTAATTTTCTATTTCTGTAAACAATATTTTTTTATAAGATAATGTATCCTATTCAAAAATACTAATTTAATGTCTAGTAAATATATTACTATATTATATAAAATATTTTAAAAATATATTGTTTTTCGGTAGAACTATATTTTCTGTATAATGCAAGTGAAAAATGACTGTTGGTGTTTCATGTAATGAAATCTAACTTAGTATACCATGAATTGAAAGATATATAATATATTTAATGTTTGTATAATATTAAATATATTTTTAAGCCTTGGGATATTATTTTCCCTTACCCACTTTCTGTTGCGTGTCATACACTCTATTGAATACAATGTTCTTACTTTAGAATTTAAGGGTGTTACAAATACATCTATATTTTCTTGGAAACATATAAATCCTAATAAAATAATTTCAATTAAATATGATTTGAAACATAAATAATATATTTAAAATTAATTTTTTTTCATTCAAAATTAACATGTACAATTAACATTAAAATAATTAAACAAAAAAACTAGTATATCACTAACTAGACCTTTCATAGAATGTTTTTCTAATGTAATTATCTTATAGATACCTAATATTCTATGCCAAAACCAAGATTTATTTCATAATAAACTAGTAAAAGTTTTATCATAGATCATATGGTCATCTATGTTAACTATGTAAACATTATCATTTTTATTAGTATAAGGAATCAATTTACATTCAGAACATTGAACAATACATTTTTCATTCTAGAATTTCATAAGGAGAACATCATAACATAATTGAATTCTCATTATCATGATTCTATTAAGGCCTAAAATAAAGAAAACAATAGAAAATAAAGTTTTTACATGAATTAAAAACATCATATTTCCTAAAATTATTCTTGATAAATTCTCTAAAGGTAAATTTACTACCTTTTAATTTTTTATTATTTGAGAAGAATTTTGTGTTTCTATTCCTTTGATGAGAACCAGAACTATCAATATAATAGATGTTTTTTATATTTATACTCATCATATTTTCATGAAATTAAATTAGGGATATTGGTAGGAAAACATTATTTATTTGAGAATAGTTATAAAATTGAAATTTCGGAATCTTGACCTATCCAACATTAATTTAATGTATTGTATTCAATTTTTTTGAAATACTTTTTTTAAAAATCTATAAGATTTAACTTTATTGAGTTAATCTTATTTTTCTAATATTCACAACTTTGAAATTTACTAGAAAATGTAAAATTATTGGAAATAAATAAATATTTCATAAATTTGCTTCTTGTTTATAAAAAAATTATAGAAACACTTTGATGTTTTTGAACCTATATGTACATAAAATAAAACTTTTATATATCAAAAGTAAATTTTGATAAAAATTGGTTTAGACTCAAAATTAGATAATTTTTTTAAGAAATAAATCTTTATTATAATTATTAGAAGTATAATTAGATTTATTACATAACACTTTATAATGGTTAATTAATTCATACGATGGGGTTTAATTATATTAATGTTCATTTGGAAAATCTACATTAGAATTTAGATATTTTTTAAAAATATTTCATATATTTTTTGCTAAAAAATATGAAAACATTAATAAATTTTCAATGATAGTTGAGGAATCATATTATAAAGATAAATAATATTTATCTTCTTTAAAAGAGGTATAATTACTATCATCCTAATAATTTAAAAGTATTTTACGTAAATTTAATCTTTTATGATATTGAACATGTATTTTTTCGATGAACTATTCATTATTCTAAAAAATTCCCATACAAAATCCATCAACATTCTAACTATAAGAACTATAATCAAAATAGTTATATAAAGAATTGTCTCCCCCGCTGCCACTTTAGTTGTCTACAACTTTTTGAATTTTCTATCCTTTATGCATATAGGGATTTTATAACGTATTTCTTTATTTTTTTTTACTATTATGTCTTCGGAAATCTAATATGCTATAGCACTGTTTATTACAGTAATGGCGTATCTTTTTTGATGAATATATCATATTCATTATTTCATAAAAATTATTCTTATAACTATTATAAAAATCTAATTAACCGACTATTTTCTCCATCTTCTTAGCATGACTAGCTAGTTTATTTTCAATTTCATCAAATGATTTTTTTTCAATTTCATTATTAACATTCTTATTAATTAAATATTTGGTAAAATTCTCAAGTTATGAATAATTATTTATAAAATATTATGTAAATTAAAAGGCTACTACGTTTTTTATTTTTGTTTATTCCTCATATCCTTCCATCCTACCCTCATACTATATGATACTTTTAATAAGATCAACTAAGCTCAATTTTTTTCACTGATCATCCAATGTTTTGCTCATATATTTTCATTCATTTTGAATAATATCAACAATCACCATGATAAAAAATCAATAGTAAATTATTAATTATTGATATATTGTAAACTATATACAATTTTCATAAATATTTTATTCATCTTTGCAATATATTTTCAATACACACTGTCAATATCATGATGTTATGGCCTTTACATTTCACTTCTTACTCCAATAACTCTAGATAATCCTGAGTTAGAAACATATATCCTTCTCCATTTATTATTGAGAGATTCTTAAGATGAAAAGTGACTATAGTTATTTATATTTGTATAACATAAAAATGTATTCATGACTTTATAATTATGTTCATGTTCAAACTTCACATATTTTAAAAAATTTGTAATATTTTTATAATAAATATAGTAGTTTCATTTTAACGTTAAAAAGTTGTATACACCAGTATTTTATATATTATCTATTCATTAAATCTCTCCAATTCTCTTAATCAATACTATCTAATATTTATGGTCTACTTTAATTTGGATTTTCTAAAGATCTAATGTTTAATCCTACCATATTACTAATAAAAAACCTTTCTACAAAATAAATTTAATTTTAAATAGTTTATATAAAATAGAACAATATATATATATATATATATTTCAATTTATAAATAAATATATTCTTATTATAGTTGTAAAAGATTCTATAATAAAAAATAAATGATTTTATGAACATTTAATTACACTATAATATAGTGCGGCGAATTGTACTTTATAAAATAAAACTAATAATTTTAAAAACCTAATTTTATTGGTTAATTAAGTATAATTTTTATGAAATATATTTTCTTAGGTATAAATTTTTTGGAGATGAACAACAAAGAAATTAATCTTAAAGAAATATGTTATAAATACTATACTAATAGTAATAATGGACTAAAAACATCATAATATATTTCTGTTGGTTAAAAATAAGTGTATTGGATGTTATAAACCATGACATTGGATATCCATAATTTTCTCCAAATTCTATGGTTTTAAATTCATACATTATGAAATAAATTGATATTATGATCATACACAGGTCTATTTTTCTATCCCATGAAGCCCTTGATCAACCATATCAGAAAATCATGTATTTTAATATAAGGCCCCGACCTTAAACCTTACTTAATATTGAATTAAATGAATAATTCACATTGAGGATCTTTTCAGGTTTAGAGTTTTAGAGAATTAGATCACAAATCATGAATTACATTCCACATTTAAACAAAGTGTTTACATAAAAGATAGTATTCATTTTTCCCCATCAACGCAAACATATTTAAAATAAAACATGGATTCTTTCTTGACACTTCCTTGACCCTATCATCCTAACATGCACCATTCCTTTGACTTGTGGATAACATTTTAAAAACATGGGATGAGCATAAAAATCTCAGTAAGGGTTATAAAAATATGGAAAGGAAACATGAGTTCATATATACATAAGAATGAAATCATACATTACCCATAAAACATAAGAACTATAACATACCTCATCAAATCATGAATAAATCATAGAAATATTAAGACATAAAGGTAACTTGAGGCATTCATAACATTCTTACGTAGGGAGTAACCCTCTTAGTTAAGTTTGGAATACCCATCACAGTATATTCCCTAAATCTCTTTGGAGAAACCGTAGCATTTAACTCCTTCGTGTTACCCAATGCATTTGGAAAGCTATATCGGGCTTACCCGCCCATAGTTTATCATGGAACCACCCGTCTTCATAATAATGCCCAAGAACCATAACTTAATCGTATCACATAAAACATGTATAAAGGAAACATAACATTTCCACTTTTCAATCACAAGATATCAATACAACACATTGATATAAAAACATTATGAAAACCATTTTCAATACCAAAATAAAAGAAAATTAAAACAGGGTATTTATTTTTCTTTTTTAAAAAAATTTATGGCTTTTAGAGGAAGCCGAAACTCAAATAATGGTCACGGCGGTGGAGAAGTTATTGTTGCCACATACATATGACAAAAACATTCCCTTTTTTCATTTAGTAAAATGCTTCGTATAAAAAAAGATTCCTTTTGGATAAACGTTAAAGTCAAAGGGGTTTATACACCGTATAATAGAATGTTGTGTATAAAACAAATTATTCCACAATGAATGGAGATTGAGACAAAGTCCCATACAAAGACGGTATCCTGGGATTAAGGATAAATCAATTACATAATTATGTGTGACAAACGAATAAACCAAATATAAGTGGATATTAAGTGCAAAACAATCGCAGGTTATTCACACATATTCATAGAATGACATATTCAAGGAGTACATGTTGATCCCAAATAATCGAAATTGGGTTAAGAAGTTCCCTTGGAAAAATTCGACAGCCTAACGGCGTCACTTCAAAATTGAGAAAAAGAGTTGATGATAGATAAAAAGGGTATCTCATCACGGTACATAAAGTTTACATCAATAAGGATATATAAGAAATATCCCAACTTAATAGTATGTGAATTAAAAGACATAACAAAAGAATTAATTTAAAAAGAGGTGGGTGAAAGGTTCCCTTACCGACTTGGGTATATTTCAAAACATACACCCCATGAAAGAAGGAAAATACAACATTGATGTAAATACTCATAAACGAAAGTATATTACACAAAGAGTAGAATAATGGGTAGTACATATACCACTCAACGGAATTGGATGAAAATGTAGCATAAATCTCATGGGAATAAAAGTGAGATGAAAAATCCCTTACGAAAACTCTGTAGCCTAAAGATGACACTTAAAAATTCTAAAAAATAGAATTGATGAGATTAAGAGGGGGTATCTCATCATATAAAAATACAAATTACAGAATGGTAAATATAAAATAACATCCTCAAACATAAGAACATGGAGCATAAATGGAATGACATAAAAGAGGGTACTTGAAAAGAAAGCGAGAGGTCAGATCCCTTACCTCAAGTCCGACTTGTCTTGTTCGTTTCTTTATATTCCTTTAAAATGGGTAACTCTCTTTGATTTAAGATCAAAGGCTTCCTTGGAAAGGATTAATCCGAAAGTAAGGCTTCAATGATCAAGATAGGGATTTGGAGAGATGAAATGGGCAGGGGTTGGTCGAGCCAAAGGCTTTGTAAGTGTGGGTAAGGTGGTAGTGGTGGGGGCTTTTTATAAGAGGAGAGGAGGAGCACTCTTGGAATGTTATAAGAGAATACTTTATTATAATATGCTTTTTGGATTTTAAAGGTCCAAAATTATATATTTAGAGGATAAGGTTATAATACTTCTAAATATACTCATCCAATAGGTTTTTGCCAAGTGTACGTTATAGTTGTAACATTATCTTTTCATTTTATTTAAATCCTTTATTAATGAGGTAATCGCTGCATCATCATGATGTCATAAATAATTTAATTTATTTAATGTCTAAAAATTATAAAAAAAATATCATGATGTAGGAAATATTTTTATCTTTATAATGAATATTAATAGTAAAAAATATGACTTGTATAACCCCATGTAAAAATTGTTTTAGTAAAAGAACACATGTTTGTGACCTTTTAATTTTAACATTAAAAATGAATGTTTTAATGTCATTTTCCTACCATAGTGGCTCCATGGGGTCCCCAAGTTGACCCATGGATTGTCTTGATTGACCATGATACAACCAATAAGGGTAGGACATGTGTCAAAGTCATTTCATATTATTAAAACATTATTTTTACCTTAAATTACACTAATTATCTCTAACCGCGATTAAAAACTTAAAAATTACTATTCACAAAAAAATTATTTTAATCCAATTGAACCAAATTTTACATCCTAATGACAACCATGTATGTCAGATTTTTTAAACTCAAATCACAGAAGTGTTAATGTTTCATTTAAACGAAAAATCAGTTTTTAAACTACCACTTAGTGGTTTCACTATTCATAAAAAATTGAAGTTTTTCAGAAAAATACCAAAAATTCACCCAAAGCTATATTTGATATTCCGAATTCAAAAATTATGTCTATTTTAAAAAATTAAAAACAAATAATTTTCATTAATTCATTTAATAATTAATTCCCGCGGTCAAAACAAATAGTGTGTTTTTAAGAAACAATATCTATTAAAAGATTGACACTAGTTTAAGTCCAATTTCAAAGTGAAATTAATTCCAATGACCACTATTGGATTAAATGGTAAAAATTTATTCTAATTTCACTTTCAAACCAGTTCAAAAGATAATATAATTATATAAATAAATTATATTAATAAGAGGTTTTGAATTAAAATACAACATTTTTCACTATTTATTAAAAAATGAACTTTATCGGAAAAATACCAAAACATTACACAAAGTAAATTGTGATGTCCCGATTCTAAAGAAGAAATTTATTTTGTCAAATATAACACATAAAATTGTCAAAAAGTGGATTTAAATGTGGTTCTCCATCAAAAGGCGGTTAATCGACCTTTTAAATAATATTAGAATGTTTATGCTTAAAATTGGATTCATTCGCATTTTTTAATCCTCTAAAATTTATTATAAAAAGTAAAAATATTTGACAAACATATATAATAATTTTGTAGTTAGTTCTGTTCATTCCCTCCATTACAATGGTTAGGCGTTAACTACCATTTAAAATAATATTATTTTATTATTAGAGTGCAACGTAAGATTCCCAAGAAACTCATTGTTGAATATTGGGTACGCCATCAAGCATAGCGTCCCCTTTAATGTAATATTAATATTTTATTCACAAATATGGATAAATGTGAAAAAAAAATTATTCTTTATTTACCTGGTGTGTCACATCCTTCCCCCCTTTTGGGAATTGCATCCTTGAAATTTTAAAATTGGGCTTGGAAACTTCATTGAAAATCTCAAATCAGAACAAGACTCGGTAAAACAATCCCTTTAAAAGAAAGAAATAGAAGTACAGAGGTCACCTGAGTTAACCCATACTAGGATTCCATGTAAGAAAACATGGATATGGAAGGAAAAGCAAACGGTCATGTTCTGAGGGAGAGTGAGAGAAAACATTTCTAGGAGAAAGTTAACCACAAGAAAATCACAAACAAGTGTTGGGTTAAACGGTATTCGATTCCCCAATAGGAAAAGTTAATAGACAAAATTTTTGTTTTACGTTACTTTTCATTGAGGAATTTATTTTTGATCTTAAGGAAACATTTTTACTTGTCATGTTGACTTTCAACTTTTACTAGATTTCTTACACAAACTCATACTTTCCCCAAATGATGAGTATTTTAGAAAGTCTTGTTCAAACTAATAGTACTATAATCAACTTCTAGAGAATCACCTAATCCACAAAATAGGACTATATATTTCCCATGTCTTCAGACCTTAACCAAAACTAAAATTATTCGAACTAGATCAGATAATCCAGAAAAGAATAACCCTTTATAAAAAGAAAATCTATTCCTAATCTCCAAAATTTTTCGAACAATACCCAAAGTTCAAAAAAGACCATTCAATAAACAATTTGTCCATAAAATTCTTCAATGTAAACCAAACTAATATTGAAACCCAAATATTTGAAGGATTTAATCACATAGTCTTACAAGGTATATATTAAAACTTATCTCTAAATAAAATCAGTTGCTCTTAATGTCTCATATTGAAAACTAATTAACCTAATCACATATCCTCCATGATAGGTTAATAATTTCTATAGATAACCCAAAATAAACTTACTCTTAATTCATAAAATCATCTATCTAAAAAGAATCAGTTATACTAACCAGTGACTTCACGTAGTACAGTGGTAGGCGATAAATACCAGTCGCACTTAGGTTGTGGGTTCGATTTCCATATCTTTGTCCGACGCGACGGGTTGTCACACGGTCTGCATTTTGTCCTTTTTATAAAACTCCAAAAATAACCCTAACATGTTTTAACCTCAATATTTTTCGTATACCTCTCATTTTCATCCAAATTTGTTATGATCTCAACATCTTAATTATTGACGTCTTATTTCACCACAATAAGATAAAACAAAACGATTTCCAAAATGAATAACATCATACCTTGATCATGGAGTCCACTCGGTTTCATCATCAACTTGCTCACGTAGGTAGAAGTCCCATGCATTACAACAATGATTTAGAGATCCTTCAAAATCATTTTCTTCCTCCATCCAAATACACCTTTTACAACATGGGTCATATGGGTATTCACAATAAAATAGTTTTGGAAAATAATCATGTATGACATATAATTCCAAAACATCTGATAAAACATGATTTCTAAAAAATAGTCGGACAGAATTTGAGTTGAAAATTTCTATTATTGGTCGTTTTAAAATACCATAAGTATGTGCTAAGAGACTATACTTTAAAAGAAAATATAAATAGGTTGTGCAAGGGTCTCCTTCCTCAGCACCATTTTTAAAATCATAATATGATTCAAATTCATGTGATGAGGTAAAATATTTGAAAATACCTTGATAATATTTAAATTTCTTGGAATTATGAGAATATTGTGAAAATAGTATTTGTCTAAAAACAACCCATGATCCACGATGATAATGAGGTATAGTGGAGGTGTTTGATATCTCAAACAACTGCTTGTAAGTGAGTTGTATGCTTGAAAAAGTTCCACAATCATCCGAACATGACTTTGCAATAATTATTGCAAGCATGTCATCAGTAAGAGATATGAACGTCGTTTGAGATACTTCTCCTTCCATTCGTACACTACTGGAAATCCAGCCATTCCCAACGGTTCTAAACCGTTGGGAAAGGCTGCAGAACCATTGGTATATGTTATACCAATGGTTCTGCAAACCGTGGGGAAGTAAGCCGTTGGGAAAGGATTTTCCCAACGGTTTACAGAGAACCATTGGGATAGGTTAGAAAAAATCAACCTATCTCAACGGTTCTGCCAAACCGTTGGGAAAGGCCTTTCCCAACGGTTTGGCCCGTTGGGAAATCAACAGATAATTTTCTTTCCCAACGGTTTACAAACCGTTGGTAAAAACAACCATACAACATGGTATCCCAACGGTTTCAAACCGTTGGGATAGGGTGTTTTTACCAACGGTTCCTTGAACCGTTGGTAAAAACAGCTACATAGAGCCTATGCCAACGGTTTTCAAACCGTTGGCATAGGCTTTGTTGTGCAAATTGCACAGCAGCCTGCAATTTTCACAGCAGGTCTGGTTTTTGGGCGGTTTCAATTCAATTTTCAATCCAATTATGCCCTCGTTTTCAATTCATTTTTCAATACAATTATTGTACCTGTAACACATATAATGCATACATATAGAGAACAAACCAACACATACAAATAATGAAAACCATGCAAACAACACATATAATGCATCCTGAAAATATACACATCCATAATTAAAGTAGAATTCATAACATAATTATAAACATACATAAGTAATTTAGAATTCATTTTAAAATATAGATGTCAATTATATGTGGAATCCGAAATTCAATTCATAATTTGATCGGTTTTTTCTATACCATATATTTTTACCTCAAATGATGTCCATTTTAAACAAAATACATACACCTGAAGTGATACCGGCCACACCGCACCTCAGATTGAGGTGGGGTTGACTCGTACACGTCACATTTGACCCATGGATCATTGTGCTAAAGTATCGACACAATCCGAATACGTTTGGTCGGTTTTCTGTATGCCAGTTGATGTTTTTCACTTAAAATGACGTCCTTTTGAAACAAAAGACAGACACTATGAGGGGTGCCGACCACACTGCGTCTCCAATTAAGGCGGGGTTGATTCGTACACGTCACATATGACCCATGGATCGTTCTCCTAAAGTTTAAATGGAAACCGAATGCGTTTGGTCGGTTTTTCGTATGTACATAAAATGTTGTCCATTTTAAACAAAAGAGTGACACATAGACTAATCCTGACCACACCGCGACTCAGATTCATCCTGGGTTGGCTCGTACATGTGACATATGACCCATGGATCGTTGTGATAAATTATCAAAAGATTACGAATGCGTTTGGTCGGTTTTGCGTATGCCAATTGTTCTTTTCATTTATAATCATGTCCATTTTAAACAAAAGAGACAGAGTTAGAGCGGTGTCGGCCACACCGCGTCTCAGATTAATACGGGGTTGACTTGTACACGTCACATATGACTCATGGATCATTGTGCTAAAGTATCGATAGAATCCGAATGCGTTTGGTCATTCTTCCGTATGTCAGTTGATGCCTTTCACTTAAAATGACGTCCTTTTGAAACAAAAGACGGACACTTTGAGTGGTTTCAGCTGCACCGCATGTCGGATTGAAGCGGTGATGATTCGTACACGTCACATATGACCAATGGATTGTTCTCCTAAAGTTTCAATGGAAACCGAATCCATTTGGTCATTTTTCCGTATGTACTTAAAATGGTGTCCATTTTAAACAAAAGAGAGTCGCTTAGACTTATCCTGGCCACACCGCGACTCAGATTTATCCCGGGTTGGTTCGTACACGTCACATATGACCCATGGATTTTTGGGATAAATTATCAACAGATTCAGAATGCGTTTGGTCGGTTTTCCGTATGTCAGTTGATGCTTTTCACCTAAAATGACGTCCTTTTGAAACAAAAGACGGACACTTTGAGTGGTTCCGGCCACACCACGTCTTCGGATTGAGCTGAAACCACCGTGCAACATTCTAATTATTATTCGTGACATGTACGCGAAGAAGGCACGTCAATCGGACGTGCGGTTTGCACGGTACGACTCAATATTCGTTTTTAAGTGATGTGCGCGCTTCGTAAACGAGCGTGAGGGGGGCCAAATGGGCCGAACGAAGTCGGAATGGCATGAAATTAGACGACAAATACGGGAGAGTGATTTATGAAGTGGTCGAGCAGACGGCACGTCAATCGGACATGCCGTGTGCCCGCGGTGACCGACAACGCAATTCTGGTGTCATAAACGGCCAAAATGGGCGTCCAACGGTCAAATTCATAGCGGACGACCTCGGATTGAGCTGAAACCACCGTGAAACATTCTCATTATTATTCTTGACGTGTACGCGCAGACAGAACGTCAATCGGACGTGCGGTTTGCGCGGTACGGCTCAATATTCGTGTTTTAAGTGATGCGCGCGCTTCATAAACGTGCGTGAGGGTGGTCCAAATGGGCCGATCGATTTCGGAATGGCCTGAAATCAGACGACAAATACGGGTGAGTGGTTTATGAAGTTTTCGAGCAGACGGCACGTCAATCGGACGTGCCCTGTGCCCGCGGTGACCGACAATGCAGTTCTGGTGTCATAAACGGCCAAAACGGGCGTCAAACGGTCAAATTCATAGAGGACGACCTCGGATTGACCTGAAAACACCGTGCAACATTCTAATTATTATTCGTGACGTGTACCCGTAGACGGCACGCCAATCGGATGTGCGGTTTGCGCGGTACGACTCAATATTCGTGTTTTAAGTGATGTGCGCGCTTCGTAAACGCGCGTGAGGGGGGTCCAAACGGGCCGAACGAAGTCGGAATGGCCTGAAATTAGACAAAAAATACGGGTGAGTGATTTATGAAGTGGTCTAGTAGACGGCATGTCAATCGGACGTGCCGTGTGCTCGCGGTGACCGACAACGCAGTTCTGGTGTCATAAACGGCCAAAATGGGCGTCCAACGGTCAAATTCATAGCGGACAACCTCAGATTAAGCTGAAACCACCGTGAAATATTCTAATTATTATTAGTGATGTGTACGCGTAGACGGAACGTCAATCGGACGTGCGGTTTGCGCGGTATGGCTCAATATTCGTAATTTAAGTGATGCACGCGCTTCGTAAACGCGCGTGAGGGGGGTCCAAATGGGACGAACGAAGTCGGAATGACCTGAAATCAGACGAAAAATACGGGTGAGTGATTTCTGAAGTGGTCGAGTAGACGGCACGTCAATTGGACGTGCCCTGTGCCCGCGGTGACCGACAACGGAGTTCTGGTGTCATAAACGGCCAAAACGAGCGTCCAATGGTCAAATTCATAGTGGACGACCTCAGATTGAGCTGAAACCACCGTGAAACATTCAAATTATTATTCGTGACGTGTAAGCGCAGATAGAATGTCAATCGGACGTGCGGTTTGCGCGGTACGGCTCAATATTCGTATTTTAAGTGATGCATGCGCTTTGTAAAAGCGCGTGAGGGGGGTCCAAATGGGCCGAACGAAGTCTGAATGACCTGAAATCAGACGAAAAATACGGGTGAGTGATTTCTGAAGTGGTCGAGCAGACGGCATGTCAATTGGATGTGCCATGTGCCCGCGGTGACCGACAACACAGTTCTGGTGTCATAAACGGCCAAAACGGGCGTCAAACGGTTTAATTCATAGCGGACGACCTTGGATTGAGCTGAAACCACCGTGAAACATTCTAATTAATATTCGTGACATGTACGCGCAGACGGCACGTCAATCGGATGTGCGGTTTGCGCGGTACGACTCAATATTCGTGTTTTAAGTGATGCGTGAGCTTCGTAAACGCGCGTGAGGGTGGTCCAAACGGGCCGAACGATTTTGGAATGACCTGAAATCAGACGACAAATACGGGTGAGTGATTTATGAAGTGTTCGAGTAGACGGCACGTCAATCGTACGTGCCGTGGGCCCGTGGTGACCGACAACGCAGTTCTGGTGTCATAAACGGCCAAAACGGGCGTCCAACGGTCAAATTCATAGCGGACGGCCTCAGATTGACCTGAAACCACCGTGAAAAATTCTAATTATTATTATTGACGTGTACGCGCAGACGGAATGTCAATCGGACGTGCGGTTTGCGCGGTACGGCTCAACATTCGTGTTTTAAGTGATGCGCGCGCTTCGTAAACGCGCATGAGGGGGGTCCAAATGGGCCGAACGAAGAAGGAATGGCCTGAAATCAGACGACAAATACGGGTGAGTGATTTATGAAGTGTTCTAGTAGACGGCACGTCAATCGGACGTGTCGTGTGCCCGTGGTGACCGACAACGCAGTTCTGGTGTCATAAACGGCCAAAACGGGCGTCCAACGGTCAAATTCATAGCGGACGACCTTAGATTGAGCTGAAACCACCGTGAAATATTTTAATTATTATTCGTGACGTGTAAGAGTAGACGGCACGTCAATCGGACGTGTGGTTTGCGCGGTACGGCTCAATATTCGTAATTTAAGTGATGCACGCGCTTCGTAAACGCGCGTGAGGGGGATCCAAATGGGCTGAACGAAGTCGGAATGACCTGAAATCAGACGAAAAATACAGGTGAGTGATTTATGAAGTGGTCGAGCAGACGGCACGTCAATTGGACGTGCCGTGTGCCCGCGGTGACCGACAACGGAGTTCTGGTGTCATAAACGGCCAAAACGGGCGTCCAACGGTCAAATTTATAGCAGACGAGCTCAGATTGAGCTGAAACAACCATGAAACATTCAGATTATTATTCGTGACGTGTACGCGCAGACGGAATGTCAATCGGACATGCAGTTTGCGCGATACGGATCAATATTCGTATTTTAAGTGATGCACGTGCTTCGTAAACGCGCGTGAGGGGGGTCCAAACGGGCTGAACGAAGTCGGAATGACCTGAATTCAGACGAAAAATACGGGTGAGTGATTTCTGAAGTGTTCGAGCAGACGGCATGTCAATTGGACGTGCCATGTGCCCGCGGTGACCGACAACGCAGTTCTGGTGTCATAAACGGCCAAAACGGGCGTCAAACGGTCAAATTAATAGAGGACGACCTAGGATTGAGCTGAAACCACCGTGAAACATTCTAATTAATATTCGTGATGTGTACGCGCAGACGGCACGTAAATCGGACGTGCGGTTTGCGCGGTACGGCTCAATATTCATGTTTTAAGTGATGTGTGCCCTTCGTAAACGCGCGTGAGGGTGGTCCAAACGGGCCGAACAATTTCGGAATGGCCTGAAATCAGACGACAAATACGGGTGAATGATTTATGAAGTTTTCTAGCAGACGGAACGTCAATCGGACGTGCCTTGGGCCCGCGGTGACCGACAATGCAGTTCTGGTGTCATAAACGGCCAAAACGGGCGTCCAACGGACAAATTCATAGCGGACGACCTCAGATTGACCTGAAACCACTGTGCAATATGCTAATTATTATTCGTGACGTGTACGCGCAGACGGAATGTCAATTGGACGTGCGGTTTGCGCGGTACGGCTCAATATTCGTGTTTTATGTGATGCGCGCGCTTCGTAAACGCGCATGAGGGGGGTCCAAATGGGCCGAACGAAGTCGGAATGACCTGAAATCAGACGAAAAATATGTAACAATGATTTCTGAAGTGGTCAAGCAGACGGCACGTCAATCGGACGTGCCGTGTGTCCGCGGTGACCGACAACGCAGTTCTGGTGTCATAAACAGTCAAAACGGGCGTCCAACGGTCAAATTCATAGCGGACGACCTCAGATTGAGCTGAAACCACCGTGAAACATTATAATTATTATTCGTGACGTGTACGCGCAGAGGACACGTCAATCGGACGTGTGGTTTGCGCGGTAGGACTCAATATTCGTGTTTTAAGTGATGCACGCGCTTCGTAAACGCGCGTGAGGGTGGTCCAAATGGGCCGAACGAAGTCGGAAGGGCCTGAAATCAGGCGACAAATATAGGACAGTGATTTCTGAAGTGGTCGAGCAGACGGCACGTCAATCGGACGTGCCGTGTGCCCGCGGTCACCGACAACGCAGTTCTGGTGTCATAAACGGCCAAAACGGGCGTCCAACGGTCAAATTCATAGCCGAAGACCTCAGATTGAGATAAAACCACCGTGAAACATTCTAATTATTATTCTTGATGTGTACGCGCAGACGGCACGTCAATCGGATGTGCCGTTTGCGCGGTACGACTCAATATTCGTGTTTTAAGTGATGCGCGCGGTTCGTAAACGCGCGTGAGGGTGGTCCAAACGGGCCGAACGATTTTGGAATGGCCTGAAATTAGACGATAAATACGGGTGAGTGATTTATGAAGTGTTCGAGTAGACGGCACGTCAATTGGACGTGCCGTGTGCCCGCGGTGACCGACAACGCAGTTCTGGTGTCATAAACGGCCAAAACGGGTGTCAAACGGTCAAATTCATAGCGGACGACCTCGAATTGACCTGAAACCACCGTGCAACGTTCTAATTATTATTCGTGACGTGTACGCGCAGACGGCACATCAATCGGACGTGCAGTTTGCGCGGTACAGCTCAATATTCGTGTTTTAAGTGATGTGCGCGCTTCGTAAACGCGCGTGAGGGGGGTCCAAACGGGCCGAACGAAGTCGGAATGACCTTAAATAAGACAAAAAATACGGGAAAGTGATTTCTGAAGTGGTCGAGCAGACGACACGTCAATCGTACGTGCCGTGTGCCCGCGGTGACCGACAACGCAGTTCTGGTGTCATAAACAGCCAAAACGGGCGTCAAACGGTCAAATTCATAGTGGACAACCTCAGATTGAGCTGAAACCACCGTAAAACATTCTAATTATTATTCGTGACGTGTACGCGCAGACGGCATGTCAATCGGACGTGCGGTTTGCGCGGTACGGCTCAATATTCGTGTTTTAAGTGATGCGCGCGCTTCGTAAACTCGCGTGAGGGTGGTCCAAACGGGCCGAACGATTTCTGAATGGCCTGAAATCAGACGAAAGATACAAGTGAGTGATTTATGAAGTTTTCGAGCAGAATGCACGTCAATCGGACGTGCCGTGGGCCCGCGGTGACCGACAACGCAGTTCTGGTGTCATAAATGGCCAAAACGGGCGTCCAACGGTCAAATTCATAGCGGACAACCTCAGATTGACCTGAAACCACCGTCCAACATTCTAATTATTATTTGTGACGTGTACGCGCAGACGACACGTCAATCAGACGTGCGGTTTGCGCGGTACGGCTCAATATTTGTGTTTTAAGTGATGCGCGCGCTTCGTAAACGCGCGTGAGGGTGGTCCAAATGGGCCGAACAAAGTCAGAATGGCCTGAAATCAGAAGAAAAATACGGGACAGTGATTTCTGAAGTGGTCGAGAAGACGGCACGTCAATCGGACGTGCCGTGTGCCCGCGGTGACCGACAACATAGTTCTGGTGTCATAAACGGCCAAAATACTGTCCATTTTAAAAAAATAGAGACACTTTGAGTGGTGTCGGCCACACCGCACCTCGGATTGAGGTGGCGTTGACTCATACACGTCACATATGACCCATGGATCGTTCTCCTAAAGTTTCAACAGAAACCGAATGTGTTTGGTCGGTTTTCCGTATGTCATTTTTTGTTTTCACTAAAAATGAAGTCCATTTTAAACAAAATAGAGACACTTTGAGTGGTTTCGGCCACACCGCACCTCGGATTGAGGTGGCGTTGACTCATACACGTTACATATGACCCATGGATCATTCTCCTAAAGTTTCAATAGAAATCGAATGCGTTTGGTCGGCTTTCCGTATGTCATTTTTTGTTTTCACTAAAAATGAAGTCCATTTTAAACAAAATAGAGACACTTTGAGTGGTTTCAGCCACACCATGCCTCGGATTGATGTGGCATTGACTCGTACATGTCACATATGACCCATGGATTTTCTCCTAAAGTTTCAACAGAAACCGAATGCGTTTGGACTGTTTTCCGTATGTACTTAAAATACTATCCATTTTAAACAAAAGAAAGTCACTTAGAGTGGTCCCGACCACACCGCATCTCGGATTTAGGCGGGGTTAACTCATACACTTCTCAAATGACCCATGGATCGTTGTCTTAAAGTATCAACACAATCTGAATGCGTTTGGCCAGTTTTCCGTATGCCAGTTGATGTTTTTCACTTAAAATGATGTCCTTTTGAAACAAAAGACATACACATTGAGTTGTTCCGACCGCACCACGCCTCGGATTGAGGAGGGGTTGATTTGTACACGTCACATATGACCCATGGATCGTTTTCCTAAAGCATCAACACATTTCTAATGCGTTTGGTCAGTTTTTCGTATGTCACTTTTTGTTTTCACTTAAAATCTTGTGGAAATTCATATAGAATATTTTTATATCATATTTAGTATGGATTAGATTTTAGTTGACCATGCTATGAAACATTTCAGAGCGAATGAAATTAAGGAAGGTAGAGGGCCTATCCGGGGGCTGTCCGGGGGGGCTGTCCGGTGGGTGTCCGGGGGCTGTCCGGGGACCAAGGAGGAGGGTGGGGGGGCTGTGCGGGGTCTGTCCGGGGGGTGTTTGGGGTTTGTTTAGGGGGTTGTCCGGGGTTGTTCAGGGGGCTGTCCGGGGGTTGTTCAGGGGGTTGTTCAGGGGTTGTTCATGGGTTGTTCATGGGTTGTTCAGGGGTTGTTCAGGGGGTTGTCCGGGGTTGTTCAAGCGGCTGTCCGGGGGGTGTTTGGGGGGTTGTCCGGGTTCCAAGGGGGAGGGTGGGGGGTTGCCCGGGGGGGCTGTCCGGGGGGCTGTCCGGGGGGCTATCCGGGGTCCAGGGTGGAGGGTTGGGGGCTGTACGGGGGGTTGTCCAGGGGGATGTCCGCGGGGGCTGTCCGGGAGGGTTGTCCGGTGGGTGTCCGGGGGGCTGTCCGGGGACCAAGGAGGAGGGTGGGGGGGGGGCTGTGCGGGGTCTGTCCGGGGGGTGTTTGGGGGTTATTCAGGGGGTTGTCCGGGGTTGTTCAGGGGGCAGTCCAGGGGTTGTTCAGGGGGTTGTTAAGGGGTTGTTCAGGAGTTGTTCAGGGGGTTGTCCGGGGTTGTTCAGGGGGCTGTCCGGGGGGTGTTTGGGGGGTTGTCCGGGGTCCAAGGGGGAGGGTGGGGGGGTTGTCCAAGGGGCTGTCCGGGGGGCTATCCGAGGTCCAGGGTGGAGGGTTGGGGGCTGTACGGGGGGACTGTCCGCGGGGCTGTCCGCGGGGCTGTCCGCGGGGTGTTTGGGGGGTGTTTGGGGTCCAAGGGGGAGGGTGGGGGGGTTGTCCAGGGTCCATGAATGAGGGGGGTTGTCCAGGGAGTTCACAAACACACAACCACTAAAAGACAACAACATCCATAAAAACAGACAATATATAAAAATAACTCAACTCTAATACTATACTATGAGTCTAGATAAAACCAACAACTAGAATAGATTAAACATCAAATCTCAGTAATATAAGTCAAAATGTAACGGATCAATATGTCCCACATCAGCATCAGCATCACCATCATCATCATCATCATCACCCTCGTCATCGTCCTCCTCATCGTCCTCACCCTCCACAGCGCCTTCCTCCTCGCCTTCGCCCTCCTCCTCGCCCTCCACATCTCCCTCCTCTTCCGCATCAGACTCCTCGCCATCATCATCTTCAAGCTGGACATCGGCCTGACCACCACTGGAACTTCCACCTGGAGCACCATATATAGAATGTATCGACGACATGTATTCATCAATCGTTGGGCTGGTCTCTGCTAGAAGTGTTGGACGTAGAACTTCAATAAATTTCATAAATGCACTGTTTGCCCTAGCAGACTATTTTTCCGTCTCTGTGGCCCTTTTCTCAGCCTGTTCTGCCTGTGCCCTAACTTGCTGCAGCTCGGTGGGACTACAACTCGTACCTGAGGCAGGCCAATACCTCGTCGGGGCTATCCTAGGTCGGCAGCGTACTCTGCCAGAATGATCCTCTCCCAACACCTAATGTAAGTGATCAGATGGCCCAAAATTGTCTACTTCTTGGGCATCGAGTGCCTCTAAATAATCCTGTTACAAATATAAATATATTATTAAGTTACGAAATAGATATTAAAATATAAAATCAAAAGATTAAAACTTACAATCTGCTGCTGAGTCGCTTCGTTGACAGCACTTCCATCCTTTTTTCGTCTACTCGAGCAAAACAGTTTTGCTCGAGGCACACGTCCTTCAATATTTTGTTCTTGCCTCTACAATGACATTGAAAACAAAAGTTATATAAAAAATTTATCAAATGAATAAATAATTGAGGAAACAAAAGAAAATTTATGTCGTAAAGAAAACTTATAAACCATTGGCATACCTGCTGCCTCTCATGATCCGGCATCGTCGTGCGTCCTAGTGTATGGAGGTATTTTTCTGCATCAATGTTTTTTTTATTTTTTTCCAGATGATTCCTAAATCAAATTAGATAATGAAAAGGATAATATTAATGCAAAACTTGAATGTTATTATTTAAATAACTCAAATGTAATTCATACCTTAAACTGGGTACTCATCCAATGAGTAATCATCTGACGATACTGCTCTATAGGACAATCATCCACAACTGGTACCGCCTCTAACTCAGTGCCAACTCTAGCATTCCAGCCAATATACAGCTCATTCTTGTAGGCTCTCCAAATCTCACCTAATTCCTTTAGACGTTCCTGTCGTGCACCCTCACCATCAGGAAAAGTAAATCGAAGCTGAAATCAAAATATTAATTCATATAAAAACAAAAATAATTCATGGCATTAAATACAACAGATTTTTTTACCCATATCTCTGCCCAAGCTCTATCTTTAACCTCATGTGGCAAATGTCTCCATGACAGCGGGCTGACGGGAATGATGTCGGAGTATTTGGCAAGCATCGCCAGAAAACTCCGACATTGCTTCCCTGTTTTCTCAACCATCTGATTGTCTTCATTATATTCCACCATAACCTATGTGCGACGGTTCCACACCGAACGCATGCGTGTACGGCCCCGCTCCTGCCTCCTGTCAGTAGATGTATCTGTCATGAAAGAAAAAAAAATATTTTATCAAAACATGTTATAATGAAAATAAATATTGCTATAAAAATTTGTTAGGGTTTTATAAATATACCTGCGCTAGTCTGATCAATGAGTGGCGTTGGATCCACAGAACCTGATGGAACACCCTCTGGTGGAACAGGAGTCGAAGACGATGGAATATAAAAGCTCAGAGAGACAGAAGTAGAAGGAAAAGAAGATGGAACAGCTGTATGACCTGATGCTGACTAGGGAGGGGGAATCCTCATGGGATGTGAAAATGATGGGGCAGAAGATGTAGAAGGTAGCGAAAACATGGGAGGCCTAAATACCTCGTGTGTCCCTAACGACACACCGGGATCAGAATGTGGGAAGGCTGAAATGTCAGTGGGAGGGGCAGGGTCTAGTCGGGCACGCGCAGCTCTACGTCCACCTCTGGTACGAACCCTCCGCGTACCACCGACCTGAGTACTAGGACCAGTACTAGGCTCCTCGTCGAATAACTGTCGACATAATGGTGGATCCTACAAAAAAGTTTACAAAAAAAATTAATCACATGACATTATATATTCTGTAAATATATATATATATATATATATATATTTGAAATAAAGTACTCACTGTAGGCATTAATGGTGGAATGTCCATCTCCTCCACCCGAACATTGTTCTCCACCATTTTTTTTCTTCGTCTCTCTTCAATTGGCTGCATTTTCTGTATTTGAAAACAAATATGTAATTAATTAGAAAAAGAAAAGAAATGTGTAAACCAAAAAACTAAATATATGAGGGAATGAGGGGATTCACTGGTAATTTAGCTATCAATAGTTTTAGAAGAGCTTGAATGAATTTAATAAAACATACAAGTTGTAATGTTCACGAAGTTAGAAATATTGTTTGATTTGGTTTGAATACAGTTCAATTCCAAATTAGAAAATGCAATTCAAATAAAACAGCAACCAATAAACATTGAAAATTCACATAACGGTCAAGTCAACTAAAACATATTTGTGATCAATACTAAATAAATATGAATATTACCATCCTTAACAACCCAAATCGAGGTAAACCAAAAGAATTGAGAACATGGATGAATGATTCTATATATTTCCAACCGCAACTTCAGGTTCACAATTAACTCTGAAAATTGAGCAATTGGAGTCATCAAAAGAAATAAATGGATTGGTTCCAATGGCAATAGGGACAGTGTCAATTCCATCATCAGCATCATCAAAAATATGTCTTGGAATTACTTCAACTATGACACCAAATTCAGGTTGAAGTTGATCTTTGACATAAAAAACTTGTTTAGCCATTGATGCCAACACATATGGTTCTTCGGTTGCAAGAGTGCGGGTCATATTAATTACTCGAAATCCACAATCATCAATAAATGTGCCATGTCTCGTCATCGAATCAAACCAATGGAATTTCATCATTGTGACTCGTCCATGAGAGTAATAATCCAATATTATTATTTTCTCAACGACTCCATAATAACCCACATTTTCAAGTCGCGGTCTACTATCTGATGCACTGGCATAACAATCTGTTGTGCCAGTAACCATAATACCATCATGTTGTGTTTTCATGTCTTTGGCTCGTTCAGTGATAATAAATCTGTACCCATTGATAACAATTGATTTACAGTCACGAACCACGGTATTAGGACCAAAAGCCAAAGCTCTTATTTCCTCAGAGACAGAGTTAGCAGACAAACTCAATACCTGCAATATAAATGACAGTTAAACTTAAGTAAATATTGAAATAATTAATTTAAACAGTAATATTTTTACCTTTAATTTTAACCAAGCAGAAAAATCTTTGCTATGCAAAGTCTCTCTCCTTCTCAAAGATAAAGAACGATGCTTCCTATTTCTCATTGTTTTATGTTCCCGGTAGATAAAAAAATATGAATAGTTTAACAGATATATATGTAAGATATACATATTCAATTTTGTTACCTGATATAGTCATCGAACAAATCACAGTTGAACAAAACTATGCGATGTGCCATCTCCCGCTCTTCATGGCTTAATGTCTTCAATGTATATGATCCAGGAATTCCTCCTGTTTGAGAAAGTGATGGAAAACTGGGTTCAATTTTCTCATATTGTTCTTCTTCATTTCTCATTGGTCTGTTCATTCTTGTAGTAAGATCAGACAAATACATTGAACAAAAATCCATACATTCTTGAGCTAAGTAACTGTTCCTGATAGAACCTTCGGGGTGATTCTTGTTTCGAACATAAGACTTTAATGTGAACATATTTCTTTCAGTTGGATATATCCAACGAAAAGAAACAGGTCCTCCGAGAAGTATTTCAGTTGGAATATGGACAGTCAGATGCAACATTCATGTGAAAAATGATGGGGGAAATATTTTCTCCAACTCACACAAAATTAATGGGGCATCTGTCAACATTTTTTGCAAGAAAGACTTGGACAACTTCATAGCACAAAGATCTCTAAACAAATGGCACAACCGAATAACACCCACCCTTACATTATTGGACAAAAGATGACGGATTGCTATTGGAAGAAACTCATGCAGTAGAACGTGATAATCATGAGTCTTCCAAGATTTTAGCTTCAACTCTCTTCTGTTGACCTGTTTAGATATGTTGCTTGAATAGCCATCAGGAACTCTAATAGTCTCTAATACTTCCAAAAATTGTTTTTTTCAGTAGGTTTCATCACATAAGAAGCACATGGAAGTTGCCATTTATTTTCACTGATACGCACAGGATGCAATTCTGTTCTGATGCCCCAATCCACCAAGTCACGTCGAGATCGTAAATCATCTTTTGTTTTCCCCTTGACATTTAGAAGAACTAAAAGCAACATTTCACATATATTCTTTTCAATATGCATTACGTCTAAGCAATGATGTAGCAAATTGGTTGACCAATAAGGCAAATCAAAAAAGATACTCCTCTTCCTCCAATTGTAACAGCTTTCTATGGAAACATTCTTTCTCTTTCCAGATTTCATTTGACCCTTCCCGAACGAAAAACTGGAATCTTTCAATTCATTAAGAAGATCAGTTCCAGACGTACGCTGAGGTGGATCATCGGCCTCTATAGTATTATCAAATCTTCGCGATTCATTCTATATGGATGATCCTTTGGCAAAAATCGTCGATGTCCCATAAAACTGAAACTACAACGATGTTTCATTCTTCTGGATCGTGTATTCTTCATACAAACTGGACATAATGGTTTTCCCTTTGTGCTCCATCCAGACATCATTGCATAAGCCGGAAAATCATTGATCGTCCACATAAGTGCAGCACACATCTGAAATATGTCTTTCAAACATGCATCGTATGTGCGCACACCCACATCCCAAAGAAGTTTCAACTCTTTTATTAAAGGTTGCATGTATACATCAATATCAATGCCGGGATCAGAAGGACCAGATATGAGTATACTCATGAAAGTGAAAGATTTTTTCATACACAACCATGGGGGAAGATTATAAATGTGTATAAAAACTGGCCATGTGCTGTGCGAAGTAAGCATATTCCCAAACGGATTAAAACCGTCGCATGAAAGACCCAGCCTCACATTACGCACGTCAACTGCAAAATCAGGATGTCGAGCATCAAATCTCTGCCATGAAAATCCATCTGCAGGATGAACCAACTCATCATTAGTCTTCTTTCTCTCAATATCATGCCATCTCATTTTTATTGATATGTCATCAGACATAAAAAGATTATGGAGTCTGGGGATCAATGGAAATTGCCACATTACTTTCTGTGGAACGCGGGATGGTGTTCCATCAAGTTTTGACTTCCAGCGGGATGTGCCACATTTTATACATTCATTTTGATCAACGGTTTCTTCCCAGAATAAACTGCAATCTTTCGGGCAAGCACGAATTTTGTTTCTGGAAAATACAAGTTCTTCAACTATCTTCCATGCCATATAGTGGTTTGAGGGAATATCTGCATCATCTGGAATTAAATCCTTCAAGAGGGTAAGAATGTAATCGATTGCTGTATTAGAAATCCCATACATAGTTTTTCCATGAAACAATCGGATTAAAAATTCCAGCATTTTCATTTTATCGCATTGTCGATATACTGGAGTCGTGGCAGCATCATTCAATTTTTTCACCCTATCAATATCATCATTTTCACTAGATGCATCAGTTGTCCTCATATCGACGTCTTCTTGAGTCGAAATCCTTTCTTTTTCATGATGACGAATAAATGGAAACCAATCATCTAACAAATTCTCCATTCCAGTCCTTTCATTTCGATCATCACCAATTTGATATTTCATTTTCTCCCCATTATGATACCACACAAAGTAGTTTGCTTGAAAACCATTTTTGGTTATGTGGTAGCTGACTTCTTCACGACTCAACCGAGGTCTACCAACACAATTGGAACATGGGCAGTGTATGCGACCACTATCTGAAGCATTGTGAAATAGAAAATCTATAAAGCTCTCCAAATTTTTTTGAAAATCGCTTGAGATACGATCGGTTTCATACATCCAACTTCTGTCCATTCTGTAAAAAAATCATATAAGTCATTTTGTCATAAACAATTCAATAGGATTGAACTTTAATAGAAAATACATTTAAGTAAATGATAAAGGAAGAAAATAATCATGGTATCAACTACACATGTGAAAAAACATACTAATGTGTTATTGAAAAAATGTAAAACCAACAAGAACTTAATGTATTATCACATCAGAGCATGCCTCATCCCATAACCATATTAGTAGGGTACCCTCGTGGACAGCCCCGCCGCCCACCCCCGTGGACAACCCACCCACCCCCGTGGACACCCCCTACCCCCTAGACAGCCCAACCACCCCCGTGGACAGCCCACCCACCCCCCTCGACACCCCTTCTCCCTATGGACAACCCCCCACCCCCTTGGATAGCCCGCCCACCCCCCTGGACACCCCTACCCCCTGTGGCCAGCCCACCCACCCCCCCTGGACAGCCCACCCACCCCTCCTTGACAGCCCGGCCACCCCCGTGGATAGCTCGTCCACCCTTGTGGACAACCCACCCACCCCGTACCCCCCTGGACACCCCGTACCCCCCCCCCCCCCCCCCCCGGGATAGCCCCGCCCACCCTCCCAAACATCCCACACCCCCTCCCCTACAACCCCACCACCACCACCTAGACATACCAACCGCCCCTGGACACCCCACACAGCCCTCCCCCACCAGGACACCCCACCCAGACCCCCAGGACAGCCCACACCCCCTGGACAGCCCCACCCACCCCCGTGGACAGCCTTTCCCACCCCCGTGGACAGCCCCTCCCAACCCCGTGGACAACCCACCCACCCCCGTGGACGCCCCCTAGACAGCCCAACCACCCCCGTGGATAGCCCACCCACCCCCCTCGACACCCCTTCTCCCTATGGACAGCCCCCCACCCCCTTGGATAGCCCGCCCACCCCCTGGACACCCCTACCCCCTATGGCCATCCCACCCACCCCCCATGGACAGCCCACCCACGCCTCCTTGACAGCCCGACCACCCCCGTGGATAGCCCGTCAACCCTTGTGAACAGCCGCCGACCCCCGTACCCCCCTGGACACCCCGTACCCCCTGGATAGCCCCGCCCACCCTCCCAAACAGCCCACACTCCCCTTCCCTGCAACCCCACCAACACCACCTAGACATACCACCCCACCTGGACACCCCACACACCCCTCCCCCACCAGGACACCCCACCCAGACCCCCAGGACAGCCCACACCCCCTGGACAGCCCCGCCCACCCCCGTGGACACCCCCTACCCCCTAGACAGCCCAACCACCCCCGTGGACAGCCCACCCACCCCCTCGACACCCCTTCTCCCTATGGACAGCCCCCCACCCCCTTGGATAGCCTGCCCACCCCCTGGACACCCCTACCCCCCGTGGCCATCCCACCCACCCCCCTGGACAGCCCGCCCACCCCTCCTTGACAGCCCGGCCACCCCCGTGGACAGCCCGTCCACCCTTGTGGGCAGCCCGCCCACCCCCGTACCCCCCTGGACAACCCATACCCCCCCTGGATAGCCCCGCCCACCCTCCCAAATAGCCCACACACCCCTCCCCTGCAACCCCACCACCACCACCTAGACATACCACCCCCTGGAATGTGTAGAAATAACATAAAAATACATGATATATAGATAGCACAAAATACTCAACCTATGGGTTCACATTAACTACATAATCACACACTTCACTACTACCATAAAACACATAAACCACACCACCACCACACAAGACGCATAGAATTTCTCACATTCATTTATAAGCCACTTCATTCACACTTACATTGTCCATTCATTTAATGTTAAATTAATTAAGTCTATTTACCACACATCCATTTCTATTCCATCTCATTTATTTAATATCTTGTTTTTTTGTTTTAACAGCATAATTTATTCCATAGATAACTAGGAAACTAATAAAACCCCCACACAACAACTCACCATCTCACAATAACCATCAACACCATGTTACATCGACCAACCATCACACCAAAACAACCACATATCACAATAAAAATATTTCACATCACAAACCACTGCACAACCAAAACCACCTCACCACATTATACACCACAACTTCATCACACAACACCTCCACACGACACACCACCACCACACATCATCACTATCATATAACTTCACATGACACATCCATGCCCACTAACCATCACATTACAACCCCACATATCACAAAGCCCAACTGGTCACCTCAATCCCCATAAAACAGCCTACAACATACAATGAAACACAACAAAAAACCTCTCATAGAGGTAACATACCCCTACTTCCACAATTTATTTATTCAAGGTCTTTTATTTCATTACCCCTTTATTTAGCATGGACATTATAACACAACTGATATTCCGGGGGAAACTAATTAATTAACAAAATATTTATTTATTTCCCTATTTTACACGGTGAAATCACATCAAAATGCAAACTTAAAACTAAAATATTAGATCAATAACAATAAAAACAAGGTACCATATGTGTATAAAGAAAAAATTACTTGATTTCAGATGATTCAAATGGGTTTTCACCTATTCGGATGGGGGATTTGGAGAGTAGCAGAGAGCTGGAGGTGGATTGAAAACTTAAAACTAAAATACTAAAGCAATAACAATAAAAATAAGGAAGTATATGTGTATAAATGAAAAAATACCTGATTTCAGATGGTTTTCACCTCTTCGGATAGGGGATTTCGTGAGAGGAGAGCGGTGGAGCGGATGAAATTAGGTTTCTGTGAGAATGGGGGAGAGCAGCCCCGCGGCTGGATTTGGGGGAAATAATTCCCAACGGTTTTTAAGAACCGTTGGGAAAGAGATGCTAAGGACCCCTTTGCCAACGGTTTGAGGAAACCGTTGGCAAAGGGGTGACCCTTTCCTAACGGTTCAAGAGAACCGTTGGCAACAGGTGATTAAAACACACCTTTACCAACAGTTTCTTCAAACCGTTGGCAAAGGGGTGGCTTTTCCCAACGGTTTCAGTGAACCGTTTGGAAAGGCTGTCTTAATCCTTCAAGCCCAACGGTTTTAGAAAACCGTTGGTAAACACCCGTTGGGAAAACCATCATTTCCAGTAGTGGTAATATACTTTACCTGATCTGAAAAAAGTTATAAAACAAGGATTTAACTGAAATAATATATATAGGGACTAATCATGTGTCTAAAAAAAACTCTTAATCCGTAAAGTTGTCTAAACCGACCTCTGATACCAACTATAAGGCCCCGACCTTAAACCTTACTTAATATTGAATTAAATGAATAATTGACATTGAGGATATTTTCAGGTTTAGAGTTTTAGAGAATTAGATCACAAATCATGAATTACATTCCACATTTAAACAAAGTGGTTACATAAAAGATAGTATTAATTTTCCCCATCAATGGCAACATATTTAAAATAAAACATGGATTCTTTCTTGAAATATCCTTGACACTATCATCATAACATGCACCATTCCCTTGACTTGTGGATAACATTTCAAAAACATGGGATGAGCATAAAAGCTCAGTAAGGGTTATTAAAATATGGAAAGGAAACATGAGTTCATATATACATAAGAATGAAATCATACTTTACCCATAAAACATAAGCACTTTAACATACCTCAAAAAATCTTGAATAAATCATAGAAATCATAAGACATAAAGGTAACTTGAGTCATTCATAACATTCTTACGTAGGGAGTAACCCTCTTGGTTACGTTTGGAATACCCATCATAGTATATTTCCTAAATCTCTTCGGAGAAAACATAGCTTTTAACTCCTTTGCGTTACCCAATTCATTTGGAGAGCTATATCGGGCTTACCCGCCCTTAGTTTATCACGGAACCACCCGTCCTCATAATAATTCCCAAGAACCATAAAATAATCGTATCACATAAAACATGCATAAAGGAAAGATAACATTTCCACTTTTCAATCACAAGATATCAATACAACATATTGATATAAAAACACTATGAAAACAATTTTCAATACCAAAATAAAAGAAAATTAAAACAGGGTATTTATTTTTCTTTTCAAAAAAAATAAATGTCTTGTATAGGAATCCGAAACTCAAATAATGGTCACGGCGACAGAGAAGTCGTTGTTGCCGCATATGTACAACAAAAACATTCCTTTTTATTGTTTAGTAAAACGCATCATATAAAAAAATTTCTTTTTGAATAAACGTAAAAGTGAAAGGGATTTATACACCGTATAAAAGAAGGTTGTGTATAAAAAAAATATTCCTCAATGAAAGGAGATTGAGGTGAAGTCCCATACAAAGACGATATCCTTGGATTAAGGATAAATCAATTACATAATTATGTGTGACAAATGAATACACCAAATATAAGTGGATATTAAGTGTAATACAATCGCAGGTTATTCACACATATTCATAGAACAACATAATCAAGGAGTACAAGTCTATCCCAAAGAATCAAAATTGGGTTAAGAAGTTCCCTTGAAAATATTCGACAGCCTAACAGCGTCACTTCAAAATTCAGAAAAAGAGTTGATGAGAGATAAAAAGGGTATCTCATCACTTGGACATAAAATATACATTAATAAGGATATATAAGAACATATCCCAACTTAATAGTATGTCAATTAAAATACATAACAAAATAAGTCTTTTAAAAAGAGGAGGGTGAATGGTTCCCTTACTGACTTGGGTATCTTTCAAAACATACACCCCCTGAAAGAAGGACAATACAAAATTGATGTAAATACTCATAAATGAAAGTATATTACAAAAATAGTAGAATAATGGGCAGTAAATATAGAACTCAAAGGAATTGGTGTAAAATGTAGCATAAATCTAGTGGGAATAAAAGTGAGATGAAAAATCCCTTACGAAAACTCGGTAGCCTAACGGCGCCACTTAAAAATTAAAAAAAAAAAGAATTGATGAGATTAAGAGAGGGTATATCATCATATAAAAATAAAAATTATAGTATGGTTAATATAAAATAACATCCTACAACATAAGAATATGGGGCATAAATGAAATGACATAATATAGGGTACTTGAAAAGAAAGCGAGAGGTCGGATCCCTTACCTCAAGTCTGACATGTCTTGTTCGTTTCTTTATATTCTTTTAAAACGAGTAACTCTGTTTGATTTAAGATAAAAGGCTTCCTTGGAAAGTATTGTGCCCAAAGTGAGGCTTCAATGATGAAGAGAGGGATTTTTAGAGTTGAAATGGGCAGGGTTTGGCTGAGCCAAAGGCATTGGAAGTGTGGGTAAAGTGGTATAGGTGGGGGCCTTTTATAAGAGGAGAGGAGGGGCACTCTTGGAAAGTTATAAAAGAATACTGTATTATAATATGCTTTTCGGATTTTAAAGGTTCCAAAATTATATATTTAGAGGATAAGGTTATTAGAGTTCTAAATATACTAATCCAATAGGTTTTTGACAAGTTTATGTTATAGTTTTAACATTATCTTTTCATTTTATTTAAATCCTTTATTAATGAGGTAATTGCTGCATCATCATGATGTCAAAAATAATTTAATTTATTTAATGTCTAAAAATTATAAAAAAAATTATCATGACATAGGAAATTATTTTATCTTTCTAATGAATATTTATATTCAAAAATATGACTTGTATGACCCCATGTAAAAATTGTTTTAGTAAAACAACACATGTTTGTGATCTTTTAATTTTAACTTTAAATATTAAGGTTTTAATGTCATTTTCCTACCAAAGTGGCTCCATGGGTTCCCCAAGTTGACCCATGGATTGTATTGGTCGACCATGACTCAAAAAATAAGGGTAGGACATGTGTCAAGGTCACTTTATATTATTAAAACATTATTTTTACCTTAAATTACACTAATTACCTCTAATCGCGATTAAAAACTTAAAAGATACTATTCACCAAAAAATTATTTTAATCCCATTGAACCAGATTTTACATCCTAATGACAACGATATATGTCGGATTTTTTAAATTCAAATCACAGAAGTGGTAATGTTTCATTTAAATGAAAAATCAGTTTTTAAACTACCACTTAGTGGTTTCACTATTCATCAAAAATTGAAGTTTTTCAGAAAAATACCAAAAATTACCCTAAGCTATATTTGATATTCCAAATTCAAAAATGATCTCTATTTTAAAAAAATTCAAAACAAATAAGTTGCATTAATTCATTTAATAATTAATTCCCACGGTCAAAACAAATATCGTGTTTTTAAGAAACAATATCTATTAAGAGATTGACACTAGTTTAAGTCCAATTTCAAAGTGAAATTAATTACAATGACCACTATTGGATTAAATGGTAAAAATATATTCTAATTTAACTTTAAAACCAATTCAAAAGATAATCTAATTATATAAATAAATTATATTAAAAAGGGGTTTTGAATTAAAATACATCATTTTTCACTATTCATTAAAAATGAACTTTATCAGAAAAATACCAAGACTTTACAAAAAGTAAATTTTGATGTCCCAATTCTAAAGAAAAATTTTATTTTTTCAAATATAACACATAAAATTGTCAAAAAGTGGATTTAAAAGCGGTTCTCCAACAAAAGGCGGTTAATCGTCCTTTTAAGGAATATTAGAATGTTTACGCTTAAAATTGGATTCATTCGCATTTTTTAATCCTCTAACATTTATTCTAAAAAGTAAAAATATTAGAAAAACATATATAATCATTTTTTAGTTAGTTCTGTTCATTCCCGCCATTACAACGGTTAGGCGTTAACTACTATTTAGAATAATATATTTTATTATTAGAGTGCAATGTAAGATTCCCAAGAAACTCGTTGTTGTGTATTGGGTACGTCATCGAGCATAGTGTACCATTTAAATTAATATAAATATTTTATTCACAAATATGGATAAATTTGAAAATGTCATATTCTTTATTTACCTGGGGTGTTACATTTAATATATCTATAATCACCTAAAAATTAATATCATATTCACAATTATAATCAAAAAAATTAAAAGGTATTAATAAAATAACTTCTCATGAATAGATTAAGAAAAATATTATCTAAAATATTACAGTGAACTGCCCTCAATGTAACATGATATAATGGACTCTTTATAAATACTTTAGATAGTTTTTGTTTCAAAATGCATACTTCCCTCAATTGCTATTCCAATTTATAAGAACATTCCCAACAGTTATATCCCAAAATATCGGAGGTGGATGTATTAGCCTCAGAAAAACTGTCCCATTAGATACATTTATTTTCATTGGAATAATTGATTGATCCTTATATATTTCTACAAAATTACATTGAATTTAAATTCTATAGACATGGAATATAAATGTTTATTGCTATAAAATTATAATTCATCATTAGATATACTTATTTAATGATAATATTGAGAAAATATTGACATCGATCTGATAAACAACATTAATGGATCTCTATATGACATTTCCAAGTTAGTTTCATTATAATTCGACTTCTATACACTTATATGTCTTCGACTTAATAATTATGCAGTCACATATCTAATGTTCCAAAAAATGTGAATATTATTAAATTTCTACTCATTATAACAATGTCCCACACGATTTAGATGTGATTACAAGAAATAATTAACTTGTAATAATTTAAAATTATTTATCTAGAAAAATATATTTATGTAACAACATACATAAAATAACATAATTAGATGTGTTAGTAAAAATAATCATTTTTGGAATGGTATTTTATATTAACGATAAGGTAAAAAATTGTGGAATGGAATTCTTTGGACTATAGTGGTTTTATTAAGGAATATATAGTGGTTCCATATATATATACAAGTAACTCCATAATACATTATGACATAATTTATTTTTAAATAAATTAAATCTCTTATATATATTTTGATGAACACAGCAATGGGTTTAAATGAAATGTATTACACTATTAAAATTATATTTTTAAAAAATAGCCATTATATCACACACATTATGTTTTATAGTATAAATAAGAAAAGCTAAATTAGGAAATTTAAATGCATAAAAAATGACTACAATAAACTAAATGTCTATCTATTTATTAAAAATAAACTAAGAACCATTTAAATGAAAATAAATATTTTCTAAAAAATAGTATTATTTTAAAAGGCATATTAATTTCACATTTCACACATAAAATAAAATAAATTTTTCGAATTTTGAATAATATAATTTAAATAACTAACTTCATTTTTTGGTTCATCATATAAAAATTATCATAGTGTAAATTTTTAATATTTTTCAGAAAATATTAAAATTTAAGTGAAATATGAAAAATTCCAATTTTTATAAAATTTTCTTTTATTTTTAATAAATTATATCCAATTATTATATTTATTTTACTAAAAAGTAACATATTTATTATTTTTATATATTAAATCTAATTAACTAAATTAACACCATCTTTATTATAGATTATAGTTTATGTTTTTTTGTAGGATATAAAACTCCTTTTTTCTAAAAACAGATTTATTGTGTATAATATTTATCCATTTTAAATAATTAAAATTTAATCTAATTATAGATAATATAATTTATATTATTATATTATTTTTAAATAATTAATAATTTAAATTAATGTAATTATGATAACATATAATATGGTTATTTTGAGATCATCTTTTCCATAAAAAATCCATTCCCTGAAAACCTATTTTGTCAGAACGCCTACGACATTAAATTTAAATTTAATTAAATTAATTTTGAGTGTTAAATTGGAAAATATTATTCTATATTTATAATAATCATATCATATATTATTTAATAAATTTAATATAATTTTTTATAAAATTAATATTGAAAAAATTAAGAAAATATTTAACACAGTTAATGTAAAAATGGGTTTATATTATAGGAAGGGGTAATGAAAAATGAAATGGTTTTAAAAAAGAAGAAAAATATATCTAATTACTATTTTGTTTTCATACGTTGTGCATATATTTTAATAGGTTTTAAAATGATACATTTTGGAGCCTTTTCTCATGTGAATAATGATGGTGGATTTTATTCCTTCCTAAAATTATAGTTTTATTGTTTCCCAAATCAATAAAATCAAACCCCTTGACCCCTCATTTCCACAAATGAAAAACACATTGGTTCATACAAGAACTACCCAAATATATTTACTGATTCCCTTTCCCCATCCTAGTATCCTTTCTTTTTCATTAATCCATCCATACAAGACATTTGATACAAAAATAATAATTTCTCCGAAGATAAAGTTGCATCATTAACAGAGATTTTTATTTTATGTATTCTAAAAACTCATTAAAATATTAATAAAATTTATTATATACGAATCTAAAAATATTCAAATTGAATCAAAAAATTTAATGTTATTATCATGAAATATAACCCTCTTCTTCTCCCACGAATATGAAACAATACCATTGATCATGTGTATGGAAAACTACCACTTCACAAACCAATGTAATGAATTTTCCATAACCTATTTCCATGAAATTATATAATTACGTATATAATATCCTTATATTATAATAATGATATAATTATTCTTCCTAAATTATAGTATCATATATACATTTTTACTTTCCATTTCATAGAGAATACGATAATGTCGCTCGTGTGTACGATAGACAACCACCTCATAAGGTGATATGAATAATTTAACACTTATACTTTACATGGAAGGTGATAATGAATAATTTAATGTTTGTGTATAATAATTTTTACATATTAATAAATATATAAATGAGATATATCATATAGTTTTCTTACCATACAGTCCATCAAATAAATGAAAACGTCATTCTATTGTACGGTAAACTACTACCTCACGAAGTGGTGTAATATGTTATTAATACCACGTAATGCCTATGATATATGAAATTATATTTAAATGGATAATATGATATTTATGAAATAATTATAATAATGTAATGATAAAATAACACTTCACTTTTTCACATCATTATCTATGAAAAATAGAAACTTTACTGAGGCGTAAGTACGTCCTACTATCTCCATTATTATAGTATAGTTTATTTTTTATATATACAGTTCATGGAAGATATATGATGAATTATTGTGTTTGAAATTGATATTTATTTCATGTTTAAAATTATAAATCTGTTTAAATAATAATTAAATTGAACTTAATCGACTTTCCCAATTTATTTTGGACATATGCGAAGTTTTTTTATCAGAAAGTCCAAGGTGAAATTATTTGTTTAAGTAATTGAATAATAAATAATAAAAATAAAATAAAAAAAGTAATAAATTTTTAAAAAATATTTATAAATCAGGTAAATAATTAAGATTATATTATTATTTAAGGGGATAAATCATTCTCATGACAAATCTATCTTGAGGTAAGGGATATTTCTTTCCCACACATTTGTCCATGTTATAAACATTCTCCCCCTAACTCACATTATCTCTCTTTTATATTGTTGAATTATTCATTATTTTTTGTATATTCCTCCAAAATGTATGCTTAAATTAATATACTATTCATTAATGGATAATACCTTCCTTATTTCTATATCAAAATTGATATTTTAAGAAATTTCTTTTGATTGTGTTATAATTCCTGATTATGCAACGCAATTCATTCCATTGGTAAATCCAATGTTTGTTCTTTATGGTTGATATCCATATATGAATTTCATATTCATATACATGAAATTAATGGGATGGGTGGGTCGAATGTAAAATATATCTCCACTTCATTTGGTAACGTTTTATTCTCATGAGATGTATTATACGAGATTATGGAGTTAACCTAATACCTTTTGGGACTCTATCTCCCAGGTGACATTTTCATGGAAGTTATAATTGAATTGAATTTAGCTCATGTTTTATGTCTTTTCCATATTCCCATGTTTTCATGATATTATTTTATCATTCTTTTTATATAAGTATTCAACTTGATTATTGATTTATATTATCTTTTATGACGTTTTGTTTTATATTTGAATTATATGTTATGCTTCCTTATAATTTTTTCCCTTTATAAAAAATTTAGATCATGCCTTTATTTTTGTTTTCCGTATGGTATCCTACTTATTTTTAGTAAATAAAATGTGTTTTGGAAGTTCACTATAGAGAATAAGTTTAAGATTACATATTTTAGTCATATTTGATGTATTATCAACCTATTCTTCTAAAGATGTTATGTAATAATGACACATGTGTTGTATAAAATGTTATTTATGTTTATAAATCATGTAATAATGTATTTAAATTGATTGGGTTTCCATAGTTGGTTTAATATCCATTTTTTCATTAACATCTATAAACTAGGATGAGAAAAAATTATTAAAAAAATGTGGATAAGTACTTAGATAAATTTAAGGTGTAGTATATGTATAGTAAAATAACGAATAGTTTTTCTAATGTGTTTTGAGAGTGGGTTTTCTGTAATTAAATAAAGGTTTGGTACTAAAAGTGTGAATTATTATGGAAAATATATACCTAGTTGTAAAAACATAAAAAAAGGTATGCATGGCATGACTTGAGAATTACTTAGCAAATGAAAATGGTTTTTAATACACATCTGGTTCAGCATGTAATGGGGATATGTTTTGGAAATTAAAAAACTCTTTATGAAACATATAATAGAAAAATTATAATATGATTTTATATTAAGAAATAGATCATTGAAAAATTTGGTTTAAACTTATAAATTTCTATGTTAATGAATATTGGTTATTTATGAGTTATAAATATAATGATTACTGTTTCCCATATATTTTTTCCATACATAAATAATATCATCCATAATTATCATTTCATTTTATTCATATTTCCAGAAATAGTAAAAATATTTCTAACAAATATTATAAAGGGAAATGTGATGACTTCCCAATTGAGATTCCCCACTTGATTTAAGAATTAATTGGAAAAATCATGGAAATAAATTCTATGATTAACCTTATTCTAAACTAAAACATCAATAAAAAAATTATTCAATCCCTAGAAGAAAGAAAATTTTTTAATTGAAACTTTTATACGAAAAGGCCATAAACATTTAGTTGATTTATGATCATTTATATTCTAAAAAATGGATGAAATTATTTGAATTGATATTCTCTATACATAAATTCATTAATAAAGAAAATGTTTCACTACTTGGTTACCATATGTAGGGGTAGTCCAATCAATGTGGGATGTTCATAAAAAATATGTGGCCTAGGGATGATATCAAAGAGTTAAATTTAATTAAATTCTATAATATTATTTTTGTAATAATATTTCTTATATAGTATCGTACTTAAAATTAAGAAGTATTTTTATATCCTTAAGAAACAATATAATAAGTCTATTAGGTTTTGTGAATAAAATATCATAAGGCATGCATGATAAGATTTTTTTTGGTATCTCCCCTGAAATTAATTATTACAACTTGTATTTTGGGATAAATCCACACATATGAACATATTTTGTATTTCATTACTTTTACAATGGTGAGGAAATTAACCTATGTGTCTTCAAGTTCAATATGGAAATCAATTAATTTGAATGACCTCATGAGTATAATAAGTATAAAATGGAGATTAACTCTATTTTCATGATGGATAATTATAATGATTTAATGAAATTCAAATATTATAATTATAGAATTTTTGAGTAGAAGAATCATAGAAATTGCCTAAAGGGGACAAGAATGTATATTGGGTGTGGGAAGGTTGTGAACCCAACTAGTGATTTTTAATGAGTGATATCCAATAATGTTATAGAAGAAAGGATTTCTCTAAATGACCCCCATTATATTTTCCAATGTTCTAGATAAAATAGACATGGAATCTAAGTGAAAATACATACTAAGACTAGGGTTATTGATGAAAACCAATGATAAAAACCTCCAAGACCTATATAACATTGGAAATATTATTCCATCACAACTGTGATGGTGGATTTCAAAAATGATTTGGTGGATGGAATGATTGTTATTCATCCCTAAAAAATGAACACAATTTTTTATTCTAGTTTTACAAATTATTTCATAATATGACATTATAGTAAAAATATTCAACAAATACATAATTATATGGATGTTGAGTTATTAGTGATGATGAAAATGGGTCAATATTTACATCCAATTCATATAAATCATCACTAATCTATATTTTCATCATTATCATCCTATAAAACCTTGTGATATATCCGTAAGTGAAATTTGATGTAATTATGTTCATGTATTATCTAACCTTATGTAGGTACAATAGAAAATTACAATAGAAGGAAATCATCCACTAAATTTTTTGTCGTCCTCATATTAAATACAAGTGAAAATATAATGATAAATCTCTTCAGTTATCATCGTTTAAAGCATGGATATTTTTTTCCTTCTAATAATTAATATCATTCTCAAATTATTGACATAAATGAAATTAACATGATTCAAGACATTCCCAGTGTAATTAATTGTACCAATGTATTACCAAAAATGTTTAATTAAATTATTCCTTTTAGAGTGTTTGAATTTTTATTCACAATCATATGAGAATATTTTCCAATATCTAAGAATCCATATTGAATTGAAATTCTTGAACATGATAAGGTGAAGAAGAAACTAAATTATTAAATAGATAAAGGGTTTAAATTTCCATGTACTTCACTATACGGTGTACTAGTCCTCTTCATCAATAAGATGGATGGATCAATGCACATCATCATTTATTATTGTGATATCAAAAAAATGCTAATAAAGAAAAATTACCTCATTCCATGGATATGTGACTTGTTCAATAATCCACATGGCGCATAGAATTTCTCTAAGGTAGTCCTTTCTTCAGGATATCACAAATTAAAGATGAATAAGGGAGATATTCCCAAAATTTCTTTTTGAATATGGTATAAACAACAAAAGTTTATAGTGATTAATTCCGAACAAAAAATATCAATAAATATTTATGGACATAATTAAGAGAGTGTTTATGGATTAACTTGCTAAATTTATGGAATTAATTATACATGATATTCAGATATACTATAAGATAAAGGAGAAACATAAGGAGTATTTGAATACTGTACTAATGTAATTGAAGAAGGAGAAAATATATGCAATGTATAGTAATTGTGAGTTTGTGATGAAAGAAGTATCATCCTTGAGGAATAATATTATCCAAAAGGGATATATGTGGTGGAAAAAATTATATCATTTATTTCCCTATAATATATTATTTTATTGGTATCCCTTGTTTCCTTGGACTAGATGAGTATTACTGGTGATTTTTTAAACAATTTAATGATTTTATAAAAAATAGAAAATTTACATGGAAGGGTGTGATGTTTTTTTGGACAAATGAATGTGAATAGATATTTATGTTGTTGAAAAACATGATTATCATTACACTCGTAATTTTTATTCCATAAATTGGAGAACCATTTGTGTTATATATAAATCAAAAGGTTATGGGTGGTTTTATAAGGCTTAATGATAATGTCACATTCTATTTTTCATGGCAAATGAATGTTCATCGCCAAAACAATCCCACACATGAATTGGAGTTTGATATATTGATCTTTTTATTAATAATATAGAGATATTATGTCTATATTGGGAGGTATAAAATCTATACAGATAATAAAAATCCCGAAATATATATTTATATAGATGGAACAAAACTGTTCAGTGAATCTATGTACATTTTAAATGGGTACATGACCTACGCTCTGTATCCCAATTTTTCTAGCCATTGATTTGGATCATCCAGACATATTCTCCTGCTGTTCATCATTTGTTCTTAAACAATAATGAAAATGATACACTGAATGGAAATTATTTATATGTTGAAAAAATGTTAATTCAAATAAGATTAAGGAATGAATAACATAAAATAAAAATATAACCAAGTTTGAGAATATATGAACAATATAATAAATAATTATAAATCTAAACATAAATGTTGTTACAAAACATCTCATTTTAGGAGAAATGGAAGAATGTAGTGAGGGGAGATATATTAGAATTTCTTCTAACAATCATTATCTTCAACCAAGGGAGAAGATATTTAACTAAAAATTTATAGTTAATATATTTAATATAGCATTAAATGAATACCTAGTCCTAGTAACATTCTTCCTTAGTTAATGTCGATCATCAAAAAAGACCCTTTCAAATTACCTTCATTGCACGGTGATGATGTAAAGAGATAATTACTTTAGTGTCAATCAACAAGTGCTCATATAATCTTTTATATAAACCACTCGATCTTTGTGTGCTAATATGGTGAGTTGTATGCCTTTTTTTGATCGTTCTATATTGCTAGTTCTTTCTTTTTTACGAAATCACCCTCTTACTTCTCATTCTTGAGGTAAAGGGATAGATATAAGGAAGATTTGAGAGAGAATTCATTGCGTGTAAAAAAAATTATTATCAATTCTAGATCCTCTACAAAATAGACGCATCCATCTATTTATATAATTAATATTTATGATATATATTATTTAATTCCATAACATCCATTACATATCATTCATTATCTTTAATAGACACCATGACACATAATTATAATTTTATTAATTTTATTTTGAGCATGAAAACCTGGGCAGCTGACATGGTAATGGTCTCATTGACTTCATCTTGCATTTATTAAACATAGAAAAAAAATATTATATTAATAAATAAATATTTCATTCAAACATGGGTGAAAAACTATTTATTAAATATTCAATAAAATAAATATATATATTTTAATTCACATGATGTTGAATAAATATTTAGATAATATATGGGAGAAATATTATTTGTATATAATAATTCATCATTATTGAGAATAATATTTATTCCCTTAATTAAACTAAAATATATTTTAATCAATTTCAACATAAACACATAGTGTGTGACTCTGTTGGATTATTTCTCATTGGAAATAAGCGGACTTTCCTAAAGTCCAATTTTACTTTATAGTAACGGGTCATGGAACCCTATAGAAAGAACATAATGTTACATCATTGATAATATTATTCAAATGATAACTATGTAATATAATCCCTTTATCAAAATATCTCATTATGTAGGATTCAAATCTGTGCCAGTAACTTATATGCCAGATATTTAATTCATTGACTAACTAAAATAAATAAAACGATACACCCTGGCCATTAAATTTTTATGTGACGATTCTATTCCAGTAAAGGGTCTAAGATATATTGTTCCTTAAATTTGGATGGAAAGAATCCTACCACAAAATATCCATTAATGACACATTAATCATGATGCACCCAATGTACTCTAATTCCCACCAACACATGTTGTGATATTATTGGTCAGTAAATATAAGTGCACGATTCATGAAATACATTAATGATAATATTATAGTCTTAGGAACATTATGCACAATCACAAAAAGTAATATATGATGACACCAAAAAATGGGAAATCCCTACTTGTGGGTCTGTTTTCAAAATATCCCATCTTTGAGATTACAAAATGAAAACACCATTGGAATAAGATTCATCAACTTACGATCACTTTCACCTGATTGTCTAAATAATTTTTGTCCCATCAAAGTATTTTATCTATCCTTAGATATATATTAAGAATTCTGATGTAGCATTTCCAAGTTCTCATCATACTAGAGAAATATTATGACCTTATCAATGAAACTAATACTATAGGAAATTATTATTTTAAATATATGAATAAAAACAAAAAATATGAAGTAAGGCATTAATGTAATATTCAATACATATAATATATATGTAATCCATGTATAATCAGTTGTTAAAAGGATACCCAAAATAACATTATTATCCTTTAATTACTGATAAATGTATTATCTCCATTAAAACTATGTTCTTAGTCCACCAATGCTTTAAGAAGGGGAATAATGCCCTAGTTTTTTAGTGTATAGAGGGAGAAGCCGATCAATGCTGTAAGTTGATATAAAATATAAATATTGAAGTAGATATCAATGAGATGGATTTTATAGAATAATAGATTTTCTAAAAAAATTATTTCTCTCACACTTATACTTAAAATGGATCGGAATTTCATTATCCTCAATAAATATAATGCAAATTGTATTGGACGATAAGAAAAAAATATTACAATACATGGGTGTTAATCATTTGGCTTTGAAAACTCCCCTAAAATTAAATTTTACCTATTATTGGGTTTGGTAAATAAATACATATGAGAAAAGTTTCAATTTCAATACTTTTACTACTATGAGGATATTTTCTAATATTCCCTCAATGTCAAGATGGAAATTAGTGAATTTTTAGGATATTATCAGGATAAGAATATGAAAATTTTGTTCAATTCTGGAAGTATAATGAAGAAATATTATAGTTAAAATAATGGAAAACGGACCACTTACCAAATGTATGGGAAAAAGAATCCTAGAAATTTTCCGAAGGGGGACAAGATGTTCTTCAGGTGTGGGAAACATGTACACCTAGCTAGTGATTTCCAAGGGGAGAAACAAAACAATATTAGGGAAGAAAGGATTACCCTAACCATAACTCCTTCAATTTTACAATTTTATAGTTTCAATGAATAATGAAACTATCTCAACTAGTGTACTAATCCATGGGATATTGAGGAAAACAAATTATAACAACCTCCATGGTCTAGAATGAAAGAGTGATATTATGTCATCACAACTACGGAGGTGGATTCTGATGATTTTGTGTTGACTGTCATGATAAGAATTAATCCAATAATAGTAAATGTAATTTTTTATTTTGGTTTTAAACATTAATTAATATTATTAGTTTTTATTTGAACTATTTAAAAACCATATAAATATGTGGAATTTGATTAGTTATAGAAGATGAAAAAATGGGTCAATTATTACATCCTTGGCATATAAATAATCAAATTTACATATTTCCAGGATGATATTCCTAGAAAACCTTGTGATACATCATTTAGTGGATTTTGATAAAATTATATTCATGGATTGACTTTCATTAAATTGATCCCACATAAAATTCTATTAGAAGGATTTCACCCTTGGAATCATTAATCACCTTCCGATTCAATACATGTGTGAAGAGGGTGATGAATCGAAACTGGAATCATCATATGAAGAATGGTTATATTTTTTATATGGGGAATCATATCTTTCTCAATTTAGATAGTTTTTATAAACCATTATTAATCAAAACATTATTATTATGATCGATTGTACTGATGTATTCCCAAAAAGAGTTTATTGATCATCTTCTTAGTGGGGAGTTTGGTATTTAAATTAGCATTATACCTGAATACATTCCAATTTATAATATTCCATATAAAATTACCATTTATGAATATTAGTATAAAATAAAGAAACTATAATAGAATTTGTAAAATGGTTTTATATTCCCAGGTTCTTCATTATAGAGTGAACTAATTCTCTTGGTCCTGAATAAGTATGTCTCAATCATCACTTCAAATTACTATCAAGATCTTAAGAAAACATGATAAGAAAAAGAGTATCCCCTGTAATGAATATGATACCTTTGTGATAATCTACATGGGGATCATTATTTTTCTAAGATAGTTATTTTTTAGGATATCACTAATTATGGATGATGAAGTGAGAATATTCCAGAAATTACATTTCAAAAAATCTATGGATGATATGAGTTCATATTTATGCCTTTTGGACTCAAACTTTCTCCAAAAATACTTATGGACATAATGAAAATAGTGTTTCTGGATTACCTTGAAAAATTTGTGGATGTCATTATATATAATATTCATGTCCTTTCTATGAGAAATTAGTAGCATTAGGTGTATTTGATTAATATACTAAAAGAATTGTTAATGGAGAATATATAATCAAAGAATAGTAAATGTGTATTTTTAATGAAGGAATTATAATTATTGGGGAATATTATCACTATAAAAGGGATATATATAGACCCTTATATAATAAATTATATCGAGGAATCAACTATAATATCATTATTAAATAAAATTCATAGTTTCCTCAGACTTTAGGTATATTAAAAATGATTCCTGAAAAAAAAATTAATGGGTTTTAAATTAAATAACAATGTTAAAATTGATGTGAGTAATTTTTTAGACCATTTAATGTGAATAGTGCTTCACAGAGTTGAAAAAATGTCTTATCGCTACATAAATATATATGATACCCTCAACTGTTAAAATTTTTTGGTTTCCCAAAATGTGTCCAAAAAGGTTTGGGTTCTATTATATGGATGAATGATAATGTAAAATCCTATGCCTCAAGGTATTTGAATGTTCATGAGAAGTGTTATCTTACATGTAACCTGTATTTAGTTGTAGTGATCTTTCCATTAAAGATCTGGCGACATTTTCTCTTGGCAGAGAAGTGCTAAATCTATTTGGATCCCAGTATCCTAAAATATATATTCACATAGAGGGAACAAAACATTCCCAAGAAGGATGGTTAGAGTTGATCAAGGATTATGAATAATGATCCCATTACTACATGGGGAAAGAAAACAATTTGGAAGATTATATATTTAGTAGGGATCAAATGATTTATCAATGATGAGAAATTTAATGGATTTAAGATTTAGTATATTTTCAAATGTTGGATATGGAAATAGAAAAAGAATCTTAAAACTAGCTTTCTCAAATAATTTCTCAACCATCTATTCCTGAGAGGATCAACAAAGCCTAAAAATAGGATGAGGTCATATGAAAAAAGGTATAGAATATTTATTAGTTCAACTTTGAGAAAAATGGGGTTATAACATTTAGAAACCAATTATGTTTCCCATAAAAACTAAATATAAATATAGAGGTTCTAGATAATATGCATTGATCATCATTCTCTATTCATTCAGTAAGACCTAATAATTAAATAGATCTGAAGAAAAACATATCATGGGATAACATGAAGAGATACATTAAATAATTTGTATCATGATTCATAGTATACCAAAATTTAATTTCTGATCGATTAAATTATGGGGTTATGGTGAAACTATTTCCCATACCAATAATGAAATGAAAAAAATACCCATAGATTTCATCATTGATATCCCTAAAAACCTAATGGTAATAATATTTTCTTAGTGGTAGCGGATCCTCTTACAAATTCATTTAATTTCATTTCAATTAAGTATAGTCTCTCTATTGAACAAAAAGATACAATATACTTTATTGAAGTGGAAATATTTCACAGATTTTCACTTTATATTCTATTAGATTGATAACCATGTTTTAACTTAATGTATTAGTGAAGACTTCAACATATACTAGAAACATAACTAGTTTCATAACTGCTTATCATCCCAAAATGGATGGTAAGACTAATAGAACTATCCAAACACTATAGTATATGATGTAGCCTTGTTCAATACATTTCTAAGTATATTGGGATTAGAAAATTCCACTATTAGAGTTCACGTATAACAACAGTTTCTATTTTTTTAATTAAAATTGAAACCTGTGAGGATCTAAATGTTAAGTTGTGAAAACCATTAATGTAATTGGATGAATTTAGAGAGTGAATGATAATTGGACATGTTTTTTATAGGAGATTAGAGAGAAGGTCCAACCCATTCATCATCACAATAAATCCATGATAAATTGATAGAAAATATATATAGAAGACAATAAAACACTTGGAATTTGAGTTCAAGCATAAAGTGTTATGTTATATTTCACTATGGAAGTAATTCAAGAGATTTGGGATGAAATAAAAGGTTATTCTGAGAAATATTATCCTCATTGAGATACATTATTACAACAAATCAGTGTCATATAGACTAAAAATCCCATTTAAACTCTCTAAAGTACATTATGTGTTCAATGTATCCATCTTGAGGTAGTATATACCTGACCCATTGCATGTATTTAATCTTAAGGTGGAACAATTAGAGAAAGACCACTTCTAAAAGTAGAAACTGTTGATGATCTTGGAAAAAAGAGACAATATTCTCTGAAACAATATAATTTACCCAGTCACCTGGCTACTGTGAAACCTCATGTTTGATTAAGCAACATGGTAACCAAATGCGGCGATGAAGCATATGTACCCTCAACTTTGGTTACCATATTATATAATAATAAATTTAAATTGATAAATTATTTAAGTTGGTGAATGTAATACAGTGACGTTTTATGTAATATTTAATTTTAAAATATATTCAATGTATTTTATAGATTGTGATGCATGCAACACCAGTTTTAAATGAAATAATATAATATATAAAAATATCAATATTCTATAATGGCCATTATAACCTGTTGTTAATTTGGGGGGTATTTGTTGCATTAAATCAATATTAAAATAATATTTCCAACAAATTTATAAAATAAATTCAAAAATTATTAGCTTATAAAGAAATAAGAACCATCTTAAAAAAGAATTAATGTATTTTGAAAAAATATACTTTTCTATAATTTCATTTAGTTGTACTTTTCAAGAATAATTTTAATTTCACATTTTGTATAAATATAAAAATTTCATTTAATAAACGATAATTATTTTTTACAGCATCATATCATAATTATCTTATGGTGATTTTTTTTTATTTTCTGAATTATATTAATATTTCAGTGAGTGGTGAAAAATACATATTTTTATAAAATTGTCATTTTTTGTATCAATTTATTTCATATTATAATTTAAATTTAATTTATAATAAGAAATTTTAATATTTATTTAAATAAAATACAATTAATTAGATTTAAATTATCCTTATTCAATATTCTTGTCCATTTTTATATCTCAAATTTCATACACCTTTTTCCATTAAATTGTATTAATGTGTATAGTGTTTATCAATTAAAAATAAATAAAATGGCCCATAATAAAAAATATTTTAAATGAGATTTTATTTTTATATAAATATAATTAGTAATTTAAATTCATCTAATAAATTTTACTCAACAAATTTTTGATATGATATTATTTTTTCATTAAAAAATTCAATACTTGAAAAATAGTTTTTTTGACATGTCTGGAGATATAATATTAAATTAAATTCTTCATTATATATGAGTTGAATTTATAAAAATGGATTTCGTATTTGGAATAATCATAATTTATATAATCTAATAATATCTTAATAATTTTTTACTATAATTAATAGTAAAACATATTTAAAATTATTTACCACGATTATGGTAAAAATTAGTTTTTTTGGGGTTTAAATTAAATTATACAGGTTTAAAATGATAAATAAAATTTTTAATTCTTATCATATGGTCATATTTAAACCTTATAAAGTTTATTTTTTTAAAATTCTACATTTTGGATCCTTTTTTCTTGAGAAAAATGTTGTTTGAATTCCTTATTTTCAAAAATAACCCAGTTTCCTATCCCCAACTTATGAAAGGCCACCCAACCCTCCTCTCATTTACACAAATATATAATAAATTAATTTATACAATACCATGAAAATTAATTCATGTACTTAGCTTCCCTAATCCTAGAAGCCTTTTTTTAAATAAAAAAACCATGGAAGCCTTTTGTAGAAAACAAAAATAAGTTGTGTGAAAAGGGTAAATGTCCTTAACCGAGAATTTAATTTTATTTCTTTCTCCACCTATTAAAAATATTATTAATCATTTAAGATATAATAACATAATTATTTCACACATATATATATTTATCTATTTTTATTTTGAGTTCATGACATGAAACCATATCTTCCATCCATAAATGGGATACTAAATAGTTGAGTGTGTGTATAATAGACTACAGCCTCACAAACCAACATAATTTGATTTCCATCATTATTTATCTTGGATGGAATTATTTATTTATATAATTATTATGTATTATATTAATCATATATTTATAATTATTTAATTATAATATCATATATACCTTCATAACTTCCATTCCATATAGAATACTATAATGTCTCTCTTGTGTACGACAGACTATCGCCTCATGAAGTTATGTGACTCATTTTTCTGTTATGATTTACATGGAATGTAATAAAGATTAATTTTAACTTTATATATAATAAAAATTACATATTAAAATATATTGAAAGAATATATTATGTAATTTCATACAATTCAGTCCATAAAATTAATGATATTTCCATTCATGTATACAGACGACTACGGCCTCGCAAAACGATGTGATTCATTTTCATTACTACATCACATAGATATTATATAAAATTGTATTTAAAGAAATAATATAATATTCATTATATAATTATGGTAATATATTATTATAATAACTCTTTCCATTTTTCAAACCCGATTTTAGAAATATGGAAATGTTACACATCTATATATACATCCTACTGTGTCTATGAATGGAAAATAGTTTAGTTTTAATAACCATATTATATAAATGGTTTAAAAAATATAAATTATCAATAAAAATAATTTTATCATCATGTCAATTATTTTTAAAATTATTTATTAATAAAAAAAATTGACTATATTCTACTTTCCAATGTGATTATGGACATATGAGCCATTTCCCATAAAAACACCAGATTTGAAATTTAATGAATAAGGGAATGAATATGACATGGTAAACAATAAAAATATATGAATAATAAGTATTAAAAAATTTACCAAGAAATTAATTTCCAAATTTATTATGTTATTCTGGATGAAAAATAGTACATGTGTCAAATTATGCTCAAAGAAAGGGATCTTTCGGGCCCACCCATTTCATTATGTTATGACCATTCTCTCTCATACTAACATTATATCTCATTAATGTAATTGTGTGATTATAATTATTTTGTATATGTGTCTCATATGTATACGTTGATTAATATAAATTATTTTTACGGGGTAATACATTCCTTATGCCAATCTCTAAAATTCTTTCTTTAATGAATCTATTTTGAGCATGTTAGAAGATAGGATTATGAAACCCATTTAATCCGGGATAATTCTTCTATTTATGACATATGACTGATATATTTATATGGAATTTAAATTGTTGTATTTGAAATTAATTTCATATAAAGGACCTAAATTATATATCTCTCAAATACATTAGGTATTTTTTCAGTCTCATGTGACGTCATCATCCATATTAGGGTGAGAACAAAATATGATATGGGACTCTATCCGCTATGTAATGTTCTCTTTGATGTTATCCTTGAATTCTTTTTCTATAATGTTAATTTAAAATTTTTCTTGTTTTCACTATATTATGATATTATTTTTAATTTTATGTTCCCTTTTTATTAGTCATTTAACTTATCTTTTATGATATAATGTTATACCTTTGACTCACATGTTATGTTTCCTTATAATTTTTGTTACCTTACTTGGGTTTTTATCTCACCCAATTATTTATATCTCCCCAGGCTTTCCAATAAAATTTTTGGATCTCAAAAAGATTTTAGGAGATCGCTAAGTAGAATAATTATATGGTTCCATGTTTTAGTTTTTTATGTATTATGAACATAGTGTTATAAAGACACTATGCCTTTAAGATCCTATTGTTGTATAAATAATTATTATTGTTTAGAAATTATAGAATAATAACTGTAAAATTACTAGGTCACTATAATATAGTAGATTCCCAATGATTTGGGATCTTCTAACATCTATGGATCATGTTCTCGGTCAACTATGTCACAATAAGTAGGAAACTGGGCTTCTACAAGCCATTTCGGATTAGGTGGTGGGCCATGTTCATTATGTTAGGTGGAGCATTTCCAGCATGGTTATAAACACCCATAAATCTCAAAGGATTTTTTTTCTTTTCTTAATTTCTTTGGAATTTTACGAGTCTGTGGCTTCTAATGGCACCTGATACCGAGGCCTGGTGTGCCCGAAATCAATTTTCAAAAATTAGCTCGGGTACTTTTAGTGAACGAACGAGCGGGTTTTTCTATCTTTTGAACTGGTGCTCAGAATTGAAATCTGGGGGCACCGATGAACTCGCAGCGCTGGTAATTGCATAGGGGGACCTTTGTCGTAGCTGTGTTTTTGAGCAGGTTGAGGTTTAATAATTGGGATTTCGATTAACATAGATAAATGTTGTTATGAACAAATTTATCTATGGAAGGTGAATTTAATCCTACAAAGGGGGAGTTAGAGGTGGGGCCCACACCCACCTAACCTCCCATGGGAGGGTTTAGTGTGGTGGGACCCACATAAACCCCAAACTCCTCACCTCCCCATAACTCCCCTTAACCTCTTAAAACCTCCCTTGTTAATTTCATGGAAACTTCCCTTCATAAAGAGTAGCCTCTCCACCTCCCAGACTTAATGAGCCAGCTAAAGGGATTTAATAACCTTATTAATTAACCTTGTCACACCTCTTGTCTTTTTTAATGGAATGGAGGTCTTTTAATAGAATAAGGCTTAATGAAATATTGGTTGGGCAAATATTTTGAGAAGAGCCTTTGTGTGAAAAAGACGGGAGTTCCTCCTTCATGAACAACATCATCCTCCCACGAAGAACAACTCCCTCCCCTGATGAAGAACAATTGTCCATCCGGCTCGATCTCTAATGAACGATGTTCGAGCTGGATCGAAGGGCTTTGAGGAAATAAGGAACGCCAATGATCATCTTCATCTCCTCCCTTGTGACGACGTCGACGAGCCGACGTCCATACTCTCACGATATAGTCAAAAACCGACGAACAACACATGGTAGGGGGTTTTCGTGTATAGTGTTTATATAAACTATACCCTCATGCGTGGGTATTTAATTGCAGGGTGTTAGTATAATTTACTTTAATAAATTATACCCTCACCAATGATTAAAAGCATGTGTTGAAATGATTGCTTTTTTATAACACCTAACGCGGAGGGGGTGGGATAAACAAACACGGCCCGACAACCCTCCGCAGATTGTTTGTTGATGTGCAGATCGACGGGTGATGACAGAACGGGCTGCAGAGGCGTTTTGAAGACTTCGCAGTGAAGGGCGGGTCCCAGGAGGACCACTGGTGAAGACGTAAGGCAAAACGGACAACCAGAGAGCGTCTGGTGGTTCACGGAAGACCCTGCCGGCGCGCCACCAGGAAGAACCACTGCAGATGAAGCCGAGGTGGTAGGCGACTGGGATTTCGCGGCCGCGCGGGATTCGGTGGAGGACGCGACACCCGCCACGTCCACGGTGCGCAAGGGAAGGGGGGACCGCGTTCCCACCATGCTCGGCCGCTGGACGAGCCAGCGTGCCACCTGGCTAGGCCGGGTCGGGCTACACGGACCAGACCGGGCCGTGCCCCGCCATGTCGGACCTGGACCCGGGTCGGGTCGCCCCGTTCGGGCCGACCCGGGGGGGGGGGGGGGGTTCGGCCGGGTCGGACCGGGCCCAGACCCCCCATTTGCGGACCACTTTCGGTCATTTTCCCATTACATGGGCAACAGACCTCCGATCGACGCACTATCAGTTACTTGGAGATCCTTGGATCGAGACGGTCATTTAGGTATACTACACTCAAGGTTTCGGAGAACTTTGTGTATGGCCGGGTTGGTTCGAACACGAAACCAACTGAGCCCTCGCAGCGGAAACGCTTATAACTTGAGATCTGGATGTCCGATTGACGTTTCGTTAACTTTTTTGGATTCCTCTTAGTGAGACAGACCTTTTGACTTACTCTGCTCGAGGTTTGGATGGAGTTGTAGTTCAGTCGGGTTGGTTTTGACTAAAAAACCAACCGGGTCCCTAGAATGAAAAGGCTAATAACTCTCAGACCGGGCGTCTGATTGACGCACCTTCTGTCGCGTTGTGTTCCTACTGACATGAAAGAACTTTGCAATACATCAACTCTGGTCCACGTGAAAGTTTATGTATCGACCTCTTGGCTCATGGATCAAACCCTCCCGGAACGAGCATGCTGTGTGCGGGAACCCTAGAGCTGGCTGCGATGACGATGACAACTGTACTGGTATCCTCCGTGGGTTCGATGATGAAGAATTTCATACTGGAATCCTCCATGGGTTCGACGAAGAAGACTTTCATACTGGAATCCTCCGTGGGTTCGACGATGAAGACAACAGTACTGGAATCCTCTATGGGTTCGACAGTGAAGACTTTCGTACTGGAATCCTCCGTGGGTTCGACGACGATGACTGAATTGAAATCCTCCGTGGGTTCGACACCGATGGCGACTAAACTGAAATCCTCCGTGGGTTTGGCAGTGATGAAGACTGCACTGAAATCCTCTGTGGGTTCGGCAGTGATGAAGACCGTACTGAAATCCTCCGTGGGTTCGATGGCGATGACTACTATTCTTGTATCTTATGTGGGTCTGGCAGTGTCTGACTCTATTCATGCTATCCTACATGGGTCTGGTAGAGTAGCTGGTCTGTATCCTATGTGGGTCCAACAGCTTAGCTGGTTTAGTATCCTACGTGGGTCTCATCCTAGATGAATCAGTGGCAACATCTGATCAACTCTATTATGTTAGGAAGAATTATACCTCTGTGAGTTGAGTCTTGACTTTCAATCCTTGTCTTTGATATGATTTACATGCTTTCATATGTGAATTGTGTTGTGCTTTCCCTTGTGGATAGGGTTGTACTCTTATGTGGACGTGATCGAACTTGGGATCTGGATCTGAAGGTGAACTCGATTTGATGACTTAGGTATATGTATGGGCATATTCCTAAGTAGATTTGGTTGTTACTTCGTGATTTTAACTTTTATTTGTGGTTTATACTTGTGGATTCAGGGATAAATTCAGGGGTCTCGGGGTCCCTACTGAGTATCGTATACTCACCCCTACACGGGCTTCGCCCGCACTAAGTTATGATGGTTACAGACTATGGACATCACTAATCGTGGTTGAGTCTTGTAGAGCTGGACAGTACCTGGAGAAGGATCTCACGACGAGTCGTTGTCCGGAGGTGGATATCACGTCAAGTCGATGCCCAGAGGTGGATTCATGACGAGTCGGTACCCAGAGGTGACAGATGGACATGGAGTGCTGAGGAAGAGATCTGTACCTACCCTTCTGGTAGGAAACCGGGGGATGATCCAAGAGTGGCTTGTCACCTTCTGCTGTTGTTCTTGTGTTGTACATTACTTTCTGTTGTAGTTGTACTTTTCAGTTGGGTTTGTATTCTAGCCCATTTACCTTCCAGCACCTTCATTTGTACTTAGTGTTTCTTCTGCTTATACTTTGTGGTGTTTGTTACTTTTATAAGGAAATGCCTTTCCTTTTAATCGGGATTTACGCCTTTGGTTCTAGTCGCCAGCCCCTGGCCTATGGAAGGCGGGCTTGGGGTAGTCACGACACGGGCCTCGAGGTCGGGTCGCGACAAATTGGTATCAGAGGAGTTCAGTTCTACCACAGAACTAAAGACTCTGATCTTTGTTATATGTGAAGCAATAATGTTAAGGGTATTGAGTGTGGTTATCAGTCTAGGGAGTCCAGTGTTGGTGCGGCGACCGACGTATCCGTACACCAGGACCCTGAATTCTGATTTCCGACTCTGTTCACGAAAACTTTAATTGAATGTGTGTTTCAAAAGTTTTCTTTGTGATTAAATTGTGTTAGCTCACCAGGTATAAATCATTGACCATGGCGCACCTGTCTCTTTTCAGGATGGCCCCACGACGACAGCCAGCTAGGGTTCTTAGTGTTGTACGAGATGAAGGCCCACCGAGAGACGGGGTTCCGGTGTGGGGCCCTCTTACTATTTTGAAACCTTTGGGAGGTGTACTAGTAGCAAAACCACCCATTAGGTAGCATAGGCCTCCGAGATTTTGAGGTGAGACAGTTCCCAGACAATAGAGGACTGGATAGAGGTGATTGCTAGAGTTCTACACCTAGTTTTGAGCGAGTAGAGCAGATAGTGATCTTAATTACTGGTATTTCCAAGTGAGTAAACAAGAGGTTGGTCCGCATAGTGATGAGGCTTTGGTACATGGACCGATTATAGGGATAGTACCTTCAGGTAGTGTGCCAGCTATATCACTACATGTCAGTCAACAGACACTACCGGTGGTACCAGTATAGGACACTTGTAGGCTTAGTGCCTTACATGTTTCAGCACAAGATATCCCTCAAGTTCTGAGGCAAGCCTGACTCACAGGAGGCTGAGGACTAGCTTGAGGAGGTTGCTGAGAGTTTTCTAGAACTTATATGGAATTGGCAGGATGACGTGTTGGTAGCTGAGAATTCATCGGGGCATACCAAACCATTCCTGGTACTCGATGACTACAATGCAATCGGTGCTTCTGGGCTCAAACTTCAGAGTGACGTGTGTCTAAAGGACATCCGAGCCCGCACATCTTTCTCTATGAATTCCAACATATGCTAGGGTGATAGAAATAACCTTTTTGGTTGAGTATTATTTTGCTAAATGGATGCAATCAGTAAAGGTTAGCAATGGAAAAGTAGGAAACTGGTGCCAGTCTCGAAGACTTGGGCGTGTAAAATGATTCAAGTAGATGAAGTGAAAATGACCGATGAATCTGTAGGGAATCAGACGTGGAAATGGATCTAGGAGAGCATCATGGGGTGGTGAACATTTTGACATGTTTCAACCACCCACCTTTGAAATCCCCGCTAGGCTCAGGGAGTTGGAGGGCAGGGGAAAGAGTAGCTTCAAGCGGTCATGGAGTGTGGCCGAAAGGGCTCTAATGGGGATTCGATTTTCGAACTGTGTCTTCCACAAGCTTCCATAACAACAAGACATTGAGACGAATAATCACTTCCTTCCATGAATCTTGTCCTAGACCTAGAGATTTTGGTTAAGCCATTGACTTGACCCTCGCGTCTGGAGATACCTCTGAGAGGAGAATCGATAATCACACTTACGCCGACGGTGTGATATGACCCTTGAGGTGAGAGTTTCGGTTTGAACCTCTTGGTTGCAGCGTCGAGGCCTTATGACGTTAGTTTGATAATGGACTGGGAAATCACAGTTCATACACAAATTGATGGTATTAGGCAGACGTTGGGATGAGTTTTCCTTGGTTGGCAAAAAGGAAACCTCAGGCAGCACATGAAAAACTCATGCACAGGAGGGTGTGGTCGATCACTATTGAGTCGGCCAACCTTACCCTCGTGGCTATAGGAGTTTTGAGTTTCAGTTCTAATCAGGAAATGGAGGCCTCTAGAATTCGTGGATGGAGACCATGTTCTTATACGGGTCTCACCTCGATGTGGATTATGGAGTTTTAGCCACAGAGACAAATTATCTTTGTGCTTCATCGGACCCTTGTAGGTCCTCAATAGGGTAGGCGAGGTGGTTTACCGCTTGACTCATCCACCTCAGTTGCACCAGGTGCACGACAACTTCCACGTATCTCAGCTGAAGAGATACGTGCATGACCCAACACACAACATCGACCAAGGGGGGTTGAACGTAGATGACGGGGTGACATTCATAGAGGTTTTAGTGGAGAACATGGATCTATTGGAGAGGGTCCTATGTGGATGGTCGATTCCTCTGGTGCGCCTTCACTGGCAGCACGGGAACCTCCAAGAGAGCATATGGGAGCGGAAGGCTCAGATGCGTGCTCAATACCACTTTGTTTTCCTTAGTGTGTGTTGAAGTGTTACGGGGACGTAAATCCCTGAGGTGGGAGTAATGTAAAGACCTAGAAATTTCAAAGGAAAATATTTTTTTCTTTTATTAATTTTTTTGTAATTTTACGAGTCTGTGGCTTCTAACGACACCTAATTCCGAGGCCCGGTGTGCCCAGAATCAATTTTCGAAGTTTAGCTCGAGTACGTTCAGTGAACGAACGAGCATGTTTTTCTATCTTTTGAACCAGTGCTCGGAATTGAAATCTGAGGGCAACGATGAACTCGCAGCGCCGGTAATTTCTTAGGGGGACCTTTGTCGTAGATGCGTTTTGAGAAGGTTGAGGTTTAATAATTGAGATTTAGAATAACATAGATAAATGTTGTTATGAACAAATTTATCTAAGGAAGGTGATTTTAATCCTACAAAGGGGGAGTTAGAGGTGGGGCCCACACCCACCTAACCTCCCATGGGAGGGTTTAGTGTGGTGAGACCCATAATAACACCTTACTCCTCACATCCCCATAACACCCCTTGACCTCTTAAAACCTCCCTTGTTAATTTCATGGAAACTTCCCTTCTTAAAGAGGATCCTCTCCACCTCCCAGACTTAATGATCCAGCTAAGGGGATTTAATAAACTTATTAATTAACCTTGTCACACCTCTTGACTTTTTTTAATGGCATGGAGATCTTTTAAGAGAATAAGGCTTAATGAAATATTGGCTAGGCAAATATTTTGAGAAGAGCCTTTGTGTGAAGAAAGACAAGAGTTCCTCCTTCGTGAATAACTTCATCCTCCCGTGAAGAACGACTCCCTCCCTTGAGGAAGAACAGTTCTCCATCCGGATTGATCTCCAACGAACGACGCTCGATCCGGATCGATAGCCTTCGAGAAAACGACGAACACCAATGATCATCTTCCTCTCCTCCCTTGTGACGACGTCGACGAGCCGACGTCCATCCTCTCACAATATCGTCAACAACCGACGAACGACAAAAGGTAGGGGGTTCTCGTGTATAGTGATTATGTGAAATATACCCTCATGTGTGGGTATTTAATTTCAGGGTGTTAGTATAATTTACATTAATAAATTATACCCTCACCAATGATAAAAAGCATGTGTTTAAATGATATCTTTTTTATAACACCTAACACGGAGGGAGCGGGCCGAACAAACACGGCCCGAAAACCCTCAGCAGATTGTTTATTGATGTGCAGATCGACGGGCAATGAAGGAATGGGCCGCAGAGGCATTTTGAAGACTTCATAGTGATGGGCAGGTCCCTAGAGGACTGATGGTGATGAAGGCAGGCAAAACGGACCACCAGAGCGCATCTGATGGTCAGTGGAAGACCATGCCGGCATGCTAAGCCGGCGGCCCGCACTGGCCGACCGTCCAGAGTCAGCGGCATCCCGGCACGCCGCTAGGAAGAATTGCCGAAGCTGAAGCCATGGCGGCAGGAGACCAGGATCCCGCGACCGCATGGGTTCCGTTGGAGGACGCAACACCCGCCGCGTCCGCAGAGCGCAAGGGAAGGGGGGACCGCGTTCCCACCATGCTAGACCGCTGGCCGAGCCAGCGTGCCACCCGGCCAGGTCAGATCGGGTTGTGCGGACCGGACCGGGCCGCGCCCAGCCGAGTCAGGCCGCACCCCGCCGGGTCGGACATGGACCCGTGTCGGGACGAACCGGTTCAGGCCGACCCAGGGGGGTTGGGCCGGGTCGGACCAGGCCCAGACCCCCCATTTTCAGAGCAATTTCGGTATTTTTCCCAAAACATGGGCTACAGACCTCTGATCGATGCACCGTCAGCTTCGTGGCTATCCTTGAATCGAGACAGCTTTTTCGGTATACTACACTCATGGTTTCAAGGAAGATTGTGTATGGCTGGGTTGGTTCGAACACAAAACCAACCGAGCCCTCAGAGCGAAAACACTTATAACTTGAGCTCCGGACATCCGATTGACGTGTCGTCGACTTTTTTAGATTCCACATAGTGAGATGGACCTTTTAGATTACTTTTCTCGAGGTTTGGACACACCTGGAGTATGGTCGGGTTGGTTTTGACTTAAAAACCAACCAGGCCCCCGGATTGAAAAAGCCAATAACTCTCTGACCGGGCGTCCGATTGAAGCACCGTCTGTCGCATTGTGTTCTTGTTGACATGACGAAACATTGTGATACATCAACTCTAGCCTAAGTGACAGTTGATGTATCAACATCTTGGCTCATGGAGCGAACCCTCCCGAAACGAGCATTTTGTGTGCGGGAACCCTAGAGTTGGCTGCGACGACGATGACAACCGTACTGGAATCCTCTCTGGGTTCGACGATGAAGAATTTCGTACTGGAATCCTCTGTGGGTTCGACGATGAAGACTTTCGTATTGGAATCCTCTGTGGGATCGATGATGAAGAAAACCATACTGGAATCCTCTGTGCGTTCGTCGGTGAAGGCTTTCGTACTAGAATCCTCTGTTGGATCGACGATGACGACTGCACTGAAATCCTCCGTGGGATCGGCAGCGATGAAGACTGCACTGAAATCCTATGTTTGTTCGGCAACGATGAAGACCGTACTGAAATCCTCCATGGGTTCAACGGCGATGACTACTGTTCTTGTATCATACATGGGTCTGGTAGTGTCTAACTTTGTCCTTGCTATCCTATGTGGGTCTGGCAGAGTAGATGGTCTGTATCCTATGTGGGTCTGACAACTTAGCTGTTTTAGTATCCTACATGGGTCCTAGCTTAGATGAATTAGTGGCTACATCTGATCATCTCTATTATCTTACAATGAATTATACCCATGTGATATGAGTATTGACTTTCAATCTTTATCTTTGTTATGATTGACTTTCTTTCCTATGTGGATTGTGTTGTGCATTCCTGTGTGGACTGGGTTGTAATCCTATGTGGATGTGCTCGAACATGGGCTCTGGAGCTAGAGAGGAACTGGATTTGATGACTTAGGTATATGTATGGGAATATACCTAGTAGAGTTGGTTGTTACTTCATGATTGTATCTTTTCTTTTTGGTTTATCCTTGTGGATTCAGGGAGTCCTTCGGGGGTCTCGGGGTCCCTACTGAGTATCGTATACTCACCCCTGCACGGGCTTCGCCTGCAATACGTTGTGTTGGTTGTAGACAATGGACACCATTGTTTGTGGTTGAGGCTTGTAGATATGGACACTACCCGGAGGAGAATGTCATGATGAGTCGTTGCCCGGAGGTGGATATCACGTTGAGTCGGTGCCCGAAGGTGGTTTCACGACGAGTCGGTACCCAAAGGATACTGACGGACGTGGAGTGCTGAGGAGGATATGTGTACCTACCCTTTAGGTAGGAAATTAGAGGATGATTCAGGAGTGGCTTGTCACCTTCAACTGTTGTTATTGTGTTGTAATTTACTTTCAGCTGTAGTTGTACTTTTCATTTGGGTTTGTATTCAGGCCCATTTACCTTTCAGCACCTTCTTTTGTACTTAGTGTTTCTTCTGCTTATACTCTGTGGTGTTTGTTTCTTTTATAAGGCAATGACTTCCATTTTAATCGATATTTATGCCTTTGGTGCTAGTCTCCAGCCCCTGGCCTATGGAAGGCGGGCTTGGGGTTATCACGGCACGGGCCCTGAGGACGGGTCATGAAAATGGCAACATTGTTTAGGGAATGTAGTTAGGGGATTAAGGTAAAGGTTCGGGTTATTTACATACTATCAAAGCACCCCAAATTGTTTAGGACCTTTGAAAATCAATATTATATATTACTAACTTAGTATCCTCTTCATTAGATTCCATACATTGGACCAAGATACTAGAAATTCATTCATTGTTTCACTGTTTATAGAAGTTTTGGTTGAATATTTATAATATTGATATGGTATTTTTTCAATCGGAATATTTTTAGGAGTTTTGGAGGTGGTTATTAATTATCCTAATTAGTATTAATAGATTTTGGTGGTTATATATTTGTTAGTTATATTTTTATATTGGGGATTATAGGTTTTGGTCTGAAACTTGTGATTCACCAACTACAACGATATTTATCCCATATCAATAGTTATTATTGATGTATACATTTTACATCTCACAAGGGTCTTATATATACTCATACTACTGACTGATATGAATCGTCAGGTAATGCATGGCCTGACCATCAGCTGTTGGGAGAAATTACAGAACATGTATCTTGTCCGGTATTGTACAAAGTGAAGGTTTAATAGATTTTTTAACCATTATGGTGTACTAGTTCAATAATTTTTTCCAAAATATTATACTATTTATTATATGAAAATTTTATATAATTTTCCATTGATTTTGTGTGATGAGAAGAACAAATTTCAATTCTACCCTATAGGACAACTCTTATATGGCTTTATGAAATTATGGATCTCTTAGAAGATATTATGGAAAAAAGATTTATTTGGCTTAACCCATGATATCAGACATCTACTTTCCAATTCCATAAGAATAATAATTGTTACATGATATTGTTTAATGTCTATTATAAGATAATTCAGATGATGATTGAAAACCCACTTCCACTTCCTCACAACTATGACCATTTTAATCATCTTTAAAGAACCTACATGTTCCACAATATTTATATGACTACAGGGTATCACAAGATAAAGGTGAGAATTTGATAAATATATACGACATATTTAAAGGGTATGTTTGGGATTTATGTGTGTTTCTAAACTATTTGGTAGAAATAATGCATCAATGGAAAGGAGATGAAAAACATATTTTGTGTTTTTGTAAAAAAAAATAATAATTTAGTAAAAAAATAAAACAAACATCAAATATTTTTTGTATTTATATTAATTTATACTTTCAAAACATTTGGCTTTGTTTCGGTAACATCATAAATTAGGAAAAATAAATAAATTTATGAATGTAACGCCATTCACTTCTACCTAAACTAAACCAATTAAAATCTTACAACTCATACAACATCATTACTTCAGATAAATATTAATCCATGTATTATATTTCATTCATGTAAAATTTTTATTAAATAATCTCATTTAGTATAACATGATAATTTCTAGAACTGATTTCTTTGACCAATTCTAGTAATATTGTATGGAATAATGTCATAATAACTTATTAGGGGAAAATATTCCTTAGTTTTTACTCAAAAAACATTGAACAACATTTAAAATCAAGATTGGTTCGGGGTTCCCTAGCCAAGAGTCGCCTTTTGATCTAACGATCCATGTATCCCCACATGTTCAACCTTAAACACTATAGGTCACTGACTAGTTCTGGGGGCCTAATATACAAAATGGGAAATCTTTTTGTTAAATAAAATTCCAAAAATAATCAAAAATGACCCCAAGATCACATAAAAACATCATCTGAGTAAACAAAAATAATTAAAATGAATGGGTCATATAAAAATTGTGTTTTAATGCAAAAAATAATCTAATTTCCCACCAGTATTATCCCAATTTAATAATATATAAACCAAAAACACTATCCTTACTATTGTCGCTAAACAACATCATAATCTCTTATACCCATGGATCATCCTCATATAGATCCACTACATGTCTTGTGCTCTGGCCTAAGAGTAAACATAAGGTCTGCATGTGAACTAATGTACCCCTTCATGGTGTGGGAATATAACATAGGTGGGTATCACCAAGAACCCTTGATATAAATCTTTATATGTGTTTATATGCATACCAAAAATAATAATAATAAATAAACATGATCATTTGATCATTTGGTGCAAACTAGGATAGCCACCCACCCAATGATGAACACACACCGATCCGGATATTGTGTGATGACTAGGTCACCACAATTTCCATCCATACCTACATTTACATTATTTCATAATTCCAACATTACCTTGTACACTAAACCTGATACCCCAGCCATACATGAAGACTTTAGGTAGGTGATATTCAAGTCATCTGCCCATTTCTTCAAGAAATATTATGTGATATCTGTCATAATCATTACCCACTACATTATAATTCATGTTAGGTTGTATTTTATATGTCACATATCACATCATAACCCAACCCTTTCACAAGAACACCTCGACCCATGTCCTATAATGAAAATTTCACTCATCCATGCCTATCATCATAAAATGATGAAACCCAACACTGACATTGACCCCAGCCTACTACGGTATGTTCCATGTGGCTCACCACCTAATCATAAAATAGAAAGTACATTCTCTATGACCCAAAGAATTCTCATGTAGTGAATGGTTAAGTGATAGTATCAAATCGCCTAATAAATTCTATATATTAGAAAAAATATATATAAAAGAAGCACATAATAATTCAACCCTGCACACGCGCTCACCATCATGTCACATAGAAAGACGTTTCTCACATGCATACCCATATCATGATCATATATCAAGTTACAAATCATGGAATCCACTATAACCTCATGAAGCATCACAATCTTTTATTATAGGTACCATATAATTTACACTACCCTACATTCACAACACAACTTATATGATCCTTTATCCCTAACCACTTAGTGGATTAACACCCCTCGATAGACACTATTAATCTTTATATATATATATAATATACTAGTAAATCACATTTTACCATATCTTTGGATCAAAAATGGAGGTACAAATCATTATAACCCCCCTAATATCAATGAAAAGTTAGGAACAACTTTTCTAATAGATAAATACGTCTCTTTAAATAGTTTAAATGTGAGATCCATCTTTCTGTCACTTGTTGGTGACCCCTCTCTATCACATAAGTCAATTACTATAGTACATAACCTACACACTACACATAAAAAGACTCTCATATATCCTCAAAAGTGAGTTCCTCATTTCCTAAAAGATGTTCATTCAAATCTATATTTGTGAGTTGGTCTAAATCCCTTCAATTACTACCTACTGGTACTAGTGATCCAAATTAGCATAACCCACATCTCCCTTTATACTTCATGACCTACTAAATTCATTACATAAAACTCAGAAACACTATCACCCCTTTGGGATATAGTCCCCTTGTGATCCCAAATTACTCAGTGGATTAGAAAAACCTAGCATCATATTTGGAGGCTCAATAACTCCATTTAATCTTTCCTAAGGACTCTACTGATCCTTATACCTAATGAATGAACCTAGAAGGTATGAAAGAAATGAATGATTAATTAAAATTATTATAAAATTTTATTATAAGGTCCACCTATAAGGACCCAGCCTTATAACACACATAATCTTAAATTTAGTCCAGAAAACAATTCCTTTTACATTAAGGATATTTTAATGTTTAGATATTTATATTATTGGGACAATAAATTCATAACATTACACATTATTACATAATGGATACCATAAAAACAGTTTCCTTTATTTTTCAAAATATAAAACATTAAATTTTTTATATGACTACTTGAAAAATATTCAACATTTAACATGGATTAATTCTTTGTCTTACACATCCATTAACCTATGAAAAATAATTTAAAAATATTTGATGAGCTCAAAAGCCTAGTAAGGGATGAAAAAGAAGGAAATATCACATTACACAATGAATAATCGTAACATATGAAAGCATTTTAAAAAAAACATGCTTGTCACCCATATATATATACTTAAATTGTGTAACATGATATTTACACAATATCAACACAAAACATGAGAACATAAAAATAATCATAAATTTATCTTGAGGAATTCCTTACATAATCATATAACCCTCTCGGTAACCTTATAATGTGTAACCCTAATGACTACCTTACTATATGTGTAAATATCACAATTACACATGGAGTAACCATACGACCAACCTCCATCATACACATAACCAATACATTGGAGGAAAATATAAGTCACAAACATCATTATAAACAATTCCCAATATCCAAAACATAATCATAAAACATTAACAATAGCATAAAATCAATGGTTTTGAATTTTGTAAAACAAAATTTTAATAGAGGATTTTTAAAAGAAAACCCCCTTACAAAATTCATGTAATTGATGAAAGACTTAAGAGAGTGGATGGGATATGTATATACACTTTAAAAAAACATAATTAAACATTATATAAAAAACCCAACACTCAAACAATTTTAATACAACGTAATTAACAAAGTAGAAAGTTAACCTAATGAATAGAAACCGAGTTAAGAATTCCCGTACCTCGTGATTGTCTTAATTCAAACTTATTTAAACTTCATCATCTATAATGGTTAATAAAGTTTTATTATTATTTTATATAAAAATGTTCATGTTTATAACATCTTATATGATCATTTCATAACATCATTTCACCCTTTACTGGTTAGTATTTTGCTCCTTGTACTATTTTTTGGTGAGTTCTTTATATGATTTCCAAGATTGGTTCTTGATGGATGTTCTTGACGATTGGAAGTGAAAATCCAGAATTGGAATGGAGTAGAATTTTTATATTTCCAGTACCATAAATTATACAACTTATCATTTTTATCATTTACATGAGGATGATTCATAAGTTAAAACATTAATGATGTTCATTTAGATTATTTTAGTGGATCATTAATAATAATGACCACATTTTGTATTATAAATTAAAACCATGTGTACAAAATAATTATAGAAACATGGATTAGAAATAATAAAAATATTATAACCTGTTTCAACCATAAAAATGGTTTCCAAACCAAACTTTAAATAGTTAATGAAAATTTAAATCACATCATCCACGATGTCCGTAATTCGACACATCACAGACAATGTTTCAATTCCTTGAATTACTGGGAGAGGAGGAGAAGAATGATGTTGAATTTTCCATGGACATTAGAAAATCTAGAATATACTAGATTATAGATAATTCATGCCTCTTGGTTAAGAGGATGTGGATAAAGAAGAAGAAAATAAAGGAATAATTAAATAAGACAAAACATGAGGAATTTCTCACGAAAATTCTGCAGTCTAATGGCGTCTCTTAAAAATTCATTAAAATAGTTTTAGGAGAGAAAAGGATTATACCATCAAATATTAAATAATAAGGATAGTAATGGGGTATATGGAATGAAATATCCAAAAATAATACAAAGGAAATGAAGAGAATAAAATAAAATAAAAGAAGAGATAGAAAATAAAAGAGGATGTTTACCTCTTGATCTTTTCGCCTTAAGATCCTTCTTAAGGGCTTTGGTTTTACTATTTTGGTGAGAACAAGAAGCTATAAGGAGATGGGAAGATCCTTGGTAGGATTATTGGGCAGAAATCAGGCATAGTTCAAGGATTTAGTGGTGTGGGAAGAAGAGGGGAGTGATGGTGGTATTTATAGTAGAGGAGAGGGGGTATTTTTCATCATTTTAATAATTATTATAATATTTTTACCCAAGATTATGAATAGACTTAGTTCATGTCTCCTAAAATAGTAGTTATAGAATGTGAGTTCTAACCAAGTGGATTTTCATCACTTGTGATTTCATAAAAGTGAATTTTACTTATAATTTGATTATACGGTATTTTATCGTATTTCACTATTCATTGAAAATTAAAGAATTTTAGAAAAATACCAAAAAATTAATGAAATAATTTTTCGACGTGTAGAATCCAAAAATGAAGTCTATTTTTATTATATTTTTCTAAATATTATTAATTTAATTTTTATATAAAACCATACTTAATTCAAATATTAACCATTCTAATTCTATAACTAACTCTATCATGAATAAAAATTAACCAAGATGTTACTATCGTAAAGCCTTATGAAGATAAAATAATAATAAAATTTAATATTCATTAGGGTTATTTTACTATTCATGTATACAATTCATAACGATATGTTACAATTCAACAAATAACAAGTTGGTTCCAATAGACTCCAAATGACATTCTGTACAAAATTGCACATGATAGTATCTTGAAATTCAAAACATAGAAGTGAAAAAATTATGTTTTAAAAGAAAGTTATAAATATATACTTAAAACAAATTTCCATTCATTTATATTTATTTTTAAAAGAACTAGTGTGTTACATTATCCCCACCTTCTAGGAATTGTGTCCTTGCAATTTTAATTACTTATTAAACAACTAAGGGTACTTTTCCATCATTGCATTTTTAGACTCCAATGTTGATTCTTTAATAATGTGGTTTCTATATAAAACCTTTACCTGGTGTAATACCTTATTCTGCAATACATATTACCTTCGATCTAGAATTTGAATAGGTTTCTCTTCATAAGAAAGGTTACCTTCCAGCTGAACTACTTCTAGGCTCCAAACATGTGATGAATCTGGCACATTTTTTCTCAACATCAAAACATTAAAAACATTGTGTACCTGAAAGAAACTCGGAGGAAATGCTATGCAATATGAAACTATTGAAACTTTCTCCAAGATTTCAAAAGGTCTGATGAACCGTGGACCAAGATACCCTTTCTTACCAAAATAAATCACACTTGTCTAACGAGAGATTTTAACAAAAACTTGGTCACCTACCTCGAAAGAGAATACTTTCATCTGTTATTTGAAAAACTTTTCTACCTTCTCTGAGTTTTTCTCATGTGCAGCTGAATCATCCTCACATTCTCAGCCACTTCCTCCTCTAATTCTGGCCCTATCAATTTTCTTTCACTGACTTCTTCCCAAAACACTGGAGTTCGATACCACTTTTTGTACAAAGCCTCAAAAGGTGCCATATGTATACTGGAATGAAAAATGTTTTTATAGGAAAACTACACTAATGAAATATATTGATCCCAGATTCCTTTGTAATCCATTGAACAAGCTCGAATCATATCTTCCAATGTCTGAATCATTCGTTATGTCTGTCCATCTGATTGAGGATGAAAAGTTGTACTAAAATATTACTTTATACCCAACGACTTCTGAAGTCCCTTACAAATCATAGAAGTGATCATGTGATCTCGGTCATATATAATGGAAAGAAGAAATTTGTGTTAACAAACAATATCATTGAGGTATAATTGAGAACATAGATCCAAAGACATTGTATCTCAAATAGAATGAATGTGTGCATATTTTGCCAGCTGGTTAACAAGATCCCAAATTGCATTATTACCTTGAGAATTATTTGGTAGTCCCACCACAAAGTCCATGGATACATTCTCCAATTTCCACTCTGGAACTAAGAAATGATGAAGCATCCCCATCAGTAACTACTACTCTCCTTTAACCTGTTGTCATGTCAAACATCTCAGGAAAAAATCAGCAATATCTCTTTTCATTCCATCCCACCAATAATTCTCATGAAGGTCCCCAAATATCTTAGTACTTCTAGAATGAACTGAAATTGGAGAACTATGAGCTTCACACAACAAATATTTCTTTAACTAAGAATAACTATGCACCGAAAACATCTTTCCATATCATAAAAAAATTCATTATGAAGGTTAAATTATGGAAAATTACCCATTTTAACCAATTTTACCTTTTTCTGTATCTCATAGTCTTCCTTATGCACTCGCTTAATTCTGTCTGATAATGAAGACTGCACTGAAAACTGAAACCAAATAGATGTATTCCCCACACAAACAACTTCTAAAACAAAATTTATCAAATCATTAATCAAGTTATCATGTTCGAAATTTAAAATGGCCAATGATGCATGATGTTTCTGAATCAAGAAATCTTCTACATTGTTTGCATTTCCAGGATGGTAATTGATCTTCAAATCATAATTCTTTATCAGTTCAATCCATCTTATCTTCCATATTTTTAATTCATTCTGAGTAAATATATAATTCAGAATTTTTTGGTTAATATATATTTGACATTTGGTTTTATATATATGATACCTCAAAATTTTCAAAACAAAAACCACAACTGCCAATTTCAAATCGTGAGTGGGATAATTTAACTCATGAGGTTTTAGTTGTCTTGCAGCATAAGAAATTACCAGATTATTCTGCATCAAAACACAACCATGTCCCTTCAAGGAAGCATCTCTTTAAAAGAAAAACTCACCATTCCGGGTAGGTAAGGCCAAAACTAAATCATTCACCAATCTCTTCTTCCATTCCTAAAAACAAACATCACATTCTTCTGTCCAAAAAATATAACACCTTTCTTTGTTAACATATTTATCATGATAGATAACCGAGAAATGTTCTTAAAATAAAGTTATTAATAACTTGATAATCAAATAAAACTACGAATTTCAGTAACATTTGGTGGTCTTGGACCTTCATCATCCACTATTATTTTAGCAGGATCAACTGTTATTCCATTCTTATTTAAAATGTTCCCATGAAAATAAATTTTTTGCAACCAAAAATCACACTTGCAGAATTTTTCATACAGTTTCATTTCATTTACAGTATGTAAAAAAACCTATGATGTTTTTCATACGCCTATTTAAAAATACCATAAATTCATTAATAAATATAAGCACAAACATATCCAAGAACTCATGAAATACTCCATTCATAAGATTCTTGAATAAAACTGGTGCATTAGTTAATCTGAATGGCATAACAACAAATTCATAATGCCCATATCTAGTACAAAATGTTGTTTTCAGGATGTCATCCTTCTTCACATTTAGCTGATGGTATCTAGATCTTAATTAAATATTGGAAAAGTACTAATCTTTCTATAGCTGATCATATAAGTCATCGATATGAGGCAATGGATACATGTTTTTAACAATGATATTATTCAAAGCTCTACAATCAATGCAAAGTTTCATTGAACCATATTTCATTTTAATAAAAAAAATAGGGGCTCCCAATGGTGAAGTGCTATGACGAATGTAGCCATTGTCCAGTAAATCCTGCAACAGATTTTTCAATTAATGATGTTTTATTTGACCCATGCGATATGGGGGTTTTGAAATGGTATTAGTATCAGGAACTAAGTCAATTTTGAATTGGACTTCCTGATCATGAATGAAACTAGGTAACTCATCAGGAAAAACATCATGGTATTCATTTACCACTAGCACATCATTCATCTGAATAGTTTCTTTGTTTTAAAAAATATAAGAAAGATAACTTTCATTTACATTTTTTAATAGTTTTGCAGATTCTTAATATGTTATCAATTATATGGGTTTGTTCATGTATTCAAACAAAAAATCTTTCAAAAAAACAATTTCTTTAGCATTACATTCAATCTTTTCATGATAAACAAAAAGACAATCCATTCATTGAATAACATCAAACTCGAATAAGGGTAAAACAACATGGTTTTCCCATAAAGTCTTTCCACATACAACAATATAAAGATTCATATAATTCTACTTTATAATTTTATTTCCCCTGGTGTTTTAACAAAAAGGTACCTGGTAGCGTTTCAGGTCAACCTATTGTTCCAGTTTCAGTGAAGAAATTCCACGAAGCCTCAGCGTTACTCTCCTCAGCTCTGATCATGATGTTTTCAAGGCAGCGACCTCTTGTATAACTTTTCGACAAAGAGGTCAATACAGATTGGGGTTTGAAGCACCGAGCATTGGTAAGTATTCTGGGTACGCGTCAGTTTCCAATATTGTTTGCTGATGAGGAGGATTTGGGTAGAGCCTGGTCGAGGAAGAGAAAACCCCTATGTGGCCTCCCGTTTCACTTACTTCGCTGTTCCTTTGAGGCGTATATGAACCGTGACTCCCCTTACATGGCAATTTGGATTCAGTTTCCTAGACTACCTTTTCCATTTTAGAACATTGGGTTGCTGAGTTTAATCGGTAATTCGATAGGGCGTTTTATATGTAGCGATCGAAGAACATCTTCTATGTCCCATCAATTTTCGGCTAGAATTTGTGTTGAAATGGATCTTTTAAGGTTGCCACTGGAGCTTGTCTGGATTGTAGTGGAAGAAGAATACAGGTATGCACAGTCGATTGACTATGAATCAAGGACCCCTTTTTGTTCATTTTGTTACAGACAGGGGCATGATGGACATGGCTGCCGAAGGAGGCCCAGGGGTGTCCAAAGCTCTGAGGTTACAGCTGTATCAGTGGAGGTCCCCTCGAGAGAGGGTCCGGCCACCATTAGAGCTGTGCAAGGCAGTGATCAGATTTCACCTGCAGGCCTTCCTCAGGATGGTCATGCTCATTCAAGGTTAGATGGGGTCACTAACACGATGGTTCAGGGGGTATCTTCAGGGGAGGTAGAGGATACTTTGCCAACTGCGGTTCTAGAAGTTCAGAAACAGAGCTCTGTCAACCTGTGTACAGACTTGGGAGTGCAGGTGGAAGTGAATGAGACCAGGAGGAAGGAGGCCATGGATGGGGTGGTGGTGGCTACCCCTCCAGAAGAATCTGATATAATCAACTGGGAAAATTGTAATTCCAATGGACCGAACCATGATGCTCCAATTACTAGTCATGGCTGGGACATTGATGGGGCCAATACTTTCCAGTTTATGGGCAGGGGACTCGAGAACCATCGGGATTATGGTGAGCTCAAGTTCCCAGGTCAGAACACTTCACCCAGTTTGAGTAAGTTCAGAGTGGATGTTTCTATCCCTTGCTCCCCAAACCGGTTTGCTACTCTGGATGTTTCAGAGGTTGGAGCGGCTCATTTGAGGGAAGATGAACAAACCCCTTGCCATCAATTTACAGAAGCTGACATACCAAAGAGTAGTGGTTGCTCTAAAATGATAGGTGGACAGTCTGGTGGTGGTGAGGCCGACCGGGAGGGAGTCAGCATGATCTCTTTGGGTCAGGTGACTGAAGAGGTTCCTCAAATGAACAATGTGAGTTGCAAAAAGAGGAGGGGGATGAAAGACTACTCCTTGATTACCCCACCTTTGGAGACCCATTCTGGGAATAAATTATCGGTGCGTCTCCCCAACACGGTGAAAGAGGATCCCCAGGCCACAACCATGGGGAATGTCAATGACATGGGATGTTCTGCTGGGAATATAAGGACTATAAAGGAACCCATACTTTGTTCTGAGGAGGTTATGGTCGAGGAATTTATGTATGTTGATATTCCACAAGAAGAGGCTGACATGATGAGAAGAGCTGTTAGAGTGGAGGTCGACCATGAACAAGCAAAGTGGATTGACAAGCAAGATTTGATATTAATGAGAGGATTCAACGACAAGAAAATCAGAAAAGAAGAGTATATCCGAAATTGGGATAAAATGGCGAACCATTTGGAAGATGTTATTGGAGAAGATCCTACGGCCGAGGTATGGTTAATGCATTAGAGTCTCTACAGGGAAGAAAACAATAATAGGATAAAGCTGTGTTTTGGTAACATATCTTTTTCCTATGAGGCCTCGCCCCTAGTCTGATTTGGGAAGTGCAGGTTGGACCCCCTCATCGGGCTGGAGCACTCCACTATTTCCATTGCAGGTCACTTGGGATATGGCTATTTTGGAGGGATGGCAACATCGAGAGGGACCATGCCTGCATGGGATCGCCGAGTGTCCAGCTTAGGGATGGCGGTTGTTTTTGTTGCGTGTATGTGGTAGTTCCTGTTCCTTCTGGTCTTTGATTGGGTTTGTTTGGTTATTTTGTTGGACCTTCTGGGTTTCTCACTTTTTTCCATAAAAGTGTTTCCTTAATAAAAAATATATTTCCGGTAAAATACGTTACAGTCTGCTTATCATGATTAGTCTCAGGATCACTTTCATTGAAATCTCAGGCCATATGTCAAAACCTACCACATTTAAAACACTTCGCAGTTTTTCTAATACATTCCCCAGGGTGTTTCTTACCGCACATTTCCGAAACTGGAAATTGGATTTTCTTACCCTCAGATTTCAATGGATGATTCTTACCCATCACTTTCATTCTTGACCTCTTCTTATCATTATTTATAAAATGCACATGATCATCAGCAAACTCTATCTCTACCCTCTCAGCACATCGGTCAAGCTTCTCACAACTTTTGAATTCACGGGAGGCCAACGCCCTTCGATACCTTGGATTCAGTCCTCAGTAAAAGCGGTTGATTTTTCTATCAAGATCCAGAATAACATTTCAAGAAATCCTTACTAGTCGAGTGAAATTCTCTTTATACATGGCCAGTGAATCTTCCACCTTCTATTTCAATTCAAGGATTTTATCTTCCATCCTATGTCTCACCACCTAAGGAAAATATTTTTCAAGTAAAAGAAGTTTAAATTCATCCCACTCTAAGGTATCAAAATCCTCTCCACCCCTGATATTGCATACCATTAACCTCCAGTGATCATCTTCCCCTTCAAAATGATAAATGGAAAGGCTTACCCTTTGATTGTCTAAACATCCCATAACATCAAATATCTTTTCAAGGGATTTGATCCATACATCAGGTGGTACTGGGTCAGAAGTTCCATTGAAAGCAAGAAGGTGTTGTATCATAAAATGTTCAACTATTTTTGTGTTCCATTGTGGTACCTCTAGTTGTGTTCTTACATGGATGTCCCCACCATTTATTTCCTACGTTATCTGATCTTTTTCTATCACAAACTGCTCGGTTTCAATCCCGACCACTCCGGGTGGTAGATCTGGAAGGACATCATTCTGTCGGTGCCTCACCTCTTCAGCACCCTTGTTCCTTCTACAGACAACCATTGTGATCAAACATATCATATATTAAGCAATATATTAATATTTAAATTCTATATCATTTCAAAATAATCATAAAGTTAAAATCATTTATGGTATTCTATTAACATCACCCAAACCCCTACCGTTTTCTAAACCATCCTTTGATACCAACTATAAGGACCCAGACTTATAACACACATAATCATGAATTTAGTCAAGAGAACAATTCCTTTTATATTGAGGATATTTTCAAGTTTATATATTTAGATAATTGGGACAATACATTCATAACATTACACATTATTATAGAGTGGATACCATAAAAATAGTTTCCATTTTTTAACAAAATATAAAACATAAAAACATAAATATGACTACTTGAAAATTATTCAACATTTAACTAGGCATCAAACATTGAATTATACATCCATTAACCTTTGAAAAAACATATAATAACTTGGTATGAGCACAAAAGAAAAGTAAGGCATGAAAAATAAGTAAAGAGAACATTAGACTATGAATACTCGTAACAGATTAAAGCATTTTCAAAAAAACATGCTTGTCACCCACATATATATATACTTACATTGTGTAACATGAGATTTACAAAATATCCATAGAAAACATGAGAACATAAATATAATCATAAACGTATCATGGGGAATTAATTACTCAATATTGTAACCCTCTCAGCTACTTTATAATTTGTAACCCACATGGTTGCCTTACTATTTTTGTAACTATTTTAGTTACACTTGGAGAAACCATATGGCTGACCTCCAACTTATACATACCCAATTCATTTGAGGGAAATATAGGTCCTAAAATTCATAATAAACAATGCCTAAGATCAAAAAAATAATCATAAAACATGAATAATAGTATAATATCATTTCTTTTGAATTTTGTAAAACATCATTTTAACAGAGGATTTTTAAAAGAAAATCCCCTTACATATTTCATGTAATTGAAGAAAGACATAATAGTGTGGATGTGATTTGTATATACATTGAAATACACATAATTACACATAATATAAAAAAATAAAACATTAAAATAATTTTAATAAAACATAAATAACGAAGTAGAAGGTTAACCCAAAGAATTGAAATCAGGTTATGAATTCCCATACCACAGGCTTGTCTTACAAACAGACTTGTTTAAAATTCATGTATAATGGGTAAAAGAGTGTTATTATAATTTTACATAAACATTTTCACGTTTATAAAATTTTATAAGATCATCTCATAACATTATCTTACACTTTACTTGTTATTATTTTTCTCCTTGCACTATTTTTTGGTGAGTTTCTTTACATGTTTTCCAAGATTGGTTCATGATAGATGTTCTTGTCGATTGGAAGTGAAAATACAGAATTTGAATAGAGTAGTATTTAAATATTTTCAGTAACATAAATCATACCGTTTATCATTTTTAATTCTTACATTAGTATGATTCGTAAGTTAAAACATTAATGATGTTCGTTTAGAACATTTTAGTGGTTCTTTGGTAATAACGACCTCATTTTATTTTATAAATTAAATCCATGTGCAAAAAATAATTCCAGACCCATGTATTAGACATAATTCATATATTTTAAACTTGTTAAACTATAAAAATGGTTTCATGACCAATCTTGAAAGATTTAATGAAAATTGAAATCACATCATCCATAATGTCGATAATTCGACACACCACAGATAGTGTTTTAATTCATTGAATAAGTGGGAGAGGAGTAGAATAATGATGATGAATTTTCCAAGAACATGAGAAAATCCAAAATATACAAGATTTAGGATCTTTCATTCCTCTTTGTTAAGAGGATGTGAATAATAAAGAATAAAACAATGGAATCTTTAAATAAAATAAAACATGAGAAATTTCTCAAGAAAATTCGGCAACCAAACGAAATCTCATAAAATATCATAAAAAAAGTTTGAGGATAGAAAGGGGATATCTCATCAAATATTACATAATATATAAATTAAGGGGGATATTAAATTTAATATTATAACATAATAAAAATTCAATGAAGAGAATAACATAAATTGAGAGAAAAGAAAGAAAATAAAAGAGGATGTTAACCTCTTGATCTCTTCTCCTTGAGATCCTTCTTAAGGGATTTAGTTTTTGTCTTTTGGTGAGACCAGTAGCTCCAGGATATGGGAAAGATCCGTATAGAATTTATTGGGCAGGACATAGGCATTTCTGAAGGCTTGAGTGGTGTGGGAAGAATAGGGGAGTGTTGGTGGTATTTATAATGGAAGAGTGGGGGTATTTTTCTTTATTGTAATCATTATTATAATATTTTTGCCCATGATTATGAATAGTCTTAGTTCATGTGAACTCAAATAGTAATAATAGAATTTGAGTTAGAACCAAGTGGCCTTGAATCACTTATTATGTCATAAATAGTGAATTTTATTGTTAATTTGATAATACTGTATTTTATCATATTTAACTATTCATCGCAAATTAAAGAATTTCATAATAATCCCAAAAATATACGCTAATATTTTTTCGATGTGTAGAATCCATAAATGAAGACCATTTTCTTAAAATAATTTTCTAAATATTATTAATTTAGTTTTTAAATAAAATCATACATAATTCAAAAATTATCACTTCTAATTTTTGTAACTACTTCTATATAACGAAGATAAATTAATCAAGATGTCATTATCTTAAAGAATTAAGAATATAAAATAAAAAAAAATCCATATTTTTTAGGGTCATATTACTATTTATAAGGGTATGTTACTATTCACCAAAAAGCAAGTTGGTTCCAATAGACTCCAAATAACATATTGTACACAATTACAGATGACGTTTTATTGAAATAAAAAACATAAACGTGGTAAAATAATGTATTAATGGCTAGTTATAAATATCTACTTAACAAAAGGTTTCATGAATTTCAATTTATTTTTAGAAAAACTTGAGGTGTTACACCACCTACATCATTTATAGATCAAAACCCTCACAAAATTTTGTCGAGCCTCATCCAAGCCATCCAACCACATCTACACACTAGGAATCCATTATCATTCCAAGACACACTGATAATTAATTATTAAATTTATAAATCATTAATCAAGTAAAAAATATGTATACATTTATAAATAATAAATATGAATTATTTTTACAATAAAACTTCTTCTAAAACTATAGGATCAACCTTATAATATACCGTTTTCCACCTCACATGAACGAACCATCGATAACAGACTATTTCCTTACGACTTGGTGAAATATTCACCATATATCTAGGGAAAAATAACACAAAATAAAGGAATATAAAATATTAATAATTATAAAGGAATATATAGATTCCTAACCTTATATTTGGAACATAATCATTAAAAATCCTACCCCTCTTTATGGTGGGCAAAAGGGGATATAATGTGGGTGTGGGGTTGTGTGAATGGACCACCTCACTTTATTTTTCATGGAAATATAAGGGGGTTTACAAGCCAAATGTGAAGGTTTAATCCTTATAATAAAACTCCCTAGAGGAAATAATGGAATGTATATAGGTATTTGGGTGTGATCAGCAATATCATCAAACAATTTCCCATTACAAGCATGGTAGAAAATGTGAATCACTCTTTTATAAAGAATAAGTGACATAATTCCCCATTCACGTTTAAAAGTCCCATAAAATTTTTCCTTAATGTATCAATGGAAAATAGACCCATTGATGGAGCCTATGACTACCCACCATTTTATTAAGAATTATCAGGTTTATGGGGTTCTCTATTGCAAGCAACATAATTTCAGCAACCGATCACTACAAATCAACATCAAAAATTTCAAACGTACCAAAACCATTATATGTGTTTTATAGAAATCCATAAATTTCCTTTCAATATTAAAACTCTATTATTAAAAATCATAATCAAAATTCAAAAAAAACCCCTCATATGATAAAAAATTCAAAATACATCCAAAATGTAAGGACCAGAAATAATGGATGCACTAAAAACTCTCGACAATAATGACTCACCTCCATGAGATGTTATTATACTCCTTGAACAAACTACTTGGTTATTAATTCACCTATAAATATATTTGTTCAACTTTATAATGTGAAACACACTTTCTCTGCATAACTTAAATCACTTAGGCGTACTGTTAACTGGATTCTAAGCCACTCATACACTATCAATGCATAAACCAAGACAATGATATCCACACACATATCTCATTATAAAAATTATTTATGTATGTAATTAATATTTAATATTATGGTTTTATATATAAAAAAACACCAATCATGAAATATTATTTTCAACCACATTTCTCTCAATCATAAAAATAACCTAACAAAAACTCACTACCAACGGCCCACTAACCCCCATCCATGTTTCTAACATTTCATCTCTCCCATTTTCCACATCACCATATCTGAAATTGTTCATGAACACAACTCATTCCTCCATTAACTTACCTATATGAAGAATATAGCGAATCTACCACCAATTCTCAACCACACGGTAAGGGGATGGCGCAAAAAAAACTAAATTAATCATGAGACCATCCAGCCTCCCACACAAAAATCTGTTTTTGAATACCAATTTAATTCCATAATTGGATTACCACCACCATAATATATTTAATTCAATAACACCAAGAACTATCACACCACAAATTCAAAACCCTTTTATATCACACCATGAACGCCCCTAAATCATTGTTAATACACCGACTCCATCCAAAAAATCATTTGATTTTGAAATTAGTATTACACAATGAACAATAAAAAATATAATCTTCCTAGCATATTTGTATTCACATATCCTTTTAATTGTCCATTTACTTGTCTCGAAATCTCCAAAACCCATAATAAATAATGGTAGTTCACCTACAATTGATATGGCACAACCCACCATATGAGTATCACTTTAATTTATTGAAGTACTCAAACCCCAATATCATCAGACCATACCACGTTAATTAACATACCTAATGAATGAAAAGGATTTTCCTGACAATAATTTAGTCCCAACATAAAACAAAAATCACTTCACTTTAATATCCTACCATGAAATAAATCTCGGATTCCATAAAAATTAATATAAAACAACAGTGAAACACACCAGTACCAAGTGGTTTGATCCCCACCATATTATTTCCCCTTAACCTCTCATCAACATATAACCCAAATGGGTCTTATTTTGATTCATTGCTATCAATATACTTGTAAAGTACACCAATCAGATCGACCATTCCATGAAACCTTCATACATCATTATTTTCCCCTGAATCTATAGGTGGACATATCCTATTTCACTAAACCCTTTGTCACCATTTTTTAATTCATATCACAACCACATTACTCTTATAAAACTACCCATGTTAATCCACAACATGAATCATTCATAATGAAACCACACATAGCCTTTTCACCAACCAAAAAAGCAATCAATCATTATTTTTAACCAACACACACCTAACCACACACTTAAAGTATTTTCGAAAAGTCTATGTCAATATTCACCCGATATGTTAAATATATAACCATAAACCTATTCCACATATATATTAATTATAAAAATTTAATATATGGGTAGGGGTACTTTATAATCACCAACATGAAGAGTAATTTCATAGGTCCTGATATAAAAAAGTTGATTCCATCATGATACCAAGATTTCATAGTGGTTCTCATTTAAAACCCACATGTTAAAACATCATATTGTATAATTAAAATAAAATTCTCTATATTCCTCATATTGATATTAAAATCCATTGGGTGACACATTTCACATGTTAATATTGATACAACTCTGATGATTCACATCATGATTACTCCTCTTTTTCAATGATCTTCCATCGGTAATATCTTATTTTTATGTGGTGTAATTTTTATGTCCACTTATGTATACCCCATGTTAGTCTTATTTTATATCAATTAATATTACAATTAATTTTTTCATTATTGGTATGTATATTTTTTACATGCACATACACTTGTGTTTAAATAGTGACCAAATTATTCTTTCTCCCTGGACTATTATTTCATTCTCACTATAAGGATTACTATGAATAATCTTGATTTAATGCTTATGGGACCCTTTTTCATTAAATCATGACTCTAATTATTCCTAAGAATATATTTTTAAATTTAATGTATTATTTTTAATTTTATATTTATCATCCCTTTATTATATTAATTTGTCATTCCATTATATCTATTTAATCACTTCACTTACTAAAATTCCCTTATATTTTTCCATGTCTAGTTAAATTAATGACCCTATAAAAAAATAACAACTTTTAAATTCAAATATATTATGACATGATTAATTATATTTCTTTCCACCATTATGACTTGTGGCATCTAGAAACACATGCATGATGTGTCCCATAACTACACAGATGTAACAATGTAGTGAAACATTTCATTGAGATCCCTAACATTAAGATTAGAAAGTAATGACCCATGTAGTGACTAAATATGGATAGGTTTCTTTAGGGAATTAACTTATTGATTTTTCAATGGGGTAATCGTTTCCTTCAATTAGATTTTTGAATTTTATATTTGTTTAATGTTTCTTTATATTTACATTCCTCTTATTCGACTTTGTATCCATGTGTTTTGTTAATAAGAAATTTTCTATTTTATAATTGATCCCCTAATATAGTTTTGTTAATGGGATAAAAATTGATTTAATATCATAATATAACCCCATTTTATCTTTTAACTCATATGAATGATCTCCAATATAATAATTTTTTTATTCATCTTTTTAACAATTTTAAAATTATATTCTATGTGATCCATATGTATTTTTATTCCTTTATTCCAAAAAAATATAATATATGAAATAATATTATAATACATTGGTAATCTAAAATTGATCTACCTTTTCTTATATGGCTTGGATATTTCATTTATAGTTGGATGATAATACATTAAATTGATGGTATAATTTCATTGGATATTTTTTCCACTCAATAATTAGTCACATTAATAATTTTTCGATATATGAATTTGAAAATTTAAATACATCATCTATAAAAAACATTTTTGTTATATTTTTCAACAAAATAACTAAAAAATAACTTATTGAGGGTGTCCTTATTTTCAGTAGTCTATTTCTTCATTCATTACATCTTCTTGTCTTTTAAATTTATGTGATTTACTAAATAATTTTTTATTAAAAACAATAATATCAGAGTCTATATTATATATTAATATAAGAACCACAACATCCTTTGAATCGACTAATTATACATATATAAATTCTCAAAATTTTAAATATAAAATTTAATAGAATAATATAGAATTTTCATTACCACAAAAAAATATATCCATTTTTAAATATAATTTAAGTACCCTCATCCCTAAATCATTAATTTTTCTTTCCTAGATAGATATCATGACATATATACTTCAAAAAAACCATCAAAAAAATATTTTAATTAATATATAATCATGTTATTCTAACCATCACACTTATTTCTATTAAAAAGTTAACATGCTGATATTCATTATTTATTAAAAATAAAAATTTTTGAATGATTTAAGTCTATATTGGAACATATTTGATTTGATATAACATATAGGGATCTGAGACACTTTAAGAGGGGAGGCAGTAAGTAATATTATTAGAAAATTAATCCTTTACCATTTCTCTTTTTCTGATATTATCTAATTTTTTGTAGTAGAAATATCTAGTCCCCCATTCGCCTACTTCTTATAAAACAAAAAACTGAACATGAAGGAAAAATTTAAATCATATATGAAAAAACTATTTTTCATGTATTAGTCACAATAGGATATATAAAATTTACATGTACATGGTGATGTTCTTGTGTACCAAAATCCAATTTCATGATATGGTTAGTGGATACAATTTTGGTCATATTAACTCTACACTAATACACACTACATTAAAGTAGTTTTGGAATCTCTCACTTCATATCCATGGGTCACTTTATAGACATCCTATAACATAAAATTATTTAAATAATGCTGCATTATTTTTTTGGACATGGATGAGTCTTTTAAATTAGTGTATAAAAATATATCCCCTTATATCATCAAGTACGGATGTGATGTGATGTTTATCTACACTTTTCTATGTTATTATCTTTCTATAATAAATGAGATAAAATCTAAAGAGAGTAAGTTGAGTCTTTGTACTCCAAATAAATACAACTATATGATAAAAATATCTCTACAATATAATAATTATTCATGTGAATTAATCATATTTTGATCATGTTCATCTCTTTAATCATCCACATATATTAATTTAACATTTTCTTCTTTTGGAGCCCCTTATTCATCAAAATAGAAGTAGAAATGCATCTTTAATCAATATCTATCTTCTTATATACCTATATTAAAACATAATTTATCATTAAAATTCTCCATATTATCTAAAACAATATAATTTAATAAATAATTATATTTTATAAATATTATAATATCGCACCATCCTCCTATAATTACCCCAAAAAATTATAATCTCTAAAAAATATGTAATATTTTTATAATCTGTATAAATTTTTAATCATTAAGTATAATAAAATGTGTCCAATATGAGATAATATGAAAAAATTTAAGAATTAAATAAACACACCTCTTCTTAATCTGAAGACATATTGTTCAAATATTTTTATTTTAATAGTATCACTTGTATTTTCATCAATATAAAAAAAATAAAAACATGATCCCATGAGTAGTTTTATAACTACCATTATCCTTTATAAGATTATAGTGTTTTGATCATCTTATCAAAAATTAAATTAGGCCAACCCAAAATTTGTATAAATGTTTTAAAAATTGTGGTTTGAAAAACATAGTTACAATATAATGAAATTATCCTCATCCAACTAGAACGGCATCAGTATTTCCTGGCATTCCTTGTAACGCACTGACCCCATAATCCAAGAGCTGATGAATTATTTTAATACATTGGCATGATTACAATAAATCATGTCCCGAAGGACTGATCATTTTAGTATTCTTGGAAACAAGATACATGCCTAAGATCAACATTACTACTTGAAAAGAAAAAAAACACTAATTTATTCCATTATAAACATCCACTCTTCCAAGATTATTCCTGCAAGTAACTCATAAATAACTTATTAATATCTTGAGAAAATGAAACATAAGAAAGGGGTGAGCTCAAATGGTCAGTAAGGGTAACCAATACAGTGGAAGATGACATAAATATTAAGCATGGTGAATAATTGAAAACTTATACCTTTACAAATAATAAACATGAACACTTTTGTGGAAGGAATATGAGCTGAGTAAATAATTCTATAATAAAAAATAATCATGGGTATTATACTAGTCAAATGACCACATGAACTATCAATATTATTTTCATAATGAGAGAATGTACAATTCCGGACATTCTGAAACATTTTGTCAAGGACTCGGGAAAGATGTATAAAAACGATTTAGGCCTCGGCCAAAACCATATATCAAATTGGGAAAGGCCTCGGCCAATTATAAATCTAGTTGTCTCATGAGACCTATTAATGCATCGAGGATCAATAGCGGGCTCCCCCCATCACATAATATGTACAATTCATTCTTCATAGAAAAGGGTGAAACATAATCTAAGTATTCATATTAAAACTAGCATATGAAATGTCCATACTTTAACCACAAACCATGAATGGCGTAAAAAAATCACATCCACGGTCAAAAATAAATCATTCAATACATTATGGATGAATGTATTATGATAAATCAACCTCAATCTAGAAAATTAAGGATAATTATATATATGAAAATAATCATCAAAAGTATTTGAGAGAAATATCCCCCATTTTCTTGAACGTATTTAAAATTCACATTATTTATCCAGAATCCATTTAAACTAGATTTTTGAATCAAAGTGTCCCATAAAACCTTGAATCATTTAAAATGAATTTTAATTTCAAAAAATTAATGTCCATATAAACAAATCCTTACAACCATTTTCCAAACATGGGCATTAATGAGAAAGATTTATAAGAATAAGTCTTTAAAACATTTAAAATGATATTTTTATTAGTGTTCATAACCCAATGATAGAAACATGAATACAAATAATTTAGGTAATAAAAACATTATAATATAATGATAATAATGGTATTCATGATATACTATGTCAAAGTCCATTATATATACCATATAAAAGTGAATTTGTGTATAACAACAAAGGAGTCTCAAGGGAATGTAAATTGAGATGAAATCCCTTATAAAGACTGTATCCTTAGGTTAACGATAAATAAACGACATAATTATCTATGAAAAATATAAATAAACTCTATATGATTGGATATTCAGTGTAAATCAATCATAGGACATTCACATATATTCTTGTAAAAACAGAACCAATGACTTGGTTGTTTAACTCAATGAATGAAAATTAAGTTAAGGTTACCCTTATAAAGTTCATATCAATGAATTGAGAAATAATCAATTAAGTGATTATATTTATCAATGAATATAAATACAAAGGGGAGTGGAAATTACTACATAAATAATAAATAGTGATTCCACAGATAATCTTGGGGTAAAATAATCATTGAATAATGCATAAAGCATCATGAGTGGAAATTGAAATTTGAAATTCCCTTACCGATTTGGTATCTCATGAAACATACAGCTTATGAAATATGTATCATAAAATGAAGTTTTAAATACCCATATATTAAATTATATTACAAAAATAATACATTCATGGCCAGTACATACACCACAAAAAAGGAAATAGTGGTAATACATCGTGAATCACACGGGAATAAGAAGTGGGATGAAATCCCCTTACGACATTGTAATCAATCGAGTCGTATGGCCAAAAGTTAATAACCACCAAATGATTCATAGAATACCATTAATATAAATAGAATCATGAAAATACATTTCAAATGGTAGTAAATAATACACCACATGTAAAAAGTATGTGGCGAACAATAGAAATCTCACGAAATTAAAAGTGAGATAACAAACCCCCTACCTCAAGTCTGACCTTTCCTGTATGTTCCTTGTTATTCGTGAATAATAAACATAAGTTATGTTCTAATTGATTTTGAAAATTATTCATGATTATTATTCCTTTTATATTACTTATTTCCTTGCCATAACAATTAGTTAATTATTTGAGTTCATATTGGATATTTTATAGATGTTCGGAACTTGAGTAAAAAAAACATGCTATAATTACAATTTTCCCGGTTTTCAAAAGTCCATTATCCCAACAATGATATAAATTATTTAGATATCATATATATATTATATATCCTGTATATGTATGTTGTATAACTGTACATAACATTTGGAGAAAAGAAATGAAATGCACTATTCTTGGAGACCGTAAGTCGTACGTATACATGAACGTTACTTTCATTTCTATTTTGTATTTTAATGGAATTAAAACATAATGATATGTAGGTATATTATAATTCTAGTATAATATCATATATAATACCATTAAATCTATCCTTTATAAATCCCACATAAGGTATTAACTAGTCATATCACCTTGAGGGGGAGGCAGTTCGCATTTCCTCAAATGAAATTATCACGTTTTACCCATAATGGAATCCATCAAAAATGATATAAATAGAAAATAAAGATGAATAAATAAAACATAAACATAATTTATGTCATATATAAATAATGTTCTATCTTAATGTCCACAATGGGAGGCGGTAGGATATAATTGAACAATCATCATTTTGTGAGGCGTTAGTTTTTCATCCAGAGAAACAATATGTTCTTTACACATTAGATGGAGGTGTGAGTTATTGTAGTTAAAATACATCTCATAACCACATCCTAGTATATTGACTATACTGGTGTTGTTATAAAATAAATGAATAAAACATGTTTAGGGGTTGGATAATTAAAATAAAAGAAATGAAGTTAAGAGAAATCATTACCTTTAATCTGGGTAACTCCCTTTTGTTTGAACCAAACAGACTTTATGAAGTGTATTTTGCCTAAGGTAAGGCTTCAAGAAGGAAGAAAGGGATCCTTATATCATATTTGGGTATGGTTTGGACGATCCAAGGGTCTTGATAGGTGTCAGTAATGGGTTAAAAGTGGTTTCCTTTTATAAGGGAGAGGAGGGGCTCTTTTGGAATGTTTGAAAATGTTATTTTGTTATAAATGTATCTTCAGTTCCAAAAGGTCCAAAACACATTAAATTAAAATATAAAATTACTCATGTTAGAAATGAAATCATCAAATAATAATTGGATAGGTTTTGGATATTGTTTTATATTAATAATATTATTTATTTAAATCATTTATTAATGAGGTGAATACTTCATCATTATTGTTTCATAAATAATTTAATATATATAATGTATAAAAATTATAAACAAAATAACATAATGTAGGAAATCTTTTTATAATTCCAGAGAATATTTATAGTCGAAAATGTGACTTATATAAATTCATGAAAAAATTTATATACTAAAAGATATTTGTTAATGTCATTTTTATCTTTACATTAAGTTAATTAAAATAAAGTGTCATTATCACACTTAAGTGGCTCTATGGGGTACCAAAATCGACCCAACGATTTCCATGGTCAGACATGACTCGTCCAATAAGTCTAGGACATTTCTTAAGGTAATTTTATATTATTATAATATTATTTTCACCTTAAATTACCATATTTACCTTTAACCACAATAAATAGAAGTCAAAAGTAACTATTCACCAAAAATTATTTTCATCTTATTGAACCAAATATTACATACTAATAAAAAACTTGTATGTCAGATTTTCGAAATTCAATTCACATAAGTAGTAAAATTTCATTTAAATGAAAAAGTCATTTTTTGACTACTACTAAGCAGTTTTAATATTCATCAAAAATTGAAGTTTTTCTAAAAAATACCAAAACGTCAACCTATGCTATATGTGATATTATGAATTCAAAAATTATTTTAATTTTACCAAATTCAAAACATAGAAGTTGTGTTAATTGATTTCAAATTTATTCCCATTGTCAAAACAAATAGCGTGTTTTTAAGAAACAATAATTGTCAAAAGATTGACACTTGTTTATGTATAATTTCAAAGTGAAATTAATTTCCTTGACCAGTATTGGATTAAATGGTAAAAATATAATATAATTATACTTCCAAACCATTAAAATGTATTATTGAACATATAAATTATTTTTATTAAAACATTTGTTTTCAATTAAAATTAAGTATTTTTCACTATCCACCCTAATATGAAAGTTATCAGAAAAACACTAAAAATTTATCAAAACTAAATATTTATGTCCCGATTATAAATAAAAAGTTTATTTTGTCAAATTGAATATATAAAAGTGTCAAATATTGGATTTAAAAGGGTTCACCATAAATTGGAGGTAAAATTGCATTTTTGAAAAATGCATATTTTATCTGAAAATTTGAACATGTTCTTATATTATGTTCTAGAAAACACATAATATGGATCCTAAAATTATATTTATTATATGAAATTTATAATTTAGTGAATACTATTCATGACCTTTTTTTAACGACTAGTATGGTATGTCAGGATGCGCTCAAACTCATTATTGCGTGTAGCGCGAACTATTCAATTATTTTAAAGAAGATAACTTACAATGATATCTTGGGGTGTTAAATTCTTCCCCCTTTTGGAAATTTCATCCTCGCAATTTTTAATATTGGGTTTTTTATTTTCATTGATAGTCCCACATCGACAAAAGAGTCAATAAAACCGTCAAATTAAAAGAACGAAAGAGAAGTACAAAGGCCACCCGAGATAACCCATACTAGGATTCCATATAGGAAAACATGGATATGGATGATAAACTAAGTGTCACATTTTGATGGAGAGAGATAGAAAACATGATGAGGGGAAAGTTAATTACAAAAACCAAAAAAATGTGATGGGATAAATGGTCATTAATTTCCTAGTAGGAAAGGTTAACGGACAACGTGTTTTTGTTTTAAGTTCCATTTCATAATGTTGAGGAATTTATTTATGATATTGACTAGGAATATAATGATATATAATTACATTTTAAGTATAGTTTCATTTATTAATAAATTTCTACCACTAAATCATCATTTTTTTTTCAAATGATAAGTATTCAAGATGAATTGGTCACACCAGAAGAGCTAGAATCATCTTCTAGATAATCACATGATCCACAAAGGATAAAATATATATTTACCTTGCCTTTAGAGATTATCCAAAACCAAAATGTATAGTACAAGATCAGATTATCCCCAAAAGGATAATCCATTAGAGAAAGAAATTCTAATATTAATTTCTAAAATTTAACCAACAATACCCCAATGTTAAATAAATACCATTCAATAAAAAAATTATCTTTAAAATACTTCAATAAAATTTATACTAATATTGAAAAAACATAGAATAATTTGGTTATGTAGTCTTCCACATTAAATTGTATCTCTAAATGACATCAACTACTCTTAAAGTCACATAATTAAATGTAATTTACCTAATCACATATTCTCTATGATAGGATAATCATTTCAATAAATAACCCAAATCACTCGAAAGCCACAATAAAAACATAGAGAAAAATCCACCATTACTCCTCAAATGATATCCCATAGTATACTATTTTCTTTAGGCAAATAGTGGTCCCAATAGAGCTAACGTCATCCAAAATAACATTTATCAATTAATTACAAAATTATTTTCCTATACTGATGGTATTCATTCGATAATATATATGATCCCAAATCAACATATTATTGATCAATAAAATCATTTAGCTAAAAAGAATTAGTCACACTAACCAAAGACTTCATGTAGTCCAGTGGTAGGCGATAAATCCGAATCGCACTGTGGTTGTGGGTTTGATTCCCACAACATTGTCCGACATGATGGGTTATCATATGGTCTACGTGTTGTCCTTTTTGGAAAAACTATATTTTATAACATTCCCAAAATGAGATAAATTCCTCAAAATATCCATTACATAATTTAACCACAAATTTTATCCCATACCTCGTATTTTCATCCTAAAAGTTAAAAACCTATAATTGACTCAAATTCAAGGATAATATAAACCCAAACGGTTATTCATAACTATATCCACAAAAGAAAAGATAATTCTTCCTTTAATAGTATTTTCACATAAAAAACTATAGGGTTAAAAATACAAGAGAAAAGACTTCCAAAGTGATCATATCAACAAAGAGCACTAATACTTTTAAACGTTTCACCATCCATTTACTTCCACACAGGTTATTCTTTAACCATGATGTTATCCTATTGAATAGGGAATTGAATTAGGTAATTCCAAGGTCCCCTACATTTAAAAATAAAGACTATAAATGGGTTCTTGGGATCAATTTTGTTTTCTTCAAAAATACTCTTCTTTTTTCCTCAACAATTCATTACTTTATATCCTTATTTCCCATACATAAATCATTTATTTGTTCCTTGGATAAAATTTCTTGTGTGTCACATTCCACATTTACTTCATGATGGAAATTGTGGTTTCCTCTCTCTATGGTCTCCATTGCTGGAGCTCTTATCATTCATCACCATTCTCTTCTTTGTTGAGTCCGGGAGTTGGTTAATATATAAGTTGTGGAGCATATTTTTAGAAAACTGATTTGGTATGAACACAATATCTTTTACGCCTATCAACATTCTATTTTTTTGCTCATTTCCACCACTGTTCCCATCTTGTAGATCATGCTCAAAGTTACTATGACTTCCATGGAATCCAGCCATTGATTAAGACCAGAAATCATTGTGTGAGTAACAGTAATCCTAAAATCATTTAGAGAATATCATGACACCATATTTTCAATTTGAAACACCTTATAATTAACGAACTTTATTAATTCTAATACTATATTAAAATCCTTTAAATCAGTTTGTAAAGAAAATGTAAATTATACTAAGACTATCCCCTGGGAGTGTCGTAACCAAGAGTGCATCAAGGCCAGTTGTCGTGTACCGAGATAACTTGAGTCAAGCCCAAAACTCCTTGTTGGAGTTTTCACTCCTAGGTACATCTATGCCGGAGCCACCTCTACCTGCTTGTATCCAAACAGGGATGTATTTCATGGAAAATACAGAAAATCTCTACATTAAAAAAACTCAAGGATGTTCTTCTATACTAATCCTAAAAGTCTATCTCAGTTTAATTTGCTTTAATCATAGTTTACCTAAATCTAGTTTCAATGGTTTGTACTAAACATCCACTAATACAAACTATAACACCCAAACCCCATAGTCCAAAAGCCAGTGCATCATTTTAATACATTTTCATGATTACAAAAAATCATGTCCTGAAGGACCGATAAGTTTAGTAGTCTTGGAAACAAGATTCATACATAAGTACAACATTAAAACTTGAAAATAAAAACAACACTAATTTATTCCATTAAAAACCTCAATATTCTAAGATTATTTGTCTATGTCACCCATAACTAACATGTTCATATCATGGTAAAATGATACAGAAGAAATAAGTGAGCTCAAACACTCGGTAAGGGTAAGCAATAGAACACACGATAACATAAATATTAAGCATGGTGAATAATTGAAAACACATGCCTTCACAAATAATAAACATGAATACTTTTATGGAAGGAAATTGAGCTGGGTAAATAACACCATAATAAAACATAATCATGGGCATTATACTAGTAGAATGAACACATGAACCATCAATATTATTTTAATATTGAGGGAATATATAATGTCATACATTCTAAAACATTTTGTCCAGGGCTTGGCCAAGACTTCTAAAAAAGATTAAGGCCTCGGCCAAAACTATATATCAAATTGGGAAAGGCCTCGAATAATTCCATGTCTAGTTGTCTCATGATACCTACCTATGCATCGAGGAGATATAACGGGCTCCAACCATCCCATACAAAGTCCAATGCATTCCTCATATGCAAGGGTTAATTATAATCTAATCATTCATATTAAAACTATAATACGAAATGTAAATACATTAACCACAAACCATGAATGGCAGAAAAACAACACATCCATTGTAAAACATAACTCATTAAATACAATATGGATTATTGTATTTTGATAAATAAACCGCAATTAATAAAAATAAAGGACATTGACATAGATGAAAATAATCATCAAAACCATTTGAGAGAAATATCTCTCTTTTTCTTGAAAATCTGTAAAAGTCACATTATTTATCAAGAATCCATTTAAAATAGATTTCTGAATCAAAGTGTCCCATACCACTTTAAAAAATTTTAAAAAAAATTAAATTTTAAAACATCAATGTCCATATAAATAAAACCTTAAAACCATTTTTAAAACATGGACAATAATGAGAATGATTTAGAAGTATAAATCATTAAAACATTTAAAATGATATTTTTTAGAGCTCATAACCTAATGAGAGAAACTTGAATAAAAATAATTGAGGTAATAACAACATTATAATATCATGAGAATAAAGTGATTCCTGATATATTATGTCAATGTACATTATATACACCGTATGAAAGTGAATTGTCTTATAACAACAAAGAAGAATCAATGGAATGTATATTGATATGAAATCCCTTATAAAGACTATATCTTTAGGTTAAGGATAAATAAATGACATAATTATATGTGAAAACCAAAAATAAATTCTATATAATTAGATATAAAATGTAAATAAATCAGAGGAAATTCACACATATTCCTATAAAAACAACACCAATGGCTTGGATGTTTAACTCAATGAATGGATATTGAGTTAAGATTACTCTTCTCAAGTTCATATCAATGACCTGAGAAATTATCAATGGAGTGATTATGTATATAAAAAGTATATACACAAAAAGGGGAGTTGGAATTACTACATAAATAATAAATAGTGATTCCACACATAATCATGGAGTATAAAAATCAATGTAACATGCATAAAGCACAATGAGTGGAAATTGAAATTTGAAATTCCCTTCCCGATTTGGTATCTCACAAAACATACACCCCGTGAAAGAAGAATCATAAAATGAAGTTCTAAAAACCCATAGATTAGATTATATTATACAAGGAATACATTCATGTCCAGTACATACACCAGAGAAAAAAGAAATATTGGCAATACATCCTGAATCTCATGAGAATAAGAAGTGAGATGAAATCCCCCTACCACGTTGTAATCAATTGAGTCGTATGAACAAAAGTAAAAACACACAAATTATTCAAAAAATACCATGAATATAAATATAATAATAAAAATATATATCAAATGGAAGTATAGAATACACCACATGTAATAAATAAGTGGCGAACAATGGACATCTCACGTAATTAAAAGTGACATAAGAAACCCCTTACCTCAAGTCTGACCTGTCTTGTATTTTCCTTTTTCTTCTTGAATAATAAAAATAATTTAATTTCTACTTGATTATAATCATTTTTCAAGTTTATTATACTTTTTATATAAATTATTACTTTTCTATAATATTTATTTAATAATTTGAGTTCATATTGGATATTTTATCGATGTTCGGAACTAGAGTAAAAAATGAACTTGTTATAATTACAATTTCTCCATGCGGTAAAAAGTAAATTATCTCCAGAATGATATAAATTATTTAGATATCATATATATATATATATATATCTATTATATATATATTTACTTATAACATTACATAACATTTGGAGATAAGAAATGAAATGCATCGTTCATGGAGACGGTATGTCGTACGTACAGATGAACGCTACTTTCTTTTCCATTTTGTATTTTAATGGAATTAAAACAGAATTATACATAGTTATATTATAATGAATGTATAATATCAAATATAATATCATTAACTTCATCCTTTATTTGTCTCATTTAAGGCATTAATAAGTCACGTCACTTTGAGGCAGCGGTAGTGCGCACTTCCTCAAATGAAATTATCGCATTTTTCCCATAATGGAAACCGTGAAAGAATAATATAAATTAAAAATAAAGAAGCATAAATAAAAAATAAAAATAATATATTTCATATATAAATACAGTTCTATTTTAATGGCCACTATGAGAGGCAGTAGTATATAATTTAATAATCATCATTACGTGAGGCGTTAGTTTTCCATTCCCAGAAACAATATGTTCTTTACCCATTAGATGGAGGTGTGAGTAAGTGTAGTTAAAATCCTTCTCAAAAAAACAACATAGTATATTGAGGATACTGGTGTTGTTATAAAATAAATGAATAAAAATATATTATGTTTTGGAGAAGTAAAATAAATGAAAAAAAAATTATGAGAAACCATTACCTTTAATTTGGGTAACTCCCTTTGGTTTAAACCAAATGGACTTCATAAAGTTTCTTCTGCCTAAGGAAAGGCTTATAGGTCAAATAGAGGGATATATAGAGCTTATTTGTGTAGGTTTTGGATGATCCAAGGGGCTTGAGACTTGTGATCAATGGGTTATAAGTGGTGTCCTTTTATAAGGGAGAGGAGGGGCTCTTTTGGAATGTTTAAAAATGTTATATTATTATATACTTATTGTCGTTTTCAAAAGGTCCAAAACTAATTAAATTCTAAGTTATGATGACTCATGTTCCAGATAAAATTATCCTATAAGAAATTGACAGGTTTTGAATATTGTTTTAATATTAATAATCTTATTTATATAAATCATTTATTAATGAGGTGAATACTTTATCCTTATTGTGTCATAAATAAATTAATTTATTCGATCTCTAAAAATTATAAAAAATACCATAATGTAGAAAATATTATTATATTTCCAATTAATATTTATAGTCGAAAATATTACTTATATAAACCCATTTAATAATTGATATTCTAAAAGGTATTTGTTAATGTTATTTTTGTCTTTACATTATGTTAATTGAAATAATGTGTCATTATCACTCTTAACTGGATCCATGGGGTCCCAAAATCAACCTAAGGATTCCCATAGTTGGACATCACTCATCCAAATTGGCTAGGACAACTATTAATGTAATTTTGTTTTATTATAATATTCATTTTACTGTAAATTACCTTATTTACCTTTAACTGCGGTAAATAAACGTCAAAATTTACTGTTCACCAAAAATTATTTTCATCTTGTTGAACAACATTTTACTAAATAATAACAACCATGTTTTTTTGATTTTTTAAATTCAACTCACAGAAGCGGTAAAATATCATTTATATGTAAAAGTCTGTTTTTTAACTATTACTAAGTGGTTTTACTATTTATCAAAAAATGATGTTTCTCAGAAAAATACAAAACATTAACCCTAAGATATATTTGATATTCTGAATTTAAAAATTATTTCTATTTTAACAAATAAAAACATAGAAGTTATATTAATTAACTTAAAATTAATTCCCATTCTCAAAAAATAGCATGTTTTTAAGAAACAATAACTATCAAAATATTGACAGTTGTTTATGTATAATTTCAAAGTGAAATTAATTCCAATGACAAACATTGGATTAAATGGTAAAAATATAATATAATTATAATGTCTAACCATTCAAATTTATAATTTAACACTATAAAATATTCTGATTAAAAATTTTGTTTTCAATTAAAATTTAGTATTTTTCACTATTCACCATAATATGAAAGTTATTAGAAAAACACCAAATACTTGTCAAAATTTAATTTTTATTTCTAGATTCTAAATTAGAAGTTTATTTTGTGAAATTGAATATATAAATGTTTCAAATATTGGATTTAAAAGTGTTCACCATTAAGAGGCAGTAAAATTGCATTTTTTAAAAATACTTCTTTTATCTGAAAAATTGAATCTATTTTTATATTATGATCAAAAATCACATAATATGGATCAAAAAATTATCTGTGTTATATTAAATTTATAATTCAGTTAATACTATTCAAAACCACTTTTTGAACAGCTAGTTTGGTATGTCGGGGTGCGCTCAAACTCAGTGTTGTGTGTAGCGCAAGCTATAAAATTACATTAAAGAAGATAACTTACTATGAAATATTGGGGTGTTACATTCCTATTACATAATGATAGATATTTAATTCATATACACATATAAAATTATTTGTGCCTTTAATACAACATTCAATGTTATTCACTTTTATATATCCTTAATTTATTCTTATACATGAATTTTTTGGTATGGATTCCCACTCCAAATAATAATCTATTATCTTGTCCAAGATAAACCAATGAATAATTTTCAAGGGTTATTAATTAAAAAATAGTCTTCAATTTCATAGTATAACTGATGATTTTTTTGCAATTGCCACTTCAAAACATAATCCAAGGTAGCAATCCATTTAGTCTTATAAATAATTAATGGCATGGTCACCCCGATTATGATTTATATAGTATTTATCCACAAAAAATTACATTATAGCATTTTAGATATTCTCCATGTGTGCTCAAAAATCCTTTAATACCATAATAAGAAAAGAAATACATATATAACCTCATTAATCCAGCATCCAGTCTATATTTGTCATATTAAAACAATTTCCATTATATAGATTTGACATGTATTAATATCAAGGTTTTATTTACTTTATATATGCCTCCTTATATTAACTATATCAACATGAATACATTTTCCCATTATAATCCATACCCATAAACAAGCTTTAGTTTAATATTTATCAATTTCAATCATCTTTCACCATGAATGGTTTCAATGAATTGGTACTATTTTCATTTATCACCATTATGGTTGTAACATTTATCTCTTGTCTCTGATTATCTAATATGAAAAATTTTTCTTTTTTTTTGGACCACCTATAATATGTTGTTCCAACTATGGCTATGATCATTAATTCATTATAACATAGACCAATAAGTTTATTATTATTTTTGTCCATTATACACTAAAATCCAATCATCAAATACAAAATCCCATATATTAATTGAAAAAGATATAATATAAATCCAATGATTGTAAAATTTTTGATCTTGACACTATGTCTAGTGTTTTACTAAGTAACAATAAGTATTTTAAATCCTTTCATGTTATTATTATTTCACTAAGTTTCCTAATATACTATTAAAGTTACTTCTAATTTTTTCTTCCAAAATATTTATTTTGGTGAGTTTTCATCGTTTAAATAATATCATTTAATAAGATAAAATTTGAAAAAACCATTCTTTGAGACAACACATATTTAATAGATCTATGTATCACTAAACATTATTTATAATTGATATATATGTTTTTTATCATCTTTTATATCAGGGAGTATGTGTGAGTATAATGTGTATGAATAATAGTTTAGAAAGATTTTTTGGTCATGATAAATTAAAGATAACCACTTGCATAGAAACTAGGTATTATTTTCTTTGTATTACAATACTATATTTTGATGAGCCTAAATCCAGTTTAATTTTTTTCAAAGGATGTATTTTTTTTATAATAGTGGTTAATTTTTTTGTAAAATGTGAAAATGAGCTATGTTTTGAACCTACAACATGCTATGAGAACCGACCACATATAGGGAAAATACATAAAATATAAACCAATTGTGGAATTAATTTAACATTCCAAACTACATAAACCACGACCCAATAGTTATATTTTCTTATTCTTATAAGAAGACCATGGTTCGTAAAGGATAATATAATTTCCTAGTATTAGAATACAAGTTACATATATATATATATTACATTTAAAAAATATTAAACAATGCGAACATATTCGGAAAACACTATTATCAATTCCATCACATCCTAAAAATTACCACAAAGTTCTCCCCAATGTTTCTTGAGGAAATGAAAATAAATAAGTGTTTGATTAGATTAATAGTTTGTGGTAACATTATGTTGAATATTTTTATATCATAAACATGTAATAGGTGATATGGATGGAATACATAAATTATAGGAAGTTGTATTCAAATGAAATTTAGGGAACAACATATCCATAGATAGAAATGAAAATTAATATATCATATGGATATAAAAAACATATTACTTGGGAATTAAATTCATAACGTTTCACTAATAATTCCATATCATAAGAAAATATATTATTATCATAGTTATAATAATAATATCATCAATGAAATATATTTTTTCAAACTAGCATACTCCAAAATACCTAAAAATCTCGATTCTTGATACATACTAATGCATCAATTGAATATATAGTGTTGATTCCCATACATCACATCTAGAAGTCCAACAAATTCATCATAAGAGGAAATTAGTAATAAAATCATAATTATATTCTCTATTAATAAATCACATTGGAATAAAAACAAAAAAAAATCCAATACCATCCCTAGTTAAATTAAAAATGATAACATGATTAAACCCAAATAGATAAAAATGTGGATGGTTATATAATAAAAATTAATCATTCTATTAATCATTTATACAATAATAACAATATATATATAGCTAACAAATTTCCAAATGTTAATAAATAGGATAAAATGATTATATCACATCTCGATATAGAAGTTTGATTTTTAATGAAGCCATTGTAATATTTAGAATTATAAACCACATTATAATAATAACAAAAAAATTCCAATACATTTTCCAATATTAGTAAAAATAATATCACAATCATAACCCATACTGAGAATGAGGTAAGTTGGTTAAAAAATACATAAATAAAATTTAATATATGTGTTCTTATCAATGTAATTTTAAATAAACATATTCCATATATAAAGATAATGTTCTGGTGAAGGGTACATTAAAACTGTTGGGTTATCAATAGAAAATTATAATTGAGTTTAATAGATTTTAATTTTAGGATGAATCCTTTATCCCAAATCCCAATGTGTCTATGAATACCCTAAAGAACATTCCATAGTATTTTCTATCCAAGTGGTTAGTATTAGTCACACTCATTAAACATCAAGGTGAGGTTTTATTCATCATTTCAACCAACCTTTTGTTGTTATTAACACAATGTGGTTCAATGTCACATATACATTAATTTTATAGTATCCATACATGGATTTAATTTGTATGAATCCCATAAACACTTTTTGTTGAAAAATTTTATAAATTTTGGGAAATGTGACTACTTAAAAAACTATTTAATGGGAGGAATTCACATTTCTAATAAACACAATGGGTACAAATCCCATATGATTACAAGAATGGTGACATTGAAATAAATGTTCGCAATCGATAATGGAATGGTAAATGAGATAGATTTTATTAATATAAAAACTACATATGAAAAATACTATAATGAGTGGGGATGAGAATTATTTCATTTAAAAATATAAAATGGGAGATAAAACTATGAAACTATAATAAAATAAATATTTTTCAAATGGTATTACAATAAAATAATTTCAATTAAAAATAAATAGAATGATTGAAAAAAGGTACATTTATATACATCTTTATAAATTGTGGGATGACTCCACATAATTGTAAGAAGCCTTTGAGAGGGATTTTGAGTTGGGGTAGGGAAAATCGTGATGACTTATATTAGTGTATAATGTAATGAATGAATGTGTGGGAGTGAGAAAATTTTTATGTGAAAATTTGGGGCTTTCTTATAGAAAGTATTGTTAGGTAAGGGGACGGAATAAAATCACATGGGTGTTTGGTTGGTTAAGTGAATTATAATAATTCTGTGGTGAAATGGGACATTAGTCATATGAGTATTACATTCATAACTAAAGTGTATTTTTAGAATTATTATGTGACTATTTAATTATTAAATATTTGAGATACCACATTTACTGATTTTACCAATATTATTATTAATTAAAAATCACCATTGTGGTTACCTTAATACTAAAAATATAATGTGACACATCCTACCAAATTTCTACATGATTAGTCCAAATATGGGATCCATTTATCCTTATATAATTTATAGATATTGTAAAATTTACATTTATCATAAAACATAAGATGTAGAAAAATGCGTTTTATTGAAAAAATTACTTTAGTATAAAAGATTTTATTGTTTTTATTTCCTTTTAATTATTAATTTAATGATTTTTTATATAATTTTTAATTGTTTTAGAAATACGTATAGAGTAATTTTTTAAAGTATAATGATTAAAATTATATTTATAAAAATTCTAAAACTCTTACCATGATAATTCATTTATGTCAGTAATTTTACATTAATAATGGCAATTAATACTTATCCATAGTAATTTATAATCAATAAATAAAATTATAAATTATTAAATTACATTATATGGACCTAATATTTTTTAAAAAGTTATACATTTAATAATATAATGTTAATATAAGCATGGAAAATTAATTTTAATATCTTCATGCATAAAATATGTTTTTGTAAAAAATTTAAAAATTTGTCCTAAACTAATATAATTATGAAGAATTAAAATATTGTATTTATTTTATAAAATATAATTAGAAAGTTCTAAAATTAATCATCCAGATATACTCATGGATAAAGTATATTTATGTTTCACATTGTGTGATTGGTTCATTATTTATAATTAACCTAATATATTAGAATCTTTGGTTTTACATTCAACCCCCCCCCAAATAATTTAACCACCAAAATGAGGGTTTATATCCTCTATTGAAATGTGTTATTTTTCATTTAAAATAAATTCTTTATGATCCAAATTTTCATATTGTATTTTTTATTTCTAAAAAGGAATACCAGTAAATGAGTTGTTTAGTTCTTCAACACATGCTTTTTGTTTTCATGAATCGGGAAAAAGAATTCATTATAAGATAAGTTATGTTTCAACATTATTGCCTAATATGTAAGAGAATCCATTAGATCTAGATAATATTTCCTTAGTAATTAAATATGAATAATTTTTTATACTTCATTATTGTTTTAGGTAATAGAAAATATTTATGATAGAGCTCTAATTCATTCAATATTTTAAGGTCTAATGTACCTTGTTCTAAACATCCCCTATTTATAAAAACATATTATCCATTACATGTTGAATCAATATATAATACATGATTCCCATATTGTAATTCCTTTTATTACATTTGATTGTCAATATAACTCTTTTATCCCTATGGGATACACTAATATTATCCAAAATCATCTTTTCAGTAATTATTATCTCCTATACATGTTCTTCGGAAATAATATTTATTTTTATGAATTACTCCCAAAAGGTTGGATTATGACATTTGTTCCCATTCAAGTCTTTATATGGTTCCTTATAAATGCTTGAATGGAAACTATTTTATAAGAAAATTCTACTAAATATAGATATTTGTACTATAAACCTTTCACTTCATTAGAGGATGATCTCAATTATGAATTACCCAAGAACAACATTCATAAACATTAAATCATTTTCTATGAATATTCACTTTATTTCATGATTATATATACCCAATTACTATATCATTTTATGACCATTGTAGACTATATTAATAAATATCTTTTTTATGTATATTATTTAAATAATAAAACATTATAGACTCTTCACCCTTATAACCTTGCATCATAACCTTGATAATAGAAGCATAGAAAAAGGACATTTCAAATTCTTAAAAAGGGTAAACATGGGAGATATCAATCATTATAAGATAATATTATCATAAGGGTTTTAAAAAAACTAATGTGAAATTTGTAAACATAAAATACTCTGGCATAAAAAAATCATATATCCAGAGATCTAAAATCAATACATTTTTAGACGTTTGATCAATACTGGTGACAAATATTTAAAAACTATTCATGTTTCAAAACATATTCATGATTCATAAAAAGAATAAGAAATTATATTCATGTTGACATATATAAAAACGATAATGTCTATACATAATATATTTAGTATATATAAAAAGATGCTACACTCACACATCAAAAAATGAAAAAATTCATTTTTATCATGTTTGTAGATATTCTCATGACAGTAGCTTATGGAAATCATATTAAGACATGAATTTATGAAAAACAATATCTTAAATCTTTAACATGATTTTAATAATCATCTTAATAGATAATAATATAACTTTCTCCAATGAATTTTAGGTCTCTAAAATACCTAAATATCTCATAATAATATTTCTTTTCTATAAATTTCATTACATTAGAAAACATTCATCATATCATCATAGCATAAGCCAATTAAAATAAATTATTTCTGTAAAAATAACCCATTCATTATAATACACCATTATTAGAGTGAATGTGGATAGTGTCATTGAATCATATCATGAATAAAACAAAATTTATGTAAAAGGATGTCGTCATTAACAAAATTATCTTCCAATGATCAGAGGAATAATTTTTGAGGAAAATACAATTTCTTTTTTAAATAAATTATTTAAACAACAAATAATCTAGAAAAATCTAAAAATAATTTTACATAAAATTAACTAAAATATATATAATTGAAAAATTAAAATCTTTTTAATTCATGATGGATGGAAATTCCATTCATGTTATAATCATTAAAACAAATATGTTATTCACAACTTCAGTAAAATGTACCTTGTTCTGAAAATGATAAATTGATAAATTTAATAACATTTTTAAAATAGTAAACATTGTAAAATATATATTCAAAATAATTTATCAATATTAAAATATATTCTTGAAAAAACATTTCATTAAAAATGGATATGAATGAAAAATTATTTCATACCAAATGATGGAAAATATGGAAGACATTTTTAAAAAACCATTTCTCAATTATTTTGTGCAACAAAGAAATAAAAGTCAAAATAAATGATAAAAAATTCTGAAATAAACATTGTATAGGTATATATAATGTGAATTAATAGATAATTATCATATACTTTTTTAAATGTAAATTCAGGAAAAACAATCCCAATTATAATTGGATTGAAACCAAAACCCCTTTCCTCGTTTTTTTCAATATTCATACATGTTAAATTATAATTTATAATACATATAGATTTATTATATATAAATTATAGGACCATATTCACACATTTAATACCATATATTTTTTAAAAATTCCATCTTATCACATATTTATTAATAAATATTTATGAAAATAAATTTTATATGTAATGACTTGTTTATTTTTCCGGGAATGTTTTGTTCTTATATTCGAGTCCATGGACATGGATCATGTTTACATAATGTAAATAATGTCATTTATGATTAAAATATTTTATTTATACATTATACATGTATTTATAATCTTCCATAAAAGTATGTATAGATAAATCCATTATAGTTCACGGAGATGGTAGGTAATGCGTACGCATAGACGTATTTTTTTTATGAGTGGAAGGAACAAAATGACAATACAAATTTACCATTAAAAATAATATTAATATTTTATATAATATATATAATTTTTTAAATGTATAATTCTAAATATCAAATTAATTTGGTGGTGAAAAACGAAATACACTTCAACATGGAGACGTTGAGATGTACGTACACATGAGTGTTATTTTCCCTTTTTCGATTATAATAAGGTGGACAATGGTTGTTACACCATCAAAATAAAATTTAAATACATTAAATATATATAAGACATTTTTGTAATGATGGTTACCTTATATTTATATAATCTATAAAAATAAATAAAATTGAAAGCATGTGGTTAAGAGTTATACCACATTGTTGAAAATCCACTTTTGGTTTACACCTTTAACAATACAGTAATGACCATTTGGAAAGAAAATAAGGTAGTTGAAATGATTTTAAAATATATTTATTTTTAATACCATGGATTGGTGGATATAAAAGTCTCAAAATTTGTGTGAATGTGTGTAGAATCATTTCACTTTTATAAGTAAAGGGAAGAGTATTGTTGGTATTACATAATGTATTAGATTAATATATATTAATGTTTTTTGATAATGTGACTCTAAATTGGCATATATAAAATATTGTTTGATTATAAGTATAAATAATATCCTATAATAAGAGTTTTAAAAGTATTTGTGATTTTATAACCATTATATCTTTGTTTAAACCACCGTTGACCCATTTCAAACTTATCAAAAATATCAATGTTTTTTCTCCTTAATGGTCAATAAATTTACCGTAAAATAAAATGTGACACATAAATTGACCATGGTGGGTATATTCAACCATATTACATTTAATTATTAGAATATAAAACTTTTTTCTATTTTAAATCATTTAATAAAATATTTCTTTTTATAAAACTTCATGAATGTCATATTTGGAACTATTCATTTACATTGACTATAAAGTCATAATTATAATTATGTAATTAGAATATAAAATGTTAAAACATCACGAATATGATATATTTATCTACATTAATATTTTCTTTCAATAATTCAAACTAATTTTTATATTCTTAATATCTTAACAAACATTTTTTAATTAATATATTTATTGAATAAGTTCTATGTCGGCATTGTGTAATTATTTAAGATAATTACTGAATCACAAAAAAATTAAAAAACTATAATAAAAAATATAATTTTTCATTTTAAAAACCATTTTGAAACAAAAATATCCTATTTTATCCTTATAAAATAATTTTAGAGATTTTAACATTATGTGAGTGATAATTTGTGTTAATCATTTTATTAAAATTATATAATGTTCATAATAAAAAAATGAAACCTTATGGTCATATTTTAAAAAATTGGATACAATGAAAAAAAAATTATTCTAATCATATTAAATAATGTGATATGAAAATTATAATGCCTTATCACAATGTTTAAACCATATTTTACCCATTTTACCACTACCAAGGTGATATATTTACCCAGGTTACTATTTTTAATTACAAATAAATAAAAGGAAAATAATTACAAACTTTGAACTCCATGATTCAAAATATGGACTCCATTTTTCAACATATAATTTAAATATGTCATAGAATATAATTAGAAATGGAACCTGTATAAGTTGATGGCAAGCAGTTTTTAAGAAAAAAATGTTTTCAAAAATACAAAACATTTACACCAAAATGCATTATAAAATTAACTATAATAACATTAATTGGTTTATTCCGAATATTAATGAATATATTTAACATTTTGAACTATTTTATAATGAAATTAACATTTTACATTCTTTAAATAAAATAGAATTTTTTAATTAATACATGTTTTCTCTATTTATGGAAAAATTTATATTTTTAGCAAATTCTATAAAATGTATTCTATGAAAAAATTTAAAATAATTATTTAAAAAATGAATTTAATTTTCATAGTTAATAATTATATATATGAATAAATAAAATTATTTCATATTCTAAAAAAATTCTTATAAAAAATTGATGTTTTAAGCAGAAAATTATTTTATTTATCATTTGGTTATCTGTTATTAATTCATTTAAAAATTATATACCCATTGTAAATATTTTTCACAACATGAATATTTCATTCCATACAACTAATTTTAATGACTATGTTATACTTTTCTGGTTTAAATAATAACATTTTCATCATTTTTCATTTAAAATCAGTGTTGCATGTATATAAATATAAAAAAATTAACGAGAAATATGTTATTTAATATCACAATGTTACATCATATCCCATTATAGGAATTTTTAAATTGATAATATATTACTATAATTAAAAATAATGAGGATACATATTCCTCATCACATCCATATATTTCCAGATAGCTTCCATTAATTTATGGTTTCATTAGAAATTATTGACCAAGGAAGTGGTTTTATTTCCTAGCACATTATATCCATGGTCTAAAATTTGATCCATATATTCCTCATAGGTGATATCTTGTTAAAATGATATGAACTCTAATATTAGTGAATGTAAATGATTATATATGTACTTTATCATGAGTTATATGTGGAATAGATCGTGAACTTTTGGGATATTATTTTGAAGTTACAAATGATAAGCTACAGTCCAAATATGATAAAGAATTTAAAATGGACCGATATGTCTAGGGATCATTATCCCTTAATTTAAAATTCTCTTAAAATAATTACAATGGGATAATTATACTATTACCATGTTAATAACATTGAACACTATATCTCATTGATGATTTTAGCATAACATTTTCATTGACTATAAACTTCACATATGTGCTTCCAAATAGAAATAGATTTCTATGTCATCTCCTAAACTATCTCAAGACCCAAGAGCATTTTTATACTAAATCATTATTATAATTTAAAGCATTACGCTTCCTCTAGTAGTGGGATTCATTAAATGAAATTTGAATTCTTGAGTGAATAATATTATTGAATTAAAATGTGACTAATGGAAGGTATTGATCCCAACAGACATTCAAATCAATAGAATAATATCTCATTATAACCTCTAGGGGATGAATGGTTATCTAATACTGACTATATATCTTTGGACGATACAAATTACAAAAACCAACTCCAAATACATTTCTTTTTGTAGACTCCCTATGAATTTTGAGTTAAACATCAAATCTCATTTAGATACAATAGAATACGGTACTCTATACAACCATACAATATGATTTATATATATATCTATATATTGAATATTTTATCTGGGGAAATTTTTATTTTCTAGAAATTAACTGGGAATATTCTAACAAATATTTACTAAAATAAAAAGTTCATTAGATCCATTATATGTTTTTAGATTCCAATGAAAAAATTCATGATGATGTTATTCCATTTCCATTGTGTCATGGGTAATGGGTATTACATCCAATTTGAACTAGTTTTCTCTTCCCTGAAATTTCTGACATTCCAAGAACCAATATATATACTCTTAAATATCTCACATAATGTTTTACCATAAATAAAATACTCTTTCATATTTCAATACATCTTCAAACATATAGGATAAATAAACAATGATGTCCTTTGAGCTTCATCCAATAACTATATCTTCAAATATGTTATAGATATAAAACATACATGATTATTAAACCATATCATTCTATCAATATCATGTATTAACTAATGATCATTATAAAAAACTTTTTGATGACCTACCTATTTCATATATACCTCTTTAATCCCCACGTAGGTTGATGGTTAGACAGTCATTTATAAAAACTTGGATTTCTCAACATCCTCGAAGATCTCCATATCTATCCTTGAAAACTCTATAAATATTTGACTTTTTTATCTTATTAATTGATTATATAGAATGATAACATAGTCTTAGAGAATCTTCCACCTAGTTATCCTTCCTATGGTGTAAATATATTGAGAATTATTAATCATTAATCAGTTTCAACTATATACTTTGGTTTATATTGAACTAATTTTGTGGGAATATATACTTCAACAACCCATGAGTTTGGTTCATATATATATATATAACATTTCACCAAAAATGTAATTACAACATTTCATTAACTCTAAAATTAACACTTATATCTCTAAATCATAAATTGGGTAAATTTACCCCACAATTTACAATTGGAATGACTAATATGATATCGCCATATCATTTTGAATAAAGAATCATCACCACACCTTCATTGATACACCATTGTACACTCAAAATCCATTCTACACTATATGGTAGTGTTTTTATACATTCATCGACCCACATTCTCATTACTTCCAAAACATTATCTCCACTTTTATCAATCTATAAAAACATAATCCCATTTCAGGTCATATTGGTTATTGGATTACTTAATTGTGATAAATCTCTCACTATGTGTTGATTATATCATTATAAAATAATAAATATATGGATATAATTAACCAAAATTGGTTTTGTCCATTATTAAATAACTTCCATAATTGGAGGATCCTCCATCATTCACTCACATTAGATAATATTACATTTAAAAGAAACATTTTGAAGCCATGTTTCACACATGGTATATTTTTCTTGAAAAAATCCTTCCTTGGGGCGATAAATATAATCCAAAATAGTCTTCATGATATTACATAGCATTTGAATTTATATTAATATAATCAATAATGAATTCCACAAACTTATAAAGGATCTCTATGAAGAAAATATTTCATTAATTCAATGAATATAGTATGTTAATTAGTAAAGTAAAAACACATCACTATAAATTAGTAATTCCAATACTTAGTGCCAAATGTTTTCTTTCATATATCTTATATATGTACCCTGAATTTATGATATCAAAAATCTAGATCAATATTAGAAAATTATATATATATTTGTAATTGATCATACAAATATCTAATATGGGGTTGATAATACTTCTTTTTTAATAGTGATCATTTTTTGTTCCCAATAATCAATACAAACATTCATTGTACCTTATTTATTCATAAAAAATAATGGTTGTATTCTATAGATATGAATTGGGTAATATAGACCACTTATTAAAATTATATTACAGTTTCATTATATATTCATGTTACTAAATTAGGCAATTTCTATAAGGATTAATTGAAAATAGGTGTAACACTAGGTTTGAGTTCTATCTAAAACAAGAACTTTATGATTCAGAAAAAGAAATGAAAAATATTCTATAAAGACATCAACAAACTCCCATAAAATCCTTATATGGCCAAATTTCAGTTTCTCTCTATCCATTTGAGATAGATAAACATTACGAATTTGAATTAATACAGACATGACAGATGTAACTTTACTTAAAAGTTATTATTTATCATAGTAACTGTAACACACTAGATTTTAATGAGAAATATTTTGTTTTTATGTTATATACATCATCAAATGAATCTTTCACTACACACAACAATAGCTTGGATTTCTTTACATCCAATCGTGACCTTCCTCGATAGCTTGCATTGTACGTAATGAGTTTCATGAAAAATTATATGCTATTAAAATATTATTAAAACTAGACATTATGAATAGTAATACCCACTTTTTGAAATTTTATAAATTTTATCTTTCAAAATGTACTTCATTTTTAGATTCATAATATCGAAATTAGCCTAGGGTGAAATTTTTTATTTTTCTGAAAAAATATAATTGTTTATGAATAATAAAAACACTGAGTTACTATTTAAAAACAATTTTTTATTTAAATAATTATTTTTTTTATTTAAATTTATTTTAGGTCAAAATTTATACATAATAACTATATAAGTTCAATGTAATTCATTGAAGTCATTTTATAATAATTTTAGTTATATAAAAATTTTATTGAAATTTTCAACGTCTTTTACCCACCTCCTATGAGGGTTTGAAAATTTACATAAATCTTAATTTTTCCGCTTTTGTGAGTGGAATTTCGAAAATCCAAGAGACATGTTTTATATCAAGGAGGAAAATGTGGTTTGATAGGATAACTATAATTTTTGGTGAATAGTAACTTTTTACTTTTATTTACCACGGTTAAAAGTAAATTGGATAATTAAGGATAAAAATGGTATTGCTATTACCCTAACACATGTCCTAATTCTATTTGATAAGTTTAATTCGACCAAAAACAACATTATGAATAAAATATGTCCATTTAGGTCCTCTTGGATTAGATTAGGACATTTAATATTACATTATTTGAAGATGAGTTAAAATAGATAAATAAATGATTAATAACTAAAACATTTTTAATATAGGGTTATAAATAAGATAAATTAGACTATAAATATTAATAAGAAAGATAATTACATTTCCAACATAATGGTATTTTATTTATAATTTTTAGACTTTAAATAATTTAATTTATTTACGACACAATTGTGATGCAGAAATTACCTTATTAAGGAAATATTAACATAATTGATATTATAAATACCAAAATAAATGTAATTTGAAAATTTTCATGAATTAAACTAAATTTATTGGTTAATGTGACATATTATTATTGAATTAATTATCTTTTTTCGAACTAATCATGCTGTTATTATTTTCACAAAAATCAATTACCAAATAGTGTCAAAATTGACATAAAATAGCTTTTAAAACAAATATTATATTATTAATTGTTATTTTATTCATAAAAATCTAAAGTTCTTCCAAATGACTTATATAAGGTTATATATATTAATAATTAACCACTTGGGGTTCTTTTGGCTTGTTATAGTAAGTTTATTAACCATATACTGTAAGAAAACAAGAAAACACGGTAAAAGTTAAATTATTTAGCTTAGAGTTAAATCTAAATGATAAGGTTAAAATAGTAACATAATCTTCTCTAAAATCTATTTTTTGAGATTATTTAGACCCATCCCCACATTATCTTATAAAGAAATTAATTTGGAGCTATTAAAAACTGAATATGACTTTATTATAAAATAATATTTTATGTTTTTTCCTAAGGTTCCCCTCTCCTCCCTTATAAAATGGAACCTCCTCCCTCTCCTCCTCACACCACTTTGAGCCTTCATTCTCATCCAACCCCAGACTATTTACATTATAAACTTCCCTAGAAATATACTTGAGGTCTTGGTTTTCTTCAAAGTCCAATTTTAGTGCCCTAAGAGGAGTTCTCAAAGATGAGTGTCGAAGAAGAGGTAATATCTGTTACCAAATATTTGAGATTTATTTACTTTTCTACTTCCACTTATTTATTTTTTTCATTATAAAGTAATAACATCAGTATCACTAATATACTGATATGTTATTATAAATATGAAACAACCCTATTTCACCTTTTTTTCATCCTACGGAAACCAAAATCACAGTGCGTGCGTACGTACAGAATACCGTCTCCACACCATCGTGTAATCTGTTTTCCACCACCACCTTACTTGGATGGGTATAATGGTGTAAAGAATACCAATATATGATTATTTTAAATTGACATTGATTCTGATATAGTATACATACACTTCAACACAATTCCATGATCATGGGAACGATATCATCGCTAGTGCGTACGTAGGATCTACCGTCTCCATGATGTGATGGGAGTCGTTCTACATGATCTTCATTGAATAATGATTATATAAATAAATTGAATGAATAAATATGATATATATTACACTAATACGATTCTGTAAATTAGGTATCTATAACCTAAGAAAGAATAATAAGAATTTATTCGACAAAACATGCATAAGAACATAAAGCAATGAACACCTGAATTACAAGTAGCAATGAAATATTACTAATAAGAAGATAAGAATATGACCATATATGATATCATAACAATGAATATGATTCTGTAATAAGTTAATGAAATTATTCTAATCATTATACAGGAGGTTTGGATACGTACGAAGCAAATCGGACCCAAGGTAAGGGAAAATATCGTAATCTCAAATTTTATCCAAGATTGTTTATAGTTATGTAATTATTGAAGAATATTTATAATCCAAATCCATGTTTCGTCAATATGTAATATTATTTATATCCTCCTAAAAATTTTTAAATCCAATTTTACACATTGGTGAGTTTTTAGTAAAAGATATGAAAGTAATCTTTTTTCATTTTTAGAACGGGATACTTTTTGACTTTTCTGGCCAAAGTATGAGAAGAATGTTTTTTTAACTTATACAGCATGAATGGTTTCATAGAACATTATTTACATGAAGCTTCCATTAAAAGTTTTCAAGTTTATTTTTAATCAACTTCATTTAGTTGAAAATTTAACGACATGTTAAGAATGAAAAAATTCTTTTCAAGTACAAAGGATATTTTCCTAAAGAATGAAGATCAAGTGTTTTATCAAATTTATTGTCCATCTATGATAGTATAGGGTTCTTTTTGTATCCATATTTTTACATTGATTTGATTATGTTATAATGGAATTATTTTTATGATGTCCTTTTCTCTTATATGGATTGTGTTATGATGGCATGATGTTTAAGAATCCCATTATTATTACATGGGTTATTCTATGATGTATGATTTATGATTTTGTGGCACACATAGGAATGATATCATTATGAGATTTGTGGGACCTATATATCAATACAATGCATTGGGTAAAGTTTTATATCTCATTATATAGACATGGATGGAACGGCAGGTTAATCCGGTTTAGTTATACATGACTGAAACGAGGAGTGAACTCGGTTCAGTAATGGACTTTGTCCGCTAGGATAGTCTTAGAAATGAGTCTTGACTACTAAGAAATGATTCTATAGGATTATGTGTGTATGACAAAAATTTTCATGTTTTATGTTATGATTATTAGGATTACATTTCACTACTATGATTTATCCCATGTTATGATTTTATGGTCTCTTTTGCAGGTTATGATTTTCGAAATGCTATGTTCTATTGAATATGATATTTCCTTTGTTTACCCTTACTAAGAATTTCTGCTCACTCTTTTGTATGTTTTCTTTCTCATTGTCAGGAAAAAGGTTATTAAGTAGGATATGACAAAAGGGACTCTAGATATGATGAAATAAACGGGAGACAATGTAAATAATTTATGAACCAGTTTTTTATGTTTCCCAGTTTCTAAAGACACCATACCAATATGGTTCTTTCCTGGTTTTGTTATATGTTGCAATAAGTATGATTCCATTCTGAAGTAATAACCATGTATGTATTTTATGGGTCATTATAGTAATGATAAAAGACCATAGTTTCATTTTAAATGTGAAATGTTACTTCCATTCCTCCTAAATTGAAATGATATAAATATATATATATATATATATATATCCAAACAATTCATGAAATAACATAAAACTAAAATACATAGAGAAATATAATATTTGTTGAAGATAAATCCAAAAAAACATATAATATATTATTGATATAAACATTAGATATGTTTATCATTACATTAAGAGTTCTAAATACAAACTCAAAAACTAATTTTTTAGGTTGTGACATTTTTCCCATAACTAATTCCTTATACAAAAATGTTTGGGTAAATGTACATAAAAATAAAACATTTTTATTTTTAAATAGGTTGGAAATTGTTCCATCTAAAAAATGATTATTATGACCCTATTTTTTTGTGAGAGAAATGCCCTATCATTTGTCCTTTTTATTTGAGGGATGCTGACTCCCACTAGCCCCATTATATATTATATTAGGGAATTTATTTTCATAATTTCCAATCTCTATGTTTAAATAGAATTCAACTTATGTGGAAGAATTAGTCTTTTCCATTGTTTAATTTACTACCCATTTCATCACCCATTAATAATTACTTGCTTAGTGGCCATCCAATCTATAATTTATATATTTTACATTTCATTTAGAATTTTTTTTGAAGGATTTACCCATTAATTTTGGCATTTATGTGGTCATTATTTAATTCCTAAATGATTTTTACCATTTCAGTTTCCTTAAAGATCCATTTTTCTCTTATTATCACTAAATCTAGAAAAATAATTAGTGCTAATGATCTCCATTTCTACCTTTTAATTACATTTAATGATTTATTAATAATTAACAAGGTATGTTATGGATAACAACTTTTGAAGGATTAGATTTTGACAACAAAATAAGTATCAATTTTGATCGAAGGATAGATTAAAATAACTGAATAATGAGTTTAAAGTCTTGTAGTGTTAGCTTCATATGAACCAATGGATTCATCATCACTATGTTTAACAAAAATAATTTCCCTTCCATATTTTTATAAAGACTTCAAGATAATTATTTAAGGATATATACCCTCTAATGCTCCTCCATACCATAGAGGCCATGTGTTCTTGATAAGAGTCCATAATTTACCATATTCACCTTCCATATAATAAATGGTTACGTGAACTATATCTTGGTTAAATCACTGAATAATGGAAAATAAATTTCCATCGCACTTATCCATTCCTCAAAAAAATAGAGGATCAAAATACCCATAGAAAGAAGGTCGATATTGTCTTATAAAATACTCAATGACATGTTACTCCATATTTATTTAACTCAAAAACACAACTTGATCCATAGTACAATTTATATCTTAAGATAGTTGAGTGATCAGAGTCATATGATATTTTATCCATGATATCATGTCAATTGGTGGCTCTTTAGGATGTCAATTTCATTGAAAATCACATTTTATAAGTGATTACATCAAATTCCATAAATTTTCTAAAACCTAAAAAATATTGTAAGAATAAAGATATAATAATACAATTGAGCATACAAATATTCATGCAATTATACTCCTAAGATGTACTAAATTATGAAACATTCTTATCAACCTATAAATCCTCATTTTTAAAAGAGGTCATTTATGGTCATAAACAATTAAATTTCTTAATAATGGTTCATAAAAATGTGATTTAACCCTAGAAAATCCCATATAAGTGTCCAGCTAGTAGTAGAGTAATAGAAAACACACTATGCACTAGAATTATTTCAATTATATATTAAACCATTTTTTAGGGTTGTTTCCACAAGATATACTATGGTTGATACCTCATCCACTTGTTGTATCCATTCATTTATATTTTTATAGGAAAAGCACATAATATATTCCATAGAAAAATTTTATGATGTTATCATATACATAGACATATCATAAAAGGTTTTTAACAATTTTATCTACATTTAATATCAAATGAGTATCAAATCCCTGCATTGATAAAAATTGAATGAATCAATATAATTATGCAAAAATATTACATTTTTTGAGAATAATATTCAATAAATTTCATAATAATACATTCCCTAGGATATACTGGGTTGTTTTATTTAGAGAATAGAAATATAAACTTTTTTTAAGTAAAATATATATCATATCAATCGTATATATTTCCATATGATACCCTTCAGAACTCATCACATTATGATCCTACCATCCAAATATATTAATGGGAAACATAAAATAGGGTGAAATCAGATGTTCGATAAGGGTAAACATGTTATATGTCATTCATTAGAGTATGTGATGATCATAAGGGTAGGATAAAATATTTATGTGAATGTTATCAATATAAATTATTCATACCAATTATATATAAGATCACAAGATTAAAAAATCATTTTTATAAGTATGATCAATATGGGTGTCAATGTAATTAAAATTACTCAAAAGTCATAACATAGGAATTTTTAGTCATAAGAATAAGAAAATATAATATTTTGAACATTTATATACACTATCATGATCATGCATAATCATTTGAGTATAGATATAAATCTATAATACTGACACATGAAAATTTGAAAAACTTTATTTGAAAGCAGGTCTATGCATATATCATTAAACATAACTAGATGAAATCATACTCAGTTATAAATATTTGAAAAAATATATTTTCTATCTTTTCTATGTATATAAAAATTATATTATGTGATAGGACTAACACATTAACCATTTCATTGGAGTGATCTAATGGGATGAACGATTACAAAATCAAAATTTATCTATATAAATTTCACCACATCACATACCAAATGACTCATAATCATAGAGTAACCTAGGGAAAATAAATGAGTATTGTAAATTTTTTTTTGCAATAATATTTAAGTATAAAATAACTATAATGATTTTTTCATTAGATCATATCCCTAGTAAATAATAATTATCATCAATGGATATTATCATAGATGAAAATTTTCATCCAAATATCCCAAGAATAATTCGTGATGAAAATATCCTTTAATTTAGAAATCTCTTATTTTAAACCCAGGTTTTATCAAAAAAATTATTTTCAATGAACATTAAAAAATTATAATGTATTCATTAAAACCATTTTTGTTCACGATATATGAAAATTTCACTCATACAATAATCATTAATATAATGATTTAATTCTCACCTTTGGAAAAAAGTGTCTTCTTTTGATAATTAATAGAAAATTCCTTTTAATTTTTTTGTAAAAATTAAATAATTTATCAATTTAATATAATTAATCAGGTATGAATAGTTTTAAAAATTCATTATTTTTTTAAAAAACATGAATATAGAAGAAACATTTTCTCTAGACAAAGACGAGATATAACGCTAACATTTCATCAAAACACATTTAATGAAATTTTCTATACTGATGAGTGGAAATGATTTATAAAAAAATTATAAATAACAATATAATATGATTAATGAATGTGATTTATCATATTTGGAAAATATAAATTCCACAATTTAAATTAATGAATAAATAATGTATATAAAAATGGGGTTGAAACATAAATCCCTTAATAGATATCTCTCTTTCCTTTGTACACATTCAAATATAGTATATAATAAATATGGATTTTTTATAAATATATTCAAAAATAATATTCACAAACATCATAAAAACATTTTATTTATTCATAGGATTTTTCACATTATTATTAATTATTCTTTTTTAAAATAAATCATTCATAGTTATAATTGAATTGTATTTCAAAGAAGTTTTGGTTCAGATGTTCTGTTACTAGTATTCTTATCATGGTCCTATAATCATTGAATATAAATTATTGAAAATAATATTATATATATTAATTATTTAATATTTCTAATCATTCATAAATGATAGATATAGAAAAATGAGATGCATCATTTCTAGAAATGGAAGATTTTTCCTACCTTTCAACACTATTTCTATTTTTTAATAGATATAATAAAACAAAGGTAAATAATAATTACCATAAAATAATAATATTAAAATTAAAAACACCATAAATATTTAATAATTTAAACATTATAATCATCCAATTAATGTAGTGAGGATGTATAAATTACACTGTTTTGTAGAGAGGGTCATCTATATGTACGCATGATCATTTTTTTAAATTTCTACTAAATAGAAATATATAAGATAATGGTTGTCACAAAACGATATAAAAAATATTTATTTATAATATAATAATATAATTATTTTTTAATGTATACTATAGATATATAGGTAGCAGAAGAATACATTAAATTGAAAATTTTCAGTTATGATTTTTACCTCTTCATTGAGAAAAATATATTTTCATACACCTCAAGCCTTGAAGGGATAATATTTGTGGAAACTGCAAAAAGTCTTTAAAAATGTGAAAGAATATTAGAATATTTTATGTTATTTTTTCTGATTTTTAAGGACCCAAAGTTGCGAGGAAGATATGAGATTATGTGACCATTAATAAGAGGGGGAGGGCACTCATTGAATTACTTCATGTATTAAATTAATGTAAATTAATTTCTATATTAATGTTAATATAAATTAACATATTTCTACTTTAGTATTTTTATTTTTATAATTAATGTAAAATAATATAATTTGTAAATGTTTATGGGATATTTCCACCCTTATCTCTTAGTTTTATGCCCCAGTAATCCCTTTTAAAATTTACCATGATATTAGTGTTTTTTCTATTTATGTTTTGTTAATATTACCATAAAACAAAACTAATCCATAAATTGACCATGGATTTTATATTAAATTATATTATATTCTTCTTTTTGAATATTTTTTTTAAAATATAAATCATTAATTAAAATATATTTCATTATAAAATTTTATTATTGTTATTTCTAGGACTATTCATTTTCATTGTATTTAATGACATAAATATGGGTCTGGAATTATAATACAAATAATAAATAGATCCCTAATATTTTATATTTAAATCAAAAATTCATGTATCAAAATAATTAATCCAATTTTATTATTTTTAATATTTTTTAATTCATTTATTTAATTCTTAAATTAATTGAATAAATACTATATTGGTGTCGAATAGGAATTTAAGGTTATTATTCAATCACAAAGAATTATAAATAAATTACTATAAAAAATATTACATATATTTTAAACAATCATTTAGAATAGTTATTATTTCATATTATCCATTTTCAAAACATTTAAAAATATTAAATTCAGTCTATTGACATTTTATACTGATCCATTTCATAAAATAATAAAAAGGTCCTAAGAAAAATAAAATAGAACCAAACGACCACATTTTTGAAAATAAAGGATCAATATGTGTGAACTCTACTCATACAAGAGGATAGAGACAAGTTATATCGATTTTTTAAAGTCTTTTCCCAATTATTTAACTATATTTTTACAGTTTAACACATACATAGGTGACACATTTTATCTAAGGTATTGTTCATATTGACCAAAAATTACAAAAAAATATTTAAAACTATTATCCTAGAAATTTTAAATATAAAATCCATTTTGAATTATTAAATTCATATATGGGGATGGTTTTACCTTAAAATTAAATTTCTAAAAGATGATGAAAATCAGTTTTCATGAAAACATTATTCTCTGATGTGTACAATGTTTTATAAAAAACCACCATAAATTTAATTAAAAAATATATAATTGAATTATTAATCATATAAAGTATTTATTTTTACATTAATAACTAATTTTTAAAATAAAATTATATTTATAAATACTTGAAAAGAAAATAAATTTTTAAAATAAATTTTATATTTTTCATTATTCATCAAAAGAAAAATCATTTCAGAAAATTATAAAAAAATCATTGGAAAATATTGATGTCCTAATTTAAAACATTAGATTCACTTTTTAAAATTTATTTTATAAAATTTAGATAAATTAGTAATATTTTATCCACCCAAATAATTAATTGAAACTAATATTTTATTGCAGTTTTTATTATAATCCTAAATTTATTTTAATAAAAATTTAATACTTATTTATAAATGAATTTAAATTATAAAAAAACATTTTACATATTTATAATGCATGGTTTATTCTTATTCATACCTCCAATCATGATCCACTTCACCCGAAGGAACAACTCCTAGGATAACAATGAGAGAATTAGGATAGTGAACATGCCAAGATTGCTTCAATATGCCAGGAGTTAGAAAAAAGAAATCAGGGTATATCATATATAAAAATGGGAGGAATTAACCTATAAGAGAACATGTGTAAGCGAGGGATAATAAGAGTACAACAATTTACTCCATATCAGATATACATAAAATAATGATACCAAGTATACACATATAATGTCATCCATGACTAAAAAAAAGTAATGAAAACTATATGTAATAAATGGAAACCCAACAATGACCAAGAATCACAAACAACTCACAAAACCCATAATATAATGACATCTAGAATAATTTACAACATTCTCCAATTATCATAAAAACCCAATTTATATATACATATGGTGATAATAATTGGTTTACTCATAATTATCCTCTCCATGTTATCTCTTTCAGAAGATAAGGAAATCATGATATATCCCATTGAAAAACAATTGAAAATAAATTATATCAAAATAGGTATACTATATTCTCATCCTCACAGTAGAAATATATCACTATGGAAGCCATATTAGATATCATATATTATACTTAAAACACATGGGGTACTCTACTACCACATCCCCTATGGTTCCCAATCTTCCCAACATAGTACATTTTAATCCATATCTCTTCTAAGTAAGCATTATAGAAATCATTTAGGCTAATGTATCAAGAAACTCATGCATCAAATAATCTAATCATCTTATGCTCCATCTCGATAGAGTAACCATGTTGTTTCTTGGATCCTATATAGTGTATATTTCTTATATCATTCATCACTTGTTGTCCCTTAGTCTACCACAACCCATACACCTCATACCTAAAAAATTAACATACTATTACCGATGTTAAATGTGTGTAAAATAACCACAAGAATTTACTAACCTCGAGACCAAAAATATAATTTCAAACATTTGTACACACTATATCATAATACTAATTTGAGATGTTATTAGGGTCATAGAGGGGAGTCAATAATCCATTCCTTGCTAAAAGAGATGTTGGGGACCACCATCCTTGATACCATTTGGTTTTAGTTTCACATTTAACATGAGTGGGGTGGTGTATGGGATAACAAAACATATATGATAAAATATTTCCCAAAACCACACTATGAGAAATAACCTAGTATTAGAATTAATTGTAGCTTTTATTTCTCAAACAACCAGCTTCCACCGCCAGGAACTAGATATCTAATAAATATAATACCATTTTAGAAGACTTTATAAAATTCACACTTTCCATTTAATATTTTTTATATAATTAATACACTCAGTACAAATTAATTATTTTTTTTATATTACATTTCAATTAAAATAAGAATGATGTCCATTTACAATAATCATAACCCATCCAAGTCCATAATATCTGAAGATAAAAATCTTATACATTCCTACCCACACTAACCCCATGGGTTATGTAATTTAATTAAAACTAGTATAATTCCACATTCCAGGTACTCTAAGAGAAATAAAATGTCACCATCAAGAGATGAATATCAATGAATAACTAGGTACAGCAAGTAGTGATGAATGAAAAGAATGTAAACATGTAAATTTTTTATCTGGGAATCAATATACTATATCTCAAGCAAGCACCCTTGATTTATGCACAATAATGGGTACACCTAAATTCAATTTATTCTATTATCATCTCTGTAATACATGAAATCATCATATATATCACCAAAAATAATTCTATCTCATGTGTCAAATTCTACCACAAACCATGTACCTCTCAACACATATTTTTTCAGCCATAATCCACATAGGGATTAGATTATATAACATTGCAATTCTCTCATCCATAGCAACAAATGACATAAAAAAAACATAGTCGACAATGAAACTAAACAATAAAAAATTATTTTATCCTTCACATGAAAATTTTATCACATTATGAACACCTTGAGATTTTTTAGATTTTATTTTTTCAAATAAATTTAATTTCATGATACTTTTCATTAAATATAAGATCATTTTTAAGTGAACATGAATATACTATTAACATTGTTTTTGAAACATAAATATTAATCTAAATTATTAACCATGAGGGTATGACTATGAATAAACAAAATTTAAATATTATTTATAATTTATTTATATAAAGAGAACGTATTGGTAAAAAGTACTTGATTTTTATTAATGTATTTATATGTTTTGAAAATACAATTTACTCAAAACAAATTATTACTTATAGTGACAAAATATAATAAAATTATTTCTAAAACTTTTATGAAAAAATAGATAAAAAAAATTAATTTTATAAATGAAAATTTCAAAATTATATAAAAGTTAATTTTTTAGATTTTTTTAAATATTAATTTTATGATGAATAACAAAAAGTATACATTATTTAAAATAATACATTTTTATTTGATTCATTAACAGGATATATTTTTTATGATAATTTTAAAAGAAATTAAGATCACTTATATATTTATTAATCAAATATTTAAAATTAAAATAAATTTCATTTTTAATTTTGATATCAATTATTTCATTAAATATTAATGTTTTATCTTTGGAAAAATAGTTTTTCAGTGAATTTTTGGGTTTAAATTAAAATTAACTTTTTCTACTTTTATGAATGGAGTTTGGAAAATTTGATTCCAAAATTGGAAAAAAATTAATATTATATAATAAGGTCAACATAGTTTTTTGTAAAATGAATTGTAAAACAAAAAATAATAATTATCATAGTTATTTTTAAAACGGGTTTTCCAATAGAGAAACTAAATTTATATGGGTTAAAATTACCTATAAAATATTCAAAATCTTCTTTAATGAAAAAAATCTTATCTAATGACATCAAATTTTAATAAATGAGCTACTTTAGAGCCTTTTTAAATGATGAAAATGCGGTTACACCTTTTTATTTTTAAATTTGTAACTTTTTTCTCACCTTCACTTATAAAAGGCCTCCCAATATCATCTCCGCTTCACACATCTAAAAAAATCATTTTGGAAACGCCAAAAAAAATTAATCATTCCACCCATAATCACACCCTATTGGAATTTCTTTATTAGGATATCCTCATATGAATAATTTTTTTGCTAACACAATGATGTTTTCTGAACAAGATCTAACGTTCTTAACTACGGTTTTTTTAGTTTTTATTAAAAATCCATAAAATACACTTAGAATATGAGGATTTAATAACACCATTATCTCCCAAACTCTATAATGTTATTATGTTAATATAATGACATAAAACTATATCCTCTTCCACCAAATTAGACATGAAACTGTCGATCTTGTATATAGCAGACCACCCCCTCGTTAACCAATGTAATTTGTTCCGAATTTCCACTTATCACTGTTGGATATAATGATAGATTTGAATAATATATATTTTATTTATAAAATAATTAAACTTATGTAATTATAATATCATATATCCCTTCTTAATTTCTTCTTTGGTAATACAATTACGTTGCTCGTATATATGGTGGACTACTGCCTCTTGAAGCGATGTGATTCTTTTTTCACTAAGGGTATATGTAGAAGGTAATAAGTAAAAATGTCGTTAGAATAAATAATATATTAAAAATAAAAATGTCACTATAAGGGATATATATTATTTAAATTCCAAATTTTCATTCTTATGAGAACATGTAAATTGTGTTCATGTGTATCTATCACCAACCATCTCCACAAATAGAGTAATTTATTTTTTGTCTCTAAATTTTATGGGTTACTATAAATATTTATATAATGATTATATATGATATTTATATAACGGTTGAAATTAAGGATATTTTGGATTAATTTTCAATGTAAATAGATTAAAAATAATAAACAAAAACAATTATAAAAAATGATGCAGTTATTACCCAGAACGTGGTTTTTAGAAGAAATTATTTATATGTAGGTAATAAATGGTCATAATTATATAAAATATGGTACGAAATATATGGGTATTGGATTTTAATATATTTATTATAAACATATATATTATATAGTATGTTTGCACACGTATGAAAGTGATCAAGACGTAGGGTATGTGATTTTTTCCTTGATATAATTTGTGTCGAATGCATGCCTTATACACCACATGATTCTTTTGAGTGATATATATATATATATATATATATGTGATGAATTAATAAATCCTATGATTCATATCATTATAATTATAGGATATAAATATCTATATAATTTTATCTCTTTTATTTGGATTATGATTCAATGTATTTCACATTGTTAATCATTATATGTTAATATCTCATTATTTATCAGGATTATTTATGATTATGTTTTTTATGATGAAATATTATGATATAGATCTTAGAAAACTCGTGATATTTTTTATAATTTCATTATTTATTAATATTACATGATATACTTCTATTTTAATCTCTTTATGTAATAGATATTAGAAAATAAATTTCTAAGGAAAAATAAAATTTATTTATCTCTTTCATTGAAAACCCTTTATCTTCAATGTCCATGTTCTCTAAAAAAATTTCAAATAAATTTTTCCTATTATATGATTACTTTTAATGGTTATTCTACACATGTTTTAAATTTTATGGACAATACTTAGTGGAATCATTATTTATTTTTTAAAATCATTTATTTTTTGACTTTATTGTAAACAATGAGAAAAAAATATTTGTTTTAATGAGTAGAACATGAATATAATTCATAGCCATCATTACCACTCAATTAATTAATGATTACATTACAATTATTAAAGTTTATTTTCAAATAAAATTAATTATTTAAAATTTCATATTCCTGTTTATCTTCAATTAATTATTCAAAGTGAAATAGTTATTTTCCTCATGAAATGTTCTGGGTGATCTTTAAAACCCATTTTTCATCTGAGATGAATTACATTGAGGTTAATTAATATTAAATGATGATGTGATCGAAGGATACCATCATTATCCTTTTTTGGATTGATTATTATTATTATGATAATATTTATATGAAAATATCTTCTATACCATGTGTTATGCTTTGATGAAATGTGTCATATACCTATTTACATCCCATGAGTTATATTATGATTGAATGTTTATAAAACCCATTTCATTCTGATGGGTTAGTTTTGGATGATATTTTAATGAAACCTATTTCATTCCCCAGGTTTAGTATATAATGGATTTCTTATGATACCCATTTATTTTCATGTGTTTCGATATATTGATTTTGTCTGATATAGTGACATGCATACAAATTATTTTCATTCAATCATGTATGAGACCTTTATCTCCAACCAATGAATAGGGTAAATATTGATATATCATGAGGTAAAAATGGATGGAATGATGGGTGATCCCTATTCAGTAATGGATCATGTACACTATAATTTTCTATGGAGTTAATCATTACTATTTGGATGGTTTTTGGAGTGAATCTATTCTAGAATGATAGCCCTGAAATTAAATCTTGAATACCATAGAAATGATATTATATGTTTATGTGTATACCAAAAGTCCATGTATTATGAATATGTTATTATCTCATGGATCTATTTTTTTATACCTTTATGATTTAGGTCTTATAAACATCCAATATTAATTCTATAATTAAAGACAATTATCTAGGATTTGAACAGTATGGTTCACATTTGTTATGCTCTTGTTCTAAAACCCTAATTCTTATTTCGATCTTATTTTTATTTATCATTTGTTGACCCTAACTATTAACTTAAGGTCAAACAATATTATGTTTCATTTACCTGGGTTATGAATATTTTTTTTATATAATATAGGTCAAAATAGTGTGCCAAATTTGAATAACATAGAGGGATTTGATGAAGTTCACAGATTAACCAGTTGTTTGTTCACACAATTTTCCTATGTACCTTGAATGAAATGATTATATAAAATATCATTATTCTATGTATTTAATTTTCATATACAAAAATTTTATGTTATGTATGAAAATATTGGATATTTATAGTTGTTATCAGAGAATGGTTTAGTTAAACCATTGAAAACTAGGTTCAGAAAACCTTAGGAGAGGCATAATTATAAGTCTATGTATAAGAATATAATATGAATTTTTGTAAAATTATATAGTTAGTGGGTTTTGAGAAATTACATCACTACCTATATACTACAAGTGTATGTGGATATAATATAGTTGTACGAAGGGTTAATATCTTGAAAAGGTAACATTGAGTTGGGCATGATCTTTAACTTGAGCATTAAAATGTACCTTACTATAGATCTGGTTTGAAGATCCCCAATGGATATTTTTTTAAATTAAAAACCATTTACAAACCATCATGAAGGATTTAAATAATGACTATGACTGACCAACGATAAGTATTTAATGAAATTTATTGAAAAGAATGTGTCATTATTTAGTAATCCAATAAGTGTTTTTAATAATAATCTGGTTACACAATATAATTATACTTGATTTCACTACATTGTTTGGTTATATTCAATGAATTTAATAAGTATTAATCATGTAAAAATTAAATTTTACAGAAAAGTCAAAGATTATGAGTTAAAAATCATTGTATTATAATAGATGAATTTATTTTTCCAATTTCTAATATTCAGAAACTATATATGATTTACAAAAATAATTTCAGTGATATTATATTTGCATGAAATATTTAGAAGATATAGTTTTATGAAATATTTTGTGGTAAGGAACATTGAAAAAAAAATATTAATCCCCCTACATGTCAATAGTGTGGGAATAAAAACCAATAAAAATATCCCAAATAGAGGGAAAGATGTTTTCTACTTCAAAAATAATGATCATGGAGAAATATATTTCTATGGATTTCAATGTATTCTATATGAAGAACATGTCATTATATGAGTAAATCACCAAATAACACTTTATCTCATAGCATATTGAAATACCTATGTTATGCCAAATTTTTGAAGAAAAATCGTTGAAGTATTTATGAATCTAGATTCAATACTTATTTTAAAGAAGTAATTTACTATTGGTATTTAAGTTATAAGAATCATGAAAAATAATTGTATTCTACAAATTTTGGAAAAATATATGTATTGATGTAAATTAACTTATTAATTATGGATACAGTCATTGGATTATGATTTTATGGTAGATTATATGATCAATGTATGAGAAACCAACTTTTGGGTATTATGTGATAATATTTTAATGAAACAAATGTAATTTTGGGAGACATTGTATTGGAATAAAATATATGGAAATCATGGGATCAAAATGAAATATTATTTTAGGAAGAATTATGTTTTAATATGTTTGAAGCTATTAATAACCATCATGATTTTTTGGCCTCTATGGATTACTATTATATTAAAGTATGATAAGTATATTACATGTTATAGTTTAATTATAATATTAATATTTTCAGTAGAAATAATAAAATATCACAATCAATGAGGTCATGGGGCTTGAACCCATAACAAAATGGATATAATGTTGTAATGCATACCACTAACCTATGTATTGTCTCGGTTAGTATAAAGGATGTGAATGATGAATACTGTGTTGAATGTGGTTACATATTTATTATATTAGGGATAACCATGATATTAAAAATAACATGGTTATAGCCTATTCTTCCTGAAAAATGAGTGTTCAACAGAAAAATTACCCAACTCGTGATTTAGGTGTAACAAGGGTAATTTTTTCCTTAAATATATAGATGAATTATCTTCATGGATTAAGGTTTGATATATATAATGATCTTACATTTATAAATTACATATTAAAAAAATAATTATAATATCCTATAAAGAAGATGGATGTAGATGTTTAAATATTAAGATTGATAAATACATTATTAACTTTGAAATCACAACAATGTGGATGATGAATTGATTTGAAAGGATCATACTAGTTTATTTATGATGATAATCATAAAAATAAGAAATACTTATGGATTCTTAAAGGACATGTCTTGAAATAATAATGTAATGTTAAAGATCATGTCTTCCACAAATTAGTGCTCAAACATATTTTCATGTGATGAAAAAATTAGTGTTTATGGATTCTATGGAGATTAAAAATGATATAAATGTTACGAGGTTGAACATTGATCCAAGATAAAATATAAGGTTTAGGAAACTGATTGAATTATTTTCTTTAGTGGATTTAAATAATCTTTTTTAGAGGATTCTCATAGTTCTTTTTTATTTATTCATACTAAAAGTACAATGGTATATAGATATCAGAAATAATATTTCTAGTTTTATGGAAAGAAGAGAGATGTTTTTGAGTTTGTGTCATAGTTCTTGGCTTGTCTGAATGATATAGTTGATAGAAAAAATTCGTAGGGGATGTTACAATAATTACATATATGATAATGGAAATGGGAAAAACATAACTATGGTATTTGTCATGATACTCCCCAAAACAACTAAAGGGGACAGGTTCATATGGGTTGTAGTCGATCACCTCAAAAATTTACAGCACCTAATTTATATTAATCAGAAATTATATCCAGATCAACATTATAGAATATATATTTTTGTCATTACAAGGTTTTATATTTCAGCACATTTAATTTTATCTGATTGGGATCTGAGGTTTGCATTGATGTATGCAACACAAGTTGAGTAAAATCTTGATACAATGTTTTTTTTCAAAATTGTGTATCATCATCAAAAATATATTAGAACTAATATATAAAATAAAATCCTAGATGATATGTTTAGATCCAAATTTTTGGATTTTAATGATTGTTCGGATCAATATAATCCTCTTGTCACGTTTCCTTAAAATAATAGCTCTCTGTATTGATTCAGATGGATTTTACGAATAAATCTATAGAAATAAGTGTTAAACTAAAATGTATTGGTATGAAGTTGGAAAAAGAAATCTATTGAAACAATAGATAATTGTACAAATATAGAGAACGGTAGATATACTCAGCAAGACATAAGGGTGCCAAAGGTCAACAAATATGTTTTACAAATAAACATTAGGGTAATATGGAATTTGAATTGAGGGATAATTTATTTTGAATAATATATACATGGTTAAAGGTAATGATATTCATAAATAAAGGAAAACTAATTCAAATGTATATTATTTCCATTGAAATTCGTGTTCATATCATGATGGTATCTTCTCAATTGGAGATTCCACAAAACCTCTCTCAAGACTAAAATGTGTTTCATGTATTTATCTTTAATAAGTTCATACCTAATCCTTCATAGGTACAAAAATCAGTGGTCCTATAGAAAGGGATGGAATTTATTGTGGGGGTAAAATCAATAATTATTATTTATTAACAAGATAAAATTCTACAAAAAATATACACTCACTTGATAAATGTTTTTTGGTGAAACCACTACCTTGAAAAGGATACGTGGGAACCTGAGGATGCATTGACGTAGAAGAATACATAGATATTTTTACCAAATATATTGAATTTATGTGGTGAATTATTATTTAGCTGGGTATAATGTAACATAATATGACACTATGAATTATATTTCTAAAATATAAATATATTTTCTTCAGTAGCATATGTTACACGCTCCACCCAGTTTTAACTAACCACAATATAGTTTTAATATTATTATTTAAAAAATGTTGTAAGAAATTATTTATTAAAAATTATTAAATTAATAGGTGTAACCACATTTTAAATATTAATTATAATGGTTTTATATAAAAAAATATGTTGATAAAAAATAATTAGTTTTTAGTAAAGTATTTATATGTTTAGAAAATATTATTTTCTAAAAAAATTATTAATTTTTATTACGAAATAATAAATGAAATTTTTTACACATTTAGAAATTTTATTGGAATAAATCAATGTTTTTTAGAATAAAAAATTCTACATTACCTTTCAGTAATTTTTTTAATTATGTGGAAAATTTATTTTTTGAATAATTGCGATTAAATAACAGGATTTATTAAAAGATACATTTTCTAAAAACATTAATAAGATCCATTTAACTAAATTTGTTTTAAAATTAAACTTTGTTCAACTATATATTTATAAATACCTTTTATACCATTATAATAAATTTTGAAATTATGTTAGATATTTAAAGTGATTATTCTTATTAAAATTTTCTCTTAGAAAAACTATTTTCTCATCTTGTCTACCACATTAATTTAAAATTATATTCTCCTAATTATATTAATGAAATTTTTAATAACAGATTAAATATTATTAATCATAATAATTAATATTATATAATATGCAAAACATAATTTTTTATCAAAATGTATACTAAAAATATGTAATGTTTAAAACCATGTTAAATTTAAAAAAAAATTAATAGGGGTAAAAATAAAAATATAGGAGGATAAATGAACTATATACATTTTAAAATATAATTACATGGACATAATTATACCTTATAATTACTATAATTCATTAATGATCTATTTCGGAGTGTTTTTTCATGATTAAACCATGAACACAACTTTTTCTTTTATGAAATCTCAATTGTCCACTCTCCCACACTTATAAAAGGAGACCACTCTCCACTAATATTCACAATATAAAAATTCATTGTTTTAGTTAATACCTAAACGAATACATTCCATAATTACCTAATCACATCCTAGAGGCCTTATTTTTTTTTATCCCTCTAATGAAGGATTTTGGTTTTGACCCAAGGATGTTTCTCAAAGAATACGAAATATTCTTAACCATGTGTTTTAATTTGATTTCTTCTTTCTCCCCCTTATATCCTTGTAAAAATGATGATAAAATAAAATCACTATCAAAAATAAAATGACATATTATTATATAAAATTAATAACCTAAATTCATCTGATCTTAAATCTAATGGTAAAAAACCCATCGATCATCCATATGGCATACTACTACCTAGAGAACCAATGTAATTCAGTTTCATTCAGCGCATCTCATTAGATGATATAATGATGTATTTTTATTCTACATATGATATTGAAAAAATAAGTCTAAATTTTTAATTATAATATCATATATACCATCTTAAATTTCATTCCTTGGGAAAATGAAAATTTTACTTCTGTGTATAGTGGGCGGCCACCTAGTGAAGTGATGTGATTCATTTTTCATGTACGGTTTAAATAGAAGGTAATATAGATAAATTTAGAAAATATTTTATATATATTATACTAAAATTACTTTTTTAAGGGTGATATACTATTTTCCTTTCTTCCATTACCTCCATCATGAAATTGAATAAATTATTCATGCGTACATACACCCCACCATCTCCATGAATAGTGAACATCGTTTTCTACATCTAGCATTTTTTATTATTATAAATACATATATAATGAATATAAAATAAATTAAAATCATGGATATAATTCTTTGGTTTTGTGGGATGATGATCAAACTAAATTGACTAAAAATAATGAACCAACACATACATGAAATATGAATTAGTTATTAATCAAAATGTGATTTTAATTAGGACTTTTTAATAAATGGGTAACAAATGGTCACAATTAAATAACATATGGTTTGATATATATGATAATTATTATATTTAGTTTTATGATAAACATATAATTAGAATCAAATAGGCTCTAATATGTATAAAGAATGTCATGATTATCGTGAGGGATTTTCATCACAATTTTATTTAGTAGGACACACGCCACATACACTACTTTTTTATATTTTGTGGTGCATATACAATAAATAAATGCATTTTTCATCATTATAATTATTATTTTTTTATATAAATATCCATATAATTTTATTATATCCATGGTCCTTATGATCTAAATGATACTTAACTACTAATGGTTTTTTGTTACAATAACCATGTTTGTCATGAATATTTATTGTTAATTTTTTTATGTTAAGATAATAATATATTTTGGTAAAGAAACACATTAAATATATTCTCCAGTGGTAATTTTTTGTGAATACAAATTTTCCTTTCATTTTCAATTCTTTATATACACATGATTACAAAAAAAATATGGAATAACCAAATGTATTTATTCCTATGAATAAAAACTATTTCTTTCATTTCCATATTTATTAAAAAAAATATTGAAAAATTTTAACTATAATCCAATGATGTTTTAAATTATTTTATTCCAAGTTATAATGTTTTTTTAAAACAATTAAATGAATATTATCATCATTTTATGAATGAGGCACTTTTGACATTGTACCAAAAATATAAAATGAATCTTTGTCTTAGTGTGTATGAAATGATAAAAAATCTTCCATCCAAAAAACACAGTTATTCTAATATTTCATTACATGTTTCCAATGTAATTTTAATGAAAATTTTTTCAATAAAATAATTTAATTTTTTATATATTGAATAACTTTTTGAAATTAAAATTATATTTTCCCCATAAAATGATCCAAGAAATGTTTCATAAAAAATTTAATATATAATGGAATCATATGATGATAAAAAATATTTATTGGGTATATGATCCATGGATTCCACTTTATTTTTTATGATTAAAATGTTATGATTTTTAGGAAACTCTTTTTTCTTATAGTTTATATTATTTTAGTATGTTTATGAAACCCATTTCTTTCCCAATGGATTTTTTATGATGTTCCAATTATAAAAATAAATTATTTACCAAGTGTTATGTTATGATAAAATGTTTATGAAACCTATTTATTTTCCATGGGTAATTATATAATGAATTTTTTTTCAACACATTTCTTTTAATGTTTTATAATATGATGAATGTTTTATGATATTCTAACATACTTATGAATTGTTTTCATTGTGTGAGGGATTAAAACTATATAACCATTAAAATCATTATTTTATTATTGGAATCTCATGACATAAACAAGGATTTAATGGGTAGTGAACAAATTTAAATAATGGACTATTCCCATAATTATAGTCTAAGGAGTGAAGCTATACATCTACCATGGTTTGGGGAGTAAACCCATTACACTATGATATCCTGGGAAGTTTTCCTTTACTTATAAGGAAATATTATTCTATTCAAATATTTATTCAAAAAAATCATGTGTTGGTTATCTATTATTCAATCCTAGATCATGTTCATTGGTTCCTTTTTTATTAGTGTCATATGAATTACCATGCCTTCTTCCAAGACTCAAGATTATGATATATGATCATTATGGTATTATTTTAAATAGTTGTGATAACTTTCTCATAAAATTATTCTTATTTTATACCTATATTGAAATCTCCCATGTCTACCCTTAATGAGATTCTAAAATCACCATTTATTATGTTTCCATTACACATATTATGAAGAATGGTCATATGTATGAAATGTCTAAGAAGGGTTCTAGTTATGAAGTACATAGATGGAGATGATGTAGTTCACTTGTGAACTAGTTGTTTATGTATCCATTTTTACAATGAAAAATACCTAAATGATTATTGAATTGATTAATATGATAATTATTGAATATTAATCAATTAAGATGTGATATTATTTACAAATGGGTTTGGTCATTATACTTGGATCCAAACATGAATAATTTTTCATTTACACAAAAATTGGTTTACGCTACTCTAAACAAGTAGCATTATTAAAAAATATTATTTTCCCTATTTAATAATTGAATTAAATTATCATAGGATACAACTATGATTAACCTAAGTCATCAGCTATAACAAGAAAATAAGTTCATTATATAATGATTTCAATCATAACATCTTGTTTTAATAATCATTACTCAAGTATAATTTACATTTCACATGCCTTTAATTATAATCCCAAACAATAATTACCGACTTCATGTTTTTTTATACAAGTCCATTAACTATTAGATGAAAAATAGTAATTAATTATCCAACCTAAATCACTTTCATTAATAACAAACTACATTAATATAAGTATTCATTATCTATGTCTATTTACGATCTTTAGCTAACCAAAAAATTTCATACATTAAATTCATTAACAAATTTAAATAATTTCAATCGATATCTTTGGAATAAGAAATATGATAAATAAATCATATCAAATAATTAACATGATCAAGTAAAATAAGAGAAATATTTTACATACCATGAACCCATAATACCATGCCCAACACAAATGATTATCACTATAATATTTTGATGTAGTAGACGATTGGTAGTCACGCAGGGCGTCGTCAGTTCCCAATGGTGCTATGGAAAAATTAAAATTTATAAAACATATATAATCATAACTAAATGTGTATTATCTAGCTTGTCTGAGTGTCAAACCCACAAGGATGATCTGTATATTTTAAATTAATTGAGAACATTAAATTAGAACTGATTTTTTGTTGTGAGAAGAGAGAAAATATAGTAGCAAAGATTGGGTTTTTGAATCAAAATGGGAGGCATGCCAGGATTAATGATATTCAGGGGCATGTGTTAGGGATTTACGTGAGTGTTTTAATTTAGTTTGGTGTTAGGCTTGGGTTGATAGTGATCATTGGTATGGGTATCTGTAATGCCATGACCCATTTACCCAAAGTCGGTGCATTATTTCATAACGTTGGTATGATCACAAAAGATCATGATTCGAAAGACCGATTAGTTTGGTAGTCATGGAAACACTACATACATTAATAAAGTTTACATTACATCGTAAAGTCAATACTACAACAACATCTTGTCTCCACACTCATATCCCCTTATACAATTCCTGCAGGTTATTCATGAAATACTTCTTCACATCTTGGGAAAAATAAAACACATAAAGGGGTGAGCACAAATGCCCAGTAAAGATAACAATATTGAGGAATCTTTTTTAAATAAGCATAAACATTTAAGGCAATGTATATCTAAAAAATTCCTTTTAAACTTGAACTTCAGCATAATATGGAAAAAATAAAATGAAATAATGTCATTTACTTATTCACATGGATATTCTACTAGTCAAATAATCACATGAAATATCAAAAATCACTTTCATAATGATGGAATACATAATGCCAGACGGTCATAACCACATAGCCAAGGCCTCGTTCCAAGACTAAAAATAAGATTTTGTCAAGGCCTTGTGCCAAGACACTAGTTTGTATCACGAGACCTACCGATGCATCGAGGAGCTATAGTGGACTCCACCCATCAATTATTAAGTCAAATGCATTCCTTATATGAACAGGTTTAAACATAACATAAATATTCGTATTAAAACTTTCATTTGAAATGTCAATACTTTCTCCATAAACCATTAATGGTATAAAAATAACACATCCACGGTCAAACATATCACAAAACCTTCAATACAATATGGATGTTTTGTATCACAATAAATAAACTTCAAATAAACATAAAGTCCATCAAATGATGTTGACATAGATGAAATCAAAACTATTTGAGAGAAATATCTCTTTTCCTAAAATCATTTTAATGTCACATAATTATAAAATAAAACATTTACTTTTAAAATATTTATATAAGATTTTATGGGAGGCTTCGACGATTTTATAATGGCGGAAAATAGTTTCACCCATCGTATAAGTTAAAAAAGACATTCTTACCATAATTTTGTCGAAAATGTTAAAAAGGACCTTGTTTGGAAAACGACAGAAAGATTCCTTTATAAAAAACTTATAAAAATTCAACTAGGATATAAATGAATTTATCCCATAGTATTTAAAATATAAATAATGATTTGAAATACATTTTTAAGAAACATGGGATGTGGATGATAAAGAGGTTCCAGTAGATAATTACATATAAACAACCTCGGATAATGAAGAGATTTTGAAATAAACCCTTACATTGTATTTTTCCTTGGTTGAGGGTAGGTTAACATCCTGTATAATGGTGATATAATTGTTATTAAATTATAAAATAATCATATACATTATTATGATATCATATATGGTCTTTTAAAATTGATTTGTTAATAATATCTTAGTATTATCGTTGTTTTGGGTGTTACCTTACTCGTTTTCTTTTATATGTTATTTTATGTAAGTTGTGTTTGTTATGGATGGGTTGTTTCTTATTCATATACTGAATGATATCAAGTCCTTAAACATTATTTTTAATCATTAAATGAGAATTAGTCTTGAATGTATAAGATGGGGAATGAATCACATCACGTTTATGGAGACGGTAGTCTGTACGTATGCACGAGCGACAATATCACTCTTTTGATATTAAAATAATATATAATTGGATGTTATATCATATATACAGAATTATTATCATTTTATATTTATTATTTACATGAATTAAACATCATTATTATACCCATCCGAATAATAATATATTGAATAACAATTACCCCACGACGTGGAGATGGTAAGTCGTACGTACGCACATATTGTGACATGTCATCCAATGGATGGATAGAATATTGAATATTGTTATACCATATTTATAATAACATCACAGTATATAGAATATACCAGATTTATTATTTTATAATGGAAATAACAAATAAATAAGAAGATGAAGAAGAAAAGAAACTTGAAAGAGGGTGGTGAAAACATTACCTCTTCTTCGTGTTCTTCCTTTTGATTTGATCAAAAGGGCTCCTTAGGTTGGATTTCTGATCAAAATAATGCCTCTAGGTTGAATTTAGGAAAGTTAAGAGAGTAATTGGGCAGGGTTTGGCTGAGCCAAAAGGCTCTAAATGTTTGAATTAGTGAGAAGGGGGAGTTCCCTTTTATAAGAGGGGTGAGGGGCACCTTTGGAAAGGCAAGAAATATTATTTTACAATAAATTCATACTCAGTTTCTAGCTAGACCAAAGTAAATTATTTAAATTTTAAGGTGATTATGGGTCGAAATCCACTCAACCAATATGTTTTAGATAGTTTTCAGTCACTAAATTAACCTTATCTTTTAGTTTTAACTCTTCGTTAATTAGTTTGACATTTACCTTGTCACTTTGTATATTTATATTATATTGTTAATAAACTTACTATAAATATCCAAGAGCCCCCCCCCCCAAGTGGTCCATTAATGATACAACTATCATGATAAAAGTCATTTGGCCGAACCTTAGATTTTTAGGAATTGAATATAAATTAATAATATAATATTTTTTTGAAGCTGTTTTCTGACAATTTTGACACTATTGGGTATTTTGTTTTTTGATAATTTCATAACAGAATTATTACTTCAAAAAAAATTTATATAACCAATCCTAATATGTCATATTAACCTAGAAAATTATTTTAATTCATAAAAGTCTCAAATTACATTTATTTTTATATTTATAATATAAATAATTTGATTCTTTCATTAATAAGGAAAATACTTCATAATTATTGTGGTAAATTTAAATTTAAATTTTAAATTTCTAAAAATTATAAATAAAATACCATTATGTAGGAAATCTTTTTACCATTATAATGAATATTTATAGTCGAAAATAAAACATATATAACTCTATTTAAAAATTGTTTTCCTAAAAGATATATGCTTTTGTCATTTTTGTATTTATTTTAACGTAATTAATATAAAGTGTCTTTATCAAATACATGTGGATCCATGGGGTCCCAAAATTGAACCAAAGATTCCCATGGTCGAAAATATATCAAAAAATAAGGTTGGTACACGATTTAGGGTAATTTATCATTATTATAATATTATTTTTTTACCCTTATTTGTCGGATTAACCCTTTAACCATGGTAAATAAAATATTTTCCGAAATAATTATTCAAAATGTCTAAAGATAAAAGATACCTATTTACACAATTTGGAAATCCTGATTCCAAATATGGAATCCATTTTTTCAAATTCAAAAGACATAAGTGGCTGAAATTAATTTAAAATTAATTCTCGTTGTTAAAACAAAAAGCGTGTTTTTAAGAGATAATAACTATCAAAAGATTGACAGTTCTTTATGTCCAGTTTAATTGTGAAATTATTTCCAATTACCAAAATTGTATTAAACTATAATAATATATTATAAATATACTTTAAAACCACTCAAATTTACAATTTATCACTATTAATTATTTCGATTAAAAATGTTGTTTTTAATTAAAATATAGTAATTTTCACTATTCATAAAAATATAAAAGTTATCCGAAAAGTAACAAAATTTCACCCGAGGCTAAATTAGATTTTCTGAATCAAAAAATTAAGTCCATTTTGAGAGATAAAAATTATAAAATTTCCAAAAGTGGGTATTAATATTCATAACGGCTATGTTGATTGGTTGTGGTGTGTGTTATTACTCGAAGTTGTGTACAACACATGCTACTGTATTATTCAAAGAGAAGCATATCGTGGAAGCTTGGAGTGTTACATTATCCACTCCTTCATATAATTTCGTCCTCGAAATTTCTAGAATACTGCCACGTGAAATGACTTGGGTGGTTTTTCATCCTGAGTTCCTCGGGTTCCCATGTCGCATCTTCTATCTTATTGTTTCTCCATAGAACTTTTACCAAACGAGTAGTCCGATTTCTCAGCACTTGTCCTCTTGTATCAAGAATCCTGACGGGATCATCACAATAAGATAGATCGAGTTCCAATTCTAATTCCTTGTAAGTGAGTACATGAGTTGGGTCAGGCTTGTATTTTCTCAACAGTGATACGTGGAACACAACATGAACTTTGTAGAGATTTAGCGGCATTGTCAAATGGTAAGCTACAACACCAATTCATTCTAAAATTTCGAATGGACCGATGTACCTGGGACTCAATTTACCATTCTTATCGAAAGGTAAAACTCCCTTTAATGGAGATAACTTCAAGAAAACATGATCTCCAGCCTGAAATTCTAAATCCTTCCTTCGATTATCGGCATAGATCTTCTACCTACAGTGAGGTACATTGATGTGGTTTTGGATTACCTTTAACTTTTATATTGTTTCCTCCACCAGTTCTGGGCCTACAAGTTTTTTTTCACCAACTTCATCCCAACAGGTTAGTGTGCGACATCTTTTTCCATATGAAGCTTCATATGGTGCCATCTGAATACTCTAATGGAAGCTATTGTTATAGGAAAATTATACCATAGGTAAATATTTATCCCACATACCCTGAATGTCATGTGAGAAACATCTCAACATGACTTCTAAGGTTTGAATAGTTCATTCTGATTGTTCATCAGTTTGGGGGTGGTAGGAAGTGCTCAAACGATGTTCAGTATCCACGGATTTCTAAAGAATTTTCCAGAATCTTGAAGTAAAACGGGGATCACGATCAGAAACAATCGATAGGGATAATACATGAAGTCTCACAACTTCATTAATATATAGTTTTTCTAGACGATTCAGTGGTAGATCTTCTCTTATTACAAGAAAATGTGATGGCTTGGTAAGATGATCAACAATAACTCATATTGTATCGTTCCTTCTATGAGTCATTAGTAGAACCATGACAAAGTCCATCATAATATTGTCCCATTTCCACTCTGGTAAGGGAAAAGGTTGCATGACTCCTCCAGGATGTTTCCTTCTAGCTTTCACTTGTTGACAAACCATACATATTGACAAAAAATTAGCAATCTCCCTCTTCATGTTGTCCCACCAAAAATGATCCTTCAAATATATATACATTTAGGTGCTCCTAGGTTGTATAGAGAAATTGGAGCTATGATAATCATCTAACAATTACCTTTTCAGATCAGGTATATCAAGAACACAAAGTCTCTTCCCGAATTTCAAAATTCCATCTTCATACACAATTTCTTTCAATCTCCCATCATTCACAACATTAATCTTCTTTTAAAACTCTTCATCACCGATCTGAGAACTCTTTATCCTTTCTAGTAAATATGGTTTGGAAATCATTTGAAAAAGTATCGATCTTTCACCTTCCATGGTAATTCACATATCCATCTTCACTAGATCCATGAAAATAGGATCCCTTTCAATTCTCATCATGTTCAAAACTCCATGATATTTTTTGATCAAAGCACCTTCCACCATATTTTCTTTCCCCGAGTGGTAGTGTATCGTTCAATAATAATCCTTGAGTAGTTCAAGCCATCTCCTTTGCCTCATGTTGAGTTATTTCTGTGAGAAAATATACTTCAAACACTTGTTATCAGTACAAATCTCACAGTTTTCACCATAGAGATAATGTATCCATATTTTCAAAGAAAAGATTACAGTAGATAACTCATGATCATGATTAGGGTGGTTTTTCTCATTAATTTTTAGCTGTCGTGATACATATGCAATAACCTTATCATTCTGCATAAGGACACAACCAATTCCTTTCATTGATGCATCACTATAAATAACGAACCCATAATTCTCTGATGGTAGAGTCAATATAGGAGCATTTTCTAATCTTCTCTTTAGTTCTACGAAACATTCTTCACACTATTTTATCCAAACAAATTTAACCCCTTTACGTGTGAGCTTTTTTAATAGGTTAGCCAACCGGGAAAAATTTTGGAGGAAACATCAATAATAACCTTCTAAACCAATAAAACTATGTACCTCAGTTATACTCATCGGTGCATTCCATTCATGGATTGCCTTGGTCTTAGAAGGATCAACAAAGATTCCATCTTTAGAGAAAATATGGCCAAGAAAAGAAATCTCCTGATGCCAGAATTCACACTTACTAAACTTCCCATATAACACATGTCTTCTCAGAGTCTTTAGGATAATGTGCAAGTGATTTTCATGATCATCGTAGCTTTTGGAGTATACCAAGATATCATCAATAAATACCACCACAAATTCGTCTAGATATTTCTTCAAAACCCTATTCATTAGATCCATTAATACAGAGGGAACATTAGTTAGCCCAAAATGCATTACAGTAAACTCGTAATTCCTGTACCTGGTTCAAAATGTTGTCTTCCAAATGTCTTCCTTCTTCACACACAATCGATGGTATCTAGACCGAAGGTCAATCTTTGAAAAGTATTGAGCTCCATGTAGTTGGTCAAATTAATCATCAATGCGAGGTACGTGATACTTTTTCTTTATTGTTATAGCATTGATCTCCCAATAGTCGACACATAACCTCATAGATCAATCATTCTTTTTCAAAAAAAAGAACAGGGTCTCCCCATGGAGAAACACTAGGGCGAATAAATCCCTTATTACTCAATTAATATAGTTGTTTCTTTAGTTCAACTAATTCCAAAGTGGTTGTTCTATAAGGGGTCATCAATATAGGCCTTGATCCATGAATTAAATCAATGGAAAACTCAACTTCTCATTCTAGGGGATGTCCAGGTAAATCTTCCAGAAACACATCTACATTTTCTTTCACAATAGGTACATCCACTATTTGAACTTTCCTTTCCTCACCCACATTCATTTCATTCTCTTCCTCCCCAATAATTGAATTTATTTGAGATATTGGGGGTGGATCTAGATATGAATTAGGTGGTGATGATTCTCACCTAAAGATAAGGTGTTCCTTATCATCATCATCAAAAATCGTAACCTCCTCCTTCTTACAATAAATCTTCGCATCATGGTCTGAAAGCTAATCCATACCGAGGATTATATCGAACTCAATCACAGGTATGACGATGAGATCAGCGGATAAAGAACATTTATGTGCTTTAATGGGGACTGATTCACAAAATTTTTTTGCAATGATAATTCCTTTAGGAGATTTAAATGAAAACTTCCTTGTCAAATCAAATTGGAAATATCAAATTTTCGTAGAAAACTGGGATGATATGAAATAATGCGATGATCCAGAATCAAATAATGCATTTTCTAAACTTGAGGAAACCATTAAATTACCTGCCACTACGTCTTTCAGAGTTTCTACCTCAGCATTAGTTATAGAATAATCTTGGCCTTGATCCCTTGGACTTTTATTAGGTAAGTTCCCCTAACACCTAGGACATTCATTTGCATAATTTCCCATCTCTCTGCAGTTGTAGCATTGATCATCAGTAGCTTCTTTCTTCCCCTTGCAATCACGAGCTTGGTGGACTTTTTCACCACACTTGTAACAGACTCTCATTCCCTTTAAGAAAGTACCAGGGTGTTTCTTCCAACATTTACTGTAGGATGGATATTCAACTCTTTCCTTCTTCCCCTTATTTACATTCCCATATTGATCAGCAGATCTCTTTTTCTCTTTCTTTGCTTTAAATTCATAAGAATTAGAGAATTCTTTTTATATATTTATGCCACATGAGACAATATCTTCGTACGATGAGGTGGATTGTGACACTAATGCTTGGCAAAGAAATGTTTTTAACCCATCAATGAAATGATCATTCTTACTTCTTGGGTTACGTATATAATCTCCATCATACCTTTCTAACCTTGTAATGTTAGCCTCATACTTTGCGACATTCTCATCCTCATTTTGTCTCAGACTCAAAAATTTCCATTCCATATCTGCTCGATGGTCACGAGGAAAGTATTTTTCTAATAAAATATCTTTGAACTCCTTCCATTCCATATTTTATAGTTCATCATATTCCTTTTTTTTAATCAATGACCACCATTGATCAACATCTCCAGGGGGACGATAATCTTCCATGACAACTTTTTCCCTTTCAATACTCCCCAAAGACTGAAATATTTTCTCTAGGGAACATATCCATTGCTCAGCTAAAAATGGATTTTTACTCCAATTGAATTTTGGTGGTTTCTGCCTCATGAAGCAATCTAACATTGATCCTCCATGCGGTGGATCAGGGTGCTCCATACGGGTAAGGTTATTATTCATAACCGAGTGAGTTTTCCCAGTATGGTGATTAGTTGATCAGCACAAGTTGTATCACCAGCTCCACTATAATAATATTGAACAGGAGGGAAATCATTACATGGAGTGTTTGCATTTATACGGTTTCCATTTCTTCCATTAGGCACCATTTCTAAACAATGGTATAAACTAGATCATTTTATGAATCAAAATACATAATTCCATACTTGTAAAACACTTTGCATAAATTGAACTATTTATGGATATAATCCATAATCATAAAAATGTTTTCTATGAGGAAGTATATACTCATAAACCCTTCAAAATGGTTTGTAATGAAATTGGGAATTATCCTAAGCATATCCCCCAGGAGAGCCGTAACCAAGAGTGCAACAAGGCCTGTTGTTGTTCACCAGTTCTTGTTTGAGTCTAGCTCTAAGAGGTGTTTTCAGGTTTTACCCCAATGTACATCTGTGCCAGAGCAGCCTCTACCTACTCGTATCCAGATAGGGGTGTATTGCTCAGAAAACTCACCAAATATCTACAATACCAATATTCTTGGAATTTCTACTATACTAATCCTCAAAGTGTATCTTAGGTCTATGTGCTCTAATCAGAGTTTACCTAAATATAGTTTCCAATGTTTGTACTAAACTTCCTCTAATACCAAATGTAATGAACCGATCCCAGTTACCCAGATTCAGTGCATTATTTTATAACATTGGCATGATCACAAAAGATTAAGTCTCAAAGACCGATTAGTTTAGTTGTCTTATAAACACTTGATACATTCATAAAGTTTACATTACATCATAAAGTGAAAACTACAACAACATCTTGTATCCACTCTCATATCCCCTTATACTGTCCCTACAGGTCATTCAAAAAATACTTCTTCACATCCTGGGAAAACTAAGACATAGAAATGGGTGAGCTCAAATGTCCAGTAAGGATAAAAATATAGCAGAAACTTTTATAAATAAGCATAAACATTTAATGAAATGTATAACTAAAAAAAGCCTTTTAAACTTGAACTTCAAAATTATATGGTAAAAATAAAATGAAATAATTCCATTTACTTATTCAAATGGATATTCTACTAGTCAAATAATCACATGCAATATCAATAACCACTTTCATAATGATGGAATGCATAATGCCAGACTATCATAAACACATAGCCAAGGCCGCGTGCCAAGAATACAAATAAGATTTTGTCAAGGACTTGTGCCAAGACACTAGTTTGTCTCATTAGACCTACCGATGCATCAAGGAGATATAGTGGGCTTCACACGTCTCTTATTAAGTCCAATTCAATCCTCATATGAACAAGTTTAAACATGACATAAATATTTGTATTAAAACTAGCATACGAAAGTCAATACTTTCACCATAAACCATGAATGGTATTAAAATAATGCATCCATAGTAAAACATATCACAAAAACTCTAATACAATATGGAAGTTTTTTAGCACAATAAATCAACTTCAAATAAGCTTAAAATCCATCAAAGGATGTTGACATAGATGAAATCAAAACTATTTGAGAGAAATACCTCTTTTTTTGAAATCATTTGAAAGTCACATAATTATAAAATAAAACATTTAATTTGAAAATTTACTTACAAGCTTTTGAGGAAAGCTTCGTTGATTTTATAATGGTGGAAAATCACCGCACCCACCGTATTTGTTAAAAAAGACATTATTACCGTAATTTTTTCGAAAAGGATAAAAATGACCTTGTTTGTAAAATGAAAGAAAGATTCATTTATAAAATTCTTATAAAAATTCAACAAGGGTATGAATGAATTTATCACATAGTCTTTAAAATATTAATAATTATTTGAAATACATTTTAAAGAAACATGGATGTGGATAATAAAGAGGTCCTAGTAGATAATTATGTATAAACAACCTTGGATAATGAACAGATTGTGAAATAAACCCTTACCTTGTACTTTTCCTTGGTTGAGGATAGTTTAACCTCCTATATAATAGTGAAATAATTGATATTAAATTATACACGAATCAAATACATTAATATGATATCATATATGATCTTTTAACATTGATTTGTAAATAATATCTTAGTATTATAGTTGTTTGGGGTGTTAACTTACTCATTTTCTTTTATATGTTTTGTTACGTAAGACGTGTTTGTTAGGGGTAGGATGTATCTTATTAATATCCAGAATTATATCAAGTCCATAAAAATTATTTTAAATCATTAAATGAGAATTAGTCTTGAATGGATACGATGGGGAATGAATCTCATCGTGTTCGTGGAGACGGTAGTCCGTACAAACGCACCAGCGACAATATCATTCTTTTGATATTAAAATAATATATAAATGGATTTTATATCATATATAAAGAATCATTATCATGTTATATTTATTATTTACATGAATTAAACATCATTATTATAACGATACAAATAATAATATATTGAATAACAATTACACCACGATGTGGAGACGGTAAGCCGTACGTACGCACGTAAGGTGACATGTCATTCAAAGGATGGATTTAATGCTAAATATGGTTGTACCATATTTATAATAACATTAAAGTATATAGAAGATACTTGAGTTGTTATTTTAGAATGCAAATAACAAAAAAAGAAGAAGTTGAAGAAGAAAGGAACTTTAAAGAGGGTGGTGAAAACATTTCCTCTTCTTCGGGTTCTTCCTTTTTATTTGATCAAAATGGCTTCTTAGGTTGGCTTTCTGATCAAAATAAGGCCTCTAGGATGAAGTGAGGAAATCTTAGAGAGTAATTGGATAGGGTTTGTTTGAGCCACAGGGCTTTAAATGTGTGAATTAGTGACAAGGTGGAGTTCCCTTTTATAAGAAGGGTGAGGGGCACCTTTGGAAAAGCTAGAAATATTATTTTATAATAAATTCATATTATATTTATAATGGCTCCAAAGTGTATTTTTTAAAGGTTAAGGTGGGGATGGGTCGAGAACCACTCAACCAATAGGTTTTAGACTGCTTTGAGTCACTAAATTAACTTTATCTTTTAGTTTTAACTCTTAGTTAATTAGTTTGACATTTAACATGTCACTTTGTATTTTTATATTATATAGATTATAAACATACTATATATATCCTAGAGACCCCCAAGTGGTCCATTAAAGATACACATATCATTATGAAAGTCCTTTGGTGGAACCATAGATTTTTATGAATATAATATAAATTAATAATATAATATTTGTTTTAAAAACTCTTTTATGTCAATTTTGACACTATTGGGTATTGTGTTTTTCAATAATTTCATAATAGCATTATTACTTAGAAAAAAATTTATATAACCAATAATAATTTGTCTTATTAACCTATAAAATTATGGTAATTCATAAAAAGACCTAAATTACATTTATTTTGAAATTTATAATATCATTTATTTGATGTTTTCATTAATAAAGAAAATAATGCATCATTATTGTGTCATAAATAAATTTAACTATTAAATGACTAAAATTTATAAATAAAATACCACTATGTATGAAATCTTTATATCTTTCTAATTAATTCATATAGTCTAAAATCCAACATATATAACCCTATGTAAATTTTTTTTTGCTAAAACATATATGCAAATGTCATTTTTGTATTTATTTTAACTTAATTAATATAAAGTGTCCTTGTCACATACAAGTGGATCCAATGGGTCCCAAAATCGACCCAGAGATGCCCATGGTCAGACATGTATCAATAAATATGTTTAGGACACGTTTTAGGGTAATTTATTATTATTATAATATTATTTTGTACCCTTATTTATTGGATTTACCTTTTAACCATGATAAATAAAATATTTACCGAAGTAATTATTCAAAATGTCTAAAAATAAAAGTTACCTATTTACACAATTTGGACATCCTGATTCTAAATATGGAATCCATTTTTCCAAATTCAAGACACAAAAGTTGCAGAAATTAATTTAAAATTATTTACTGTTGTTAAAACAAAAAAGCGTGTTTTTAAGAGATAATAACTATCAAAAGATTGACACTTGTTTATGTCCGGTTTAATTGTGAAATTATATACAATGAACAACATTGTATTAAATGGTAAAAATATATTCTATATATAATTTAAAACCATTCAAATTCATAATCTATCATTATTAATTATTTCGATTAAAAAAATCAGTTTTTAATTAAAATTTATTAATTTTCACTGTTCATCAAAATATAAAAGTTATCTGAAAAGTACCAAAATTTCACCATAGGATAAATTAGATATTCCAAATCCTAAAATGAAGTTATTTTGAGGGATAAAATTTTTAAAATTTCAAAAAGTGGTTATTACTATTCATAACGACTACTTTGATTGGTTTTGGTGTGTGATAGAACTCGAAGATGCGTACAACACATGCTACTGTATTATTCAAAGAGAAGCGTACCATAGAAGCTTGGGGACTTACAGTATCCCTACCAACCCTTATTATGAGTCGATTATAATGGTCATCTATGAGATTCTATCACCAATATAGGTAGCCCAAAACCATTTTTAAACAAAACTAGCCTATGTTACAGAATGGTCATATAGAAAATAGTTTGATTAATTGATGAAATTAAATAAAACTCTTCAAATAATGAGTTATGGACATGAATATTCATAAATAATGATATTTGGAATTTAATTAATGAGTTGAAAAAATACAAAAATTAATAATATAAAATATTAGAATCCATAGAATCACGTCCCCCTAAAAATCACACCACCCGTCACTAATGGACTACTCAATCATTTTGTTAGTGAGAATCATGGGTACTCAATGAATAAAAGAGGTTAATAATATCATTGAGTTGTCAATCCATTGTCCAACATTGTCTCTTTTCCTTCTACACATCCTAGAGTGTTTTTAAATTGCATCTAGAGTCCTCCTTTCATATCCAAATCATCTAAAACCCAGGGCCCGCGTTGCCTGATTTTTCTCTATGCATCAACACTTGCACAACATGTACTTGGGTACATGACATGTTACTCATGTCCTCTTTTTCTTATATCACATTTAATCCATGAAAATCTCATACACTAGTTTTATTGTAATCACGTCATGTATTGGTGGTACACAACGTGTACTTGATGTTCAATGTGCATTCCGTCATCACGAATTGTCCAACGTAGATATTTTTCACTCCAAATGGTCATGATGTGCACTTCTGGTACATGGTGTGTAGATAATTTTTCTTCTGTTTTCATCTTTGTTCTCTATCAAAATTTAGGTGTCGTTCTACTTCACTTCTCTTGCATCTCAAAATATCCTTCATATCATATTTTCTCATCTTTCTGTTACATTTTCAATTATCAGTCATTAACTACCAAAAAACAAAAAACAAGTAAGTACATCCCAAAGATTACAATATTAATCATTTAAATACAAAATTCAATACATTAAAATCTAAAAAATATAAACATGAAATACACATATAAAGCATGTCCCAGGACTATGATTATAACATATATCACAATGTCACTTATATCACAATATCACAATACCACATATAACAAAATATAACATATACCACAAGAAACAATTAATTAATTCAACAAATAATCAATTCAGTAATTTATTAATCTAATGTAAAAATTTTTTATTGACATCATTTCATTAATTAATTCAATAATTAATTAATAAAATCTATCATATTAATTAATTTAACAATTAACTAATCACATCATTTCCATTAATTAATTCAATTATTAATTATTCACATCAATTCCATTAATTAATTCAAAAATTAATTAATCACAATAATTCCATTAAATTATTAAACAATTATTTATCACATTAATTACATTAATTAATTGAATAGATAATTAATCCGAATAAAAAATTTCAATATCCAAATAATTAATTCAACAAAAATTATTCCAATTCGAAAATGTGGATATACCCATTATTATTTCAACAATCAATTATTCTAATTAAATAATATCAATACCCCCATATATAAGTCAACATTTAATTATTCCAATTCAACAATCCCAATATCACTATTATTTACAATCCATTAATTATTAAATTTTATGAATGAATCAATTCAATGTAAGAAAATTAGATTCATTTAATCTAATAGAGATTAAATATTTACATAAACTTAATTGAAAAAAATACTATGGTATTTGAATAATCAGACACATACTTCAAATCATTGATGAATCATTTCCCAAATGAAATCTCTAATTGAAATAAAACAACACTGAAAAATGAGATTCATATTTAAAACCTATATTCAAGACCAACCAAAGTAGATATATTAAACCTATATCTAGATCCATCACATATATAGAATAACATCCCTCTAAAGAACTGGTTATGAATAAAAGAGATATGAGAAACCAATTTGAAAAAACTACCTACCAGGATAGGTAAAGTTTTGATAATCAAGATTCAAATCACCATGAACAGAGGTTTGAAGGAGTTTTAATCCATATGATAGACTCTCGAAAATTATATACAATGTTTTGGGTCCATTTAGGGCTAATTATGGGTTAATATGTGGGGGTTAGTAATTATAAAAATTGAGTTAATTAAAATACCAAGCTCAGTTGCATGGTAAGTGGTGCACAGTTTTCCAAACAAAATGCAATAACCATGAGCCTCTTGAAGGGGGAAGTATCTTCTAAAAAGGAACATGGTTTAAAAAATAATGCACAATACATATGAATCCTATCTATCTAAGATTTCATGGTTTTCTAGGCTGGGTGCGTAGTTTTGGAAAACTGTGTGAGAGTCATGCATATCTAATCATCCTTCCAAAATTCTGTACATTTCACCCAAACACACCCCAAGGTATAAATCAAACAATAATAACTCAAATAAAGTGACAATATTACCTCAAACAAGCCCAATACATCACTATAAATGGTTGGGATATTACAATCTCCTCGGGTTATAGTAGATTTTTTTCGAGCAGTACTCCGAAGTCTCTCAAATATTCGTAGTCAAAAAGATCATGCCACTATTCCTACATAACTACAACACTTTATTAAACCTCCTATTGTACATTCCCATGGTTCCAAAACACATGAAATTACATCATGGTCTTTCCCCTCCACACCATTTTACTGTGATCTGACATAAGTATCAGATGATCCTCAAAGTATGAAACTATCTCAAGTTCAACATCATCCACCTTGATCACATGATAAGATTTGGGGTGATTCCTAAAAAGTTGAGACACGTGAAAAACATCATCCATATCAGAGTACCTATGTGGAGGAGACAATAGGTATTCCACAAACCTGATTTTGTGAGGAACCTCAAACGGTAAAACATACCTGGGCACCAACATGCCCTATCTATGTATCTTATGGTGTCCTAATATAGGTTACACAATAATGAATACATGATCAACCTCTATAAACTATATGGGTATTTATTTTTTATCAGTATATGAATTTTATATACTCTAATCCTTATCAAAATGCTTCTGAATCATTTAAACGTTCTCATAAATTTCCTGCACAATTCTCAGTATCAATAATTACAACAAACTTACTTCAATACAAAATAGAGGTGTTCAGAAAGGCCTACCACAAAGTGCCTCGTATGGTTCCATGTGAACTAGAAACTAATAACTGTTGTTAGAAGAAAAATTCCCCAACAATATGCACTTCTCGCATGTCCCAACAATGACTTGGACACATGCCTAAAGAATATCCTTAATTACTAGAATAGTACATTCAAACTACATATCTGTCTATGGGTCAAACATTGTACTCGAATAAACCAGTGTACAAAGCACCTTCAGTATTCCCTGCAATAAAGGCGATGTAAAATTTGATTCATGGTCTGAATCTATATTCAATGGAATACCATGTAGAAAATATGTCTCTCTTACATACAAGTCTCCAAACTATTCCACTGAGAAGGTCTCATGTAATGGTAACAAATGTGATACCTTGGTCAACTGCTCTATAATTACCCAAATATAGTCATTATTCATTGTATTCCTAAAGATATCCACCACAAAAATCCAAGGAAAAATCATCCCAATTCCTTTCCAGAATGAGAAATGGATTTAGAAAACCACCATGTATGTGATGCTCAACCATCACTAGCTTATAATTTTAGCATTATTTCATGAACCATGGAACTTATTTTTTCATTCTCTTCCCCTAAAATTTTCATCGTATATCTCTGTACATTTTGGTCACACCTGGATGCACCACCCAATTCGATGCATGACACTCACACATCAGCTACTCTCATATACTCATATGCACAACTACCCGGTTCCGAACATAGATGACATAGTCCTCATATATAATTTAGTCTAAATGTGTCTCCCTGCATTCAAGGATTAATCTCAAGTAAAAACATTCTAGATATTTATAACGTATGTATGTGAGCTAACTCAAATTCTTAGACTCCACCAAAACCGACATAAGATTCTTATTCTACTGATTCTTATAAACCACAAAATGCATCTTACCCAGTACGGTCGTCAACTTCTACTCAATAATAGGCTCCTCAACTACCAGATTCTATGTTTTCATTCTTAGATTGTCAGCAACACTATTCCATTTTTTGGTGTATACTATAGCTCAAAATCAAAGAGATTCATATACTCTACCCAAATTAGCTATTGGATATTCATATGACATTGTAAAAAGATACACATTATGATATTTTTATCTGTATAGAATATAAATGTTTCACCCTATAGATAATGCCTCCAACACATCAATGCATAAACCACTGTTTCCAACTTGAGGTCATGAATAGGGCGGTTCTATTCATGTGTCCTCAACTACTGAGACATGTAATCCTCAACTTGATATCTATTCAACAACACCACTCCTTTTCAAATTAAAAAAGCATTGTAATATAATGTATACAAATCATCTGGCTTTGTGATGATGTAGATTATTTTCAATGTCATGTGCTTCTTCAACTCTTGGAAGACATTCTGAAATGCTTTCAAACCTTAAAAATTTATCATATTCTTGTTCCAGCACAAAAGTGGCAATTACAATCAGTAAAAGTCCTACATTAATTGAAAAAAATACTTTATAACCCCATAAATATGCGTATATCAAAAATGATCTTGGGATGCTCCAAAGATGATACCACCTATACCTTCTTTGGGTCCACTGAGACACCTACCTCTGAGATGATGTTTCCCATGAAGTGAACCTAATCAATACAAAACAGACACATAGATATATTGGGTTATAACTAATTATTTTATTGTACTTAGGATGATGTCTTAATGTTGAGATTTATCATCATTATTCTTAGGGTATATCACAATGTTATCCAAAAATATAACCACAAACTGATCCAGGTACATATGGATGATTCTATTCATGAAGTCCATAATCACAGAAGGAGAATTTTTCAATCCAAATAAAATTATGACACACTCATAATGTCCAAGTGTGCATCTAAAAGTAGTTTGAGGTACATTATGAGGTCAAAATCTCAGCTAAGAATACCCAAATCTCAAGTAAATATTTGAGAAAAAAATACTCCCTCAACTAGTTAAAGATAAGATCAATATGCTAAAGAGGATATTGAATCATCATTGATATCTGGTTTATCATTCGGTAATCAACAGACATGAATAGAGTTTTGTCAGACTTCAATGAAAGTAAGACTATAGAACTGAGAGGAAGCTTACTCGGATGGATAAATCCCATATCCTCCAACTCCTTCAATTGAGTAATAAGTCCATAAATAATTGTTTTTTTGAATCTATATATTAAAATATATACTACATCATCACCTTCCATTGATGGAGATAGGTGTTGAATGTCTAAAAAGAAACTAGCATAGTCTATCACTGACTTACATCCTTGAGTCAACCTAATGAACATAGCTTCTATCCCCTGTTTGAGAGTCTCGAGATAAGAGTTCTCTAGGAACCTCTCCCAAAAATCATTACAATCCAATCGGTTTTCTAACCTATCCAGGCATGAACATATAAATAACGCTTCACTGATCATTAAAAAATGTAATTATCCATTATGACCCTCTTCTTATTAAGCGTATCTAAATGGTCATGTATATTCTATATAAAATCAATTTCGAATTATGCAGTCTCTAGTACACACTCTCAAGTATCCATGGGAGGGTGCATTAACTAAAAATCACTCATCTAATCATACATGTATTTCACATACTACCCTAGCTCTCAATATATTAAATTCATAAACCGAGCTTGGTCTTTGCAAAATATATTAACGGAATTCTCACCTATTGTATGGTCATTGATCCCTGTGGATTGACCTTTTCTACGTTTTGAAAGACCAAGGACTTAATATGGGGCTTGAAAAAATATTGGAGGATATTGAATGCTAAAATATGGAAGTTGGATGGATTTAACACCATGAAAGAAGGTTAAACAAATTGAATATGGCTTTCATGATTTGTAGTATATCATGTTTTGAAAACTAAAAGAAAATGATGAGGTTGTTTTTTTTTCATCATAAAATAATCCCAGATAATTACATGATGTGAAAGATGATTACACATCATGTAATTACCCGATGATTTATGTTTGAAAACATTTCTAGAAACTTGGGTAGTCAAACCCTATTGATGCAACTGCTCTCTCTGGACTCCAGGTGACTCGGTGACCCCCGCTTGATTTTTTTTGGGATTTCATTATCAATGATCTATTCTTATATACCATCTTCGATCCATGGTAGCCAAACCATTCATGTTTAAATTATTTATTTTATTATTTTTATTTGGTATTGGGTAGTTCGGGTCGAGACCCGACATAAAATTTCAATGTTCTTATTAATAAAATGAATGTTTTGGCCATAACTGTGTCCATCGCTTTGTGGCCGAAGGCGCACGACCTCGCCTGGGTCGTCATGCGACCTCACCTACTTCACCACATGCCCTGGTCGATGGTCAATTAATTAAAAAAAATGAATTAATAATAATGAAATAAAATTAATAGTGTGGTGAAATAAAAATCAAATAAAATAAGTGTTTTTAGATAATAATTTTAATTTTATTCAAGGATATTAGTATTATTATAATTATAATTATAATTATTGATATAGTTTTTTTATAATATTTATATTAATTGAGTTTTACTATTCATATTATTTTTGAAATCATTATTAATATTTTAGTTGGATATTATTAGTATTATTATCAGTGTTTTGAGTTTTCCGTCACTGGACACAAGGGCATGGCACGGTTCTGAGATCGCACGGTATGCCTGACTTCCAAAATTAGATAAAAACATAATGAGATAAAAATATAATAATGAATAATGAAGTATAAATAAAATGGAAATAATTTTAAAAAACATTAAGAATATTTTTCCTTGATAATAATTATAATATTATTATTATTTTAGGATGTTATTATTATTATTATTTTCATTATTATCATAATTGTTATAACATTTTATTTTATTTTATTTTCATCAATTTGGTTTTATAATTTTATTTATTATTATCATTAATATCCTAATTTTAGTTTACTATTATTACTCGTTTTATTTTAGTTTCATTTCTATTTTATTATTATTTCTTCCCTCTATTTCCAAGTGGTGTTAGGGTTTCCTCTTATTTTGCAGGAAGCACCCCCTTCTCCCTCATTGCCCCTATGCGCCACAATCCCCACCCCTTGATCAGCCCCTCATCTCCCCCGACCTCTCCTCGATCAGGTTGTTCATCACACCCCTACTACTCATGCCGCCCTGGCTAGCATCCCGACCCGACTTCGCTCAACCATCTGTCACCGCACTCCATCCCCTAGACTCTTGGTCATGCTCTCGTACAACCACCATCTCAGCCGAACAGCATGCTCCGTGCATCCCTCTGAATTACATAGCTCACGTTGCGCCTCCCTCCTAGCTGGGCTTTCTCGCATTGCCCCCAACCCCACCTGGCCACCCTAACCATGATGCATCCCGACCTCCCCAGTACTAGCCACTCACACTCTAATCGTTGTCTCCCTCCCAGACACCTGTTGCATCGCCTAGATGGCCGAACCCCATCGTACTGTGCCCCAACCTCCCAGTCAGCTCTGTTACACGACGCGTTGACCTATCGGCCACCCATGTCGTGTCATGTCCTTCTTTCCCCTGTGTGCACCATACTTGAACAAGCACCCCCAGCCGACCAGTACTTCCCCGGTCACCTCCCTCTTGTTGTGGAGCCCCCTTCTTCCCACTACTAACCTTCGTCCGATGAACGACACATACATCTTCTGGGGGCCAACACCTTGGGTAAACCCCATTCATGTTCTAGTGGATTTCATTCAATTTAATGTGGTTCAGTTAGGTTTCAGGGTTTATTTTGGATGTTTTGAGTTAATTTTCCTTGTTTTGGGGTTTTCAGCATTTAGGTTGTTAATTAGTTTCTTATTTTTTGCATATTATTGGTTCGATTTCAGGTTTAGGGTTCACGTTTGGGTTCGTTTGAGGTGTGGTTGTTGTGAGACAGTCTTTTCGCACCATGTTTATGAAGTTTGCTACCCCGTGGTAGGTGATTCCATGTCTAATCATTATTTGATAAATTAATTTTCAAGTTTAGTTTTCTATAACATCATTTATTTAATTTTTATAGTGTGATGTTAGTTTTCTTTGATTTTTGATACACATTGAACTGTTTAGTATCATGTCTAATTTATGTGTATTGTTTCTACGTAAAAAACATATTTAGTTAGTTGTCGGTGGTTTATTTAAAAAATTGTTTGGCTAGATTTTTAATTTATGCAAGGGGTGAAAATTATATTTTTAATTAGGTGTCATTTGTGTATGGTTCTCAAAGAAGTTTTTGTGTGGGATTATTTGGTAACACCAAGTGATTTGGTTTAAATTGTTTTGTATGATTTTATTTTCGGATTATTAAACAATGTGATTTGAGAAAATGTGTTTTAAATATAGCGTATGGTATTCCATCAAATTATTTTCATGGGGCAGGTCATCCTTTAAAATTGTATTTTAGTGCATGTGATGTTGGAATGCATTTGAATTTATAACTGGTTATTTTAGTGGGTGCAAATCCATGTAACACTATTTTACTACTTCTTTATAATTTTTTTAAGTGGTTTATTAAATTATGACAATGGTGTAAAACATGATTCAAAAACATTTCAGTGTGTGTCTTATTTTAAAATGGAATTTATGTGTGTAAGTGGTGGTTTGTTAAATGATTAGCATCTTTTTAAATTGTTAATATGGTTTAACAGAGTATGTAACCTATGAAGATTGAGTTTTGAAAACACTTTTAGTGTGTGTATGGTTTTAAAAGAGGGTTTGGGTGTGTAAATGGTGATTCTCTGTGTGTAAGTACACTGTTTGGATTTTATTCAAGTATGGGACATGTGACATGAACTTGGAACTTGTTTGAGCACAAAGAGAGATTCCTTGGTAGCTAAGAGGGTGGACTAGACTATTGGGCTAGTGTTTCGGAGGTGAATTGACCCGGTTTCATAGGCAGGACTAACTATTGAAAAACTAACTAAAAATATTCTTTTTTGAGGGTCGTGGTCTTCTAATCAAGGTCTTCTGAGGGTCATGGCATTCTATTCCATGTTTTATGAGGGTCGTGGTTTCTAAGCCACATTTCACTAAGACACAAAGATCTAGGGACCCAAGCTAGCTAAAACCTATGAGAACTCTCCCATATTCTTCGCTCATTGGTTACTTTATTCTCATTAGTGTGACACTTTTATTATTTTAAAAAGTAAGTGTGTGTGTGTTTTAATTTAAGTTGTTCCATTTGAAACTATTTTCTTTAATTCTATTTTTTTAAACTGTTTAAGAATTTACATCCGTGCTTTATTTAAAATTGCTATTGTATTTGTCATTTAATGTTTATACATGGAACCTTTTTGTTGGGTGACGTCCTACTGGGATATTGGCTCACATCCTACGTACACATTTTGGTGTATGTAGACCATGTTTTCTGTGTATTCCAGGTTGAGTCATCGTGCTCACTGATGGTAGTTCAGGTTTTTCATTGTCTTCTCATGTAGGTTGGTGTTTGTAGCTTGTGGATTTCATACCTCTCTTTTTTTCTTGGAGGTTTGAGTTAGAGTTTTAGATTCTTTCGTTGTCGTTACTTTTTGGATGTTTTTTTATGTTGTAAATATTTAAAATTAATTTTTTTAAGGTTCAGTTTGTTTATCTTATTGGTTGTCTTTCTGTCTTTTGTTTTGGGTAAATTTTTCCTATGTAATGTTTTGATACCCGAGAACTTGTGCCAGCCCGTGGGGATCAGGAATGACCTTCGGTCCCTATCGCAGATCGGGTCAGGCACCGTATCAGATTTCAACCCGGCCTAGTTTATAAAAAATGGTATTTTAGGGTGGTTTTATCACTTGGGTCGTGTTCTTTTGGGATAGAGTCAGTGTAGACCACAGTTAAGGGTGTCAGAACTCGATGTTCTGGTTACAAGAACGGTGCCTGGACAGCACACCATAAGGTGGGACTTCAGTTACTAGGGTAAGTTGAGGTCCTTTGAGTCTTTGGTCCTCGGGATTAAACTAGTTTAAGGGAAACGAATAAAGAGTAGGGTCAGTGGTCCTAGTGAACCCGAAGGGTCTAGCAATCCATTTGGAGTTGGGGAAATTGTCCTAAAATACCCAATGTGGTGGTGGCGTGACTGGTGTATAGCTACCAACCATATGTTCCAGTCACCAGCTGACACTAGTTTTCTCTTGCATCATTTTTTCATTTCTTTGTTTTGGAATTGTGGAAATTTGGGTTTTAAGTAAAAATGATATCGTCTTGTAAAATGTTTTGAAATGAAGCACTTCGAAAAGGGAATGATGTATGAGTTTTGAAAGGTGTGGGTGGAATGTTTTGGTTTTCAAAAATGGAATGGTTTGGTTTTGATCCTTGTTGGTCTCATGGGAAACCACATGCATGAGTTTTTATGGAAATTGAAATTGTCACTGACATGAGCAGATGAATTCTTAGATGGATATGAGGTGGGTGTCACTGAGGCAAGGGAACATGCATGTGTGAGTCCCATGGGACACCATTTGTGTTTTTTCTACCAACCATCTTTGCTTATTTTCAAAAAAAAATTAAATAAGAAATTGGTGTTTTAATAATCGGGGGTTGTGTGGTGTGTCCTTGTATTTTGGGAATGTTGGATGTGAGGCATTTCGAGCCTAGAATCCTTTGGTAATGGTTTTGTGTCTCAATATTAAATACTTATTGGTCAGTTGGTGTGAAAGCGGGGAGTTTGTAGGTTCTTTTGAAAAGTTCTTCTGGAATCCCTTATTGCGGTTCTCCCTACATGTTAAGTGTTCGCTTGTAGTATTACTTGACCATTGGACCAGCTTGGTTGGATCCATGAGTTTCTTTCTGTACTAGTGCATGCCCCCATAAAGCATTGACATGCAGTTGAAGTTCGGCTATGGGATGTTCTCCATTGGGCGAACCTATAGTTGATTGAAGGAATATCTTCTTTAATTCTAGGATTGAACCCACTTATATTTATAATAAAGCAGATCCTCTCCCATCCGGAGGGTGACGTGAGAGGGGTTGAATGAAACTTGGGTTTCCTTTTGTCATTTGATAGTCACAGGTGAAGTTTTACCTCATTAATTTGAATATTCTGTTTGGATAATGTGAACGAGATTCTAGTGGGGAAAGTGGAAGTAGCCTAGAGTTGTTGGTGTAGGGAACTATTCTAAATGACATTTGGCCCTTCATTTTCATCATTTAAGAATGCGTCTATATTAGGCCACTTGTGTGGCAGACCAAGTCACATAGGGATTATATGGTTGATTCCATGAATCACATGTTGTTTAAGACTCAGTTTGAAATCCATCTTGGAATAATATTCCTCTCAATAGAAATGGCCATGTTCGGTGATGATTTGCGGTGTCATGTTCTAATTTAGTTTGACAAAGGGTGATGTAAATTCACCATTTTAGCTCTTGTCTTGGAGAATGTTTTTTGTATGATTAGTTGGATGTCGTGATGTTTTGTGTTTGCTGATGTTGTATCAGTTTTGTTATGGTAGCGTGTGAAACCAAAATGAGAAGCTATGTTTGGGAGTCTCTAATACCTAACTGTGAGGTAGGAGAAACTTCAATCATCAGGGCTTTAGCCACAGGTCTCGGAGTAAAGCTGGCGAGTGGTCATGAACTGAGAGAGTGTATGAGAATATGAATTTATTTTGTTCATCGGTGTTAAAGGTAAAGACAGTTTAAATTGTTTTCTTTGGCTGTTCTATTCCGAACGAACTGTCTGGGTGCGTATGTTTTGTGTGACTATGTGGAGGCGTGTTCATCTCATTTCCTTAATGTCTTTGGGGTTGTGTCCCACTGTATGTAATCTCCTTAGTGGTACTTATAGTTTATGTTGGGTAAATCTATCTCAAAGTTTAGTAGGTCTCATCCAGGGATGTGGAGATGTTGGTTTATCTTCAGACATGGTTTTAACACCCTGGTAGTTGATCCCCTCCTCCCTGCCCCTTGTTGTGGGGTGTTTGGTAACCATCAAGAAATTTTCAGTGTTATGTATCCTATGTCAGTTATAATGGTGGGGAGAACCATAGTGGGTCTCACACAAATTTCCTTGGAATGAATCGGTGTTGGCCTTTTTTATTAATGGTGGGGAGTCTTCCTGGGCCTCCCTGTGTCAGTTTTCTAATCTCATCTCGAGCATCAGTCAATTTCTAAGGGTTGGGATCCCCTTCGGGATTTCCCCATGATGGCCTTTTACTTCTGTTCCTAGAGATGATTTGGTGATAGGTGATAATAGTTATCCTTGGATGTGGTTGGTCTTATTTGGTTATATTAGACAAACAGTGTGAATCTCGTTTTGTGGTACTTGAGGTGTCCGGTTTGTGTAGTTTGTTTCCATGGGTGCGAGAGTACCCTTATTTGATTAGTCAACTGGAGGAGTTCTAGCTCTTTGGTGTGAGTGACACATATCAAAAAGTATTTTTATTAGTTTCTTGAGTTTTTCATTTTAGTCACCTTCTCTGAGCATGATATGTTTTCCTCTTTCCCTTGGTTTTCGTAGAGATCCTTTTTGAACCCCAAGGGGGTATCAATTTCTACTTCTATTTTCACCCTCAGTTGTGGATTTCTGGGGAGAAAAAGAACTATGGTGGGAAGAATGGTCACACTCGTTGTGTTTCAATTATTTATTTTATTATTTTTATTTGGAATCTGGTAGTTCGGATCAATACCCAACTTAAAATTTTAGAGTTCTTATTAAAAAAAGAATGTTTTGGCCTTGACTGTGTTGAGCGCGCCACAATCTAAGGCACAGGACCTCGCCTGGGTCACCATGTCACCTCGCCCAGTTCAACGCATGCCTAGCTCGATGGTCAATTAATTAAATATAATGGATTAATAATAAAGCAATAAAATTAATAGTGTAATAACATAAAAATAAAATAAAATATTTTTTGTAGATAATAATAATAATGTCATTCAGGGATATTATAATAATTATTATTATTATCATTGTTGATATACCTTTTTATTTCATTATAGTACTATTAATTGAGTTTTATTATTCTTATTATTATTGACATCATTATTCATAATTTAATTTGTTATTATTATTATTATTAGTGTTTTGAGTTTTTCGTCACTGGATGCATGGGTAGGGCATGGTTCTGAGACCACGCAGTCTGCCCTACTTTCAAAATTAGTTAAAAAAAATGATATAATGAAATAATAATGAATAATTAAGTAGAAAGAAAATGGAAATAAGTTGAACAAACTTAAAGTAATTTTTTTCAGGATAATAATAATTTTATCATTATTATATTAAGATGTTTTATTATTATTATTATCATTATTATCATAATTGTTATAAATTTTTATTTTATTTTACTTTCATCAATTGATTTTTACCATTTTATTTATTATTATCATTATTATTCTAATTTTACTTTACTATTATTACAAGTTTTATTTTAGTTTCATTTCTATTTTATTATTGTTTTCCCTCTCATTTCCAGTAGTGTTAGGGATTGATCTCTTTTTTTTCAAGGCATACCCTCTTCTCCCCCGTATCCCATGCATGCCACAATCCCCACCCCTTGCCCAGATCTTTATCTCCCTGGCCTCTCCTCAGTCCGGATGGTCGTCGCACCCCTGCTACTCGCACCGCCCCGGCTTGAATCACCACCCGACATCCCATAGGCGTCTACCATCGCACGCCTCCCCTATAATCTTGGTCGTAGGCCCATCCAGCCACCCTCCCGGCTGACCAACATGTGTCTCGCCTCCCTCCGGACTACACAGGTCACACCGCACCTCCAACCCAACAGGTCTGTCTCATGCATGTTGGTGTTTGTGGCCTTCATTCAATTTAATGTGGACCAGTTTGGGTTAAGGTTTTATTTGGGTTTTTTTATAGTGAATTTTCCATGTTTTTGGGTTTCGAGGATTTAGGGTGTTAATTAGGGTCTTATTTTTTCATTTTTTGGTTTAATTCCTAGTTTAGGGTTCACCTTTTGGTTCGTTTGAGGTGTGGTTGGCATGCAACGGTCTTTCCGCACCATTTTTGTAAAGTCTAGTACACCACAGTAAGTGGTTCCATGTCAAATCATTATTTAATAAATTAATTTGAAAGTATAATTTTTTTATCACATCATTTAGTTAATTTTCGTAGTGCGAAGTTGGTTTTCCTTGATGTTTGATATGCATAGAACTGTTCAGTAGCATGTCTAATTTGTGTTTTTTGTTTCTACTTAAAACTCATATTTAGTGAGTTGTTGGTGTATTTTTAAAAAATATAGCGCACATAGATTTTTAATCCGTGCAAGGGGTGGGAATGATATTATTAATATGGCGTCGTGTGTGTTTGGTTGTCAAAGAAGGTTTTGTGTGGGTTTAGTTGGTAATGCCAAGTGATTTATTTTAAATTTTATGTAAACATTTATTTTTGGCTTATTAAACTAATTGATTAGTGAAAAGTTGTTTTACATATATTTTAAGGTTTTCCTTCAAATTATTTGTGTGGTGAAGGAAATCCTTTAAAATTTTATTTCAGTGCATCTAATGTGGTAATGCATTTAAATTTATGACTGGTTATTGTAGTGTGTGAAAATCCATGTAACACTCTTTTACTACTGCTTTATTATTTTTTTAAGTGGTGTAAAAAAATGACAATAGTGTAAAATGTGTTTGAAAAACGTTTTAGGGTGTGTTTTTTATAAAAACGGTGTTTATGTGTGTAAGTGGTGGTTTTTTTAATGTTAATAATCTTTTTTAATTGTTTGTATGGTTTAACTGAGTACAGAACCTATGAAGATTGAGTTTTAAAAATACTTTTGATGTATTTATGGTTTTAAAAGGGGTTTGAGTGTGAAAATGGAGATTCAATGTGTGTAAGTACCGTATTTAGATTTTTTGCATAAGTGGGATGTGTGACATGAACTTGGAACTTGTTTGAGCACAAAGCATGAAGCCTGGGTAGCTAGGAGGGTGGACTAGAATTGTAGGACAGTGTTCTAGAGGTGACTCGACCCGGTTTCACTGTCAGGATTGAAGATTGAACCACTAACTAAACATATTCTTTTCTGACGGTCGTGGTCTTCTAAGACACATTTTATATGGGTAGTGGCCTTCTAAGCCACATTTTCTAAGGGTCTTGGTTTCTAAATCGTATTTCACCAATACATGAAGATCTAGGGACCAAGCTAGATAACACCTGTAAGGCCTCTCCCATATTTGGTACTCATTGGTTACTTTATGCTCATCAGTGTGACTCATTGATTTTTTTAAAAAGTATGTGTGTGTGTTTTAATTTAATTAGTTCCATTTGAAACTGTTTTCTTTAATTCTATTTTCTTGAAAACAATTTAGGCATTTACATTCCTTTCTTTATTTAAAATTTCAATTTTATTTGTCATTTAATTTTTATACGTGAATATTTTTCCTTTGTGATGTCCAACTAGGATCTTGGCTCACACCATACATACACCTTTGCATGTATCTAGACCTTGTTCTCTTCGTATTCCATATTGAGGCATCATTCCCAATGATGGTGGTTCGGGTCTTTTATGGTCTTTTCATGCAAGTTGGTTTTCGTAGCTTGTGGCTATCGCACCACTCTTCTTGCTTGGAGGTTTGAGTTAGAGTTTTAGTTTCATTCGTTTTTGTTGCTTTATGGGTGTTGGTTAAAGTTTTAAATCAATAAAATTGATTTTTTTAAGGTTCAGTTCATTTATCTCATTGGTAGTCTTTCTATCGTTTGTTTTGGGTAAATCGTTCCCATGTAATGTTTTGATACTTGGGCACTTGTGCCAGCCCGTGGGGATTGATAATGCCCTTACCGTTCATGTCACGGACTGGGTCAGGCGCTGGGTTGGATGGAGACATGTCCTGGTTCATGAAAATGGTTACATAGGTTGATAAAAGGTGTGTTTTCCTTCATTATCCAATTGTTTCATCTAGGTTGATCTCTTATTATCTATTTCTTCATTCCAGGTTATGGAAGATGATCTAACATGTTTTTAATGGGGGGTTTCCTGGATGTTTTTTTGGTGATATTTTTCCTTACAATACTCAGGTGGATGAAATTATTGCATGAGTGGTGATCAGATATTTGTTCTGTGGTCTGTTCCCATTTAAATAATTCCAATAATCATTAGAGTTAGGGGATTCATTTCTTCCCTATTTATTTTTGTTAAATCATAGAGTTAGCATGACTAATCTCCTTATATCATAAAGAATTTCTACTAATAAATATTTGATCTGTATTTATGAATTGTTATTGATCACATTGTGATGTTTCTTCATTGTACCATAATAATAGTTTGACTATTGATTTGATAGATAGTGTGATATTTGTGTTGTTCTAGGTTTATCAAATTTTTATTAATAGAAATTAGTAATGAACTTATATCCAAAATTAATTGATCATTAATTATCTAAAATATTAAATATGCATATTTCATGAATCTAGTTGTTGTTGTAATTTGACGATAGTCAAATTGATGATATTATACATGGTTAAATTAATTGGTTAGTGAACCTAAAACTGGGAAATTCTTGTTGAAAAATAATTAAAGACATTTTAAATTAGTTGTATTGTTAGTTTATGATATATTGTGATATCTTGTTTCTAAGGTTTACCATAGTCAGAACCTATGAAAATGAATCAGTTAATTCAACGTGTAATAAGAAACAATTGTGGGATAAATGATAATTACTTTGTAGAGATAGAGTTTTCCTCTTACTTATTAATACCAAGTGATTTATAATTTGGAGTAGCGGTATCTTTTTATGTGTGGGGTCATAATTACCTATTTTGGGGACATTGTCTCTGTATCAATGTTTCATTACAGCTTCTTATGTTGTCTTTTGTACATCAGATGACTGGTCCTGGAGGGCTATTTTGGTATGTGGGGTGGGGAGGCAAAAACCTTTTTTGAGCCAATGATAGGTGATCCTGGAGAGATGTTATGGAATGTGGGGTGGGTAGGTCTAGTTTTTATTGTTATAGGTGATTCTTGGAGATGAGAGATGTATCGTTATGAGCATTTGGGAGTTGGGGAGGACACTGAAGATAATGAAATGGGTTGAATATGGGATTACCAGTAGTTATAAAAGCTATATGCTTTTTTGGATTAGTGGTTTGGATTAAGAAAATGGTATTTATCTTTATTCATTTCCCCACTTCTTAAGGATGATGATTTTGGTTACTCTCCTACCATGATAGGAAATGAAAGATCAGGTAAGACACGTGCTTTCTATTTTTTGTCTTCTTGTGCTTGGAAAAGTCTATGCTCCTACTACGGGTTGTTAATACTCGATGGGTACTTCACCTACTCAACATGTTGAGCCACATATATTTTGTAGCATAGAATATTTTCCAAGAACTCATCACAATATAGAATGTAATGATGTTAATAATTGAATAAATTGTTTACCATGGGTTTAGAGCTTGTAGGGATGAAATGCTCAGGGTTTGGAATTTTTTTGTGATACAAATAAAATATAGTGTTGAAATTATTAATGGTCAATTAATGATTAAGAATTAATTAAAATAATGTGAAAAATATGGGAAAGGAATAAACAAACTTAAGGTATCTCAATAAATGTTTTTGGGATTATAAGATATATGGTCTTAGCAGAGGTAGTCGGGGGGGGTCCGAGAGATTTTAGTTGCAGCCTAGTCAGAGACTAGGATTTTCCCATACTATGGTTGTGAGTTATATTATATAATGTAATTTTTTGTATCTATATGATATTCCACCATTTCAGTTAAGGAAACTAATTCCTTGGGTATTATCATCCCTTGGGGGTGTTTTCCCTTACATTTTAATGGTAGGATTCATGTATGACTACCCCATTTGGACCTAATTCATTATCTGGGTAGTTAATTGTCCTGGTATGCACACCAGTTCGTTTTTTTATATATATGTTTGTAGAGGTCTCTAATGCCTTGTGTTTATATCACACACATATATTCTGGATATAGTTTCCTAAAGAATACTATAGTTATAATGTGTATAGAAATTGCGGTCTGGAGATCACTTACTTAGTGTATGGTGAGTTATGGACTAAAGTATAATACCTGATTTATGGTACTTGTTATGAAAGCTTTAGTGGCTCCTAAAAACCACCCATTTACTTTTTTTACATGTACATGGTGGTGTCATGCATGAGGTACATGTTGTGGTGTTTTTCATAAGTTTCTGAGGGATAACCATTTGGAGAGAGATGCTTAGGATGTGCAATGTTAAGGCCAAGTAGAAAACTGGTGGGGAAGTGGAGGTGGGGTTCCCATTATGTTCCTTATTATATTTTATGATCTTTTATGAAATAAATTTCCAAAGAAGCCATGGTGAGGTTTGGAACATAGTATACCTATTTAGGTGATGATTTAGTATCACCTATTTTTTACTATTCCTATTTTATGAGAGGATATGGGGGTCAAACTAAGTATACTATTACACACACCCTACCTATATATAATCAATTTTCATGTATGTTGGATTAAATTGGAGATCAGTATGGTTACTACTACCTTGGGGGATTTGGAGGAGATGTTTGGGCTTTGTGGTTGCTACCATCTTAACTTTTCCAATGGTAATTGCATTTTACATTAAGTTATAGTAGTTCATGCATACCATTACATATATAAACAATCTATTTTCATTAATATTGATGTATGATCATGAGTAGGTTGGTTTATATCTAATATCTATCTTTCTCATGTTTTTTCATATACGTTTATGCATCCCATATATGTGTATATTATACCCTAGGTTCTAGTAACCAACTCATATCCTACTAGAGGCAGGACTTGGGGTGTCATCATCTCCCCTATCCCATTTTTGGCCTAGTATGGGTACGGTTTGTGGGGATGGCATCATGAAAAATTTGAATCATAGGTCTATTTGAGGGATAAGATAGAGTTTGTAGTTATGAATTGGGGAGGTTGCGTGGGATTGTAGGGAAATGTTCTCAGATAAGTTTATTTTCACTACATACATGGGTGATCAGATGAGACACTAGTTTTTAGGCACCCTATGATATTATGCTTGAACCTCTAAGCATACAGTTGATACTAAACAAATTGATATTGTTATAGGTTATAGAACTAAAATGGATCATGTATCATTCTTCATTGAGACTGTGTTAGAATGGTGGACCTTTAGATAGGTTAACCAAAAATTATTGAAATAAAATAATTAATTAATGTTATAGTGTTCAATATTCTATTTTTAGGAGCTCTAAAAGTTATTTATTTTTTATGAATGGCTCTAGGATGATTTTTTATCAGGTTTATGCAGAAGATGTTTCATAGGTTGCGCAAGCAGATTTCTATAGAGTACAGGTTCACGATGATGGAATATGTAGGGGAAGCTTCGAGAGTTTCTTCACAAGAGTCTGTAGAGGTATGAGGGTACAATTTCAGATATAGTCATAGAATACTAGTTGGTAGAGGTTGATATAGTAATCAGTTTGATAAATGATCAAAAGGAGAACTGGGTATCATTGGATATGATGATGATGTATGGGGAACTAAGGTAATGGTTTTTTCTATTCATGAGAGATAATGAGGAGTTTTTGGCCACATGAAGGATTTATATAACTTGTTCATATCCAAGTTTCTTTCTTCCACCTGAAGTCGTCCAGTCACTAGGAGATATATAATATTTATTAGATGAGCTCTAGTGTGAAAGAGTCTGGGATCCATTTCAATAACCTTTTATGATTTGCTACACAACTATTTCCAGATGATGAGGCCAGGGTGAGGCATTTCAAGAAGGATTTGTATCCACAAATCCAATGTTTTGACACCCCATTTTTGTTAAATATGTATCTCAAGGTGATGTTAGGAATAAAGGTCATCAATAAGATGTTATCCAGAACCAGATCATCATGAGAGGGGATACATCATGATTCCTCAAAATGTCGGGATTTTGTCTGGGGTTCCCAGTCGTTATAACAGAAGATCTTATGATAAGCTAGGAGTTGGACCCAACCTTCAATGTCTTGTATGCCCTGGTCCGACAGCACTCATGTATATTCCATGTGAGTAGATGAATGTTTTAGTTGTGGAGGATGAGTTCATCAATGCACAGAGTGGCCAAACATTTTGAGTACTGAGTTTTTACCAGTTGTTCTACTATGGGTTCCTCCACTAATGCAGTTCCAACAGAGGCATCAGTAGCAGGTTTCTCTAGTTTGGGATTGGTAAAGAGTATATGGGGAAGTTAGAGGATATTATCAAGATTCTTTCTATCCCTAGAGACTAGAGCACGACTAGGGAGGTGGGATTCAAAATGTCTATAGAGGTGGTGGAGTTGGTTTTGGTTATCTTATTACTTTACAATTGACAATTCCAAGAGAGGAAAATGTCATTTGAGGTGTCATTCTCTTGTCTTGTACTTTTGTGCATGCCTTGTTTAATCCAGGAGTGACCCACTAATTAAAATCACCTACCTTTTTCCAAGATTTGGGACATGAGGTAGAGAGGATTACAATTCCTTTGGCATTGACTATGCCAGTTGGAGGAGGAGATGACTTGTTTGTTGTATATAGATGTTGTGAGATAATTTTGGAGAAAAACCTCCCTTGGGTAGATTTCTTATGTTTATGGATAAAATAATTTGACATCATCCATGACATGGATTGATGGTATTAGGTGTAGTATATCATGTATTGCCTCAAGAGTCAGGTTATTTTCTTTTATGCAGATAGGGAGCTAGTAGTGTTTGTTGGTGACCAATACCATTTGATAGTTCAAAGGCATGGTCCATCCTTGACATACTCTATAGCTGAGATGATTCTCAATTAATTAGTTGTTCTACAGTCATAATTTCCCATGTTCATGGTAGATTACCCTGATGAGTTTCTCGAGGAGGTTGTAGAAATAACTCTAGGATGAGAAATTGAGTTAGGGATCAAAATATATTTTTGTGTGTCTCTTATCTCATAGTATTTATATAGGATAGAACCTTTAGATTTTCCTGATCTTTTTATATATGTTGATGGTATGTTCTGGATTGTTTTTATTTTCCTAGTGTGTCACCATGAGGTGCACCGGTTTTGTCTATAAAGAAAGTTGATGGTAGTTCGTGGTTTTGTATTCATTATCATCTCATAATCAAATTGAAAATGTAGAACCTCTATTTGATTTAATGGATTTATGATTAATTCGGTCAAATGAAGGGTTTATATTGGTTTTTAAAGATCGACTTGTGGTTGGGATATCAAAAGATTCTTTTAAGGTGTGAGGATATCACAAATACTGATTTCTGTTATCATGAGGGGAATTATAAGTTCATTGTAATTTCCTTAAGTTTGATTAATTCCTTATTTGTTTCATAGAATTTATGAAAACCACATTCCTTGAGTTCATGGAAATGTTCATGTTTGTTTTCATTGATGACTTCCTTTTTTTTAATTCACATCTAATGAGAAGAAAGCATAGCATCTGTGCTCCATGTTTTGAGTTCTTTATCATGACAATTTCATTTTGATGTTTCCAAAGTGTGTGTTGTGTGATTTATAAGTCCATTTATTAATTCATTTTTTATCCAAATATGTATTAGAGGTGGATTCATAAAATATAAAATTAATTATGTCTTGGGAAGACCCTAAGATAGTGGTTGAGATGTGAAGTTACCTTTATCATACATGTTATTACCAAAGGATCATATCCAATTTCTCTCAGGTTACGAATCCTCTGATTGTATTGAATAGAATGGATTAGGGATTCTTGTGGAATGATCTATGTAAGAAATTTTTTATTATTTGAAGGAAAATATGGTCAGTGATCCTATTATTTTACTTCCTCAAAAAAGATTTTAGTTTGAAGTTTTCTTTTATACATTTTATCTTGGGTTGTGTTTTGTTTTGATGCAGTAGAGATCAGCCATTTGATCTATGTCTCAGAAGTTACATTCCCATGATAGAAATTATTCCTCCTTTTATATCAAGCTAGCAGTGATAATGTTTCCCATAAGTTCTAGAGACATCACCTCATTTACGAGTGTTTTTTGATCTATACTGATTGTAATTTCCTAAGTATTATTCTCTCCCATAGTGAATTTAACCATAACCAATGTTAGTGGATGAAATTATTATAGGATTAATACTTATATATTTCTTGTACATCTTGGAAGGGAAATTATTTTTTCCGATGTGTCAAACATGAAGTCATGCAATGATGTAGTTTGGGGATCAGGTGATTCCTTGTGAGTTATGAAAAAATTCAACATTTCATTTATATATTGGAGAATTTTGGGTTATATGTTGTTTTTTTAAATGAAGGTTAATTCATATCTTTTGAATTTTGTGGAGGATTCCATGTTGGGTGATCTTGAGGTGGAGTTCTATAAGGAACGAGATGTTTGTGGCAATGCCCTTCATTATTAGTATAACAACCAAAGTTTTTAATACACACTTACACTTGATTTATTAAATTAAAAATTCACTGGATACAACATAAGAGATTTAGAGTTATAGTGTCTTTGGTGATTAGGAACATTACATAATGTCATAAAACATGAAACACTGCATCTTTATTTAAAACATTATTAACATGACAACTACATTCCCCCGTACTTTTCATTACATGGGATAACCGAGGGATATGCATACAAAATGGGTGATCTATAAAGCCCAGAAAGATATTAAGCATGGAATAAAATAAATAATATAATACATGTTAGGGAATAATCATATCAATGGAGCATAAAAATAAACATGAACATAAAGGCATGATATAACATGATTATCATAACATGGAAATGTGGCAAAAACACTTAACATGGTTTTGGCATGATCCAAGGATTATTGCACTTGGGGCATGAGTAAACCCTCATTGAAGTTGAATTAACATTACTAAAAACTCATTGCACTTGATGCATAATGATAACAATTTGTACCCAATTAATTTAAGCGTTATCAGGGCTCACCCTTCTTAAACATTTCATTTCATACATATGTGCGCCGCAAGATAATACAAACTAGAATCATTAAACATAATAATTTATTCCACTATAAATGAAAGTGGAAAACCTACAAGAAACTATATAATCAATAGGTAAATGTGTATGAATTTTAATACCCTTTTTGGGAAAATGGGCATGGTATTCACTACACAATGAATTTCGATTGGAAAGTCGTGGTGCAATTTCGACAGCCTAACGGCATGATATAAGAATTAATAAAAATTGTTGATGAGAGAAAAAGGGATATATAATCATATTTACAAGAAATGGAAATTATAGGGGTCATATAGATATATGTTCCAACAAATTTAATGGATTTCAGATTCATAATACAATAGAATTTTTGAATGTAAATGAGAAGAGAGAAATTTCTTATGGAATTTCAGCATGGTAATGGGTTTACATGGGAAGAATTAATGAGAGATAAAGTGGTATCTCATTATTAAAACATATATAGGTAAGTATGGGGTAAGTTCTAAACTATTCCCCAACATTTAAATTTGAATATAAAAGGGAATAATAATATTAAGAAACATGGATAAAATGAGAAAGGAAGGAATCCCTTACTTTAAATGTGATTGCAACGGCTTGGGAGAGGGTTGATAGAGGCCTCTTGGGTGCATGGGGAACATTAATAAAATTATAGAGAGATGATTTAATAGGTTTTAAGAATGAAAAAGGAATTTAGTTAAGAGGAAGTGGGAGAATGGGTGGGTTTAGATTGAAAAACCGAGGGAATTCGTTATTATTTAGGTTTTGGACACCACACATTAATCAAATCAAAACCACAAACCATCCCATGAAATTTTCCCATTTTTTTCCAAAGTGGACTAGAAAATAATATTTTATAACTCTAATAAAAAAACTTATTAAAATATTAGTCTTGACTATGTGAAGGTGAGTCATACTTATAAGGAAATCATTTTAAAAATATAAAATGTTTTATATGTCTTTGAGGGTCCACTAAGGATTTGAAAAATAAATAGAATAAACCTAAAATCGAATTATTTTAATGTTAAAACATATATTTTAAAGCAATAATGTTTATAGTTTTTTATTACATCACTATTGGGTTATTATGATGTCATAAAACACATTATATAATAAAATGGTGTTTAATTTGTACCTAAAAAATCAATTATCTCAGAAAATTATGAAAAATTCACCATTGGGTAATTTCAACGTCCTGATTCCAAAAATAATATTCATTTTATCAAAATAATTTTCTAAATATGTGATTTTTTAATTTTGAAATAAAAATCCATATTTACCAAAAACAAATGAGTTTTGATAAAAATAGATTTCAAACCATAAAAAAATACTAATTGTATTACTAATAATTATACAATAATTTATATATATATAATTGTAATTTAGTAATTATATAATAATAAAATTTTATTTAATTCGAAAATCCATTAATTCATCAAAATAGATATCATAATTTAATATTAACTAACAAATACTATTTTTGCTTTAAAAACTGTTTACAAATTAAAAATAATAATATTAAAGTATATACATTATTATATACAAAAATAATACATATAATCATAGTGCTAAGGTCTTGTTACATAACCCCTTATAACACCCGTATAATATTGAAGGATATGGTGTGTGATGGTGAAAGACCCTTGGGGTGGGTCAGATAACATCTCCCGGGTGGTAATATCCATCAACAACTACTCCTCCCACATGTAGTTTCATTCAGGATTCACATGGTGAAACTCGGCATGGGATTGGTCAAGTACGAAGCCCAATGATGCCACCTCTTTTCTGAGATTGGACAACTGGGCTTCGTATGGATGAATTCTATTGGACGAGGCCCTTGATTCCTTTTTCTGATTAAATTGTATTCATTAAAGCCTGATATATATACTACCAATGTGATCATTGTTCAACGAATATATTAGAAATGGTCATAATTCTTAACAATATTTAGAAATCAAAAAATATAAAAACAATGAATTTCATCAGTTATATAACCATTTTTCATAATAATACATTTAATTAGACCAAGAAGAATTTTCATTAACAAATTTTTGGGTCATTAAAATTGGGTTGAATATGAATAAAACTTTTGTTTATTTTAGGGAAGTTATTTTTTTCCTTCAGTGATATGTGATATGGTTCATATAGAGTTCCATTTTCCCCCATTAGTTGTTTATACTAGTGTGAAAAATATGTAATAATCCTATATGGGTTAGTTTTGGTGGCCTGGGTTGATGTGTGAAGTTACAGAGTTTGTGTATCGATGTTTGATTTAACAGAAGGTAAAGGCTGAGCATTGTGTTCCCAGTGGTTTTCTCTAGTCATTAGATATTCCTTAGTGTAAGTGGGAGGACATATAGATGGGATTTCATACAGTTTTACCTTCATATCATTGATGACATAAAACTATATGGGTGGTAGTGGATCATTTCACTAAATCATCCCACTTTATAGCTATCAAGGATTAGAACTTAGTGGAGGTGATGTCGATGCCGTATCTTTAGGGGTGGCATGACTCTATGGGGTACCAATGACATTTTTTTTGATATATGAATTTATCATGTTTATTTTTTTTATTTATCTATTTTTACTGATATATCCCCTGTAAGAGTGTCTATGAACTTGTTTTTGTTGTTGTGTAGTTTTGTGTTGTTCCCCTAGATTAGTTGTTGAGCTCATGTGGTGGATAGATCTTTGAGATGTATGTCGCGAGGTGGTTATTAAAATAAGGACTTTTCTGTTTCCTCTATGGGTGGGTTATTGATCATTGAGGATGATATTTTTTTAGAGGTATCTTATGTAATTTCGTAGATCCATGCGGATCAGCCCTCTGTGTGTTTCTGAACATTGGGGTTCTCAGAGGAGGCCTATAAAATCATAGAGGATTTCGACTACTAAAATCAAGAAGTGGGTAGGATTTCACACTGTAAATGAAGGTTAAAAAACATGAATGTGGTTTTGATAATGATTAATATAATGGGGTTTTCAAAAAAGAAGAGGTGGCACATTTTTTAGTGGATGCCGAACATTGAGAATTACATGGTGAATAGTGGTGTACATGTCATGTATTTCCCTGATCATGTAAGTTTTAAAACATTTCAATCCACATGGTTTGTCAAGAAATACATCTATGGTGACACTATCATGACTCCAGGAAACTGTACGACCCCCTCTTCAATGTATTAGGGACTCATTTGTCAATGATCAACACAAAGATTCCATCTTCGAACAGTGGTGACATGGGTTGATCTATGGTGTGTTTTTCTTTTGTTATCCAATGTATTCTACCTGTTTGATCAATTTTGTCTACACATTCTTCATTCCATGGGATATAGAATGATCACCCATGTTTCTAATGGGTATTTTATGGTTTTTTTGGTGTACTTGGGATGCGGATCCCTTTGGTAAATTCATTTCTTGCTGGAGTGGTGATCATATATCCATCGTGTGGTATGTTCTCATTCCCAGAACATCAACTACCTTTTGAGGTATGGAATTCCATGCATCAATATTTTTTAGGAGAAATGGTAGACTTTTCCTGATTAATCCAATTGAATCACAATCAAATTTACCTACTATAAATTTACACCAGATTAAATAATTTCTATCTTTCGAATAGTGATGTTGCTGCTTTGTACCGTAATAATAGTTTTCCTCCAGATTTGATAGGTATTGTGATATATATTACATTATTGGTTTGATATGTTTTCTCGATTTAAATTTTTAATGATCATAAATCCATAATTAATTGATAATTAATTGACTAAAAGATTTAAGATTCATGTTTTAGGAATATTGAAATTGTTGTTCTTAATATTCGATGATAATCAAATTGACCATAGTGTGCATGCTTAATTGAATTGGTTTAGGAACCTGAATCATGATGATGGATGTTGAAAAATAATTAAAGGAATGTTAAAATAAATTTTTAATTTATTTGAGATATCTTGAGATAGCAGGTTATTATTTTTCCCAAATTCATAAAATATTATAAAGTGTTATTTAATACAAGATGGAATAAGAACCTTTTGTGAAATAAAAGATAATAATTTTGTAGGGTATCAGATTTCCTATTAATTAATAAGGATAGGTTTTATATTATTTGTATCCTTGAGATATCATTATGTGTGATGGATGAATAAAAACCATTAGGGCCAAGGGCCTAGTTGTTATGTCTTTTTTTCTTCTTCTTGTGATGTGTTGTAAACCTAGGATGGATGAACATTGAGGGTTGTTGTTGTATGTGGGATGGGGAGTCCCGGATGTGTTGTGATCCATGTATGGATGATCCAAGAGGGTTGTTCTCATATGAGGGTTGGGGAGGCTAGGTTTGTGTAGTAGCAGTTGATTCCTTGAGTGGCAAGATGCATCGGTAAATGCATTAGGGTGTTGTGAAGGACACTAGAGATGATATAATGGGTTAAATGAAGTCTCATCCATTGTTATTAAAAATGGATTCTTATTTGAATGAGTTGTTTGGTCGATGAACACTTCTTTATTTAGCCTCTTTCAATCAAACACTATTTGAGGTAAATAGTTTTGGTTACTCTCATTCTACAAGAGGTGAAGAAACACTAGGAATTCCATCCAATATTTTTGTAAGATTCTCATAGTTGGATGAGTATATACTACTACTATGGGTGGAAAAGATTTTATTGGATGTTCACCTACTCACTGTGTTGATACACCTGTGTTTGATATCTTAAAATATTTTCCTCGAGTAGCTAGAAATATAGAACATAGTGAAATTAATAACGGAATACATGTTTAACACATCGGGTTGGAGCTTTTTAGGATACATTGGCCTTGTTATAATTTTTAGATCTCGTTGACTCAGTTTTCATATAGGTAGAGGGTATAGATATTTTTTGTGATGTTAATGAAATTTAATGTGGAAAATTTTAATGGGAAATTGATGGTTAATAATTAATTAACAAAAAGTAAAACTGATGAGAAATAAATAAAATAATGAAATGTATCTCCTTAAAGTTTTGTGTCCTTATAGGATATCTGTTATTAGGAGAGGTAGTGCGGAGTCCGAGAGATTTTAGTTATAGTTGATTCAGAGACTATGTTATTCCCATAGTGTGGTTGTAAGATATATTATATCATGTTCTTTTTGTATTTATATATTCTCCTACACCCACTGGTAAGGAAAAATCACACAATATGGATTCTAAGCCCCATGGGGTTATTTCTCCTACATTTAGGTTGAAGGATGGATATATGACTACCCCCACATGCCCCACTCTCTAATATTCATAGTCACATGTGTTAGTATGAATGGAAGTTAGTTTAACTTGTATATGTCTACCAAGAGTTGTAATGGATTGTGGTTATTTCACAAACATTTATGGTGGATATAGTTTCCTAAGGAATATTATATGTATAACCTGAATTGGCTCTAATAGATTGAGGTTCCTTACATGGTGTATGACCATTGATGGATTGAAGTATAATACCTGGTGTATGATACAAATTATATGAGATGTTTTGGCACTTGGAAAACACCTGGTTATATGGATGGGGTGGTGTGATGCATGAGGTACAAGTGGTAGTTCTTCAGCCAGGTGTATACTGACTTTCCTTTTTTGAGAGAGATGCTCTGGATGTGGGATTATGGAGAACTGCGAAAGACAAAACAGGGAAGTGGTGGCTGGGAACACTTGATGTTATTTATTATAATATATACTCTAGTTTGTGATAGTTTTTTTAAAGTATCTTTGGTGAGGCTGTGAACTTAGTATACATATTTAATTGACATGCTAGTTTCTCATATTGTTCCCTATGCTTTAGCATGAATTCTTTATATTTTATATGGGAGGATCCCAGAGGGGTCCTACTAAGTATAATATTATAATCACCCTATGTATATATAACATATATTTAAGCATAGTTAGAGAAGTTTGGAGATTATTCTGGTTATTAATATTTTGGGGGTTTTGATGGAGCTTTTTGGGATTCCTGGCCATTGTCGAATTTACTTTTCCATAGGTTCTTATGGTTTTTTTATTTGTAATAGTTATTTTATGACATTAAATACGTGCACATGATATGTTCATCTATATTGTAGTCTGAGAAGGAGTTGGTCAGTTTCTGTCCTACCTATCTGTTTTTCATGTGTTCTCATTAGTGTTATACCTACCATTTCTGTGTTTATTATACCCTCATTGTTAGTCACTAATCCAAGGTCTACTATAGGAAAGACTTGGTAGTAACTATCTCTATTATCCCATTTCAAGGAGGGGTACACATTGTAAAGATGGGTTTGTGACACCCAACACCACAGGTGCCTTATATTCCACTACTAGAAGAGCTTATCTTGCCACATACTCCATTTATCCTCTCAAAAATCATCATTATAGAGGGATAACTGTAATATTCCAAACACATGTATTATAAAAAAATAACACAATATTAAGATAGTTAACACAAAGGGATTAGATTAATATATAAAAATTCCTTCCCTTTTTCCTTCCATAAGTCATAATAGAGGCACTATCTCTACGATAAAAAAATCCCATATCTGGGTCACAGTTGAAAAAGATAAAATTGATTATCAATATTAATGTTTCTCATTTGAAACCAATTTTTTCACATTTTCATGATTTTTTAACTTTCATGATCACATATGGAACCTTTTTATTTAATTAACACAATCACTAAAAAGAATTTTCATTTAATAACTTACACAAATGATTTTTCCCATCTATGAATAAAATAATGTAATTCACAAAATAATCCTGAGTATCTAGAATGGAGAATTAATACTCCCCTCTTATTCTATTCCAATTAATGAGTCCAATATCAAAAAAAATCATAAACAATAATAACATCAAACAACATGTACATAGATTAGAGTGAAATATCACTAACTTTAATAATACAGATTAATGACAATAACCTCACCCATGTACATGGATTTTACCCACATACGTGGGTTATGAAACTCCCATGCACTGGCTCTTGACCAAGTTCGGACTCATTCTATTTTCCTCTATACCTTTCCCAACTAGTAATAAAAACGAATAATCAAATCAAATACGTCTAATATCATTTTTTACTCTCCCATCCTGGGTTCCACACATTGGTGCTCTGAGATGGACGGTCACATGACCTCAGGTGTGCCTCCGCGTACATGAAGGGAGGCTAACTAGTATAAAGAATATAATATTTATCATAGGAAGACTAATCCCTCTTTATCAAAGTATAATATAATAATAAATAAATAAATAGAATTAAAATGATATGTCTAATATCCAGACGAACCATTTTAACTTGATGTCTAGTATAAGGAAATATAATATTCAAAACTAAACATTACATTTTCCATTACACGTACATGTCATGTTTAAATATGACAAATTCAAAATAAATAAAGACACTAAAAACCCCCAATAAGGTCTCAAATATTGTCAGTTTTCCACAACCATGATCCATCGTGATTCTGCCGTCTAACATAGGGCATATTTCCTTAACATATCTGCAAAATGTGAAATATATTTGGGTACCGATAAGGACACCTAAGTAGGGTGTGATTAAAACTTATTAGGCCACCAATAATCAATCTAAAACAATATCCAATCAAAATAGTTTATCAATTTTTCAATATATTAAATAAAAAATAATGTAAATAGTTTACATTTGTTAAATAAATCACATAACACCAAGGTTATGGAGGACACCCGAACTCTCAATACATGTTTCATCCCATGTCAGAGTATAAACTATCTCTAATGGATTTCATATATCATAATTCCATTTTTACCATTCGTAAAATCAATTCATATTTGATTTCAATTGTTTCCAATCATCATCTCAATTCACATCTAAATATAAATGATACCATGCATCATCTTAATTGACATCTGTATTCCATTTTTACCATTCCTTAAATCAATTCACATCTAAATTCCATTATTACCATTCACCATTTACATTGAAATATGAATTCCATTGTTACTAGTCATCATATCATTTCATATATGAATTCAAGCATTATTATTCATCATCACAATTCAAATATAAATTCCACTATTACCATTCATCAACTAAATTCACATCAAAATTCCATTTTCACCATTCATCATCTCAACTCACTTATGAATTCCATTATTACCATTCGTCAGCAAAATTCATTTATGAATTTTATTATTACCAATCATAATCTCAATTTTCACGAAGGGGTTTTGATTCAACAAACCATGTACTAAAAAAATTAACACGTATATCATAATATCAAAATATCACACACATCACAATATCACATATATCATAACAACACATGTACAGAAAACCCAATTAATTTATTCAAGAATTTAGTAATCGAATTTTACAATTTCATATTTAAATAATTCCATTAATTAATTAAAAAATTAATTAATCAAATATATCCCATTAATTAATGCAAAAATAAATTAACATAATTAATTCCATTAATTATTTCAAAAAATAATTGATCACATCAATTATATAAAATAATTCACCAATTAATTAATCATATTCAACCATCTTAATATCACCATAATTGATTCCGAAATTAATTATTCCAGTTTAAAAATCTCAATATCCTAATGATTAAATAAAAAAATTATTCCAATTCTAGAATATCAATATCTTTATAATTAATTCAACAATTGATTATTCTTACTCAAAAATCACAATATTCTCAATATTTATAATACCTTAATTAATTAATTTAAAAAATTAAAGAATTAAATGTATTATCCACAATTTTTAATCATCAATTATCAATGCAACATTTACATACTCATAATCCAAATCAAGACATTGGTATTTGAAAAATATAACACCTACCTCTAATCATATATGAGTGATTACCCATTGTAAATTCCAAATAAAAATAGGAAATCCAAGAACAAATTGACATATATATAAAACCTAATTTAAATCCCAACTATATTATATATTTTAAACCTATAACTAGATACATCATAAATAAATAAAAACATCCCTCCAATGAATGTGAGAATAAGAAGAGAGAGAGATGGGAACCCAATCAAAAAGAAAACACATACCTGGAGATGAATGACCTTGAAAACTGGGGTTTGAATCTCCATGAACGAAAATCAAAGGTACTAGGAATCCCTCATGGAGAGTATAATTAAAGGGTTTACTAATCAATGATCATATAAGTTCAATTAATGAAAATTCAAGAATAAAAAATATCTATTAGAATGAGATTGTTAAATAAACCATTAAAATGATCATAATTTTTGAGTGGGATTTAATCAATGAAACAATAATGTGTGTCAACTATAAATCCACATAAATTTATGGTATGTAAAATAAAAAACATAAAAAAATATTCATGCACATAATCATAGAAATAAATAAAGATCTAATATATCCAAATGAATGTAAATTGAGTTATAATATTCATTACCACTTGATAATTTTTAATCTAAACCCCATTAATGAAATAATATAAATTAAAAATTAAAATAGTATTTATAATGATTTATTCAAGATATTATATGTAAAATTTACATTACATACACTATGTAATTATAATGATGTGCATATAATTACAATATTATTCAACGAAATGAAATTGAGATGATATCTCTTACATTACGCTTTCCTTTTGATTATGCATTCTTTAACCACCTATAAATTATGTTAAAAAATTATACTTAAATATATAAGAACTTTAATTTTATGTATAACATCATATATTATTATTTTATAACATCTTATCATTCATTAATAAAAAATATTTCATTTTTTCACTATTTTGAAATTAATTTCGATGTTTTCATGTATGTTTTGACATGTTATTTTTTATCATCTTAATTTTATAATAATTTAATCATATCGAAAATTTAATATATCATTTAGATGTATTATATATTAATTGTATATCTATTTATGGTAATTCATAAAAACTGGGGATAGGAAATGAAATACATTGTTCATAGAGACTGTAGGTCGTATGTTTGAATGAACACTATTTCCATTTTATTATCATATTCCAAGAATGGAAAGTAAATTATGTATACATATTATCACTATACTGTCATTTTTATTCCATATATATCACATTTTTTATTAAATCCATCCATAATACATTATATGTAGAAAATGAATGAATTATATTGCTTCATGAGGTGGTAGTCCATCGTACACATGAGCAACGCTATCTTATTCTCAGAAAATGGAAAAAATAAAAAATATGTTATATAATAATAATATAAGCTTAATAAGATCATATATATCATATATAATCTGTAAATAAATCATTATTACAATCCAAGATAGATAGTAATATAATAATTAATGACATCGGTTCATGATGTAATTGTATACTGTGCACACAAACGATGATTTTGTAAATCATTCAATTTATGTGATTGAATATATATATTATAACCAAAAATTAAATACATATCATAATATGGGAGATACTAAAGTATTTATATTATCATGTTGAAGTAGGTGGAGATGGAAATTAAAGGAAACCTATTTTAGAAGAACATTACCTCTTCAGTAATGTAATGACCCTGACCGTAATAGCCTAGTGTCAGCTGACCTTTTATTATAATGAAATAAATACAATATATCACATAACTAATTATTAATAAATTTATTAGTTTGGAGAGAATATTTACATTTGAGGGGCCCATTTTACATTGGAAAATAATCATAGAACAAAATAGAGGAAAATAAACTACCACTTAGAAATGTATTCAAATATTTTATCTTCATTACCTAAGAAAGGTAAAATAATAAATGGTTCATATCTAATTATCAATAAGGGTTAGGTGTAGTGTGTGAAAAGTTGAGGAAAAATATATATAATCAATAGGGAAAGGATAATTACTGAAAAACACATTCAAATAAATAAACAAAGAATGAAGATTTTTCCATAAATTTTGTCATAGTGAAAATCCTATGGATAATGATAACTAAATACTGAATAAATTTAATTATTATAATTAGAAGACATATATCAATAATATGAACCATGATATTGTTAACATGGTTTAATTCTAAGGGTAAAAACTTGTATAATTCTATTTCTAAACAAACACGAAGGGTTTGTTTCCAATTGTTTTGTCTTGTGGGACATATCAATGGATCGAGGGGCTATAACAGGCCCTACACGTCATTAAAAGTTAAAAGAATTATTCATATATAGAATTTAATTATTAATTAAAATTATTCCAATACAATTATAAATATTTTAATCATAATCATATATGGAAGTACTCAAATAAAATCATTGATAAGTTCTAGATAGAAATTCCCTTTTTCAATAAAAAGAAGATTTATATTGGAAAATAATTTCTATTTATCATAAAAATAAGATTGAAAAAAATGAATATACCATAAATTAAATGGTATGAAAAATGAAATTATTTTTTATGAATAAATGATATCCAACTAAAATGGAAAATAGGTAAAAATATTTGTTATCAAACTTTTGACATAGGTCAATTCAATATAGTTTATGGGGTAAAATTTAATGATTCTTTAAAAAGAAAAAGTATTAAATGTTTGTATATAACCAATAATAAAGAAAATATTTTTTAATGAAATAATGAGTGTTTTTAAAAAATAAACATTATACTTAAAAAAATTAAAGACTGCATTTTAAAATTGGTTATAAATCGGGATGTTTTTTTAAATTAGGTTTGTTTATTGGGAATAATTGAGAAGGGATTATTTTTAAAACATGTATTTCATTATAAATGATAGATGTAATAATTTTGAAACAATATTTTCAAGCATATAAACTTTATTTGGAAGAAATATATAATAATAAGAAATAGTTTCACTATGGTAGATAGAGAGAAACTGTAACATCAAGGAAACAAATGAAGGTTCGAGTAGAATCCCTCGCCACTTTGAAATCAATCAAATAGTATTAAAAAAATAATAATAATCACATTAAAAATTTAATACCATGAATAAAATTATATTCCATATAATATATATAAAATTTAAATATACATATACCACACAAAATAAATAAGTTGAAAATAAGGGTGGTCCCACAGAAATAATAGTTAGTTGAGAAACCCTATACATTATGTTTGAATGTGTTTTCCACACGATCGTAATGTCCTAGATAATCATATTAAATCCATTAATTATTTAATTTTTAACTATTTATACATATTTTAGTTTTATTATAATTTTATTATGTTCATTTATATCCTTTCTAATAAGTTATAAGTATAAATTTTATCATTCGGGAACATTCGTTTTCGTTGATTTTCATGATCAGTTTACAAGTACACATCTATGAAAATTCATGTAAAATGTGAATACTTTTATATAATTGAAATAATATGTTACTAATTATGTTTCATAATATAATATGTTAAAATATTTTACTGGGTAATATGATATTTGGTCGAATAAACATATGAAATGATAGTGAATGTCATTTAGATTATTTTGAAATTTTTTGATCTTTACGAACTAGTTTTGTGTTATGAAATCATATTATGAATATATTCTAGTTCCACAACTTAAAATAACATATAATAATTATATAATATTCTATTATAACAATAAAAATGGTTTTATTACAAACCATTAATATATAATTGAAAAATGGGAACTCATTATCCACAAAGACAGTCTGTACCTCATGGATGATGTTATCATTTTTAGAATAAAAAAGGAAGATAAAGGGTTTTATGATGGATTTTAAATTAAGCTAATAAAATAACAGTATATATATGTGATAATTGATTTATAAATTCACTTAGTAAATAATATTTAAGAATATAATAAGAAGGAAATAAATTAAAACAAATTGAAAGATAAGGAAAATTGATTTTCCTCTTGAATCCCTCTCCTTGATAACCACCTTATGAAGATTGGTTTTGTTATTTTTTTGAGACCAATAAATTATGTATATTGGGGGAGGATTTTTATGTATTTTAGGATGAAATTGGGTAATATTCATGGATTTGGTGGTGTGGGATGAAGAGGTGGTGAGGGGTGGAATTTGTATTGGAAGGAGAGGAGTGTTTTTTATTATTCAAATCCTATATTATTATTTTTACTCGAGAAAAGAAAATTATATTATAATGGTGAATAAATAAATTAACTAGTCTATTTTAGTTCTAACCAATGGTTATTACATCTGTGATACATCATCTATAACTCAAAAATTCATGTATTTATCTTATACCCTAAATTACTGTATTTCTCTATTTAAAAATAAACTATTCTAGAAAAATCCAAAAAAACACCAAAACCATTTATCAATTCATATCATTAAATAATGAATTATATTTTATGAAATTAATTTTTTAAATATTTAAATTTAAATTTTTAATTAAAATCATCATTTACTCAAAAAATAAACATTTTAAAATTATAATTGTTTTTTTTACACATTGAAAAAATAATTAAGGTGGCATAAAATTATATTATTATCACAATATAAATATTTAATTTTTGAATAAATTTCTTAAAAAATTTATTTTAAATCACCATATTGAATATAATATTTAAAATAAACATTTATAATTTTTAAAAATATCAATAATTAATTAACATTTTCTAAAATATTTATTTACTCATTCAATGATATAAATATAACATATTTTAATTTATAAGATAAATAAATTTTATTTACACAATAAGAGGTGAATAAATAATTATATTTGTCATATTATTCTTCATGATGGACATATTATTATTCAAACAATCACATTATTATTCATCCAAAAAGAATGTAATCAGAAAAATACCAAAAAATCAAACAAAGTAAATTCTTATATTGTGATTTTAAAAAAAATATTTTTTCATATATAATTTTTAAATGTTTTAAAAAATATTTTTCAAATATGATTTCCATTAATAGGTGGTCAAACTATGTTTAAATAAATATAGAATTTTAACATGAAACCTTAGATTCATTCTGACCTTATTCCTAATAAATCATTAGGATGAATATAAAAACACTGGATAAAATATATAGTATAAAAATTTCATTAATATTATTCATTCACACCAACTAAAATTATAGTTTATAATCATAATTTTGAACTAATGATTTCTAATTATATTTCATTGTTCATTTGTGCTTGGTGTTGTGTGTAAGCAATGCTATTGAAGAAATTTCATTAAAACATACATATTATAAAAATTTTTGTTATTACATTCTCCTGACATTAAATAAATTTCTTCCACACAATATGAAATTTTAATTATAAAATAAGAGGTTAATACCACAAAATTCCTTTATGGGAAACCCACATAAAAAAGGTTAATAAAATATTATCATAAAAATAAGGGAAGAGAAATTGCAGAGGTCGCCAAAAAATAATGTAATTAGAATAAGAGAAAATTTAGGAAAATCATGGAATAGAATAATATTATCTCTATCATGTTATGATAAGGAATGATATAGAACATGGTCATATGAAAATTAATCATAAAAATCCATAATTTTTTGATAGGTTAGAAGATCATTAATTTATCATAATGAAAAGTAAACCAATAAAGATTTGTGATCCAAAATAATTTTCATAGACTTGAGAAATTATTTTTATATTTAGATAATCACACTATAAAGTAAAGATAATATATTAATTTCATTTTCATAAGCACAGTCTCTTCATTTGGATGTGACTCAATCTATTTTCAATTTATCACTTCAACATGGAAATAAATGTTCAAGATGAAGTTTTCTCATGTCTAAAGCACATTTAATGAACCATATATACCATAAATAAATACTTTATCCTTTAAATGTTTACTAAAACCTATATGTTTATCATATAATGTTAATTACCCAAAATTTCCAATGTTTCACATGATCCATTTCACAAGTAGTTAATCTTAAGCCTAGTCTAAAACATGTTAGCCCATGTTCAACGAATAATAATTTACAAGGAAGGTCACTAAATTTACAAAATAAATAAAACATATTATTACCTACATAATGCAGATGCTTTAGTCAAATGAAAAATATATGAAAAACATAATCCCTTTTATACCATTAGGAATTATAGTGTCATCCAAAAGTAAATTCTCAGGTTGATCAATATATTCTGTAAATTGAAAAATCTAATAATTCTAGCATTAAATAAATCATTAGGTCACTAACCACCTGCATGGTCACCAATATTGTCCCACAAACATATAATTATTATTATATCATCCTAAATATCATATTCGGGGTCATCTTTCAGATTTCATTTGTTTTCAAGAAGATCAACTTACAACATAATAACTTTGTTTGATTGTTGGTGTTAGTTATCACATGATGTAAATTACTTAATGAATAAGATAAAAATAACAACCCTTTTACATATCATGATTCTTATAACCAAATATTTATTGATAAAATACTTAAACAACATTATTCTAAAATCCAAACAAAATTATATTAATCCATCATAATTTTCTTTTATAGTAGAATAATATAGACCATGATCCACTATCTTCTTTTGGTGTATATTACTTTGATGTTAAGAACATCAATTTACATTGAGATCCACCTCCATGATGTTTTAGCATTGATCATTTGGGAACCTTTTTCTTACCCATTCAATGAAAAACATGGTGCAATTTCATTCCACCTCTATAAAAAACTCTCATTTCTTTTACGAAAGTATAATGGTGTTTCTTTCCATAGTTTTCACATGTGGTAAAATATTTCATTGTATTAATTCTTTTATCCAACATTCTCATAGTTTTACTCTTTTTATAATGCTTAAATTTAAAGGAATAATACTTAAAGTATTAATTTTCTATTTCAGTATCACATTATATTATGTCCTCATATGAATAGAATCCTTGTAAGACTTGTACCCTTTGAGAGATTGTTATAAGACATAAAAGATGTGATCCTTCATACTCATTAGGTCATATGAATTGATGGATTTACCATTCCTACATCTTTTATCCATTTCTAAATGTCGATATACACTATATTGGATCAGAAAATTATGAAACATATTTTATATTTCCATAACTAATAAAATAATTTACATAAATTTAAAATATATACACAGTTAATCTTATCATCATAAACAAGGTTTTTTGGAGAGATAATTACACTTAAATCCTTCATATTGGGTTGTAACGAGAATCTGAATTATCCTAATCATATCCCCTATGAGTGTTAAACTTGTTTCGTAGTAAGGACCATTGCTGTGTGTACTTGGTTTTTTTGAGTTAGGGTCGACACACCTTGTTGGGGTTGCTACCCCTAGGTACATCTGTGCTTGAACAACATCAACATGTATTATCCATAGAAGGATGCATTATTAATAACACCCAAATAATATCTACCTTAAGAAAATTAATTGATGATATTATATTTTTATCCTCAAAATATTTCTTTGGTATGTGTTCTATAAAATTTGTTTTTAAAATTTGGATCCCATGGTATCTACTAAACATATTCTAATAAAAAATATAACGACAAAAACCCCTATAGCCAAGAATCGGTGGTCATTTTATAACAATTGAAAATATATAAGAGATCACATCACCTTGTATCGATCAGTTTATTTGTATTTAAGAATATATATACCTTTATGTAACACATTATACATTAGAAAACAAATATATAATATAATATAAGAAAATGAACTACCACATTGAAACATTGTCAAATACTTAATATTCATAACCTGGGAAAGGAAAAAAAATAATGATCATGAATTATCAATTAGAATTTAGTATAGTGGAATATAACATTAATCAATTACTATAATAAATCTTGAAAGGTGAATAACTGAAAACTACATGCATGTAAATAAACTGAGAATGAAAATACTTCCATAGATTTTGTGATTGTGATAATCTTCTAGATAATAATAACTAAATAACTAATTAATAGAATTATTAATCATTAAATTACATATATACGGAACAATAAACATAATACCATTTAGATGGTTTATGTTTGTGGGTTAAAACTCCTCTGATTCTATTTGGAATAAAACATGAAGTTTTTATCATTCAATATTTTGTCTCATTAGACATGTCGATGCATCGAGGGGCTATAACTTGCACCACCCATCACTTGAAGTCTGGATTATTATTCCTATATAAAAATTTATATTTAAATAAAATTTTCTCATATTACTTTTATATATTTTAATCATACTTATAGATGAAAATACTCTAATAAAATCATGGATAAATTATGTTGGGAAATAACCATTTTCTTAGTAAGGAAGAGCTCATTCTAACAATAACATCTTTTTATCATATAAATAAGATTAAAAACATATAAATTTGACAAATGAAAATGGAGAGACAATTAAATTATTTTTTAGTTATAAATTATGTCTATATGAAGTGAATATATGTTAAAATGGTTTTTAAGAATCATTAGAAAATGGTCACTTTAGTGAGGTTTAAGGAAAAAATTAAATGATTCGTTAACATGAAAAAAGAATAAATATTTTTATAAAACTATAAATATACCATGGTAGTTTTTATTATAATAATATACTTTTTAGAAAAAAAATTCAGATTAAGATAGATTATTAAGTTGATTTGGAAATGGGCGAGATATAGAGATGATCCCTTTAATTAGGCTTGCTTTTGAAGAATAATTGGGAAGGGAACATTTTAAAAAAAAATTATTACCCCAAAAAATAATTATGTAATTATATGGATACAAGACTTTGGAACATATAAATATAATGTATGATATTTATATAAAATGGTTGAAGAGTTACATTAGGGTAAATATAGAGAAAGAGTAACCCGAAGGAAAAAATGGTGGTTCAGGCGTAATCCCTTACTACTTTGTAATAAATAGAATCATATGCCCAAAAATTAAAAATCATAAAATGAATACATTAATAACATTAAGATAAATATAATAATGATATTATCTATATAATGGTAGTATTAAATAAAAACACAAAATAAATAGGTGTAAAATAAAGAAACTCTAATAGCTATAAAAGTGAGATGAGAAACCACTTTTCTTATGTCCATGTGTGTTCTTAAATTGATCAAAATGTCATAGATAATCCTATTAAATAAATTCATAAATGAATTAACAATATTTTAGTCATTTATTTTATTTCTTATAATTTTATTAAGATAATTTATGGCCTTTTTGATGTGTAAAAAGGTATTATTTTATCTTTTAGGAGTGTCTGTTTCCTTGGTTTTCATGATCGGTTTACCTATAACCATGTATAAAAAATCCTATAAAATGGAAAACGTAGTCCATAATTTAAATTATATGATACTAAGTAACTCCCATAGAATTAAATGATTATATATTTCATTCGTTTATATTCTTTTAGGATGAATCGTAAGATAAAAATTTTGTGATATTATTTTAAAGTATTGTCGCATTTTTTCAATCTTCATAAACTAGTTTTGTCTTATTAATGAATAGTATGTTAATATAGTAGTTAAATAACATTAAATAAGATATAATAAATATATTTTACTCTGTTTTAACCATTTAAATAGTTTAATTTCTATCCATGGAGGAATAATTGAAAAACTAAAACTCATCATCCACAATGGTTGTAAATTGAATCCTCATGGATGATGATTTAATTTTTAGTATAAAAAAGAATAGAAAAAGGTTTTGAGGATTATTTTTCTCTTAAAATAATAAAATTTTAGTATATTTAAGGTACTGTAGTTTTAATTATACTTTGGGAAGAATATTTTTTGATATAAGAAGAAGAAAATAAATTAAAAGAAAATGAATGAAAATGAAAATGAATTAACCTATTGAATTCTTCTCATTGAGAAACTCATTAAAGAAATTGATTTTTGTCTCTAGATTAGACAATGGTCTCATAGAAAATTGGGTGAGTTTTGGGATGAGTATTGGGAAGAAATTTGAGAGAATTCTAAGCTTTGGTTGTGTGATAGGAAGAGGTGGTGTGGGTTGTTATTTATAGTGGGAGTAGTGGGGTGTTTTTTATTATTATAATCATTATTTTATTATTGTGGATCATGATAAAAATAGTGATGAATCTTAAAACAAAAAACTCTAACTAGTTCATTTTATTTCTAAACAATGGTTCTTACATTATCTAATCATCATCTATGACTCAATAATTTTTCATTTAACTTATAATGTAAATTAACGTATTTTACTATTCACTAAAAATACAACTATTTTAGAAAAATGTCAAAAAACCACCCCAACCATTTAACGATGTGTATAATTAAAAATTAAAATCCATTTTATGAAAATCATTTTTATTAATATCAATAATATAATATTTAATTTTAAATGAACACTTCCTTGAAAAATACAGATTTTAATTTTATAACTCTTTTTGTGACACATTGAATAATTAATTAATGACTCGTGAAATTATTTTCTAATCATAATGATACAAAATTTTATTTTTTTAATATATTCGATGAATCTAAATGTTCTTATAAATAATATTATTTATTATAAAATTGTAAATAAACATTTATATTTTATAAATATATCCAACACTTAATTAAAATTTTCTAAAACTTATTTAACTCATTCTGCGATATGAATATACTATATTTTAATTTATAAGTTACTTAATTTTATTTAAACATTTATATTTGAAGTTACTATTAAATTGGTCATATTAACTTTCATAATTGAGACAATATTATTCCAATTTTCACATTATTATTCATCAAAAATGAAAGATATCATAAAAATACAAACTATTTGTCAAAAGTAAATTTTAATATTAATATATAAAAAATAATGTATATTTTTTCATATATAATTTATAACAACTGTTGAAATATTGTATTGAATAATGTTTTACATTAAAATTATACAAAACATAATCTATAAAATATATCCTTTTAACGTGAAACATTTGATTCATTCTTTTCTTATGAATATAATTTCATTTAGATGAATGTAAAAACATTTGAAAAAATATATAATATATAAATTTCAAAAATAAAATTAAATCTCTTTGGATTAAGTTCTAGGTTATAATGTTCATTTTTTGGGATTTATAATTAATTTTATATATCATTTTTCATTTAATCTAAGAGTTGTGTGAAACATATGAACTCAAATAAATGAAATTTAAAATGATTCATACCATAATATCATGAGGTGTTATTGGTATCCTCATTTTTAATGAACTAAATCCATAAAAATATTTATTTATGGCCATTATAATGATTCTAAGAAGATTCTAGGTAATTTGGAAACTTATTTGTGTGTGGATAGGATAATACAATGTAGTTTGAAGGGGTATTGTGTATAGTATAGTGGGTGGCACTTTATAAGTGGGGTGACTGGTGCACTTAATTTTTTTGAATGTTTGAATTACACTAACATTTTATTTGTACCATCAAGACCAAATAATAGTTTATTATAGAACCTTTAAAGAATAATGTATAAATATGGTCATCAAATGGGGTTTCAAAATGTTTTGGGGAATTTTAACACCTTTTTTATATGTTCGTCTACTACAAAAAGTAGTTTTTATCTAAATCAGAAAGAATGACTTTAACTATTTTCATTAATTTTTTTGTTAATAAATTTTGTTGACCATTGTAGAAATTGTAAATAATTATTAATCCAAATATTTTTTTCAATTTCCTAAAATTAAATATACATATGTGGAAAATTATAATATAAATTAAACCCCATAAATTGAATTAGAAAGCATATTAGTCAAGATAAACCAATAAAAAAATTGCAATGTTTTAATATAAAATATCAAAATTAAATTGACTTCAATGACCTAAATTAGATTAATATATTTATAATTTAACTATTGAAACTTTTCTACTAATCCAAAATATAATTTAACATTATAATTTTTTTATAAGAAACATCTATTTTGAATTAAAATTCGGTACTTTAAAAAATTCATCAAAAAATGATACTTCTCATAACAATTTGAAAAATTCACACTATGTTAATTTTGATATTATTATTTAAAAATTCAAATTTATTTTTTCAAAATAATATTTATAATTGTGGGTTTTTTTTAAACATGGGTTCCATTAAACGGTTTAAAATCCACCTTTATAAAAATACATATTTTTATGCTTAAAATTTGATTTGTTTTTATCTCATTCCTATAAAATAGATTGGATAAATGTAATTTTTTTTATCTAATATAGAAAATATAAATTTCATTACACTCATCCAATAATATTAATTATTTTAATTTCTTATGATATAAGGTTTTTAGAACAAATTTTTTTATAACATTTCCTTTATATTCAATTAGGCTTTGTGTTCACTTATAATTAATTGTTAAACAATGAAATCAACCACATATTTTCATAAGGCTTATAGTAATATTAATAAATGATATTTTTGCTAAGAATAATTTTACTTTTAAAAAATAGTATTAATAGTATTTGGTGAAACTCGGCCTTATATGTAACACAAGTCATCAAAAAACATTATTTTGTCAAATAAAATATTATCTCAATATGTCATTATTTTGAAGATATTGAATTTTTTGATTTTTTATAAAATATTAAATATTTCATAAATTATTGGTATGTATATCCCTTTTTACAATAGGAGTTTCATGTCATAAATGTTATCAAATAAGATGTTTATAATTTAAAATTTTGGGTTGTTACAGAAACCATTATTATAGTAGAAGAACATGAGATCGCTAACCATTCACCATTATTTAATTAATATTGATAGCCATTTATTAATTTCATTTCCTTATCTATAAAAAAGGATAAATAATGTTCAATATACATATTCACATAAATTAAAGGAGAAGAAACAAATTCCCTACATTAGGAATTAAAATTCTCTTAGTGAGAATAAAATAATAACAAAAAATTTTGATTAGCTCTCCCGTAAAAAAAGATAGGTCATTCCAAGACTACCACGATAAAACAAAAACAAAAAAATCAAAATAAACATCATTAGATTGACGGAGAACAAACCCCACTATAAAGGAATAATGAATGAGATGAAATTTTATCAAATTAAGAGGAGCCTCTTTAAATGAGGAATAACTCACATTACATCATTATGGATTGAGCATAAGAAGTGGAGGGATTAATTCAGATTGGAATGGGTTTAAATTTCCATCAAATAACACTGAAGGGTGAATATTTATCAAGATAGAAATTATAATGAAATGTGTATAAAAAATTTATAAGAATTATGAATTTTATAAGATTGTGACAAAACATCTTGAACTCACTATATTATTTGTTAAAAAATTAAAGACCATGGAGTATAATATGTGGCTAAACTGATACCTTCCTAGAAAAATGTTGTTTTAAATGACATAAAAGACTACATTTTGATATTCCTATATATCTGGGGAGGGAGTCCCACATAGCCACGAACACACTGCCATAGAACCCATTTTCCATGAAGGGTGGCTTTGATGAATTCTACCCCCATGGAATAGCTACTCCCAAAATAGGAAGATCCACCTTAAATCCCAAGTTTTCTACATATATTTTCCATACCATAGTTCTAAAACACATGGGAAGGACCTCAAATTTCACCTTATTCCATGGTTAAAGAAATAAGAAATTGATACTATATCATAAATACTCTCTAGATCCCCCTTATTTCGTCATTGGGATCTCCAGGCCACAACGAAATACCATATATTCAACCCAAAGAATCTTTCTTGAGAAACCTTCCAAATTAATTTTTCCCAGTTATACTCCTCATTGTTCCCTAAAAAATCATTCAAACCCACCTTTAAATACCTCATAGAAACAAACATGAAAAAAATTTATAAAAGGATTTATTCTCTTGTATCAGATATCTCCTAAACTATACATGTCCTTGATAATTTAAAACTAACTCAGAGGGAAGGAACAAAAAATGGGTTTTTAAACAACCACTCCATGATATATCTCTCATGAATATGACCATAATGTAATCTCATCCAACTTACAAAATATAAAAATGTACAAAACCAAAAAAAACTAATACATCCATCCCCAAAATAATCTCTCAGAGTAGATACATCTCGTATGGGGGAAAATCTATAAAAAATCATCAAATTGAAACCACATGAAAATCTAGAAAATAATCAAATCCCAAAATGAGAAAATCTAGAAGAGATGAGAAAAAAATTACTTGGTGTACTAAGCTTGTTTCTATGACCCATGTTCTTAGGTACTCTACATAATTCCACTATTCTAGCTTATGATTCAATCTTGGCGAAAGCATGTATGTGCAACAACTTCTTATATAGGTCATAGATCTCCTAGGGCTACTCCTCCATGGTTGTATCATCATAAAAATAGATATCACACAGAAAAATACATTAAAATAAACATGATGGTAACAAAATTAATGTTACACTTGGAATACATCATGTATTTGGATCGTTTATAATGGAAGTGTTATCCAATATTCTATAGATCCAACATTATATAATATTTCACTGGGATCAAACATTGGGAGGAAATCATACTCATATGACCAAACTAGCACTGAATATGATTAGGAGTAACCTTCAAGAACACAATAACTCCAATTTTGAATTACAGATATCTTATCCAATAATCATGATATGATTTATGTTTATCCTATACATCTTTCATCCATTTAAAATTTACTAAAACTATCATTGTCATATTCTGAAACTATTATGTCATGAGAATTTCTGACCGCCATACCCCACTATTATAATGGCCCATACATTAAATATAGATATTAGTTTAACATTAAAGAATAATTATTACATAACATGAAGAAAACCATTCCAATACCTTAAAGGATTAGTGTATTTAGAAACTATGAAACATGAACAACTGGTTCATAAAACATCTATATTGTCTCCTGAATATTTCTTCAAAACTAGACTCTTTTTTTATAAATCATACTGTATACCAATATTCAGGTCTTGGGGAAAAGAAATATATGAAACTGTGATCTCAAATGTTTAGTAAGGGTAAAAAGGGAAATATCCATCATATCATAATCATATTAACATAAAATTTTAAAATCATAACCTGTATATAAAATATCAGAATTTCATGTCATGGGATAAATCTTAAAACTGTAATGTAATCCCAATATTAATTACATAAGACTTGAAATTTAGTATCATACAAAAATAATCATATAAATTCATTTCATATTAGTCAAGGTTTGTTGACAATACAATCATAGCAGACCAAGTCTATTAATGAACTGAGTTCACTTCTCATTCCAATACTGTACTACTAAATCATATTTACTTTTCGTTCTAGTCATGTATATCTTATGATATATAAATATTTACCCAATGAATTGGTGGGCGATATTGGTCCCAACCACATCTTAATTAAACCGTTCTTACATGTGACGCAAAAATATAAAAATAGTTTCCATAACATAACTTAGGAAATAAAATGGGTTTCTTAAACATCATTCCATCATAATTGACATAAAAAATGAATTTGCTAAATTACATTCCATCATAAAAATATTAAAATCTTATTAATAAATGGGAATGAAATACAACCCTATTCAAACAGTACCATCTTATATGTAAATTAATTTTGAGAAAACACATGAAATTATTTAGGGAGGAAAATATCTTTTCTTCTTCAAAAATGTTTTCTTACTTCAAAATGCCACAAAATATTAGAACCAATAATTTTATGTGAAAATAACCTTGTAACCTTGTAGGTTGATCTTTATGTAAATTTGGAACTATGAAATCATAATAATATGTTCATTTCATACAAGTTAAAAAATCATTCCTCTCAAACTTTTGCCAAAAATGTTAAGAAGTACGTCGTATTGAAAAATGCTGAAAGATTCCCTTCATACCATTTAATAAATATTTTTCAACCCGTAAAATTGAATGTAAATAATTTTAAAATAATAAAAACAATATTACATATAACGTGAAACATGGATGTGGATAATAAATATTTCCCAGTAAATACTTTCGTATAAACAATATCGGATAATAATGAGATTGCAAAATTATAACTTACCATAGGTCTGATTTGCTTCATATATATTTAAATATATTAACAAAAAGTATAATGATTTAAATAATGTAACTTAATTATTCCAGAATCATTATCATTTTTATGATAACAATTATGATCATATTATCATCTATTTTTGGTAACATTTCACTGTTATCTTTTATTCGGGTATTAACCTCTTTATGTTCTTATGCACGTTTTGTAAGATAAGTTCTTATTGATATTTTTAAGTTATAGTTATTTAATTTACAGAATTTTATTAGTATATAATATATCATATTTATTCATTCAAATCATTTATATAATCATTATTTAATTAATATTATGTAGAAAGAATCACATCGCACTGTGGATACGGTAAGCCGTATGTACGCACGAGTGACGATATCATTCCCATTATTGTAGAATGGTATTTAAGTTAATGATGTATATTATTTAAGAATAAATATAATTTTATATTAATCATATATATATATATATATATATTAATTCCATAATTATACTCATCTATGTATCGTGGTGGTGAAAATGGATTACACCACAGCGTCGAGGTGATATGTCATAAGTATGCATGTGTGGTGATTTAGTTCTTCATTGAATGGGTAGAAGGTGGAATACGGTTGTTTCAAAGTAAAAATTACCTCCATGTATATATATTCTTTTGGAGTTATTAATTTATAATTAAACAACTCATGAATTGGAAGTAGTTGAAGAAATAACATTAATAGAATCAGTAAATGATATTACTTCTTCTTCGACGTGCCTCCTCAAAATATCCTCCTAGAGAACTTGAGAAGTCTTTGAAGATGACAAGGAACTATATAATGTTTATAGGGAAGTTTATAAGGTGAATATATAGTCGATGTTTGATCATGAAGGCTCAAAATTAAGTGAAGAGTTGAGGGAGTAAGCGCCCTTTTATAATTGAGGTGAGGGGCACTGTTTGAAACCTAAAAAATATTGAATTATAATAAAATGAAACAATAATTAAAAACCTCTTAAATTTCACAATTTTTAATATGAGATGATATAGGGTTGTAATATCATTAACCAATAAATATTAGACAAGGGTTTATGTCAAATTATGCATTATCATTTTAATTAACACTTATTTATTCTATTTAATTGTTAACTAATATGTCATTACTGAAACGATGAAATATTTTCCAATTTCAAGTCAATTAGATCATAAATGGATACTTGAGACAATTATAGACCATATATTAATTATTATATATTTTTATAAATGTATTATGAAATTTCAATAATTTATTAAAACCTTATTGTGAAATCACATTAATATTGTCAATTTTGACACTATTTACTTGATCGATTTTTTAAAATATAAAAATTAGAATTGATTCTAGATCCAATTATTTTATTACACCCCTTAGGTGTCAAGGTAATCTAGAAAATTAATTTGTAATCATAATTAACCCAATTTATATTTATTTAATATATTTAAAAACATTTATTTGATAACTTTATTAATAAAATAATTACTACCTCAATATTGTGTAATTATTTAGTATACTTATTTTTTTGAATAAAATATATAATTTATATAATATGATGAATATAATTAAATTATACTTCAGAACAATAATTTTTTGTCAAATTTATCATTATAGAAACCAATCATTAAAAATCCTATACTTTTTTAAAACCGGAATTTGACAAATTTATATTCACTTTAAATAAAATAACTTCTGTGTCATAATCTCTTTTATAAGACTGCAAATGGTCAATAAGCCGACACTTTGGATGGTTATGGAGGATATTTACTTGACCAATATGGGTTTTCAGAGTGTTTTAGCATTTTCTAGTAATTAATATTTTAATAAAAATTATTTTTTTTATTTCTCATAAATAAATTAATTTTTTCATCATCCAAGTATAAGTCTATAAGGTAATTATTTATTTCATAAAAATTAAAAATAAATTTGTAATGAAAATGAAAAACATTTTTTTAATTAAAATGAGTATTTATAATTTAATATATTTTTGGTATAACCTTATATTAAAAATAATTTAATTATTAATGTTTTAGTGAGAAATATTTTACATTTCTTTTAAAAAAATAAATTAAATGATCTATTCTCATCAAAGTGGGTTCTAATGGAAACCATTTCGATCCAAGTTAATTTTAGAGAAAATTAAAATCATCCAATTATATAAAGGCAAATGGTTGGATAGTTTTATAATATTATTTTAACCCTTAATTACATAATTTTTCATTTTACTGTGTTAATAAAATTTATAAAAGTTACTATTCATAATACCCAAAAATAAAATAAATGTATTCACATAATTGGGACCTACTATTTCCAAATATGCATTCTATTTTAAAAAATCTAAAATACAGGATATTCAGTAATTAATTTAGAAATAATCCTGTTTTTGAAATTAGAAAATGGGTTTTAAACGTTATAATATTTTAAAATATTGAAATGTTTTTACATCAGGCATTAATGTAAAATTAATTCCAATGAACTGAATTATATTAAATGATAAAAATATATAATCTTTATTCTTTAAAACCATTAATTAATATAATTTAACCATATAAATTATTTCAAGGAAAATTTTTATTTTAAATTAAAATTTCTTATATTTTAACTATTCATCAAAACATGAATGTTTTTAAAAACATATCAAAAATTCATCCAATATAAATTTTTATATCCTTCATCAAAATAATATGTTTATGTTATCATATAAAAATTATTAATGTTTCAAAATTATAATTTAATGTCTGTTCTCCATTCAATGGTGTTAAATTAAACATGACTAAAAATTATATTTTTATTTGATTTATAAAAACCACTTTTTGGGTGAGCGGGAACTAGGCCATACAATAAATTACCATATCACCAAAATCAAAAGACAACAAAGATGAAATCCACTTTCATACAAAATTCAAAATCTCGCAGGATGCCTCGAGACATAGATCCTCAGTCAGCAGGCCTCCTCGAACCATGACCCAAGTATCAACCAACATTCCTGACATATTAATCACCTTTTTCAGACATCGTTGGTGAGAACCCATTGGCCATCGCTGTTGTAGAATTAAATTATAGAAAAACCTTCATCCTTGTTTATATCTAAACACCATATCGTTGTCATCAACATTCAAAGACCATCGTCAACATCATCACGCCATCATCAACTTTAACACCATTATGAGGAAGAAACCCCAAAAAATTAGGTGAACCAGAAACACCATAACCAGAACACACTACTTCATCAAACCACCATCACAGAAAAACAAACATCATCAAAACATGACCATCATCAACTCGTCATCGAAGATAACTCGAAGGGCCTCCACTAAATCCAGATACAAGTGTGACCCAATACCAGAAGTAAATCAACATCTCTCCAAATAAAAAACATAGAAAAACCCATAAATACTTCATGGATGGAATGAGGAGGAAACCCTGAACAAAACCCAAAACCCAGAAACTTCGCAAGGATGTTACTGTTGCAAAACACCATAGTAATAGGGCTATGCTAGGAAAATTAACGACCAATAACCACCACATTACAAAATTTCATCATTCGAACCAATCCTAATATACCTTGGAGAGGAGCATAAGAACATTAGACCAGAGGAGGGAAAGAGTGGCTGAGGGTTCCGACCACTGAAACCATCGATGAGGAAGACGACCAAAGCCAACCAAGCATGACAGTGATACCAAAATTAGAGAACATTCACTTTGGCTATCGTAGAGGCCACTTCCGAATACAAAACAAGGAGAAATCAAACACAAGTATAGAAATCGAGGGGGATAAGATTATGGAGGGTTGTGAATATGCCTCCCTCACACCAAACCACCGCTGAGGAGAAACCCTAGCGTGAGAGATAATCATGGAGACACCACTCATAAGAAAATTCATTTCACTTTGCAAAATTAACTATTAAAATATGTTTTTAAACATCTAATATGGTTTTATTATTAATTGATGACAAAATAACTTCATTAGATGAATATTGAAAATATTTTATTAAGAATACAACACAAATATATCTCATTAATTTCATTAAAAAAAGAAATTCCCTTGAAAATACAAATATAAAACTTATTTATAATTTTCATAAATAATTGATACCGAATGAATTCAAAATGAATTTTCAAAATTTACTAATAATTATTCCCACTAACCTAACAATAATTATATAATGTTAATTTTATAATAAGGGTGTCTCTTGGGTTTTTAAACTCATAATTTCAAGAAAAGAAAACATTTTAAGAATAAAAATTATATAAAAGAAATATTTCCTAAAAAAACATCGGGGTGTTACATTTTTTCCCCTTAAAATGAAATTCACCCGCAAAATTCATCACATTGAAACAAACATATGAGGATGAATCTCCCTCATTATATCCTCATTTTCCCATAAAAGATATTCAAATTTTTGGTTTCTCTATAAAACTTTAAACAAGTGAGTGGTCTTGTTTTGTAATCCTTTTCCCTTACGATCCAAAATCTAAATCAGATGTTCTTTATAAGAAATGTCCTCCTCCAGTGGTACGACTTCTGAGATTAGTAAATATTAATGATCGGGTATGAAAATTCTTTGGTGAGATACATGGATCACATCATGAACATGAGAGAGATTCGATGGAAGATAAAATCGGTAATCTACCTTTCTAACATGATCCATAATTTCAAAAGAACCAATATACCTAGGGATCAAGTATCCCTTCTATTTAAATGTCTTCACTCTCTTCTAGTGAGATATTTGTAGAAAAAAACTATCACCAAATTTAAACTCCAGGTCTTTTCTTAGGTTGTCATCTTAGGTTTTTTTTCAAATATGAGCTTCTCTTATGTGTTGTTGAATGTATTTGACCCTTTCTGCCATTTCATCAATAAGATCACGTCCTACTAGCATTCTTTCCCAATCATCATCCCAACAAGTTGGAGTTCTTCACTTATTTCAATAGAGGGATTCATAAGGATCCATCTAAATACTGGATTGAAATATATTTTTGTAATAAACAATTCCATCCATGGGATATATTGATCCCCACCACCTTTGAAATCCAAATAAAAAGCTATAAACATGTCTTCTAGAGTTTGAATTGTCCTCTCAGAATGACTGTCTATCTAAAGATAATAAGTGGTGCTTAAACGTAACTCTGTATGTAGAGCATGCTGAATACTTTTATAGAACATTGTGGTAAAAATTGGATCCCGATCACAAATAATGTAAAGTGCTACTCTATTCAATCATACGGCTTCCATTACACTTTTCTTTTAATCTAATAAAGAGTGAAATCCTCCCATATTGATATGAAGTGTGCGGACTTCCTAGGGTGATCAACTATAACCCATATATCATTATAGACTTTAGATGATTTGGGAAGTATCACAATAAAGTCCATAGTGATGTTTTCCCCTATCCATTATGGTATGGGTAATGGTTGTAAGATCCAATTAGACTTCCATCTCTCATTCTTAACATGCATATAAACAATGAATCAAGAGACAAATTTGGCGATATCCCTTTTCATGCCATCCCACCAGAAATACTCGTTCAGGTCCATGTACGTCTTTCATCTTCAAGGGTTAATAGAGAAAGAATAAATATGAGCCACATCCAATGGATCCTTCTTTATTTTTTTTTTTTGTAGGAATAAAAACCATATACATAAATATTAATATTTTAACACAATCAAGGTTGAATTCAGGAATATTTCTCACCTTCTTTTGTAGCTGTACATTTTTCTTCTGCACCTCCTTAATCTTCAATTATATAGATGGTATAGTATTCATTTGATAATGATAATATTTATACCTTTCATTTAAAAAATCACGATCCATCCTTTTAAAATCCATAAATTTTGGATCATTTTTGATCATCATAATGGATATGATAGCATGGTCTTGTCAACACAAAGCATTTTCCACCTTGTTCACTTTCATAGGGTGGTAATGTATTATGATGTCGTAATCCTTAATAAACTCTAACCATATTCATTGGAATCTATTTAGCTCATATTATTTCAAAATATAAATTAAAATTTTATGATCAGTATATATATCACACCATCCACCAATAAGACAATTCCTTCATATCTTTAATTCAAATATTATTGCAGAAAATTCCAAATCAAGTGTTTGGTAATTTTTATAATGGATTTCAACTACTATGAAGAATAAGTTATCACCATATTATTTTTAATGAGAAATAATCCCAGCCCCTTCTTGGATGAATTACTATAGATCACAAACCTTTCTCCACTTAAAGGTAGTGTGAGCACAGGTTCACTATCTAGCCTTCTGTTATGCTCTTTGAAATTGTCTTCAAATTACTTCATCCAAATGAACATAATTCATTTCCACATCAACTTTCTGGTGTATTATATAATCATAAAAATCATTAAAAACATGTCAATAATGTCCATCCAACCCAAGAAATCATTTCATCTTAGTTACAATTTCTAGTCATAGCCAACATTAAATAACTACTATTTTCAATGGATCCACATATATCCCTTCCCATGAAATTATTGGGCCAAAAAATTAGACTTTATAAATACAAAATTCAAACTTTGTATGTTTCACATAATGCCTTCCCTTCTTAGGGTCTTCAATGCAATTCTCGTGTGGTCTTCACATTCTTCATTTATATTATAGTTGAAAACAATATCATCTATAAATACTACCAAAAAATGATCAAGATAGTCTAAAAAAGACATTATTCATTAGATTGATGGAGATAGTGGGAGAAATAGTAAGACCAAATAGCTTCACTATAAATTCATAGCCTCTTTAACTTGTATGGAATGTCTTCTTTTGTATGTATTTTTTTTACCCTAAATTGATGTTATCCTGAACAAAGATCAATACTGGAAATGTTTTCAGCTCCACATATTTGGTCAAATAATTCATCAATGTAGGGAAGAGGATATTTATTCTTTATAGTGATCTTTTTATGTTCTCGATAATTAGTTTAGAGTCTCATTAATCCAAATTTCATCTTAAAAAATAGAACAGGTAGTCCCCAATGTGATGCACTAGGGAATATTAATCCTTATCAAGATTCTCTAAGAGTTACTTCATCAATTTATACAACTCTATTGTGGCCAGTATATATGGTGTATTCTATAAAGACATAGCACCTGATATGATTTCTATTGAAAAATAAACATCGTGATTTAGTGGAATACCTAGAAATTACACTATAAAGGAAACATCAAACTCTTGTAAAATGGGTTTATTATTAATCCTTATTTTCTCCCTAACCATTTGATATAAATAACCTTCATTTATAAGAATTAATACCCTTCGGATGGAGGACATTTCTATTGGAAGGTTATATTAATACTTACATTGATAGATGTTAATAGATTGATCCAGATCATGAAATGTGACTTTCCTTCCTTGGTAATTGATATATGATCCATACTTAGAAAGCTAGTCCATGCTAAGAATCACATCAAATTCTATTATTGGATGGATCACAAAATTTTCAAGAATAAATTTCCCAAAAACTATAAATAGAGAAGTATTATAAACTTTTGATTCGACTGTTGTTCCATTATTAGTTGTCATGTCTAACTCTAAATATAATTTATGAGGTAATACAGTTATACCCTTATAAAATTATTCAGAAATAAAACATTGGGTGGATCCAGAATCAAATAAAACATTTTCTTCTTTAGAGTGTTTGGTAAATGTGTCTTTAACCACCTCATTATCATACTCTACATCACTAATAGTGATTTCATATAACTTATAATTTCCTTTGGAGTTAGGAGTTTTTTGACATCAATCATCATCAATAACCCTTAGATTAGTTCATTGATTGGAACAATTCCCCATTTCCTTACACTTATATCATTGAAGTGTAGGAGGTGCATTCTGTATAGCCTTTTCCTTTTTCGCATCATTAGACATCTTTTCCGCATCACTTCAGAATTCAACTGCCCAATGACCTTCCTTTCCACATATAAAAAATTTACTAGTCCCATTAATACAATTACCTTCATGTTTCTTTCCGCACAATGAGATTAAGAGAAAAATCATCATCTTTTCGGAGTGGTCTTTAGATATTCCTTTTAATTCCATTTTTCACATCTTATCAATCCCATATGACTGATGGGTTACAAAAATTTCCATCTCATCCTTGATAGTATATCGAAAAATTTACTCATAGCTAATAAATAACCTTAAGGATAATTATCTTACAGATACATGGTTTTAATAAACCAAAGAATTGATCTACTCTACTATGTGGTTGGATAAAAATTCTAGAAGTGTACCTTACAAGTCTTGTAATGTTTGTTTTGTAGGTTCCAAATTATTCATCATCAATTTTCGTATGTTTAAGGAACTCTTTATCTATCTTTGTTAAAAGAATATGTGAAATGTACATATTGAAAAATAAATTCATGAACTCATCACATAATTGAACCAAGTTCACTCCTCATCCCATCCATATATTAATGAACACGATTTACTATTAATTATAGTAATTTCTATATCATGAGATCTGAATATTTTTCCAACACATTAGAGGGAGATCTAGTTGTCGCCCATATCATAATGAAACCATTCTTACATGTACCACAAAATGAAAAAAAACATTTACCATAGTATAACTAATGAATTAAAATGGGTTTCTTAAACATAATTCCATCATAATTGATATAAAACAAATGGATTTACAAAATAACATTTCGTAATAAACACAATAAAATCATAGAAATAATAGGGAATGAAAATATAACCCTTTTTAAAGTGTTTCATATTATATGGAAAGTAATTACATTAATGAATTCTAACAAAATCCTAGTAAATTAAAATGGATGAACCTCTAATGAAGTTATCAATATATAAATCACCAATAAAGACATGAATAAAACCTCTTACCCATCCTAGGATCTCTTTCATCGATGAATATAGAAGAATCTATATCAGTATCATAGAACACATTCTACCTCTTGATGTAATACACAATAGCCTACACATAATATAGCTATTCCATGGAAAGGATGATGCCATATGGATTTATCTGTAATAATATATAGTCACCATATGAATGAAACTACCCTATCACTAGCTCACATTGTCTTCAATTATAGTCAATTATAAGGGCGCTTGAAGCCTCTTCACCTAAAGTCCAATTGAATGTACTATATAATGTTATATTAAGAAGTGTGTATCTCCCAAATTCTACAAGGCATACACCCAATATAAAAATAACCCATGGGTAACTCCAAAAATATATCCTTCCCTTAATCATGGAAACTCCGGGACATGTAGCTAACAAAGACCTACTCAATTACCGCTCAGACAGTAATGATGACCATGTTTATAACCACAATATTCTCTCAGTGGGAAAGGTTTAGTATAAGGACATCTTCTTCCAACACTTCATCCTCATTGATGATCCCAATATATAACATCTTATTACTGATTCCTAGGATAGAATTTCCTCAATAGAGGAACCTGAGGTAGAAAAACTTCTGCAAGCTACCTTTCAAGAAGGGTCACAAACTCTATCTATTTATTAACACAACCATCATATTAAATAAATGAGTCTAATACCTTTGTAAGTGACTAAGACACAACACCCTTGAATAAATGAGCTGATTATGACTATGACCTATAACTGACTCTCTAAAGGATCATATCTTCAAGAAACATGGAACCCTAGACTAGAACATTGTGTCATGATAAATACTAATGACTCCCCTCTTATGAAATCCTAGTTCCGACCATCATACTATTAAAAACTATTTATCTCACTCTCACCTCAAAATATGTCAAAAATGAATCGGGTTTGCTAATACAAGGTATATGGACACAAATCCTCCCCAAATTGAATCTCCTTGTTTTCATCATCTAGAAACATGTGTATAGAATATCAGGGAAGGACCGTAAAATGGTTCCCCAACTCTTTCATGATACAACCCCATATCAATGGGTATATAGCCCTTGATGAATTTCCACTATTATAGTCAAAGAAATAAAATATTCTCAAAACTAGTCACTAAACTTCTCCCATAGGACCCTCAACTCAACACAATCACCAAGGAATATGATCCACCACTTCATCACTAATCCATAAAAAATATTCACAACCAATAAAACCCAATTCTTATTTTTTTCATTGATCAAACTGAATGTTATCTCAACCTCCTCCTTTAATTCCTATAACACATAGTCTACAATAAATCAAATAAATTTTTATAGAATCTGGCACTAAAAAATTTAGAGTGTCCTCCTCCATGTAACATTATCCTAGACCACTAATCTATATAAATATTCTAGAACTTCCAGTTAAATATATCAAGAATGAACCAATTGAGGATGTTGACCAAGAGTCGTATCATTAAAATATAAAATTGTTAGGGACATATAAACCTCGAATATTTAATATTGAATATTGAATATTAAGTAATTAATTATTTAATTAATGATTAACATAATTCCAATGTAAACACATTTCAACCATATGATCAAAAAAGAATGGTGCATGATCATTTCCTAGGTATATACACTAAAAAATGTATCACATTTTCTAATAAGATTAAAAAACAAAATATTCTAGGCATTATATTATAGCGTACCTAAACACTCAAGTCTCAGTTGGTCTCCATTCTTTTTATTTTCTAAAACTCACATCTATCACCATTTCCACATCAACCCATACTACCTCACTTATTCCTAACTCCAAACACCAACCTATCCCTTAACCTAAACCACTGATACCACTGTTTTATAACCCCCTCCTACAAAAGGTACAAATCCTAGGGTGTCATTATGATATATTGAATAAATATATCCCAAATCGCATATGGAATAGGATATAGGTTAGCGATAATAACTATGGTAATATCACTCATAAAAATGGGTTGTATTACCATATATGAGAACATGGTTCAAAAAGACATAATTCAAGTACACCAATAAAATCTTACTCATATATTAGTAAAATAAAGAGCCCAATAACATAAATGTAATGTTAAACAAGACTAAAACAAATTGATCTAAAAAAATATACTACGAGGAGACTCACTAATGATCATGAAGCTCAAACATCCTTTAAGAAACCATGAGATAATAGTATCTAGCCAGATACCTATCCTCATCATAATAACATGATAAAGAGTTTATATATAAATATAGTGATAATAAAATTTAATCTAGGTATTATCCCACATGAATACTCTCATGAAAAAGATAACGAAAGCACGTTAATGCTTAATGAACAACATGTGTAACTAACACATCACCTAAAAAAGGTATTCTGTGTTACAAGACTCCCTAAAGATATATCTCAATACATAATTAATACAATAGATAATATGTTATATAAATAAGTCAAAGTTAACCAGAATAGATATTCATAAATGGATTTACACTCATCTCCAAGTAAATACAACTATATCCCTCTATCTCTATAATAAGTTATGCTGAAAATTCCTTGGCTAAATCATAATACACATTGTGCATCACATCATTTCATTATACCATGACACATACCCAAATAGCTTAAAATTAGTTCCTACATGTGACCATGACTTGTATTCTATGTGTCATTCATTAGGAATTTCACATCAATCCATAACAACCCATACATCATGTATGTACCTTGAGACATCACAACCCGTTAAGGTTATACATATAATAAACATTTAGATAAAATATGATGAGATATATGTGTGTGAATGACCACTAGATATTTTATTACCTTATAAAAATATATTATAATTCTAACCGTATGTATACTAACACATTATATTAGTAGGAAGATATAGTAGGGCCACATGGGGTAGTCAGCCATCCATCAATCACCAATCTTAATGTTGGGGGTAAAAAAATCAAGGATTTCAGTAGGTTTCAATCACCATAAAGAAATTTGTGTGGTGGAATATAAAATCAAAAAACATAAAAGTTATATTATCGCTCACAACCACTCTATAGGAATAAACCAATTATCTTTATAAACTTTAGTTATCACACATCAAAAAATCGATTGCCTATACTAAGAGATAAATACTCTATAAACATGTAATAATTTAAGAATAATTCATAAAATTAATTATTTCTTATTAACCTATAATTTTTTATAAATTAATTATTTATCTGTTACATAAAAATATTCAAAATTACATTTCATTAACCATCTGAGGTCATTCCATGACCTCTTGTGATAAGCCAACTGAGTCCAATGTTTCTTAAGATGTACGTTTTATTCATTTGAACAGTCATCAATCCCATGTGTTAAACTAGTTATTTATCACTATTATCATCAAACAATTATAAGTTCTCAACGAAACATTCTAATCAACAATAAAAATACATAACTAAAAATAATAATGTAACCCATGTAGCGGCGAGGTGAAAACATGTAAACTAAAAACTGGTCTCTCCATCCTTTAGTTAATTTTATCACAAGAAAGAATCCTAGATTTTAGAAAAATAGTGTTTAATCTCATCTTCAACCCATTACATCAACTCTAATAACAAACCCTTCACCCTCTTGAATATCATCATGCATTGTTAAATCATATGATTCAACTGATTCAACAAATCCTTAGGCTCTCTTCTTGTATATCACCATAAATAAACCCCTGTAGTATCACAACACATCACAGAGAAAGGATAACATCCATTGGAATATAGAATGGTTAAAAAATCGACAATATAAATAAGGAAACAAGTCCATAAAAAGTAATTCAACCTTCCCACGTAAATGGGATCACGCATCCTTAAAAACAATTTATCTAACCTTTATATGAAAATGGGCCCACTCAAAACCTCATATTTATCTTAATCAAAAATCTTTTTTTATTACAAAGTGAATAAAATGATTCAATTATGTTTGTTTGAAACTATGGTTTCGTAAGAAAAAAAATATAACAATATGTTAAATGAATTAAATAGTCCCTTCAAGAAAGAATTATAGTTTAATTAAACATTAATAAAGAATAATTATCATTTAACATGCCTTTTATTATTATCCAAAAATGAATTACATAAATCATGATATTTATCCAAATACAATCAAAATAGAATCAAAACAATCAATTAAACTTCCATTTATCATTAATTTTATTACAATCATATTAATATAAACAAAGGAATCATTAAATATTCATTATTAGATTATTTAGAAGAAAATTGAATTTTTGTTTGTATTAGAAAAAATTTAATTGAGTTGCACATTATATCTCAAGAATAACCAATATGATTATCAATATAATTCATTGATAGAAAAATATATAGTAAAATAATAGGAAAACAATGATCATAGGGGAATAAAATGTGATTACCATCTAGAAACCATTATTTCTGAAATATTATTTTTAATTTATTATGGTTAATTACACTACCAAAAAAAATGATAAATAATGGTCAATTTATAATCTCACCTAAATGAAATGGAAATTGATGAATCATCTACATCAGGGATTCAATTTCCTTATAGTGATAATGGAACAACATCATAAATATTTGATCACATATCCCATATAGAAAGTTGCATCTTACGAGAATTCTATACCACAATAGAATAATCAACATCATAAGAAACAACTTTAGAATGATGATGATGCAATTAAATAACATGGAAATAAATAATGGTATAAAATGAGTTCAAAAGTGGAAAACCACTAGAAAAGAGGTAGAACACACCTTGGAACCCTATTTACCAAATACGGGATGATAATAGATTAATACCAATTAAAACAGTATTTATAATCCCTAAAAAAATATTCTTCGTCACGTATGTTTTGAGAGATAGTATAGGGAAAACATGGTTTTTGTGGGGGTTAATATATATATAAGAATGTTAAAAAATTTAATACCATAATGTTTCCATCTTGATCATTCCACAAAATAGGTTGAAATATGCTAGACTACGATCCATAGTAAAAGACCACACTACTGCCTACTTAGAAAGTGTGTGTTTGAGGAACATAGTTCCCTACATTCCAAAAATCCTATAAAATAGTGAGGGAATATTATGTAGTAAAGGACACCATAAAAAATTATATATTTATTAAAAATAGAGGCTACACCCTTGTTTAACTCCAAAGAACAACTACCCCAAAATTGGTAGAACCATCGCAAACCCCTATGTACTAGCCTAGAATCGCAATGCAGTAGCACTCAATCGTTGGGAAGGGCCTAAAAATATCATTTAACCATTATTTTACATAAAATAATTGCTAGTGTCCCTGAAAAACTCCCTTGGTCCTCTTTACACTACATTAGTGATCTCTATGTCGCATCGGCCTTCTATATAGTGTAACCAAAGATACCATGATGTTAAAACCCTCAAAACTGATGTTTCTATAAAAATATCCCATGTATTCTCCAAAAACACATTGAAATCTCCTTTGGACATCTCAAACACTCAAAACTCGAAAAGTAAAGGGATACATGAATCCCTGCCCTTACTCCACAGATATTAATTATTATGGAATATCAATCTTGATTAAATAATAAAATTTATATCAAGGTGGTTTTAAATATATATTTTTCCATAATGAGAGAAGAATAAATAAAATTTACATAATTATAAATATATTAGAAGAAAGTTTCATTTAAAAATAATTCCTTACGATTTCTAGATAATACATTTAAATTACACATTGTTATAGGGATGATATATAGAGGAATAATTCATATTACTCTAAATATCACTTTAATAACTCTTCCTAAATTTCAATTTTAACTCTGGGTCACAACCAGATAAAGTTTATAGAAGTCCCCATAAAGCCACATGATTTCATTTATATAGAGGCGAACAATTTGTTTAGGGGATACATCTTATATTATTACTAAGATTTAGCTACAAATCATTTTTTTCATTTTAATTTGCTTGTTTTCTCCATGACAAAGTCCATTATACTATTATTCCATTTAAAATTAAAAAATTTAGAGGTTTCATAACTCCATTTTCTTGTTTTCCATTCATGTTTTCTTATTATAATAAAAATATTCTGGACACATATTTAATTATCTCTCACTATATACCATCCCAACTAAAATATTCTCACAAATATATATACAAATTTTCCCTATATTGGTTTATATAGATATTTTAGATATATTATTTATATATGAGATTCATTAATAGTATTTTAATGTATTTAACACATAATATATTCAAAAACATAAATACTTTATCATAATAGGTGAAATAATTTTTTTTTAATATTTTATACTTTAATCATTCATTGTTTGTTCTCATCATCGCGTTAGTACTTATCTATCTTTTTCTTGTAGGGATGGTTTTGAAATTTCATATATAATGATTTATGGATCCCTTTTACTGAAAATAATCATATCCATATCCACTATATCCTTATATATAATATATTTTTTAATCCTTATCATGGTCAGAACACCATGTTCCAATTTAATCAATACAGCAAAAATATTTTTTTTTACTTCCAAGGGTGGTAGTGTATCAAGGAATGATACTTCATGAGTATAATTATCCACATTCCTTTCCTCATGTCAAGCTACATTTGTGGGATAAATATGCTTGAAAATATTTTTGACACTTTATATGTCACATATTTTTAACAGATATAGTTTTTTCATATTTTAAAAGTAATGATTGCAGATTCCTACTAAAGGTCGTGAGTTTGATAGTACTGTTAATAGATTTTCATATTCCATGATGCATAGACCATCAACCTACCATTATTTATAAGGACACAACTATACCCTTTCGTTGATGAATCACTATATATTACAAATCTTTCTATACAAAATGGTAAAGTTAAAAGAAGTGAATTAATTGGCCCTTATTTGGATCTAATTATTTCTCACACTTCACTGACAATGTTAATTAAACCTAAATAAATTTTAACATGTAAATAGGTTTTCCAGATAATAAAAAACATGAACAAATCATTGATAATGAATTAATTGTTTCATGAAACACCATATACTTGTTTTTATCAATGGAGTATTCCACTCATTGACCACATTCTTCTTTCAAGGGTTAATATATATTCAATCATTGGGGAAAATGTTTCAAATAAATGAAACGTCATTAATCCAATATTCAAACTTAATATACGTCCCATGTGATTTCATTTCTCAGAGGATTCGTCTAATTATTTGTAGATAACAATCATTATTTATATATATATTAGTGTATATCAAGATATTATTAATGATATTACACCAAAATTTTATTAGGATTATCCTTGAATAAAATATTATTCATTTACATAAATTTTGAAGGGGAATTAATAAATATTTAATAATTACCATAATATAATAATTTCTAAACAATTTTCATAATTCTATATTCAATAAGTCATATTTTTTTACTCTTAATAGATGATAACCTACTAATGGAATACCATTGAAAAGTATTTGGATCCTTTAATTTAATCAAATAAGACATCAATATGTGGTAAAGAATGCTTATTATTTATTTTAATGGAAATGATGTCCCTATAATTGATGTACAATATCATATATAGATAATTTTATTTATATAAATAAGATATGGGATCCCCAAGATGAAATAATAAGTTATATAAATACCTACTCACAGAACACCTATATCTATTTTTTCAACTCTTGTAATACCACTGGATCCATTATAAAATTCTTATTTAATATCAGTCTTAAATCAAAAATGTGCTCAATAAAGAACAAAAAATCATGATTTTGAGAAGAGAAAAACATTATTCAAGAAATACGTCAATGAATTATGGTACCACAATTAGAAATTTAATTCTCATGATATATTCATTATCCATAGATACCACATGATCTTACTTTATTCCTATAATTTCAATAGGGAGTTCCATTAGGGTAGGATATATACATGATATATATGATAATTATTCCCCACTAAATATAAGAAATCCACTAGACCTTTGAAAATTGAAATATATATCTCATATTAATAAATTATTATATTGTACATTGAATGACAATCCATACAACAGATCATATAAATGTCAAAAATAGGTAAGATAAATATAGTTTAATATATGTTACTACAATGAATAATAATTAGAACTACCTAACAAATATTTTCTTCTATAACATTCCCACTTAGTGTCTTAATTAATTACACCCTTAAAATGGTGAAAGGGAAATATATATTGTATTTAGAAAACAAGGAAGATATAATAGAGTGAAAGGATCCAAAATCATATAAAAAATTTTATAACATTGATTAAATGATAGAAGTACCTACCAAAACAATATTAGGAACTCCAAATTCTACTATTGTAATCGTATAAGATTTAACGTTCTCCATTATCATTTTTAGAGTTAAATTCCATTGATATTTGGGGAATTAGTTAAGATATTGTCCCTTTTATCTATAATTAAATAACTCAACATCAAAAACATCTACCATACCATGGTATTAGTGAGAGTGTCGTTCATTTTATATACACTAAAAATAAATTTCATTCCCTTAATATAATACCAAGGTGTTTATTCCCATACTTTTCACACATTAAAAATCTAATACTTCCTTTATTCCACTTGGATGTATTTTTCTCATATGATTATTAGCCATCGACTTATTCTCTTGATTTCCCATTAATACATACATTAGAGTGAAAACCTTTCTAGCTTTATGAAACATGATATTATATCCCCAAGTTATGATAATGTCTAAGAGACCAAATCCATTAAAATACATGGTTTTAACCCATTAATGAAATGACCGATATTTCATTCCAGTCTATGTACATTTTTCCTGTTATGTTAAGTTATCCTTTTAATGTTAAACACATATTGAGTAATGTTTTCTTTCACCTTTTGTCCATGATTGAGGAAATAATTTTCCAATTCTTATATATTCTCAAGAGGAAAATAGATTTCATGGAATATCTCTTTGAATGTTCACCATTCTATATAATTTATCTCATATTTCTTATTAATTTTTAAAATTAGTAACAACCAATGGTTTATAACTCTATTCGGCCATTAGAACCACTTGATTCCATTTCCCTTTATAAAAATTTTGAAGGTAATAAAAATATTTTATAGGGTCTTTATCCATTTATATGTTACCAATGGTTTATAATTAAAATAGAATATTGGATGTTTTTTAACACATTATGTTTTCCAACATAGATAAAATGTTTTATGGATTAGAAGGTCACTCAATGTAGAAGAGACTAATTTTCATGAACTATGTCAAATACCATGATATAGTTATGATATTATTACCCTCATGTCAAGATTCATTATATTTTTTATGTGAAAATCACATCACTGACAATGGTTGTTGATATGGTTTCATTTATTCCAATAGTCACCATATTCCTACAATTGAATACCCACAAAGAACATGAAATTCAGTTGTAAAATATAAATCATATTAATTTAACACGATGTTTCCAATAAAATATTGATTATTTTTTATATTACCTATGTTATTTAACTAGGTTTCCCAAAATATATTCAAAAATTTTTCTTTTAAAATAACTATGATACCAACTATAGAATTATAGACTCCCAAAACCGAGTTTTTTAAATATATTTAATTATTGGAATATAATACAAGAGTTTTTAAATGATACAATAGTTTAGTTTTATATAAATACAATATTCACCAATACAATAAATTTGAAAACATAATATAAAAAATAGATATATTAAGAGAAATTGGTTATCTATTCCATATTTTCTTTCAAAATTTCACATAGTTATACTCTAATTTTCCTTTGGAAAGGAAACAAAATTATCTTAGGGTCATATTCTCACAAATATATATCATATAATTGATTTTTTTCATATATGAAAACCAAAAAGTGATATATATCAATAATAAATAACTAACATGAATCATAATCAACTGAATCTAAGAGGATATCATATCCATGAATTATAATGAAAATAAATAGATCACATGGAGAAAAAATCAAGTTCCATAGTTATGAGATTAATAATGATGGATTGTAAATTACATACCATAATCCAATACATTATAAAATTACAAATCATGATATTAACATCAAGGTAATATCATATTTTGGGAATGCATACAAAAAAATATAGAAAAATGTTTGTTATTTGAGACATATTGATGCATTGAGGTGCTATATACGGTTAGGCCCCACCCATAACATTTTTATCTCTAATACATTAATCATATTAGAAAATGAATAATTAAATCGTAATTAAATATTAATATATTCGTATTAATTATAAATACCAACATTTGATAAACCAATAATTTTCCACATTTCAATAAATTAGATAATATAATAATAACCAATATGGATATAGAAGGCTGATGGTTAAACAATACAAGATTAGATTTTCTATAATCATCATTATGGAAATATAATCATATATAATTTCAATATTTTCTGTTATCTCTAAAAATGGGATAACATGATCATAGCCTATCTAGAGATGGAAGAGGTATTCTTAAACAACACATAGTGAAAATTCAAATAATTACCCTTATAATAATAGAAACATATGAATTTTCAATATATTTCACCATGTTAATGAATTATATATGATGATTATTATAAATCTTTAGATATAAAGTGGATGGAACAATGCATAACCAATATAGAATTTGAGGGGTATTCACAATGTAAAAGGATAATCAATTAACAAAAAATAAATTCATTACTATGGTGAAGGGTGTATTAAATGTGTTAGATTACCAATAAAAAAGTAATTTCATTCAATAGTTTTCATTGGTGGAGCAAATACATCATCATGATTCATAAATAGAACATGAATATACCTAAACATATCCACAAATATTATCTAGAAAACCGTGTAATCTTAGACCCACTTTTCATGCATCAAGGTGATGGTTGAGTTAATAAATCAATCAACCATTTGAGTTGAATTCCCTATGGTGAATCTATTCCATAACATCATCCACTTGAAAGTATCGTGTCATCGATATCATTTCTAGGACAAAGTAAACTATTTATGTTCTAATTTTTTTTTGGATTTTAGACTTTATTAGGGATTTAAAAACGATTCAATTGGAGTAAGACTTACATTTAAGATACTATGTAGGAGGTAATGTTACATAATTACAATATTTCTGAAAATAAAATAATGTTTTGTAATAATTAATGGAATGGGGTACTTAGAGCCCTTATGTATTTATGAAAATAAAATTAAAAATTGCTATAATGATTGTGCATAAGTAGTCTCTCATTAAAAATATATCAAATGGGACATAATATGATGATATTAGAGTCAGATAAATTTTCAAAAATGATAAAATAAAAAACCAATTAATATTAAAAATTAAAGAGATAGATTAGACACCATTCCCTTATAAAGTATATTTTTAATGATTTATAGGACTCCATAGAACTATTGGAATTCATTGGGTAGGATTTATAGTGGTAGAGGGAAGAAAATTGTCTTTCTAATACCATTTGTGGGGATAGGAATGATATAATTGGTGGGAGTGAGCTCCTGTAATAGGTAAAAAAGAGGGTATTTCTCATGGAAACTAAATTTTGGTATGTGGTATGAATGGAATCACATGGTTTTTAGGTGTGGTATTATGAGTTGGAGTATTCAGGAGGAGAAAGATTAAGTGATACATAAGGGTATGTCATCTATACAAAACATGGATTTTTATAAGGATTGTGTGACCCTTTAGATAGTAAATTTTTTAAATTCCCCATTAACATATTTCACCCTTATTAATCTTCATAAAATGTTAATTATGGTAATTATTATATAAAAAATATAATATGGGAATTCATACCAAATTTAAACATGATGAATATTAATTTTGGAACAAATTTAATAAATTAAATTTTAAAAAACTAGGAGGTAACTATTTAATGAAAACATAAGACAATGGGAAAACTATTTTTAATGAAAAATGACTTTTATATATTTATGGTTTTATATTCATATATTTTATTAATTATTAGTTTAAATAATCATTAAAAACTTTTTTGGTGTTTACAAATCATAATAGAGTCATATTTTATTGTATATTAATCATATTTATTTTAACAAAAAAATATCACCCTAATAAATATAATTTTTGAAAAAATTCCATTTTACTTTTATAATGTTAATTAAAAAATAACCTTATTAATTTATTTACAATGAATAAAAATATGATTTTCATTATTATAAAATTCAAACAGATTAAATCTATATAGAAATTTCAGTTTATTACAAAAAATAATATGTCTAGGGAAAAATAATTTTATCATATTTTCCCATTAAACTCATTTTTATAAAAAAAAATAAAATGACATCATATACTGATATATTTCTGAAAAATTGAAAAATAAATTTTTATTTTAATATAAAATTCCAAAATTCTAGAAATTTATATTTTTATATAATAGTTAAAAATGACCTTTATAATACACATTTTGTTATAGTTTAAGTATGAATTGTTTACCCATTATGATAATATCTCTAGTATAATAATTGAAATAATATTATTTGATTTTTTGGAGATACTGTAAGAAAACATTAATCCACCACTAGTTAAGAAAAGTGATAACATGTAAATGTAAGTGATTATGAAAAAATTTATCGAATGGTAATATTGACAGCATAATGAAGTGGATCTATAGTGAGAAAAATGCCAATTGATCGTTCAAATAATTTGATTTTTTTTAATGTATTGAAGTTACCACATGAAGGAGGATATGTTATCAAACATTTAAATATATTTTCCATACACATTCTGGAATGAAGTGAACACATGTAAAAATATGAAGCAACTTCATGTTTTAAGTGACTGTGTCTATTCTAATCATGTATAAAACTATTTTTACCTAATGAAAGGTGTGTCAACACCAACTATGAGTGAAAATGAATTTGTGGATACTTTTTAAAATCCTAATGACTATTTTTGGAATATAATAAGACCGACTAGAGATTTTATTATTTCTTATTATAATAATTTCCATTTCTAAATGACTACAATGTGGTAAATCCTCTTAGAATGCTTTTAATATTTCCCTCTAAAATGTAGGTTATGTGATGGTGATTCACTCTAGAAGTTTTCATTCACATTAGAAACCCTATTTTCTTGAATAAATTGTACAAATTATGAACAAGTCCAAAGATACATTAATATTCATTCTACAGTTTCATGTTGAATTAAATAAAGAAGATAACATTTCTATTCAACAAACGTTTGACAAGATATTGAGTAGTACCATACATCATATGTTTTTCTCTCTCCATGGTTCTTTTAAATTTACCTCTTTTCTGATTTTTTTTAAATTTATATAGAAATTATCCTCTAGTGTATTTAGGAGTACAATGATAATCCTTCCCATTATTTTATCACATTTTAATCTCCAGTATATAAAATTTAATGTATATGTTAATATCATAAACATCCATGAGAGTATAAATTTCCTTAAAAAACTAATCTAGGTTGTTGATTTATTTATAATTCATTAACAAAAAATCATGATAGTGGACTAATATCATTTCGATATAATTAATCTCTATTATTGAATAATCCTTTTTTAATTCTATTTTGAATGTTATTTTTATATACCTCCTTGTTTTTTAACATCATGTAAAAAATCATTTTTAATTATTAATTGTTTTTGTGTATTATTTGGAAAGAGTTTAACAGAATATTCTCTACATGGTTACATTTACATATGATAAATATCAATATAATGATTCATAAATTAGTTCTTTTTTCAAAATTTCATATGCTCAATTGTTTTAGAAAGGCTTTGATCGATACCTTGATAAACTGTTTTAAAGTATTGAATTATATATACCAACTATTTTTTAAACTAATATAGTAATTAAAAATTAGGGGATTTAAATTAATAATTTTAAAAAATAATTCTTTTTATCAGAAGAAAAATTCACCAAATCCACCACCATTGAGAAGTCATCTTGTAAAACCATTGCGTAATAGTGAAAAAAAATAATTTTTTGGATCTGTTATTTTAATATGTATATTTTATATTTTATTTTGATCATATCCTGAGGGATTGTTTTTTGAATTTTCCATTTTTATAGATGCTAAAAGAATAGGTTATGTTACTAATAGACCTCATTATTTTAATGTAAATAGATATGATCCGTAAGAAATTAAAATTAAAACCTATTTAGAATGTATGGGATTTGATATTTGGGAAACTATAAAATATAAATATAAAATTTCTAAGATGTATAGAAATGATTGAGATGATATAAATATAGAATTATATTATTTTGACTATAAATATATAAATTAATTTTTATTATCATTGGAGAAGATGAGTCTAATATAATATAAATTTTTGAAATTTATTTTTAAATTTTGGAAACATTAATTACATCACATGAGGGAACCTCTAATTTTAAGGAAATGAGTTACAAAACTGATACTATGATGTATGTTCTATTAAGATGAAACTTGTTGAGTTGGTTTAGAAAATGTATTGTAGATTAAATTAAATCATTAACAATATAGATGTATTTAGAAAACCTATAGATGGTAGAAAAATAGTTCTACTAATACTAATATTCTTAATTTATAGATGGATGATCGTTAGTTTTTTTATAGAAAATATTGATAATATAAATCTCCAATTTACATAATTTATTTGAATTTTGATGATGTAACAAGATTAACTAAGATTAAAATTAAGATGTTTAACTTAATAAGAAGGCCAAAAAATTTAAATTAAATTATTCTATATCTAAATAATTTAATCAAGGATGAAAACTCATGTGTAAAGGAATATTATTTTGAAAATTATAAGTAGATGTGTCATCTAAAAATAAAAAAATGAAAATCTATAAAAATATGAAATTATTTTGGAAGCCAACATATAATGGAATGTATGATAAAAGAAGAAATTGAAAAAATAAGTAGAACAAAAATGACTCCTATATAGTAATAAAATTCCAAGATTTAAATACAAAATAACATATTAATGTCAATTTTCATAAGGTAATATATTTGAATAATTATCAGATTCATTGGATAGAGCATTTCCCTCTAGGAGGAGGTCCCTCTCCCAATCTCTAGGGTTCCACTTTCTCCCACCTCATAGGAGCCTTCTCCCTCCATAGTTTTTTGTTTCTCCCCATATCACTCCATCATCCTCGCAATAGATGGAATCCCTATTACTTCTAAATAATTATTCTTTAATAAAATTTATGGATGCTATATTTCTTTTTTTATATTCTCATTCAAATGGATTTTTGTCAATTCAAGGTTCTTTAATCTCTTCTCTTTAGTTTTTACTTATGTTGTTGTTATTTTTTTCTCAGATGTTCACAATTGATTTTTTCCCTAAATATTTCTTCCATACTCATTTCCCATGTACCTTTATGTCAAAAAACACCATTTTTTTATTATCTTTTGGGTATGGGATTATGTTCGTAACTATGATCAGTATCTCTTCATATTCAAATGTTCTCCCACCTTCTATTTTATTTTGTAACACCCTAACTTTTCAAAAGATTAAATTTAAATTCAATAGCATGAAGGACAAAAAAAACTGACTCAAAATTATTTTATATGAAATACTATGTTCATATTTGTAATGTATCTAACCCTAATGGTCTATTAAATAGTCAAATTCTTGTTCTTGGGGTGTCCTGGAATCCATGGGTGTGTCAGGAGGGTGTTGGGCTTGGTGGCTGGGTGTAACCATGGTGTCACCTATCAATACCACCACAGAGTGTTGGGGTTTCATTCCCTGGTTTTTCTTGTAACGTATCTTTGAGGTTTTAATGCTTATTGAAATTAGTTTTATTCCATTTTAATGCCAATAAATGATTGTTTAAATCCCTATGATTGGGAAGACCCTCGACTTACCCAAACATAGTTCCCCTATCATATGTTTTCTCCATTTAAATGATATATATCCACTAACAACCATCTGCAGGACTATCTTTACTATCTCCTAGAAGAATTATTTAATTCAAAATAAAATTGAATGTGTGAAACCACCCAACAGTGTGGTTAAAACAAAATCCATTTTTTATAACTTTGAGAATTTATATCCCATAAAACATGGATCGAGCCTTTTATCAGACTAAGATCTTCTTCTACCTTATTCATTTTCATGTACCTGGTGCACCTGAAGTCATTACTCCAGAGATGACTCATGCTCCCATGTTATAGCCCTTCCCACTCAGCCTTTGTGGTGTTTTTTCTGCTACTCTCTCCATTATAGTTCTTAGTGCGAGGAGTAAATGTCGTTCCTTGATAATCCATTTAGGGTTTTCCATTAATATCTCTTTATTGTGACCAATTTTAGTGGGTATAATGATTTTACCTCAGGACATAGACGAAACCATCCTTAAAAAATATAATAAATGGACTTTTAAAGATCGAAGGTATGGGAATAATTATGATGATTTTGATGTATTTTTTTACCTTTTTTTATGTTATGATTTGTGTGGGCTTATGTCCACATAAAATCTTGGTCGTTGGTGGACTTTTTTTTGACACTAATAATGCTCTATTTTTTAGGATAACCTTGTGATTGATTGGATATATGATGGAAACTAGTTAATCACGTAAACATAGTTGATTAAATGGATTCCCAAAAAACCTTAATCTTTTTTGTGATCACCCTGGTAAACCAAAAAAGAATATGGATCTTAATAAATGTTATGATGTAATATGAAAACTCCCTTACTATGTTCGGTTATTATACATGGTTGTTCTGTTTGATGCCATGGGGGTGACATAGAATGGGATTGAATATTATGGTTGTAACGTTTTTTCCCTTCGAATTTGTGGTTCTATCGAACTAACATGTTGGGGCTTTGTTTAGTTATAGTACATCAAGGGATCTCATAGATCACTTTTTTTGTGACCTTACAAGGGAATCAGGTGTGAATGCTTAAATTGTTGTTTGGACATTTTCATATTGAGTACAATGTTTTTTTGACTTGTGGATGTTCCTATTAGTTTCCCGGTTATGGAGAATTATTTTCAATTAAATCACTTGAATAAGATAACATGAATGGGTTAAATGGTAATTTATTCCTAGGAATGGGTTTTGTTCTTGTTTTGGTTGTTGTATACTAGTTCATGAAGGGATAGCAGTGAGTGTGGTGGTGTACGGGCTGGTTGTCTATTTCGAAACCCTTAGGATGGGATGAATCCTTATTTACCATTATGCCTAATGTTTAGTTCATTTGTTTCTTATATTCACCCAACCCACATTGATCACTTCGTTCTAAACGCCCCCATTTCATGGGTGAGGGTGTTTTTTACAACATTATTATGAGTAGCTTGTTATTAGTGTCTTCATGAACCCTCTCCTAGGTATCCCATGACACTTCAGGTAGGCTATGTTTCCCAAAGGTTCACTATGCCCAATTTTCTATGGGAAGGGTGTCCTGTGGTGGTTGGATCCGGTGTGTGTAGGCATGTTTGTTTCCCATGTTTCTTTAGGAAGAGGCCAAAGTGTCCTTGAGAATGGTGTGTGGTTATTGTGGTCTAGGTTTCTGTAGACGTGGTAGTGTGTTGTTTTTGTGGCCAAGGTGTCTGCGAGTGTGAGTTTGCATTGTTGTGATGTCCCATAAGGTTTTTTTTGGGGTGTAAGAGGAAATATTGTGCAACTTGTGGTGGGTAGTATGACACGTACGATTACTTAAATAACATGTGGGGAAGCAGTACAGGGTACCAAAATTTCAATGTTCTATTAGTATTACTTTACCTTACTTCCATTATTTGGGGAGTGTGCCTTGGTGAAATTGGGTGGATAGTTTCCTTTCTAGGTGCTTTGGTTATGTCTGTTTCCAATTGGGTTTAAGAAGGACTCCCCACATGTTCATGAGAACTTTTTGTTTTCCTATTGAGTATACATGTATACTCACCATATGTATATAAAAATGCTTTCATGTTTCTAAGAGGACAATGAGGACCGTCCCTTACCTTACTAGCTCGGGAGTCATGAGTGGTCATAGTAGTTTTATTTATTTAGTTATTTTTACTCAATGTTTTCTTGTACCTAGTATCAGTTTATTTTGAACATGCATATGGGAATGGATTTTTGGATTCACATTTACTTTCAGTTTTTGGTGTTTTTTTGTTTTTACCATCTTTTCTTCTGATATTGTTAAATAAAAACTGCAATTAATTCCATTTTATATTAGATTCTATATCCTTGGTTCTAGTCTCCACTCTAGGTCCTATTGAATGCACCCTCAGGGGTCATTATCTCTCCTTCAACTTGAAGAAGGATGGGTATAGTAGTTTTTTATCCCTTTCCTCATCAAGGTGAAGGTGGGTCATTCCAGAATGGTCTCAATGGAGATGATTGAGAGATAGGATTTATTTTAGGATATGAATAGTGAGGATTGTGTGGGATGGTAGGGAAACAATGTGAGGTAATCTTGGTGTGTGAAAAAGGCTAGGAATGACTGACTAGGACATAGGATTTTTGGGCCACCCAGTGATCCGATGCAAGGACTCTGGGCCTACAGAACGCCCAGATGAGGCTACACTAATTGCAGGGTAGAGACCCTAGAAAATTTACATTCATCATAATGACATGTTTTCTTATGTGTCTTATGTGTTTTGGGAAATTAACAAAAATAATAAGTTTAACGAAAATTTTAAAAGGGCTCTCCAAGACTACATGGGATTAAGAATTACTTATTTACTTTGTAGTTATGGCACATGCATGACATCCATGAGTGGTGCAGGAAGATGAGTCTTAGTAGGTTGATATAGTCGATCAGTGGAGGATTCATTGAGAATAAGATGATGAAAATTGGTAAAATACTCTACGTTATTTTTGTAGGAAGGCCCCAGAGAAGAATGAGTGAAATGTTTCCAACATGGAGAGGGAGGGATTGATTGAAGAGATGGTGATAACATTTACCTTAATCAGTGCTCTGAGAGAGTACTTTTTTTTGTTTGTAGTCATTCATATGTGTGTAGAGGCCTGTTAGTGGTGGGCTCTCTACCATGGAGAGTGGATGGAGACTGATTTTTTTGTTTGATGACTTCGAGAAGGAGTTCTACGTGGAATTCCTTTTTTTCTACGATGAAGGCTGAAAAGAGGAAAGGTTTTCTCTCCTAAAAATAGGGGTGTATGTCAATATGGGAGTTCGGGATCACATTAAAGGAACTCCTTCTCTTACTCCTAGTATCTTTCCAGATGAGGCTTCTTGGGTGAGACGTTTAGAGGAGGCAGTTCGACCTTCACTAAAGTACGTAGTAACTCCCTTCACTCTACCAATGCATATAAAGGTCCCTAAAAAGGATGATGTTGTGGAGAGGATGCACATGTTGGGAGGTGCACCATGAGAGGGGATCTGGATAGGGTCATCCAAGGGGAACACTATTAGCAGTCGGCCACCAACATCAGGACCTTCTAGATTTCTGCCGATGGGGATCATACCTCAGCAGTTTCGGTTTCGATATCCTGGCACATGCCCATTCTCTACAAGAATATGACTGAGATAATTTATTTTTAGTAGCCATGGGAAGCTTTAGAATAAGTTCCCATACTTTGTGTTGTACAATGGGGGTGTGCTGGTAAAAAGCCCACCCCAGCTGTAGAAGTTTTCATCCAGACCTTTTTAGTAAAAGCGACAGGGGAAATAATCACTCTCTCATACGAGGGTAGGTATTACAGGAGGGGGGAAACCTCAAGGTGATCCTTAGGGACCTCAACCATGGAATGGTTTGGGAGGTGGTTTATAGATAAGGGGTTGATGATATGGGTATGTTCATTTGCATTCCGCATAGGTAGCAGTCTCAGAAGGGCCAGAGGTCATTCGATGTATGATCAGATTATTTAGCACTCTTGCATGTGCCTTGTTTGATTCAGGAGCATCACACTCCTTTTTTGAATGTGGTATATAAAATTTTATTGGAATAGATGTTGAGAGACTCTTAATCCCCTAATGGATGAGTACGCCGGTTGGAGGATGGACCCACCAGTGTGATGTCTTTCAAGGATGTAGACTGATGTGGGGGCCGAATTAGTTCAGTGGGGATCTTCTCCTGCTAAAAATGCTATTATGAAACGTCATCCAGGGTATTAACTAGATTTTTTTTATGGATTATATTATAAAATTATTTTGGATAAGGGTTTTGTTCTCTAATATGGGTGTCCATTGTGCAGTTTTCGTTTGTGAGAGAAGTTTCAAAGTTTGTGACTCTACCCCCTTGACGTGATATTGAGTTTAGGATATACTTACAAAACAGTTCTCATTCAATTATGATGGATCCCGAGTGAATGGATTATCCTGAGTTGGGAGAGTTGCGAAATCAATTTGATGACCTGATGAAAAGGGTTTTATTCAACAAATCATGTCGTCGTGGGGTGCTCCAGTCTTTTCACGAAGAAGGTGGATGGTGGTCTCTGGATGTGCAAAGACTATCAGAGACTGAATTTGGTAATAATCAAGAACTGTTACCCTCTTCCAAGGATATAAGATTTCATTGAACTTGTTTGGGGAGCAGGTGGGTTTAATAAGTTCGATTAGCAGTCTGTTATCACCAGTTAAAGGTGAAAGATGTTGATATGTCAAATACTACTTTTAGGTGAAGTTATGGACCCTTCGATTTCATAGTCATGTCATTTAGTGTTAATAATGAACCTGTTGTTATCATGGGGCTCATGAAATATGTTTTCTATGAGTTTCTAGATTGGTTCATCATTTTGTTCATCAAAAACATCTTTATCTAATCAATATTAGAGGAGGAGCATGCTGAGAACCTCAAGATGGCCTTAGAGACCTTCCTACACAACCAACTCTATGAGAAGTTATCAAAGTGAAATATCTAACCACGAGAGGTGCACTTCCGTAAACACATTGGGTCCTAAGAAGGGGTTGCAGTGGAGCTGTTGAAGATCCAAGAGAATGTTTCTTGGGTTAAACCAATGAATGTGGAAGAGGTTCATACATTAATGGATCTGGAAGGCTATTATTGGAGGTTCGCACCTGGCATCACTCGAGTGGAATCTCTTTTGACAGATTTGACCTGAAATGACTAGGATTTTTGTGGAGTGAGAAGTGTCTTGTAGTTTTTAGATATCTAATGAAAATGTTGGTCACTGCCCCTGTGCTCAAGTTTCTAGAGAATGAGGTGTTTTTTGAGGTGTTTTTTGATGTTTCTGGTCTTTTCTTGGGGTGTCTGCCGATGCAGCAGCATGGAGTGATCTCGTATGGATCTAGGAAATTACATCATAATTAGTGTAACTAGCCACCCCAGACCTAGATCATGCAGATTTATTTTTCACATTTATGTTTTGGAGGAAGTACCTCATCAAATAGCACTTTGTGTTATTCACAGATCATAAGAGTTTGAGGCATATCTTTACCCAGAGGGACCTCAATATGCGACAATGAAGGTGGGTGGAGTTTCATCCAGACAGTGACATTAGAATCTCTTACACTAAATGTAAGGGAAATTTTATGGCTAACTCCATGAGTAGGAAGGTATGAAGGGAATCTATTTGGGAACTTTTGGGTTCTTGGAAGAGGATGGAGGAGTTGGATGCCTTACACCTAGATGCAACTGTGGATGTCGATAGATGATGTCTATTTTAGATTGGTGTAAACTCCTCTAAACTATGACATGTGGGGAATTATTAGTACGGAGACTAAGATATTGAAGTGATTCATTATTGGGTTGACAAGGGCAATGCTCCAGAAGGGTGCTTAGAGGATGATCAGAATCAGATGATTTTTCGCAGAAAGTGGTTTTTTCTTGAGATGATTTGTGAGGGATTTTTTTTATGAGTTTATTAACTCATGACTAGTGGTACCCCTATGATTTTCCAAGACATATTTATGTTTAAGGGAATATTTTTGGTGGCCCTAGTTAAAATGGGAAAGAATGGTGTTTGTGGCAAGGTGCCTATTGTGTTAGAAGGTGAATACAAAACACTGCATCCAAGGAGGATTGTTGCATCCTTTAGATGTCCCCTGAGTGGAAGTGGGATGAAATATTGATGGATTTTGTCCCAGGACAACCCAGGTTTCAAGGAGGTTGTGATGCTCTCTAGGTAGTTGTAGACCTTCTAATGAAATTGGTTCACTTCCTTGTGATCAAGGAGTCGAGCACCGTGGATGCCTTGGCACCGAAGAACGTAGATGAGGTGGGGAAGTTTCATGGGGTTCTAGGGTCCATAGTCTCGGATCAAGATGCACGGTTCATCTCATGAGTTTGGAGGGGATTTGAGTAAGTTTTAGACACCCAAATATGAATTAGCACCACTTTCCACCCCCCAGAAAGATGGGACGACAGAGAGAACCATCCAGCCATTAGAGGATATTTTACATGAATTCATTCTAGATATCAGAGGATCACATGTGCGACCCTTTCCTCTAGTGGAGTTTTACTATAATAATAATTATCACTTTACCATTGGTATGGATCTGTTTGATGTTTCGTATTGAAGACTATTTTAGTCACCCATTTTTTGGACAGAGGTTTGGGAGATAGGTTCTCTTGGCATAAAGGTATTGCAGCGTACGACAGAGAAGGTTAAACATGTTTCTAAGAGAATGGAGGTGTCTCAGGACTGGCAGAAGTCATAGGTCGATAACAGATGGAGACCTATAAAGTTCGAGGTTGGAGAACATGTGTATTAAAGGTCTCTACTCAGCATGGCCAGTAGAGGTTTAGTAGTAGTAGAAATCATTGATCTATGTTCGTTGGACCCTTCGAGGTGTTGCGATGAGTTGGCGAAGTGGCCTATCCGCTGGTGCTACCACCACCACTACAAAGGGTCCATAACATTTTCCATGTATCTGAGATGTATCGGTATCTACATGATGACAACCATGTTCTTGACTAGGGAAAATTTGATATTGAGGATAACGTGATGTTCTTGGAAAAACCGGTGAGAATAGAGGATCATAAGGATAATGTGCTTTGTGTGTGGAAAATATCTTTGGTTTGTGTGTTGTGGAGGCATGGTGGTGTTGAGTAGAGTACCTGGGAATGGGTGGACTAGATGCATTCCCACTAACCAGATCGGTTTTGAATTTTGATATTGTGTGTCTTTCAGCATTGCTATAATGTAATGGTTGACCTTGTTTTCTATGAGATTAGTAGTTTCCCCTTGATCACTGAATGTGTATGAAAATTTCCAAATATGGGCTAAGGATGACTTCATTTCTAGTGAAGATGAATTAATTTCAATGTGATTCAATATATGAAGGTACGTCAGTTCCCCCAAAAGTGGATAGTATCTTGAAATGGGAGATGGGACTCCCTAATCCATGAGTCTGGACAGTGTGACTTCGATGTTTGTATGGTTACTTGGGGGAGATCTGTGGTTTTGTATTCACAGTTGTTTAGGAGATAGATAATGGAGAGGTGTTTGTAGATGTTGAGAGTAGTTCTTATTTTCAAAAAACACTAGGATGGTTTGGGAATGAGATTTAACCTTCATGGTGGGTGTTTGGACCCACATCTTTTCATCAGGTTTAGTTTTGATTCTTGAGGAAGAGAATAGATTGAGAGGTATCTACTGTAATTGATTGCACCCTCCCTGTCCATTACATTGTAGATTTTTTGTGCTCGAGGTGTTCTGGATTCCATGGATGAGTCAAGAGGGTGTCTATGTTAGTGGAAGGGTGTCACCAGGGTGTCACCTATCAGTGCCACCAATAAGTTTGACCAATCAGTGCCATAGAAGAGTGTCAAGGTATCTTTCCCAAGTTTTTCCCATAACTTCTCAATAAGGATTTCATACCTATTAAAAGTTGTTTAAGGCTATTTTAAATCCCCTAAAGGATGTTTCAAATCCCCAAGAGTGGTTTGACCCTCGATATACCCAAACAGAGTGCTCTTATTATGTGTTTTCCCCGTTTAAATGATATCTACCAACATACAGCTATCTGCTAGTCTATATTCCCTATGTCTACGAAGAATTATTAAATTCCAATTATATTTGAATGTGTGAAACCAATGAAATGAATGGTTAAACCACAATACTTTTTTAACAATTTGAGATTTCATGTCTCATAACTCTAGGATCAGGCCTTTTATCAGAATTATATCTTATTCTCCCTTAGTATTTTTCCTTACCATGGTGTGCATGAAGTCCTTCTTCAAGAGGGGATTCATTCACCTATTCTTGATCCCTTCCATCATAGCCTTCGTGTTTGTTTCTCCTATGACTCAATCAACTACAGTTCTCAGTGTGAGTAGGAAACATCAATCCTTGATCATCCTAGTAGGTGTTTTCTTTAATATCACTTTTTTATGCATCAGGTGGGTGGGAATAATGATTTTCATTTAGGAACAAAATTAAACCAACCATTAAAAAGATAATAAATGGAATTTTAAAGAACAAAGGGGTGGAAATGATGTTTATGATGATCTTTATGTATTCTTTTTACCATTTTTTTATGTTGTGAGTTGTATAAATTATGCAACGGAAAATTGTGGCTGTTTTTAGTCTTTTTTTGCGCCCTAATGAAGCTATCTTTTTCTCGATAACCTTGTGATTTGTTGTCTACAACATGGAAACTTGTTGATCATGTAAATATGGTTTATTAAATAGATTATTGATGAATAAAAATCCGCGTGTGATCACCCCGGTTAACCAATGGAATGATTGAACTTAATGAAGGGTGTGATTAAATATTAATACTCCCTTACCTAATTCTGGTATTATGCATGGTCGTTCTATTTTATGCCATGTGGGGTGACCTAGAGTGGGATGAAATATTCTAGTTGAGAAGATGATGGCCTATTAATTTGAGCCCATGTAGAGCTGACATGTTGAGATTTGGTTTAGTTCCAGAACATTGAGGGATCTCATGGTTCCCTTTGGTTGTAGGGACCATACAAGATAATTGGTTGTGAATTCTTAAAATGTTGTTTGGAAATTTTTTTCATCATTCTAGTGTTGTTTTGTCTTGTGGATGTTCCTGTTAGTTTCCCAGTAGTAGAGAATTAATTTTTTTAAAAAAAACACTTGAAAAGGATAATAAGAATGGGATCATAGTGGAATTTTTTTTTTTTAATGGGTTGTGTTCTGGATGTGATTGTTCTACACATGTCATGTAGGGATAACATCGAGAGTGGTGGTGTATGGGAAGGTTGTCTATTTCAGAACCCTTTGGTTGGGATGATTTCTTATTTACCTATATGTATAATGTGAAGTTCCTATGTTTCTTATATGCACCCCACCCATGTTGAGCACTTTATGATGAATTCCCCCATTTCATGGGGGAGGTTTTTTCTATCATTTTTATGAATGGATGGTTATTATCTCCTTTATACACCCTCTTATAGGTATCCTAAGACACATTAGGTAGGATATGATGGCCTAAGGTTCACTATGATCCATGAATCATGAGAGAGGGTGTGTTTTGGTGGTAGGACTAGGTGTGTGCAGACTTGTTTGATTCACAAGTGTCTTTGTGATGAGGCCCAAGTGTCTTAGAGCATGGTATGGGTTTCTTTGGCCCATGTGTCTATGGGCATGGTTGTGTGTGGTTGTTTAGGCCCTGGTTTCTTCAGGCATGATGGTGTGTGGTTATTCTGGACTAGTTGTTTTTGGGTGCGAGGTAGCATGTTTGTGATGGCCCATAAGGTTGTTGTTGGGGCAAAAATGGGACTGTAGTGAAACTTGTGCGGGTGTCTGACGCATATGACTTCTAGAATAACTAGTTGGGAAGTGGTGTGGGGTACCCAAATATCAATGTGATATTAATATTACATTACATGGATTTTGTTATTTGGGGAGTGTGACTTTGTGAGGATTGGTGTATAGTTTCCTTTCTAGGTTATTTGGTTATCTCTATTTCCCACGGGGCGTTAGAATGCCTCCCCACTTATGCATGAGAGATTCTGGTTTCTCTTCTGAGTATACATGTATATTCACCCTATGTATATAAAATTGCATGCATGATTCTAGTAGGAAATTGAGGAATCTTCTAGAACATACTAGCTTAGGATTCATGAGTTTTCATTTATTCTTTTATTTCTTTTGGTACTTTTCATCAGACTTTTCTTGTACCTTGTATCAGTTTATTTTGAACATGTATTTTGGAATGGATTTTTGGAATCACTTTTACTTTCAATTTTTTGGACTTGTTTTGGATTTATAATCATATCTCCCATTAAGATTAAATTAAATGGGTAAATCCTTCTAATTTATGTGAGATTGTATACCGTTAGTTCTTTTCGCCACTATGAGGCCTATTTAAGGCAGGACTCAGGGGGTCATTATCTCTCCTTCAACATGATGAAGGACGGGTCTGGAAGTCTGGTATCCCTTTCCATATCTTAGTGAAGGTGGGTCCTAACAATATTTCCTTATTAAAAACACCTAGTTTATCTCCAATTTGATTTATCCCTAATATTTTTTTGTTCAATAGAATGTTCAACATGCAAATTCGAACTTAAAAGAATGATGATATATATTTCTATTATATCCTAACCACTAAATTAGTGGGTATTAATAATAGTAACTAATATATGAAATATATATATATATAAGTATTACCAAATATAAATAATTGATAAATTTTTACTAATTAATCAATAATTTTTTAGTAAACTACTTTTTTCATCCAAAATATGCTTTCTTCATAAATGTTTTTTCTTTATTTTCAAAATAATAATATATTTTTATTAATTTCTTAAAAATTTAGATATTTATTTGGTAATATTGTCATTATTTTTTGATTCAAAATATCAAAATTTATTTTGGGTAAAATTTTGGGACTTTTTAGAAAATATTGTTTTTAGGTGAATATTGAAAAATACCATTTTTTGTAAAAAAAAATACTTTTCAAAAAATTAAGTATATTAAAAGTACAAATATGTTTTTACTATTTATTAAAGTAAACTAATTATTAATTATATATATTTAATTTACTTAAATAATTTTAATCAACTAAATATTTTTTGAGTATAAGTTTGTTTTGGGGTTTAAAAATTGGGTTTTCTAAAAAAATATTTAAAATGCATAACATTTCTCCATTTTAATTAATTAAAAAAATAAATAATCTGAAATATTTGCAATTTAATATATATATTATATATTATTATATATAAATTTATTATCATAAAATTTTTATTATTATTATTCATAGATCTAACACAGAATTATCTTTTTCTAGAAAAATACCCTTCTTAAAAACCCACTAGCTAGTTGTGTATGTAGGATCTATGTTAAATTAATTATTGACCAATATATAAATTAAATTTAAAAAAATGGATTCCTTATTTAGAATAATCATTATTTTAATTTTTTAATACGGTCACCTAAATTTTTTACAATATTTTTAGTGAAAAAAAAAATAAATATTAACCACTACAATTAAAGTAAAAAATGAACTTACACAGGAATGAAATATTAAAATAAAAAGTAAAATGACCAATAAACATTTCAAACACACATTTATAACCTTATTTTGACCTTATAACTTTTTTTATCGATGATAGACCATTATTATGACCCATTTCAATGAAAGAAACATTGGTGGAATTCACCATTTTAAAAAATTTCCATGTGTGTCACTCAACTCAATTATTAATGGCCATCAACTCTCCACCTATATTAACACCATAGAAACTATTTTAATCATAAAATACCTACATAAAAAACATATAAACATACCAAATATCATTCAAGAAATATTAAGTTTTTCTAAAATCCAACCACATTAGGCCTTGTGTGGAAACCAAAAAGAGTTACCTGAAGAAGAGGTAAAATTCATCAACAAATTTTTTTGTTATATTTCATTCTAAATACCATTCAATTTTTCTTATAACATGGTGATATAATAAAATTATTATCACCCATATCAATATATTGTTTTTTATATTTTTTATACCTAAAACAACACACTCTTCCATCAAATGGATTGAAAAATCCTTATTCATGTGTAAGGCTAATTACCACATCGTGAAATGATATAATTCATTTTCAAGTACCAACTATCACAATTGGGTAGTTTTAAATATATAATTTTTGAATAATATATTGATAACCTACATATATCAAGGTATATATTATATCATATGTAACATGTTATGTCCCGTTTCGTAAGGGAAAATTACATTGTTCATGTGTATAATGGAATACCACCTCGTGAAGCTGGGTGATTCATTTTTCAATAACATGTAACATAGAAGATAATGACTATAATGAAAGTAAATATATGTTATATATATAACATATTTATGGTATTTATGACATATTTATAATTCTATAAATATAATAAATCAATTTATTTTTAACTTTATCTCATAAAAACATTATAACATCGTTTATGGACCTATGGACTACTACCTCCATAAAGTGATGAGATTCCTTTATCCAATTCCAAATCACAAGAACTCTGTATATAATTATATATAATTAAATAAAGTGTTATTAATGATATTTTTTCATTAATATAAAGATAAAATTTTTCTTACCAACTTTCAATAATGATCAGTGAGAAATGGAAATGTTTCTCATGCGTATGTACGACCTACCATCTCCATGATCATAAAGTTGGTTCATTTTTCATAACCATATTTGATGTTGGGATTAAAAATAATAAATGATTTATAAATATGAAAATAGTATAATTATTATTATTATTTATATGTTTAAATAATGACCACTTTGACTACATTAAACACACCTAATTCATTTTCAGTCCCAAAACCTAATATAGTAAAAACATATGACGTAAACATAATTGTCTGTGTAATAATATATAAGATGTTAAAACATTAAATTAATGTAACAAAAAATATAAAAAAATTATCAAACATGTAAATAATTAACATAATTTTAATATTCTGCAAGATAATGACACATGTGTTATGTGAGACCTAAGGTAGTGGTTTTTGTCGTCTAAATTTTTTTCTATGAGTTACACATCATATTCAAAACTTATTTTTGTTGTTTGGTATATATAATTCCCATGAATTTATTTTATTATTATTGTCATTAATTGATTGGGATTAAAATATCTATTTTTGGTTCTCTCATTCATGTGGTTTATGGTCTCAATGCTACCAATGTAGTAAGATATTATTCTACAATAACATCATTTATCAAGATTGTTTATTATAATGATTCTAATGAAGATATGATAGGAAAAAACATTAAAAAAACTCATGAATTGTATTCTTCTATGAATATTCTTGTTATTTTTAGGTAATATTTTGATTCAATAACAATTTTTTAATAAAAATAATTGAGAAATTTATTTATGAAAATCCGACTTCATTTATCTCTTGGGTCTGAAATTTGTTTTATTACAAAACCATGTTTTCTAAATAAATGTTTTCAAAAAAAATTTTAATATAAAATACCAGTACCCATACACCCATATCCGATTCTAAAATCTGTAGACTTAAATTTCTTATTTTTATATCGATAATTTTCACCAAAATTTTTTTTCTAAATCTTACTACATCAAACAGAAAAAATAGATCATGTATAATAATGAGGAATTTTTATCTTTATAGTTTTAGAGAATTAGAAAAACATATAAATAAACAACTAATATCTACTTGGAATCATAACAAACTACTTCATAAAGTTGAAAATCATCTATTTTTATTCCCACCATTTCTAATTTCACATTAAGCCATCAACATCATTCATGTGAAATCATGTATTGACATAAACAATTAAATATCATTCTTTTAAATTTGGAGAGAAGGAAACATAAGAATGATGAACTCATTCTATTAGAAATGGTAAAAATATGAATTAAAATTAAATTGTCATCAATGAAATTAAGATTTCATAAGAATATACAGATATAATCAAAATTCATGAGAAAATCATGAAGGAACTCATACCTATAAGAATCTAGACATCCAAAAATGAAAACATAGAAAAATTAATATTCATCAAAACCCCTTATCATATGCCATGTTATATCTATCTCATTTATTAGAAACATTATTGACTTTCACAAACTAGGATGGGATTCCATCTGACACAAAATCTTACCCAGTCTGTAATATGGCCCAAAGGGCCTTACGGATAACCATAGACAAGAAACTAGTGATATGAATCCAACATAAACTGCGTGGGAACAGTTTCATCCTAATAAAAATGATAAAATAAAAATAATAAAATGTAAAATAAGAAAACCAACAACTTAATCTCAAATAAATAAACAAACTGACTCACTAATAAGATAAAATTAAACAATATAGAAATGAATAAAAAAATAACAAACTAAAAAAGATTCACGCTACCTTGATCTCCATGTGACTTCAATGTCAGCACTATAAATATGAAAGAACTACCACAGGTGCTAGCACATACCAAAAAACATGACCAATGATTAGAACCTAAAAAACAGATCAGGTCTACTGGCACTGATTGGTATAAGTAGGGTGTGAGATTTACATCTTAGTATCTAATCACTAAAGAATCCATTTGTATCATTTCCTGAAGAATATCCATTTGCACTACTTATACAAGAAATTATAAAAAATGATCATTTAATTTAAGGAACACAAGTTCATCTTTTTCAAAATAGAACACACCATTTTTCATTAGTTCAAAACAGATTAAAATTTTGGAAACCCAAACCCAAACCAAGTTCCCAGAAAAATAAATACCATGATATTCTAAAAATAGATTGGCAGTGTGGGAAGAAAACTAAATTAAAAATAAATTAAACGAGTAGATATAAACAATAACCATGGGAGAAAATAAAAATCCCTAGAGTGACCCCTGGATGTACTCTGTTTAGAACTATCTTTCGGCATATGGTGAAGCCTTTAAGTCTATAAACAATTGTTTTATCATAACTAGACAATTGATTGGAACATCCTACATAACATTTTTGAAATCTGGGGGTACTAACTAGTCAAATTAGGTTTTATTAGAAATAATCACTTTATCCTCTCAAATTCTCATAGGAATTCATGGTATATATACATAAACATTGTAGGCTGGAGTCCCTCTCACACATGACTCACCTTACATTGTGTCACCACACTTGGCTACCCCAAACACGGATACCCTATATGATAACCCATAAAGGAATATACCTCCTATAAAGGTACCTAATATATATATATATATATATCACATCATACATGGTGTCAAACAGTCTTTCATAACTTATGAACTTTCAACCATTTCATTAAAACATGTAAATTTCCAAATGGGCCTTTATCTTTAGATAATCAAACAAATTTACCATAAAAATATTCAATACAACACCAACCACCAAATTTATGTTTAAAATTCCAACATGTCCTTAAACCAAACATTGAACAAAAGGTAATCTATGTGCCAAATGGGATTATAATTGATGATTCCATTTGAAACCATTTTTTGAAATTACACAAGGAAATAAAAACTAATTTAGTAACCAAGGATCGAGGAAAACATCACTTTAAGGTTTCATCTTCATTTAAGTGCACATTGATGTGTGCACCGGGTGCACCCATGGGAGTTCTATCATAAAATGACACCCTTTAAATTGCCATCACAATACCCCAACGTCATTCGGAAAACCATCACTTGCCTTTTAAAACAACCCCAATCATTCCAAAAATGTGAAATTGTATAAAAAACCTTCTTGTAAAACTGTGTAAACACTTACAAAATAATACACTATAGACACAAAACTAAAATTCCATCAGAATTAAACATTAAAAAAATTAATAAATTAAAAATATCTTACCAAACTATTTTAAGGGCCAAAGATCACAACAAGGGATGATTTCATCATAAGAGAAAAATAGGCATTCAATTAAACACTTTAAGTGCACAAGCAAAAAAACATAACTAAAAAATCACTAAAAAAACTAATTATACCATTTCTACGAATTCAAAAACAACACAATAAGCTAAAAAATGGAACAATACTGTGAGAATCAGGTTTATTAATTTATTAAAAATTCTCAAGCATCAATGGAATTTACATGAAAGGATAAAAATGTAGAAATCTATCTAAATGAGGTGTAGATGAAACAAAACATAAATGGGAAAAAGAACATGGCCTCAAAGACCAACCACACACCCTAGATTTGAAATAAAATATAGAAACACATCAAAAAAACATCTAGGGTTTTACTAAGAGATAATCTCCACAAGGAAAACACTAGAAATTATGTAAAAAGGGTGATAGTAGGGGAAAATCAACTAAAAAATGAAGGGACTGACCTTAAAATCCAGCAATGAACTGTAATGGAGGAATGGGAGAATGAGAGAGGGGTTTAATAGTACCCCTGATGCACCTAGGAAAGAATAGGGAGGAGAAACACAATTTTGGGTTAGAATAGAAAGAGGAAAATTTTTAATTTGTAATTTTATGACACATGGAAAATAAAACGGTTATTCTACATGGTTTGAAAAACTGTGTGAAAAACCTACAACAACCACTATTCAAACGATACACCCCCAAACATTGGCCACATAGTTTCCAAAAAATGTGCCAACCATTTAAAATGCCACTACCAAAAATCATCCAAGTTAACATGGTTACCTAGGCCAGGCACGCAATTTCTACTAACCTTGTGCAAACTGTGCACAATCCAAAATTCAGCAGAAAATTTTAATGTTCAAAAATTTAAAATAGTGCTCAAAGGGAACCTCAACCAAAAATACTCGAGGCCAAGAAAATAAAAAAAATGAGTATCCAAGGTTGGGGTGTGACAATTAACCCAACCAAAGAAACATTCTTCCCCTTGAAATTAACTTAGTCGAATAATGATCAAAACATGAGTGCATACCCAACAACAAATAGGGAAAACCAAAACCTCAGGGTGACCTATTACCCCAAAATTCATTCCCACCTGATCCATATGAAAACATATCTTAATAATGAGGGGATAAAATGAGAGGGTTCTCCCCACCAAATGAACTCATCTAACACTGGTCCTTTAAAACCCAAATTACACCACTAGAACATAAACACGGAACCCATTATGAGGCAACCCAGCAAATTAGGACCCCGAGAGCAATATAACTCCCTAAAAGAAAAAAAGACCATCTCCACATGGGAGAACTACAATAAAACGTTTGGAACTATGAATTTCTCATGAGAATCTAATACTACTGACATAATGGTTGGGTAAACCCAAAAAAAGTGACTCCACCTAGACAACGAATCGAAAACAACATCCATAAATTCCAAAAAACCCAAACACATTCAAACAAGCTCAAATAATATTGAGAGAAACCCACATATGGGATAATCACAAAAAAATAAGAAATTGTTTTAAAAAAGATGCACATTCAGATAAATATAACCACAATGGTTACAAAATAATGATCTCATCACACCACTAAAATGTACAATGAACTCATAGAAGTAGGGAAAAAATAACAAGAATACTTCAAATGATTATATCCTAACACTAGAGAAAAGAACTGGGCCAATGTGGTTTCGTGCACACCATTAAAAATTCATAAATATGTGTGAGATTCACTATGAGTCCTATGGATAGATCCTTGATTGCTGGATCATATCCTACCACACTGTTAGGTGCTAGAATCATCTTCTCAAAAAATCTTTCCCAGGAAAATCTTCCAGAAAAACCTCTCTAGGTAAATCCTAAATCCGTAACGATGACTTGATTTTTATTGTTCGTTCAAGACGACATATAATTTCCAAACTAGACACATGTGTGGCACCCAATCAAATGGCCAAAAGAAAAGATCACCTATAATGAACTCTGTTACAAATATGGAACCTTCATGGACAATAATATATATTAGATTTCCAACAACCTATGTTTCAGACACAATATCTACTAAAAAAATTTCATCCACCATCATCTCAAAACGACGGTATTTATAAGAGTGGACCCACTCATTGATATCTAGATGAAGAACCCCAAGGAAATGAGAAGTCCTTACTTGATCATGTGATGCCACCTCCGATGAAAAGGAGACCAAGTGATTGAAATTTTAAATATAGGCCATCACCATTCTCTAGACATGTTCAACACCCATGAGATCCTCCATTTCCATTACCTTATCATCCTCATGTATGAACCATCAGATGATGATGGATTTAATAACATTCCACGCCATTCAAACTATCATCGACTGTTAAAAATAAACTCTCATTCACCCAATGATGGACCCTCGAATTAACCCAGAACAATATGCACTGTAAAATCTTTGGTAGTTCCCAATAACCTGTAGATACTCTCAAGATCCTCAAGACACTAAAATTTTTCTAAAGGACACCCATCACAACGTAGAATACAAAAAAACCAAGAAGCAATGAAAACATGGCATCAATCCTTAGAAATTTTGAAAACATTTTTTGGGAAACATTTTCAAATCAACATGGAAAATACCTACCAAAACCAACATAAAACTAAATAATATTCCAAAGAAACATCTTGATCCATAAGAAACCAATTGAGAAACGAGAAAAATATTAACACAACCAAAATATCCTTTTGAAAACTGACCTTTTTCATTTAAATTTCATGACCATCTCATTTCTAAGCTACTTCCAAAAACACAAAACCACTTTTCACCAAACAAAACCCATGTTATAAAACAAATCCCAATTCCCAAAAATCATTTCCTCATCCAAATCCATTTTATAAAACCCAAATTATCCCTTAAATCCAAAACACTCACTAATGGTTTTTTATGAATTGTCCCATGTGAGTCTATCCATTTCCATCCACATGTTCCAAAATGCACTTCCCAAACATACCCACAAACATGTAAATGATTATATAAAACACCAAGGGTTTCACCAAGCCACTTCTTTGAAAATTCATACATTCACTAAATTTTCATACCAAATAGAATTAAATTTAAACCCATTTTTCCAATTTAAAACCATTTGGAAGAAAACAACTTTTCTGTTCCTAAATCTATATCCATTTTCAAAATCCACATTCACCAACCAAAATCAAAATGGGACATAACATTTAATAAACTACCAAAATGTGGGACTAGTTCCTATGCATATATTGGCGACATGGTAGGGATACATGAACCAAATATGCACTGACACTAAGATGAACATGAACTATGCACTTGGACTCCATATGGGTCACTTCTCCATGTGAAATACCAACATGACACAATCTCACAACCATTATCATACTGAAATCTGAACACGCAAAGATAAGACAAGGACACAATTCAAAGACTACATTTGGGAACTCATGTGTCATCTTGGGTGGTAGTGATCAGGAACCATCCCTAACCTACCTCTTGAGCCTAAAAAATCATATTCTCCAACTACCTGACAGACCCAATAATAGAGAATCTTGCTATGATACTAGTTTTTGACAAACATGGCCAGGTTTCCATCTAACCCGATATCTGACCTGGTTTGCAAGATTTCCCGAAGGGCGTTCTAGATTCCCACGGTATAGAAACTAGTGTTGGAAATCAATCATATGAAAAGTGGGAATTGGTTTAGCCCAATAACCATGAAAAAAATGGGAAAGATGCTAACAAAAAACTGAATATCAAATAAGTACACAAACCAACATAGTTACAAGATAAAACTGAACAAGACATAAACCAAAGAAAAAACTGAAAAAGAAAAATAAAATAGAGCCATGATTCCATGATCATAATGTTTCTTCAATGTCACCACCATCCACAAGACATGACCACTCAAGGATCCATCTCAAACTAAAAAACCCGAATGAGGATAATAAACTAAAACAAATATCGGGTATACTAATATTGAATGGTTATTGTAGAGATTGTTCTTCACATCTCAATATGAAACCACTAATGAATCCATGATTTTTTTTTCATGTAGAGAATCACTGAAAACTAGTTTGAAATACAATTAAAAATATTTTTTTCTCATTTTATATAAAAAATAGAACTTCCTCTATTCCAAAATAGCACATGCCACATTTTCATTAGTTCAAAATAGTTTAAAATTTTGAAACGAAACACCAAACCAAGTTTCAAAAAAAACCAATAATAAAAAATGCTGAAAATAAATATATAGTGCATGATGAAAACTAAATTAAATAGAATGTAAACATGTAGATATATACACAAATAATGGTTGATTCAAAAAATCTCAAGAGTGTCGCCTATATTAACGCGGTTCCAAACCACCTGTTAGTGTTTGATAAATCCCCTATGTCTATAACATAGTTTCTTCCCGAAACTAGCTAATCTAGGGGAACATCCCACATGGATTATCTACAATCCATGGGTTAACAACCCATCTAATCAGGTTTCATTATAAATCATCACTAGATCCTTTAAAAGACTCCCCAGAACCCATGGTAAATATATAGAAACTATTTAAGATAGATTCCCTCACATGCATGACTCACCTTACCTGTCGTCACCACACTTGCCTACCCCAATCACGAACACCCAATACGATAAAACATAAATTGAATTCCAACATATAGAGTTTCTCATTATATATATATACATCTCATTATACAAGGTCCCAATTGGGACATCATATTATATAAACACTCTAACCTTTCTTTAAAACATAAAATTTTCCAAATGGGACTTTAACACTACATAATCAAATTCATTTACTAAAAACATTTACATAACAATATAAACCACATATGGTATGTTTGAAATTCCTAATTGATCCTTATTCAATACATTTACCAAAATATAATCCATGTTCCAAACAGGTTTAGCCTTGAATATTCCATGTGAATTTTTTTTGAAATTACACAAGGGAATTGAAACCAATTATAAAATTAAGGTTCAAAAAAACATTACCTTGAGGTGTCATCTTCATTTGGGTTCACTTCCATGTGTGCACTAGGTGCATGAATGGATGTTCCATCATCTAATTAAGCCCTCTAATTTTCCATGAAAACATCCCAAAATTATTTTAAAACCTTCAAATTATTTTAAAACCAAACCCAATCATTCCACCAAAGTGAAAGATCAAAAAAACCCAACTATTAAAATCATGTAAATTCTTATATAACATTCTTTTATGGCCATCAGTCCCAAAAAGGAATCAAAATTTCAAATTAACACAAATTTATAATTTAAAACCATGTTATAAAATTATTTAATTTCCCAAATATTACAACAAGATTGATTTCATCTTAAGAAAACATTAGGCATTTAATCAATCCATTTAAATGTACTAGCACATATGAATAATTGAAAAAGAACTCCAAAAACATATTTTATCAATTCATTCCAATGCCAAATAACCAAACTAATATAAAAAAGGTACCATATGGGTGAGAATAATTTATAATAATTTATTAAAATTTATCAAGTATGAACGGAATATTCTAGAATATAAAAACATAGAGACACCTGCCCGAATAGGGTGTAGAAGGAATGACAGTTCGAAGGGAGGAGGAACTAGGACTCAAGTACCAACCACACACCCTAGATCCAAAATGTAACCGAGATACATATCAAACATAACATCTAGGCTTTTGGATAAGAGAGAAACCCTATAAGGAAAAACTAGGAAATTAACATTAAATAGAGAGGGAAGGGGAAAATAGAATAAAAACTAAAGTAAATCTCATCCAGAAGCTTAAAGGACCTTCAATGAAGGAAAGAGAGAAATGAATAGGGTTTTAAGAGGACATCTTGGTGAACATAGGTTTGAAGAGGGTGGAGAAACCAGATTTTGGGGTAAAAACATAGAGGGTCAATTTTGAAATTTTGAAATTTTAATAAATTGGGTAGATCACATGGTTAGTCTTCACAGGTTGACAAAACATGTCCAACCTCTGAGACAATAATATTCTAAAATAGATATCCCACATGTATTGTCCATACAGTTTTTAAACTGTGCACCAACTATTCTAAATGCCACTTCCCAAAATCAACCAAGATTGCACGGTCACGTGAGAAAGGCATAGGGTTTCATTAACCATGAACAAACTAAGCTCAGGACAAAATTCACCCAAAAAATTTATAATTCAAAAATATATACTATGTCTCAACACAAAGCTCAACCCAAAAGACATATAGAATCTAAATGGATAAAATAAAAGATTATACAAGGTCGGGGTGTGATATAGACCAATAGAAATCATAAAAGCACATAATATTTGGTGGGGACATCATCATAATTTTCACACTTACAAATAAGATAACCATGCGATCGAATTAGATAAAACTAGCTCTTAAAAATGGATTAATCATATGGTCTTATGCCATACCTATTTCATTAGAGGGATATCATAGAGCTACATATCCTTATTCTATCAGGGAACCACATGTCATTTTTCTAGAATGTGACCACCTATATAATATCAAAGTAACATTGAAAATAATAACATATAAATGGTTTCACAAACTCATTATAGAAACAAATAACCCCTGTAAGATATGATTAAATTAGTTAAAATAAATGGATTTCATAATCATCCTTTTTGAAGATGATTAACCTGTGGAAACGAAAAAGGATAAATCAGAATCCCTGGGATATATGATTAACATATTGAAAGGATATTGTTTCCATAACAATCGAATAGAAACATTAATAATCCGTGGAAGATAAATGATTTCAATATAAATATTAATGAATTTTTATTAACCCGTGTAAATGAAATGTTTTTTATAATAATCTCTTTAAAACATGATTAACTCTTTGAAAAGGAATTTGTTTGATAAAAATATATTTGGAACAATATTAATACATGGAGATTAAATGGGTTATTCAACAATATCTTTAAAACATGAGTAATATAAAGAAAATTAATTTGTTTCATAATAATGATTAACCATGGAAAATAAATGGTTTCCATAACAATATCTCTAGAATGTAATGAATATGTGGAAAATGAACGGTTTTCATAAGAATGACTTTGAGTAAATCGTAGTCAATCAACAAAAATAATGAGGACTATATCAATAAAAAATATTGAAGTGTGGGAAAAAGGTATTTTTTCAATGATGAGTGGAAATTCCCCTAAAATTTCATGAAAAATTTCATGAGGTAAATTGTCTTTAAATATTCCCAAGGATCCTATACCACATTGAAACATTTGAATAACTAACCCCGTGAAGGAAAAAATATTAAATGAAAATTATAATTTCATTAAAATAAGTGGAATCATGATATAACATGTCAAATAGGTAGTATATACACGTTATAAAATAAGATATGTGTATAACATGAAAAATGTCACAATGAAGAAAAATTGTGACAAAAATCCATTAACGATTTGGTAACATTGAAACTCTAAATATCTTGAAATAATATTCATAAAATTAAATGTTTAATATCATGATAAATAATTATATTCAAGATATAAAATGTAAATTAGAAATTATAAACACCATATAAACGAATATTGGTGTATAACATAACAAACATTACAATGAAGGAAAATTGTGACCAAAATCCAATAGCGCTTTGGTAACAGTGAAACCATAAACCCCGTGAAATATAGATCCTTAAATGGATATGTAAAAACCCATAAAGTTAATCTTAAGGATAATAAAATACATTCATGGTATGTATATACACCATAAAATTGTAACTAAGTCATTTTTATAGTTAAGGATAAAAGAAAAATAAATTGAGACAAATCCTTTTACCCTGTGTGTGATTTGTCAGGATTGTTCTTTATACTCATAAATAATAAACTAATGTTAGGTAAATAATTAGTTTATAAAATTTTCCATGATTATTATTAATTTTATTTCACTCATATACATGTTTTATACAATTACATAATCAATAGTATTTATGTTGAATGTTTTGACCATATTCATCTTATGTCTAAAAACTTAATTCAATAGTTCATATATGGTCTATGAGGTCATTATTTGAGCATATAAAGAATAATAATAATGAAATAATTATAATATTTATACATAAATTATAATTTTAAAACCAATAATGATTGAGGGATATAATAATTGAACCAACGTTGTAATCATGGAGATGGTAAGTCGTACGTATACTTGAGTAACATTCCCATTTTACAGTGATCATTATAGAAAGAAGGTAAGTAAAAATTATATTTCCATAATTATAATTATATAATAAATTAAATGTTGTTTAATAATATATAACTATATATAGAAATATTGCGATTTAAGGGGATTTACATCGTGTTAAGGAGGTAGTATTCCACCCATCCACAAATGACGTTATCACTTTTTCCACATGTGAAAGGGTTTTAAAAAATGATATATTACATTTACTGAAAGTTAATTATTTAGTTAATATAATTTATATGTTATTTATGTCACATATTCTTAATTAAAATCATATTTAATACATTTCCTATAATTTTTGAATGTATCACATCGGTTTCACAAGGCGATATTACAAAAGTCCCCAAATGATGTTATCGTAGTTTAAAAAAATGGAATGAATGAAGGTATATGTCATATAAAAATTCGATAATTATGAAGAAAAAAATAAATAATATATATATATATATTAAATATAAAAAAATTTCATCATAATTCCCAACCATGAGAGGGTAAAGGAAAAATTAAACCCATCATTTCGCGAGACGATAGTTCGTCTTACACAAGTGGTGATTCAATTACCCATTTGACATAATTTTTTTAAGTTTTCGGTAAAAAATATAAAAAATTAATTGTATTAATGATAAATTTTTATTAATTAATCTTTAAATAAGTATAATTTAATGGGTAGATAAATAAATAAAACATCAATACAAATTGATGAATGTTACCTCTTTTTTAGCTTACTCTTTTTGGTTTTAACAAAAGGGATTCCATGGATGTATTTATCCCCAAATTAAGGACTCTATGGTGATGAGAGTATTGTTTTGAGATTATTTGGAATGTGTTTGTATTATTTAAATGTATTTATATGTGTGAATAAGCTGGGAAAGATTGTTCATTTTCAAAGTGGTGGGGTAGTGACATTCATGTAAACATAAAAAAGGTAAACACTATTGGGATGTCTCACATAACTAAAGAGAATAAAAAACAAATAATAATTGATTAATTGGTGTTTATTGACTATATAAACTGACAAAATAAATAAATAAAAAAAATTATCATTCATTCTATATTCATTTTGTTTGCATATTTTTTCATTTCAGTTTTACATTTTGGTAGCTAGTTTTCTAACCAATGTACTTCATCAATTATTAAAAAATTAAAGTGAAAATTATTATAAAATTTATCCCTATTGATTATAAAATATGATATGTAATTAATAAAAGATAAATCTAATATGAGTTGGAAATTAATTTTAACATAAACGCATTTAACTCCCAAAAACACTAGATTAATCCTAAATGTTCTAACAGGATTTTTGCTATATATCGATCAATATGCTCATTATATTATATCAATTCGTTGAAAAATAGACCATATATTATTTTTATTAACATTTAAAAATAAAATTCCATAGAATATTATTTTTACTAAATATTAAAACATTAATAAAATACAATTTATTATATAATGACATTAATATTTGTAGCAAATATATGTAATATAACAAATTAATATACAAAATAATGGAATAAAATAGTTCATTTAATTGTCTTAACTTTTAATATTTTTAGAAACATTTATTTTATTTTATTATTAACTAAATAATAATTGTGTTGCCTTTTCCTAAGAATTTAATAGAATTAAATCATTTCTATAAATTAGATAAAAATTATAATGATAAAATAAAATAATTGAAATTTTAAAATAATGTTTATAACTGAAACTATGTAGCTTTTTCAATACTCCAAATCATTGTTGGAATTAAAAGCAAGGAAGGTATATTTTTTTGTCTTTTTCATTACATAACATATTATATCAATCAATATCATTTTTATATGTCCCAATAACTCATATAATTTCAACCAAATGGGGTACTAGGATCTAAATACGGTAATACAATGGATTTTATTACATGTTTTTAGGTCTTTTTTGACTATTAATATTAATCATTATCCACTATGTAACAACATTTTTACCATACTTGTGTAATTATTTCAATTACATTCAATAATATTTTTTTGGTCAAAAAATAATTTGATCTTAATAGATATAAAAAAAGATAATTATTTCAAATATTTAATATTTTTTATTTTCAAATTCCAATCATAGAAGTGAAATAATTATATTTAAAATTAATCTCACATATAGGAAGACATACTAGGTTTTTTAATGTAAAAAGTTTCAAATTATTGTTATGTTTTTATATCTAAATTCCATGTAAAATTAATTACAAAGAACTAAATTGGTTTAACAGATATAAAACTAATCTAATTATACATTGAAAAAAATTAAAACAAAATTTCACTATATAAATATATTGGATGAAAATGATGTTTTTAACTAAAATCCACTATTATTCCCTATTCATGAAAAATGAAAATTCTCATTAAAGTACAAAAACATTACCCATTATATATTTTGAAAACTTTTTTAAAAAAATTTGTTTATTTTTTCATTTAAAATTATAATTTTTTGTAATTTATTTTTTTTGTAGGTCTTCCATTAAGAGGCGTCCAAACATCCATATTAAATATTAATATTAATATTATATTATCATTCAATATAACTCAATATTACATGAAAAACATGTTATCAAAGAAACACAAGGTTATTTGGAATGAAATACAAGATTTATGTTCTGTATAATTCAACCTAAACTATGCATTTCATGTTATATGAGCTATCAATTTATTCAAATTATGTTCAAAGATTATATTTTAGAAAATATCGGTGTTTTACACCCTTCCCCATTAAAAATGGATTTAAACCTAAATATTTTACTTGGTTATCAATAGATTAAAATTTTTCGAATTACGTTATCAATACCACATTCTATAATGGATTAACCAAACATCCTCTAAAAAGGAGAATTCATAAACATTATGGTCACCAGAAGTTATATATAACTAGGATTCTACATAGGGGAAAATATGTGGGAAATTAAAAGATTTATATAGAATAAAAAAACTAATTCCCATGGACTAATAGTGGGATATAGAGGGAATCATAAAAATTTAGTCAATGATTAAAAAAATTGAAATAAAAAATGTGTGGGAAGGACATTTATGTCATCATGAAATATGATAATAGTGTAAAATTGAATTTCAATATTTTTTCTTAAAGTTGAAAAATTATATAACCACCTATTAGAATAAGAAATATACTTTATTGATTAATATAATTTCACAATTTAAGATATTTTCTGCTAAATAACATCTTTTTTTAAATGGTGATTAATCAAGATGATTTTTTAATTCTAAAGGAACTAAAATAAATTTAAAGAGACTACATATCCTTAAAAGGGATAGTTCTGTTATTCCAAATACCTTTTTAAATTAACCATTTTTATCACATGGTATAATAATTCAAAATATTATTAAACCTTAAAATAATAAACTAATCATCTAAATTCAATATAAATACCCAATGTTTAAACTAAATTATTCCATAAATTATTTTCCACAAACTCCTTAATACATTTCTTGACAAAGTTTACAACCCAAAGTTTAGATGGAATTGATCATATAATATTACATGATAAATAAGCCATTTTTATAAAAATAAAATACCATTTTTTCTCATAAATTCAATATTTACTTGAAAAATGTTATACCAACAAGGGTATCATGTAGGCCAGTTGTAGTGCGTGAAACCGTTTTCATCCTTCAGTCATGGGTTCAATACCCTCTGACTTACTAGATGTGATGGGTTGTCACTGATCGTACTGGTTGTCCCCTTATTTGTTTAATCATGGAAACTAATTCAACAATAAATATTATTCATTTTTATCCAACAGGTTAAAATTACCTCATCCCAAAAAATATCTCCAAATATCACTTTATGATATCGTCGCTTAAAACCTCAATGGGTTGTCTAATACAATAAAATTAAGACCATCATAATAATATAGACCAATGATGGTACCCATAACTCTTATTATAGAATCAAATAATGTTATGTTAATCTCTCTAGTTATGAAAAATGACCATTGATACCAACTATAACATCCTAGTACCCACACTCTCAAATCCTATTTTGATATACTTAACTTTTCATTTCTAGAATTAAAGAATATAATTATGATCCTAATATTTTATATAATCGTTAAAATATCAAAATGAAATCATAGATCATGTAAAATATTATGGAACTCTTATGTTTATATTTTTATAAAATTGGGAGATACTAGTATATGAACAACTCATATCAACTTTGACTCATAAAGAACTGGTTAATAAAGTTGAAGCTAATATCTAGCTATTCCCATCTTTTTTTATTTCAAATTAACTGATCAGTGACATTCTTTTTAAATTATTTATCAACATAAATAAGTCAACATAATTTTTAAAACCCATGGAAAATGAAACATAGTAATGGTAACCTCAAACACTCAGAAAGAGTTAACATAGGAATTAACAAGTAATGCCAATCAATGAGAATAAGAGTTCAAAAGGGTATTTTGACATAATAAAAGTGCATGAGTGAATAATAAAGAAACCCATACCCATAATATTGTTTTTCATAAAATATGAATAAATTTAAAAGGAAACAATCATAAAAATCAATAATCATGGGCAATGTGACATAAATCTCGATCATCATAAAATTACAAACCAATAGCATGTAGAAAGGAACACATAAAGTTATCTTCAGAAGTCATTTTAATTTTAACTCTTATGAATGGAATAACTATGTGGACAACATACATAAATGTCACTTTCAAAAATATAATATCTATATTGTTGACTTCCTTGCTGAATTCATTGGAGGGAAATCATGGACCCACCCATCCTTGGTCTATAATGGAACAACCAATCACTGGTTTATCAGATAACCGACCATTCAATATTAACGTATAATTTCAAATTCATCACATATAAAATATTTTATTTACTCATTTGAGTAAAAAATAACCCTTTTTCAAAATTATTAACCTATGGAAAAGAAATGGGTTCTATAAAAATCTCATTAAATTTGAATACACCATGGAAATGAAATGAGTTCAATACCAATTACATTGAAACTTGATTTACCCATGAAAATGAAATGGGTTTCATAAGAGTCTATTTGAAGTATGAATAAAAAATTGAAGAGAAATGTATTCAATAAAAATATATTTGAAATATGATTAACTAATTTAATGTAAATGGTTTCTATAACAATATCTTTGAAAGATGATTCACCCATAGAATGGAAGTCGGTTCAATAACAATATCTTAAAAACATGATTAACCCATATTAATAAAATGGGTATAATAATAATCTATTTGGAACATTATTAACCCATGGAAAAGAAATGGGTTTTATAACATTGATTAGTAAATGGAAAACAAATGGGATATATAATAATAACTTTATAGTGTAATCATCCAGTGTAAAAGAAATTCATTTCATAAAAATCTCTTTGAAACAATCATAATCCATCTAAAGAAAGAATGAGGGTGATATCAATTCAAAATATCCCCAGTGTAGGATAAGTAAACACAATTATTATTGAAAATGATGGGGGAAAATTCTCTTAAAATATCATTAAAACATTCATCCGGAAAATAATCCTTAAACATTCCAATGTGTCCCATACCACATTAAAATATTTGAATAATTAACCCCACTAAGAGAAAAAATAATTAAATGAATCATATAACTTAATTGGTATAATTTAATTAATTATATATAATTTAAAATTTTCAGTATGTATACCTTATAAAAAAATAAATTTGTATAACATGACAAACAACACAATGAAGGAAAATTGTGACCACAATCCACTAACTCTTTGGTAACATTGAAAATGTAAACACCATGGAAGAATAATCATTAAATTAAACATTAAATGACATTATAAATAATTATATCAATTTTATAACATTTTAAAACTTTATTATATAAACTTTATAAAAGAATATATGTGTATAACAAAACAAACACCACAAAAAAATGAATATTGTGACATAATCCAATACTGAATTGGAATCATTAAAAAAATAAACCCCAAAAAAGAGATCCTAAAATGGTAATGTAAAAAAACATAAATTAATTAATAATAATAATAATTAAATTAAGTGTAATTATATACACCATAAAAAATAATTATGTTCTTAATAAAAGTTATGTCTTAATGGAATGCAAATTGAGATCTAACAAAATTCCATGAGTCTAATTTTTTATGCTTGTTCTCTATCTTCCAGAATAATAAAATTAAATTAATTATATAATTTCTTGATAAAATTTTATATGATTATTATTAATTTCATTTTAATCATCAAAAATTTATAACAAATTTATTAATGAATAATATTTAAGTTGGATTTCTTGACCATTCTCGGATTATGTCACGAAAATGACTTTGATAAGTCGACTATTGTCAATGAATTAATTATATGAACATATCCAGAATTATAATAATGAAATAATTGTCATATTTATACACATATTATAATTTTAAAACCAATATTGAGTTATCAAAATGAAAAATGAACCTATGTTACAATCATAGAGATGGTAGGTCGTACATATGAATTATGTTCTCATTTTTCAATGATTGTTATGAAAAGTAGAAAAGAAACATTTAATTATACATAATGATATTTATCTCATAAATACCATATTATATTTTTATATATAATTATATTTATAATTTTTTTATGTTAATGTAATATAATCGCATTGTGAAGGTGGTAGTCCATATTTCCATGAATGATGTTTTCACTTTTTCGGTTTGTGAAAGGGTTATAAAGAAAATGTTGTATTATATAAAAATAAATTTAATTATGTCATAAATTTCATATATATTTTATTTAGAGAAAATATTTGTATTTAAAATCTCCCTTATAAAATTACATGTAATGGTTGAATGTATCACATCACATTGAGGAGGCGGTAGTCCACATATCCACAAACGATGTTGTCATATTTACACAAAATTAAAAGAATGAATATATGTATTACTTAAAAATTATATAAGTATAAATAAAACATATAAATAATATATATATATATATATCATATAAAAACATCTTATTAATCATAAATCCCATCCCTGAGTGGTGGTAATGGAAAAAACAAACGTCATTGTTTCGTAAGGCAGTTCATTGTACATGAACTGTAATTTCCTTAACCATTTGATGGAAGTTTTTTCATGTGTTTATCAAACACATAATGTAAAAAAATGTAATTATATTTAAGATACTGAGTTTTTATATATATTAATTAAATAATAATAATTGTATGGGAGGATAATGAAATTAAACATTAATATTTTTTGGAGATTGTTACCCATTTTTCTGGTAACTTCTTTTGGTTTTCACAAAAGAGATCCCTTAGTTGAGTTGTTTCCCAGTGTGAGGACAATAGGGTGAGTTGGGGAATGTTAAGAGATTATTTTTGAATGTTTTGGAATATCCAAATGTATTTATATCTTTGAATTAGTGCATATGGGGTGTTTATATTTACATTGCAGGGGAGGTGGTATTGTTGCAAATATTAAAATTTAAACACTATTGGGGGGTCCTCCTTACATCATGTGATTAAAAAATGAAAAATATTGTATTAATAAAGATTTATGGGTGAGAAAAACACTCGTCACAAAAAATATGAATGTTTGTGTCATTTTTTCTTATTCATTATGTTTCCATACTTTCTTTATTTTAGTTTTTTGCATTAGATAGCTAGTTGTCTAACAAATGTAATTCATCGATTAATATTGTATTAATGTAATAATTATTATAAATTTCATATGAACTAATTATAAAATATTATACATAATTTATAAAATAAAAAACCCATACATTTAAAAAATTGATTTTAATAGAAATAAATTTAACACAAAAAACACTCTTTAACCATAAATGTTCTTACATAGTTGTTATTATATATGGGTAAATTTATTTACTATAAAATAAAAACTGGTCCATAAATAGAAAAAAAAATTATATTTATTAACATTTAAAAATAAAATCTCATCATTATTTTTTTCTAAATTATTAATATTTAAATAATATATCATTTATTATAAAATGATATTATAATTAATTTTGACAATATTAACATAATATAAATTCAGAAATATTAACAGAATGATAGAGTTAAAATTTATTAAGTTGAAATATATGTAATATAAAATATTAATCTAAAAAATAACATAATACAACAATTCATTTGATTCTCTTCATTTTTAATATTATTAGTATCATTTTTCCATTTTAATAATAACTAAATAATAATTGTATTATCATTTTATAAACATTTAATGTAATTATATCATCTCTAAAATATATATATATAATATAATGATAAATACTCAAATAAATTTCAAAATAATGATTATAAATGAAGCAAGGTAACTTATTCAATACCTTAAATATTTATAGGATTTGAATTAATGTAAGGTAAATTATTATTTTTTCAATAAACAAGTTATATAGGTCACTTTCATGAAATTGTGTCACACTAACTCATAAATGTGGAATCCAAGAAGCAATATGGTTTAAATATGGGCATCCAATAGATGTTTTACATGTTTCTGGGTCATTTTCACCCTTAGGATTAATGTTTAACCACCAACTAACCACGTTATTACCTTATTTACAATAAATAATTTTAATTAATTTATCTAATATTTTTTTGGACAAAAACAAATTTGACCTTAATAAATATTATGAATCATTATTATTCCAAATAAGGAATAATTTTTTCAAAATACCAATCATTGATGTAATAGAAATTAATTTCAAATTAATCTTGAAGATGGGATGACAAAGCATGTTTTTAAAAGGAAAATGATCAAAAAAATTCTAGGATTTTATATCAATATTCCATGTGAAATTTGTTTAGAATAAACTAAATGGGTTTAAATCATATAAAATGTGTCTAACTATAATTTATAACCAATTTAGAAAATAACTTAACTAAATAATTATATTGTAGGGAAATAGATTTTTCTACTAAAATTATGTACTATTCACTATTCTTTAAAAGTTAACATTCTCATAAAAATACCAAAAATTCACCCAACGTAATTTTTGATATTTTTATAAAAAAAATTAATTTCATTTTTTCAAATAAAAAATCTAGATGTGTAAAAATTTAGTTTTAAAATATATCTACATTAAAATGTGCTAAAATTGCTATATTAAATAATAATATTGAATAAGTATTATTGTTCTGTATAACTCTGTCTTGTGTGTAACAAAATATGTCAAAGAAACTCAATGTTATTTGTACATCAAGATAAATGTGATATTTTTTATAATTCAAACTAAATAACATATTTCATGTATCACATACTATCTAGGAAATTAATTTAATTTCACAGAATATATTTCTCAAAATCTCAGGGTGTCACATCCTACCCCATTGAAATGAAATTAACCATTGAAATTATTCTTTGTTTTCAATGGATTAAAAATTTTAGAATTAGTTTATTAAAACCCACATCGTGAAAAGGGTTAACAAAAAATTATCTTTAAAAGAGAAAGTGGGAAACATAATGGAATCTCTAAGTTTCATATAACATGGATAACACACAGGGGAACATAGTATTGAAATTAAATGATTGATTTGGAAGGAAAAACTAATTCCTATGGATTAATTGTTATTGATAGAGAAAATTGTAATGTGGATAAAAACCATGAAAAATCCAAAATCCAAATTAGTGTGGAAAAAGATATTGATGTCATTGGAAAATATTGTAATAGCATAAGATTTTATTTCATGATTCTTTTCTTAATGTAAAATATCTATATTACCATCTATTATAAGAGGAAATATACTTACATTATGATTATAACTTCATCCACAATAAATTTCTTCCAAAATATCATCTTTTACTTCAAACGATGAGTATTCAAGATGAATTTTTAATATCTAAAGAAATAAAATAATATTTTAAATTCCACACATCCTTGAATGGGACAGCTAAGATATTTCACATGTATTTATATTTAAAAAAACAAAACATGTTATCACATTATCAGAGAATTTGAAAAATGATTAAACCTTTAATTCATACACTAATATTCAAAATTCAATAGTAATTACCATATTTCAAAATAAATTATACCATAAATAATTATACTCAAAATCCTTCAATAATTTCCAAACTATGTTCAAAACCCACATATTATAAATATTTGATCATATATTCATCTAAGAATAAAGACCCATTTTTAATCAAATAAAATACAATCTTTTTCCTCATAAACTCAATATTTACCTGAAAAATGGCATTCTATCCCAAACATCATTTAGGACTGTGGTAATATGTGAAACCATTATCATCATTAGGTATTTTCTTCAATCCCCACTAACATTCTAGATGAAATGGATTGTTACAAATAATACTAGATTTCCCCTTTTTTAATTTAAACATGAAAACTAATTCTTCCCTAACAACAATTCATTTATATCCTAGGGTTTAAAACTAACTCATCGCAAAAAACTATCTCTAAATATCACATTCTGTTCTCAACACATAAAACCTAAATTGAGTGTCTAATACTCTTACCATATAATCATCGTAAACATATAGAAAAATAAAGGTACCCATAACTCATAGGATAACCTCATGTGACAACATTCTAATCTATAATGTTATCTAAATAAGACATGGATACCAACTATAATATCCTATAACCCACACTCTCAAATCCTATACAAAAATCCATAACATTAAAATTATATCCTTGAAGATGATAATCATTGAACATCTATTTTATATAAACCTAGGAACATCAAAATAAAATCATGGATCAGGTCCAAAAACTATGAATGATTGGGTTTATAGATTTAGAGAATTAATACAATCTCATACTTAAACAACTCATATCAATATGGACAGATAAAAAAAGTCGTTCATAAAGTTTAACATCTTATACAATTATTCGCAGTTTTCAATATTTAACATTAACTCATCAAAACCATTCTTCTGAAATCCTTTATAGAAATAAATCATTCAACATAATTCATTAAAAAATGTGTAAAATGAAACATATGAAGGTTCACCTCAAATTATCACTAATGGTAACATAATCCCAAACAATTAAATGTAAGAAATGAGGTTAATATTGAAAAAGGGTATGATGACATAATCCAAGTGCATGAGTGAATCGAACTAGAAGTCATACACATCAAAGAATTTTCCATTAAATATAAAATCATATCAAAGGAAACAATGATCAGAATAAAAAATGGTGATCCATGTGACATCAACCTTGATCATTAGAAGCACTATAAACATATAGAAAGAATAAATAATCAAATAATGTTCTTGGGGTATATAATTATCATTTTTAGTCATATAAATATAATTACCATGTCGTCAACTTACAAACATGTAAACCTTAAGAATGAAATAGCTATATGGATGCATTCCAAACAGAATGCATTATAGGGATATCGTGGACCACCACATCCTTGATCTATCATGGAACAACCCATGATTGGTTTATCACGTAGCCACCCATAAATTTTAAAACTAACATTGAAAAACAATTACATATAAAAGAATTCATAGAATCATTGGGGAAAAATGTATCAATTTTAATCATGGATATGTCGTGGAATATAAACGGAGACGATAACTATACTTTTAAAAAACGATTAACCCATGGGAAAGAAATAAGTTCAATCAAAATCTCTTTGAAACAAGATTAAACCGTAGAAAAGAAATGGGTTCTATATGAATCTATTCTAAACAATCGTAACACATTTATGACAACTGATTTAAAAAAAATCACTCTGAAACATATTTATCCAATGGAAAAGAAATGGGTTCTATAAAAATATCTTTCAAAAATGAATAACCCATATAATTGAAGTGGGTTTAATAAAAATATATTTAAAACATGACTGACCTATAGAAAAAAATGGGTTCTATAAAATTTTCATTTTAACATTAGTATCCAATGGAATATAAATGTTTTTCATAACATTGATTAACCCATGTAAAATAAATGGTATCTATAGCAATATTTTTAGGTCGTAATCAACCCTTGGAAATGAAATTTGTTTCATAAAAAATATTTTTGAAACAAGCATAATCTATCCAAAGAACGAATTATTATGGTGTTAATAAAATATATCCCCAATTGAGAATGAGTAACAAAAATGTCTTTTTTACATTACTGAATGAATATTCCCTTAAAATATCAATAAAACATTCATGATGAAAATAAAAATTAAACATTCTAATGTGTACCTTACCACTTTGAACTATTTGAATAATTAACCCCATTAAAGGAATAATATTATATTAAGTAGGGAATATCATGAATAAAAGTATATTCATGATTTACCATGTAAAATTATATATATACATGTTATAAGAGAATATAGGTTTATAAAAAGACAAACTTCATAATAATTTAATATTGTGACAACAATACTTTAACAATTTGGGACCTTGGAAACTATATACCCCATGAAAGAATTATAACTAAATAAAACCTTTAATATCTTGAAAAATAATTATATTCATGATATAACATTTAAAATATCAATTATATCCACCTTATAAAAGAAGATAGGTGTATAACATAAAAAACGTCACAAAGAAGGGAAATTGTAAAAATAATCCAATACCGCTTTGGTAACATTATAACCGTAAAGCCAACGAAAGAGAGTTACTCAAATGGAATTGTAAAAACCCATAAATTTAAGGATAAGAATCATAAAATACATATATTTTCAGTATATAAACTATATAAAACTATCATGGTGCATAATAAAAATTAAATTTCAAAGGAATTTAAATTGAGGCGAAACCCCTTACGTTGAGTCTGATTTGTCGAGATTTTTCTTTGTCCTTATTAATAAATTTGAAGATTCATTTATTAAATAACATAATAACATTTTCCTAGATTATTATTAATTTTATTTCCCTCATTAAAAATATATATACAACTACATAATAAATAATTTTTAAGTCTGTTGTTTTGATAAGATTCGGCTTATCTCTCAAAATTGACTTTGATAGGTAGAATATGGTCAATGAGTTTATCATATAAAAATATAAAAAAATAATAAACATTAAATAATTATCATAATTATTCATGAATTTTAATTTTTAAAACAATATTTAATTTTGGTTATGGAAAATTAACCAACGTTGCAATCATGAAGATGGTAGGTCGTACACACGCCCGAGTAATGTTCCCATTTTTCAATGATCATTATGGGAAGAATGAGAATCAAATTAAAATTTAAAAAATGAAAATTATACAATAATTAATTAATTATATAATTATATACACTTATATATAATCCTTGTGTTGGATCGAATAAGTAGATGTATGTCTATTAGATGGAACAATACAAGAGGGGGGTGAATTGTAGGTTTAAAAACCTTTGAGTTTTAGCAACAAAGAGATTAGTTTAAATGATCTTAAACTAATACAAATACAAACACCCACAATTGTATTTAATATGAAAGGTATGAAGTATTGTAATACTAATGTAATGTAAAACAATTGTATTCAAGATGAACACAATAATCAGAGTAAAACAAAGATGAATGATTCTACCTTAAAGCGTATAGAATCAATCAATACAAAATGTAATAGTATTATTATAATTGAAACAATTACAATTGAATATGTAAAGAAGAAAGGAAACAATACAAATCCCTTTCTAATATAACAGCGGAAATGTAAAAGTATTACAATTCTTTTAACCCAAAGAGAAGGGTTATCCTTTCACCTAGGATAAAAGTTCTGTCTCACCAACACCTTGGTGAGCCCTCGATACGATGATCGGCACGTCTGTCTGCCTATCCCCGGCAGCCCTCGATACGATGATCGGCACGTCTGTCTGCCTATCCCCGGTAGCCCTCGATACGATGATCGGCATGTCTGTCTGCCTATCCCCGGCAGCCCTCGATACGATGATCAGCACGTCTGTGTGCCTATCCCCGGCAGCCCTCGATACGATGATCAGCACGTCTGTCTGCCTATCACCGGCAGCCCTCGATTTTGTAGGTAATCTGCACCTCTGTCTTTCAATTACATGAAAGCCCTCGATACGATGATCGGACGCACAAGTCTGATGAGAGAAGTCACAGTGTCTCTCTCTAGAATCTTTGTAGTTCACAGAGTCTCTTCATTCGTTCTCTTTGTTCATCGTTGTACTCTCAGCTTCAAATGACCTCCTATTTATAGGCTTTGGGTTCCAACGGTCATATTGCCTCCAACGGTCATATTGAAATAGAAAGCACGACATCATTTTGATTAGTTTGTAACAAACTCAACGACATCGTTTTGTTAGGACAACAGATATATAGAAATGTAAAACATGAGTACGATTCAAATGCAGAGAGAGTTTTTGACAAAGTACCAAAACAAATAATGATCATCTGAATAGCAGAGTCAGTACGATACGATTGACAGAGTCAGTATGATACGATTGACAGAGTCAATACGATACAATTGACAGAGTCAGTACGATACGATTGACAGAGTCAGTACGATATGATTTGGTCGGTACGATCAACATCGTACGATACGATAAACATGATAAAAGACAATTGTAATTTGAAAACATATGATAGAATACATTTGTGATTTCCAAAACATAATATAGAAGTCAAAAGAGGACTTTTGACTTAACAATATCCCCCTTTTTGGAAAGCACAACCCACAAAGTAAATGTGACAAGAAATACTTATCTCCCCCTGAGTTATTGAAAACTCTTCTGAATAAGAAATTGAATACAACTAATCTCCCCCTTAGGTATGGACTTTCCTAAGGATTGTATTCGTAGATTTTCCTTAAGATCATTGTAAAACATTATCCCCCTTTGTAAAAAAATCTTTGCTTTGTAAATATTCTCCCCCTTTGTGATTTACAAAAAGAAAGGAGTAATCTTGAATTGTCTAAAAGAGTTAGTGAGGCAATACAAGACAATAGATAAAAGAAAAGGATCATAAAAGTTATTACAAACCAAAGACAAGTTCCAAAAGAACACAAATACAACAATCATTTGTTTTCTCTTTCCTTCTCCTTTTTTATAAGCTCATAAAGAATAGATTTCATCTTCTTGATCTCCTTCTTCTCTTCAGAAATTGATTCACCCTGAGTTTTGAGAAGCTCTTATTGATCCGCAAAAATCTGATCTTGATTTCTGATGGTCTCCTCCTGGACTCTGATTACTTCTTCAAGGGTATCAATCCTGTTTTGCAAATTCTTGTTGTCTTTAGATAACACAGAATTTTGATTCTTCAGTAAAACCATTTCATCTTTGAAGGATGAAACCTTCGAGAATTCAGATTGGAAAACATTCATTCTTTCTTGCAAGTCTTTCACTGGAGGAACATCAGCTCTTTGAGAAGACAAAATATTCAGCCTTTCAACCGTTTCTCTATCAAGCTTGTTGAAAGCAATTGCAAGCTCATTTGATAACCTCCTTATATCTTCAATAGCTATTTCATGATCATTGATTGAGCTCTCTGTTTTGTACGACCACTTGGTCATCTTATTGCAAGCCTTCATATGAGCAACCGAGCTTTCTGAAAGAACTTTCAAATCGGCTTCTACTGACAAAACTTTCTTCCTCAATTCTTTTACATAGCCAAACTTCTTCCTTTGATTTTCAGTAATAAAATCAATCTTCCCTTCCAGCCTCGGGAAATAAGGAATGGTTTTCTCCACCCTTCTCAAAACATGAACAATGTAATCACCCTTCTTGAGAGAGATTGTATGCTCTGAATCAGTATCCTCATCATACAATGGTAGTTCATACGATTTGCTTGAGTCAACAACTGGCTGTTTCCCTTTCGCTTTTTCTTTCTGTTTTCTTTCTTCTTCCACTTTGTCACTAATGACAACAACTTTATCAGAAAGAGAAGATTGATTACCTTGCCTTTCTTGAAAAGAAATTTTGTCCGGAGATTGTGCTTGATCGACATGAAGGATTTGTTGAACACCTTCACTCGGCTTTTGAACTGATTCCTCTCTACTCTTCTTTGAGTTTTGAAGAAATTCTAAAAGAAAGTCTCCTTCTTCTTCTTCTATTTCTTCCATCACTTGTTTTTCTTTTTCATTCTCAGGAAGACTCTGTACGATGGGCTCTTGATGCACTTCTTCTGTTAGTTGGGCACTCGCATCCTCAACCGCTTTCAAGATTTTAGAGACGTCAAAGTCCGGAGCCTTTCTTTTCAAAAGAACCTTCTTCTTCTTTTCAGCCTGAAGGGTTTCTTCTACCCTTAATCTTTCTGCAAAGTCCTCAGCAGGGTCAAGACCAAACTTCGGATCACCTTCCTTTCTCTGTTCCTTATCTTTTCTCCATTTTTCTACAACTTCCTTACTGTACCTCAGCTTCTTTTTCGGCTTTGAACTGGTTTGCGGATCAGACTTTTGAGTAACACCGGTGGATTGAATGTCCTTGGCTGGCATAGGTGCCGATTGATTCTGAGCCAATTCAGCTTCTACATCTCTGACAAAAGGTTTTGAATTTGTATCAAAACAAACATTCATCTTTTTCATCGTACTCTTACTAATCCAAGATGGCCTCAAATACATGGGTTTTCCTTTCAAAGGAATGTTACAAAACTTCATACTTTCAAAAATGAATTTTGTAAGGATAGCTGGATACATAATCATCTGGGACTTAATCCCTCCTGTCTTGACATTCTTGATGGTTTCAAAAATATACCCCATGAGATTTACTTTTCTCATATTTACAAGATAGTCGAACATGAATATATCAGAAACTTTAAGAGTTTCTCTATCCCCTTTCCTTGGGATAAGAAAACCTTGCATCCATAAAGTGACAAAACGATTGTCCGGTGAAAGATGAGACACTTTCCTCTTTTCCTCATTAATAAGAAACAAAGACTTTTCAGCATTTTCTCTATTAAACGTACCAACTTCCTCTGGTAGTTTGTGAGATGGACAAAAAGAATCTCCTTCTACAGAAACATTCAGAAAATGTGCCGCTTGTTTCACAGACATAGATAATTTTCTATCATACACAGCGAAGTTTATAGTTATATCTTTGTCGAAAGAAACGGTTTTGTAAAACTGACAAACTTCATCAAAAAAAACTGGATCTTGAATATCAGGCTTTTCCACATAGAGATGTTCTCATCCTTGAAACAAAATGATCCTCCTGATTGTAGAATCGTACGTATCGAAAAAGTCTCGGGATACTAACTTTTCTCTGTTAAAGTATTTCTCTGTGAAAGTCTTTGAAGACATCTCGGCGGGAGTATTATCAGAGGATTGAGACATAAAGGTGATGCCGATTGAGAAGATCGTACGATGATATATAGCTAGTGGAGCAGAGCTTCGCCTGAAATCCTGAAAAACCAATGTGGGTTTGGGGAGGGGAGGGGGGTATTTATAGGCAATAAAGAGATGACCGTTGATCTTCTACAGTCAAAAAAGGGTGACCGTTGATATTCTACGGTCAGTATTAGATAAAACCAGATCAATGGTCAGGATTAAAACAAAGGGAAAAAAAATTTAAAAAAAATGAAAAAGATACCTGTCGGAGAACATAAGGTGATTGTTGGTTTTGGTAAGAATCAAAAGAAAATACAATCGTAAGGAGAAAAAAATATGATGTCGATGGAAAACAAAGTTATTACTATGATCGGACCGTATGATGGAAAATAATCTTGTTACCATGAAATGACAGTACGATGGAAAACAATCTCAATACCATCATTGGTAGATACAAAACTATTAAATGATACGATGGAAAAGAATTTCAATACTATCATCGGTCGATTCAAAACTATTGAATGATACGATGGAAAAGAATTTCAATACTATCATCGGTCGATTCAAAACTATTTAATGATACGATGCAAAACAATTTGAATACCATCATCGGTCGATACAAAACTATTGAATGATACGATGGAAAAGAATTTGAATACCATCATCGGTCGATAGTAAATGATACTATAAAACTGTCAATATGATAAACAGAAAAAAAAAATGAAACGATAAAACTGTCAACAGAAAAACTAAATTTGTCAATACGATAAACAGAAAACTAAAATTGTCAATACGATAAACAGAAAACTAAAATTGTCAATACGATAAACAGAAAACTAAAATTGTCAATACGATAAACAGGAAACTAAAATTGTCAATACGATAAACAGAAAACTAAAATTGTCAATACGATAAACAGGGAAAAAATAAACAATCCAAAGAGTAAATAGTTAAAGAACATAAGATAAAATAAACAAAAAGATAGAAAGAAATGTCCTCCCCCTTTCTACGAGGAGTTTCTTACTATTAGGAGAGATTTAAAAACAAGAAGTAGATATGAATGATTATTTTAATGTAATCATTCCTAGCTTCTGTTTTATAAATTCAAATCTATCGGAAGGTAAAGGTTTTGTAAAAATGTCAGCAAGTTGTTCTTGCGTTCCGATGAATTGCAAAATAATATCTCCTTTTTGTGTGTGATCCCTAAGAAAGTGATGCCTAACATCTATGTGTTTTGCACGAGAGTGATGTGCTGGGTTTTTACTAAGAGCTATGGCACTTGTATTATCACAAAGAATTTGAGTTTTGGAGAAACTCAAACCATAGTCAGTGAGTGTGTGCTGCATTCACAATACTTGAGCACAGCAACTTCCAGCTGCTACATATTCAGCTTCAGCAGTGGAGAGTGCTACTAAGTGTTGTTTCTTGCAGGACCAAGAAACCAAAGAGTCTCCTAAGAAATGACATGTTCCAGATGTACTTTTTCAATCCATTCTACAACCACCAAAGTCATCATCTGAAAAGCTTTTTAAAACAAAATCATTTCCAGAAGAGTAAAACAGGCCCAAATCCATATTGTCTTTTAAATACAGAAAGATTATCTTTACGGATTTTAAGTGAGACTATTTTGGATTAGATTGATATCTTGCACATAAGCATACAGAAAACATAAAGTCGGGTCGACTAGCTGTCAAGTATAGCAAACTCCCTATCATACCTCTAAAAATTGTTTAATCTACTGGTTTCCCAGTTTCATCAAGATCAAGAGTATTTGAGGTACCAATTGGGGTGCTAATACTTTTAGTTTTGTCAAATCCATACTTTTTGAGTAAGTCTTTAATATACTTATGTTGAGATATATAAGTTCCTTCTGGTTTTTGAGAAATTTGAAAACCTAGAAAGAATGTTAACTCACCCATCATACTCATTTCAAACTCAGATTTCATTAAGTTTGCAAAAGAATCGGTTAAAGATTTCAGAGTTGATCCAAATATGATGTCATCAACATAGATTTGGACAACCAAAACATTTTTTTTCCATTTTGATAAAAAGAGTTGGATCTGCTGTACCTTTCGTATAATTGTTTTGTAAAAGAAATCCCGTGAGTCTATCATACCATGCTCTAGGGGCTTGTTTAAGACCATATAGAGCCTTGGTAAGTTTAAAAACATGATCACGATGTTTTAGGTCTTGAAAACCAGGAGGTTGTTCGACAAAAACTTCTACTTGAACAAAACCATTTAGAAAAGCACATTTGACATCCATTTGAAATAGTTTGAAATTGAAATATGCTGCGAAGGCAAATAGAATACGAATAGATTCAAGTCTAGCTACAGGAGAATATGTTTCTTCATAGTCTATTCCCTCTTGTTGATTATAGCCTTTAGCAACAAGTCTTGCTTTATTTCTTACAATGATTCCATTTTCATCACACTTGTTTCTGAAAACCCATTTTACACCAATCACAGTTGTTTCTTTAGGTCTTTCAACTAAAGTCCAGACTTGATTCCTTTCAAATTCATTTAGTTCATCCTGCATTGCTTTGATCCAATCATCATCACCTAAGGCCTCACTTAGACTTTTAGGTTCAAATTGGGAAAGAAAAGCAAGATGTTCTATTTCATTTCTTAAGGAATTTCTGGTCCTTACAGGTTGATTTATATCACCAATGATGTTATCACTGGGATGATTCCTAAGAAACAATTGATTTGGGTTTTGTAAAACCTGTTCATCAACATATGGTAGAAAATCTTCTGTGGTAAATGTTTCAGGAATACTTTCTTGAACATTTTTCTTATCAGAATGTTCTTCTAATAAAGGTTGATAAACATTTTTGGAAAACACATCTGAGGATGTAGGATTGGGTTGGTTGAAAACAAAAGGGTTAGTTTCATCAAATTTTACATGTAATGTTTCTTCAACAGTACAAGTGTTTTTATTGAAAACTCTATAAGCCTTAGAGGTTGTAGAATAGACTAGAAAGATTCCTTCATCAGATTTTGGTGCAAATTTGTGTAGATTGTCTTTTGTATTCAGAATGAATACTTTGCATCCAAAAACTTTGAAGTATGAAACTTTAGGTTTTCGGCCAGTCCATAACTAATAAGGGGTTTTATTAAGAAATGGTCTAGTTAAAACATGATTTATAGTATAACAGGTAGTACTAACAGCTTCATCCCAAAAGTGCTTAGCAATTGAGTATTCACTCAACATGGTTCGAGTCATTTCCTGAAGAATACGATTTCTTCTTTCAACAACCCCATTTTGTTGAGGAGTTCTTGGAGCTGAGAAATTGTGAGTAATACCTTTCTTACTACAAAAAGTTTCAAAATATGAGTTTTGAAATTCACCACCATGATCACTATGAATAGTTATCAATGGTAGGTTTTTCTCATTTTTAACTTGGGCTATAAAAGTTTTGAAATAGAAAAAGGCTTCAGATTTCTTTGTGAGAAAGTAGACCCATGTAAATCTAGTAAAGTCATCAACTAAAACAAATACATAGTATTTGTCTCCAATGCTTCCAGATTGTGAAGGACCAAACAGATCCATATGCACAAGCTGTAATGAATTAGAAGTTGAAACTTCATTAATTGGTTTAAAGCTAGTTTTATGTTTCTTGCCAAATTGACAAGGATCACAGACTTTTGAAGAATCATATCTAAGGTCCGGTAGCCCTTTTACAAGTCCTTTCTTTGAGAGTTTTCTTAGGTTTCTCAAATTACAGTGTCCTAGTCTCCTATGCCATAGCCACAATTGGTCTTCTATTACACTTAAACAAGGTAAGATTTGGTTCCTAAGGTCTTCTAGGTTAATAGTGTAAACATTCTCTTGCCTATGGGAAGATAGAATGAATTCATCCTTGGAATTGTGAACTGGACACTTATCATTTCTAAAATTCACAAGGTAACCTTCATCACATAATTGACTTATGCTGATGAGATTGGGCTTAAGACCTTTAACAAACAAAACATTTGAAATAAGAACTTTTCCAAGAAAAACGATATTACCTATACCAACAATCTTTCCTTGAGCATTATCTCTGAAGGTAACTTTTCCACCTTTTGTTTTGATAACCTTTTCAAAGAAATCTTTGTTTCCAGTCATATGTCGAGAACAACCACTATCCATGTACCAAATGTTCTTATTGATACACTTCTCGTTTTCCTGAAAAAGAAACAATTAGATTTTCGGAATCCAAACTTGTTTGGATCCAGAACTGTTAGATAAAAGAATTTTAGGAATCCACATTTGTTTTGCAAAATGAGCTTTATGAAATCCTAAGGATTGAGTTTTGTTAAGAGAACAATCTCTTCTCCAATGTCCACCACATTGACACTTGGAACAGAAAATGGTTTTTTGAGGAACAAAATAGTTATTACTAAAAACAGGTTTGGAATAAGTATAACCAAGACCAGAACGATTTCTCAAAGGTCTAATTTGAGAATACATCTTATCAAAGTTTTCATTTCCATGAGTAAAGTTTGACAAACACTTTTTCAAGGATAAAATCTCTGACTTTAGTTTTAAAACTAAATTCTTGTTTTCTAAAACATTTGAATTTGAACTAGAGTTAGACTCTAAAATATTTTTCTTTGAAATTACATTTTCAAGATCCTTAGAAAGTTTATCCTTATCAGATTTGACTTTCTCAAGGGTTTTTAAAATACTTTCAAAATCATAAGTTTTCTCATCAAGATCTTTAGAAAGATCTGATACTTCTTTAGTCAAAATAGAAATTCTAGAATTTGCTTTTTCAAATCTCTTTTTGAGTTTAGAATTTTCATTTTCAAGTAACTTAGCAAATCTAGAGAATTATTCAAAAGAAGGTAAAGTATCATCTTCTGATGATGAGGGTTCATCATTTGAAGATTCATAATATCTATTATCAATATAATTTGCATTTAAAGAGACATTTGTAACAGCTTCAGCATTATGTACCTTAGCCATGAGACAATGATCTTCGATTGGTAGTCTGGCTAGAAGTCCAATATTTCTTTGTCCTGATGTCTCATATTCTGAAGAATCATCTGAGGAATCACTACCACTTGCACTCCACGTATCATTTGCTTTTAAGCCTTTCTTTGTCTTATAAAACCTTTTCTTGTTTCTTTCAGAGTGCTTCTCTTTTCTATCTTTCCTCTTCAGTAACGGACAATCAGGCCTTATATGTCCTGCTTTCTTGCATTCATAACAAGTTACCTCTGAATCTTTCCTATCTTTCCTGTCTTTCTTTTTGAATCTATATTGAAAATCTTTCTTTCCCACATTCTTGTTCATCCTTCGAGCAAGATTGGCTAGTTCATTATCCGAAAGATTACAATAACTTGAATTCGATATAACAACTTTCTTGGATTTAGACCTTGTAAGCCTTTCAGGTGTTTTAGCTTTAGATGCAAAAGCTACACTTCCATTCCCATTCTTCTTCTTATTAAAATCAGCATCTCTCTTCATTCTTGTCTCATGTTATAGAAGAGTTCCAAAGAGTTCATCAAGAGTAATCTGGGAAACTTTTCTATTTTCATCAATAGATGTCCTTTTCGACTCCCATTCATTTGGCATAATATCTATAATCTTATCAACAAGAGCTTCATCATCAAGTCCTTTTTCTCCCATAGATTGTAAGCTGTTGACAATTGTCATAAACCTTTGTTGTACTTTACATATACGTTCTCCATAAGGAAAAACAAATCCATGATACTCTGCTCGAAGCATTGCTCTCCTTGTTTCTATAACTTTGGATGTACCAAAATGAGTGACTTCTAATTTCTTCCAAATACAGTTGGCTGCTTCACATGAAGATATCTGACTATATATATTCCTGGTCATAGAGCATAATAAAGTATTGCGTACCTTGTAATTCAGTTGATATTCTTGCTTCTCTTGGTTGGTGAAAGTGCTAACTTCATTGTCAGGAATTTTGTAACCCCCAGTAAGCATAATAAAATTGTCTACACCAGTATTGATGACGAAAGTCTTCATACGATCTCTCCAATACTCATAATCATTCCCATCAAAGATTGGTGGTCTAGAAGGATTCAGATTATCTATTGATCCGATATTCATTCCTGCCATCTAATATAACAAAAACAACTTTTCCACTCCACACGTTAGTGTAGTAAGTATTCAAGATAGTAATAAGAAGTAAAGCTAGTAATACAAATCAGTGGAAAACCTCCTTTGATACCAATTGTTGGATCGAATAAGTAGATGTATGTCTATTAGATGGAACAATACAAGAGGGGGGGTGAATTGTAGGTTTAAAAACCTTTGAGTTTTAGCAACAAAGAGATTAGTTTAAATGATCTTAAACTAAAACAAATACAAACACCCACAATTGTATTTAATATGAAAGGTATGAAGTATTTTAATTCTAATGTAATGTAAAACAATTGTATTCAAGATGAACACAATAATCAGAGTAAAACAAAGATGAATGATTCTACCTTAAAGCGTATAGAATCAATCAATACAAAATGTAATAGTATTATTGTAATTGAAACAATTACAATTGAATATGTAAAGAAGAAAGGAAACAATACAAATCCCTTTCTAATAAAACAGCGGAAATGTAAAAGTATTACAATTATTTTAACCCAAAGAGAAGGGTTATCCTTTCACCTAGGATAAAAGGTCTGTCTCGCCAACACCTTGGTGAGCCCTCGATACGATGATCGGCGCGTCTGTCTGCCTATCCCCGGCAGCCCTCGATACGATGATCGGCCCGTCTGTCTGCCTATCCCCGGCAGCCCTCGATACGATGATCGACACGTCTGTCTGCCTATCCCCGGCAGCCCTCGATACGATGATCGGCACGTCTGTCTGCCTATCCCCGGCAGCCCTCGATTTTGTAGGTAATCGGCACCTATGTCTTTCAATTACTTGAAAGCCCTCGATATGATGATCGGACGCACAAGGCTGATGAGAGAAGTCACAGTGTCTCTCTCTAGAATCTTTGTAGTTCACAGAGTCTCTTCATTCGTTCTCTTTGTTCATCGTTGTACTCTTAGCTTCAAATGACCTCCTATTTATAGGATTTGGGTTCCAACGGTCATATTGCCTCCAACGGTCATATTGAAACAGAAAGCACGACATTGTTTTGATTAGTTTGTAACAAACTCAACGACATCGTTTTGTTAGGACAAGAGATATATAGAAATGAAAAACTTGAGTACGATTCAAATGCAGATAGAGTTTTTGACAAAGTACCAAAACAAATAATGATCATCTGAATAGCAGAGTCAGTACGATACGATTGACAGAGTCAGTACGATACGATTGATAGAGTCAATACGATACGATTGACAGAGTCAGTACGATAGGATTGACAGAGTCAGTACGATATGATTTGGTCGGTACGATCAACATCGTACGATACGATAAACATGATAAAAGACAATTGTAATTTGCAAACATATGATAGAATACATTTGTGATTTCCAAAACATAATATAGAAGTCAAAAGAGTACTTTTGACTTAACACCTTGTGATTTAAAATGAATCACATCTCATTGAGGAGGCGGTAGTCCACACTTCCACTAACGACATTATTAGTTTTCTAGTGTGGAAAAGGACAATAAAGAAAAATATATATTATATTAAAACAAAGTTAATTATGTCATTATTATTTTATAAAATTTATTTATTTAAAATAATTTTAATTAAAACCATCCTCAATAAGATACATGTAATGATTGAATGTATCATATCGCATTGGGGAGGTGGTAGTCTGCGCGCATCGACCAACAATGTTATCATTTTGGTAGAAATGGAAAGAATGAAAGTGCATGTTATAAAACAATTATTTAAGTATAATGAAAAAATAAATATAATATAATATTTATATCATATTAAAACCATTATTCCATCGTAATTACCTGTCATGAGAGGTGTAACTGGAAAATGAATGATATTGTTTCACTAGAATGTCGTTCACCATACACGAACTATAATTTTGTAACACATTTTCTAGAAATGTATTCAAGTGTATGTCAATCCACATACATTAAAATATCTCATTAATTTTTGGATTCTAGTATTTCTATATAAAAAATTAATAATAATAATTTAATGGCTATAGAAATAAATAAAACATAATGAAAATTTGATGAATTTTACCTCATTTTCTAGTAACTACTTTTGGATTTTACCAGAATAATTACTTATTTGGGTTTATGTCCAAATTGAGGACATTAAAGTGAGTTGAGACATTTTTGGGTATCATTTAGGCTTGTTTTAAATGATTAAAAATTTATTATTTGTGTGAAGTAGTGTGTATGGTTTGTGCATTTTTATAGTGGAGGGGGAGTGGTATTCTTGTAAATATAAAATATAAAAACTATTGGAAGGTATTCCATACCTCATGTTAATTTAAAATTATAAATAATAGAGTAAAGATGAATTATGGATGTGAAAAAATCACATCACAAAAAAATAATAATAACAATTTTATAATTTTATCCTCAGTATTTAACTTTTCTAATTTTCTTTATATTTTTAATTAGGTGTCTTGTTTTCTTACATATATAGTTCATCTATTGAGAATAAATTTAAGTGATAATTATTATAAAATTTATCCCAAATAATTATAAAATATGATATATAATTTATAAGATAATAATATTATATTTTTTGGAAGTTAATTTCAACAAACACACATTTAATGTGAAAATACACTACATTGACCCTGACTATAAAAACATGGATCTTACTATATATGGATAAATATGTTCATTATAAATGAAAAATTGGACCATAAATAGAAAATATATAACATTTAATAAAATTTTCAGATAAATTTTCTGAGTATTTATGTTTTATTAAATTTTAAATCCTTAATGAAAATATAATTTATTATAAAATGACATCAATGATAATTTAGATATTTTTTTACATAATTTAAATAAAACAATATCAATAAAATTATTTAATTAAAATTTATTATGTAAAAGATCTATGTAATATGAAATATCTATCAACAAAAATAACTGAACTCAATAATTCATTTAACTTTCTTGACTTTAAATATTTTTCGTATATTTTGTTTTATAATATTACTGACTAAATAGTCACCACATTATTGTTTCTTAAGAACTTAATGTAATTAAATAATATCAAAAAAATTTATTTAAATTATCATGGTAAAAAACTCATTTAATTTTAAATAAACATTGGTAATTAAAACTATGTATTTATTTCTATACTCTAGAGCATTATAGTAATTAAAAGAAAATAATTAACATTTTTTTCTTTTTCATTACTCAAATTATAATATGGGTCACTTTCATGAACATGTATTCAAATAACTCATAACTATAGAACCCAATGGGTATTATGGTGAAAATATGGCATTAAAATGGATTTTTAACAAGTTTAGAGGGCATTTAGACTCTTCAGATTAAGGTTTAACAGCTAAGTAACGACGTTTTCCACTTAATACTTGTAATTAGTTTAATTAATTTTACTAATATTTTGGTGAAAATATAATTTTACCATATTATAAATTATAAATTATAATAATTACAAATATAGATTCTATTTTTTCATATTCCAATAATATAAGTTGTATAAAATAATTTAAAATTAATCCTATAGATGGGATGATAATGTGGGATTTTGAAGTAGAAATGTTCAAAAGTTTGCTATGTATTGTTTTCTAAATTTCATTTGAAATTGATTTTAATGAAAAAAATTGATTTAATTGATGTCAAATTAATATAATAATACTATTAAAAAAATTTAAAACATGATTTAACAATATAAATTTTTTGGAATAATATATGGTTTTAAACTAATACTCAATATATTTCACTATTCATAAAAAATGAATATTCTCAGAAAAATACAAAAAATTCACCCAAAGTAAATTTTAAAATTTCTATTTCAAATATAAATTTTATATTTTCATATAGAAATAATAAGAACCAAATATTTTAGTTTTAATGTATGTCTCCCAATAAAAAAGGGAAAAAATCTATATTTAATGATTTTATAAAAAGTATATTATTATTCGGTATAACTCAGTCATTCATGTAATACAAGTTATCAAAGAAAATAAATGTTACATTAAACATAATTTGAACATAATTTTGGTTATAATGCATGATAAATTGTGAATTTTGTGTACCATAAACTATTAGATAATTTAAATTAAATTGAAAAAATATATTCCACAAAATATCAATGTTTTACATTTAATAATTTAAAATTGAATTTAAAAAGAAAATGTTATACATATTTTGTTTTTTAAAAATTCCAAGTAATCTTCTTTTCACATTCTAAAAAAGTCTCTTTTATAAACATTTTACTATGGAAAGGGAATGTTCTTTACTGCATGTATGGAATTACCCATTGACATGACCACAATTTTATTGAAACTTCCTTTGAATGTTTACAAGATAGTTTTTTAAAAAAAAATTGTTAGATTTCTAGAAATTCAAATTTTTAAAATAGTTTTTTAGCGAATAATTTTTTAAAAAAGAAATTTAAAAATATATATATATTCAGAATGAGAAGAATATTTTCTTTCAGAATGAACTTAATTATCTTTTAATTATATTTTAATTCATAGAAATTTTCATCCGTTATTGATACTTATGTTACATTGGGTATATTCAGTAATGATACCATGATCATTAATCCTCTAAATATATTGTTATTATTTCAAAAAAATTCATACAATCCTTTTCTTAAACAAGTTAATAATTTTTTAAAAGATTTTCATAGAACCTATTTCTCTTCCACAAGTTAATCATGTTTCTAAATGATTGACATGGGAACCATTTATTTTCCATGGGTTAATCAGGTTATAAAAAATAATAATTATTTCTATTAGTTATTTGTTAAAATATAAATGTACATTATTAATATTTTGGTTCGTAAATGTCTTATAAAATGGGGCGACTGAGATAGAACTGGGTGATCTAATCATAGCTTAAATGATCAGCACACACAGATAGTGCTTCAATGCATTGGGTAATGTACCATTTCTTGAGATTAATGGTGGAAGGAGTATAATTGAGGGTTTAACTTATGGGTTGAAATATGCTTCATCTATTTTGGAAAGGGGTTAAACATGAGTTATAAAAAAATGTTCCTATATATCAACTCATTTTTTCTTTTTTTTCAACACATTTAAAATGATTCCTATAAGGAATATTGATTTCACATGGGTCGTGATTATTGATTATTATGACCCTTAAAATTTCCATGTTTTCATTTTTCATGATATAATTATTGATGAGTATGATTTATTTTATGATTCACTCATTCTCTCTTATTATGTCATTATGTCTTATCCATATCTTATGAAAAATGATGATATCCAATTGTTAATTCTTATGATTAACCCTACTTTAAATTTTATCTCATCTAAATTTTTTAAATCTTCTCTAGGATTAAAATATTGAGGTTGAACAAATTTTTTCAATATGGGATTTTACAAAAATGATGTTCATTACCTTTTGTGAAATAAGAAAAGCAGGGTATAATGGGAGATGATGTTCATCTTTATGAAATATTTTTTATGAGTCCATAAAAAATGAGTTACTCATAATTCACTAAAACATTAGTACTAAAATTTCAATGGGTATGTAAGTGATCTTGTATATATTTTTGCTGTTGTATGTTTTGATTGGGGAAAATTGGTTCACATAATTTGGTAACAAATCAAAAAGTGTAAATTTCTTGAATTTAGCATTGTATCTTGTATTGTAGGTTCTATAATATTTTAGTTTTCATAAAAAAAGTGTTTATATTACATCATGTTTTATGATTTTTTTTCATAAGAGGGTATCTTAAGAATTATGGATACCATCACAATCCTATAAAATTATGGTTGATGATAAATTCAAATTCTAATACACCCCATTTGAAGTATTGAAGAGTAAAATTTCTGATTTCATTAATTCAAATTTCAGAGATATTTTATTAGGGTGTGGTATTTGTAAACCATAGGATAGACATGTAGTATTATTTAGGAAGAAATTATTTTACAGGATTATAGAAAGAATGACCACCATTATGATGGGTTCCAACTTGTCACAACCAGCAATGTGGTGGTGCTTCAACCAATGACTAAAGGACCTTAAGGGTTACATACCTACCACTAACCTATATGATTTATTGGATAGTATGGTATTTTTAATTTTAATGATTATTTTCATCACAGAAACATATGTGAAATTATTTGATGAATAAAAATTGATTTATCAGGGAAGAATATATGATCAAATAATTTTAATCTTTGGGTATGAAACTTATATAAGAAATATTTGAATAATTTTAAGGATAGAAATTTGGGGAATGATTTTTATGATATTTTAGAATTTATATTGAAATTTAGAAGTTAGTTTTTGATTTTTTTTTATAATTTATTTACTATGTTCTAACCACATTGGTTTCGAATAATTTTTAAAAGCAGGTGGAATAATTTTCCCCCCTTTTAAAGTTATATTTAACACAATTTTTTTACTTAAATTATAATAATTTCTTCTTGAATACACTTCATTTCATAATATGAGGGTATTGTGGTAAAAATTGATTAATGGACGAAATTATACTCATAAAATAATCATACTTCCATATTCTATTTGTCTAGATATTAAGATAATTCCTCAAATATTGTAAAAAGATATTAAAAAAATGGTATCCATGTACCATCAATTATATAAAAACAATAACCTTATTGAACATCACGTATTATGGTACTTAGGACCTTAACATGCCATTAATCATTCACATTATTTTGATCAACGACCTTAATCACTATCTGTAATTAATTATGTTTTTCCTCTATTCCCACATCTGTTCTCCTATTTTCAAACCTATTTAATGTTATTCCATATTATATTTTCACTACCCTTTATCTATTCAGAATAGGTTGTTTTATTGACCAATTTTATAATTTGTTTTGAGAGAAAAATTATTTTCCAAAATCATACCACAGATTATCGATATAATGTTCAAATTTTAAAGATTCCATTTATTTTATGAGGGAGGATGTAACTTCCAGGTATTTTAACGAAGTAAAATTATATTTAATATCATAAAGGACATGTAAAAAATCTATATTGAATTAAATTCAACACTATTATCCCCTTTTCTTACATGTCAAACACAATTTTTCATTAAAAAATAATATTTTTATGTTTCATATCATGTTTGACAAACAACACTGAACATAAACAACCCATTATATATATATATATATATATATATTACTGTTATAAACTAGAAATTAAATTAGTGAGTATGAATATTGTTAACTAATATATGATATATATATATGTTTGTGTGTGTGTGTGTTTTACTCAGTATAAAATATTCATACATTTTTATTAAATAACCAATCATGATTTTATAATGATATTTTCTTCCTTAAAAATAAATTTTCCACAAAAAAAATTTTCTTATTTTAATGAAGAAAATATTATAATAATTATTTTAATATTTATAATATCTATTATATAAAATTAATTTCATTTTTTAAATCATAAATTCATAATTTATTTCAGGTGAGATAGGTGTACTTATTGGGAACTATAGACTTTTCTGTGAATAATGAAAAATAACGATTTTTGAAAAAATATTTAATCTTTCATGAATTAATTACTTTAAAAGATTAAATATGATTTGAATATATTTTAAATAAAATTAATTATTAAATATTTATATTTAATCCAATTAATTTCATTGAATCAGCATAATAAAGGTTTTTAGTATAATATTGTTTCTTGGCTTAAAACAGATATCACTAAAAACTTTTTTCAAATGCATAATGTTTCCCTATTTTAATTAATTAAACTAATATGTGATGTAAGAACCTAGTTTTTTAATTTGGAATGCATCCATTATATTTTTTTCTAACTCATTACTTTGAAACTTATAAGGATGATGAATGGGTTAGTAAAGCTCTCTCGGTTTTTGGGGAGATTTTGAAGCCAGAACTCATCTTTTTAAGAAAATTTGAAAATTCACACAATTGTCTCACGATTGGTACATGATTTTACTAACCTTGTGGATGGGGTTTTTCTAGAGAGAGCCATATCGCATAGTCTTTGCACAATTGTGAAGCCTAACCATGCATGTACCCCTTCTACCTAGGTAATCGTGCACGATTATTAATGGGTTTATCAGACCATGCACAATCCATTTTTCTGGTTAATTTTACAAATTTTCCCTTGATGATCTATTAACCCTTCCTCCTCCTCCAAATAAGATAACCATTAGGATTAAACTATTTATGTCACAATCTATATGTTTTAGAAGGCCAATGATTGGGATCAAGAGATCAACTTTATCTGAGATCCCTTCAAGCTTCTGTTCATCACGTTGGATATGTAGTGGAATGTACTCGAGTCTGTTTATGCATTTCCTCTTCTATCCTTCTCCTGGCCATGTTATTAGGGTACATTAATTTTTCACTTTTTTTAGATCTACTCTAATTCTACCCAACTAAATGTAAAATGATATAGAAGGAGGGTTGTAAAATCCTAAGGTGGGTGGTCTATAAATCATCCCTAAAGTTTGTTGATTTTTGAATTGTTGTCTAGGGCCCACCGAATTCATTTAGGTGTCATTTATAGAATTTGAATTCCATTTTTATACTCATTAGAAATGTATGCTTAAGGTACTTCAAAATATGTGACTAATTATTTTTTGTTAATCCCACAATTCCTTCCATCCCTTATAGGATGTTAGTCAATAATTGGATTTTAGTAATTAATGTGTTTGATCCACCATTATGATGTTACATGGAATTTCCTTTCTAAGGGTATGTTTTGATCTATTATATGAAATAGTTTAAATTATGAATTGCATAGTGGAATGTAAAATGTATTTATAACACATGACCTACCTAAAGTATGTTCTTGGTATTGATAATTAAATGTAAAATGGAAATTAAAAAGTTTACTATGTATTTTACTTGGCTAGATTAAATGTGAAAGATTAATAGGTTTCATGATTATAGCACCCCTTTCCACATTAATGTAAGGTAGTGTAATGACCTTAATTATTTAATATTCCTTTAAAGGAATTAATAAATTTTTCATTCTACTTAGCATTGTCACAGTAATGAAATTCCATGCTTGAACCAAATGAGATGATTAAAGGGTAGAATGCTACTTGATTATATCACACTAATGAAAGGAAGGGCATGAAATGAATGGAATATTCCATTATATCATAGATAAATAGGAACAACCATAATCAATCCCTCCATGGATTTTGATAAGAGAATGCCACAGGCCCTTAGGAACACCATTCTGATTCAAGGATATATCTTGTGTAGGGTGATACCCACCTATATCCCAATCCTTGTCTATTCATTGGATGCCCAGTATGACATTGTAGGATCCCTAACATGTCATCATAGGATACCTCAGATACACTCCATGGATAAATCATTGACAAGTAGGTTCCATGCTTACAGCCCATAGGGTCCTATCTCTGCATAGCCATGTTTTACCTTGGATGATCACCCTAAATTTGGTAATAATCTTATTGTGAAATTACATGGATATGATCCTTGGATTACACTATTACCCTTAGCCATTCTACATTAATTACTAAGTTGGAAACACTTGAGTTCAATGTTTATTTGGTTATTTCATTGTAACATCAATATTAAATATCATTATAAGTTTCCATGTCATAATGTCGAACCATTAATACTATTAACATGTGACATACTTATAAAATGGTAATAATCAAATAATTTACATGTTATGTTCAGACACTAACTGAGAGTTCAAGTAGGTACTTGGGAATTCAGTTATATTGTATTGTATTTCTTTCTATATGCATGGTTTCACACTATTATATTTTCATTAAACTTCCCTTATGTATTAGACATCATTGGTGGTGGCCCACTTAGATTTATCTCACATCCTCTATGGGCTCTTTTTGGTTCCCAGAGTTGATTACATTGTTACAGGTGTTGTTAAAGGGATGCATTTGACTTCGAACACTTGATTGGTTGCCGTTTAGGATAAATCATGATAGTAGAGGATCGAGTTGGATCTCAAGAGTCTTGGGATAGTATTTTATTTCCTTTTTACTTATGTGAAACATGTTATGACTACTATCTTATATCAAAGTTTTCCATATTTCTAGTTACGTGACATATCATCAGTTGTGGAATTTAATTGATGTTTTTTTGTTATTGTTGTTGTTGTCTCTGTTTTTCATTGTTAATTCTGTTTACTTATATTGTTTCAACTATTTTTCTCTATTTACATTCTTCCATTTCACTACTCTCTGGTAATGTGGTCATAGTATCCACATGGAGACACCCTTGTGCATCGCTACTAATCAGGAACCTCTAGTATTCGGGGATATGGGCTTGAGGCCATGATCCCACTAGGCTTAAGGAACACATTGAGTGGCATCCAAGTCTAGGATGTAACAATGTGGTATAATAGGTGGTTCTTGTATTACATTAATATATAGAGATAATAGATAATAGATTAGGAATTCATGAAACTTGGTCATAAGTTGTACTTGGGCATCACGAACTCAGATTTTGGGTTCAAATAATTTGTTTATATATTAATTATTGTTAGGATTTTTCCTATTATAGTTGATATTATTTTACCACTGGGAGATGTACATGAAGTGTGGTGTTGTTGATTATTATTATTTTTGGGATTTTCTTTCATCCTTCTCTTGATGATATGAGGTAAAATAGCATTATTATATACAGCATCATAGGCAAGTATAATTCCCAAGTCATGCATATTTCCATTCCATGTAGGTGAATTTTACAACTTTGCATTGGATCATATGCCTATGATTGTGGATCTATTTGGTAATAGCTAACTTATTCTTATATTCTTATTAGTTGTGATTGGGTGATTTCTTGTCTCAATTAATGAGGTGTATGGGCCCTCAAGAGTTGGGATGAGTAATTCTCCAAGTCCATCCATTATGCTATAAATAAAATTGGAATCTTTTCTATTGAAAGGTGTATGGGAACTAATTCACCTAAAATGGATATCCATTATCAAGTATACCATTACATCTAAAATAAATATTTTTCACATCCTGAACCTTCTTTGTCATGTTTATGAAAGGTAAATGAGTGAACATAGTCATTAAATTTATAATGAAATGAATGATATACTTGGTCACTTACTGATATCTTGTGGTCTAAGAGGGTATTTGGGGTAGTATGCATTGGGTTGTGAGTTTTCCAACATTCATCATCCTATAGTGACTCTATATTCTTCTTAATCTTCATCTGAGGCGTGTTGTTGGAATTTTTAGTCCAATTACTCCATGAAAACCTTGTATAATATGCTAGGAAGGTGGCAGCGACCATGCTTCAGAAGTGCTTGGCCCTAAGTTTCCAGACCTACCTCTATGAGTTCCACATGATTGAATACCATCTATACCAGATTTAGGAACTGACACCCAAGTTCATGATATTTTCCAACATCTGATGCAGTCCATGGATTGTGCTCCAAGGATTGAACCTAAGATGGTTGATCTGACATGGGAGTTCTAGCAGCTTCATCATCCTACCATATAAGTGGATGATAGTCTACAGGCTATTGATTCTTGGATAGAATCCATCTTATATATCATTCAACATGTAGAGATGATTCCAAAGTGGAGGACCATGCTTTCCACATACATTCATTGAGATTTGTCCAAGCACTTGTGGGATATGATTACCCATACCGTTAGTCATCAGGGAATGTTATGTTTTGACTTCCAGAATGCCTTCGAGGATCTGTTATTTCTTCATATTCTAAGAGATAACAGAGCTAGAATGATTATGAATATTGAATAGGTATCTATGTTAGCTAGAACGTTTCTCTGAGTTACAGTGCTTTTCACCACATCTAGCCAATGAAGAACATTCGTGTGCTAGACATTTTGAAGATCAGCTTTAGTATTACATCCGTACATAGGTGAATGTATTTCAAATACCTACTTTTTCAATAACACTAAATCAGGATTTTATTACCAAGTGCAACCTAATGGATTGAAATAGTACCAAGTATATAAGATCAGTGACATGATTATCCAGTAGTTCATCCAGTGGTTGGAAACTATCCCCCAAGATTTCTCATCGTGGAAATGAAACCAGATTTCTCATTTAAAGAGATCTATAGAGTTTCAGCAGTGTGGATTATTGGGGAATAATAATCCTAATGATATTTAGACCCAATGGAATTTCATGGTCATAGTTGTATGGTTCATCATCAACATTTCTATAGAACCTTTTCACCAATATCTTGTGAAAAAGGATCTGCACTAGCTCCACCTTTTAAAGTAAGTTCTTTAACACTATTCCAGGGGAGGAGATGAAATAACACCAGAAGATCTAGCTGAATATGAGTTTGTGGTCATGGTATCCAGACCCCTAACTACCACAAGCACTAACCGAGTAGTTTTGATCATGGTAGTCCATCTGTTGCACATGCTAGTGGATTGATCAAGTTGCAAGCACTCCAACGGATACCAGAGGATCATGCTGTGGGACTATCTATAGTATGAGGTAATATTATATAGGGATCTACTATATTATGTTTTTATTTGAAATATGTTCTTCGTACACTTTTATCATTGTTTCTATCTTGGAGAGTCTCAGAATGGAGCTACTGTATCACTATGGTGTAATGACCCTACATATACCATTAGGGGTACAAATAGACAGTATATGCCAATGTAGGTAATTTCCCCATAATATAGGAAGTTACCCTTTCATATGTAACTTCATCATTCTCAAGATTACATACTTCTATGTAATTCTTATAATGGACTGATTAGTTCACTATAATGATTGTGTAGACTGCTATCGCTATAAGGATTATTTACATCACTAGAAGGAAACAGTTTTGTACATAAGGGTGAGTGGGATGTCCAGTTAGATAGAGTTAGACCAATGGATCATGGGATTGTTGGAGTAAACATGAAGATTGAAAATCTCTTTATGGGGGATATAGGTTTATGACAAGCTTGTTATCTTCCAATAGTGGATTATTTTAGAATTATCTTTCTCAATGATTTTTTATATCTTACCTCCTGAGAGAGTTGTAGATATTACAATATATCTTCTTCCAAGTGCAGCTTCAGTGTCCATTCATTCATATAGGATGGAACGAATTGAGCATCAAGAGATCAATAAAAATTTAGATAAATTATTGATCAAAGGATTTATACAGACTAGTACATCCTCTCAGGGTTCACCCATTCCTTTCTCTAAGAACTCAGATGGAACCTTAATTCTATGCGTAGATTACATAATTTTAAACTATATTATGGTGAAGAACTGATATCCACTACCTTGAATAAGTGATATCCTCAACCTACCCCAGGGAAAAAAGTTCTTTTCCAGGATTTACATGAGATCATGTTATCATCAGTTGTGAGTTAGGATATCAGACATACCTAGTAATGATTTTCATAGTAGGTATAGTCTATATGAGTATCTTGTTACGTAATTCTGTCTTAGGAAATCTTCTATCATTTTCATGGATATTATGTATATGTTTTTTCACCCCTATATGGTATCTTTTTTGTGGTCATTGTGGATGACAAATTTGTCTATTCTCACACGCATAGCAACCATGCCAAAAATCATGAGATCATTTTAAGTACACTGAGTGAGTATCATCTTTATGCCAAGATTTCTAAGTTCCACATATAGATTGAAAATTTCCACTTCTTAGGTCATATAATATCAGCATTAGGAGTATCTATTGACCCAAAAAAGGTCACTATTATAGTTTCATGGGTGCAGCCAAAGAACATGTTTGACATCAGATGTTTCCTGGGGCTTTCTGGATATTACAGGCATTTCTTATAGAACTTATCACGTATTTATTCACATCTTAATAATATTATAAATAAGATTTTCAGGGTCATATGGTCATAATTAAGTGAGAAATCCTTTCAGGAGATGAAATGGAGGATTATATCCATAACTATTCGGACTCTTCCAGAGTTAGGTATAGGCCATACCATCTTTTGCGATGAATTAGGCATCAACATAGGAGTTGTACTGAGTTATGAAAACAAATTCGTTGCATATGGATCTTGGGTGTTTATGCCTCATGACAGAAATTACCCAATGAATGACCTTTAGCGAGCATCATTTTTCAATGCCTTACATTACTGGAGACATTATCATTTGGGTGATTTCATTGTGGTTTACACAGAACACAAGAGCCTCATATCTATATTTTTACAGCATGAATTGATCCTCGTATAGAAGAGATGGTCGAATATCTAATATATTTTGATTCTGAGCTTTTATATATTATTTGGAAGGGAAATGTAGTTTCATATGCACTGATTCAGAAAACATAGTGACAAGTAGTATGGAAACCCAATGATTAAAAGAAGTTCATAGACCCCTTTTTTGAGCTGCATCTAGAGTTTCATGATATTCATGATTAGTCATACCTCACATATTTGTCCATTACCTCTCCCCTCTTTGAGAAGGTTATAAGTAGATAGTTTTTAGATCCGGAATGTTTGTTACTCCATGAAATTATATTAGGTGGTAACCTGCCTCTAGATTTGTCAGTTGAAAGAAACGATATCCTCCATCTATGAGGAAGTTGTTGGGATCCTACAGAGATGAAAGAAGACTTGATGTGCGAGTCCAACACATCCCAATAAGAATTTCTTCTAGGTATATCAATGATTTATCAAGACATGTGACACCAGTATTGGTGGCCTGGAGTGAAACTTCAGATAACTGGCTTTATCACTCGGTGTTCCACCTATTAGATATTGAAGGTGGTGCACCAGATACCTATGGGATTGCTGCATCCTTATCTATCCTCATACTGGATATTGGAAGATGGTGATATGGACATTGTTGTTGGATTACCTAGGTCTCCTAGACATATAGGCATTATATGTTTTTTCATTTAAATACATATGAAATTATCCCACATCATTCCTATTTGGGAAACATTCTTAGTTGATGTGATGAGATGACTGTATGTCTGAGAGATTATATAGCTACACGGGGTTACATGTACTATCATTTCAGAAAGGGATTCTTGTTTTACATTACAGTTCTTATAGGGATTGTAGAAGTTTATCGGAACACAAGTGCTTCCAAAAATTTTCACCCTCTAACTGATGTACAATCATAATGAAAAATTTAGGTGTTAGAGGGATTTCATCGAGAATGTGTCCTTTATTTTGTTGGTTAATGGAAAAATCATATCCATCTCATCGATTTAACCTATAATAACATCTTCTATGTGTCAATTTATATGGATCCTTTTGAGGACTTATATAGTAGGCCATGCAGTTCACCCTTGTGTTGACTAGAGGCAGGTAAGGTATCCATACTAGTCCCTCATCACATTTAAGAGACATAAAATCATGTTCATCTGATCAGAATTAGCATGACTACTACATAGCCTAGAAAAAACATATTCAATTTGTCTTTTATAACCTTTAGATTTCATGTTTCAGGATCGTTTTTTCTTTCAGGTATCACCCAGGCTAGGCAATAGATGGTTATGAAAGAAAGGGAAGTTGTATCCTCATTTTGTATTATTGATTGAGATTCTAGAGAGATTCAGGATGGTAACCTATCGGTACCTATTACCATAGAGGTAGCATCACATGAGTGACATATTTCATGTTTCATAACTTCTCCAATATCATGTTGATCTGTCTATTTATTTTGATTCCAAAGATGTTGAGTAAGATGTTGATGCTACTTCTTAAGAGTACCCAGTACGCATTGTTGACCAGATCACATATGATTTCTGAGGCTAGTCTTTCCCTTTAGTATAGTTTTTAAGAAAGAGTGGCCTGGTACATGATGAGACTATTGATAGGGAAGCTGATGTACATGCCCAATGGCTATAATTATTCTCAGATAGTGTTTCATTAACCCTAAAATGTGAACTTGAGGAGATTTTCTTATAAGGGGAGAGATAGTAAGAACCCATTTTTTCACTCAGGTATGGATCCTTCAAATTTTAGTCTAAATATTTACTATGTACCACATATGGATGCTTGATGGATTAGTAAAGGTCTCAGGGGTGTCTGGGGGAATGTTTGAAGCCCAAAACCAATATTTTTTTGGAAAACTACTAAGTATCGTGGTTGGTGCACAGTAGGTGCATGGTTTTGCGAACCCTGGGGATGGTTTTCTTCCAAAAATAATCAACTCACAAAATTTTTTCATTGAAATTAAACCTAACTATGAATGTTCCCCTTCTCCCCACGTAATCGTGCATGGTTTTCTCACATTTTTTCAAACCGTACAGACAAACCCTGCACATTCCATTTTTCGGTGTAATTTTGAAAAATTTATTTTAATGATCTATTGACCTGCATTTCTTCCCTTAATATGAGAACCAGTGGGACTCAACATTTTCACTCTCAATTTGGTTCTTTTTGAAGGAAAAAATAGGCATCATGATTTCTATTTCATCCGGGATCTATTCCAGATTTGGTTTGTCACTTTCGATGAACAGTTGTAAGTACTTGAGTCTTTTTAAGCTTGTCCTCTTCTCTCTTTCTCATGACCTAGTTATTAGGGTATGAGCATATTGGTATTTTTTTATATCTGTTGAAATATAAGACAAATCATGGTCCAATACAATGGGAGTACATTCACACAAGCCTATATTGATTGGTTTATAACTCATCAATAATGATTGTGGATTTTCAAATTATTGTGCAGGCCCCGGCAATTTCATCTGTTTTCGTTTATAAAATTTATATGCCCTTCCTATACACATTAGAACTATAAGGTTATTCTCTTTCCAAATATGTGATTAATTGTTGGTGGTAATTTCCACTACACCATCCATCCTATGTAGAACATTATTCCATAATTTGGGTATAGAAATTTATGTGTTTGAGCCACCATTCGAGTGTAACTTGTCTTGAACATTCTAATGGCATGATTTTCAATATTATATAATTTGATTTAAATTCTATTTTAAAAATGGGAATTACCATGTATTTTTAACACTTCAACCACCTAAGGTAAGCGCTTAATCTTGATAATTAAATCGGAAATGGAGATTGGAAATTATACTATGTATATGGCTTCACCGTATTAAATGTGAATGATGAATAGGTTTCATGTCTATTATACACCTTTCGACATTTCTAGAAGGTAGAGGAATGAACCCTAATAGTTGAATATTCCTTAAATGGAATTGATAATTTTTTTCTGAAACCTAGACTTGTAACACTAAAGAAAGTAAAGGCTTGAACCAAATGACTTGATTAAAAGGATGCATGAAACTTGACCTTATTACACTAATGAAAGTAAAGGATTGACCCAAATGAAATATTTAATGACATTATACATAAACATGAATTGCCTAACTCGAGCCCAAATTGGATTCTGATTGGAGAATGCCTTCAGCACTCAAGAACATCATTCTAATTAAAGGATTCATATTTCATACGTTTATACCCACCTATATACTAATCCATGTATATTCAATTAATTCCTTGTATGACACAATATTATCTCTTACATATTTTATTAGGATTCCTCAGATACACTCCTTGTATATAGAATTGAAAATTAGATTCCATGGTTACATCCCATAGGGTCCTGTCTCTATTTATCCTTGTTTTACCATGGATGATCACCATCGATTCATTATGAATCTTATTGGGAAATTACTTGGATATTCTCCTAAGATTACACTATTACACTTAGACAGGCTACAATTATTACTAATTTGGTGACCCATGAGGTCTAAGTTAACTTGTTTATTTCCATGGAAATTTATCAATAAATATCATTACAGGGTTACTTGTCATAGCATTGAACCTTTAATAATTTTAACACGTGAATTATTTATATATTGATAATAATCAATTTATGGTCTAGTTTCATTCAAACTTTAGATGAATGATGAAGCATGTACTTGGGTGTGTAGTTACATTGTTCTATTTTACCTTATATATGCATGCTTGAACACTCTTACATTTCCATTACAAGGGATGGATGTTATAGAAATCTTAGGTGGTGTACAACATAGATTTATCTCACATCCTCTCTAGGTGTTGTTTTGTACCTAGTGTAGATTACATGGTTTCAGGTGTTTATAAAGGGAAGTATATAGATTTGACCACTTTTTTTATTTTCTAGGAGGGTGATTGATAGTAGAGGACAGATTTGGATCTCAGGATACTTGGGATAGTATTTTATATCCTTTCCACTAATGTAGAACTTATTATGCCTAATATCTTGTATACATGATTTCTAGCTTTCTAGTGACATGATAAATCATCAATTGTTGAATGTTATTCCACTAGTTTTAGTTATTTTTTTCTAACTTATTTTTTGTGCCCCTTCTTTTTAAATATATTTTATCCACTATTTACCATTTTTTACATTCATCTACTATGATATACATTGGTAATGATGGAATAGTCTCCCCATTAACACACCATAGGCCCTCACTGGTAGTCGGCAGCCTCTAGTATTTGATGAGATGCACTTGAGGCCATGTGGCCCACTGGGCTCTGTGTACCCCTTGAGTTGAATCTAGGTCTAGGACATCACAAATGGTGGGGAATATTTTAAATGAAATTTCTGTAATATATATCAGAAAATATTAATCTACTTTCATAAAATGATAAGTATTACTCAAAGAGTTGACATATATTTATCTTTTTCTAAAAACTACTCTTCTTAAAAAATCACTCTTAGGCCGCGTTTATTAAATTAAGATTAAATTAAATTTTTACACTTATGTGAATTTAATTTTTATAAAAAATATTACATATTTGGAATAATAATAATTAATAATTTCTAATATGATTAACTAATTTTTTATACTATTATGATCAATGAAAACAATTAACATTAATCACTGTGATTAAGGTAAAAAATATTATTGAGGGACTAAAAATTAATCTAAAAGAAAAATATGAATTATAATCATGTATAAAAAACGGTTTCTAACATTATATTTATTTTATAACTTTTATTATAAATAATTTACAATTATTGGGTTCTTTTTTCATGAAATAAATGCCAATGGAATTCATTATTTTAGAAACATTACAAGTCTGTCTCTCACCTCTATTAAAAAAGGTTACAAACTCTCCTCCTTTCTTCAAACATTAAAAAATATCTGGTTCTTCCATTACATATTTGAATAACTTCTAAAATTACATAAATTAATCCTATAACTCTAACTTTATGATTAAATCATTCCAATAAAGGCATTGGGTATAAACTAAATAGAGTTACCCGAAGAAGTGGTTGTGTTCATCAACAAGAATTTCTGTTTTATTCATTTCTCTACCCCCTTCAATTATTCTTATACAATTTTTATATAATAATATATGTATATACCATATAATTATATGATTATATGATATGTTTTGGACCAAACAATACACAATCACTGATCAAATGGGTTACAAAATCATCATTCATTTGTAAGGTTTACTATCGCATCGCGAAATGATGTCATTCATTTTTTCCATTACCACATATCATGATTGGGTATGATAATATATATAGTTTTTAAATATAATTTTTATAACATAATTATTCCTATTTATTATTTTTAGGATATATACCCTTTTACTTTGCATTCCATAAGGGCTATAATAATGTCGGTTTTGTGTACAACAAACTACCACCTCACGATGAGTTGAGATTCGTTTTTCACTAATGAATTTAATGGAAGGTTATACATGTAAATATAATAAATATATGTGATATTATTGAAGTATTTACAAATATTTCATATATTATACCATTTTTCACCTTTTAACTCATAAAGAAACAAGTTAACATCATTTACGGACATGTGGATTGTTTCCTCCTCAAAGAGATGTGATTCCTTTTCTCACCCCCACATCACAATAATGAAAAATATAACTATATTAATTTAGTAAGATGGTATTTATGATATTATGAAAAATCTATAAATGTTAAATATTACATAACGTCATTTGATAATGAACATTAAAAAAATGGAAATGTTACTCATGTATATGTACGACTTACTGTCTCAAGGATCACTACATAAGTTCAATTTTCAGAGCAATATTTCTGGATGTGTTTCAAAATTATAATTGATTTAAAAATATTATAATTATTTAATAATTATTATTCTATATATCTTTAAATAATTACCTCTTTTATCATAGTAAACACACCTATGTTGTTTTTGATGCACAATCTGAATTTGGTCAAAACATCCAATACAAACTTATTTGACTAAGTAATTGTATATAACAACATAAAAATTAGAATAAAAATAAAAAAACATATAAATTGTTATCAGGATAGTAAATAATTATAATAATTTTATAATTCATAAACATAAATAAATATGTGAAAAATAATACTCAATCTAAAGGGTTTTTTTATCTCCCTTTAATTTCATTGAGTTTGATGTCATATACATCACATATTTTTTCCACAGTTTATATACACAACATGACTATATTTTATGATTATTATCCTAAATTTATATGTATTAATATATTTATTTCATTATCTCTCTTTCTTTAGATTTATAGTTTCAATGTTACCAATGAGGTAAGAGTCTTAGGTTACAATCTCATCATTTATTAAGATTGTTTAGAACTAGGCATCCAGTGATGAAAACTTATGATTAGTCTCTATAATAACAAATTAATTTCATTATATTATGGTAATTCATGATATTTTCAATAACTATTTTCATTTATATCTATTTATAACTTAAAATAAATATTAAAATGTTTTAAGATTATCCAAATTTATTTCCATCTTTGGTGAGAAATCAGTTTATTTACAAAAAAATGTTTTATAAATAATATTATTCAAAAAATGTTTAAACCATTTCCAAAAAAAAACATAGATAAATTTATAGCCATTTTTTATTTTCAAAATAATCAATGGAATGTTCGTGTACCATTCCAATCAAGATAATTTTCAATGTTTTTCAATCGAAAAAAGGAATATTCATTATAGCATATATAAAATTACCAACAAACATGACCATCAATTATATGAATATTTATTTTAATGTTTAAAAGATTGTTTTTAAAGGATTTAATTTCTTAATATTCAATAAATCCATTGTTTTTAGATGTTCTTTTTAAATAATATTATTTTCCCAATGATTAATGTTTTTAAAAAGATAGTTTTCAAATAAAAAAAATATTTTCCTCTAGAATTTTTTTATTCATATGTTAATTATATTTTAATTCATAAAAATAAACATCCCTTATTTTTAATTATGATCCATTGGGGATATTTTCTAATTATATATTCGCCATTCTTTCTTTGGAATTATTAATATTGTTTCAAAGATATTATTATGAAATCTGTTTCATTTCCATAGTTCAGTCATTTTTGGATAATATTGTTATTGAACAAATTTTTTTCCATGGGTTAATCCTTTTTTAAATATATTGACATGAAACCCATTTCATTTCCTTATGTTATTCTGGTTAAAAAATAATAATTATTTTTTATATGTTTTTTATGATATAATATATGTCTACTTTATTCATGTTGTTGTTTTAAGAAATATTAAACATTTGTATCTCCTATATAGAAATAAGTTAGCACATCATAAAATATTTGAAGGGAGCATATAGATAGTGCCTTAATGAATTGGGTAATGTACCTTGTCTTGATAGATATTAATCGGGGAGTTAAACGAGGGTTTATCATACACATTTTACTAGGCTCTAGTTATTTCTCAGATTGTTTAAACATGAGTTATGAAGAAAAATTCTTCGAGAGACCAACACATTCTTTTCTGGATTGTTATTGGTTTATCCTGTTTTTTAGTCAATATTTATATCACATTGATCAGGATTAATGATTGTTATGATTCATTATATCTTCATGTTTTTCCATTTGATGAATATCCTACTGCTGCGTATGAGTTATTTTTTCATTCACTCATGCTCCTAGATTATGCCTTTTTTCACTTATGGACTTATTATGACCATTGATTTCATTCATTTTTTAATGATTTGTTTTAATATTACTGGTAATTTTATCTCACCCTTCTATGTTCTCTATTTACCAGGTTATAAACAATTAGGTTGAATGAATTATGTCTATAAGGGATTTTATAAGGCTGATCTTTATTACCTAATGGGAAATAATAAAATATGGGTATAATGGGAGTTGATACGCATCATTATGATACAAATTTTTATGAATCCAACTCCATATTAGTATTTCCAAATTCTATATAACACTAAAAATTAAATTAAAAATGGTATGTATATGATCCAATATTTCTTTTTGATGTTGTATGGTTTTATCAGAAAAAATTGGTTCAACTTATTCGATATCATACTTTATAATTTGTTGTTTATTAATTTATAATTGGATTCAGTAGTGTGGTTTATGAGATATTATAGTTAGTATTAAAAATGTTTTAGGTAAATTTGAAGATTATCATGTTTTAATGTAAGGTTACCTAATTAGTTATGAAAACGATAACAGTTATATTAGTTTAAGGTTGATCATAATTTCAAAGTCATAAACACCATATTTGAGGATTTATGATGAAAAATAACTTAGGTTTCTAATGATATTTTGGGATAAAATTTATTAGTTTGATGTATTTGTAACCCCTTGGATCAATATGTAGTTTTTTTAGGGAAGAATTATTTTTCATGATTAGAAAAAAAAGGAAAATATGTATGATCAGTGAAAACGCATCACATCCAACAAGGCTATGTGGTGTGAACCCATGACTAAAGTATGGTAATGTATTCATACATAAAAATATCATACATGATGTCTCAATTAGTTGACATTTTTACAATTAAATATTACATTTATTTAAAATAAAAATTAGATTTTATTTGAGGAATTACATTTGATTTATCTTGTAGGAATATATGATTAAATTATTCTATCCTATGGGTTTAAAACATATTGAGGAAATGATTGATGAATTTTAAGGATAGTTTTTCATGGAATTTTTTTGATAATAGGTTATTACTATTGAAATTTAGATATTAATTGAATAATATTTAATATATTTTTATTATTATTTTTAAATGTCATGACCATTTGGGTTTTGGATAATAATTAAAGATAAAAGAAATATCTTTTTTCCCTTTCATAGTGACATTGTCTTAATATTTATATTTTGTGTGATTTGGGTAGGAAAAATTCATCTCTAATACACATCACTGGGGAAATGGATGATATTGTACTCGAAATTGATTAATGAATAAAATTATTATAATTAATTAATCATATATTCATATTCAATTATTATAGATGGTAATATAATTCATCAACTCAATAAGAAGGATCTTGGAAAAAAAGATATCCAGGTAACTTCAATTCAATAAAACCATTGGTCATCCTGATCATCAAAAAATATATCATTTTTAGGTCATTAACATTACATTTATCATTCAAATTATTATGAACAATGACCTAAATCACTCTCTATAATTATTTATGATTTTCTTGAAACCCCACCTATGTTACCCAATTTGGAATCATACATTTTTCACTACTATAAATTAATGGTATAACCACAGTTTTGGAAAAAACCACTAGAATAGGTTACCATTATATCCATGGGAAAAAATTGGGGGATGGACCTATACCCTTGTTTTTGGGATAATAATGGAAACATTTTTCATTGGGGGAACAAATTTTTTTGAAATGACTAATACCCATGGTCCTCCCAAAACCATGGGTATAGGTCTTCCCTATAGCCATTGTCTTTGTAAACCGTGGGAATTTGGTTAAAAGGTGAAAATATTCACAAGAATGGCCTATACCCATGTTTCATTGAAATCTATGGGTATTGAAAACCCCTATATCTAATGTTATTGTAATGTATGGAAATAGATTTTGTGAGAAAAAATTTCATGGGAAAAGCTGTACCCATAGTGTGACTAAACCGTGTGTATATGATGGACCACTATTTTTTGACAATAATAATAATAATTTATAAAAAATATACAAATACATACATATATATATATATGTGAATATAAGTGCGTAAAACAAGTTTTAGGATAGTGATAATGTTGTTTGTCTATAAGAAGAAGGTGATTTGATCATATCCAAGTAGAGGATTTATTTATTTTAATAAGAATCTATACCAACAACTTGTTTATACAATTGGTGTAGGTATTTCCAATTATATGACATGAAATAACAATTTATGAACTATGTGTAGAGATGTTCTCTACACATGGTTTGGTCAAATTGTGGGTATAGGTCTATAATAATTCATTGACCTTCCACGGTTCATAAAACCATGGTTATATCCTATACCCATGTATTTATGGGCTATATATGTAGTTTTAACCATGGGAATATCTGAATATTCTAGTAGTGTGTGTTGTTCTATTTGACCTTTAATATGCAAATTCTCTAATCAAAATAAAATGTTCTGTTTACCACATTCACAATGTGTTCGTACAAAAAAATTATTTTCAAATTTCCATCCATTTAATGGTCAGATAAATTTCATATTTTGGGGAATAAATTTATTAATGGGTGGGAGGATGGAACGTCTTCATATTTAAAAATAATATTTGAAAATGTAAAGGACTTGTTAATTGTGTCTATCGTGAATTAAATTTAACAATATTTCCATATTGTGTTACCTGAAACACTCAGTTTATCTTTCATTATGGACAACGTTGATATTTTTTTGATTGATAGCATGTTCAATATGCCACAACGATCTTAAATGACCTATGATATATATTATCGTTATAACCGAGTTGTGAAATTTGTGGGTATGATTAGTATTATATATTTTATGAGATATATATATATATATATTTATGTCAATATAAATTATTAATAAATTTTTATTAAAAAGTAAATTAATTTTTAGTAATGTGATTTAATTCGTCAAAAATATGCTTTCTTTAAAAAAGTTATTTTTAAAGATATTCATAAACTAAATATTAAAATTATTTTTTTAACATTTGTAAAATATATTTAATAAAACTAAATTAATTATTTAATTGTAATATAAAAAATTACATCAGGGGAAATTTTATGACGTTTTATGAAATTCTATTTTTTCAATGAATAGTGAAAATGATTATTTTTGAAAAAAGTTTTTTAATTTCAGTAAATTAAGTAATTTAGAGGAATGAATTTTTTCTTAAAATTTTATTCACTTAAAAAAATTATTAATTAGTTATATTCAACAACATTAATTAAATTGAATAAACTTTATACTAATTTTTAATAAAATTTTGTTTTTGTGTTTAAAAATGGGTTTCTCTAAAATGTTTATTAATATGAATAATTTTTATCCATTTAAATTAATTAAAATAATCCATAACCAAAGAATGTTAATATAATAAATATATATAATATATATCATTATAAATTAATTTATTTTCATATAATTATTATTTTTAGTAAGAATGTTAACATACAATCATCTTTTTCTAAACAAATACTCTTCTTACGAAATTGTTGTTTAGCCGCATCTACGAGATTAATATTAAATTGAAATTTTACTCCTAGATGAATTAATTTGGGAAAAATAGATTCCCTATACTAAATAGTAATAATTTATAATATATAATTTTTAATAATTAAATTTTTTCCATAATTATTAGATAATACAATTAAAATTATTCATAGTGATTAATGTATAAACAAGCATATCGAGGGATTATACATTAGTGAAAATGGGAAAATGACAAATATAATTTTTCAAAACAAAATTTATGGAAAATATATACCTTAGACCTTATATTATAAATAATTAACCAATATTGGGTCTTTGTTTTATGAATAAATCTTAGTTGGAATTCACTCGTTCAGAAAAATTACACGTGTGCCACTCACCTCACTCATAAAAGGCCATCTACTATCCTCCTATCTTTTAACATTAACAACTAATTTTTTCTTCCAATACATGACATAATATATTCTCAAATTTCTTCATGTCATCCTGGAAGACATAGTTATTTCATAAATCTAACCATGTTAGGCCTTTGATGAAATCCAAAAGGAGTTCCCCAAAGATGAGGTAGTGTTCACTACTGATCATTTTTTTATTTTTTTCTCAACCCTATTCAATTATTATTATAAACTTATTTTAAAATAACTTCAGTCTATTAAATATAATTATATTTTTTATATGGTTGTGACATTAAAACACACACATTTTCATCAAATTTCTTACAAAGTCATCATTCATGTATATGGTTGATTACCGTCTTGTGAATATATGTTATTCTTTTTTACATTACCTCCTCTCACAGTTGGGGATAATGATATATATATAGTTTATATATTATATTTTTAACCTAATCATACCACATAAATAATTATATCATATATTCCATTTTATTTTCCATTTTATAGTGGATACAATAATGACGCTCGTGTATACGGTGGACAACAACCTCACAAAGTGATGTGATTCGTTTTTCACAAATGAATTAAATGGAAAGTAGTGATGATATAGTTAATATATTAATGTGATATAAATGATATAATTTTGATATAATGAAAAAATTATCAATATATAAATATAATATATTCTTTTCTTTTCAACAATTCAATCACTAAAAAAGAATTTTGTCAACTGTTGACATCTGGACTACCGCCCCCTAAAAGTGATTTGATTTCTTTCTTCAAAGCCACATCACAAGGATGATATATAGAAATATAGATAATAATTTATTATGGAATATATGCTATTACTATAATTATTTAATGATAACATATTACTTACCTAGTTTCCATAATGGTCAATATAAATTTGAAACGTTACTCAAGCGTAAGTACAGCCCACCGTCTCCTTGATCGTACTGTTACATTATACTTCAAAACCACATTTCATGATGCTATTAAAAATCATTATTTATTTTTGAACCTGATAATTATTTCATCAATATTGTTCTAGGTTAGTTTAAGTAATGGACTCTTTGACTATAATCGTCTCACAATGTCATTTTTACACACAGTATGAATATGGTCAAAACATCTGACAAACACATAATGGATTACATACAAATATTTAAAAAGATACTTAGTAAAATAAAATTAATATAAAACTATTAAATTTTTTTTCAAGAATGTTAATAATAAACACATATTTATTATTCAAGAAGATAAAGTCACAAGTGGGATGTTGGGCTCAATGCAATGGGGTTTCTCATCTCACATTTACATCATTGAGGTATATGTCATATTAACCACTTGTGTTTTTTATACACATCCAATTATGGTATTTTAGAATTAATATCCTTAATTCTCTAGATTAAAATATCTATATTATGATTTATATTTAATCGGGTTTATGGTTCCAATGTTACCAAAGTTGTAAGAGTCTTATGTCATAATCATATGGTTTATTAGCATTATTTTTTATTATACATTCAATGATGAGGTATTATGAACCATATTTCCAGAAACAAATTGAATTTTATTCTCATTTGGTTATTCATTATATTTTCAACTAAAAGATCCATTTTTAAAATAATTTTATCTTAAAATAATTTTAAATAATGTTTAAATAATATTTGACTTCATTTATCACTTCAGTCAAAAATTTGTTTTATTAAAAACCATGTTTTTAAAGAAAAAAATTCAAATAAACCATTTCCAAACTATTTACAAAATAAATTTATACTAATTTTTACATTTTAATTTCTTTTTCAAAGTTAACCTTTTTCCCCTATCCAAATAAAGAACATTTCAACACTTTTTCTCCTAAAAATGGAATGTTATTTACGGAATGTATAAAATTACCCACCAACATGTCCGTCATTTATATGAGGATTCATTTAAAAATATAGTCAATTATATTCATATTAAACTGTTTACTAATATCATATAAATTCATATTTTTAAAATAAATATATATAATTATTTTACAAATGATTTAGGTTTTTAAAAAATAAAAAATCAAAGGATATTTTCCTTAGTTAATTTTAAATGATCTTTTATTGGTATTTCCATTCATCAAAATGAAAATCCATTTACTTTACTTATAAACCAGTGGGAATATTTTTTTAATTATAACATTATCATTCATTCTCATGATAGATTAATATTCATTTGTAGTGATTGTTATAGAATCCATTTCACTTCCACTGGTTAATCAGACTTCGAAGAGATTGTTGTGAAACCCTTTTATTTTCAATGGGTTAATTCGGTTTCAAAAACACTAAAATGAAACCATTTTATTTTCCAAGTGTTAACCTGGTTATAAAATAATAAGAATTATTTCTATTAGTTTTATGATTAAATCTCTATGTATTTTATTCATGTTGTGGTTATTCTTGATCTTATACAATGTGGAGGCCCATATATAAATAGGTGAGCCTGTCACAACTTATTTGATGGGGTATTCTAGATACTATGGGGTTATCCTCTTATATCATAATCAATGGGGTGTCTAAAATAACTCCCAACAAGACCTTCTGTGATTAAATAATAGGTTCACCGAGATAGATCTCTAATACATTGGGTAATGTGACTTGTCTTTTGAGGATTGAATGATGGAGTTAATCGAGGGTTCTTCTTATGGATTTAACTAGGATCATGTTATTTTTGACATGGTTCTAACATGTGTTATGATGTAAAGTGTTATAAGAGGCCAAAATGTTTTTATTTTTTATTTTTATGGGTTTTTATGGTTTCTTATTATCAATATTTATATTATATAGATCATGATTTTTAATTTTGACTACACTTTAATTTTCCATGTTTTCATATTTTATGATCCAGTTATTAATGGGAATGGGTTCTTATATTATTTTCTCATGATCTTTGATTATGTCATTATACACTTATGCATTTCTTATGTCCATTGATAAAATTTAATTTATACTTCATTTGTTTACACTTAATGAATATTTGAAAGAACCCTTATTTTTTACCTTCATAAGATAATAATGAATAAAGTTAGAAAAATTATATCTATATGGGATTTTACAAGGATGATGTAGATGACCAAATTTTAAATTATAAAAGTTTGCTATAATTGGATATGATGTTCATATTTTGCAATTTTTTTTATGAGTCCATGTTGATATGATCTAGTAATAATTCTATAAAACTATAAACTTAATAGTTATGTGGGTATATAAGTGGTCCAATATTTATTTTTGATTATGTATGTTTTTATTGTTGAAAAAAATTTCATCTTATTTTGTATCAAGGATGAAAATTAAATGTAAATTAATTTAGCACTTGATATGGGAGTGAAGGTTCTAGGATGATATATAATTCATATTCCATCATAATGAACACTATGTTAGACTAATATGATTGTATTTGTGGAAGCATTAGGATGGTGTTGGTGGATGATTTTGGTATCAGGGAAACTTCTTAGAGGTGTGGATCTAGAATCCTAGTTTTTTATTGGTAGAGATTTTGATTAGTTCAGTTTTCATTTTGATTTTGTTTTAGTGATGAATTTGGTGGCGATGTGTTTTGGATTAGATTTCGGCTGATATAACTGTTTTATGGGGGTTACTGGCCAATAATTTTGGAAATGTTTCTTCTAATAATATTTTAAATTATTCCGATGATGAAAATGTTTTGAAAGACGAGTGGAAGTAATGGGTTGATGTGTGGTGAAGAAAACATGTTTTATTTTGAAAAAAATATTCTTTTTTATAGTTACATTAATAGGAATCCTAGTTGGTGAATATATTGAGTTTTTTAATCCACCATGTTGTTCTAATTAAGTCACTAGTGGGGAATGGTGGTCGTATTGTCTCTTATTAGGGATTACGATTAGCTATGGTTCTTCTAGAGAGTAATATTTCAGTGAAGATGGAATTCATGTGTCAAGTTGATGACATGAATCTATGTGACTCTCACTATTGGTAATCTTTTCATATCTACTCAAACTTACATTTCTATTAATTACTATTTTAATTTATTATTATTTTTTCAAATTTGTTTTTTGTAGTTGGATTCCTTTGTTTTTATTGTGGATGATTGTGAGGTTTCCACTCAACTCAAAAGTGAAATTTGAAAATACCAGAAAAAGTGTATATATGAATGAGTATGATGATATAAATAAAATCCAAATAATGTCTTGGGGTAATCCTTGAGTGAATATGATAAAATATCTAATGATTTTTACTCAGATAGGAATGATGCAACTGAGGAGGGAAATTCATTCATTTTGGGAAGTGAATCTAAGGCACAAAATAATACATTTACTTATACATATTATGGTCAATATTGTTTAGGTGATTATAAAATTTATATTTATAACGTATTCAAATAATATGTTATCCAATAAGATACCATGAATAAACTTCATGATAAATATTAGTACATGAAAAAGGTCCTTATTTTATCTTCCAATAGGTAGAATAACCTATTTTCAGAAATATAATAATTCCAAGTAATTAAACATAATGCATAATTAAAATTGTAAAATGATAAATGGATAAAGGAATTAAAATAATTTGAAATGTGACTAACACCTTGAATATGATTTTTAATTTTCAAAACAAGCCAAAATAATAATAAAAATTGATATACATTGATATAAATAAGGAATCTGTTTTAAAACACCATCATTACAAGTTCAATGAATAGAAATGTATTTCTTTAGAATAAATATTCATCTCGTTATATAAACCATTTTCATTATTTGGGTTCAAATATGGATTTTAGATTATTGATTAATTATATGGTGAACAATCCTACCAAAAAATGTGGATTCTTATTCCATTAAATATATATATTTATGTATAAAATAATATTACGGTATCAAACCAACATCTTGATTCATTTTGAACATGTAATTTATTTGATGATATCAATTAAATATATATAATATCTAGATAGTTGATGTTCTGAACATATAATTGGAGACTACTAATTATTCATAATACAAGTAAATTTTTTATGTTGGAAATTTTACCTTTGGTGGTAATGAAGGAGGGATGATAATAGGTCCTGGAAAATTGGTAACCCTATAAGTATTTTAATTTCTAAATTATTATTACTGATGGAAGAAATATAATATTAATATTATAAAATAATTATGTGATGATGGATAATTTAAAATAATAATATAATTCCTGTGAATTATTTTATTCCATCTTGCATTATTATTTTCAGCCATAGGAAATGATAATTTTTATTCCGTTAATTTAGATTACATATTTTACCAAAAAAATTCCTACTTAGATTCCTTTGATAAAAAATCATGGGTTTGCATAACAGAACCTGAAATTCTTATATGAAGTCTCATGGTATACTAACTATAAATGTATTAGTTAACAATTAACTAAAACTATAATTACAAAAATATAATATGTGAAATCCCAACCAAAAGGGATAGAAACCAAAAAACTCAAAATATAATAAAGTGGTGACAACATCTCAAAAAATATAATTTGTTTACCACAATTTTTTTAAAACTTCTTTATTTATTAGTCTACATGAAAAAATATACTTATGAAATTGTTAGTGACTATTAAATATATATATGTATACTATTCCTAGATCAAAAATTGATTCTAACTATTATTTTTTCAACCATGAAAATTTTGAATAAATCTTTGTTGACTTATGATAAAACCCAAAAGAATTGATTGTGGATTTGAATTTATGAATGGAGACTTAGAATCTTTAGGTTCAAAACATATCTATAAGAAACATCTCTAAAACTCAAAGGCCTTAAAAAATGGGGTAGTTTAATGGAAAAATCAAACACTATAAGAAATTACTTGGACTAATCTTAGTGAATATGAATTAACTATCTATCAATTAGGTAAAACTATGAGAAATTTTTTTATTTAATTAGAAATATTTATATTATAATAATCCTAAAATAAACACTATATGAATTATAGAGTGGTTTAAATTAAAAATTCAATTTAATTAGTGTTTTTAGATGTATATCTGTTTTTCTATATACAAGAGAGATTGTAGAAAAAATTTACCAAAATGTTTTTGAGGGAATATTCCTTGGTTATTTAACCTCCATTAAAAGATATAGTGTCTTTAACAGACAATATATTACTGTATAAGAATCTATAAATGTATCCTTTATCATGACATAACCACATGAACCCAAACCTACTTTTTTAAATCATAACAATGATAGGTAAAATATGATTATACATTATACTTCTAAAAACCTGACCGTGTTTCTATAATACATGAAAAATCACCTATATGTTACAAATAAGACCATCATAGCCTTTATAATATATGAAATGTGTATTAATTTCAATTAATATATCTATCATGACACATAGATACCATCTTTTAGATAATTTTATATGTGTTATAGATAATATCTGTGTAAGAAGAACTAAAACAGTTTGAATTGAATGTATTGTGGAAACTAGTGAAAAGGGATAAATTATACATATTAATTTTCACCAAATGGATTTTTAGAGGTAAGTATAATGATTTTGGAACAATATTACAAACAAGGATATATTATTTATAGATGGTTATATTTAAAAGGATGTAATTTATTTTGAGTATAACTTTTCACCGATAATAAGACGTGAAGCCTGTAAAATAATTATTGCTTATGCAGCACATATAAATTTAAGACTATATAAAATGATAGTTAATAATTCATCAATAATTGTAATATTATTTATAAAATTATTATGAACAAAAAAATGGATTTTGAAACCCTCATTTATAGAATCATGTTTTAATACATTCAATATACCTCAATAGTTAATAATCGTCTCCAATTTCATTCTTTGATAGACTAAACTCAGTTCTCATTTGAAATGGATCTCCACAGTACATCAAACAATATATTATAAATAAAAATAATTTAAAAGGATGTTCTAGAAGAACTCATTTATGCTGATGATATTATTTTTGGTTCATCTCAATAATCAAAGTTCATTGAATTTAATATAATGATGAAAAATTAAATTGAATGGATTTTAATGATATATTATAATTTTTCCTTGGGCTTTATATTTTTCCAAACAAATATGGAATTTTTAAAAAAAAAACTTAAATAGAAAAAATTTATATTAATTTTTTTTTTCTAGATAGATCCGAAGGAAATGATATGACTATGGGTACATATTCTTAACTATATTTAGATTAAATTAGGAAATCAGTTGACCAAAACAATTATAGAGGTATGATACGTATATTATTAAATTTAACTACTATATTTTATTATATAATACATAGTGTATGAATTTATTCTCATTTTCTAGAACACACCTAGGATTATCATTTAAATAATTTTCAATGAAATATAACATAATTAAAAATACAACAAATTTTGTGTAGCTTTAGTCTATATAACATGCATTAGTATATGTTAGATATTATGCTGAATTTTTTTTCATGGTATAATAAATATAAAAAAATAACATAAATATATAACTTTTTAGAAATCTCTCTTGTATATTGGTCTAATAAAAAGAGTAATTTTATTACATTTTCTAGTGATAAGGATGAGTATATAACTACATGAACTTATTGTGTATAAATTTAGAAGATATAAAATGTTACAAGACTATGTTTATTAGTTATTAAATGCACCATTAAATTTTCAAAATATACATTTTTTTAACTTTTATTGTAATCTTGTATCTCGTTCCATGACTAAACACATAGATATATGATATCACTTTTTGATGGTATTTTTTTAAATGTGATATTTCTCTTTAGTTCATAGGTATATGGCATATTCTCACTAATAATATAAAAAAAACTAAGATAATTGAAGGATTAAATTAAATCAAACATGGTATATGAATGTTTAATGAATTAGGATTTTCATAATCTCTATTTAACCATAATCTTGTAGTTCTTATATTTTTTAACTCAACATACCATATTGATTATATGGCCAAATGGAAAAGTCATGTAGTATGTCAATATACTATATAAACGAAATTGACCATAAATACTTATAATGTGTTAGCTAAAGAACCAGAATAACAAATGGTTCTATGATGATTTAATCATGTTGAAGGTCATGATACCCAGTTTTCTGAAACTACTACACAACTCGCGATTAGTGAGACTACCATAAGACAATTCACATTGTCGAAGATGCTAGAGTGTCTATCTAATAATATTTTGATATATATATATATATATATGATTTTGACATTTTACTATATAAATATGTAATTGAATTTAAATATTACTAAATAAAAATAATAATCATTTCTCTCTCTCAAAACCCAAAACCTATTCGAATTGAAATCTCTATCTCTCTGTCTTAATCATTTTCCACCAACCATTTCTACAACTTCAAAACTCTCAATAAAAAGGGGATATTATTAGGATAAATATCCCTATTATGTTACCATCTCATGTAGGTTCATATTACTCATAGAGATGAAAATCATCATCCATAATAGCAGTCGAACCTATAAAACCAAATTTGGAAATTTTTTTATTTATTCCAGAAAAGGAAGTAAATTTTGAATAGTTGAGAATAAAGAAGACATTAGTTTTGAAATTTGATCAGAATTATGGTTGTGTTTCATGATTTATTAGGGAAAACAAAACATTTTTCCATGTTCAATAATGGATAATGGTTTAATAATGGAATGATATATGGGTGATAAGATTGATATTATCAAGACACACATATATATATAGAGAAATATTAGATTTTTAAACTATATTATGGGACCACTATTTGAATATGCCACATAAATGTTCATATACGGGATAATATAGTTTTTATTATATTGTTCATGAAAAATTAGAGTATAGATAAACTCTTATAGAGATAAGTATATATGGAACACATCAAAGACAAGATATTATATATATTTACGGAGAACACTCGATGATGGTAATGTTCATTCAAAATTCAATATTTCTAAATCATCGTTATTTTAGAGTCAAATAGAATTAGGATATAATATTTTTAGGCTTAATGAATACTAGAGAAATGATTATTATACATGGGTATTTGATGATGTATATAGAAATTTTTTGAAAACCCTCTTCTTAGTTTAATCCACTTTAAAAAACAATCTTTATATTTGTTGGAGCTGTTTTCTTCTAACAATTACATTGGCTGTATTATAAGGAATCAATCCCTGAATGACTGATCAGTTTAGTAGTCTTGGTAAATTATATACATAAAAGTGTATATCATTAAAAGTTTATACACTAATAACAACACTTTTTCTCTTAAACTAATAAAAATCATGATAATAACTCTAATCAATATATTATATTCTATAATTTTTTATAGTATTCATCACAGATTCATGGGGAGGAAACATAATAAGGGTATGCTCAAATTCTCAATAATGGAAAAATTGAGTTGAAACAATAATTAATCATTGAAAATAATAAAATTTTCTAGGTATATAACTAAACATATGTTCCATGTAATCAATAAACTAAATGGAAGTTTGTATGCAATATGGAATTATAATAACTAGAAACATATAAAATTAAAATTACTAAATAAGGAAAATCACATATGGAAAGGTAAGAAAATAAAACAAACTCTATTAATCAAAGATCTAAACCAAAATGTATCCATAGATATGTCGACAAAAAACCTTATGGAAGAATAATATGTAAAACTATTATGAGGGAAATGCCTTTTTAATGGATGTCATGTATAAGGAACATAAGGACCTATTATTGTAAATATCTATCCTACAGACAGATTAAAATTACAGATCTACCATCTATTTAATTTGTGAAACTCTTTTTTCTCATGATATCCAATAGATGCATTGAGGAGATATAAAATGTTTGGGCTCCACCAATCATTTTATTTATAAATAATTCCACATATTTAATAACCAATATAAATATTTTTCCATTTCAAATTCCCGTATTGGATGAGAAATAAAGATTTATCAAATAACTGTCCAACTAAACACTGTGTGAAAATGCTATTCAATTTTGGAAACATTAATATCTATTTAATGAAGTTGTGGATATTCAACTAAACTTCCAGTGAAAAATGATTACAATAAATTTATTGGTTTAAGTGATATTAACAATCACAAAAGAATGTGATATTAAGAATATTGAAAAGAATTTAATCATTCCAATGTATCACAGACCACATTGAAAAATTTAAATCATAACCACAATAAAGGTATTAATGTAAACTAATATTATAATATCATGAGAATTAGTGGATTCATGATATATTTTATTAATATGGGAATTGGGTATTCCATTAAAAATAAGTAAGTACTGAAGATGACTTTAATCTCACATATTTTAATGTGAGATGAACATCATTACCAATGTCGTAAAAAATGAATTTTAAAAACCAATGGTATTAATCCTTATATAAAACATTTAAATACCATGAAGATAATAGGTTTCCTGATATTATATGATAATTTGGTTGTATGTATTCTATATATAACAAATTAGGTGTACAATAATTATCTATGCCTCACTGAATGAAAATGATACAAGAATCCATTGCCACTTGAGTATATATTGAGTCAATGGTTCCATGAGAGTGTAAAAAAAATTAAAATGTTTACTATCAAGAAATAAAGATAAATATTGAAAAAATATAACAAATTGGGTAGTAGTTATAGGAGATAAAAAATTAAGTAGGGTGTATGACACTAATATCATAGATATAAAAAGTCAGATGAAAATCTCTTACAAATGAATCAAAAGACCAAAAAGTGATACTCATTAAATGAAACATCTAAAATCCATGAAGATAAAATAATTCAAGATATAATATATCAAACTAGGAAGTAGGTAATCAAACAATTCAATTAATTGGTGAATATGACATTTATCTCATAGATGTAAAAAGGGAGATGAAAATATCTTATCTTGTGTTTTCTTTTGGGTGAACGTACATTAACGTCTTGTATAATAAAATTATGTTATTTTTATGATTTTTTCATAACATTTTTCATTTTTATAATTACTTTAATTTCACTTATTACCATGTTGTGTACAACTAATTAGACAATTAAGTTTACATCAGGTGTTTTTTATTTATATTATGTTTAATTGTGTCCATTCATTTATACATTCCATGTATCTTGTGAACAAATCACATCTCTTTAAGGGGAAATAGTCCAAACTTCCACAAACGAGATTATCATATTTACACAACTTCAAAAGCCTAAACATATGATATTAATAAAAATTAACGAAGTTTAAAACCTTATAAATAACATATATGTCATATATAAATATAGTTCCCATCATAATGGCCAATATGAGAGGCAGTAATAGAAGAATGAACAATCATCGTTTTGTGATGTAATAGTTCACCGTCCACAGAAACATTTTGTTCATTACCCATTAGATGGAGGGTTGTGTAAGATTAGGTTTAAATATCTTAATAAAAACAACCTAATATTTATTTTATTAATTTTTAAACAAGAAGAGAATAAGTATATTTTAGGTGTTTTATAATGGAAATTAAACTATAGAGATTGAAAAAATACAATACCTTTTAATCAGGTATCTTCTTTTGGTTTGAACTAGAGGGATTTATTGGAAGGGTTTATTCCAAAATGGATGCTTCTAGGTCAAGGAAAGGAATTATGGGAGACTATTTGGGTAGGACATGGTGAATATTATGATGTTTGAGAGGTTTCAATAATGGGTAGAGGTGGTGGCCTTTTATAGGGAAGGAAAAAAACTCACATGGTATTTTTAGAAACATATTAGGTGTGTACATGTTATTACTAATCATTTCTATTAAAAAAATTAATATGATATTAATAGACCGAAGAAAAATTCATTATTATAATTTCTTATTTATGATTTTATAAATTTAATTCGTAGAAGTGTATAAATAATGATTAATTCTAATCTCACAGACATAAAAATAAAGTGGTTTTAACATCAAAATGTTCTGAATATTGTTGTGTTTTTATATTATATTTAAAAGTTATATTGGTTTTAATGAAGTAAATTATATTAATATATGTATAATAGATCCAATTTGACTTTAAAACAAATTTATAATATAATTTATCAATTATTATTATTTAAATAAAATGTAGTTTTTTACTAAAACACATTATTTTTTACTATTCACTAGAAATTAAAGATTATCAAAAAAATCACAATAATTAATTCTAACCAAATTATAACATTATTAATTCTAAAATGATGATTATTTAATCACATTAAATTTATAAAAGTGTTAAAATTAGGATTTAAAATAGGTTCTCCATTAAGAGGTGGTAAAAATGCCTAAATAAAAATATAGGTTTTTATGTGAAATATTGGGTTTTCTCTAATCTTATGAATACCAAATGTATTGGATGAATATAAAAAATTATTCAATATTTTACATATTTATTACATTAATATCAGTCACTAATTATAATAGATTTTATTTATTAGGGTAAAATAGCTTTATGATCAGAAAAATAGTTTTCGATAAAAATATGCTTTTAATATTCAATTGGTTCTTATATTCATTTATAATTTATTTGTAACTAATGGTTTAGTTTTATAAACCACATATTTTTATAAGTTAGTTAATAATATTCATACCCAATGGTTTATATTAAATAATAATGTATTAATTATAGATCATTTACCGATAAGACTCAGTATTGTTTACCACAAATTCCATCGAAGAAGGTCACAGTTGCCTATAACACAAGCTATAGAAGAAGTTAGTTGTTGCATATGGTGTACGATAACTCAATTTCACTAGAATTTCCTGATAACATACTGATTCATTAATTGAAATATAAAAAATATATTTTAAATAGTAAATATAATATAAAATATATGGATATTATATTACATTTCATTCTTTCTGTATCATGTCATACATGCTATTGAATACGACATTAATACTTTAGGTTTTAAGGGTGTCCAATTCTCTCTATATTATTTAAATCACATTCTTGTAATTTAATATTGATCATGGTGATTGAATGTTTGATACTTTCTACGTTTGAAAAACCATATTGTGAGAATGGTTCATAAAACATCCTCTAGAAAAGTGAGAATTGAAAATACAATGGACACATGGAATACCATGTAACTATGTCTCTATATAGTATAACATAATTGGCATGTAGAGTAACATAATTAGAAAATAAAATTGAACATAGTTATAAAGAGTGGATGAGGTCATCAATAAAAAACAAGTGATTGGTCAAATGAATTTTTATGGCCTCTAATCCACTAATATGTGATTATTTAGAAGGTGATTGGTTCAAAATAATTTTAGGTATTACGAAAAAACATTATTCCTAAGTAATTATAATAATTATGGGTAATTCATTTAGTGACCATGAATATAACAAGACATACTTACATGATGGGTTTCAATATCATATGAACAATAATAACTTTTGGGTTTTCTCCAATAAAATTATATTTCATCACTTAACTCCCCAAAAAATTATTTAATAACAATGAGATTCTTTATACTTGGAGAAATAAGAAAACAATTAATGAATTGTGATGCCTATTAATGAGCGAAAAGTCTTTCTATTTGTCTTTAACTATCTCCCAAAATAAAAATAGGTAATATATTAATTTATAATCCTCAAAATTGTTACTACAGGTTCATCATTAATAAATTTTAATTAAATTATTTAATAAAATGAATAAAAATTAACAAGGACATTTCATAAGTCAATAGTTTCTATAAAACCTTTACCAGTCTTTTGTCAAGGGTTCAATTCCCATGTCCTTATCAGATTTGATTGGTTATCACTGGGCAAATAGGTTATCTTTTTCTAAAACCATATTAATATAATTTCAAAAATATATATGATAGAAATATTAGAAATTATGTTAATGAAAAAATATCATTTTTACTATGGTTTTCAATACAATATCATTACATCAATACATCATCCTCTTATTTCCACATAGATCCTTCCATTTTCTAGAGTTTATCAATAGTTGAATTTCTAAATCACGACACCTTATCTTCAATATAATACTCCTTAGGTTTAACCTTGATTATTATTTTCCAAAATCCATTCAAGTTATTTACAATGATTTGTAAAGGAAACATGGATTATCCTAAGAATATACCCTAGGAGTGTCAAAATAAGTATGTAGTAAGACCCATTTTCGTGTACCAGGTCACCCCAATTCATTCCTGGAACACCCTGTCGGAGTTGTTACTCCTCGGTACATATGTGCTAGAGCCACGTCCACTTGTAGTATCAAGACAAATATGTATTTCTTTGAAGAGCCACATAATTAATACTTTACCTAAACTCTTAGTTTTTCATCAATAATTATTCTCAAATTCAAACTTAATTTTTTTCCTCTAATTTAGGATTTCATAAATCTAGTTCCCAGGGTTTCTACTAAACTTCCTTTAATACCAACTATAGTGACCCAACCCCAAATATCCTATAGTTGATGTATGATATCAATTACACTGGCATTATAATAAGGAATCAATCCCTAAAGGACATGTCATTTCAGTAGTCTTCATAAACCAGATAAATAAAAGAGTATTTCATTATAAATGGTTAACCTAATTATAATATATATTTTTCTTATAAAAAATAAATAGATTTATGATAACTTTAATCCATCTAGTAAATTCATGTTTTTCATTCATATTATGCTTATTGGATTCATGGGGAAGAAACATAATAAGGGTGATCTGAAATGCTCATAAAGTGAAAAATAGAGAGGATGAAATAATAAATCAACGAGAATAGTAGATATGGAAAGGTAAATAAATGAACACACATTCCACATAACCAATAAACTAAATGGAAGTATATAATTAATATTAAAGGGTAATAACTGGAAACAAATTATTTCAAATAACTACATAATAAGAAACAAATATATAAAGGTTATAAACTAATATGCATACCACTAATCAATGAACTAAAATGAAATGTATCCATATATATTTCAAAGCAAAATATCATAGGTGAAAAATAACTAAAACTTCTATGAGGGAAATTCTTTCTCAATGGAAGTCATGTTAAGGGAACATGAGGACCTATTACTATCATGATCTATCCCTCAGATAGTTTAAAACAATGGATATATCCTCCATTTAATTTGTGCAACTATTTTTTCTCATGAGAACCTATCGATGAATCGAGGAGAAATTTAAAGTTCGGTATCCACCTATAATTTTATGTCTAATTAATTCCACATATTAAATAACAAAAATAAATAATATGCCTTTCCAAATACTCATTATGGATAAAATACAGTTTTATCAAAAACTATCAAATTAATCACAATGTGGAAATTGTATTGGAAATACTTATATCCATTGTATGTGATTTTGTATATTAAAATAAATATCCAGTGAAAATGGATTACAGTAATATTATTGTTTCATACGAAATTAAAAATCTCAAAAGGAAGTGATACTAAGAACATTTGGGGAGAGTAACCATTAAACATTACAAAGTGTCCCATGCCACATTGAAATATTTAAATCATTACCACTAGAAAGGTATGAAATTAGTTTAATCTTATAATATCATGATAATAACTATATTAATGACAAAAGTTTTCATAATAGGTAGAAGGTATGGCACAAGAAAATAAGAAACTAGTGAATATAACTTTAATCTCAAAGATTTAAAAGTGAGATGAATATCCTTACCAATGTGGTAACAAACTAATTTGAAAGTAGTGAATGCACTTTTTGAGTAACCTTGGGGATTTTTATGGGCTTCATCATATACCATCATGAAATCGATGTTGAATCTATGAAAAAAACTATCCTTATATTTTAAAATTCTCAAAACCATAAAGTGTTTAGAGGAAATCAAGAAAACTTGGCCTAAATCAGGAACTTTAGGTCCAACCACCTTGTAAGGTGTTTACCTTTCTCTATATAGAATAATTAAGGGGACAAATATCAATAGACGAGTGACTTCAAGAATGAATTTGAAAACCTGAAGAAATACCTTGTGAGATGTCTAGTATTAATTCCTTGCGTCTATAGAATGATATTAATTTTATATTTCATATCCCTGGAATGATCCTTGAAACCCCTACTTATTCAAAATAACATATTAGGGAATTAAAACATCATTTTTATCTTATTCAAGCCATTATGAAAGCTGAGACACATGATTCAGATACTATGAAGAGCATCATAGTGTTAATATTAATAGTTCAAACACTGAGGAATTATCTATCGTGGAATTATGCCCATTTTCTCTCACAATAACCCACTTAAATATATCCTCATTTTTTCTATATTAATAAGAAATTTGGCACATTTTTTTTTATTCTACTACAATTTAATATATTATTTGTGGCTCAAAATTTAGTGAATGGTCAGACCATTTCATATTTTCCTATAGGGAATCCCTATGAAAAAACAATGACATTGAATAATGAATTTCTAGATGAGGAGATATTCTCTATCCAAGGAAACACCCAAATGTGTGAAATTTATTTTCATAGAACATTCAAGATCCCAGTGGTGTGAATAAAGGAAGACCCTAATCACAATAATGTTGAGTTAGGGATAGTTATTATCTCCCCAGAAAAGGCAGTTTTACCTAACTCCTTCCTATTATGATATGGTTGTTCTATTAATGAAGCTAATTATTAGGTCATAACTACTACCTTGGAACTAGCACTTAAAATATCAGTAGACCATTTAGTGGTGAAAGGAGATTCAGAGTTGTTAGTCAAGCATTGAAATAGGAATTAATCGATAAGAAAAGAAGAGATAATTCCTCTAGTTAAATATATACGAGGATTAATGGTAGAATTACCCTAAGAGACAATGTCAACCCACACCCCACAATCACATAATTACTAGGAGGATTCACTGGAAAATAAATTTATAACAGAGGTAGATCCAAACCTAGTTGAAATAGTCATCAGCATTGACCATCGCTGAATGGTATCACTAATTATTGAGGAAATAACAGAACATTTTGATGAAGTCATTGCAATCGATGAAATATATGGTCCTACCCTTTGGTGGATTGTACACATCCTAGACTAATTCTGGAATGGTTTACATCAATTATACAGGGTTGCGAAATAGAAAATTATATGCCGAGTAGCCAAATTTTCTCTTTTAGATGACTCGAATCACTAGAAGGTCATCTATAAAAGTGGATTTGATGCAGTCATTATAATGTGTATTGATGGTTAATAGACCAATGTTTTCAACAGTGTGGTGAATGATGGGGTCCAGGTTTCCCATCAGATAGAATATATGTTTTCTAACCAAATATAATGGATTCGATATGTCCAGCCTTCAATGATATTTTATTTCATTGAATTCACCAGGAGGTTTGATTCATGACAAGTTCATGAGAACATAATCCATCAAACCATGTAGTTTCTACATAAAACCAAATACACATTCATATTCTCTATATGGGGAATGTATGTTTTGGGCCCATACCCCCCCCCAGATATGGCCAATAAGTTCAAATTCATCTTAACTACTACTAAATTCTTCTCTTAATGGGTCTACGAAAACCCCTCAAAGAATTTGGGGTAAAACGATAAAAGTATTTTTGAAAGGCAACATCATTACCATATTTGGTGTCCTTTATGCAATCCTGGCATACAACATCAAAAAATTAAATTCTTATGAGGTTGGGAAGATATATCATTTTTTCAATATCAAATCGAACCATTCATCCTGCTATCATGCAACGGCTAATGGATATATATAATCCATCAACAATACCACTTCAAAAAATATCTTTAAGATAGTGGATAAATATAAGAACTCTTATCCTGAAAATAACTTTCATGCATTTTGGGCATGTCGAACTACAAACCACAAGGTTAAATGGGAGACCTTGTACTCCTTGGTATAATGAACAAAATTATCCCTTGTTATTGAAGTCCAGTTTTCATCACTCCGTGATACCATATCTGATATGATATCTATAGATGAGAAATATTTTAAATAACTGAATTAATTAGAGTTAATAGATAAAAATTATTGCATAACTTTCATTATATAGAGGAATATCAAAATAGGATAACACTAGCCATTAAAAATATGATTCACCTTCACTACATCCTATTAGGTGAATATGTATTATTCCTTGTAACTCAGATGATACTACCAAATAAGACTCCAATTCTTGATACAAAGAGTGAGGGACCATACACAATACACAATGTCTTCACTAACAAATATTATACGTGATTATCAATATATGGAGAGATAATTAAGACCCCAAACAATGAAATATTCTTAAATAAATATTTCATGTAGACACAAAAATATAATCTCTATTGTTAGATGTTAAACTGTAAAGCTAGTCATTTCCACATGACTAGAAATGGAATGACATAACGTCTATACCACAAGACATTAAACTATGTGGTATAATTGTACATGCAAGACAATGATAAACTACATGTTTTATGTTCTTATTCATATGACCTCAAATGGAAAGACACTATTTTTTCATGTTTATTTTCCAAACACATCCCTCTAAGCCCTCAATGTGTCAAGATTACCACTCAAAAAAGACATGACAATGATAATATGGGAAACTAGTATGAAAAATCTCAACTCACATCATTGCCACACCATAGTGGCACTCGGTACCCCTTTAGGGTTATAAACCCAAAAATTATCACATCCTTACTACATGACATAAAACAATATGACCAAAACCATTGTAGCATGATAATAAACAACACTATCCATTCAAGAACAACATGTCAGTTGATTCTCACTCTATTGAGATATGTAGTGACACCAGGAACATCCTTAATGAGTCCATACATGATCAATGGAAAACCCCATTTTTTCCTATGTACGAATCATATATTCACAATGAACATTTCTAGAACATATGTATTGATTATCATTACAATCTGAGGCACGGGGATGCATAGACCACATGTCATGGGCCCAACCATCATTCAAGAAAATATTAAATCCCATTTCACCATGTTAATTCATGATTAATTTTGAGAACAATTTTCAAGAACTATGTGTTTCTTTATTCTCATTCTAATGGGATATGTACTAACACCAGGATCTCTGATCCCGGGCCCAGCTATAATAATGAAATATCCCCCACTACCTATGTTAGAGTCATACCTACATAGGGGTCCTTTAAAAAGATATGTATGAACTAATTCTCATAACAATTTGATGAATAGTGATGTCAAGACCTTATCTCTTTATCCCAACCACCATTCCAGAGGATATCAATGCCTCTTTTTCCCTTGTCTAAATCAAATTGATATAGGGAAATATTTTCAAGAACTACATGTGGCTTCATGCTTGATCCAAAATGATAGAATTGTACACTTTTGTTCTACACCCATGTCCAACCATAATAGCCCTTTTCAGTTCTAAAAACACACATCCTATCCTCATGATGTTGAACGATAATATTCTTAATGAACAACATATTGTTTGACTCTAATTCCAATGATATATGTAGAAATTATCAAATCATACCTCCTAGAACAACTTCCATAAATATTTAAATTACCCTAACATTCCCTTGTATGGCCTCTATGTGTTGAGAGAAATATTTTCACTCTTTTTTCTCACACCATGAATACCTCATGTGGGCTTAAGATTTTTGTTAAAGAAACTCCAAACATGACTAAAGCACATCAATTTTCATTAGATATATCATGGTCCTGGCCACAATACCATAAAAGTAACACCAAATTCCCTTATTTACTAGAAATAAACTATAATGTTTCTTAATGTAATATATGTGGATTCATTCACATTTTAATGAGATATGTATTAATGCTTGGATCCTCAATATTGGGTCCAGTTATAATTAAAAAACCCCATTTTCCTATGTCATTAATTTAATTCATGCGAGGAATCCATTCTAGAACTAGTTGTGGTATGATTCCTACTCCAAAAATATATATAGTTTCTTGGGGTCATTTGTTCTAGTCTACCCACAATATTCATTTTTTCACATTGAGTTCCCTAATGTCATTACTGCATGACTTTAAAGTGAGTGGATAATGTTTGGGTTTCATTCCATTAAACTACATGGTACCTCAAGAACTACATATGGATTGTTTTTCATTATAATGAGATATGCATTGACACATAGGTCTCATGTCCTAGTGTAATCCATGAAATCATAAAAAAATTACCCTCTTCTACATAAAATTAATTATTCGTTCTGAAAATTGTAATTTGTGTACCTCTATTCGGTCCTCCACAAAGGAAGTAGAGACATCCTTCTTCTATATATTTTTTAGATCTATGTAATGGACTCCAAATTTCAAGGCCAACTTCACACTAAATACTTCCTTTATATCTGTATGTATCCATTCCATAGAAAATACTCAAAATCATTAAAAAAAATTGGACCTTTATAATATTACAAAATATTCAGTTCAAATAATTTCTAAAAACATAGGACTCCTCTTCCTCACTATCTAGTAACACTCCCCGGTTGGATTTTCATAAAACATCCCACAATGGGTTTTCCATACAAAGGATTCCATTATTTACTATGAAATAATATGCCCCCATTTTCTTTGAAAAAATAAACCCATAAATTATATTTTTTACCAATGGTAAATTCTCCTTAGAAAGAATCCTCTTCCCTCATTGTAATCATTGACAACATTTTTTTGGAATATGTTATTAAAACTTAGTATGTCGTCATCCTTTAAATGTTTTTCCATATGAATTCTCCTAATCTAAAAACCCCCAATAACATGTTTTATAATTTCTTCCCTCTTGTTCAGAGTATGAGGGAATGATGTTGGCCTGGTAGGCCATATATCACCTTTCATTTCCATAATTATATTATTCAAGCCATATTTCCTATAACTATAGGCACCATATTTCCCAACTTTGGGTCAAACATGCACAGAGAACTATTTCCTCAAATTGTAGTGTAATTTTGCCCTAAAATAATCCGTTTATAATGTAGGTACCTCTTTCAATAGACCAAACATAGTTCCCAATGAAATCCAAATCTCCATAAACTTCTGTCATCCACGAGAAATAGAATGTCACAATTATTGAGGAATCCTTCACCTGATTATTCTATAACACACTCCAATAGGATTTTCCTAAATTATCCCATAAAGAAGTTTTTCCAACTGAAAGATTCCACAATTTCCTATACTGGATCAGGCTTCAATAAAATTTTCACAATGCATCCCACTAAATTATTTATCTATCATTGGAAACTATATATTCTAGAGATACCCCCTCTATCACTATAATCAATTTCCCTCTTACCACTCATCATATGTGGAGATCCTCAGATTACATCTTATAACATCTTTCCACATTACAAATGAATATGATTAAACATTCATGGATAGATAACCAAAAGTAATCGTGTTTTTAATCATTAAATGAATGCTAAAAAAATAAATTATATAATACTAATTTCCTTGTTTTATGACATTAAACTATATAGAATAATGTCCTCCTTGTATGAAATTAAACTACATATCATCATGTCCTTTATCTATGAATTTAAACTACTCAATCAATGTCTTGCTCGCAAAACATTAAACTGAACAATACATCAACCCAGGTTAGAAAGGGGCCACCCCCAGATATAATTCATATATCAAAATGTACCCTCTTCTATAGAAACTAAATTATTTTTGGAGGGGTTTCCCCGATCATAGTCCACGCCAATATAGTTGATGTCATCATTCCCAAACATTTTATCCTCACCACACCACTCATCATGATCGTGAGAAATTTGAATTTTCATAAATATTATTTGGACATTAGCAAAATAAAAGGTAAGATCTCATGATAACGCCTTTTCTTCTCTATGATTAAATAATCCCTAGTTATCTTTTAAAAAATTATCCCAAATGGAATTTTTAGGATAATAGTGCCACCATTTTACTATGCAAGGATATCCCATAGTTGGCTTTGTATAAATCATCCCACAAAATAGTTTTGTAAACCAGTGGTAACTTCATCCCCATGGTAGACGTCATTTTTCCTATAACATCTTGTTTTAGACTTGAAAACTAAAAAAACATGTCTCAAAATTTCCATTGGGGCATCAGAAGCATTTGGAATCATTATTTTCCAAAAATATTTGTCTCGCTAATCATATCAAAATTTATAGTCAATTTTATTCAACCAAAAACACCATCCTCACTAGTCTTTCTTGCTTGTTTTTAAACATCACACAAAAAGAGACAATGAACTCATTGGATTGAATACGTAGAAATGGACTACTTTAAGCAAGGTGAGTCTAATCTCACTATACCTATACTCTGTATCTTCTATGAAATCATTTATAAAGGGGACTAAATTTATTAGGACGAAAAACCAAAAAAGGTATTCTAAGAAGAAGTAAAACCCCACATACTAAGTCTTATTCTAATTCTACTTTGGAAAAAATTTAGGTTATAACAAAAAATATCCAATGTTTTTGAGGTTTTCCATATTAACCTTGTCAATATTGAACTATTTTTTCTTAGAAGAATGGATTACGAAAAATATTTAGAGAATTTCCCCATTAATTTCACTATAATTACAACTAGCTGGTGAAACTCTGTCTTGATATGCAAATCAGATTCATTATTTTATTAAGATTGTAGAAATAAAATAGTGTTGAAGGCATATATGATTAGAGAAAAAATGAATTTCACTTATGAAACAAAAAACCATAGGATCATAAAGACGATTGATTCTCTCTATAACAATTTTCAAAATATTTTCAACATAACACTTCATTTTTTGAATGGATTCTCAAGCCCCATCAGTCTCCTGTTAGAGCCCTACCTAACAAAATGATTTTTTATCATCAACCAGGTGAAGGTTCTACTCTGTAGTGGAAATTGTATTGACCCTTCAATATGGTCTTATTCTAATGAATGATGGAGTTTTATGAGCTTCCCCTAAGTGAAATCCAATTCCAAGTGATGTTGTGATAATTGAATGGTTTTATAAATAAAATGTTATATAATATCTTAAAATATCTTGGTATGGTTCACCTACCCCTATTAAAATGCATCATGGAGATCATTAGATTTTATGAGCTTCTTTAACACTATGAGATCATGTTGATGTTTATGCTCTCACTCTCATTTGTGGATTATCTTACTCACAGCACCATGGATCATGTGGAAACCAAACCATCTATTTCATAGCATTTCGAAGAAGAATGGAAGTCAATGGATACATGAAGGATTGACTTTAAACAGTTTCTAATAGATTATTTTCTATATATCCCAAAAATCCCCACATCATGTGATGTGGAAAAAATTCTATATCTCCAAATCAGACTTAGAGCCATTTTCTAAGGAAGAAATGTACTCTGAAATTAGTACACTCAGTAAGGTACCCATCTCCACTCCCTCCTGGTCAATTATAGCTTCTCTCTCAAGTATTCCCTACATTAGTTCATAGGCTCCACCCATAGATCTGGATGTAGAGGTTGATGGAACTAGAAAGTGGAAAGTACTCATTGTTTTCCTGAAAAAGAATAACAAATATGGAAAAAGGTATGATTAAATTATTTGATGAAACTCACCCAGTAATAATTTAGTCTCTTTAGTGGATTCATCCTTATCATCCCTAACATCAGTGGTTTTAACTGGAACCTCTTGTTGAGGGGAACACTTCTAGGACTACTAGGAGGTCACCATGGAAGGCTCAGGAAAATTTCTTATTCTGAGATCCACTATAGTCGTTTTAACCTCAATAGAGGGAGTGAGATGGGCGTTGAAATTTTTCTCATGTAGTGCCACTTCTTAATTTTAAATGGGTGAAACTATATAATTCAACTTGTCATGATTATGATAGATTCCTTAAAGACATGTTTCATAAAAGTGAAGACTCATGTCCACTAATTTCCCAATTAAAATTCTCAAACTCAATTAACGTCTGGGGAATTTGAACATATTCCATCATTTACTCAAAGTTAATGCCATGATTCCCCATGGAAAGTATTAAAATGACAAGAATCGGGCTAGAGTCACTCATGGGTACATCTGGAGTTTTTTTCATGTGACCCAATACCACACCCTCCTCTGATGACCTAATACCCATAACTACTTCCTTAGAGATAATTTCATGGTCCACATTAGTCATATTAGGGTCCTATAGTGCATCAAATGAACTGGAAATGTCCGAAGGAATAAAATTTCGAAATTATCAGATGATTCCTTATGATATAAAATTGACATCACTTGAATCCTACTTCCCCTCTATATTAGGTGAGATTTTGAGGGGATAAGATGAAATGTCCTCAAACCTGGACCATTTTTTCTTCAATTTTTACGGCTCACCATTAGGGATCTGCACTTGGTCCATAGCGGCATCCTCAGTTCATAGAGGCTTATCTCCAAGACCCATGAGTGAATATAGTGAAGGAAATATTTCAATCATAGAGAGCTGTATAAATTTTTGTTAGATAAAGTTGGAGATTAATAATACTATGGAGACCTACCATCACTGGAAAGATGCAAGTCCAAATATTTTATTCTATGAAAGTTCTCTTTTTTGATGGAAGATTTCTAGCACCAGCATCTGTAAATAGGGGTATCAGAGAGGGTAATATAGTTTCCTCTATTATCTCAGCCTCCATTGTTTGTCGGTCTATAGATAGATGTTCTCTTTTGGGGGAAGATTCAATAACCCTAAATTAGGTACCAATCATTTTATATTTTGGTGATGGAACCCTAGTTTATTCCCCCATTTTCTAATGAAAATAACAATGATCTTCCCCTAAAAAATCAGTTTTCCAGATAATGGGAAGGATGAAAAAAATAGGTGAAGTGAAATAGAATACTTACATCCTAAGTATGGACATAGAAAATCCATTACCTAAAATATGGAAAGTCAATTGCTTCAACTAAATCCCATATCTCCATGTCTCACACCTATCTCTTCTAATGGATCTAGTTTTCAGCTTCATATATACACATCTGTAGATCCCAGATATTAGTCTTCACCTTAGTGATATCACCCTCAAAGAGAATATTTTTAATGTCTTAAGCCTCTCTTATCCATGGATTCTGTATCTCATCATGAAGAAGAGCTGATATGATTTCCAAATCAGAGGAAATATACCACCAAAATGGTTCTTCCTCTAGACATATAAATTCTGAGGTTATACCGACCTACCTTGAATACGATTCGATATCCCTTGATTTCACTATTTTCTAACCCTATATATCATATATTTAGTAAGAGATTATAGTATTCGGGTCTGTTCAAGATGGTGATGACAGGATAATATGGGCTCAACCACAATTGGTGTATCCCTACTGATTCTAGTCGATAGACAGAACCTTGCACGAGGTCATTTGGGAGAACATGTGACCTCATCATCAACACCTTATGAAGGGATCATTGAATCATCCTGGGGAGACAAAACCCCTTCTATAAGAGGAGGTTTCTTTCTATTTCACTTTCCATGAAAAGATGTTATTCTAGTTCTCACATGAGGAACAACTCCTTTTGACACTCCTTAAGGATATGATGCAATCCCCCTTGTCATAACAATAGGTCATGTGATTGGTCAATTCTATTAATGGTAGGATTATTACTACTTGAGTAAACTCCATTAACATAATAATCCATATCTATCGGGAAACCATCAGATTCTTTTCTGATTGGATATGCACTAGAGGTGATAAACATATATTTTGGAAGAAATTGATTTTTCTTGAAAACATGTATGGATCTTAGTCCTTTCATATAACTTCATCGTTAATATGGGTATCCAGCACACCATCCCTAAAATCAATCATATAAGACCTTAGAACATTCTTATACTTCCAGTCATTAGTAAATCTCTTAGAAGGTGGTTCCCCATATGGGAATAAATTGAACTCCTTGAACATACTGAACCTATTCATAGTATTTCTAGGTTTCATGGACAAGTAATGAATGACAGAAATGGCCTAAAAATTAACAAAAATAAATCTATGGAATCTCAAACCCTCTGAACACATCATATGTGTTGGGTCGGAAAAACGGGGAATGATGGCAAGAGGGGGGGTGAATTGCCTTTTAAAAAATTGATTAACAATTTAAAAATCAAAGTTGAAATGCAGCGGAAATAAAGAGGCAAAACACACAAAATTGATAACGGAGTTCGGCCAAAACCCGGCCTACGTCTCCGCTCCCAACTCAACCGTTGAGAGATTCCTACCGCTTGCTTTTCAATGGTTTTAGCAAGAAACCCACTAGGCTTTGAGGTAGCACTAGGACCTATTACAACTTGCTTTTAGTGGTTAAGCAAGAACCCACTTGCTTTTAATGGTTTAGCAAGAACCCACTAGCCTTTTTAACGGGTGAAGGCTAGCTCACCGAAACACAAGCCTTTTAAAAGGAAAGGCTTGAAGAAACCTCTTCACACCTTAATGGTGGTGTGAAACCCAAAAGAAAGGGAGGTTGAGAAAAGGTTGGGGTTTGTAGGCACAAACCCAATTTTATGCTCAAAATAAATATACAATAAGAAAAACCGTATTTGAGGAAGTCTTGGGCGCCTTTGATTGATTGGAGATGTTGAAGGCCGCTTCCAAGCTTCTTGAGGTGCTCCTTGGATTGGAAGTTGGTTGGAGCACGTGGGGTTCCTTTGAAGTGGCTCACCGGAGGTTTGCCGAATGATGGAAAAAGTGTCCGTTGGCTTCACAATAGTTCCGGTTGGTGTCCGGGGCTTCCTTGGCCTTTATTTATAGGCATGGAACCCTTGGGGAGGCTTCGGAGCCGTTGGAGAGGCTAAAAGAGCCGTTGGGAGCCAAGTGGACAGGCTGGTCAACAGCCCAACGGCTAGTTTGACTGTGTCCACCGGCTGGCCGGTACAGTCCCACCGGTTGGCCGGTGTTTGCAAAAAGTCATTGGATTCCTGTCCAGGGGCCACCGGTCGACCGGTGCCAGAGCCACCGGCTGGCCGGTGGTGAGGCAGTAGCTGACACTATTTGGAGAGGGAGCTACCGGCTGGCCGGTGCAAGGCCACCGGTTGGCCGGTGCTGAGGCAGAAGCTCAGCCTTCTTCCCAGGTGCCACCGGCTGGCCGGTGGTGAAGCCACCGGTTGGCCGGTGGACTGCATTTCAGTCCAGTTTGGCCTTTTTTCCTTCTTGGCCTTCTTGGCCCAAATCCTTGGCACCTTAAATGAATGCCTATCATCCAAAAACACTTAAAACAAAATTAGATAAACAATAAGGTGATTGTGATCATGAAAATCAAACAACGAGGGGAACGAGATGTACAACAATCTCCCCCTATTTTGATGATCACAATCACCAAAACAATTAAAGTAAAAACATAAATGAAAGGCATGCTTTTAAATGATCAAATGAAAACAAGCAATGCATGAGAGAAAAGTTTTCTCCCCCAATCAATCAAGAATTTTCTCCCCCTTTGTGATTATCAAAATAGAATGGGGCATAAAACTTGATTGAGGGAAACAATGAAAAACGAGATTTTAAACCAATTGAAAATAATACCAATTGTTGGAAATTTTGAAATGAAAAATGAATAACAGTTTGAATTGAATGTTTTGAATCAAAAATTGAATAGAAAATTTTGAATTGAAAATTTTGAAACCAAGAGTTGAAATTGAAAGTTTGAATCGAAAATTTTGAATTGAAAATTTGAAATGAGAATTTTGAATGAAAATTTTTAATTCACAAAAAGGCTTAAAAGAACCTAACTCCCCCTAAATAAAAACAAAAAGTCACCGGGGAGAGGGATTTTGAAAAAGAGATGATTTTAGGCCCGGAGAGACTCGCAAGAAGGGATTTTTCAATCCAAACTTGTCTCATGGCTGGTCTTCTCCTATAAAATTCATCCGAATAAAAAATCGATTTGGGCCTTCCATACCGGGCGTTTTTACAATTACACTCATATATAAGGTGCCCGGGTTTTTTGCAATAATTACAAAATTTATAACTAGAGCTCCCCCTTACAAAAACAGTGGGTGCATGGGAGGAGGAAGCTTGGTTGGTATAGCCAAGTCCATGTGTGGTTCTAGAAACACGTTGAGAACCAAGGAGGTTGGACAAATTTTGTTCACCTTGGGTGAACTTGGCTAGGGTCTCTCTTAGATCTTTGATGGTTGATTCCATAGAATCAATATCCGGGAGGTTTTGGATTTTAAGGGTCAACTCCTCCTTCTCTTTGAGAAGTTGTTCTTTTTCGGAGGAGAGTTTTTTGAAAGATTTTTTTAAAGCAACAAATTTTGAAGAAAGTTCGTGAAAACCATTTTCTAGTTGGTCTCTAGCGTGTGAGAGTTCTTCATAAGATAAATGATTTAAAGAATTTGAATTTGAAGAACATGAGGAATCGGAAGATGTTACCTCATTACATGCCATTAGGCATTTGGTACCTTGGTCGCTCGAGGAGGAGGAGGAGGATGATGAAGAGGAGGTGTCACTCCATGTCGCCTTTGAAGCCTTCTTCTTTTTCTTCTTGGCCCTTATCTTTTGAGGTGGGCAAATGGGCTTGATCTTTTCGTCGGGTTCTTGCTTTTGAGCGGGTTCTTGCTTTTGAGCCTTCTTAGTACCTTCATAGGTTAGTTCTAAAAATTTCCAAATATCATGAGAAGATGTGCAAGAAGAAATATAATCAAAAACATTTCGGTCTAAGCCACAATGTAGAGCATTCATGGCTTTGCCATCAAGCTCGAAATTTGCAATGTCATTGGGGGTCCATTTTGACTCATCGGGAGAGGAAAGCGTAAAACCATGCATAACAATTCTATAAATTGGATAGCTAATGCTTTTAAGAAAAGTTGACATGCGGGTTTTCCAAAAAGAATAATCAGCTCCATCAAAGAATGGAGCACGATCCAAAGAATGTCCTTCGGGGGATTGAGAGGAAGAAGCGGTAGAAGCCATCAAAAAATAGGATCTTTGATTTGAAACCAGGTTAGGGAATTATTCAAATACGTCCTTTGATACCAAATGTTGGGTCGGAAAAACGGGGAATGATGGCAAGAGGGGGGGTGAATTGCCTTTTAAAAAATTGATTAACAATTTAAAAATCAAAGTTGAAATGCAGCGGAAATAAAGAGGCAAAACACACAAAATTGATAACGGAGTTCGGCCAAAACCCGGCCTACGTCTCCGCTCCCAACTCAACCGTTGAGAGATTCCTACCGCTTGCTTTTCAATGGTTTTAGCAAGAAACCCACTAGGCTTTGAGGTAGCACTAGGACCTATTACAGCTTGCTTTTAGTGGTTAAGCAAGAACCCACTTGCTTTTAATGGTTTAGCAAGAACCCACTAGCCTTTTTAACGGGTGAAGGCTAGCTCACCGAAACACAAGCCTTTTAAAAGGAAAGGCTTGAAGAAACCTCTTCACACCTTAATGGTGGTGTGAAACCCAAAAGAAAGGGAGGTTGAGAAAAGGTTGGGGTTTGTAGGCACAAACCCAATTTTATGCTCAAAATAAATATACAATAAGAAAAACCGTATTTGAGGAAGTCTTGGGAGCCTTTGATTGATTGGAGATGTTGAAGGCCGCTTCCAAGCTTCTTGAGGTGCTCCTTGGATTGGAAGTTGGTTGGAGCACGTGGGGTTCCTTTGAAGTGGCTCGCCGGAGGTTTGCCGAATGATGGAAAAAGTGTCCGTTGGCTTCACAATAGTTCCGGTTGGTGTCCGGGGCTTCCTTGGCCTTTATTTATAGGCATGGAACCCTTGGGGAGGCTTCGGAGCCGTTGGAGAGGCTAAAAGAGCCGTTGGGAGCCAAGTGGACAGGCTGGTCAACAGCCCAACGGCTAGTTTGACTGTGTCCACCGGCTGGCCGGTACAGTCCCACCGGTTGGCCGGTGTTTGCAAAAAGTCATTGGATTCCTGTCCAGGGGCCACCGGTCGACCGGTGCCAGAGCCACCGGCGGGCCGGTGGTGAGGCAGTAGCTGACACTATTTGGAGAGGGAGCCACCGGCTGGCCGGTGCAAGGCCACCGGTTGGCCGGTGCTGAGGCAGAAGCTCAGCCTTCTTCCCAGGTGCCACCGGCTGGCCGGTGGTGAAGCCACCGGTTGGCCGGTGGACTGCATTTCAGTCCAGTTTGTCCATTTTGCCTTCTTGGCCTTCTTGGCCCAAATCCTTGGCACCTTAAATGAATGCCTATCATCCAAAAACACTTAAAACAAAATTAGATAAACAATAAGGTGATTGTGATCATGAAAATCAAACAACGAGGGGAACGAGATGTACAACAATATGTTCTAAAGTGGGTTTCAACTTATCCCCCAAAAAAGTAGAACAATTATTATATTCTAAATGGGGATTTCCCCATGAGAATATGCAGAAGTAACCAATTGATTTTTTATGGTAAAAGGATTTCCAACACACCATGATTATTCTATTCTAACTTGGACTATAAGAAAATTCTCATTGGCCTCATTCCCTATTTTAATTACTAACATTAAACAAATATAAACTCATCCACATGGAAAAAAACAAACAAGACATGCATTATATGTATGATGGATTTGGTCTTTTACCCCAAGTTATACAACCCCATTTCCAATGGTGGCCCAAATATACCAAGAGAACTTATCTATTCCATCTAGGGGTGGCCTTTTGGACATTTTCAACTTTTCCCATTCCACATTAGGCTCTAAGATGGTGTCCATCCATGTTTCGGATAGATATACACATTCATGTGAGGGGTATCCATCTTAATGTCATGATTTATTTTCCTCAGCTCTGGTGATAGAGTTGGTGGCAAGTTAGCCTCATCCTACGTCTCCCACTGAGGGATGAACTCATCATAAATATCTCTAAGGATCAATGCCCCATATATCTCATAGACATCCTAAAAGATGATACCAAATTTTCTATAAATTATATGGAAATAGTTTTTCTATGGACTCCACCAACATAAATGTGATGGGATAAATTCATTTTTATAGTATACATAAATATTTCATTCCCAAACATCCATATAGATTTTGACAACTTTCATCACATTTTTCAATTCTACCTATTTATTTCCATCCCAGTATGCCCACATCCACAATGGTGTAACACCCCTACCATGAATAGGTCATAGTATACCATTAAACACATTGAATGTTCTATCTGGGAATCACATAAGACGAACATATAACAACGTATATATTACTTAAGAATGTGTAGAATCAAATCTAGAGCACACAGGCTATAGTGAATGAAACAAGCTATATATGACATCCGAATATTAATTTTTTGTCCCATGCATAATTTTTTTTGTATTAGTGATGTTTCATTAGTATTGAAACTATATAGATAAGTATAATTCCTATAATAAGATATGGGGACCACCTCCAGAGTATTTTGGCCATAAATTAGTAGATAATTAATCTAAAAGAAGTTGCATTGATATTTCATCATATGTCTCACTAGATTGGGTGGTGTATTATCATGACAATATTCGAAGTCATGTCCTACTAATTTAATTATCTTCTCAATGTGATTTTTGTTTTTTTTCATCAGAAATTGTAGTCTTCTGAAATTTTATTGAATATACAAAATATGTACAAAAATTTTCATTAGAGACAAGTTCATTTCAAATTATTTTTTGATAAAACATAAAAATTAGGAAAAGAAATGAACTCACATAGGGCACTCTTACAAGTTCCTCAGGCAGGCCACTTCCCCAAGGTCCTAGAACAAGTAAATCACTTATACATACACGTCGAACATACAGGTACACAGCATATTTTTGTGATCAATTGATTATAAAATAATCCTAAGTGGGATATCTACATAGAGTTCTAGTGGGGAGAGGCCAAATGTATGGATGTTCGGGGACCATCTATTTAAAATAGTGTCCCTATTCAGGATGTAGGTGGCCCTTTATACTGTTATTATGATCGAAGAAAAATATCATAAAGGGATGAGGAGAATAAAATAAAGAATTAAAATGATCACAAACACCACAAAGGCCCTTCGTACAGGCACCCAAAGTAGTGTTAGTGAACATGGTACCTGTACATCAGATTGTGTGATCGACCACTGCATCACCTTTCCTCGAACACCTGTGTGGCACATCAGAACAATAAATACCCCTCTACTAGGGTCCTATATTTTCCCATAAATTAGACCCCGGGGTATTCATTCTTAAAGAATAATCTTCTTGAAGACCTCATGAAGATCTGATCACCCAAGTAATTCACTTAAGAACTCGTAAATATTCTAGGTACTTCTCCAAAACTGGAATAATATATCATTGAAAAGGGATAGTAGAAATAAATTCCTCCCATGTTTTAAACCACATAACTCTTTTTAGAGGACATAACTCCCCTATGGATGATGAACACTAGTGCGAGGTCCCATTCAATAATTAGGTTCCTACATGAGAATCTTATAGGATCACCTATAGAGACCCTTTAGGGTTTTAGAAAAGTATTTACCAATGTTTATTACCCTATTAGTTCATTGCCCAAGGAAGATTCACTTCACCGAGGATTACATGCACATACCTCCCTTGGTTTTATGAAGCCTACCTACACGATCCTTCCTTAGTTCACTTAGGCCTCCACAATTTGTGATCCTCTTATTAGGATCCCTTTTAATCCACCCATGATAGGTAGTCTCCTAGTTTGTATCCCATTCATAAAAGGGAACAAATTGAAACCTCCAAAAAACCCTCTGTACATTAAAAACTATGAAAAGGGTCTCACTAGTGTGTGTCCCATTTCGATTTTCATTCCTATGGTGATAGATTTCCCAGACATGTCCTTCATGATGGTTAGGGTCCTTGGGAGAATGTTGATATACATTCCCATATTCACGAGGATCCAATCCCCATGAAATATTTATGGAATACCATGTCTTGAGAATAAGGGGGGATAATATTTAAACCCCTTCTTGATTAAAAGACACAATGGCTCTTGTTACAAGTGGGGATAGTAAGGATAAATATTTCTTTTCCATTAAACACAGAATGAGATCTTACTATCTTCATGTAGAACAAATTATCAAGAGTGACTCATTGAGTTAGCCCATAGCCATTCATTCTGGACCACTTCTTCCTTGTTCCTTCATCCGCCTATCCAAGTTACCAAATTGGGATAGAATATAAGAATTTTTAGTTCCCTTTTTCCCCCTTCAAGTATAGGGATTGACAACATGAGGGATTTGTCATCACCCCAAATGATTTTACAAATGAAAGTGGAATCATTTCGTATTCCAATTCCTATCCTTCCAATTTTTTCTAAAATCAAAGCATGACTCGTCATTACTCGTGTGTGTTTAGAGGATATCCTTGATTATGAAATCCATCCTGTTTGATTCATGTTTCGAATGAGGAACTTCTCATGAATCATTATCTCATTTTTATTTAGAGTATTTCCATAGTTGTGTGTCCTCGTGGTCATGTATCTAACATTAGGGAAAACCAGATTACGTGGTTTGTTATATCTTATGTTTTCTTTAATTTCTCACACTCATCATGACTCACAACAGATTAGTGGCTGAGAGTGGTCATGACATACCCATGATCCCAAAGATTCTGGGAATCCTCCTCAGGACTATTCCCTAGATGAACATATCTATGAGTAACATTACAAGGATATGTTCATACTATGTTTCAGCCTCATACATTATATAATACCCATCCTTCCACAATAATGAAATCCTCCTATAGTGTAATCCCTGATCAAACTCATCCATGGTCATCCTTCATAAGAGTGGTCCCCAATAACAACACCCATTCACCAAGGCTTCCTACTCTAGAGTAATCCCCTAAAACAATACTTTGGGATTCCAATTCAAGAATATTCCCCAATTATATCACCGTACCCACCCATAGGCCTCCCCCTTAGGTGTAATACATAAAAAAGGCTCTAAATCATTGTGAGTCAGGGTATCCCTCATGGCCCCTTTCACAGGGAATCCTTTTAAAAATTAATCCCCATAATAATCCACCCAATGGGATATACTCTCATGTGAGACCAACCTTAGGGCCTCATAGGCATGGTTCCTCAATGGAAAACTATGTGGGCTTTGTTTCCCATCCTAATGGGATAAACAAAACCCTCCCTGAGGCTAAAACGAAACACCCCAAATGAACCTTATTCCCTTTGGGACACACCTCAGTAGTGCCTTATTCAACCTGAAAATTCATATGCCTTATTGGTACTGTGTTATACTTCAGTATAATTATCATTCCATAATTTGACTATGAACATATTTTCCTAAATATCCTTATCGCATGATGTTAAATTGATTGGTTCGGTTCTTATCACACAACCATATAAGGTATGATGTGTCTTGTAATGTGGCACTGAACTACGTGGGTTCTGATTCCTTTCAAAAGGATATAGAAGAAGCCCCTTTTTTTAATTGATTCCAATATCAGAACAACTCTCATATTCCTGTATTATGACACACTCGAGTGCCCCACTAGGTGGATATAAAAAAAGCCTCATCATAATAGCTGTTAAGGAATATAAAATCGGTATAGAAGAAGATATCCCCATTTGTGAAGACACTCATATACATAAAGATGATTCTATATATCATACATTCTTATAATTGATTATTAATTCAATGGTTTCCCATTTAATATTTGTGAATAAATGAAGCATTCCTGAACATATCATCAATCAATAAGAGGGTCCCGGAGTAGGTAATAATTCCCCAAAAAAGGTTGTGATGATCCCAACCTCCCATCCTCTCGATGAATGTGATTTCATATGTATCATTGGCCAAACTCCCCAACCAGTGTCTACCTTTGGAAAATGGATCCCCCATGGATATAAATTTTTTTGTTGTTTCCATTTCAATGAACAATCTTCTTGGAAACTATTAAAAATAGTGAACCCATTGTGAATGTTCTCACACAATTCAAACCCTTCTATTACCCTTCAGGTAAGATGATTTCTCTCAAAAACAGTCACACACACATCAATACATGAGAATATATATGATATTTTATTTATTTTGTTTTAACTAACATTATCATCTATGTGTATGTGCGTATATATATATATATATATATATATATATATATATTAATAGACATCCCTGTACTTATATGTTTATATATATATATATACATATTATTAATATCACCACACTATCTTTTTTAAATTTCACTTTTCTATATAATAAATCAATTTTATATGTGTATATACATACATATATATACCAAATATAAGTATATACATATATATTTTGTGCATATATATATATATATATGAGTGTGTGTGTGTGTGTCTATCTATATATATATATATATTAAATAAAATTTTATAACCCTTATATATATATATATATAAACATAGATTTAAATTTTATTATCAATTACATATATATATACACATATATGTATGAATACGTACATGGATATTAATTTTTTTTCAGCATAACCACATTATATATATATCTCTCCATGGTTATTATTTTTTTTACCACATTATCGTAATATATATATATATACATTCAGATGGGGTGGTGCTTGACATGTAAATTGCATTATCCTTTATCCAAAATTTTGGGGTTTGAATCATTAAAAGTCATTTGGGGGATTTAATTCGCAGGTGGTGACATAGGTATGGAATTGGAATGTGGAGATGTAGGCATGATGTAGGAAGGTGGTGATGTAGGTATGATGTAGACCAGGTGAGTAGAAAGGATGATTCAATCATGAAGTTTCACTGAGCATTTGGGCTATGTTCTTGAGCCACATTGTCATGTGACTATAGGTTATATAAGGAGTCTATCTCTACCTAGATATAAAAAGGTGTCGTCTTTCATAAAAAATGAGGCTACAAATCCAACATTAAAAATATTATATATATTCTTATATGTTCACAAGCATATAAAAAATAATACTAATAATAAATTAATCATCTTTATTAAAAGGGTGTATATCTATATTATTCACTTATCATAATTTTAATAAGTAAGTAAAATAAAAAATTACTTATGAATTGAAATGAAAATGTTAATTTTTTTAAAATAAATTCTATTGAAAATTTCAATATCAAATTAGTATTTTAAAAATATTTAATTTAACATATTGAAACACAATAAAATTATAAAATAATTTATGATAAATAATTATTAAAAATGAAAATATGCATAGAAGTTTATGGGATCTTACATATTGGTAGAAGTATTATTGTCGCATGATTAGAAGGATTCTTATATCTCTTATCAGTTAAAACCCCATATGGGGAATTGTAGAACTCATGATTTATATTATGTTCATATTGTCTGTTCTATGATTATCATGTGACACTATATTTAATAAGTGCTTTTTTTGGATTTCAAAAATAAATCTAGTTTGATATTCATATTTTCATAGTAATATTTGGATGGTTTCTTATGGAACTACTATACCATAATTTTCATCTAGTGGTAGACTAAACCTCTACAAAATCATTTTTGGGTGGTTTTTATAAACCACAGAGATTCATCATTATTTATTTCATGATTATTTTTTTATTCTTTATTATGTATTATATATTATTTATTTATTATTTAGTCTATAATCTTTACACTTTATTGTTTACTAATAAAAAATTTTGAATAAGGATGTATTTTCTAAAATTTGAAACAATTACCTCATGGTTATTCTATCAATATGTTACCTCTCTATAAAGTCCTTCATGTGATGACTAGGAAGACTTAAATGTACCTATTCATGTATTGATAAATGAAAGTAAATACATATATATTTATATATACATGAATGAAAATATATATTCATAATTTAAAAATAAAATATATATAATAATATCATTAAATATTTAATTATAAAAATTTTGTTATATATAAATTGAAAAATATAAGAAAGTATACATAGATATTTATTAAATTTATTGAATTGTAAATTAATTTACAAAAATATATATAATTAAATTTACATATAATATTAAATAATTAAATGCAAATACATATATACACATATATATATAAATAAATTTATATATCTCAATAAAATATATACATAGGTATAAAGATATACATCAATAAAAATAAATATCTAGAAATATATATAAATTTACATTTGTATATATAAATATATTCATATATATATATATATAATTAATTATAATTCTATATAAACATATACTTATATATAAACAGACTCATTTTTATATACATATAAATATACTAACATAATATATATATAGTTACATATAGTTTTAAATAAACATTAATATATAAAAAATTATATAAACACATAAAAATATACTTATGTATATACACAAACACGTTCACACACTCACACTCACATATATGTATATATGTATTCCTACATAATATATAAAAGAACACACCGAGAGATATATAATTAAATATAATTGTATATAAACATAAATAAAATAAAATACACACAAACACACACACATATATATATATATAAACACATAAAAATTAATATATAAATATATAAGATAATATAGTAGTACTAAAAAGGAATTTATAAGGTATTATATAAAAATTACCATTCATCCAATTTGGCCTTTTCAACCATGGATATTGGCCTTTAGGCCTCAAAGTCAGTAGGCCATCAAAAGAATTTGGGTCACATTACTTCTTATGAATCATTATTAAGTGACCAATTACATAGTGAGATCATGTGAATAGATCAGAGTAATTGCCCCGCAATACAACATGTTGATATGAAAGCACCACTAAGTGAGAAACTTCAAAAGAGTGATGGGTTTGAGGGATTCTATTATCTATCCATCCTCCTCATGGAATTTTTTTGTGTTGGAAAAAGGGGTTCCATACCACATGACTAGATATATAGTGAGAGAAGTCTAATGAAATTGTGTGATAGGGTTTTGATGTGGTGGATAGAATGGAATAAATTGTAATGTGGGAGTCTGGAAAGATAAATGGATCTTTTGGAACTTATCATCTGACCCTCTTCTGAAATGGATCTATATTGTGGGATGAAGGGGTTCCCGGCCAAGATGTATTAGCGGGCATCATGGTGAAATAATTTTTTGCAGTAGTGGGACTGGATGGATATTTCATACTAGTAACCCCCCGTGTAAAGTATAATGACCAAGGGGTTGTGTAAGTATTGTAACATGAGAATTCAAGATATAAATATGTAATAAAATATGTCTGGTTTTTAATTAATTTCTTTGTGGGAAATGATTAATATTAACCCACTAGATTTCTTGAGTGTGTGTGTTGCTTACATAATATAATTCTATAATCCAAACACACAAACACAAATCTATATATATATATATATAATTATTTTATATAGACAAAAATTTATAAACTCTACAAGCCTGTATATAAAATACTCATGTTCAAAACTGGGAAAAGGTTATTTTCTTTTGTTAGACTTGTTGGGGAGTTATAGTAGTGGAGAAACTATAGAAAAATAATAATTTTAGTGGTTATAGGTACTATATCATGGATTTTAGTGGTGGTGTTATTGTATCAATCATAGTAACAATCTATGTATTGTACAATTACTCTTCATTAGAAGGGGTTTTTGGCTAAAAATTGGTCTTTCTGGCTTAAAATTAGGTTTTACAGCCCCAAGGCCCTTTAGTCTGTGGCCAAGGTCCACTTGTCCTTGGTCCTACATGCAACGTAATGGTGCTCCCTCTACCTAGATAGAAACGGGTCTCTGATTTGATAATAAAACTTGGATTCGGCCCCAAATTTCAAAATTAAATATATAAAATTAATTAAATTTTAAAATTAAGTAGAATATTTGATAAATAATATGTTATTATTAATAAATAATAAATCATAAATTATTATTAATTATTAATTATTTAAAATTAATTAAAATTTTAATTTATTATTTTTTATGATTAATTGTGTGGAACGTTTTAAAGAACTACTGCTAATATTAAATAAAAAACCTTTTCAAAAAAATTAAATTTCATATATATTGGTGATTTTTAATAAACCCCCATGAAATAGCATTGATATATTTCAAAAAACCACTACTATGACTACATTTATATTTGAATAAAATAATATATTCAGATTTAGAAAACAACCACAGAAATACTAAAATAATTAATTTAACATTGCTTCAGAAAACCACCATAGATAACTAAAAAAATTGAAATTTTTCCTACAGTGAACCTCTTAATATACCACTATGATTTTGATATTGATATAAATAATAACATTGGCATGTAAAATTACATATCACATTCTTTAAATATGAATCTTCTAGAGTATGTGGTGTCAAAATTATATTAGGAATGGTGATTAAAAAGATTCTTCAGATAGATACACCATGATATGACCAATGATGGAGAAATATTTTATGTAGATTATTTCAGTATTAATTAATCATTTGTAGATCAGGTTTAGGGGATCCGGTATATTTAATTAAATTAAATTATAATGTAAGAAAGGTTGTATGGTATGGAGCATGTCTTGGGATTGACTGAGTAAGAGGTTTTAGTTATTGAGGTTCATGATATAGTGGGTTCCTATCATTAATGGGAGAGGGATCCAAGTGGGGTTCTCACATAAATTGGTGGGTCAAATTGGAAAATATGCAATGTAATAGCTGATGTTAATTTTGTTTTTTTAACACCAATATTGATATTTCAATATTTGTTTTCTGGGGACTCACCTATCAGCAGAAAACAATATTAAACTTTAGACCAACCATATTACCACATATACATCCAATTCCCATTCAATTGTCAGAAATGGTTCATATAGACATCTTTAGGGGGATTCAAATATTTTTCAAAGATTGTAATACTATATGATTTTAAAAAAATATCTAAAAAAGTTCTTTCACTTCTTGTATATCTAGGAGTCCCAATCAATGGTTTATATGGGTAAGATATAAGTGTGATAGGTTTTTCAACTAAAAATATTTCAAAGATAATCATATTAGACTATGATGTTGGCTTCACAACCTTATAATGATATAATCTATTAAATAAGATGGGAACATAGTTTCTAATGGATAAAATGAACCACTTTTAGGTAGACTAGACATTATAGAGGATGATAAGGATAGAACAAGACATGATATGTTCATGTGTCTTAAGATTGGTAGTTTATATGAGGATAATTTATTGTTGGATTTGTTTTCTAAAACAATAATTACCAGGCTTTGATATTTATGGAACGCTTCTAGCCTTATTATGGTTGATCATATAATTTACCATTTTATTGTTTAGATAATAGTGAGTAACATATGATCTATGTAAGACTCGTATAGGATAATATTTTGAGTGTTTAATTGATTTGTTATTTTTTGGTTAATTCTAATTGTTGAAGAAAATGATGTGATGATTAATGATGGTGACCATTGGAGTTCACCATGGGTAATTTTGTATTCTTTCTTATGTCTCCATGGTATGCTATTAATTAATTAAAAAATCAGGGAACTATGGTATTATGGTTCATGGGACCACATGAAAGATTATTGAGTATTAGAACAATGCCCTATAAAATAGATTTAACTATTTGAAATTATGCTATATCAGATATATTTAACATTTACCATATTTGGAATTATGGATCGGGCCACTCACATGTAATTGAAATGGATAAGACTGAGTAGAGGTTGTCATGTCATTGAGGAGAAATTATTTTGATAGTGTATTGGAGACATAAATAAAATCATGGGAAGATAATTTCATTTGTTAATGTGTAGTGGTGTCGTATTATCATCCAAGAGGAGATATTGAAGAGAGAGACTGACATGGGATCATAGTGCCCATTGTTTTTTTAAATTTATCTTCCAATATTATTTAGTATTAAAATCCCACATCGGATTGTTTTTAATTAACCATATATATTGTGGTATTTTTTTATTAAATTTTAAACCATTTATATGTGGTTAAACATTTAGTAAAAATGGAGGGGGTTTAGAATGTCCCTTCACTGAAAAATGATATGGATAGGGAAACACTATAACTAATGGTATGTAGTTAACTTCCACATGAGTTTTTATGGGAACCCACATAAAGATTAGTGTGAGCAATGTGGGAGGAGTATCTAGATTTAGAGAAGTTCAAAATTTAATGATGTAAGCCATCAGGATCCTAGTAATCCATGAGAATATATGTTGGTACCCATTGAAATTTCATTACAAAGAATGACCCCTATATATTTTAGGGTAAATTTAGGGTATTTTTTCTGTTTTTCATATTTTTACCACATTATATATTATTCAAATATACATTATAAAAATTCATTCTATCCTTGGGGTTATCACTGAAATCAATTCTTAGGTATCAGTTTAGTTCCAACTTGATGTACCAACAAGTGCATTAATCATGTATATATAAGACTAATCCCACCCTTACATCAATATTCTATTATTTCACTACATTTTGGTTCATTATCATAAATCCTTATTTTTTGTTTTTCTAGCATCTTTATTTTGATCCAACTTTAATAAAATGGTAGAATCGCTTTTTGAGTTACTACTTAATGATGATTGGAAGGAAACCTCAATATTCTCTACCATTTATATATATGTATGTATACTTTCTTTAATATTAAATTGGATGAGTTGGCATAATTTTTTAAAAATTACTCTAGTAATTATGTGTGGATTAATTAAATTGGAGGTGACCTCTTGGAATTGAATTTAGTAAGTTAAAAAAATTTACTGGTTCATTACTTATAGGATAATGGTATTAGAAATTAACATATCCACTACATTTGATAATGGAAAACATTTTGCATTCCTATTAATAGGAAAATAAAAACGGAAAATATTATGGTAATTGAGATTAAATTATTGAATTTATCTTATATGATTTTGGTATTTTGAAAAAATATATTTTTCATGGTTCTTGAAGGTGGTAAATTAGTATCAACCATGATAAATGTTGGGTTTTTTAAAAATAATTTATGGATGGTCGAAACAACAATAGATATATTAATGATGAAAATCTAGGAAAACCTTGTAAAATTTATAGTTCTAGAATGGAGGGTTTTTTCATGTATTTCCTGAGTTGATTTTTATTATTAATATTATTTCAAATTCAATATTGATCTTTTACTAGTAGGATGGATATGATATTCTATCTGGGATACATATATGTATAAAAAAATTTATGAATACATGGGAAATTTCATGGGTGTTATACATCCCATATTATGTTTTCCCCTCTAAGGAGGTATGATATATTTTTCCGACCATGGAATTTCGATTTTTTCCTATGGATAATGTTGCAATGGAATTGTTATGAGTTCCCTTTTACCGATGGTCTGGATGTTTTATACCATGATATTTTTTTCCCCTCCATGATATTAAAATGGAAAAATTTTCTTGGGAAGCTATATTATGTGTCATTTTTAGTTATGGTGCTTCCTTATATTATTCTTGAGTCTATGATGGTGAATTTCAACAACATTTTTAGAGTAAATTAGGGTCATTCATTGTATTAGTTTGGTATATACATAATAACATGACTTGGATACTCACTTTAATTCATTTTTTATTTATTACATTAAAAATTCACTAATGTATATTTTTTTGGATTTGTGTTAAGATTGTATTTCTATAATCCGACTTATTTTTTTATGCACACACTATGTAATTACCTTAGTGACATTGATTTTTCATCGAGAAAGAATTACCTCAATATTGGGTTTTGAAGTCCTAAATCATTGTAATAGCTAAAAACAATTAACTTAAGAAAAAGATCATAATTTTGTTTATTAGTCTTATGACATGATTTATAACCTTGGGACTAATTTTGGTGTAGTTATGTGACAAATGTTTTTTGAATATTTAATCTTAATTTTCCAAATAAATATTTATTTGAAATATTTTATGCATTATATCTTATATATCAATCCCCATGTAGAAATTGTGACACGTTAGTCATGTATGAATGGGTATTTTTACCTCATAGAGGTATAATATAAGTGTTCGTGTTATGTATTCCTGACTAATCCATATTGAGTGACTACATTAGTTAACCTATTTGGTGAGACAAAATCCCTTATGATATTATTTTATGGGATTATCCAAATTTTGGAACATGATTCCCTATTATACTTTATAAGAGAAATACGTTTTCATGACAGATTAATCATATTATTTTTCATATCTAAGTTGATTTCACATAGTGAGGATAAATAAATCTTTATAGAATCAACTAATTTCAACTAAGTAGGATATTTTTTATTTTAATTACCTTATTATTTGTGGTATTTTATTTTTTTCATAGTTAGAATTATTTATCACATAAATATCTATACCCTCATAACATACGAAACCTAGTGAGTTTAAATAGTTGAACATTCATTCATAAAATCTAAAATTCTAATGGTTTTGTTTTCTTATGAATATTTCAAAGAGAGATTATTATTATCATTACTAAGATGAAAGATGCAATTATTTTTTCCATTTATTTCAAATAAATCAACTCAATTACTATAAAATAAAATAATAATTATACATTAAATTATGTCCTATATAATCAATATAGAGGGTATAGATGATTTTATAATATTCAAAAGTGTTCAATAATTTACTAATAGAGGGGGAATGGGAAATATATTTCAAATAAAACCAATAATAATTAGTATCTTAATTATTAATAGATAGTGACAAAAAGTTTACTCATGAATGATCTTTTTATTTTTTATGGGACACATGAAGAATATATTTTAGATATAACATAATACCAGTGTTACGATATTTTTGGAATATATCTTAGTTTATTACAATTTGATAGAATATCATAAAAATAAATATGAATTTTTCTGAGGAACTAGACATCTAATTATAGTTATTTGATATTTTATAAATTCTATATCATAAATTTATAAGTAAAATTTTTGGTTCATGTGGTTTTAATAACTTTGATTTATGTGAATCTCAAAAAGGATGATATATTGATGTATTTCTATGAACCTATTTTTCTGAAAATTTAATTTTTCATTTGTATTGAATGATAATAAAAGTTATTCAACCTTGATTTAAAAAAAATATACTTACCCTTGATGGTATTTATTAAAAAGGAAGTGAAATTTGAATGGAGAGATAACTGCCAACAATATCATGAGGAATTGAATAATGGATTGAATTTTGATCAAAATATAACTAATCATAACAAATGAAATGGTAAAATTTATTAATTTAATACCTTAATATTTTTATTGGGACATCTTCTCATATAAAATCAATGCATGATATAATAATATTCTCATTATTATTTCCAAAATGAGAATAATTATCAAACCCCTGACCAAGTGATGGAATCTGTGACGCATGACTTGAAATGTTGATAAAATAATACCCTTTGGAGAGAAGATTAAAGTATATATAGATCACAAATCTTCTAAGAATATTATTTCATATTAAATAAAAAAACCATAAATATAGGAAAAAAAATAATATTAAATGACTATTAATTTGATTATTTTTAAACCACTGATAAATGAAATCACATTACAAATAGGTAATGATTTGAGTGTATGGAACATTCCAATGATACCAATGGATGAAAATTAATATCTAGGGCTTTATGAACAATTAGGTAATGATTTGACCATAGAATAAACCATCCAACAAAAAAATTATAACCAAGAAAAACTATATGATTCATGTCAACAAGTACACCATGATAATTTCTTACCCAAAGACAACCAAATAATCTATATAAATTCCCATAAACCAACAGAACCACCCTCAAGATCCCAAAATCAGAAGACTGGGTGAAAAACTCAACAATAAGACCCAAAGGAAATCATGACATGTTCGTTTGATGCAAACCACGCTCCTTGATCTAAGCACCAGAATACCGCGCAAGCATCATAATGAGATGTTAGCAGAATAAGAAGTTTTACCCTTACCGGTGTCTCATAAAATGAAATGTGTAAATGAACCAAAGCGATAAAGAATGGGGTGAGTAAAAAAAACATAGTAGTTTTTCCCCAAAATACTTCCCTATGCATGAAACTAGGATAATGTTGTTATCACATTTATATAAAATAGTTTTTATAAAATATTAAATACTGAAACAAATACCAATAAGCCAAACACACCCTTACCAAGCCATTTTACACCAATAACCATAAAACACAAGGGAAAAAAGATATTATCCATTTTACTATCGCATAATACCACAATATTTCCCACCTTTCATAACAAAAGACTACTAGAACATAACTATAGATTTTTTCAAACCCAAACTGGTAATCAACCGTGGTGGAATTTACCTTCCAAGCATGTTTACAACATTTCCAATCTAGTGAAACTTGCCACCCACATATCTTTGATGGTGTCCCTCCCATACACTATCCATACCCTTTTTATTATGGTATTACCCGCCCACTCTAAATCCGTTTCAATCTCATGCATAAATACATATCCAAAAAACAAGTATATAATACATCAAAGACACAACATTAAGAAAAAACTAATTCCAAGATAAATGATCCCTTAGTAAATTATCCATTCCACATTAGGATCAATAATAGAATCCCTATTTATTGAAAAAAAATCACAATCCATTTTTAGAAATCAACCTATGAAACCAATTTTAAAATCATTATTTCAAAATTTATAACAAGATCATATCACTGTAATACCCCATTTTCCCCAAAATTCCACGAATCATCACAAATTGATTCTCAATCCATATTCACAGATCATAATCACCATTAAATTTAAGAAAAACCAATTATTTTAAAACAATCCTTCTAGTTATATCAAAATGGATTTGAGAGAGAAGATGTCTACCTTGGGGTTTCTATGAAATAGACCCATCACACACCGAATCTAGGTAAAACATACACAACACCGCCTTAGATCCCCATCCCTATCATCAAAAATTTCATAGTTTAATATTTTAGGTAACCAAATCCCAAGATATACATGAAACTGGTGTAGATCTAGAAAACTAAGATAGAGTGGGAGAACTATATCTATGGAAAACCTAGAGAGAATCAAGATTTTAGATATACCGGAGAAGAATCACCATCACAGCACCACAAAAATGCTTATAATAACTTCCATAATGTGAGGGAGAACCCCTATAACCCTTGATACCAAAAATAATATGTGATGCTTGAGTAGGAGGAAGAATGTTTGGTTTAGGGATTATTCTGACCAATCTTGGATTTAAAACCCCTATTTTTATTATCGAGTGTGTTTAGTGAAATCGTGAACTTACCATGCGCATGATAATATCATGAAGGGAACCCCACACGACCTCCTCACATATTTAGACAAACCATAAAAAATCCTTGAAAATGCCTACTACCTCATGTTGTACATTTACCTGTGTTTGTTTAACATTTTACCTTAAACATGCTCAAACTGTGCAGCCCTATAAAAGCCTCGAAACATTCCTAAAACAATCCCATACACTCTTAAACATTACCCAACAACTTTAACTTCATGAAGAGTCATAAAAACAGTTAGATTCCTCAAAAAATTTGGGTGATAAATTCTCCACAGCATTGGAATTTATGTCCTCACAAATTATAGAACTATTAATTTACAAAAAGAGCTCAGGCCATTACATGGACATCTCCATCTCCCACACCCATGTATCCTCCTGAATCTGACCATGCTACCACAAAAACCAAACATGAACAATTTATTAACAATGCATGACCTTTTATGCCCTACCCAAAATCCCTAGTAGCAACTTCACCAAGGAAGCATTTGTCTCTTGTTTGATATGATCCCAATGAATCACATAGGCATAATCCAAATGATACTTATTCAACTTAAATACATGAAACATATTGTGGAACACAATAAACTATGGTGTCATATCCAATAGATAATCCACCTCTCCAACCCACTCATGTATCTCAAAAGACCCAATATACCTTGGAGATAACATGCATTACTTTTCCAACTGACGATGTCCAGGCCTTAGAGAGATTCTCAAGAACATATGATCGCAGAGCTCAAATGACAATGGTCATCGAAGATGGTCTGCATAAGATTCTTGATGACTCTATCCTATATCTATTCTCTTTCCAATCAACTATACCTTCTATATAGTCTCTTGGTCAAGTATTGGTTCCACCATCAATGTCTCAACCATTTCTACCCAAAAAAGTAGATAACGTCACATATTCACATATCGTACTTCTAACTGATCCATCATTGTTAATGAATAATAACTATTATTATATGAAAATTTTAAAAAAATATGTGCTCCTCCCATGTGCCACCAAAATCGATCACATAAACCCACAACATATCTTCAAATATTTGTATATTTTTCTAAAATTGTACATCTATATGAGGATGGTACGTTGTACTCATCATCTACTGTGTCCCAAGGGATTTCTATAAGGATTTATAGAAATGAGATGTGATCCTCCAATCTCTATCTGATACAATTGAAACTGGAACCCCATGTTTCTTTACCACTTCACAGATAGAGATTTTTTATAGATAATCCAATGTATGATATTCATGAATAGAGATGAAATAGGACTTCATTCTGAGCCTATTTACTAAGACCCATATAGAATCACGCTTTTGGACCATTATAGGGAGATTTGTAGAAAAATCAATCACTATCTACTCCCACATCTATATATGGATAGGTAGAAGTTTCAACATACATTACATATGTTGATGATATTCCATGACATTATGATAATTCATGTATCTCAAAACATACACGAATAGATTCCATTTCATACCATCCAAAAAAATGTTCTTTCATTGATTTATACATTTTTTAGATTCCAAAATTGATATCCCACCTGGAATGATGATAATCCCAAATGATTTCTTCCTAAAAAGACATCGGTACACCCATTTGATTTTGGAAAAATAAAACTGAATTCCCATTTTTTTCTCATCCCTCAATTGTGTCCCCACCATTGAGTTTCAGCCTCATCGCCATACATGTTGAATCAGGCACCATTACTTATTTAACCAAACCATCCTATCCAAGAATCAATGAGCTATGAAATAAAACCACTCTTCCACCTTGGTCATCAGATTTCAACCATAGGCCAACTATAACTAACATTAATAACCACTAAAGTGATGCACATTTCACTACCTGAGCATACAGTTTACCACTTAATTCATCCCCCATTGAATTTCCATTAGCTAGTCTGTACATCAAGTCAAATTTAAGATTGTATACATACTCCATAAATCTTATTTTCCTCAAATTCAAAGATCTTCATGAGATAATTGAAATAAAACTCTTATGACTAGTAAACACCTTGAATTTATCACTAAAGATATAATGATGCAATATTTACAAATAATTAACCAGTATCACCAACTCCAAATCATATATTTGGTAGTTCTTCTCCTACAACTTCAACTACTGTAATCCATACACCACCACATCATCCCCTTTAATGACATCACAACCCAATTATGATCCCGATTCTTCGCAATGCACCATGATCCCTTTCCCTGGTTCTAGAAAAAAACAAGATTGATGATTTTTTGAGGTGGCCCATAAGCTCTTAAAAATTTATTTAACACTTCTAATTCCATTAGGATATGTTATGTTGGTCTCCTTATCAGATATATACGAGTAAGGGGAAAAGGTAGACTATAGGTTCTGAGGTTAGATGTGGAGTGGTATCGATACCTGGTATCCATGATTTGGCAGTACACAGGGATTTTAGATGAAATAATGGGAAATATAATTGGGGTGTGTGGCTGATAGCTGGTGAAACTCTACAAAGAGTTCAAACCTTTGGTATTCGTGCTAGTTTGTAGGTGAACATAATTGATATTACAAATGAAGAGAATATTGGACATATAATGATCTATAAAGGTATGTCATGGGAACTCCCTAGTTTTCCTTCATTTTTGTATGGCCTGTTTTGGTGCACAAGGTGCACATGTTTTTTGGGGCTAATCAAGTTCTAGTTGGTATGAAAGAATTAGTAATGATTTGTGATGTATATATTAGGTGTGTATTCATCAATAAAATCAATGCAGTGTGGTTTTTTAATAAGGTGTGTAGTTTTCATGATATTTAGCGGAATGAATATGTATATATAATGTATAAATTTATTTAGAATCTTTTTAGACACAAGATCATTTTCAATTTGAATAGAAGTGGGTTTTGATGAGTTTCATGTATGGAAATGGTATAATAGAATCTTGAGGAGATGTAATATTTGATCGGTTTATGGTGTAAAAAAGAAATAATTGGAACACCAAATTATGTGTAATAATGTTTATGTGTCATGATAGTACTTTTATGTATAGGTATGGTTGATGGGACCATGAGATATTTTCATTCTGTGTTGGGAAGCGATGTGGTGGGTTACTCCTAAGGTTCGGAGAGAATCAAGAGGAGTTGACCATGGTTAATAAATGGGGTTGACATGGTTTATGTAAATGATATGGGTATGTTCCATATTTTCTCTAGGTAAACCGTGATTTTCATGTGATGATCAATTATATGATTGGGATACTTTAATGTCTATAGTTTTAGAATTGTTGAAATCCCTCAACCATTTTAAAATTTTGTGTTTGGTGTGCAGGCCAACATTATTTTGGATCCATGGATTGTAATTCTAAGAGTTTTATTGATACATGTAATTTTTTTAGATAGTATTAAAGGATAGACCTATGTATCCTATGTATCATTGTTTAAAATGAAGTTCTGGTTCATCGGACCCCATTAACATAGTTTCGGGTATGTTGAGACAATGATGCACATTTATATTTAAATGTGACACTTTCAAGGAGTAACTGTGTAGCCCACCTACTAAACTGGACATGGTTTTTCAAAATTTTCATATAGTGGTGACTAATCATGAAATAAATCTATAGTTTTATCAAGGGGAGTGACTTAGTTTGGAATAATATGTTCTTAGCTCGTGTGCATATGGTGCACGGACCACAACCAGCATAGGGTTAACACACGGTTATCCAAACCATTCGTCCAAATCAATATAGAAATTTATTTGGGAGAAATGAAAATAATACCTATCACATCCCACAACATCCAAAGATTTTTCTTCTAGGATGGAAATAAAGAAAGGGATATAATGAACCCCTATTCCCACCTCCAGTGGTCCCTGGGTAGGGGACTAGCACAAAGGGTACACTGATCACACATTATGGGAGGAATTGCACATTTTTTTAAAAATATTGGGTGATGTGATGGATCAAGCAAAAAAACCTCCACAACATATATAAATGAAATACAAAAACCTTTCCACATGAATTATTTTAACTAAAATTGAAACAAACACTATAAATAATCCAAAGATAAGTTCCCAAATGAAAGATGAAGATGCGACGTAGTAACTGTCCCACTCCCGTAAAAGTACGGCCCATAATAGTCTATATAATTATCCTAGAAACCATAAAATATTTTTATATATTTTGGGTGAGAATACAAGTATACTCACTCGGAAAACCAAATTCTATCATGCACATGTGAGAGAAACATACTAATGTCGATGTGAGAAAACAATAGAATCAAATAGAACCGACCATGTATACTAACCATCCCAACCACTCTAAGTCATGCTCACTAAATTACACAAGTCAAGTAATGTAATATAATCCACATCGATTGTAAGGTTCCCCACACCACATTCCCACTAATTAGATGATATTTCTTAATGGAATACATGTAACACCCCAATATTCCATGGTACACTTCTCTTTGAATAATACAGTAGCATGTGTTTTATGCAACTTGGAGTTCTAACACACACCACAACCAATCAAAGTAGCCGTTATGAATAGTAATACCTAATTTTTTAATTTCCTAAATTTTATCTTGCCAAATGGACTTCGTTTTTGGATTCGGAATATCGAATATTAGCCTATGTTGAATTTTTGGTATTTTTCTGAGAACTTCCAATTTGTTTTGAATAGTGAAAAATACTTAAAAACAACTTTTTTAATCAAAATAATTTATAGTGATAAATTATACTATTGAGTGGTTTTAAAGTATAATTAGAATATATTTTTACAATTTTATCCAATGGTGTTCATTATAATTAATTTCATGTTGAAATTAGACATAACCAATTGTCAATCTTTTGATATATATTTTTTCTTAAAAACACGCTATTTGTTGTGACAGCGGGAATAAATTATAAAATTAATTAATGCAACATATATGTTTTGAATTTTGTAAAATATACATCATTCTTGAATACGGAATATCAATTATAGCTTAGGGTGAAATTTTGGCATTGTTCTGAAAAACTTCAATTTTTGATGAATAGTGAAACCACTAAGTGGTAGTTAAAAAACTGATTTTTCGTTTAAATGAAACATTACCACTTCTGTGATTTGATTTTCAAAAATCCGACATACATGGTTGTCATTAAGAAGTAAAATGTGGTTGAATGGGATTAAAATAATTTTTTGGTGAATAGTAACTTTTATGTTTAATTAATCGCGATTAAAGGTAATTAGTGAAATTTAAGGTAAATATAATGTTATAATAATAGGAAATTTCCTTGACACTTCTCCTACACCTATTGGATGAGTCATGGCCGACCAAGAGAATCCATGAGTCAACTTGGGGACCCCATGGAGCCACTTTGGTAGGAAAATGACATAAATAACTTTTATTTAATGTTAAAATAAAAATGTCACAAACATAAGTTATTTTACGAAAACAATTTTTAAATGGGGTAATACAAGTCATATTTTGGACTATAAATATTAATTAGAAAGATAAAACGATTTCCTAAATCATAATATTTGTTTTATAATTTTTAGAAATTAAATAAATTAAATTATTTATGACACCATGATGATGTAGTGATTACCTCATTAATTAACGATTTAAATAAAATGAAAAGATAATGTAAAATCCAAGGCATAAACTTGTCAAAAACCTATTGGATGAGTTTATTTCGAACCCTTATCACCTTATCATCGAAGTATATAAGTGTGGGACCTTTAAAATCCTAAACGCATTATATAATAAAGTAAGATTTCATTACTTTCCAAGAGTGCCCCTCCTCTCCACTTATAAAAGGTCCCCACCACTACCACCTTACTCACACTTTCGAAGCCTTTTGGCGCAGAAAACCTCTGCCCAAATACTGTCCCAACTTCCCTCTATTACTCCTAGAATCCTCACATTGGGCATAATTCTTCCCAAGGAAGCCTTTGGCTCAAATCAAAAAAGAGTTACCCGATTTTAAGGTAATGTGTTCTCTTATGTTATTTTGTTTTAATTTGTTTCTCCAACCCCCTAAACTCTTTTTATTCATTTCTTTTGTAAAAAAACCAGTATCCAAAATATACTAGGATTTTGTTATAAGAATTATTAGATCTACAATTACACACACCTACATCTAATGGTTAAAGAATATATTGTTTCTGTGGATGACGAATTTCTGCCTCACGAAACGATGATTGTTCCACACTCATATAACACCTTCAAAGGTGGCCATTAAGATGTCACTATATTTATATATATATGATATATAATATGATTATGTTTTACTTAAGGTTATGTATTTTTTTATTTATGGCATACATTTATTGTTTCCATTATGGGTAAACGTGATATTTTCATTTTAGGAAGTGCGGACTACAGCCCCCACAATGTGATTTGAATCGTTAATCCCATATGTGGGATGTATAAAAGGATTGAATATATGATATTATATATGATATTTTACTGGAATTATAATATACCTTTATATCATTATGATTTCATTAAATATGAAATACAAATGAAAGTAGCGTTCATGCGTACGTACGGCTTACCGTCTCAATGAATGGTGCATTCCATTTCATACCTCTAAACGTTATGGAATATTATAAATGCATGTATATACTGGATATATATGAGATATATGATATCAATATCATGAATATAATTCTGGATATAATGGATATATCACCACATGAACAACTTGTAATTATAAGAAGTTTATTTTTGACTCAAGTCCCAAAGATCGACAAAACGACCGTAATTAACATAAATAATTACATAATGTTAATAACATGATAATAAGTGATATAAAAGGAATAAAAAACTTGAAAAGGGTTCTTAAGAAATTATAAATTAACTCTAGTTTATTATTCAGGAGGTTAAAGAACGGTCGAGTCAAAACATGTCGCAAGGTAAGGGAACTTCTTTACCCAATTTCCATTCTTTGGGTTAATCTTCTACATTAAAATTATGTCATGATATTATTATGCCCTATCTTGTATTTTTACTTTCTTTATGTGTAATTATAGTTAATACACATAATAGATCTATTTTATTTCAAAAATGATCTTTGTAAGGACTTCGTCTCAATCTCCTTTAATTGAGGCATATTTGGTTTTATACACAACTTTCATTTATATGGTGTATAAACCCCTTTGACTTTTACGTTTATTCAAAATGAATATTTTTATAAGAAGTGTTTTACTAAATGACAAAAAGGAATGTTTTTCTTGTCGTACGTATGCGGCGACAACGACTTCTCCGCTGCCGTAACCATTATTTGATTTTCGGCTTCCTCTACAAGCCACAACTTTTTTTAAATGAAAAATAAATTTCAAGTTTTAATTTTCTTTTATTTTGGTATTGAAAATGGTTTTGATAAGGTTTTTATTAAATCAATGTGTTTTATTGATATCTTGTGATTAAAATGTGGAAATGTTATGTTTCCTTTATGCACGTTTTTTGAGATTCGATTATGTTATGGTTTATGATATGTTTAAACATGTTCATATGAGAAATGCATTGGAATTAATAAGTGATGGGTGGAGCCCGCTATAGCTTTTCGATGCATCGGTAGGTCTCATGAGACAAAATAGTGTCTTGGCACGAGGCCTTGACAAAATCTTATTTGTGTTCTTGGCATGATGCCTCGGCTACGTGGTTATGATAGTCTGGCATTATGCATTCCATCATTATGAAAGTGGTTATTGATATTGCATGTGATTATTCGACCAGTAGAATATCCATGTGAATAAGTAAATGGCATTATCCCATTTTACTTTTTCCATATTATGTTAAAGATCATGTTTAAAAGGCTTTTGTTTTATTTATACATCGCCTTAAATGTTTATGTTTATTAATGAAAGCTTCCGCTATATTGTTATCCTTACTGAGCATTTGAGCTCACCCCTTTCAATGTTTTAATATTTTCTAGGATGTGAAAAAGTATTTTATGAATTACCTACAGGGATATTCAGAAAGGGATATGAGTGTGGACTATGAAGACCATGTTATTGTAGTTTTTTTACTTTATGATGTAATGAAAGACTTATGAATGTATCTAGTGTTTCCATGGCTACTAAACTAATCGATCTTTCGAGACTTGATCATTTGTGATCATGATAATATTATGAAGTAATGCACCGACTCTGGGTAACTGGGGTCGGGGCGTTACAGTTGGTATCAGAGACAGTTTAGTACTAACCTTTGAAGCTAGATTTAGATAAACTCTGATTAGAGCACATAACCCGAAGATAGATTTTGAGGATTAGTATAGAAGAACTTCCTAGAATTTTGTTATTATAGAGATTTTTTGAGTTTTCCGAGCAATACATCCCTATCTAGATATGAGAAGGTAGAGGCAGCTCTAGCACAGATGTACCTAGGGGTAAAACCTGAAAACACCTCTTTGAGATAGAATCGAACGGCAACAGGTGCACGACAACGGGCCTTGCTGCACTCTCAGTTACGACACTCCCGGGGGATATGATTAGGATAATTCTCATTTTATTTACAAACCACTATGAAGGGTTATGAGTATATAATTCCTCAAAGAAAATATTTTTATGATTGTGGATTATATCCATAAATAGTTCAATTTATGTTAAGTATTTTATAAGTATGGAATTATGTATTTTGATTCATAAACTAATCTAGTTTATGCCATTGATTAGAAATGGCACCTACTAGAAGGAATGGAAACCGTATCAATGCACGCACTCCATGTAGGGATTGCCCTCCTGCTCAAGATAATTATTATGGAGCTGGAGAAACAACTAGTGCTGATCAACTTATGACCATACTGGGACAACTCACTCAGGTTATGAATAATAACCTTACTCGTATGGAGCACCCTGATCCGCAATGTGGAGGATCAATGTTAGACCTCTTAATGAGGCAACAACCGACAACATTTAATGGGGGTACAAATCCATTAGTAGTTGAGCAATGGATAAACTCCTTAGAGAAAATATTCCACGCCTTGGGGAGTAGCGAAAGGGAGAAGGTTGTCATGGCATTCTACCGCCTCACCGGAGATGCCAATCAATGGTGGTCGTTGATTCAAAACACAAAGGAAGATGAATAAGTACCATGTATGGAATGGAGGGAGTTTAAGGAAATTTTCTTAGAAAAATACTTTCTACATGACCATCGAGCAGATATGGAAAGGCAATTTCTGAGTCTGAGGCAGAAGGAGGATGAGAATGTCGCAAAGTATGAGGCTAACTTTACAAGGTTAGCGAGGCATGCTGTAGATTATATACGTAACCCAAGAAGTAATATTGGTTTTTTCTTTGATGGGTTAAAACCGTTTCTCCGTCGAGCCTTAGTCTCACAATCCTTCTCGTCATACGAAGATATTGTCTCATGTGCTATCAAGACAGAAAAGGAATTATCTAAATCTTATGGCAATAAAGTAAAGCAAGAGAAGAAGAGAACAATGGAAAAAGTGACAGATAAAGGGAAAATGGAAAGAAAGATTTTCCATTATGCGATAATTGTGGGAAGAATCACCCCGGTACCTACCTAAAAGGAATGCGAGTTTGTTATAAATGTGGAGAAAAAGGTCACCAGGCTCGTGATTGCAAGGGAAAGAAAGAGGCTATCAATGTTGAATGCTAAAATTGTAGGTAAATGGGGAATTATGAAAATGAATGTCCTAAGTGTCAGGGAAACTTACCTCAGAAAAGGCCAAGGGATCAAGGACAATCTTATTTTGTTACTACAGTTGAAGCGGAATAATTAATGTATTGGTGCTTTTGGACTCAAGGATTATATTCTGGTTATAAAAATAATGTGATATATATAAGGATTGTATTGCAGTACTTGTTTTTATCATTAAGGTTTTAATATGATGATGAAAATCATATTTTTAGTATGTGACAATAAGAGAAACTTTACTTTGTTTAGGGAATCTAATGTTACAATTGATTTTGGAATTTAAGGACCCTTTAGAGAAAGTCTGGATGGAGGTATATTGGATAACTATAATGGTTGGAATGGATTAAGTTGATCTTTGGATAGTATTGTTTTAGGTTAAAACATTTCTGAAGATTATTTTTGGAATATTATAATACTATAGTTTTAGGAAAAGGACAACCTGCAGGGTGGGGCATAACCCGTCGCGTCGGACAAAGCTGCAGGAATCGAACTCACAACTATAGTGCGACATGCCTTTATTACCAACCACTAGCCTACAAGAAGTCCCTAGTTATTAAAAAATAGTTTTCCTAATCTAAATGGTATGTGGTAATATTTAGAACCTTGTACAATTAGGATAAATAGAATATTTTTGAGTTCTGTTACCATTTAGAGTGAAAGATGGGTTTGTGGTAAAATTTTATTCAGGAATAAAAGTCTACACGACAAGTAAGTATATTTCCTTACGTTCTTAGAAAATATCTTAAATAAATTCCTCAACTTTATAAAAGTTAACTTAAAACAAAAAGGTTGTCGGTTAACTTTTCCAACATGGGATTCAATGACCGTTTAACCAATCACAAGTTTGTGATTTTCTTATTGTTAACTTTCTCCTAATCCTGTTTTCTACAACTCTCCATCAGACCTTGCTGGTTTGTTTTTCTTCTATATCCATATTTTCATAGAATCCTAGTATGGGCTATCTCGGGTGACCTTTGTACTTCTCTTTCTTTCTTTTAATGTTATATTCTTATTAACCCTATTTCCGATGTGGGTTTTCCACAAAGGTATTTTCTATTTTCATCCTTTTATTTTCAAAGAACATTTTCAAATTGCGGGGATGCAATTTATTGAAGGAGGGGAGAATGTAACACCCCAAGCGTCCACAGTACAGTTCTCTTTGAATAATACAGTATCGTGTGTTGTATGCAACTTCGAGTTCTAACACACACGACAAGCAATCAAAGTAGCCGTAATGAATAGTAATACCTAATTTTTGAATTTTATAAATTTTATCTTGCCAAATGGACTTCGTTTTTGGATTCGGAATATCGAAATTATCCTATGTTGAATTTTTGGTATTTTTCTGAGAACTTCCAATTTGTTTTGAATAGTGAAAAATACTTAAAAACAACTTTTTTAATCAAAATAATTTATAGTGATAAATTATACTATTGAGTGGTTTTAAAGTATAATTACTATATATTTTTACCATTTTATCCAATGGTGTTCATTATAATTAATTTCACTTTGAAATTAGACATAACCAATTGTCAATCTTTTGATATATATTGTTTCTTAAAAACACGCTATTTGTTGTGACAGCGGGAATTAATTACAAAATTATTTAATGCAAATTATATGTTTGGAATTTTTTAAAATAGACATCATTTTTGAATATGGAATATCAATTATAGCTTAGGGTGAAATTTTGGCATTGTTCTAAAAAACTTCAATTTTTTATGAATAGTGAAACCACTAAGTGGTAGTTAAAAAACCGATTTTTCATTTAAATGAAACAGTATCACTTTTGTGATTTGATTTTCAAAAATCCGACATACATGGTTGTAATTAGGATGTAAAATTTGGTTCAATGGGATTAAAATAATTCTTTGGTGAATAGTAACTTTTATGTTTAATTAATCACGATTAAAGGTAATTAGTGAAATTTAAGGTAAATATATTGTTATAATAATAGGAAATGACCTTGACACTTGTCCTACCCATATTGGATGATTCATGGACGACCAAGACAATCCATGGGTAAACTTGGGGACCCCATGGAGCCACTTTGGTAGGAAAATGACATAAATAACTTTTATTTAAAGTTAAAATAAAAATGTCACAAACATAAGTTGTTTTACGAAAACAATTTTTAAATGGGGTTATACAAGCCATATTTTTACTATAAATATTCATTAGAAAGCTAAAAATATTTCATAGATCATGATATTTGTTTTATAATTTTTAGACATTAAAAAAAATTATTATTTATGACACCATGATGATGCAGCGATTACCTCATTAATTTACGATTTAAATAAAATGAAAAGATAATGAAAAATCCAAGGCATAAACTTGTCAAAAACCTATTGGATGAGTATATTTCGAACACTTATCACCTTATCCTAGAATTATATAAGTTTGGGACATTTAAAATCCGAAACTCATTATATAATAAAGTAACATTTAATTACTTTCCAAGAGTGCCCCTCCTCTCCACTTATAAAAGGCCCCCACCACTACCACATTACTCTCACTTTCAAAGACTTTTGGCTTGGCCATACTCTTCCCAAATACTTTCCCAACTTCTTTATCTTACTCCTAGAAGCCTCACTTTGGGCAGAATTATTCCCAAGGAAACCTTTGGCCCAAATCGAAAAATAGTTACCTGATTTTAAGGTAATGTGTTCTCTTATGTTATTTTGTTTTAATTTGTTTCTCCAAACCCCTAAACTCTTTTTATTAATTTATTTTGTAACAACACAAGTATCCTAAATATACTAAGATGTTGTTATAAGAATTATTCGAGCTACACTTACACACACCTACATCTAATGGTTAAAGAACATACTGTTTCTGTGGATGGAGAATTTCTGCCTCACGAAACGATGATTGTTCAACACTCATATAACACCTTCAAAGGCGGCCATTAAGATGTCAATATATATATATATATATTATATAATATTTTTATGTTTTACTTAAGGTTCTGTATTTTTTTATTTATGGGATACCTTTATTGTTTCCATTATGGGTAAACGCGATAATTTCATTTTAGGAAGTGCGGACTACCGCCCCCTCAAAGAGATTTGAATCGTTAATCCCATATGTGGGATGTATAAAGGATGGATTAAATGATATTATATATGCTATTATACTGGAATTTTAATATACCTTTATATGATTATGATTTCATTAAATATGAAATATAAATGAATGTAGCGTTCATGCGTACGTACGGCTTACCGTCTCCATGAACGGTGCATTTAATTTCTTACCTCTAAACGTTATGGAATATTATAAATGCATGTATATACTGGATATATATGAGATATATGATATATATATCATGAATATAATTATGGATATAATGGATATATCACCACATGAATAACTTGTAATTATACGAAATTTATTTTTGACTCAAGTACCAAAGATCGACAAAATTACCGTTTTTAACTTAAATAATTACATAATGTTAATAACATGGTAATAAGTGATATAAAAGGAATAAAAAACTTGAAAAAGGTTCTTAAGCAATTATAAATTAACTCTAGTTTATTATTCAGGAGGTTAAAGGACGGTCGAGTCAAGACAGGACGCAAGGTAAGGGAACTTCTTAACCCAATTTCCATTCTTTGGGTTAATCTCCTACTTTCAAATTATGTCATGATATTATTATGTCCTATCTTGTATTTGTACTTTATTTATGTATACTTATAGTGAATACACATAATATATATATTTTATTTAAAATATTGTCTTTGTAAGTACTTCGTCGCAATCTCCTTTCATTGAGGCATATTTTGTTTTATACACAACTTTCTTTTATACGGTGTATAAACCCCTTTGACTTTTACGTTTATTCAAAAGAAATATTTTTATAAGAATCATTTTACTAAACGAAAAAAAGGAATGTTTTTCTTGTCGTACGTATGCGGTGACAATGACTTCTCTGCCGTCGTAACCATTATTTGTGTTTCGGATTCCTCTACAATCCATAACTTTTTTTAAATGAAAAATAAATACCATGTTTTAATTTTCTTTTATTTTGGTATTGAAAATGGTTTTGATAAGGTTTTTATTATATCAATGTGTTTTATTGATATCTTGTTATTGAAATGTGGAAATGTTATGTTTACTTTATGCACGTTTTATGTGATACGATTATGTTATGGTTTATGATATGTTTAAACATGTTCATATGAGGAATGAATTGGACTTAATAAGTGACGGGTCGATCCCGCTATAGCTCCTTGATGCATCGGTAGGTATCATGAGACAAACTAGTGTCTTGGCACGAGGCCTTGACAAAATCTTATCTGTGGTCTTGGCACGAGGCCTTGGCTACGTGGTTATGATAGTCTGGAATTATGCATTCCATCATTATGAAAGTGGTTATTGATATTGCATGTGATTATTCGACTAGTAGAATATCCATGTGAATAAGTAAATGAAATTATCCCATTTTACTTTTTCCATATTATGTTGAATATCAAGTTTAAAAGGCTTTTGTTTTAGTTATACATTGCCTTAAATGTTTATGTTTATTTATGAAAGCTTCCGCTATATTGTTATCCTTTTTGAGCATCTGAGCTCACCCCTTTCAATGTTTTAATATTTTCCATGATGTGAAAAAGTATTTTATGAATGACCTGCAGGGATAGTCAGAAAGGGATATGAGTGTGGACTATGAATACCATGTTATTGTAGTTTTTCTTACTTTATGCTGTAGTCAAATACTTATGAATGTATCTAGTGTTTCCAAGGCGACTAAACTAATCGATCTTTTGAGACATGATCATTTGTGATCATGCCAATGTTACGAAGTAATGCACCGAATCTGGCTAACTAGGGTCGGGGTGTTACAATACATCCTTTTGCTTCTAACGCTTCTGAATGAATCACATGAAAACCCACCCACACTCACCTGGGCCTCACTAACCACAAAACATCCCGCTCAAATAATCCTAGGCCATAGACAACATCACATCCCACCGGTAGACACCTATCCGACAAACTAAATCACATCATGCCTATACCAACCTGGTCTAAAAACCATGTCTCATCCTAATGACACATGGTAACGCACAACAAATTTCTTCTTAAAGATACCTGGGAAAGCACAACTCACCCGCACACACATATCCCTCACAATCCTCAACCTTATTAAAGAATCTTGGGATATCACTACATAGAAGAGAGATCATGGATGATCGAGTGGACATCCATCTATCCTCCCATTATGATGTTTGGGAGAGTGACCCTCCCCCGAGATGATGGGGCTATTTGGCACATAGTAATCTACTAGGATGGGGTAAAAATTAAAATCATAACTAAAATATGAGTATATACATATATGATACCAAACATTAAAAAGCAGCCAATGGATTCTTAGAACAATTTCTAACTGTATACACTGCCAACATTACTGTTACCTCTAAATGCACAACACCACACATCAAACAACAAAACCATTTCATAATGATAGCCAATGATAATTACCCATTTTCATCCTACTAGACAAACCAATCCAATCCATTATAGGCATCATTATTTATTTATTTATTTTATTGCTACCTGGGAAGCCACCACGCACAACCCATAATAAGAAACACAGAAGCGATTTACAAAGAATTTCTAAGGTTAAGATCCCTGATAAAAGAAGAAAATTCACATTAAAGGCACATCATTCCATGACGTCCACATTTAACACCCATTCATGGTAAAAACATATATCGATCTCTAGATACAATGTGTTTCTTTCTTCATGTTACTCATGGAGAATATCTGGGAGAATTACACATACCAATCAATACCATCCTTATTAAATTTCATTTTTATTAGGTCACATAACAATAAAGCGAATCCCCACCTCACAATCTCAATTGATACAACATTAATACAAAACCATTTTCACAACCCCACTACACAACATTCCTTGTCCATTCCATAATCAGTCAATATCTATAACTAAGATTACATTACACCACCCATGTCCACCCACAGCACATAACTGTGCTCACAGCCCTACTACAGTATAAAAAGAGAAAACCCAAATATCACATCACCCCATGTACCAAGTCAAAATAGAATTTCCAGATTTGACGAGTCATCAAATATTTAATTCCACTTAATTAATTAAGGGGTTATAACAGAACTGTATGATCCAATGGCATCCATTCATTATTTTCATATATGTGGTTAACTAATTTCCATTTTTTAGTGATACAAAAAATCATGATCATGAAACAACCACAAAAAAACATACCCATATTAACCAAATCCACCAATGGAGACAATTTTCAGTAGGGAATTTAGCCCATATAATCACAAATCACAATCAACATCCAGCTATAAAGTCATGAAATAATGGGCCCCTCTAAACCTAAATTCCAATTAACTGATTAATTATCCTTAATTAGCTGGCCATAATCCTGACCCATTGGTTAATATAAGTATATCCCTATCACAAGACACACAAATCAATAAAAACAATGGAACTAAAACATAAAAAAGGGTGGCAATGATCCTCACACAATAACAGATCATGTAACAGACTTCTAATTACCTCTCCCACATGATATTCATCCACCTAAGGATTCCACGACACCACTGCATCTAGAACAACCGAAGAAAATCCAATTTGAACCATTTGTGAACATTCTCCATCACATAGAAAGAAGAAATATAAGGGGATGAAACCAAACCAAAAAAATTCAAGAACACGGGAATAATGAACTTTTGATTGAATATGGGCCTCTATGGATTGAATAAGGGAAGATAGGAACCAATCCATGATGATGCAATCCTACAAATTCTAAAGAGGGGACCCTAGTCTCAAGGGGTTGAGGAAGGGTCATTATAGCCATAGGGTTTGACAACCCGAGCGGATGGAAAAATAAATAAAAGATATTGAAGTGGGTTATTACATGACGTGTAATACCCTTGCACGCAGTGTAATTCCTCATAGTAAAATTCAATCGAAAACCCATTCACCTTTTAATTTCATTTATTTTTTTAGAAGACGAAACATTTCATGTCGTGAAACCAACTTTCATGGCATCTAAATTATCTTCACATCATGAAATCTTCAAGACAAGACGTGAAACAAAACTTCATGTCATGAAATTGAATTACACGATATATAATACTCTTTATTATCTCTTTTAGCAACCAATCTTATATAAAATCCCTTAAATGCCTCCAATAACCCAAAACTGAACAAGTAATAGACTGGGATGGAATTAACCATTACATCAAATACCTCTCAAATGATTCTCTCCATCGATAATCCAAAACCAAACCTAGAATTAAAAGGGGTCCAAATAAACCCCACATGAGATACCTCTCAAGGACCTCATCATACATAAAATATTACTATGTTCCAAAGATGCCACACCAAACAACAAAAGACACATTGCACAATGTCACCACTACAACCAAAATCATCTCCTCTATCAAAACCACAATGCTATAGAGTCACCATGAAAGCATCTAAACCTTCACATAGATCTAACCAACAATAGCTAAGTCTGATGAAGTACACTATTTAGAACACAAATATTAGGGAATTTCATCCTCCATGTCAAGATAATATCTTCACATGGAGATACTGACTCACCGACATAGGTTTGATCACATAAAATTTAATGTTTATCGATTATAAATTTGGTCCCCCTATTTTTATGTTAGTAATTTATCTCCTATAACACTGAACAAACATCAAAATCCAAAGAAAAATAGATTATCTAATAAAACAGGTGTTAAACATTACATTTCAAACAAAATAGAGAAATGTAAATCTAAAAATAACTCGAGGTAATGGGTACGCATATGTGTTTCTCATTCCCTTGTAATATTCTTCTGTCTGCCATGCCTCCACATCATAGAAACCAAGAGAATGGTCCACCTAGGTGGTTCCATATATTGATGATCCCATATTTTCACTAGTCGAACCACAAACATCACATGTACTTGAAATCCAGATCTCCCTAATCCAAAATATGGGATTCATTATGTAGATACTAACAACGATAAGTGAAGAAGAAGATTTCATTGATCCTATAAAACCCCGATTGTAATGACAACTAGCACACCACCTCTCCAACTCACCCCAACACCTTAATGTGTCCAAAAAAATCCTTGATAATTCTTACTCCCTATGCCAAACCTTATCTTCCCACGTCATGGGGAATCCTTTAAGAACACGTGGCCTCCAACCTCAAACTCCAAGGGCCTCATACTAAGGTCGACATAAGACAATCCTAAAATTATCTATCATTATAAAAACCACATATGCACCAAGAACATCTCTCTCTATAGCCTATGTACAATATAATGGAGACTGACATAACCTTCCATACAAATATTCAAAAGGATATTTGCCAATGTAATAGTATCATATATTGTTATAATAAGACTCTACCAATTGCTGGTATCATACCCACGATCCACCAAAGACCAAAACACATGCTCACAACATATCTTCAAACTTCTAGATAGTATGTTCCCTCTTCCCATTTGTCTGCCCATCTGGAGGAGGGTTGAAGGATGTGATGAGGCGTAACAGGGTGCCAAAATAATTCTATAATCCCCTCCATAATTGTGAGCTAAAAGTAATTCTTTAATCCAATAGAATGGATCTCTAAACTCTTTTTAGCTACACCACCTCTTCCACACACTTTTTCCAATTAATCCACAATGCCTAACTCCATGATCACTAAGAAGTGAGGTGATTTTGTTAGCGGATCCACAACCTAAACAGAAAGAATAATTTCCTCCCTGATATTTGGGTAATCATGTGATGAAATCAATTGATATTTTATACAACATTCACTCAGAATGATCCCAGGGTTGCATCAAACCATCGAGAACATGGTTCTTGGAATTTACCTGCTAGAATACCAAGAACCTCGTCACAATATATGCCACTTCCTGCTTCATCTTACGCCCCCAAAACTATGTCCTCAAACCATAGTAAATTTTTGAAACCTCTGAGCTCACCACTAAAGGTGGCCAGTTAATTTCACTGAAGAATCAATTGTGCATCAATAATAGAATAAACAACATCCCATGAAACAATATCTAATTCTAAACATGTTCTAACCATCCCTCTAAAGCATCATCATGTCCAAAAAAATTATGCATCACATCTACCGTTGAGTCTCCCCACATATACACTTCCACCTACTACATCAGAGAATATTGCAATTCCATTTGAAACAAGCATCCCCTACCACAATCCACTCCAGCATCCGAGAGCAAAGCCGCCAACTCCTCCATAACACTCCAAGATTTTTAAGATTATTGAAAAAATATTTTTGTAATTACTACTTCAATAATTAACCACAAAAATCCTTTTTACTAAAGTGTAAGAGATACCAAAATATCAGTCTTGAAGAATCTCCATACAGCTCTACTATCACAAGTTCAAATATCACTAGCAAAAGATACATCATAGAATCTTGTGATCTTTGAAGACCACAATGTGATCCTCAATGAGGTAATTATGCCACAAATTCACTGCATACATAACCTCTTCTAGTTACAGCTAATGGGTGGCATAGTTATTCTCATAAGGATGTAACTCCCTAGAACCATAAGAGATCACTACTCGTTGCTGCATCAAGACACCTCCCAATCCTATAAGGGATGCATCCCATAACACCTAAAACATTACCCTAGCACTGTATTACTAACAAAATTCCCCTTCATGTAGCAAAATGATTCTTGACACTACTCACTCCAAAAAAAAAACTTGGTCCTTCTATAGTAAATATCTTTAAAAGTCTGTAACTTGAGATAAATCAAGTAGAAACCTCTGATAATTGCCTATGAGAAAAAGGAAACCACAATCCTCTGACACATTATTTGTTATTTTCCAAGAAACAACTAATTAAAACATTTATGGGACTATTTTTATGGCCTTCTAGGACACCACATTCTCTAGAACATTTACCTCTCATATCCAATACTTACACATAGACAACAATCCAAAGAGCTGATGGTATCGATGAACTAGGAATATTGTTCTCAGATACATGGTGTGATCCTCCTATGACTTCAACTATATTAAGATATCAACGATGAAAAAATGATCTAGGAACTCATTGAACAAAAATTCCATCATCCCCATGAACAAAACTAGTGTGATCATAACACTGAATGGAATGAATACATGCATAAAGTGACCATACATGCACCTGAATGCAGTCATTGGGATATCGCCCTCTTTCACCTTCATCTATTGATATACAACCCATTGTTAAATATTAGGAAACCAACTCACCCCACTCAGCTGATCAAAAGGATCATCTATCCTTGGAAGAGGGAAATGGTTCTTCGTCATTATTTTATTCAACCTTTGGTAGTCCATACATAGCCACATATTGTCATATATCTTCTTAGAGAACAACTTCAGAGCACCCCATGAAGACACACTGGGCTAGATGAAAAACCTTCTTCATTAGATCATCTATCTGAAACCTCAACTACACCAGCTCATGATGTGCCATATAATAAGGATGTATTTACATTGGAGAAGTACCAGGTTGCAAATCTACCATGAACTCTACGTCACATTGATGGGGTAGCATCACTACCTCCTTATGGAAAACATTAAGGAACTTCCCAATGACCGTGTGAACCTCTAACATATCAGTGTCCACTGATTCCACTGAATGCTCGTCCAATAAGGAAAGTAGTGGCTCCATGTGCTGAATTCCCCACCTGAAAACTCCTCACTCAAATGAAAACCATATACTGGACATCTACATATGAAAACATGAATCTCCCGCACAAATAGCTAATAATGGAATTCCCAAAATAAAACTAGTTGATGTTGAGGATGACATGATGTTCCTGAATTTGTATCAAGAAGAGATCCACATGAGATTAATCTGGTCCCAACATCAGTCTACATCCACAACACACATCAAACAAACCTTTTTGGCCTTTGATTGGCATACTCAACACCTAGGGCATGTGAAGCATATCTATTTCTAGTCCCTAGTCATGGGTTCAAGCTTTTGCAAGAAAGGATTGCAAACCTCTTGAATCAAATACAGAACAATAAAGGGTACTAGAAAAACAATTCATACCTCTCACGATCTCTTTCCCTTACAAAACTACCTCCTCTACTACATGAAACTCATCAAACCGGACTCCCCTACCTCTTGAATAACTCTATTGATTCCCCTATTATGTAGACCCCCTCATGAGTTCACTTGTTAGATCACCTCCGCCTTCTATATGAATCTCTATTTTTATTGGAAACATAAATGGAGTATCCACATACATAATCAATGGACTGAGCACCTTCTTAAGAGGTATCACACGAGACGTGTCATCTAGATAGAGATCTAGTACAAGATGGAGGCCCTTTAATGTGATCCCATTATCCTTCACTGGCATACCCCTATACTAATGGGGGGTAACTCCAGCATATTTTTAGCCTTCATGATCGATGAAAGGAACTGTTCTTAGAATTTCTTCTCAAATTTGACACCCAAAACAACATTATTCTTCCTATCCGCCAAATAAAGCATCCAATACTGATGCATAGTTCCTCACATTTGATGAATGCTTGTAAGGACACATAAATTTCAAGGAAGTTTTTCTTTTTGTAAATTCTTTGGAATTTTACGAGTCTACGGTTTTTGACGACACTTGATTCCGAGGCCCGGGGTGCCCAGAATCAATATTTGATGTTTTTTTCGGGTACATTCAGTAAATGTATGTGCGGGTTTTGATATCATTTGAACCGGTACTCGGAATTGAAATCTGAGGACACTGATGAACTCGCAGCACCGGTGTTCCTTTAAGGGGACTTTTACCGAAGTTTTGTTTCATGTGGGTTGAATGTAAATTTTTGGGGTTTAATATTAAATTAAATAAAATTGTGTGGTAAACAATTTTATTTTGAGAGTTGGTTATTTCCTCCTATGGGGATGTTATTGGTGGGTCCCACATGCAAATAACATCCCATATGTGGATATTTGTGTGGTGGGGCCCACAAGAGCCGCAACCTTTCATCCCCTTACAACTCTCTTCAACTCCCTTAAACCCCTTGTTTAATTCTTGACAACCCCCCTTTAATTGCTAAACTCTCCACCTTCCACATGGTTATTAATATGGCAACTCAGTGAATTAATTATTTTGTACACCACAAATTAATTAATTATTTTGGGTGGATTTGAATCTTTTTGAAATGGAATGGATAGTTGATTAAAATAGGGGAAAGCATCATTTAAATATTTTCATGGAAAATATTTTGGTCGAACCGTTGGAATTAAAAGAGGGCTTCATCCTTCCATGAAGAATGACACCCTGTTCGACGGGGAATGCCGATTCCACGAAGAACGATTACGTGCCTTCCTTCCTATTCTCCGCAACAAGTGAGGAGACGCTGCTTCCTCCTCAGATTCACCCCAACATCCACGGAATCAACGTTCGTTCCCCGCGACATCATTTTCCGTGACTCCATCTACCGCAACGCTCGTCTTTCGCGGCTCGACGACATGTGATGTCAATTATTGAGGTAGGGGTTTTGTATATTCTTTGAGTGAATAAATTGTAAATCAATCTTTGTTGATTTTAAGAATTGACATTGGCCGATTGTTACCAACGTGGAGGGTGAGGGCTGAACTAACATGGCCCAAAGACCCTCCGACATTTCTTGTTTTATTTGAAATTGAGAAGCGGTGACGATCAAAGGTGGCGACCGTGTGCCGACCGTATCAGGAGGAACCGCGTCCTGCAACTGCAGGCCCCTTAGCCGACGACTAATCGATCGGCTAATGCCGGCCCGGACGAAGGAGCACTGCAGCGCCACAAGGTGTGCCGCGTTGCGGAAGACCACAACCCGCAATCCACAGGCTGCTTCAGCGGCGTACCGTCCGGCTCGTCGGCCATCCATGTGAAGAAGTCATGGAACTAGAAGGTGTCGTGCAGCCGGACCATTGCCCGCCAGAGCGGGCCACATGCACCCGGAATACCAGCCGGTTTTGGCCGGGTGGTTTGGGAGGGAAGTTCCACTTGGTACCACCAGTTCGGGGATATGGGGTGTTGCCCCCCCCCCCTCGAATCACTCGGCCCCCTTGGGCCAAGCCGCTCGGCAAGCCGTCTGAGCCGCAACCAGCCAGGCCGGGACATGCCGTGTTGGGCCGCGCCGCACCGTGCCGTGCCAGGCCAGGACGCGCCCTGCTGGGTTGCACCACGTGATTCACCAGGCCGGTCCGACCCTCTTCCTGGTCGGACCCACCATCCCATTGGGCTTAACAGGTTGGGCCCGTTTTCACTTAAAGGTGAATAACACAAAGACCGCGCGTCCGATCGACGCACCGTCTACGGCGCTGCGACCCTTGTGATGTTGTGGTCATTTTGCGATACTCTAACTATGTTTTGGACGACTTTGGATAATGCCTAGATTTGGAATGATCATATTTCCAACCGGGCCCCGGAAACAGAAAAGCCAATATCTCTCAGATCGGGTGTCTGATTGACGCGCCGCCTGTCGCGTCGGGTTCTTTTGATGAGACGGAACTTCGGGATACATCAACTTTGGACTTCATGATAGTTGATGTATCGACCCCCTTGGCATGAGGAGCAAACCCTCCCGGAATTTAGCATGATGTGTTCGGGAACCATAGAGCTGGCTGTGACTGCGATGACTACCATACGGGAATCCTTCGTGGGTTCGGTGACGAAGACTACCATACTGGAATCCTTCGTGGGTTTGGCGATGACAACTACCATACTATAATCCTTTATGGGTTTGAAGATAATGATTACTTTACGTGTATCCTATGTGGTTTTGATATTTTAACTTCTCTTCTAGTATCCAACGTGGTTTCGACAGAGTAGCTAGACTAGTATCTTACGTGGGTCTGACAGCTTAGCTGGACTAGTATCTTACGTGGATCCGCCAGCTTAGATTAATTATTACCTACATCAATTCATCTCTATCACTTTACGAAAGATGTATACCTGTGTGAGATGAGTCTTGACTTTCAGTCATTATCATCGACGTGATTGACATCATTCCTTTGTTGACCGGGTTGTACTTGGGATTGAGAGTTGTAACTGAACTAGATTGATGACTTTGGTATATGTATTGGAATATACCTAAGTAGAGATGGTTGATACTTTGGGATTTTTTTTTTGAGTTTATCCTTCATGGATTCTGGGAGACATTCGGGGGTCCCAGGGTCCTTACTGAGTATCGTTATACTCACCCCTTCACGGGCAATGCCCGCACTATGTTGTGTTGGATGCAGATGACGGACATCGCTGATCGTGGTAGAGGCTTGTAGAGCTGGACAGTACCTGGAGGTGGACCACTTGGTGAGATGTACACATAGCAGACGGACATACCCATGGTGTTGGGGAGACTATATGTATCCACCCTTAAGGTGGGGTTCCTGGAGGATAACCCAGTTGTTGTTGTTTAACTTTACTACACTTGTATTTGTTTTTCAGTTGTACTATACTTTCAGTTGGGTTTGTATTCTGACCAATTTACCTTTTAGAACTTACTTTTGTACACTATTTACTTAGTTCATTCTTTAGTTGTGTACTTTGTTCTATTTGTTTACAATATAAATGTAATTCCTTCCATTTTATCAGGATTTACGCCTTTTTTCTAGTCATCATCTCATGGCCTATGGAAGGTAGGCTTGGGGTAGTCATGGCATGGGCCCCGAGGATAGGTCATTAAAAATTAGTATCATATGAGTCGGTTCTTCCATAGAACACAAGAATCTGATCATTCCTTTCTATGAAAAAATGGTGTTAAGAGTATTGAGTGTGCTTTTCAGTCTAGGGAGTCCAGTGTTGGTGCGGAGGCCGACATATCCCTACACTAGGACACTGACCCATGATTTCTGACTCAGTGCACGAAAACACTGATTTCTTGTGTGTTTCAAAAGTTTTCTTTGTGATTACTTTGTGTAAGCTCACCAGGTATACTGTTTTGACCGTGGTTCACCTGTGTCTTTTATGGATGGACCCACGAAGGCAGCTTTCTAGGGTTCTGAGTCGCGTATGAGATGGCATCCCACCGAGCGACGAGGCCTCGGTGCAGGGCCCCATCACAGCAGAGGCACCAGCGCTACCACTACCCACTGAGCTACCGATACTACCAGCCCTAGAAGCAGAGAGTTCACGCCGCCTGAGTGCGTTTAATGAGTTTCAGCGATAGAGGCCGCCCTGGTTCCATAGAGAGATGGACACTCAGGCAGCCGAGGATTGGCTGGAGGATGTCGTCAGAGTCTTCATATTGGTAGGTATGTCAGCCGAACTTATGGTGATCCTTGACACGAGTCTCCTGCATGTAGCAGCAGGTAGATGGTGGAGCTTGATGCTCGAGGTGCATGAAGAGGCATCATTACTTTGGACAGACTTTGAGAGTCTCCTCAGCTCGGAGTTTTTTCCCGCCACCCTTCGTGCGGTGCAGATTTAGGAGTAACTTCACCTGCGGGATGGCAGCATGATCGTAGCTCAGTTCTTAGCGAGCATTACTGACCTCTCGTGCTACTCCACGGACATCGTACGGGACCAATTCTTCAAGTCCTAGACCTTTGAGCAGGAACTGAGGAACAAGATCAGGGCTTCGATGATCTCCCTCAGCAGTCCGACATAGGTGGGAGTTCTGGAGCGAGCCCTTCTTGTAGAGAGATTTCTCACTAAGCCAACAGCAGCAGCGAGACCCACCGTAGGGCGACACGTAGTAGTGTCTTCTACAGCTGGAATTAGAAAGATTTTGTAGAGGTCCAAGCAGACTAGGCCATCATGAGAGCAACCTCAGGATACAGGTTTGGTTGTTCGGGGCACCCGAAACAGATCCAACTATACGAGGAGCAGGCAGTGCTATGCATGCGGCGGGCAGGGTCACAAGGCTCAATACTACCTGACCCACCGTACAGATGAGTATAATATAGTAGAAAGACCTTCCAGGAAGAGGCAGAGGATCGACTATGGTGGTCCGCAGGGAGCAGATGGACGAGGCAGTGGAGCTGGCCGAGCAGCGGGTGGTGGATGACGTTTTGAGGCTCTACCACCACCACCACCAGAAGGTCCACACTGATCACATGGAGTTGGCAGACAGAGGCAGGCTCAGCTCCATGTAGTGTAGGATTACGACCACCATTCACCATAGATGATTCGAGATACTATCTGTGTCTACACCACCCTTGATTCTCTACTTATAGACATAGGAGCGTGTCATTCATTTATTGACTCTGCCCTTGTTCGGAGCTCAAAGATTCTGATGGATTCATTGGCTCGATCCTTACGGCTAGAGACTCCTATGGGTGAAGACTCGAAGATTAAACACTGGTTCTGGCAGTGTGATCTTACTCTAGGAGCTGAGATCTTCAGCTAGGATCTTTTTGTAGCGGCATCGAGGCCTTAGGACGTCATCTTGGGTATGGACTGTTTGGCTATAGTCCATGCTCAGATCAACTGCATTAGGCAAAAAGTGCGGGGTTTCCCACATGAATGGGAGCAGGTTCACCTTAACTGGTGAGAACGGATCCTTTTCAGCATAGGATGTATTTCTGCAGAAGAGAGGGCAGCCGATCACACATCAGTTGGCTAGTCTCATCCTTGGTGTAGTTGATGTGTGGAGTCCATGTTTTCCTGTTGTGGTGGATCGGTATGCAGATACTTTTCTTAAAAAAGTTCCAGGACTACCTCCTCGAAGAGAGGTAGAATTTTACATAGACCTGTACCATAATACATCCCCGATATCTACTCTAGAATATCAGATGGCTCCCGCTGAGCTTCGTGAGATGCGAGTATAGTGGGAGGACTTGCAGGGAAAGGGTATCATCCGACCCAGTGTTTCACTCTGGGTTTCTCCTATTTTATTCACCAAGAATACGGATGGGAGCTTGAAACTGTGTATCGACTACTGTCTCCTGAATCAGTTGGCAGTGAATAACAAGTACCCACTCCCAATAATTTAAGACCTCTCTGATCAGCTCAAAGGATAACGATGGTTCTCGAAGATACACATCAGGTTAGGCTATCACCAGCTCTGAGTTCAAGACAAGGATGTGCAGAAGACATCCTTCAGGTGTCGGTATGGCCACTACGAGTTCATGGTTATGCCCTTTGGCGTAACCATTGCACCAGTAGTGTTAATGAGTCTCATGAACAGGATCTTCCAGGCTTACCTCGATCTTTTAGTCATATTCTTCATCGACGACATACTGATTTACTCAACTACTGAGGAGGAGCATGCATACCACATGCCGGTTGTACTAGATACACTCTGAGAGCACCAGCTTTATGGTAAGCTCTCTAAGTGTCAGTTCTGGTTTCAAGAGGTACACTTCTTGGGACATGTCATCTCGGAGGTGGGAGTTATAGTGGATCCAGCAAAGATCGAGGTAGTGCTTGCTTGGGAGCCACCCAGGAGCAAGACGGAGGTGCGGGGTTTCCTAGGTCTGGTTGGGTACTATCAGATATTTTTTCCAGACTTCTCCAGATTTTCAGCACCGCTTTCAGCTTTGATGAAGAAGGAGAAACCCTTCATGTGTTTATAGAGATGCCGGAAGAGATTCTAGGAGCTAAGGTATAGATTGACCAGTGCACCCATCTTGAGGCTACGAGAGGAGGGTGTTGGGTATGTAGTATACTGCGACGCATCAGGGACCAGACTCGGGTGTGTCCTGATGAATGAGCAAGTAGTGATCACGTATGGTTCATGACAGTTGAGGTAGCATGATTCGAACTACGCTACCCATGATATAGTGTTAGCAGTAGTGGTCGTCGCCTTGAAGATGTGGCAGCACTATCAGATGGGCAAGCGCTTTACAGTCTACTCTGACCACCAGAGTCTCAGGTACATATTTTTGTAGAAGGACCTAAACCTGAGATTGCGGTAATGGCTCGAGTTCCTCCAGTACTATGACATTGAGATAGTCTATACTCATGGGAATGGAAAAGTTGTAGCTGATTCTCTCACCAGGAGATCGGAAATTATACTACTAGGAGAGGCAACAGAGCAACTAGCTGTGTTGCAGATATCCTTTGTGGATAGAGATGAAGCAGCCTTTCTGCAGTCACTCATAGTCACCCCTCTACTCCTTTAGTGGGTAAGAGAGGCACAACATGGGGTTGTTGACTGTGATACACGACGTGCTCAGATATCAACAGGACATGCTCCTAATGAATTTTCTGAAGGAGGAGAGAATGACATCCTCTACAGGGGATGTACCATGGTACCAGTTGCACTATAGGAGGAAGTGCTGAGGGAGTTTCACACTTCCCCTCTAGTGGTACATCCAGGAGTGGCGATGATATACCAGGACCTCAGACGATAGTACTAGTGGCCTGGTATGAAGAAGGTTGTAGAAGAGTTCGTTTCACGATGCCTTTCTTGTCAGCAAGTGAAGGCCGAGCACCAGGTACCGATAGTCTTGGTACCACCCTTAGAGGTCCCAGAGTTAATGTGGGATGGGATATCCATGGATTTTGTGATGGGGCTTCCACGTACATCTAGAGGGAACAAATCTATCTGGGTGATCATTGATCGACTCACCATGTCGGCCCACTTCCTACCGATCAGAGAGCGGGGCTTAGTAGAGATCTTGGGATGCATCTACATTCTGGAGATCATACGGCTTCCCGGTGCGCCATTAACAATAGTTTCTAATTTTGATGCTCGTTTCACTTCCCGACTATGGAAGGGGTTACAGGAGGCTTTCGGGACATAGCTTCTCTTGAGCACCGCCTTCCATCCTCAGACGGATGTCCAGACTGAGAGGACCATACAGACACTCGAGGACATGCTCTGTGCATGTGTCCTTGACTTTGGTCGCAGCTGGGAGGATCACCTACCCTTGGTGAAGTATTCATACAACAACAGTTACCACTCCACCATCGGGATGGCACCATACGAGGCACTGTACGACCGACCTTGTAGATCACCTCTGTGTTGGACTGACCCTGGGGAGTTAGCAATTGTAAGTCCAGAAATAGTTCAGGCTATGACGAAGAAGTTGCAAATCATCCAGGAACGGATGAAAACAGAACAGAGCTGATAGAAGACCTATGCTAATAGGAGGCGGAGACCACTGGAGTTCGAGGATGGAAACCACGTATTCTTACGGGTCTCACCTCGATGGGGTCTACAGAGATTTGGTCGGGGCGGCAAGTAATCTCTGAGTTTCATCAGACAATTCTAGGTCCTCAGTATAGTAGAAAAGGTGGCTTACCACCTGGCCCTTCCACCTCAATTATACCGGGTGCATGACATCTTCCATGTATCACAGTTGAGGAGATACGTGCACGACCCGACCCACATCATCGATCACGGGGGGCTGTACATCGATGACAGGTTGATGTTTTTATAGGTCCCTATGAAGATCGAGGATTGATAGGAGAGGGTCCTATGTTGATGGTAAATTCCTCCGGTGCGCATTCACTGGTAGCACGAGAACCTCTAGGAGAGCACTTGGGTGCGGGAGGCTCAGATGCGAGCTCAGGACCCACATTTGTTTTCCTAGTGTGTGTTGTGGCTTTAAGGGGATGTAAATCTCTGAGGTGGGAGTAATGAAGAGCCCCAACAATTTTAGGGAAAATTGTTTTTTGTAAAATTCGTTGAAATTTTACTAGGTTGCGGTTTCTGAAGGCACTTAATTCTGAGGCCCGGTGTGCCCAGAATCAATTTCTGAAGATTGTTTCAGATACGTTCAGTAAAAATACATGCCAGTATTTCTATCATTTGAACTGGTAATCGGAATTGATATCTGAGGATACTGATGAACTCGCAGCGCCGATATTCGCTTAAGGGGACTTTTACCGCTGTTGCATTTCATGTGGGTTGAAAGTTAATTTTTGGGGTTTAATTTAAAATTAAATAAAATTGTGTGGTACACAATTTTAATTTGAGATATGGTTATTTCCTCCCATGGGGATGTTATTGATGGGGCCCACGCCCAAATAACTTCCCATGTGAGGATGTTTGTGAGGTGGGGCCCACATGAGCTCCACCCTTTCATCTCCCCACAACTCTCTTCAACTCTCTTAAAACCCTTGTTTAATTCATGAAAACCCACCTTTAATTACTAAACTCTCCACCATCCAAATGGTCCTTAATATGACAACTCAGTAAATTAATTATTTTGTACACCACAAATTAATTAATTATTTGGGGTGGATTTGAAACTTTTTGAAATGGCATGGAATGTTGATTAAAATAGGGAAAAGCCTCATTTTAATATTTTATTGGCAAATATTTCAGTGGAACCTTTGGAATTAGAAGAGAGCTTTATCCTTCCACAAAGAACGACACCCACTTCGACGAAGAACACCGATTCCACGAAGAATGACAACGTGCCTTCCTTGCTCTTCTTCGCAACAAGTGAGGAGACGTCGCTTCCTCCTCGGATGCACCCTGACGCCATTAAATTGTGTTTCAATAATTTTCTTCACATCATTGACTTCATGAATAGCCTGATTTTGGAAAACTAGTAGCAATGTAAAATAAAATGTACTTTATTTATGAGTATATATATAGATAATTCATCACTAAGGGACTTTATTTAGTTGAAAGTATAAAAAATATCATGATCATACTTAAAATATATTTAATTTAACATATAGTAAAACCTTAAAAATATTGAAAAACATATCTAATTAAGTGTCTTTTAGTTTATATGTGAATTCATACAAGGATTATAATAATATAATAATAGCATATGTAATTTTTTCAGATTAAATATGATAAAATTCTATTATATGAATATCATAATGAAATTCATTGCTAACTATGTTATTCATTTCAACATTATTTAAATCTTCAGGAGTATAATTTCCATTAGATTATTTGGTGGTAACATACTCATGAATTATTATTTTCTAAAAATGATATGAAATACAACCATAAAAGGTTGACATTTGATTAATCTAGTAGGAATAGTCAATTCCCTAAAAAATAGGTTCATATGAAATGGAATTAAAAGAAATATAAAATATTGATAATAAATTTGTTAGGTTTTAAAATTTTAAACTGAACTAAAATATTCAAAACACCATATTTTTTGTAAATATTCAAAACGCTCCCATTATACCAACTCTTTAATGGATATTATTCCAAGAGGGGATGTATTTCTCCTTTAAATTATTAATTAATTAATAAACAAACAATTTTAAAATAATATTATTTTCAAAGATTAAATTTAGAAATAAAATATATACTAATTGATCAATATAATTCAAGATTATCAATATAATATCAATTTTTAGGCATGGTAATGATGGAACTGATTCTATGATATTAAGGGTGTCAATGGTAAACTATTCATTACAAAAAGAAAAAAGTGGGAGAGCACAAAGGATATGGGGTGTGTATAATGATCGATGTGATCCCATATAACTCCACCCAATAACATGACTATTCTATTGTATGAATACATCATACTCAATAGTGATAAGAAAACCCTTCCCCTAAAACATTATTTTTGGGAGAAATAGATTGATCATTTATTGTATCCAAATAGATGATCCCACACATTTAGTAGAGAGTGAACCAATAGAGAAATGAGGTTGAGGAGATGGAGTTTTGATTTAGAAAAACCCATTTAAAACTCAAAAAAAACTGTTGATGGAATATTTATAATTTTGGATTAGTGATTTGGGAGAAAAAAATAATATCATTTGAATAAATAATTGGATTTGGATATTTCAGAAGAATTGAGAGGTAAAATTAATCAATATTGAGTTAAAACAATATCACTATTCAGGAAAATGAAATATCATCTTTTGGGATAAGATCATCATCTTATAGATTTAAAATTAATTCTCACTTTATAGAATTTATCAAATGAATTGAATTTGTTGTGGACTGTCATAAATTCATTTATGACTACATAAATTATATTACCATTGGGGTTGCCTCTATGACATTGATTACCTCATGGCCTCTATGAGGTAGTAGGTGGGCCTCTTGGGGTGAAGATATTATAGATATCCATAACCATCTGGACGATATAACTTCATATAATGTCAGGTGTAAAACTATGGAATTTCATTATTACTACTTAAACACCAGTTCAATGGTGGTTCTTTGGACAAAATTCTATTTCTAAGAATATAGAACAACTGTGCTAGTTTAATGCATAGCGTATCTGGTGTAATATACACACAACTAACATAAACCAAATCCACTTCTACTTAAACTCAATACCTTCTATGCATATTTTATTTTTCTTAAAAGGATTTTAATCATAAAGTGGTATAAAGTCAGTCCTTTTACGAGATCAAAGTTCCACCCATGAAAGAAATCAAAAACATCATAATGTCTAATGAAGACTTCACATTAAATAAAATTAAATAGTATAAAAACACTTAATTGAATTTTTTTGATATATTCGATAGTGTTTTTTATTAAAAAACAACAAAGATGGAGATAGGTATTGAATAAGTGTAAATATATAGGACTTTTATGCTTTTTCAAAAAATATGAATCATCTGTTTCATAAATAAATACAATTATAACCCTCTAGTAAAGCATTAATATTAATCAGTATATAAAGAGATATTGTGTGATCCTTATAAAGAATATGTATATCTATACCTATGTCCACTAGACAGATCTCATGACAGTATTCATACCCCTACATTATCATTTTTCAAGACAATAAGAGACCATGTGACATAGTTTTTTTCATTTTTATATGGACACCTCAGATGTTCCAAATTCTTTGAGGATACACTAACTATATTGATGAATGCATAAAATTACATTCACATTTATGGATGATCGCATCATATTTCCATCACCTCATTAGATAAGAACATCATAGAAACTAAATTGTTGCAGGGACACACTCCACAATATATCTTAATTGAGGGCTCATAGTCCATACTCATTGTTGATGAGGAAAAATTCCATTTTTTTAATTATAATGTAAGGAATGATTTGCAATATACCCAACCACCACCATATTAGTTGAGCTTTGTGATATTTCATATGAAATGTGTCAAAATATGAATGTCCATATATTAGCAATGTCATCATATTAATATGTTGGGGACTCCAATATGAAACATGATCAACTTTTACAACAAAATAAAAGTGTATAACAATCTAAATAGTATATAAAGTGGTTCATTTAGTGACAAATAACACTTTCTATGCCTCGATAACATATTATTTATCTATTAAAAATATTATACTCACACTAACCATACCATTTCATCATAATTGTTAATACTCCAAGATTAAAATCTATTAGGGATAACTCAAATTCATACTTTGAGAGGTCAATTAACATTACATTTAATTCACTATATATAAATATATATCTTCATACATGTGTGATCTTTTGAAATAATTATAAATGATATATTTACTTTTATATTATAAGCATTATAATCTTAAAAAATATTTTACGAGTGCTTAACAAAAAACTATATAAAAACATATATAACATATCATATATGATAAAATACTACATAATAATTGTGTTTACTGCACATTCTGGTATTTTTAACTTATAACATATATATGAAATTCAAAAAAATTATCTAAGTGAGCACCAGACAAAATAATCCAAATAAAATATTTATTGTGTAATATAAATGACCAAAAATAAGAATTTATAATAATTATATTTAAGAATAATATTCATAATGTCTAACTCCATTAATATATTAAACATTCTTAACTCCAAAACATCAAATGTTACAATGAAAACTTTTTTCATCTACTTATAACTTTTCTATAATTAGAATGATCATTTTCAAATCTATTTCAATCAATGTCTTCCTACTATATAATGTAACAAATTATATTATTACATACGATCACATACTAACCTCCTTTAGGATAAAGTGATATTTACATTGTTATAGAATATAAATTTAACTCAATAAATTTATCTTTAACTCCATACACTAAAACAATATTATGATATAAACAGAATTGACTGTGTATATTTAAACTGGCTTTATACTTTGGGGAATACTGATTTTCAGTTTTTATCATAACTATATTTAAATTATTGTATTTTTTTTAATTTAACATCACGTAGATAAAACTCTTTAGGATATCATGAAAAATCACTTTATTTTTATACTAGTATAATATTTTTATTTTATCTTTGAACTTATCTAAGTTCAAATATACTCCTTGTAGTCTCTTAGTTAATATCTTCTAAAAATATCAAACCAAAATACACCAAAATTTGGGTTTGAAAAAACACACTAATTCCTTATATATATGATCATTTCAAAAAACTATGGTTCCCTTATCATATATGGTATTCCATGAGTTAAGAGGATATTATACTAGAAATAAACCTTATTTATTAAAATATTCCACTAATATCTGGTAGGAAAATAATTCCTAAAATTTTAGAAAATATCCATATAAATAACTATTATTAAGGTTAAACATTTTTTATTCCTCTTTTAAAAACATGTTATATAATGTTATGAGTCATAAATAATCTATAAACAAATAATCATCACATTTTTTCACAAAAACTCTTTCATACTGATAAAATTATCTTATTCAATAAGAATAATGAGATTAAGATACACATCTCTTTAAGATTTACATAAGATTGAAATATTCTTTTATATTAAAATAATTAATTCAGTAACTCATTTATATATCACTTGAACACAAAAAACCAAATATATTAATTTTCAATTGATTTTTGAACACTTATATACTTACAGAACATATATAGTATATATTGTTTAAAACAAACCATTCAAAACTGATGAATAAATTTATATAACACTAAAAACTAACATTAAAAATTCATAGTTTTTTCAAAACCCCATAAGGAATCTTTATCAGTACAGTGATATTGAATAATAAATTCTTCATTACAAATTAATCTATTTGTATTCTATAACACTGATTGTATATGTAAATAAACATTGATATACTCTCAAACTATAATTTGTTAATTTTTTTAAATTTTTTTCCAATTATATTGTCTACACAACAAAAAAACCAATACACCATATATAGAGTTCATTTATTAAAAATAATTTGATAATATAGAGAAAATTTTTCTTAAACCCATTAATCATGTAATAACATTTCTATAGTGACAAAATAAAGAATTCTATAAATAGAATAATCCTTGAAAAAACATGATGTATCATGATGTCATTATAAAATTCAATAATATTGAAAATAATTGAATCACTGAATCATATTGAGAATACCATCCAAAAATTCATTAGTTCATTTTCCATGCATGGACTTATAAAACATATATTTACTATTCTTTGGTTATTATAAGAATATAGTATCACTTTTTTGACAACTTAAATATTTTGTTACTCTGGAAGGTGTTTTACAAAATAATTGATTTTCTATTTAGCTAACAACTCTAATTAAGTTCCCAATAATTGGAATTCCTTACAATTATAATCTAATTCCAATAGTTTTAAACAAAAATCTATATTTTAGGATTAATATGACATTATGTAGAAATGAATCCTTTATATGATGAGTTCCAATTTATATTTATATTTAATAAGGACTGTTAATAAATGATCTCTAACTAAAATGATTACCGCTTTTAAATTCACCATGTCCATAAGTTGGAAAAGATGCTTATTTCAATAAACGTTGGGGTACAATATAGTTTCAGTTATTATAAAGCTAATTATGTAAGGAATCATCCCAATCATATCATATTTTATTCGTAGATAGTCAAGATAACAAATCTTTATCCAATCCATCATGTGTATAATCTAAAATATATTTATCTCATAACCTAATCAAATTATGGTATCCAATCTACTTGTGTCCCAATGAAAACACCAATAATGGGCAACTTATCATATTATTTTAAATAAATACTTTCTTCACATATAAAATATAATCCCTGGTCTGCCATCTTCAACATGACCTACATGGTTAGATGATTAAGGTCTTGGCATATAGCACACATTATTGATTCTAATAGATATTATTTTAAAGGGAGTTTAATATAATAGTCTTACCTCATGTTATTACATTTATTTAAACATGATTCCAATTATATAGTATTGGAATCAAATTCAATCGACCAAATTAGTATTTTTAAACCATAATAAATTATAACTCTTAAGAGAACTCATAATTGGTGTTTCTTATAAAAAATTATAATTATATTTACATATATCAAAATTCATTTAATGTATAATATAAATAAAATTTTCATTATATGGTTCAGAATTATATGATACTAAAAATAAACAAAAGATCATGATCGAATACATATATAACTAACCCCCACCATCATAAAAGATGTCATTAGCTTCCAATAGAATGGGGATTCTAACCTATGGTCCATCAACCTAAGTATAAAGTACTCAAGATATGATCCAATTCGTCATAATTATAACTCCCATTTTCAATAGATTATTTTCAAGAAGAAAATTCATGAAAAATACTTGATTTTACATCTAAGTTGATGTTGATAGAAACTAAATACTTTTATCATACCTAAAATATAACTATTAAATAATTATTTATTGATTAAAATAAATTTAAATAATTTTATGTAAATAAAACACAGATTAAAAGTATAAATTTTCTTAAAATATGAATAATTCATGTAATAAAGTTTAATTAAATTAATGTTTAAAAAATTGAAACATGAGAAAACCATTTAAACAAATAGATAAATATTAAAAATACTTTCCAGTGAATGGAAATCATTCCTCGATTATGAATGATCCATATACGAAATAGGGCATTTGATTTCAGATATATTTTCCCCATTCTTTATTTCTAGGATGATCTTAGGTCAATCCACAAATAGATTTATCTACTGTTTGGTTGTTTTTGTGGGATGGGTTATGGTTACTTGATTGTTGGGAATTTAATTCATCCTATTTTTTTATCCTTTTAAATATAATAAATTGAGGATGACATGAAAAAATGACCAAATTTGATCTTTGGGTGTTCTTTTCGTTTATCTCCCATGTTCTTGGTGTTATCCACTATTGGATCCTCATTATCATGGCTCAATTTTTTGAGAGGCTCCAAACGTGATTGGACCCTTGGAATGGAGGTAAGATGAAACATAGGCTCGATCAGCGTAGCTTGGGACCCGAGTATCATGGAGGAGTTCTTGCTTTATAGATTGGAGCCGAAGAGGAAGAACATAGGACCTTGAAAGGAAGGGTTCAAGTGGTTCATGGGGCATGGCAGTGCGGCACATCCATCATTGCATGGGATGTGGCGATTGAGTGGCCATGTGGACTAGCTGCGGTCTCCATGGGTGAGAGAGTGAGCTGGATAGATCCAGAAAGTGCACCAATTCGGGAAAATAGGACAGGATGGCGTGACAGGCCCTACCGTAAAGGTGGGTTTCTCCCACTCAAAGTGGGACATGCCCAATGGTCCGGGTGCACCCAGTGGATTGGGTAAAACACTACAGGTTGTGTCAGATTCGTCGGTTGGGTCGGACCCTATAAGTTGGGGAGGACCTGAAAAGATAAGGGATAGCCAATCCAGGCCATAGTTATTTGTGGTAGTCAGCCATGAGCCATAGTAGACTGAGCTACCACATGGTTGCAGTAGTTGGTGGTGCGGCCGACCACCATGCATAGTGGACCGACCGTTTGGTCGGCCAACAGGCCCAGTGACCCCCTTTTAAAAATCTGAACTGAATTACATTCAAAACATACATCTATATGATGATATGTCTGTAGCATTGGGACCCTTATGAAGATGTAGTCATTTTGGGATATCCAGAGGGGGTTTTATAGGTTTTTTCATATCAACTATTTTATTGAGGATTGAGTTCTCCAAGAATGAACATGATTCATGCAAACATTTTTGTCGTTGGCTATGACATAAGAAATATGTGTCTTATAGATAATGTGGGTCTTATGGAGACTATTTTCCTTTTATAGACAATATTAATTATGGATACTATGTGTCATGTTTATATTGTGTGTCTTATTGGATTGATAATATCTTAATATTCATGATATATTTTCTGTAGATATATATATATGGGTGATAACTATGCATTAATTTGTGGAATTCCTTTTTGGTATTCCAATATGGTATTCCTATGTTTTATTCCATGGTCTTATTCCTTCGTGGTATCCCATTTATGGTATTATTTCATGGTATTCTCTTTGTGGTATTTCCTTTTCTGTATTTCATTTATGGTATTCCTTTGGGGTTTAGTGGTGTCCTACTGAGTATTATTTTACTCACCCCTGTACGAAATTTTCATACATGTGTCATGTCATGTGTAGAATATTTACTCTTCTATAGAGTTCCATGAACCCTAGGACAATGTTGTGACCTGTGATACTAGAAAAGAATAATTTTGTTCTAATATCCTTTCCATCAACAGCCCCATTACCTCTTACTTTATAGGTTCGACATGTAACTGCATACTCTATTCTTTTAGGGGACTTATTTTGAAAATGTTTACCTTCCATTACATTCATTTTTGTACACTGTTTTTGGGATATAGTGGTTTTCAAGGATTTTATAATTAGTAATTTTACATTTAATAATTTGTGTCATGGAGATGTGTGTGTGTGTGTGAATACATGTTTTAGAAAAATACCTCCAATTTGTGGGATATTCCTACTCAGCTCAAGTCACCATTCTCTGGCTTATTGGAATTGGGACTGGGGTAGTCATGGCATGGGAACCTTTGTGATTGGTCATGATAGAGTGGTATCAAAGGCAGGTCAGGTCTACTTTCGGACCGAGCGTATGTGAGGTTTATTTGGGGAAACAATTTTAAGTGTGTTGAGATCAGATTTTAGATGAGGGAATCTAATATTGGTGCGGTGGCCAATGTATCCATACATAAGGACAATGGGAACATAGTTTTCCTATTAGTACATGAAAAAACTAGTCATGGTGAAAGTAATGGTACATGAATCATATAATAATGGGTTGTGTCTTCCATTCCCTTTTTGAGTCGGCTCTCCAGATATACTCTACTCACTGTGAAACTTATTGTATTATTACATGATGCTTCAAAATAGATAGATAGCTAGGATTCCATCTTGTGATCACAAGGAAGATCCATCCAATTAAGATACATCATTATAGGGATATGTATTAGATGTATAAACTCTATACGGGGAACTATTTATACAATCACCCATCGAGCAACAACTACTACCACCACTATCAGTTGAGGTTCCATGCAGACTCAATTCATTGCATGAGTTTTAGAGGAAGCAACCTGTTTGGTTTTGGGGTGATGCAGAACCTCATTTACATGAGGATTGGTTGGAGGTTGTTACATGAGTTGTCCATCTTTTAAGGCTTCCATATAACTAGATTGTAGTACTTATAGTGATTCCTTTTTTAGGTCTGTATGGAGCGGTGGTGGAGCTTTGTGACCTATAAAAATGATGAGGTGAAACTCTCTTTAGAAGAATCAGAGTGTCTCTTATGAGAGGAGTTAATTATGGCCACATTTCAGTCAGTTCACATATAGGAGTTTCTTCATCTATATCATTGTATTCAGACCGTAGAGGAGTATTTACTGAGATTTACCTATCGTTCGAGATATGATAGGGATATGGAATGAGACACGTTCATCAAGGAATGAACCTTTTATTATAGAATATTATGGGATATTAGTTCATGCATGATATCCTTTAGCATTATTAAAAATGATGGGGAACTGGAGTTTGACCAGTAAGTGGAGAGATTTCTTATAGAGTAGGCACTAATAGTTGGAGATACTAGCTTTTCCCAGGTAACTGAGACCACAGTATTAGGTAGTTGATGAAAGTAGTAGGGACCAAATAGGGTCAGGTACATTAGGAGACGATCCCAGGAAACATGATCGCCAGAGTGGGGCTCCATATAAATCTTGAGTCAGCTAAGGGATAGGTTGTGTTACTTGTGTAGCGGTCATGGACATCTGGCATGAGGTTCCTAACCCATCCTACGGCTAATCAAAATATAGTCGAGGGGACACTAAGGCTGAGTGAGTTGTGTCCATAGTTATAGGACCAGGATTTCCTTTGTTTTTAAAAAAGAGACATATAACACACAATATGGACTCACACATGGGATGGTGCAACTGATCACTTATCAGTTGGCATGTTTCACCCTCAGTGGAGTGAATGATTTGAGTCCACAGTTTCATACAATGGTGGTAGAGTATGATGACATGTTTACTAAGGATGTTCTAGGATTAACTCCTTATATAGTGTTAGAATTATAAAATGACCTATACCATGGTTTGAATTTGAAATATATGCCTTCATATTAGATGGCTCTTGTAGAGCTTTATCAGATGAGGTTGAAGTTGGAGAACGTGAAGAGGAAGTGCTCTGTGGGACCCATAGTTTCACCCTGGGAAGCCCCAGTATAGGTTTCCAATATGGAAAAGAGATCTTGAGTTTATGTGTGGACTTATTGTTCTTAAAACATGTGACCATGAAGAATACGTATCCACTACTAAGGATCAATGAAATCATTGGTCAGTTGAAAGGTATGCAGTGGTTCTCGATGATTGGCCTCAAATATAGGTATCACCAGCTATGAGTACAAGATTAGGATATATAAGAGACAACCATGATTTGAAATTATGACCAATATGTGTACATGGTTATTCCATTTGGTGTAAAGGGAACCCCGACATTATTCATGGGACTCATTAAACAGATCTTTCATCTTGACTTAGACCGGTTCATGGTGTTCTTCATTGATGAAATATTACTTTACTCGTCATCAGAAGAGCAGAATACATGAAACTTGAGGATGGTCTTGGACACACTCTGAGAGACCAAAATTTATTCGTATCTCTCGAACTGTTAGTAATAGATTATAGAGGACTATTTTCAATGACGCATCATTTCAGATGATGAAGTTGTAGTGGATCCCATGAAGATTGAGGTTGTTATCTCTTAGGAGCCACCCAAGAGTGTTACTGAGGCATGGAGTTTCCTTGGTTTGGATGGGTAATATCAGAGGTTTATACCCAATGTTTCCTGACATGATGTATACTTGAAATATTTTACATGAAATGGACAACCTTTGGTGTGGATAGATACATTGCAGGAGATTTTTCTTCACTTTAGGTAGATATTGATGAGTGCTCCCATATTGATACTCTTAAAGGAGGGTACTGAGTACATAGTGATCTATGCGGCATCATGAAATGGGAATGGTTTTATCATGATGTAGGGCTATGAGGTGATTGTTTATTGTTCATTCAAGTTGGGAGCACACAAGTAGAACTATACGCCCTATGATCTTGAGTTAGTAGTGGTAGTTTGTTATTTAAAGATGTGGACACAATACCGTATGGGAGAGTGGTTTATCTTCTACTTAGACCGCAAGAGTCTCAATTATATATTCTTATAGAAGCATATGAAATTGAGATGGAGGCGATGGCTAGAGTTTGTCTCATAAAATTTCATTGAGATTTTCTATACTCTTGGGAAGGGGAATGTGTTGGAAATACTCTCATAATGAGATCTGGTTCACATCTAGTAAAATTGGAATCGAAGTAGATAAAGACAATAATGATTTACATTTTGGATGGGGATAGAGAATCTAGCCTATTGTTGATGGTTATAACCCCTTCGATATTACAACGATTCATGGAGGCACATCATGTGGATATTGATTATGAGACATTACCTAATTAGATGTCCATAGAGCATGCCCCTGATGGATATTTGAAAGGTGGGGAGCACATATCATTCATTTCAGAGGGTGCACCATAGTACCAGTGGAGTTGCGGGTGGAGTTTTGGAAGGATTAGATACATTATCATTGGAGATACATATAGGAGTAGAGAATTTGTATTAGGATGTATAATTTCGGTTTTGGTGGAAAATTACAAGGAAGTTAGTTTCAGAGTATGTTTTTCAATGCCTCACTTGTTAGTTGGTGAAGCCTAAGAACCAATTTCTAGCTGGGCTGAATCAAACCCTTGAGGTTCCATAATGGAAGTGCGATGTGATATATATGGAATTAATTATAGGTTTACTACATACATTTAAGGTATACGATTCCATCTGGGTGATCATTGATGAACTCACTAGGTTATCCAACTTCTTATCTATTCAAGAGCAGTATTTATCAGGGATCTTGGGATGCCTCTACATGTTGAAGATTTCTTGAATCCATGGATTTTCATTGATGAATGTATCAGATAATTATTCTCACATTAAATCATGTTTTTTGAAGGGATTTTAGGAGGTCTTTGGGTATTAGTTATACTAGAGAACATCGTTTCAACCATAGATGAATGGCTAGGCAGAGTAGATTGTATAGGTTCTGGAGGATATGCTATGATCTTGAATGTAAGATTTTTTCCAAAGTTGGGAGGATCACCTACTCCTGGTGTATTTTTCGTATAACAAAAAATTCAACTCCACTATCTATATGGAAACATTTGAGGCCTTGTACGAGTGACTCTACAGGTCACCATTTTTCTAGATGGACCAAGGATAGTCAGTACTCAGGGGTCCATAGTTGGTGCAAGAAACTATATTGAAGATGAGAATACTGAAAGATTGGATGAATAATACACATAGCCATAAAAATTATTATGTTGATAGACAATTGAGTCCTTTGTAGTTCGTGGAAGGAGACAATGTGTTCCTTCAGGTCTCACCTCAATGCAGATTAGAGAGATTTTTCTTTGGTTTCAATCTATCTCTGAGGTTTACCAGACATTTTATTGATACTATGTATAAATGGAAATGTGGAATTATTCTTGTCTATACCTTTATAATTAGGGAGGTACTAGAAGTATTCCTTGTTTCATAGCTGATGAGGTACATGCATTAACCATAACACATCATTGACTTGGGAAATATTGATATCAAAGATGGGGAAACTTCTAGTGAGTACCTGGTAAAGATAGAGGACCAATAAGAGAGGATCCTTAATGGGGTGTTGATTCTTCTATTGCATGTCTGATGGTAGCATGGGATTTTATAATAGAGCACATGGGAGTGGGATGGTTATATCCATGCTCAGTTCCATCATTTGTTTGACTAGAACATTTTTTATATTTCAGGGACATAAATATCTTAGGTGGGGTGAATGTAACATTTCATATTTTCCATGTTTTTTTTGAAATTATTTGGAAAAATTCTAAGACCAGGCACTGAGACATCATTTGATTCCTAAGCTCGTTGTTCCAGGATCAATTCATTGAGAAAATGTTATGATTTTAATATCACCTGTGTATTTATTTTCTGAAAAAGTGGAATATCATAAAAAAAATTACCAGATCATAAATATGAGGGCACAGTTGATATCAGAATAGAGGCTTTACCCTAGGGGTGACCTATGTTTATTCAGTGTGCGTCATCTAATGAAAATTCCATAAAAAATGTAATCATAAATTTTATAATTAAATTATTATATTTTATTTTAAAATACTAATAAACCATGAATGGTGACTCAAATTAGAAATATGATATCATTGATGAGATTTTAATGTGGTGTTTTCCCAAGGTGAGGCCTAACATCAGCTTGCACAGGTCGGTTATGAAAAATAGATTTTGGATATTTTAACGAATAAAATAAACTATGATATTATTTGATTTTAATGTAACATTGATGCAGAGACACTGTCTCTTTTAAATGAATATCAAGGTAGGGACCCAACATTATTCTCTTAACCCTATAAATTACCTAGAGGATCGGGATAGAATCCATAGATAATTCTCTCATTAGTGATGAAAAACACTAGGATCAGTGATCATCCTTGACCGATCACCAACGAAAATCAATCCATGAGAGTGGAAGATCCATATCCCAGGTTGGGAATATGATTTTTGATTTCTTTTCCAAATTAAAAATTCCCATGATGAAATGGGTTCCATCCATAAACATATTGATCCTTAATTCGATCATTATTGCAGGATGGGATATTGTTATTAGATTATCATGAGATTTGTTTATCACCTTCGTTTATCTTTCTTCAAATAATGAATTGAGGATGGCATGAAAAAAGGCCCAGGTTCATTATTTGGGAATTATTATTCTTTATCAACCCCATTCATGGCATTGTTCATCATTTCATCATCATGATTGTGGCTTGACTTTCATGGAGGGTCAGAATGTGATTGCACCATCAGATTGGAGGCAAGGCAAAATAGAGGCTGCATTAACCTAGTTTTGGACCCGATGATCAACAAGGAGAGTTTGTTTCAATGATTGGATCACTAGAAGAAGAATTATGGACCACATAAAGAAGGGTTCCAGTAGTCGGAATAGGTAAAGGTGCATGATGGCACTTGAAACGCACGGCCGATTGTCGCCTATCGACCGGTCAAAGTTCCGGTGCTCTGCTAATGTGTATAGCAGCACTCGGGTCGAATCCTCGGCGATGGTACTTCGTAATAGTCGATTGTTTTTAGTTGATTGTATTTTGATTAGGGGGGTTTGTTTCAGAGCTTAATTGAAATGATTGATTGACTATAATTGATTTAACAAATTGATAAATATTTGGGTGAGTTCATTATTAGGGAGTTAAGCTTGTGAATCCTTGAGCTTTGCTTTATATTGCATTTAAATTAACACCCACTTCTCAAGTTGAAGTCGATTAGAATTCCTAAGTGTTAAAGCTTTAATCCAAGCCTTAACTTAAATAGGATTCTAAAATCAATCAGTACTTGTTTATGGTAGTGTATTTATGGTTCCAATAATCCATGGAAACCACTCGTTAAACAAAACATATCATTAATCCATGACATATTAAGTTTAACATACACAATATTAATTTAAAGAATACTCATCGAGAAAAAGCTCTCAATCGCTTAACATACCTAAATTAAAACTCACCCCAATGAAAGATTTACTCATCCATTATGATTTTTATTAATCTGGTAATATATGTTTATGGTGATGAATTATAAAGAGAAGAAAAAGAAAGAGACAAGATAAGAGTAGTGTGCCGAACACACACACGAAATATTTTGAGAATCAAAAATGGAATTTCGATTGAATGATGAAGCTTAAGAAGGGAAGGGGATTGAACTGAATTTAAACTATTTTAATAACATAAATATTAAACAACAGAAGGTGGATGAGAATAAGAGATATTGAAGAAGTAACTTGCATTAAAACAGAATTACAAAGAAAGAGAATTACAAGATTACAAAAATGAAGAACACAAAAGTAAGTGAAAAGAAAGAGAGGAGGAAAGGTCTCTCAAGTGAAAACTTGAGTATTTCAGGTCCTCCCAAGCCTTTTTCAAGGCTTTGGTCGTGCCAATATGATATCCTCTCTTCTGAAATGCCAACCCCTCTCAAGGAGAGAAGGGAAGAGTATTTATAGCCCAAGGAGTGGACTGTTTGCATTCCCAATCTGTCCCTCCACTTACATCGCCAATTTGGCAATTCAGACAGCCTAATCTTCAAATATCTTCTTCTTCAAAGTTGTAGTAAATAATGTAGGTAGACTACTCTCAAAATTAGGAGTCATTTGGACGTAAGGATAAAAAGTTATGGCCGGTTGAATAAACAAACTTAAACTGTCCATTTCAATCCAGTCTTTTTGAAGTCCATAATGTGAAAGGGTTTTTGAATATTAAGAATCCTTCAAATCCGAATGGTTTCTTCAACAAAGTCGGCCTCCTACATCTCCTCTTTCACAATGCAAAATCTCAGCTCGCTTGGATGATTACATCAGGACATATGTCATGCATACTATACTAATTTTCATTCTCGGTCAGAATGGTGGGCTGGACTTCAAAGATTCATTTGGGCCCCTTGTACTTGGATTTGGGCCATGAAATTTTTATCCAAGATGACATGTAGTGTCCCCCGAATTATGGAGGATATTTAAGGTTTTTGAACTTCTGGATTGAGCCCAGTAAATCAATCTTAATGAATAGTCCAGTTTCTTCACAGATTCTTTGGTCTTGTTTGTGAGGACCATATGACCCTTCAAATGGCAGAATTGGCTCATGGTTCCTGCTAATGAAATGTTGTATATTGAAAGGATAATCCTAAAAAACAGGAACCACACAATTTGGATCAGTATAGTGATAGTTATAATTAAAACATTAAACTGACTCAATTTGACTACTTCTAAAAATGCTCAAATATTATACTTAATATTAAAACATTAATATTTCACACAAATTATGCACATTTCATATAAAATAAGTAAAGGGGGAATATAATAAGTCATGAAAATATTAATTACATCAACTCCCCCACACTTAGATTTGCGCGTGTCCTCATGTGCAACAAATATAAAAACATGACAAAATCATTTTCACTCACCACCAAATATTAAAATTTTGTTTTCTCCAATCAGGGGAGGTTTAGACTGTTTCACTCATCCATATTGAATTCCATCACAAATTTGGTTCACAATAATGCATCAGAAACAATTCATTTTTTCATGTTCAAGGTTTGAATTGGAAAATTTAGGCACTCAAAACTTACTCCTCTCAAGATGATAAAAATGTATTTTAGGAGGTTCACTCATTCACCAACAAAAAGTGAAAATCAAGAGTTTGTAAGAGCTCTCAGCTTCCATTCCCAAATATAATGTGTACAAAAATAAAGAGGTCTTTTAAGGGGTTTTTCAGTGGCTATGGGACGGTAGGTATATAATGTCCAAAGGAAATGAGGGGTTAAAAACACCAACATGGAAAAATCAATGCACATTTTTTTTGAAATTTGATTTGAAAGGAAATAGAAACACATATTTACAAGGGCATGAATGTGTGATGAATGAAAAGTGAGGGAGATAGAAAATGTAATAGGGTGAGATGATGGAATATGTACAACATGGAAAACTTCCAATAATGACACAATACAAGATGATTCAAGTGTTCTTCTTTTTTCTTTTTCTTTTTTCTTTTTTTTTCGAAAGTTGTGCTTGAAACAAGTCTCACAGTCATCTCCCAACCCATGCTTGATCTCCACATGGAACTAATTTTAGTAGTTATAACATGATCAAAGGTTGATGATGAATGATTTTTGACCCACCCAAGACACAACCCATTCCTTTTTTTCATTTTTTTTAATATAATTTTTTTTCATTTTTTTTTGAACACTTTTCAATGACTTTTGTACAAATGAAAATTACACATATACACCCTAAAGCTCACAGAATTACAACCTCTCCCCCACACTTTAATGGATGCTTTCCCTCAAGCATATGATGACACATTGGAAATCAATGAAAGTACGCCCAAAAATGAAGTCCATTCCCCCCACACATAAATTTCAATAAATTGTACAATGAAAATCCATGAAGATGTTGGGTGGGACAAGGTATTAGGCTTGTGATGTGGCTATAAAAATAAAGGGTTTCATAGGCTAAAAGGGGATTTCAAAAGTAGGATCAATGTAAGGGTAACGGAGGCTATTTGGCTATTCTGATTCTCATGTGGCTTAGAAAATGCCTCTATCATATTAATGCACACAAAAGATGGAAATTCAGCTCGAAGGTCCACAAACTCAAGACTCACAATCAGTGGTGAAGACACACAATGAAAAAGATGGCCATAGATGACCTTGGTATGAAGGCTAATGTTATTCCTCACGGTAGGGGAGAATCATTTTCCACCAAAAATTGTTCATTCAAAATGTTTGTTATTGACACAAAATTGTTTACCCAAGTTTGAGATAAAAATGAAATATATTTGAGTTTAAAACAAGCCTTTTGACTCCCCAAAATGGTTGGACAAAATTTCAAAACTAGATGGTGAGTAAGCATGACTCTATTTTTTTGTAATTTTTTTAAGTAATTGTGTTTTTTGGTTTTTTTAGTTTTTAAGGTTTTTTTTTTTAAAATACACACCCACACAAGAAAGATAAAAAGAAAGGGTTTGATGAATAAAGTGGTAACAAAATGAAAGAGAGAGGAAGAAGAAGAAAGAGGTAGAGAGAAGAAGAGAGGGAATAGAGATTGAGGAGAGAGAGAGTTAAAGGGAAAGAGGTGCCCCCTGGTTTGGATTTGGCGGGTCTCCATCCAGTGGTGGTTCTATTGAAGTGGTTGGGGTTTCGATGGAAGTCGACGTGGTTCCTGGATTGTGAGACCTCTCATGGTGATGCTTTAACCGGTGTCCATTTACCGTGAATGTTCTTTTTGAAGAAGGGTCTTCGACTTGCACTACACCAAATGGGTAAACATTAGTAATAATAAAAGGTCCATCCCAACGAGAATTGAGCTTACCTGGGTGAAGTCAAAATCGAGAATTGAAGAGCATTACCTTTTCACCTTCATGAAATACCTTTTCTAAGAATGTGCTTGTCATGGAGTGACTTTGCCTTTTCTTTGTAGAGAATGGAGTTCTCATACGAATCGAGTCGAAGCTCCTCCAATTCAGTCAACTGTAAAAATCTTTCTTCACCAGATTTTTCACAATCAAAATTACATGTTTTGACAGCCCAAAATGACTTATGTTGGATTTCAACTGGTAAATGACAGGCTTTACCAAAGACTAGCCTAAATGGAGACATCTCAATGGGTGTCTTATAGGCTGTTCGATAGGCCCAAAGTGCTTCACCAAGTCTATCGGGCCAGTCTTTTCTTGTGGGCTTAACAATTCTTTCAAGCACTCTTTTCACTTCTCTGTTAGAAAGTTCAGCCATTCCATTTGTTTGAGGGTGATATGCAGTGGATGTTTTATGTACAACCCCATTCTTTTTCAAAAGTGACTCCATGGTTCTATTACAGAAATGAGTTCCTAAGTCACTTATCAAAGCACGTGGTGTTCCGAATCGATGGAAGATATGGGTTTTGAGGAACTCACTCACAGTTTGAGCATCATCTTTCCTAGTGGGTTTGGCCTCGACCCACCTAGAAACATAATCGACCGCAAGAAGAATGTAGGATAATCCATTGGAAGGGGGAAAAGGTCCCATGAAATCGATGCCCCAAACATCGAAAAGCTCACAGAAGATTAATGGCTTTTGAGGCATTTCGTTTCTTTTGGAAATTGTGCCAAACTTTTGGCAAGTGGGACATGATTGACAGAACTCGTGTGAGTCCTTGAAGAGTGAAGGCCAAAATAATACAGAATCTAGGACCTTTCGAGAAGTCCTTTGTGGTCCAAAGTGGCCACCTCCAGGCATTGAGTGGCAGAATTCCAAGATGGAGGATTGTTCAGTTTCATCAACACATCTCCTAATTACCATGTCAGCCCCGGTTTTCCAAAGTTTATTATCTTCCCAAAAATAATGCTTTGAATCACTTTTTGTCTTTTCTTTTTGTTCTTTTGAAAAATATTCATGGAAAACACCGGAAACCAAGTAATTGACAATTGGGGCATACCATGGTAACTTTGGAGTGAGAGAGGATAGGTGTTCAGTTGGAAATTCAGGATCAATTATTTCAGAATGAGAAGAATTAGAAATTCTACTCAGGTGGTCAGCCACAGGGTTTTCTTTTCCAGGTTTATCTTTTATCACGAGGTCAAACTCTTGGAGCATTAAAATCCATCTTATTAGCCTTGGTTTGGAATCACTTTTCCTAAGTAATAACTTTAATGTTGAGTGGTCCGTGAAGATGATGATTTTGGCACCTAAGAGATAGGGCCGGAATTTATCCAAGGCAAAAACCACAGCTAAAAGTTCTTTTTCAGTCACAGTGTAGTGTGATTGAGTTTCATCCAATTTTTTTGAGGCATAAAAGATGACATGAGGAATGTTTTCTCTTCTTTGACCAAGAACAGCCCCAATGGCCCTATCAGAAGCATCACACATCAATTCAAATGGTAAGGACCAATCTGGGGGTTGGATTATTGGAGCAGATGTGAGAGCAGATTTGAGTTCAATGAAGGCTCTCTTGCAAGCCTCATCAAAATTGAATGTGACATCATTTTGAAGTAAACGAGTGAGTGGGAGGGAAATCTTGCTGAAGTTCTGAATGAATCGCCGATAGAAACCGGCATGACCAAGGAAGGACCGAATGTCTCGAACTGATTTGGGTTCAGGAAGTGATTGGATCACCTCAATTTTGGCTGGATCAACTTGGATACCCTCTTGAGAAATTATGTGCCCTAGAACAATCCCATTTGAAACCATGAAGTGACATTTTTCAAAATTCAGCACAAGGTTGCACTTGACACACTTTTGAAGGACTAAAGAGAGTGAATGTAAGCAAGATTCAAATGACTCTCCATAAATGGTAAAGTCATCCATGAAGACCTCCATGAAATTCTCAATGAATTCAGAAAAGATACTCATCATACACCGCTGGAATGTTGCAGGAGCATTACAAAAGCCAAAAGGCATTCGCCTATAGGAATAGGTTCCAAAGGGGCAAGTGAATGTGGTCTTTTCTTGGTCTTGAGGTGCGATTGGAATTTGGAAGTAGCCGGTGTAACCATCAAGAAAGCAATAGTGTGACTTTCCGGCCAATCTCTCAAGCATTTGGTCAAGGAAAGGAAGTGGGTAGTGATCTTTTCGTGTTTCAGCATTCAATTTGCGATAATCGATGCACACACGCCATTTGTTTTTCACTCGAGTTGTAACTACTTCTACATGTTCATTTGTGACAACTGTTATCCCGCCCATCTTAGGAACGACTTGAATTGGACTAACCCATTCACTATCAGAAATTGGGTAGATAATACCAGCTTGAAGAAGCTTGGTAATCTCTTCCCTAACTACCTCAAGTATGAGTGGATTGAGTCTTCTTTGAGGTTGCCTAATTGGTTTGGATGATTCCTCTAGATGGATGTGATGCATACAAAGGGTAGGGTTGATTCCTGGAATAACCTCTAGGGTCCAACCTAAGGCATTTTTGTTTTCCTTTAACACTTGAACAAGTTGGGACTCCTCAGTTTCAGAAAGTGAAGTAGAGATAATGACAGGGTAGGAGGGATCATGGAAAAGGAATGCATACTTGAGGTGTGAAGGAAGTGGTTTTAGATCAGTTTCAGCCTTGATTTGAGAGCTAGACAAGTTAGGAGTAGGAGAAGGGATTCCAGATGAGTTTGGATCATTTTCCTCAACACTGTCCAAGGTGGAGCAGTAGAGATCAGAGTTGATGTGGGATTCAAGAGAGTTTTCAAGTTCCTCTAGATTGATGGAGTCTATGAATGAGAGGTCCACATCAACTTCACCATTTATGACTTTGTTAATCATGGTGCAGATTTCACAAGATCCTTTATCATTATAACATGAAGAACATGGTGGATTGGGGTTCGATTGAATCTTAGAAGTGTCCTCAAAAGAATGGATTGAGAATGCAGAGTGATCCTCAGATGGGTATCGCATGGCTTGGAAAATGTTGAACTTGACCAGTTAGTCACCGAATTCCATGGATAAGATGCCTGAATGGACATCAATCTTGGTTCTCGCAGGCATGAGGAATGGTCTTCCTAGAATTAGGGGAGATCGAGAAGAAGTCGTCTCACCTTCCATGTCAAGGACATAGAAATCAGCTGGGAAGATAAGATCATTGACCCGAACAAGAACATCCTCAATTATCCCCTCAGGACTAGCAGTGCTTCGATTGGCTAATTGAATGACAATACTCGTTGGGTGCAAGGGACCTAGACCAAGGTTGGAGAAAATGGATTTGGGCATGACATTTATTGAGGCTCCAAGGTCTATGAGTGCATCATCAAATTTGGAACTCCCTATTTGACATGGAACCGTGAAGGTCCCTGGATCTTTGCACTTCATGGGAATGGACTGTTGGGTTGAAACATTTTCAATGTTCCTAAGTTGCCTCTTATGGGTGCACAATTCCTTAAGAAACTTGGCATACTTAGGGATTTGTTTGATGGCATCTAAGAGGGGGATGTTCACTTCAACACGTCTAAACATGTCAAGCATTTCAGGATCAGGTTCAAAGGACTTCTTAGGCTTGGAGATGGCTTGAGGAAAAGGAATTGGGTTCCTTAGAGGAATGGAAGGAGGTGAAAGAGTGGATTCAAGTTCCTTTTCCAGCTTTTTGTTCTTTTCATTTTCTAGATCAACATCGAAAGGGGAGGTAGAGCAATCAGCATGGGGCATTGCAATTTGCTTTCCCGATCTAAGTGCAATCGCACTTACATTACCCTTAGGGTTGGGTAATGGTTGAGCTGGGAGTTGGGATGAATTGGATGGTTGCTGCTGGCTCAGGTGGGATGCAAGTTGACCTATTTGGGTTTCAATGTTCTTGAGGCTAGAACGGGTGAAGGAAGCAAGATCCTCTACAGCACTTTCCCATGGTTGTTTAGAAGAAGAGGCTTGTCCCAAATTGGGTTGGCCTTGATTTTGGTTCTTAGGAAAGCGATTGTATTGGGTGGGGAATTGGGAAGGCTCGTTAGGATAGTGGAATCCAGGAGGAGGATTGTTCCTTTGGGGTTGAGGAACAAAAGGATAAGGTTGTTGGAAGTTACCAACACCTTGACTATATTTAAACTGGTTTGGGTTTTGATGAGGGAACTGAGGAGGATGAGAAATGGGATTACCATACCTCAGAGGTGGGTTAAAGGTAGAAGAGAAGGGCTCAGAGTGGGGTTGGTTGAAGTTTCTAACAAACTGACCTGATTGTTGAGGGTTGAAGTTTCGCTGAGCATAAGCCGCATTGAGCTCCATTGGACTAGATGAATCAGATGGATCATCTTGAAGTTGTGGACATGTGTCAGTCGGATGAGATGGAGAGTTGTAGATTCCACAATTCTTGATAGGTCCAGGGAATAGTGACTGTGGAGAAGATGAGGTTGGGGCTTTGGTAGCCACCGCTAGTTGACGCACAAGATCTGTAAGTTCACTCATCCACTCAGTCATCTTGTTGGGCTCTATGGATTGATTCTCTTGGGCTTGTTTCACTTGAGCATGTGCTCGAGTATGGAATTGTTGCGTGTTTGCAGCCATGTTGCTTATGAGTTCTCGTGCAGCTGCAAGAGTTTTGTCAACAAGAGCACCGCCACTTGCGGCATCAATGAGAGTTCGCTCCATAGCCAATAACCCCTCATAGAAGTATTGGATCAGGAGTTGGTCAGGGATTTGATGGTGTGGACAAGTTGCCACAAGCTTTTTGAACCTCTCCCAATACTCATGGAGTGATTCATTAGGGAATTGACGGATGCCGCTTATTTCCTTTCGGATAGAAGCTGTTCGAGAAGCAGGAAAGAATTTCTCTAGGAAAAGTCTCTTCATGTCAACCCATGAGTTTATGGAAGCAGGTGGGAGGTAGTAGAGCCAAGACTTGGCAGAATCCGCTAGGGAAAAGGGGAAAGCTCTAAGCTTGATTTGTTCTTCAGAAACCCCTTGAGGCTTCATGGTTGAGCAGACCACTTGGAACTCTTTGAGGTGAAGATGAGGATCCTCACCGGCTAGCCCGTGAAAATGAGGAAGAAGATGAATCAAACCCGACTTGAGTTCGAAGTCAGCCTCTATGTTTGGATATTGAATACTAAGAGGTTGGTAATTCATATCAGGGGCAGCGAGTTCTTTTAGGGTTTGTTCCCTAGGATTGGCCATTTCAATTTCAATTGGTTGGATGAGGACTGGTTCTTGAATTATTTGAGTATCTCTTATGTTCCTCCTAAGTTGGCGAAGTGTTCGCTCAATTTCAGGTTCAAAAAAATCCGAGGGATTGTTTGGAAGGCTACGGGGCATTCAGAGAGATTTTGGAAGAAAGAGGAAGACGGGTTTTTCTTTGTATTTTTTTCAGTTTATGATTTTTAAGAGGAAGACGGGTTTTTCTTTGTGTTTTTTATTCAAATTTTTTTTAAAATTTTTGTTTATTTTTTTGGGTTTTTTTTACAATAACCAGAAACTAATGACTACTTAAAGCACCATCCCCCAGCAACGGCGCCATTTGAAACGCACGGCCGATTGTCGCCTATCGACCGGTCAAAGTTCCGGTTCTCTGCTAATGTGTATAGCAGCACTCGGGTCGAATCCTCGGCGATGGTACTTCGTAATAGTCGATTGTTTTTAGTTGATTGTATTTTGATTAGGGGGGTTTGTTTCAGAGCTTAATTGAAATGATTGATTGACTATAATTGATTTAACAAATTGATAAATATTGGGGTGAGTTCATTATTAGGGAGTTAAGCTTGTGAATCCTTGAGCTTTGCTTTATATTGCATTTAAATTAACACCCACTTCTCAAGTTGACGTCGATTAGAATTCCTAAGTGTTAAAGCTTTAATCCAAGCCTTAACTTAACAAGGATTCTAAAATCAATCAGTACTTGTTTATGGTAGTGTATTTATGGTTCCAATAATCCATGGAAACCACTCGTTAAACAAAACATATCATTAATCCATGACATATTAAGTTTAACATACACAATATTAATTTAAAGAATACTCATCGAGCAAAAGCTCTCAATCGCTTAACATACCTAAATTAAAACTCACCCCAATGAAATATTTACTCAGCCATTATGATTTTTATTAATCTGGTAATATATGTTTATGGTGATGAATTATAAAGAGAAGAAAAAGAAAGGGACAAGATAAGAGTAGTGTGCCGAACACACACACGAAATATTTTGAGAATCAAAAATGGAATTTCGATTGAATGAGGAAGCTTAAGAAGGGAAGGGGATTGAACTGAATTTAAACTATTTTAATAACATAAATATTAAACTACAGAAGTTGGATGAGAATAAGAGATATTGAAGAAGTAACTTGCATTAAAACAGAATTACAAAGAAAGAGAATTACAAGATTACAAAAATGAAGAACACAAAAGTAAGTGAAAAGAAAGAGAGGAGGAAAGGTCTCTCAAGTGAAAACTTGAGTATGGAAGGTCCTCCCAAGCCTTTGGCAAGGCTTTGGTCGTGCCAATATGATATCCTCTCTTCTGAAATGCCAACCCCTCTCAAGGAGAGAAGGGAAGAGTATTTATAGCCCAAGGAGTGGACTGTTTGCATTCCCAATCTGTCCCTCCACTTGCATCGCCAATTTGGAAATTCAGACAGCCTAATATTCAAATATCTTATTCTTCAAAGTTGTAGGAAATAATGTTGGTCGACTACTCTCAAAATTAGGAGTCATTTGGACGTAAGGATAAAAAGTTATGGCCGGTTGAATAAACAAACTTAAACTGTCCATTTCAATCCAGTCTTTTTGAAGTCCATAATGTGAAATGGTTTTTGAATATTAATAATCCTTCAAATCCGAATGATTTCTTCAACAAAGTCGGCCGACTACATCTCCTCTTTCACAGTGAAAAATATCAGCTCGCTTGGATGATTACATCAGGAGATATGTCATGCATACTATACTGATTTTCATTCTCGGTCAGAATGGTGGGCTGGACTTGAAAGATTCATTTGGGCCCCTTGTACTCGGATTTGGGCCATGAAATTTTTATCCAAGATGACATGTAGTGTCCCCCGAATTATGGATGAGAGTTAAGGTTTTTGAACTTCTGGATGGAGCCCAGTAAATCAATCTTCATGAATAGTCCAGTTTCTTCACAGATTCTTTGGTCTTGTTTGTGAGGACCATATGACCCTTCAAATGGCAGAATTGGCTCATGGTTCCTTCTAATGAAATGTTGTATATTTAAAGGAGAATCCTAAAAAACAAGAACCACACAATTTGGATCAGTATAGTGATAGTTATAATTAAAACATTAAACTGACTCAATTTGACTACTTCTAAAAATGCTCAAATATTATACTTAATATTAAAACATTAATATTTCACACAAATTATGCACATTTCATATAAAATAAGTAAAGGGGGAATATAATAAGTCATGAAAATATTAATTACATCAGCGCTTCATGTCTAGGACCATGTGGGATGTGGTGCAGTCACCACGTGGACTGCCAGCGGTCGTCGCGGGCAACCGTGTGAGCCTGACTGAACCAGAAAGAGGGTCTGGTCTAGTGATCGGGTCTGGATAGCGTGATGGAATATGCCAGAAAGAAGGGCGGGCCTATCTGGAGTGGCTAAGGCCCAGTGCTCCGGGTCAGACTAGGTGGCTCGAGTTGGACCCTACCAATCGGGGTAGACCTAGGGCGGCCAGATAGTTCCCCAATCGACCGAGCTCTTGAGCGGCCGTGATAGGTGGTTGTGCAGTCCACAAGGTCGTTGGACCAACCGCCCAGTTGGTCCATGAGTCTAGTGACCAATTTTAGAAATGTGAACTAGCTTATCCTTCATACAAGACATATATTCGATGAGCTGTATATGGAATTTTGTCCCTTATGAAAAGATGGTAATTCCAAGATATCCAAAGTGAGTTTTTGTTGGAGTGTGCATAAGACCTAATTTCTTGAGAAGTTTGTTCTCCCAGAATGAGTGTGTTTTGAGAAAAAATTTCCATGGATGTTTATGGCCTAGGGACTGTGTGTCGTATATGGATTGTGAATCTTATAAACATTGTATGAATTATGGAGACTTTGGGACTTGTGAAGACTGTGTGTCTGATGGGGACTATGTGTCATGTTGAGACTGTGTGTCTTTTTGGATAGAGTATATCTAGAAATTATTTATATATTTTATATAGAAATATATCTGGGTGGAGCTGAATATACATGACATTGTGGTATTCCTTTATGGAATTCTTTTGTGGCATTCCTTTTTGTTATTTGTTTGTGGTATTCCTTATTTATATTCCTTTTTGTTATCTCATTTTTGGTATTCCTTCACGGTATTTTCATTGTGGTATTTCATTCATGGTATTTTCTTCATTGTATATTCTTTGTGGATTCGTGGTGTCTTACTAAGTATTGTTTTACTCACCCATGGAAGAGATTTTCTTGCCCGTGATGGGTATTGTAACGACTATCGACACTTTGACAGAGTTGGAGGTAGACCAGGGCTAGGTAGTGCCTTGTGGAACCAGATAGTTTGAGGTGTGTTTTTATAGATTTTCTGACCACAGCCCTAGCACCTCATACATTACCTGTTGGACTTGTGGCTATAGAATATTTTCTTTTTGTGGGGTTGTTTTGTCACTATTTATATTCAATTACATTCACTATTGTACACTGGTTGTAAGATATAATTGTTTTTATGCATTGTTTACTTAGTGATTTTATATTTCAGCATTTATAGCTTCGATATGTGTGTGTGTGTGCGTATATATAATTAATAAAATGCCCCCCATTTGTGGAATTTTCCTACTCAGTGCTAATCACCATCCCCAAGCCTATTGGAGGTGGGTTTGGAGTAGTCATGATATGGGCCCCTCTGGGACGGATCATGACATTTTAATATTATTCCTTATTTGAATTTATACCTCAAATAAGTTATTTTAGGAAATATAATAATTTTATAATTCAATATCTACTATATAAACTATTTTCTTTATCTATATATCATAAACATAAAACTATTTATTCCATGATGAAATCAATCATCAAAACACTTTTTGGTGAGGCCTAATGAGTTGCCAAAATAAGAATTTACTTTAATGAATTAAAATTAATTAATTATGAAAAATTATTGATTATAATTTACAAAATTTATATGATTATCCATGTTAATAATTTATAAAAACATTATAAAATATTCTATACGATTAATAAATAAAAACATTGTTTCTCGATTACAACGCATGAAATATCATCTAATGAAATATATATCTTTTATTAACAATGAATATAAAAAATATTTAATAAAACTTATTCCATAAATATATATTTATTAATTTTAAAACCATTCCATTTTTTAAATTTATAAACTATTTAAAAAAAATAAAAATGGTCCAAAATAAGCTAGTATCACTATTTATTCTTAAATATTATTTTTTGAAGAAAGATTGGTTGTATTATATATTAAAGATCATTTTGAATAAACTAAGATGTATTATCATATACGATTAATAGGCTATAACTTCATCCCCTATTAATCATACATTATGAATGTGACCCCAAAACTAGAATATGATGGATATTCATATTTTATAATCTATATCTCTATTAATTCCAATGATATGTCATATCATATTTGAGGGTAGAATTAGATGTCCCAGTTTTAATTTGATGTTCAGTTTTTTGAAACACGATATAGGAAATTGTATTCTACTATATATATAATATGATATGGTGAAAACAAATATGATTATTTAAAATTTGTTGTGGCTTATGATATCCCACACCAGATGACAGGATACAAAACCCACAGAGAAATGAATCAATTTAATTTTACTTCTCCTAGTATAGAATTAAATGTGATATTAATTACATAATTTCATTTCAAGAAAAAAATGTAAAGTATTAGATCTATTAGATTCCACTTCTAGGAATCAGGGGTGTATGATTACAATAATTATAAAATCATAAATATTTTTTAATTCCAAACCACAATCACTATACATAGAATAAATGAAAACATGTATATTGGAGTTATAACACGCCATGATTATGAAAAGATAAAATAGAGTTTGATTATTTATATTACATTATAAACAATTATTATATGATAATTTAACATCCTGATACTTTATGATATATATTTTTCAAATGAATTTGAACTCTACGATGGCTTACAAAACATGAAACCTTATGTCTTAATGAACCATACTTTACTATACAAATATAAAAAAGATGGTAAATTGGTGGGCATAAATAATACATACTAAATTATTAAGATTATATTGTTTCAACATGAAAAAATAATTAATTTTTTATCTATTGACTAAAAGTATAATAAAAATCATTTTGAAGAAAAATAATTGTTTTCTGAAAAATAGAATATGTCAAACAAAAATTTATCATCTCATTTTCAGAACTGATGTAAAATTAAATTTCACCCCTTTTATATATTTTTTTTTAAAAAAATTATCATCATTTTTAATTCATAATATCCAAAGAGCAAAAGGGTGAATTTTTTTGATTTTTCTAATATGATTATTTTGTCAATAAATAGTGAAAATAATGATTTATATTTAAAACTTCATTTTATTTTATGTAAATTTAAATGAAAAATTATAGTTTACATTTTTATGTAAGATTGTCTCTTTTTTATATTATTTTAACTAATTTATATCACTAGAATCAATCTTCTATTGAATTTTGATAATAAACCCATTAATAATTATGAGAATTTCAACTTTGGAAACCAAATTTTTTATCTTGTATATTGGTACAATATTATATTGGATTCATTCAATTTAGTATATTGAACTTATAAACATTAATTCTATTTTTGGAATTTTCATAATTTATATTTTATAATAATTTCAACCTAATTTTTTTACCATTATGAATTGTAAATACAGTAAAAATCAATTACCATGGTTAAAATAAAAATGAGTTTATTGGTGGCTGAACTAATAAGATAATGGTTAAAAATGACCTAAAACATTTCCAAAACCCATTGTATGACCATATTTTGATCAAAAACCCACTAATGTTCTGGAATGTCCCACCTTTAAAGAATTTATCATGACAAAAATGTTGTTTTAATTGATTCTTTTTAAAAAATCCATGTGTCCCTTCTCCCCCATTTATAAAAGGACACTCCTCTCCTACACTCTGTACACATCCAGTGAAATTTGGTTCAGATAATACTGGAATAAATAAATTCCTTACCCCACATACAATATAACGACCCATACTTTACATACATTGTTATTACTTCAGAATTGAAGCACACTTATTACAACATATAACAAAACCAAGAAAGGACCGTATAGGTATAGTGTATTTAGAAACTGGGAAACATATACAACTGGTTCATAAAGCATCTACTTTGCCTCCCATTTATTTCATCATATCTAGAGTACCTTTTTGGCATATTCTACTTAATAACCTTCTTCCTGGCCTGGAGAAATAAAACATACAAAAGGGTGAGCTCAACTTCTCAGTAAGGGTAAACAAAAGAAATATCAATCACATCATATACATAAGCACATAACTTTTGGAAATCGTAACCTGCAAAAGAGATCACAATTTCATCTCATGGGATAAATCATAGTAGTGAAATGTAATCCCAATAATCATAATATAAAACATGAAACTTTGTGGCATACACACATAATCATAGATAATAATTTCTTATTAGTCAAGGCTCATGTACAATACTATCTTAGTGGACAAAGTCCCTTTCTGAACCGAGTTCACTCCTCGTTTCCGTCCTGTTTCACTGAACTGGTATAACCTACCGTTCCAGCCATGTCTATCTCATGAGATATAAAATATTTACCCAATGAATTGGAGGGAGATATAGGTCCCACCCATCTCATAATGAAACCATTATTATGTGTGCCACAAAATCGTAAATCATACATCATTGCATAACCCATGTAATAAAAATGGGAATCTTAAACATCATGACATCATAAAACAATTCATATGAGATAAAGGAATTCATAAAAATATTTCCATCACAACATAGTCAAATCCATGTAATAATAGTGATAGAAACAGAACCCTTTATTATCTTAGATTCAAAATAATTTTGATAAAACACTTGAACTCCATTCTTGAGGATAATATCCTTTCTACTTCAAAAACATTTTCCTTTCTTAACATGTCTTACAATTTTAAACTAAAAGAAGTTTATTATAAATAAACATGAAAACTTGTAAAGGAAGCTTCTTGGAAATAATGTTTTAAAAATCCATTCATGCCGTATAAGTTAAAAAAACATTCTTCTCGTACTTTTGTCGAAAAAGTCAAAAAAGTACCTCGTACGAAAAATGACAAAAGATTCATTTCATATCTTTTACTAAAAACTCACCGAAGGGTAAAATAGGATTTAAAAAATTTTAGGTGAATGGAAATAATATTACATATTGAGGAAACATGGATGTGGATGATAAAATACAACCCAGAAAATACTAATGTATAAACAATCTCGGATAAAAATGAGATTGTGATATTTATCTTACCTTAGGTCCGATATGCTTTGTACGTGTCTGAACCTCCTGTATAATGATTTAAATAATGTTATTTACTTATTAAATAATCATACTTATTTTTATGATATCATATATGGTCATATTATTAGCTTCTTAGTAGTAATATTTCATTTCTACTTGTTATTCTGTTGTTTATAACTTTTTGTTCTTATGCGTGTTTTGTTGAATAAATTCTTATTCATCTCTTTATGTTATAGATACCTCATTACAAGAATGGTATTAGTTTAATATATATCATATTTATTCATTAAATTCATTTATATAATCATTATGAAATGAAGATCATGTAGAACGAGTCGCATCACATCGGGGAGACGGTATTCCGTACGTACGGACGAGTGATGATATCGTTCCTATGATCGTGGAATTGTATTGGAGTGTATGTATACTATTTCAGAATCAGTATCACTTTATAATAGTCATATATAGTCATTATTTACACCATTATACCCATCCAAGTAAGGTGGTGGTGGAAAATAGATTACACCACGGCGTGGAGACGGTATTTCGTACGTACGCACGCGCGATGATTTCTTTTTCCGTAGGATGGATAGATGGTGAAATAGGGTTGATTCATACTTATAATAACATATCAGTATATGAGTTATACTGATGTTATTACTTCATAATGAAAAAACTAAAGAAGAAGAAGTTGAAGAAGAAATAAAGATGAAAGAATCGGTAACGGACATTACCTCTTCTTTGAAGTGCTTCTTTGAGACCTTATTTTAAGGCACTAAAATTGGTCTTTGAAGAAGACCAGGACCTCTAGGATGTCTCTAGGGAAGTGTATAGGAGTAATTGGCAGGGGTTGGCCGAGCTTGAAGGCTCAAAGTGGTGTGAGGAAGAGGGGGAGGAGGTGCCCTTTTATAAGGGAGGAGAGGGGCACCTTTGGGAAAACTAAAAATATTATTTTATTATAAAGTCAAGTTCGGTTTTAAATAGCTCCAAATTGATATATTTCTAAGATAATGTGGGGATGGGTCTAAATCCTCTCATCTAATATAATTTAGACAAGTTTAGGTTTCTATTTTAACCTTATCATTTAGATTTAACATTAAGTTAAATAAGTTTACTTTTACCGTGTCTTCTTGTGTTCTTAAACTATAAGGTTAATAAACGTACTATAAGTAGCCAAACGAACCCCAAGTTGTTTATTATTAATATATATAACCTTATCTAAGTCATTTGGCCGAACCTTAGATTTTTAGGAATAAAATAACAATTACTAATATAAGATTTGTTTTAAAAACTATTTTATGTCAATTTTCACACTATTTAGTAATTGATTTTTTGTGAAAATCATAACAGAATTATTATTTCGAACCAAGTTAATTAAATCAATACTAACATGTAATATTAACCTAGAAAATTATTGGAATTCATAAAAAGTCTCAAATTACATTTATTTTGGTGTTTATAACATCAATTATGTCAATATTTCATTAATAAGATAATTACTGCATCATCATTGTGTCATAAATAAATTAAATTATTTAATGTCTAAAAATTAAAGATAAAATATAATTATGTAGGAAATCTTTCTAAAAAATATTTATAGTCGAATTTATCTTATGTATAACATTATATTAAAAATTATTTACTTATTAAACTTTGATTTTAAATATTTTAACCCTTCTTTAAATAAATTAATAATAAATGTCCTAATCTAATCCAAGTGGGCCTAAATGGTCATATTTTATTCCTAAGTTTGTTTTTGGTCGAATTAAAGTTATCCAATAGAATTAGGACATGTGTTAGGGTAGTAATAATATCATCTTTACCCTTAATTACCATATTTACTTTTAAACGTGGTAAAAAAAGTAAAAAATTACTATTCACCAAAAATTATTTTCATCTCATTGAACCACATTTTAGTCCTTGATATTAACCATGTCTCCCGGATTTTCAAAATTCCACTCACAGAAGCGGTAAAATTTAGTTTTATGAAAAATTCAGTTTTTTTAACTACCACTTAGTGGTTTCATTATTCATCAAAAATTGAATGTTTTCAGAAAAATACCAAAATTTCACCCTAGGCTAATTTCGATATTCCGAATCCAAAATTGAAGTCCATTTTGAAAAATAAAATTTATAAAATTTCAAAAAGTGGTTATTACTATTCATAACGGCTAGTTTTAATAATATTTTAATAGCATATCGTTGTTTAGTGAAACTCGGTATTGTGTACGACGCAAGCTATCGAGGAAGGTCGCGGTTGAGTGTAAAGCAAGCCAAGAAAGTGTTGTGTAGAAAAAGATTCCATTGATGATTTATATAACATAAAAGTCTCGGGTGTTACATACAATATCTTATAGATATGGGTTTTATAATAAATCTTTCCTAATAAATATTTTGGTGTAAATAAAAATATGTTTTTCTAATAAGTGGTAACATTCTTATATGAGAGTTCTTATACTATTTATTTTTTCTGACTCATTACAATGTTATTAAAACAATATTATATGATTATTTTTCTATCATTTATACATTTATATGTAATTATGTAATGTTAAATACCAATATCCATCTCTACTTTGATAAAATGGGAAATAAAATCAAACATTAGGTATTGTTAATTTCTAATATACGTATCCACTATTATAAACTAGGAAATGAAATCATTGATTGTGTGTATAGCGGACTACCTCATCACAAAGTGAGTTTATTTTTAAATTAAACATTACATTCAAAGTAATAATTATAAATTTAATAAATATATTTGATATATATGAAATTATATTTATTTTATAATATTAATTCATGACCTTATTCCTTACACATTAAATCTTTAAATATATTATAATGTTTCTCATGCGTAAGTATGGTATTCCATCTCTAAGAAGAGATGTGATACACTCTCCATGTTCAATTTTAAAAATCATTATAAAGATTTATATAATTAAAATTTTATATATATAACATTAATGCAATTCCTGAGATGATGTTTCTATATAATATGTTCTTGAATTGAAACATTCATGATAAATCATGAATCCTAATAAAAGGTAATTAACACAAAAAACTATGAAAATAATGAAATACTATAAACAATCCAGTTGTAAAATTTTATAAAATTATAATATATTATATTATAAATATAATATATGTTTTGGTATAAGTTAATAATTTTTTTTAAAAACTATACAAGAGGATAAAGAAACTCTAACCAATATAGAGCCTGAGGTAAGGGACATAATCTAAAATTATTTTCATTGAGTTATATTACAATTATATGAACCTAATTTTTTTTCTATGTTTTATTTAATGATGAATTTACATTTAATATAATTAATCATTAACAATTAATTGTATTTTCAAATTCAGTTATAATTATTTCACCCAAGGTGATTTAACTAGAAAATTACCAAGCAGTTATCAATTCCATAACTCATTTTATTTCTATTGGGTTATATTACTTCTTCGCTGCCTTTGATATTATAAGATTGTGCGTCTAAACAGTTTTGAATATCTAATATTTTGTTTTCAATTTTTTATGAGGATTCAAATTTTACAGGAATAAATTATTCATTTGTTAATTCTCATTTCAACCTAATGTGATTTTTTAGGGACTTCATCTCAATTTTCATACACTAAAAAAATTTATAATATTATGTATCTAATTATATTTATATGGTTTATATACTACACATTTGTCTTGTAAAATCATGAATAATTAATATTTAATGCTACTATATGTTTTAATTTCAATTATTTCATATTAAGGGATGTGACATGAAAATAACCAAGTTGTAAAGAATTTATTAACTCAATTTTTCTTCAAGGGGTTATATTACATCTGAAGTACCATTGAAACTATAATACTATGTGTGTAAATTTAATTTAGTATATTATTGTTTATTTTAACATTATTTTATTTTATTTAAATTTTATACACATAATTTATTCATTGATTAATTATTGTTTCAACGTTATGATCATTGTGAGGGAATATTTCATAAACTCATTTTAATGAGGATAATTTATGATTAAGAATATATTGATATAATTTTTTTGATCATTTGTTCACATGACCACACCATTTTATTCCCATATGGTTATTAATTATGATTAAAATTAATAAGAACATATTTCTTCTCTTTCCTAGAAAAAATCATTCAGAAAATATTTTTAATAAAATATGACTTTATTTCTCTCTTCATCCTAAAATTTTTATCTTCAATAAAGATATTTTCTGAAAATTAATTTATTAATATGTTAAAATTTTTAAAAAACTTGTTGATGAAATTTTAACCCATGTTTGTCTATTTAAAAAATGTCATGAATGTATTCGTTATATTTTTTTGTAAATTTTTTTTATCATTTAGTTACAATTTGAAAAGAATAAATGTTTTAATGTGTACAACATATATGTAATTTCCCACTATGATAACCAATCAATTTTTTATATATTAACGTATATTTAAAAAATGTTATTTTTAATTTAAGGTATTTTGAAATTTTTTTGTCAACACATAGTCTTAAAAGGTTATTTTCAAAATGAAAAGAATATTTTCATAAAGAATGATTTTAATGATATTATTTTTTGGAATTTATATTTATCAAAAGAAATTACCTTTTTTTAAATATACTCAATTAGGCATTTTATATATTCATACCATACTTATTCATCCTCTTTATATTTTATGATTATTTTGAAAAAAAATTCATTGACATTCACTCTCATTAGTCATATTTCTAGTCATTAACATTCCAACGAATTATTCACATTTCTGGGATCAAAGGACATTAAATATCACATAAATATTGATATTACCTATCATATATATTCTTATTTCATACACTAGATCTCATTTTTAGATATGGTGTTGTATTTTGAATAATATTGATTGACTGGTTAAATATTAATAATTTGTATTTATTCTTCCAAAGAAAATGTTAATGGTAAGTCAAATTTTTCATGAATTAAATCTCTTATTAAATATATGAGGAATAATTTGGATATGAATATGTGGGTTGTCCTGGTTATAGATAGTCCCTCAATTTATCGATAGTCACAAGGGACGAATCAGTTGTCTATCGATAGTTAAATGTGTTTCTGATGCATGCCTACCCATCATTTTTAAATAATATAGTGAATATTCCATGTAGTATATGTATCATGACACCTTATATCATAATGAATAATAATTAATAATTTCCTTCATTAAGAGTTCATCTATGGTTATCTGAGAAATTTTAATAATATTATTATTTCTCAATGAATTTCATTATCAGTTTGTTTATTTAATGGAATTAATTTTCAGATATTTACCTTTCCATATTGATTATTTTGTATCGTATAATGATATAAAAGTTATTTAAATTGCATGTGTTTTCACTTATTTACCTTTCCATTTTTTATTCCTTAGAATATCAGGATAAAACAATTATTCAAATTCTATGTGTGTTCATTTATTTAAAATTACACATTGATTTCTCTTTAAAAAATCATGATAGTCGTGTTATTTAAATGGAAATAGTGTTCAGTTATTTACCTTACTATATTGAGTGTTCCTCATCTTACAATGATAACAAAATTATTTAAAATGGAATGTCTGTTTAATTATTAACCATACCATAATGATTTTTCATTACCTAATTATTAATCTTGAGTTAGATAAATAGAATGTGTGTAAATTTAATTACATTTCAATATTTAATATGTTTATTAATTCATTATATGATCCAATGTACTTAACCATTACTGAGAATTTGACCTCAACCATCTTTTTCTTATCTTTTCTTTGGAATCCAAGAAGAGTACTATGAATGATATTTAAAAATACCATGGATTGAATAAAGATATTCCCAAAAACAATTATGTTTTTATTTGTATATTCAAATATAATATGGGAATAATGAATGTATCTAGTCTACCAGGACTACTAAACTATTTAGTCCATTGTGATGTGATTCCTTGAATCTTATGCCAAAGTAATAAATCATACACATGATCTGGTTTTTTGATGTCGAGCTCTATGAAAATAGTATCATATGATTTTTAGAAGAAAACCTGATACTAGATTTAGGAAAATATAGTTTAGAGATCATAACCCCATAATATACTTTGAGGAAAAGTACAGAATAACAACTTTTTATTTCTATAAGGTAGATATTATGTAGTTTTTTCCTCTAAAAATATCATTATCTGGATAATTCAAGTATAATTAGTTATTGAAAAAATTTACTAAGGAGTAATATCTCCAAAAAGGGATTATTTCTATTGACCCAACAGTCAATTGGTGCATGACACCATGACTTTCCATGAACATATTTTAACACTCTTGTTAGTATTCCTTGGATAATATATAATTTTAAAAGTAATCCAGTATAAAGGATTTGAATATATGATGAAAAAAATGAACTAGGATAAACCTATGGTTTCATAGATTTAAATGAATGTGTTAAGTTATTTAAATTCTATAAATGATTATATTGTTTTCCCAATATTATTATTTTTCCCACACTATGCTTTTTGGTTTTATTCAATGGTGGGAACCTGAAAGAATCATGTTAAAATTCAACATGAAGGGAAATGTAGTGAATATGAGAAACCAAGTTTTATTATTAATGGAGTGACAGATATCATGATTATTCCTAATTAGTTATCCTAAAATATGGTAAACACCTAATAAAATAACCATCAATGGGAGTCACCAATGAAGAGAAGTATAGAGTTCACTAAAACATCAAGTTGGGGATACCAATGAGGAATACAGTATAAATTTCATTCTTGTGGGAAATGTGGAAAGAGACACCAAGGAATTTTATCGTAGGAATGAGAAAATTATTTATGTGTATAAAATATGGACATAGAGCAATGAATTTGAGGGAAAAAACGAGAAGTGTGAAAAAAGGAAATAAATTTCTGCATAGAGATCCATTTTTAGTTCATTGTCTAAAAAAAATAGGAACCTAGGAATTATATGATTCAATTACCTCTTAAAATGATTAACCCCTAGACTAAGGAATAATATATATCCAAAAAAATGGTAGATATACTTATTTATTGGGATTCAAGAATTAAATTCTAGAATTATTTTTACCAATGATATTTTGGTACTAAAAATCTTTGAACATTAACGAATTTTGTTACCTATTAAAATCGTATATGTATTTATTAACTTATGTGTTATTGATTGCATAATGAGTTTATGAGTTTAAGGTTAATCAGAATTTCAAAGAATTAAACATCCCTTTTTAAAATATGTGTGGTAGGAATATAACAAGAGTATGGATATTTTTCAAAAATATTTAAATGAATACAACCAATTGGTTTAGTATATAAATGTGTTAATTGAGGGAAAATTCCACTACTTTTATTAGAGATAAGATTAAAAGTATTCGTAACATTTATGATTTATCTTATATTTGATGTTGTAGTAATTACGGGTAATCATAATTTGGGTGTGTTATAGGAATTATATTAATATAGTTTTGGATAAATTATAACAAGCATGATGGGAGAAAACCCATTGCAACCAGTGAAGGGTATGGGTCTTGAACCCATAACCAAAGGTTGACTGGGGTGTTGCACCTACCCAATGACTATGTGGTGTTCTTGTTAATATATCATTTTGTTTACATAAATTATTTTTTAGATAAATATAAATGTTGGACCATTGGTATTACTATTGAGGTGTAGATATTAATGTATTATATTGGATAACTTGTGATAAACATATTGTATATGGAAAATTTTTAATGATAGACTGAAATACTTTTTCTCTTTTATGGATCTAGTGATCCATTAAAAAAAAATTTGGAATTAATGAATATAATAAATTCTGATTTGGATTTTAGTTTTTAGATTATGAGATGAATATTAATTTGATTGATGCATAACCAAAGTATGAACTTGTGCTTATAAAATATAAATATATCGAGCATGTATATTTCCCTATATTCTAATATTGTACATTGATTTCACATTATTATGAAAATTAAATTAGAACGAGAAGTTTTCCTATTAAAATATGATCTAATGAATAAAATGGTATTTTAAATAATCACATATTTATAGTTTTGAGGTCCTTAAATTTATATTAATCATTAACTTTCTTCTGATTGATGAACTATATCCCTATTTATAATTATTTATGCTTTTATTTAATGTCCAAATCATTACTTCATAACAATTCTCTCATACATGTAAACGTTGTAATTTTTTTATTAAGATAACCATCATACTTCCTTTTATCTCTTACAAATAGGACATTTTATTAATAATTTTGTTATTTGGGGTTCTTAATGATGGTATTTTAAAATTTCATCCCCTTGACTACTATAATGATGTTTAATTTTTGAGGATGAAATATATTGTTGTTTATGAGAATGTAACTCAACAAGATTATAAAATATGATAATATGGTTTGATAGAGTATACGACATAAAACCAAAAGAATATATAAGAATGAAACAACATACGTTTTTTTTGGATATACTATTTTTAAATAAAATTAACTTCTTTGATATCTTTTGGAACAAACATCTTCAAGACTAAATGAACTATAATATAGTATATAATTATAAAATAACTTCCAAAATCTCTTTCTAACATCATATATCCCTTTATTTTATAATAAATTTAACCTAGAAATAATTTTGTTGCAATCCCTAAGATGTTGTTCGAAGAATAGGTAACTTTCTTAAAAGAGTGTTTTTATCTAATTTCATCATCCACATAAGTTTGATATTATTAAACAATTATTATATTATATCTTTATTATCTTCCATACATTTATATGTTATTATGTTTTGGTAATGTCCTATATCAAAATATTATTCCATAATTTGGGAAACAAAACCATTTATCTAATGTACGACAGACTACCACCTCGCAAAATGATATAATTCATTTTCCATTAGCACACTCAAAGTATATATATAATGATCTAATAAATAAAATTAAATTCATAATAATATTATACTTCTATAATTTAAATATAACATATACCGTATAGTGTTCCATTCCATTTAAATTATGAAAACATATTTCATGTGTGTGTGTGATTACTGTATCTCAAAACCATGTTATTCATTTTTCAATTACTCTATACATGGAATTTAATAAAGATTAATTTAAGGAATATATTTGATATATATTACATAATATTAATTCATTAAAATAACTATATCACCTACTTTCTCACCCTTTCATTCGTTAAAAAATTATAATGTCTCTCATGAATATATATGGCCTACCATCTCCATGAAATGATGTGATATGTTATTCATGTTACATTTGTATAATTTTTATAAATAAGTACCAAATTAAAAAATTATATTTATAACATTAATAAATATAAAAATATGAAGTAACTATATAATACTATATTTATTGTGAATTTTCATGATAATATATAGATTCAAAACAAGGAAATTGAATCCCAAAATAATGAAAATAAAAAAAATATTATTATCCATCGGGTGATGAAATGTTATAATGTGATAATATATAATATTACAATAATTAATATAGTTCTGTTCAAATTAATATATTGTTTAAAACCCATATACAAGAGTTTAAATCATATCCAACCCAAAATAATCTTGAGGTAGGGGTCTTTGTCTCAATTTCCCATTATTGAGGAATATTATAATGTTAGGCACAAAATTTCATTTATATTATTTATATACTACCCCTTCTCCATGATATATCATGAATCCTTCAAATTAAGTGATATTTTAAGTTATATTTTGAATTTTTTTTATCAAGCGTGTTTGATTTGAAAATTATCATTTGTTTAATACTTTCATAAATCAATTTTATTTCCTTGGGTTATATTACTTATTTTTAATTTAATATTATCATATTATGTGTGCAATGTATTTTGAATATATTATGTTCTATTTAAACATGTTACTTTAATTTTAAATAGATATTGTAACATCTTATTACCATATTTTAGGAATTCCCTATATCTTTACTTATTTGATTATTTAATTTTATCTATCTTGGGATTCACATGTATTGACATAATTTGTGGGGGGGAAATGAACTAATGATTTGGGGTGTAATTTTTTTTAATTAATAGAGTCCAAGAATAAATTTGTAATTACTTTTAATTTTTATCAATTATTTCATAGAATAATCATGTTGGTTTTTTGGTTCATGTAAGGTATCTGTGGTTTTTGTTGTCAATTGGGAATTTAAACGATGTGTAAAGAGAGTACATGACATGTATTATTTTATAGGATCATGTCATGAGTTTAATGCATTGGGTGGAAGGTTATACACAATTAAAATGTTTTAAGCACCATTTAAAAAACTAATATATTAGTTTTTTATTTGATGTTGTTTTTTTGCATATATGGACCCCATGGATTACAGGAAGTGTAATGGGATTACATGTCGTGTAATATCCTTGTGTTGGGATTTTAGAGATCTGCATTACTAATTTATTATTTAAATCATTTTATAAATCTTATCCACTTTACCTATAGGCTATGAATGGTGATTTTTGTGGCCTCTATTCGTTAGGGAGTCATTAGTTTCGGTGACTGAACATTAGGATTATTATTCTGTATCTCTCCATGTAAGAATTCATTTCTACTGCTTCATTTATTTTTATCATGGTAGCATCATTTCATTTCATTTATAAAAATATCAATTTAAAATGATCAACCATATTGATTCTTTCTTGATCCATTGTGTGATATTATCCTAATGGAAACAACTTATGTTTGTTTTAGTGCATCATGCGAGTTACCTGAGGTATGTGTTGTTTCCTCTTCCCTACCAACAATTATTGTTGTTGAATAAATTATGAGATATTTATATTGATTATATGGAATACATTTTCCTTATTTTTTTCCCTATCATTGTGGGATCCTATTGTGGGTGTGTCAGAACTTGGTTTGAGGTAGGTGGTTCCATATATAGCCTATGATGGATGAAATTCATTGCATTGTGTCTTTAAAATTGTTTTATAAAATAAATTTTCATGATTTTTTGAATAATTTGTGTGCGTGAAAATTGTTTTTTCATAAAATGTGGTTTTCTTATAGTTTTATTAAATGAAAATATTTTTCACATCATTGTGAATTGTTTTTGTGATGTTGTTTTCAAATCATGATTTTTATTATTGTTTTTGGAAAATAAACCACATGGGATTCCTTGGGTACATAGTTAAAATATTTAATAACATAGATCGTCTATTGATTCGATCAGGGGGTTTACTCATGAGGTGTTCTCATGGACTACAAGAATGTTTTTGTAGGGGAATGATATAAATTATTGGAGGGGTTCTCAATCTATAATGTTAACCAATTGTATAGATTCAATTCATTTGTCTAAGGGTATAATGATTTCAGGATTTTCATTGTTGGGGGTATGATTTTCCAAGTTCTATTGACATACTATGATACTTGTCATGAAGTACATACTATTTAGACAATTTGGGTTGTTTTGTCTGATAGTATTTTATTTTTTACTACCATATCTTTGATGTGATATGTGATATATTCTTTAGTGTGTTTCGATATATATGATTTGATATAATTATACGAAATTATTTTAAACAAACTTACCAAATTTATATTGGAAATGTTGAAAATTCAGAAATTAAATTAGTTTTCAACGAATTTAATATAAACATTTAAAACTATTTATCCTGACTTATTTTATTTAATTATTTTCATTGTCGGATTATTGTATAGAGATTTTATACATTACACCTAGGAGGGTTCATACTTATCTTTTTAGCTCACACCATATGTTCTCTTTTATTTATGTATAGACCTTATTTTGTCTTTCTATGTAGGTAATGTGAAGGACCCCCATTGAGGAATCAAGGTTTTATATTAGCTGGATTTCATTATCTTGTGGGGACATGGTGGGACTTTCACAAAATATAAAATATTGAATGTAGGGGTATTTTTTTATTTTTTGTAGTCCAATGTAGTTGGACTTGTCTATCGAAGATTTTTTTACACCTTTTTTGTTATATCTATTATGTTATTTCTTTTTAGTTATGACACATATATATAAATATTTTATTTTTTCATCAAATTTATCTCTCTACTTTAAATATGTTTCATTTTTCATTCTTTAGGCAGGGAAAATCATTCACTCTGTTCATTATTGATACTCGTGCTCTAGATGCTAGCCTATGCGAATTACAAATTCCCTTCAACTATGTTGTAAATTTAGGTTATATACCATCATTGAGAGCCTATCCTGGTTGGTTTCATCACATTTTGGTATCATATGAGGTTTTCCTCAAGATTAATTATCATGGTACTTTCGGTAGACTTAAGATAGTATTTTTAGAATGTGAGAGGCTGTTTTTGGTGAGTGGCTAGCCATATCATTTCATGAAAAGACTCAAATTACCATGTGATGTTGGGATGTTTGTCTGATATCTTGATTCATTGGCCGTAATATAGGTTTATTCATATGGTTTTTTGGTTTTAATGGATATTATCTGGTTTCTTGATTATTTCATCTTTTTTGATGTGCATTAGGATACCATTAAGACATGTTCTGTAGGTTCATAATGAGTGTGTAACAGATTATTCCCATAAGAATCCTCTAATTGATTAGAATTGTATTTAGGAAATGGTGTAGTATGATTGTCATGTTGACCATAATTTTCTGAAAGGTAAGAACGTAGTCATTATGTCAAATCCAAGTGGTGTAGGAGGAAGGGATCTATCATGAGTTTTCTTTAATTTGAAGCCATTATCCATTAATGGTAAGAATGAACATCAAGAGGTAGTGTATTAGATTTAAATGATTAATAAAATCATTTTCATCCTTGATACAAATGAGTGTATCAAGTTGAAGTGTGAAACATTCTAAATTAGTGCCCCATCATGAATTATTTGGATTCCATGGTATAGGCAGATATGCATGTCGGAATGGGCCGGAAGGGTTCCAAGACTCTCTTCTTCCAAAATTTGTTTCTAGAGTGATTTTTGATATAAAATTCTCTAGATTTTCTATCCTTATGTCAAAGAGTGATTTCAGTGTTAGTGTACACCCATCAGTTTTATATTTGGTTCATTTTTGTCAGAGTTTATAAATAATGACCATCTGAAATCTCAGAAGTACCTATGGGGTTTGTAAATAGATATCAGATCATAATTATTTGTGATGATACTTTAGACCTATTCCATAGTTGTAAAAAGGGCTACAATGGTATAAATTTATATAGTAGACATGCTTTATTATTATTTCAATTATCTTCTACTTAGTGGAAGCTTCAATAGTGTTTTGGGGAATGGGAGTATATAGAAACATTATCATAGGAGTTGTCAAGGTGGTTCTAATCTACAGGACACCTCTAAACCTTATAATATAGATGGAAATGTGTCTTTGAATTCCCATCATTGTTCCAACGTTTCAAACATGTACAATTTTCCCCCCATTATTAAATAAGTGAAATAGTTTTAGACTCTATGGATATCTATAAAATTTTTCTCTAACTATGTCTACACCTCAATAAGGTCACTAATCATCAGCTCCAAATTCGTATACAGTGCTAATAGATGCTTCAAATATTATAGGTCTCTATACAAAAGATTCATGATTTAATCGCATTCATAAAGTTGATGTGTTTATGATATAGGTAGATTCGTATATAGTGATTGTGATATGTACCATATTTATTACATCATCGTAAGTTATTTCATTATCTAATAATGATGATTCAAACTCATTTATATCTTTTTTTTGTTGATATTTTTAAAATTCCATTGGATTTCATGTCCTTTTTTATGTATTTAGTGACACCTATTAGTAAGAGGAAAGAGAAGCAGTTTTGGTGTCCTTCTTGAGAGAGTATGATACATGATACATAGTCATTATTATATTTTTTTAATTTTTAATTTTATTTTATCATCATTGGGAGGGATTGTCTTGTTTCATAACATGCTAAGGTTGTATTTTAAAATCATCATGCCCTGTTTTTTATTGTTGATGGGATCTCTCTACTGTTTCATGGAGAGTGGGATCCAAGGTATGGTCATTCAGACCGTCCCACCCAAAACACATGATTTTTGTTTCTTTTGTAGTAGTTGAGCCCACCAAGATTTATTTTTTTGTTAATATTCCCATTTCTATTCTTATCTTTCCTGATGCTTTTAGATGAGTTATCTAGTTTTACGTCAAATATGGATGTAGATATTTTAATTTACCTAGTTATAGGTATGAATACAACTTTTATAACTTTCTATCATATAAAACAAGGTTATATAAAATAGATAAATATTTAGTTGTATGATTTGATGACGAAGGAGTTTTTTCACCCCATTGTTTCCCCTTGGATAGCCCTAGTGATCTATACCAAGTTGTTTGATAGTTTAATATGGTTGTTTGTATAATATAGGATGTTGAACCATGAATTCAATAAGAGTATGTATTATTTGGATCATGTGGGTGATTATTTTTTCAGCTAGATGGGAAAAAGTAGTTCTCTGGCTCGATCTATGGTTGGATTATCATAAACTCATATTTTAGGAGTCTAATATTCGGAATACGGTTTTTAAGAGTGGGTATGGTCATTATAAATTCTTTGTGATGTCATTTGGTTTTCCTAAAACTCCTTAATTTTTATTTACTTTATTAATTTTATATTAAATGAGTATCTCAACACTTTTCTGTTAGTTTCCATGGATGATATTTTTGTTTATTTGAGATATAAGAAAGAGAATGATCGCAATTTGAGTTTTATTTTCGAAATTCCAAGGAGTCACTGTTAGTATAGAAATATATCAAAATATAGTTTTTAAATATAACATTTAATTTTTTTCGGGAAATGTTTGAAATTAATATAGGAATTAAATGTCTTATTATTCTTTCAATGATATGAAATTAATTTTGCATTGGACCATTTTTTTATCGAATCAGAGCCTAGTCAGGGGTATATGGTTTGATGGGATTCTTCTAGTCCAATTTTGGGTTGTATACTAATGTATGGTGATTATGTTATTATTATGGATCTATTCATCTATAAATTTGTATGATGATTTATTTCACTCGTGATATTGGGCTTCCAAGAGTTATACATGGACTTAATTGTTTGTTGCAGTATATTTTTGGGGGAGATGTTCATAGTATTTTCAAACCAAAAGTGTTTTTGTTATATATTTTATCAAAATGAAGTGATTCTTAGATTGATAATACTATTGGAATACCATCATAAGTTTTTATTTGATATTTCCTACACCCCAATGAAGGGGAATGTTATTGTAGATGATCACGGGGGGAAAGCACCACCACAAGTTATTTTTTTAGTCCAAGGAATAGTAGAAACTTGTTTGGATATTTGATTAATTTTGTCTTGATACTCAGGAGGGTGTTTTGAAAGTGTTTCTAACCAGTTTTTTGTTATTTTCATATCAACTTGAGTTGGATCTATAGAGACTATTGCAGGACCATGAGTTCAAAGGATTTCATGAAAACACATATTTTGGGGAGACCATTTCTTGTTGGTCTCTCCCTTATGATGGTATTCCCCCTTTTAGAGATTACTTTGTCATCCCATCATCTATGATGAGCTCATTTTTCTATGATTTTCATAGTTCTTTTTGGGCTATATCTCGGCACTATGAAGATGTATTATGACATGAGATGATTATTCTAGTGGCTGAGTATGATGTGTGACATTACTTATGACGCTTCCTATTGTTACACCATCAAACAGATAAAAAAAATATTTCAAACCATATAGTTTTCTCCAGCCTCTTTCAATTCCAGTTTGGAAATGTGATGAAGTGTCTATGGATTTTTTTTCGATTACTAGGGACTCCCCAAGGGAGGAATTCTATCTAGGTAGCGATTAATCAGATGAAAAGGTCATCCCATTTCATTCCATTCAAGGACACAATAAAATTTTTATATCTTAGTATCCTGTAAATAAAAAATATGATGAGGTTACATTGAGTTCCTTATTTCATTATTATATGTCGGTATAATAGGTTTACATTAATGTTTTAGATGCACCTCCATGATGATACATGGACTCAATTCAGGTTGAGTAAATCTTATCATCTATCATTACTTAATTAGATAGATAATTCTATTCAGATCCTGGAGGATATGATCCATGATTTTTTATTTCATTTTGGTGGATCTTGGGATATAATTTTGGGACTTATGAGGTTTAATTATAACAATAGTTATCAATCATCAATAAAATTGGATATTTATTGGATTTATATGGTCAGTCGTGCATATCACCTTTTTATTAGGTAGCGGTGGGTGAAGACTCTTTTGTGGAAACAATTTTGTTTTTGGAGAGGTTAGTGGGGATTCGATACATACATCAATATCTGGTTATAGATCAAAATCAACATAAATAATATGAAAATCAACAGAGTCATTCTTTAGAGTATTCATATGTGACCAAGTTTTCTTGAAATTTTATCCACAGCTGTGTCACTATCAACTTAAAAAATAGGTAATGTTGGATCCAAGATATGTTTCCCCACTTAAGGTCATTGAGAATATTTTTTGTGATTCGTATCAGTTGGTATTTTTAGTTTAGTTGATAGGAATCATTTATTTTTTCCACATATCAGATCTTAGGAAACCCAATCCTAATCCCTCTCATGTTTTTATTTGTAGTGAGATTGAGTTAGATAAAAATGATTCTATTATAGAGAAGTTATTATAGGTTACTAACTGTCATGTATAACTTCCACATGGGAATTAATTTCTATTTTTTTGATTGTTATGGAGGGATGGATCATATTCTCATGAGACATGGGATCCTAATTCATTGATGATGTACAAGGGGACTCACCTCATTAATGGGAATAATTATTCCACATGGAATCTAAGGGATGTATTGTTTTATCGTGGGGAGTTTGTAACATATAATTACCATCATTCAGGTATTTCTCATCACTTTTATTTTTTACTCATTAATTGGTAACATCATGGGACACTCGAGGATTTAGATAATTTATTGGGTGAAATTATCTAAAGATCATGGATGTATTTTTTTGAATTAGTGGACTCCATGTATGAAGATTTAATGTAATTCTGGGATTATCCCTACGTTTGGAGAGGACTCATGCTGGTTTGAGGTTTTTCTAAAGAAGCATATGTTTTCAATATCTTCTGTAAACTTACATGGTCTATAATGGGAGTACATAATGTGAATTTTTCACCAATCTAATTTTGTGGGATTAATACACAACATGAAAGGTTCAATTTCATGAAAATTTTTTACACTCCATTTAAATCAAAGAATATTTTATTATTGTAAAAAGGTGCTCTGTTCTCGATGTATATGGTCACTGCAGATTACAAGATGTTTAATGGGACTAAAAGTCATGTAATCATCACATATTGGGTTCTGATGTTTCTTCATGAATGATTTCTTATTTCCTTCATTGAATCCCTTCTCCCTCTCTACCTAGAGGCTCTCACGTGTGACTTTTCTAGACTCCATTCATTATAGATCGAATCGTTTTGGGATTGATTATCAGGGTTATTGTGCTTTATCTCTCTGGGTAAGCAAGCCATTCTACCACATCACTAATTTTTATCATGGAACTGATATTGAGTTTTTTTTATAAATCGATTAATCAGATATGACTATTATTCTAGATTATTTCTAAATATGTCAAGTGATATTCTTCCAGAGGTTAACCCTTGCATTAGTTATTCTATGACATGTGTGTTCTCTGAGGTATGAGTTATTCCTTGTTCTCCATTTAATGATCTTCTTCGTGAATGAAATTTGATACATGTATATTGATTCTAAGGAATCCTTTATCATCATTTTGTTTCTTCTTGGTGGTGGATCTTGTTGGGATCTTGTGCATCCCGATTTTGAGGTAGGTGGCTATAACTATATCTTAGGTCGGATGAACTACCTTTATTTATTTTATAAATTGTTCTATAAAATAAATTTTTATGAATTATTTATCGATTAGATTGTATAGAAAGTGTTTTTTGACAAAATATGGGGTTTCCTTAGTTAGGTAAATGAAATGGTTTTTTAAAATAATTATGAATTTTTTTAAATGGTTTTCATAGAATTATTTTGATGAATTGGGTTATAAAATTGATTATACAGGAAGCCATGGGTACTTAGTTTCATGGTTTAGTAGTAAGGATTATCCATTTATAATCTTAGGGAGTTCAATCCTAGGTTTTTCTACCACTACATTGGTCTATTGATTTAGGTACATGATAGAAAATATTCCGAGGGTTCACTTTTTGGGGTGTTCCTCTATCACAAGATTCGATTCATTTTCTAGGGGATTAATGAAAACCAAATTTTCAATGTTGGGTGTACATGTGTCCCAGTTATCCATACATATTGCAATCTACCACATGATTATACATGTACATTTCTCGATTTTGGCTAAATTACTTGTACCATTTCTATTTTACTTCAATGGATATGATATGCTATGTTATACATTCTTTGGTTTGTTTTGAGATATATTATTTGGTATATATATATGAAATAATTTGAAACATATTTTCCTGATTTATTTTGGTAACAGTGAAAACAGTGGAATTAGTTTTTTTTCATGATTTTGATATAAAACTATTAAACAATTTATCCCACCTTATTTTATTTAATGTTGATAATTGTTGGATTATGGTACAGTGACTTGTAATAGAAAAATTGGGTTTGATCCTACTAATACTTTTATATAATGGCATATACACCCCTTCAATTGTTCGTAGACCATCCTATGTATATTGATGTAGGGAAAAGAAAGGTTTCATAGCGAGTAAATAGGGTTTTATATCATATGACTATGGTTTTTACGTGGCGAGATGGTGCATGTTTTCCAATGTTATCACATAAAGATTGTTGGAGCATATATTTTAGTCTTGTGGTCCATTGAAGATGGACTTGCCTTTCTAATATTGTTTTGATACCATTTTTCATGAATCTATTCTATTATTTCTTACCACATATGACATATATATTATTGTTTCCTTCTACTTAATCTCCTAATAATATATATATACATACGTATATATATATATATATCATGTTTTCTGCTGTTGGATGGGTGAAATCATTCCCAATTTTCATTTTTTGATGACTGTGTTCTAGTATCCACCATGTGGGGATCGACAGCTGTATTCAGTTATAAGGAAAATTTGGGTTTGGTACGAATTTTGATAGGTTATTTTGGTCTAGTTCCACACACATGTCTCACTTCAACATTTTAATCCTTACAAGGGATTTCATCTCAATTTCTATTCATTGAATCATATTTTAATTTTGGGTACATGATTTATTTTCTATGTTGTATATACTACACATTTTTAATGTAATATCATAAATAAACCACAAATAATTATATTTTATGATTTAATTTTAATTATTTAATTTAAGGGTATTTTACATGAATATTTCCTTGCTGTATAGTATTTCATCACTCAATTTTTTTTCATTGGGTTATATTACTTATTAATTGCCTTTTATATTCTAAAATTATACATATATATACTTATGATTGTCTTTTTTAATTTCCACATGATTTTTATTTACCTATGATACACAAGATCAATTCATTAATTAATTCTGAATTCTACATTATGATCTTTTGGAGGGTTTATTTCCCAATATAATTTAAATTTGGAATGATTATACATAACATTCCATTAATGATGATTATTTGATAACGTTATTCTAAATTTTTTTAATTTTCTTCTACTGAATTTATTCATGATATTTTCAATTAATAGTAACTTATTTTCTCTCTTTAGTATATAAAATTATTGAGAATTTTTTTAATAAAATATGACTTCATTTCACTATTTGGAAAAAAAATATTATTTCATCTACATACATGTTTTCAGAAAATATTTTCCAAATTTCTTTAACATTTTAATATTGATTTTTGAAATACATTTTTACCCATGTTTGTAAATTTGAATTTTTTTTAAATGACATTTTTATGTCATTTTCCAAAGAAGGATCATTTTTCATTTAATGAATTTTTAAAAATTTAAATTTATCAAATACATCATTTATGAGATTTCAATACTACAAGACCACATAATGTTTTAATGATTTATTTATATTTTCCAATGGTTTTTCTATAAAAATAATTTTTTTTGTAAAATATTAATTTAAAAGGAGTATTTTGAAAATGAAAACGATATCTTCTTTTAGAATTTTTGTAAAGATATTGTTATGGTATTTTGATCCATAATTGAAAAAAAAACCCATTTATTTTAAATATACTCTACTATGTGTGTGATTTATTAATACCAAATTTACTCTCATATAGTACGGTTTATGATTATTTTGACTAAGGATAATATTAACATTAACTTCCTTGATTCATTTTTTTATTATTTGCATTCTATTGAATTATTCACTTTCCAATGATTATATGAACATAAATATCCCCTAAATAACCATATTATTTATCATGTATATTATTATTGATTATGAAATATAAAACTTATACAAAATGGTGTTTTTCATTTAATGTTATTTGATTTACTGGGGACATATTTATATTCATTATTCAATAAAGATATTTAATGGTATGTCTTATTGCTCATGGATTCAATTGATTATTTAATGTATGATGAATAATTTAAAGACTCAAATTTAGTTGGGCCTAGAAATAGATATACCTTTCCATAATCAGAAGTCTCGTGAGATGAATTAGTTTTCAATACTTAGATAACATTGTTTCTGGTGTATAACTACATATTTATTTATACGTCTTTTTAATGTTCTTAATTGTATAGTTTTCATGATTCATGATATCATGACATCCAGAAAATAATTAATTATTGCCATATAATTTCATATATTATTATCAATAATATTTTCACAATAATATTATCTTTGGATGCACTAATTCTAAATTAATTGATTAAATGGAATGTGTTTTGAGTTATTTATCGTACTATATTGAGTTTGTATTATCTTATCTGGATATTCAAGTTATTTAAATGGAATGTGTGTTTATTTATATAGCTTTCCAAAATTATTATTCATTATATTTTCATCATTTTCATGATTTTTAAATTTCATATATGTTCTGTTATTTATCATTCTAAATTGATTATTATTAATCTTATCTTGATAGTAATGTTATTAAAGGGCTTGTGTGTTTAGTTATTTTCCTTACTATATTTATTATCCCTTATCTTATCATGGTAGTCAAGTTATTCAAATTGAATGTGTGTTCTGTAATTTAATGTAACATACTGATTATATATTATAGTATCATGATAGTTAAGTCATAGTAATTTAATATGTGTTCATTTATTTAGATTTCCTTGTATATTATACTTATTGATTCATGTTAGCTTCTACTCTACATAAACCTCATTAATTATTTAAGAACGCCTTTATTAATTTTCCTTTCTTAATAATACAAGAGGTGTTCTATGATGTATATGTAAGGATATTCTATATATAATAAGGATCTTATCAAAAAAATATGTTTTAATTTGTGTACTCATATGTAAAATGGGAAACATGTCTGTATATAGTATTCCCACCCTACAAATCTATTCAATCCATTAATATGAGATTAATTTTATCTAATGAATGTATATTAAATAAAACATTGGATCTGGGTTACTGGGTTTGGGATTACTATAGGAAAACAAATTAAAAAATCTAATTCTGTACCATTATCTATCATTGAAATTTATTTACCATCAATCATCATTGAATGAGACCCAAAAACATCACTAGAGTGGAAATAATAGGATTTACACCAATGGAGGTATCCATGTGTTAGAAATAATCATTAGATAATTGAATGATATTCTTTAGAGTGAAAAAATTTATTGAATAGATGATAGCTATGGGTGATGGGTAGTCTCAATCGAGCATCATACTAGAAATATTCATAGGAAATCTGTGGTTGTGGGATTTATAAATCATCTAGGTTTCTCCCCATGAATTTAAACATTAATAACATGTTATAATATGTGGGTTAATTACTTGAACAAAAAGATCATTGTATGCCTCTGTTAATCTCTGTTACTGACAGTAATTTTATTATAGTGGCACATTAAATAATTTCTAATGTGGGTATATCATACATACTATAATTTGAGCACCCATATAATTTAATAAAGATTCATATAGTTCTTATATGATATCTTTTTCAAGTACATAGAATAAGAAAACCATGATATAAGGAATAAACAATTTCACACTATGATCGGAAGGGAAGTATTCAAGAATGTATACATTATTATTTTCTCATTCATGGGATGTTATTGATGTGATAATATTCATTTTCAATTCTATATAATACAGTTTATCATTCAAAAAAATATATCCCATTTTAGCATATATAATAGGAATTACCACATAATATATTATTAAACTTCTATATATCTCATATACATTTTCAAGCACTATTAGATAGTTCTAAATGAAACCCATGGAGTTCTTCTAACTATATATTATATCTTTTAACCATAATATATACATTAAAAATATAAAATATAGTACATAGCATGGAATATGTCATAGTCCCATCGTTTAAGCCTATTGAGTTAAGATCATTGTCAAAATATCATCAAATTTCATGTACATTTTATCATTTATAGATTTCTTCCATGTATCTTTGGAAAAAATATCCACAGAAATGTTTTAATATTTTATATTCAATACCTAGACATTATATGCATAATTACTTGGTCCAGGAAATCTATAGATCAATATAAGTATATATTGTTTCATAGAACAAGATTATGTGCTTAAATTCAATACTTGGAGATTTCTTTTCAACCTTAATATTACCTAATATAATACTTATATATTCTTACCACATGTTATAAACATATATAACAATGAATGAAATTATTATCCCACTAAAATTTAATGGAGACTTGGTGAAAAAACTATCCCATTTTTTTAATTATTTTCTTTTAAAAAAATGTATCCCTATAAAATGCACATAATAAATCAAATTATTTAGGTCATAAACCATAATCATTAAATATAAAATATTTTCAATTATTTTTTAAATTTTTACATTCATTAAACAAAAATAATAATCATGGTAATATTATTTTTGAAATCCAATTTCATATCAATTTCTATATCTCTATTAATGAAAATGTTTTCACATTCTCCACATTAATTAATCATAATATTTTAAAAAATATATTTCTCTATTTCTAATAATTGGACAAACCATTTCAATGTTTCTATAGAGTAACCTATCAATCCAAATGGGTTTTGAATCAGGTGGAGGTATTTTTAAAATAAAGACACGATTTTGGTACATTATTTTCATTTTTTTAATTTCATATTTACTTTTCATTCTGAATTATTTTACATGTGATTATACCTTATAGGATAATGATTTATTATTATAAATAATTAATATATCACAAAACCATGCGATAATAAAACCATCTCACATTGGTTTTACCATTCCTATCTAGTATGTATCCTTGGAACATTCATTTTCACTGAGCTATTATGGGATGTTTTTTCTCTTCCTATGACCTATACATATCGAGCTATGACAATATCCAAGTATGTCACGGTCAAAAAATATTAGATAGATATTTTTACCCTCTTATAGAAAATATTTCATTAAAATTACAATAACATTTTAATATTTGAAATTTATATAATATCCTTAAAAACCATTAGGATAATTAAATATGATGCACATTTCATTTTACATGAGGAAAATGTTTTCATGAAAATGACTTATAAAACACATTTCATATGAAAAAAAGAATTATGGAATAATAAATTTTTTTAATATTATTAATAATTTGATATCTATTTCTCATTATTGTTATCATATGGTATAGAGTTAAGATTGGTTATTACAAAGCTTGTCTCAAAAGAGATGAGGGAAGACATGAATTACGCATAATACTCATCATAAATAATCTATTTACCAACATCAAAAAATGTATGTGTATATTAAAATATTATTTTTGGAATTACTTCACTTTATATTTAATGAATAATGAATTATTTGTTATTATATTCACCAACCTACCTACCTAAATAATATTTTATCATATTTCCTATATTATTTTTAATTTATCATTCACATCCCTTAAAATTTTTACAGAATCTAAATAATAATATTAATTTATCTTTAACATCTTCCTAAAATTATTCCCACATATCATTTTGAAATAATTTTAGAATCATTTTGTATTTAGAAAAATTGATAATTAACGGTTACTTATTCAAGTTAATCCTTATATTGAGACATGTAAAACACAAAAGAGTTATATCAAAACTGATTCAAAACAACCTAATAGGTATATCATTGATACTTTCTTCTAGTTGATTTTAATAATTAGTTATATTTATAAAATTGTTTTTAATTTGAGTTTTATATTTTATAATATTTACATTATTCCAAAAGTGAATATCTCTAATACATGTATAATCCAATTTTTTGTATTCTTTTCCATAAAAAAATTTAAAAATGAAATAATGTAAAATTATGTCTAATATCACAACAAATACAATTTTTTCACATTACATAAAATATAATAATATATATCAAATAAAAAATTATCATTTAACATAGTGATGATATGATCTTCTAAGGATGATATAGTATTCAAGCTCCATTACTATCAGGGAAATCGATGGTATTTTATTTAATCATTATAAACATCCATGGTACCAATTTTTATATACCAATATGTAAATTATAAGTTTTATTTAATACCCAAAATATATTAGATAAATATTATATCATATGATGATGGAAAATGATATAAAATATTACCCTTATATCCTGAGTCAGAAATTTTATGAGCCATTATTTTTTGTGGTTGTTTTAATTTTTATTTTAATACATGAGTTATTCATTGATTTAGGATTTAAATTAGAAATATAATAATTTTAAATTCTAAAAAATAAATTTTCAACATGGAATAAGTACCATTTTATGGTTAAAGTTCATTTTTGGGTGTTATAGAAGGGTCAGGCTGATATTTAGATAATATTTTACTTTCAGGTACTAAGACATCCCAAAACATGTGGGCTTGTATAATAGTGGATCATAAGGAGCCAATCCATGGAATACATAATGGATGTTTTCCTTGGAGGATCTCGTGTGTTGGTACATTATGGTGAATTCCCACACAGATACATCATAGATGTGGAGGGAACTATGGGGTCAAACCCATTTTCATTGGGGCCTATAGTTTCATAGTTGAGGAGGCCATGAAAATTTATAAAACATGGATAGGGATGAAATAAATATGGGTTTATTCCACAGATAGAGAGTTTTGATATGTGTTTAGAACAACCATTTTTGGGTCAAATGATCCATTTTTTGAGAAGGACACCCGGAAGCATGTCATGGAAGGGATCCCATTTTCAAACACACACATCGCATCCAGGTGGCTATCTTGTTGAGGTCCCTCTAGAGTTTGGGTATCATGGTACCCCGTGAGGTATACTAGATCATATATATTTTATACATGTCATTATCAATTACTAGAGTTGGTCCCTTCCATTTAAATACTAGGGGTTTCACCATAAGGTATCCCTAGGATGGGGGTAGTGTCGGGGCCCCTTTTTCCATCACAAAATGGATCCCCTAATAATTTTTTTAGAGGTAAAGACCCACCATTTATTCATTTTTCCCCCATTCATTTTATTTTAAATTAATTTTTTCATTTTTTTATTTTTTCATCCTCCCCCACCACACATCGACCATTTGACCCCCCATGGATCAGAGATATTTTAGATATAGTTTGATAGAAGGGTTGGGAAGGGTCTTCAATTACATACTCTCAAATTGACTCACACTGTGTCACTTTGATTTTATTGAAAATTAAGTTAGTGTTTATTAGTGATTTACATTGTGGAGTTGTGGAAATAATTTTAAAAAATTGTTGATTGCATATTTTATTGTCAGAGGAAGACTCAAAAAGAGGCAAATAGGCTGGTAAATGTGGTTTCACTGAATTTGGGATAACCAATGTGTTTTCAATAAAATATTCAAATTTAAATTAAATTATAAAATTAATGATAAATTTTTATAATTTATTTTTTATGTTTTATGAAATGATATGAGATTTCATGCAATGATACAATCTTTGAGGATGCATGGAAGAACTTGGTTTGGGATGAGAATAACATAACATGGATGGTAACTCATTCTTTCATGTGAGAAGTCTATATAATAAAAAATTGTATTCCTTTGTGTGCACTAAATGTTACCTTCATTCATTTTCATGAAGACATGAATTGTGGATAGAGAATATGGGTGACCTAGGTATATAAGAATGCTAGAATTGTGCTTCCTAGGGTTAAAAAAAGCCCGTGTTTTTTCTATTGAGATTTGGTAATAGACCAACAACTTTGTTTCTAAGGAAAAATGTTGTTTGTTGAGTAATAGAGAAACCAGAAGTAGGTATCAAGGTGAAAGATGAGTTTCAAGTATCCTAGTACAAATTTTATTGTTTTGTATGGTAGGATTGGGAATTGTTGGACAATATAGAGATAGGTGAGATGACTATAATATTGTTAATGTGGGTTTCCACAAAACCAAATTGGGAAGTAATTTTGGAATACTATATCTCGTATAAAATTAGTTATGTGTGATTTATTATTACCATTATAAGGAGGAAATATTTTTAGCAACTATTTACATAGTAATTCTATTAGATTTTTTTTATCAAATGGTTTTCATAGTTTACATCCATAATGTGGAACTCATGTATGATGAGAATAATACTAAATATTTGACATATTTTTTATATAAATCAAACTAACAAGACATATATTATGTTTTAATCTCCTGATTTTGTGTTAAAAAATTAACACCTAATTTTATGATGTTCTTAGTTTCTCATCTCTAGTAGATGATATCATGATGAATGACCTACCAAAGGTCACACCATTTGATTCAGGTATCATTTGATCTTCCATTTTATTATAATGTGCATTAGTATCTTGATCTAAGACCTTGTTCAATATGTACTTCTTGATCATGTAGTCGATGTATGATGAAACCATGGATATTTAATTTATTGTGAGATATCTTATATTGTACGAGTTATTTATGGTATGACATTTATTGAATGATCAATATAGGTTTTTTAAATTTTATAATGGAAGAGATATCACATGCCCATTTTATAAGGATGGTGGATCTTTTATTATATCCCCAATAATAATAAAATAATTTTTGTATGTTTATTAATGACATGAAATAATAATGAAATACATGATAATGGAACATCATTGTGTTCTACCTTATAATTTATATAAGAAAACGAGATTATATAACATTGCGTGTTTTATTATATCATGTTGCTTCAATGACCAAAACATATCTCATTAGGGTTTAGGATTTGTTTCTAGATTCTACTCTTTCTCTATGGGTATTAATCATTTCCATCGAGATAATTGTTTATAGAGTCACAAAGAAATAAATATTACTTTTTTTGACTAATTATTATGAATTAGAGTATAGGACAACGGTCAGCCCCACAATGGGTGTATACAAAAGTATATGTTTGAATAATTACATGAAATTAATTAATTAATCAATTATTAATTCTATGAATACTAAATGTTGAATTTATTTACTCTAGGTATTCAATTGTTGTATGTGATTATAAATATAAAATTGAATTAGAATAAACAATTATTCGTGGTTTGTTTAATGTTTAATGGGAGTGATGGGAAGAGTTAATGACCCATATAATATAAAATAACATATTTTAATTGTATGTCTATATAATAAAAAATTTATAATATTTATATCATGGATACTAGAGTATTCATGTCATTTTTTTCTTATTTATATGGTCATATTTATCCAATGAATTAAGTGAATTTTTTATTAGTATAAACCTACCTATATATATGGGGAAACTCAAATTCAAGTTATAATTCAGTCACCTAAATTTGAGAGAACTTCTTTCCTCTCTCCCATATCCTAAGGTGAAAAATTGAATAATTAAACACCTTGATCAAGGTTCTTTACCACAAATTGAGGGAATGGTGTTGTTGTGATCATGTAGATGAAGAAGGATTCAAAATTTATCCATTTTATCTCTATAAAAATAAATCATTGATTGAAAAATATTTCTAATAATATGAACATAATCTAGATTATTTTTACATAAGTTCTGTTGAGTAACGATCTCCATTTTCTAATGAAACACATTTTTGAAAAAAAATTAAATGAGGTGTAGTTTTGATTTTTATTTATGGATTTGATTTAATTTTTTAGTTATTAATATTTTCAAATGGGATACTCATGCTCATAAGTAGCTGTGTTTATACTGGTGATTATGATCTGATGGTGATCATAGTGAAATAAATTTAATTCTCCCCACATCACATGCATTCTGCATGTACTCTATACCAACATGTACATTCGAAGCCTGAATTATAACACCTAGTTGTGGGAAGATTGAAGATTAGTAGGCAATGTGATGAGCAATTCCCATTTCTTGGGGATTTATGGAGAGGTCTCTTTTACGTGATGTGGTAGGATACCCATGTACAGAACATGGGAAGTTATTCATGACCTATATATGGGATAATAAGGGAGTTTTAAAAGGTAATTGGACCCCACATAATCATTCTTTTTTCGGAATGAGTATAAATGATATATGGTAAGAATATGGTAGCTTGTGTAAGAATTTATCAAATATTGTAGATAAGGATGATTTATAATGATCATAATTGACACCGTTATGGCTTAGATGAGACATGCATCAAAGAATAAGGCTAGTTCCAACTGACAAAAATATAGATGGTGAGGTGGTGATCTTTTTGATGGGCCATAGGCCCTATATTTTATTCCATGTTTCTATCGTATGTGAAAATTTCTTATGTTGGTGATTTCAAACATGTTACCTATCATTTCCATGAGTAGAAATGTGCTTGAAATACTACCATGAGTGATATTGAGTCACATTATACGTGATGTTTTGGAACACCTTGAGTGAGATAGTATGGAATCATACCATTTTAGATTTAACTTGAGTGATAAATAGAATATATCAATTTTTCTTTGAGTAAGAAGCAATTGGTTTGGATAGGGGACAATATTCTGTTAAAACAATGGTTCAATAGTGATTTAATGTGACATATAGACGATAAATCCTACATTGATTGATATGGTTGTGGTTATAATATTGATGTTGGTAGAATATTTCATGATAATGTAGATACAAGATCATTATTGATAAACTATTTTATGTGGAAAAGTTTATTTAAGGACATTGATGTTGTAATCGTCCCTACACCTTCATGTAAAAATTATAAAATTAGTGATTACATATACTAAGTATTAAATTATGATATATATTATATTTCAGTGGAATCAGGATATGACTTGAATATAGAATAGTTCGAATGTAGGTATGATTATGTGTCATGGTGGTCTTATTAGCACATTATAAATTGATGTGCATGGATTCATGGTGTCTTGGATATCACATAATGTCTAATATGTTTGTTTATTTTCCTTATAAATATTGTTATATGTTGTCCTATTGTGGGAGGAGAACATAGAAACATTTATGATCACCTAGTCATATCATAGATAAATATTAAATCTTTTTAGAGAAATATTAATTAAATTACCATAATACATGATTGATGACTGTATTGGATTAGTTTATTTGTAGGTAGTTAAAATATATTATAATTTTGTGTAAGATCATCAACATATCTCATAATGATCTTTCCCTTTTAGTACTCTTCAAAATAATTACATATATGAAACCTCTCTTCATAACCGTGTTAAATGAAACATATGAAAGGGTGATCTCAAATGCTCCGTAGGGGTATACGAAGGAAATATGTAAACATAACATGAGTGTAAGTGTATGAGATAATGATCATAACATAAAAATACAACACCTTTCAAATAATAGATCAAAACCATGAGTCATGAAAAATGTTTGGTAGTTCATAACACATGAATAAAAATGAAATTACAGAACATGAGCCATGGGAGAATACCATTGGCATAAAACAAAGAATTGCTGGATATAAATAAGAATAAAAAATCATATGTCGAGGCACCCATCCTAACATTCATGAAATGACTGGCCTGTTAAAACCAACCATGTAACTACATTAGGATTGGGATAACCTCCCATCCCCCCTCTTTCAAAAATATGTTAACCTTAATTGTATCCTCTTTCAGGATGGGTAAAACCTCTAATGTAACATATTTTGGGTTTGGGGTAACCATCTATGTACCATCTTTAATGCTTGGGATACCTCTCATTTACCCTAGGAGCTCATATAACATTAATCATAACCAAATTAATTATAGGTGGATAGATACCCCACCCATCACATAATGAATATCATGCACATTTCTTAAAAAAGTTCAAAATTCATTTATCATATCAAAAAATTAAATCCAAATGAAATTTATAAACTTTTCATCGTAGTAGAAGGTGTGGAAATGAAACAGGTTTTTAAACATCACATCATTTAATAAAAGAATAATATTTTTAAATCTAACATGGATTCATTGTAATTATATCACGGAATAATCCATTAACATATGAAGACATGAACCCATATTTCTTGGTTCAACACATCTAATATGTGCATTTTCTTATGAAATGCTTATAAAAATACAAAGATCATTTATCGTACCAATAAATTTTCCTATATATTTTTTTTATAATTAGGTAAATTATTTGAAATTTGAAAAAAATATATAAAATAAAATAAAATAAACACAAATCTTTTATTTGGATTTTCTCATTAAATAAATACACATCACAATGAATTTCCACTAAAATTATAAAAAATAAATTTTAAACATAGGGTGAGCGATTATTTTTTCTAGTAAGGGGTTTTATAATCTTTACTAAATACTTTTAAAATATTTATTATATATAAATAAACACATATAAATTGAAATACAATAATTTTCATATAATTTTAATAACCCTAAAATTTGAAATTAATAATATTTGATTTTTTTTGGATTTCCCTATTTGAAAATAATATTTTTGAATGATTAATTATACTACTCAAGAGGCCATATAAAAAGAAAGGTATCTTAGCCAAATATCATATGCGATAATTCCCCCTTATGGTAATGAATCACTCCCTATACCATAACATAACATTCAATACTCTTGGACAAATTTTAATAAAATTGTTTAATGGTCCTACATTTCTCAATCATAAGCCAATCACAATAAATAATAATAGATACATAAATTATTTTATTTAAAATAAAATAATCATACATACTTATTAATAGGACATAATGTATATTGAGAATTTCTAAAATCATATTTAGGATAAATCCATGTTTATAATCAATTATTCTTATTTAATAGTCATAAATATAAATTCATAATAAATTAAATGAATACTTCAATAAAAATGCACGGAATGTCGATGATAACTAAATTTATGGATGTATCTAAATTATGAGTGGCATAAAAAGAGGTTCATATTCATTTTTTCAAATGAAATAACAAATTTTATTTGGATTTAGCACTTAAAATGATAACTTATACATAAAATAATGAATTTTTCCATCTTATTTATAAAATAAAGAATTTAATGATATTTTTAATAAAACTAATCATATAAATCATAGGTTAATTCTTTAAATAATTATTTCTAATATATATGTATATATATATAACAATATATATAGTGTTCTATGAAAATAACTATATACTGAAATTTCTTAAATTGGTTATAAATTGAATCATAGTTTGAAAATAAAATAGAGAAATTGTTTTCTTTAAAATAGTCAATCTAAATTAAAAGAAATGAAAATAACCTTTTATTTGAAAATATTGATACACATAAACATGTATATATATATGTAAAAAAATTAAATCTAAAAAAACCCTTACTAACCATAAATTAAATAAAAAATAAATTTTAAAAATTACCCCTTTTTTATATATTATGAAAACAAATAATTAAATATATATATAAATATATAAATATATATTTTTATAAACATAAATTGATATATTGAAAAAAATGTAAAACCCTTCCATATAAATTTTAAAATATATGATTAATATTGTACCCTGATTGGGGATGAAATGATAGTATTTTGGAATCTGGAAACCTAGGAAAAAGAAAGATATTATTGTATGTGGAATGCTTTGGGTCCCTCGGTGTGAAAAATTAGTTTATATATAAATTTGTTTACTTTTTCGGTGGTAAAATCATAACCATTTAAAATATAATTTGAGGATTTTGGACCAACATGATCAATTTTTTGAATTTCTTATTATATAATATATATATATATATATATTATGCTGTCACCTTTTGAAGTTATATAAAATAAGTTTACTAAAAATTCCAAATTAGATTTAAATCAATGGTGAATATTTTGGTTTTTATATTAAGATTATGAATATAAATATATTTGTATAAATATTCTTTAAGAAGTTGGGGAAGTAAGATCAGAAGTCGTGGTTTGGTTTATATTAATACAACATCAATGTCATTGGTCAATATTCCCTTTTTTTACTTATTTTTTGCATTTTTTCTCCCACCAAAGATGGAGTCTCCCATTTTTTAATTTTTTTCTTTGTAGTTTTTCTATTTTTATGTTTTCTACCCCATTTTTGTCATTTTTTATTATAATTGATTTAACATTTTGTTTTGAAATAAGTCATATCATGGTTTATTTAAAATCATTTATCATTGTTTTTTAATACAAATAATGTAAAGTTTTTTAATGGTTTTATTGTTTTTTTTACATTTTCAAAAATTACATTTGAAAAACAAAACTTGTAGCTCATGTATATATATGGATTTTATATTAATATAATTATATATATATAATTTCAAAATATTATTAAACAAAAAATATTATATATTTATAAAATATATTATCTTAAATATAATAATAATTGTCTTAAGAAAATGTTTTAACCCATGTTGATGATGATTATTATAATTACTTTAAATGTTAAATAATTAATTTAAAAAATGTATACATTAATATTTATAAATCTTTATTTTATTATGATATAAATTTCTATATTTTATTTATTAAAACAAATGTAATAAAAATTTATAATTTATAATAGTCAATTATATTAAAACATATTAAGAAATAAAAATAATTAATTAAAATAAATTCTATATTATAAAATTTTACAAAATGTAATAATATTCCATGTTAATATTATTTCTAATATTAAAATTAGAGAAAGAAAATAAAAATTAATCAAATTATCTACTTATTCCTATAATTTTAAATTAAAAAGAATTTATAAACCTAATATATGTTATATAAAACTATATTTTCTTGAAAATATTGACACATCAAAAACATTAAATATTGGAATATAATTTTTCATACAGAATTTTTTCTTATTTTAAAATTTTAATTATTTAAGGAATATCATTTTTTGATATAAATGTACTATTTAAATTTCATGCGGTGTTTTATAAAAAGAATTGGGTTTTATAATAATTCTATTATTGTATAACCCATGAATAAATTAACTGGGTTTAAAAATAATTATAACATGGTATAAATAATAGAAATAAATTTGGTTTCATGGACATTATTTCATCATTGACATAAACCATTCTAGGAGTGAATATGAATGGTATCCTTGGATCGTATACCTAGAAAACCATAATTAACCTCAAAGGATGTTATTGTATATAAAAAATGACTTTTAAAGAATATTACTTAGAATTATTATTGAGGAAGATATCCATTCCTAAAAAATCACTTTTTATAACTAAAATGTATTAAAAAAATTGGAAATAATTTTATTTTATATTAAAATTTTAAAAATTATAAATTTATCTTTAAAAGAACATTTATAACATATCTTGTGGAAAATATCATTTACCCTTTGAAAAAAAGGTTTTTTTTTGAAATACATAAAACATTTTAAAAATCATTTTCCTTGAAAATAACAATGAAAACTTATATCATGATCTTAAAATAACTTAATGATCATGATAATGGTAAATTTTATTCATGTTTTACATATTAAAACACAAATTTTTTTTTATTTTCGATAAAATAAATACAATCCTTATAGAGAAAATGAAACGAATATTCCCTTTAATTTTTATTACAATTCAAAATCTTGGGTAAAAATTACTTTAATAAATATTTTGGACAATGTTATGAAAATTGAAAAAAAGTTAGGAAATAATATTTTTTGAAGGGAAACAGTTTTTGATCAGAAGAGGGAAATAAAGTTGATTTTTATTAAATGTATTATTTTGAAATCTTTAGTACATAATAGAGTGAATTTAAGTGAAAGAATTTATTATCATTAAATAAAAATATAATATTAAAATTAAATTTTTTATTGAGTAATGATTTATAATATTTCATCATCGAAGGTATAATCATAGACAATTATGATAAACATTTCGGTTGTAACATCAAACCTTTATATGTTTGGTATATTTTGAATCAAAGACCCCATTAAGAAAAACAGCAGAAGAAACTTTTAATATCATAACAATTATGGTATTAGTGATATAAAATATCAAAGGGTGATTATATACACCTCATGGATTAAGATAGAGAAAAACATAACATTTTCCCCAAAGAAGGTGATTTGAGACAAAAATAAATTATCGCTTTGGTAAATTGTGAAATACAGACCCCGTTAAAGAGGGATCATAAATTGGATATGTAAAATAATATAATTTTCAAGATTAAATTCCTAAAATACATTCATGGTATGTATATACACCAAATTAAATAAATAGGTGGTGAATATATGATGAGACTCATTGATGTAAAAAGGTTATACCAAAATCTTTTACAACTTTATTATTATTTTGAATCATTATAAAAAATAAAGAATAATAAAAAAATTTAAATTAATTATAATTAAAATAATTATATTCTTTATATAACATGTTAAAGGGTATGTATATACACCAGAAGAATGAAATAATTTGTGATTTTTAAAATGTAACTCATAAAAAAGAGAGGCACTAGAAATCCCATAACAAAGTCTCAACTTCCATAATACATGTTCGAAAATATTTTATAACAATAAATATAAGTTTACTATAAATATATTATATAACCATACATATATATTTATTACAATATATTATTTTATTATGGCCTTTTATTACTCATCTATTAACAAATCCATGTTATAGTCACATTTCAGTCAATAATTGATTTATTTTTCATATATGTTTTGATTTTTTATTTTTCATCACACATTGATCATGGTTCCATTATATCATTAATTTTAAACATTATAAAAATATATAATCTATTCAGTATATATTTATTTATAATGGTCAATAAAATTAATGGAAAATGTCATTAATGGATATTATAGGTCGTATGTATGCATTAATATTGTTTCAATTATATATAAATATTAAATAAAATAACAGGTAATAATATATTACCATTATAGAATCATTATTAAGTCATATATATCAAATATTTTCATTAAAACCATCTTTGTTAAATTCCACGTAAAAAAATGAATCACATCATTTCATGATGTGGCAGTTCGATGTACACATGAACGACATTATCACATTACCATGGAATGGAATAAAAGAAGTTTCATGTTATATAATTATACTAGGAGAGTAATAATATCATAAATATAATATATGAACAATACATCCATCATTATATCTAGTCTTGAGAGTTGGTATTGGAAAAACTAATGGCATCAGTTTGTGTGGCGATAGTCCGCCATACACACATATTATGATTTTGTAACCCTTTTGGTGAAATGGGAGATGGTTGTACATAAAGAACATAAAATAAAAGAAATATTTTCATTTAAAATACTGTTTTTATTATATAATCATGGTTTAATATGAATTGATTATGGTGGGGAAGAAAGAAAATAAAAATTATCATTGAATAATATTACCTCTTATTCGGGTAACCTCCTATGGTTTTCACCAAAGTAATTCATAGGAAAAAATTATTCATAAAATATGTATTATAAGATGAGAAGAAGGAATTAGAAAATTTACTTTGTCTAAAATATTTATAAGCAAATGGTTTTGAAATTTTGAATGGGAGATGAGAGGGGGTGTACTTTTACAAGTATAATGAGTGGAAAACATGTAATATTTGAAAAGAAAAAGGTGTTACTATGTTTCTCACAGGACTAAAGGATCCAAAATGATATAGTTTTGAAAAAATAATATATAAGGTTGGTATATTACAATAAAATGGGTGTTTTTCATGTTTTCGGTAATTATTATCCCTTATGATTTTAGTTTACCCCCCAGTAATGCAATTTTTACCTCAACCGCTGTAAATAATTTGAACTAATTTTACTAATCATTGTTGTATATAAATTAATTATAACATATTAGATAATATAAATTATTATTATCAAAAAATGGAATCAAATTTTGGGAATTAATTTTACATAAGTGGGAAAATGTAATTTAATATCAATCCCACAGATGCAACAATAAAGAAGGTTTTCAAAGAGATTATGTTCAATAGTTTTAAAAATTCATTAAAATATGAATATGAACATCATTATAATGATATATATTGAATTAATAGATATATAACTGATATAATGTTTCTTTTAAAACCATAATATAGTTTTATTGTTTTCTAAAACCCTTAAAAGAAATAAGATGTCTTAATGAAAAAAAGTATTTTAAATATTCCTCAAAAAATGTATCTTCACATAAAATTGTCAAAACATCCCCATTATATTATTTTTATATTATGTTTTAGAAATTTATATTTATATCATAAATTTATTTATCTAAAATATTTAATAAATTATTTTAAAGCATTGTTCATAATATGTGATAAAATTGGTTTTTAGAAAAATACAGTTTTCGGCATAAAATTGGTTTTATTCTTATCTATTATCTAATAAACACATTAGAAGAAAGTAAAAAAAAATTATTTAATATATAATATTTAATATTTATTTAAATTATTCACCAAGAGTAATTTTATAAATTTATTGAGGTAAAATTTGTTTGTGTGCATTAAAAAATATTTTTTTTAGAAAAACATTTCCATAATTTTTAAAAGAGTTTTTATTTTGATTCAAATTAATTATTCAATATATAATTCATTTTGCATACATGTTTAAACCATTTATTTTAATAATTTAGTTATTAATTTTTATAAACTCTATTCCAATGACTAGGTTATTACATTCATAATAAATTATAATTTTCTGATAGTAAGTCACATTTTGTATAATGTTGGTGTTTGGTGTAACACAAGATAATCTCATTATTTCATGTAACACAAGATAAAATCATTATTTTGTGAAAAAATAAATATATTTCATAACATCTTGGGGTATTTCATTCTACCAACCCTTAAAATGAATTTTTCTTTCGAAATATTTCACATTGGTACTAATAAGGGGATACTTTTGTCTCTTTACATCTTTATGTTCTAATGTATCTTCTGTAATTTTTTTTTTTTTTCACAAAAAAAATTTACCCAGGAAGCGGTATTGATTCTTATAATATTCTATATTTGATATAAAATCTCCATGAGTTGTTCATTGTATGTAATATCTTGCTATAGTAGTACGAACATTAATTTTACTATATATGATGGATTAGGTATGTACTTCTTCAGGAGATATACATATAACAAATCGTGTACTTAATTTAGGTTCTATAGAATAACAAAATTATATGGTACAATCATAATATGATTAAAAATGTCAAAGGGGATGATATATCTAGGGTAAAATGTTCCTTTATATCATAAGAACAATTTCATGTTTCTGTTATGATTCAATAAATTTACACTTCACCTATTACTAAAACAAATGAAGGTGAATTTTTTATGTCTAAATACATAAGGTATCACAATTTCTATACCATAATAATTGTCCATACTTATGTCTCTATTTATCATCATAAAAAAATTGGTAGCACTGGATATCAAAAATGGATAAATCATTATATGTTGAAGTAATACATTAATCTATAAAACCTCATCCAATGTTCAACTAAAAGAATTATATAAATGCTTTACCTTTTAAAAATTATAAAATATTAAAATAAAAACCTTTAAAAATGAGGTCACAAAATTTACAAAATTAACATATCCTTAATCCCCTAAACAACACTAAGTAGCTCTTAATTATCACAAAAAAACATATAAATACCTTCAACATGTATTCTCTTAAAATTGGTTAAAAACTTGACTTATTATAAAACCAAATATATCATTAAATATTCATTATTGTTTAAATGAAACACATATTATTGGATATATTCTTTGAATAAAAAAAATTGTAAACACCGACAATGATAAAATAAACAATATTATTCAAAAATCATTAATTAGATCTAAGGTCCTTAATACTATCCAATTTACATTACTCATATCAATTATCTATTTATCCCCACATCACTATCTCAACAATTATAAAATATTAAGGGTTATCTTAGCTTAATTGTAGGTTTTTAAATAAAATGTCACCTTTCTGTCAAATAACATTTCGGGGAAATCTGTACCAGGCATCATATTCTTGTAAATACTTAATTAAAATACAATACAAAACAATTATTATATATTTCATGGTTTATATATCATAATTTTTTAATTATAAAACCTAGACACTTTGATCACAACACTTTATTATCAAAACATTAACAAGGCATCAACCTTTTTTTCCTTAATACATATTTCATAAAGTAAAAAATATTTTTCATGTTTTCAGATTCGTCAAACTCAATTCAATATTTAATCTTACATTTAATGTAAACAATACTGTTAGAATATCTCATACCTTTCACTTGTCATTCACGGTATCTTCATTATCAATAGTATGACTATTTCTCACACCACCTTGTTGATGATCTTCACCAAATATCCCTCTATGATATATATTTTCACAATTCCCATACATTCTATAGTTGAATTTTTTATCCTTTTATATTTACTTTGGGATAACAATACTCCCTTTCATTGTGTTAATTAAAAATTTCACTTATATTTACATACATTTTTCCATTATTCTATACAAATAAAACAAATTTTTATTTTTTTGACACTTATGGGACTAATTCCTCCCACATTCATCATATATTAGAAGCAGAGCCTTCTTTCCTCTATAATATCAACCACCCAATACCTCAGTGAACTATATTCTTCACTTATATGGAGAGACTAAGATTTTGTTAAGATGTATTTTATTAATCATATATAGAGATAAATTATTAATCATAATCACAATATGGTTTACTCAAAAAATCACCTCATTGCATTTATCAGTAAAAAAATTTCTATAATATTCAATGTTAATTGGGTTCCTTCTAGTTTCTTACACTGACTAAATCCAAATATCAACTTGTATGTAAAATTATTCATAGTGGAAACTACATAATCATAAAAAATAACTTATAGTATATCTTAATCATGACATGATATTTTAAATATATAAGAACATTGGATTAACCTAGGTCATTCATTGTCACTACATATTTAACTCATTCATAATGGTTTGTAAATAGTTTGTGAATTTCAAATGAACATCTTCTAAGAGTGTCAAACCATGAGTGCAGAAATGCATATTGTCATGCATCTGGTGATGATAGAGTCCAGAATAAAGAACCCATTTTAGAGTAATGACCATTGTAATCTATTGTTCCAGATCCACATACACAATTAATATCTATAGATGGATGTATTTTCATTGAAACAACATTCTCTAAATTTTAACAAAGTTATAGGAAATGTTCTTATACATCGACAAATCATTAAACATATCCTTAGAGACATATCTATACATCTAATTAGGAATATCCTGAGATATCTCACTAATGTTTTCTCATACAGGTTTCCAAAGGATACCTAAAACTTTTCCCTGATACCAAATGTAAAGACACATGATTATGATATATAAATATTACCTATAATAATATGAATATTAAATACATTCCACAAAATGCATAGCTGAGGACTAAATTGGTTTAGTTTACTTGTTGAAAAGGTATATAATATTCTAATATGGTGAAATATTTTCAATATATCTTATAAATATATTTCAATATAGTAATCTTCTCAATCATACCCTACACAAATCCTTTCTAAAAATCCTAGAAAGTGGAAACATAATAATTGGTGATCTTAGATGCTATGTAAGGGTAAATAGGGTAAATATGTAAACGTGTCATGAACATAAGTGTATGCAAACATTATCATAAAATATAAAAACAGTGAACTGAGTATCAATGATAAAAACCTTCATTTTTTTTAAATATTATTGGTAGTTCATAGGAAATGAACCATAAGGAAATAAAAGAGCATACGAAATGGGAGAGTAATTTCAGGATAAGATATGAAAATTTAGAATAAAAATAATAATAGAAAATATTATGATGAGGATACCCATCGAGACATTTATAACCTTTTATGATTGCGATAAACATCCATGTATATATTTTTGGTTACATATAACCTCTAATGTACCTTATTTTTTGCTTGGGATAACCTTTTATATACCCTATTTTGGGATTCAGATAACCACCTGTGTACCCTCTTTCGGGCTATATATGACCTCTAATTTACCTTATTTTGAACATGGGATAACCTCTCATTTACCCTTTGAACTCATATAACATTAATCATTACATTGTGAATTTGTGGTGGATATAGGTTCCACATTTCACATAATGAAAATCTTACACAATTGTGCTATAATATCATAAAAAATCATTAAATCCAAACCCCTGAAATGAAATTGGATACTTAGAAATTTCATCAATGAATAACATGTGGAAAATAAATAGGTTCATAATAATTTAATAATTTCATCAGGGGGAATTAATTAGGTTTTATAAGAATTCTATTATGGTATAACCAATGTAAAAAAATTGTTTTTTATAAGAATTCAATCATTCTATAGCATATTGAAGAAGGAGTTGGTTTCATAAAACTTATATCATGGTATAACCCTTGGATAAAGAATAGGGCTTCATAAACATCAAGTTATCATTATAATAAACCATTTTTACAAATAATAAGAATGGAATCCTTGGATCATACCACCAGTAAAGCATAAGTGACCTCAAAGGATTTCATATTAGAAAGAGAATGAATTTATAATGGAAATCACATGGACTGGTTATTGGTTAAAACTGAACAGCATAAAAATTTTAGAAATTGTTTTCTTTGAAATGAAATCCAAAATCTAATTAAAGAATATTTAAAAAATATTTAAAATTTTTTAAGGAAAATATTCCTTTCACTTTGAAAAATACATATTTTCAAAAATAAAACATTTTCAAAATAATTTTCATAGAAAATTACATTGATAAAATATAATGTGATGTCCAAATAAAATAATCTTTATTATGGTGGCAAATTATTTTCATTACATACAGGTTTATAAAAAAATTACTTTCACATTTTGGGTAAAAGGAAAATGGGCCTTATTTGGAAAATAATGTGAATATTAATTTACAAAAATATTAAAAAATTAAAACTAGGGTAAAAATTTATTCAATAAATTCTTTTTAAAATGTTTGAGTATTTATTTAAACATTTTTAAGAACATGTTTTTATAAGAAAAAAAAATTCAAAGAGAGAAAAAAATATGATTTTTATGAAAATATTATTTTAAAATTGTCACTGAATGAATTGAGAAAAAATGTGAAAACATGTATTCTAATTAAATAATAATAATATGTGAAATTCCAGGTATTTCTTATTATATCTTTAAAAATATTCCATCAACTAAAGAATAATTTTAATCTCCCTTGATACAGAATGTGATTATAACATCATACCTTTACCACATTGGTATATTTGGAATCATGGGCCCTATTATATAAAAACCTGAAATGAAGAATTTAATATCCTAAACATAATTATATTTATGATATAACATTTAATAGGGTAAGCACATACACTTTATAGAATAGCATTGGTGCATAACATAACTTATGTTTGAAAGATAGAAATTTTTATCAAAAATAACATAATGCTATGCTATCATTTCAATGGTAAACCACTTGAAAGGGAGATACTAAAATTAATATGTAAATAAATATTTATTTTACAGGTAACAATCATAAAATAAATTCATGAGAATTATATAATACACATAAATGAAATAGGTGGTGAATATATCATATGTCCCATAGATATAAATAGTGTGATGAAAATCTCTTAACGCTTGGGTAGTATTTTGAATCATAATAACCAATAAATAATAAAATCAAATGAAACATTAATATAATTAAAATAGTTATATTCATGATTTAATATTTCAAAGGGTTAGTATATACCCCACATAAAATAAACGAGTTTTAAATTTTCATATGTCTCCCAGAAATAAAATACATAATAGAAATCTATTACCCTAATTGTCGACCTCCTTTGTACATATTGAAAAGATGATTATTATAAATATAAGTTTATTATAAATATATTTCAAAACCAAAATTTTATATATCATACCATATATTATTCACTTATAACATTTTATTACCCGTTTATTATAATTTCATTGTCAATGTCAGGTTTTAAAAAATAACTACATTTATTTTCATATATGTTTTTATTTTTTATTTCATTAATCATAGATTGATAATAGTTAAATTATTCCCATAATGTTAAAAATGTTATATATATCAAATATAAAAACTATATATTTACTTATACTGATCCATAAAAGTTGGAGATTGAAAAAGAAATACACCATTCCTATAGATGATAGGTTATACATAAGCATGAACACTGTTGCCATTTTCATGATAAAATGAAATAAAAAATTTAAAAAATATATTTCAATTGAAAAAAAAAATTATGTCATATATATAACATATATTTATTAAAATAATCCTTATTACCATCCATGTAATGTTTGAATGAATCACATCTCTTCTTGAGCTAGTAGTCTTCCGTACAAACAAACAATGTTACCATATTCCTAGAGTCTGAAAATAATAAAGGATCATATAATATTATCATTACATAATCATAATAGCATCACATATATCATATATAAATAATAAATCAATCAATATTTTCATTTTTGGTAGGTGTTAATCAAGAAATGAATGATATTAGTTCGTAACATGGTAGGTCTTCATACAAATGAATGATGATTTCATAACCCATTGATGAAAATGTAGGTGGTTATAGGTCATGGAAACAACATCAAAACATATACTAATTTTTAATATACTTATTTTATTATAAAAACACAGTTTAATATGTATTGAAGGATCTGAATGAGGAAATAAAATAAAAATTCATATCGAATAACTTTATCTTTTTTCAAGTTACCTCCTTAGGTTTTCACTAGAATCCTTCCTATGATGGATTTATGCCAAAAAAGGCTTATAAGATGAAATAAACAAATTAAATAATTTATTTCGGTAGTTATTATCCAATAATACGGTTTTAATTATTTTAAAAGGAGAGGATATGGGGTGCTCTTTTAGAAGTGATTTGTGTGTAACACTTGTAATTTTTGAAAATAAAATGGTGTGAAAACATTTTTTAAATTAACGAAGAATAAAGACTGGGTAATTATCAAATTTATAATATATAATATCTTAATATTTCCATAAAATTGTTTTTCATAATTTTTTGGTTTTTTTAACCCCTATCTTTTTTTATTAACCCCTAATAAACACATTTTTACCATAACTATGGAAAATAAATATTTTTTGTTTTGACTAATTGTATGGTAAAAATTTAATTTTAAATTATGAGGTAATATAAATTATTCTGATTCCAAATATTTAACCCATTTTTAAATTTTTAATTAAAATAAGTATGAAAGTGTAATTTAAAATAAATCCTGCAGACATGATGAGAAAGAGGGCTTTCTAATAGATAATGTTCAAATGTCAACAATGTTTTAATTTAAACATAAATATTAAAATCAATATAATGGCCCAAATTATATTCATAGACATATAAATGATCGAAATTTTATTTTAAAACCATTTTTAAATTTTCAAAATCATTAAAATTGGTGACAATTCCCAATAAAAACCTATATTTTTACTATTCATCAAAAAATTTCTTCTTATAATATTCAAAAAATTAAACAGAGGAAAATTTATGCCTGATAGTTTAAAAAATAATTCTTATTCTATGAAATTAATTTTTTAAAAGTACAAAAATTTAATTTCAATACAATATATGTAAAAAGTGACATTACTACTTATTGGAAAAATATAGTATTAGGCATAAATTTTTTATTATTAGTATCTATTGTCTTTAAAACACATAAAATTAACGTTAAAAATTTTATTTAACATATTATATATTAATTTAATTTTAATAATTCAAAAAAGTGATTTTTTAAATTATGAAGATAAAACATGTATTTTGGCATTAAAATAGTTTTTCAGAAAAACAAGTCACATATTTTGAAATATTTTTTTCAAATATATTTAATTAGTTACCAATGAATTTATTTTATATACATTTTTACACCATTAATTTTTATAATATATTTAATCCTATTCATAAATTCTATTATAATAACTAGGAAAAATTATCATATTAAATAAAAATTTCTTCAATGTAATTCACATTTCATTTAAACTCGGTCATGCATGTAACGAAATCTAAAATAACTGTTGCATATAAAACAAGATGAAATCCTTGTTTTGTGATTCAAAAAATATCAAAATGATTAAAATTATTTGATAACGCATAATCCGAAAAATATTAGGATCTTACACCTCCTCATAAGAATGTATAAAACTGTAAATGGAAACTTTGGTGCATGTGAAAAAAATTATATATGTTTAAATATTATGTGCACTATTTATACTGGGGATCTAGATAGAACAACTAAATAAGAATTTGATATGGGGTTATTGAGTCCAGGTTATGGAAGTATGTCTTTTGTGTATATTATAATTTTATATCATGTAAATTTGATTTTCCTTGTGGATGATCAATGGATTTATGATTGTATGTTATCACACAATATAATTTACTATGGAATTTTGTTTATTTATTATGAGTTATTTCATGTTTATAACAGATTTTTTTTTATATTCACTATGTGTAAAACTATTATTTTAAGTCATAGTATCCCTATATAATGGATTATTCTCTCGATGCTAGTGGGAATCCTTTGTCATATGAGCGTGTATTCCTGAAGATATATTACCCTTTGGAAGAAATGGTGTTCTGAGCTAGTGTAACACGCTAACCAAATAATTGAGTTTGGCTAGTGTATCAAGTGAACACATTCATATATACCTTTACCCAAGAAGCTTCCAACTATTTTTGTGGGCCTTAATGATGTAGTAGAGATATAATTCAATCAAAAACTAAATCCATTCATCGGAAACACAATATTTCATAAATAACCACTGCACCATGGAAATGTAAACAACAATATCATACTATAACAAATGGTATTCATTGACACATACAAGATAATCCAAAATATCAATAAATTTGGTAGAGTACTACCAATCATAAAGACACAATAAATATATTATATTCTACAAAACTCATTTAGAGTCAATCTTGTCATCACCACTATCACATAGCGTCCACTTGATCTAATACCTAACATAGGGCCATTTCCCTTTTCTAGAACCCTGACCATAAATTCTACATGGTATTTGATATTAATATGTATTGAGTGAGTATAATACAATCAAGGAACCACTAATTTACCCTTAATAAAATTGAAACGATATATCAATATGTTTTTCCAGGATAATAAGTAAAAAGGTGTCAATAGAGAATCAAAATCATACTCATCATGTTCTAATTAAACAACAAAGAACCCCAACTCTATTTGATTCAGTATAATTTTGTAGGGAATGTCAATAGCAGTAATTTCATGAAATATATAATGTTATGTGATACACATGTGAGCTCTATCTTTTTATCTAACTCGCATATATCCACATTCTAATCGTAAGGAATAATTCATCAACAATATTATAGAGAAATCAACCATCTCTATTTGTTGAACCAATTAATCGATCTAGGGAAATATCTGATACTATGTTTCAAACCAATATTCTAAAATCAGGATATAATTATTCATGCAGGTTTAGGAAATATCTAGTTATGGGCCAAAACAGACTACCATAAGTTAATTCTAAAGGTGAAATCACAACCTTCAAATCACAACGGTGGAACTCCCCCTAGACGGACAACTATGTAAGATATACTATAAGTACCCATAAATTTCTTACAAGGATATCACATCATAATAGAAAAATAATCAATAAATAATTTAATGATCCAAAAAATAATATTACAGTTTTATTTTTTTAGAAACATGGATACACAAATAACTGGTTCATAAAAAATCTACATCATCTCCCACTGAGATCATCATAACTAGAACCCTTTTTATAAATATCATACTTAGTATCATTCTAAAAACCCATATGTAAAAGATACATAAAAAGGAAAATTTTATATTCTCATTAAAAATAATCAATGGAAACATCAATGATCTATTATTAATAACATGAACACAAAGATATTAGAATATGACCATAACATTTAGAAAACATAAATTTCATATCGTAGATCATAATATGGATTTATGGAAGAAATAATATTAGTTAATAATAAATCAATTATAATATAATAAATTAAAATTATCAATGGGGTATTAACACTGGAATGCGAAATAATTTTTTGGTATAGACAGAAGCCAAAAAAATCATTTCTTTCATAGATAATGATCAGTAACAATACTATCATAATTGAATGGGTTCACTCCCCAAATATTTATAGTATCCAAAAATCACTAATAATATTATCTTAGAGAATATATTCTCTTAATAAACTAGGCACAATACCCATTCCATTCCTATTTATCTCATGATATAGAAATAATTACCTAATACATTTGAGGGACATATTTTCCTAACAACAATATACTAAAAACAATACATATTTATTCCAAAATATCATAAAACATTTATCATATATAAACCCATGAAAATAAAATGTTTTTGTAACAAAATCATAACATCATAACCCATGTAAAATAAATATTTGTCATAAGAATTTCATCATATCATGTAACACCCTGAGTTTCTAAAAGAAGAACATTTTGTTTGATAGAGTATGAAACACACAACACAAATCATAAACGAACTGTAATGCTATATACCATTATAAGAGAGCCATCAAATTTACATTTAGGAATAGAAATAAATAAGTTATGAAAAATCTGTGGAAAATTATTTTATTAGTTACCATAATAGTAGAAATTAAAATTAAAATGAATTTACGGAAAAATAATTTTTTTTAAAAAACTATATTTTTTTGAAAGACTGTTAAGTCGCACTTTTTCCACATATTTAAAATATAATTTCGACAGGTTTTAAAAAATTCATTTTAAAAAAAATAAATTATTTTCTCAAATTATCATGTTAAAATTATCTTAGTTTAAATTCTTTATAATTTTATGGAAAGTGAAATTTTTTTATGAATAATGTAAAATACTAGTTTTCATTAAAAAACTATATTCTCATTTAAATCATTTAAAAGTTAATTTTAATTAAAATTATTTTAAAATTATTTTTTCTAATATATTATTATAAATATAATTTATTACTATATAATCTAAATAATTTTTATTTTTTATATTAATTATTTCTAAAATTATTAGAAATTTCTCATTGGTAAACCAATTATTCTTATTATCATTTTTTATAATTGTAAATTATTTATTATTATTTATGTTAATATAATTTTTAAAAATTGATTTTATATTTAAAATCATAATTATTAATTTTTATAATATATTCAAATGAATTTTTTGTCAAAAACATATGTAAAACTATAATAATTATTTATCATGGTTAAGGTTACAACTAATTTACCGGCACTCAAACTAAAATGAAAAGTTTCAAAATGTCCTAAAAATATGTCCAATTATTATTTTGGACATATTTATACCTTATGTTATCTACGTTTATATTTTTATCCATTTTGGATCATTGGTACATGCGAAAATCATGGGTATCAAGATTCCTTTTAAAAATTTCAATGTTTTTTTCTCTCACCCACGTAAAAATAGAAACCACTATCCTCTCATTTTTAAAATCATAATACATATTTTTTTATATAACCTCTTACCAAATCACTTTCATTAATAACTCAATACATCCTAGAGACCTTTTTTTGATCTGAGATACAATATGTGAAGGATTTACGTATAAACTTAAAGAGGTTGTCTGTGTTTTTGTTGGTCGGAGTGGACACTCAAGAGGGGGGTGAATTGAGTTCCAATTAAAATTTCTGCTAAAAACAATTTCTATTAAAATCCCCCAATTTCAAAAAAAAGATTAAACTGTAGTGAATTTATACATATTATAAAGGTTCAATTAGTTTCTCAAAGATTGATTAGTTCTCAGTTAACTTAATCTGATGATTAAATTAACTTTTGAAACTAACTTACTAATTTATAATAAATATAAACACTTGCGAGTTTAACTATCAAAGTAGCTTTGAAGACAAATTATATTTCAAAGTAATAGCAGCGGAATATGAAATAGATATGTATTGTATGGATATAAACTTTAACTAAAAACACAGAGGAGTTAATCAAGAGGTTCAGTCTCAGGCCGAGACTTAGTCCTCTCAAAAGCTTATATAAGGATGATCCACACCCTGGATCGGGGTTCAACAGTTTACAACTGTCCAGGTCCAAGACCTCTACCACTGTTATCCGTGGGAAACAAAACAATAGCAACCAGCTGTCCAGGTCAGACACGACCTCTACCACTATCCACAGTGGAAAAAGAATGAAAAGATAGTGAGTGAGGATTTTCAAATCCTCCAGTTAAGGTTCATGAGACAGTGTGTGTGTAAAATACAAAATATAACACACACTACTCATAATGTAAAAACTAAATCACAGAGATAAATATTTAGAGATTAGAAATGGATCTAGTGATCTTCGTGCAGCTCTTGACTCCTTTTGTTAATTAGAATTCGTTCTGAGTCTTCTTCTGGTTTTTGTCTGGAAAACAGAGTACCATCTGCTTCCTTGACTTCGAGGTTCAGCTTGCTTATCGGCTCAAAGAATGATGAGTTTTGTGTGGTTCTTCTTTTGCATAGATGGCTCGATGTATGCTCTATGTTCTGGAGGCTGGTAGTAGTAGTCTCGTGAGTGCAAGTTCTCTAGTTGATCTTGGCACGTTTTGAGCTTGATCGCAAGTGTGTTCTGTGTGCTTGATCTCTTCTAGTTTTCTTTTTCTCACACTTTGATACATACACGATGTCCTCTTTATACCCTTTTTGTTTTTCTGACAAGAAGTAATGATTATACTTTTTGATCGTACTTGGTACGGTTTCCTGAAATGGCAACACAAATCATTTAATAACATTAAATGCATAAAAAGTAACAAATGTAACTGTTAGTATAATAAACAAATAGTGTCAAGGATATAGGATTTGACTCCACAGTTCATTATATGTAGCCGTTTGTTTGTAGACGTGTACAGTTGACTCGGTGTAGGGATCTTCCATCGGTAGCTCTTCAAACTCTTATTGGTGGCTCTTATCGGTAGCTCTTATCGGTAGCTCCCTGTGTGCATCGGTAGCTCTGTGTGCATCGATAGCTCTGTGTGCATCGGTAGCTCTGTGTGCATCGGTAGCTCTGTGTGCATCGGTAGATCTGTGTGCATCGGTAGCTCTGTGTGCATCGGTAGCTCTGTGTGCATGGGTAGCTCTGTGTGCATCGGTAGCTCTGGCTATCGGTAGCTCTGGCTCTCAGTAGCTCTGTGTGCATCGGTAGCTCTGTGTGCATAGGTAGCTCTGTGTGCATCGGTAGCTCTGTGTGCATCGGTAGCTCTGGCTATCGGTAGCTCTGGCTATCGGTAGCTCTGGCTATCGGTAGCTCTGGCTATCGGTAGCTCTGGCTATTCGTAGCTCTGGCTATCGGTAGCTCTGGCTATCGTTAGCTCTGGCTATCGGTAGCTCTGGCTATCGGTAGCTCTGGCTCTCGGTAGCTCTGGATATCGGTAGCTCTGGCTATTGGTAGCTCTGGCTATCGGTAGCTCTGGCTATCGGTAGATCAGGCTATCGGTAGCTCTTATGCAAACAACATCTAATTGACTTAGAATTTTTTCAAAGCATGTATAAACAAGGATAATCGAGATTAACATAAATCAGAGATTATTTAAACATTATTATTAACTTGATCACTGATTTGGAAGAATTAAAAAGTAGATCATCAGTAATTGAGAGTAGCATAATATATGAACACATAATTGGGATTATCAAAATAGGTGAGGTCAACAATCTCCCCCTTTTTGATAATCACAACTTATGATATGACCAAAAATAGTGAGAATATAGTATAAGAGAATATAACATTTATATTCTAATTTCTCAAAGAAAGCAATCAGAGGAAATAGAGGAAATAGTAATAGAATTAAATAGATCAAAAATTATCATAGGATGTATTAAATACAATAGTATCAGAGATAAGCTTTGAAATAGTTGGTACCAAAGAAGGAAATGTAATAATAGTAGAAAAGGCTCAAAATTTCTCCCCTTTGATATTTCCCCCCCCCCCCTCTCTTTATATTTTCTCCCCCTTTATAATTTTCTCCCCCTTTGTGATAATCAAAAAGTGGGAAAGAAGACAGAGAGAACTGGGAAACAGAGATAGTGTAAGGAAAATCATTTGTAGTAGACCAAACAAAACGTACATAAACAGAATAGAAGAGAAAAAAAGAAAAAAAAGACAATTCCTATCAAATAGCCTGGCCACTTCAGCAATCCAGATCTTCAACATGAGATTTTCCCTTTGGATCAGAAGAGGAGGCAGGTGGTGAGGATGTGAGTGAGGGCTTTGAAATCCCAGAAATGATCAAAGGAGGCGGAGCCACTGATACAGTGCCTGGCCTGTATTGGGAAGTTTGTTGAGTGATCATAGGTGTGAGGCTTCGGATGGCCTGAGCCGGAGTCATCTGGACTGGAGACTCAGTAGAGGCAGAGGCAGGCAAGGCAGGAGGGACAATAACTGGTCTGGCATCAACATGCAAAAAGGGCAGCAACAGATTTATGAAATCCATAATGATTCCTCCTCCTCTTTCCATAGCAGATATAAAATCATCTTTGTTATCCATAAATTTTTCTAAGGCAGGAGTCATCTCTCTTAGCTTGCTTACTTGTTCTCGGAAGGATTGAGTTACAGGGGGTAATTTCATGTTTTCCAACATCAGCTTGAAATGATGGGTGAGTTGTTGCTTTGTAAAAATCCTTTGGAAATAATAATCCACCTTGTTCTTGATTTCCTCCTGAGAGGCAGAGGCCTCTTTCATAGTGTCGTGGATGATTTTCATTATTTCCCTTACTGAATCTCTTGTAGAGAGCACTACTCGACTTAGATCTGATGAGTCCACAGAGCCACTGGTTGAAATAGAACCAAGCTCCTCCTTCATCATAGCTCGTAATTGATCCAAATCAAATGCAGGTTTTGAAGCTAGAGGTCCAACCGAGAAGGATACAGTTTCTTTGAAACTTTTGGTCAAGCCACTAATCAGAGTTTGCAGTTGAGAGTCTTGGATTTTAACATGATCCTTTATAGAAGATTTGAAATCTTCAAATAATGAAACCATTTGGCTTACAACACTTTTCACATAGGCTAAATCCTTATCATCTTGAGGATTTGAGCTCATGTAAGAGTCTAAAGTAGTAACAGAGTTCTTTAAGGCTTCAAGATCTGCTTCTATTCTAGAAGATTGGGTCTGGCACTCTTTGACTGCTTCCATTAGCTCACCCATAAATGTTGATAGATTGAAACCAAGAGAAAGCTCAAGAGATTGTTCTAACAACTTCATTTCTTCACTAAAATAGTGCTTCATCTCAGTAACTGAGGCAGTGAAGGATTCTTTCAGCTAATGCTTTAGGGATTCAAGATCAGACTTTGTAACAAAATCAGTAGGAGAAACTGTAGTAGATACTCGTGCAGAAGCTAAGCTGACTACTGAATCATTCATGACTGATTGAATCGAGGAAACTAAAAAAGATTCCATTGTCTTTACTTCTTCTACAAAACTGACTTTGAGATTTTCTTTCAGCACATCTAAATCATGTACTCGGACCACATCATCAGGCAATAACTCAGAATTGATGTCATAGCTGATCTTTGGTCTATTCAAGGATACTTCATTATCCGAATCAGGATAATCCAAACCACAGACTATAAAACCTGGGTCTTCTACCCAGTCTTCAATCTCAACAGCCACTGTAACATTTCCAAGATTGGAATGATGCTCCCCCTCAATGGGTGCATTCCTATGTACAACAACTACACTTTCTGCTGGTCTTTCTTCATCAGAATCTTCCACAGCAACTTCCATCTCAGCAGTAGTAAGGAGATTTTCTGAAATAGGTACAACTTCTTCTCTTTCTTTTTCTACTTCATCAGTAGGCACAACTGAGTTTTCAATCAATGGACTCAGACTCAACCTAGCAGAATCAGATGATTCAGATACATTCTCTTTTCCCCTTCCTGCTCAGGAACTGGCTGGTCTTCCTCATGAATAGATAACACTTCCTCTACTTTTCCTTTTCTTGAGTATACAAACTCAGTAACAGGACTTGGGGGCAAGTCAGGATCTCCTCCAAGATCCATAGGAGTTTCTTCATCTTCTTCTTCTTCTTCTTCTTCTTCTTCTGACTCATCACTGTACTTGGGTTCCTCTTCATCAGATCCTAAACCTGGATCTCTTTTATCCTTTGGCCTTGAAGGATAATCCACAGGATTAAATTTATCATACACCCTCTGGTCATCACTAACCCATTCTCCTTTCCATGGGTTCCAATTGATTTTCATGTACTTACAAACTGTAGTAGTGATACAGAATTTATTCTTAACTACAACTGTCTCATCCTGAGACTCAGCTATCCCTTTCACTTTTATCATCACAGAGATCATTTTGGCAAAGAATAAAGCATTAGTCTTTGATTATGGCCTAATCATGTCTTCCATTTGATTCAATAGCAGTCTGCATAGATTAACTTTCACACCATGTCTTAACAAATGTAGAAGATAAATATCTTGATATCTTAGATTAGAAAAATCTCCTCTCCTCGGTATCAGAACATGTTGAACAAATTTGAAAAGCAGTCTGTTCTCTCCATCCAATTCAGTAGCAACCACTTGCCTCTGACTTCCATTACCCGTTAGCTCTTTTAAAGCGGTCTCATAGTCAAAGAGGTTACTGGTAGGTGGAATTGCTCTTGAGACATACCCGGATACACCTTCATGTGGGACTTTTAAACATTATTCCCACTCTACTGAAGAAAACGAAATTTCTTTTCCATTTAAAAAAGAACTTACCCGATTCTCATTTTCAGACTTCTCGAAGCTTACGAATTCGTAGAACTATTTCACTAACTTCGGGTAGTAGGGACCATTGTTATTTGAAAAACAATCTACCCATCTCTGATCTTCCAGAATTGCAAGCACCAACGACTTGCTTGGTAGCAGCCAATCTACGCATAGCACCTTTTCAATCACAATATCTCTATTCTGTAAATGAGGGTTTACTGGTCGCTTTCCCGACCTAGTTCTGACATTAATTCCACGAGCTTCTTGCTGCACTTTCTGCTTCTTTGTTTTAGGCTCTACACTGTCATCTCTGCTGGCAGGAATCTTGGTTTTTTCCATCGCGGATTTAGGGTTCTCAGTCGATTAGGGAGCTAGGATTCAAAGGTGAAAGGTTTTGGGTCCGGTGGAGTGAGAAGCGGTTTAGGCTTAGTTTTATCAAGTAGGAATCATAAATAAACGAATAAAGTAAAATAACATAAAAATAAAACGATTCATATTCTTGGCGGCAGATAGAAGTTTTAAAATATAACATCGGTGAGAAGTTCACATCGGTGAGAATTTCACATCGGTGAGAATTTCACATCGGTGAGAATTGATCATCGGTGAGAATTTCAACATCGGTGAGAATTGATCATCGGTGAGAATTGATCATCGGTGAGAATTTCAACATCGGTGAGAATTGATCATCCCCAGCTCATGCCTAATGTAACTTAACCTATCAGAACATAAAGGTTTAGTGAAAATATCGGCCAATTGATGTTCAGTGCCAATAAATTCAAGAGTAATATCACCTTTTTGATAATGATCTCTCAGAAAATGATGTCTTACATCTCTGTGTTTGGTTCTAGAGTGAGATACAGGGTTCTTAGATATGTTTATTGCACTAGTGTTGTCACAGTTAATTGAAACATGTTTAAACTCAAATCCATAGTCCAATAAAGTGTGTTTCATCCACAGAATTTGTGCACAGCAACTACCAGCAGCTATATACTCTGCTTCGGCAGTAGACAATGCAACTGAGTTCTGTTTCTTACTACACCATGACACTAGGTATTTCCCAAGTAAATGACATGTTCCAGATGTGCTCTTCCTTTCTAACTTACACCCAAAAAAGTCAGCATCTGAATAGCTAGTTAGGTCAAATGATTGTCCTTTTGGATAAAATAAACCTAAGTTTACAGTATGCTTAAGATATTTAAAAATCCTTTTAACAGCCAGTAAGTGTGATTCTTTAGGATTAGCTTGAAATCTAGCACACATACATACATTGAACATAATGTCTGGTCGACTAGCGTTAAGATAAAGTAAACTACCAATCATACCTCTGTAATTGGTTTGATCCACTAGTTTCCCAGTTTCATCTGTATCCAATTTACAGATTGTACTCATAGGAGTTTCACTTTCCTTAATACTGTCTAAACCAAAACGTTTTAAAAGATCTTTTGTATATTTACTTTGATTTAAAATAATTCCATCTCTAGTTTGAAAAATTTGAAAACCAAGAATATACATAAGCTCTCCCATTAAGCTCATTTCAAATTCATGTTGCATACTTTTTGAAAAATCGGTACATAAAAAGTTTTTAGAAGATCCAAATATAATATCATCAACATAGATTTGTACAACTAAAACAACTTTAGAAATTCTTTTAATAAAAAGAGTTGGATCAGCGATCCCTTTAGTAAAACCTTTTAAAATAACAAAATTGCTGAGTCTATCATACCAAGCTCTTGGGGCTTGTTTTAAACAATATAAATCTTTAGAAAGTTTAAAAACTTGATTTGGAAAATGACGGTTTGTAAATCCAGGTGGTTGTTCCACAAAAACATCTTCAATTATAAAACCATTTAGAAATGCACTTTTTACATCCATTTGATATAACTTGAAATTCAGATGTGATGCATATGCAAGTAAGATCCTAATAGCTTCCAGTCGAGCTACAGGTGCAAAAGTTTCTCCATAGTCTATACCCTCTTCTTGACAATATCCCTATGCAAATAGTCTAGCTTTGTTTCTAACTATGTTTCCTGATTCATCAACTTTATTTCTAAAAACCCATTTTGTTCCTATTGTCAAGGTGTCCTTGGGTCTGTCAACTAATTCCCAGACTTTGTTTCTTTCAAATTGATTTAACTCTTCTTGCATGGCTATTACCCAGAATTCATCATTGATAGCATCATTGATATTTTTGGGTTCTAGTTGTGACAGAAAAGCTTGATGTTCAACCTGGTTCCTTAGAGAAGCTCTAGTTTGTGTTCCTCTATCAATATTACCAACAACAACATCTAAAGGATGATTCTTTAGAATCTTAGTCGATTTGGTAAAGGTTGGACTAGAAACTTCAGGTTCATCTATATGTTCGGGTTCAACAGAAGAAAATTCTGGAGAAAGTCCAGAACTGGATGTTTTTATAACAGGTTCTTTAGATTTATCATTAAGGTCCAGAATAGACAAATCTTCTTCAAGATTCTGAAAAGAGGTTTTAGGCTCATGTGGATCAGTTTCATCGAATTTGATGTGAACAGATTCTTCCACACATTTGGTTCTCTTATTGAAAACTCTATAAGCTTTACTTGAAATAGAGTAACCCAGAAAAATTCCTTCATCGCTTTTGGGAGCAAACTTATCGAGATTATCTTTAGTATTAAGTATAAAGACTTTGCAACCAAAAACTCTGAAGTAATTAACCTTAGGCTTTCTATTGTTCCACAACTCATACGGGGTTTTCTTAAGAACAGGTCTGATCAAGACTCTATTGATAACATAACAAGCTGTATTAACAGCTTCAGCCCAAAAGTAAATAGGCTGTTCATATTCATTGAGCATGGTTCTAGCTATTTCTTGAAGGGTTCGGTTTTTCCTTTCTGCTACACTATTTTGTTGGGGTGTCCTAGGGACAGAAAAATTGTGACTATAGCCATTGTATGAGCAATAAGATTCAAACTCATGATTTTCAAACTCACGACCATGATCACTTCTTAGGGTTTTAATCTTAAGTCCACTAAGGTTCTCTACAGACTTGGAATATTTAACAAAGTAAGGACAAGATTCACTTTTGTGAGCTAGAAAGTACACCCAAGTATATCTAGAAAAGTCATCTACAAGAACATAGACATAATGCTTCCCATTTAAACTAGAAACTCTTGATGGTCCAAACAAATCCATGTGAACCAACTCAAGTGGTTGAGAAGTTGAGACTTCTTTCTTTGATTTAAAAGAAACTTTGTGTTGTTTTCCCTTTTGACAGGGATTACACACTTTGTCATTTGGGAATTCTAATTTAGGTAAGTCTCTAACTAAGTTTTTCCTAGCCAGTTTTCTATGTGAGTGAATTTTGCAGTGTCCTAATCTTCTGTGTTATAGACAAGATTCTTTATGAAAAGTATTCAAATAAGAAATATTTTGTTTGGCTAAAGAATTTAAATCAACAGCATAAACATTTTCATTCCTTAGAGCAGAAAATACTAAAGAGTTTTTGGAGTTAAAAACATCACACGAGTCATTTTCAAACTTGACATTGAAATCATCGTCACATAATTGAGATATACTAAGCAAGTTATATTTAAGTCCATCAACGAATAAAACTTTAGAAATTAATACTGAGTCAGTGTTACCAATCTGGCCTAGGCCGATGATTTTTCCTTTAGAGTTGTCACCAAAGGTGACATGACCTCCATCAACCTTTATTAAGCTCTTGAAGCAAGAATAATCTCCAGTCATGTGTCTTGAGCACCCACTGTCTAAATACCATATCTTCTTGTGACAGCTCTTCAAGCAGGTCTCCTATAAAACAGATTTAAACAGGAAATGACTTTGGTACCCAGATTTTCTTGGGTCCAGATAGGTTAGAAATCAGGGCCTTAGGTACCCAAATTTGTTTTATGGGTCCCATACAATTAATAGAAACAACAGATTTTGAAAGATAAACTTTATTTGGTCTATAACCATGTGAACAACCTGTTGAAGCATATGAATTTCCAAAACTGGAACTAGCAGAATTTTTTTCAGACTTAGGAATAAAATGGGTTCTAGTGAACTGTCTCTGTCCAGGTTGGTATCCCAAACCAGTAGCATATCTAGGTGCAACTTTCTTTCCTATCATTTGAGTTAAATCATCCTTTACATTTGTGAAATTTTCCATGTCCTTTCAAAGTTTCTCATTTGACAATTTCAGTTCTGTATTTTCCTTTAGTAGTTGAGCATTCTTTTCCTTTTCTATATCAAGATCATATTTATGCTTAACACTTAAAGCATACTGTTTCTTTAAACCTTTGTATTTGTCTTTAAGTTAATTACAGGTTTCTTCCAACATATAACAGTACTCAAATAGTTCAGATTTTGACATGTTTTCTGAATCAGAATCATCTCCAGAATAATATGAATTTAAAACAGGAGTGTCAGATGTTACCTCAGAAGTATTTATCATGAAACACATGTTGGCTCTATTCCTTTCAGAGTCCGAAGATTCTGCTTCACTAGTGTTGTCTTCTAAAGCACTCCATGTAGCCTTCATGAATTTCTTGTACTTCTTGTCTTTGTAATCATATTTCTTTTTGAATTTTAACTTCGGACAGTCTGCTTTGATATGTCCTTTTCGCTTGCATTCATAGCAGACAACTTCATCAGTCCTGTCAGCCTTCTTCCAATCCTTTTTCCATTTTCCTTGTTGATCATACTTTCCTTTGTAATTTGGTTTCCTAAAGAATTTATTTTTCCTATAAAACTTTTTGAATCTCCTGGCTATTTGAGCCATCTTGGCATCACTGTCAGATTCTGAATTTTCACTCATGGAACTCTCAGTCTCCATTTGTAGTTTATCCTTGTCTTTACTCTTAAAGGCAGTAGTTTCAAATGCTACATATTCCCTTTTGGGTTCCTCATCATCTTCTTTATTTACTTTAATCTCTTCTTCATACATCATCAGCTTACCAATTAACTCCTTGACAGGTAGTGTTCTAATGTCACAGGATTCTCTAATTGAAACGGATGTACCTCTCCATCTATCTGGAAAACATCTCAGTATTCTCATAATTTTTTCTTTTGCAGGAACAATCTTTCCGAGTGAGCTCATTGTGTTCACTATCTCATTGAACCTGAGATACATGTCAGAAATAGGTTCATCAGGCTTCATTTTGAAATTATCATATTTAATAGTATAAGTGTTTAATATCATTTCTTTAACATTGGTTGTTCCTTCGTTAGAAAAAGCCAAGGTATCCCAAATTTCAAAAGCATTTTTACATGCAGAAATTCTATTAAATTCTTCATCTCCTAGAGCACAGTACAGATCATTCATAGCTTTATAATTATTATTGTAAGCAGTCTTTGTAGGTTCATCCCAAGTAGATCTATCAGTAGTGGGAACTTTATATTCAGATTCAATAGCAGTCCAAATATCAAAACTCATGCTTTCTAGATGAATTTTCATTTTATGTTTCCACTGAGCATAGTTATTTCCATTAAAGAAAGGTGGCCGGTTAGTAGCAGCACCCTCAAGTCTATTATCCATTATATACAAAATTTAAAGAGATAAAAATTTAGAAATAACAGAAATTTTAAGAACTTTAAAATACAACTAAAATCACAGTTGATAACAGAGTAATTTAGAAGGTATTAATAAACCCTTTGATACCAAATGTTGGTCGGAGTGGACACTCAAGAGGGGGGTGAATTGAGTTCCAATTAAAATTTCTGCTAAAAACAATTTCTATTAAAATCCCCCAATTTCAAAAACAGATTAAACTATAGTGAATTTATACAGATTATAAAGGTTCAATTAGTTTCTCAAAGATTGATTAGTTCTCAGTTAACTTAATCTGATGATTAAATTAACTTTTGAAACTAACTTACTAATTTATAATAAATATAAACACTTGCGAGTTTAACTATCAAAGTAGCTTTGAAGACAAATTATATTTCAAAGTAATAGCAGCGGAATATGAAATAGATATGTATTTTATAGATATAAACTTTAACTAAAAACATAGATGAGTTAACCAAGAGGTTCAGTCTCAAGCCGAGACTTAGTCCTCTCAAAAGCTTATATAAGGATGATCCACACCCTGGATCGGGGTTCAACAGTTTACAACTGTCTAGGTCCAAGACCTCTACCACTGTTATCCGTGGGAAACAAAACAACAGCAACCAGCTGTCCAGGTCACACACGACCTCTACCACTATCCACAGTGGGAGAAAGAATGAAAAGATAGTGAGTGAGGATTTTCAAATCCTCCAATTAAGGTTCAGGAGACAGTGTGTGTGTAAAATACAAAAGATAACACACACTACTCGTAATGTAAAAAGTAAATCACAGAGATAAAGATTTAGAGATTAAAAATGGCTCTAGTGATCTTCGTGCAGCTCTTGACTCCTTTTGTTGATTAGAATTCGTTCTGAGTCTTCTTCTGGTTTTTGTCTGGAAAACAGAGTACCATCTGCTTCCCTGAATTCGAGGTTCAGCTTACTTATCAGCTTAATGAATGATGAGTTTTGTGTGGTTCTTCTTTTGCATATATTGCTCGATGTATGCTCTATGTTCTGGAGGCTGGTAGTAGTAGTCTCGTGAGTGCAAGTTCTCCAGTTGATCTTGGCACGTTTTGAGCTTGATCGCAAGTGTGTTCTGTGTGCTTGATCTCTTCTAGTTTTCTTTTTCTCACACTTTGATACATACACGATGTCCTCTTTATACCCTTTTTGTTTTTCTGACAAGAAGGAATGATTATACTTTTTGATCGTACTTGGTACGGTTTCCTGAAATGGCAACACAAATAATTTAATAACATTAAATGCATCAAAAGTAACAAATGTAACCGTTAGTATAATAAACAAATAGTGTCGAGGATATAGGATTTGAATCCACAGTTCATTATAGGTATCCGTTTGTTTGTATACGTGTACAGTTGACTCGGTGTAGGGATATTCCATCGGTAGCTCTTCAAACTCTTATCGGTGGCTCTTATCGGTAGCTCTTATCGGTAGCTCCATGTGTGCATCGGTAGCTCTCTGTGCATCGGTAGCTCTGTGTGCATCGGTAGCTCTGTGTGCATCGGTAGCTCTGTGTGCATCGGTAGCTCTGTGTGCATCGGTAGCTCTGTGTGCATCGGTAGCTCTGTGTGCATGGGTAGCTCTGTGTGCATCGGTAGCTCTGGATATCGGTAGCTCTGGCTATCGGTAGCTCTGTGTGCATCGGTAGCTCTGTGTGCATTGGTAGCTGTGTGTGCATCGGTAGCTCTGTGTGCGTCGGTAGCTTTGGCTATCGGTAGCTCTGGCTATCGGTAGCTCTGGCTATCGGTAGCTCTGGCTATCGGTAGCTCTGGCTATCGGTAGCTCTGGCTAGCGGTAGCTCTGGCTATCGGTAGCTCTGGCTATCGGTAGCTCTGGCTATCGGTAGCTCTGGATATCGGTATCTCTAGCTATCAGTAGCTCTGGCTACCGGTAGCTCTTATGCAAACAACATCTAATTGACATAGAATTGTTTCAAAGATTGTATAAACAAGGATAATCGAGATTAACATAAATCAGAGATTATTTAAACATTATTATTAACTTGATCACTGATTTGGAAGAATTAAAAAGTAGATCATCAGTAATTGAGATTAGCATAATATATGAACACATAATTGGGATTATCAAAACAGGTGAGGTCAACAGTTTTCATTTTCATTCTACTCCTATGTCGATAAATACTTTTATTAATATAACAAGATAAGAAATTATATAATATCTATTTATATATTATTATGAAAATTTAATATCCTATATCAATATCATCTTCCATAAAATGTGAAACGAAACAGTCAATCATGTGTATGGCGGACTACCACCTCACAAACTAATTTAATTTTTTTCATTCACTACTTATAATTTATGGATATAATTATGTTCTCAAAATACCCTTATGATCTTTATTACATCAATATAAATTGTTAATTATAATACCAAATATACCTTATTTCCTTCAATCCCTCTATAAAATAACAACTTCGCTTGTGCATATGTTTGGACTACTACCTCCATTTAGAGATGTGAAACGTTTTTCATTTTATTTAGACATAGCTGATAATATAATAATAATTATTTTTTAAAGTGATATATTTGATATAATAATTTTTATGTAATGGTGAATTGTTATTTAAATTTCTTTCCTTCATTTATATTGGAAAAATAAAAATAGGGTTAATTTGTAAGTAAGAAGTACCATCTCTATAAATGATGTAACTCATCTTCCCATCTCTAAATTTTAGGGATTATTTTAAATACTTATATAATACTTATATAATATATTATTTTCATGTTTAAAATTATGTATTTTATGGATATAAGACTATATTAAATGGATAAAAATTATAGAACAAATACATATAAGAAAAGAGATGCAAATATCACTTCAAGTAATGATTTTAACAAATAATTATTAATAAAAAATTCATAAATTACAATAAGTAAATTATAAATCATATTATATATATGATTAATGATATAAAATATACTTATAAACCAACTATACATATTAAATTGGATGTACAATGATGTAAAAAATAAATTAAGAAATAGGAAATAGATTTTGTCTAAATTTCATTTCATTGAGGCATATTGTATTATTATGCACATAATTTCTTTTATATGATATATATAATAGAAAATATACATGAAAACACAAAATACTACATAATTAATGTATTTTATAGTTTAATAATGAATTATTTTATCTATTATCAATTGCATTGAAAATTACAATATGGCAAATAATTCTATGACTCAGTTTCTCTTCACTAGGTTATTTTATTTATTCATATTATTTGATAACATAAGATTATATGTGTAATGATTATTTTTTATTATATTTTTTATTACAAATATTTTATGTGAATGTAAATTTTTTTCACATAATTTATTAATTTATTCTTTCTCACTTCAACATTTTGATCAGGGTAAGGGTATATCATCTAACTTTTACTTCTATGTGACATATTCCATATTCACCACATTATTCATTTGTGTGGTGTATATGATAACCCATTAACATGTTATATCATGAATCCTATTATTTCCATGTAATTTAATAATTCATTTACAATTATTTCCTTCAAGGGGATTATGATTCAAAAGTTAACAAAGTGGTAAAGGTTTATGTTAAATCTCGTTGTTTATTAGGATTGATAATGATTAGGTTTTTGATAATTTAATTTTATGATCTATATTCCAACGAGCTAGTTAGTTTTTCTATACAATGTTTATTTATGTATAATCCATGTTTTATTACCATTTATTATCTTTAAAAAAAATAGAAACCAAAATAATGGTTTTAATGAAAATAGACATCATTTCTCTCTTCGATTGAAAACGCTTTTTCATCCATATCCATGTTTCCTAAAAAATTATTTGAAGAATTTTTTAACACCCTATACATGATATATTAATTATATTTTTACCAATTATTTACTCTTTGAAATCCCACATGAAAGGAATATTTTTTAGTTTTTTGAATGAGTCACTTTTGATCATTTTTACAATAGTGTGAATGGAATGCTTTTTATCTTATACAACATGTATGAAATTCCCTTGCATTATTATAACTCAGTATTTTTATTATTAAATTATATATTTAAAAGTTATTTTTAATGTAAGTTGTTTTTTAAATATTTTGGAAAATTTAATTTTTAAAATTTATTTTCAAAATTAAAAAGTTATTTTCCTCTAGAATGTTTTTAATGACATTTTATGGTATTTTAATTCGTCATAAAAAAAATTATTTCACATGTACAATAATATTAAAATGTTTTATTCATATAATATTTTTTATTTCTCAAAAAAAATTGATCATTTTCTTGGGATATACTATTTTTATATCGTTCACTATATTACCCTAGATGGGTTGTGATAATGATTATTAATGGGGTAAATTATTAAAGTGTCATATTTTTTTAAATATGAATGTTTTCAATGATTATGTTTATCCCCTTTCATATGAGGATTTCACTAGACTTAGTATTATTGGAGGGGACCACTATAGCCCGTTGATACATCAGTTGGCCTTACTAGAAAAACCGCATTGGGTTTTTCCTTAAGCCTTACCCATTTATATCTGATGTGTTATCATTATCCCATGAAATTATATTTATAATTCCATAAATATTCCATTCCCTAATTTAGATAGTATTCCACGATTTCCATGTTATTATTAAATTTTTTTATAATGTCTTTTTATAAGATTCAAGCTCATGTTATTATTTAAATGGAATGATTTGATCACTATTTAGTCCTACAATATTATTTTTCATATTCATTTTATTGATTTAATGGAATGTATTTTAGTTACATACATTTATATATTGATTATTAATTATCTATTTATGATATATTTTATTGTATGCATAACCATACTGATAATTTGATCTAACCTATTTCAAATGTTTCCATTACCTAGGATACTAGAATATGTGATATGAATGATAAGAAGTGATATATATAAAGTGAGTAATGGTGTTCCCAAAGAAAATTATATGTTATATTTTATGTTCTCAATTTTAATGTAAATTTAATATGTGTGTCTTATTTTCCCAGTCTAATAAAATATTTGTTTTATATTTATAAAAATTAGTGTATCATGCACCAATGTAATAAATTAACCACCAACACTAGTATATTATGTTTGAGGAATTCACATGTTATATCTGATATTGTTTTGTATAAATATTGGGACTGAAATATAATAAAACATAGATTATACAACCTAACCCTTTGAAAATATTTGAGGATAAGTATACAAGAACATCAAAATGTTTTGGTGAGGAAGATATTATCTGGGGTTTTCTTAGAAATTCTTCACTTTCTAGATATTACATGTGAATATGGTTAACTCACACTTTTACCTTATGGAAATAACATTGAAAAGGTTGCATTGGGTTTTGACTCAATCATCACTTGATACTTGACAAATGGTCATACTATGCACCTAGTATGCCACTCCTAGAGGATATGCTTGAAAAAATTCACATTTTATTTAGAAAATATTATGACTGATTTTGAAATATTTTTAATATACAAATAATATCCCAAAAACCATTTTAATTATTATTATATTAGCTCTGTGTACATTTTTTATTTTATATAAAAAATATCACTAAGTTTTTATTTTTTAAATTTTGTTTCACAATGTAATGATCTAATGTAATGTTACCCATTCTTTAGTAATGGGTCCTAATAAATGGAATATAAAAAATATCAATATATTTATTTTATATAGGGATTAACCTCTTTGGTGTGATAATTATATCCTAGATAGATCATCAAATAGAACAAAAAATATAAATATATCGGGGATGATGACTTAGGTTATGAGTACTAAAATTTTCCGTATGGAGCATCTTATAGATCCACCATGTAGTGTATAAATGTTAGAAAATATCATGTGTTAGAAACCTCCATTCATTAGGAATATAAATAATTTGTTGTTTTTTTGTAGATATGTTCTTTAAAGAATATATTTATGACTCCAGTAAGTAATAAAAGGGAGATGGTTATCATGGAACATTTTCACATATTATAATATATGAATCAATGGTGGTCACTAGTACACAAAACTAATTGTGAATAAGAAATATAAAACACAAAATGGAAGTATTTTAAGGAACTTTTCTTTGAAAAATATTTACATAACAAGAAACTAGCTTATATAGAGATACAATTACATCATTTATGATAAAAGATGAATAAAATTGTTATTATGTGTGATTCTAACATAATAAGGTAACCCGTGAATTTTGTTAACTACATATATATTCTAAATAGAAATATTTCTAATTTCTTTGATGGGTTTAAGAAAATCCTTCATAAGAAACTAGTCTCCCAAAAATTCCCATCATACAAGTGCATAATATCATGTTATTCCAAGATATAGAAATAATTATCCATGTGATATAGAATTGATGTGAAGTAATTGAAGAAGTGGATGGTAGAGAAAAAAATTTATTTGGGGAATAATTGAATGATAGATTTTCCCACATGTGATAGTTGTGGAAAGAAGAACCCATATAATTTCTTAAAGTGAATGATAGTTTGTTTAATGTGTATATAAAAAGACCAGAAGTTGAGTGAATTCATAGGTAAGAAAGAAACATATATTGTTTTAAAGAGATTGGTCACTATGAAAAATAATTACCCAAACAAATACTAGATATACCATAGAAAAATAAAAGGGATCAAGTTCAAGATTATAATTTTAATACATCTAAGGTAGAATGATTAAATTTATTATGTATTTGGATTCCAGAATTATGTTCTATAAGTATATTTCCAGTGGTGTTGTGGTTATAATAATCTGGAAATGTATATGGTTTATGTTTATTGTTTAATCATATATGTCTTTATGTAATATTAACTTAAAATTTATGGATATCATCATGGATTTATTAGTAAAATTTTGATTATAAGTTTAATATATTAAAAACCATTTCTTGAAGCTCTATGTGATTGGAGTTGATCAACATGAAAGATGTTTTTGAAGAGATATTATGAAAATACAACCCATTGGTTTGGTATATGTTTTAGTAAATTATTTAATTGAGTTTTAAGTCCTTTACATTTTGTGGACATATAATTAATGGTACTGATAACCTTTATAAACATTATAGTAAATATGATCATTGAAGTTTATTTAATCATAGTCAATTAATATTATTTGATTTTTGGGAAAAAGAATAAGTCATATAGAAAACCACTATGTTAAAAAATTATATTAAGATAAATGTAATTTTTTAATGATATTCATCATATTTTTTGGAACATTTATTAATGTGGTTTTAGATAAAGGGAAAATCAGATGTTGGGTGATAGCCCAGTGCATCGGGATAGGATATACAACTTGATCCCATAACAAAATTCTTATAGGGGTGAAATTAATAAAACTGGACTATGAAATCTATTGGTTGATATGATATTTTTTAAAATTATTTTATGGATAAATATATCTTTACTGGATTGATAGGTAATGTCAAAAACCTTGAATTGTCATTTTACTTATTCTTAAAACTCTGTAAAATATTATCCAAATTATATAAAATAATAAAACTACTATATACTATATATTTTTTAGTTTTTATTAAATTATTATAAGATATATCCATCTCCATTACTGTAAAATGAGAAAAACAATTGTTGATCGTGTGTATGGTGGACTACCTCCTCATGAACTGATATAATATTATTTCCAGCACTACCTCACACGACTGGATATAATGATGGATCTAACATATTTATATACTATTTATTGAATTAATTTTCTTATATACTTATATTATTAGATATAACATCTTTCCATCTAATTTTTCGGAAAACAATAATGTCTCTTGTGCATACTTGTGGTCTACCACCTCCGTGTAGTGATATGAAATGATTTTCACATCATTTTAAAATGGATGATAATAATGATATATAAAATTAATATATATATATATATATATGATATATTTTTTATTTCTATAGTCTTGAAGATGAAATATTTTTTATTTTTTTTATTTTCATCTTTTGGGAAAATAGAAATATCAATTACGTGTCTGTATGACCTACCATCCCTAGGGATAGTGTAACTAATTTTCCAAACTCAGAGTTATATGAACAATTATAACTAAATATATAGTGATTTTATATTATACTCATATAATGGGTAAATGTTTATATAATATGGAACCTTGGTTAATATAAAAGGAATTAATGTTACCAAACAAACACATATAACATAAACGATGTAATTGTCACCCAAAATGATGATTTTGACAATAAATTGTTAACAAACGGTTCAAAAAGAACTAAAATTAATTAAAATATAGAATGATATAAATTATTATGGTAATTTGAAATATTTATAATGAATAATTATTTTTTATACATTAGTTATGGACATGTACATAGGAAATAAAACTTGAGGTAAGGGATTTTGTCTCAATTTCATTTCCTTTGGTCATATTGTAATGTTATTAACATAATTTCTTTTTTATGGTGTATATAATACAATTTTTTCATTTAATGTTATGAATAAATAATAATTCATGGTATTTAAAATATTAATTTTGAATTATTTAATCCAAGGGGTTAATAATTTAAAATTACCAAGTGGAAAGAATATCATGACTCGATATTTTTCTCTCCGTTATATTACCTTTTAATTATCTTTGATATTATAATATTATTTTTATAGTTAATTTTTGTTATATTATTTTTACTTTCAACTTGTTTTATTTGGATTTATATTTTATAAACAAAATTTATTCATTGATTAATTCTGTTTTCAATGTTACAATCAATTTATGGGGTTTTCTTCTCACATTGACATCTATGAGATATATTCCATATTCACTACATAATTAATTACTATGGAATATTCAAAGAATAATTGATATAATATATCTTTAATACCTTTGTATTAAATGTATTATAACATTCACTTGATTTTATATATTCTATGGGGCTTATCGGTTAGAAGTTTCCAACGTAGTAAAGGATTATGTCATAATCTCATTGTTTATCTAGATTGTTCATGATTATATATTCGATGATGAAATATTTGGATATATATTTTATGAAACTCATAAGATTTATTATAATATGCTAGTTTCTAGAGAATACATATTTTCCCCTCATTTTTCACTCTTTATGAATAAAATAAACCAAAAAAATGTCTTTAATGAGAACAGAATTCATTTTATTCTTTAGTTGAAAACTCTTTTAGTTATATATCCATTCATTATAATAAAATTTCCAAAAACATTAAAAAAATAACCATATTATTTATTATATTATTTTTTACTCAAGTTTATTTAAAAATCATTCGAATGGAATCATCATGTCATTTTTCGAACGAGGAACTTTTTAACATTATTATAATATTATGAAAAGAATATTGATTTAACTTATACATTGTTTATAGAGTCCCCCCCATCATGAACACTAATTATTTTGATGATTTCATTACATTTTAAAATGGTTATTTTTAAATATTTTTTCCCAATATTCTTGATTTTTTTATAAAATTTATTTTCAATGTCAAATGTTTATTTTTCTAAAGATTGTTTATTTTCATTTTTACGGTACTCATATTCATCGATGATAAAAAAATTATTTAAAAATTTTCATATTGAATATTGCATAATAAAAACATCCTTATTATTTCTTCAGTAAGTTTACAATCTGATTGACTAGGATATACTAATTTGATATTGTTTCTTATATTTATTTAGATGGTTTATTATTATGTTTATGGATTTGAGAAATTGTTCCCATTTTTTATTATAGTTTTTCAATAAAAATCTTTACCATTATTATGTTTCTCCAATTTAATATGAATAATTCATTAAACTTAGTAAGTGATGAGGGAGGCCCGAAACAACCCACAAATGCATCGATATAACTCATGAGACAAACTAGAATGGGTTTTCTACTGAGACATTATCAATTTATGTAATATGTCCTATTATGAGGCCTAAATAAAATGGTTATTATGTCTGAAATGTTTCATTCCCTAATTATATGATTAGTTATTAAAGAACATGTGATTATTTGACTAGTAAGAGTATCTGTGGACATGTTTTATGCTAATATGATTATTTAAATGTTATAGTTTTATCATTATTCATACCCAATATATTATTATTCATGTTCATGTTATTAAGTAAAAGGTATGTGTTTCAGTTATATGACATTACAAATTGATTATACCATATATAAATATTCATAATTTACTCCTCTGCACGTATACCCATACTAAGCATTAGAGCTCAACCAATTCTTATATTCCTTTTCCCCACGATGTTAGGAAATGTAATATGATTGATATGTAGGGATATGAAAAAGGGCATAATTACGTTCTCAAAATAAATTATTTGTTATATTTTATTTTTCTAAATTTAATATATATTTCATTTTTTTATCGTGTTTTATAAGATTAATAAACTATTCATTCCAGTGGGATGTGATCACTTGTTTCTAAAACTATTAAGATAAATTAACCATTAACACATGGATACTATTATTGGTGTCTTTACATTTCATTATATTATAACCCATGGAAAAATTAGATTTCCTAAAAATATTTTCATTATAAACATAATTCGTATGGAAAAATAAATAAGGATGGTATCCTTAGATAATATCACGAGTAAATTGTATGTGAACATAAAGGTTTTTATATTTAATAAATAAAAATTCCATTAAAATACCATTAAAACATTATTGGGGAAAATAACATTTCAAATTATAAATCACTTATTAAAAAAATATAGAAACAAATTCATTGAATATAACCTAGGAAACATATAAATGAATATATATTTCATTTTATCATGTAAGATAATGAGAAATTTTTTTCATGTACTACAAAATTAAACAAAATAACTCCCATACATGAAAAAAGTAAAAAAAAAAGAACCTCATTTAGAAAACTATAAGAAGATTCCTTGTGAATTTTTATTAAAAGTAAAAAATGTGTAAAAAAAATTGTGCAATCATAGTATAATATAAAACACATTACATATAATATTTTTAGAAAAAATGAATATGAAAGAATAATATTTTTCAACTAAAGAAATAAATAAAGTTTGTTTTCCATAAAAAACTATTTTTGATCTCATGAAAACATTAGGAGAGGAAAATGGAGGTAAAACTGTGTTTACAAGAAATAAAATTTTTAGGAAAAAATATATAAATTTTCATTAGAGTTAGATCAAAATATTTTATCATCATAAACTTAATCATGAACAATTCTGATAGAAGAAGATATTGTGACATAAAACCCTTACGGATTTAGTAACACTTAAATATTAATGACCATGAAATGAATATCCATTAATGAATATTTATATCAATATAAATTTAATATTAATAACCATAAAGTACATTCATGGGAATTATATCCACCACTAAAGAATAACTGGTGAATATGGCATGTTTCCCATGAAAGATATGTGAGGCGGAAATCCCAAACCTCAGATTTGACATCATTCGTACACATTATAATATCTTATTATAATAAATATTTATTTCTTATAAACTCAATATAAAACCATAGTCATGTATATAATAAAATATATAATTTTGTTATGACATTTTATCACCATTTTATTTATAGTTCATTATTAAATTCACTCTATTGAATGATATCTCTTTTATTGTTCGCATATGATTTTGTTCAGTAGTTTTGGTCTTTTATTTTTATCATGGTACATAATATAAATAACGATAAAAAATATAAATAAGATATATATATTCTTTATATCCATGTTAATGGTTATTTAAATAAGTATATATAGAAAAATGAACTACATCATTCTTGGAGACCATTGGTAACAATATATTATCATTTTGATATAAAAAACAAAACATAGTTAAATAATAAATCACCATTATAGAATCATTATCATTACCATATATATGATAAAGGTGGTTGTCTATACATATGTATAGTCAACATTTTCATTTTATAATGGTATTGTAGTTGAGAATGTAGATATGGTATTATCAAAACATAATCCTAATTTTTTTCATAATCATAATATATAAACATTAAATCCATCATAACAAAAGTATTAAAATGATGATAATGAAAAATTAATTATATCGCTATGTGGAAACTCTAAGCCTTACATATGCATGAGTGATATTTTCACTTACAATTTTAAAGAAGAAGGGTTAATAAAGGTGGGTTAATAATAATAATCATTTATTATATTTAGGTTACTTATTTTATTATTTTATAAATAATATAATAGATTTAATGATGTAAAAAGACTAATTAAAAAGAAAGTGATATGTTTTGGTGATGAACTCTTCTTTCCAATAACTCATTTTTATCTCCTCTTAATGGATCTAGGGTTGTAATTATTGGTAGAAATAAAAATCAAGAATGTGTATAAGGGATTTTAGAAGACAACATTTGTAACATATAGATATTTTTATGGAATATTTATCTTTAAAAATATTAATTCTTTAATATCTTGGGTTTTACTCAACTATGATTTTAATCAACACGCAAGGAAAGATTACTATGTCTTATCATATAAATTGTTGAGAATAAATATGAATAACTAAATTATGAAATGAATATAAGTCTCCGAGTCAACACAAATGTATTGGTGAGTTCATTAAAAATAATCAAATGATCATTTAATTCTTTTAAATATTTTTTCTACACAAATTAGTTCTTCTACTTTTTTTGAATAAAAGTTAATTTTTCTAATTTTTAGAAAATGGAATTGAAAAAATGAATTTTTTTTTCTTATTAAAAATCTCAAAAGTATCCTAAAATTCATTATTTCTATAAATAATTACTTTAATAAAGAATAGTGAAAAAAAGATTTCTATTGAAAACAATTTTTCCTTTAATGTATTCTCAAATTAAAATTATTTTACTAATAATTTTTCAAATGTAATTAATTATTTTTTATTTAAAATAACTCATTTATGGTTTTTAAAAATAATTTTATAAAATGGTAGACTAGAAAATTACTCTAAGACATACCAAAATTTAATTGGTTAAATATAATTCATCTATTAACATATATATATTGAAATTATGTTTTTTAATGGACACTTTTCCATTAAAATGTATTAGATAAAATATTAGTCAAATAATGACACAAAATTTCAATTCATTTGTCTTAAATATCCCTTATGTTCCCACATGGGGAAAAAGATATGTTAATAATTAATAAAAATATAAATTTTTAACATAATAAACATATTTTCATGATATAAATTTATTTTTTACCTTTTGCACCACTTAGATGATATTATGATAATTATAATATTATAAATAATAAAAATTTAAAGATTTTAAAATCCCATTTTAAATAATATATAATTTTTAATATAAGGTTATATAAATGATATAGTAATATATAAAGAATACTTTAAAATGTGTATTATTTATCTTTATCATAGTATTTTTTAATTAATAGTGTCAAATTAATATTTTATATAATTTTCCAACAATGATGCGGTAATTATTTTATTAATGGAAATATCAAATAAATGTTGCACAAAATATTTAAAAAATATAATTTGAAATACTTGTTCATGACCTATCCCCTGGAGCCTGTGTCGTGAATACCCAAAACCCACATCCCATATTCTAGGGGATGGAGACTAGGACTGAGTAGGCATATCCCAAAAAATGGGAGGCAATTTTCTTAGTACCTATACACACTGACACAACTCCTAGCCATATATATTGGAAAGTGAAAACACTAAGTAAATAGACAGATGATATGATTGTAGAAAACTAATGGTAAACTAGGCCTGAATAAAATCCCATCAAAAAATAAAAGTAAATGTACAATTCTCTGGAACTCCAGGACAGAAAACCCTACCTAAAGGGTAGGTACAAAAATAGCTTCTTGAATATACAGAAGCATAACTCGTCTGTCGAGGTACTCTAACCAGTGCATAGACGCGTTCCATCATGGACTCTGTCAAAGTGTTGATCGTCTACACAAGAAACGAAACATGCGGGAAAATCTTGTAAAGGGGTGAGTATAATAATACTCAGTAGGGCACACTTAAACACAAACTAAAAAACCACATAGAGGCCACCAATAAATAGATACATCCATCTCAAAACAAGAATATGTCAAAAAACATATAACAATAACATCCATGTGTACTATTAAAGGATTCCAAGACTCAAGATCACATCCATCTCCAGTGATATGGTCTAGTTCGTAGCATGCTCGAATCATGAGATCTCACTCTTTGAGATATCTGAAAGTAATCACAAACAACTAGACTTCCAAAAGTATTTGAGAGACATTCTCATCTCGATATGTCATGAAGTTCCCTAAGACATCTGTTCTGTCTAAAATAAGGACTCTCAATATCACATACAACCCTTAGCCACATGATTCTACTCAAGGACTATTCATATACGATTAGACATACAGTCTCTACAAGAGACTCACTCTGCATCTTCATAGGAGACCTACTTCATGCCCTCAAAGGAGACCTACTTTTCACCCCCATAGGAGACCTAATATGAACCCTCATAGGAGACTCCACAACTTCACTAGAAACCTAATCTATGTTTTCATATTATACCAACTATGTGTCTGGGTAGGAGACCAACTCAGTGTCTTTTCCACAACCAGTCATAGGATTTCATCCATAGCACACTCGTTCTAGGAGAACCTACTCTATGAGCCAATAGATCATATTTCATCCTCCAAGAAAGGTCATATTTAGTATCTTAAATGTACCACCTTATCATAAGGGTCCCAACACCGCAAATGGATCATCAAATAGACATATGGTTTGGATGTAATGTATGTTTAAGTAAAAAGGAAACTGTTGGGTTTGGTTCCAGTCTCACCCCATTTGACCAATTTGACCCAGCCGACCCTGGGTCCCAGCTGACCTGATTCTCACTTGACCAAACATAATGGTTCTTACATATCCCACCAGGTTGACCCATAAGACTATTGGCCCCACCCATAGGCTCCCTCCCGTCCTACATGAGCGAGATGGTTCATCTGCACGGAACACAGAGGGTGTCACATCCCTGCCTTATCAACACGGGGCAGCTAACATGGTCCAAATGAATCGTGGGCCTCTATCATATGATGAAACCTCATACCACATCTGGCTGAGTCCATCACTGACAGTCGAGTTGGTGTCCCTGTCCGCCTCTCCTGGTCACTGTGTCATGGGTTCATCTTATCGGGTGGGCACTGTCATCATTGGCTCCCTCTTCTGCATGCCACCATGATGGTTGTGGTGGTCTGCTATTTAAACCAATAGAATTGTTGAAAACCTATTGTCTTTACCATAAATACCATGGGCTCAAATCCATAACATGATACATTCTGATGCAAGTTTATTCAAACTTTAATATCATCCACAATGCTTTGTTCCCTCAGAGACCATCATCATCACACCTTCGTCGTGCCGTGTCAATACTAGATCTGAGATATCAGATCATTGTTCCAAGAATTGTGTGTGAAATGTTCGATTAATCGTGAATTTTTGAGTCATATGATGAACAAATAATAGAGTGAGAAAAAAATGAACCAACATGGAGGAATGGACCTCGGTCGTTGTTCATGACTATCGTCGTTCATTACCATAAGAATAGTAAATGTAAACGAAAAACAAATACAATACTAATCTCCCAAAACCCCAAAAAAGGTAAAAAAAACTATCATGCAACAATGACCAATCCATAGGACAATCTTTTTGTGCATTAGTCCACATTCATTATAGAATATCATGAATGTGGCGGAAGGATCACAACACCAAACCCTACCTTGAGGATTACATATATCATGGGTGAATAATGGAGCAATACCTCCGTCGTTCATCAATACTCGATCCCCGATCTATGATCCATAATCTATGATTTTATAGTGTTTGCTGTCATTTTTTCAATCTCTGATATGTGGGAATTTTCAATTCCATTCTTCATAGTTTACATTGAATTTTTGGGTTATTCGTTATCCCTGAATTCCTATTTAATTACGGACAAAATAAAACACATCGGATCATTATAGCACTACAGCGTCACCATGTGGTTTCATTTATGAAACTAAATGGGATGACTATTTTCTATATCATAGCATTGCTTTGTATCTGAAAAATGTTTAAAATAAAATAAAATAAAATTCATTAGTTTTATTTTATTCTTCACTAAAATATCAAAATTAAAATATGTAGTTGACCTATGTTAGTTGATGGTGGGCCCCGCATAAAGAAAATTCCAAATTAAGAACTCAATGGTGGTATTGGATTTCCAATCTGATCCACCATTCTTGGTTAATTAAGATTTTAATATAAAATAAATTTATTTAATTATATTATATATGGTTACCTCTTTTTCAGGATTTATCACTACAGTCTCGTGCTGACTAAAGTTATGTCGTGTTTAGGCTAAAGTCACTATCATAAATGCAATGGTGCCCTTAGATTTCTGATACCTGAACCCATTTTTTAGTTATTACTCTTTTTATGGAAAACCACTCATTTTTGGTCTTAAAAACATAAAATTTTTCTTCGAACTATTTCATGAACAATGGGTACAAGCATGAACCTGAACCCCTCGGTCCCTTGTGCTCTTCCAAAGACTTTTTTTTCTAAAACTGGGCATACAATAAAGGAATTGACTACCCATGGAGGGTACTCTCTTGTCGATCCTTGATATCCCTGACCATGATGTGAAGGGAGCATCCTGATCAGAAAATATTGTCTATGGGATGTCAAGGTAACAAGACATCTCCTGCACATAGAGGCATCCCAAGCTCTAAACTCAACACTTTTTCCAAAAAAACTAAGAAGAGGCCAACATGGTGAGTTGGCCCAAGATCACCGATATAATATCGTATCACATATATGTATGTGGTAGACCCTTCATGAATTCCTTTGATATCCTTAATCACTCTCTTCCTGGTACCCAAATGAAGAATAGAGGAACCCCATCCAAGCAAAGGGGGTCGACAAGGTAAGTTGAAAAAACAACAAAACTAATTCAAAAAAGGTCTCATCTATTATATCAATAGGGAAGCTCAACATCAACCTATTCTATTATCCATAGTGTCAACCCTGACACTCAAAAGCATATATTGACGCATCTCACCACTCTATGGGTCCACTACTACTAATGTGTGTCCCTATAAAGGGACGATGTGCTCCCCACCTTTCAAATATCCATCAGAGGAATTCCCCATGGAAAACTAATCATGCAAGGTGTCACTATCGGTATCACTGAAAAGTGCCTCCCTGACTCATTATATGAGTGGAGGAGCAAAAAACACTAACAAGAGGTAATATGCATAATATCTATCTATGAAATATGGTTGTGACAAGGTCAAATACATTGTCTCCTTATTATGAAACTATGGACTTGATCTCCTGCTGAGAGAATATGTTACCACGTTTTCCATACCAGAAGTATTGACTTTCTCCTGTTCATAGTTCTAGAAGAACTATTTACAAAACATGAGTCTCAAGTTAGTAACCATCTAAGAGAATATATAATTGATACTATAGTGTTCTGAGTAGATGATAAACCACATGCCCATTAGGTAGTGTCATCACATCTATAATGAAAAGGATATCGTTTCTAGCTCTTGATCATTGGTTGCACTGACTGAAAATCATTTTTTATTAAGGAAAAAACTTTTTCATGAAAAGTGAGAAACCAAAGGGTCCAGAAAAACACCCAAACAACCCCAAACAAAAAAACGGAAAGAAACAGGATCTACCTCTTTCAAGCAACAACAACAAACACCATCCCAATTCATGACACTCGGCGATCATTAGTTGCACTGTTCTTCTCATGTGGTCTCAATTGACACAAACCATTAGCAATCAATTATTGAATCAACATCTAGACACAACCATGACTAGTCCCTGATGCATCATAAAAAACTATGTACTTGACTCCTTCTTCTAGAAAACCCAACATCAGGGCACTCATCAAACTCTGTCTTAACTGCTGAAAAGCATGTGGGAAACTTTTTATCCATGTGAAATGATGCCCCAATAAACCAATTGATGTTTTCATAGACACATTGGTAGTGGGGACTCATTGTCCGTGGTCACATGGTTAAATAATCCATATTCCACTCATAACCATGAATAATGGGTCTTACTATGTTCTTCCTATAAAAATTCATCCTCCATCATCCTCAGCTCATGAAGCTCTACGAAATCCATCTGATATACTGATGCTAATATCAGTTCAATGATTGGGTGTAGAACAATGAAAAAGTTTATATCCCTACAGGGATGTAAACATGAAAACATATCTTTGAAATATGTCCTCATACTCCACCACTACTACTGGGAACTAAAAACTCCTAACATCCACTGCACTGAGGATCGGGCTATCCAACTTTAGATTCATCAGTTACACACTCATACGCATGACCCTATTATGTGTTGTCAGGGGTTCCTTTTTCACTGAGAAATGAAAATCCCATTCCATCATTGTGGTCATAACACATCTTCTTTATAAAATATTCAATATGGGCATGGAATGTCGATAACCACTCTATACCGAGAATGAAGACGTAGTCCCCTGATGCGACCAATAAGAGGTTAAAATTGAAATTCTTGCCTCCGGAGTCAGATGACACTTTCATCATATGTGTGATTATCATGTCTCCTCCCATAGGTATCTCCATATTTAAGGTTAAAGTCAATAGTTTAATCAGAATATCTATGTCTCGAACAATATCCATGATAAGGAAGAATTATTATTACCTATTTATATTACTATGATAGCTAAGATTAGACCTATATTATACCTTGAATAATTTGTAGAGCCCTTGGGTCATATTCCTTGACCGCATGACACTACCCTTTCCCCTGTCCTCTAGCTCCCTCAGCCTAATGTGGACCACACGTTGGTGGTGGTGGTAACATATCGAAATGTATACCACCTCCTACTATAATCCCAACTCCTCTCCAATGTATTCTACCATATAAATACATATGTTCATGTCATTGTCTCTAACTCATAGGCCCATCCACTATTTCAATATCAGTAGCATGGCATGCCGGGAAATCTCCAGTGAGATGTCCCCCAACATCTCCTAAAAAGTATTACTTCTCTCTAGGACAACTGGACTCACCCAATTAACCATAGGTTGTAGATCCCCAGTCTTGGGACCTCCTCTCAGAATGTCTCACATGTTTATGTCTATGAGATTGACTTCAGTTTTCTACACTTTATGTCTCTACTCCTTTACCACTATTGAAATCCCTTGGTTTTATCATCTTAGCCAATGGACTTTCAACCACAAAGGATCACTCTAGCACCTTATTATAACTTGGAATACACATAAGAAAACATTGGCTGATATGTCCCTAAGAACACCATGTTCAAAGGGTTGATACCTAGAGCAATGATCATGTATCATATCTATTGAGTACTGAAGAAGGTTGGTATAACTTGATGAATACTCAGATTCCGACATGTCGTCCTACTAAATCTATAGAAGCTTTTGGGCATGCATAGCCCATAGATTTTATAGTAATGCCCCTACTCTGAAAAAGTTTCTCAAACTCTATCCATGGAAGATCCATATCATCATATGATCGGGTTATATAAACCCCTCCATCGCCCTATTAATCCACATTGGAGGCTCGCCGCATGGACCACCATCTGACCTAATGGTGTTCCGACTGGAAAAAAATCTTGGTCACCACTAAAAGCTATTCCATAGAAACCTAAATGTTGTGCTCTCCTAGGAACCTATGGTGTCTCTGTCTCTGAAACATGTGGAGTGTGAACAGCATGCACATATCTTCCACTGGTACTAAGAGTACTATGAGCTACTCTACAGTTAGTGGTATAACTACTACACCACTTGAAGGTTATGTCTCTGGTACAAAACAATGTGTCCATATCATTCCACCACATAGATCATTCTCATGATCATACGGAGGGATCATGGATGACAATATTTGTGGAATCATCTTGATGAAATAAAGATATAACATGATTAATAGAGTGTACTGAGTGACCTAACTCAAAAGGTACATGGAAAACACCACCCACTAATATATGATTCATGTACCATAGTTTTTCATGAAACTATTGTTTTTATGTACCAAGTAAAATTATTGAATTCAAGGTCCTTGTGTATTTATATATCATATTCCATACCAATAATAGATTCCCTAGCCTGAAATCTGAACTCAAAACACATATCACTAATTCCCAAAACCAAACTCATGGACTTTGGGTTCTTAAGGTAGAACTGACCAACTATGATACCACTCTCTCACATATTTTCCCCCTGGGGAACATGCTGTGACTACCCCATTCCTACCTTCAGTCGGAAAGGGGATGAAGTCTAGCACCCATTGCGAATATCCCAATGAAATTGGAGGCATTTTCTTGATTACTTACACTCACACACAAGTCGAAGCCACATATTCTAAAAAGTAAAACCATTATGTTGAAAAAAAAGGAATGATAGTATTAAAGTGAAGGTAAAAGGGGCCTGAATATAGGACCATCAAAAAGAAAAGTAAATGTAAAAGTATCTGGAACTCCTCTATAGAAAATCCTATGATAAGGTTAGGTATAGAAAAATCTGTATAAAGAAGCAAAAGCACACCTCATCCATCGGGTCATTCTAATCGTTGCACAGCCTTGGTCAACCAAGGAATATTTCATAGTGTTTATTTGTCTAGATAATAAATTGAGCATGCAAGAAAAATCCATGCAGGGGTGAGTAAAACAACACTCAGTAGGTCACCCTAAAACGAAAGTAAAGGACAAAAAAGGGATGTCCACTAAGAATATATGCTCAACTCTACCTTGGTATATGTAAATAACATATAACAAGAACATCAAGGTATACTCCTAAATTATTCGATGAAACAATGTCTCATCCCCTACCATCCATATGGCCCCACTCATAGAATGCTCGACCGTGGAGATATCACTCCTTGAGCTATCTAGTAGTTAGAATATAAAAATATTCTATAATAATTAATTGAGAGAGAATGTAGTCTCCATACATTAGAATGTTACCAGATACATATGATATTTCTATGAAAAGGAGTCTTGATATAACATTAAATAAGTACCCACATGATTCTACTCAAGGAATATTCAAATCTGATGAGACATATAGTACCTGTTGGAGACTCAATCTACATATTTGCAGAAGACCTACTCTGCACCCTCACAAGAGACCTAGTCCGCACCATCAGAGGAGACCTACTCTAGTCCCTCTTATTAGAACAACTCTATATTGTTGTATGAGGCTAACTTTTTGTCTTAGATGGAGACAAAATATGCCTCTTTCTAGGAGACCATCTTTTCCTCTTCATAGCAGACCAACTCTGCATCTTTCCCAAAATCATTCATCGAATTCTATCCATAGATCGATTATCTCGGGAGAACTTCCTACCCATGACAATAGTTAATACACCAACCTCCATGAAAAATCACATAAAGATTCCCAATAGCACTGCCTCGTCCTGGTTTTCATGACGCTGCAAATAGCTCATCGATTGGACTTACAGTTTGAATGTTACGACCCATTATGTAAAAACGTAATGGTTGGGTTCAGGTCTAGTCTGACCCAGTCGGACGAACCCAACCCACATCCCACTATACTCGTGTACTACCAGACCTAACCCATTGGGACGACTCGACCAAGCCCATATGGGGCCGGGCAGCCCCACTGGCTCTATCCCCTCCCGCTCAAGTGGGCCGGTTCATCCACCCAGAACATGGTAGGCGCCGCGTCCCCACCCAATCAACGTGGCGGTCCATCAGGGTTTATGCAGGGTCCCGCAACAGTCCAATTATACTGTGTCCTACTACTGTGTCTGGTTGAGCTGTTGCTGACCATCGATTCGGTGGCCATGTCCACTGCTCGTGGCCACTGTGTCGTAGGTTTCTCCTATAGGGTGGTTGGGCCATGGAATGCCACCAATATAAGCTCCCTATTATGTGGGCCCCCATCATTTTTGTGTTGGTATGTTCTTTAAACTGGGAATGATGTTGAAAAACATCATTAATCCCCATCATTTCAATGGGCTTGGATATATTCCTTGATTCATCCAGATGCAAGTTCATTCGAACGGTGATATATTTTGACCGCTCAGATCCATCTGAAACCATCATCCTCGCACCTCTATTGTGTCATTTCTATACTAGATACTTGATTTTGGATTATTGTGCAATGATTTGGGTGTGGAATGATAAATCGATTATGAATTTCTAAATCATAGACCAATCGAAAAACACTAGCTATGAATGAAGAACAGAAGGAAAAAAGCATGAACCCAAAAAGAGGAATGGACCACGATTATTGTTCGTAGCGATTGTGGTTCATCTCTTTTATAACAAAAAATGTAACCAACAACAAACACAATATTAATCTCTCATAACCCTTCAAAAATGTAAAAACCATCTTGCAATAGTGACCAATCCACGATCTAATATACTTGTGGATTGGTATGTTTTTGTCATTGAATACTAAGAATGGGGGAATCAAAACCCAACACCATACCTCTAGGATTGATAATTTCATTGGTGAATGAAAGAGTTATACTAGAATTGTTAGTCAATCATTGATTTTTGATCCATGGTCCCTGATCTTCCAGTGTTCAAGGTCATTTTTCATTCTCCAAGAGGAGGGAACAACCAACACCTTTCTCCAGAGTTCCAAGTAAATCCCAGGGTTATTCATTAACCTTTAATTCTTGTTTAATTAGGGAGAAAATAAAACATGTCAACATGTTGTAGCATTGCAGCATCGCTACACTAATAAATTTATGAAATGAAATTGGCTTACTCGACTCTGCTTCATAGAATCACTACACCGCTGTAAAATTTTTATAAATAAGTAAAATAAACATCTTTATGTTTTAGTTATTCTTCATTAAAATGTAAAAAATTTAATTTTGTTAGTTCACTCACGCCAATAGATGTTATGCCTTGATTAAGTAAAACACCATAATATAAACTCAATGGTGGTCTTAGATTTCCAATATGAATCACTATTCATGAGTTATGGAGGTTTTAAAATAAAAAATATATATTTATTATTTTATTTACGATTTCATTCATTTCTGATTTTATCATAGAAGACCAGCGCCAACTAAAATTACATTGTACCTAGGGTAATACTACTATTCTAAATGAAACGTTGCCATCATATTTATGATTCGGGCACCACATTAAGAGTTTTTCCACTTTTTCAGGAATACCAGACACACCCTACTAAAAACATAACATTTTTCATCAATCCATTTTGGGAACACAGGGCATCGAAATCTCTTGTTGTCTTAGTGCAAGTACTATAAATTTTCCTAGATATTTTTTAAAATAAAACTAAGAAAATCTGACTCATTATATAATTAATGTGATAAAATAATTTTCTAGAAGGGATTGAACTATTATAGATATAGTAAAATATTTTTTTCTATTTTAACATATTATCTTTATATTATTAAAATTATATGGCATTGTGTAATTATATAAGGGAAAATTCTTTCCAATAGTCTATATGAGTTGGGGAGTTAGTTTCCATTAAAGATACAAATGATGGGGGGTGTTTAAAAGTGTACTCGGGTCTTGGGCCATCAAAGTTCATGTATTGTGCTGTGTGAATCTAGTTATTTATGTCATGTATGTGCCTTATTCCACTATTCCTATGGTTCATGTAATAGTTTCTCCTCAACCCTTAAAACGAGTATTATCAAAAAAATAAATAAAAATATAAGGCAAAAATTGAATACAGTCAAAATTGAAATTAATGATATTTTATCAAAATTATATTTTGTTAATGTATTTATAACATCAAAAAATAACATCAAATATACAAAAAAATTATAATATGTTATAAAATGTAATAAATTATTCATTTTTGTTAATATTGAAAATATTATTACTTTAGGTAAATTTTAAATAGTAAAACCGAGGGCTAATAAAAAAGATAAATTTTGAAATAAAATAAAAAAATTTAATAAATGTATTAGTTGATGATATTACAACATTATATCATCTTATATTATAAGATATGTAATTTTAAAGATATTTATTTTGATAATTTATTTATTATAATACAAATTTTTTAATTTCCGAATGTTCCCCACACCTCAATTATAAAAGGGAACTTCCTCCATCACTTATTCACATCACTTTGATCCTTGAAGTTTGACCATTTCATAAAAAGTTTACTTCTAAGCATCTATATACACGTTCTATAATTGTTGGTATTTTCAAAAGAAAAACTCTTGTACCCTGTGAGTATATGAAAAGGATATTTTCCAATGAAGAGGTAATATTCTTTACCAACTCTATCAAGATTATTTATTCTTATACTTCCTTTTCAGGTGTTGTTTTGATTATAATGTCATAAATAATGTATTATATATATTATGATATTTTATTATGACAATGAAACAATCATTTTCTTCCTTTTATCCACTGTAAGAAAAAAAGCACCACACATGTGTATATATGTCTTACCATCTCGACACCGCGGTGTAAACTATTTTTCATAACCGTTTTTTTTAGATAGGAGTAATGATGAGAATTATATATATATATATATGAAAAATATAAAATTATATTTATTCATAAATATATATTTATACCATACAATTCTTAACCATTTCATCATTAATGAAATTATATTGTTTCTCGTGTGTGTGTACGACCTGTCGTCTCAATAATGTGATGTGATTCATTTTTCTGGTTCACCATTCAAGAATGATTATATAAATGTATATAATGAATTAATATGGTATATATTACCTTAATATAATTCTTCAAATTATGGAACTACATCCTATCCTTACTAATCGGGAATTATATGATAAATCACACATATGAAAATGAAGTATTTAACACCAACAAGAAGCGTAATAATGAGATGTTATTAACAAATGGGTGATTAGATGAAATAGAAGGATCATATATGATATAATAAATATAAATAAGGCTATGGAATTATTAAATAACATTGTTTAAACCATTATATATGTGTTTCATATATGTATAAAGGAAATATGACCTAAGGTAAGGGGAATATTAAGAATATCATTTTTTATTCAGGATTGTTTATAAGTATTTGATGGGAAATATTTATCACCCATGTCAACTTTTCATAAAGTAAAAATTTCAAAAAAAGTTTTTTATTTATCTTTTTAATTTCATTTTTACCATTGTGTGAATTTTTTAAAAACAGTTTGAATAGAATGTTTTAGTTGTTTTTCTAACGAGGTAATTTTTAATTTTTCTAGAAAATATTATGATAGGAATATTTATTTAACTTATATTTCCCAAAATAATTTTCCATATATGATGAGAATATTTTTTGTTACATATGCTTTAATTGGGATATTTTCTAATTATAATATCTTTATTATTTATATGGTTTATTTATTTTAATGATGGAATTGTTTTTATGAAACCCATTTTTTCCAGTAATTATGTTATGTTTGAATGATATTTATCAAACCCTTTTCAATTATTGGGGTTTGATATGAAAAATGATATATGTTCCTAAATCAAACATATGTGTGGTTTTCATTATGTGATGGTTGGGACATATATTTATCTCTAATTCCCTATGTAAATATCTATATCCCATGAGATAGATAAGAATGAAACAACAATTGAACCTGGTCTAGTAACACATGGATGTAGTGAGGAGTGAACATTATTTAGTAATGGAATTTTTTTACCAGGATAGTCTTGGAAGTGATACTTGACTAATATAGAAATGTTTTTATATTCTTCTGTGTATTCCACAGTTTTATTTCTAATGTTATAATCTCATTAAATATGATCTCTGACTCTTTAAGAAATTCTATGATTTAATCCATGACATGACATCATGATATTTGAAATGTAGGATGAAATTTTCAAAAAAAAATCCTATTTTTATGTATTATGATTATGATATTATTGATATCTCTATGTTTTACCCTTATTGAGGATCTGAGATCACCCATTAATATTTTTCATTTTACCTAGGATATGAAGATGGGTATTGAGTATGATGTGTCAAAATTGGTTCAAGTTTTGAAGGAATAAGTGAGAGACGATGTCATTGTCTTATGAATCTATAGTCCATGTTCCCCAGTTTCTAAAGACACAAAACATATTAGGTTCTCTCACGGGTTTGTTATGTTATTTAATGAATATTCTTCTACATTAAAGTTTATATCTAGGTAGGAGTATTATTGGAAAATATAGTTGGTATTTGGGAATGGTTTTTCTAACCTATTGAAACTAAGATGATATAAATATAGTAAGACCCCTATATATTAGTCTAGGAATAGGATAAAATCCTAGAGGTTTGGTGACAATCATGAATAACATATTATTAAACCTTTGGTTTAAAAATAAAAATTTTATACGTAATTTCCCTTGATTATATGTTTTTACCACATTGATTAGTGTTTCTCACACTATTCCTTCTTTTCAGTCAATGGTGGGAACTTGAAGGAACAACATTAACGATGAATGTGATAGGGAATGTTACAATTATCATTCTAATAAAATAAATGTTATGATAGTTGAAGTGAAAATTATTGTTTTTTTACCCGCACAAAGTTCTCAGTCTTTAAATCATATAAGACTACTAAATGAGCAAAGAAGGGAATAAAATTTTGTCCAACACATCATAAGGCAGTTTCTACTTTCATTTAATGGGTCTTATTATCTAATAGTGAATGAAAAATAGATCAGGATGATGAAAAGGATATTTTTAGTTCTCCAATGTACAGAACAAGAGAAATTTATGTTGCATTCTATCATTTGGTAGGTGATGTAGATCAATGAAGAAATATCATCAAGAATATAAGAGAATGAGGTAAAATTGACTCCATTGAATAGGAATTATTCAAGAACATATTTTTGAATAAGTTATTTACATTAATTATTTGATCGAATATGGAGAATGACTTCCTAGATATTAAGAAAAAGGATGATGAATTTTTTGTCACCATCGAATAAAATTTTAAAAGTCTACTAGAGTATACTTATGAAATTTTTATTCAACCTGAAGGAAAGGTTGATCTATTCTTAAATATATTAAAACCAATTATCTGAAGGGTTTTATGTATAAGGTACTTCAATAGATATGAAGAAGTCATTAAATTTTATCTCATGGTTAAGATGGATAATGGATTTACCCATCAATCTTATGGGTTTGATATGAAGGGAAAACATGAATTCCAGAAAAAATATTAAAATCATAGTGAAAAGAAGTTTATTTTTTATTTTTGATAAAATTGTGGAATGAAACATGGAGGAAACTATCAAAAGGGGAATAGTAAATTTTTTATTTGTTGAAAATAAGGTAATAAAGAGATTGACTGTATATGTGATGGTAAAAAGGTAGCTAGTGATGAGAATAGAAGAAAGGCTACACAGAATGAACCTCCCACACATAAATTCTTTATGTGTATGAAAAATGGGAATTATTTATCCCAATTACCAAATTTGAGTGCTATCGATGATGATCGACATTAGTAACCTCTTAAGGACAAAGACATTGGAAAATCACATCCAATCACTACTGGTGATGTGGAGTATAATAATAAAGTGGTGAATAGTACAATTATTATCCACTCAAATGCAGTTAATGTTTTATTTGATTCTAGATCCTTCTAGCCTTCTATTTGTTAAGAATTTTATAATTTTATCATCGTATTACCTCATCAATGAGATATTTAGTGATTTTTGAAAACTATTAATGGAATAATAGTCAAATTGCAAGTATATAAATCTTTTCAAGTTGGAGTTTGTGAAAAACAGCTTCCTGCAAATCTTTTAATCATTCTATTAGATTATTTTATGGTTCTACTTGGAATGGAATGGATTTATATATTTATATATATCTCATATCAATTACCACAAAAGGTATTTCACATGTCATACTCCAAATTAATCTATGATCTTATGTCAATGAAAGGATGAATATGAACTTCCAGTGGAAATCATTTCCATTTTATAGGTCTAATTTATTATAAATGAAGTTTATCTATCTCAGATGGTTGGGATAAACTCACATTTATTGAAGAACATATTGTGTAAGAGTTTTTTGATGTTTTATTGAATTAATGTTCATGTCTTACATTGAATCATGAATAGTTTTCAATGAAACACATACCCAGTTCTAAGCATATTTCAATGACTCCTTATTTAATGGCCCCTATTGAGTTTCTAGAATTATCAAAGCAAATCCACGAGAATAAAGAGAAGGGATTCATATTACCTAGGGTATAAACATAGTGTGCACTTATTCTTTTTGGAAAGAAGAAAGATTGATCAACGAGACTCTGTGTTGATTATCGATAACTTAATAACATCACTAACAAGAAAAAATATCCTCTCTCCCATATCGATGATGTATTTGATAAAATATGTGAATCTCAATACCTTTGCAAGAATTATCTCCATTATTGATATCATCAATTGTTGGTCAAGAAGGAGGATATACCCATGAATTCATTCTGTATAGTATATCGACACTGTGAATTTATTGTGATGCCTTTTATCTTATTAATATCCCCACTATCTTCATGGATTTTATGAATATTGTCTTTAAATACTATCTTGATCATTTTTTTTTGTAGTTCTCATGGAATATATTTTATTATATTCAAAAAGAAAAATAAGTGAATAAATATAACATGATGATTGTACTAAAGATCCAAATAATGGAGAATATTTATGAAAAAATCAAAAAAAAAATATTTTTGGCATTATAAGGTTTAATTTTTGTGTCTAATAATCTTAATAGAGGAAATATATATAGATCTATAAATGAATAAAGTAATTGAAAGTTTCCCTATACCAACAGGGTAACTGAGATCATATTTTTTTCTTGGTTTTGATGAAAATATTATTGATTTTTGAAATATGTCTCATGATTATCTAATCCACTCACCTTGTTTCATCGGAATGTAGGGATGTTAATGTTCAAAAGGAATGTGAAGATAATTTGAAGGAGTTGAATAGAAGTTTATTCAGTGAAAATGTGCTCATGCTACCTTGTATTAGAGAGAGTATTAGGATATATAATGATGCATCCCAGATGGGGGTTGAATGTGTTCTCATGAAAAATGAAATGGTGAGACTTTATGCCTCAAAAAATTAAAAATTGATGAAAAACTGCCCAATTCATGATTTAGAGTTAGCTGTGGTAATTTTTTCATTAAAGATACACGGTACTTATATTTGTAGAGAATGGTGTGACATATATAATGATAACAGAATATTAATGTATATTTCACTCAAAACGATATTAATATTCACCAAAGATGATTGGATTCCCTTGTTACCCACCATTTTAGACCCCATAGTCCCTTGTCCCTTTGGCCTACCTTTTTTGGATGTGATCTCTGGTACCTCTTATTTTTTACTTGAACAAAAATTTACTTAATGATAATGTTGTGCCAAATATGATTGTTGGATTTGATTAAAGATTATGACTGATCAATACATTAACTACTTGGGAGAGAAAAAATTGTGATATTTTCTCTGAGTACAACGAAAAATTCTATACTATCTATAATGCAGATAAAAAATGATAAAATATATAGGGACATAAAATATGTATATGGAAATCATAAAATAATTTGATAAATATTATCTTTCTCCAATAAATGTTCAACCAACTATACTAGTGAAGATTAAGGAGGCGCGTGAGGAAGATATAGAGCTAGAAAATATGGTGAGTAATTTTTTGAAATTCAACATTGATTGTGATTGAATAATAAAGTTCAAAAACCATTTTTTTATCCCTCCCATGCCAGATTTAAAGAATGATTTGATTCATCAGGCTCATAGTTCCTCATTATCTATTCATCCTAGAAACTAAAATATGTATAGTGAACTAAAAGAGTATTAATGATGTGATGTAATTAAGAAATATATTGTATAGTATGCTTCTAAATGATTGGTTTGTTAATATGGTAAGGATGATAGATTGTATTCTATGGGGATGTTATAACGATTACCCATTCCATAATGGAAATGGGAAAACATCACCCTGGATTTTGTGGTCAGACATCCCATATAATCTAAATACTATAATTCTCTATGGGTTATAGTTGACCGCATTATGAATTAGAAAAAATTAATTTCTATTAGAGAATAATTATCTCTTGACCAACATTATAGAATATATATTAATAATGTTGTGGGATTTCATGGAGTATGGATATGTATTATATCTGATCGATATCTAAAGATTACCTCAATGTTCTAGAGAAGTCTTTATCAGGATCTAGATATAGAGTTCTGTTTCAACAATTCTTATCCTCTGCTAAAATATGGGTAGTCTGAGAGGATAGGTAAAAATCTAGAAGTGATTTTGAGATCTTTCTTTTTTGGATATCATATGTGGTTGGGAAAAACCGCTACCATTGGTAGAATTTTCTTTCAATAATTGGTCCCACTCCATTATTCGGATGGATTCTTATGGAGAGATCTATGGTAAAAAGTAAAAAACCCCAACATGCTATAATAATTTCAGGTAAAGATATATATTTAATCTTATTATATTTATGTAAATGGAATAGAAGGTTAGATCTTTTCAAAAAAAAATACCAGTAGCTCAGAGTCGAAAAGAAAAGTTATTGTAACAATAATAAAAAATTGCTAGAGTTTGAAGTGGGTTCCAAGGTAATTATATGAATATATCCTTGGAAGAGAGTGATGCTATTTGGAAATAATGGTAATATAAGCCATAAGTATATCATTTATATTGAATTATAGATCATGTTATAAATGTGTAATATCTATTGTCACTTCTACCAAATCCATCTCATGTTTATGGTGTTTTCCATGTATCTATCTGGAGAAAGTAAATTGTGAATCCTCTAGGTGTACTAAACTCATAAGTTATACCACTAGATAATGATATTTTTTATGATGAATAACTGATAGCGATGTTAGATATTAGAGATAACATTTTATGAAACAAGACCACTCATTTGGGTAAAGTTTTATAGAAAATTCATTTTATATAATTAATTTATATTTTTAATTAATAATTTCAAAATTAACGTAAAGTTATTTTAAATTGGAAACCTTTATTTCTTTATGAAATAGTAAAAATACTAATTTTTATTGAAAAATGTATTTTTTTAAGTCTTGACAATGTAAAATAATGTTTTTGATTAGTTTTAAATTTTAATTAGTTAATTTTAATTTAAAATAATTAAATTAACGTTTTTTAAAACAAAATTATATACAACTATATTATAACAACAATTTTTATTTTAAAATGGAATTTACCCAAAAAATATTTTCCATGGTTTTTTATTGGTTTAATTTTAAATTTAAATCATCAAATTTTGTGTGGTTAATTTCGAAAAAATGATGTAATATTTTTGATAATAAGTTATGAACATAGTTAATATGTGTCATTTATTTTTTTCTATTTTAAATACAAAACATGGTAAATTTTTCTACAATGGTAAACAGTAAATTGGGAAATTTAGGTTAAAAATAGTATTATAAATACTATTAAATGATGAAAACAAATGCCAAAATATTTTTGGATAAAGATAATTCAAGACATAATATATAAGGATCAAAATTGCAATTTGTTAATAGAAATATTCCCATGTCCATTACTTATATAATATTTACTTCAATTAAGGACATGAAATGTCACATTATATTTTTAAAATATCCCATATGTGTCCACATGTGGAAATGATATGTTATGGATGAATATAAATTTTCAATTTTATCATATTAAAAATATATTCTATCCATAAATTTATTTATTACATTTTGGTCTACTCAGATGAGTTTCTAATATTTATAATATTTTATTTAATGAAAATTTAAATATGTCACACTCAAAATTTAAATAATATATAATTTTTAATATACGTTTAAAAAATGATATATTCACCTATAAATATTATTATTAAATACATATTATTTATTTTACTCAGGATATTTAAATTTCAATTTTTTTAAAAAATAAATATATTAAATATTTACACAATGTTGGTTATTTATTTATTATATTAATGGAAATATCAAATACATGTTAATAAAATATTAAAATAAATATAATTTGACAAAATTAATGCGCTGAATTAATTTTGTACATGAACTTATTTAGTTTGGGACATAATTTAAAAATGTGACTTATTATGTTGATATTTTTATAAAAAATTAATGAATAGTGTCATAATTGACACTAATGATAATTTACCAAAAAAAATATTTTATTAAAATTGTTAACAAATAATAAAACGTATTAAAAAATATAAAATAATTATAATATGTCATAAAATGTTAAAAATTGTTAATTTATGGTATAATTGACATCATGTGAGTAAAAATTACAACTTTTTAACATTGGAAATGTTGTCACATTAGTTAAAATAAAAATAGGTTAACTAAGGTTCAGTCAAAATGATAATGTTTTGAAAAATAACATAACTTCTCCATATTTGATTTCTTGATGAGATTATAATGTAATATCATATTATCTTAGAATACATGGAATTTTGAAGGACTTTTTATTTAGAATGAATTTATTATAAATTAATATTTGATTTTGAAATTCTGAAAGTGCTCTTCACCTCAATTATAAACGGGCACCTCCTCCATAACTTTGTGGCATCACCTTAAGCCTTCACAATTGAAAACACCCTAAAAATTGGACTTATAAAATTATAAATCCAAATTTTATAGGTTATTTTATTCTAAAAATAAAAACTCTAGTGTCTCTAAGAGGAAATCGAATGGTGGTTTTCCAAGGAAGTGGTAATGCTCTTTAACGAATGTTTCAAGATTATTTATTCACCTAATTCCACCACATATTTTGTTTCAATTGTAATTTAATAACTTTATTATAATATATAATTTCATAATTTATTGTTATTATGAAAAAAAATATTCTACCTTTTTCCATCCTATTTAAAACAAAAGAACTACACGTGCGTACATGTGACTTACTATCTCCATACCATGGTGTAATATACTATTAATCAAAACTATATTAGGTTGGGTATAATGATTAAAATAATATATATGTGATAATTATAAAATTATATTCATATCTGAAATAATGTTCATCCACTTCTTTAACATATTTTCATTAACGGAATGATATCGCCGCTTGTGTGTACATACGACCTAACATCTCTATGACGCGATGTGATTCATTTTCCATGTTCAACATTCAAAAATAATTATATAAATGTATATAATGAATAAATATCATATATATTACCTCAATAATATTATGTATATAATGTAACTATATCATATGCATAAGAACCAAGATTTATGTAAAAAACATGAATAGGAAAATGAACTAGATGACGCTTGCAAGAAGGTAATAAGGAAATGTTATTAAGAAAGAGTGATAAGATGACATAAGAGGATAACATATGATATAAATAATATTGATATTGGTATTTAATATTATAATAACAATATTTATTCCATTAAAAATGAGTTTCAGATATGTATGAAGAAAATTAGACCTAAGGTAACGGTAAATATTGCAATCTCATTTTTATTTTTGAATTTTATAAATAAGTATCTACTATGGAATATATAACATCCATTTCCATGTTTCTTAAAAAATTCAAAATATTATTACTATTATACTAAAAAAATTTAATTTCATTGTTATACATGTATGAATTTTTTACTAAAAATTTTGAATGGGATCTTTTTTTTATTATCCTAACAAAGTACTTTGGGAATTTTCAAGAAAAATTACGAGATGAATGTTTTTTTAATTGTATAGAATGAAAAAAAAAATTCCTCTTTCATGACCCCTTAATGAATTGATGTTTCCCTTATAATCATTAAATGGTATTTTCAATGAAAATGTTTTCTTTTAAAAATATGTGACATATTAATAAAAGAAAATGTTTTCAAGGAATAATGTATATTTTCCCCAATAATTATTTTTTTTGTGATCTCTCAAAATCATTTTCCATTTTTTGATAATATCATTTTTTGATTCTTATTCATTAATTGGGATATTTTTTGAAACATAATATTCCAATTATTCTTATGGTTTGCTTGTGTTTATCATTTAATGATATTTATGAATCTCATTTCACTTACATGGGTTATGTTATGATTTAATGACACTTCTGAAACCCAATTAATTTCATGGGTTGTTAAATGATTAATGTTCTATGTTATTGTGGCAAAAATATGTACGTTTTTCATTATATGATTCAAGGGAACAAAATATTACTCAAATTCATTTGGTAAATATTTATATCAGATGAGGTATATAATACTGTAATGGGAGGTGAACTCAGTTTAGTAATACAGGGCTATAACAAGGATTGAACTTGATTCAGTAAAGTGAATTTTTCTTCTATGATGGTCTTGGTAGTGAACCTTGACATGAAAGTAAATTATTTTCTATTATTATGCGTATTACATTATTTCATTTCTTTTTTTATGCTCTCATGGAATTTTTTATTTTATTATTTAGAAACTTCTATGATTTATTACATTACATGATATCATGAACTTTGATATATAGGATAATATTTTCAAATTATTGGCTTAGGTTCTTATGTCTTATGATTATGATATGATTGATATATCCCTTTTCTAATATAACTGGTCATCTCATCTAACCCCTTCTTATGTTTTTTACCCATGAGATGAAGAATGGTAGTAAGTAAAATGTGTAAAAAGGGTTCTTGTTATAAAAGAATAAGAGGAAGACGATTTAGATGTTTTATGATTCAGTTATTTATGTTTCCCAGTTCTTAAAGTCACTAAACATATACAGTTATAGAATTATTTTGTTATTTTTTGTAATGAATATTATTCTATTTTGATTTAATTTCTATTAATGAAAATTATGGTCTGTTATAACCTAGTAGAGTATGGTAATGCTAGAAGGATCAATATGGTATATAAACAAAAAAGGAGGGGTTTGGTTTTATAATTTAAGTGATGGGAACCCATATAATTTCATAAAATATTAATTAAATATAAAGTAATTGTAATAGAAAAGGATTAAAACTTTATATTATTATATGCTAAAATAGGGATGAGTGTAAATTATATTATCAAAAAAATTGAACAATGTTGGATTATATTTTTACCCTTTCCATTTAGTTTAAACAATTCATGAAACCTTTTTGAAATTATCCTAATGTTATTGTTTTCATCCCTTTATTGGTTTAAAATATTACTATAGATTCCAAAAAAATATTAACGTACCATTATTGATGTTAAAAACCATGCAATATTCATTATGAAAAAATATAGAGTATTTATGGATTTTAAATCATTTAATAAATTATTTTTAATGATAAAATATTCTTAATGTCATTTTAAATAGTATTCTTTTAATTTGATATTAAATACATCAAGAAAAAGTGGGAATTAAATATAATATTATAACATAACAATAATATGTGATATTAAATTAAATAATTTTTTTCTCCCATTAAATCACACAATTTTTTTCCATCTAATATTTTATATACATTTTATATATTTGTTTTAATTGATGAAATGTAACAGTAGTGTTGAAAAATAATTTTCAGTCTATATATAATTAAAAAAAATGATAAATAAATTTATACAATGAAATTAATCTCATTATTACCAATATATATACTTATATTTCATTATAAATTTTTATCTTCCATATATGGAAGCAAAAAAATATGTCTCAAGCAAAGAGAGTGAAATTTTTCAAATTTCATTATATTAAATATAATATTGTTAATGTTCATGAAACATTTTCCATTAAACAAATATATTTAAATAATAAGTTCCCAGGGGTTTTGTTAGATTCATAAAATAAGAATTAGGATGAAAAACAATGGCCTTACCACTTCTTAACCTACTGTAACCTTATTTTCCCTTTACTGAGGCAATAAATTTTAAAATTGTTACTATTCATATTGATCTAATATAAAAGGGAAATATTTACCAAATTTAAACCTCCAAGTATAAAATATTTCAAATATTTTATTAAATTATTTATTTATAATATCCTCAAATTAATTTGAAGATAAGCGTGTTAAATGCGATGAAAACCGAATACTATAATTTTACAATTTTAAGTATAAAATGTTGTTTATTGATATACCATGATTAAAATAATATTAAATGATTGTTGAAATTTTTTTTTGATTTTATATAGTATAAATTTAATTAAAATTACTCAAAAATATTGATTAATTTATATTATTATGTTAAAAATACATTACATGCACCAAAATATTTTTTTAGAAAAAAATTAATTTTTATTCAACTAATTTCTATTTTTGTTTATAAAAAATTGATAACTAATAAATTTATTTTATAATTTTTTAAAAAAATATGTTATTAATAAATTATTTATTCTAATTCACACCCTAAACCAAAACCTATAGGACAACTATTATATAATAAAATTTTCTTATTTTTCTATGGTTTCATTAAACACAGTATTGCGTATAACACTACCTATCAAAGAAATCAAAGTTATTTTTAAAAAAAAATTATTTCAGAAAATCTTGGGTTGTTACATTATACCCAATTAAAATAATTTTTACTGTCAAAATTAACCACTCTGATAATAAAAATAGGATATATTTTTTCATAGAATCCTTTGGATCCCATGTAATATCTTAGAATTTTTTATTTATCAACATTCCTTTCACTAAGTGAGTTTTCTAGTTCCATAGAACGTTATCTTTATGGTCAAATATCTATTTTAGTTTTTATTCATAAAAAATACCATCATCTAGTGTCATAAACATTTATTTCAATACATATGATGGATATGGAATGTACTTCATTGGGTGGGATATATGGAATAGATTGTGAACTTAAATGAGGTTTAATTGATGTTTCAAGTGATAAGTTTCCATCCATACACTATAAATAATCTCAAAAAGTAAAATATACCATGGGATTATACTAATAGTTTTATGAATCTCATAACCTTAATCCATATAGACTCTTGTTGAAAAACCTTCTTAGCAACTTTAAATTCCAGTTCAGGTCAATGATCTCCAGTATATTATTTTTATTTTGACTCTAGGATGCATTGATATCCTATTGAGTAGATTTGGTTTTCACTGTCACTTTTACTACTAGGCTAGGTCCCAATAGATATATTTCTCTAGTATCATCCTAGAATATTTTAGTTCTACATATATTCCTATTTAGGGATTCATCATTTCCCATTTCAATGCTCATGTGATAACTATTATTGGAGGAAAAACCAACCAAATAGAGGTAACGATCACAACCACCCTTAAAATCGATAAGAAAATATCTCATAATATCATCTAGATATTGAAGTTTTCTCTTGGAATAACCATATGTATGTGTATTATATATAGTAAAAAATATAACTCTTTATAAAAAACATACGAAAGACTTATCCTTAACATGAAGGTAAACCTTTGATCCCAGTCAGATATAATTGAATGTGGTGCTTCATTAAACCATAACACTTCTTTAAAGTATTTGAATGAAAGATAATACAAAGGAAGATATTATTCATTATAAATGAATTATGACTAATTAAAATAGTTATAAAATAAAAAATCTATAGGATTATTCCCTTTATATATTATATGGTGTCCAAAGATAAAATCCACGGTGATGTCTTCGTATTTACATTCTGGTATGGGTAATGGTTGTAATATCCCCAAATAATATTTCATATCATCCTTAATATTCTAAAATTATATATACTTTGACCCATACTCAACAATATTTCTCATCATCCTATCCCACCAGAAATACCCTTCCATATCTCTATAATTCCTTTTAATTCAAGGATAAATGTATAACGATGCACTATGAGACTCATCCAACTACTCCTTCAAATATGGTATATAAAGAACACGTACATGGTTCTGAATCCTTATCAACATGTCACAATCAAGGTTAATGTCAGTATCATTTCTCAAATTTCCTCTAGTTCCATATCTTCTTTTTGTGACCCTTTAGACATCACGTCGATAATTGTTTGAACACTCATTTGATAATGATAATATATCTCCACATCCTTCATGGTTTGAAGACCCATCCCCTTTTAAATCTAGAAATATTGGATCTTATGTGATCCTTATCATAGATAATATTTCATGATCCAATAGGATCATATCATTTCCCATGTAATTTTATTTCTTATAGTGGTAATGTATTGTGATGTTATAATCATTAATAATATTCAACCAACTTACCTTGCATATATTCAACTCTTTTGTGTGAAAATATAATTTAATACTATATGGTTAGTATATACATATCACAGATATCCAGGAAAATATGATTCCTTTATATATTTTTTAAAAAATTAACCATAACTAACTCTAAATCATGGTTTGGGTTGTTATGTTCACGAAAAATCTATTTGCATGATGAATAAGCCATGACCATATCATTCTTCATGAGAACATGTATGAATCCCGTCATTAATTCATCACTAAAGATTATAAACCCTTCATTCATATAGTGCAAAGTAAGAATAGGTGTACCGTATAAACTTATCTTATGTTCTCTAAAATTTTATTCACATTCAATTTTTATAATGAAACATACCTCTCTTCAATGTTAACATGTTGAGTGGAAAATACATTAAAGATAAATTATCCATAATGGACTGATAATATCCATCCAAACCAAGAAAACTATAGAATTTATCCAAATTCGTTGGTATGGGTCAATGATAAATATCTTATATGTTTTAATGATATACTTATATAACATCACAAGAGATTATGTAACACAATAATGAAACATTTTAAATTTAAAATTTTTAATTTTTAAATTTTTCATAAATATTCTCCGTCATAATGATGTATCAAAAAATTCTCAAATAGCCTTCATCCTCATCCTTTAACTTAATATATATGAAAATATCATCTATAATGACTATAAAAAATGATCTAGGTAATCTATAAATTTCTTATTAATTAAATCCATTAATATACTGACATCATTAGTAGGAATAAATGACTTCTCTATAAATTCATAGAGTCCATGCATTGTAGGGAATTTGGTCATTGTAATATCCTTCTTATTAACCCTCAATTGATGATATCTAAAATGGAGGCCTATCTTAGAAAAGTATCGAGATGTAGGTTGATGATCAATAAAGTTATCAATATAGGGTAGATAATACTTATTCATGGTCAGGATATTGTTATGATATTGATAATCAATGGACAATAGTTTTGACCCATATTTATTACAAAATATGGAACTCATTCTCCCCATTTTGACACACATGTCTGAAGGAATTCCCTATCAAGATTCCATTGGAGTTTCTTCTTCACTTAATCCAACTAAATAAACGCCCTTCAATATGAAGTGTTTGAAATATTTTCATAACTAGGTATGAGTTTTATCGACAACAGAACATCACAATTCGGTGTAAGACCATGAAATTATTCATGAAAAAGGGACAGTAAATCTAATGCAATAGAAATATATTTGATGTTATGTTTCTCCTCAAGAATTTGAGATAAAAAAAATCTTTTGAAGAAGAATCGTGACCTATGTAACGGTTGTGATTTCAATAAGAGGTTCATATTTATCATCACACTCAATAACAATCATATATTCATTCAAAATATCAAAAATGTCTTCCCATACTCTAAAAATTGGATTTATATAGGTATTCAAATCCATTCAAAAATTAACATTGAAATAAAAAAAAGCAAAAATAAAAAATTTACATGAAACGTGTTCTCATAAATATCATATGGAGAAAAATCCAAGCCTAGAGATGATATCATCAAACCATTTGGATTTTTTAGTGCTTATTGAATATGTATTTATTGTAGTGGTATATGGATAACCATATAAAATTCATTAGATATAATATAGTGGGTATATTTAAAATAAAAAAGATTACAAAATTTCTCGAGTGGACCGTACATGTACCTAACAACACATTTTTATCCTACCCCTCATCCAAAAGTAATAGCACATGAGATTTCAATTTTTCTCTATGATAATTTGGTTGTTGAAATCATTTATCATCATTGACTTTCATATTTGAGCACTAAACTCTATAATTCTCGTCATCTTTTTCTTTTGAACACTAGTGTGAAGGTTTTACATTTTCTGAAGACTTTCCTATATTTTCATCATTATGTAACCTATTCCCATCAATTATGCATTCAATTTCACAATGACTTCCCATTCCAAACTCAAAACATTCTCAATTCCCAAGGGATTATTTCCCCCATGTTTCCTTCCACACTTTGATCATAAATGAAATCTCACCTTCCTCTCCATTTTTATTAAATTATGTAGTTCTTTTCTTATCAATACCATGATATTTATGAGTTACTCCAATATCCATTTCCATATTGATAGGGGATCTAATGATTTATTCATAGATATTGAATTCTATCATTTATAATTACCTTCAATGAATTGGTTTTATTACACTGAAGAATTGATCAATGTTACATTCATCTAGGATGAAAATACCAGATGTCTACCTCACATGTCATAAAAACCCCTCATAGGTATAAAAAATTTAATCTTCATTTTTTTCTGCACTAAGAATTCATTCTCCATTTTCGTATGAATATTAGAAAATTACTTATTTTTAAATAATATCTTATACTCATCCAACTCCATAGATTTAATTTTATCTTCATACATTATATTCATTATAAGAGTCCATCAATGATCTTATTCACCTTCCAAATGATAAACAGTCAAAATAAATTTCTCATTTCCCAAACACTGGAGAAAGTAAACTATATTTATCAATGGTACTAATCCATTAATCAATAACTAGTGGATTTGTGGTCCCAGTAAAATTTGGTGTAAATTTCTTCATGATAGTTTCAATAGAATGTTGTTATCTCCTTCTCTTGTTTGTAATCTCAGTTTGATTAAATGTTTCAAAAAGTTTTTTAAGATTAACAACAACACTTTACATTCTATCATGTATAAAATTTCGTTCACCTAGAGTAAAATCATTTAATTATCCATTGAATCCATCATTAACATGATTTGTTTGCGTTTCATCCATTGACTAAGAGTCCACCATTGATATGATTAACCTTACAAATGATAAATAGTCTTAATAACATTCTCATGTTCAGAACATTGTATAATTTAAAATATATTTTCAATGGTTATAATTATTTCTAAGAAACTACCGGATAAATAGAATCACCAAATGATGGTGCAAATTCCTTCATGGAGGACTTAATAAAACATGAATACCTTCTATTCTCATTTGTATTCTCTATGTGATTTATAGATTTAGAGTATCCTATTATCATAAAGATTGGGTTTTTTCAATCTATATTTTATAACATACATTTTATATGGAGAAAAATAATGGCATTTTTTATATTATTATTCATTTACATGATTCCTATGGGTTCCATCCATCAACTAAAACCAAAATATATCTTGAGAAATAAAAATTCTAGTGGATAACCATATAGTCATAAATAATAATTTATAGGATATCTAAATCAAAAAAAATTATTTTCAATATATGACACCATAAGATTAAAATAGGCCATACTTCATAATTAATAAAACTTTTGACTGTTATCCTATACATAGACTAGTAACCAGGGTTCCCACTAATGATTTCTCAGCCTAGTTTTCAATGTTTAACTAATCCATTCTTTGATAACAACTATTATGACCCATAATTTTTATACAAGGATATCAGATTTTAATATTTGAATATAAATTACATAACAAAAACATCCATGAAAAAATTGTAAAGTTCTAGTTCCTTTGTAAACATTAACATATAAGAAACTGGTTTATAAAATATATACATTATTACCCAGTAAGTTCTTCATAACTCATACCCTTCTTAGACATATCATATATAATCCCTTTCATCATAACATGTTGAATTGAAATATAAAATAAAATTTATCATAGATTCTCTTTATGGGTATAAATGGGAGATATCAATAATCACTTGAGAATAACATGAACATAAGGGTATGAGATCATGGATAGAAAATTTTAATTTCATACTTTTCTTATCATAGGTCTTAATCTTGATTCATGATATAAATATTATCAGTTAACAATATATGAGTCATACTGGAATCAATGAAAATGAGCCAGTAGATCATAACATTGGAGTAATATATAATTTTTTTCTTGTCATTAGCATAGAAAATCATTTTTATTATTTAAGTATCATTTTCATGACTATAATAATGGAGTTCGTTCATTTCCCAAATCATTGTAGTAGTTATGTTTTACTCCCATGACAATAATAGTAGACATATTCCCTTAGTGAACTAGGTTTACGACCAATTCAATCGCTATTTATCTAATTATATAAAAATTATTTACCAATGCATTGGATATGGATATAAGTCTCCCCTATCACATACTAAAAATAATAAATATTAGTTCCATAAGATCATAAAATATTTATCATATTATAAACCTTGTAATTATAAGGGTTTCAAATACATTTTATATTATAATAACCCATAAAAAATAAATAGGTCACATAAACATTTAATAATTTCATAAGAGTATAACCCATTGAAAAAAAACATGTTTTATAAAAATATCATCATCATAAAAATAAACCATAAAAGGATAGAAAAATGATTATGTAATTAAAATATATCCCCCTTAATTCATAAGTGAAATTGAGGACTGAAGACATTGATAAATAAAAGTACCATTAAGATATCATAAAAACATTATTCATGAAAATAACATATATATTTTACAATCACATCATCAAAATCAAAAAATAATATTCACTGTTATGGAACTAATTTTAATAAAATAACCATGTAAACATATAAAAGAAGCTTTAAATAATCGAGTTGTCCTGAGAGTGTAAAACATTGTTCATCCCATATAAGTTTGTAAAAATTGTTTACGTACATTTGTTAAATGTAAAAACAATACCTCGTTTGGAAAATAACCATAATATACCTAGTGAAACTATTTTAAAAATGTGAAACAAGGGAGAAAATGTATTTAAATAATTATAAGTGTATTTTAATAAATGTTATTTAAAACAATTTTAGAAAAAAATGAAACCTAATACATATAAATACACTAATATAGGGGAGAATTTGGGTATTCTATATTAGAACAATTTCTGATTGGACATTATTTGTCATTACATGAAACACACTTCTATCTCCTCCCTGTAAAAATGTATGAGAAAAAATGGAAACAAACATGGGAGAAAAAAATTGTGTGGTTCAAACACGCTATGATATGTACAAGAATCATGCTAAGAAAATATCATATGTAATAAATACACTAAAGTGCAATTTTTTATATGTTTTTAAGTACAAATGCTATACATTCTATTTTATATCCACTTAGAATTTGAAAGATCGGTTTTCTCTCCACAAAATTGTGTTCCCTAATCTTTCAAAATATTCTTCCACTGATCTAAAACACAACAAAATTGTTTCACACGTGAATGTGAAACTATTCTACATTGTAACCCAATTGTTATAATATACTTCACCACATCGTTATTGATTTATATAGAAACCATTAAGGAAAAATTTTGGTTCCTCAATGAACTTCTTAAAACCCTTAATGAAATCCCTTGAACTGAAAATTTTAACTTCTTTTTAAGATTCATATATAGTTATGTTGAAGGAAGCATCATGAAAAATCACTTCTTTTTTGAGATATAGTGTACAATAGGTTAATCTCATCCAAAAATTGATCTTACTTTAAAGACTAATCTCCCTTGAGAACCACCTCCTCCGTGATCCTCCTTTAATTTTAGGAAAAATATTTCCTTGATGATTCTAACCAATCTACTTCTGTAATATAATGATTTAATTAGGGATGTTTTATATAGGTAAAGAACAATTACAGTTTTCACTGTTATAATTAATCCCTTACATTGTATTGAAATTTTTATGCGGTTCATAGATAGAAAATTATCCATTACATTGGAATCTTATGTATCAATTATATTGAAAATTGTTAACTACTTTTAAATGACCCTTAACCCAACTCCTTTTGAAAAAAACGATGAGATTATTTTGCATTTTTCATAGCATAGTCTCATTGAAAAATATATTCCATTACTGATATTTCATTACAGCTTAATAAATATGTTATACAGATCGTGTATCAATGATCCTATCTCATCAAGATACCTTTTACAAAAAACCACTAAAAGCATATTCATGTTCTATTATCTCAACCAATTACGATTTGTAGTAATCATTCCTTTTATATAAAAAATCCATAATTTATAACCCAAAAATATGGATACCAATAGGGAAACTACACCACCATTAAAATCCATTGTTAAAAAACAACCATTTCTGAATAATTTTTACCATAATTTTCAACACAAAAATTAACCAAAACCTGAAAAGTCACAATTAGGTGTTTTTCCTTAAAATATCCCCCTTTGGTTTTGTGAAAAAAAAATTAAAATCTTATTTGTCACTTTTATTATAATATATTCACATACTCTCTACTACAAACCAACACTCAAACCATTCAACATGAGAAATAGATAATAGACTTAATTAACACACAATCTAGGACCTCAAGATCCATGATCATTGTGAGAAACAAGAGTAGCATGAAAAGATCATCATTGAGTCATATAATTCTCAAAAAACATAATGTACCTTACTAGTTACCAACTGTAACACAACATGTTGCACATGTGAAGACACCATTATTCATCGACTTATTTAAATATTATAAAATCACAAACAGTTCACATGATTTATATCTATTAAAATAATTAGTTCAATACAATCATAAATAAAAAAAATCTCCATATTTCTATTACCCTCTACTAGATGCCCCCCCTTTCATGATCAATATATTTTATCTCCATTTTTTAATAGATCAAAATTATAATCCACTGTGGTTGAAACATTGTAATGAAAAAAAAATTTATGCAGAAGGTAATAATCAACATACATTGGGGGTACTATGTCCCATATCTACACTTTTTCACTATTGTGGAATAAACTATAGTCCAAGATAAAGTGGATGTCTTTAAAACTCAACGTTGGGTTAGGACTTCATTGGAATATAAACAATTTGAGTTACTTAAGGCACCTAATCCAATTTCATAAGATCTCACTCCACTTTTTTATTTATAAAATGATTCATCATGTCAATACAATTTACTTATTAATGATGTACATGATTTTTCAAGTATTTATATGACTTGAAATATTTAAATTGATTTCGAGAAGATATTTAAATTCATTTTTTTCCACAATTCCCATTTGTTTTCAAAAAAAACTTATCTGTTGGCCTGAAAAAAAATCTACCATATCTATATTATTTCAATTTGATCAAACTCCTCATTCATTACATTAACTTAAATATCATCTCTATATGATTCTTCATAACATTTTGTCTCTACCAGAGACTACAAATATTATTAATGTAGTTCAATAGTCCTCCTTGTCAACACTAGTGATGTATAATTACCAATTACGTTTTTCTTAAAATTTTCATCGTGAATATTTCTTTTTTTAGATACATGTATATATTCATATTTCGCATAATCTAATTACTCAATGGAATCTACCTCAAGTACATTCACTCCCCCAAGAACTGTTCATCTCTTCATCATTATCATATGCCGATGATTTATGGATTTTAGGATGATTCTTCCCATTTTCCACCATAATAAAAAACAGTAATATTAACCAATTCTATGATACACTTATCGAATAATTTATACACCTATTATTATTCTGAGTAAGAATATAATCCTCCCCCATCTCTATGAAATTAAATAATTCAGTGATTCTTCGTATAGAAAATAAAAAAATACTTCTGAAGACTTTTAAGTACTTTAATGTAGGATTCACTCTGTACCATAAATAAAATGGATTATTCTATTTCTTTGTACATAATAAAGAAATATTATAAACATAGGCATATTCCAACACGTCTAAATGGCAAAATATTTTTTTTATGATATTTTTTAATGAGAATCGTTCAAATAATATTATTTATAGTTCAGTTTATTCTCTTGACATCTCAATTTTTATATAGAGTAATTACTAATGAATTATAGAGACTTGTCCCATGTTTTTTAGGATGATACTCTACTTGATAATTTGTGAACTATGTTCTGTTACCAGTTCAAAACATCTAAATTTTTTTACTCATCAACTTTTCAACTTCTCTTCGATAATGTGTTATGTATCTAAACACTTCATTCTTGTATGTATTAATCAAAACCCCTGATATTATATTTAAATGAAATATAAAAAACATAATATATCTTCCCATTAATATATCATGGTAAAATAGGTCCACAAACTTCAATATGAATATGTTCATGAACATTCTTTACCCTTGATCTTTTGCCTTATATTAATTTTGAGCAATCATTCGTTTTTAGAATGAAAAACACATATATGTATGATCATGAGATAACTTAGGTAGATCTTAAGAAGCATCATAAGTTAACAGATATTTCAAAGGATTTTTTATATGATAACCATGCCATATATTCCACAATAATTATTCTTCCTTCTTGGACAAAAACCATATATCTTCTTCTCCACTCAGCAAGTGTAGATTTCCCTCTGTGTGATTTCCCTATAAAATAACTACAGTACAATTTACATAGATAATTTTTTTTAAAATCATATTTTTTTATCTAAGTCAAAAAATTTACTGAAAAATAGAAAAATGTGACTCATAACTACAAAAAAAAATATATCATCATGTCTTTTTCCTCTACAAAAAAACAGGATTTTATAGTGCTAATAATATTTTGGACTTCATCATTCCCTAATGTATTAACACCTTACTTTTCGTACATTATTCCAATCATTGTTTCCTTATATCCAAATATATGGGTGTGAATCCACTATCAATGATCCATATTCTAGTTTCACTACTACAAAATTGAAATTTAACAGCTCTAAAAATGTCTTTTGTTAGCGCTAGATAAGCTCTAACTACCAAAGTGACATTAAATCCCTATTATTTTATCAGTGTTTATAGAAGCGATTATAAAGGGGAATATTGTAGTATTCTACAACAACACACAGTAGCACTAGTAGTGTGTGTTGTAACAGCGCACCACAAAACCAAAAACCACTAAATTTTCAAAATCAAGAAAGAATAAAAAATTTAAATGAAATAAAATTAATAACACAAATACAAGAAAAAACTATATTATTGAAATTTCAAAAATATATTTTACACAATCACATAAGTAAAAATTGTTACAGACATTCAAAAACAATAGTATTCCTTTTTATTTTAATCTTAACTCCTACTAGAGAAAAAAATGCATCTATATGAAAAAAAATCTTATTTTAGTAGTAATATAAATAAATAAATTAACCAAATGTTTTAATTTTTAGTAAACTTTGAGTCATACGAGGAACATTGTGTACCAGATTATGTTGCGGTTGATTTTTTCATGTCACATCATTTGTTTTTTTCCTTAAAGAAGTATCACTATGAAAATTAAAGAGATAAGTGTAAGATAAAAATGATAAGGAAATTAATTAATTAATAGTAGAGAGAATGATAGACAAAAATATAGTATCATTTTCTTGGTTTTGGTGTTGTGATGGGCGTTTTAAACAAAAATTACACTTATACATTGGAAAGGAGAACATTGAGTAATATGGATCACATCATGCATTGGATTGTGATGCAGTTGATTCTTTCATATCTCAAATGGCTTATGGATAATTTTCCTAATCTATCAAAATAATCCGGATTCGTTTTCTCAGTTTTAAGTACATAACTTGTTTTTTTACTAAAAATTCACTTTGAAGTGAAAACATGCACTATGACTCATACTAGAAACATCTTATGTTGGTTTGTCATGGTATTTATTCTTACATGTCACAAATGACTTATGAATCTTTGTCCAGAGTTATCCAGACAATGCGAGTGTGATTTCTATATTTTTAGTGACTGACATTTTTGGAACTAAAATATTGATTTTAAACTAATAATAGACACATTGAGTCATACTGGGAACATTGTGTATTGGATTGATGTGGGTGTAATTACTACACCTCAAAAACTACTTATGGATAATTTTTCTAATGTTTTAAAACAATCCAAATGATTTTTATTTCTTTGAGTAGGTTAGTTGTCCTTTTTAATAAAATTGATTTCAATTTTAAATAAAACGATGCACTTATTATCACACAGGTCACACCATGCATTAGATTGAGGTGAGTCAGAATCATAGACATCAAAAAATACTTATGGATCATTCTGATAATGTGTCATAATAATCGTTTTTTTTTATTTTTGAGTAGGCATGTTTCCCTTTTTACTAAAATTAATTTCTATCATACATAAAAAAGTCATACTTTGAGTCATATCAGTCACATCATGTATCATATATAGGTTAGAATCATTCTTGAATATATAAAAAATATTTATGTTTATTTCTCATAAAATATAAAAATAATTTGAATTATTTTTCTCTTTTTTGAGTACTTCACTTGTCATTTTTACTAAAATGTAATTTTAAAGTTAAAAATTGTACATTGACTCATACTGATCACATCGTGTGTTGGTTTGAGATCAGTCTGTTTTCTACACTTAAAAAATGACATATTAATAGATTTTATAAATTATCAAGAAAATACGAGTGTGTTTTCTTGGATTCCAGTGTGTAACAATTTTTTTTCTAAGCTGTAAATTATAAATTGAAACTTAAAACATATATTCATACCAGACATATCGGGAAGAAGATTGAGGTTTGGGGATTCTTAAAAATTAAAAATGACGTTTTTATTGTTTCTCAAAAGTGTCAAAACATTATGAATGCATTTTCCTGGTTTTGAGTAGGTTAGTTGTCATTTGTACTTAAATAAATATCAATTTTAAATAAAAAGATACTCATGGACTCATACCAGTCAAACCATGCATCGGATGTAGGTGTGGAAGATTAATAAACATAATAAATTGTATATGGATCATTATCTTAATGTATTAAAATAATACGAATCACTTTCTTTCGTTCTGATTATGTCACTTGTTTTTTACTAAAATGTCATCTTAAACTGGAAACATGCACTTTGACTCATATCGATCAAATCATTTATAGGATTGACATGAGACCAATTCTTACATGTCACAAATTCCTTATGAATTTATTTACTAAATTATCATCAAAATAAAAGTGTGATAGATTTTTTTTCAGTGAGTGAAATTCTGTGAAATAAAATATTTATTTTAAAATGATAATAGACACATTGAGTCATAACGATCACACCATGTATATAATTTATATTAGGATTATTCATACATGTCCCAAATGTCTTGGATCATTTTACTAAAATATCAAAACAAACAGAATATTTTTCCTCATTTTTGAGTATGTCAGTTTTTGGTTTTAGTAAAATTAGTGTCAATTTTAAATAAAAATAAGAACTTGGAGTCTTATTTGTCACGTATGGTGTCAGATTGAGGTGTAATTTATTCCTACAATTCCCAAAGTAAAAAAATAATCCCATCCTCTAATGATTCCATGTTTTTGTTTTGTTTCTCTATCAAAATTTTACCACTGCATATTCAATCGATGTACTTAACTGAAAAAAATTTCTAGTTATTGAACGTAAAAAGATTAGAGGAAGCTCATGTGCCAATTATTCCTGGTAATTTACTATAATGGTCATATGATATTCCTTTAATATTCTTTATTTTTTCAATGAAATATTTTTTTGACTAACAAAATTGAATTAATATTAAATGTTGGAAGATCAACAAGGAAGGTACATGAAAATGGAAATCATTGTAACATTCATAGAAATAATTATTTATCCCATTTGTGGCTTTTGGTAGATAGTTAAAAGGAACATATTGCTTCCCAAAATATCTGTGAAAAAAAATAAATAAGTATTTGACAAAAATGTTAGAGAAATTAACTTAAAATTAATTTATAAAATAATGATATATTTTAATTAAATAACTAGTAGGAATAGACATTTTTTAGACTATTATATGAATCCTTGATGCATTTCCTTATTTTCATTATTTTAGTTGAATGTTAAAATTACAATCACCCATAAACATGACCATCCTTCAAAACCCACACCAACCTGAATAAAATAATACACTTGTACAATAAAAAAATTATTATACAAGTAATGACTAAGATAATTAAATTATATATTGATTTAAAACAGTACATTAATTCTATAGATAATGATTATACTATGAAAACATTGTTGACCACATAGATGTGTTGATAGTAAATCAAGAATCGTGATTAAAAAAGAAAATAGATCTCACCAAACAATCAATCAATGATTTTGGATGATGAGAAAATAACATAACATGAATTTAATCTTTGAATCATCTGAGATAAAGTAATGATATCCTATTCAGTTCATAAGATATTAATTTTTTACACTAAATAAATAAATTCACATAAGATATTCATTATCAATGGTGAAAGTTATAGACAATTATAATATGGGAAACTCAAAATTTGATGGAATAAAATAATTTTATAGTGATTTGATGAAAATGGGTAATTTAATATAAGATAATAATTATGCCACTGTGGAAGTTATTATTCTATTGACTCATCCAAATGTTAAAGTTGAAGATAATTTTTGTCTTTATCAACTCATCTTCTGAACAACTGTCATTTCATTTTGTATTTTGTAACCCATCATTCATCTCTTGAGGACATGCAACTATATTGCATGAAATAATAAAAGTTCTAGTAATCCATATGATGACCACTACACATAGTTGTACAAGAAATGGAAAATACCTAGGGGATGAGTCCTAATAAATGAATTTAAATAATAAATGTTAAGGAAATGAAACCAATGAAGATGATTGTTATACTTTTTGGTGTTATTTAAAAGGGATAATGCCTCCCATTTGTGATAAATACATGGATGGTAATCATATATTACTAAAGGTGGAACCAAAAGGCAATATTTATGGTTGGTCTATTTTTAGATGGATTAAATTGAAACCTACAGTGTTTTTATTTAATGTTTGATAGATGAAATGAAGTTATTTTTAAAAATTATAAATGAGTGGGTTATCATTTCAAAGATATCTATGTTTCTACAATCGTATAGAAAAATAACTGAACCATTTTTTTGATTTTAGGATCGTAAAAATTTATGGCAATTATTTCTTTAGGAGTAAATTGATTTTGGGTAGTGATAAAATGATCGTATTAGATAATTATGCAATTAAATACTAACTAAAAAGAGTTGGTTGAAATGTTTTTCTGATGAAAAGAGAAAAGTGATAGATGTTTCTTATGATATTTGAATATAGAGATTATTAATAACTAAGATAACAATAAAACATCAATGTAAATTAGTGATGAATTCAATAGCATAGGGGTGAGCACATGGGCTGGGATAAACTCATAATAAAATAGTGGTGGTTAGGAAAACTAAAAGGGTATTACCAACTGTGAAAAGAAAAGATAAAATCAATGAATAAAATTTTATTAGTGATCAGAAAATTTTGGGAAAACTCGAATGTGTAAGACAACAAAAAACCTCATTTTCTCCAATTAGAGCCTAAATAATTTAGAGTGGCTAAAAAGGATAATAATTTTATCAAATATAGGTATGATGAGATTTATCTAAATAATGAAAATCTGTCATGAGATGATGTTCCAAAGATGGAAAACAAAAATGTTATTAAAATCATGTTTTTGTTCAGTATGAAACTCATCAACTATGGAAAATTAGATCAAAATTAATAATGGATATCATTATTAGGGAACTCCTAGATCAGGGGAAATTATATTTTTGGTAAAATTAATATTCTATCCTCGTGGGAAACAATTTTAATTTTCGTGGCTATTTTAGTGAAAAAGAAATTTAAAGTATACCAAACAGGGGTCAAATCTATGTTTCTTAACGGAGTTATTAATGGGGGATTATTAGTTGAGAATATTTATGGGTATATTATGGATGATAATTAGAGAGTGGGGTTCTATTTAATGAATTTTTTGTATAAGAAAAATAAATATCTTAGGACCTGCTATTTATGGTTGGATCAATAACTATAAAATCTTATTTTTTAGCAAGGTAGAGTTGATCATAGACTCTAAATCAAGAAGGATAGTTGTCAATGAATGTTGGTACTCATATATGTCTAAGTTATAATATTTTAGAAGTTGACAAAGAATAATGCATTTTATGTGGATCATATAATGAAGAATATTGAGATTACATTGATTGGTGAAAGAAATTCCTTGGATTATTTAAAAATAAAATAAATCATAGCATGTAAATTTCTCAAGGAAAATGTGAAAAAGTGGTTCCCAAGTGATTTAAAATGGAATATTACAAACCAATGAAAGCAATGACCACTATATAGATGAACTTTTCAAAATGTCATGATTGTATAGATGTATATTACATGGAATATAGGTATTTGGAGGCTATTATACCTGAAAACAAAATGATCCCACATTGGATTTGATATATTTTCAGTCACAAAAAAAATATTGTCCCAAAGAGATCCACATGCTATCAAGAAAGATGATACTTCAAAATATCTAAACAATATTTATTTTTGTGTTGTCTTATAATAGGATAATGCATCTGAAGTTGTTGGGATACACAAATGTGGGATGAGAAGGTTTAGCGGATAACATAGGGAAATTAATGATATCGAAAAACCTATATTTCATTTTATACTTAGTTTCATTGAACCCTTGAATCACTCAAGCATTGGATTCGAGCATTGAAATTGTTGGAGCCTTAATTCAAGAAATGATTTGAGCTTGGATTCGACAACAAGGAGCACCAAAAGGAGGTGGCTTCCATGAAGAGCTTGAGATGTCACGAAGTGGTTACGATGGTTAGGGTTCTTAAAATAGATCGGGATAGTTTAATTTGTGCTTCCAAAAAAGAACTGATAAATATTCATTTTTTAGCCCAAAGTTATTAAGTTCTTATAAGAAGAATCATTATATGCTCTTTCTTTATCACTGATAAATATTTATTTTATCCTCGCATTTTTAGAACTAATACATTTTTTTCATTATGAATGCTAAAAAATAGCACATAAATACATATAATACTTTTTATAAAAACTAATAGCTTTCTAAAAAAGAATAATTATTATATATAATTATAATACATATAATAATATTTTTTTATAAATAATAATTTTAAAATTCTATGAATAAAAAGTAATTAATTTATAATTATCTAAATTTTTTTAAAACATAATATTTATATCACTGTACATAATTATTTATTTATTTATTTATTTATTTGTTTAATAAAAATATATAAACATAAATAGAGTAAATATATTCATTATTAAAATAATTTTTTTTTAATTTTTTAATTTTTTTTAATATATATATTTTTTCATTTACAATTAGATAAATACTTTTAAAACAATAATTATATATTTAATTATAATTATACATATATAGAAATAGTAAATATACATTTATAATTATATTTATTTATAAATATTTATTACCAATATATTTTAAAAATTGTTAATGTATATTTAAACATATGTGCATGCATATTAAAAATGAGTAAAATTGAATAATTTATAATGAGTACACATTAATAGTATTGAAAAAATGGATATGTTTGATTAATTAAATATATATCATTAAAAAGGGATATATATTGAAATATAGATAAATACATATTGAAAATATTAAAACATAACAAATAAATAAATGAATATATATAAAAAATCATAGAAATTGATTAAATTCTCGAACAAAATTGTGTGTGTGTTGTATATAAAAATTCTTTAGTCACACATATATAAAATATATATAATATGTATGATCCGTGATAAATTGAAAAATTAAATGTCATTAAATTATGTCCAATACTCAAGGCAATTAGTCAGTATTTTGAATTCATATTAATTTTTAATTTTTATCCATTATTAACTAAATATATTACAATTAAATAATATAAAACACAAATATTATTTATTATATAAATCATATTTATATAAATTCATATATATATACATATATAATTAAAATATATTATTCACTAAAATTATAAATATTTATTTAACTAAAAAATTACAATATTTTACTCAATTTACGAATTTTCAATTTTTCTATATCTAATTTTTATTTTACAGACACAAACACAAACACACAAACATATATATATATATATATTAAATATTTACCATTTTTTGGAATTCATAGTATATATATATTATGATAAATTTATTCATTTTTATCATTAATTATTTAATTATTAAAAATTAAAATGTTTTTAATAAAAAAAATTATTATTTATTTGTTTAATTTCCTCATTTTATATGTTCGTTTATTAGCACTAAAAAACAATGATAAAGGAGTAATTTATGGGTGATAAAAATAAAGCACTGATAAAGGTTTCTCTTTATTATCTTTAAATATAAAGCGCTGATAAAGGGTATCCTTTATTTGTACTAAAAATAAATCACAGTTAAAGGGAACCCTTTATCAACACTGAAAAAATGTTATGATAAAGGGTGTTTTTTCTCATTACTGGAAAAAATGATGATAAAAGCGACTCTTTATCATCCCTTTTCTTAGAACAGATAATGGGAACATTTTATCAATGTTTTTTTCTAGAACTGCTAAAGGCCATCACTGTTAAAGACCTATTTTGTAGTACTGTCACATATGATGCTTTAGAGATAATCACTTTAACCACTACACACAAATAACTTTTATCGACCCACATATTTATATTCATACCTGATGTTGAATGATATCATTTATCATCCTCTGAGTATGGTGGAACAACATCATCTTGTAGATATACAAATTGACTCTTCATTTTTATCTCATTTAATGATTCCTATATTTGTTGCTTACTACCATTTTGAGTTTGTTTTGGTACACTTTAAATTTTCGAAGTGCATCATCACTCCATGTGACCAAATTATATACACCGAAATCAATGACCATGAATGGTATTCTTGGGATACTGATCTATATTTGGATACCTATATTTCACATGTTCCAATCGATACCATTTGGCTTTAGAACAAACATTTTGAGAGTTGCCAATAAATTAATAAATAAAGACACATGGTGTAATGATTTTTATTTTGTTTCTCTACTACAATATTTGTTGTCCTCTTAGGTTCTCTAAATTTTATAATTTTTATTCGTAAACAAATTATTCTTATAACTTTATTTGGGTGCTTGTGGTATGACATCCTTCATTACTTATTTATGTTTTCTATAAATCCCTAGACCAATTTTGTCATTATAATTTTCTATTATCATATTCATATTGTCTTTTGACTGGTTTTCTAGACCCTCAAATTATAGTTTAACATTTTCTATCACCAATTTGGCCATCATTACATATATCATAATTGGATTCATAAGATTATATTTATTTTAAAACCTATTGTAGGATGAAACTTCCACCTCAATTTCTTAAATATACATGACTCAATTGTTTTCTATGTTAATAAGATTATTGGAAAACATTTTATATTCTTCAACTATAAGAATTAACTCAATGAATTTATTTATATTTTTTAGTTTTCCTAATCCGAGAATTTCAATTTTAGCCTTTATTATAATCTTCTCATATTATTAGTTCTATATAAAATTTTTTTAAGAAGATACAATCTATTATATTTCTTTTTTTATCTCTCCAAAAACCTTTTTCATTGAGAGAAGCTTCTAATTCAACCAAAAGGTAAACTCCTCTCTTGACTTATCCTTCATCACATTCACATTCATCGCTTGTCTATGGGTTAATAAAACTTTTAAAATATAATTTTCTCCATGATCCTTATATTTTTTTGTACCTCTTACCATGAATTATTCGGAACTATAATTTTCTTGAGAGAGAAGAGTATTCTTCTTAAATAAATTCCACTTAGTATTATATCATCCTCTTATATTATATGAATATTTATTCTTTAGAGTTTTACCATATTCCTCAAAATCTTCTTGAAAATTATATGGACACATTTTCATTAGATGTGACTCCATCTCACATTGAAATAATGTGAGTGGAAGTTTCCCATTGAACTTCCATTTTCCACCTTGCTTGTTTTTTGGGAAGGAATAACGTGACCTCATCCACTTCTTCTATTTCCTGAACATATTAAACAGTGATATTCTTCAGGGCATTGAATTCCACAATTTTGGACTACCCTTTTTACACAGAACCATTATAATCTTTTATCATCACATTGGTGAAAAGAGTATTATTGAATCAATCCAATTTTATCTACTTTTTATATTTATCATCTAGTACAAACACTATTGGATTGAACAAATGTGTAAGACCTATCAATATGTTCTTATTGATATTAAAATCATCAATAATTTTTTTGTGACTATGAATGTCTTACACAACTACATTATAGTATTCAAATAATGCATCTAAATACTTATTGTGATACATTATTGTTTCCTCATACTTATTCCACATAACCTGTATTTTAAAATTTATGAAATTTTAATCACACTCATATACATTTAAAAAGTATTCACAACTAAAATTATGACTTATTTTATATTACCTACATCTATATTACTTTGGATAGGGAACCCCTATATAATTGATTCTTATGGAATAAACATCCAATTACATTATCCCTTCTTCCTATAAAAAATCACTATCCAAACTATTAGACATACCATGCATTACTATTGTAAATACATCCACACCTAATGATATAATGTAGTGAAACGTGAAATTTTTCCAAAACTAAATTTTTTTTCAATCTAATATCATAATCCCTCAATGATTAACAATATCTATTGAAACTACTGAGATATATGCATTGATTATAACTTTTTCCTATGATATAGACTGTTATCCCAACTATTTGGTTAAAAGTATCTGCACATACTAATTTTCCTAGCTTGATTACAATCACTCACACTTTTAATTTTCACAAATCACTCAACTAAAGAGTGCACACAGTTCTATCAGAAGATTATTCTATTGATCTAAATCACCTTATACAATTTACACACATGAGTTATCCATGAAGATTATTTAACATCTAATAGATGAAATACACCTCACCATGTGGCGATTAATTCGTGGAGATATATTTCCTAAACAAATTCTATTACTCTATAAACTACATTAAACCATTCATGAAAACACGTAAAAGATATTGCATTAGTGATTCATGGGATGCCTTTACCATGAAGTTGAATGGAACCATATTTAAAAACACTCCTTTACATGATACTGTGTATAAAAAATGCAACTCCTCTAAAATGTGAACTTCCTTTGTGTGATGAACTCTAGGGTAAACCATATTCTGCACGAAACTCATATAGACGTAGTAAAATTCCTATAGTGATGATTCTCTATGATCAAATTATCTCTTTCTATTTATGTGATTGGGTATCCTTTATATAGTCAATGAAACCCATAAAATCCACGAATCAGAATATGGTTTACACATTTGTGATTTACCCTTCACCGAGTACTACGCACTATATACAGTTTACAAATATTGGAATATTCTTATTGTGACCTATGAAATACTTCCTTGAATCTAAAATGATAACTAATTTATGGTTTCCTATAACCTAAATCATTCGACAACAAAAAATGAATAATTTTTGTGTTCTCATAACATTTCAACTATGAAAAATCCATGCCTTTACTAATATTGTTTCATGGATTGACATACATGTTAAATAGTTCACATCATAAATTCCCTATGCGGTAAAGATTTCTTTGATGGAAAACCATGACTATCTTCTTCAAGTTCTATATGATCCACCAATTATTCTATGAATGATTCCTTCATCTTTTATAAATGTTATTCTGATATTCAGTCCTAAAAATATGGCTATAACTGGGAAAACCCACCACAATAATAAAACCATTTATCATCAACAACCATGATGGAATATTTTTAACCAAATTTGTTAAAAAAAAGATGATTCCCAAAAACACTACAAAATGAACCTTTAGGTATTTTAGCCTAATATCATGGATATGGAAGAAAATGAGATTTCTTCAAAAGAAACATGAAATATGAATTTTGAATTATCTAAAAAGATTATTTCTAGTAGCATGAAACAAAAAGGTGCATAAAATGAAAGGAAACATTTATTTTCATGAAATAACATATATAATAAAAACATCTCATGTTACCAAGTAGTTAGGTAGGAATGTTTCATTTTCAAAAGCATAATCATAAATAATTCTGAAAATATATAATATTATCACATAGAACCGTTACCACTTTTGTATCATCTGAATTATAATCCCCAAGAAATAAATAACATATATATATATATCCTATAAATTTAATTATAATCATTATAAAATAAATTTATGGGTAGTATATGCACAATAAAAAATAAAAAAGTAGTCAATATTAAACGTGTCCCATGAAAATAAATGTGTGGTGAAAATACATTACCTTATGTTTGACTTCCAACATATACTTTTTAATATCTAGTATAATAAAAATTTATTTATTATACATATATTATAGAACAAAAATCATATATATCATTCCATATAATATTTTGTTATATCTTTTATCAGTGGTTTATTATCAAGTCTTTATTAAAATCATTGTATCATCTTATAACATCCTAGTTTTTCTATTATCGTTATTATCTAATATATATCATATATATTCATTAAATCCAAAATTATTTCCATAAAATTAAAATTTAATCACATTGCTTTGTAGAGGTGGGATTCCACACATTTTCATGATCGAAATTATCATTTTAAAACTGTTTGGAATGTAAGAAGGTATTTATTATATTAATATTACATAAGAATAACAATTTCATAAATATTTTATTTAATCATGAAACACATCATAAAAACCATCATTGAATTATGGAGATGAAAAATTAATTTCATTGGTATGTAGATATTGTATGTTTTACGTGCGCATTAGAAATATTTTAACATTCTAATTGATAGAAACTGGGTTAATAACAGTGGTTTAATAAAAAATATAATAAAATTATATATAGGATACTTAATGTATTATTTAATATAAAATATAATATTTTTAGTGGAGGTAAAATAATAATTAATAATAAAGTTTGTGGTTAATTCTATTTTGTCTTCTTTGAGATAAATCATCTAGATATCCTCATAAGGGAACCTGGTTCAAACTTTTAAAAAGAAAAAAACCATTAGAATATGCATATAAGAGTAGAAAATATATGAAGTTAGTGGTTAGTCATGATGGTATTCCAAAAGTGGTGTAAATATGGTAAAGTAGGGGTACCCTTTCATAATTTAAGGTGAGGGGAATGCTTGGAATTTCAGAAAATATTAAATAAATATAAATTTCTTTTGATATCCAAAAGGATCCAAATTAATATTATTAGAAAATAATATGTGAATGAGTTAAAATGAACTCATAAAATAAAACATGGACATGTTTTCATTACAGTTTTATGATTATCATTTAGTTAAAACCCTCTATTAACCCTTTGATAATTATAATAAAATAAATGTTTTATACCATTTAATGGTTAACAATGTTACTATAAAATTAAAAATGACCAAAAAATTGACCATTGGAATGTTCAAAACCAGATACCACTAATTTTTTATAATATATGAATATCATTAATTTTATATCATTTATATAAATATTGTGTATTATAAAATATCATTAATATCATTTTTAGCACCATTTATTTAATTTTACTTTTGATACATCAAGACAAATGGGTAATTAATAAAATTAACATAACATAATTATTTCATATTCATTAATAAAATTCATGGAATACATTAAATCACTCAAATTATAATAATTTTAATATACAAATATAATTTGATATATTTCATATGGATTAGAGAAATACCGATTCAGTGTTGAATATGAATTTAGGATCATTATATAATAAATAAAAATTAAATAAAATTTTTATCCTGAAAATTATTTCATTGATTATTATATTGATAGTTAGATTCTTCTGTAAATATTTTTTTCATCTGTGTACTCATAATATTAATTCATAATAAATAGTTTGATATTTTATAACTTTCATTTCTTTAAATAAAACATCAGTAATTATTATGTAATTATTACTTTAAAAAACAAAAAATTAGAACTAATATGATTAGGGTAAATTCAATTTCTATGGTAATAATTAGGGAACAAAATTATTAGCATAACACTTAGACCTTTCCTTGATTAACTTGATTTCAGATTTATAGAGTAGATAACTTTTACCACAATTTCTATTAATTTTGACCCAAAAAGGAAGTTATATCGAAAATTTGGACAACCTGATTCCAAATATGTAATCCATTTTATAAAATTCAATATTGATAAGTGGAAGAAATTAATTTTTAAATAAGATTGAAAAATTAGATGAAAACATATTTTTAGAACAATACCTTTTTCATCATAAAACATGGTTTATTCAAGAATAATAACTTCATATGGTCTATAATTATTTTAATCATACCAAAAAATAACCATTGTCAAAAATAAATCTAAATCTGATCAAGGGAGAGAGAATGATCTTCAATATATTGTGGATAAGATCATTCAATTGGGAAATAATTCTCTATTATATCATAATTATATCCATTAATAATTCAATAACATTCCAGATCTATGATTCAATCTATGATAAAGAGGAGTTTTATAGAAGTTTAGATTATGCATAATTTATGGACGCGGCTAAATTCAATGTTTCTTCAAACAAATAAAATATTATTATAATTTCCCAAAATTAACTATGAAAGATCCCATCCATTGGTTTTCTTCAAATGATGATTGATCCAATATAGGTAGGTATCAAATAGACATATCAGGGTATAAATATAGGATATAAATATATTATAAATTCATGTGGAACTAACATTATGGTCGATGGTTGGCCCCTAATAAGCTAGTATCTCTTGGTAGAGCCTGAGGCTATTGTCTCCTCCACCATCTAGCGGGTGGGTTCCAAGAGGTTTATGGACATGAAAATTTATATCTGATGGTGTGGTATAGGCTATTTGGAGTCCATCATGTAGGTTTAGGGGTATTAGTTTGAACTTCTTCTCCAATGAATTCTGAATCTTGATCCCCAACACATCTATAATGTCTCTAAATTATGACAAAAGCCACTCCAGATTTTCTAATAACAAAATATATTATTCCTTCAAATATGATAATTTTAGAAATTTATTCCTATAATATCTTTTTATCCTTAAGAAATTTTCTTTAGAGGGCTTTTATGATTAACTTAGACCACTGATCCTAAAAATATTTTCCTCCTCTTGGATTCTCCCTTCCCACCACAAGACATTAATAAATGGATTTTTTCCCATGTAACACATTTTCACCCCTGTCAAAAATATAACCCAATCACTCCAATAATGATTAATTAGGATCTCACTCAACATTAATGATTTCAATCATACTAATAAGACAATTCAAATACATATAATGTGGAGGCAAAACGATCAAAATCTTCATATCTCTATATCATATTGGAATTTCTAATTGTGAATTCATTAAATCGATACATTAAATAAAATTGAAGGGTACCAAAAATATTGGCACCAAATGTTTCTATTTTATTAATTTATGATGCCCCAATTGGTATAAATCCCATAAAAACATTATTTCCCATAGTAAACATAAAGGGTATTCACCATTTTTTCTTATAAAAATACTTTCTACTCTATGTGATAACTATCTATTCCCAAATTAATAGTATCCAATATGAAGTATTTAGCCTGAAATTCATCCAAAAGACAGCTGAATCACCAAACTCAAGATAAAAAAGTTATAAACTAAAAGTCTCTATATGAGATCATCAAATGAATCCTTCTTAATTAGTCAATTAAAGCTATTATTTTAAAAAAACATATATCAACACAAAATGAACATCCAATATTCCAAAAAAATCTACATTTCATTCCCTAAGAATATTCTGTAAAACATATATGGTCCATTCTCAATTTTCCATTGGTGTTAAAATGACATTTCATACTCAGATTCAACTCAGTGTCTATTTCCTTTTCATTAATCTATAAAATAAGGATGTGAAATGAGAATTTCTACTAGACATTATTCTTAGAGTAACTCCATAAAGCCACACAATATCTCACATGAAGATATTTCATAAGTCGTTCATTTAAATGGTCTCTCAAACTAGAATGGAATGATAAATTGTAATCATCCAATATTCTACACCCAATACCAAATCTCAACATTATAGGTTCATAGGTAACCTTGTAAAAAAATGTCTTATTACATTATCATACTTCTATAATGTAATTAGAATAGGATGAAGCAATTTACTTGTTCATTTATGGTTATCCTTAATCTTATGACTCGTAATAAAAATAGAGATTAAGCATAGAATATCATATTCAATACCCATCCACTAGAACAATCATTTCTTATCATAATTAATTTTAGTTTTTAACTGGTTTAATCCCCACTAGGACACATAATAGTCTCTCATAAGATCTTCACTCATTGAAGTAATAATTCTTACTATTTTGCATGTAGATCAAATAGTTCACCTATAAATACCATCAAAGAACTTGGTCATTACCCACCAATTGTTCCCACACCATTTTGAATAATGTATTACTCTATTAGTTTTATTTCAGTCTATCCACCCAATTTATATGTGCTAACTAATGGATTTTAATTCATCACCCCTCAGTGATTAGTTTCACCCATCAACAAGTCTTCTAACATCCTCATAGAATACTATTCTTCTTTTTATGATCACACTTTAAGAATATTTATCTTTTTACTAATATAATATATAATAATATTACCCTTATAAGGCGAATAATCTATTTCAAAGTCAAATGTATGTATGCAGTCTACCCAGTGCCTCTTTTCAAGATTCAATTGACCTTGATAGAAAATATACTGTTAGATATTATGGTTTGTATAAATTAGAAATATCATTCTGAATAGACAGTGTCACCTATATTTCAAAGAATAATCCATATTTACCAACCCCAAACCATGAATAGGGTGGATCGTCTCATTTAGTCAATGATTATAAGAATCATTTTATGTATCCTAATATCTCTTAATAATTAAAACTCCCAATCCAATAACTGTAGCAGTATACAAAACCACACAACCAACCCTAACTCTGAGATAATTATAACTAGATAAGATCTTGATATTCAATATTTCTCTACAAAAACACATTTTCATAGGAATATATATTCAAATATTACTCTTTTTTATTTTCCATGTCATTGTGTCTACTATGTAGCATAAGTAATTATTGATCAACATGTAGTATCCATATAAACTAAGGAAATTCAATCTAAAATACACATTCCTAAGTCAAACCCTAAGAACTAATTGCCACTAGTACCTCTTGATCAAGATAGATTATTGAATGATATATCAAATACCCAAATAAATTTACCTATAAGTTCCAAAACATGGGCATTGATACTTTTTATAACATTGATCCCCTGGAAGTGTACTCAACACGAAGTCAATTTTTCTTTAATGTTACTATTATGTTTCTAAATATATCTAAATATAATTCAGGAATTCAACAATGACAGAGACCACATATGGATGAAATATCTTGTTCATGAGATTCATGAACATAATAAATATATTCATAATCCCTAAAAGAACAATTAGATACTCATACAAACAACTTATTCTCTAATATATTTACTTTGGAAAGTCTTATTCTCTAACCTAATGTTAGTGGTTTCCAAAAATAATGTCAATATTTTAGAACCACTAGGATCCCCTCATATGATAAAAAAATCATCAATCCTTAGAATCATATTTTTTTTTAATTGTGACCCAATTTATCTATTTATAATCCAATCATAATAAATTTCTACTATACTTTTTTGTATTGAACCAAACTAGAACACCCCAAGAGGGAAGTTCTTGGTTAAGCAAAAAAAAATCACCATTAAATCCTCAAGATGAACCTATAGTTATTTTAACTTACCTAGATCTATATGATAAAGAGGAATCAATATAGGTTGTGAATAATTAATTAGTATTATCTTAAACTTAATCACCCATTTAGGAAGAAGACTTGATAAGTAACCCACAAATATATGAGAGAAATGATCCACTGTAATTGGAAGAGAGGATGAAACTATTTCTTGATCTTATGAAATATGTACTCATGTAACATGTTCAGTAATAGCTCAAACTAACTAATTTATAGTCCCACTCTACCGGATCCAAAATCAAATTATCCAAACAATACATACATTTATCCCATATGACCTATAATGGTAACTTTTCTTCTGTTACAATCGATGTGAACCTAGAAACTAGTAAACCAATCCATATAAAAAATGACAGTGAATATAGTACATAAAAATATCATGAAATATCATAAATGTAAATAGTTTAAGGATACTATATGAAACTATTGATACCTCTAAAGAGGATCTAATTTCATTAAAAATGGGTTATCAAGTGATAATAATACATAAGTGAACTTAACTGAAAATTGAAACCCCCCCAAGACTTTAAAAGATATTAAATAATGGGAATACACTATATCAATAAAATCAATAGTTTATGTATATTTAATTATATCTTCAACTTGAATAGTGTAATTCCACTTTTTCCCTAGTGTATAGAACCATATTTCCCATATTATCCTTTCCAACATTAGATTCAAACCCCAATAGGCTAAATGAATTATGTAATCTCTGCATCGTCTACATAGGACCTATAGCTGCAACATGCACCATTCTACCAAATACCAACCATTATTCCTTCATAAAAATGATTTAGATTACCCATATTTATAAATATTCTGTATTGTATAACAATATTTGGATATAACATGACATTTATCTCTTTCCATCAATAATTGTGACAGTTAGTATGATCCCCTACCATAAAGGTATCTTAAGAACCAATCATATTCTCTAACTTCCTACTATTTAGTATTCATTTATCCTTTTTTTCTCATAATATTACAGGAATAGGATCCTATGTAACCATAGGTAATACCATTCATCTATCTAAATTTGATGTGAATAAAACTAGTTTCTTTATCCTCAAATAATCAATTATTAATAACAATGTTCATTCAAAGAACTTCTAGATATGTAATCCATTTTGTTTTTATGGATATTCACCTCAACTCTATTTAGAAGTCAATACCAAACTTATTATCCTTATTCACATCATTTCTTAACAAAATTAGAGAAAAATAAAGATATTCTGTAAAACAAGTAATTAAGGGGTCCACTCTCACCATTCCATTGTAGTTATCCATGAACTCTTCTATGTGGTAAATATTCAGAAAATCAGGGAGTAAACACTAAAATAAAATGTCCTCAATGTTCATACAAGATAGTCCCTCAATCACCCCATCTTGATTCATCATACTCTATTGTCTATCGAAATGTCCCATAATCATAAAAGGAAAAAAATTCTATAGAAGATCATCAACAATGTCCAAAAGTTCAAATATCCCATTAATGATTTTAATTCAAAACATAAAATCTTGGGGCCCTCCAATGCCCTGGATGGTAGGGGTGATGAGGATAGAAATATTGATAAAAAATTATCATAGTTGGTGCATCCCCTTGATATAGTTTTCTATATAAAATCACTATGTACAATGATTTATTCTAAATTGGTTTCATTTCAAAGATGAATGTATCAAAAACTAGGGCATCATTAGTTGCACCGTCGAACATGATTGGATGAAATACTGTAGTATCCTTCCTTATGTGATAATTGTGACCAACTCCCCTAGATTTTCCTATATAATCACATCGAGGTGGAATTATCTAAAAAAATATAATATAATCTTAGAAACACCTTCAACAACATAAATGACTAAATATCTCAATAAATTTATAGGTACAACCAATAGATCATTATAGGAATATCCATCCTAATAGGTAATTCATTCTATAATTTATAATTCCTCGTAGCACTAACCAAGCCATAAGAAAAGTCTTCTCAAACTACACATTTGTAAAAATTATATACATATAAAAAATATAACATGGACATATTAAATTAATTTAAATGTAAAAATATATATATCACAAAATTATATATCTTATATTTATATTGTAATTTAATTATTTATTCCTCTTTCATTGAATGAAAATAATATATGTAACATGTGAACCTTTATTCGTATTAATTAGGCATGAATTAACCAAAATTCTATTAACTCTAGCCTCATAATAATACTCTTGATCAATATGAAATTGTAAAATCACAACTTTACATAAAAATCTCATCAATGATAACATATATATTCATTATTTTAGATCTAGCATAGTAATTCCATGACTCCCCAACCTCAATTACACTCAACCTATCTTTTTTATACTATTATAAAAACAAAATCAATAATAAAAGACAGGAAAAATATCCTTGGTGACCACATGGTAACCCCAAAAATGAACCAATAGGTTCAATCAATTATCCACTTGACCGTATGTGTGTCTCTTGATATGCAAGATGATGTCAACTATAGGCGATGACCTGAATGGTTTATCGGGGAGACTATGCCCTATGTTACCATAACGATACATCATAAATATATAAATATGTAAATAAATAACCACAAAAAATAACCGTGATACATTGTACCCCACCACAACATTGCTTCAATACCCAGATAAAAGGAAGATCATAAGTAATTGTTTCTTGATCGAGATTAATCCATTTCATCTAACCTTATTCTTAATAAATGAATCCAACTATCATAAATATATGTTCCACCTATACGAAATATTTTCATTCTCTCATTTAATTGAAAACAATATTATTTACTTATTGACCTAATTCATATCTCTTAGGAAAGACTCATAACAATATATTGACATAATATATGGATTTGTGGAAGCCACATTCATACATTCCATCCCAATATATTGCTCTAGTTTAATTAACAACACTAAAAGTCATCTCTGAACATGAAATCACAACCTTCTAGTCAAAACAATATCACTCCCACTATAAGGGTCTAACTAGTTGATATAGACCAACCTAGTACCTTGAAACTAGATATAGAGAAACCCTACATGCATCTAGACCTGATCCATATTATATTAAGTAGTATGCATGTCATATAAAGAATTGTATCATAGGTCATTCATAGGAACCCACAAGTGAAACATATAAATCAAGGGTATTATAGGTCACACACACACAAAAAACACAAGATAATTATATCTAGAAATCATTGAATGTCCAAACACACTCCTGTATGTTCAATATACCATAAAATTACATAATAAGTCTCTAAATGGTAAGAATATCCCACCATAAAAGTATCAATTCCCAATGCCATTAATTTCCCTACATGTTTTTACTGTGGACCCATGATCCATAGAACTGTCACTAATTTATCACAATAGGATTATAGATTTGTGATCATGAATTACAAACATAGTAATGGATAGAATTATGTTATAACTACCCAATAAATACCCTTATTCCACATGTATGTAGATCAGATCAGGATAAAGAGAGAAAAACTCAATAGATCTAGAATTTTTTTGACAAATGGATTATTATATATCTATAAGATCGTATATAAAATAATAAATCTGGTAATAAAATTACATAGATTTGATTCTACCCAAGGGAAAGATTTGTTTTGGAATATATTAGAATAAACATGCCATGTAGAACCCACCATATCATTAGATCTTAAAATGGTTAATATATGATGAGAAGGGATCCAAATTCACAAATAATGATTCTCTCTATAACAAATAATATTGGTTAACTCATATGTAACCTTACACAATTGAACACATGGACTTGTATGTGGCTCTCCATATGTTAGTTTCTTCTGAAATATAGTGAGGGTCTTTAATGGTATGGTTAGAAGACTATACCCTCTTTATGAAAGATGATCATACTGGTGATATAATGATTAAATAGTAGTGAAAGAAATATAAATAATAATGAAAAAAATAAATCATCTAGGTATAATAACAAGGTAGACATTATTAATTATATTAACCATATCCAATAACATATATTAAAGATGATTTCATGAGGCTATAAAAATAATAAAGATACAAGCAAAACATTAATGCGCATTACATGATATACATAATTTCACAAAATACTAAAAGTTAACTCTAATAATACAATGATAATGATGTCAAAACTTTTCTCAGATGCATCATCCTGTTATATAGAATTTGGTATCCATATCTTGATTATTCTCTTTTTCCTTACATGAATCATTAAATTCTGTTCAGGTCCCCAATGAACATCCCAAATAGGGTGTGAGTAAAATATATTAGGCCCCAACAAACGGTGTCTAACACTTTGCAGTCCATGAATAAAATTATTATTGTGTATGTATAATGAGTGTGTATAGTAAATACATAAACCCATTGGGTTAATGTACAAAATAGAATACCTGTACGTACAAAAAACATCATCCTAGTCTATAATATCTTGGATAAAGTTCCATGATACATGTGTAATATGTAGATATATATATATATATACACAAGTGTCTAAAAACTAGTGAGCACCCATGGCTTATAACCATGGTTTCCCTGTAAAATGAATTGTCTCATATTTTGATAGAGGAATCATCCCTTGCATTTATCCAATGATATGGAATATCATCTCCAATGATTCTAAATCAATGACAAGAAGGGTCATGTTCAAAATCAAATATAAGGAAGCTTGAAATTTCATGTCCATAGTTTTGATATATGATGAGGACCATATTTTCCAAAATCTCACGTCAATGGAGCGTGAAGCATTATGTCCAAAAAACTATTAAACTATGTCAGAACATCCCAACTATAAGGTAATATAATCATAATAATAATTATACATTTAATTCCAAAATATATTAAAATATATGATACGGTTTCTGATTCTGTTAATAATTTAATTAATCTAGTTCATTCATTGAATCTCAAAAAATAATCAATAACCACTTAGGAGGTTATTTAGTCTCATTGGCCTTTATAAAGTGTTAAATGCATATGATATACACACCAAAAGTGGTGGTACTAGTTGAGGAAGATAACCTCCAACATTGTCATTGATCTATGTGAATATCTTATTAAGGTCCAAATATTTAATTCCAAAAAAACACAGTTTAAAGTAATTTCATGAATGGTATGATGCAAAAAATGACAACACACACTCTAAACAACAATACATTTATATAATAGTACTAGAACACATACCTAAGATAGGAAGTAGACTCATAATAGTGTTTCAGCCTCTGATTTGGGATACAGTGGGATAAATTTGATAAATAAATAAATTCAATGAAAATAGGTTATATTATCTCAAATGTAAATCAGATTCAATACTGTGAGATAAACCAATAAAGGAAGTAGATTGAATAAAATATCCATGGCTAACAAACAAGATAAATGTTGCATGGACCGGACTATGTATGGAGAACGTAGATCAATTCCTATGTGGTAGAAAACAGAGATTAACCAAATGAGTGGTTTCTATCTTCATTGTTCGAAAGAAAGGAGGGTAGAAGAATTATATAATCCATGGTTAAAAATGAAATTTCACCCACTTAAGTTGGAGAAGTGTTTTCAATCAACACCCCTTGTGGAAATCATATTTTGACCAGGATGTGTGAGTCAGATCCCATTATGAAACATATATATACCCTATTTTGAAGGCTTGAATATTTTTCTTATGGTTAAATTTTATGTAATCCTTGTTATGGATAGGATTTCAATTTGTAATGAAAATATTTATTTTCAAGTTAGATATATTACACTTTTTAATGGGGATGTTGAATCCCTTATCTTCAAATGGGTGATTAAGTCTACTAAATCATGTCTCAATCCACCACCAGTAACTCTTCTCAGTGAAATTCATAGATATGAAGAGATAATGAAGCCTAAAAATAAGAATTATATGGTTAGAATAGAGAATATACACATTTTTTAGGAAGACATTTTTGTGTTTCTTAAATAACTACCTATAAAACTACATGAGTGAGATTTTGATATTTCTATTAATCTCACCCATTATGTAACCCATATATTAAAGACTCCATATATGATGGCCAATGTGGAATTAGTGGAACTGAATAAAAAACTACATGTGTCATGTGACAAAGAATTTATATGCACTAGGGTTTCACTATGTGGATCCCCTATTCATTTTTGTAAGAATAATGATGAATATTTTACATTATGCATCTATTACCATTAAATTAATAACATTACTATAACGAATAAGAACCATATACACTAAAATGAATTTCTATGTTGTATACTAAACATAGTCTCTCCCGCTTGAGAGTTTCCCTCCTAGGGTTTTCCTAGGTTTTCCAGTCTTCTTGTCCGTTCGGTTCACGGCAGTGGTGCCTCCCCCTTGGTGCCCCCACTCCAGTTCTGCGGATCGTCGATCCTGCTTCAGAGCTGGAGATTTCGGCTCGTTTCTTCCCCCTTTTTTTTGTGCCGCTTCACAAACCATCAGCAGTGAAGAAGTTGTGCTCCGCGTTTCCCTGTGATTCCCAGCCTGCTCGATTTCTCCTTCCGGTGCAGCTCCTGCCATTTACGGGCTCCATCATTTCTCCCCGTCGCCGCCATCCTTCGATGGTGCCTGATCTCTGACAGGAAGGGCGGATCCATATCACAGACTTTTCAAGCCTCACCAAATTCTTGTTTGGATACCTTTTCTTGATTCGGATGAACTCTTAACCCTAATCGGTTTTCCTCTTGATTTTTGACCTGAGCATTCTTTGTCTTGAGTCCTGCACCTGTGTTCGAGCTTCTCCTCAATGTTTCGCCTTTCGGCTCTGCTTCACAAAGATAGGCGTTGGATTGGGGGTGGGTTTCCGGTGCCACGCTTGTGCGAAATCCTACTGCTCTGTGGATCGCGTAGAGGTGGATTCACAAAACACCGGCAATGAAGGTCTGAGACGTTGTGGGTTCGCGTAGGGATTGGTTCGCGAAGTTGGGGTTTTGCGTAGTGATTGGTTCGTGAAGAACCTTCCGTGAAGGGTTGAGGCGCCGAGTGTTCACGAAGTCCCTGGTTCTGGATGTGAGATCGCGAAGAGGTTGATTCGCGATACCCCATACCACGAAGGTCTGAGGCCCTGAGAGTTCGTGTTGTGTTTGATCCGCGAAGCTCCTTCCACGGAGGTCTGAGATGGTGTTTGATCGCGAAGGACTGAGACTTTGTGAAGCTGCGAAGTGGCGGATGTGAAGGTGTTCCCTTGGTGGGTTCCACCGTGTTGAATGTTCGCGAAGTGGCCGCTGCAAAGCTCCCGTGCAGGGGTTTGATCGGCGAGGATGTGTTAAGACGGCGGTGACCTAAGGATGGATTGAAAAAATCCAGTGTGGTGTGGTTTGATTCGCAAACACCTCTCACGAAGGTTTTTTCGTTTGAGTGGTCGTGAAGGGGTCGTCAGCCGCGAAGGGGCTTCCGATCCTGTGACTTCTTTTGGTGGATTGTGTTTTCCACTGTTTGGAATTGCGCTATTGATGTGGATTGTGGCTTAAATGCTCAGAAAATGGTGTGAATTAAGCTGTGCTCACGGAAGATCTTGGAACAAAGGTGTCTCGTTCGGTTTGGGTTGCGATTCTCGCGAATGGATCTCGTGAGACTCCGCCGCAGTGAACCAATCTGCGAAGACTATTCCATTTTGCGGTGTGCTAGTGCGGTAAGGGGTTGGGGAGCCCTATCCGCGGAGCCTCTTCTTCACCAAGGCCTTGGCCATGCTGCCCCTTTTCAAAACGAGGCCGCGGAGTGGGCTGCCGGACCCGGTTTTTTTGAGTAGCGGACATCCGCGTGCCGACCCAAGAGGGGCAGATTATCAGGCCTATCCGGAGCTCTTTTTATCACACATACACTGAACAATGGAGGCAGTTATTGTGAACCTTTGGAAGATGATTTCCCTGATGGATAAAGAGAAAGAGACTATCGAGGCTCAGAGAAGCGAAGATACACTATTAGAAAAATGCATGTCACTACTGTTGGTTGGAATGTTTGTGGAAAATATTTCAGTCAACCAAGGGGAACTTAAAAACACTCTAAAGAACCTTTGGAAACTGGAAGCGGGTGTGGCTATTCGTGACACAGGGAACAATCACATTGTCTTTGAGTTCTTCAATAAAAGAGATAGAGATAAAATCATTAGCGGCAGACCGTGGTCGTTTGATAATAAACTCCTCCTAATGGAAGAATTTAGAGGGGGGATGACATCCAGAACATCAAGCTAACTCGATCCCCTTTCTGGATATGTATTAAAGGAATTCCCCTTCATGCAAGAACAGAACGTGTTATGAGAGAAATTGGGGACAACATTGGCCAATTCATTGATTGTGACACCTCGAACCCTATCCAATGGGGAACCGAGGTTCGGATTAGAGCTGTAATTGAAGTGTCAGAGCCGATGATGAGGGGCATGTTTTTTAAAATCGATGACACAGACAACTGGATCTCATTGGAATTCGAGAAACTCCATATTTTATGCTTCTTCTATGGACGTCTCAGCCATCTGGAATGAGAATGTGGCTCAAAGCCAGAGGAGGGAGCAGGTAATATCATTCTTCATTATGGGCCATGGCTCTGGGCCAAAATGAGTAGATATGCCTTTATTCATAAGGCAGAGAAACAAAAGGATCTTGAACATCTCAAGGTGGCCCACACAAGTCAGGTGGGAACCAAACAGGGAACAATCATTAGGCTTGGACCGCCAGATCTCCCTAAAGAGAGCCCAACCAATCAGAGGACTAATAGCATGTATACACCCCCACCCCCCTGAAGGACACAACCTCAACACTTATTGAGCCGGGGAACATACCATATGTTCCTGCAGAACAAAGCACGAGGTCAATATAGATGCAAGAAAAACCACCAGATCCCGACCCTGACCCAGAAATGAACATGGCTGACATCTTAACACTGGATAAAAATGGAATTTCTGGAACATCACCACCAGGCCCAATCACCCATTGAACCTGGAAAAGGGTGCAACATGAAGTAAGTGCTGGTAAAATGGGGGAGCCTAAAACTGGGGATCGGAAAACACAAATGGAAACATTCCAGTGAATGGGGAACTCCTCGAAGAGAAGAAAAACGTTGGGTGGAATAACTGGTGCAGAGAACTCAAAGGCGGAGGCGAGTGAGACCCACCCCCACCTAGATCAATGATTGTCTTATGCTGGAACTGTCGTGGGCTTGGAAACCCACGAAGGGTTCGCATGCTTCAGTGCAATTGTGCCCAAAGTCGCCCTGATATGGTTTTCTTGTCTGAAACCATTCTAGAAAGAAAAGACACAACTAACATTGCTCAGAAATTAGGATTCCAAGGATGTCTCCCGATCACCAGACAAGGCCACTCTGGGGGACTCTGTCTCCTATGGAAGGATCAACTCAACGTTAGGATCTATTCTTTCTCCTCGCACTATGGGGCTGCGACTATTCAGGCAGACCATACCCCGCCATAGACCTTTGTGGGATTATATGGCTGGTCGGCCCATAATGAAAAGGGGAAATCTTGGGATCTCCTCTGAAAACTCTGTCAAGAGATTCCAAGCCCTATTCTATTCGGTGGAGACTTTAATGAGATTATGTTCCATAAGGAAAAAAGAAGCGTAAATGTCTGACACACTGCATCGATGGAAAATTTCAAGGATGCGGTCACTAGGGCAGACCTGGTCGATTTGGGATACACAGGTAATCCCTTCACATGGTTCTAAGGTAATACAAATGACACACGCATCGTCGAGCAACTTGACTGATTTCTGGGATCAACAGATTAGATAAATCTCTTCAGCATGTTCCACATCGGCCACATGACGCTCAACTGTTCAGACCACTGCCCAATTTTTATTGACTATATTCAAGGTGAACGTATCAAACAACCTTGTAGAACCTTCAGAATTGAATGCTTCTGGTTAAAGGGCCGGGAATGCGAAGATGTTGTAATTTCAAGCTGAAATATCACTCACGAAGATATTGGCCTCATTCTCCAAAAGGTTGCATCCGATCTGAGTTCTTGTAGTAATACAAAATTCTGTCATCCTGAGAGGCACTGTGCTTCCCTCGAAAAGAAACTTCACAACCTACTTAAGAAACCCCCATCCAGCTGCACTCTTGACATGATTGGATCCACTCAAAGAGAGCTGGACGTGACCCTATGCGTGAAGGAATGCTTCTGGGCTATGTGGGCGTGGGATACCCACATCTCAGAAGAGGATTCCAATACCCAGTATTTTCACCAGAAAGCATTAGATAGATGACAAAAAAAAAATTATCAGCTGCATCTCACAAGAAAATGGATGCAAAGACTTTGATACTAAGGGAATTCACAAAGCATTGACATGTAACTTCTAGAACCTCTTCAATTTAGAAACTCCTTTCATTTGGGCTAAAGTGGAAGAATGTATCTAACCAGTGATCACCGAGGAGATCAATCGACAGCTTTCCAAAGATGTGTCGGATGAAGAAATGCGCCTGGCTCTGAAACAGATCCACCCCACTAAGGCCCCGGGACCGGACAGGTTCCGAGCCCTGTTCTTTAAGAAATACTGGCACATCATCAATCCCAACATATTCAATATGATAAGGAATATTTGGGCCGGGAAAAAAAGTATTTCCACCATCAATGAAACTGTCCTCATCCTCATTCCCAAAATTAAGAAGCCCCATACGACCCCTGACTTTAAGCCTATCATCCTATGAAATGTCACGTAAAAGATCTTCTCTAAGATCCTTGTAAATTGGCTATGACCATGGTGGCCTGATATTATCTTGGAAAACCAGAGTGCCTTTGTGGAAAAGAGGCTGATAACTGATAACACAATTTTGGCCCACGAAGAGTTTCACTCTATGAAAACATGCTCCAATGTGGAAAGAGGAACCATGGCCTGGAAATTGGATATGACCAAGGCTTACGATAAAGTGGAATAGAACTTCCTCAAAACTGTGATGCTGAATATGGGTTTCTTCACTAAGTTGACAGATATGATCATGCAATGCATCTCAACCATCTCCATCAGAATCAGGGTCAATGGGGATCTCACTCGAGGATTGGTGCCATCATTTGGCCTACTTCAAGGAGATCCCCTCTCCCCTTTTCTCTTCATCTTGGTGGATGATGTATTCTCCAACCTTTTATCCATGGATGAATCCGCTAAAACTATTCATCGGGCAAAGGTTTTTCACGTAAGTCCACCAGTGTCGCACCTTTTTTTTGCCGATGACTGCCTCCTCTTCTCCATAGCAACTATTAATGAATGTCAGGTGATCATCCATACAATCCATCAGTACGAGAGGGCATCTGGACATTCAATCAATCACGGAAAATCATAAATCTCCTTCATTGCAGGGGTGCCTCGCCCCAAGAGAGATGAACTTTGTGCAGCAGTTGACATACTTATGGATTAAAAACACCAAAAGTATCTCGGGCTACCCACGGTAATTGGCCGGTCCAAAAAAGAAATTTTAGCATCTCTTGTGGACAGGATTGAGAAGAAAATTCAATGCTAGACCCCAAAGAGAATCTCAAAAGCAGGAAAAGAGGCCCTCATTAAAGCTTTCATCCTGTCTATCCGAAGATATTTTATGTCCCTGTTTAATCTCTCGGAAGCCATCGTCAACCAGATCCATACACGCACTGCCAACTTCTGGTGAGGGAAAACGATGGAAGAAATTGATCCCACTGGATGGCCTGGGAGAAACTTTGCATCCCCAAGATTGAGGGAGGGATGGGATTCCAGAATCTTCTTCTATTTAACAACGCACTGTTGGCCAAGCAAGGATGGTGCCTTATTAACCGTCCATCATCCCTATGTGCATTGGTTTTACGAGCTAAGTACATTTCCCACACAGACTTCCAGGCTTCCTCACTTGGCCCGCGTCCTAGCTTCCTTTGGAGAAGCATTTTGGGGCCATGAATGCTCTTGGAAAAAGGATTGGGATGGAGGATTGGGGATGGATCATCTGTCAACATATGGTCTGACCCATGGCTGATTGATACAGATGGTGTGCGGGCTACATCCCACGCACAACCAGGCTTTGAAGACGCCACTGTCAGAAGCCTCCTTTCCGACCAAGGAACGGGGTGGTGTGTGGATATGATTTTGGAATGGTTTAATGAAAGAGAACAAATAATTATCATAATAATCCCCTGGGTCCCTGACGCAGGCCCTGACCATCTCTTCTAGTGCAATGACATATCGGGCGAAGACACAGTGAGATACGGATACAGGCTTTCTCTTGGATACCACCCAACCGACCGGAACGAGGGACCATGGAAATCGCTTTGGAAGCTCAACGTCCCCCCAAAAATACAACACATTTGGTGGAAGGTCTTCACGGGAACCCTCCCAACAATGAGCCTTCTTGCATACCAACATATGTCCAATGCCGCTTACTGCCCGTTTTTCCCGAACATCCCAGAGACCCCCTTGCATGCCATCATTCAATGCCCGGAAGCTAAGGAAATGTAGAATAAGTGGGGCCCAACCCCAGATGCATTGCTGGATACGGCTTCTGACCTACCCGCTCTCCTGGTGCGATGGTGCTCCTCCCTCTCAGTGGCTAAGGCAGGGTCATTCTGCACCCTGACCTGGATCATCTGGGTACGACGTAACGATGTTGTCTTCCACCACAGGAATAAACCTCTTGAATTCTGGATTGAATGGGCCTCCTCGTGGATCGAGGGATGGAATCACCACAATGGGCAAAAAATTCCTGATGCCCCCCTCCTTTCCCCCTCAGTGGAACCCCCCAATGGAAGGTGTTCTTAAGATCAACGTGGACGCGTCTCTCCCAATGGATGGACTTTTCGCCCTCGGTCTTCTGGTCTGAAATCATCTGGGAAAAAATCATCGTAGAAAAGTATGAATCACATCAGGCCTTTTGGGACATGTTGTGGCAGAGTCTAATACCATCCTGGCAGCTTTTATGCTGGCTTTGGAACATGGGTGGGTGGATATTTGCATTGAATCTGACTGCCTCACCGTGATAGATGCCATTAACCACAACAACGGCAGACTCCAGTTGTTTGGCCTCATTATCAGGAGAATTCTCTTGCTCTGCCAATGATTTTCATTCTGCACCTTCTCCTTTACCAAAAGAGAAGGCAACAATGCATCCCACCAGTTGGAAACAACAGGCCCCTTCGAGGACAACCAGCTCTGGCTGGAAAATTTTCCTTCGTGGATTTGCATTTGTACATCTGCTGATATTTGTCATTAATGATATCTGTTTTTCTCAGAAAAAATGTTTTTAAAATGGTAAAGGATGAACGAAAATATCCTAATGGTGTCAATAAACCTTTATATATTCCTGTTTGGAGATGGGAAGATATTTCAATACACTTTATCAAAGTATTTCCTAAGACATTGACATTGAATGATTTCTTATGGGTTATTTTATATCACTATAATAAGTCCTAAAATTTACTCAATATATGGGAATATCTACCACAAGATTTCCTCTAATGGATTTTTATTAATAATTTATTGAGGTTTTATAGTGAACCTATTTTGATTGTATCTGATCATGACCCATTGTTTAAATAAAATTTATTAAAGAGTATTTTTAAGGTTCTTGACACTGATATATATTTGAAAAATGGTTCTAATTATCATATAGATATACAATCATAAATGATTATTCATAAATTAGATGATATGTTGAGGTCATGATAACTTCACCTTCATGGTATATGGAACTATTATTTACCTTTGCTGATATTTTCATATAATAATAGCTTACATTCAATAATTTAAATAGCATGGCATGAAGAATTGTGTGAGGAAATATTTTGTACACCATCCTATTTGGATGAATATGGTTAATAGAATATTTTAGGATATGAACATTTTAGGGATGTAGTGATGAATGATAGAAATAATGAGGGTTATATAATTGAATACAAATGATTGAAAAAGCAATATATGGATGAGTTTATAATATTCATAAAAAATGTGAAAATAAGTTCCAGGTATGCCATTTCTTTTTATATTTTAGAAAGTATTGGATCAGTGTCTTTCCATTTTGAAATACCACTTAGAATCTAATGAAATTCTTTTTGTTCCATAAATCATTATTGAGTATTTATATTCTAGAACCAATGCATGTTATCACCTCCATGAAATTATAATTGGAACCTATTTTATCTTCAAACAAATATCCAATCAAAATTATTGACTCCGTACGATAGTTTTTGTGGAATAGGAAAACTCGATTGGTGAAGGTAATTTGAAGAAATGATAATATAGAAGTGGAAATGTGGGGACATGAAAATGTTATGGAGAATAAATATCCATATATATACATGATGTGAATACATATAAATTTTTAAGATTATATTTTTGAATTAAGGAAGAATGAAACACCCAATACTCAATTATAGAAACTAATATTCTCATTAAAAAAAATAAAGCATTATGAGTATAGATTTAACAAGAAACTTGATTAAAACATAAATTATAAAATTTTATAAATTTAATATTTTGAAATTATCTTATTTTTTTAATTCATCATGTCATGATTATATTAGTATAAACTTTTGAGATTTTTCATAAATAGTCTATTTTTTGGTGAATGGTGAAAAAACCAATTTTAAATAATATATTGTCACATGAATAAGATATAACAATGTAAAAGTATCAAAAATGTATATAAGAACTGTTTTATATAAATAATGATTAAATATTATTAAATATAAAAATAAAAAAAATTTAATTTGGACATATAAATATATTATTATCTTTTTTGAAAGCTATATAAAATTTTTGTTAGAATAAAAATATGTTTTAGTTAATTTTTTAATCATGTATATAGAATGTTACTTTTCATTTTGGTTTGGATTCAAAGGAAAAAATAACCTTTTATTTAATATAATCCAATTAATTTCAATTGAAAAAAACTTATACTATATTTTTCATTAAATAATTTTTTTTTGTTAAAATAAACATTTATCTAAAAAAAGTTTTTATTGAGTTATGTGAACATATATTTAAAGTAATTACAAACACATATAAGAGTTTAATAATGTAAAATCTATTCCTTATTTGGAATCATGATGAAAAAGATTAGGTAATATGTTCATCATAATTTTTGGTCCTCATGAATAATAACATCAATAAATATTTATCACCCCAGTTAAGGGTAAAATTGTTTAAAATGGTTAAAAATATATGGTTATGGATTATAGATAAAACAAAAAAAATTAAACCACATTGTTTGGTTGTACTTCTTGAATAAACTAATTATTTTCATGGGATGATAATTTGGATCTACATGAACAAGATTAATAATTTATATTTTTAAAATATTTTATGTAATTCCATTTCTGTCCCTCTCCTCACATATAAAAGGGAATTTATTCTCCTTACATGGGAAAAACATTAAGACCTCTATCTCAATCGTTCATTATGAAAAACATTACAAACATACTTCCTTTTTCTTTATCTCTTGTACATACCAGAAGAGCCTCTTAAGAAGGCTAAAAGTGTAATCCAAAGGAGGTCTCACAAAGAAGCTGTTATCATCTATATATCAATGTATAATTCTTTTTGTCAATACAAGGAACATTTTGTATAAATACTAAAATAATTAATCCAAAATTAATAATAAAGTTATATGTTATTATTATAATAGTACAAACATTTACCTCCTCCATTCTATCCTATGAAAAAAACATCACTTGGTCATGTGTATGACCTACCATGTTTACGTAGTTGTGTAATACGATTTTCATGACCAAATTAAATTAAAGAAAATAAATGATAAATTAATGTTATATAAAAAAATGTATAATGTATTTCTGATTCATTAAAAATAATATATCATTTACCTTCTTACCCTTATATCTGTTGGAATATTATAATGTAGCTCTTGCGTACAAGTGTACAATCACCTACATGAAGTAGTGTGATTCATTCATCAATCACCACCATGCATGGATGATTAGAAAATTATATACAATGATAAAAAATTATATTCATTGAATTCTTATTAACCATGAACTATATACTAAAATGATTTTGGAGAAACTGATTGAACAACCTTAAAGTGGTTGACGTAACCAAGTACTATTAAACTAATGGATTTAAAAAATTTATAAAATCACAATATAAAAATAATATTAACATAAAAATGTTTTCAATAAATTATTTAATAAATTTTAATTCATTATAAAAGAATTTAAAACACGTAATACTAAGTTGGTACCCATAGTAAGGTATATATTTTACAATTTCATTTTATTCCAAGATTTTTAATATTCATATTTCCTTAAATAAAATTATATTATCCTAATATATTAAAATCAATATATTTTATTCTACATTTTATATTTTTGGGTTTTAAATGTTTATTTTCTTTTTATTTCCATGTTGGATAAGGAAGGAGTAATTAAGTTACATGTGTTGGAGATTATTTTAAAAATCATGTTATGATGTATTCTTTCCAAATAATTTTCTTACATGTCCATATATTAATTAAAATATTTTCATGATTATTTATATATTTTCTAAACATTTAATAAATTCACTTTTACACATGTTTTAATTTATATAAAATGATTTAAATAAAATCTTCTTATCATTTTTAAATTATTTTGTTAAAATGTATGAATAAAATATTTTTTAATATACATCGCACAAATAGATTTTCCCACCATCACAAAAACTCATTTCATTGATGTTCTATTATCAATTTTCCATGGTAATTATATTATTAAATATTGTAAAAAATATTTTTTTATTTTAAATGATATCAATAGAAAATGGTATTATTTTCTAAAAGTAATGAAAATAAATTTTAAAATTTTTTTATACATTTTTTTTAAAAATTATTTATATTATATTACTTCTAGTTTCCCTTCCAAATCCTGGGTTTATTCGATGAATCAGTGGTATTTAATAATCTATTACTGCTAAGGTATTATACCTTACTTTTAGATCATTCACTATCTTATTATATTGTTCTTTATCACTCAATATTAATCAATAGAAATTATTTTTCATCTTTATCTACATATTTTTATTTTTATTGAATAATTTAGAATAATTTCTATAAATTATATGTTATAAAAATATATAATCAATATATAAAAAAATCAGTTAAAGGAATATTATTAATTTAAATATTTAATTTACCAGGGAAATATAGAGTTTTTGTATTTTTGATTTAATATGGTTTATTATTTACTTATGAATAAATTTTAATATGAATTTTATTGATCTTTCAAAATATGAGGAATGCATAAGAAGTGACTCTAGAGTGGGTGTCTTAGTTATCAATAGTTGATGCATCAATGTGTCTCATAAAAAAATAAAATGCATGCAATATTAGTTGGGTATTTCGAATACACTGACTAATATACTAATAATGTTTTCTAGGATGAGTGGTTAGGATGGTAATATTCATGATATCTTGGTTGAGTTGCCTTGAACATTAATGTCCAGAGTTATATATTTTACTTTATAAATAATTATGTTTCCATCATACATTTAATTTATATGTTGATATTAACCATGCACGATCATTAAACTAAAGTTGATTATTGAATGTATTTTTGTTTGAATATACACTCTACCATATTTATTTTCACTTATTTAATCATTGATGTTTTCACTATACATAGAAATTATAGAAAATCCTTGGTCACCTTTAATTTACTTTCCTTTATCAATGATTTGAGGAAGAAAAATATTAATGATTTCATAGATGAAATAATTTTTTGTTGTTATCTATTTTTATATTTCCAATGTAATATGGGAATCATGTATTTATTTAGTTTTCAATGTAATGCCCCGACCCCAGAATCCCAGAGTCGGTTCAATATTACATAGCATTTGCATGATCACAAAAGATCTAATCTCAAAGGACTGATTAGTTTATTAGCCTTGGAAGTACAAAGTACATTCATAAGGTTTACATTACATCATAAAAAGGAAAAATACAACAAAATTGTTTCCATAGACAACACTAAGATCGTATAGACTATCCCTGCAGGTCAGTCATAATATACTTCTTCGCATCCTGGGAAAAGTAAAACATAGAAATCGGTGAGCTTAGATGCTCAGTAAGAATAATAATATAGTGTAAACTTTCATAAATAAAGATAAACATTTAAGGAAATGTATATAACTACAAAAAATCATATTCAACATAAACTTCATCATAATATGGAGAATATAAATTAAAATAATTTCATTTACTTACTCGCATGGATATTCAACTTGTCAAATAATCACATGAAATATCGATAGCCACTTTCATAATGATGTAATACATAATTCCATACTTCATAACCATATAGTAATGGCCTTTTTCCAAGACTACAAATAATATTTTGTCAATGCCTTGTGCCAAGACACTAGTTTGTCTCATGAGACCAAATGATGCATCAAGGAGTTATATGAATTCCATCATTATGAATTTATTTTTATCTTATTGAACCACATTTTACATACTGATATCAACCGTGTCTCTCATGTTTTTTAAATTCTATTCACAGAAGTGGTAAAATTTTGTTTTATTCAAATTTTCAAATGCTCCTAGGAGGTGGGTAAAAGATGGTAAAAAGTTTGTTAAAATTTTTATATATCTAAAAGTATTATAAACTGACTCCAATGAATTACATTGAACTTATATAGGTTTAATGTATCTCTTTTTACCTAAAATAATTTTTAAAAAAAAATTACTTAAATAAAAAATAAGTTTTAAACAATAACTCAGTGGTATTCCCAATTCATCAAAAAATTGAATTTTTCAGAAAAATACCAAAAAATTACCCTAAGATAATTTTGATATTCCGAAACAAAAAATGAAGTCCATTTTGAAAGATAAAATTTATAAAATTTCAAAAATTGGGTATTATAATTCATAACATCTAGTTTGATTGGTTGTGCTGTGTTTGAACTCGAAGTTGCGTACAACAAAAGCTATTGTATTATTCAAAGGGAAATGCACCGTGGAAGATTGGGGTATTACATTCTCGCTTCCTTCAAATAATTTCTCCCTCAAGATTTATAGAATATTACAACATAAAAATATTCATGTGGTTCTTCATTATATTTTTCTTGGGTTCCAACGTTGCATCTTCCATTTTATGGTTTCCCCATTGAACTTTTACCAGGCGAGTCATTCGGTTTCTCATCACTTGTTCTCTAGTATAAAGAATCTTGACAGGATCTTTGTAATAAGATAGATCAGGTAATAGTTCTAATTCCTCATTAGTGAGTACATGTGTTGAGTCAGGAATATATTTTCTCAACAGTGATATGTGGAAGACATCAGGAAATTTGGAAAGAGTTGGCGACATTTCCAAACAGTAATATACAACCCCAATTCATTCTAGAATTTCAAATGGTCTGATTTACCTTTGACTCAATTTTCCATTCTTACCAAATCATTTAATTCCCTTCCATGGAGATAGCTTCAAGAAAACATGATCTCCTACCTGAAATTCCAAATAGTTCCTTTGGATATTAGAATATCTATTCTACCTACATTGAGCTTCTTTGATGTGGGTTTGGATTACCTTCACCTATTCCATCATTTCCTCCACAAGTTCTGGGAAAACAAGTTTTCTTTCATCAATATCATCCCAACAGATTAGTGTACGACATCTCATTCCATATAATGCTTTATATGGTGCCACCTAAATACTTGAATGAAAGCTATAGTTATATGAAAATTATACCATAGGTAAATATTGATCCCATTTACCTTTAAAGTCATGTGAGCAAGATCTCAAAATGTCTTCTAAGGTTTGAATAGTCAGTTCTAATTTTCCTTCAGTTTGAGGGTGGAAGGCAGTGCTCAAACGAAGTTCATTATCCATGGATTTCTGAATACTTTTATAGAATCTTGATGTAAAACATGGATCACGATCCTAAACAATTTATAGGGGTACACCATGAAGCCTTACTACTTCATTAATATACAGTCTTGCTAAATGTTCAAGTGTTAAATCATCTCTTATAGCATGAAAATGTGCTGACTTGGTATGACGATCAACAATGACTCATATTGTTTCATTAATTCTAGGAGTCTTTGGTAGTCCCATGATAAATTCCATCACAATATTATCTCATTTCCACTCAGGTATGAGAAGAGGTTTCATTACTCCTCTAGCATGTTGCCTTCAAGATTTCACTTATTGAAAAACTATATATCTTGACACAAAATCTGTAATCTCCCTCTTCATGTTGTCCCGAAAAAAATGTTCCTCCAGATCTCTATACATTATAGTGCTACCAGGTTTTGTAGAGAGATTGAAACTATGAGCATCATCTAACAATTCAATTTTTAGATTAGGTATATCAAGAACACAAAGCCTCTTCCCATATTTCAAAATTCCATCTTCATACACAAAGTCAGTCAATCTCCCATCATTCACAGCTTTAATATTTTTTTAACTATTAATCATCAGTCTGAGAACTCTTTATCCTTTATAGTAAAGATGGTTTTTAACCATTTGAAAATGTTTGGATGTTTCACCTTCCATGGTTATCCCCATGTCCAACTTTACTAGATGCTTTTATATAGGATCCTTTTCAAATCTCATCTTCTTCAGAACTCCATGATCCATTCTCCTCAAATAATCAGTCACCTTATTTTCCTTCCCTAGGTGGTAGTCTATGGTGCAGTCATAATCCTTGAGTAGCTCAACACATCTCCTTTGTCTCATGTTGCATTCTTTCTGTGAGAAAATATACTTCAAACTCTTGTGATCGGTATATATTTCTCATTTCTCACCATAGAGATAATGTCTTCATATCTTCAATGAAAATAATATAGATTCTAAATCAATATCATGAGTAGGATAGTTTTTCTCATATATTTCTAGATTTCGTGATGCAAAGGAAATAACCCTATCATTTTTCATAAGTACACAACCAAGTCCTTTATTTGGTGCATAACTATAAATAACAAACCCATCATTCCCCGATGGTAGAGTCAAGATATGAGAATTGACTAATCTTCTCTTTAATTATTCAAAACATTTTTTACACTCTTTTGTCCAAAATAATTTAACCCCTATACGTTTGAGCTTTGTTAAGGGGTTATCCAATCAAGAAAAATTCTAGATGAAATGCTGATAATAACCTACTAAACCAATAAATCTGTGTACCTCATTTATACTCATTGGTTCTTCCCATTCATGGATTTCCATGGTCTTAGAAGGATCAACGGATATTCCTTCCATAGAGACAATATGGACAAGAAAATAAATCTCCTTAAGTCATAATACACTCTTGCTAAACATTCCATATAGTTTATGTCTTTTAAGAGTCTTTTGAAAAATAAGCAAGTGATTTTCATGATCTTCATAACTTTTAGAATATACCAAAATAAGATCAATAAATACCACTAAAAAGTCCTCAAGATATTCCTTGAAAACTCTGTTCATTAGATCCATAAAGAAAAAGGGTGCATTAGTGAATCCAAAAGGCATTACTGTAAACTCATAATGCATGTACCTGGTTTAAAATGATGTTTTTAGAATGTCTTCCTCATTCACACACAACTGATGATATCCAGATCGAAGGTCAATCTTTGAGAAGTATTGAGCTCCATTAAGTAATTCGAATAAATCATTAATGAGAGGTAGGGGATACTTGTTCATTATTTTTATAGCATTGATCTCCCTGTAGTCAATGCACAACATCATAGATCCATATTTCTTCTTTACAAAAAGAACCGGGGCTCTCCATGGAGAAACAATATGGTGAATAAATCCCTTATTACTCAATTCCTCTAGTTTTTTCTTTAGTTCCACTAATTCCACAATTCCCATTCTATAAGGGGTCTTCGATATGGGCCTTGAACTAGGAATTAAATCAATGGAAAACTCAATTTCTCATTCTGAAGGATTTCCAGGTACATCTTTTGGAAACACATCAACATATTCTTGCATAATAGGTACATCCTCTATTTAAACATTCTTTTCCTCACCCATAATTATTTCATTCTCTTCCTCCCCAATAATTGAATTTAGTTGATCTACTTGGGGTGGATCTAGATATGAATTAGATAAGGTTTTATTTATCATCATCATCAAAAATTATAACCTCCTTATACTTTCAATAAATCTTCACATCATGGTATAAAAGCCAATCCATAACAAGGATTAAATCAAATTCAATCATGGGTATGGCGATGATATCAGCTGATAAATAATGTTTATATGCCTTAATGGGGACTGATTCACAAAAAATTGTTGCAATGACACTTTCATTAAGAGTATTTACTGAAAACTCCCATGTTAAATCAAATAGGAACTATCATATTTTCTTAGAAAATTCGGAAGATATGAAAGGATTGTGATTATCTAGAATCAAAAAAAGTATTGTCTACACATGAAGAAACCATTAAATTACCTCCCACCACATCTTTTGGAGAATCAACCTCAGTAGTAGTGATATCATAAATATTGTCCTTGATCCCTTGGCCTTTTCTGAGATAACATCCCCGGACACGTAGGACATTCATTTGCATAATGTCCCAATTCTCTAAAATTATGGCATTCAACATTAACAGCTTATTTCTTCCCCTTTCCATCATGATAATGGTGGCCTTTTTCACTACACTTGTAACAGACTTTAATTCCCTTCAGAAAATTACTAGGGTGTTTCTTCCCACATTTACTACAAAATGGATATTCAACTTTTTCCTTCTTCCCCTTATTTACATTTTCTGAGTGTTCTGCAGATCTCTTCTTCTCTTTCTTTAATTTATATTCATATGACTAAAATAATTACTTTTCTGTCTTGATAGCACATGAGACAATATCTTCTTACAACGAGAAGGATTGTAAGTCTAATACTCGGTAGAGAAATGGTTTTAACCCATCAAAAAAACGATCAGTCTTACTTATTGGGTTACATATGTAATCTGAAGCATGATTTGCTAACCTTGTAATGTTAGCTTCAAACTTTGCGACATTTTCATCCTCCTTTTGCCTCAGACTCAGAAATTTCCTTTTTATATCCACTCGATGGTTATGAGGAAAGTATTTTTCTAAGAAATGTTTTTAAAATCACTCTATTCTATATTTGGTACGTCATCACCTTCCTTTGTGTTTTGAATCGATGACCACCATTGATCATCATCTCCAGTGAGGCGGTAAACTGCCATTACAACTTTCTTCCTTTCTCTACTCCCCAAGGCGTGAAATATTTGTTCTATGGAATTTATTCATTTCTTAGCTACTAATGTATTTGTACCGCCATTGAATGTTAGTGTTTGTTGCCTCATGAAGCGATCTAACATTGATCCTTTATGCTGCGGATCACGGTGATTTATACGGGTGAGGTTATTATTCATAACCTGAGTGAGTTGTCCTAGTTTAGTGATAAGATGATCAGCACAACTTGTATCAACATATCCACTATAATAATCTTGAGCAGGAGGGAAATCCCTGCAAGAGTGCGTGCATTGATATAGTTTTCATTTCTTCCACCAGGTGCCATTTCAAAACAATGGAATACACTAGATTAGTTTATGAATTTCTATACATAATTCCAAACAAATAACATACTTAACAAAAATTGAACATTTTATGGATATATTCCATAATCATAAAAAAATTCATTGAGGTATATACTCATAAATCCTTCATAATGGTTTGTAAAAATATGATAATTATCCTAAGAATATCCCCTTGGAGTTTCGTAACCAATAGTGCAGCAAGACCCATTGTCGTCCACCAGTTCCCATTCGAGTCTAGATCAAAGCAGTGTTTTCAGGTTTTACCCCTAGGAACATCTATGCCAAAGCTGCCTCTACCTACTCATATCCAGACAGGGATGTATTTCTTGGAAAATACACAAAATCTCTACATTATCAAAATTATAATATGTTCTTCTAAACTAATCATCAATGAAAATATTAGGGTAATGTGCTATAATCAGAGTTCTTCTAAATCTAGTTTCCAAGGTTTGTATAAAACATCCTCTGATACCAACTGTAGTGCCCCGACCCCAGAATTCCAGAGTTGGTGCATTATTACATAGAATTGTCATGATCACAAAATTTATAGTTTCGAAAGACCGATTAGTTTAGAACACTTGGAAGTAATAGATACATTCATATGGTTTACATTACATCATAAAATGGAAAACTACAATAACATTATTTCCATGGACAACACTGAGATCCCATAGACTATCCCAATAGGTTAGTCATAATATACATCTTCCTATCCTAGGAAATGTAAAACATAGAAAGGAGTGAGCTCAGATGCTTAGTAAGGATAACAATATAGCGTAAACTTCCTTAAATAAGAATAAACATTTAAGGCAATATATAGATCTAAAACTAAAGCCTTTTCTACATAAAATTCATCATAATATGGGAAATACAAATCAAAATAATTCCATTTACTAACTCACATGGATATTCTACTAGTCGAATAATCACATACAATATCAATAACCACTTTCATAATGATGGAATGTATAATTCTATACTTCATAACCTCATAGTCAAGGCCTTATATGAAGACTGCAAATAAGATTTTTTCAAGGCCTTGTTCCAAGACACTAGTTTGTATCATGAGACCTACCAATGAATTGATGAGCTATAGTGGCCTCCACCTATCACATACTATGTCCAATGCATTCCGCATATGAAAAGGTTTAAACATAACAGAAACATTCGTATTAAAACTAGCATACAAAATGTCAATACATTATCCATAAACCATGAATGGTAGAAAATTACACATCCATAGTCAAACATATCACAAAACCATCAATAAAAAATGGAATATTTGTATCATAATAAATCAACTTCAAAAAAGATTGAAATCCATTAAAGGATATTGACATAGATGAAATCAAAACTGTTTGAGAGAAAAATATCATTCTTTTTTATGAAATCATTTAAAGTTACATAATTAAAAAAGAAGACATTTATTTTGAAAATATTTTTATATGCTTATAAGTGATGCTTCGACGATACTACAATGGTGGAATATATCTACACCCTCCGTATAAGTTAAAAAAACATTCTTACCTTAATTTTTTCGCATTGGTCATAAAGTAACTTGTTTGGAAAATGATGGAACGATTCCTTTCAAAACATATAAGGTAAAGTAAGGTTATAAATTACTTTAACCCATATTCTTTTGAGTAGTAAAAATGTTTTGGAATACATATTTAGGAAAACACGGATTTGAATGATAAAGAGGTCCCAGTAGATAATTAAATACAGACAACCTTGAATAACAAAGTGTTTGTAGAACTAACACTTAACTTGTACATTTCCTTGGTCAAGGGTAGGTTAACCTATTGTATAATGGTGAAATAATTGTTATTAAATTTTAAAATAATCATATAAATTTATATGATCTCATATATGATTTTATAATATTTATTTGTTAATAATATTTTAGTATTATCATCGTTTCAGTTGTTAACAGATTTGTTTTCCTTTATATGATTTGTTATGTAAGTAATTTTTGTTATGGATAGGATACATCTTATTCATATTCAGAATTATATTAAGTCTTTAAACATTATTTTTAATCATTTAATAAAAATTAGTATTGAATGGATATGATGGGGAATGAATCTCATCGTGTTCGTGGAGACGGTAATCTGTACGTACGCACAAGCGACAAAATAATTATTTTGATATTAAAATCATATATAATTGGATGTTTAATCATCTATAAATAATCATTACCCTGTAATATTTATTATTTACATCATTTATAAATCATTGTTATACCCATCCAAATAATAATGAATTGAATAACAACTGCACCACAATGTGGAGACGGTATGTTGTACGTACACACGTATGGTGACATGTCATTCAATAGATGGACAGAATAATGAATATGGTTGTACCATATTTATAATAACATCACAGTATATAGAATATACTAGAGTTATTATTTTATAATGGAAATAACTAGGAAATAAGAAGTGGAAGAAGTAAAAACAAGAAAGAGGTGGTGAGATATTTACCTCTTCTTTGGTTTTTCTTTTTGATTTGATAAAATGGATCCTTATGTTGCCTTTCTGACAAAAGTAAGGCCTCTAGGATGAAGGGAGGATAGTTGGCAGGATATTTGGGTAGGGTTTGGACGAGCCAAATGGCTTTGAAGGTGTGAATTTGAGATAAGGGAAGTGTCCTTTTATAAGAGGGGTGTGGGGAACCATAGGAAAAGATTGAAATATTATTTTATAATAAAATAATGTTCAGTTTATAATGGTTCCAAATTTTTTTAAATGATAAGGTGGGGATGGGTCAAAAAAACTCAAAAAATAGGTTTTAGACTGCTGTGGGTCACTATATTAAACTTATCTTTTAGATTTAACTCTAAGATAAATAGATTGATATTTACCATGTCACTTTGTAATTTTATATTATATGGTTAAAAAACATATTATAAACTTCCAAGAGAACCCCAAGTGGTTCATTAATGACATATATAATATTATTTAAGACATTGGGTAGAAAAATTGATTTTGAAGAATATTATATCAACCAATAATACAGTTTTTGTTTTAGAAACTCAATTATGTCAATTTTAACATTATTTAATAAATAATTTTTCATAAAGTCCTAAATACATTATTACATCGAAATAAATTCATATTTTCAATCCTAACATGTCATATTAAACTATAAAATTAGTTTAAGTCATAAAAAGACTCAAATTACATTTATTTGATTATTTATAATATCAATTATTTTAATATTTCATTATTGATGAAATTATTGTGTCATCATTGTGTCATAAATAAATTAAATTAGATATAGTCCAAAAATTATAAATAAAGAACCATTATGTAGAAAATATATTAATATTTTCAATGAATATTTATAGTCTAATTTATCATATGTATAATCCTATATTAAAAATGGTTTAGTTATTGAACTTTGATTTTAACACTTTTAACACTTCGTTGAATAAAATAATAATAAATGTCCTAATCTAATCCAAGTGGATCTAAATGATCATATTTTATTCCTAACTTTGTTTTTGTTTGAATTAAACTTATCCAATATAATTAGGACATGGGTTAGGGTAATAATAATATCATTTTTACCCATAATTATCCTATTTACTATTAATCGTGGTAAATAAAAGTCAAAAGTTACTATTCACCAAAAATTATTTTTATCCTATTAAACCACATTTTACATACTGATATCAACCGTTTCTCTCATATTTTTTAAATTTAATTCATATAAGTAGTAAAATTATGTTTTATTCAAATATTGAAATGCTCCTAGGAGGTAGGTAATAGACGGTAAAAAGTTCGATAAATTATATATATATATAATTATTATAAATTAATCCAATTAATTACATTGAACTTATATATGTATTATGTATCTATTTTAACCTAAAATAATTTTAAATAAAATAAATTATTATTTAAATAAAAATCCGGTTTTAAACAATAACACAGTGATTTAACTATTCATCAAAAAATTCCAAGTTTTCAGAAAAACACCAAAAATTCTCCCTAAGATAATTTTGATATTCTGAATCCAAAAATGATCACCATTTTGAATGATAAAATTTAAAAAATTGGGTATTACTATTCATAACGGCTAGTTTGATTTGTTTTGGTGTGTTTGAACTCGATGTTCTGTACAACACAAGCTACAGTATTATTCAAAGGGAAAGGTACCATGGAAGCTTGTGCCATTAGATTCAATGCTTTCCAAACTGATTAGTCATTCATGGTGACATCCTAATTATATTATTAAAAAAATAAAGTAAATACCAGAATTGGGTTTCTTGTGTTGTGGTGTTAGAACACGGTCTAAATTAGAAATATATCGCAATTATAACTTAATTATTCAGTACTATTTCAAATAAAATTTAGTATGATGAAAATATTAGGATGCATCTATTATAATTAACATAAAATGGTAAAGATTAATTTTCATGGTATATAAAAATCTATGTTCAAATTAAAAATTCCCATGAAAACAAAAAATAAACCACAATATAGAAAAATAATATCACTTATTATCAATAAAATATTCAATAAATACATGTTTTATTTACAAAATTACACTAAGGGACTCAATTGTAGAAGTCAACACAAGGCACCTAAAATCCAACCTAACCATTATTGGGTCTTCATCTAACATGGTAATTAATAGAGTCCTAAAATAAAAATTTTCCTTGATATTTTAGGAAATAAATATGTTCTTATTTAAATGTGTGATGGTATGCCTTCATTCTACCCTTGACTAGGAGTAAAACAATATATTACTAATTCACAATATAAAATCATTCTTCAATAGACACATTAATAAAAAATTTGAAAAACAAGAAAAATAATCATTCCCTTAGTAACATGTAAATGAAATATACATTAGTTACTTTTTTCAAATTAAAGGGTATATACCATGTTATAGAAACATCCTAACACCAAACACCGTGAAAAATATTAAATTAATAAATAAATGATTTAAGAAAAATTCATAACATTTCAACCTAGTCCCACCCAACCCGCATCAATGATAGGGGTGTTGTGTGACTTTCGGGACACCTCCCAATATGCATGATAGTTCTGACTTATTATGAGAGTCTATAACTATATTCATCAATTGATAACTTACATGGGGATACATAATATTGGTTTCATAATATCTAGTAATGGAAAACTAACACATCAAAAATATAATTTAATAGAAATTGAATTTAATTAATGACAAAGGAAAATCGTCATTATTAAATAAAAAGTAATATACAATATAAAAAAGAACTGATGTTGAGCGCACACACACATACACCAAAGGTATCACTCAATATTTTTATGTTAAAAAAAAATAAACAATATAAGTGGATATAAAAAATGGAGTCCCTCATTAGTCATATCTTCGAAAGCACTCCAATTTCCCCAGATAGGTCTTTTATATTACCTATCACCTGAATTTCAAGTATAAAGTCCACACATTCACCATGGTACCCATAAATGGGGTGAAAATAACACTCACTATGGTACTAACAACAACATTACTTATTTATTAAATAATATATTTTTTATATAATTATGAAACCGAATACATAATAAAAACCTGAAAGAACGAATATCAGGTCATTATGTGTAAACCTGGACATAGGACACATGAACACACCGAATTATTGCAATATGGATAATAAATATATCATACTCCAATCATTATTAAATACAACCATGTAAATCAAGGAAAAACAATATCAATTTATTTTAAAACCATTGGAGAAAGGTATAACATTTCTAGTCTCAAGTGTACATGTAATTGCTGATCCTCTCCCTCGATGTTGGTCCATCCAATACATGGGATGAAGAATAAACTAATTGAGTTAACATACATAACATGACCCAGGGCCAAATTCCATTTTTTACTAAGAAATATATCATCCTATCTATAAAAAATATTGAAAATTCATTATAGAATGGTGGAGTACACCCAAACCCTTATAGAAGTGAAATGAGGGATCCTTTCATAATTTGATTATCTTCCCAAAACATAGGAAAGATAAAAGGGAAGTTGATGTAAATCGACACCTCATTCCCTAGGTTTCTATGATTCAATATCGTCATTTATATCATTATAACATAGTCAGGTCATATATAAAATTAATACATTGTAATAATATACTACACTAATCCACTCATCTACATTTATACTAGTGGATAGAATATAACAACTATAAAAATACATATTATCCTTTCCATATACATCCTCAAAAGACATGAACTGTATCTAAACAACCCACATGATATTATTAGACACTTATGCTACAATCAATCCACAATTCCAACCCTTTGGTAAAACATGGAAACAATGAACACTATTCCCCTCTTGATGTGCACTACCCTATATGGACTCAAGGAAATACACACTGATGCATACTCCTATCATTATGACATAACTAGTTCCAAAATATAAACTGAGAAGCGTAAAATATAAAATGGTTTAAATATAAACATTGATGTTGGGAATATTATTTTTAATCTATATATATCATCAATTTCCAATTTACATTGACATTCAAAAACACCCTCATTTATTTTAGCAATAATGAAACATTACAGTAATTTCAAAATTATATTTTTTGAATTTTTCTTCTTTATAATTATAGAAGTAAACAAATTATTGATTTTAATTTGTAATTATTCATGAAATTTTATATATGTTTGGAATCATTCTTCATATCTCTACATATTAGTTCAATATTAGGTTTGGGAACCTAAATTTTGATAAGAAATTCTATTTTTGGAACAATAATTTCGGACTAGATGTTAAGATTAGGAACCTAACGTTTTTAAAGAACCCCACATTTTTGGATGAAATATATAGTTAATAAACTCGACATTTAAAATCATTATTACATTATAAAATAAAATATTAAAGATTCTAAATAGAGATCTATACCGAAGTTAAATTAATCATCAACATAATATGAATTCTAGATATTTATGGATTTTTTGTAATATTTTTTCAAGAGTAAATATCTCATTAAATTATTTTTTATTACATATTCAATGATTAATTAATAAAGGATTAAAATTTTCTTGTTTAAATGGGATGTTGGGTTTTCATTGCATGTTTTAAATAAAAATTTAAAAAGCACTAAACATTTCAAAGATCAATATTTATCTATCTATTTTTCTAGATATACTTGAATAGAATCAAATCAGGATTTTATTTATTCTCAATTGATGTATTAGGTTCAATAAATATAGATTTTAAGAACATATATAATCTTAGAATAATTTTTATTTAAAAAAATATTTATTTTTTTATATTTATGTTTGTTAAATATATTATTTATCTCTTCTTGAGAGTACAAAAATAAAATAATTATAGATTCTACTATACCAGTATAGTATGAGCTAAAAAACCATGATTCATCCACTTTTCCTCTCCCCTTAGATGGTGTATAAGGCAATTTTATGTCGTCCCCTCCCCTCCTCGGTACATTATAGTAGGGTTGGGGGTTATCCTGCACCTCATTATTCCTCTCGCACTCTGATTTTCAATAAATTACCCACCCCATTATATGTTGAAATAGTGGGTGCCCTAGAACCAACTATTATGTGTTTTTTATTACCATATCATGTATACAGTAAGTTATGCATGATTTCATATTATCATTATAGTGTAGACTGTTCTGCATATACTGTTGAAATGGTAATGTACAAAGATTAATTGTTGTATCAAAAGGTTATAGCAGTTCCCAGGCTATAAGGAGAACCTCTAGATACTATGACATTAATCTTAAATATATATGTTCTATGATCTAGATACATCTTATTAATTGGACATAGTAAATGTATAACCATCAGGTGATGGGGGCTCATAAGCATTGAGACTTCTTCTCATGAAGTTCACACTTGGTGATCTCGAGTAGTGAGATCATGAGGACTGACTCGCCAATAGGAACACCACATGTTTCAGGTGTCATTGGATGTTCCTATCTAGGATCATGTATAATGGTCTCCTGACTTGAGATCATTACTAATTTATGTCATTTGATCGCGTACATTGATGCAAGATGAAAACCATGGAAATGAAGTCGTGGCGAGGTAGTTTTTGTCGGGTGCGTCATTGGTGGCATGTCATTGGATGAATGGTCAATAAAGGATTTGTCTCTTCCGGGTTATGGAAGTAATATATCTCAGGCCATGTTGATATGGATGGTAGTACCTTTATAAGACCATGTCCAAGGAAGTCGAGGGTAAATTCATCCAGTTACATCAACAAACAATAAATCAAGAAAAGGGCGATGACACGAGAGTGTGTCATGCTTTATGAGATATTATAGACAAAGAGATTATATTACACAGTGCGTGTTCGTAGGTTGGTTGTCGCTGCTGTGACAATCCTTATTTCTTCAGGGGCCATGATGGGTTGCTAGATCCCGCTCTTGGTCTGTGAATACTATTCACGGCTGTCGAAATAAGGGCCTAGAGGGTTACACACAATAGCGTATTCAAGAATCTTCCATATTCAATTGAATAGGAGTATTGGACATAGTGGGCCCCGCCACAGGGGTCCGGGAATTCTCCAAAGTTAAACGATCCCCAATGCGATAAATAAATTCATATTATTCGAGTTTAGAATAATGAGTATTGAATTTATTTATTAAATGTATTTACGAGTTTTAAGTAAATACATGAAAAAATATTAATTGAAGAATATTAAATTATTCAAGGTTCAATTAATATTTATGAGAGCAACGAGTCGGGTTAATGACTTAATTATTATCATGTAATATATTTTAATATATTACAAGTGAATGATAATAATATTTATGGATCAGTTTAGTAGTCATAAAATGTCGTTAAAAGTGCGTTAAGTATTCGGGGCTGGAAAGGGGATACCGGGTATTTTAATTGAGCACTATAAATATAAGAGGAGGGAAATTTGCCAAAGACTATTCATGGAGTTTATCTCTCCTCTCCTCTCTCCCACATTCTAGAGAGAGATGCTCTACACCAAAGGAGCTCGGATGAAGGTATCTCTCAGGCATCGCTAGCGAGGCGATGCGGTGGTCGTTGGAGTGTCGAAGGCATCGTCGAAAATCCATGCTAGCACCCACATTATGACAAATGGCGCTCCCGTGGATTCCTTGAAGCGTGTGTGGACGATCTAGAGGAATTCGGCTTCGGATTCTTCGAGCAGCGATCGCCAACGACGAGCAGACGTCATGCACGACTTTGGATTTAAACCAGGTATTTTAGGGTTTATTTTTGTGCTTAAAATCCTCCACGTGTGGTCCTTGGATTTGACCGGGCTTCTCTTCATCGACATCGGCAATTTTACGTCTAACGACGGTGGAAAATTTTAAAAACCCACCTGTTTGGGGCTTCTGTTGCACGCCCGGTTCCAAAAAGTGGTATCAAAGGGAGAGCGTGTCGATTTTAAGCCAAGAAAAATTTAAATTTGCATTAAAATGTTAAGAGGGTGTCGAAACGATCCCAACGCCGTAGACGGAACCCAAATCGGATATCGGATGGTCAGTCTGCAGCCATCTAAAGTTTCGAATTCGGATTCGAGATTGATTTTCGGTAGGAAATACTCACCAGAAAATCAATTTGGTTTTGATATTAATTTATTAAAATTAATTATATTATTATAATAATAATTAAAATTATTTGGTTTTATTATAATAATAATATTGATATTGTTATAATAATAATATTATTATATTATTATTATTATTTTTCCAAAGCTTAATATAGGCTTTGGAAAAATATTTAAAGGGTAAGAAGACCTTCATTTAGATCTTGTAAAAATAAAAATAAAAAAAGGAAAGAAGACCTTATTTTAGGTCTGTAGCGCGCTGCAGCACCTCGCCCAGGCCGCGGCTCCAGCTCCGCCGCGCTGCACCAGGCCACCGCCAGGACTGCCTCCCTCTTCCGCCTTCACCAAGCGGCCTGGCGGCTGTCTCTCGCCCCTGCGCCGACACGGAGCAACAGTCCCGAGGCCCTCTCAATCTCCCTTCCTGGTGCACTATAGCAGCCCGCCAAGTGGATCCCCTCTCTCATGCGCGGCCTGCTACCCGCTTCAGTCGAGCCGGCTCATCTTGGCTCTCCCGCTTCAGTACCAAAGCCGCCTCTCCGGGCGCACAACAAGTGCAACGGTCCCTTCTCACATCCTGGCATCTCCCTGAGCCGGTGCACTAGGCACTTCCCGCGCGCCTCACCCGGCCGCGCCAACCCCGCAGCACCTTGCTCAGCTGCAGTCGTAGCTCACGATGCCTGGGAGGCTCACCGCATCGCACCCGCCTCCCTCCTTAACCCGGTGCAGCGGCGACACCATGCATGGCCGGTGTTGCCTCGGAAGTCCCCTGCCCCGCCGCGGACCAAGGAGGCCGCCTCCTTTCGCTTTCGCCTAGAGCGGTCTCGGTCTGGGACCCCTGCTTGAGGCCTCCCGCCTCATCTCGGTTGATGCGACCTAGCTGCTGGACTCTCTAGGGTAGTCCTTCACGGACGCACCAGGATGGCGATGCTGTGCGGACGGCCCGCCTTGAGCCCATACTAGCTGAGGACAGCCCCATCGGGCTGCCTCCAACTTCCCGGCTAGCCTGCACCATCCCGGACTTGCTTCGTTCCGGCTGTCGCCCGGTCCTCATAGAGGGCAGATAACATTTGCTGCCCCGAAACTTCTCTAGGTAGGTCCGCTTAGCCTGGAACGTGCTTGGGCGGACCTGCCCAGCCCAGAAAGCTCATGCACGGGGTCGGCAAAACCCGGACTCAGCCTACGCCGGTTCTCCCCGACCCACATAGGCCCTACCCATGGTTTTTGGGGCTCGGGTATTTTTTTATTTGAATCAAAAAGTTAATTAAATTAATTAATTTAATTTCGGTTCAGAATTAAATTAATTAAATATTAACATTGTTTTATAAAATAATGCGGTGTAATTAATTTAATTTTGTGATTAATTAAATCAATTAATTAATTTAATTTTAGTTTTAAAATTAAATTAATTAAATGGGACTGAACGACGTAAATATTGGATTAAAAATTAGAGTGAAATGTTTAATTCAATTAAAACTCCCTTAAGTTTAATTTTAATGCAAGTTTAATTTTTATTCTGCACTTATTTAATATACGCAAGTTTAATGCATATATAACAGATCATGAGCTGAGACCGACCAATGCATGTCTGGTGTTTGTTTATTTATTTAATTATTTATTAAATTATTACATGTGGTTTTGTAATAATTTTTTAATTATATAAAAGGAGATATGTGTGTCGTCTCAAGTATCGTTATATGTATAAGGGCCTGCGCGCCCATTCTCAGAGTTGTATATTTATACCCCGAGACCCCCTCGCCTGCGTGCGAGTATAATTGTGTAATGATGAGACGATCGGTGACGCATTTCACGCTAAGTGACGGCGACGTACCAGACAGGAGTTGGATGCATTGATGAGCAGACATTATTATTCAAGTTGCAAGCCACGCGACTAAAGGTATTTACCCCTAGGGTTTCGGTTGGTCCGTTATTCACTCAACGGATCAACCAATAGTACCGGCTCATGATCAGGTGTTCGTTTTTATTTCTTCATGGTTTATTATTTTTTTTCATGTGTAATTTATTGCACGATCACATAGTATAATAATAAAAAAGCATGCAAGATAAAATGAACATGTGACGTGATGAAATTTCTATTTCTTGCACGGTCAGTTGTGAGTAAGATCACATAGAACGTGGTTAAAAATTAGAAAATGATTTCATTCGTCACACTAAAAATAATAAAACCCTCAAAAATATATTAAGTCTAAACAACCTTCTGTCATTCAAATTTCGACAACACCAGCTGTTTGAGGTGCCAGTTCATGACTTTGCTGAGGGTGCCTCTTACTACTGGGGAGTCCTTATAAGCATGATGGGTCGACTTAACTAAAGTGCTAGTAAGGATTAGCCCTAGATAACGTGCCATAATTTTATAGGAAGGCATTGAGTAAATCAAGTTTTGATTTTAAGAAGTTGGGTCATCACTCAACAGATCAAGGAACCGCAAGTTAAAGCGGTTGGCCAGCCAAAAGACTACCTAGAACCCTCCAAGTAGTGGCGTAGCCTTAGCTTGTAGACTATGAGGGGTGGTTCCGGGATCCTTTCCACTAGAATACTCAAGAGACAGAGTATTCCGATTCTAGCACAGAGGGTTCCTAGAATCCGATAAAATAGTGGGAGACATTAAATGATTTAAGTAATTAATCAAAATGTCTAAACCGGTAATCCAGATAAAAGGAACTTATTTTCTAAAATTTATTTTTGTAAAAAAATGGCAAGTTATACCACAAGATTAAAACTGCGATATTATAATGGAGAAAGTAAATGTCCACAGTGACACGAGTATCCATAAATAGTACAGCCGCGTGCGTATAGTACTATGATATAGGCAACTCAAGGTGTCAGTGTCCCCAACACTGTTAAACTACCTCAAGAAGCAAGGGTAAAAATTTCTTACATGAGACTAATATAAAAATCCTATGATAGTTATATCACTATGATTTCATCAACGTCTACTGTCAGTTGCGGTCGCTACACTAGGACATAGATGATATAACATAAAGTCTCATCTCCGAGATGTTTGCAAGGAGAAAGTGAAGTAATGATATGAATAAGGCGAAGTTTACACCGGCATGTTTAAATATAATGATTGATCATGATATTTAAATATCTTTTTCACCACATTACTCAAGTCTCGTTTTAAGTTACAAAATGAACAAGTATTGAGTAAATGCTTCATTACCTATCTTGGTAAGGTTTGCCAAGTGAATAAGAATAAAAGACAATTAAGCTTTAATTCTTATGGCGGATAAATTGAAAGAAAATGTGAAAAGGTCAAAGGAATTTAATTCCAATGACACATTCTCAACGTCCTTCAATTAAGGAGGTATTAATAATGGTTATATGCATTGCATATTATTAAATAATGCTACGGAAGTTTAAGAGCAATGAACTGATTTAAAGAAGCAAGTTTCCTCTTGTACATCAGGTATATTCATCATTATAATGTTTCTCTTTTACTACTTGGGTATTAAATACAATATGTTGGCAACATATGTGTATTTTAATATGATAAACAAGTTAGTATAGAAAACTTACTAGAAGTCAGGTGTATTCTCCAAGTGGCTGTGAAAGGGTGATACCTAGGCCAGTGCTGAGAATTACATGACTTCTTTAATTGCCAAGTGAAAGATTTGTGTTGAAATATTGTTGAGTATAACCATAATCATTAATCTCATGTGTCCTTGGATGCAAGGAGACATTATTTTAGTTTCTGAAATGAATGTTGTTTTTGGGAAACTCAATCACTAGTTTAGTGATACATGAATCATAGGCAATTAGTGATGAATATAAATGTAATACTTATACCCAGTTGTGAAAGGATAATTCTTTTTCAAGTAATACTAAAAATGGACTTCATGAATATAACAAGTATGGTATTTAGGCTCGGCACAACTAAATAATTTTGGTATTATCGATGTCTTTAGTTTGGAAAAAGGATCCTTTAGAAATAAAGGTACATCACAATGCTTTTGGAAATAGTTCAACATGATAGTATGAACTATTCCAAGTATAAGCTAGAGGTATATATACTTCATAAGATTATTTTAAGTAATTAAGGAATATCAAAGTGAAGTATTTGCATGGTCAGGAGATATGAGTTGCTTTGGGTTGGGATACCAAAGAATATATCGACCAAGCATTCATCAATCATGATAATGTAGCGTGGATCAATTCCTAAACACACATTACCTTAACCACATCATGACATTGATGTTAATGGGGAGGATTGATGATGAAGTATTATGTATCAACATTGATCAACAAAATGTAGCGTGGAGTAATTCCTAAACACACATTTTATACATCAAATTATTGATTTAAGTAATATCAATGTTCGAACTAGCAGAAACTTCCACTATATTTCATGAAATGCTTTGCAAATAGTAGCAATATCCCACAACCATATGCCAACTATAAGGACAAATGGATATCATACGAGTCATAGTATGATGTAAACACATTATGTCATAAGAACATGTGTTTGGATGCAAAGAGTTTATTAGGACATAAACAAACTAGCGTCAAGACAAACACATTGTGCATTTAGTGTAATAATCCTAACAGTTGTTTAGGATGTTACAAGATAGAAGAATAGGTAGTCAAGCAATAGACTACACTTCTATATAAGGGTGCACATCTCTATTAGAGATAGTGGGAGCTATATTGAATTGTGTTTATTCAATGCTCAAGATGCACAAAATAGTTGGCATAGGAACTAGTTCCACAAGAACATGTGGAACAAAGTATTTTCCAGAGACACATACTGCGTAGGAAGGATAAAACCATGGTGATGATTTTTATATTCACCATGGTCGGTGATCTATTACTCAAAGTGAATAATATTTCCTACAAGTAAGCAGTATATGGAAATTAGATAAAATTGATAACACCAACTAAAATTCAATTAATGGATTCTATGTATCAAAGTGAAAAAAGGGGCTCATTATTTTGAATACTGCGGTGGGTATTCAAGTGAGTTGATACATGGATGGTACGAGCATAGTACCAATAAGGATCAATTGGTTTCACCAAGTTGTTATGCCTAAATCCGTTAGAATTTTACTTATCACAGCTAATATCTATGATCAATTTATTTGGAATTAGATGTCATGACCACCAATCTTGGATGGTGTCTATATGACACAACCAGAAAGGGATGGTCACATCACAGAATGCTGATAAAGGTTTCAAGTTACTAAAATCCAGTTTAGGATTAAAGTAAGAAACATGATCATAGTATATACATTTAAAACAAATGTTTTCCATGTGTCTACTAGAGGTTAGTGGGAGCGCTATGGTTTTCCAATAAGAAATGTGTTCGGTAATATATGGAAAACAAACATTGGTCTGACAGTTAGTTAAGACCAAAATGAAATTTACTCTCCAATGATTGACTTAAAGTAGCTACCTAAGTTCTAGGGAACATGATCTACTAAGGTAGATCTATAGGTTGCTTGGTTCTAGTCAATCGTACATATAGTGACATTATATTGAAAAATACATGTTGGAACAATTCAAGAGATGAATTGTTGCCTATGTCACAGGGAATAATCTCTCCATGTTGACCTATCCGTGACATGGGAAGAGAAAAATGTGGTGAGTTTAAATCCGTACATCAGAGTGATGGATCAATCACGTATGCCATGATATGTACAAGAACCGATATTTCCAAGGTATATTTTAAAATAGGCAAATATCAGTAATATCCAGGAGAACTACAAGGGATGCTGTCAGAACAATCTAATTATACTTCGGAAAGTACAAAAGATATGTTCCTGGTAAGTAGAGAAGAAAGGATACTAGTTTTTGGGGATAAAAACTAGTCTTCCATAGATCAATGTGATCTAGTATTGCAGTTAGGCTACAGGCGATGAGCGATTTAAGCTCATATAAGCCTGTGGTGGCCATATCTACAAGACTGAGTACATTGCAGCTTCTAAGATATCTAAGAAGCAGTTAAATGCAATGATTTGTTCCATTTCTTGGAATCGCACCTGGTGCGAAAAGTATTATCATAATGTAGATTATGATATTCTTACTAGCCAGGATGTCAAGTTATGATAGTGGACAAAAGGTATATACTCGGGATACCATCTCTAGAGAAATTTTTAATAAAAGAGATGAGGTCGTTATAGCAGAATAGCCATGCGGCGGAACCGTGGTGGACCCAGTATCTAAGGCCTTTACTCAGCAGAAATATAATGCTTATAATGTGAGTAGCTAACAAGTTTGGTTAGCAAGTTGGCTCTAGTGAAAGTGGGAGTGTTGAAATAGTGGGTTCCCTAGACCCAACTATTATGTCTTTTTGATTACCATATCGTGTATACAGTAAGGTATGCATGATGTCATCTTATCATTATAGTGTATACTTTTTTGCATCCACTATTGAAATGGTAATGTACAAAGATTAATTGTTGTATCGAATGGTTATAGAAGTTCCCATGCTATAATGAGAACCTCTAGATACTATGAAATTAATCTAAAATATATATGTTCTATGGTATAGATACATCTTACTAATTGGACATAGTAGATGTCTGACCATCGGGTGCTGGGGTCTCATAAGCATTGAGACTTCTTCTCATGAAGTTCGCACTTGGTGATCTCTAGTAGTGAGATCATGAGGACTGACCCGCCAATAGGAACACCACATGTTTTAGGTGTCATTGGATGTTCCTATCTACGATCATGTGTAATGGTCTCCTGACTTGAGATCATTACTAATGTACGTCATTTGATCGCGTACTTTGATGCAAGATGAAAACCATGGCAATGAAGTCGTGGCGAGGTAGTTTATGTCAGGTGCGTCATTGGTGGCATGTCTGTGGTTGAATGGTCATGAAAGGATTTGTCTCTTCCGGGTTATGGAAGTAAAATATCTCAGGCCATGTTGATATGGATGGTAGTACCTTTATAACACCATGGCCATGGCAGTCGAGGGTAAATTCATCCAGTTACATCAACAAACAATAAAGCAAGAAAAGAGCGATGACACGAGAGTGCGTCATTCTTTATGAGATATTATAGACAAAGAGATTATATTACACAGTGCGTGTTCGTAGGTTGGTTGTCGCTGCTGTGACAAACCTTATTTCCTCAGGGGTGATGATGGGTTGCTAGATCCCGCTCTTGGTCTGTGAATATTATTCACGGCTATCAAAATAAGGGCCTAGAGGGTCACACACAATAGTGTATTCAAGATTATTCCCTATTCAACTAAATAGGAGTATTGGACATAGTGGGCCCCGCCACAGGGGTCCGGGAATTGTCCAATGTTAAGCGATCACCAATTCGATAAATAAATTCATATTATTTTAGTTTAGAATAATGAGTATTGAATTTATTTATTAAATGTATTTACGAGTTTTAAGTAAATACATGAAAAAATATTAATTGACAAATATTAAATTATTCAAGGTTCAATTAATATTTATGGGAGTGATGAGTAGGGTTAATGACTTAATTGCTATCATGTAATATATTTAAATATATTACAAGTGAATGATAATAATATTTATGGCTCAGTTTAGTAGTAATAAAATGTCGTTAATAGTGCGTTAAGTATTCGGGGCTGGCAAGGCGATACCGGTTATTTTAATTGAGCACTATAAATATAAGAGGAGGGGAATTTGCCAAATACTATTCATGGAGTTTATCTCTCCTCTCCTCTCTCCCACATTCTAGAGACAGATGCTCTGGATCCAAGGATCTCGGATGAAGCTCTCTCTCGGGCATCGCTAGCGAGGCGATGCGGTGGTCGTTGGAGTGTCGAAGGCATCGTCGCAAATCCGTGCTAGCACCCGGATTATGACGAATGGCACTCCCGCGGATTCCTTGAAGCGTGTGTGGACGATCTAGAGGAATTCAGCTTCAGATTCTTCGAGCAGCGATCCCCAATGACGAGCGGACGTCGTGCGCGGCATTGGATTTAAACCAGGTATTTTACGGTTTAATTTTGTGCTTAAAATCCTCCACGTGTGGTCCTCAGCTTTGACCGGGATTCTCTTCATTGACGTCGACAAGTTTACGTCGAATGACGGTGGAAAATTTTAAAAACCCACCTGTTTGGGGCTTCCTCTGCACGCCCGGTTCCAACATTATATACCCCATGAATTTCCCTAAATTGAGTTTTTCCTAATGTTCAGTCATGCATGGATTTATTTCTTCTTTTCCAAATTCTAATAATATAGTTCATGCATGCTTCTGTGATGTTGGATCTTTAATTTGGGGCACACATTGGTAATAGAAGTCCCACTATGGATGAATTCAAAAAAATTATCTTTATTATTTAAATTGAATGATCACCCAATAGTAGGTCATATGTACTTAGGATATTTATTGGTATGATTCTCAATAGAAGAATACCTAATACATACTTAGGTTAGTGCTCCACATATTATTTTAGGTTCTCATTTTTTCTTTTTTTGGTAGTCATTTTAATTTTATTTTATGTTTTATTCCCCTATTATGGAGATAAATATTTCCATTTCATCTTTTACCCCATCCTTTTTAGAATCCACTATGTTGTTAGCAACATGGTATTTCATTTTCCTGTCTATGTTCAATAAACTAATGTTTCTTTCAACAAAAATTCTCCAGGAATTTGTGTGACGTGGACGTATACAATTTCCTACTAGAGTTTATCAACATTGAGGTTAATGGTGAATTTCATTGGAAGAAAAAGGCATGCTTTTGATCATGGGTTCCATTTTGTGATAATTTTGTATACCTTTGTCTTAAAACTCACAGATACTGATAGGAATCATCAGGTAATTCTCGAGTACATACCTTGGGAGCATATCATCGCATGAACTCCATAGAGAAGGGTGGGATGATCACCCTCGAGGATGAAACAGAGTTTGAAGACCATGAAGAGGAAGAGATTCATCACAGGTGGAGTGAGGAACCCATGGGGTACAGATATATGATCAAAGGTCTTGTATTTTCACAAAAGGTTATGAAAATGAGAGACATAGTGGTTGAATTTACTAATTCGTAAGGACGAAAGGGGTGAAAGGGAATTGTGACATTTGGAGTTGTTTCTTTATTAATTTAATGAAATCCAAAAAGATATAAAAAGAATTATTATTTTTCCAAGACAATGGATAAAGGGTCAGCTAATTAGATTAAACATAATGTTTGGGATTTAGATCTACCTACCAACATAAATACATGGGATATAATAATTCACATAGGGGAAGAAACATTAGAGTAGAAAATACCAATTAAGGGAACTAAAGAAGATACAAACATGAATGTTGAGATATTTCCCCTAGTGGGAACTAATTAGGAGAAGAGGAGGTGGTTCAATAAGAAGGAACTTATTTTGACAATAGGTTTTAATTAAAAAAATGTGATGGAGTCTATTCAAACGAGGGAACAGTTGGATTATCAATTTAAAGACCTTATCAAGGATGATACGAAATTAAAATGAGAATTATTTACACAATAAAATATATAGAGATGTAGATTCTAATAGATTTGAATTCAATTTAATGATTCTATGATCTCTTATGGTGTTTGACGCATTATATTTATGATGGGATATTTTTATATGTCATGTAGATGGAATTTAGGTGTGGTTTTGAGAAGATGACATTTTTTAGGGTTATCGCATATCCCCTAAAACTGATCTATTTTATTTTTTTAAAATTATTATTTAATTTTATAAATTTATACTATAGCTATATATTTTTAAAATTTTATAGTTCATTGATTAATTTATCATAACTATGATTTAGACACATGCATGTTACAATCGACGACTGTGTAAATGCCTTATTGTTGAGAATTTAATTTATTTCTTTTCTCTTCCTTAGAATATTTTATTTAAAAACATAGGGATTATTCATGGGGTATTTTTTGGGATGTATGTTTAATGTTCCTAGAAATATCCCATATTTTTTTTGTTCTTGAGGAAACGGTGAGTTGAATCTATTATTGAACAATCATCATTTATTTTCTATTAGAGTGTTAGCTTATCGCACTAAGCTGTATGTTTTTGGTAACATTTAAAATAACTATAACTCCCAAAAAAAATGTAAGGTTTCAACTTCTTTCCCTCACCTTTATTCGTCCCTAGACAAAAGAAACTTTATTTAATGTCATCAATATTTTGGATAAAGTGTCCGTAGAGAGCATTATGGGATCTTTATTCAATAAAACATATAAATTCAATAAGCGTCATTATGTTTAATATATCATCCATAAGCATCATAATGTTCAATATATTTACTTTTATTATTTTTTACCATGATTCTGACATTTATAAAATTTATTGTAATGAAAAGGTAAAAATTGAATTCTTATTGTTTATTATCTGAAAATTTTGTATACAGGGATAAAAATACTCTAAGTTAGGTTGTAAATGGTAATTTTAAAGATAAATGATTTCTTATCATATTAATTTAATTATAATTTTTAGTGGTGGAATATTTACCTTAAGATCTTATTCAATGTTGACCAGGTAATTATTCAATTAAAATAAAAATATAATAAATGATTTTAAATTCCAAAAAAGTAATATAAATTGAAATAAGAATTATTTTTATATTATTTTCAAAGATAAAAAATAAATATTAGGGAGGTTTGAATACATTATATTCTAATTAAATTATATTCTTATTTTTATAAAAGTAAAACTAAATGAATTGTTCCAAATATGACATTTATTATATTTTATAGTAAATAGAATTTTATTAAATGATTTAAAACTCCAAAAAATACTATGATAAGAAAAGTTAACCAAATGATTCCCAATTTTTTTTGTTACTTTATATCATCCATAAGCATCATAATGTTGAATATATTTACTCTTTTTATTTTTTACCATGATTCTGAAATTTATAAAATTTTGTGTAATGAAAAGTTAAAAATTGAATTCTTATTGGTTATTATCTGAAAAGTTTATACATAGGGATAAAAATACTCTAAGTTAGGTTATAAACGGTAATTTTAAAGATAAATTATTTGTTATCATGTTAATTTAATTCTAATTTTTAGTGGTGGAATTTTTCCCTTAATATCTTATGCATTGCTGACCAGGTAATTATTCAATTAAAATAAAAATATAATAAATGATCTCAAATTCCAAAAAAGTAATATAAATTAAAATAAAAATTCTTTTTAAATTATTTTCAAAGATAAAAAATAAATATTTGGGAGGTTTGAATACATTATATTCTAATTAAATTATTTTCTTATTTTTATAAAAGTAAAACTAAATGAATTGTTCCAAATTTGACAATAATTTTTTTATAATAACTAGAATTTTATTAAATGATTTAAAACTCCAAAAATACTATTATGAGACAAGTTATTTGGATATGGTTGAAAATATCAACCATGTTGGATTTATTGGCCAATTTTTTCTTGTAACTATATTGACCACTAATGAGTAAAAAAATTGTTATAATGGTAATAGTTAGAGAGGGTTAAAACAAGTTAAAACAAAAAGATTCAGGTGAAAATGTCACCAAAATATGTCCAATTATTCTTGTAATATAATTTAAAAATATATACACTTACAATATTAGAAATAAATCAGTTTGTATCCATTTTTTTAAAAAAATCGTTTATTTTATTTTAATATTTTTAGATATTGCAAGGGTGCCCCTCCCATTTCTTATAAAAGGTCACCTCTTATACTCATTTCATCACACTTGATGAAATTTTTTTATCTATTATCTTGTAAAATTATTTCATAAAATCCTTAGCAATGTTCTAGAAATAATATTTGTGTTATAATACCAACCATATAGATCTTAATGTGTAAATAATAGAAGGTCATCTAAAAAAGAGATATTGTTTTTAACCGGGGGGTTTAATTTTACTTCAAAATATACATGATAAAAATATTTGTCAGAAATTATTAAATATAAAATCAAGTATATAAAATATTAATTTTTTTCATTATGTTATTTTAATAACCAATATCTATAACCTCTTTCGTCAATTCGAAAACGAAAGTGGCATTCATGTGTACGATAGATACCGAAACACGAAATGATGTAACTTTTTTTCCATCACCACTAACATGGAATGTTATAATATTGGAATAAATTTTTATATAATAAAATAATGAAATTTTTATCATTATAATAATGTAAAATGTCTTATATTTTCTTATAATTACATTCAATGAAAAATTGTAACATCATTCTTACGTACATGAGGACTGCTGCCTCCACTAAGCGATTCGACTCCTTTTTCATCACCACATAGTATGGATGATATATATAAGTTTATATACATATATAATATCATATTTATAATAAAATTATCATTTAATAAGGTAAAAATAATAATTACCTTCTTTCTATACTGATATTTTGAAATTGTAAATGTTACCCATGTGTACGTACGACCTGCCATCTCCATGATTATAACACACTTCATTTTCCATAATCATGTTCCATTTTTGTGTTTTAAAAGTATAATTTATGTATAAATATTATTATTATTTCATTATAATTACTCTTTATATGATTTAATAATTACTTATTTGACTGTGGTTAAGACACTAAAGATGCTTTTAAAATTATGAACATAGCATCCACAAAACACCTAACATGGACTTAACTAGCTATATACTTAAATATTCCATTAAAATAAATAACTTTTTAAAGGATAATTTATTAACCAGTAAAATTTTCTTAATAAATTAAAAAATTGATATGTTTTTGTTACGTAAAATTATAATAGCATAAATGGAAAGTCTAAACCCAAGGAAAGATATCTCATATCAATTTCTTTATATTGAAGCATATTGCAAGGTTATAAAACTAATTTATATTATATAGTGTACATACTAGATTTTAAATGTTATATAATAAATTATTCATAATTCAGGGTATTTTAGGTTATAATTTGAATAATTTAATCAAAGGGTACTTGACAGGAATGTCTTCGCATGATAAAAGGGTTCTTTTACTCGGTTTCCCTGATATGGGTTAAAACTCCTCTTCATTGACATTATTATAGCATTATTATTTCTGACATGACCTATATATTTTTTAACTTATTTTAAATTTTGCAATGGAATGATATTTTTTTACAATTAATACCACCATTGTTGAATTCTTAATTCAATTATTTGATCTTTAAACGTGTTATTTGTGTCAAATTATATTTTTTGGGACGTATATTGAAGTTATGAGCCTAAAATATTCTATGATTATTTTATACTAATCCATTCAAAATTTCTATCATGAGTATCCTTATGTTAATAAAATTAAATATTTGATTTTAGGTTATTTTTTCTTGGTAAATATAATAAAAAATCTACCAATGTATTTATGGTATTATGGTGTAAATTTTTTCCATTTCGATATTTTTAATATTAATATTTCCTTTAATGAAAAATTATATGATTGTATTTTCATTAACCAGAAATATTTTTATAACCTATGCTATTGAATTTGGATTATATATTTTACTCTCATTTTCCATTATTGAATACTAAAATATAGAGAAATTTGTTGAATGTGATACCAATATTGGGTACTCTTTTTTATCTTGAGTCTTTCTCTTTGAAATCAATGTCTTATAAAAAATTTTAAAAAAATAATCCATTATAAACATAAAGTATTTTTTAATGTTATATTACATGATTTTTTCAAATTCATTTTTATGGATTTAAATTAAAATTTCCATTTTTTTAAAATGTGTCACTTTTGGCTCTCTTTATATAATGTTTGAAATGAATATTTATTTTTATTAACATTTATAACACGAATGGATTATACCACCATCATAACAATAATGTTATTTTATGTTTCATTTTTATGTTTCCAAAATTATTTTCTATGAAATTCATTTTCGTAATATTTTGTGAGATTTATTAAAAAAATATTTTTAAATTAATAGGTGAACTTTGATAAAAATTTGTTTAATGATATTTTAATAGTATTTATATTCCTTAACATCAACAACCCTAAATTTTACTCATGCTACATTAGAAATATTTTTTAAATGATATTATTTTAATTCCTTCTACAGGTGGAATAGGATTGTTTCAATGGAAATTTAATGGAACCCATTTCTTTTCCCTGGGTTAATTACATTATGGAATGAATAATGGTTGTACCAATTAAATTTATGACGTAATGCGTGATCTATTAACATTATTCATGTTATTATTCATATAAATTGATTATGATGGTGTGTGGTTCCATTATAAACCAAGGAAATATGGGCCCATTATAAACCAAGGATGGGTAGATACGTTATTAACCAAGGATATGTGGGACCATGATATCCCTCCAATTTATTGGGTATTGAATCTAAAATAATTTTATTTCCGATTGTAAGGGTTATTCTAAGGGTGGTATGGAGTTAATATCCCAAGACACTAACATTTTTTCTACATGCTTTCTATGTGTTTTAAGTAATTCCTTAAATAATGATTTCCCAAATTTTGGACTATTATTTTTGATTCATAATAATTTTACCATGGATAAACAATTATTAAATTTTAATATTTCATAATCTTGGTATTTATGGGTGTAAATTATCTTATTTTATTTTCATGAACATTAAATGTGTCAAAAAAACCATTATCCCATCTTATTCTTGTCGAGATCATTCAATTTTTAAATATTTACTTTACCATTACTAAGAATTTGAGGCCATCCTTCTTATGTTTCCTTATCTCTATGCTATGAATAATGATGACAAATTATTTGAGTCTAGAAAGCATTAATATGTGAATAAATTTATGTGAGGTGGGGAATGCTTAATATTGAATATAAACAAGTGGGTATAGTATAAAAAATATTCTCTTCAAGTCATTAGTGTTGTTTATGTAAGTGTTTTTCCAAATTCACTGAAACTCTTAAATAAAAAGGTTCTCTAGTATGTAAGTGGTCCTATATTTTTTTCAGATGTTTTATGTTTTGGATTTAAAAAAAGGGTCACATTTATTAGTATAAAATCCAGATATATATGGATACCATCAGGTTTTTATGCTTATATGACTATTGAGAAAGTTCATTATTTTTAGGGATAATTATTAAATTAATGTATATAAAATATTATGGTATTTTATTTAAGGAATATTTTTTTAATAATATTTTGGAAGAATATAACATTTAAAGATGTATTTATGAAGATTCATATTACTTATGGAAGTGATTATAATATATTGTATATTATATTATAAAAGAATATATAATTCTTGTTATATGACTATATTTGAAACTAATTTTAATTCAATTAATCTTAGATGAAATTTTATAATGAAATTGTATAAATATTATATGATTAGGGAATATAGATTTATGATTTTTTGGGGTTTTAAACTTGGGTTGAAATACTTTCTATAATTTTTTGGTTAGTTATTTATCAAATGATCTATGATAAATATTAGGGGTTATTGGTGAGTCATTGGATTACAGGTTTATTTCATTATATGAATATTCATTCATTTTGGGAAATTATATCAACTTATCCTAACCATTTTATTTTTGTTAAATTTATATTTATTTGGGAAATAAATTTTTTATACTTTTATGGAACAGATGATCTTTTAGAAGTTTAATTTTGTTATTTTGGTATGATAAAATTCATCTTGAATACTAGTCATTAAGAGAAAATATGATATTTTGGTGGAAATTGATTAATAGATGAAATAATGCATTTTATGTAACTATATTTTTTTATGTTCTCATTATAGATTATAAATTACTTCCATGAATTGAGGAAAATTTATCTTGAAAAAAAACATTCCATATTACATTAATTTCCAGTGAATCGATGGTCACTTCACCCATTACATATTTATGATTTTTTTGTCATTAAATATATTCTCGTCATCTTATACATAACTCTCTATTATTACTTTACCATTAATTTTCTTTTCCATGACAATAATTTCACATACCACTAATCACATACTATTTTTAACCTGGTTATTGGTTATTTCAAATGTCTTTCTTAATTCACATTCATAATTTGAAGATGATGTTTTACAAACAATTTTTTGATTTGGGTATCGATTTTTTTTAAATTTTAGACACTTAATTACCTATAATAAGTAAAAATTATGAGGAAATAGTTTATTAATGGCGTGTTAATATAATATCTAGATATTTTAAATGAAACACTGTGTTCAATAGAATACGTGATATGAAACATCAAGCTTAAACAAACCATCAAATATTATAATATGACTATTATAAACTAGATTTTAAATTTTCGGTTATAAATAGTATTTAATAAAAAATATATATAAAGTCCATACTCAATATAAATTTTATTGATTAACTCTTAAGAAATAATCACTCATTATTTTTACATTCATTCATTGTGTCAAAAGTATGTTTTAATCAAAATTATTTTTTATTTTTTTGTGAGAAAATATTATAATTCATTGAACTGGTAATTATTTTGATAAAATTATCTTCATTTTTTCAATAAACGTATCAAAATCATCTTAATTTTTTATTTTAATTTTATAAAAAGATTCATTTTCCAATGATTAGTGAAAAATACTTATTTTTTTTAAAACTGTATTTCAGTTTAAATAATTAAAATATAAAATTATATTTTTGATTAGTATTAAATACTATATAGAATCTTTTTATTAAACTCAATACAATAATTTTATTTGAAATTAATTTTATAAATAACTATTCTATAAAACAATTTTGTACTGAAAAATGACTTCTATTGGAAACTTTTTTCCATCTAGTTTTTGGATTTAATTTTAAAATAAATTCATTCACATATGGATTTCAAATCACAAAAAATGGGTTAAATATTTTAAATTAGTAGTTCCAAACAATTTGATAAGGAATATATAATAACCCCAATACTAGATTTCATTTCATTTGATGACAATATCTCATCCATAAAACTAAAAATCTCTAATATGTGACATTTTTTTATAATTTTTCCTAATTGTTACCTTTATAATATTCTATGTAAGGAAATGTAATAAATATAATTTTATTTTCTTATTATTATATGTTTTTATAGTAGGGATAAATAGAGAATTTTTTTAGTTATAAATGTTAATTTTATATATTAATTTGTTTTTAATCATGATAATTTATTTCAAGTTTTTTATCATTAAATAGTTACCTTAAGATCTTATTCAATGAAGAAAGAGTAATTATCAAATTAATAGAAAAACATTTACTATTTTAAAAAAACACTGAAAGTAATACTAATTGAACTAATTATTCTATTCCATGGGTTTTTAGATAAAAATTAAATTTTATATTGGGCTTATTTCACTAAATTAATATGAAATAATTTTCTTGTTATTTTTATATGACAAATTAAATTAATTGTTCCAAAATGGACTTTAGTGTTATTTTATAGTAAATAATATTCTATTAAATGACTTAAAACTCCAAAAAAATACAAAGTAAACCATTTTATTTTAAGATGGTTTAAAATCTCAACTTTGTTTCATTTATGGGAAAATAATCTTTTTCTAGAAAATATATTGACCAATAATGTTTAAAAACATTGTTATCATGGTTAATGAACAAGATGGTTAAAATAGGTCAAAAAGATAGGGAGAAAAATCAGAAAAATATGTACAATTTTTTTATGAGATAATTTTTACTTATATTTATCATATATTAAAAAAATAATTTTCGATCCATTTAAATATGATATTAATTTATCATGATTTAATGTTTTAAAAACTATTGGAGTTCATATCCCCTCTCTTGTAAAAGAGAACCTATAATTTCAATTTCATCACAATTAAAAAAAATCATAAAATACCAGACCAAATTCCTTCCAAATATTACTCTCCATATTCTAATGGATTCTTTTTGGTTAAAATTCTGAGCTTATAGGTTTTTAGGTGTAATGAAGATGAGATTGTCCAAAAAAAGGAATTTTTTTCAACTGAGTATTTTTATACATTTCTCCATATTCCTTATTAAAATATTCTTCAAAATTGATGAAATAAAAACAAATGTATCTTCCATATACTTGTATGTTCTTATGTTAGGGGAATAACCTATATTTACATCCTAGTTCGTCAAATTAGAAACGAAACTATCATTTTTGTATACAGACTACCACCAATGAACCAATCTAATTTATTTTCCATCAAAACCCATCAAAAATATTCATCATTATAAAAAGATAAAATATCATATACTTTCTTACTACTCTATTCATTGAAATATGATGACATTGTTTGTTTTAACATGTGGAATACCACCTACACAAAGTGATATGATTCATTTTTTATCACTAAATCACATAGATGAAATACATAATTTTATATATGGATATAATATTCTATTTATAATAAAATTATCATTCTATAAAGGTTAAATAATACTTACCTTCTATCTATGATTATTGTTACATAATGAAATTGTTACTCATGCGTGTATACAACCTACCATCTCTAAGATTGTAACATAGTTCATTTTTAAAAACCAATTTTCATGGAAATATTTATAGGTACATTTGATTTATAAAAATGATAATTATTTCATTATTTTTAAACTATTTATGATTGAACAATTACTCATTCAACCATTGTCAACACCAAGACGTTGTGTTGAAAATAGTGAATATAATGTCTTCAAAATATCCCATGCACACTTAACTGACTATGCGATTAAATAAGTGATAAATTTAAAAGAAATAATTGGTTTATGAATAAGGTATTAAACTTAGAAAATTTTCTTCTGAAGTAAAAAAATTTATATGATTTTATTATATATGAGTTAAAGGACATACAAGAATCTTTGTAATTGAGTTAAGGGATTTATTCCCAATTTCTTCCATTGTGGAATATTTGAATTATATATACAAAATTTATATTTATATTTTTTTATAAAAACATTAACATGGTATGTCAGGATTCATTCATACTTCATGGTATTTTATGTTGTGATATGTATTATATTATCCAAGGGGAAAGGAAAGGAATGTTACTGTGTTGTAAAGGGTTTCTTAACCGAGTTTCCTTTCATTGGGTTACAAATATTCTTCATTTACATTGAAAATCCATTATTATATATGAATTGATTTATAAATTATTTTAATCTATGATTCCAATTGTTTTTTAATTTTTATTTTTTACACATGATCCATCAAATCCTATATTATTAATTCAATGATATGATCATTTTAAGGGTTATTCGTCTTAAATTATATATAGTTGGGGCATATATTAATGTTAATGACCTAACATGCGTTTTTATATGTTTATAATTCCATTTTGACATGTTATATCATTAATATCATTATGAATATTATATTTAATGTTTCATTTTAAGTTATTATTTCATGAGGAAAACTATTGAAATGATTCCAAACTGGAAAATTCTTTATGTTGTAATATCATTTCCTTAAAATAATGTCTATATTCAATATTAACTTATCAAAAATCATATGATCTTATTTTTTTTGAACCACATAACTTTTAATCTCCCCTAATTTTGAATTTTGAAAACATGTTTGGGTTCCATTTCATTTATTATTAAATAATGTAACATAAAAAAAAATTATATGTGCTACTAATCTTGTACCTTTTTAGATCATGAATATTAATCTTCCACATACATGTTTTATAAAAAACTACAAAAATTTAATTTTTAAATATAAATTATTTATTAATTTTATTTTATAATACATTTCACATTTTTTAAATTGATTTTAAAAAAAGTTTCTTAAAATTTTCCAAATGGGTTACTTTTCACTATCTATATAGAATATTTAAAAATATTGTTTGTCTATTAAAATTATGACATAGATGGATTTTCCTACAATAATGAACCTCATTTACATTGATGTTTCCTTAAAAGATACCAGTTTTATTTTTAATGAAATGTAATTTCTAAATATTTTGTAAATTGTTTTATAGAGATTTTCAATGTGAGAAGACTATTTTACTAAAAAAAGGATTTTCTGTTCATTTAATAGTATTTACTTTGATCAACATCTATAAACATTGATGTTACTGATGAAAAATTGTGGATATTTTCTGACCATATTTTCCTGATTATTTTTCTTGGAAGATTAAGATTGTTTCATAGGGTTTTTCATGGAACCTATTTCTTTTCCATGGGTAAGTCATGTTATGGAAGGAATAATAGTTATTACTATAAATTTTATATTAAAATGAAATCACTATGTATTTTATTAATGTTATGTTTCTTGGATGTGATTTATGTTGATTGGTGGTTCCATTATAAAATATTGATAGGTGATTCTATTATAAACCATTTATGGTTGATTATTTTATAATCCAAATAATTTTGGGTCCATGATATCCCTATGATGTATTGGGTATCAAAGTTTAACAAATTTTTATTCTAATTGTAAGAGATCTTGTATAGTTCTTATGAAGATAATTTTCCAGGATACCAACACGTTATATTTATTCTATATATAGGCTATAAATGTTTCTTATGGATGATATTAACATCATAATGGTTGTTGATTATGAATTTCTATGACTCTTTACTTTGATAAATATTTATTTCATTATTTTTTATGATCTAGGTATTGATGGGTATAAATTATTTTTTGTTACTACCTTAACCTTCTATTATGTCAACATCTCATTATTCCCAACATAATCTCTTTGATTACTTTAAATTATCAATGGTTGTGTTTACCCTTACTAAGAATTTTAGATCACCCTTATCATGTTTCCTTTTCTCCAGGTGGTGAAGATTAATGATAAATTTATTCAGTTTAGAAGTTTTCATATATAAATTGTTTTATTAGATATGTTTAATACATAATATAGAATATGAAAAACCTGTTATTATTGTAAAAACATTATCTTAATGTTGTGAGTGTTGTTTATATAGGGTTTCCCCTAAATATATAAAAGTATAAACTAAAATTTTTCACTTGTATTTATGTGATATAATATTTCATTTTGATGATGTAATTTTGTAATGAAAAACATTAGGTTATAATTATGGGTATAAAATCCATCACTTTAATGCTTATGTTTTTACCTTCATATTTGGGATTAAGAGTATCTGTATGTTGTATATATGGTCATAAAAAAATAATAAATTTCCGTGATTATAATTCTATAGTTAAATAGAGAAAAGTATAGATGATATAAATCCCATATGGTCATTTATATGAAGAATCGCAGTTTCAGTGTTTATAAAATGTTTATTAGTCCTTGTGAAAATAAAAATAATGGACCATAATGGAGTGATGATATTAAGGAACTTATAAATAATTTAAATTTGAGAACCATAATTTCTATCATCTGTTAATTATGCCCTCATGAAATGAATATTGTTTCTCAATACACTACTTCTTTTTAGAAGTGGCCAAAAATCACATTTTCCTGAAAACGAACTGATACATTTAGAATCTTGAGGTACAACACTACTAAATAAAATATTGATACATTCAGGATGTATAATTAATAAATTATTACTTCAATTAATAGAATATTTATTGAAATTGTCAATGGTGTTACTAATAAGGGAAATTAAATTCTAGAACCAGACCAAGCAAAAAATGTTCTTAGAGTTTTAACCTCTTAGGGGTATTGAATCATTTCTCTAAATAAAAAATCCAAAGTTATCCAAAACTTAGAAATGACGGAACACTTTTGAACTATAGTGATGTATGAGGGTAAAATGAAATATGATGTTGAAGATCACAAAATGATAATAAGGGAGTATACAACTCTCAATGATATTATTACAATAATAGAAAAAATGTTAATGATGATGTTATATCATCAAAGAGTTGTATTTGTTAAAAATATGAAGATAAATTCACTCACATAGACAAAATATTCATTATGTTATTCAATATTATGAATTTATACAATAAACATTTAAATGTTTTAAAAATTAATGTTCAAATACTGAAAGATGTTGGGTGTAATGAATGATAATAAATTAGGAATATCAAACCTGATTTCTAGAAATTGAATTAGTAGTAAAGAATATAAAAGAATGATAAGAAATAAAAAATTAATGGCAATTATTTTTGAAAATGAAGGAATTATATAATGTCTATTTTGATTGATTCTAAATGAGCAATTGTTTCTTTATGTTCTGATTCACAAAAGGAGTAACCAAATTGTAGAAAAAAATATTCTTTATTTCCACGGATGATATGATACAATCATTCTACACTCTCACTTTTGATTCTAGATTATTGCTAGGTTGTAAATTCTCTAAATACTATTATATACTTGAGTGAAATATGAAACCACGTTAAAATATAGAAATATGTTAAATAATATTCATATTTTTTTATTAACTAAAACTATTTTCATCTTTAAAAAAACATGGAACTAGATGAAAAATTAACTCAATATATATCAAATTAACTATTCATGAAACATGAATTAAATAATTTTTGGTAGAAATAAAAACATTTAAATTTTATTCTATATTATTTAGTTATATATACCCATGACTGTTAAAAATATTTTTATATTATGTTTCTGCATAAATATCATACAAGAACAACCCAAAAGATTGTGAGGCCTAGTATCATTAAAAGACTGGGTTTTTATTACATCAAATGAAACTAATACATAAAACCCCTTTTTATTCTATAAAATTATCTCCTAAATCTCCTTGATCTCCAAAAATATCCAAAGAAAACCTATAGGATACATAATAAAAGGGGTAGGAAGAAATCTTTTTAAGGGAATAAAAATGATAAAGAAACATAATAGATGAGTCCAAGGTATAATATGATATCATAAAAGATAATAATCATGAGTAATAAAAAAACATAACACAAATAGCATGGTATCATAATATCATAGTAAAATATTAATTTTGAATCAACACAAAACATGAAATAAACAAGAGTTAAAGCTAACTACCTAGAAAATATTTCATGGTTGAATATGTCCCATAATGGATAAGGTTCAGTCCCAAATACCATACATGACATCTCATGTGACTACACCATTAACCCATTTTAATGGAGTGATTTATGGGTGTACCCTTCATAAAATATTCATTACTTTTTTATTAAACAGAAAAGTAATAAATTACAAATAATTAATAAAAAATCTCACATAAAAAGAAAATGGTTTTCATAAACTTTCCTCAGATAATAATCAACAGAAATTTCATAATAAAGGAATTTGAGAAATGAAAATTAGGTATATATTAACATATAAAAGGACGTTAAAATAAATTTGGTATATATGTGGGAGATCTATATGTAGAATTTATAATCATTAAATAACATTAAATATAGTTAAGTGGAGTTCGAAATAAATCCATTTTAACCCAAAAAATAGTGGTTTAGAGCGATAGCATACATTTAGTGTGATTTATAATGTGTATTCCTTATCATCATAAATAATAATATTATTTTAATTAAATAATAACATAATATATTATTTAAGATTTATTATTACATTTATATTTTTCTTTTTTTGTTACAACCAATTATATAATCGTTTAGGTTCAATTCAAGCGTTTGAATGATATTCGACTCATTTGTCCAAAATCACATTGGTAACTTTACTAAGGTCAAAGATATTATTATTTCATAATTTCAAGAAAAATAATCATGATATAATTTTCATTTTTTACATCAATTATATATTTCAACCCGATTATGAATTTTGGTTATGATAAATGAACTATGTTACAACCATAGAGATGGTAATCTATACGTACACATGTGAAAATTTTCAATTTTTCTGTGATCAGGATGGAAGGAAGATAAATTTTATTTTTTCTTTTAAAAGTGATCATTATATCATAAATAACATATTTTTTTTATATACTAACATATAAGATCCTTGTGATTCATTAATAAATAATAAAATTTCTTCATAAGGTGATAGTCCTCTATATATAATAAATACATAAACATTTTCAATGAAAGATAATGTAAGAATGTATATGATACGTTAATTTTCAAGGATGATTAATATTTAAAGAATAACCTAATAAAAATTATATCCAATATCACAGAAAAATATGTGGGTAGATTATGGGTGTTAATTCTTTATTATATTATCATGGTTGTATAATATTTGAAGGAGGTGGAAGATGAAATAAAAAATGATACTCGGTTAAAATCGATACGTCTACTTTGGACCACACCTTTAGTATTATATATAAACACATTATAAACTATATTTATAATAAAAGATTTCTATAGTATGTGGTAATGTAATTAGGGTATGTATTTGGGTATTTCTTGGCCGATGCAATGTGTTTTTGAAGTGTGGAGTGGAGAGGACATGGGATTGACTTTTATAAGGGAGGATGAGTGGCATTCATTTAAATACCGAAAAACATTAATCAATGGGCAGACACTATTGAGAAAATTTCCTCCAAAATTTGAAAATAAATTTGTTTTGGAGTGAAAAGGTTGTTCCACATCTCTAAAACTAAAAAGAAACATATTTTAAACATGTAATCCTCTGTACCTATATGGTTACCCACTTTTACCTTTTAATTATTTACCATGGAGAGTATTATTTTTATTATTTTTACTATTAATTATGATAAAAATGTATGTTTAAAGTAACATATAATATAAATTATTATGATTAAAAATATGAAATCCATTTTATCAAGTTTCAAAAAATTGGTCAAAACAATTTTTTTATAATAAAACCCACAAGAGTGAAAAAAAGAAGTTTTTCAAAAAATGATTTTTTCAAAGAGAGGATGATCTTATATTAACTGTATAATAATCAATCATAATGATATGAATTATAATTAATATTTATATATTGATAATCTACCAGTTAAATTTAAATAATTCCTCTATTTTTTTATTTTAATTTATTGAAATGGAGAATCATTATGAACTTTAAAATAACATTCAGAAAATATATTTTTTTAAACCTACAAATAAACTTACTATAAAATCAAGTGTAAAGTAAATTTAATTGTATCTAATAATGATAATTATAACTAAATAATACTTTGCAAATTTTTAAATTCACTTAAATTAATAATGTGTCGTTTAAATTACTTAATTATTTAAAATAATTTAATATTTTTACTAGAAATCAGTATTTTAACTATTTATAGAAAATTTAAAATTTTCTCATAAATTCCTCAACATTCAACCTATGTTAAAATTAATATTATGATCTATAAAATAATCTTCTATTTTAAAATTGTAATTATGAAAATTTTACATATTTAACTATAATATTTTCTCATAAAATAAATAAATAAATATTTTTTATAGAAACATGTTTTTGAAGAATAAAACATTTTTAATAAAATCCAGTGCTTATTTACTGATAATTTATTAATATATATATATATATATAAATTATGGACTTTATATATATATTTTAAACTTATCAATATAATTAGTTCCCAAATATTTAACATCTATGTTATAATGGTCATAAATTATAACTGTACATTTAGGATTGATGTTTCATCTCTAATAAAAGATCAAGAATATTTTTCATTTTTAAAAAAATAGGGTGTTAAATTCCCCCCCACAAATAATTTCACCCTCTAAATTTTAAATTGCATAATATGGGGAAAATTGGTGTGTGTGTGTGTGTGTGCTTCTTCTTCATACACTACTGGAAAAATGATATATACCCATGATTCAAAAACTCTGTGTATTGCCCCCAAAACCGTCGGTATAGGATGTGCCCATGGTTTTGTGAACCATGGGAAACCCAGGTATTTTTATAAGTACAAATCCAATACCTATAGTTTTAAACACATTATTTATAGGTTTTTTTTCACAGTTTCATATCCCTATACCCAGAGTTTCAAAACCGTGGGTATAGGTTTTCAAAAAAAATATGGTCACCAGTTTCGATCCCACGACCTCCCCTCTAACACCCAGTGCCTCACCACTCCAGTTACATATCTTATGTATATATATATATAAATATATATCTTTTTAAGAACTCTATTCTTATTCTTAAGGTAAGGTTTTCTCCTTTTCCTTTTTCCTTAACTGTTTTTGAGAAAATAAGGGAAATGTGGGGAAAATCACAAATTTATGGGTACACACCTTGTATTTTTGTACAGAGACCGTGTACTTTGGCCGTGTGGGACGAGAATACAGGGCATGTAGGATTGTTAATGATTAAGGGGGTAAAAACTAACTACACACCGTGTACTTAGTAATACACGCCATGTAATCAATCGGCAGGTGAATAGTGATGGTAGTGAAAGTAGCGACTAGAGGAATGATAGTACAAACCGTGTAATCAAGTAAGTCGATAAATAGTGAGACAGTGGAAGGAAACCACCAATGGAACAGTTAAAAAATTAAATTACATTCCCTATACATGAGAGTAAACACCATGTAGTTATGTTCTCTTTGTTAAAAATATGCAATAGCCTCCTCATTCAACAAAGGAGGCAGAGAACTCATGAGGGTCCACAAGAGAGGAGGTCGAGACTTGGAGGACTCCTGATCACACATTGGGACTCCTATTCTTCTGCCATCCATATCGTTTGAATCATGTGGGTAATTTCGTCCTTCTTATTGAATCTTTCCTTTCAATTCATTCCCTAAGGGAAGTTATTTGGGTTTGAATGGGTAATCGTTTTTCTAATATCTACGTCATTATTGGTTGTTTCGGATGGTGCCTTTCATGTATATCGATCATAGGATATCAAGGTAGGTGGTCCTATGTTTATTTCCAACTATCTCGTGGATTTGGTGCCACTTTGTGCCACGTGATCATGTTTGGTGTGTCGTGTGGCTGAGGCCTTGACTGTATAGATACTTAGAATTGCATAGGGAATCTTATGATTGTTTATAAACTGGTGTTTGGGTTCGTTTCTTTGATCCAGGGCTACCCTGAGGGTGTGTTTCCCATGATTAGCTATTTGGTCAGGATACCCATGGGTATGCTGTGATTATAACATGTTTTGATTTTTCTTGAATGGAAACTTATATAAATTTCTTGCTTATACTTTGGGCTCAGCCCGATTACTTGATTTTGTTCGGTTTAGCCTAAGGGCAAGGTTTTGTTTAGCCTGAGGGAAATGTTCTATTTATCCTGAGGGTAAGATTTTGTTTTTCCTAGGGGCAAGGTTCAGTTTAGCATGAGGGCAAGGTTCTGTTTAGCATGAGGGAAAGGTTCTATTTAGCCTGAGGGTAAGGTTCTGTTTAGCCTGAGGGAAAGGTTTTGTTTAGACTGAGGGAAACAGTTCTGACATCTGAGCACAATGATTACATTGAATAATCACTGTGGTGATTTCTTATGTTGTACCTTCAAAGATAAATCATAGGCTGGGAAATGTTAAATATTATTTAAAATGTAAATGTTACTGGTAGGAATAGTTACTTTTGAGTACTTCCTATTTTACTGCATTTCATTACTACACACTACTATTGCACTCTTTCACTAACAGTTGGGAACATGCCTTTTGTGGTTGCCTATAGGGATTTATTTCTCACACCCTATTTGGGTCATGTCTTGGTAGCAAATAGATTCTATTTCAGTTGGTGTCAATAGGAGAAAGGGTCCCTACATAGGTACATGATTGATGCAGAGGAGTAGAAGAGCATGGGACTGAGCATAGGCTTGCGAGGCTGCAGAGGTCTTCTTGCACTACTTTGATTTTTCTTAATTGTACTTTGTACTTTGTGCTATATTGAATATGATTGAAGTGTATCCTTTTTTGGCTGATTTCTCGGAATTATTGACATGTTGCATCATCATATTTATATGACTGGTGGTTATCTTTTTGACTTCAGTTCTGTTGTCCAATTTAGGTTTATATTGTTTCTTGTTTCTACATTTGTATTTTATATTTATTCCAATGTAATACACTTTGACAAATGAGGTCATAGTTTCTCCACTATCAGTCTAAGGCCCTCACTGCAAGTCGGCAGCCTCTGGAATTTGGAGAAATGCCCTTGTGGTCATGTGACCAACTGGGTTTGGGGCACCTGTTGTGTGGATCCCGGGTCTGGGACGTTACATATTTATTTTTCTAAATATATTATTCAAAATTGTGGGTAAAAGAGCTAAACCGGTGGGAATAGGTGTTCCCACAAAAAAGATTATGTCCCTTGAAATGTTTTCCCCTCCATAACACTAGAATTCTATTTCCCTAGTTTGGAAATCTATGTGTATAAGTCTTAAAAAACAAACCTAGAGCCACATATTTGATGAAACTATGGTTATAGGTCATAATGAACACTATATATGCATGGTTCTCCTAAAATGTAGGTACAGGGGCCCCTAATATACCAATACCCACGGTTTTGGAAATATGTGTGTATAGGGTATCATGTACCCATTGTTTTTTTCAAAACCATGGGTATAAGCCCATTTTTTCAGTATTAATATCCTCTCCTAGTTCCCTTATCTCATCCTCAGACTTTTTTTTCCAAATCACTTTGACTACGTGAGATATCTTATTTCAATGAACTTTTTCTCTGTGATTAATGTTCTTAAATGGATACTCCTTAGATTTAAGGTATATATCCAACGGTTTAAACTATGGTTTTTTTAGAATTGCGGGGTCCAGTATATATTTTTCAAGTGGGATATGTTGAACACATCATGATCTTGAAATTGGTATAGTGGGAGTGATATTGGAAAGGCCATTTTTCTGATGTGATCTTATATATCAAAGGAGATGACATATCTAGGACTATGATTTACCTTCTTTCAAAACCTTACAAATTTATTCCACGATGATGTATAATAAAACAACTTATCTCTGACCTCAAACTCTACACCTCTTCAGTGATTATCAGAAATTATTTTCTAAAGAATTTTCAAGGATTTCATATGTCTCTAAACAGATTAAACATTCTCTATCATTTAATATAAAAGTCCATGACCCATTATATATAATTATACTAACTCATCCAATCATTATGATTTTTGAAAATTCTTATCATATAGATCATCATAAGGTTCCATTTGACTAATAGAATATATATTTTTTTAATATAAATACTATACTTGAGGAATGTAAAAATCCCAATATCCTTGGATTTCCATCGAATAAGATCTTAACATATCCCTTAGAGGTTGTATGGTTATATAATACTGTCCATACTTCTGAGGCACATATGAAGTACTAAAGGTGTGTTCTATTTTCAACGCTTGAAAAATGATTAATTGGAAACATGAGGTAAACTAGGTATCTTGATTAGATAAAATTTACTATGGAATTATTTTCAATATTACCACTTACCTTACGTATATCTTAGAATGTTGGCCAATAGATAAATATTTATTAATGGAAATTGAATTTCTAAACATTGTAAAGTTGTCTAAAACCTCCCAGATGGCATTATTTTCCTTTTGGTATCTAAGGTATTCCCATGAAGAAAATACATTATTATCTTTTAACATTTAAATATAGGTATGGTAAATGGTTTTATCATACCTTTATACGTATATTATTTGACCTTGAAATTTTGGTATACTAAGAATTGATATACAAATTCTAGAATGTCTCGCATTATGTTATCCCCCCTGGATGTTTTTCATCAGATCACTATAATTTTCAGTGATTCCCAGATTAATAGAGAAGGAAAAAATATGTATAACATCAAAAATCCCCAACATCAACTCTAGTTTGATGGGACACATAACTATATTCAAAAACATATTACAATATCTTTAGAAATTTCAATCTGTTGAATATTCCTAACCTTATTCTATAATACCTCATCTTTATTTTGAACCACCGTGATCCACTCTGAAATATATTGCTGAGAAGTTATAAAATTTCCATATCCTCTCAACATAGCACATCTACCAAATTTTTTTCTTTCCAAGGATTGTAATATATTATGTATTCATAGTCTTTGATTAGCACTAACAGGATTAAATGGTTCATGGTATGATCATTATGGCTGAGTATATATTTGATGATCTTACAATATATATATATATATATATATATATATATATATATATCACACATCTCCCCATAAATATATGGTCACTATATCTTCAACACAAAGATCACTGCAACCAACTCTGGGTCATGTTTTGTATATTTCTTCTTAGTAACTTTTAAAAATGTTGAGGCATAGGATATCACTTTAACCATATACATTAGTACAAATCCCAAAACCGTTTTCAATAATTGATGCATACCAAAAAAATTTCATTACTAGAGCATAGTGTGAGGAATGCTATTGAGATAAGCCTCCTGTTAAACTCCCTAAATATTTCGTTATGTTTATTGGTCCATAAAAAATTTATCCCATTAATGTTATCTTGGTTAGTGTGTTTCAAAATCATGAAATAACATTCCAAAAAAAATTTTAATATCCAAATATTTCAATTAATATATTGGTCTTCATTACATATACAAGTCCAAGATATTAATTTATTTCATTTGACATAGAAGGGTCCAAAAACATCTATTTTTTTATGATAATGTGACACAAAAATTATAATTACATTATCCATAACTCACATTTACTACACATTGAATATATATTTCCCTTTCTGAAAATCAATTAACATAGAAATCAAATTCAACTCATTATCCTCATTAATTTTGATGTAAATTAGAATATCAACTATAAATAATTCCACTAATTTGTCAAGATAATATCTGGAGACTCTACGTATTATGTCTATAATTTTTATTTATCATTGCTGAGTCTAAAAGGTGTCACTATAAACTCATAGTGTTTATATATTGTTTTAGATGTATTTTTCTAAATATCTTCATCTTTAATTGGTGGAATCCTGATATAAGGTTCACCTTAAAGAAATAAAAATAACTACATAGTTGTTTGAACAAGTCATCTATCAAGTGGAATGTGTGCATGTTATTTATCATTTTTTTTGTAGAGTTCATGATAATCAACATATATATGTACCATCCAATCATTCTTCTTGATGAAGAGTACTCAGACACTCCATAGTGAAGCACACAAGAATACAAAACATTTTTCAATATTATCTTATAACTCGTTCATTTCTTCTAAATAAACAATTTACATCCTCTAAGTATTCTTTGATATGGGAATAAATTTAGGTATATGCTTGATTGAGAACTCAACCTCATAATTAAGAGGAATTATAAGAAAATATCCAGTGAATACATCATCATAATCCATCATAATGGGCATGTATTAATGAATTATTCTCTCATTTGACTCCATCGTTCAGTCTAGATATTCTTTCTCAATACGATATAATATCCCTGCATAAATTGAATAATCATGGGGGATTTGAAATTATCCATAAACTTGTGTATAAATAAAGGGTGACATGGGATGTTGTGTGTGATCTCCCACTCTTTAAAGTTGTTGTTTTTATACATTTTCAATAAACACATTCAATAAATATAATCAAACTCTACTAAGGGATGTAAGATATTATTTTCTGGAATAATAATTCTTAAAAATTGACTGCGGATGATTTATATACTTGGGATACAACCATCACTCCATTTTTTGTTCTTAGAGATATCTCATCCCCCATGTTTTTAGGTGGTCTATGAATAGTTATACTAAACCATCATGATATGAATGAATTCACATAACTAGAATAAAAAATATATTATAAATTCTCAAATAAATAACTACCCTTCCTATCACTATATCATTATGGTGATCCACCTAAGTAATAGTGATATCATATTCCTTCCATTCTTCTCTAGGCCTTCGTTGTTTTTATAGATGATTTTCTTTCAAAACCACATGTTTAGGTAAATTTATTGAATAATATCCATTTTGATTTCCTTTGAAACACTACAATGTAGAATGGGAATTTATTTAAACCTTGTTTTACTATTCCACATCTGTGTTTTTCTTAATTCCCATTTGGGACTGAATTGACTGATGACACTCTTTTCTATATTTGAAACATATATCTATTCCTATCAAATAGTTTCTAGGATTATTCTCCACTAAATATTTACAAGCAATATATTGAGTTTTAGTTCATCCAATGGAGTTATCTGTTGATACTCCAAAACAAAAAACCATTTTATGATATTTTTACAAATCCTACCATCCCAATATTGGTCCCCAATACTCATCTCAACTTTGATTGAATAAGGGAAAATATATTCATGAATATAAATTTATCGAATCATGAAATAAATTTAGATACATGAATTTAATCTACAAGAGAAGCGGTACACAAAACATTTGGGGTTGAAAACAATGGTGGAGGTTTCCATTAGATGAATTTTTAATTATTACTTATATTCAATGATTGAATCATCTGAATTTTGTTTCACATCTAGAAACTATTTATCCTTTTTAATATGGTAATATCATAGAAATTATTTTATGAAAAATATTTCTTGAATTCATCCCATTCTAAGAACAAAATATCCTCTTTGGATATTGTGATCTTGATCAATGTCCACCACTAATTGGCTTCTCCCACAATGCGATAAATGAAAAACACCGCATTCTCATTCTCTTGGAAGTAGAGGACATAAAATATTATCACAGTGAATTTAATACATTTATATAATATGTGGAAATAATATGATCCCCTAATGGTGTGAGGACTTTATTATTTAAAAAACTTCAGTACGACATGATCTTTCTTAAGAGTAGTTATTTATTCCTCATGATTCACGATATTATACATAACTTGATCTTTTTGAGGTAGTATAAACCTGAAAAAAAGATCTTAAACAATCCTAGGATTAGGTATATCATTGGAGAAATCTTCACATTACATATCATGTTTTTTGTTGGAATAGTTTCAGATATTTATATCCATTAACTAAAAACAAATACAGGTTCATAATACATTTACACATAATATAAAAACATTCAAAAATTATAGGAATAACATATAAATGTAAATTATATCCTAAATTATGTGTTTATAGGTTTTAATCTTGGTTATAAATTTAAATATTTCCCATTATTTTTTTAACATAATAATTTGTTCAACTCATTCATAAAAGTTCAAAAATTGTTTGTCAATTTCTAAAGCATATACCTTGAGAATTTCAAAAAAGTGTGTAGAAAGTTTTGTTTTCATGAACAAGGTGAAGATTGATTCTATCTCAAAGTACCATTATCTAATATATTACCCCTCAGTATAAATATATCGTAGCGACATCAACTTGTAGTATCCATACAGGGATGTAATTTCTCAAAAAACACTTTCTCTACTCTTCATTAATATTTCATGATATTTTCCTATACATAAAATTATCATTATACTTATCTCAAGGGATGAAACTAATTGTTTAAATTCCTAGTTTATAAGGGATAAATAAATCTTTTCTATGATACCAACTGGAGAGACCCATAGCTTGAACACATATTATAATAGGATTTATAAGCACGAATATTCAGCAAGTAGAAACCAAAAGACCATAAGGCCTAATGTCTTCAGAAGACAAGGAAAAAATTACATCAAATGAAACTAAAACATGAAATAGTGAATTTATTCAATATAATGTGATATTTAATCAATTTGACATCTCAAAACTATAATGGATAACCTAGGGAATATATAAAAAATGGTTGACTTAAAAATCACATCAGGGGAATAAACATGATAATAAAACATTACATGTGAGTAAAATGTATAATATTTTATTATAAAATAGAAGGATAACAAGTAGTTACATGGAAGAATAAAATGAAAAAATGACAACATAATTTCATGATCACATAGGAAATGTGGAATAAACAAAAAAATGACATAAAAATGAGTCACGAATAACCACACAGACAACATCAGATGGAGGTAAATTTTCCATAATGTATTAGGATTACTCCCAAATCCCATAAATAATGTTTCATGAGACTATAATATTACATAATTCTTTATATAACAATTCGGTTACATCCATAATAAAATTATATTGACTTATGTGTGTTGTAAATAGGAAAATATTCATAAGTAATAAACAAAACAATTACCCATTGAAATAAAATGGGTCTCATAATATTGCCCCATATCATAATTAGAGTAAATTTCAATATGAATAAATTGGAGAAATAAACATAAGTAATGTTTTAAACCATAAAAATATTGTAGAATAAAATATTTATATATATGAAATACATAAATACAATATTTAGGTTAAATACATAATTTTATAGGGAGAAAAAAGAGAGTTATAGAGATAATTTCCATAACTTGAAGAAAAGGTTAGTTTAAAGAGATCCCCTACCATGATCCTAGTGCATCTTGTACATTATTTATCACCAGGAATAATAAAATTATGATAATTATATAATATATAAATAAAATTTTTATTGTTTATTATTTTTTATTCTATTCCTTGTCATGTTATATTAAATCACATATTTAGTTTGGTTCATGTTAAATGTTAAAATATTATTTGTCTCATTTGTCTAAAAACACTTTAGTAAGTCATAGAAGGTCAAACCAATTATTATTTAATCATATAATGATTAATTATCATGTAATAATTACCATTTTTATACGTTAATTATATTTTAAAACTAATAATGAATTATGGTTTTGAAAAATGAACTACATTATAATCATGGAGATGATATGTCGTATCTAGGCATAAGTTACATTTACATTATTAAAAGATCATGATAGAAATAAAGTAATTGTTATATTATAATTAAATTTTGATAATTATATAATAAATATCTTAGTATTTTTTTAAATACACTTATAAATACTATCTATGTGATGTGTTAAAAATGAATTATATAACTTTGTGAGGTAGTAGTGCACCATACACACGAACTCTGTAATCATTTTGAATGGATGGTAAGGTAAGAAATAATATGATATATTAATTTTCTAAAATTATTAATATTTCTTGAATATCATATATATATATATATATAAATTAAATTATTCATCATAAACATCCATGATAAGAGATTATGGAATAATAATAAAATTGGTTTCTAAGGGGATAGATCGTCACACAAAAGATTAACTTTTTTGTTTCCAATTATATATAAGTCAGGAGGGATTACTGGTTTTCAATTAGAAAAATTAAATCATATAATATGGGATATATTATTGATATTATATAATCATGGTTTAATAAGATTTTATGTAGGTGGAAAAATAAATAAAACAAAGATGCTCTGTTGAGAATGATGTATCTTCTTCAACATCCTCTTCAGGGTTATACAAAAATCCTTCGTAGATTGGATTTATAAATATAAAATTATTATAGAATAATTATAAAGAATTAAAGTTGTAATTTTATTATTTATTGGTGGAAAAAATGTATTTTTTGATATATGGAGATGGGATGAGAGGGGTGTCCTTTTATAATGGGGGAGTGCATTTTGTAAAAATACCCAAAACTATTCAAAAATGGGAAGTTAATATAAATAAATGATCTTACAAAATATTAGAACATTTTATGGATTGGATAAAAGTATTATGAATACATTTAAATATAAAAATAAATTGTTTTTAATATGTATACCTTTTACATTTTAGGTTTCTCACTGTTACCCTTTTTATTTTTTACGAGAGCAACTATTTTTCGTTCTATTTTTAAAATTCATTATTGGGAAAAAATTAAGTTAAACAGGTAATATAATATAATTTATCATATTTCCAAATTTATAATACATTTTATCAAATTAATGTTACATAATTTTTATAATATAATTTAATTTAAAACACACAATATAGGCAAAAAAAGTATTCAAAAAATGAATTTGTTTTCATAGAAAACATGATCATATATTAAATATATTAAAATTAGTAATAAATAAATGAATTATAATTCATATTTATAGATAATTAATTTATAAATTTCATTTTTAAATTTCTTCATTAGGGGTAATTTTAAAGAATAATGATGGATAAACATTATTCACCTTAAAAGAGTTTTCAGAATATAAGGATTTTTAAGCTTGAGAATAATTGTATAATAAAATCGAGTATAAAAAAGATTTAAATGTATATAATTGGGTTAAATATAACAAAATAATAAATATGATAATTTTATATCAAACAAAAATAATAAAGGGAATTTTAAATTATATAATTAATTAAAAGAAATGACACTTTTACAAAATAAATAATTTTTCAACTATTCATTGGAACGTCAATATTTTCCAAAAAATCACAAAATTTAACCCAAAGATCAAAACAATATGATGATTTATAAAATTATTTCAATTTTATAAAATAACCTTTCTAAATTTTTCATAAATTAATTATAATGTTTTCCCATAAAAACAAAATATATCATTTTTAATTGAAACATCTTTTTGAATAATAGAATGTCTTAATAGAAATTGAGTTTGTATTTATTGAGAATTTAATAAAAAATATATATTTTTTAATACCTATATATTTATTAAAATAGTTAGTACTATATCATACCCTCTAATTTTTTACTTGGTAATAATTTTCATAAGTAATCATGGTTTATTTAAGCTCATTGACATGTTTTCCATATGATATCAAGAATAATTTTCCTTTTTAATAACATGGGGAGATACAGTAACTGTGGAGATGAATCAAAAAATTATATCCTTGGTGTCCTGAAAAAAATGACCAGGGCATGAATCCCAACTACCCCCAAGCCAACCTCAAAAGTTCATCGGATGTATAAATGTATTGAAAGGAATATCTACAATGGGATACATTTTCCTAACGTACCTATAAAAACACATACAATCATCTCAATAAATAATTTCAATGAAATAATAAAAAAATTGCAATATCTTGCACATAGCCAAGACTATGAAAACCCCCTAGTGTGTAACAAATTACTATGTTAAAAACTAAAATTATAGAGGAATAATACATTCCTATAATGACCCAAAGTTTTTTTAATGGAAATCCCTCTTGATCTAGTTAAATGTCTCTTTAGGTAAAATTTTTTGTCAACTTCTTTGGTTTTATGTTAAGAATTGTGACTGTTACTTTTATAGTCGTTGAATAGAGATCACATGATTAATATAAATATAGGGGTTTATAAAATCCAATTTACTCAGACAAAAGAACCGATGCCCTCATCCAGTAGAATTTCTCCATATGAAGCCAATTTGTTGGAGCTCAAAAAACAGGTGGCATCCTTGGGCTTCACTCTTGACCAATCCCTAGATGAGCTTCATCATGTCAAGCTCGAACGGGACCTTCTACGGGAAAAGTGGAAGTTGATAGAGATTTCCACTCGAGTGATGTTATATGAGCCACCCCAAGAGTCTGTCAATATCGCACACCTTACCCTTAGGTCTTATGTGGCTGTTTTAAGGGGTTATGTAACAAATCGCTAGTAATATGTTCATGTATATTATTTTTTTGTATATAATAATGAATATACCTTCTTTCCATTATTAATACATTGTAAATAGTTTGTAAAGTACAAATAGTGTTTTTAGTTATTATTTAATTAAGAAATAATTTTTTTTAAATTATGGTATTTTTAATTAAATAATATTTTAATAACATATAATTATTATTATGAAATTAATTTTATTAAATATAAATGATCATATAATTTTATGAATGCAATTAAATTTTTTATTAATGTTTGAAATCCATTTCTGTGAAAACCCGTGAATTTTTTATAAATGTTGGTTATTATTTTAAAAGTGAAAATTTACACATTTAGAAAATTATTTATATAAAATAAATTATATTTCTGGAATCAGGACGGCGAAATTCTCCAACGGTGAATTTTTCATTATTTTCTGAGATAGTAAAATTTTTGGGTAAAAATTAAATACGGTTTAAATATATAATGCATTTTATGACATCATAATGACCAAATAGTGATGTAATAAAATACTATAAGCTTTATTTTCGGCCAATATATGGTTTACCATTAAAATAATGTGATTTTTGGTTTGTTTGACTTACCTTTCAAAGCATTAATGGACCCCTCAAGACTTATTTAACATCTTGTCTTTTTAAATTATTTTCCATGGGAGTGTGACTCCCCTCCACATAAGCAAACCCATTATATTAAGAAGTTCAGACTTTGGCCTTATAAAATAATTTTTTCCTCTTCTATTTTCCAAAAACCATGGGCAAAAACCATGTGCTGATTTTTGGTTCGAATTAGTTTAATGTACGGGGTCCCAAACCTAAATAATAAAAAAATTCACTCAGCTTTCCTATATAAACCCACCCATGCTCCCACTTCCTACTCTCTCAAAGACTTTGGAGTTCAACCAACTTCTTCCCTACTCTCACTAGAATCATATCAAGGTTCCCCAAGCTCCCATGAAGCCTCTCTGAAGCCTATCTCAAACCTTTGGAAGCAAACTTCCAAGTATGGGTATTTTTCTTCTTCCTTTCTCATTTTTTTCCAATTTCTTTAAGTTGTTTTGCATTTTTAATTTCAATTATGAATATTGGCGTATGGTTTCGCACCTCCCTCATACTGCCCTATTTATGTTTGAATGATGGGAGACCCATTTATCTCTCATTAAATGCCTCCCATGTACACCTGTTACTATACCAAAATTCTGAAAGGAACTTCTCTCTCCTCTTTTACATTCAAGCAATACTTTTGTATCATGAATCTAAATTCCATTATAGTTGTTGGGACATGTATCTATATGACCTACTTACTTTCCATTACATGTAAATATTATTAGGAACCTCTTTCTCTCTCATCAACCATTTTTTATGAATTCTTATGTCACGCTGTTACGCTGCCGAAATCACACTGATTTTCTAAGCCATTGTCATTGTGTAGTGAATACCATGCCCATTTCTCCATCAAGGTTATTCACCTTTATGAACATTTAATTATTTCTTATAAAGTTTCATGTATTAATTCCACATTCCGTTGTTGTGGAATAAATTATTATGATTTATGAATCCATGTTTGATGATCCATGTGGCACACTTATGCATGAAATGAAATGTTTAAGAAGGGTGTGCCCTTATAGCGCTCCAATGCATTAGGTAAAGTATAGTATCATGATACGTCATGTGCAATGAGTGTTGACTCATGATAAATCAAGTGCAAAAGGGTTTACTCATGCTTCATGTGCAGTGATGATTTACTCATGCTCTATGTGCAATGAGCCTTAGCTCATGCTAATTCCATGTTAAGTGTTGTTTCCACATTTCCATGTTATGATTATCATGATTTATCATGCCTTTATGTTCATGTTTGTCTTGTTCTCTATTGATATGCCTATTTTATAACATGGATTTTACTCCTCATGTATTCCATGTTTATTCCCTTACTGGGCATTATAGCTCGCCCCTTTTCTTATGCATGTTCTCAGGTTATCCCATGCAATGCTAAGTATAAGGGAAAGTAGTGGTCATGTAAAGGAAGTTTTCAATAAAGATATTCTATTTCATGTTTTAAGTTGTTATGTAATGATACTAATCCCCAAAGACACTAGGCCTCTCGATCATCCATGTTGTATCACGGGAATGGTTTATTTAATAAATCATGTTTATGTTTGTAATAAAAGAAGGGTTATCATAGTTGGTATCCGAGGATAGGTTTAGTTATTTTTGGGATTAGGATTAGAAAACCCTAGTAAATTCTTAGAGACAAGAATAAGTATAATAAAAACATCCCCAAGTTTTGTTAGTTACTGAGTAAGTGGTTTTTCAAGAAAATACATCCTTGTCTGGATACGAGCAGGTAGAGGCGGCTCTGGCACAGATGTATCCTAGGGGTAAAACCTGAAAACACCACTTTGACCTAGACTCGAATGGAAACAGGTGCACTACAATGGGCCTTGCTGTACTCTTGGTTACAACACTCCCAGGGGATATGTTTTGATATATTCACAAGCTTAGTATGAACCCTTTTTAAGGGAATTAAAAAAATGCCCCTAAGAATATATGTTAGAAAGTAGATCATGAAAAGCCTATATTGAATCCTATAGACTCCTGAGTTAAGGAAATAAATGTTTATTTATAAGTCATTAGATTTTTTCTTTGGATTACCTTTTATGTGTTACCCCCTAACATTCCTTTTATTCCAGCCAATGGCCGGTAATAGGAGGACTCGGGCTAACAACCAATGTGAAGATTAGTGTGAAGACTGTACAAATGTGATGCCCAATCCAATGGGAGTGGGAATCGCGAACTTTGTCACGCTTCTCTCTCAGATAACTCAATATTTTAATAGAAACATGGGTCAAGAGTAACGTTCAACCCCCCCCCCCCCCAAAGAAAGAAAAAGTCTCTATCGAGAGCTTCATGAGACAAAGGCCTCCTACTTTTAGTGGATCATCTGATCCCATGATCGTTGAACAATAGATCTACTCCATTGAAAAGATCTTCTCCATCCTTCAATGTTCTGAACAAGAGAAGGTTCTCCTGGAGGTTTATCATATGGAGGGTGAAGCTGATCAATGGTGGATGTTGATCAAAAATACGAAGCTTGAGGAGGAGATCGAGGCGTTGGAATTGAAGGATTTTTGGAAGATGTTTTTCGATAAATATTTTCCGCGCACCCTCCGGCTTAAGATGGAATGGGACTTCCTTTACCTAAAACAAAAATAAGAAGAATCAGTTGGATTGTACAAGGAAAAATTCACAACGCTTGAAAAATATCCTTTTGGCATTTTCTTTACCCCTGAATGCAAGGTTGACCACTTCTTTGGTGGGATGAATCCTAGCTTGTGCAATGCATTAGTGATCTGTGACTTCGACAGCTATGAGGAAATTGTTTGATGTGTCGTCAAGGTCAGAATAGAGATTATAGAATCACAAGGGTATCATGGGGACAAGAAGTGTAAGGTAGACTTCAATGTTGGAGTCTGATGGATAAATCCAATGATGCTAAGAAGATCCAGCACCCCACTTGCCAAAAGTGCAAAAAGAAGCACCCTGGAAATTGCCTCAAGGGGACGAGGAAATGCTTTAGGTGTGGAAGAGAAGGGCACCTAGCTGTTAACTTTTAGCAAGAAAGACCCGCGACTGCGATAGAGGATAGGAACGCTCCATTGGAACCTCAACACGTTGATCATTTATACAACTGCTAAGAACTGGTGCACTTTTCAAATCAGTGCCCTAAACCAAGGGTTTTCGGAGGCAACCAACAACCTCCAAGGCAGCAAGGAAGAGCTTTTGCCATCACTTCTACTGAAGTGAACCCCAAGAAAGAAGTGGGGGCATGTACGCTAGTTATTCATTCAAGAATAGCTAATGTACTTTTGATTCAGGTTCTATGCATTCTTTTATATCTTGAATGTTTAGTAGAACAATCCCAGCACCACCACATATCATGGAAGTGAAGGTGTCAGTGAGTATGGAAAATGGGGAAATAATTGCATCCCATGAATATAAGTCCCCCCCTGTTATAACCGGTGGATTGAATTCCCCGGAGAACCTCTTCATACTCCCTCTGGTGGAATTTGATGCAATTCTTGGCTTGGATTGGCTTTCCTTATATAGAGCCAACATAAATTGTCGAGAGAGGTAAATCACACTCCATATGAAGAATTGACCCCCAATTCTTTACCAGTGTAAGGAGGAAGATGAATCTCATTTATCTCCATCATCTCAAGCATAGATATTACAGACCTATGAGTATGCGTATTTTGCTGAGATGATTGAGTCCAAGGAAGAAACCATCCTTGATGAAATTCCTACTTTGAGGGAATTCGCTGAAGTGCTTCCCGAGGAACTGCCTGGTCTTCCTCATAGAAGAGATGTTGAATTCTCAATTGAACTTATACCAGGGGAGCTACCAATATCCAAGATTCCATATAGAATGGCTGTCGTGGAGCTTGATGAGCTGAAGAAACAACTACAGCTGAATCTAGATAAAGGCTTTATACGCCCAAGTGCTTCACCATGTGGTGCACCAGTCATCTTCATCAAGAAGAAGGATGGGTCAATGCAGATTTTCATTGATTATCGTGAACATAACAAAATCACGATAAAGAACAAGTATCCTCTTCCACGGATCGATGACTTGTTCGATAAGCTTTGTGGATCACAATACTTATCCAAGGTAGATTTGCGGTCGGTGTATTATAAATAAGGGTGAAGAAGGAAGATGTCCCCAAGACTGATTTTCGTACAAGATATGGGCACTATGAATTCATAGTAATGCCTTTCGGACTCCCCAATGCTCTAGAAATCATCATGGACTTAATGAATATAATATTTAGATATTACCTAGAAAAATATGTGGTAGTCTTTATAGATGATATTCTAATATACTCCAAAACCAAGGAGGATCATGAGGAGCATTTAAAAACTATACTAGAGACTTTGTGCAAGGAGAGGCTCTATGAAAAGTACAAAAATTGTGATTTATGGTTTAATGAGGTATCATTCTTGGGCTATATCATCACAAGAAACGGGATATCTATGGATCCCTCCAAAATAGATGCAATTGAGGGATCGCGAAGGCCAACATCGGTAACAGATATCCATAGCTTCTTGGGGTTAGATGGATATTATTGATGATTTGTGATAAATTTCTCATGATTTTCCAACCAACTTACCAAGCTAACTCGAAAGGGAGTAAAGTTTTCTTGGAGTGATGAATGCGAGGAAAGATTCAAGGAGTTGAAAAATAGGCTTATCACTGCGCCCATTCTCACTTTACCCACAAGTGGGGAAATTTTTGTGGTATTCAGTGATGCTTCGAAGAATGTTTTAGGTTGTGTGATGATGCAGAATGATAAAGTGATATCCTATGCCTCAAGGTAGTTGAAAATCTATGAGAGAAACTATCAAATGCATGATCTGGATTTGGCGGCGGTGATCTTTGCCTTGAAAATCTGGCGGCATTATCTCTATGGGGAGAAATGTGAGATATATACTTACCACAAGAGTCTTAAATATATATTCACATAGAAAGAGCATAATATGTGCCAGAGAATATGGATAGAACATATCATGGATTATGACTATTCAATACATTACCACCCTGGGAAAGAAAACAAGGTGGCGGATGCTTAAGTAGAAAGGACCCAGGGATTCTATCCATGATGAGAATTGAGAATGATCCAACCTTCTTAGACTTGATAAAGATCGACATGGGAATCATAAATAAGGGAACATCATCAATCCTTTCACAGATGATTTCTCAACCATCTCTTTTGGAAAGATTAAAGGATGCTCAAAAGGTTGATGTGGGGATTCAGAAAAAAGTGGAAGCTATCAAAAAATGGAAATCCTTGGATTTTAATGTTAATGAAGAAGGAATTGTGCGATTTGGGAAATTTATATGTGTTCCATTACTTCCAGAGTTGAAGAAGGAACTTTTGGATGATACACATAGTTCAAATTTTTCTATTCACCCAGGGAGCACAAAGATGTATCGAGATATCCGAGAAAACTTTTGGTGGATAATATGAAAAAGGAGATCACTAAATATACATCAAAGTGCCAGGTGTGCCAGAAAGTGAAGGCATAGAGGTAGAAGTCTAAGGGGATGATGCAACCATTTCCCATACTAGAATGGAAATGGGAGAACATCACCAAGGACTTTGTCACCGGACTTCCGAGGACATCCAAAGGCAACAGTTCAATCTGGGTTGTTGTGGATCGTCTTACAAAGGCAGCAAACTTCATTGCTATTCGGGAGGATTTCTCATTGGATCAACTAGCACAGATATATATCAGGGAAGTGGTAAGGATGCATGGAGAGACACTATCTATTGTGTCAGACTGTATCCATGATTCACCTCTATGTTTTGGAAGAATCATCAACATGCTCTAAATACTGAACTAAACTTCAGTACGGCCTATCATCCTCAAACTGATGGCCAATCCGAGCAGGCTATCCAAAAACATGAGGACATGTTAAGAGCATGTTCAATGGACTTTAAAGGAGGATGGGATCAACATCTTCCTCTGGTTGAGTTCTCTTATAATAACAGTTTCCACTCGAGAATCCAAATGGCACCATATAAAGCCCATTATGGGAAAAGGTGAAGAACACCGGTGTGTTGGGATGAGGTCGGTGAACGTAAGCTGCATGGACCGGAAATGGACAAGGAAATGGTGGAGAATTTGAAAACCATTCAGCAGCATATCAAGGTATCCCAGAGTCGACAGAAGAGTTATGCAGATAATCATTGATGAGACCTTGAGTTTAATGTTGGAGACATGGTTTTTCTACTCATATCTCCATGGAAGAAGGTCATGAGGTTTGGAATGAAAGGGACATTATGTCCAAGGTGCATCATCCCCTTTAAGATTTTTTATCGTTCCGGGGCTGTGGCCTATAGACTAGCACTTCCACCTACCATGGCCAAAGTACATGATGTCTTTCATGTATCTCACTTAAGGAAGTACATATTGGACCCTTTACATGTACTCTCTTCTGAGGTTGTACATTTGGAGGATGATCTTTCTTATGAGGAGAAACCAGTGAATATATTTTATCATAGAGAAATAGTTCTACAAAATAAGACAATGCCCCTTGTCAAGGTGTTGTGGAGAAACCACGTGTTTGAAGAAGCGACTTGGGAATCAGAGTAAATTATGAAGCTGAGTTGCGTACATCTGTTTTAGTGTGGGAAAAAGGAAATTTCGAGGGAGAAATTTCTTAAGGGGTGAATATTGTAACGACCCAAAGATTCATTAATGGAAATCCATCTTGATATAGTTAAATGTATTTTTATGTAAATTTTTTTTTCAACTTCATTGGTTTTATGTTAAGAATTCTGACCATTACTTTTATAGTCGTTTAATAGTGATCACATGATTAGTATAAATATATGGATTTAAAAAATCCAATTTACTCTGACAAAAGAAGTGATTGCCTCATCCAGTAGAATTGCTTCGTACGAAGCCCATTTGTCAGAGCTCAAAAAAGATGTGGCATCCGTGGGCTTTGCTCTTGACCAAGACCAAGCTGAGCTTCATCATGTCAAGCTCGAACATGACCGTCTATGGGAAAAGTTGAAGTTTATAGAGATTACAACTCGAGTGATGTTATCTGAGCCACCCCAAGAGTCTGTCACCATTGCAAACCTTACCCTTAGGTCTTATGCGACTATTTTAAGGGGTTATGTAAAAAATCTCTAGTAATATGTTCATGTATATTATTTTTTGTGTATATAATAATGAATATACCATTATTCATTAGTGATACATTTTAAATAGTTTGTAAAGTACAAATAGTGTTTTTAGTTATTATTTAATTAAGAAATCTATTTTATTAAATTAAGGTATTTTTGAAATAAATAATATTTTAATAAAATATTATTATTATTATTAAATTAATTTTATTATATATAAATGATCATATAATTTAATGAATGCAATTATAATTTTTATTAAGGTTTGAAAGCCATTTCTGTCAAAACCTGTGAATTTTTTATAAATGTCGGTTTTTATATTAAAAGTGAAAATTAACATATTTAGAAAATTATTTAGATAAAATAAACGATATTTCTAGAATCATGGCATCGAAATTATCCAATGGTGAATTTTTCAAAATTTTCTGAGACAGCCAAATTTTTGGGTAAAAATTAAATACCGTTTAAATATATAATGTGTTTTATGACGTCATAATGACCCAATAGTAATGTAATAAAATACCATAAGCATTATGTTCATCCAATATATGTTTTACCATTAAAATAATTTAATTTTGGGGTTTATTGACTTACTTTTCAAAGCGTTAATGGACCCCTCAAGACTTATTAAACATCTTTTCTTTTAAAATTATTTTCCATGGGAGTGTGACTCACCTCCACATAAGATACTCCATTATTTTAAGAATTTCAGACTTTGGCCTTATAAAATATTTTTTTCCTCTTCCATTTTCCAAAAACCAAGGGTAGAAACCAAGATCTGATTTTGGGTTTGGATTAGTTTAATGTAAGGGGTCCCAAACCTAAATAATAAAGAATTCACTCACCTTTCCTATATAAACCCACCAAGGGTCCCACTTCCTCCTCACTCAAAGCCATTGGAGTTCATCCAACCTGTGCCCTACTCTCTCTAGAATCCTATCAAGGTTCCCCAAGCTCCCAATAAGCCTCTCTGAAGGCTATCTCAAGCCTTTGGAAGCACACTTCCAAGTAAGGGTTTTTTCTTCTTCCTTTCTCATTTTTTCACAATTTTCTTTAAGTTGTTTTTCCCTTTTAAATTCTATTATTAATGTTGGGGTATGGTTTCACTCCTCCCTCATATGGCCCTATTTATGTTTGAATTGTGGGAGGCCCATTTCTATCTCATTAAATGCCTCCCATGTACACCAGTTACTATACTGAAATTCCGAAAGGAACTTCCCTCTCCTCTTTTACTTTCAAGAAATACTTTTGTATCATGAATCTAAATTCCATTGAAATTTTTGGGACATGTATCTATATGACCTCCTTACTGTCCACTAAATTTAAATATGATGAGGAACCCATTTCTCTCTTATCAACCATTTTTTATGAATTCTTATGTCATGCCATTACGTTGCCGAAATCGCACTAATTTTCTAAGCCAATATCATTGTGCATTGAATAACATGCCCATTTCTCCATCAAGGGTATTCACCTTTATGCACATTTACTTATTTATTATAAAGCATCATTTATGAATTCTACATTCCATTATCAAGGAATAAATTATTATGTTTTATGAATCCATGTTTTATGATCCATGTGGCACACTTATGTATGAAATGAAATGTTTAAGAAGGGTACGCCCTTATAGAGATCCAATGCATTGGGTAAAGTATAGTATCATGATACGTCATGTGCAAAGAGTGTTGACCCATGCTAATTCACGTGAAATGTGGGTTTACTCGTGCTTCATGTGAAATAAGGATTTACTCATGCTCTATGTGCAATGAGCCTTGGCTCATGCTAATTCCATGTTAAGTGTTGTTGCCACATTTCCATGTTATGATTATCATGATTTATCATGCATTTATGTTCATGTTTCTCTTGTGCTCTATTTATATGCCTATTGTCTAACATGTATTTTACTTCTCATTTATTCCATGTTAATTCCTTTACTGGGCTTTATAGCTCAACCCTTTTCTTATTCATGACCTCAGGTTATCCCATGAAATGCTAAGTATGAGGGAATGTAGTGGTTATGTAAAGGATGTTTTCAATAAAGATGTTGTACTTCATGTTTTAAGTTGTTATGTAATGATCCTATTCCCCAAAGACAGTAGACATCTTGATTATCCATGTTGTATCAAGTGAATGGTTTATGTAATAAATCATGATTATGTTTGTAATAAAAGCAGGGTAATCATAATTCCCATACAAAAATATGTGTTAACCTAACAAAACTGGAAAGTAAAAAAATGTTGAGAGAGCCCAACTTGTGATCTCTACATTCTAACCACCATACATGGTCTAATGCACAAAGTATCTTTAATATCTTATGTAGTCACTCCTGACATGTCCTTTATCTGAAAAATACATGACATGTGAATTCAAATCCCATACAGGACTGAGTATATAAATATCTGGTAAGACTCCCTAATAGATGAAGAAGAAGCAGTAAGAGACATGATAGGAAAAGATAGACCGACAGCTCAAACAAAAATAAGAGAGATACAAAATAAAATAACATGAATATAAATATTCACATTATTAAACCAAATAAACCCAAATGATATAGAATGGGACCTCCATCAAATATCCCAGCTTCAGTAAAAACTTACATCAGTTCAAAAAGTCCTTCAGAAATTCTAAAAATCACACGATCTTTCTCACATAAAGACATCATTGTCATGCCACACCTCATAAAAGTTCCTCATAGTCTGGGGGAACAATCTCTATGTATAACACCAATTAATGAGTTCAATATAAGGGTTTCACTTTGTAGATAACTAGAGGACCCATTCTTTATCATGACATGAGGGTTTCACTCTAATGTTCGAGAACCCATGCCATATCCCAATAGGAGGGTTCCGCTCTGATGATTGGGGACCCATTCTATGTACCCAGAGGAGGGTACCACTGAATATTTGATAGAGGATCCTTTCAAAGTATAGTGATATAATTACACTCTAGTATTCATTAGAGGACCCATGCCTTGAGACAATAGGTGGGATCCACATTGATAGTAGGTAGAGGACCCTTGACCAGCCCGGCTGGAGGGTTCCACTCATGTTGTTTATGACAAATTCCTAGACACTAGTGGAGGGCACCACTCATTTGATATAAATATGACCCATTCCCATCTCAGATAGAGTGTACCACTCTATTTATTGGTAAAGGACCCATGCCCAACCTAGTATAAGGATTCAAATCAATAGATAGGTAGCGGATCCATGACCAGCCATGTTGGAGGGTGCCACTCTAAATCCCCTGGTGATCCTTCCCAATCACTACAATCATCGAGCATCTCCTAAATAAGTGTCGCACAATAAAAATATTACATTGTATCTCTAAAGACACTATGAAGGACAACATCATGTCTAACACATAAAAAACACTCTGGATATGCTACCCATAGGCCAAAATCAATGTAAAAAATGAAAGACACATGATAGGTTGACATTCCTCAGAAGGAAAGAAGGTGTACAAAGCATGTTAGGGGAACCACATGGTGTGTGGCATCACTCCATTAGTTAGTAGTACCTCATATGTTACATGAATATCTTACCATGTTTGGTTACACAATGTGAATATGGTATACAAGGAATTTTAGAGGAACCTATGGTCACGGTCGTGTTCCCTGAGCATGTTTGTGTACTCATCCCATGTTCATGTACTGAGGTACATGACAACTCCCTACACATGTTATTTTCTTGTGTCTCGAGTTGTTTCCACGTATCTCAACATATATTATGTTCTCGGTCATTTTTGTGCATGTATCCTCCTTGATTACACATTGGGTCTCTAGAATTGGGGTCACATGGTGTGTGGGGGTCCCACACGGCATGTGATAATTTCCATGCCATTTATTATAACTATCATAGCCAAGGGGTCACACATCATGTGTTCTTCCGAACTAAATTTCATGAATCCAATTTTTTTCTAAATTCATAGATTTTTGGATTATCACTCTATATCTGGATCCTTTACCCCATATCTCACCTCCATGAAAACTATAATCGAAGGGGAGCCCTCATTTGATTTTTTTGTCCATCCATTGGATGAAAATTGTAATCAGATTTGTCCATGTTGTTCTTCGTATACACTAGACACCTCCTGTCTCACCTCAATTATCTCACACCCAAATCCACGAATAAATCACCCATTATTTTATGATTCATCCAAAAATCCATCCTTGAAATCTTCTATTTTTGTTTCACATGTGACCTCCACTAATCCAGCGGTCCAAAAAAATTCAGTCACACCCAACAATATTGAATCGTGACCCCATGGTCCATTGATGACTAATATGAAAAAAAATTGTGAAAAGGAATAAAAAGAAAAGTTTAATAAATATTTTACTATTTTTATTGACCAATTATATTGAACATGGATATATGGGGTGAGAAATTAAATATTAATCTAATAAATATTTACAAGGGTGCATGCATTATCTCAATTTATATATAGATCAAGGAGGCATTTGAGTCTGCTCAATCAATATACTCAATAAGGGTATAAAAAATGAATTAGTTTTTCATGCCAATATATTAGATCATGCATCATTTTAGAACAATATCACAAACATTTAAGATGTGTCATTACATTCTCCGTGTTTCGATCTACTTCAATCCATAGTTTCTTCATCATTGGATGTCGATTAATTAGTGAAGTAGATGATGAACATCTCTCAATCCTCTCAGGGATTATGAACATAAACCATCTGTATTTTACATAATGGTGAGTTTAAAGGAATTTATATTATGTAACTTTAACTAAAATAAATAATTTCAATTATTTTTTTAAAAAAATTTACCCTCCAACAGCCGCTATTTCTGAATTCCCCGCACCAACCCATTTTAGGTCACTCGTAACATAAACATTGTGTTCCATACTAAAATATTGAATATTATTTGTAGTAAAAGAATCAATTTTAGAGTTATCATATTTGTTTAAGTAACCAGGCATGCATAATATTAAATATATTTAATATTTTTATAAAATTAATTGAATGAACCCCAGGCTGTGAAATATCATGACATATATATTCCTGGTTCTGAAAATATATGTATAAATATTTCAATTCCTTATAAAGAAAATTAGTGTCTCTACACCATTATCTTATTCAATATTCTGATGATCTACAAGTAAAACTAAAAAAATATCAAGATATTGAGCTTTAATCTGAATCTCGCACTTCTAGAAGTTATCCTTCTCACTCTTATTCTACCACAACAGATGAAACACAGTGATGTTCCATCCTCTAATGTTCATATCATTCTATTTCTCAATCTCCTCCAGGTGATCTATTGAATTGGCTCCATCCTAGATGTATAGCTCAGCCAAATCAATACTGTACATAAGGTCAATCCTATATCTTCTCAACTAAAACCTTTGAAATACATTATTAACTTCATCCAACAGTGGGGTTTAGTCGAGGAAGTAATAAAAATCTCTAACCCACTACAATATCTCAAATGGCTCGATGAATCTTGGTGAGAGTTATCCTCCCTAACAAAATCTATGCAATCCTCATCAATGGGAGACTCTCTAGACATCCTAGTGTATCTGATCCAACTCCACGGTGCCATTACATCGGTCCATATAATATTTAATCCACATTTTTATATTCCTCATCTATTAATGAATGAAAAAAACATTCTATGTGATCAACTTCACCATCTATAGGCCCACAAGAAACACCCCGTCGATCACTATCAAGCACATGGGTGGCCTTCCGGGTCTTCCATATAGGTCCTTGAAAGGTTTAGTACAGATGGAAGTGGGTTAGTTTTTTTTGTAAAAAAATGTTAGTAAGGGAAAGTAATCCACACGACATTGAAAAAAATTCTAACACATAATCCCTCATCATATGCTTAATTACCTGGATAGTGAACTCAGACTTATCAACTGTCTGGGGGTGAAATGGTGTAATCATAGTCCTCTACATCCTGAATTCCTTATATTAGACTCTCCACAATTGTGACATAGACCATGCATCATCAATAGATATATTAGTCATGGTTGACCCATGAATTTGAACAATTTCTTAAATATACATCTTCCCCCAAACTCTCCACCATCATATGCACCCTGATAGTAAGGAAGTGTTCCCACTTCATGAGTTAGTCAACTATTAATCAGAATGTATTTTCCCTTCCCTAACAGGAGAGGCACTGAGAGATGAACTCCAACACACTCTGCCTCATACCATCCCACAAAAATACATTCGAAAGACCATTTTATATATTACCCACACCATTATATAAAACTAATAGAGATGTGTGGAACTATCACATCACCTCCTCTCACATCATGATTGGGACCACCATCTGTCCCTTGATTATGATGACGTGTTTACCGACATTAGAAAATACATAGAGTAAATTCATGACATTTTATATACGTGCAAGAGGTTATAATCAATGTATCCCAACTGGGACCCTATCACACATTCATGAAGTGGATGTGTCAACACCATAGACTGAAGAAAAAATAAACACCCTACTGATTAACCTGGGTCAACTACAATGAATCCAACTACTCAGAATCCTCCTCTACTAAAAGAGCATCATATTTCCTACTAAGTCCATCTTCTACCACATTTTCCTTCCATAGATTATAGTATATCTCATAGTTATAGTTAAATATGAATTCCAAATAGCACTACTCTCTCATGTTCAAGTGTCTTTGAGTGAACAAATACTTCAGAATATGTTGGTCTGAGTAAACTAAGAAACAATCTCCTAGAAAATACTACCTCCACATCATTATGGTGAAGAAATCTACTACCAGATCTATGTTATGAATCATGTAGTTTCTCTCATGGGGAATGAATTGAATTGTATGATATTTCATCTTACCCTCGTATCAACCAGTAGATGACCCTAGCTCTTGAGGCATCTTAATACATTACATAAAACATGCCCTCCTCTAGTAGTCTAAACACAAGATCACCCATCATCTTTATTCTTAACTCCTCAAATTCCATCCTAAACTAAATAGACTAGGTAAATGGAATCCCTTTCCACATTAGGGTGGTCAAAAATGATATAATCATAGATAATTCTTCCATAAACCACTGATATTATGCTTAAAAATGAAGAAAACTACACACCAATGACACTATCTTCAGTGGTTCCCTTGAAATCACTATATTTCTCTCCACCAAGTCTATTCCAAACCATTCTCAGAAAAAACCTGACCTAGTTAATGAAACTAATTTATCTAGAACTATAAATTTGATATCATACCATAATTCTAGTTTTTTTATGAATAAAATCAAATACCAACCTCAACTTCTCTTCTTGATCCTCCTCTGATACAGAGTAGATGATTATGTCATCAATGAAGACAACAAATAATGGATCAACTATGGATAGATTACCTAGTTCATCAAATCCATAAACACGATAGGGGAATTCATGATACCAAATAGATTCACCAAGAACTCATAGTGTCTCTCGAGACATTAGAATTATAACCTTAGAATATCAGCCATGAAAACTCTCAAATAATGGTATTCATAATAGAGATTGATCTTTAGGAACCAGATCATTTTTCAAAACCTGTCAAAGAGGTATTCAGCCCTTAGAAATTGGTACTTGGTATTTACCATTTCTTGTTTTAGTTGATGTTAATCCCTAAAATACATAAGATAACATCATCTTTTTTCATTTAAAATACTAGAGTTCCCAAGGGGGACATTGAGCCTAGTGAAAACATTCTCTCGATGGTCTTAAAAATATATCCAAATAACATAAAGATTAATAGGGTTCATCCAATATTCCATAGTAGATATCAGGATTCTCCCAGGATGCATGTCAATATAAATCTCCATCACCTTCCTTAGAGGTAGTCCTTGAACCCCCTTAGGGAATACATCCATAAAAACCTCCGTGACTAAGGGAATAAAAATTCCAAGAGATCATACTCCCCAAACTGTTACAATAGTAAATTAATGGGTTATAGGATGTAGCCTCCTACTCCCAAAATCCACTCATCCGACCATATGATTTGTCTCACCCTTAAAGGGGAATCTCATGCCCTTAATATGATGTCATATGACTCATCTATGGTGAGAGTAAATCCATGCTCGATGAATGGATAAAAAATCCATATCAAATATGACATCATAGGATTCCATTGTGATGACCAAAACTTCCCATTTAAACCTCTCTCTACAATGTGATAGCTCAAACTATCGACAAATAATAGATAAAGAAGAATTATTCCCTGTAGGAACCTCAATACAAATATGCTAGAATAAAACCTCAGCATGGATCTCCTAATATCCAATTAGGAGTGAATTAATTAATTAATAACTCACAACTATGTATACTGGTACTTAATCAAGAGTATAATAAACATAGATAATGTCTCGGGTTATCTCTTTTGACATGAGTTCATAAGATTACATAGCTTTTAGCTATCCACAGCCTTGATTGGTAACTCCGTCATCTAGACATGGGCCACCAAGTGTTGGTGAAAGGATCTCACAGTATCATCCACCACCCACAGATCCACCTACTCCTCTTCCATATTCGCCTCCATGGGCACCATCCTTCCTATTCCTGGGAGATCCCTGATCAGAGTAATGCCTCTGTAGTGACAGTTTGTTAGATATATTTCCACACTCCTCAGCACATGTAGTTGGATATTCACAAGGAATGTGACCTTTCACATCATAATAATAGAATGGACCCTCTCCATTATTCCTTAGTCATCTGTGTTATGCTTGACCATTGGCTCAGGCTTGATCTTGGGAAGATCTCTTACATTGAGATAATATCGACTGATGTATGCTAGCTACTACATATGACCCATCACTGTAACACCCAGTTCCATATCTAGTTTCCTATTATCACTTTGAATGAGAAAACCCTTTTCAAAAATGCTTTCTGCATCACCCCATCATTGGAGGGAATACAGAGGGGTACCACAATTGCATGAATCTCTGTGTATATTTCCTGTTAAATCTTCTGTTATCGGATGTATCCATCTCGAATAACTTCAATGGAGTATAATGAAAGGTCATTGAACCTCTCAACATTCTTAGACATGATCATCCCTCCCTTCTATAGATCCAAAATCTCCAAAATCTGAACCTAGAACAAACATGAGACATAGTACTCATCACTTACTAGAAACTTTAATTTGGGCCCTAAGAGTATCAAATCTTCATGCATCTAGACAAAAAGACTCTACTAATTCCCAGTAACTCTATAGTGAAAGGAAGCTTCCATTGTAGCCACTAAATCTGTTAGTGTCTCGATGAGTCTGAAAACCTGAACCACTACCTTTATCCAACCCCCTTCTACCTATGGATCTAGCCCTCCATGGAACCTCAGTGGAATTTTTCGATGGAACATATAGAGTACGGTAAGTGTATAAACATTATTATCCCGATTTAGTAGTAAGATCTACATTCCAATAGGTGGGAGTGATACTACATAACCACCTATATGAAGGATCTCATGGGATTGAACCTAAACTGTGGAATCATAACTCATTAAAACCTTTTCATGATCCATAATAAGTAACCTAGATTGTTGTTATTGTGAAGGTATCCTAAAAATAAATCAAGATATTCCATGGTCCGATGATCATATGTATATAATAATGATGAGACGACTCAAGAAGGATGTTGAAAGAATCAATCCTATATGATTCATGTACCATTTGATCCCTGAAACAAATGTCTCGATATGAAATTACTACAAGTAGATAGTCATGTTTCAAGTAAATGGATAAGTCATTCACTACACCAAACCAAGATTCCCAATCTTGAGAGCCTCACTCGACACACATTGACAATGTTTCACTAATCCCAACCAAATCCATGTAAGGAGACTACTCCAGAAACTATCCTATGGAATGAACTACTCTTATACCAATCTGTGATGACCCAACCCACCAGGTATTGAGACAAAATAACCCCAATCCCATGTCCATAGTCTTGGGGTGGAGACAAGCGCCGAATGACATGTTTAACCTAGGACGCCTTTTTCAAATGTACCTATATGCACAAAATTATCCAACTCAATGAATAAGTGTAGGGTAATAATAATAATAAAAAGATTACATTTCTAGAATGTAACCATGCATATTAAATAAATATAGGTTGTATAAGTGTGGGATAGTGAAAATAGAAAGTAAAGGGAAAATACATGCCTTGCCATTAATATGTCCTAATCTAATAAACATGAATGGAAAGGATTATTGCGAGATCCCATCTCCTGATCTATGATCTCTGACCAATATACACAATCCAATGCACCAAGTATCCCTAACCTTCTCTATATTTAGTGTCAACATCTTTATCATCTGAATAAGACATGACATATGGTGGAAAAGTCCATGTATGGTTGAGTACATACATACCTAGTAGGATTCTCCCAATGCTAATGGGGGATAATAAGAGACATGATATGAAAATATAGGCATTCATCTCAACCCAAAGAAAGAGAGTAAAATAACAACATTGATACAAATGTTTGTGTGTGTGTGTAAAATAAATATACCCAAATGAGAGATAATAGGATATCCACCTCATATTCCATCCAATATAAAGAGTCTTATTAGTTCAAGAAGTTCATCATTGATTCCTAGCATCCCACATGTCAATCCAGCAAAATAAACATCAATGTCAAGCCACACCTCGTCATTGTGTCACACAGTCAAGGGGAACAATCTCTAGGTTAAAGACCCATTACGTAATAAAATTGGAGGGTTCCACTCAATAGATAGCTCAATGGAACATTACATATCACAAATAGTGGTTCTAGTCTTTTGTCTGATGGTTCATGCCTTGTCTCCACAACAGGGTTTCACTCTAATGGTCGAGAACCTGTGCACTATCTCTGCAGGAGGGAACCACTCCATATTCTATAGAGGCCCCATGAAAATCCTAGATGAAGTGTTACAATCTATTAATTAGATTAGTAACCATTCCCCAGTATGACAGAATGGTGAATTAAGATATTAGGTAGAGAACACATGCACAAGCCAGCTAGAGCTGTCCACTATAGTAATTGAGGACCCATTCCCTATCCTCATAGGAGTGTGAAACTCAGTGTATAGTTAGAGGGCCCATGCCTAGACTAACTAGAGGGTTCCACTATATACATAGGTACAGAACTCATTCACAACCCTACTATAGGGTTCAACTCTAAAGATAGGTTTAGGAAACATGCCCATCCCCACTAGAGGTTTCCACTCTAAATCCCTCGATGATCCTTCCTGATCAATACCATTGTCAACCATTATATAAATAATATTCAATCTAATAAAATTGTAAATTTTATTTTAAAATCCACTATGAAGGTCACAATTATGTTCTACATAGAAAATAACTCAAGAAATTCTACTCACGGGACAAAATATGAGTCAAAATAAAGGTTTTAAGTTTCCCCATATCCAAATATGTGGTACATAGTGTGGAAGGGGACCCACTAGGAGTGTGGTCCCACTCTATCACCTATACATGTCTATATTAGTAAATAGATCACTTATCATATAGGAATATACAACATGTACATAATCTAAATGGAATGTCAGTGCCACCTTGGGGCCTTCCCATTCTCCCAAGCTGTGTTCACGCACTCAACCCTTATCTGTGTACTTCGTAACACAAGGTGTCTCTCAACACAAGGTTATAATAGTGTTTCTATCCTTTTCAATGTATCTCAGTATAAATAATTCTCTTATTAATGGTCATGATCATGTATTCTTATAGTAAACACCATGGTTCTGGAACAAGAGACACACAGTGTGGGGGTCCCACATGGCTTGTGATACTTTTTTCAATAAAAACCCTTGCCCATGCAACCAAGGGCTGACACACTGTGTTTTATTCTAAAATATACTTCATGTATAGGACTTTCTTTTTGAATTTTATATCTATGATTATTCACTCCAAATCTGACTCTTGTACCATGGACATCACTTTTATTCCACCATGAATCAAATGGGAAGCCCTCAATTTTTCATATTCATCCATTTGTTGACTAGAAATTTGATTTGTATTCATCCTAGTGGTTCATCATTTTCACTGGGCCCCTATAGTAATACCTTCACAATATCAGATCATATATCCATGAAATAAATCACCATTTATTCTAGGATTTATCCCCAAATCCATTTTTTATTGTTAATCCATTCATCTCATGAAAGATCATCATTGCTTTTGGGGTTCTATTAGACTCAATCCAACCAAACAATGTAGAATCCTAAAAACATGGTCCAAATATGTCTAATCTGATGAAATTTGAGTATAATTTTGTAAAAACAATGTTTTATCAATCATTTTCATTCAATATTTTCAAAAAAATCATTAATTGGGATATCCAGGGTGAGAAACAAAAGAATAATCAAATAATCTGGTACACTCGATCATGTATTGGCTCAATTATTACGCAAATAAAGGTAACATTTGATTATGTTAAATCAATTTAGTCAATATGGGAATAAAATAATAATTATTGATTCCAACATAAATATTACATTTTTTGTCATCATAGAATGTGCTCTCCAGAAATTGAGATGATTTTTTGCATTCATTTTTCTTGGATATTCTTTGATCTGGAGTCTCATGTTTGTCAGATATCAATTTTTAAATAAAATAATGGAAGAATGTATATGAATCTACCTCGGGTTTATGCGGCTAAAACTAGAATATTTTCCATAAATGCGGATTTAATGAAATTAATATTGGATTAATTTAATTAAAATAAATAAATTTCATTATTAATTTTAAAAAAATGATTCTGACAACGGTATATATTATTGAACGCCCCTTGCTGAAACATTTATGGTCATTCCTATGGTAAACATCACGTTTTGGACTCAACTATAGCATAAAATTTATGATCTAATATTTTCTTTAAGAGTTATCTCATATTAATTAATGGAACTGTGTTCACATAATATAAAATATATTTAATATTTTAATAAATTATTTTTGGATGAACCAGGCCTTTGAATCACACGTCATCTTAGTTCCTAGCTCTGAAAATATATACATAAATATTTATAATTATTATCCTAAAAAACTGATCTCCGTACAAAGAAATAATGTTTAGTGAAAATAAATATATACTATTTGATGTATTTTGTGAAGTGTAATATGTATAATGAGTACATTTTCCATATCATAGAGAACCACATTAGGTATTTGGTTACCAAATATACTATGGTATTCGAGGTCATTTCCCTATCAACAATTTCATGTAAAATAAAAAGATAAGTAGTATTAAAAAATCATATGATTTGAAATATTTATCAAATGAAAATTATACCATCTTTAAATAGATATGGTTGTCTAAAAAACTACTCACTGACACTGTTGGACCCCAAGGCATTTTCATAACAAAAAAAAAATGTATTTCATATTTCTTATTTGAAAAAAAATTGTGAAAAAAGATGAAATTGTACATGGATATTAAAAAATCAAGACACAAGTGTGGATGCTTTTAAAAATTTCATGCACTGTAAAAAGTATATGGAAGCCTAGTTACCATTTTATAAAATTAGAATCGGGTGATAAATAGTGTTGTATTTGTATTATATCTGAAAATAATCATAATCAATAACATTCTATTTGTTTAAGGGATGGAACACAATCTTATAAGTATTTATCAATTATTTGATGATGGAATTTTAGTTTATTTTTCTAATAAGTATTTCTATATTTTTAATGATAAATACAAAATGTTTATACTTTAGACCTTAGTTCCTTGTGAAAAAAGAAAATGAATTTTTTTAAAATATAAATAAATAAATCCTTGACCTGCAATAAGAGACATAGACACGGAAATATATTTTCTATATCTATTCATCTTGTAGAATTTTATTTTCAAATATTCTGAGTCTTATGTTTCATCAGGAAGGACTTTTCTATGCATTCCAAATAGGAAAGGATCATAAGACATCTTTAAAATCTTATATCGATGTTTTCACTTATATCCCATTTGAACCTATAAGTATTGATTTTTTGGACCATATATTGTTCAAAACATGGCTTGAATATTTTTTTTAATTTTTAGTTAATTATTTTTCAATATATTCCTGGTTTTATATATTAAAATTAATGGGTGACTTTTTTCATTTTTTTCTTTTTTGTAAAAATTTTTAGAAAGGAAAATATGTAAAAATAATTTCATTGACACGTCATCATTGATTATATGTTTTCAATCATGAATTTAATTCTTCTTTCTCAAACATCTATAATTAAAAACTTAACCACAATAACACACCAAATGAATTAAATTATACAAATAATAAATAGGAATATTCTTTAAATGGAATGAACTATGTTGAAATAATATAATATTCTTACTTCTTTTTTTACTAGATTATTTTAGTAAAACTAACAATATCATGAATATATATTAAATCAAAAAAAAATATCAAAATCTAATATTACAGGTTATATAATAAGAAATATATAAAGTTGGATACTATATTATATTTTAAATGTAAGGTGAATGTATTGAAAAATAAGTAAAACCATAGTAAAATTGACCTAAAACATAATAAGAAATTATATTTTTGATATTTTTCAAATTCTAATTAATTTGGATTGTTTTATTAAATTTCAAGTATAGTTGAAGAATACGTTCATGTGAGTTTTTATAAATGTGATCTATTTGATCAGAAAAAAAATCTTATTAACAAATTTATTAGTTAATTTAATTACATGAGGCTTTACACTACTAAATATATTTTTTAAATTAACTTATAATAGGATCACATCAAATTTAGTTTTAAAAAATAAGAAATTATGAATCCTAAAAGTGTCTTACATAGAAAGACTATAACATTAAAATAGTATACATTAGAGGCTATGAAAGGATACCTATATGAAGAATTATGGACTACATGAAGTATAGAATTTAAATAGGATTTTAAGAGTATAAATTTATACTACAATAGGAGGGTTGATTTATAGTTTATAAAATAAAACAACTAGTTTTTATAACATCATCATATCAGTTAATAAGAAACAATTTCCTATTCAAATATATTTTCAATGTTATATAATTATTATATCAAGGTAATAAATCATTAGGTATTTTTTAGTGGATAAAATAATTATGAAAAAAACCTTGTAATTAGAGTTTTATTATTTACAATTTCATTATAATTGATATAAAATTTCTGAAATTATGATTAAAAGAATTCTAAAAAATAACATTGGGTATCCCTATATCTCACTTAACCATAAGGGTTTCCTTTCTTATAATAATAAATACTTTATTAAAAATATCATAAATAGTTCTATATTCCAATCATTGAAACTCCCAATCAATAGTATCAAAAACACATATATATTCATACCCTTATAATCCCTATATTAGTAAGAAAAAATGTACAATTAAAATCACCAAAAATATTTAGGAAATTAAGAAATATCCTTTCATATGTAACATAATAAATAAAACTCTCAAAAATATTATAATAAAGTGAGATCAGTGTATCATAATGTTACAAACTCTTCACTTAATAATTATATAGTATTGGATTAAAAATAACAATACACCCCAAATTCTGCTCTTATATATAGACAATTTCATAATGGTCATATGCATAAAACTCAGAGGGTTTCAATGGAATTAGACACACACCCTCTTTACATTAAATAATTATGATTAACTTATTCTTGTGATGATCAAATGTATCACGATATTTCATTGTCTCATAGATTTGATGTATGTTCATCCAGTGAACTTTTCTACCTCTATCCTATAAAATTCATCTAATAATATCTAAAAAACATTTTCGAGGGGACAACATTGTACTTCGACTTATAAACATATATTAATCTTCATTTTATAAAATATGTAATCATCCATCTATTGTTACAGAACAAGTATTTAATGATTAGATATAAAATCATCATTCCAATTCTCCAAAACATTTATGTCATATTATGAAAAATATTTTTTTTGATAAATTTATTTCTAGATATAAAGAAATAAATATTCATAACTAAATTTTACTAGGGAAGTATAAAATTTTAAAAAAGAAATACTATTAATTAAATGTATTATAATTTAAAAAATTTATTTAGAAGGAATTGAAAGATACTGTTTTGAATCAACAATCTCCCCCTATTTTGAAATCACAAAACACAAATTTTTAATAGATAAAAAAATAATATAAAAACATACTCCCCCTTTCTCATACAACATCACATTTTACCTTGTTGTTCTTTGATTATTTTTCCCACTCTATTTTAGAAAATTTTATCTTTCCTTATAAACCATCTAAAATTTTTCTTTAAAAGTGATGAACATTTATCAAAAAATATGTAGATATATTTTATTAAAATGATTTATAGAATTCCCCCCTTTTGTATTTTCAAAAAATAAGGATTTAGAGAATGTGTTCATGAAATTATTGGGAATAAAATCATATATGAAACAAAAAAATATTCTTAATTAATTTATTATTTTATTTATCCAAAAAATATAAAAATATGGATAATGAAATTGTAAACATCCAACAAAAATATTAAGAAGAAAATTAATCTAAAAATACAATCTTAAATATTGTACCTGAGTTATTAATTTTTTTTCCAATAGATATGAAAAAAATTATATCAATCCTTCTTCATGATGTTTTTAATGGTCATATTTATCTTTGTAACATTTTGTGATATTTTTCTTACTCTATAATCACTAATTTAAACAATTCAATATTTTCTATATGAACCAGAATATTTTTATTCCCACTCTCCAAAAACATGTTATCTTCTTAATAATATTTAACATTCTTAACATATATTCGGATTCTCTAAATAACCACCAAAACCATTTTAAATTTATGAAAGTTTTCTTTAAGAGAAATAAATTTTTTTATTCATATTAATTCACTTCATGAAGAACACATGTTTTCTTCAATTTTTCAAGTTATAGTAACACTTCTTCTATACTCTTCTATTTTTTATAAACTCATCACCTTACATCATAAAAATGAATTAGATATTATAGACTTTCATTGAGTATCCAACAACATCACCCACCATAAATCTTTTTAACATTGATATTGATTTAAATGAATCTTGAATTCCCTATATATGTTGATAAGAATATTAGATCCGCTATATTGTTTCCCAACCAAATTCAAAAGGTTTTTTAACTTCCTTCTATCATATTTAATCATTCTATTGAATTATTTAAGTTCTACAAAATTTATAATAATAGAACTAGTAAAATGTTTTATTGAATTTTAATTCTCTAACAAATAAAATTTTCCTTGTAAATGCATTAATCTATAATCAATAATTGTGAAAATTAAAACATCAATATCCTAATAATTAATTTCCTCACTATGTTAAGTAATTTTTATTTACATTATTTTTATATAAATTCTTGTTGGGGGAATCTATATAATCATAAGAAGTTATTGGTATAGAAGGTCATGGTGGCCAAGAAGAGCCAAAAAATAAAAATAAAATTCATTTAAAATTTCAATATCATGACCATTACCGCCACCATAATTAGATGTATATATATCCAAAAACTATTATTTGGAAGGATTTAAATTTTCATTATCCAAGGATTATCTTTATAAAATATAGTATAACTAATCAATTTTTATGTATTTTATAGATAAATATATTGAGGGATGTTTTGATAAATATTAAAGAGTTATTTACTTTTTTATCTTTTGAAAATATTTATATTTATTCTTTAATATTCTATTTCCTAGTAGAGGATTGAAATATTTATTAGGATAATATTTTAAAATTCCTTCTTTTACATTTCTATATTGTTAATGACTAACTAAAAATTTCTTTATTTTACTCGTTGCTAACGGTTCAATAAAAATAGCAATAGATTTTCGGAACAAATGTTTAGAAATAGGTTATTCTGGATGAATATTTAAGAAATATTTTCTTTTTTTTACTCTAAATCCTAACTAATTAACCCTATTTGACTAAGTAAATATTAAAAAAGACATCTCTTTCTTTTCCATTTTATAAGGTCACATAATTTTTTCTTTATATCATTGATATTGGAAATATTTTTCCTTATGGGGTAAGGCCTATAACATATCCAATATGAATAATGGATATTCATAATTTTTAACTTCCATATTCTTAATTAAATAAATAAATTCTTTTTCAAAAATATATATATGTCTCTTATTCATTAAAGTAGATGATTCGTAAACCTTCTTTATATTATTGAATTTTTATCGATGAGCTTCTAAATATGTTCATCATACAAATATTTGTCTTATTTCTAAATAAAATTATTTTGAGTAGAATACTAACGAAAATTCAACATAACAATAGAAAATTATTCAATGAAACAAATTTTATTTCTAAAATACAAATCATTCTTCTTGATATTTTCAACATCATGATGTTAACCAGGAACTTGTTTCTGAAAACTGGATTGAGGAGAATATTTACATTTAAAGTTTCTACAATTACTATATCAATAACATTATTGACATTATTCACTAAAATAAAAATTTTCTTGTTTCATAATAAATCCATATCATAAACATCTACTCACTTTAACTTTTCCATATCACATTTTTTAGGAATAAGATAATTTGGTATCCGAATTTTAGTAATCATGTTTTCATGACTGTGTTCAAAAAAATTATAAAACACTTCATCTAATTAATACATAGATTCTTCTTATTCGGTCTTCTCAAAATATCCACACATCTAATATATATATATATATATTACAAAATTATTTTCTCATTGTAAAGGAATTGGAAATATTTCAACAATTCTATAAATATTAAACTAATATGTTTTTATAATAAATATAAAGGAAATAGTTTTAGAAAAATAAATCTCTATAAAAATAAGGGATTTCTAGAAATCGCTAACCAACTCATGTTAATGTATGTCTAATTCATATTTATCTATATATATTGACTCAAAACTTTGAATTATTTTTTCATTTTCAAGAAAAATTTATTATTTTCAAACCTCACTCATCTATCATAAACTAATACAATGTTGTAAAAGTCACTTGAGGAAGACATTATATTGGATGATGTAGATGATAGAAAAAAAGATCAAATGAATTAAGAAGACAAATAGTGGGAGCTCTCGATAGAATAATATCAGGGAAAATAAATAATGTCCCCCCACTAATATGTTTAGCTTATGGAGAGAAAATCATTATATTCCTCAGATCTGGTGGTCGATAGAAAAGCCATAATAGAGATAACAAGATCCTAAAAATCCCCAATTGATTTCTAAATTTTTCTAAACATTTAACTTTTAATTATTTTTTATCCTTATTTGATCGGTGAAACTTTTGGTCTGATAATATTCAATTTTTTTTAAAAACATTTATATACAGTAAAAATAATAGAAAATATAATACAATAATAATAAGTATCTAATGATTTTAAAAAATAATAGTGAAATATTTGAATAAGTTTTTTTTGAATTACATAACATGAAAATCTGGATTTTGAAAAAAAAAATTAAAAATTATAAAATTTATTGGAGAAATTTATTTTAAAATGTTAACCAAAAAAACTATTATAAAAAAATATCTGAAAAAGATTCCTGACAAATAAATTTTTAGCAAAATTTTACCAAAATTGACATAAATGATTCTATGTATAATAATAAATAAATATGTACCACCATCCATTTAAAATATTTCATTACGGTAAAGTGTATGATTAAAAAATAAGGGGATATAAATGATAATTTTTTGATAGTCATTCTAGGATTTAGTTTAATTCCTAAAAATCTATTGAAATTTAGTGGTTTTGTAAAAAATTCATCTAGTTGTTCATCCATTCCAATGAAAGGTAAAATAATAAATTGATTTCGATGCCAAAGGAAATGATGTCTAATATTTGTGTGATTAAAATTTTATACATTTGATCAATATTTAAATAAAGAAATAGGGATTCATTTATCACACAAAATTGGATTTTTAATAAAACTATATCCAGAATAACTAAGTGTGTGTTTCATCCAACACACGTCATCAGAAAAACATCTAGCTACAACATATTTTCTATTGGTAGTGGAAATTTGTACATAATGTTTTTTTAATAAGACTATGAAGACGAATTCTATAATTATTAATTAAATGTTCTATATTATCACTTTCCATTTAATTTACATTTTATAAAATCTCCATCTAAAAATTTAAAATCAATATCATTTTCAAAATAATAATATAAACATAGATCCATAGTTCCTATAAGATAAATATAAATTCATTTTATGGATTTAAGATGGGATGATTCTATATTTTATTGATATATTTCATATAATTATATGGAAAATATTATGACTAGATGACAAACTTTCAAAAGTAGTGAATAACAAATCATTACTCTGAAATGTTTTTGATCAACTTGTTTTCCAAATTCATTAATATCTAATATATTTGTGGTTACTATAGGATTAATCATAATGTTAGTGTTATGTTATAATAAAATTTTAATATTTTAATTAAAATAATTTTTGAGTTATTGAAGATACTTTTGGTTTTGAGATATTTGAAAACCAAGGTAAAAAATATTAACTATACCGGCATGCTCCTCTCAACCACATATTTCTTATGATCTATAGTGCAGTTAGTAATAGAGTTTTCAGTTGATCCAAATATAATTCTATTGACACAAATTTGAACATTGATGATATCTTCAAAAATAATTTTAATAATAAGATTATGATCTGCAATACACTTAAGAAAATTATCTTCTAACAAAAATATAGTTCATTATTTATATTAGGCTCTAGGGGATTGTTTTAGTGAATAATGTTAATTAGCATGTCTAAGAACATGATATGTAAAAAAATTCAAAACATGGTGGTTTTTCTATATAGAAATCCTACTATTCATATACATTAAGGAATGAAAATACCACATCCATTAAAAATATAATGAATTTAAAAAATACTACATATGGATGAATTAAATGAATAAAATCATTTCTAAAATCTAAAGAAAAAGATTCTTTATATTATATGCATTATTATTGATTTATACTATTTAAATAAGTTTGTAATTATTTATTACTGTGAATTTTTTTTCATTACATTTATTTTGGAAAATCACTTTTATACCAACTATAGATTATTTTTTAGGATGTTCAAAAAATTTCCAAATATTATTCCTAACAAACTCATTGATTTCATATTAACTTAATTATTTCAAATACTTATCACATAAGGCCTCATCATGGGACTTATGTTAACATTGTGATTATAATGCACAATGTTCGCATTGATTTTTCAAGGAACATATAGTTTTAACTAGTTGATCGACATCCCCAATGGTATAATTAAAAGTATGATTGCTAAGTATTTTTTGTTTCCTTGGGTTTATAAAATGTTTTTCTTCAATAGATGGTTGAGTTTAGTCCAAAGGTATAACTTTGGAAATTATTTCTTCAATTTTTAAATTATAAAAATAATGTCTCACCAGACATTGAAAGTCAATTTTAGTAAATACATCCAAATATGTGGTTTTAAGTTGTTTAATAACAAAATGATAATTTCCAACGAATTTAACAAGCCTATTCAACAATACTTGACTGAAAATTTAATTTTTTTAGAAGGCACATTTGAGTAAGAAGAGAACCCCAAAAAATTTACATACAATACTTATACTTTTTTTGAAAATATACGATCCTCACTAATAATTGAATAACCTAGAAAAATTCCTTAGTCATATATTTTCATGAATTGTTGTAAATTATCATCTTTATTCATGATAAATAATTACCTTATAATAACACTAAAGTAAGAAGGGTTTTTAATTCATCCTATATATAAATCTTAAGGAGTTTTATTAATTTAAGTAATAATTAACACTAAATTTATATTTTATAAGGGTGCACAGATACATAACCCAAAAAATGTTTATAAATAGGTTATTCACTCAACTTGGTTCTAGTAATCTTCAAGAGAACTATATTTTTTGTTCCAATTTTAGTATTTTTCTGAGCTATTCTCATTAGTGAGACATTAAATATAATACCCTTTTTGCAAAAAAAAGATTAAAATATATAATTTACAACTTATCCACCATGATCAAAATAAATAAGTACCAAGGGTAGATATTATATACTTTAAAATGTGAAAAAATAATTTTTAATAAAAAAATACTTCTTAATTTTTAGTCATAAAACATATCCATCTATATATAGGGTAATCATTAACTATGACATATATATGTTATTTTCTAAAAAAAACTTCAATTTTTTGTAGGACCAAATAAATCTATGTAAAGTACTTATAATGCATCAAAATTTGAATGTTAACTAATAGATTTAAAATTTACTTATGTTTCTCCCCAAATTGAAAAGGTTCATAATCATTAAACGAGTTAAAATTAATCTCTTGTAAATGACTATACAATCCATTATTATAAAGTTTAGATAATGTTCTTATGTTTTAGTGTCCAAATTTTTTATTTCACTATAATTAATGATATTTTAATACACTAAGAAAAGGTATATCTTGGATCCAGATGACTTTTATAATAGTTGTATAAACATTCCCACAAATATCAGAAGAAAGAATTAATTTACATTCATACTATTGACCATTTCATATGTCATTATAGAAGTTCAGAAGGAAAGCATCACCACATAATTGAATTATTCTTATAGGGTTGTACTTCAGGCCATCAAAAAACAATTGTAGTAAAAAAAATTCTACGATGAATTATATTAGATATTCTCTAGACTTATCCATTAAAACTAAATAAGGGTAACATTACCACAATTTAAATTTATAACATTTTGGAAACTTTTATTTAATCTAGTTCTATTCCAAGAGATTACATAATCAATACCCAAGAAGTTGTTTCTATTGATACTCTGTTTATTTTCTTGAAAATAAGTGAGGATTTTGGTACCAACACATGCTTGGGTCTAGCATTGTTAGAATATCGAAATTTTGTAATCCACATATATATAATGTTTTTTTTGAATATTTTTGAATTTTTATGAAAAATAACATTTATCATATCTAAAATATTTTTCATTATTAAAAAAACATATTTTTCTAATGTCTAAAACTTTGAAACAAAAAGATGAAATCTTTTAAAAAAATTAAATATAGTTTAGATTTTTTAAAGGAAATCCCAGAAATTATTCTATGAGACCAAATATATATATATATATATAATCAAATACTATTTTTAAAATGTATATTTTGATAGTATCTATTTTGGAATACAAATTTCATAATTTATTTTAACAACTAAATCTTTATTCACATTAGTATAAATAGAATTAGATTAATTTTATATAATTATAAGAAGGATAGTTACATCTTGATAATGTTTTGAAATATTATAATTTCATTTAGTAATTTCTAGTTTAGAATCATCGATTTTTTTGAAATGTTTTCAATTTATTTATAATAAATTAAAAAACCCTAAAAATTATTCAATGACTAGAAAAGAATCGTATTCATCAGTTGATCTAAAAAAGTATTCTTTATAATATGTAGAATAATTACAGTCCTCATAAATTGAATATTTTTTACTTAAATTTCAATATTAAAAGATTCATATGACACCTAATCCATGAATCATTCATTAGTATTAAAAATTATAGAATGAAATCACATATCCTTTTGACTATCACAACTATCATCAAAAGAATTATTTGAAGAACTGTATCCACCACTACATCTCTTAGTGTGAATAAAATTTATTCTTTTTCCATTTACGCTTATAGAACAATTTATAAGTCTTTTATTTTTTATCCTTAATCTTATGTATTAGTAAATTCATTAAGATATGAACCAGTTTCTTACACTCAAAACTTGTCATTTTTGAAAAATAATTCATCTCACTTCTTTAATTATAATTATTTTTATACTTATAATAAAACTCATTACTAATAACTATCTTGTTCATCCACTTAATATGATTAGCTGGTTTATTTTAACTTTCTTCATATGAAATACATTCAATCTCGGTATTAAAATTATTCATATTTGATAATTTAGTAAATTTAATTATTGATCTAGATTTCATAAGAACATTATAATTATAATAATTGGGTCCTCAATTTTTCATTTTCACTTATTAAACATCACTATTTAGACTACCCTTATACTGCATGAGATTTCAAACAAGATCATCTAAGCACATATTTTTAATTTTTATATTATTTTCAAGAATGATTCATTTATATTCTCATTCACTATGAATACTCTAAATAATATACTCATAAAAAATTTCATCAGTTAAATATTCATCAAACAATTACTATAAAATATTTAAAAGTTTCCTAAATGTATATTTCATCATTGAAATTAATTTTCTATGTAAAAAATCAAAAGATTGATTATCAGATGTTGATAAATATCTTCTATTGTTAATCACTCTAGATGATACAATATGAGAAATGTCAAAAAAAAATTACATATACTATATAAATATTAATAATATGAAGTATGACTATATATATTTCTAGTTATATGATATTAAAATGTAATTCAGAATCTATAATTTAGTAGATATTCGTACATTACAACATTAAACAAATTATTAATATTTCTATTAGGAATATTTTAGTTTCAATTTCACATTTTAAAATTGTCTACACCAGTACTTATAATGAATTTTTTCATTCAATCTCTCTAATACTCATAATTCCCACCATCAAATACTTCAAGTCTTATTGGATTCTTATTTTCATATATTCCAATATTTAATCTTACAATCATACAAGCTGTGAAATACTACTTCTAAAAGAACACATGTTTGTGTAAATATTTAATTAATAATAAAAAATGAGATAAATTGTATTAGTTTTCAATGAAATATAAACTGGAAAATTATAAAAAAAAACTTGTTGGATAACAAATATATGACTATATTAGTACGTAATTGTACTACAAGAGGGGCTATATTTATTTTCTAAAATAAAAAATATTAATTCTCATACACACATTTAATAGGTCAATCAGTGGACTTGTATGAAATATATTTTCAGATTTAATTAATTTTCATAGTAAATGAAAAATTCCTTATGTAATGCACCACAGAATAATGAAACATGTAGAAACAGGTCACAATAATTCTAATAAAGAGAGTAAGAATGGATTAAGGAATCATTATAAAAAATCAATATTTTAACCTTAAGTGTAAATGATGTTAAAAACCATGATATTGGGTATCCATGGTTTTCACCTAACCACAAATGTTTTTCTTTATTTTTAAATGAAATCCATTTATGTTGTAATTGGATACAACTATATATTCTTATCACCAAAATCTTGAAATCAACATGATCATTCAAATATATTTCTTACAATTCCCAAATTCCATCAATTAGTATGATTTAATAGAAATGTAAAATCACATAAATTATTATGTAATTTAATAAATGTCCACTCAGAAATGACTTAAGAAAAACATTATTTACAGGATTACTGTAAAGTTCTCTCAAAGTAAAAAATTTTTACAAACTCTTTTAAGATTCACTAGATAGTCTCGGACACAAAAGATTCCTCCTCATAAAAATTTTCTCTTATTTATAGATAATTTCCTATTGGTCATATCTAAAAATCATGGAGGTTATTTTAATTGCCTTAGATAAACTTACCCATTACATGAAAGGATTTGGAGTACCATATTTTTCCAATGCTCATATGTTTATACAATATTTAAGTGTTTTTAATTCTATACGATTGATATAGAACTTTTTCATCTAATAAAATGGTATTTATCCCTAAAATTTATTTAATAAATGTTATTATAGAGAACATGTCTACATATGTCTGACGAACATTGTTCGATAACGTTGATATAAATTTTTCTAGTAGATTTTGTTATAGATAATCTTGTTTAAATCTATGTATCTCTATCCAATGAAATAAGTAATCATATATCTAATATTATAGAACATTTATGTTTGATTAAAATTTTAATCATCATTACAATCTTACTAATCATATATGTATGATTATGAAAAATAATTTCATCAGAGAAATTGATAATTAGTTATATTGAAATATATATTTTTATAAAAACATTCTTAGAACTACCTAAGTATACAATCTATTAAAAAACCTTCAAGGAAAGGTATTTTTATTTTAAAAATAAGGTTTCAAATTGTGTAAATATATTTATTTGACTCAATATAAAATATAGTTTATTTTCTTATCTTCATATCCTAGTTTGAACCTAAATTTGTAATATAAGAGTTAGGAGATAAGAGATGGATGATTTTTGTATATGAATAAATAAAAAAGTTTAATATAAATTAATTTTATGAATTATTTGAAATGAAATCCACCCATCCATTGATAGGAACCAAAAAAGTCTTTAGAAATATGAAAAATGATCAACGTATAGTCACTTGGAATAATGTCAGGATAGTTTCTATGGGTCATAATAAGGATAATGCAACGGCTTCTGATGAATAATTTTCCTAGGTTTCAATGATTGAAATCATTAGAATCATTTTTGACTATGTGTCTCATATAAATTTTATATCATATATTATGTATATCAAACCTATATTTTTTAAATAGATATTTATTGGAGTATATTAATGTTGAAAAAACATGAGGTTTTAAAAAGAATTACATACCAAATTCTATTTTAAATATTACTAAATCATATTCTATAATTAATCAAGAACTAAGAGTCTTTCATGTAATATTTATTTCTATTCTTTAGATAAATGGTTTTTCAGTATGGTTGGTAGAACATATTCATTTCTTAAAAAACTATTTTTTAAATATTTTACTAGTACAAATATATATAGATGATGTTATTTATGGTTAATCTAATGAAATTATATATAATAAATTTTTAAAACGTATGAAAATATAATTTTAAATGAGTATAATGGGAGAATTTAATTTATTTTAATTATCCAAAAATATTTTGGTAGTATGTTGAATCAATTAAAATATATTATTGATTTATTAAAAAATGGGCATGAAAATGGAAATAGTCATGAAACTAACTTATATAATAATGAGTACTTGATTTGGATAAAGATGGAAAACTAATTAATGAAAATTGATATATATTTATGATTGATAGTTTTCTATATTGTACTATTAGTATACAATAAATAATGATTTCTATTTGTATTTTTGAATGATTTTAATAATTATGAAAGGAATACCATATAGTACCCTTAAAAGTATTTTCATTTATTCAAATGAATTTTGTTTTCTATCATAACTTTTTCCAGAAAAATATTGTTTGGATTTAGTTTTATAATCATATGATGACTTTACAGGGTCTTTGTTATATAGAAAAATTACCCAGACACATTTCATGTTTGCATGGACTAGTAAAAAGAGTCATTCTATTCCAGTGGGAACAACTGAGAAAGAATACATATTTTTTTATAATTTCGTGTTCACCAGTATTGGGTATGAAATAAAAAATTTTATAATTGGAATTCAATACAATCATATTCTGTTCTACTTGATAACACTTTCAATATTAATATTTCAAAAAAAATAATGTGAGTCAATATAAGACTATAAATATTGATCTTAGACATAATTTTTAATGAGATCGTGTCCAGAAAGGGGATGTGTATTTATTGATTATCAATATGATGATCTTTTATGTAAAATATCTCTAACTAAAAATTATAATTTTATTAAGGGGGATTGAGGTTTATTTATATTTTATGTAATTATTTTTTTAAAAATAATATATTAATATCTATTGAGTTTAATAAATTTATTGTCTACTATTTTTCTAAATTATTATTTATTTGTTTTAATTTTTTGATTTATATATTTTTTAGTATAAGATTTTTATTTTCATTTTTTATTTATGTGAAATTATCTTTTTAATTGTAAAATTCTCAAAACATCTAACAACACTTTTTTCATCAAAAATCAGTTTTCTTCTTCAAATCATTACAATAAAACCATTCTCCCTCATACCTTTTATCTTAAACACTTTTGTGAACATCTGTTTTAAATATCTCTCAAACATTATTTTACTAACCAAAAACCATCCAATTCATAAAATGATAAATATGAATAAAACAAAAAAATTTTGGAAAAAAAGGAAAAATGGAAAAGGTCTTCAAATTCCAAATGAAAAGTGTTGCAAGGGAAAGTTTTAGATTTTTAAATGCCTTGTGATATGATTTTTTTTGTAAAAATATGAACTCAGTTTCTAAGGAAAACAGTATATATTCTATGGTGGAAATATATTTTATTTACTCCAAAATGACATAAAAATATTTTATGAACGTGAATAGTTTAGTTAAGTAAAAACAAAATACTTTCTCACATAAAATGTGAATGAAAATATTTTTTTTCTATAGTCGATATGGCTCCAATTTTTATATTCCCACATGTGTTTTTCAAATCAGTTTCAGATCAATTGGGGAAATTTTTTATTATTATGAAGATATTCTTTCTTTTCTACTTTCACTATCCAATATTGGAATTATATTAAATTATTTGGACACCGAAGAAAAAGTATGGGTCAAATTCGTTAAAACTACAATTGTATCAATGGTATTTGAGAAAAAATAAAGCCTCTTCATGTATATGTATGATATTTTTTTGATATTTAGTGACATAAAATTTAATTTTTGTTGTTATATGTTATAGGTTATGAAAAATTGATTAAAAATTATTCAATAATTTCCTTATATCCCTATCGAAGATTGGTTTATCTTGTTTGATAGAAGAGATGTATGATTACTGGAATTCGAACTACAATGAGATGTTATAAAAAAAATATCTCATATTCTAGAATAATAAGAAAAATTGAATTTTTATATAGAACAACCATGGGTCATATTATTCCAATTGGTGCTATGGTGGAATAAAAATATATATCTCTCGTTGAGGGGGAGAAAAAATGATTAAAGTCTTCAAATTATTCTATAAATGTTGAAGATGATGTTTTGGAATATGGAGTCGAAGGATTTGGATTGACCCATATATCTAGAGATCTAGAAGAATCTTTTGTTGGTGATTCAAATTTTCAATTCAGTACCAAAATAATTAATGTTATAGAATGAAATATATCTTGCATGAAAGGATTAGTTATTCAGTTCCACAGAATTGTTTAGGAGCCTTCTATTGAAACATGAATCAACATTGTGCTAGTTTAGAGGCCTAAAAAGAGAGGCTACTACTAAGTAGGAAGTAAATTATATGTTTGAATAACTATATAATCCTATTTATAGTGATAAAAGGTAAGAGTAGGTAGATTTTTTTTCTTTTGTTGATGTTATATATGAATAAGCAGCTCATGTTCAAGAACAGAATATGGAGGAACCTCAACAAAGTGGGAAAATAAGTACTCAAAATGATTATAAAACAACTAATATAAATAGGGATCAATTAACGGTTTATATAAAATACCTTGTAATGGAATTTCAAATGTGTTTGTGAGGAAATTAAATTTATTATTGAGTTTTCCGATGAAGAGTACGAAGTTTGGTCCCTTCAAAATGTTGAGATCATAGAGCCCTTTATAAGCTCAGATAAATGTCCATCATATTATATTAATGAGATCAAGTTTTAGGAGTGTACTAATTCCTTTTTTTTGGTTATTGTAACTCACTGAGTTTTCAAAACAGACAACTATGTTCCATAGTGTATGTGATATGAAACCCCAAACCCAAACGAATAATGATAATTAAAATATGAAAATTTTTACCTTCCATTAAATTCGAAAATATAATTATGATTAACTTATTTACAATATATATATATATATCCTATAAATATCTATATATACATATTAAAAAATCAATCAATTTTTTGTAACTACTTTTCATTCTTTAGAATATGTTTTCTTCCAAAATGAAATTTATTATTTCTTATAAAAATATTATAATTAACTTATCGAAAATTTAGAAAAATAATTTGATAAAAAACTCCATTTTTGATATCATAAAATTAAAATTAACTTTGGGTGAAATTTTTTGATCTTTCTAAAAATATAGATTTTTTTAGTGAATAGTGGAAAAATACCATTTTTATGTAAAATTGTCATTTATTTTGATAAATGAATTAATTTAAAATTATAATTGTTATTTTGTTTTATTTTAAGTTAAAATAAGTATTATTTAGTTATATTTAATCCAATTATTGACCTTTAAATCATCTTTATAACAGATTTCCACATAGGATTATTATTATGAAGAAAACACATTTTTTTATAAACTATTTTTAAATGCATAATGTTTATGCATTATAATTATTTAAAATAACCCATAATGAGAAATAATTTTAATGAAAATTCTAGATTACATATCCATATTTATTAATATAAATTCATATTATGAATATTACAAGATATATATCTAAAGTGAAATCACATTTTCCTTAAAATTTTACTTTTTGGGGAAACAACTTTCAATCATTCTGATGAGGTCTAAATTAAATTAACATATTCCGTATATGTTAACTGATTTTAATAAAATTTATTCCAAATTTTTTAAAAACATAATTCATTTTTGGTAATATATTCTACTTAATTTTTCAACAATATGAATATTTAACGAAATAGAAATAAATTACCACGTTAAATGGAAAATAGATTAAATATGGGTAAAAATAAAAAAACTAATATAAACAATTTAACCCCAATATTTATATTTACATTTCACTAAAAAAAATTATATTTATTATTTATTATTAATACTTTATAATTTTTTTATTTTTATAAAATAAAGCACAAATTTTATTTATATGTATCATTCAAATTTAATTCAAGGATTTATGATTTAAAAAAATTTTAAAAGAGATATTACATTATTAAAATATTATTACTAAATAATTTTTATTAAATATAAATGATCATATAATTTTTTGAATCCAAATATAATTTTTATAAGGGTTCAAAAACTATTATTTTCAAAAAAACACAATATTTCTTAGTAAATGTAGATTCTTATCATAAAGTAAAAATTAACCTGTTTATAAAATTGTTGAGATTAATGAATGTTATTTTTTGGAATCATGACATAAAAATTATCCAACTTAAAATTTTTCACAATTTTTTGATTAAGTTTTATTTTCAGGTAAAAAATAAAATACCGTATAAATATATGGTGTATTATGACATCATAATGAACGAAAAGTGATGTAATAAATACTTAAAATGGTATCCATGACCAAATATATGCTTTCACTTTAAAATTATTTTATTATGTTAATTTTATTAATTTTATAAATCCTTTATGAATTCTCTAAATCCATTTATATATTTAATGGTTTTAAAATCATTTCTTTAAGGATTTGACTCACTTCTACATCATAAAGTGTATTATTTTATTATGTTCATCCCCTTAAATAATTTAATATTGAAAATAACTTCCATTTTTCATTAACCATGGGAAGATCATGGGATGGTTTTTGTTTTTGGTTATTTTTAATTGAATCCAGAACCAATGTTTGAAAAATGATAAAGAATCCCCCTACTCATCTCCTATATAAACCCACCTAATTTTTAATTTCACTTCACTAAAAATACATATATCACATTCTTAATCATCAATACCCTCTATATATTCTTCCCATCCTTCCCCCAATCTCTCAGGAACCTCCTCCCAATCAGTTGGATACCCACACACAAGTATGAGACCTCTCTTTGCACTTCTTAATTCAAGAATCTTATTCATTTTATGCCTTTTTTTAGATTATTAATGTTAGCATATGTTATTCTATATCCCCCTAACATCATAGTATATGTCTAAATGATGAGATACCACTTTCAATCTTATTAATCCCTCTCATTAACCTTTAAGTACACCCATTACAATGCCGAAATTTCGTAAGATATTTCTCTCTTCTCATTTCCATTCAAGAACCTCTTTAATGTTATGAAAAATATATTCCCTTTTTTCATGTTGTTTTATGTTCTTACATAAACCGTTACATTCCATTTTATGTATAAATTATGGGAGACCCATTCCACTATCATTAATCACTCCCATGAACCTTTACCTACACTCATTACCATTAAGAATTTTAGAAATGATTATTTTCCTTCTCATATTTATTCAGGCTTCTTCATTATCTTATGCATTCTATTTCAAATTCCTATTTTTCAAGACATGATTTTCATATCCCTATTACTTCCCATTATAATTCCAAATGATGAGATACCCATTTATCTCTCATCAAACCATTTTATTAATTTTTATGTGACATCATTATGATGCTGAAATTTCATCATGATTTTCCATTCCAAACAAATTGTGTACTGAATACCATACCCATTTTCGACAAAGGGTGTTCACCTTTAGGAACATAGACATTTAAATTTGGGATTTAAACATATATATTCCACACTTCTTGATCATGGAATTAAATATAATTATAATTGGTTTCACTATTTATGATCAGTGTAGAACACTCAACAATGAGAATGAAATGAATGTGATGAGTTCGCCAGGAATTATAGAGCACCCCGATGAATTAGGTAATTTTTAGTCTCATGAGATTTCATGTTGGGACATAGAGTAAGCAAGATTCCTTTATGGGATCTTTCCATCATTATTTCGTGGAATTTGGACATAAACTATTTTTATGATCCATTATTTTAAGTTGTCTCTACATTTACCACATTTCCTTTATATTAACACATTATATAATGTCTTACTATTTATGTGTATGATTATCACCTATTTTATTCCTCGTTCATATGACTAATTTCTATCATATTTTACTCTCTTCATGTTATTCTTTCTTTATTAACTTATTGGTATTTATAGCTCACCCATTTTTTAAGCATGTCCTCAGGTTTTCCCAAGCCATTATGAAGTGACAGCATATTATATAAGTATTCAATAAAGATTATTTTATTTTTCTAATTGTATGTTGTTATGTAATGTAACTAATTCCCGAAAAAAATAAACTTCTAATTATTATAGGTTTTTTATGTCTAATATTATGTTATAAATAATGTATTAATGTTTAATAAAGAGTTGTTTTGTTATCGGTTTGGTGTATAAATTTTACATGTCCAAGGATGATGCTAACATGTAACTAAAAGATCATGATAATTATAATATATCATATGAAGAATTGAAAAATAATTGAGTTTATAAAATATAATTTGAATCTTTTTAAGTATAGTATCATAATTTTAAATAATGTTTAATCTACTAATAAATTTTTAGTACTTTTAAATTAGATGTTGCTAATAAGGTTAGTCAAGTGTGGTTTGAAACACTTTCAAAAAAATATTTTCATGATCTGAAAAAGATTTCACCAAATCAGTTAAATCTTATCACTAGTTCTCAAATTGTTTTTAATGTCACCATTATTTACGTCAGTTATATATAACGGATGTGAAAATCTATAATATGTAGTTTTTTATGTCAGTTATTTTATAAATGACCGGAAAAATACTGAGAGTAAATTTTTTATGTCGGTTATTAAACTAAATGATGTAAAAAATGAGGTATCTAACAAATCTTTTACGTCATTTATAAAATAACCGACGTAAAAAAGGTGGCATGTGAGGCCTTTTTGACGTCGGTTATTTGATAACAGACGTAAAAACCCAACCTGCATAATTTTTTACATTGGTTATACTATAACTGTCATAAAAAACCACCACACAAGATTTTTCACATCGGTTATAAAATAACCGATGTAAAAACTGTGGTTTATGATGTGTATTTTAAATTGGTTATAGAATAACCGACGTAAAAAACCAACACCCGACTTTTTTTATATCGGTTATAAAATAACCAACCTAAAAAAATGCGGTATCTGATACATTTATAACATCGGTTATTATAATAACCGATTCTATACATGTAATAAAAAATTGTTTATAACTTAAGTTATTAAATAACCGACGTTATAAAACATTTAAAAAATTTATCACGCCCCATGGATTGTCATTTCTGAATTTTCAATCAGTAGTCTTGTGACTATTATCTCTCGCGCAGAAAACCTAGAATCAAATCTCTAATCTTGTTTCGCTAAACAAATTTTTTCCATAATCTCTTATCATCTTTACTCTCCTCGGATCTATCATCTGCACTCACAACACTCAGGTATGACTCCCACAACTTTATTTCGTTCGTTTTTTTCTGATAGTCTATATTTATGTTTTATGATTTTTTTGTTTAAACTACGTAGGATTCTTTGATTTCAAACCCTCTTACCTCATTTTTCCATCATCATATCATTTATTATCACCAGATATATTAGATCGATTAGAAATATTCAAGTAATCCTCACCTACTTCTATTTTTTTGGTTTTTGTTTCATGGATTCCCTACATTTATGGTAATTTTTGTTGTCATTGACCACTAATGATCCCATTCACCTATATTACTGCAGTTTATATCTAAATCATTGTGACAAAACCATTCCATATACCAGTGTGATTTATTTTATATGTATATATGGTTTTTCATGGTGGAATTTTTGTTTTGGATCCTTGGTTGTTTCTATTTTGGGTATCACTTTTTGTTGTTCCATAAACGATTTACGTCACTTATTTTCGTGGACTATTACAAGTCTTCATATGCTATTAAAACCTAATTCATTGAACAATAGATCATTTCAGACTAGTAGGAGATAGATTTCATGGTTCTCATTTTGAATAATGGCATAATACAAAAATTGGAAGCTTGAGGTTAAAATCCCTAGATATGCCAAAAATAGTAGCTCGAGGTTAAAATCCCATGGTTTTGGAGGTTTTCCAAAGGGTTGGGGGATGTCCAGGTGGTAGGGGGCTGTCTAGAGGGTTGGGGGATGTCCAGAGGGTTGGGGGATGTCCAGGGTGTCCATGGAGGTGGGATGGGGGGAAGTCCAGGGGTGTGTGGGGGGGGGGGGGTCCAAGGGGGTGGGGTGTCGAAGGGGTGGGGATTGTCCAAGGGGGTGGGTGGGTGGGGGGTTGTACAAGGGGGTGGGGCCTGTCCAGAGGGTTTGGGGGGTTTTCTGGGGGGTGGGGGTTATCTAGTGGGTTGGGGGTGTCCAAGGGGGTAAGGGGTGGGGTGGTGTCCAGGAGGGGTGGGGTTTCCAAGGGGGTGGGAGTGTTGTCTAGAGGGGCGGGGGTTGTCCAGTGGGTGGGGGCTGTACAGAGGGGTGGGGGCTATCCAAGGGGGTGGTGGTGTCCAAGGGGGTGGGGTGGTGTCCAGAGGGTTCGTGGGGCTATCCAGAGGGTTGGGGGTGTCCATCGTGTCCATGGAGGTGGGGGCAGTCCAGGGATGTGGGGGGGGATCCAAGGGGGTGGGGTATCTATGGGGGTGGGGTATCTAAGGGGGTGGGGGTATATCCAAGGGGGTGGGGGCATGTCCAGAGGGTTTGGGGGTTGTCCAGGGGGGCTTTCCATAGGGTTGGGGGTCTCCAGGGGGTGTCCAATGGGGTAGGAGGTGGGTGGTGGTGTCCAAGCAGGGTGGGGGTGTCCAAGAGGGGTGGGGTGTCCCAGGGGGTGGGGGATGTCCAGGGGTGGGGTGGTGTCCTTAGGGGTGGGGGTTGTCCAAGGGTGTGGTGGTGTCCAGGGGGTGTCCAAGGGGGTGGGAGTGGTTTCTAGGGGGTGGGGGTTGTCCAAGGGGGTGGTGGTGTCCAGGGGGTGTTCAATGGGGTGGGGGCGGTGTCCAAGGGGTGGGGGGGCTATCCAAGGGGGTGGCGGTGTCCAGGTGGTGTCCAAGGGGGTGGGGATGGTGTCCAGGGGTCAGGGCTGTCCAGGGGGTTGGTGGTGTCTAGGGGGTGTCCAAGGGGGTGGGGGATAAGTGTCAGTTGGGATTTACTATTGAATCGTGGTTTGTGAGATTATGACATGATGATTGTATTGTTTCATGGATATAACTGTTGCAATATGATTATATTTGGTTATATACCTTTTGACCAATCATCGACTATGAGAAAATTATGGGTTATGGGGGAGACCATGTCATGGTTTTCAAATATGTGTAGTTATCTTGACCCCATTATTCCATGATGATTGTCTTTACATTGTGATTTTTCCATCCGAGTTTTTATTTTAAATTTGATTTGATTCTCAGGTTTACTCCATTCTCTCCAATTTTCTATCAAACATTGGAGGCCCCATGGTTTTATTTGATTCCACAGAATTAAAAACTGTTATATCTAACTGTATTTTCTTTTTAAAATCATATTCAAGCATATTTTTTTAAATACCCATAGATTTGTTTTATATTTCCAAAATTGTTTTACATTCAATTTTTTTTCATATAAACATATATTTGTCTTATCTTAAAAATATGTATAATTTTGATATTTTTTATAGGTAATAATGATTCTAAGTTGGATTATGGCACATCGAATGAGAAATTAATATGAGGAAGGTTTTGATGCCTTTTTGGAATTTTTAAAACAAAATGTTCCAAGTAGTGACATTTTTTTCTGTCCATGCCCGAAATGATAGAATATGAAGATGTTGAAAATTAGAGAGATAAAAGATCATCTGATTTTTATGTTTTTAATCTTAGTTACAGTCCTTGGATTTCTCATGGTGAAACGAGACAGAATTTTAATGATGATGATGATTCGCAAGATGGTAACTCAGATGGAATTGAATAAATGAGTCACAATATTGCAGCAGAACAAATTGAGATAGAATTGACAGTTTCACGTCTAAATGGTGATGATGAAAAAATATTATATCCTGGTTGTATAGATTTTATAGTTTTGTCAGCAGTGTTAAGATTCGTTAACCTGAAGGCAAAACATGGATGGAGTGATAGACGTTTTAGAGAGCTACTACAATTGATTAAAGACATTCTTCCAAAAGATAACAGTCTTCCAGATTCACATTATAAGGGCCAGAAAATATTATGCCTGATGGTATTGGGATATGAGAAAATACATTCTTGTCTGAATGACTGTATGATATATAAGAAGGAATATGAATTTCTATTAGAGTATCCTAAATGTGGGACATCACGGTGTAAGGTGAAAAAAAAATCACAGGCTGATATAGAGATTACAAAGATCCCTTCAAAGGTATTTTGGTATATTCATATAATTCATCTTTTCAAACATTTATTTTCTAATTCACATGATAACAAAAGGTTAATATGGCATGCTGATGAGCGGTTATGTGATGGAAAAATACATCATCCAGTTGATTGTACACAATGGATGAAAATTGATGAGCATTATTCTACATTTGGAAATGAAATTAGAAATCTCAGACTAGGGTTGTACACAGATGGAATGAATCCATACCGAACCCTCTGTAGCACACATAGTTCATGGCCTATTTTATTGGTTATTTACAATCTCTGTCTTGTACTTTGTATGAAGCGCAAATATGTCATGTTGAGTATAATGATCTCTGGTCCGAAGCAACCCAGAAATGATATTGATGTTTAATTGTCACCATTGATTGATGATTTGAAACTTTTATGGGTGGAGGGTATTAGGGTGTATGATTCTTGTAAAATGGAATATTTTCAACTGCATGTAGTGCTTTTGTTCACTATAAATGACTTCCCAGCATATGAAAATTTGTCTGGATACAGTGTTAAAGGGCATAAAGCATGTCCAATTTGGGAATAACAGACTTCATATTGTCAATTCCATCATGGGAGGAAAACATTTTACATGGGACATCGAAAGTTTTTGCCTATGGATCAATCTTATAGAAGACTAAAAAAGGCATTCAACAGCTCACAAGAATTTTATAATTCTCCAAAACTTTTATCCCCTGATCTATATTTCGAGAGGGTGAAAAACCTTGATGTGACATTGGGAAAGACCCAGAAATCTGGTAATGATAGACATATATAGAAGAAAAGTCAATATTTTTTGAGCTACCATATTGGAGATATCATGAAGTTAAACATAATATTGATGTCATGCACGTGGAGATGAATATATGTGACTGTTTGATTGGAACATTTTTAGATATTAAAGGAAAGACCAAAGATGGGTTGAATGCAAGATTAGAATTACTATCAATGGGAATACGTTTTGAGTTAACTCCCACTCCTAATGGAAGAAGAACATTTCTTCCCTCGGCTTATCATAGATTATAGAAGAGGGAGAAAATTAGATTTTTTCAATGTCTTCATGATATCAATGTGCCTCAACGTTATTCTTCAAATGTAAAAAATTTTGTATCATTGATGGACTTGAAGTTGATAGGTATGAAATCTCATGATTGTCACGTCCTGATGCAACAACTTCTACCAGTTTCATTGCATGGAATATTTCTCATCCATTTCAAAAAGACAATAATGAAGTTCTGTTATTTTTTCAATTCAATTTGTAATAAGGCGATTGATTTGAATTCTTTGAACATTTTGGAAAAGGATGCAATTTTTATACTTTGTCAATTGGAAATGTATTTTCCTCCAACTTTTTTTGATATAATGGTGAATTTAATGATTCATCTGGTTCAAGAAATAAATCTTTGTGGACCTGTATATCTTCATTGGATGTATCATTTTGATTGGTATATGAAAATTTTTAAGGGTTATGTTAAGAAACCATATCGACCTAAAGCCTCCATCATTGAAAAGTATATTTTTGAGTAGGTTGCAGAGTTTTTTACAAGCTACATGGCTGTGGCGCAACACATAGGTTTTCCTCCATCTCTCCATGAATTAGTTAATAATGAGGGAAAGGGGATTCATGGCTTGAAATTCAAATCGTTGTTAGCTGAACAGAGGAAGAAGTTATAATCATTCGTCTTGAATAACATAGCTGATGCTCAACCGTATATCACATTCCATATTAATGAGTTGAAACAATGACACCCAGAGAAGAAAGAAATGTGTATTTTGAATGAGCACAAGAAACCTTTTTTGTCATGGTTTAAAAAGACCTTGCTTGGTAGATCAGATGTATCAGAGACATTAAAATGGATAGTGGGTGGTCCATGTTTAAATGTGATAACATGGTCTTGTTATGACATTGATGGCTATACATTTCATATGAAAGATCAGAACAACAGAAGTGATGTTCAGATAAGTGTTGTATTGGTGTTTGTAGAAGTAATGCATTTTTTGAGTGCTAAAGAAAAAACCCAATTTCTACATTAAGTGCATATTATGGAGTGATTGAAGACATATGGGAGGTTGATTAATTTAAAATTAATATTCTTGTTTTTTACTATAAATGGTTTATCGGTAAAAACAGTGTATGACAGGATGAATTTGGAATGAAACTTGTTAATACGAATTGATTTTAAGACATAGGTGATTCTTTTATAATGGAAACACATGAAAAACAAATTTTCTATGTAGTAGATCAATCAGATATGTAGTGGGCTGTTGTTTTACATGGGAAAAAACAATATGTTGGTGAGGATGAACTTGATGAAGATGTTGATTTATTTGAGATCCCAACTTCCATGGAAATAATAACAGAACATAATGATGAGCATGTTGAAGACATGGTTTGTTCCATAAAGAATTATCATGATGAAGGAATTTGCGAAAACAATCCATTTTTACATTCCTAAAATTATAGGTAACATTTGTTTATTTCTTATTTACATTTATTGTTTTCATAAAATGATAGATATTGTACGTTTTTTCTTAATTAAAACATGTAGTAAACCAAAATAAGTATAAGTTTTTGTTTGTTTTAAGTTTTTTTAGTTTACTTTATCATGTTTACCATTAAATAAATTATATACCTATTATTTTTGTTCAATGAAAGTTACGTTACCATGTTTAACAGGTTTACTAGGTTTACCATGTTTTCCATGATTACCATCTTGACCATCTTTACCATCTTTACCATTGTTTAACATGATTACCATATAAACCACATTTACTATTATGTAATATAGTACAATTTTCTATTTTTTTATTACAATAGTATTAATATATTTGAATTTGTATATTTGTGAACAAATGTTTGTTTTTTTATTTGAAGGATAATGACAAATCAATCAGTTGATCAACCACATGATTCTGGACATGATCATATTGGTCATACCTCTGTGGAGGAACATTCACATGATCCTCTTGATGTTCCCCAATATTCCTCATGTTCTCCTATTACGACAAAGAGTTCAAGAGTTGGTAAACGTTGGTGCACACATTTACCAAAATTATCACTTTCTTATACATATTATCAGAGGATACTCGGGGAGTTTGATGAGGATGAAATTCATAGAGGACCAAATGTAAAATATTTTAAGAGTTTTGTATCAACTCAAGGTAAGGGAAAAGTAAGCATTTTGTATGATAACTGGAGAAGTGTGGATAAAGAGATAATCTCTCAGTTGTGAGAGACGATTTAGGTAAGATATTTTTCTATTGTTTTCCTATTATTTAAACATTTCTAGTATATATAATATGTTTAAACTCTACTTTATCAGATGACATTTGATATTCCTGACACTAGAAGAGTCCGGAAGAAATTCTTATCGACTACTGCCAAAAGATAGAGGGATTTCAAATCAACCCTCTCATCTGATTTCATTTATTGTCATAGGATTCATGAAAATCCATATCATATATATCCTTTTATAGATGAAGACATATAGATAAGTTTTGTTGAAAGTAGCATAAAAGAGTCATTTTTGGTAAGGGAAATGAAAAATTTTATAGGTATTATTATATAAATGATCTTATTAATGTTTTGTTCATGATTTCTTATTCTTAATTTACAGAAAACAAGGAAATCTCATCAGGAGATCCAATATAAAAATTTATACCCTCATAGTTTATCTCGGGGAGGGTATTCATTTTTGGAAGAAAAAAAGATGGCAATAAAATTACAAAAAAAAAGAGTTGAGTCTTCAAGCTCTGGAGAGGTGGCCCCTCCATCCCATCAATCTAGACATGAAAAATGGAAGAGAGATTAGATGGGGAAAAGGGAAATATCTTTCAAAAGAATCAGGAATCATAGCTGAGAAGATTGTAAGATATCTATTTTATTTATTTAAGTTAACTATTTTCTTCATATAATTTCAATCATTACAGAAATGTTCAATTAATTAATACATGAATCTCTTGAGGAGGAGAGCTCATAGGGGGTATTTACAGCTGCTGGGAGGAAGGTTATTTTATCTGAAGCATTGGGAAAGCCCAAACATCCTGGTCGTGTATGAGGATATCTTGAAGGTGGATCAGTAAGAAAAGTGTTTCCACGTTCTTCAACTTCTAACATTGAGGGAGTTTATAAAAAATAGAATCCTTGGAGGCTGGATTTCATAATATTAATGTGACGATGGAGGAAAATATTAAAGATTCAGTACAGTATATGTTTTCAGATGTGCAAAGACAATTCCAGACTGCAGCTCCCACTCCTCCACCTCCCCCTGCAGACCCCATTATTTATCCTCCACCTCCTCCAGTAGCTCCCACTGCCCCACGTCAGACTGCGGACACCATTTTTTATCTTACTCCTCCGCCACATCTTCCAACTTATTGTGAGTTTTATCTTGATTATCCATAACATCATATAGTTGCATATGGGTTGGTATATTTTATATGAGATACATTTCATCGTCAATAAATAAAGGTAGAGAATCAGAGGGTCACTGTACAATATATTATAGATAGATCATCTCGATTAACATTACCTAGAGATGAGGTGATGACAGTTGGACATAGTATCGACCATTTTCTAATTTGGCCATCCAGACTTCTTCGACTCATTAACATAAAGGTATGTATGTTATATCTTCTATTTTATTTTTTTATTAAAGTTGTTTTATCATTTGAAAACTAATATATTTTTCTATTTATTTTTATAAGAATAATTCAAAGGTAAAGAAATACTATATAGACAACAACAAAGACAAATGGATATGACATCATATATTGATTCTAGTAGTCTTTATAGATGACATATATTCAAATTTGTTGGTGGGTCATTTTGAGTTTCCAATGGAAGATCATGTTTGTGGATGTGAAATAACTATGGGAATTGTGAAAACTGATATCATGGAGCTTGTTACTGGAGATAAGTGTGTATCAACATGGTACAAATGTTTTCCATGTAAGTCTTAACACATTTTACCTACGTTATATTTATTAAAAATATATACTTATGTCTGTTTTGTATTAGGTATCTTTATAAAATTTTTGATAAGAATGATCGGATAGATGTATATGGATTCATGGACCTGCAATTGATTTCCCCTAAAGCATGTGCATTGGATGAGGAACAAAGAATGCATTATATTTCTGAAATAATTGAATAGAATATTGTAACACAATGTTGGATGATGCATTTTTGTAAGAGGTATGAAACACATCTCTCTGAAAGATTTCATTATCATTAACATAAAAACCCACTAACCTTAAGTTTTCTATTATCAGTGATCATTGGATGTTAGGGGTTTTTTCCTAAGTGAGAAAACACTTTATTTGATATGCTCTATTCATGGTCGTGTATCAGAAACTTTTAAGAAAATGATGGAAAAGTTAGTTTCAATTTATCAATAGTTGTATATATTATAATGAATTTTAAATTTACCCCATTCGAATTATTTTCTAATAGCGGATGGTTCTACTTTTGAAAAAACACAAAGAAAATGAGTGTGAAGAACAAATATGTAAATGTGAAGGTAAATATCCATTTATAATTTGTACTTTTTAATTTATTACATAAAAATAATATATTGAATTTACAATCATTCAAAAAGAATTTTCATGAACAACAAGGTGTCATCGAATGTGGATATTATATGTTAAGATTTATGTATGAAATAATAACAACTAGGACAGTTGTGAACTTTGACCTGGTAGAATTTCCTTTCAAACTTTTCCATAATATTTCAATTTGATTTATTCATTATACAGTTTAACTACTATCCTTTTAATTTTTATCTATTTGATGAACCACAACCCTATACTGCTCAAGACATCAAACACATACAAGTGGAATAGTAAAATTATTTTGTATGTTTGATTGAATTTTATTTGTTCGTAGTGTAAAATGTAATTTTGATTATTGTCGTTGTAATTCTGTATTTGGTAGTCATATATGATGGATTTAGTTTTTTTTGAAGTTGAAAGAGTATGTTTTTAATGTTATATATGTGAATGTTTAATTTTTCTCAACTTCTTTTTTTGGTCTACTTATGATGGTTTTTTTGGTATGGATTCTAGCCTTAGGAAGGGGTTCCAAGGGTCTGGGGGGTGTTCAGTGGGGTAGGGGTGTCCAGGGGTATGGGAGGGATATCTGGTGGGATGAGGGGGGGGGGGGGTTCCTGGGTGTCCATGACAGTGGGGGGGGGGGGGAAGTCCATGGGGTGAGAACGTTTCTGGGAGGGTGGAAGGGCTGTCTAGGGGAGTGGGAGGCTCGAGAGGGTGTCCATGGGTGTGGGGGTGTCCTATGGGGTGAGGGGGGTTTTCAGGGGTGTGGGAGGGTTGTCTAGTGGGGTGGGGGTGGTCCAGGGTGTCTATGGGGATGGGGGGTGGGGTAGTCCTGGGGGTGGGAGAGGAGGCGCCGCCATCCCTTATGGGGCTGAACACTGCTGTAAGGAACTCATCACTCCCACATGTGAAACATTTTGAGAGCTCAAGCTTCGCATGTGGGAGTGATGAGTACCTTCCAGCGGCGTTCCCCCGAGAGGGTGTCTAAGAGGGTGGGGGCAGTCCCAGGGGTGGGGGTAGTTCGGGGGTGTGGGGGGGGGGGGGTCCCGGAGGGTGGGGGTTGTCCTGGGGTGTGGGGGCTGCCAGGGGGTGAGGGAAGTCCACGAGTGTGGGGGTGTCTAGGAGGGTGGGGGCAGTCTCGGGGGTGGGGGTAGTCCAGGGGTGTGGGGGGTGTCTAGGAGGGTGGGGGTTGTCCAGGGGTGTGGAGGGCTATCCAGGGGGTGGTGGGGAAGTCTAGGGTGGGGTGTCCAAGAGGGTGGGGGGTCGTCCAGGGGTGTTGGGGGATATCCAGGGGTGTGGGAAGTCTAGGGGTGTGGGGTGTCCAAGGGTGTGGTGGGGGTTGCCAGTGGGGTGAGTGGGTTCTGGTCTGTTTTTGGTAACTTTTTGGTCTGTTTTAGGAGTGTGGGAGGGCTGTCTAGGGGTGTGGGAGTGATTTCCAGGGTGTGGGGGTATACCATAGGGAGAGGGGATGTCCAAGGGGGGTGGTGATATCTAGGGGTGTGGGGGTTGTCCAGGGGTTTGGTGGGGGCAGTCCATTGGGGTGAGGGGGTTCTGGTCTGTTTTTGGTAACTTTTTGGTCTTTTTTAGGGGTGTGGGAGGGCGTTCCAGGGGTGTGGGAGTGTTTTCCAAGGGGTGGGTGGTATACAAGAGGGTGGGGGTTTTCATGGGGTGTGGGGGGATATCCAGGGTGGTGGGGATGTCCAGGGGTGTGGGGGTTGTCAAGGGGGTCGGGGGGCAGTCCAGGGGTGTGGTGGGTGTCCATGGGTGTGGTGGGGGATGTCCAGTGGGGTGAAGGGGGCTGTCCAGGGGTGGTGGGGCAGTCCAGGAGGGTGGGGGGGTTTCCAGGGGTTGTTGGCTATCCAAGTGGTGGGGGAAGTCTAGGGGTGTGGGAGTGTCCAGGGGTGTCGGGGGCTATCCAGGGGGTGGTGGGGAATCCAGGGGTGGGGGTGTCTAATAGGGTGGGGGTTGTCTAGGGGTGTTGGGGGATTTCTAGGGGTGGGGGAAGTGCAGGGGTTTCGGGGTGTGAAGGGGTGTGGGTGGGGGCTTTCCAGTGGGGTGAGGGGGTTCTGGTATGTTTTTGGTAACTTTTTGGTCTGTTTTAGGGGTGTGGGAGGGCTGTCTGGGGGGTGTGGGAGTGCTGTCTGGAGGGTAGAGGGTATAAAAGAGGGTGGGGGACATCCATGGGTGGTGGTGATGTCCATGGGTTTGGGGGGGGGGGGGGGTCCTGGGGTGTGGTGGGGGCATTCGAGTCGAGTGTTGGGGTTATGGTCTATTTTTTGGTAACTTTTTGGTCCTGTTTCTGGGGTGTGGGAGGGATTTACAGGGGTGTGGGAGTGTTGTCTAGTGGTTTGGGGTATAAATGAGGGTGGGGGTTGTACTGGGGTGTGGGGGATTGTCCAGGGGGGAGTGGGGATGTCCAGGGGTGTTTGGGGCTGTACAGGGGGTCGGGGCTGTCCAGGGGTGTGGTGGTGTCCATGGGTGTGGTGGGGGCTGTCTAGTGGGGTGAGGGGGCTGTCCAGGGGGTGGTGGGGTAGTCCAAGTGGGTGGGGTCTATCCAGGGGTGTTGGGGGCTGTCCAGGGTGTGGGGGTTTTCCAGGGGTGTGGGGGTGCCCAGGGGTGTGGGGGATGTCCAGGGGGTGGTGGGGAAGTCCAGGGTTGGGGGTGTCCAGGAAGGTGGGGGGTTGTCTAGGGGTGTTGGGGTTGTCCAGGGGGGTGGGGCAGTCCAGGGGTGTGGACGGCTGTCCAGGGGTGTGCTGGGAGCTTTCCAGTGTGGTGATGGGATTTTGGTCTGTTTTTTGGTAACTTTTTTGGCCTGTTTTAGTGGTGTGGGAGGGTTGTCCGGGGGTGTGGGAGTGCTTTCCAGGGGTGGGGGTATACAGGAGGGTGGGGGATGTCCAGGTGTGGTGGTGATGTCCAGGGGTGTGGGGGGTGTCCAGTGGTGTGGTGGGGCCAGTTTAGTTGGGTGAGGGGGATCTGGTCTGTTTTTTGGAAACATTTTGGTCATGTTTCAGGGGTGTGGGAGGGCTTTCCAGGGGTGTGGAAGTTCTGTCCAAGAGGTGGGGGTATACATGAGAGTGGGGGGTTTTCCAGGGGTGTGGGGGCTGTCCAGGGGGTGGTGGGGATGTCCAAGGGTGTTTGGGGTTGTCTAGGGGATCAGGGGGTAGCCCAGGGGTGTGGGGGGAGGGGGGGGGGGTCCAGGGGTGTGGTGAGGTATGTCTAGTAGGGTCAGGGGGCGCTATCTAGGGGGTGGGGGGGGGGGGGGTTCCAGTGGGGTATATTTTAAATGTTTTCAATGTAAATGCTTAATTTTTCTTTGGTTCTTGTTTTGTTCTACTTCTATTTTTCAGGTACGAATTCTTGGTTTAGTTTCTGGTGGTTTCTGGGGAGAACAAAGGACTGCTTTCTATTTAAAAAAAATGGTTTTTCACATTGGTTATTTTATAACCTACCTAATAAAGGAATGGGGAAGGGTTTAACACATAGGTTATTTGAACAACTGATGTGATAAACACCACCCATACTAGTTTATCATGTCGGTTATTAAATAACTGACATGATAAACCCTCCCCCCCTGGTTTTTCAAGTTGGTTATTAAATAACCAATATGATAATGGACTAGTAAGGGTTTATAAAAGCGGTTATTTGAATAACTGGCGTGATAACACATGGGAAATGGTTTATCACATCGGTTATTTAATAACCGACGTGATAAATGTTGAAATAGTGGGTGCCCTAGACCCAAATATTCAGTGCTTTTGATTACCATATTGTGTATACAGTTATATATACATGATTTTATCTTACCATTATAGTGTATACTTTTCTACGTCAACTATTGAAATAGTAATGTCCAAAGATTAATTGTCGTATCTAAATGTTATAGCAGTTCCCATGCTATAATGAGAACCACTAGATAATATGACGTTAATCATATATATGTGTTCTATGGTCTATATACATCTTACTAATTAGACATAGTAGATGTCTAACCATTAGGTGATGGGGGATCATAAGCATTGAGACTTCTTCTCATTAATATCGCACTTGGTGATCTCTAGTAGTGATATCATGTTGACTGACCCGCCAATAGGAACACCACTTGTTTTAGGTGTCATTGGATGTTCCTATCTATGATCACGTGTAATGGTATCCTTACTTGAGATCATTACCAATGTATGTCATTTGATTGTGTACTTCGATGCAAGACTAAAACCATGACAATGAAGTCGTGGTGAGGTAGCTTGTGTCGGGTGCGTCATTGGTGGCATGGAATTGGTTGAATGGTCAAGAAAGAATTTGTCGCTTCTGAGTTATGGAAGTAATATATCTCACGCCATGATGATATGTATGGAAGTACCTTTATAAGACCATGTCCATGGAAGTTGAGGGTAAATTCTTCTAGTTACAACAACAAACAATAAATCAAGAAAAGGGCGATGACATGAGAGTGTGTCCTGCTTTATGAGATATTATAGGCAAAGAGATTATATTACACAGTGCATGTTCGTTGGATGGTTGTCACTGCTGTGACAATTCTTATTTCTTCAGGGGCCATGATGGGTTTCTAGACCTCGCTCTTGGTCTTTGAATACTATTCATGGCTGTCAAAATAAGGTCCTAGAAGGTCACACACAATTGCATATTCAAGAATCTGCCCTATTTAGTTGAATAAGAGTTTTGGACATGGTGGGCCCTGCCATTGGAGTCTGGGATTTTTCCAATGTTAAATTATCACCAATGAAATAAATAAAGTCATATTATTCAAGTTTAGAATAATGATTATTGAATTATTTTTTTAAATGTATTTACAATTTTTAAGTAAGTGCAAGAAAAATATTAATTGACGAATATTTAATTATTCAAGGTTCAATTAATATCTAATGGACCGACGAGTCAAGTTAATGACTCAATTATTATCATGTAATATATTTTAATATATTAAAAGTAAATGATAATATTATTTATAACTCAGTTTAGTAGTCATAAATGTAGTTGATAGTGCGTTAAGTATTCGGGGGCCAAGTTGTCAATTCTGAGTAATTAGTTAACCACTATAAATATTAGAGGAGAGGAGATTTCTAATTAATATTCATAGGGCTTATCTGTCCTCTTCTCTCTCCAATTATCTAGTTAGATATGCTCTGGATCCAAGTAGCTCAGATGGATCTCTCTCCCGGGAATCGCTAGCAATGCGATGCGGTGGTCGTTGGAGCGTCGAAGGCATCGTCACAAATCCGCGGTAGCACCCAGATTACGACGAACGGTGCTCCGACGGATTCCTTGAAGCATGTGTAGACAATCTAGAGGAATTAAACATCAGATTCATTGAGTAGCAATCGCAAACGATGAGCAATCTTCGTGTGTGGCTTCTGATTTAAACCAGGTATTTTATGGTTTAATTTTGTGCTTAAAACTCTTCACGTGAGATCCTCAGATTTATTGGGTTGCTCTTCACCGACATCGAAAAGTTTACATCGATCGTCGATGGATTTTTTTTTAAAATAACCCACCTATTTGGGGAATCTACTGCATGCTCGGTTCCAACAAGTGGTATCAAAGAGATCCGTCTCGATTTTAATCCAAGAAAAATTAAATTTACATTAAATCTTGAGAAGGGCGGCGATATGGTCCCAATTCTGCAAACCGTGTGTTAATCCGACTTCGTATGACCATTCTGCGGACATCCAATGTTTTAATTTGGATTTAACATAGGTTAATAAATATGAGGCTTTAGATCTTCAAACCCCAATCTCATCTGTTGAGATTTCATAATAATTATTATTATAATAATTTCATTTTAATAATAATAGTTCTATTATAATAATAATTTTATTATAATAAAAAAAATTTCATAATAAAATTTTAATATTATAATATTATTATTGTTTTTCTAATCCTATATAGGGTTAGGAAAATTTAAACTAAATAAAAGGGAGATGACTCAACTTTGTGGGTCAAGTCGTAAAAATAAATAAAATGGGAGGAAGACTGCTTTTGGGTCTTGTTAAAAAAATGGGTGTTTGGGTGGACTTTCAAAAGCATGTTTAAATGATTTTTTTAAAAAAATATGAATGGGGAAATGTATCACATTAGCCTGCAGAAATAACCACTTATTCTATGGCCAGCAGGAGCCCCACACACTGGCGGAGATACCTGCAGCATCCGAAGCTTGGTAGGCCACCACACCCCGTACCATGCTCAGATTCTTTGGTAGAGCATCCTCTCACGTCCGGCTCTCCCTGAGAGCCAAAACCAGTGCACCACCCAAGTTCAGAAGCGTGTGCGGTGCCTCCTTTCCTCCTCTAACTACTGCAATAGCAGTACCTCACCGGGCCTGATGTGCCTCCCGCTGGTCTCCCTCCCACGGAGACCTGCAGTTGCATGCGCTATAGGCCGCACCCCAATGCACATTGCAGCGGTTCCCAGCACCAAGGCACCATCCTCCCTTCTACTACCAATAGGAAACGTTGTACCGATAGCCTGCCTTGACCCCAACTACCCCATCATCTTCACGCTTGGCATGCTCCCCCCATGCTGTAGTGGAGCTAAAGTGCACAGACCCAGCGTGCTCTACTCCTCCTTCCACCGTGCTGCAGCACAACCGAGGCATAAAGACCCTTATTCCCCTTGCAATGGCACTTTTCCCTCTGTGGACCAGTCACAACAGGCCTTCACCCCGCTGGCCACCTCGCCCTCCGCAACGCTATGCCCACAACCTTCCTTGAGCCCCTGTTAACCACGGATATCCCAATCTGGGCTATCTCCCTCCATCCGACCCGCCCACAACATACTGGACCTGCCTCATCCTGGCCGCCGCCCAGTATTCCTAACGGGTATGTAACCAAATTATCTCGAAATAGGTCTGGGCGAGACTGCCCAGCCCAAAACAGGCTTCGACAGACCTGTCCATCCCAAAAAGCCCCTACACGGGGTCGGCACTACCTGGCATGGGCCTGCGCAGGTTTTCCCCAACCTGCGCAGGCCCTGTGTGGGGTTTATGGGGCTCCTATAATTTTATTTTAATAAAAAATTAATTAAAACAATTAATTTAATTACATTTGATAATTAAATTAATTAGATATTAATTTTTGGTTGTTGTGGTATAATTAATTAATTAAGAGATTAATTAAATTAATTAATTATTTTAATTTTAATTTTTTAAAATTAAATTAATTAATTAGGACCAAACGACGTTATCATTTTATTAAAAACAAGAGTTGGTTTTTTAATTAGATTAAATTCCCTCAGAATTTATCTAATGCAAGTTTAATTTTATTCTGCATTTATTTTATATACGGGAGTTTAATGCTTATATGACTGATCATGAGCTGAGACCTACCAATGCATGTCTGGTGTTTGTTTATTCATTTAATTATTTATTTAATTATTACATGTGGTTTTGTAACAATTATTTTAATTAAAAAGGTGATCTGTGTGTCGTCTCATAGTTGTTATATGTATAAGGTCTGCGCACCCATTCTCAGAGTTGAATATTTATACCGCGAGACTCCGTCATTTGCATGCAAGTACAACTGTATAATAACGAGGCGACTAGAGATGCATTTCGCACCAAGTGACAACGACACATCAGACAAGAGTTGGATGCATTGGATGAGTAGTCATTGCTATTCAAGTTGCATGCCACGGGACTAAAGGTATTTACCCTTAGGGATTCGGTTTGTCTGTTAATCACTCAACGGATCAACCAATAGAACCAGCTCATCATGAGGTGTTCGTTTTATTTCTTTATAGTTTATTATTTTTTTCATGTGTAATTTATTACATGATCACATAGTATAATAATAAACAAGCATGCAAGATAAAATGAACATGTGATGCGATGAAATTTCTATTTCTTGCACGGTTAGTTGTGAGTGAGATCACATAGTACATTCTTATTAAATTAGAAAATGATTTCTTTTGTCACACTAAAAAAAAATAAAACCCTCAATGATATAATAAGTCTTAACAGCCTTCCGTCATTCAAGTTTGGACAAAACCACCTGTTTGAGGTGTCTGTCATGCCTAAGCTGAGGGTGCCTCTTACTACAGGGGAGTCCTTATAAGAATGATGGGTCGGCATAACTAAAGTGCTAGTAAGGATTATCCAGATAAAACTGTCTATAATTTTAGAGGCAAGTGTTGAGTAAATAAAATTTTGATTTTAAGAAGCTGGGACTTCACTCAACAGATCAAGGAACTGCAAGTTAAAGCCGTCAGCCAACCAAAAAGCCTACCTAGAACCCTCCAGGTAGTGGCGTAGACTTAGCTTGTAGACTATGAGGGGTGGTTATGGGATTCCTTCAACTAGAATACTCAAGTGACAATGTATTCTGATTCTAGCATAGAGGGTTCCTTGAATCCGATAAAATAGTGGGAGACATAAAATTATTTAAGTAATTAATCAAAAATTTCTAAACCGTTAATCTATATAAAAGGCACTCATCTGCTAAAATTTATTTTTGTTGAAAAATGGAATGTTATACCACAAGACTAAAACTACGATGTTAAAATGGACAATGTAAATGTCCACACTAACACGAGTGTCCATGAATAGTACAGGCACGTGTGCATAGTAATATGATATATGAAACTCAAGGTGTCAGTGTCCCCAACACTGTTAAATGACCTCATGAAGCGAGAGTGAAAATTGCTTACAAGAAACTAATGTACAAATCATATGATAGTTATATCATTATGCTTTCATAAATGTCTAGTGTTATTTGTGGTCGCTGCACCAGGACATAGAAGATATAACATAAAGTCTCATCTTCGAGATGTTTTCAAAGAGAAAGAAAAGAAATGATATAAATAAGGCGAAGTTTACACCAGAATGTATAAATTTAATGATTTATCATGATCTTTAAATATCATTTTCACCACATTACTCAAGTCTTGTTTTAAGTTACAAAACGAAAAAGAATTCAGTAAACGCTTCATTGCCTATCTAGGTAAGGTTCACTAGGTGAATAAGAATAAAAGATAATTAAGCTTTAATTCTTATGACGTATTAATTGAAAGACAATGTCAAAAGGTCAAAGTAATTTAATGGAAATGAAATATTCATTATGTACTTCAATTAATGAGGTTTTAATAGAGGTTATTTTCATTTCATATTATAAAATAGTAATACGGAAGTTTAAAAGCAATAAAATGATTTAAAGAAGCAAGTTCCCACTTCTACATCAGGCATATTCATCAATGTGATGGTTCCTATTACTACATGGGTATTAAATACAATATGATGGTAACATATGTATATTATAATACAATAAAAAATTTAGTATATAAACCTTACTAGAAGTCAGGTGTATTCTCCAAATAGGCAGTGAAAAGGTGATACCTAGGCCAGTGGTGAGGAGAACATGACTTCTTAATTTCCAAGAGAAAGATTTGTGTTGAACTATTGTTGAGTATAACCACAAACTTTAATCTTATGTGTCCTTGGACACAAGGATACATTCTTTCAGTTTTTGGAATTAATGTAGTTTTTGGTAAACTCAATCACTAGTTTAGTAAAACATGAATCATAGGCAATTAGTGATGAATATAAATGTAAGACTTATACCTAGTTATGAAACGATAATTCTTTGTCAAGTAATACTAAAAATGGACATCATGAATATACCATTTATGGTATTTAAGCTCAGCACAACTAAATACTTATAGTATTATCGATGTCTTTAGTTTGGACATAAGAGCTTTTAGAAATAAAGGTACGTCACAAATATTTTGAAAATAGATCAACACGAAAGTGTGAACTATTCCAAGTATATGATAGAGGTATATATACTTCATAAGATACTTTTAAGTAATTAAGGATTATCAAAGTGAAGTATTTGCATGGTCAGAAGATATGAGTTTCTTCGGGTTGGGATACCGAAGAATATCTGGACCAAGCGTTCATCATTCATGATAATGTAGCGTGGAGTAATTCTTAAATGAACATTACCTTAAAGAAATCACAAAATTGATTTTAATGAGGAGGATTGATGATCAGGTCTTACATATCAACATTGATCAATAAACATATAGCGTGGAGCAATTCCTAAATGCATATGTTATACATCAAAATATTGATGAAGTAATATTAATGTTGCAACTAGTAGAACCTTCAATTTTATTTCATGAAATGCTTTGCAAATAACAATGATATCTCACAACCATATGCAAAATATAATGAAAAATGTATATCACATGAGTCATAGTATGATAGAAATGCATTATTCTATAAGGACATGTGTTTGGATGCAAATGGTTTGTTCGGATACAAACAACTTGCATCAAGATAAACACATTGTGCATCTAAGGTACATATCTTAAAAATTGATTAGGATATTACATAAATACCTAAGATAGAAAATTTCTAGTCAAGTAAGGGACTACATATCTATATAAGGGTTCAAATCTCTAATAGAGATAGTGGGAGCTATATTTACTTGTGTTTTGTCAGTGCATAAGATGCACAAAATAGTTGGCATAGGAACTAGTTCCACAAGCGCATGTGGAAAGAAGTAAGTTCCAGAGACACATAATACATAGGAAGGATAAAACCACGATGATGGTTTTTATATTCACCACAATCAGTGACCTATTATTCAATGTGAATAAAATTTCTTACAAGTAAGCAGTGTATGGAAATTAGCTAAAATTGATAAGACCAACTGAAAATAAATTAACGGATTCCATGTATCAAAGTGAAAATGGGGCTATTATTTTGAATACTGTGGTGGGTATTCAAGTGAGTTGATACATGGATTGTACAAGTGTACTACCAGTAAGGCTCGATTGGTTTCACCATGTCATTAAGCCTAAATCCATTAAAATTCTACTTATCATAGCTAATATCTATGATCAATTTATTTAGCATTGGATGTCACGACCACCAATCGTGGATGGTGTCTATACGACGCAACCAGAAAGGGATGGTCACATCACAGAATGCTAATAAAGGTTGCAAGTTACTAAAATATGGTTTAGGATTAAAGTAAGCAACATAATCATAGTATATACATTTAAAACAAATGTTTTACATGTGTCTACCAGAGGTTAGTGGGAGCGCTAAAGTATTCCAATAAGAAATATTTTTGGTAACATATGGAAAACATTCATTGGTCTGACAGTTAGTTAAGGCCATAATGAAATATACTCTCCAAGGATTGACTTAAAGTAGAAACCTATGTTCTAGGGAACATGATCTACTAAGGTAGATCTATAGGTTTCCTGGTTCTAGTCAATCGTACATATAGTGTCATTGTATTAAAAAATACATGTTGGAAAAATTCAAGAGATGAATTGTTCCCTATGTCACAGGGCATAATCTTTCCATGTTGACCTGTCCGTGATGTGGGATGAGATAAATGAGGTGAGTTGAAATCCATAAGTCGGAGCGATGGATCAATCACGTATGCCGTGATATGTACAAGAAACGATATTTCCAAGGTATATTTTACAATATGAAAATATCATTTATATCCAGGAACACTACAAGGGATGCAGTTAGAACAATCTAATTGTACTTTGGCAAGTACAAAAGATATGTACCTGGTAAATGGAGAAGAAAGGATACTAGTTTTGGGGGATATGAACTAGTCATCCATTGATCAATGTTATCTAGTATTACAGTTAGGCTAAAGGCGATGAGAGAGTCAATCTCAAATCAGCCTGTGGTGACTATACCTACAAGACCGAGTACATTTCAATTTCTAAGATATCTAAGAATTAGTAAAATGCAAAGATTTCTTCCAGTTCCTGGAATCGCACCTGGTGAGAAAAGTATTATCATAATGTAGATTATGATATTCTTACTAGCCAAGATGTCAAGTTATTATAGTGGACAAAAGGTATATACTCGGGATACCATCTCTTGAGAAGTTTTACTCAATGAGATAAGGTCGCAATAGTATAATAGCTATGTGGCATAACCGTGGTGGAACCAGAAGCTAAATCCATTACTCAGTAGAAACATGATGTTCATCATGTGGGTACCTAACAAGTTTGGTTAGCAAGTTGGCTCTAGGGCAAGTGGGTGTGTTGAAATAGTGGGTGCCCTAGAACCAACTATTCAGTTCTTTTGATTACCATATTGGGTATACAGTTATATATACATGATTTCATCTTACCATTATAATGTAGACTTTTCTGAGTCCACTATTGAAATGGTAATGTCCAAAGGTTAATTGTCATATCAAAAGGTTATTGAAGTTCCCAGGATATAATGATAACCTCTAGATACTATGACATTAATCTTAAATATATGTTATATGGTCTAGATACATATTACTAATTGGACATAGTATATGTCTGACCATAGGTTCTGGGGGCTCATAAGCATTGAGACTTCTTCACATTAAGTTCGCACTTGGTGATCTCTAGTAGTGAGATCATGAGGACATACCCGCCAATAGGAACACCACATGTTTTGGGTTTAATTGGATGTTCCTATCTATGATCATGTGTAATGGTCTCCTGAATTGAGATCATTACCAATGTATGTCATTTGATTGCGTACTTTGATGCAAGATGAATACCAAGATAATGAAGTTGTGGCGAGGTAGTTTTTGTTGGGTGCGTCATTGGTGGCATGGCATTGGTTGAATGGTCAAGAAAGGATTTGTCACTTCCGGGATATGGAAGTAATATATCTCTGGCCATGTTGATATGGATGGTAGTACCTTTATATGACCATGGTCACGGTAGTCGAGGGTAAATCCATCCAGTTACATCAACAAACAATAAATCAAGAAAAGGGTGATGACACGAGAGTGCGTCCTGTTTAATGATATATTATAGACAAAAAGATTATATTACACTGTGCGTGTTCATAGACTGGTAGTCGCTGCTACGAAAATCCTTATTTCTTAAAGGGACATGATGGGTTGATATATCCCATTATTGGTCTGTGAATACTATTCACTGCTGTCGAAATAAGGGCCTAGAGGGTCAAACACAGTAGCATATTCAAGAATCTGCCCTATTCAGTTAAATAGGATTTTTGGACATGGTAGGCCCTGCCATAGGGGTCTAGGATTTGTCCAAAGTTAAACGATCACCAATTCAATAAATAAATTCATATTATTCAAGTTTAAAATAATGAGTGTTGAATTTATTTATTTAATGTATTTACAATTTTTATGTAAATTTATGAAAACTATTAACTGAAGAATATTTAATTATTCAAGGTTCAATTAATATTAATGGGAGTGACGAGTTGAGTTAATGACTCAATTATTATAACTTAATATATTTTAATATATTACAAGTAAATTATAATAATATTTATGGTTCAGTTTAGTATTCATAAATGTCGTTGATAGTACGTAATGTTTTTGGGGGCCGGGTTGGAAATTTTGGGTAATTAATTAACCACTATAAATATTAGAGGAGAGGTGATTTATAATTACTATTCATGGGGATTCTCTCTCCCCTTTTCTCTCCCATGATCTAGAGAGAGATGCTTTGGATCCATGTAGCTCGGATGGAGCACTCTCTCGGGCATTGCTAGCAATACGATGTGGTGGTCATTGGAGCATTGAAGACATCGTCGCAAATCTGCACTAGCACCCGGATTACGACGAACGGTGCTCCCGTGGATTCCTTGAAGTGCGTGTGGAAAATCTAGAGGAATTCGACTTCGGATTCATCGAGCATCGACCACCAACAATGAGCAGAAATTGTGCATGGCTTCTAATTTAAACCAGGTATTTTACTATTTAATTTTTTGCTTAAAACTATTCACGCAAAATCCTCTGATTTATTTGGATTCTCTTCACTAACATCAACAAGTTTACATCGATTGTTGGTGGATATTTTTTTTAAAAACCCACCTATTTGGGGATTCCGCAGCACGCCCGGTTCCAACAATAAACACTCCGCCACTAGTTTTTCACATCGGCTATTAAATAACTGACGTGATAAACATCGTGATGTTATGTTTTTTATAGCGGGTTTTAAATAACTGACGTAAAAAACAATATTTATAATGTCTTTCGTATTAACATCGGTTAAAAACCGACATAAAAAAAATTACCGACCTAAAAAACGTTTTTTGAACTAGTTTATCAATGTCAGTTCTGGTTAAGCTATATATTATACTACTAGAATATATATTCTTTCATAAGTTATTATTTATAAAAAATTAAATAGTTTAGAAATTACAGTTTGACATTATACTTCTGCACACCATGGTTGAAAATCACAAAGAGATGGTGGAGAAAAGTACATTGATAGAGCCTAGTGTAAGATTTTTCATTGACTAGATAGGTAGAATGATGGATAAATATGTTACATTCAATAACACTGTTTATAATTTTCTAAATGTGAACATAGTGTATGTACTGAAAATGTTCCAGGAGTTATGTTGATGACAAAGTAATGGGTAGGGCCAACAAATCATAATTTTAACACATTGATGAATGAGTTAAAGGCAATACATCACACATCTTGTGATTCCCTTACTAATGATACTTCTTTTGATGAGACACTATGTTATCCATATCCAATAACTTATCCAATTAAAACCCATGATCCAAATTCTTTATAATCTAGTATAATAATCTAAATGAAATTATCTTGTTTATATTCCATTATTTATTATATGTATTCATTAATTAGTGTTTCCAAAAATTTTATCTCTTAGAGTCTATTAAAATTTAAGATGCATGTATTTATTTCTATAATAACATTCACTAATAGTTTCATGTTTCATTAATTAATTTTTAATAAATTTTAATATTTTCTTTTCTACTTCCAAAAATGGGGAGTAAATTGGATAAACAAAACATTATTTCTATAAATTTCTATATCCCTATTTATTTAGATGATTATTAAATCACCCTTTTTATATTATTATTTAGAACATAAGTGTTTATTTATATATATATATATATATGGGTTTTATGACCATCAAAAGGGATATATTTTTGTGTATAATAATGTTTTTCAATAAAATTCATTAATGTATCAGTAATTTTTATTCTCAAAAGACCCCTCATTTATTATACAAATGAAGTAACCATAAGTGAATTTATAGATTATATATATTAAAATATTTATTTTATTTTCTTTTGAATTCAAAAAGTAATATGGATGAATTTTTTATTTTATATGTATTTCATACATTTCATATAATTCTAAAATCAATTTTGATATCTCTACATTTAAGGTGAATATTTGGTTTTTAAACATTACTCTTGATAAGGAACACTACTTTTGGAGCCTTATGTTTGGATTGAAGGTTATTATTGGGAAACATACCTTTGTAAAGAACCATGCATTCTAGGATCTAAAATACGGTTAGTTAACCCATCATTTGGATTCAATCATAGGTTATGCACCATAAATCTGACAATTCCATATGTAGAGTAGTCCCTATATTGATGTTTTATTCTAGATAATTTTAGTTATAGATATTTTATAATATTTAGTTAATGGTTTTTTTAGATATAATATCTCATTAAAATTAGTTTGAAGAAAAATTAAAATTCACTTCCATATTTTATTAAATCATTCTTATTTCTATGTGAAGTTTCTTTTTTAGAGGGTTTTTAATTCAAATTTTCAACATGCTGAAGGATTTGATGATCATTAGTTATCTATAATTTTATATATATTTGCTTAACTAGAATAAAATCATATTTCTTATTAATATTGATCTATGTTATTAGGTTCAATATATATATATAGTGTTAATACATAGGTAATCTGCGAATCCAATATTTTGGAACAACTATCTGTTACATTGGAATTCCAAAAACTAAATCTCATTTTATATATCATCATAACAATATCATAATATTATTATTCATACTTCTAAAAAACATATCTATTTTAAATGTTACATTTTGTTAAATGCATTCACAGGACTAAATATTTGACACATACATGTTCCGATCTAATATAATGTATTTTTCCTGAAACTATGATGTTATGTTTTGATATATGGAATAGTTTCTAGAAAAACATGGGCTTTTTTCAATAAGTCTATATTGTGAATTCTTTCTACCATTAATTCAAAAATACATTCATTTCATAACTATATGGGAATTTTTGAGATTAATCTATTAATCAAAAATCAAAATCACATTTCTATTTGTGTTGCAGCTTCTCACACAAAGATGGGTTTTTGTAGTTTCATATAGAATAACCATAACACACTATAAATTTCCCATTTTAAGTTAACTACTACCAGTACTAAGTTGTGAAAGCCTCTGAAAAAATCACTATTTTAGTGAAAATATCTATTCTCTTAGTGATATTGTGGGTGGAGTAAACTTGGGGATCTTTTCTCCCTAAATTTGTACAGAAACTGTTATGTTCTCTAACTCTTTATTTATCCACTGATCAATATGTTTGAATAAAATAATACAACATCACATTAGAAATAACATAGTGAGATTAATATTATATTATCCAGGTGTTTTTAAAATGGTATAATTCACTGCCTATTGTGTCTTCATGTTTATTCTGACCAATAATAGATTTAATATGAATCTAAACATACACAATAACTATATTACCCATTATCGCCACATTTTCCACACTATCCATGCCTCAAAAAGCTCCCCAATAATGTTCAATACTCATACAATGATCCAATCAATCTCATAAGGGAGATCCATTCTCTAAGGATCCCATCCCCCGCTTTACTATCTATATGTTCCATCTTTTACGCTTAATATGATGAATTTCTCTATTATATATCCCAAAACTAGGGATAAATCATGCCATATAGCTTAACACATTTCATTAGACCCATTCACAACATTTTACTTATCTCAATGAAGGAGTTTTTAAGAACCTAATTTTTTCTATAAAAGACTTTGTAATATTCTTGATGTTATTCTGGAGCAGCGCCTTCAGACGGCGTGCAATTCTGAACCCCGGTATGGCCGAAATTAAATTTTCAGTGCATTCACACTGGGCACGCCAAATAAATGGTATAAATCCTAAACGGTAGCTCGGACAAGAAAACTGAGGGAACAGTTGAGTCCAGAGCTTTCCTTTTACCCTAAGAGGGGTGTAATTTTCGTGGGTGTGACCCTTCTGTGGAAAATGGCCCCAGGGGCATTTTCGTAATTTAGCGGCCTCAGACGTTAAGTTTTATAACTTTTGAATGGGGCCTCAGATTAAAATTCCGAGACTGAATTTGTGCTCAAGAAGTGGTTTTTAGCCTAGGAGAAGCTTATCCTCGACCTCGTCAAGAGTTTCAGATGCGGGTTAATTTGGGGGTTTAAATTAATTAAAATTTTAATTAGTTTTTCATTATATAAACCTAAAATCACCCCTCCCCTTCCCTTGTTCTCTCTCTGGCAGAAGAAGGCCCAACAATAGCCCCACTCCCTTCATCTATCTCTCCTCCTCTCCACCCCAAGGTTGTGTGCGGCTTCGGAGGTTCGACGGTGAAGCTCCGAGCTATTCCCAACAAGGTAGGAGATCTTCATTTCATATTTTACCTTCAAACCTCTCCATTAAACTCAAATTACAGTGTAAAAGTGATGTTTAATTTCTGATAAAATCCCATTAATGCGTCTTATATTTTTTGAGCTTTCTGATGCATGTTTCTGATATGAATTCCAAGATCTGAGTCGTTTGCAGCTGTCCGATGAAGATTTGAGGTTGGTTTGGGTGATTTCCGGCAGATCCGGCTGGTCTAGAGGGTCTCTGGTGGTCAAAGGCCATTGAGCGGAGGTGCAGCGGGTCGACGTCGACATTCCAGGGAGTCGGGGCTTCTCTTCAATGGATATCGGCAAGGCGGTTGGCGGGCCGAGGGCGTCAGCGGCTGGCCGGGGGAGCACGGCTGGTGGCCGCGGGTGTCAGCGGGCAATCAGGGTCATTGGCTCTCGGGTGGACCGAGGTCGCGGCCGTGACTCCGCATGGGAGTCCGAGACCCACGCTCGGCGAGTCTCCGCATGAAACAAACACCGGCCACGAGGTCCGATTGGTGCTTGGGTGGAACGCGAGTCAATGGCTAGGATGCACGGGTGAGCCTCAGGCGTGCGCTGCGAGTCGGGCCTACCCTAGCCGGGCAGACCAGCCGGTCCAGCCCAAGGGGATTCGTCCCCTCGACTTCGGACACCCGTAATCTTCACTTTGTGTGTTTGTTTTGTGTGTTGTCTGCGATAGTGTGATCCTCGTCTCAAGAATAAATTTGTTATATGGTCTCCAAGATTTTTTATTCTTGAGACGAGGGGCTTGGTGGCGCGACACGTACGTTAAGTGGTTTAGCGTCTTTTCTGATGTTCTTTTTTTTGGTGGTGCAGACACATCCAGAGTCCATTTTGAACTCTGTTAGTGGTGTTTCGACCCTGGAGTTGAGACAAATATTTCTAAAGGGTATTCAGTCACTGAAATGGTAGTTGATGCATGGGCCCCATGACCGATCTTTTAAGCTGCGAGCAGCGTTAAGAAACTTTTTCATCGGACGTCCGTTCAGGGCATGTTAGCAGTCGATTCTGAGTGTTTTTCCGAAGGAATTTCAATGGCGCAATCTGCCCACTATAACTCAGCATGGTGGTGCAGGCCCCATGAGTGTCGTTTTGGGCATTAATGGTAAATTCCATCTTCTTCGCCGGGTGTCCGTTCCGGACAAGTGAATAGTCAATCTTGTGTAGTATTCCAAGAGAATTGCAATGGTGTTATTCTTTCTTTGCGCTTCAGGATCGGGATGCGGGTCCCATGAAGCACCGCTCATGTGCGGTATAGAGAAATTATTTTTTTCCTTAGGATATATGTTTCCCTCAAGTAATCAGTCAATTTGATGTGTTTTCTTGAGGGCATCGTAGTGGAGTGATGTGACCGACTGTTTTCGAGACCGAGGCTCAGGACCACGGGATGTCGTTTGGGCATAAAGCAGTGTGGAATGACATTGACGTCAGATGTCTGTTAGAGGCGATATAATAGTCTATCTCACGTGTTTTTTCACGAGGATTACAACAGTAAGATCCATTTGGATGTGCGAGTCTCATTCGTGATCTCATTAAATGTGGAAGCATGAAAGGTGCTCTGGTGGCGGTTCTTCTTGCTGTGATTGGAAGCAAACTTTTGGTGTGTAATCGTGTTCACTCCCATGTGACTGAAGTTGATTTTTTAAGAGATATGGATGGTCGTTCTAGGGATTTGGAGAAAGCAGGTTAGTGGAATTAATTTTTTACCATTCGCGGTGACGTTGGGTGTCATGTGCACGATAGCCTTTGGGCTAGAGATGTGGTATACTCTGGGAGTATACGAGGATTCTTGGGGGTACATGTTGTATTTTTTTCCATATAATGTTTGTTTACTTTGGTTGGAGATGAGATAGGCCACACGTCGTGTGGGCCCCTTGTGCGTGTCATGTTCTGCTTTACATACCTTTGATATCTCGCGCCATAGAGGGTCCCTCTATTAACGACGGTTTAGACCAACATGGTGAAGTGTTTACCCCTGGATCTGTTCTCAACGGTTTGATCGGTGGCTTTGTTTGGGATCCCCTGTTCCTTTATCCATGTGGCCTTTTAGTATCACATCCATTCATGTTCCCTGGTAGAGGTTTTGTGAATTCAGTGTGATCAATACTTTTCACGGGCACTGATCCCCTATCTAAGAGGTTATTTCTTGTAGGGCATGGATCCCTGGTGATCTTGGGCGTAGATTCCCTAGCAGAGTATCAAGATCATATCCTTATTCCATGATCTAATGTGATGTGTTTCCCTATGCATAGCTCCAGGTATCGGCGTGACCCACACTACACAGGCACTGAACATCTACTAGTTGAATTGTTCTGGAGTTGGGTGGTTGCGCGATACCCACTCCGTGTTCTATTTTCCAGTTTTGTACCATCCAGTAGGGATGGCCAGAGCAGTTATGGGTTTACCCTCCAGTGGGGCTAGGCAGTGGGTTGCTCATCGACTTCTTCAAGTTTACCATCCAGTAGGGCTGTACAATGGGTTCCCTGATGACCTCTTAGGGTTTACCCTTATGTAGAGATAGGGTAGTGGGTTACCCAACGACCTCTTAGGATTTACCCTCTAGCAGATACTGGGCAGTGTGTTACCCGATGACCTCTTAGGGTTTACCCTATAGCAGAGACTGGGCAGTGGGTAACAAAATGACCTTTCAGGGTTTACCATCTAGTAGAGACAGGGCAGTAGGTTACCCGAAAACTTCTCTCCGAAATATTCCTTTCTACATGGCTAGGTTGTGGCTTTTAACCATGACTAATGGAGTGGGACATGTGGTTGTACGGGTCAGTGATGTGACAGCTTTGACTTTGATGACCTCTCGACTATGTGATAGTGTCGTTTGGTGAATTGACATTCCCCATAACTCTCAAGAATGAGGGGCACTCTCCCCACAGAGATGCATCCTTGTGAAACGACCTAAAACCACGCGGGCGAGTCAGTGCCCCCCAAAGTGGATAGTGTCGAGGTGCAGTGCTTTGAGACCCTTTATTTGTAGTTCATGGAAGACATACGGGATACTGGGAATCGATGGTGTTTACTTCTAGGACTGTTGGCTACTCATTTTCTTGGGCTGAGATATGAGATAAAGATCCTCTATGATCTTGTTCGGGTGTCTTGTTGAGCATATGTATATGTATATGCCATGTTCTGTTACCCACTTCTTGGGTTTTGGTTTCTCTCCTTCTATGAGAGAAGAAGACGCATGGGGTATGACATGTGCTTTCTGTGTTTAGATTTTCGTGGTTGGACGAGACTACTCTCCTGCTATATGTAGCAAAGAATCTATGCGAAGTTAATTTTCTCATCGTTCCTAGCTCCTTGTGTTAGGATGAGTCTACTTATTTTCTCTTATTATGTTGAGTTGTACTCTTTATTGCACTCTCTGTTGTACTACATTACTATTCCCTGTTAGATCTACTGCTCACTCTTCGGTTCCTCCTTTGTTGCTCCATCTGGCCTTCGAGTTATCCTACAGAGTATTTTTATACTCACCCCTACTTGGTATTTTCCCACACTTGTTGTGCCCTTTCAGATGACAGACATGTTTCTCGTGACTACTAAGGAGCTCTGGATTTCAGGAGCTTGGACCGCGTGCAGTGGTTGTAGTCGGGTTCCAGGTGTGGGACTCTCCTAGATTTTTTTCCTTTTTTTACCTGTTGGTGGGTTGTGTCACTTTTCGGGTTGGGCGTGTATTTTTCCCTTTTCTTTTAAATTTACCTTCAGCACTCACTTTGTACTATTTAGAGGTCAACGCACCTTTGTTGTTAGTTTATAGAAGTTGGTACTTTAATTTTCCTTTTACTCCGCACTTCTTCATTGAGTGGGTTGCATGTGTGTGTGTGTATAGGTACTTAGGCAAAGGCCTCCCTGAGTTTTTTAGAATTCAGTGATTGTCGCCAGCCCCTGGACTATATAGGCGGGCTTGGGGTAGTTGCGGCTCGAGCCCGGGTAGGTTCAGGTCATGAAAAAGTTGTATCAAAGGTGGTTCGTTTCTTGAGATGTGGACGTCCTTAAAAAGGAATTGGTTGGGATCTAGGGCAACAGTGTCAATGTGTCTCGAGAGCGGATCTCTGGCCAGGGAGTCCAACGACGGTGCAGCGGCCGATGTATCCCTTCACTAGGACCCTGATAACCCGCTTATCAACTCGGCATGCTGAGACACCCATTGCAGGGAAAAATTGGTTTGTGCATCACATAGGATTGAGTCTTTTACTTTCCTTCTTGAGTCAGCTCCCCATTGTTGTGACTGTTATATATACACATATGCTCATATGACAGAGGAACTCCTTGATAACATTCCATATGTCTCCGCAAAGATAGCCAGTAAGGATACTAGCTTTGGTTCATGATGATGACCCTGTGAGCTATGAGGCCTCAGTCCAGAAGCCATCATGCGAGCCACTTTCTTTGGGTGGGCTGTTAGTGGCACCCCCAGCGGGTGAGCAGAAGACAGCTCCCGCAGAGCAGGCTAAGCTTGAGTGCATGTTGAGCGCACTCCGCGAGTTCCTGCATCAGAGACCGCTGAGGTTCATTGGTTAGCCAGACCCTCAGGTAGTAGAGTTTTGGATCGAGACAATGGTTTTCCTCATTAGGCTTGCACAGACACTGAAAGATTATATGGTGGCTTTGGTCACCAGCCTTTTACATGAAGAAGCTGGGCATTGGTGGAGTCTGGTAACTCAGTTACTTGATGAGTCGTTGCCTTCATGGGATGACTTTCAGTTGTTGTTTTGTGAGGAGTTTTACCCCTCCTTCTTACACTCAGTTTGGATCCAAGAACTCGTGCAGTTTCAGTAGAGAGGGAAGACGGTGACTGAGTATGCGACTAGTTTTGTAGACCGTGCATGTTTTTTTCTCAAACCCAGTCAACGACGGCAACTTTCAAGCGCAGAAGTTCAAGCAGGGTCTCCGTAGAGAGATTTGTGCTGTCATAGTACCCTCGGGAATTTCCACTTATTTTGGGGTACTAGAGAAGTCACTAGTGATAGAGAGTTTCCTGTCGTGTTCTACAGTTGGTGGTGCTAGTAGGCACGATAGAGCTGAGACTTCTGCCGCAGCTAGCGGGCATCGGCTGACGGAACCTTAACGCATGTGGCATTACAACCGCCAGTTTTGGAGATGTGGTCGTACACCATAGTGGAGTAAGAGGGCACCCGGGCAGCCCGCAGAGCACCAGTTCTATGCTTGCGATGGGTGAGGTCACCTGGCGCGAGACTTCCAGACTAGGAACGCTGAGAATATCGGGCATGCAGTGGTTCAACACCACGAAGGAGGCAGCGCCGTGATTAGAATAGTCCCTAGAGAGGTGGTGCTAGCGGAGGAGTGGGAGGAGTTGGAAGTGGGGGGGATGACCTTACGAGGTCTTCCCACCACCACCAGGCGGGTCCACGTCAGGCTTCGAGAGCTGACAGTTGGCACCGCGGATAGCCGTGAGCTTTGGAAGTTTACGATCCTGCAGAGTATGAGGTGATAAGAGGTACGCTTTATGACTCTTCTACTTTTTTAATTAGAATTGTTAGACCCTGTGTATAATATTCTTTTTCTGCCTGCTCTTTTCTTGAGGGGTTACCAGGGTGACTCCGGGCATCGGTGTAACCCTGTTTCAGTATAGTAGAAGGCATATAACATTTTTTTAGTCGATGGTGTGGACTCCATCACTTTCTGAGCGTGTAAAAGAGTCTTGGTTGCGAGACATTCACTATGAAACCTTGTGTGACCAGATATTCTTGGGTGTTTCACCACATGGATATTATGAAGGAGGTAATCATCAGGCCTTATCCCATGTTCGAATAGTGATTCCCAGTCACAGCGTGCAACGTAGAGGTTTGACCGAGGAGGTGAGCTACACCTGAGGTCATTTGGGCCGTATGAGACCATGCGAAGTGATGGCAAGGTCCCCACCACCTTACCCTAAACCGAAATTCTGGTTTGGGAGTATGACGTCTCCCATGTGACTCTCCTGAGAAGAAGTGTGAGTTCTCATATGCACGTCTTCGGTGAGGGAAGGCCTCACATGAACGGACCAAATCCATTGGTCCATGCGTGGTGATGTAGAACTGTGCATGAGTTCTTCTAGGTACGAAAGAGCCATGTGCGAGCTTAGTAACCTGAGTTGTTCCCCTAGTAGTTCTTTTCAGAGAATAAAAGATTGAAGGGGGGAATGATTTAAGAACTCCATTTTTTCTATAAAATAATTTGGAATATTCTTGAGATTATTCCAGAGTAGTGCCTTCAGACAGCGTGCGATTCCGAGCCCCTGTATGGCCAGAATTAAATTTTCAGTGAGTTCACACTTGGCATGTCAAATAAAAGGGATAACTCCTAAATGGTAGCTCGGACAGGAAAACCAAGGGAACCTTTGAGTCTGGAGCATTCCTTTAACCCAAGCAGGGGTGTAATTTTTGCGGGCGTGGCCCTTTTGTGGAAAATGGACCTTGGGGTGTTTTCATAATTTAGCGGCCTGAGACATTAAGTTTCATAAAATTTGAACGGGGCCTCGGAATAAAATTTAGAGACCTCCATTGTGCTCAAAAGGGGGTTTTTACGCTTGGTGAGGCTTAACCTCGACCCCGTCGAGAGTTTCGGATGTGGGTTAATTTGGGGGTTTAAATTAATTAAAATTTCAATTAGTTTTTCTTTATTTAATCCTAAAATCCCCCCTCCACTTCCCATGTTCTCTCTCTAGTGGAATAATCCCCAAAAATATCCCCTCTAACTTCATCAATCCCTCCTCCTCTACTCCCCAAGGTGGTGCGCGACTTCGGCAGATCGATGGCGAAGCTCTGGGCTACGCCCAAACAGGTAGGAGATCTTCGTTTCATATTTTAACTTCGAACCTCTCATTTGAACTCAAATTACAGCGTCAAAATGGTGTTTAATTTCCGATCAAATCCCATTAATGCATGTTATATTTTATGAGATTTCTGACGCATGTTTCGGATTTGAATTCCGAGCTCCGAAGCATCTACAGCTGTCTGACGAGGATTCGAGGTTGGTTTGGGTGTTTTCTGGAGGATCTGGCCGGTCCGGCAGGTCTCTGGCAGTCCAGGGTGGTCGAGCGGAGGCGCAGTAGGTCGGCATCGGTGGTATAGGGTGGCAGGGATTCTCAGCAGTGGAGATTGGCCAGGTGGTCGGTAGGTCGAGGGCGTCGGAGGCTGGGAGAGGGAGCGTGGTAGGAGGTCGCAGGCGTCAACGGGTCAGCAGGGTCGTCTGTGCTCGTGTGGACTGGGGTCATAGCCGCGACTCCACGCGGGAGACCAAGACCCATGATCAGCGGGTCTCTTTGTGAAACAATGACCAACCATGATGGCCGGTCTGTGCTAGGGTGGACCACGGGTCCCCAGCCGGGCCACGCGGCTGAGCCACAGGCCGGCACAGGCCGGTCCAGCCCAAGGGGATTCATCCCCTCAACTTCGGACACCTGTAATCTTCACTACGGGTGTCCATTTTGTGTGTTTTCTACATTAGTGTGATCCTCGGCTCAAGAAGAACTTTTTTAGATTGTTTTGGGGATTTTTAATTTTCGAGACAAGTGGCTTGGTGGCACGACAGGTACGTTAAGTGGTTTAGAATTTTTTTTGAGATTCATGTTTTGGGTGGTGTAGACACATCCAAAGTCCGTTTTGAGTGCCGTTAGCAGTGTTGTGACCATGGTGTCAAGATGAAAATTTATAAGGAGTTTTATGGGGTTGAAACCGGAGTTGTGGTGTGGTCTCCACAGCCCGACTTTTAATTGTGAGTATCATTTAGAAAATGTTTCATCAGATGTTCATTCAGGACGTGCGAGCAGTCAATTCTGAGTGTTTTTCTGAGGTAATTGCAATGCCCCAATCTTCCAAATCTAATTCAGCATAGTAGTGTAGGCCCCATGAGGTTCATTTTGGTTTTTGATGGTAAATTCCATCTTCTTCACCGGGTGTCTGTTCCGGACAAGTGAATAGTTAATCTTGTGTAGTTTCCCGAGAGAATTGCAACAGTGTGATCCATTTGTTGTGATTCCGGATTGGGATGGAGGTCCCATAAGCACCGCTCATATGAGGTACAACAAAATGCATCTTTTCCTCTAGATATCTATTCCAATCAAGTATCCAGTCTATTTGACGTGTTTTCCCAAGGGAATCGTAGTGGAGCGATGCACCCGACTGTTTTTAGGACCGAGGCTCGGGACCATGGGATGTCATTCAGGCATAAAGTGGTGTTGAATGACTTTGACGTCAGATGTCTATTGGTGTAAATTAAATAGTTTATCTCACGTGTTTTTTTGTGATAATTACAACGGTATAATCCATTTGTATGTGCAGAGTCTCATTCGAGATATCATTAAATGAGGAAGCATGAAAGGTGATCCGGTGTTGGTTCTTCTTGCTGTGTTTGGAAGCGAACCCTTGGTATGTGATCACGTTCACTCCCGTGTGAGTGAAGTTTATGTTTGATGAGATATGGATGGTCGTGATAGGGCCGTGGAGAAACCATGTTGGTAGAATTACATTTTCTCCCTTCACAATGACGTTGAATGTTGTGTGCATGATAGCCTTTGGGATAGAGGTGTGGTATACGCTGGGAGTATATAGGGATTCTTGGTGGTACATGTTTTAGTTTGTACGCGATAATTTTTGTGTACATGGGTTGGAGATGAGATATGGACACACGTCGTGTGGGCCCCTTGTGCGTTCCGTGTTATGCTTTACATACCTTTGATCTCTCGCGACATAGAGGGTCCCTCTGTTAACGATGGTTTAGACCACCAGAATGGAGTGGTTTCCCCTAGTTCTATTCTCAACGGTTTGATCGGAAGAGTTGTTTTGGTTCCCTTGTTCCTTTAGCAGTGTGGGATTTCAGTATCACATCCCTTCATGTTCCCTAGTAGTGTTTTTGTGGAATCAATGTGACCAATACTATACAGAGGCACCGATACTCTGCCCAAGAGGTTGTTTCCAGTAGGGCACGAAGCCCCATTGATCTTGGGTGCAGATTCCCTAGCTGAGTATCGAATCATATCCTCCTTCCGCGATCTACCGCAGCATGTTTCCCAAGGTAGAGCTCTATGTATCGACATGACCCACACTACACAGGTGTTGAACCTCTACTAGGTGAATTATTCTAGAGTTGGGGTTTTTGTGCGATACCCACTCCGTGTTCTGTTAGCCAGTGTTGTACTATCCACTAGGGATATCCAGAGAAGTTCCGGTTTTACCCTCCAGTGGGGCAGGGAAGTGGGTTGATCATCGACTTCTTCGGGTTTACCCTCCAGCGGGGCTGGGCAGTGGGTTCCCCTATGACCTCTTATGGTTTACCCGCCAGTAGAGATTGGACAGTGGGTTACCCGACGTCCTCTTAGGGTTTACCCTCCAAGAAAGACTGGGAAGTGGGTTGCCCAATGACCTCTTAGGGTTTACCCTCCACCACAGACTGGGTAGTGGGTCACCTGATGAACTATTAGGGTTTTCCCTCCTCTAGAGACTGGGCACTGGGTTACCTGACGACCTCGTATTGTTTACCCTCTAGTAGAGACTGGGAAGTGGGTTACCCGACGACTTCTCTCATACTTAGTCCTTTCTACCAGGATTGTCTATAACTTTTCTCCGTGACTACTGGAGCAGGACCCTTGGTTGTATGGGTCATTGATGTGACAGCTTTGACTTTGAGGACCTCTCAATTGTGTGACAGTGACGAGGTGTGGCTTAACTTTCCCCAAAACTCTCAAGAACGAGGGGATATTTACCCACTAAGACACATCCTTGTGATGCGACCTAAAACCATGTGGGCGAGTCAGTGCCTCCCAAAGCGGATAGTGTCGAGGTGTGGTGATCTGAGCCCCTTGACTTGCAGTTTAGGCCAGAAGTTCGGGATACTGGGCATCGATGGTGTTTACTTCTGGGACTGTTGGCTACTCATTTTATTGGGATAACTATGAGATAGAGATCCTCTATGATTTTTTTGGGTTTCTTGTTGAGTATATGGATATGTATATACCTTGTTCCAGTGACCACTTCATGGGTTTTGGATACTCTCCTTCTAGGAGAGGCAAAGACACATGGGGTATGCCACGTGCTTTCAGTGTCTAGTCTCTCGTGGTTGGACGAGTCTACTCTCCTACTATATGTAGCGAAGGCTCGGCAGGAAGTCCATTTTCTCACCATTCTTAGCTCCTTGTGTTAGGACAAGTCTACTTCCATCATCTTGTTGGGTTGAGATGTACTCTTTATTGAACTCTCTTTTTTACTCCTTTATTATTCCCTATTCAATCTACTGCTCACTCTTCGGTACCTCCTTTTTTTCTCCCTCGATCCTTTGGGGTATCCTACTGAGTATTTCTATACTCACCCCTGCTTGGGATTTTCCTACACATGGTGTGCCCTTACAGATGACATATAGGTTTCACATGACTACAGAGGAGCTTAAGAGTTCAGGATCTTGGACCGCATGTGGTGGTCGTAGTCGGGATCCAGGTGTAGGACTCCCACAACTATTTTACTTTTTTTTACCTATTTCTGGGTTATGTCATTTTTCTGTTTGGATGCATGTTTTTTCCTTTCCTTTTCAATTTACCTTCCGCACTAACTTCATACTGTTTAGAGGTCGATGCACCACTATGGTTTTTTATAGCTGTTGGTACATTACTTTTCCATTTACTCTGCACTTCTGCATTGTGTGGGCTGCGTGTGTGTGTATAGGTACTCATGGAATGGCCTCCTTGATTTTTTTAGCCTTCAACGCTTGTCGCCAGCCCCTGGCCTATGGAGGCGGGCATGGGGTAGTTGCGGCTCGAGCCCGGGTAGGGTCGGGTCATGGAAGAGTTGCAATTTTTCCCATTTAATCGCATATCCTTTCCCTTAAAATTATTAGGTCCCAGAATAACAGGTTTTTATAAATTGGATAACTACTTATAATACATCAAATTAGCTCACTTTTGCTTATCCAATGCTAAATCGAAATAATTTAACATGTCATGACCTCATTGGTGTTTTCTAAACTTTACCTCAGTTTATGCTCCTTAGTTGAATAATAACAATATATACTTTTCATTCACAATTCATTCAAAAACGTATTCACCCTAGATTATCATTCAATTTAGAACTTACCCAACCCGTTCCTGAAATTATTAAACCCAAAATCCAAAGAATGTGCATGATCATCACATATATACTCCAAAGTTATGTGGAATCCTAATGTGATACACCTTCCATTATCATTATAGTTAGACATCCCTTATATATTTTCACCTAACTCCATCCATAATGACCATGTATAATCATCATCATGTACTAAAAAACATATATCTCACCACACATATCTATAAATAAAGTAAAAGTATTTATAATAAATTACACAATTTAATCAAAGGAGGAATAACCATTTGATACTCACTAACCATCACTATGACCTTGAACAACGTCAAATAATGTGTCGAAGACTCACAACAAGCCCTTAACACTCCTTTTATATAAATACTCTTGAATCAATACATGATCCAAGGTAACCTTTAAACCAGTTTTTTAAAAACACGATAAATATAACATGGTTTTTTTCAGCCATAAAAACTATGTGAAATAAGTTTATTTTCAACCCGTACCATTTTATTAATCAACAAGACATGGAACACATATCTTTCTAATACGACTCTACCATTATCTAGTTGAATCATCTATAAAAAACTTAACAAAATCGACCATAATCAAAGAAAAACAATGTAAAAGATCAGTTGTTGAAGATTAGGATAAATGGCCCAACATTATCATGGATAAGCGAGAACAATCTACCCTAGTTTCAATGAGGAAAATGGGGAATAGAATAAATGGATAAAGTATAATCACACATCTATATTACCTAGGTAATGGATGATATCCCTAAATAGGAATTAAAAATATGGTCGTTTTCAAATGAACTCCATTTTCCTCATTAAAAAAACAAAACATTTACCCACTGGATACATGATATGTATATATTAGGTACTCAATCCCATATTGGCCACTCATCCAAGTTGTACTAGCTGGATGGTTGGTATTCAAGTGTTGATTCCTAATAAAGGAAAAATTGGGTACCTAATTCTTCTTGACCAGGTAATATGTGTCTTCTAGTTATGACATTCTAGCAGTATGATACACTAAACCCATTGAAATTCACTGTAAATTTCTTTTAAACTATTATAAAACGTTATAAATACCTATGACATATGTCCCATTTTTTTAATTCAAATACCAATTACATTTTTCAAAAAAACTACTCCAAATATAAATATCTACAGATACTTTGTATTTAATAACCTATAACTGAAAGGTCCCTAAAATATATATATTTAAAACTCATTATATCTTCCATCAATAGAAATTATTTCTCTCCCTTTTCTCAGAATAAAGTATTAAATAGTATCTTTTTTAGGATTGAGATATAGGTGGGTAAAGAAACAAACTATATTAATATAGATTAATGAAAGGGAATTGATGGTATTTTAAGGGAAATTATGTAGTTTATTTGAGATTCTAATATCATTTAGTCAATATTAGTTATTCATGATTTTTATATTCTATAGTGGGTGGATAATTCATGATAATGAATTATAAGGGTAATAATGTAAAATTAGAAATAAATATGATTGATAATATTGATATTCAATGTGATTTATTTAAATGATTGTAAGTATGGAATGCTGGAATAAAAGATACATCTGAATGTTTTTTAAAGATTTATAAAATTATATGAAATGAATTAAATGGATATAAAAATTTTATTATGAATGTTTATCACATATTTATGAATGGATATAGAATAATGATAGAATATTAGGAAAATTAAAATGAATAATTTTAATATATTTATTATACTGAGTTTTATATAAGAAATTTGATTATATTTAAAATTCTCAAATAATTATTAAACCCAAAATGTGATTTTAAATGTAGATTATTAAAAGACATGTTTTATTTTCTATAAGATATTTCAGTAATTATTTTCAGAGTTCTTTTAAATATCCATGACATTTTAGTAATGGGTTCATGAAATAATTAATACATTATCTATATTATGATAGAATATCTTTAAAAGATGATTCAGTGAGATATATTATTCCATTACAAAGTGAATTAGTTTCATTTAATATTATTTCGTAGATGTAAGTTTATATAAGGATTTCATTAGGGATGTATATGTTTTCCATGGGATATACCAAACTACGAATGGGGCCAATATATTTTTAAAAATGGGATTTGAAACTATATTATTTATGAATTTACCTTATGGACCTTAATATTAGGGAACATGAATGAGCAAAAAGGGTATAACTACTTTTGAATTATTCTTTTCAAAATATAGAAGCTTGATATGATATTGTGGAACATTAAAATTTCAATAATATGATGATTTATTGAGTTTTTTTATTAACTCCATTGATAATATATTAAGGAATACCTAGGTGAGAGTTTTATATGGATGCATGACATGGTTATTAATTACATAGTCCTATTGATGTTTATGTGTTTGGTTATCCTAGGTGGGTTAGGTAATATATAATGGGGGTATGAAGCTATTTTTTATAGTTAATGAAGAAGATACATTGGTTGTGGGTGACATATGGTGGTTATATTTTTTAAAGAGAGGATGATTCATGTTGAGGTAGATCCATGTGGGTGTACACCTTGTAGTGTGAGATTCCCTAATTGTGGATTTATTCCCAACCATTATAATATACTAGGGGTGGGATGAACGGGGAAGAGAAGCTATGGGTAGACACCAAAAAACAAGAATATTTTTATGGGTAGAAAATTTATCCAATAATTATTTTTTAAATTTTATAGGTTCTATAATGATGTATGCATGAACATGTATAATTAGTATCGAAAAGTGTACCAGTTAATGGAAATATTGATAACCATTGTATATATTACTCATGTCCTAGAGGGTGTAGAACTACTTTGACAAATTATAGTTTGAGATATTGTATATGGGGAATGTATGGACCTAAAAATTATGTTCATGATGGTATATTTCATTAGTTATTTGGTCAATGATATTTTTAAATGGAATCAGGGAGTCTGTGTGTGTGTTATGATGTTCAGGGTCGTAATGGTATAAAAAATATAAAGATGCAAGTTGGGTTTATGGTTAGCATAAATTTATTTTTAACTGTGTATCTAATAGTTCAATGGGGAAAAGGGTAGGATCATGGTCTGTCAATCTATGAAAAAGGGGCCAAAACCCACAAAAACATGTAATAAATTGAAGATAAATTTGACACTCTTTTAAAATTGTTTACCAAATCTTCTGACCTACCATTATAAAGTTGATTTTCCTAGAAAATGGGACCTTTATTATTGGTACATATATAATCTCTCCTTGAGAGGAAAAAACATGAGGTGGGGATCCTTATATACTGGGAGATACATGGTTTGTTCACAATTCATCCAAATATGCAGACAAACAATGCAATCCATTACGAATTTGACATTTATAGTTTTATGTTATTATTTTAATACATAAAGATCTTAATTTGTATATAATTTTGACTATGATATCCTCTTATATAGGACCACAAATTCCCTCTTTCTTGCTATTGATATTTATCATCTATCTCAAATCTGAGCCAATCATCATTATCTATGTTGGAATGAAAAAGATAAATCAATGAGTTAATTCTCGAAGAGTTAATATACGTATAAATGTAATAGTTTGTGTTGCTTATAAAATAATCAAGTTAAATGATTATTTTCGGAGACATTTTGATCATTAATTTAAAATAATGATTAAATTAATTTTCTATCAAAATTTCACATTATTAATGGTTTCTCATTCCTTGGATCAACTCCCATGGATTCAATTAGGCGTACTTATAATACATTGTTCGGCATGTATTGGGGAAACCCCCTTTGATTTATTTGGGCCTAGATATGATACTTAGTTTGTAATAGCTTAGGGAAACCCTGATCAATTTATTTGGGAATATATACAAAACTACTTTTAGACTTTATTAGGGAAACATCCATTTGATTCATTTGGGACAACTTCAGTTATAATAAAAAGAGAAATTCATCTTACCTCAAATATGTTATGATGAATTCAAGGTGTCACTTTGGAAATTGGTAATAAACATGGCTTATTTAATTTTATTTCCATTAATTATTTTCACATCAACATGAACTTATTTCCCATAATGGATATGATTATAGAAACCTTTTACAGTTGAATACTCATCCATAATCAAATCCTTCCTAGGATATAGTTTGGTACTAAAAAATACACCATAATAGTAAGACAATACAATGGAAAGTGACCTATGGATATTACTTTATTTTTTCTAGTGGTTATGTAGATTTTTACAGATATGACTAGGTTTTGGATCTTCTCCAATTTATGGGATTTTACTACTTTTTTATATTTTTCTTTTGGGGGGATTGATTTATATGGTATATGTTAATATCTATGAATTCATGATATTTTTATCAGCCACCAATATATCATCAGGGTTATGGCTAGTTAGGGAATCTACATAGCTTCTACAAAGAGTATTAATGTAAAACCTTGAGACTCTATATTGTATTTTGATTTTAAATAAATAAAATCTCTTCAATATCTTATGATTCATGTAATAATTGCTTTAAATGAAACACATTACTCAAAAAAAATATTACTATTAAAATAAAGAAATTATAACCAAAATATAAAGTTAATATTTGTGAGTAATTCTAAAAAAATTAGGAAAATTATATGATCTTCCCATCTATAAAATAGATTCAATTGTTATCTACTGATTATAAATAATATAAAAACCATTTAAAATATAAATAATTTTTTTTCAAAAACTGTATTTTTCTAAATATTGATTTATTCATGATTTGAAAATAAAATTTCAAATTAATTTTTAAAAATTTTAGAAATATTATTTTACAAGATAAATAATAATTATAGAAATTAGGAAACAAACATTATCCTGGGTGTGAATTGTTTTGGATTTTATATAAAATCTTAAATTTTCAGTGAATAATATAAAATAATTATTTCTTTAAAATTGTAATTTCTTTTAAAATAAATTAATTATTTTTATTAATTAATTTAATTATAAATTAACATATTTATTATTTAGTTACATAAAATTCAATTAATTATATTTAAACCCTCGTTATACTATATTTTAGTTTGAGTTCGTTACTAAGAATTAAAACACTTTTTCTTGAAAACTATTTTAAAGTGCATAAATTTTATCCACATTAAATAATTAAAATAACCACATATCCAAAATGATTTAAAAGAAATTTATATATTATATATCAAAAATTATTTATTTAAATTCATATAATTATGATTAATTGTAATATAGTTAACACGAGATCATCTTTTCTATAAAAATTTACTTATGGAAAAAACAATTTTTCAACACGTCTATGAGATTAATTTTAAATTGAACTCTGCCACTTCTTTGAGTTAAATTTGGACAAATGGATTTCATAAATGGAATCAAATTTTCTTTAGTTTTTAACATTATTATCAATAATTTTTTAAATATTGAACAATAAAAATATAAGAAAATATTGTTGTTAAGGTAACATTTAGTTTAATAGGGGTGTTAATAAAAAAGATAAGGGTTATATATGAAACAAAACATGTCTAATTACTATTTTATGGTCATATTTAGACATTATATGTTATATGGTTTGAAAATTGTCTATTTTTTTCCATTTATATATGAGTAAAATATTGGTGTAATTCTTTCTTTTCAAAAATTCAAAGTGTGTCCTCTACCACACTTATAAAAGGCCACCCCTCTTATCTTATTTAATCAATTGAAAACCCCAATAATTCAGACATTAAGTTACAAAATTACATACCTGATTAACCTACCTCATTATATAGTATTATTTGTTACAAATACTATATAGTTAGTCTTTTGGGGAAAACCAAATGAATTTTTATGAAGAAGAGATAACATCATTATCCAAGCATTTTATTTTATTTTTTCTTCCACATCCTTCAAATAATAATAAACCATGAAGATAAAATAACCTTAGTATATGAGATATAATTAAATCTTTTATGTCAATTTTATTACAGAAATAAATTTCTTCACCTCCCTCAAATGGGAAAATAAATCATTCATTGTGTGTATAGTAGACTATCATCTCGCGAACTGATATAATTCGTTTTCCTTCACCACTTATCATGGCTTAATGTAATGATGTATATAATGTTTATATATAATAATTATGATATAATTATACTCATTTAATTATTATATCACATAATCTATATTACATTACACTCTATAGAGAATAGGGTAGTGTCGCTTGTTTGTGTAGCATACTACTGCCTCATGAAGTGAAGGATTTGGTTTTCAAATATGCATCACATTAATGGAGATATTGATTAATTTAATGATTATATTTGATAATAATGAAATATTTAATATTATATATCGTAAATATATCATATAATTCCTCGCCATACCATCAATTAAATATATGATAACATTGTTTGTGTGAACGACAGACTATCGCATTGCGAAGCAATGTGATACATTTTTATTATTATATCACAAGAATATATTATTTAAGTGTATTTAATGAAATAATATTTTTTTTATGATATAATGATCACATTTTACTAATTAAATAACACTTATCGTATTTCCATGATGATATTTAATGAAATGGAAATGTTACTCATGGGTGTGTACGACCTATCGTCTCCATGATAGTAACATGGTTTATTTTTCCAAATTATAATTCATCAATGATTTAAAAATAATATTTTATGTATAAAAATTATAAGTATTTATTTTTTACCATAATTTTTATTATTACATTGTAATCCTTTTTAGCTTAGTTAACATACCAATGTTATTTTGGACATATGAGTAGTTTATCTCTAAAATAACCGACATGAAATTAATTAGAAATGTAATAGAATATGGCATGGTCATAAAATAAAAGAAACATCAAACATTAAAATGGTTATTTTGAAACTAAATAATTTACAAAAAATTATTATTCATGGATATAAAAAATGTACAAGAAATCTAGGTCGAGATAATGGATCTTTCTAACCCACCGTTTTCTTCGTGTTGTGAACATTCTATCTCTAACTAAATTTATATCTCTTTAAAGTTATGGAATGATTATAAATTACTTATATATAGATCTCACATTTATAATAAGGTTATATTCTCTTCTCTTTATGGGTTTATACATTCTTTATGACTATCTCACAAATTCTTTCTTTAAATAATCTCTATTGATTATGTTATGAGACAAGATTACTCAACCCATTTCATTCCATGGGTAAATATTATGTTTATGCCTTGTGATGGATATCCTTATGTGGAATAGTTTTTAATTTACATTAATTGAATGTTATAGGTGGGATGATAGTTATATATCTCCCCAAGACATTGGGTAATGTTTTAGTCTCGTAATACACCATGTAAGGGGTTAGGCAGTGAAACTAACCGATTGTGGGACTCTATCCACCATGTGATGGTGTCTTGGAAGTTAACATTGACATATTTTTTAATGATTTTTTTTCAACTTTCCATTATTTCTATGAAATTATGATGCTATTTTCTTTATTTTATTCCACTAATTTAGAACTTAATTATCTTATTCTATTCTGATATCATGTTTTAACATTGAATAACATGTTATGCTTCTTTATCATGTCTATTTACTTATTGGTATTTTATACTCACCCCTTTATTTATAAATTCCCAAGGTTATACAATGTAATTTTTGGATCTTAGATGGATTTTAGGGATTCTCTATAGGGAATAAATTAATGATTTCATGTTAAGTTTTGTTTGATGTGTAATGAACCTATTATTCTAAGGAGAATATTATTTTATAATATTTATGTTGTTTTAATAGATATTTATGTATTGAAATAATTTAATAATATGCATAAAAGGATGTAACCATTATAGTTGGTAATTGATCAAAGTATTGGTTTTACATTGGAATATGGGATGATAAAACTTTAGAAACTCCTAGGGATAAGTCCATTGAAAAATTTAAGGATATGTCGATGTATTAGAAAATATCCTTGACATTCAGTGAATTGGAGAGTGAGTATTTTTTGAAACATTATATCTCTCTATAGATAATATAAAAAAAATTAGGTTTAGTATAGATATACCAAGTAGAAGTCACTTTGAAAATGGTGTGGCTAGCTTGACTCAAGCATTACCTGGTACATAACAATGTTCCTTAGTGAAGACCTTGTTTAATATTCATGGGTGATATGTTGGGGAAATTCAAAAACTCATTATAAACCATATTAAGGGAACAAAAATTCTAATAACATTTTATATTAGATAATATATCATGGATAACTTAGGTTGAAACCATGAGAACAATAATTTAAGGAATATATTTTATTTATGAGTTATTCCTTTAATGTTACATGTTATATTTTTTTAATACATTAAAAATAATCATACATAATCATTACTTTATATCAATGAAAATAATGTAAATAAGGTACAGTGAGTCAATATTTATTGTGAGGGGTAATGTGATGACTACTGAAATGATATGCCCAGACAGTTGGAAGGAAGAGTTGGTAACTTCATGATAATACATTCCATCTAGCACATTTTTTGAATTGAATCATTAACAAGGAAGAATTAATGAATCCCCCAATAAATAGAATGTTTTAGTTGAATCCATTATGCAACAAATATCTCCAAAATTTATTGGGTCATGTGATTCTATAATTTTGGAATAATGGATCCACTCTATTGAAAATATATTTTTTGTACTTCATTTTTATGAAAATGAGAATTTTTAACTAGAAGTTTATCGTATATAGGGAGATTCTAATAAATGGTGGATAATGATAAAGAATATGAATCCTGAAGAAGATGTCAAAGAGATGGAATGGAAAGAATTACGAAAACATTTTTGGAAAAATATTTTAATTTAGCTCCTAGACATAAATTAGACAGGTATTAACTTAAGATCAAGAAGAATATAAGAAATTTGTTGGGGAATATCAAGAAAACATCATAATAATTTCATTATATGCCATTATATTTTTTATCTCCCCCAGTAAAGATGAATTCTTATTTTTTGGGCTAAATAATAGTCTTTGAAAATATATGTAAATTTAATAAAACATAATATATGATAAAATTATCTAACGTGACCTCAATTTTGAGATAGTGATCTATGAATTTCCAGGAACTCATAAGGATAAGAAGAGAAAAATGAAGTTAAACTCTAATGTAATAATTGATAAATTTAATTGATGAAAAAAATTAGAACCTCCCACTTGTAAAAAGTGTGGCAAGAAGATTCCTATATAATTTCTTAATGGTGATAAAAAAGTTATTTAGGAATAGGAAGTAAGTTCACTAAGAAAGTTATTGCAGATAGGATAAACCCACCAATGTTATGGATGAGAGGAATGATCCGACTAACCCTCCTTCGGTTTTCAAATGTTATGACTACATAGAAAACAGATACTATATGAAACAATGTACAAATCTAATGGATATTTAATAAAACATAAAATTACATCCTGAAAGGCCTAGAAAAGAAATGGAGAGATTTTCCATCATAATTATAGATATAGATCCTGAAAATGATGTGGTGATAAGAACACTAGTTATTTATTCAAGAATATTGAATGTTATTTTTTATTCATGTTATATACATTATTTTTTATAATGCATATTTATGAGAACAATTCAATAACAAACTCATGGTATAGAAGATGATATATCAATGATGATGAAAAACAAGTCAATTATTACATCCTAATCATAGAACTTATCATATGTCCATATTTGAAAGATGAACTTACCAACAACCCTTATGATACTTCCTTTAGAATAATTTGATGCAACTTTATTCATGGATTTTATTTCCTTATATAGATTCAATATAAAATCTCTAGATGAGTAATTCCCCCTCAGAATCATGAATCTCCCTATTATTCAATAAAAGTGGAAGGATGATGATGAATCACCATTGGTTTTCTCATTTGAATCATAAATATTTTTTCCTTCTGATAGTTCTTATCTTTATCAAGTGATTAAGATAATGGGAAAGATATTTCACGATGAAATTCCAATTGTGAGAGATTATACCAATGTATTTCCCAAATATTAGTTAATGTCTTACACATAGACAAGAGGTTTAATTTTCAATCAAGATTATACCTGAATATTCTCCAATATCTGATACTCTATAGAGAATATCAATTTTCAAATATAATGAGATTAAGAATAAAATATAGTATAATCTGGATAAAAATATTATATGCCCAAGAGATTCACTGTGGGGTGCACCAGCGCTCTTTTTCTAGAAGAAGGTTGGGATAATGAGAATCTGAATTGGTTATCTTGATCTCAAAAAAATAAATATAATGAAAAAATTCCCTTTTCATGGATATATGACATGGACAATCAACTACATGGGGATCAGTTTATCTCTAAGGTGGAATTTTGGCTAGGATATCACTAATTAAGGGTGAAGAGGGGATATATTCCCAAAAATACTTTTTGAGTAAGGAATGGAATCTATGAGTTCACAGTGATGGATTTTTGACTCAAAAATTCACTAGAAATCTTATATACTTAATTAATAGTGTCTTTAGGGATTACCTTGACAAATTTTTTATAATATTTAATGATGATAATTTAGTATACTCTAAGAGAAAGGTGAATTTAAATACATTTTTAATGGAATTAATATTTTTTATGTTATATGAAAATAGCATTCAATATGAGTTATTGATAAATAAACTATCATTCTTGAGTAATATTAACACCAAAAAAGCGTTATCTTTACACCTTTTTATAACAAAGGCAATCGAGGACTGGCCTAGAATAGTATCTTTAACAAAGATATGTTGTTTCATGGGGCTACCTTGGTATTATAGATTATTTGTGAAAAACCATTCCTTATTTTAAAACCCATCAACCAAGATAACATGAATGTGGGTAACCTTTGTACAAACCCATGAATTTGAAGAGGTCAATAAGGAGTTTAAAAAATGTCTTATCACCGCACCAGTAATTATGCTTATGTCAGGTGGGGACGTTTTTAGGGTATATAATTATTCTTAAAAGAAGGTTTTAGGATCTGTAATAATTTATAATGATAAATATATATATTTTACCTCAATGTAGTTGAAATTTCATGATTAGAACTATCCCACACATGACCTAGATTAGGACGTAGTAATATTTTCATTGGCAGTATGGTGAAATTATCTCTATAGGGAGAAGTGTAAAATAATTATTGATCACAAGAGCCTAAAATATATATTCACATTGGAGGAACCAAAAATTAAATGCTAAATATGGTAATTAGTGATCAAGTACTATGAATACTCAAACCATTAACATCTAGGGAATAAAAAGAACCTCAGATACTCTAAGTTGAATGGAGATGGAGATTTTAAAAATTATTGGAATTAAGAAAGATCCAATCTTCTAATGTTTGAAGAGAATGAATATGAAAATAGTAAATGGATATAAATACTAACAAAATTAAATAACGACTCATCCATCCATTCTTGAGTGGATCAAGGAGGTTTAGAAAGAGGATGACATCTTATAAAAAAGGTACTGAATATTATGAATATCAATTTTTATAAAAATGGGGTTATGAGGTTTAAAACCCAGATATGTGTCTCACAAAAACCATATATGAAGAAGGAACATTAAAATGAGGTTACTAGATCATCTTTATTTATTAATCTAGTAAGCACTAAGATTTATAAATATTTAAGGAAAAATATTCTAGGATTAGATGAAGAGGGAGATTGAATAATTGTTACCTCAATGATTTGTATTATAACAATTTAAGGATGAACGAAATAAGTACACGGTAAAATTGAAACTATTTCCCTTAACAACAATGGGAATATAAAACATTACCATGTATTTCATGAAAATAATTCATAGGATAGGTATGCTATATAACACCATCTTGGTGGTAGTCGATCTCCTTATATAGCTGGCATATTTTATTGTAATCAATGAATATTTATCTGTTGACCAGCTCTCTAGAATATAAAGAAATGAATTTTTTATTTTTCATGGAATTCCAATATCTATTATATCATATCTATATCTAAGGTCTAACTCAACATTTTGTAGAATACTTCATGAAGAATTAGATAAATAACTAAAATAAAATGCTTATTATCACCGTTAGACAAATGGTCAATATAATAAGACCATCAAAACTATAGATTATATTTTGATGTCTTGTTAAATGGATTTACAAGAATGTTTGGATCATAAAATTCTCTTATTATAGTTATCATATAATAATAGTTTCCTTTTTATCATTCAGTTGAAACCTTATAAGGAACTATATGGGAATCCATTTCAGAATCCAACAAGATGTCATAAATATTGAAAGTAAAAGCAAATGGGACGTGATATTTCCAAAGATATGATATAGTCCAAACCATTTATCATAACATGAAATATATGCAATGTGGATAAAAACCCAATGATGAAAAGGGTAGAAAAGAACAAAAGTTTGAGGTCAGAGATAAGGTTTTCCTTTTTATTTTATATATAAGAATGTCATGTGGTTTGGGAATGAAGGGAAATCATGTTCCTAGATACATAAAGACCATTGAGATCCTTGATCACATTGGATCAATGGACAAATAAATATCACTCCTAGTTTATATATCTCAATTACATGATGTGTTATGTGAATCCCTCTTCAAGAAGTACAGACTATAACCCTTTCATGTAATTAATCGATATGGGGTAACACTAGAGAAATAATTTTTTATGTGGATCATCAAGAAATGATCTTGGAAAGTCAAGAAAAATTTTCTAAAAAACATGAAATATCACTTTTTCATAGTGTTGTTGTGAAAACATTGTTTTGAGGAAACAACATGGGAGGTAGAAGAGGTGATGAATCAAAGGTAAATAACCTATTTTAACCACGTAATATAATATAACTTTTTATTGGAGAATTTCAATACGGAGAATATAATATAACACCCCAAGACATTATAATATATTTTATTTTTCAATATAATTAATCACTTTGATAACATTTGACGCACAAACCATATGTTTTAAAGGAAATGAGATACTCTATTAAAAGTTCAATATTCAAACATGTCTATTATACACAATCGTTATGTTATTAGGTATGAATATAACTAATTAAATTTATAAATTTATATGTTTTACACAACTATAAAATAAATTTTATGTTTATCTACTGGTTAGAAATAATATAAGAACCATCTAAAATAAAAATATATGTTTTTCTAAAAAAATTATATAATGTTGGTTATTTCATGCTTTTAACACATAATTTAAAATTATTTTTTAATAATTTTATAAAATATATTTTTCAATATGAAAATAATTTTTAATGTTATCATATTAAAATTATCTTATGGTTAGATTTTTGGTATTTTTTTGAAAAGTTTAATTTTTATGTGAATAATAAAAAATTCATAATTTTAAAAAAATGTAATTTATTTTTAAAAAAACTGTTCCCATTATTATTTTAATTTAATTTAAAATTAAAATAATAATTATTTAGTTATATGAAATAAAATTATTTAAATTTAAATTTTCTTTATAATAAATTTTATTAAATTCTTATTTCATGCATTTAAGAAACCTTTTCTTGAAAACTACATTAATGTGTCTAATGTATATCCATTTTAAATAATTAAAATAAATAATATCATGTAATTAATAAAATAAAATTTGTAGATTATATATATTTAATTATTAATTTAAATTAATCTAATTATTTTTTTTCATATAGTTAATAAGAGAACTTCTTCCCCTAATAATTGATTTTCTGGAAAAACACCTTTTTCGATATGTCAACGAATATAATTTTAATTTTAATTAGACAAGTTATATGAGTTTAATTTTGATAAATGGATTTTATAAATAGTTTAATAATAATTTATATTATAAAATATAAAAAATTTATTTTTTTTGATAATGAATATAGAAAATTGTAAAAAATATTCTTGTTAAGGTAAAAACTAGTTTACTGGGCGGTTAAACTAAATAGATAAGGGTAAAACATGAACCAAAAAATTTATAATTGAAACTTTTTGTCCAATTTTATAAATTATATTTTATAATAATTTAATATTTTACATTTCAGATTTTAGTTAATGAGAGAATCATTTTTCAAATTCATTCATTTCAAAAATATATATGTTTTTTCTCTCCCTCATTTATAATAAGACACCACCATCCTCTCATTTCCACACATACAAAAAAATGGATCAGAAAATTCCAACCTATATCAATTCCCTAATTCCCTTAGATCATTCTATAAGATGTGTTTTTATGATAAATCCAACCTAGGAATCATTTTGATGATAACAAAACAATGTTTTCTGAAGAAGAGGTAATGACCTAAATAGACCATTTTATTTTATTAATTCATCCACAAAATTAAAATATTATAAAATCACTATCATATAATATACTCATTATATTACTTATACAATTAATTTTGTTTTATGGTAATTACATACCACCATCTCCTCCTACCACAAATCGAAAATGAAACTATTGATCATGCGTAAGGAGGACTACCATTTTGCAAAACAGTGTAATTCAATTTCCATCACAAATTCTCAAAATAATATATAATAGGGTATATATTGTTTAGATATGATATTTATTGTATACTTATACTTCTTGAATTATAATTTCAAATATATACTTTCTTAATTTTAATTCTATTGTGAATATTTTAGCTTTACTCATCTGTACGGAGGACCACCACCTCTTATAGAGATGTGATTCAGTTTTTGAATATTATTTACATGAAAGGTAATAATAATTAATTTAATGTTAATAAATGATAATAATTTCATATATAACATTCATTAAATTAAATATATCATATAAATGATTACCACAAGAACCATTGAATAAATGATAATGTTGTTTGTGTGTACAAAGGACTAGAAACTTGCCAAGTGATGCGATTTGTTTTTATTCCCGTATCACATGGCTGGTATATGTAAGTGTTTTAATAAATAATATGATATTTATTTTATAATAATAACACTATAATTATTAAATAACACTTTCTTACATTCAATCATAATCTTTTTGAAATGGAGACGTTACTCATGTGTACTTACAGCTTATCATCTTCTTGATTGTAACATATATACTTTTTCATATCTAAATTTCAATGATATTTTTAAAAAATATAATTTATGTAAAAAATGATAATTATTTTAATTTATAAAATTATAAAGATTATAAATTAATATTCATATTTATCTTATTTGACTTAGCATTATGATTTTGGACATATAAATCATTTATTTTTAAAACGACTAACATGAAATAAATTGGTTATTTAATTGAATTTGACAGGGTAATTAATAAATAAAAGTAATAATAAAAATAAAAATGTTATCAAGATATTAAATAATTAACCAATTTTTATTATTCATGGAGATACAAAATCACATAAAAATTAGGATCTACTTAAGGGTTCTTTCTAACCCTCCTTTTCTTTGGGTTATGAATATTCTCTCTCTACCTCTCTTTATATCCCATTAATGTTATGGAGTGATTAAAATATTTTTATACATGCATCTCACTAGTATATCTAGTCTACTCTACCTTCAATTGATGGTGAAAAACAATCTTTATGACCATCTATAAAATTTCACCATTAAAGAATCTTTTTTCATTATTTAATAAGACAATGTCTATTTCTTCCCATTAGTAATTATTAGGCTTATTACTAATGATTGATATTATTATGTGGATTGAATATATATGTACATGAATTTAATTTTATGGGTGGGATCATAATTATTTATCCACCTTATTAATTGGTTATTTTTTAGTCTGATCAGCTTTCATATATGATATTAGCGATTAAACCTAATCTATTGTTGGACTACATCCTCCATGTGATGACATCTTAGCAGTTATCCTTGACTTTTGTTTATGTCATTTTTTATTTCGTTGATACTTTCCCATATTTTCATTCTCTTTATGTTATGCTTCTATTTCATTACACATCTAACTTATCTCTTATGATATCAAGTTATACCTTTTACTCACATGTTATGATTCATTATCTTGTTCATTTCCCTTATAGTATTTTTATATCACCACTTTCTGTATGTATTCCCCATGTTATGCCATGTAGATTTAGGATCTCAAATGTATTTTTAAATCTAATTATAGATAATAAATTTTAGATTCTTGTTTTAGTTTTGTTTGCTATATTATAAACGTAGTCATCCAAATAAATGTGGCCTTATGAATCTTTAATTTTATAAATAGATATTTGCATTTATAAGTCAAGTAATAATATGTGTACAATGATTAGGTTACTATTAAATAGTGGAAGATAAATGATGCAGGATCTCGGTACATATAAGGATCTGGTATCGGGTTTGCTATGTTGTGAAAAATAGGTTGTTTTACTTCCTCCATCCATTTTGGATGAGCTGGTGGGTATGGTGCTTTAGGTCCGGAGAAGCAATGCTATCATGGTAGAACAATTTAGGGAACAAAGGCAGGGGATTAGGTTATAGGAGTTGGTTAGTTAGATGATATATATCCTCCTAGATTAATTGGGACACTAGGCAATCTATAGTACATGCTACAATCTCAGTATCCTCCTTATTAAATACTATACTATTTGATACAGAGGTTATATACTCCTTCATAGTATCTTATTTCATAGAATATTTGGTTTTAACTTTATAGTACAAATATGGTGTTAATTATATTAATAGATAATTAGGCATTTTTGGAGGTTATTCACTTGTGTAATGATTGTTCCCTAGATTTTGTTTTTTATAGATTTATTTCAGATCTCTTTGTACTATATATGTTAGGTTTTTATATGATACTTTGTATTGAAAATTTTTTTATCTATCCCACATTGATTTTTATTGTTGAAGAATATTTTTTACATACCAAAAGGGTAGTATGTATACTCATACTAGTGACTTGGATTTATAGGCAGGTCGTACAGGTCCTACCAAATGGAAATTGCGTGAAATTAAATAACATATAGCAATTCGGGTGTTGTATTAACGGATTGTTCCATAGAGTTTCTTCCCCATTATAGTGGAATAGATATAGGTTGTGTTTCCTAATTATTTAACCTTGGTTCCAATTTATAGAGAATTTTAATTTAACAGTGGGCATGTTTGAGCAGTATAACCAATTTCTATTATTCCCAAAATCATAGATCTTATAGGTCTTGATGAGATTATGATTTAGTTAGTGTATTTTGAGGTTTGGGATTCATTTTGATGAACGCATCTATTTTTAAATATCTTGTCCTGTCCCCCAAGAAGGATAATAGTAACTTAATATTGTGAGTTGAAAAATATAAGATGAATCAAATGATGATTAAAAATCTATACCCACATTCATGAATTGATGACATACTTTTTCATCTTAGAGGTACATACAAATTCTTCAAGATTGTTATGAGTTCAGGGTATCACCAAGATAAGGGTGGGCCATAAATAAATAAATATTACAACATTCTTGGGATTTTATGAGATGAAAGAGTATTTAGTTAAATTGGTGGTCAATATAATCAACTACTAGAGATCATGGATTTGTTGATTTGTGCTTTCCACCCATATTCAAAAACATTTGTGATTGTTTTTTTGATGATATCTTAACATACTCAAAGTCGAGGTAGGTGAACGTGCAACACCTGTAGGTGGTTTTGAGAAAACATAGAGATAAAAATATATATTACATGATACCTTAGTTACACATTTTTATGGACATGTCATGACTCTTGGGTCATATTATATTTTCGGTTTGAGTGTTTATGGACCCCGATAAAGGTAGATATGTTTTTTTGTAGGATTTGGTCATGAATACTTTTGAGATTCATTGAATGTTAGGATTTTATATATTTTACTATAAATTTATATATTATTTTTCTAATTTGGTAGCACTTAGGATTGATTTTACAAATAATGGAGGGGAGTTTGTATGGTTACACGTATGTGTGAAGGCTATTTAGGAGACGAATGGAAGGTTGTCACTAGCATAAATACTTACTCTACATGAACTCGGTCGGGAGTACTCTTTTTATTGCGACACTTGTGGAGTTAGTTGAGGGTAAGTAATAATGCAGAGTGGACAGTGAGTCGATCACGAGTCTATGCGATTGAGGCCCCATAATCGAAACTACCTCACATATTTCCTTGAGCTATAACTTTTAGTACATGCCTTGATGTGATCAAAACCCAACATTCAAGTTGAAATGTTTTTGGAGTTAACTGACCAAAAAATTATAAAGTGTATATTTTCACAGCTGGATCAAAACCTTTGGCAGATAAGGTGGGTTGAGTGTATGAATAATTTGTATTTTAAGTTACCTTTCACTATTAGAATGGTATATATAGTATTTTATTCCCATATTGGGATGACATGGACTTAAGAAAACCATGAATTAATAAAATATTAGTTTAAAATGGATCTTTAAGATGTGATGAATTTTGACATTCAAGAGAACTAGGTTTGAGTAACCCTTGAATCATTTTCTATAGTTCCCTAACATCCCATTCTAGTCTTGTAGATATAGTTTTTGGATGTATAGTTCTAATCAATGAGGGATATTATATATGGTTTTGAGCCGCCACCATGTTAGATATCTTATGATGATGAGATTCTCCTTGTTCATGGATATGTATTTGTTCCCATAGAAATGTAGTAGGACATTATGTTATATTCTCATGCCTCATTGTTAGCGGTAAATCTAGGTCTTAAAAAGATATATTGGGACATTTTTAGATAATGTTACTGGCCTATAAAGAAGAAAGATATTGTGGATTTTTTACCATGGTTCCCCAACATTCAGTAGGCGTAGATAAAGAATCAGTGACATATGACATTCAAAAAAATTTCCAATACGTTAATGGAAACAAGATCATGTCACTATGAACATCATGACAAGGTTGTTGAGGATTACTTGAGGTGGAAAAGTTGTTATTGATGTTATGAATTGAATGAATATGGTGGAACACTTTCAACCTAATTGGGATACTTTTCATGTGGATCGTCTAGGGAAAATATATCGTATATTTGGATGGTAAGTCCCACGTGTGGCCTTTTTGAACCCTCCACACAAAGGGACCCCCCTACCCCACGAAGAGGTCGCTGCCTTGAGGCAGTGCCCCATCCGGGGAAAGAGCCGTTGCTAGCCGAGATGGTAGAGCGTCCCGGAAGGTGACAGCCAGATCGACGATGGTTTGTCAAAGCAATACATCACCACATTGGGCCACAACACATTTTTCTCTCCCAATTGAGACCGAGTGACCCGGAAAGATGAGTGGATCCTGTGGGAGAGGCTCGACCTCAAAGAGGACTCCCAGGATTCAAACACTGAACCTCCCAAAGAACGGATTTGTTGTACCACTCTCCTTCCCCACCATGCCACCACAGAAGTGGTTTATAGGTAATACTTATGTGTGTTAGGTAGTGCAAAAAAATGGGGTTCAATTATGTATCATATCCAATAATGCCAAGTATTTAACTTCACATATTTAGAAAGGTCTACATAAGGCTCTTGGTGTGAAGGTTCATCTCAAAACAGCCTTTCACTTCCATACAGATGACAGGTCTAAGTGTATTCTACAGATCATAGAGGACATATTGAGAGAATGTATTAGGGATATTAGTAGTTCCTTGTAAAATAAGTTATCAATAGTAAAATTTTCAAAAAAATAGTTTTCAGGTAATTATACAAATGGATATATATATATATATATGACAATAATATTATAGTTCATGCATGTTACTTATGTGTTTGCTAGAGGAATGTTAAGTAGTGACTATTGGGACAATAATAATATAAGAGGCCTTGGAGATGGAATAGTTTATTTGTTTGTGGATAGAGACTACATAGAGCTATAAATGATCTTATGTAAAGGAATTATTTTAACCCCTTCACTTTGATTTCAGTAATCATGTGTTTTTGGTCATTTAGAGAGTAGTACGTCATTTAATTAAAATATTGGAGATGCTAATGACTATATGTGGGGGTGATTAAAGATAGTAAAGAGTATTTTCTTGTATATACACGGAAATTCCCTATTATTTTTTTATTAAATGTGAATTTTACGAGTCCATGAAAATTGACGGCATGTGATTCTGATGTCTGTTGTGCCTAGAATGGATTTCTGAGCATTTTTCAGGTACATTCAGTAAAGGTGCAATCAGTTTTTTGTATCTTTTGAATAGGTTCTCAGAATTGAAATTTGAGGGCACTGTTGAACTCACAGCGCTGATATTCGCTTAAGAGGACGTTCACCTTGAACACAGTAGGCTGAGGGTGAAAGGTAGATTTTTACTTTTTCATGGGAAAATAAAAATAAATTTCTTTAACATTTTATTTTTATTCATGAAACCTCCTTTGATTTATGTAGGTGGGGAACACAAGATTTTTTCCTCCAAATTGAATGCTCGGTGTTGGGGACCACCCGAGCCTAAAACCTCCCCCAATTTGAATTTATTGGTGGGGACCACCCAAAAAATCTTAATAAGAGAAACTCATAAACTCCCTATTTAATGTGGAGGAGTCTCTTGAACTTCCTCCACCTTAATTATGACAACACCTCTTGATTAATGGTGTCAATTGAAATTAAATTAATAAAACCTAATTTAATTTAAATTTTCTATTATTTTGTTGGGAGAAGGGTTGGAAAATTAATTAGAGAAACATTTACCCTCTCTAACGAAGAACACCTCCCAAAGAAGAAAGTTCACTGGAGATCGAAGAATGAGGAAACTGACCTCAAGCCGGATCAAAAGCACCTTGCAGAGGCAACCAACATAGGATGTCTTCGATGAAAAAGAACTGATGATCGGGGAAATGATGACGTCGCTAAATTCACCCCTTCCAATGTCAACGAGCAATCATGTAGGGGTTTAATTATATGTGATAAATTTTTACCATGGTCTTCCCTTCTAAATAAAGAACGCAGATCAACTCTCTCTAACTTGTTGATATATAGATGTATTCTTTTTGAGGGATTGAGAATAGTGATTGAATGTTGTTGTGGGGTTGACTTTTTAATTATATTCTATACATTTTCTTGATTCAAAATATGTGAACCACTTACTATCACTCTAACACGGAGAGTGCGGGCCAAACAAACATGGCCCAAACTCTCCGCATTTTCTGGTTATTATTTATTGAATTCTTCATGATGAAGGTGATGGTGCAACCGACCCACACCATGGAAGAAAACCACGGCTTATTGCTGTTGCGGTGAAGGATGGACGATCGGGCGAACCGGCCGCTGGCAGAGGCCCGGTGCATGGACACGCAGCGCGGCCCGCCCCACGGCCCCACCGTGCCGCCTAGCACAGGTCAGACCACCCAGCGGGCCGAGCCACACCACGGGTCGGGCCGGACCCAGTGTTTCACACCGATTCGACCCAAACCGAGTCGGTCCAGGTCGGTTCAAATGGGTTGTATCGGACCCAGGCACACTTCGACCCATTTATGCTCTTTTGGCCATAAATGTGGCACCAGACATCCGTTTGACAAACCATCTACGGAGCTGGAAACCTTAGAGTGAGAAGGTCCAATTAAATAAACTCCACTAGAGATTTGGGTAAAGTGGAGTACGGTCGGGTTGGATCCAGCAAGAATCTGACTGGGCCCACGGGACAAATTGACTAATAACTTACAGACCGAGCATCTGATTGATACAACATCTATTGTGTTTTGACCCCAATGGCATGGCGATCCTTTGAGATTCATATTCGTGGGAATTCATGGTAGTTGGAGTATTGACCAGTGGCTTGAGGAGAATACCCTCTTGGAGATGAGGAAGCCTATTGTGGGGACGCCGTAGATGGTTATGACATGAAGAATGAATAGCTATCCTGTGTGGGTCAGCACCTAGAGATCATGTGTGGGTCAGCACTGAGTTATCATTTGTGGGTCAGCAATGAAAAATCCTTTGTTGGTCAGCACCGAGCGATCTTGTGTGGGTCAGCACCGAGCGATACTGTGTGGGTCTGCACTGAGCGATCTTGTGTGGGTCAGCACCGAGTGATCCTGTGTCGGTCAGCATCGAGCAATCCAGTGTGGGTAAACATTGAGCCTCTTAATAGATTAAGATGAATTATTAGTTACATCTAATCATGTCTACTATTGTACCTAAGTTAAACCTTGTGTTATTTGAGTCCGTACCTGTGTGGTAATTTCCTTCTTGGTAATACCTTAGTGGTACTCTTCTATGTGTAGTACTTGTGTGGTACTTACCTATGTGGTATTCATTTATTTTGTGGAATAGTTGAGTTTTGGGATTTTAAGTTGGACTCTATGTTTTCCCCATGATTGAGATGGGTATACTTGATAACTTAGGTATATGTATGGGAATATACCTAAGTAGGGTTGATAGTTGACTTCATGCTTTATGGTTTATCCTTTGTGGATTTTCTGAGACCTTGAGGATCTCAGGGTCCCTACTGAGTATCGTTATACTGACCCCTACATGGGTTATGCACACACCTTGTTGTGTTTGGTGCAAAGGACGAACAACGCTGATCGAGGATGAGGGTGCCAAGACTAGACGAGGACTGGAGGGGGACCATACGGTGTTTCGGTACGCATAAGAGATGTGCAGATGTGGTGTGTTGAGGGGGCGATCTGTACCTACCCTTCAGGTAGGAACCTCAGAGGATGACCCAATAGCTCCTTTCGTTTTTCTTCAGTTGTATTGTTTATCAGTTATACTTTTACCATTACTATTGGGATTGTATTCCATCCCCTTTTTACTTTCTACACTCTTTTTTCTATATAGTTGAATTTAGTTTGTATATTTTTGTGTGCTTGGTTGTGTGTGTTACATTTTATAAAGGCAATGCCTTCCTGATTTTAGGGAATACTCCTTTCAGTGCTAGTCTCCAGCCCCTGGAATATGGAAGTGGGCTTGGGGTAGTCACGGCACGGGCCCCAGGGGACGGGTCGTGACAAATTGGTTTCAGAGGAGTTGGTTCTACTGTAGAACATAGGATTCAGATTTTTCTTTTAACGAAAATAGTGTTAAGTGTTGGGAAAGTGGTTATCAGTTTAGGGAATCCAGTGTTGGTCTGATGGACGACGTATCCATACACCAAGACCCTGACTTCTGATTTCCGACTCAATACACAAAAACACTAATTGCATTGTGTTTTCAAGAGTCTTCTTTGTGAACTCTTTGAATCAGCTCAAAAGGTATAACGTGTTGACCTTGGTGCACTGGTTTCTTTTTAGGATGCCTCCACACAAACAACCATCTAGGGTTCCATATATAGTATGCACTGATAGCCCACCAAGAGACGATGCCTCGGTATAGGGACCTCTTCCAGTAGAGGTACTAGTAGAGGCAGCAGCGGTACCATTACCCATTGGGCCACTGAGGCCACTAACCCCAGAAGCAGAGGGTGCATGCTGCATGATCCCTTTTCATGAGTCCTAATGCCAGAGGCCACCTAGGTTTAGGGGACAAAAAGACCCACAAGTGGCTGATGATTGGCTAGAGGCCGCCAGAAGAGTTTTCTGACTAGTAGGGACACCAACTGATCTCATCGTGATCCTTGACTCCATCCTTCTAAAGGTAGTAGTATGCATATGGTGGATCTTGATGCTCTAAGTTAAAGACGAGGTGACACTTCTTCTGGGTAGACTTCAAGAGAATGTTTCGGGAAAGGTTTGTTTTAGTGACTCTTCACATAGTGCACATACAAAAGCTACTTCATCTGCAGTAGGGCAACATGATTTTGGCTCCATACACGGCGAGGTTCACTAACCTATCACGTTACTTCACATATATGGTGTGGAACCCATTCTTCGGGGCCCAGAACTATGATTAGGGACTCAGGTAAGATATCAGGGATTTAATTATTTCTCTTAGCATCCCGATGTTGGCGGGGGTGTTAGAGAGATCTCTCTTAGTGGAGAGTTGTTTTCTATGAGCAGCCACCATCAGTGAGACCCACCACCGGACATCTCGTAGTAGAGTCTTCCACAGTTGGCAGTAGATAGATTTCATGGAGGTCCAAGAAAACCAAACATACAGGTTGACAACAATATTATTCAGGGTCGGTTATGTGGGGAACCCAAGACTAATCCGGTCATGCCAGAAGTGGGCAGTATTACGCATGCGGCAGGTAGGGTCACAGGGCTCGTGTCTATTTGACCCATCATATGGATGATCAGCAGACTATATAGGGACTGCCTAGGTAGAGAAAACGGTTCAAATGAGGAGGTCTTCAAGGAGAAGGTAGACGTGCCAGAGGATCTAGTCGTGTAGAAGGCGGTGGGAGATGATTCAAGATGTTACTGCCACAACCACCAGGTGGCCCACCCCAACCACAAGGAGAAGGGGGAAAAGGGTGAACTCAACTCCAGGCAATAGAGGCCTATGATCACGGAACTCCGGAGATTATATGAGGTATGATCTGTGTCTACTCCACCTTAGCTTCCTTAATTATAGATATAGGTGCCAGTCATTCTTATATTTCCACTACCCAAGTTTGGAGCTCAGATATTCTGATGGAGCCGTTGGCCTGATCCTTATGGATGGAGACTTTTACAAGAGAGAATTTGATGATAACTCACTGGTTCCAGTAGTGTGAGCTCTACTCTAGGAGGTGAGAGCTTCAGCTGGGATCTCCTAGTAACGGCGTCAAGGCCTTATGACGCCATCTTGTGTATAGACTTGTTATCTACAGTCCAAGCTCAGATTGACTGTATTAGGCATAAAGTGGCGTGTGTCCACACGGATGGGACTAGGTTTACCATCACCAGGGAAAAGGGTGCCTTTTTAGAACATGATTGATTTACCCAGAAGAGAGTGCAGCTGATCACTCATCAGTTGGATAGCCTTACCCTCAGAGCAGTTGATGTTGAGAGTCTGAGATATTCTATTGCGGTGGACCAGTACACGCATGTCTTCCCTAATGATGTTCTGGGTCTACCTCCTCACAAGGAGGTGTAATTTTACATTGAATTGTACCCAGGGATGACACCAATATGAAAACCAGCATGTCGGATGGCTCCCACAGTGCTTCGTGAGTTGTAGGTATAGCTAGAGGACTTGTAGGGGAGGGGATTCATTCTGTCCAGTGTTTCACCTTGGGAAGCCCTGATTTTGTACTCCAAGAAGGTGGATGAGAGCTTGAGGATTTGTGTTGACTATAGACTCCTGAACCAGGTGACCGTGAAGATCAAGTACCCACTTCAAAGGATTGACGAACTCTTTGATCAGCTGAAGGGAGCACGGTGGTTCTCAAAGATAGAACTCAGATTAGGCTATCACAATCTCGGATTGAGAGATGATGATGTGAAGAAGACGTCTTTTAGATATCAGTACAACCATTACATATTCTTGGTTATGTCACTCGTTGTAACCAATTCTCCAATAGTGTTCATGGGACTCATGAACATGATCATTCAACCATACGTTGACCGATTTGTAGTAGTCTCCATTGATGACATTATGATCTACTTCACTACTGAGGAAGAGCATGCCTACCATTTTCATGTAGTACTGGACACACTCCGAGAGCACCAGCTTTATGGTATGCTCTCTAAGTGCCAGTTCTGGATCTGCGATGTTCACTTTCTAGGAGATATCATACCAGAGGTTAGATTTGCAGTGGATCCAATGAAGATTGAGGCGATACATGCTTGGGAGCCACCTAAGATTTTGATGGAGGTACGAAGTTTCTTGGGTTAGGCTGGATACTACAGGAGATTTGTGCCATATTTCTCCAGAGTTGCAGCACCACTATCAACGTTGGGGAATAAGAGGAAACCCTTCGTCTGGTCAGAGAAATTCCAGTAGAGTTTTTAGAAGCTGAGGAAGTGGGTGAATAGTGAATCTATCTTGAGGCTTCCATAGGAGGGTGTAGGGTACATAGTCTACTAAGACGCATCTGGGACCAGACTCGGATGTGTCCTGATGCAGGAGTGAGCGGTGATTGCATATGGTTCTCGACTGCTGAGAAAAAATTAGAAGAACTACGCTACCCATGACCTGTAGTTAGAAGTTGTGGTCTTCACCTTAAAGATGTGGCAACAATACTTGATGGGCGAACATTTTACAGTTTACTCAGATCCCAAGAGTCTTAGATAGATCTTCTCTCAGAAGGAACTTAACCTGAGACATCAACATTGGATTGAGTTACTCCAGGACTATGACTTCATGATAGTCTATCCTTTGTGGATCGGGATGGATCATCTTTCCTTAAGCCGCTTACAGTCACTACACAACTTCTTCAGCGATTCAGGGAGGCACAGCTTGGGGATGTTGACTACGAGACTCGACGTGCTCAGATATCCACAGGACAAGCACCTGATGGATTTTATGAAGCTGGGGAGAACATAATCATCTTCAGGGGACATACCATGGTACCCATTTCGCTTTGAGAGGAAGTGTTGAAGGAGGTACACACATCCCATCTAGAGTCACATCCATGAGAGGTGAAGATGTACCAGGATCTCCAACGATAACACTCGTGGCCAAAAATTAAGAAAGAAATAGTTGTGTTTGTCTCTTAGTGCCTCACTTTCCAACAAGTGAAGGTAGATCATCAGGTACCAGCAGGCTTATTTTAGACTTTAGAGGTCATAGAGTGGAAGTGGGATAGGATATACATTGACTTTCTGAAAGGACTTCCACATACATCCAGAGGTCATGATTCTATCTGGGTGATCGTTAACAGACTCACCAAGTCGGCCCACTTCCTACCGATCAGAGACCAGGGCCCAGTAGAGAGATTGGGACACCTCTATGTGCAGGAGATTGTGCAGCTACATTGAGTAGCCTCGATGATTGTCTCTGATTATGATACACATTTCACTTCTAGGCTATGGAAGGGGTTGCAGGAGGCTTTCAGGATGCAGCTTCATTTGACCACCACCTTCCATCCTTAGATGGATGGAAAGACTAAGCAGACTATTCAGACCCTCGTGGACATGTTGCATGCTTGCATCCTCGACTTCGGTCGCTGCTGGGAGGAGCACCTGACATTGGTGGAGTTTATATACAACAACAGTTGTCACTTATTCATTTAGATGGCACCTTTTGAGGAGTTGTTTGGGTGACCTTGCAGACAAACTTTATGCTGGACTGACATAGGGGAGTCAGTGCTAGTGGGACTAGAGATAGTACGGGCTACTATAGAGAATGTTCAGGTTATTCAGGAGTAGATGAAGTATGCACAGAGCAGGCAGAAGACTTATGCCAACAGGATACAGAGACCTCAAGAGTTCAAGGATGGTGACCACATCTTTCTACGGGTCTCACCTCGACAAGGTTTTTGGATATGTGGACAAGGAGAAAAGCTTTTTATGAGGTTTATTGGACTTTTTCAGGTCCTCGGTAGAGTTGGGGAGGTGTCTTACCACTTATAACTTCCCCCTCAGTTGCATCAGATGCATGACAATTCCACGTATCCTAGCTGAGGAGATACGTGCACAACCTTTCTCACATCATCGACCACGGCGAGCTGGATATCGATGATGGGGTGACTTTTTGGAGGTTCTAGTAGAGATTGAGTACTTATAGGATCGGGTCCTTCATGGGTTGTCAGTACCTATGGTGCACATTTTCTGACAGCATGAGAACCTTGAGGAGAGAAAATGAGAGCAGGAGGCTCAGATTTGTTCTCTGTACCCCCACTTGTATTATTAGTTTTATGTTGTGGATTATGGGGACGTGAAACCCTAATGTGGGGAGAATATGAAGACCAAAAAATTCAATGTATGTTCTTTTTATTAAATAAAAATTTTACGAGTCTGTGAAAATTGACGGCGCGTTTCTCCAAGGCCCGGTGTGCTTGAAATGGACTTCTGAAATTTTTTTCGGGTACATTAAGTAAACATGTGAGCAGGTTTTTGTAACTTCTGAACCAGTGCTTGGAATTGAAATATGAGGGTACCGTTGAACTCACAGCCTTGGTATTCTCTTAAGGGGACCTTCACCTTGACTACAGTAGGTCAAGGGTGAAAGATAGATTTTCACTTTTTCATGGGAAAATAAAAATAAAATTATTTAACATTCTATTTTTATTCATGAAACCTCCATTGATTTATGGAGGTGGGGACCACAAGAGTTTATCCTCTAAATTGAATGCTCGGTGGTGGTGACCACCCGAGCCTAAAACCTCTCCCAATTTGAATTTAATGGCGCGGACCACCCAAACCCTTTTAATGACAGAAACTCTTAAACTCCCTCTTTAATGTGGAGTAGTATCTTGACCTTCCTCTAAATTAATTAGTCCAACACCTCTTGATTAATTGTGCAAATCCAAATTAAATTAAAAAAAATAATATAATCTATATTCCGTATTCTTTTGTTGGAAGAAGTGTTGACAAAGAACTTGGAGAAACGTTTACCCTCTTTGAAGAAGAACACTTCCCAAAAAAGAACGACCATTATAGATTTAATAAAGAGGAATCCAATCCAAAGATGTATCAGAAGCACCTTGTGGAGGCAACCAACGGAGGACGTCTTCGACGATAATGAACCGACAATTAGGGAAACATCGAAGTCACCATCTTCACCCCTTCCAACATCAATGAACAATCAAGTAGGGGGTTTAATTCAATGTGATTAATATTTCCCATGTTCTTTCCTTCTAAAAAAAGAACACAAATCAACTCTCTCTAACTAATTGATATGTGGATGTATTCTTTTGCAGGATTGGGAATTGTGATTGATGGAGTTTGTGGGGTTTGATGTTTTAATTATCTTCCATTCACATTCTTGATTCAAATTTTGTGAACCACCTGCTACTGCTCAAATGTGAAGAGTGTGGAAAAAAAACATGGTCTGACCTCTCTACATTTTCTGGTGTTTATTTATTGCATTCTTCATGATGAAGGTGATAGTGAGACCACACCGCACGATGGAAGAGAATCGCAGCTTGTTGACGCAGCAGTGAAGAATGGAAGGTCGGCCAAACCGGCCACCAGAGAAGGCACAGAGAACGACCACTCCACACGACCGGCCACAGACTACCACCGCCCTGCAAACTTCATCACGCTGCGGCCTCCACAGTCCCACCAGCCCTTGGCCCCGCCGCCCCGCTGCACCACCCCGTGGCATCCGCCGCCCCGCAGCCTCGCTACACCGCAAACGACCTCCGCTGCCCTGTGACCTCGCTGCACTGGCTGCGGCCCTGCCACGCCACCCCGTGAACTCCACGTTGTCCCACTGACTCGCCGCCCCATGGCCCTTCGCGCCACCCCACGCAGCCCAGGATGGGCCGCCAGGCGAAGCCGCCCTGCACGGGCCGGACTGCCCAGCACGGGTCGGGTCGAACCTATCAGGCAAGACCACCCAACGGGTCGGGCCACACCACGGTCCGGGCCGGGTCGACCAAAACCGGGTTAGCCCAATCTAGGTCAGACCGGGTCGGTTCAGCCAGGTCGGAGCAGACCTTGACCCACTTCGACAGATTTACGCTCTTTTGGCCATAACTTTGGTACAAGACATCTGTTTGATGAACTGTCTGCAGCACTGGAATTCTTAGAGTGAGACGGTCCCTCTGTGTATACCCCATGGTATATTTGGTTAATGTGGAGTATGTTCAGGTAGGATCGATCTTGAATTCATCCGGGGCCTTGGTACAAAAAGGTTAATAACTTACAGACCGGGCATACAATAGACGCACCGTCTATTGTGTTGAGACCCCTATGATGTGGCATTACTCTGAGATAATTCTTCAAGGGACATTGTGGAAGTTAGATTATAAACTAGTTCCTTGAGGAACGAACCCTCCTGAAGACGATCAGGCCTAGTGCGGGAATCCAGTAGCTGACTAAGATGCGAAGAATGAATGTGATCATGTGGGGGTCAGCACCGAGCGATCATGTGTGGGACAGCACCGAGGGATTATGTGTGGGTAAGCACCTAGCAATCATGTGTGGGTCAGGACCGAGTGATCCTGTGTGGGTCATCACCGAGAAATCTTGTGTGGGTCAGAACCGAGCGATCCTATGTGGATCTATAATGAGCCTCTTAACATAGTACGATGAATTAGTAGTTACATCTAAACATCTCTATTAGTATACATAAGTTATACCTGCTGTGAGATGAGTTCGTACCTGTGTGGTACTATCCTTTGTGGTATTACCTTGGCGGTATTCTTATATGTGGTATAGCTATGTGGTGCATACCTACATGGTATTCTTTCCATTGTGAAACACTTGAGATTTGGGATTTTGAGTTGAACTCTGTGTTTTCCTCATGATTAAAGTGGGTATACATGATAACATAGGTATATGTATTGGCATATATCTATGTAGGGTTGATAGTTGACTTCTTGCTTTGTGGTTTATCCTTTGTGGTTTTTGTGAGAACTTATGGGTCTTAGGGTCCTTACTAAGTATCGTTATACTCACCACTGTAGGGGTTATTCCCACACCTTGTTGTGTTTCGTGCAGATGACAGACATCACTAATCGAGGCTGAGGATGCTGGGAATAGACGATGCGTAGACGAGGACCATATGGCGTGTCGGTACGCAGAGGAGATGGGCAGACGTGGAGTTATGAGGAGCTGATCTTTACCTTCTCTTCAGGTAGGAACCTCGAAGGATCACCCATTAGCTACTTTCTTTTTTCATCAGTTATATTTTTCATTAGTTGTACTTGTAACATTGCAGTTGGGCTTGTATTCCGAAACCATTTTAATTTCAGCACTCTTTTTGTTATATAGTTAACTTATGTTTGTATCTTGTTGTGTGCCTGGTTGTGTATGTTACAGGTTATAAAGGTAATGCCTTCCCGGTTTTAGGAAATACACCTTTTAGTTCTAGTCACCAGCCCCTTGCCTATAGAAGGCGGGCATGGTGTAGTTATGGCATGGGCCCCAGGGGACGGGTCGTCAAATTTCTAGTGGAATAATTTTTTTATCTTCCAAAATGTTTTATCGGTATTCATAATGTGATCCATATGATGTAGTTGAGGTGATACTACATTGACCTTTCAAACATTAACAATACCAAGGACGTTGAGCATGAGGTTTTCACATCCATTAAAGAGTTTCTAGTTTCTATAGTTGATCGATGTGATATATATCTTCAGGGAAAGATAATTTCTATTGTGCTTATACTATGTAATTAATGATGTATCTTGAAGAAAAAATGAGAGTGAAAATCTCAAAATGTATTAGTGGATGGAGTTATTTACTATTGATAAATAATGATGTTTTGGAATGTAAACCAAGAATAATTCACTATATCATGGGTAAGTTGTCATAACCAAACTATTATTGACATATTTTCCTCATAAAAAATCCCCTCAATATCGTTTATTTTTTTATTATGTCTTTATGATAGTTATGTGTAATATGGGAGGATCCTAGATAGTTTTAGGGGTTGAATGATTAATGGTAAAAAAATTATAAATTCATTGGTTGGGCATCTAGTTAGGGTATATTAAGTGATTATAGTGCATAATATCATGAGGATGGGAAAAGTAAGAAGCATGATTCATTAAACTATACAGGTTTCTACAATAAAGCTTTCAAATTGTGTAAAAACATTCATATCCATTTCCCACGGTTGGTGCATATTTTATCAAACTATGTTTTCCTACCCAAGCATTTTTGAGTCTCCCAAACAATGAGATCTACATGGGTGGGGTATTACTTGTATAAATGTGTGAGACATCCATGTGAGGTGAATTTCTTATATATTGGGAGCTATACAATCAAAATATGGTTTTCCCAACTATGTAGCCAAATCATGTCACCCCTTAGATATAGAAAAATATTGTTTTACCTATATAATTTTAATATCAATGACACGAATATCTCCACGATTTTATCTATAAAACCATCCTTCACTTAAATCAAATTTACATTGTCTTTACACTTAAATTTTACCTTCTATTTTCTTTTCAAATCAACAATATTTCCTTACATTGGCCAGTCTATGGAAAAAATTATGATATTGTTCCCTTCCATTATTTTTTTCTACTATATAAATAGATCACATCATTGTTCTATATCTATATTCATTTTTTCTACTTTTATAACTTCATCTTATTTAATGTGAATCAAAGGCTGATACTCAATGGTTAAACCTATAATAACTTAAGTTAGTTGGATTACAAGCAAGCCAGAAAGTGATTTACAGATTCTAAGTAGTTCTGTGTGGTCAAGCTGATATTACCATATGATAATCATAGTTTGTTTTAAATTAAATGATATTAGATTTAAACTTCATAAATAGATGTTATCATGAACTGTGAATAGTCTTCTAAAGAATGAGCTCAAATTTTATCCACCCTTGGGGTGTTCGTGAATAGGGTAAACTAAGCGTTAAAAAATGTTGCGAGTGAAAGGGTCACAGAGAGTGAATCTTTGGATGATGGTAATGTATTGGTATTCCTTATATATTCTCTAGAATATGGGATAAATAGACATTAGGGGATAATTTAATCAATGTGGATTTGAATGAATGAATAAATTATTTTTTTATTACTTGGGTCATTTTATATTATTTGCAAGTCTTTGGGAAACCTCCATTGGATTAGTTTAGCACTACATATGAGATGAATTTTGAAATTCCTTTCAAAAAAACACTTGGTTTCATTTGGTCCTAATTATGATGCTCGATTTTAATTTCCATATGGAAACACCCCATGAATTCATTTAAGAATACATGAGTTACTATTTATTAAGACATGTGGTATTGAGTGGAGAAGATATGGTGGATTCATAGTGTCATGATGGAATATAGGAGTAAATATGGTTTATTTAAATTGCATTCCTTTATTTATTTGGACATTATAATGATGTATTTCTTGGCATGGATATATATATATATATATAGAAACCATTGGTAGTGGCCTACAGATTCATACTAACTCCATGCCCAAGATTCTGATGGGTACTTGAGTAGACTTCATGTTTGTAGAATAAGAAATAAGAAAACCCCTATTGATGTCGCTTTCTTTTGTGTAGCAGGAAAGTGAAGAAATTGATATCAGGATAGGTTTTGGCTCAAAAAATAGATTTTTGAAGTTTCTTTCTTTTCACATTTTTTATTTTTTGAGATTAAAGTATATGATATATATTTATATATATGACTGTCGGACATTATATATAGTTCATTTTGATAAAAAATGTTTTGTTTTTATAATTGACACATATATTGGAATCTGTCTACTAATTATGTGGATATATCTTATTGTATTTATTTTTATTATTCTTTTATAAATATATGGGGGTATTTTCTAACAATCGTAGAACCAAATACCCACACTACTAGTTAAAAATAACTTGAAAATGAGGCAGAGTCTCACGAATCCCTGATTTTATTTATTTTATAAGTAAAAAAATAATTTTACATTAGAGGAACCTATGTGGTATTGATTAAATTTTTAGAATGGTAATTTTTATTTGCTAAGAGTTATATGATTTCTTTTTTGAAATTAAAATCGGATTTTTTATGATCCATGTAATGAAAATCTAATTGATTATTATATTTTGTTTTTGGATATTATATTATCTTTTTCATATACATTATCCACTAATGTGTTAGAAATATTCATTTAAATGGAAAAAATTTATTTTTCTAGTGGAACCATCTATATATATTTATATTTGAACCCAAAATTTACATATACAAATTTTATATCTTTTTGATAGAGTTTCCGATGTTGAAAATCATATGTATTGACATGGAAGTCAGATTGGTTATAGTGTTTTTAATTATACCTTTCTTGATGTATGTATGAGTCATTTTTTTATAATTATTTATTCTTATTTTTTTATTTTAAATATATGTCATTCCATATATTTAATTAGACATTTAATTTATATTTAAGGACAGTATATAATGTTTAGTTTTTATAGTTACATGGAGTTTTCATTTCAAAGGGAAACTCTATCGATATATATGATATGGATCCCTTGATACTATTTTCTAACCTATGTCTTATTGGAAGGACAACATTATTAGATTTAAAATATATTATTAATCATATAAAATAAATTTAAAGTTATAAGAAACATATTTTATCTCATAGGGAGAATTTATACAGAGTGATCTCTTTTATATCTTATTTTATTATATTTGCTCTTAAAATAATGAGAAATTAAATTATTATGGATTTGGAAAAAATATAGAAGATTAAAAAAAGGGTTAAAATAAGAAATAAAATGGTATAATGTTTCAAACAATGGGAGATTAATCAAAAGTGTCCTATTACTATTCTGCAAAATATATTTCTTTCATCTTTTTGTTATTCTATAAAAAGTGTCAATATCATTAAATAAACACATACCAATACTTTCTTATTATATTTACCAACACATAGAAATAAATTAGTTTTAATTTATTCTTATCGTTTCATGATTGTTAAAGGAACTCATCGATTGATCAAATAGATGATTCTTGGAATCTTCTCCCAACCAACCGTTTTAGATATGTACACCCCACTTTATATAGAACAGAAATAAAAAAAAATTCCCTACTTTATCACACAATATTTTGATTTATAATTTTCATACAAATATTACATAATTTTAGATTAATTTTAAATATATTTCAAAATTATAATCACCTAAGGACTGTAGATGTTTGGTTTATTTGTTAACTTGGATACATAATCAACTAACAAATAAAATATCTAAATAGTTTATAATTAATTTCTTCATAAATAGAACCATTTTTAACATATAATACATAAAACCATTCTTAAGAACAAGGAGAAGTGAAAGATTAGAATTGGTGATCTCAAATTCCTAGTAATGTTACACATAAAAGATTTCAATTAATGGTCATAAGAGAGAATAAGATAAGAAAAAATGTGTGAGAACATGATTATGTCTTCAAATAATTAAACTCAATTTGATAAAAAATAATTAATCCTGAAATATGGTGTATTTTTTTGTGGAAAAAATGATATTAAACATAAGATAAATGATTCATGGGAAATAAATCATGAACCAATAAAACAAATCAATAGTATAAGACACATTTTTTATCTATTCCAAAATGTATATAAAATCAGTTCCTTATTCAAGCCTTAGATCCATTACTATCATAGTGAATTGGTTTCACTCCAAATTGCATCATTGTAATAGTAATGGTTCACTTCCAAGTCTATATTTTATGAAAAACTAAAATATTCAACTTGGTTCAATCCTCATTCAAGTACTTATTATGTCATAATATGTCCTTATTTAATCAATTAATTTAAGGAATTTAAATAAAACTCCTATACCTAGTTCATAACAAAACCACATGTCCTTGTATTATAGTAATACAACCCATACCATATTTTAATCCATGCATATGTGTTCCAAGAGATCATAAAAGATTTATCTTATAATCATGTCATAAACAATGAAAATGATTTGGGATTCATAAATGTTTCATAATCATAAACATAAAAAATCAAGAAAATGAATAAATATGTAAAAATTGGATCTTATATATATATAATAATAAAAAAATCAAATGATGTTTTTATAAATGAAAATGACTATAAACAATGATTATAATTTTTTTAGGAAAACACCTTTTCTATTTTTAAATAACATATTCAAAAACTAAAAAAATAAAAACAATAAAGGAATTTTTATAAAGAAATAACAAACTATATAAAGGATAATTAAATGAATATTTTATTAATGGTGTAATTGAAATACATTCATCTGGTGTATGTTGAAACATAAATTCCTTCTACTTTTATTAAAAAAATATAAAGTAACACCATTGGAAAATGATAATAAAATTACTTTTAAACCTTTGTATAGAATGAAACAAATAGATAACATCTACTTTAGAAAATTTTTAGATAGTATTTAGGAAATTATTTAAATCATTTTAAATAATACATGGACTTGGAAGAAAATATACCCAACCTCAGTAGAAAACAATATCAGTTTTCCATAAAATATTAGTCTAGTATCGTGAGTAATAAAAGAGAGTAAAATGAAATTAAAACATTAAATCTATATAAATAGTTATATTTTAAGATAATAAATAATATTTATAAGAGAAGTATCATAAAATTTCATTATTATAACATTTAATAATAAAAATTAATGTAAAAAATGTGATTAAAACATAAAACCCTCATCATTGTGGTAACCTTTAAAACATAAATCACATGGAATAAATAAATTCATTGGAAAATTTAATTTAAATGAAACTAAATATATTAATTATTAAACATATAAATGTGGTAGTAGATACACCTCATAGAATAATTTAGTTATATAACATCAAACTATTCTCAATGAGTAAAAATTTAGACTAAGAACCATGAAAACTATAATAATTTTTTGAATTCACGGACATTGGAATATTTCCAATCATGTAGTTAAATAAACAACATTAATTAAATAAAATAATATTCCAAATAAATTATGGGGAATTATATACACATTAGTAATAATAAATTTGGGCATAACATAAAAAAAGTATCATTGAAGAGAAATTGAGAGGAAACACATAAATATTTATAAAGTATGGACCAGACACATTTATTAGGGTCCCATAATCCCCAAAATGTTAATAAGTGTATAAAGATATTATATATTCATTTTATAAAAATCTACAACAATATATAAAAATAGGGGATGAAAATAGAATTATATAACTATGTGCAGATGATACTCCACACGTATGCATGAGTGATATTAAATTTTTTTTAAGGATGAAAAAAATAGATTGGTTAATATTAATTAAAATTTAAAAAATCATTATTATAACCTTAATATAATATAAATACATTAAATATACCATAATAAACATCCATAAATGGTGGTTGTTGAAAATTAATTGTTTCTCTATGTCGATGCATTTGTCTACACATACGCACGAGTAATACTTTCATTGACTATTGGATTTAAAATAGGGTTTGAATGGTTGTACCATCATCCAATAAATATAAAAGATATTTTTAAGAAATAATATTAATCTCATTTTTATAGACATGATTTTTTTATAAAATAGAATAATAAATAAAATTGAATGATCAGTTTTAAGATCTTTACCTATTATCTGAGATACCTCTATTGGTTTACTCCCTATTCCTTGATAGATTTTCAATAATATAATAATAAAATATATATGCTGAAAAAAATTATTCTAGGAAGTTTTATTAGATATTTTTATACCTTTATTACTCAAATTATATGAAAAAAGGAAGAGATGTTATGCCATTTTATAATTAATGAGAGGGACCTAAATGGAATTCCAAAAATGATTTAAATGATTTAAGGTCACATTAATGGGAATGTGACTCCAAATGGAATGGTATTTGGATATTAAATAATAAAAGGTTTAATTATTTTAAAAAAATTGAATGTTAAAGTTGTGTGTGGAAATCTAATATTTATCTTTTGGGTTGAGACCCCCGGTAAATCAGTTTTTTCCTAAACCATGGTAAAACACGTTTAATATTTTGATTATTCACTATGAACAAATAATTAGTCAAAATTTTAAATTATAATTAATACTCTAAACCCAAATATGGAATTCATTTTACTATGTGATATTTATATAAGTTGTATAAGTTATTTTTAATTTATCTACCAAAGAGTAATGAAATCCCATTTAGAATAATGAGTTTTTAAGAGTGAAACATAATTTATTTCAAATTCATGGATTTTAAAAACTATAAAAATAATGTTAAAATATTATATTGAATATATAATATATATAAATTTACTTTAATCTATTAATATATTAGGACAAAAATAATTTATTTGGATTAAAACATATTGTGTACATAAAAAGAGGTATTATAAAAATGTGTTTTTAAACCAAAAAAAATTACTTATTCCTAAATCCTGAATAATGATTATTGCTATGAAATTAATTTCCTTATATAAAATTATTTTATACTTGTTTTACTTTAAGATAAAATTTAAAAAATAATGGGACATTTACATGATGGTAAATAATAATTTTTACCAAAAAACGATATTACTCACTATTCATTGAAAAATAATCTCTTTAAGAAAGATCCTAAAAATTCACCATAAGGTAATATTAAAATAATTAATTTAAAAATTATAATCCAATAAAATATAATATCTAAAAATAGATGATAATAATTATAATTTTTTGGTATAAAATTTGATAAAAATCATTTTTGAAGAAATCACATTTTCATAGTAAGAATGATTTTTCTAGAATATTGAGTTCTTATATATTATGCATTAGTCAATACATTTTCATTATTAAAATAATTTTAAATGTTTTATATAAAGTGGTTGTTGATTTTTTTACCTTAAAACATAATATCAACATTATAACGGTTTACTATATTGAGGTTCATACAGACTGAGGGATGCGTGTTGGACATGCTATTGAGTACATTATATTTCATTTCAAAAGAATTATGTATGAAACCTTGGGGTGATAAATTATACCCATATTGAAATGAATTTTACCATTATTATTCAATCACACTAGTATAAAAAATGATTATATATATGCTTCATCACATCTTTAGGTTCCCATGTTTCCTCATCAAAAAAAATTCTTCCAATGTACATAACTAGGGGTGTAGTTTTTTATATATAACACTGTATCTATGATCGAATATTTAAATAAATTTTTCATCATAAGAAATATTATTCTGTAGTGGTATAACCTCTGATTTTAGTACATGATATTGATTAGGTATTTACATCCTCAGTAGATACATATGGATGATATCACGAGCCTTAGAGAGGTGAAATCTATTTGTATATGAAATTCAAACTAGAGGAAGAGTGTTCATCCCGACAACCTTCAAAATCTAGAGAAATAAATCTGAATATATCCTATAGGTTTTTAATGGTCATCCCATACTAAAACAATATTCCATGATGACAATTAGTCTAGAAATGAAATTCAGTATCTAGTGCTAGCTAAATACTTCTTCAAAACATCTAGGTAAAACATGAATCCCAATCAGTAATAATATAATATGGCACCCCATGTAACCGTACCAATTCATTAATGGATATCCTATAGTATTTATTGACAGAGAACTATTATAAAATAGAAATCTATTTTTTTAACTTCATTAGGTGATCTAGTACAACCCAAATATAATTATGGACATTATATGTTTTGGAGAGTCCAATAATGAAGTCCATGGTGATGTTTTCCTATTTCAATTTTGGTATGGGTAATTTCTATAACACCCACCTTAAAATTATGATTCTAATACTTAACTTTTTGACACACTAATCACTTAGATACAAAATATTAAAATATATATTCTTTTTTCCACCATAAACACTCTTTTAAATTTCTATAAATATTTTTACTTCCAAGATGAATATAAAATAATGATCTACAAGCTTCATCCAATGGTTCCTTCTTTGGTTATACTATTAATTGGACACATACTAAATTCTTAAACCATATCATATTATCACAATCATGCTTGAGCATAGAAACATTTCTCACCTTATTTTTCATCTCCACTCCCTACTTTTCTACATATTTGATGTATTCATCTAAATATGGTTAAACACTAATTTGAAAAAGATTATATTTCTTTTATTAGATCAAAATTTCAAGGTATATACATTAAAAATATATAAATATTGGCCATTTTGAGATATTTATTATAGATAATGTATCATTATCATTTCAACACATTGAATTAACAGCCTTATTCCTTTATCCATGGTTGTACTATATTTAGTTGTCATAATCATTAGTTAATTACTAATATCTTCCTTAAAACATATTAAAATATTATAGGGTGAATATATCCTTTAATCATTTATGATAATTATATATGTCAAACCATTCATCATAAATATAATGCCTCCATATCATTATTTTAATGATTATCCCTACTAAATAAAATTCATGGGTTTTGAATTTTTTTCATGGAACTTAAATTATAATGAGAAATAAGTTATCACTACATTGGTCTACATAATAACACACCTAGAAATTTTTTTATTCATAACTATATATTGAAAAACCTTATCCACAATAGGGTAGTTTGAAAATACATTAACTAACTAAACATCACTTCATATCTATAAAATTTTCTTCACATTAATCATTACAAAGTAATATGCCACCCTTCTATATAAAATTATTTAGTGGATTAGATAGTATTTATAAATCCATTTAAAATATTTGACAACATCCATACAATATAAAAAATATGAATCACCTTCATAGTAGTTGGTCTAGTCCAATTTTTCAACAACTTCCATATTTCACCGTTCCACCAATATACTATATATTGAAATTATATGACCTAAAAATGATTCCTAATATGTCCAAAATTTACACTTGTAAAATTTTAAGGACAAAATATCCTTCCTTAGGGTATTTTGTAAAATATTTAAGTGATCATAATGATCTTACTTTACCTTGGAATATGTAATTATATCATCTATAATATCTATCACAAACTAATCAAGGTAATCTCTAAAGACTCTATTCATAAAATCAATGAAGAAATATGGGTCATTACAAAGTCCAAATAGAATGAATATAAATTCATAGTGTCCATACCCAGATGGAAAGAGATTTCTAGGTACCATTTAACCTTTATCCATAAACTGATAGTATTTAGATTTATGATCAATCTAGTAAAATTATTGAGCTCCTCATAGTTAATCAAAAAATTACCAAGATGTAAAAAATGACACATGTTCTTGATTATGATCTTGTTAAGCACCCAATAATCTTTTTAGTGTTGCATTGATACACATTTATTCTTAATAAAAAGTATATGAAAACCCACCGGTAAAAAAAATTTCCCAATGAATATCATATCAATAATCTATGTGTTGCTTCATTAATTTTTATAACTTAGTCAGGTCCATTCTAAATGAAATATTTTAAATACATGTGGTATCGAGTATGAGTTTTATTGAACATAAAATTGCAACATTTTTAGGAAGAGTAGGCATCTCATCCAAAAACACATAAAAATAATCATTATGATAGGAATATGAGTGATGTTGATTTTATTCCCAACCATCAATGACTAATAACCACTTTTAATATTAATAAAAACCCACTAAATGGATATAATTTCCACTGGAAGTTCACCTTTATCCATGCATCGATGGACCATAGGTTGGTTTAAAAAGTTATTTATGAATTACCATTCATGAAAATTCATATGGAGTTTATATAAAAAAATGCAAACCATTCCTAAAATCATATATAATTCAACTAGAGGAATATTCAAAATATACACAGCAACAGAATTCCCAAAAAAAATCAATTTGGGAATAATTTTTGTCGTGAGATGTGATCAGCATATGCTAAATCCCTTTTTTTTTTGAAAATATCCACTTTATGGTTTATTGGAAACCTCACAAAGAACCAAATTCAACCCCATAAAATTATATTTCAAATTTATAACATTCAAATTTCAAACAATCAGACCTGAGTGACTCCGTCATACCTCGAACCATGTCAAAGATACCTTGAGGCACATAACCTTAGTTAGAATAAACAGAATAAAATATTGTATTAGTAGTTCTAGATTAGATGATATGTTTAACATTCACAACTTTTCTATCACATCCCACGTCAAAAATAGTGATTCAGGAGATTTATGACTATCTGTGGGTGTAAGAGGTTGCTGACATTGATCATCATAATTAACCCATAGATTCATGAATTAGTTATCATAATATCCATACTCCTTGAAATTGCAGAACTAAAGTGTGGGTGGTTTATTCTATTGAGATCTTTCTCTATTTTTAACATTATCTGGATTCTTCCCATTACATTGGAATTCAATTTCTTGATGAATTTATTTTCTTACACTTATAACATTTACTATTTCCTTTATATAAATTTCTATCATGGTTCTTTCCACACATCTAGAATAAAGGAAAATTCAGCCTCTTCACCCATGGTTTTTGATATTATATTTTTATTTTGTATTCAATATTTATTTTCTTTTTGGAACCATCTGATATATAGGTAACCCCAATTTCAAAATCCACCTTGATTTCACATTGAAAAATTTCTCCATAGCCACTAAATGTTCATATAGATATTACATACATAGATTTTTTTTAAGTATCTGATGAATTTATCAATATTATATTCTTGTTCATTAATAAAAATAGAAACATATAATGAAATATTTTAAAATTTTAATCAAAGGTACTAAGAGATTATCTACATTTCAGCTCATTTTCAATGAATTACATTACAATATTCGTATAGATAATGGATTACCTTACAATCTTATAATGAAATCTTATAAAACTCTATGATGTACATTTCATCGTGGTTCCTCATTTTATTAAAAATATTCCACCATTATACCTCTGTTACTTCTAAATTAAAAACATATATGAAAATACTTCCATGTTATGAGTACTGAGAATGTAAAATATCTTTTCAATTAGTGGATCATCTCACCCATTAAAAGAAAGGGCATGTTTCCTCAAGAAGGATTTAATGGTGTGTTGTTTCTTACATATCTCATTTTGGATGATGAACATGATTCATGGATTGATAATGTTTCATAACCATAGAAAAAAACTTATCATAGATTCCGTAACATTTGATTACTTGGGGGAGGATCATTGCATTATCTATCAAATTCATCATTAAAAAATTTATTTCTTGTTTCCCCATTTAATGAAAACAATAAAACATAGTATGGGGATCAATAATCATATTTTGAAGCCGTATAATCTTGAAAAACAAATTCATAGAATGTTTAAATAATTACACCTTATTTTCAATCTATGATACCTTAGGTTCAACCAAGGCCATCCATAGTCATTATCTATTTAAATACCCCATAATGAATAATAAATAAAATGTGAATTAACCTAAAAATAACCCCCAAGAGTTAGAAAAGATACTGGCTATAAAGGTGACATGAACATCATTTAACATCATGAAAATTTATTATTTATTACAATAACTAACTATTAGTTTCATTTAAAGTAGAGATAAAACCCAAGAAAATGATAGTTTTGTAAAAAAATGAAAATAAAATTGAAAAAAGAAAATCAGTTAGTGGGTAAAATGATTGTGGTGAAACTGATGGAGTGAACTTTGGGAAAAAAAATAGGGCAATGGTCAGAGTATGAGAATGAAGGACAAGAAGGTGATATAATAGAAAGAACTAAGGTGGGGAAAATTGGTCATTAGGAATGACTATTTAAAAATAAGCTTATTTTATTTTATTATTGTCTTATCCATGGTCAGTTACTCTAAGACCATGAGAATTTTATTGGCAAATAATTGGAGTGGAAGGTCTATAGGTGAAAGGATCAGTTGGATTCTCAGCTATTTACTTATTTATCCTTTTAAGGAGTCTCCTAGTAATCATACCCTTGTATGGAATGAACTCTTCTAATTGGGAATTCCAAATAAAAAGTGATAAATGATTCCAACAATCAGAAAAACCGTCATTGAGATAGAAAATCAAGATCCATAAATATGTGATTAATGAGATAATGGGTGGACACCTACAACATATATCACATGAGTGAAGAAAAAATATCCTACCATATCAACCACATTACTCTAAGAAAGATTTAGCCAACCATATCAGAAAAGTTATTCATTAAACTGAAGAAATTTATAGACACAACAAAAGATAAGGAGACCAAAAAATATAAATTATTCCAAAAAAAAAGGTTAAAAAAAAAACAAAGATACAGGATAGTCACCCTTCTACTCATTGCATTTTTTTCTTTGCTACCCTCTCGTCTCAGCTCTACTTCTATGTGTTTAGCATGTGTCCCACTAGGGATCCTTCTATTACCTTCTCATATTTCAACTCTCTATTCTCTTAAACATCTTATCTTATAATGGACATCTACATCCAGGAAGTTTTTACTCAATTCTACCTTCCTTCTTTAAACTGTTTTTGGCCACCTCACATGATTTTTAAAGATATGAGTTTTAGCTTTCCCAAAAATAGGATATTCAGCTGCATGAATGACATATTCGATTTTACTTGTAACTATTTGGATTTATGTATTTGTTTTATATTTATCCATTCGGTATGATGTAGTGATTGTAGAATGATGTATTTGAATGGGTCACACATCCATTTGTTCACATATCTGACTCTATAAGTAGGTTTTATCATCCCCATAATGGATTCCCTTCACCTGCCCATTTTTAATGAAGTATGAATTTCTTACATAAGAGAATATTTTAACATATCCTACGAGGCATACATAACCAAATATCAATATAGGATATTGAGGGTCTCATAGCCAAAAAATATATATCCTTTGTCGATGTAGGAATTTCACTGGATGCACACATTTCTAAGAATAACCTTCATATAATTATAATAAAATTGACCATATTCACATGTTTTGCACCAGAATTTTAAATTTCAAACCCTAGAGGAACTATATCCCAATACAGATGTCTTCTGATTTAGAGATGATTCATTCATCACTTTAAAACATGCCATCAACATTCATCTCTTTAATATGAAACATGTATCCTTTGGAAAGAGAATCCAAAAAATTTGGAGGAGTGACATTGATAAAAACAAGTGGTGAGGGATATTTGGATGCTAATTTCACATTGAGTTACATTTAAGTTCAGTCCTCAGGGGATCCCTTATTATAGAACATTTTAAATTTAGAGAATTAAGGAAACTGAGGATTCACCTACATTTATATCATCTAGCCTCTTAAAACCTTTCTCAGAAACATACATCTAAGAGTTTATTCCTGAAATAAATAGCTACATAGAAATCCCATAGATATAAATTTGTCTTTAGGGAATTCAGAATGAGATAAATCATGGGAAACTACCAACTTGTAGATGATCCAAAAATATAATTTGATAGAGAAATTCATTAGTTTTGCTGAATTTTTGTTTAGTTGAAATTATTCTGTTGACATTTCCAACTAATGTCAATTCTTTTTCAAGAAAACAGTTTTTTTACACAATAACTATAGTAAAATTTCAATTATAGAATCCTAGAACAATTAATCTCCCACAAATAAGCAATTTATTATAAAAATCAAGGAAAAATTGATTTCAACTTATTTGTTTCAACATTGATAATTCTCTATTAAAATCTTTATTAAAATTTAAAAGCTAATTGAATATTTCAAAATGGATGTGAAAAAGTGTGAAATAATGGAGAAGGATGAAACTCCCACACACATAGAACATTAAATACATTGGTAATTTATAATTTTTAAGATTCATTAACAAAGGATTCATGGTCAATGAACTTAAGCCTTCATAGGATAACACCAAACCATTCATTATAATAGCTTTTCATTCCTCCTATGTTAATCCATCACACAACCCAATTTCAATAAAAAGTCAAATCCTTATACCATGATAAAATACCAAAGAGACTTAGGTTTAATTAGATATATAATGACATCCACAAAAACATTTAATCTCATCTAGGTACCTCAAACCAAGATTTCACTACCCACTTTGTGGGTACACCTCAAAATATATTATTATAAATTAATTGTCTCATGTTAAGTTGGGTTCAATAATCCCATAAATATAATGAGCACATTTTTTACAAGTGAACATTATTTAAATTTTACCAATCAATGAATATGTGTGAAAACTATGCATAGACCTTATTTATTTGGCTTTATTTATAGAATAACACCATTTAACCTTATCTCAGATACTCACAGTGGGATACCAATTGCGTATATTAGTATATATACAATGTATTTATAATATATAATGATTGGTTTGGCTCATTAAGGTGTTTTATGTTACCTGAAAAAGGTATCTAAGTTAAAATTAATGTTCAAGATTCTTAATGTTTTAGTTCCAATTCTGCATGCTTCTAACTTATCACGATTCATTCCATTGTTTCCCAGCAATATTTCCATAAAAACAATAGAAAAAAATAGTTAGAAATAACCAAATCGTTAAAATATAAAATATAATAGAATCTCCCTGTAATTATTAGGGAATATTCCCCTAGGACGAGCACTATGAGTTTTTATTGGTCAAACAAATAGACACCCAAAATTATTATTTACAATTTTTTTAGGGTTCTTATAGAAGTGGGGTACATATGGTAAAATAAAAGAACAAATAAATTCCTATAATAATTACCCTCTACATAACACTTAAAACCAATAATTTTCCCCAATTTTGAATCCTAAAGTGGATAACATTAAAGAAAACAGCTGTTAAAATAGTTTAGTAGTGAAAATAATAGAGTGAGAGTCACATGATAGTTAAATGAAATCATTATTTAGAAATTTGGAATTAAATTTTAAATGGAAATTTTTTATTAAAAATTCATTATTTTTATTATTATAAAAAAAATAAAATAATTTCTCATCTAATTCAAAATCGGACATGATACACCATAAATTAGCAAAAAAAATTACAGAAAAACAATGGAAGACCCCAATACATAACTTCAATCATCAAGAAGAAATTAATTGGAAAAATTGAAACTAAAACATCCCTGAAATAAGGAATAATTCACATATTTCATCCAATAATACATTTACCCACCTCAAGATATAGCTTTATGTGGGTCAAAGACAGAATTATAAAAAATGGATTAGATTTCTGTAGAATTCAATTGAAATAATGAGAGGTAAACCATAAACAAATAAAAAAAGGGGAAATAATGAATCATGGGTTAACACCAATTAATCATTGAGTTTAGAGTCTTCATTTGGAAAATAAAGGGAATTTTTTATTGAGATAAAATGTAGAAAATAGAACATTTGGATAACCCTCAAAATAAATATTCACTCTTTGGATATGGAAAAAAATGACTTGTTGTTATGACCACTTAATTTCACTGATCTATTTATAGAAACTCTTGATTTTGTGAACAAACCTTACTACCGTGAAAAAAATATTACTGGGCAATAGTTTCAATCTATAGTCAAATTGAAATAACCTTTAAATTTTCGGAATATTAATTATTTATAACAACTACTAGGTATTAGTATCATGGAAAGTGGGTATATAACTCAAGATAAAAAAATTTATGTAACCAAATTGGGAATAATACAACGAAAAGAGAATTGAACAGTGGGTGAAATGATAGTAGTAAAATTGATGGAATGTAGTTTTGGAATAGAAAGAGGGCCAAGGTTAGAGGATGAGAAAGACGGGATAAAATGTGAAATTAATTCAATATCTAAGGCATGGTAAATTGGTTGGTTGGAAATATTAGTTTAAGTGTGTGCTTGTTTTTAATATATTTACATCTCACAGAGGGTCATTCGCTATTAGACCAGGAAAAATTATTGTTCAACTCTATCGATTGGAAAATATATAAGTGAAAGGAGCCATCATCTTCTCAACTAATTAATTTTTTACCCACTCAATGGGGCTCTTTGATAGTCCACCATTGTGTAGAATGTCCTCTTCTCAGTTATACTTATAAATAAAAAGTTATAAATTAATCCAAAAATCCATCAATGATTTACGAAATTAACATTCATAAATACTTTATTAATGATAAAAATGGTGGAATCATATCACTCCTAACACGTGAGTGATGTTAAAATGACTACCAGCTCAATTTCATTCCCCCATGAGAGAATTATACAACTATATCAAAAATGTTATTCAGTATATTCAGTAAATTTTTAGACACTATGAAAAATAACGAGAATAAAAAATATATTGAATTCCCACATAGGGGATTCAAAATAAAAACCAATTAGTTGGACACCCTCCCTCCACCTGGTTGTTTACTATTCTTATTACTCTCTTCTCTCATATCTGATTCTATGTTTTCTAACACAATAAATTCTAGGGATCCTTATACTCCCAAATAATATTTTATCACTATATTATTTTCTACTTCCTACCTTATGAAAACCACCTACCTTTTGGCATCTATTAAACAACTCATACATACCTTCGTGAAACTATTGTTGGCCACAACATATAAGTTTGATAGGTATGAGTTCTTGCTAGCTATAAAACAGTATGTTCATCTGCATGAATGATATAGTTGATTGGCCATATAAGAATTTGGATCAATTTAGGTTTTTTGATCTTCATGTCAATTTTTTTTGTATTATTCTGGTCAATGTATCCATTTCGAAATTACATAGTTAAATAGGCCATGTAGTTATTTGTTCACATAGAAAAATATCTGTGTAATTGTTATCATATATATATTTGATTATCTTCATGTAGATACTTCCAATGGAATTTGAATTTTTTAAGTAGACAAATCATCTTAAATATCAGATTGGGCATATCTATTTGAATCTCGATGTAGGTTATTGAGGTTCACATACCCAAAAATGTAGCATTTTTTAACACAGGCATTACATCGAACAAAAATGTTTCATGATAGGTTCATCATTAACATGTTATACTTTAATTATTTATAAGTTCTTATTATTCACAGAATTTAACTAATATTGTATTTTTTATTATTTTAGATCATTTTCTAATCCTTATTTGTAAAATATTTTTGAAATTTATTTCATCTTATTGATTTTAAAAATGGAATGTGTTTATTATATAAATAAATAAAAAAGTAGATTCTCGATGGTTTATCTAATTGATGAGATTTTGACCACAAGTTTTTTTTTGAATTTTGATATATATTATCACATTTTAAAGGAAAAAATATGTTTACCAAGTAATATATTTTATCTTGAAAATATATTTATTTGTTTATTATCTTTTACAAAGATAGTTTTAAAAAAATTAACATTGTATGTTACATCATATTTTTCATATAGTTCACCTATTATATTATCACACAATTTTCCTATTTTCATTGTCTAGAAAAATTAATAAATTCTTACAACTTCTCTTCAACATTACCTATTGATTAAACATTCTTTATGATATATAGTAATGATTAGTAGAATATAAATTGTAATTTGATTAGTGTGTCAATGACCATTCCATGTTCAAATTTTGGTGCCATTTTCAGGGAGGAATTTGAATCTGATGAAGACCAAAATATCAAATTATCCAATTCTTAGAATGATGAAAATAAAAAACCAAATGAATATATGCAAAAAATATGGTATTTAATTTGGTAAATTTTAAAAAATGATAAAAATAAATTGAAGACGAATGGCCTATTCCTTACATGATTCCTAAAATTAAAAATAAATATTTTTATAATAGATTTGAAAATGTGATTGATTTGATTGAGGAGAAACTGCAATATAAGAACTCCATGTAAAAAATAATTATCTATTATTCATGATATATTGAATAAATATCGTTTTTTGAAATCCGGGATACATTGAGAGAGAAAAACAACATGGAATTCAATGATTCTTGATTTCTTAAACCTATTTTGAAAATTGTGCTTCCTTATTTTAAAACATTAGACAAAACTTTCTCTGAAATGTTTCATGATAAAAAGTTTTTGGGAAATTTCCTTGAAGAAAAATTGAATGATTAATTTTAACTCCCTTGTTCACTCGCTTTTAAATAGTCTAATGATTTTTTAAATGAAATAGATAACAGAGATGACAAACCCAGGGAAATTTTTTTAAATTTGAAAGTACATGAATATGATATTATTATAATTACATTAAACATTTCCCACCTAAACTAAAATATTATCACTAAATAGAAAATGATTTATGGTATTAATAAAAGGAATTAGATATTCAAGAAATGGATAAGAACACAGTAGATGTTCAAAAAACAGTTATTTTTTTGAAATTAGTGGTTAACTAATATATTTTTCAGGTGAGAAAATTTTGGAAGAAATTTATAATATGGTGAAACCTATGTTTTTTGTTAATAAAATAAAATATAATCCTTATTTTTTAATGCATTCCTTATCTAATATGGGTGCTGAATTTTTTCTTAAATATTAGATTAAAATACATTGATAATTTATCTTAGGTTATAATTTTTCTAATATAGTTTTGAATTCTATTATTACCCCCTCTCTTGAACTTTTTTGTCTAAAATCATCCCCTTTCAACAATGTTGAAAAATTTTATGGTTAGTTCTAAGTGATTAATTTGTGAGTATAATTTAACAATATTAAAAGTGCCATTTTAACTCTTATCACTTTAATGAAACTCTACATTTTTCAAATATGAATTATTTTAAAATTAGAAAACACAACTTCCAAGATTGATCCTTGTGATTTATTTGCAACCATTTAACTTCAAATATTCTTGGTAAATCTTGAGAAAATTCTATCATTTTAACCCCAATGTAAATATCATTAAAATTAAAAGAAGTTTGATTGGGGTTATGATTTTTGGTTCGGATTAATGGATCCTTTAACTAGTAACATATTGATAAAGGGTATTTTCTAAAGAAATTTTTAGATGATAAGAGATTCAAAAGTGGTTTTTGAATCCTATGTTAGTATAAAATTCATATTGTTGTCAAAAATATTTGGGAAGACATATGTGGTGGTTCATGTGTTAAAAAACACAACCATATAGTGACTATGGTTATTTTCATGGAAAGATCATCTAGGGACTATAAATTTAGAGCTACATGGGAGTCAATCAGTGATTATATAATCTTTTATTTTTTTGTTTCTTTGATTTTATAAATGAAATTTATTCATTATAAATTATAGTGAAATATTATATGAATCCTTGTAAGCATTTTTCTAAAATGGGATCTATAAAGTCTAACTTATGGTTTGGGGAATTTTCATTGCAATGTCCTATCACTATTTACTTGGTTTAATTCCTTGATATTAAATGGTTGAATTTTATGATTTAATTATTTAAAATTTAGATTGATTTATTTGAGTTACTAAGTGTCATATGGAATATTAAATGAGAGTAATCAATGAGCTGAACTTTGAGGAAAAATGAAGCATTTTTTAAGGTAGTTTTATCTTTCATTATTCATGAATAATTAATTTTTAAAAAATCATTTTCTTCCAATAATGGTTATTTTTAACCTGAAATCCTTTAAATTTTTCCACTGGTTGGTAATTACGTGTGGGGGAGTTTTTTGTTTTTTAAAATTTTTTATATTGAGTGTGTTTCAAAATATAGAGTTTTATGCATGCATGAATCATTGATGTTGAAAATTATTTTGATCCGATTTAATATCCTTTTTTATAACTCTTTATTTTATTTCTTTATTTTTAAAGTCACTATTCAACATGCTACATATTTGATCTATTTTGAAAATCATTTAACAATTCATAAAGAAAAAATCATGTAAAATTTAATTTTGGTATCAGAAGTGTTTGAGGTTGTAGTAAATTCTCTTTGAATAAAATATAACCATTAAACATCAATTGTTAAGAAAAAAAATTGAATATTCTTTTGAATTTACACTATTAAGTTGTTTTTTCCCTCTTTTTTATTTAAGATTCGTGATATTTTCAGATTTTAGGTGTAGGGGAAGTTTCTTTTAATGTTATAATCTCTAATTTAATGAAATCCCATGAAAAACCCCATAAAATTTTTCAAAATTATTTGTTTAAAATTTCAATTAGGAATTTTTATTGCTTGAAAATATTTCTCAAATATAAAAGATATGAAGTCAGTTTTAGGAGATTAATCTCTACTACCTAATGGATTTGATTAAGTAAATAATTTGTATCTCCCTCTTTGAAAAAATATCCTAGAATAAATTCGTGGGACAATGTTTTAAAATTATTATTTAATTTTAACAACCTAATTTGAATTTATCTCAAACGATATGTATCTAAATGGATTTATAAATGATAATACTAATCCAAGTTGAATGCATTCCTTCATTGTTTTTAATATTTAATAAATCAAACTATTGGATGGGTTATTTATTCCACCATTAAATTATCACTCCACCCCATCGAATGTTCAATCTATTTATTATGATCTATTAAATTATGTGAGTTTATTAACCTATAAGAGAAGAGATATTTGGAATTTAAGTTATATAATAATTGAGGTTTTTTAAAATCCAATCAAAATTATCAATTTAAATAAATTTTTAATGAAATTGTAAATTATTTTCCATTGATAAAATTTAATTTTATGGAGAATTCATATTTACTAATTTAAAAAATATGTGGTAGAAAATCAATATAAACTCTATTTCTTTGTGGAATTCATATTTTCCATTATTTAGATTTATTACTTTCCACTCAAATGGATTAAGTAATTGCTTAAGGAAAATTAATACTAAGTGTGGGGGATTAGATGTGGCCTTTATTTCACATGTTTTTTAACATAAGTTTTGGAATCAATGTTTGTTTTAATTATGTTTTGTCATTAATGTGGTTAATTAACAACTTAGCGTTAATTTATAATATAATTTTTAAATAAATGATATTTTTCCTAATATTGTTTGGTTTATAGTACTTAAATTTTCATTTTTTCACTCTATTTTTTTATTCTTTAATATTTGTAATTTATTATTTATTTTATTATTATTTATTCCTTTATTCTTTATATTTATCATTATTTCACCTTTTTTAGTGTTAAAATATTAATTTATTAATTTGTTTTTACCTTTTAGTCTCCTTTCATAAAATAATTAATCAATTAGAAATATGAATTTTTAATAAATTTTTTTATAATATTTATTATATCTTTATTCAATTAAATAATTAATCAATTAATTATTTGTGTATAATAATATTAAATTAATTTTATTTATTTATTTAACAAATTTAATTGTGTGAAATTTTATTAAATTATTATTTTTTAAATTATTTAATTATATATTTATTTTTAATTTACTTTTTATTGGATTTTTAATTCAGTTAATATTTTTTATATTCATTTGAATATTTTTATAATTCATCAATTAAATGCATAAGGGATTTATCAAAAAGTAGAAATGTAGAATGATTGTTAGGTACCTAATTTTCAAAAGAGTTCCACGTTACCAAATTCCTCAATCTATGACATATCTCAATTTTAAAACCCCCAAATAGCTTATTTTGGTCGCTTAACATATTTTATTTTGGAAGATGGATAAATTTAAAATGTAGGGTTTGAAGATAAAACCCACAACAGAAAACTCTATCAAGATGTGTTCATGGAGGATTTTCCAATGATTTGGTGTCCCTATTTTATTATGCATTTACTGTCAATGATGAAATCTTGGTCATTTGGATTTTGATGTTGTCAAATGTCTATATCAATTCAAAGGAGGCTTATGTGTATTTTCAATGGAGGATGATGGAATCAGGATCTATTTTATCCCACCTCTGAAGAAAACTAAAATCATGAATTTTCAAAGAAGATTTAATATGGACTAATCCTGAAGATGATAGCTTATTTGAGTGTGATAAATAATAAAACATTAGTTTTATTGAATAATACCATTTTATTGATGAATTTTCCAAGTTTGACATGATCGTTGAACCCCATTAATCAAGTTTTTGTGTTAGTTTTGAGACACTAGGTGATGTTTGGTAACCCAAGTTCTATATCTACTAGGTCAATATGGATAAACCAAAAGGCACCATAGAATGTTGAATCCATCAACCAAGATAATCTTGATCCATATTTAACTTGGAAGATTTCGGATATGGATCATGCAAATTAAGGGAGGGTATCAGACCTGTGATATTGGCAATGGAGGATCAAAATGTGCCCTACCTGTATATGGATTTGTGTCTAGCTGATATTCTGGACATAGGTTCTTTATTTGATTGAGGATTCCATTATGTTGATAGAATGGTGAAGTTTGAATGTGGAATTAAAATGGTGTAGATATTGATTTGGGGTGGAAGAAGGCAATTCATCCATGAATTAACCTAATTGAAACTAAATAAGTGAAACCAACCTAGTGTGGTTAGAGAGATATGGTTTGATGGACTTCTCTATTTATAGGTGGAGTTTAATATGATTAATTGTTCATTGATTGAAATGTTTAAAGGATTAAAGGCGGTCAATAAGTTTTTGTAAATATAATAATGAAAATAATTGAATAATTATTGATACTCAAAAAATATTATTCACAAAATGAAATTAATGACACACTGGATGGTGAAAAAAATATTAGATATCTTTGTTAAAATGATATATCTAGTGGAAAAAATATAGAATGTAATTGTTTTATTAGAAGGACACCAATTGAGGTTGTGAATTTATTAGAAAATAGAGTGGGTATTTGAGAGCACTTGTAGGTGCTTCATCAAACAATGGTGATGGAGATGAAGAGAAGATACATTTAATTCAACATGACTGATGATATTTCTTCTCTCTTTCACATTACCTTCTATTGAATCTCAATTTATCATGTTCATTTTTTCCTTCTCTTAAAAACATGCTCTGTATTTAATTAAGAGGGAAGTTTTTATTTTTTTACTTCATCTTATAATCATAATTTTTCCAATATTTTTGAAATTTATTTCAACTTCTTGATTTTACCTATTGAATTATTTTTTTATATGAAAAATTGGAAAATATGGCAGTACTCAGTCAATCTAATCAACCGATATTTTAACTACATGTTTTTTCTTAATTATGGTTTTTCATTTATCACTTCAAAAATGAAGAAATGCATTTACCAAGCAATCAATTTTATCTTGATAATATTTTTTCCGTGTTTTTCCCTTACATATTTAGTTCTAAAAAAATTACCTATATATGTTACATCATTATTTTCTCATTGTTCACTTGTTCAATCATTAATTCATGTCCCTATTTTAATATTTTAAGACAATTAATGAAGCCCTATAACATATCTATATCATTCCATATGAATCAAACCTACTTTACACCATCTAGTAGTGATTTTGAGAATAAAAATTGCAATTTAACTAGTGCACAAATGAATACACCATGGAGAGGGATAAAATTTTTAAAGTTTCATGAATTATCTCATCACTATAATAGTAAATTCATTATTAACTCATAAAATTTCCAAATGGTGTTTATGAATGAACTAATCAATTATCTGTAGTGAGTGGAATTATTTATAATAGTACCTCCTATTATTCAATGAAATTGTTTATAATAGTGTCACTGATTTCTCAAGATAGTCTTTATCCCTAATAAATTTGGTTACTCAATTACTTTTTTACTTCATCAATAACATAAAAAAATTTGGTCTTGAGACTCGTCTTCAAATTATCTGGTTCAGGTGATCACCTTCTTAAAGAATAGCCTAACTTTTACACCTTCTTTATTTGATGAGAGACTTTAGTGGGATCTTTAAAATATATTTCATTAGTGTGTATAATCTCATCACCTGCATTCAATTATTAATTCATAGCACTATGGTTCAGGAGGAGATAAATTATTAAATGTTTTGAAATCTCAACTTTAATCCTCATATAAATGTATTATAAATAATATATGTATTCCAATTATTAAAATTTGAATAGCTAAATGTTTTGGTTATTTTTTCCCTCATCCAAATACCTATTATTAGGTGGGTAATTATTTATTTATTCAATACATTTCAAATTCCAGATAGGTTTCGGTATTGTTATTCTATTCATGCAAACTTGGGGAACACAGTTTATGATTGTATAACTTCATGCATACCAATTCAAATACCCTAGGAGTTTGGGTGATTCTTCACATGAAAAAGTAATCACCCACGTGCCAAAATGAAACGTCTTGAAATGGGTTCCATTAAATGGTTCCCTAGGCTTGTGGTTCACATGGCCTCAAGAACGCCTCCATATATGCCAGAGGCTACCGACTAGTAATGAGGGGATAGGGTGTGTCTTTGGGGAGACTATACCCTCATGTCAGTGTGTAACATAATGGAGGAGTAACAATAATCAATATATGATGTTTATAAAATACTGAACAATAAAAGATAACATCCACTATAAAAGAGTAATAACAAAGAAATCCCAAGGTAATATAACATAAAAAATGAGTATTACATGTATCTATAAAACAATTAAATATGTTGTTAAGGATACAAGTATCATGTACAACACATGCATAAAAATATAAAAAAAACACAAAAATTATATTTATATAGCATATTGATCTTAGATCAGTCATGTTCTCCACTTCTCTTAAGAATAACCAATCAAGCATAACGAAGTGGGTGCTTTACCTGATTGCTACCTCCATCCAGAAAGTCTATCTAGCTACCAAACGGCAGAGTGAATAGTGTGAGATAACACTCTATAGAACACCAATAACATTTTCTATATCATGTTATGTCTATGTATATAAGAAAAATTAGTGTGAAATATATAACAGTAATATAAATTATTTTGAATATGTGATATTATCCATCAAACAAGGTTAACAATAAACTACTGACCATAAACACAGGCTAACTATAAATAAAGATAAAATAGGTGTGACACTATATATAATGACAACTATAATCAAATACCCATACTAGAGAAATGTATAAATCATGAAAAATTTATACGGTGGGTTATATTGAGTAAAAAAGTGTCATGCCTCATGGGATGGATCCAAGGAGTTAAAATTTACTAGGCATCCTGAAGGCCCTATATTGTGTAATCAATTGTCAGGATCCTATCCGAATCAACAAAGTGGTAATGTCCAAGGCATCCCATGTAATCTAGATACAAGGAGTAAAAATGACCATGGTATCCATTATAATTATGAATCCATAGTGTATAAATGTCAATGATATTCATTACATTCTTGAATCCATATAGTAGAAATGTCCATGGGATTTAATATATAATATGTTTTTATACAAATCCATCCATCATAAACATTATCACATAATTAATGTGGTTCATTCATTAACTACTCCATTTTTCATTTATCTTATTTACAAATTCATTTCATATCCCATTTCTAAATCATTCACAAGCCCTGAGTTAATCTAACTCATTTCCAAATTATCCAATTATTTCATTTAATCAATTTAACATCTTGAAATCACATGTGAAATGATTCATATCCCTCTCCTTGTATATCCAGTAATTCATTAAAGGTACCACTAAGATGGTGAGATCACACACACCCAATGAGGTTGGAATTGAAGGAGAAGATACGTAAACCCACCTCACAGGTTGACTGAGTTGAGGTTGGAAACCTTAAACCATCACTCAGTACTAAATGGGAATCCTAACAAGGATCCAACAATTTAATCAAGGAATTCAATTAATTTGAAGATAAATGTATGAAGGGTTGGTGTCTGACACAACAACTAGCATAAAAAGATGAGACATTTCAAGAAAAGGTATAGACCCTAATCATATTTTCTTAGTAAAAATATCATCTAGTATAAACTCATAACGAGATGCATATTGGAAGAAAAATAAATAAAAAATGAATACCTTATAAATATGGATTATTATTATACACTAAAATTTTCTTTTTCAACAAGAAGAAAAATTAATAAATGTGTAATATGAATAAATTAATCACTAGCATGAATCCAATGAGATAGAAGCTATTTGAATCAGGAATCGGATAGAGGAATTACATCATAGTATAGCCTCATGATTGAGGAATAAATGGATGGGAGAAAATGATTTCAATATCTGGATAAATGGGGAAATATGAGAATTGGTTTAAAATTTTATGTAATTAAGAAAAAAAATCAATTTTTCATCAAAACACAATGTCACGCAATATGGCTGCATGGTTTTCCAACTGTGCATCCTTCACTATCTAAGGTAGGACCCCACATGGTTTATCCACATAGTTTTGGAAACTAAGAGAAAAAAATGTGATTTACCTCTCCAAAACATGTTAGGTGGCCCACTTGAAAATGAGTACCTGGATACATGGTTCCCTCCAACCGTGTGTCCATGATCTACTATGTAAAATTCCTCATATCATTAGTTGTAACCATCCAAACTGGGTAGCACAACTTCCATTAACCATGTGACCCAGCAGGACATTCCAAAAATTGGGCCTCTAAGCTCCAAACAATCTCATGATTCCCTTGAAACAACGGCGACCAAATTAGGCACACACACTAGAAAAAAAAATCATTAAACTGAGAAACAAAATATCTATACATGGGGAAAAATGGGGATCATACAATCATTACCCTTAATGAAATTCATTCCCAAATTTCGCTTCCAGTGGTGTTCAAGAATTATCTAGAAATAACTCCATCCACTGAGAATGTACATCATCCCCCCACTCCTAAGTCTCATCCTCTAAATGGTTATTCTACCACACCACTGGTACTAAAGGAACTTACAATCCTCAAAGATCCTTCATGCTTTGATCAACAATATGTATAGGATTCTCTGTCAACGATGAATCTACCTAAAACTCAACATAATATAGATGAAGAGTCTAAGACTGCTCTAAATGATAATAGTGTAGGTGAGATACATGGAAAACATCATTCACATCCTCATACATCTATGTTTACTTCATCCAATTGTCTGCTATCCTAACTCTCTCCAAAAAGTCAAATGGTCCAACATATCATGATGAAAGTTTACCCTGTATTTGAATCTATCTGTGCCCCATCCTTGGATAGATACATAAAAAGTACTGATCCCCCACATCAAACTCTAGAGTTCATTAATTAAAATTAGTGTACTATTTCTTTAAATACTATGCAATATACATCCACCCCTTAATCAACCATAGCTGATCTGAAGTATCCTATATGATATATTACCTCAGCAGTGATGTATACCCTTCCCCTAACCAATACAGGGGTAAGAGGAATGTCCTACCAAACAAAGCCTCATATCCTAACATCGATATAACCACAAGGTTGATATTTTTGTAGGGAAATTCAACCATGGGTATATGCCTCCCCCAAGACCACCCAAAATCAAGGACACATACTCTAAGAATGTCCTCTAGAATGTGAACAGTGTAGTCTAACTATGTATCAGTCTGATGTTGGTATATTGTGCTCAGAAGCACATGTGTATCCAATTCCCCTGTAAGATTTTCCGAACCTATGATTTGAACTAGGTGTCCTTATTTGATACCATTATATAAGGAACCCATGAAGTATTCAAATTTCAGATATATAAATTCTATTAAGATCATTTACTTTGTAGGTGTCCCTAATTCATAGTAAATGGGAAACCTAAATGATCATATCTACAATAACCTATACAACACAACTTCATCAAGGTATCCTCAGAAATTTGATCATGAAATCCATTTTAACATCATCTCATATCCACTTATTAATGGAAAAAATATATAAAATCACATCATTTCATTGGTGTCTTACCTTTAACTAATGATAGGTGAAGATCCAAGTGAAAAAACCAACTACCTATCATTTCATTCTCAGCCACCAATATTGAGGTTGTATTTATTGGTACATCTTGGTTACACTAGGATATACATCCCCTTTTAATGTAGAAATATCTCACATCATCTCATTACATATCTATATTGGAACACAGACACAACCATGAATATCCTGAATATCATCCTCAACCACAATCCAACCAGGAGGTGGGTCCTCACCTTCCATGCAATCTTTAGGACTAGTCCCTCAATATAAGAAATTTCTCTCTCGTTCACTCTATACAGAAAAGTATATTTCATCTCCAAGGATGAGAGAAAAGTATACCCAAGACTATCCTTTACTTCCAAGTTCATCTCTGAAAACAGGGCCATAAACTTCTACTTGCAACTAGACATTGGAACTTCCTCTATATGAGTCCTCCATCTTAGTTCATTAGAAAACGCTTTTCTCATTCTACGTATATAAGAAAGATTCAAGTCAATGTACTAAATGTATTGAAAGCATAATAATTTCCTATATTTAATGTCACGTTATGTAAATATTTACATAATTATTTTCTGCTTCATGTACATCACAGAAAACATTCTCAATAAATAATGTCTCCAATATCACATGTCAAGTACAATAGTGGCTGACTCGAGATCTTGTTTCAGGTAGTTCTTCTCATGTGGCCTCAACTGGTGATACCCTTACACCACGAATCAATCCTCCTACATTATTAATACTCTATGCTTGATATCTAATTAACTTTAATATACATTATAACTTCTACTCATCTCTAGAAGAATTAGGACTGACACTGAAATCAATCTCTCTTTCAACTCAACAAAAGTTATCTTCTAGATATATAACCATAAAAACTACATTCCCATGTTTGTGAATTTATTCATAGGTTCTACTAGGAATGATAAGTCATATATAAAATTTATCTAATATATATATATCCATAAGAAACACTTGATATCAAACTCGTTATTGGGATGATCCATGGAAAAAACAACTATCGCCTTCTCTAGCCCAACCGGTACTCTTGTCTCTAAGATAATATTACCTAGAAATTGAATCCTATCTACCAAATGTTTCACAATGTAATATTATTAAATAACTGATGTTATTTTTGAGTATCTGAAATTATCTCAAATCATTATCCATGGCCATTTTGAGTACTTGAATACAACAAGATATTGTCCATAAACACCACACAAAAAAATATAGATATGGATGGAAAACCAAGTTCATCATGTTTATGGAAACTAATGGAACATTCGTAAGACTGAATGGAATTACCAAATAATCATAGATACAATACCTCCTAGGAAAATTTGGATAGGTATGATTGTAGGTCAAACATGAACCTTATTATAACCCAAACTCAAAATAAATTTTCAAGAAATCATGAGCTCCTCAGATCTTTATAAAGATATCAACTATCAGAGGAAGGGGATACTAGTTCTTAACAGCCAAATGGTTCAGTTTTTGGAAATTCATGCATAGAATCAAGTTTATTTCCCACATTTTTACAAAATGGACTGGAAAACCCTAAAAATATGTATTGGGTTACACAAACACATTTGTTTCTATGTCCTCTAGATACCTATTTACCACTTACATCTCCTTAGTATCTATCATATAAGGAGGAATGGATACTGGTGTAACTCCTCTAACTAACATGATGAAAAAATACACCTCTCTCTTGGGAGGTAAATTGTAAAATTAATCCTGAAAAACAACCTCGAAATGATCAACCAATATGGTGAATCTTCTTGACCAGATCCCTAATCAACCAAATATAAACTAGAAATATAGTCTATCTTCTAACTCATCCCAGGATGCAGAGGTCCAGATCTACCCTCTTGGATAGCTCATTCATCCTTTTGAATAAAAAACCCACCTTCATGTGATCTGAAAGTCACCCTCTGGAAATAAAAATATATATCAACATGATAAGTAACTAACTATTCCATATTGATTATGACATAAAACCCTGAAATATTGATGGAAAAGATATATCATAATAAGTGACACCCTCCTACCTCAAGGGGAACTCCCTACACTAGCGTACATCCTCTGATCTAATTCCCAACAGAGTATCAAGTGTAATAACTCCATTCAAAAACTAATAAACGATTCTGAGTCTCTCCACATTAGGAATATATATAAAGATATGAATATAACCTATATAAAAAAGAGTAAAAATTATTGTATAGGGTTATAATATTTTACCACTCACAATATATGGCCTAGATATCTACTCCTGGGGTATAGGTTTCAATAAATATATCTGGCCTGAACCATGGAATTATTAAATAGCCTAACTACCCTAAATAATATCACTTTTCTATCGAGGTGATAATACTATCTAGATCCCTAAGCCATAACCAACTCCTTGGACTGAATAACTGAATGTACTATAGTTCTTAGCCTGATATTGAGCTATGAATCTAACTCCTAAACCTTCAGTCAGACTTGACCCCATTCTATTGACTGTTGGAAGGAAGGTCCTATAGAATCATTGTATATGGTATATCCTTCCATAAGCATGAGACTCAAAAGGGTCCCTATCACACTATATCCTCATGTATCCTCTCCTACCAAACTGACAACAGATGATATATCTACCATCACTCCAATGTTGTCTAGTACACCCCTCATGAGAATCCTAAAAACGGTGCTTCTTACCCTCTGATACCAAACCACTTGGTCAAGAAGCTACACTTCACTACTTTTGGACACTATATTACCTCAAATTCTGTTTTGTAATCAGAAACTGATTCACTATATTATTAGTAGTATTATTCAACTGAAACACATTCACCTATGACCATACGTCATTCTTTAAACCTTACTATAAACATCTCTCCCAATAAATCTCATCAGCTAGATACACCATGAAAAGTACTAAATATATGTTAAGAGAGCTTAATATTCACTAATGATAAATGTGACCCACTATATATATATATATACTCACTAGAATGTCTATCTCTTAGCTTCATAGGAAAGAATGAATCATAAAATATGGATCAGAAATCTCTCAAAACCATATCTCATAGCCTATCACCCAAGTTCATAATAACCAACTCATGCTTATCAGATCCATGAAGCATATAAGTCTTGAGCTTTGCACTCCTCTCATGATTTGTATTGAGATGTTAAAAAATCATCCAAGGAGACTCAAGCCACATATTATTAGCTTTTGTACTACAATCTCATGAACCTGTGGGTGGATGATGCTGCTAGAAAACATGTGTCAGCTCTAACATAGATGAGGCAGGTTGCTAGGCTCCCATAACAATATGCATAAAGCATAAGAAAACCTCATAGAATTTTGCAGCAACACCCATATATGGTACAACAGGATGTGACATAGTAGGAACTACTAGATGTTAAATTGGAAGAACAATCCCCACCACCTCGAGATCATAGTTTTCGTCACCCTACTAGTGTACAAATGGAGGTTCTCGAGGTGGACTGTCTCTAAAAATTCCAAACACAAACCTCTGAAAATGTTCTTTAATGACAATATCACATAAAAAATAAATGGGGATCTTGAAGCCTTCCTATAAACAAGCCACACCCCTCTTCCTACTCCTAAAGCCTAGAATGGGTAGTAAAAAATATCAGAAGATAACATAGAATATGTTACCTATATCCCATGACAAAGGTCAGTTATGGGTCTGGATCTCTATTTCGTGTCATTGGTTCCGACATTTATATTTTTCATTGAAATTTAGAGAGAGAATCTCCCTGTATATTTCAATTGGAATCCCAATTTAATGAGAACCTAGTCCTTTTAGAATTAAAAACAATTTAAATTTATTCTCATTTATATAAAAATTACCTTAAATAGTTGTATTATATGTATTACCATTTTAAATTTAGAAGGGATTATAGACATTATAAATTGAATTGCGGTGTCCATTTGATCCCAAACATAACATGTTTCATCATATTCAACAGATGGAACAAGACTCTACAGGAAATAATTGACTGCATAAGGTATCTATTGAAGCATATATAAGAAAACATTTTTTAGGTTATAACATTCAATTTTATTAATAATTATGTTTCTAAAACTCCAGTAAAAAATTTAGTCAAATAATAATTGTATCATGAAAGGAACTCATAATAACATCATGTAGTCATGTAATGAATCCTATATGAAATGACATATGCATGGCTTGTGAAAAAATTTAAGTGTAGAAAATGATGCATGATCTATAGTTCCATGCCATATCTAGAAAAGGATAAATGAAATTACTCAATCATAGAAACTATAACATCACATATCATGTGAATCAAAAAATGGGGGAATCAAATTAACTCTTATTGGTGAAAATGAGAACTACATATCTCGTACCAAGAAATTTGGATTTTTATTATATATGGGTTAGCTACTCCTAGGCAGAACTCATTTCAAAATTCCAACACATTACAATCTATCCTTTCTACCATCATAACTAGTAATAAAAAATTAAAAAAGAAAAGAAAAGACATTTTATTATGCCAATTTGTAACTTCCCAACCCAAAAACAACTAAATGTTTCCCTGAGATGGTGTGTTACATGGACTCATGTGTTTCTACACTAATTCAAGAGGATACACTCTAGAAGTGAGGTCCTAGGGTGTTTCTTTGGGGAGAATATCTTTGTCCCACTTGGATTTTTTTTCTTCATTTATTCTCACTCATTTTTGGATTTGGGTTTTCCTCTCAAGTTACAGGTGCTTTGTGATGTTGTTTTGAGGTGTTCCTTTTTTTGGTCTTGGGTTTATTCTTTATTTTTAATGGTATTTTTCAGTGGAAAGTGTGTATTTTGGTATTGAAATTAGGTATCATAAATTTTTTGCATGTTTTGAGGAAAATATACATCCTAACCAAGGAAAATGTGTAATCCATGGGGATGTCTCTATTTCGGGGCCCACGACATGCACATGGTTAGGAAAACCATTAAGAAGGCACATTCATGGTTTAACCATTTTGGATAAAACCATGTCTCCTGGTTGGTGTATTTTTTCCAAACCATGCATCTAAAAAATGAGAGTGCCTAGTTTTCCCATTAAAGAGCACACATTTGGTGCATGGTTTGGTCAACCTTGCATCCTAACCATGAAATGTTCCCTAGTCAGTAGAAATTTGATTTTACCATTCTACCCTCTTAGGATTTTATCCCAAAATAACCCACTCTTCCCTAATCCTAGTTCATGCAACCCAAAGGTGGATTATCCCTTCTTATCTAATAGTCTCTTCCTCTAAATGTTTGTGTATCTAATGGTTATGTAGACACCCATACATGACTTAAATAAACATTATATTACTTTTGTGGAATACATAATACAATACAAAAATAGACTCCCAAAGACCATATTAGTTTAGTGTCTTTTGAAACTCGGAACATAATCCTATAATCATGGTGATAAATCTTCAAAATCTCCCCTAAAGATCTTCCTCTTCGATTTTCTTACCTAAACCCTTTATTTATATCCTAGGGAAAAGAAAACATAAAAAGTATGAGCTCAAATTCTCATTAAGGGTAAACACAGAGAACTAAAAAACAATCCATAATCATTTGAACCTAAAAACATGAACATAAAACATCAAAATCTTGAGCAATGACATAAATCATGGAAGTACATAAGTAATAGATCATAAAGGAACATTAATCATGATAAAAAAACATGTAATTATGGAAAACCATTAAGCACATGATATGATTTCCATAGTAGCCAAGGTGTTGCGGCCAAGATCATCATAGAGGACAAAGTCCCTTACTAAATCGAGTTAACTACTCATTCCAGTCCTCTATCACTAAATCGGATTAACTTGCCATTCTAACCATGTTTATCTCATGAGATATAAATCTTTACCCAATGAATTGGAGGGAGATATAGGTCCCACCCATCTCATAATGAAATAATTCTATCGTGTGCCACAAAATAAACAAACATCATTCATAATAACCCAACGAATAAAATGGGTTTCATAAACATCATCCCATCATAACAGAATCCATATAAAATAAATATATATAATTTCATCATAAGAAAAATAAAACCATGTAAATAATGGAGACATTATACTTGATACATAAACATACAAAATAATGTCATCTTAGATGGAAAATAGTTTTGATAAAACACTTTAAATGAATTCATTAAGAAAATATCCTTTCTTCTTTAAAAACATTTTCTTTTCACCAAATTACATTCACTATTAAAAAAAGGATTTTGTTGAAAATAAACATGAAAAATTGTAGAGGAAGATTCAAGAAAATTAGGCGTTATGAAACCTTAAAAATTTATTCAGGTCGTATAAGTTAAAAAACATTCTCCTCATACTTTTAACGGAAAAGTCAAAAAGTAACTTATATGGTAACCAAAGGAAATATTCCTTCAATACAATGTGGTAAAGAGTCAGCAAAGGCTAAAAATGACTTTAAACATACATGTAAGAATAGTAAAAAATTTATGAAAGCATTTTTAGAAAACATGGACATTGATGAAAAACATAACCACAGTAAATACTTATGTATAAGAAATCTCACATAAAAATGAGATTTGCAAAATTATCCCTTAACATAGGTCCAATTTCTTCCATATGTGTCTGAAACTCCAGTATAATGATTTTAAAAATATTATTTACTTATAACATAACCATAATAATATTTATGATTTCATATATGATTCACTTATGACTTTATATTACCCGTTCTTTTATAAATTCCTTATTAAAGCAGCGCTTTGGGTAAAATTGTTTCATTTATCTTATGTGTTTCGACTTGTTGTTCTTGATATTATTACTTATATCCTGATTTAATTAATTCCAGAATGTGACAAAGGATTTTTATATAATATATATTCAGAATATAAATATATAGGATAGATCGATAAATAGAAGTAAATACATCGTTCATGGAGACGGTAGGTCGTACGTATGCATCGCGTTTGTGGAGACGGTAGTCCGTATGTACGCACGAGGGACAATATCATTCTTTTTATATTAAAATAATATATAATTGGATATTATATCATATATACAGATTAATAATAATGTTATGTTAATTATTTATATCATTTATAATCATTATTACAGCCATCCAAATGATGAAATGTTTGAATAACAAACTACACCACGTCGTGGAGACGGTATGCCGTACGTAATCAAGTGTGGTGAATTTTTCATTCATAGGATGGATAAAATAACTAATATGGTTGTACAATTTTTATAATAACATCACAGTATATAGAATATACTGAACTTATTTTTTTATAATGGAAACAACAAAGAAGGAGGAAGTGGAAGAAGAAAGGAACTTGAAATAGGTGTTGAGATATTTACCTCTTCTTCAAGTTCTTCCTTTTGATTTGATCAAAAGGTGCCCCATAGGATGGCTCTATGACAAAAGGAAGGCCTCTAGGATGAAGGGAGGATATTTGAGAGGGTATTTGGGTAGGGGTTGGCCGAGCCAAATGGTTTAGGAGGTGTGAATTAGAGAGAAGGTGGAGTCCCCTTTTATAAGAGGGGTGAGGGGAACCTTAGAAAAAACATAAAATATTATTTTATAATAAATTTATATTCGGTTTATAATGGCTCCAAAGTGAGTTATTTCGTGGCTAGGGTGGGGATCGGTATAAATCCTTTCAACCAATAGGTTTTTGAAAAGTTTAGGTTACCATTTTAACATTATCATTTAGATTTAACTCTAAGTTAAATAATTTAACTTTTACCTTATCTACGGGTGTTCTTACACTATAAGGTTAATAAACATACTATAAACTTTCAATAAAACCCCAATTTCTTCATTAATGTCATATATATTTTTATATAAGTATTTTGGATTAACCTTAGATTTGTAGGACTATTATATCAATTAATAAAATAATAATTGTTTTAAAAACTCTTTTATGTTAATTTTGACACAATTTGGTATTTTGTTTTTTCTAAATTCATAACAGTTACATCGAAAATAATTCATCTGACCAACCCTAATAAGTTATATGAACCTATAAAATTACTTCAATTCATAAAAAGTCTCAAATTACATTTATTTATATATTTATAATATCAATTATGTTAATATTTCATTAATAAGGTAATTACTACATCATCATTGTGTCGGAGATAAATGACGATATATAATGTCTAAAAATCTAAATAAAATACCATTATGTAGGAAATATTTTTAGTTTTATAATTAATATTTATTGTCGAATTTATCTTATGTATAGCCCTATATTAATTTTTTTTACTTATTAAAAATTGATTTTAACTCTTTTAACTCTTCTTCGAATTAAATAATAATAAATGTCCTAATCTAATCCAAGTGGACCTAAAGGGTCATATTTAATTCCTAATGCTGTTTTTGGTCGAATTTCACTTATCCAATAGAATTAGGACATGTTTTACGGTAATAATAATATCATTTTTACCCTTAATTAACCTATTTAATTTTAACCGTGGTAAATAAATATAAAACATTACTATTCACAAAAAAATTATTTTTATCTAATTGAACCACATTTTACATAATGATATCAACCAGGTCTCTCAGATATTTGAAATTACACTCACAGAAGCGATAAAATTATGTTTTATGTAAATTTGCAAATTCTCCTAGGAGGTGGGTAAAAGACGGTTAAAGGTTCAATAAATTTTTTATATATTATTATAAAATGACTCCAATGAATTACATTTAACATATCTAGGTATTATGTATCTATTTTGACCTAAAATAAAATTAAATAAAATAAATGATTACTTAAATAAAAAGTCGGTCTTAACTAATAACTCAGTGTTTTCACTATTCATCAAAAATTGAAAGTTTTCAGAAAAATACCAAAAATTCACCCTAGGATAATTTCGATAATCTGAATCCAAAAATGAAGTCATTTTGAAAGATAAAATTTATAAAATTTTAAAAAGTGGGTAGTACTATACATAACATCTACTTTATATAATATTTTAATAACATATCATTGTTTAGTGAAACTCAATATTCCGTACTACACACGCTATCTAGGAAGGTTGTGATTGCATGTAATGAAAGCCAAGTAATGGATTCATGTAGTGAAAGCTCACTTTGGTGTTTCGTATAACATAATAAAAACTTATTTCATTTATACATTAAACAAAATCTACACTAAATGTTGCATAGAATAATTTCCACAAAACAAACATGAAATTGTGTGTAACACGATCCAAGAATAGTGTTTTGTATACTGCATGCTAATATAGTGTTTCATATAGTACAATTTAATCTTGGTGTAGTGTACAATACCAGGCATCAATGAAATTCAAAAGAATATATCTCATAAAATCTCCGGGTGTTACATTCTACCCCCCTTAAAATTAATTTATCCCTCTAAATTCGTCGGGGTTATAAATAGTTTACTACATGAAAGTTTCATTAATAGAAACCCACATCATAAAAAAAGAATACTAAATATTAATTTTAAATAGTGAATTATCAAACATAACAGTTACCCAAATTAACTCATCATTGGGTTTCCACATAGGATAACATAGGTGAAAATATGGATATGGAAAAGAAATCTAACTGTCATGTTATGATGGAGAGTGGTAGAGAATATGGCTATGAAAAAGCCATAAATTTTTGATGATACAAGGTACCATCTCAGACAACATTTTTGGTTTTCAAGATCATTTCCCTAAAGATAAAAAAAATGGAATTAGAAGAAATACTTAATTGATTTTGGTATAATCTCACCGTTGGTCATTCCTTGAACAATTTCCACTTCATCTCTTAACGAAATGAAGTTGAATTTTTCATTCGTGAAGTGTTAGCAGATCATGAAATAGAATGATAGGTCATTCCAACTCTCTCAAACAAAAGCATAACAAAAGTTATTAAATATACATAAGTCCATCTATGGTGAGGTTAATTGTATATGATTCCAAAAATTGACTTAGACTCAAACTGTTATACTGCTTAATAAAATAAAACTAATTTATACTAACCAGGGACTTCCTGTAGGCCAGTGGTAGGCGATAAAGGCCTGTAGCACTTTGGTTGTGGGTTTGATTCCTGTATCCATTTCTGACGCGACAAGTTGTCTCCTATCTTACGGGTTGTGATTTCTAAAACTATACTATTACAACATTCCAGAAATAATATAAAAAATTTACAGCCTTAAAAAATACCATCTGATTTCAAACTTAATGCATTCCAATCATTAGGCTTATCAGAAATACTTTTGTCCAATCTCATAGTATAAAGAAAATGACTACTAGAAAGGTCATCTACTAAGCATGCGAATACCATCATTTATCCCCCATATATCATAAGATATATCTCATTGGTCACATTCCAAACATTTAAATTCCTTAATAATTTATTCTCTTGAAACATGAGTTACCATAGAACCTTAGTGAAAACATGAATGCTTTCAAAATTTAACTCTTTCCACATACCAAAATCATAAAAATAATATATACTCAAACCATGATAACACTTTGTCCTTATATCAATCATGAGCTCATTAATAATATCCAACATATTATTTTATCCTTATCCATACATTAAGTGCATATCATATGCTTTCCAAAAATATATGAATAGCCTTTCATGGTTACCGGTACCATTTAACGTATACTTTCAAATACTCAAGGAAAAACAATTGTGTAAAATTCCTTAGATGTTTCTTTATTAAATAGTACAATTAAATTACCTATAGAACATTACTCTTGATAAACATAAAATCATTCCACTACCTTATTACACCATCGACCGAGATTCACCATTTTATTCCTGAACACTTCCTTAATATCATATATCATTTAAAGTCTCCTCATCATCATCAACATAAATACTACCCATACGACCATGCTGATTCAATTCATGAGATTTTCCCTTAGGGAATTGGCTTGCATAATTCCTGTACATTCCCCAGTTAAAACATCTAACTACTGTAGATGTCTTAGGAATAAAATTATCCTTGTCCATAGTGTTAAATTAACCCTTTCCTTTTCAATTACTGGCTTTGTGTCCTTATTTTCCACACCCAAAGCATCTTCCAGTTCCTTCAAAACATTCTCCTTGATGTCTCTTCCCACATGATTTACATGAGGAAAATTGAACTTTCCTTCCTCTATGATCATCATGAAACTCCTTCTTTCTCTTGTTAACTGAGTTAGGAAACATACCAAAGTTGAGATTATTGATCATATTATGAGATTTTTTATTAGGCATGATAACTATGTTTCACCTTCAAAATCCCATTTCATTTTCTTGATCATAAATAATATCATTCCATTTTCTATCATATTCTCCATTAACATGAATCTTCTGACTTCCAGCCATATTCTAAAACCCAAAAAGAATAGTGTGTGAGGCAAAAATCATGTTATGAAAACAACATAATCACAGGGAGTACATTCGATATCTAACATCATAGGTTTAATCCTAGGTTATTAATGATCGTTATAATAATTTTAGGACTGTAACCTATATGTATAATTAACCTTAGGGACTTCCCTAGACATACCTTAGAAATATCTCTAGGGATCTCACTAAAGCTTTCAGATCCTATTTTCCCAAGGTTAACTAAAACTTCGATCTGATACCAACTGTAATGACCCATACATGACGTACATAGACATTAAATTACTTTTTTGTAATACTTAATACAATAAAAAAATAGACTCCCAAAGACCGTATTAGTTTAGTGTCTTTGGAAACTCAAAACATAATCTTCTAATCATGGTGAAAGATCTTCAATATATCCCATAAAGATCTTCCCCTTTGGTTTTCATACCTAAAACCATTCTTTATATCCTAGGGAAAATAAAACATAAAAAGAGTGAGCTCGAATGCTCAGTAAGGATAAACATGGAGAACTAAAAAAACAATCCATAAACAATTAAATGTAAAAACATGAACATAAAACAACAAAATCTTGAGCAATGACATAAATCTGGGTAGTACGTAAGTCATAGATCATAAAGGAGCATTAATAATGATAAAATAAAACATGTAATTGTGTAAAATCATTAATCACATGATATGATTTCCATAGTAGCCAAGGAATTGCTGCAAAGACCATCATAGTGGACAAAGTCCCTTACAGAATCGAGTTCACTATTCGTTCCAGTCCTGTATCACTGAACTGGAATAACTTTTAGTTCAATCCATGTCTATATCATTAGATATAAATCTTTAACCAATACATTAGAGTGAGATATAGGTCCCACCCATGTCATAATGAAATCATTCTTTCATGTGGCACAAAATAAACATACAACATTCATAATAACCCAACGAATAAAATGGGTTTCATAAACATCATCCCATCATAACAGAATCCATATAAAATAAATGGATATCATTTAATCATAAGAAAAATCAAAACATGTAAATAACAGAGACATTATACTTGAAACATAAACATACTAAATAATGTCATCTTATATGGAAAACAGTTTTCATAAAACACATGAAATGAATTCTTGAGGAAAATATCATTTCTTCTTCAAAATCATTTTCTTTTCACAAAATGGCATTCATTTTAAAAAAATATTTTTGGAAAATAATAATTAAAACTTGTAGAAGAAACTTCATGAAAATTAGGTGTTATGAAACCATAAAAATCCGTTCATGACCTATAAGTTAAAAAAACATTTTCCTCATACTTTTAACGGAAAAGTCAAAAATTACCTTATATTGTAAACAAACGAAAAATTCCTTCAATACAATGTGGTAAAAATTCAAAAAAGGGTAAAAATTACTTTAAACATATATGTAATAATAATAAATAGTTTATGAAAACCTTTCAAGAAAACAGGGACATGGATGATAAACATAACCCCAGTAAATACTTACTTATAAGCAATCTCAGATAAAAATGAGATTTGCAAAATTATCCCTTACTTCACGTCCAATTTCTTCTATAAGTGTATTAAAATCATTTATAGTGGGTTTAAACATATTATTAACTTTTAACATAACCATAATTATATTCATGATATCATATATGATTCTCTTATGACTTTATATTACCCATTCTTTTGTAAATTCCATGTTAAAGCAGTGTTTTGGGTAAAATCGTTTCATTTATCGTACGTGTTTCGACTTGTTGTTATTGATACTATTACATATATCCTAATTTACTTAATTTAAAAATTTAAAACATGATTTATATATAATATACATTCATCATATTAATATATATGATAGATCCATAAATGGAAGGAAATACACCATTCATGGAGACGGTAGGTCGTACGTACGCATGAACGCTGTTTTTATTTCCTTATTGAATTGAATGGAATTAAGTAAATGAAAAATATACATACATAAATATAGTATGATTATTATGTAATATATTTCATGATTATTTATTATATATAATTTGTTATCATAATTGAATGGTTAATCATGGAAAATGAATCTCACCGCGTTCGTGGAGACGGTAGTCTGTACGTACGCACGAGCGACAATATCATTATTTTGAAATTAAATTCATATATAATTGGATGGTATATCATATATACATAATAATAATAATGATATATTTATTATTTATATCATTTATTCACATTATTATACCCATCCAAATGATGAAATGTTTGAATAACAAACTACACCATGTCGTGGAGACGGTAAGCCGTACGTACGCACGTGTGGTGAATTTTTCATTCATAGGATGGATATAATAACTAATATGGTTGTAAAATTTTTATAATATCATCACAGTATATATAAGATACTGATTTTATTATTTTAAAATGTAAACAACAAAGAAGGGAGAAGTGGAAGAAGAAAGGAACTTGAAATAGGTGGTGAGATATTTACCTCTTCTTCAGGTTATTCCTTTTGATTTGATTAAAAGGGCTCCATAGGTTGGCTTTATGACTAAAGGAATGCCTCTACGATAAAGAGAGGACAGTTTGGAGGGAATTTGGGCCGGTTTTGGCCAATCCAAATGGCTTTGGAGGTGTCAATTAGAGATAAGGTGGAGTGCCCTTTTATAAGTGGGGTGAGGGGCACCTTTGAAGAAACTTAAAATATTATTTTATAATAAATTCATATTCGGTTTATAATGGCTCAAAAGTGAGTTATTTCTAGTATAGGGTTGGTATAGGTCGAAATTATCTCAACAAATAGGTTTTTTACAAGTTTAGGTTACCATTTTAACCTTATCATTTAGATTTAACTCTAAGTTAAATAATTTAACTTTTACCGTGTCTTCTGGTGTTCTAACACTACATGGTTAATAAACATAATATAAACATTCAATAGAACCCCAATTGTTTCATTAATGTCATATATTTTATTATATTTGTCTTTTTGATGAACCTTATATTTTTAATACCATTATATGAATTAATAATATAATATTTGTTTTAAAAACTCTTTTACGTCAATTTTGAAACTATTTGGTATTTTGTTTTTTCTAAATTCATAACAACATTATTACTTCTAAAACAATTCATCTAACCGACCCTAATATGTTACATTAACCTATAAAATTATTTTAATTCATAAAAAGTCTCAAATAACATTTATTTGGGTATTTATAATATCAATTATTTTAATATTTCAGTAATAAGGTAATTACTACATCGTCATTGTGTCATAAATAAATGGATTTATTTAATGTAAAAAAATATAAATAAAATACCATTATGTAGGAAATCATTTTATATTTCTAATGAATATTTATAGTCGAATTTATCTTTTGTATAACCCCATATTAAAAATGTTTTACTTATTAAACTTTGATTTTAACTCTTTTAACTCTTCTTTGAATTAAATAATAATAAATGTCCTAATCTAATCCATGTGGACCTAAAGGGTCATATTTTATTCCTAATGTTTTTATGGTCAAATTAAACTTATCCAATATAATTAGTACATGTGTTAGGGTAATAATAATATCAGTGTGTACCCTTAATTACCCTATTTACTTTTAATCGTGGTAAATAAAAGTAAAACGTTACTATTCACAATAAATTATTTTTATCTTATTGAACCACATTTTACATACTGATATCAACTGTGTCTCTCGGATTATTGAAATTTCACTCACAGAAGTGGTAAAATTATGTTTTATGTAAATTTGGAAATTCTCTTAGGAGGTGGGTAAAAGACAGTAAAAGGTTCAATAAATTTTTTATATATTATTATAAAATGAATCCAATGAATTACATTGAACATATGGAGGTATTGTGTATCTATTTTGACCTGAGATAAATTTAAATAAAATAAATGATTATTTAAATAAAAAGTTGGTTTTAACCAATAACTTAGTGTTTTCACTATTCATTAAAAATTGAATGTTTTCAAAAAAATACCAAAAATTCACCCTAGGATAATTTCAATATTCTGAATCCAAAAATAAAGTCCATTTTGAAAGATGAAGTTTATAAAAGTTTAAAAAGATTGTACTACTATTCATAATGGCTAGTTTATATAATATTTTAATAACATATCGTTGTTTAGTGAAACTCGGTATTGCGTACTACACACGCTATCGAGGAAGGTCGTGATTGCATGTAATGCAAGACAAGTTAAGGTTGCCTGTAGTGTAAGCTCCATTTGGTGATGCTTATAACATAATCAAAACTTATATCATTTATACATTAAACAAAATCTATACTTAATGTTGTGTAGAATAATCACTACAAAAGGAACTTCAACTTGCGTATAAGACGAGCAAAGAATAGTGTTGTGTATACTACAAGCTAAAATGGTGTTGTGTATAGTACAAGCTAATCTTGTTGTAGTGTACAATAAAAGAAATCAAAGAAATTAAAAAATATATATTTCTCATAAAACCTCTAGGTGTTACAGTTTACATCATGTTTTGGGGGTGATTTATCATGGTATTTTTATGCTCTCTTCTCCCTCCTCATTTTTCTTCCATTGTTTTTAGTTCCCCTTATTCCTTGGTATTGTTGATATAGGGATCATTTTTCCCTTGGTTTATGTTAGTATTTTTTCCTTCTTATGGATTCTATTGGTTTTTCTGGGTACTTATAACTTTCCTAGAGTTCATTCATCTTGTCAATGTTAATGCACACAAGAGTTTTTGGTAGGATTACTTTTCTTACATTCCCTTTAAATTTATGAATTATTCATTTATTAATTTTTATACTTAACTTATATGTTAAATTGTGATGTGTGATCTTCCTAGTAATTGTTTGATAAGAAACTAGGTGGTTTTCATAATTGTTTTAAAGTATATGATATTTTCTTGGTATATGGTGTAGAGAAAGTGTTTGACAAAATGCCCAGTTGGATTTTGTAAGTGGTTGGTGATTCTTCAAATAATGGATTGGATTTGTAAATTCATTCGAAAATTTAAATTGGTGATCTATACTTACCAAATGGATTTCTAAATGGATTGTACATAATTTTGGTGTGCATTAGGATCTCTGAATTTTTTTTGACATGTGGTGATTATGTGTGGCCATTTGAAATTTTGATGAAAGAGTCTTTGTCTTGAAAATGAACTGTGAGTTCTTAAATAATATTTTCTAAATGATTGTAAAATTTCATGTGTTATTCATTCACCAGTTTGGAAAGTTGTATTTAGTTATTTGGAAATGAGTGATTTAGTGAAGGGTGATTGAGGATCATTTGGCACATTTTTCAATGTGAAGATCTTGAAAACTCTCCTTAGATAATTATCATTACTTGGATGTGTTGATTATTGTGGGAGGCCCATGTAGGGAGTACAAATTATAATTATCTGGTTTAAATTCAATATATTGTTCCTTTGGGTGGATCAGATCTGACGTATTGTGTGAGATGAATGTGCACTCTATATATGCATGTGTTTGGCCACTTGTTTTTCATATTTGGCTCACCCCCACTTTAATCATGACATGGGATCCTAGCATTGCTAGAATATTTTTGGTGAAAAATTTCTAAAATAGATTAGTATTTCACTCTGGAAAGTTTCCCATAGAAGGGAATATATTTTGTTATTTTTTATATGGGGAAATGCTCCTCAGTTAAACTAGGTTGGGTGATCTCAATCATGTAATATAATTTTGATTTTATCAAGTGAGGAATTCCTTCAAGATGATTCAATATGTATAAATTGATTGATATTATTTCATTGATCTCTTAGGTTCTCTCTTTTTCTTTAATGGTTATTAGTCTTCATTGGATGATTGAGTTGTATTATAGGTTAGTGGCTTTTGGGTGCTATTTTTTCATTTCCCATGTTATGTGACCATTGATACCTCTTTCTTGTATGGTGTATTTCTTAGCCAAATTTTTTTCATTGGTTTTTAAATGTTTATGAAAAACATTGAGAAAATTGTTTATACATTATTTCCCACTTTTTGAATGAAGACATCATTTTTTATCCTAATAAATAGCAATGTTTGTTTCTTGGAAAAAAACCTATATTTAAATAAAAAAAAGGTTAATGGACCTTGTTTTATTTTAATGTTGTAATTTACATGAAAAGACAATATTTTTATATTTAATTTCAAGACTAAAATTGACTTTTCATTTATTTAAAGCATGTTCATAGGGAATATATTTGTTCGGGCATGCCTGTTGAGTCTTAATACTCACGCCTATAGTTAATTTTTGTTTATTTATTTTGGTATATGATTCAGCTAGTTTTCGATCACGGTGTGTGATGTATAGTTTTGGCATTAGAGAGAGACCCTCAGGATCACATTGAGGTGATGTGTTCATCATGATCATCATGCGTTTTATTGTATTGTTTTTTTATACTTTCTGTTTTCTGTAGATTACGTTCAATTTGGTATATTTATTAATAAATTTGTATTATTTTTTTGTTTATACTATTTTATTCATTTATATTGGGAAAAAATAGTTCCCTTCATTCTCTCTGTTGATGCCTTGACACTCGTTGCAAGCCTCGGAAGATCGTGAATGCCTCTTGGGCCTTATCACTGCTCGGCTCGGGGGGATCGTTTTGGGGTCAATTGGGTAACTTCATAGAAAAATGGTATCATAGTAGGTTGGTTCATTAGTGGACCTTTCTTTCAGAGTGACCTTTGTTATTTGGGCTATCAAGGTAGATGGATCAGGACTTTCGGATTTTGGGGAGTAGGTATAGGGGAGTGTCTGGACAACACATTTTAGATCGAACCTTTAGTTTTGATGTTATGTGAGGATTAAATTGGTTTTATTGGTTCTTGTGGGTTGATTTATTCTTAGGAAATGAAATTAGAATTTAACTAAGGGTCTCAGTGAGCTCATAGTGCCAGGAAAGGCATGTGGAGCTGGGAAAATGGTCCAACAAGACTCTCTTTGATAGTGGTGTGAGTAGAATTTATCCTCTAAAAATATGGACAAGTCATCCATTAACACTAATTTCTCCTTGTGAGTTTTTTGATTCCCTTGTGATTTTGATATATTTTTGGAAAACCCTTGTTCGGAATTGTAAAAAATAGTTTATTATGGAAATGATTTTGTTTTGGGAGGATAGAAAATGGTTTTTTATATTTATTTTAAGAAAACATTTTGAAATAGATTTTTATAAAATGATTTTTTGGTAAGAAGGGGATAAATTTAACAATATTTGATTTATATAGTCAAAACAAGGGTTTTATTTAAAAAAAATTGGGGTAATAATAAATTTATAATAAACAAGATTTATAATCTCATTTCAGTAAAGAAGTATCTTTTATAAAATGAGTTTTTAATCAAATTATTTTTAATGGAATAAAATTTATTGAGCTTATGAAATACTTTTTGAATGTGATGATTTTTGTTTTTTGATGGAATCCATGTAATTGTATTTTGATAAGGGAAAAATGGATTTCTGTATTGATTTTGAAACATTATTTTTATTGAAGGGTTAGTTAAATATTGAAAAAAAATTATGAATTTTGAAATTGGAAATTGATTGAGAATATGAAAATTTTGTAGAACATTTGTTTGATAAATTTGAATGTTTTTTTGACCTTAGGTATTCCCATGAGTGATCAGATGAATAGATATGTGTGGGAATTTAGATGGATATTGAATTGTATAGATGAGTTCCTAGATTGGAATGAGTGGAAGAGTGCCTGGGGTGGCATGGAAAAATGCATGTGTGAATCTTCATGAAATATCATTGGTAAGTGTCAGACCAACCTAGTTTATTTTCATCCAAAAGTGTTTTTTGGAGAAAAATTGTGATGTTTGGTAGACTAATGGTTTCATAGAATGTTTACTTGATACATTTAAATGTTGTTTATTTGGTGGTTTGAGTTTAAGAATTCTTATTAATGAGTTGGTTTGGATTGAGATCATTTTTCCATTATTGGGTAGTATTTCCCCCACTAATGTATTAATGGATATTTGAGGCACGCCTAAGGTTTTTTTACTATTATCATACATTCTAGTTGATCTAACAATGAATTTTTGTCGTGTGTTTCAAAAGTTGAGTACTCCTCTCTTATATGGTCAAGCGGGGCTTGCAGAAAGGTTATTGATTTCTGTCAAATTTATTTTGTAGTTTTTGGATCTATCTTCTTACTATACAGATATGGTTTCAGATGATTCCTTAAAGGTTCAATGTTTTGAGGGTGGGAATCATCATGATCTACAGTTAATGGTTTCAGAGTTTATTTTATCATTTTCTATTGATGTGTTATGGAATAATGTTTTGGTTGAGGGGATGATAGTGTTAGTGCTTGAGAAATTCAAAATTCCTCCATTATATTGAAGAAATTAAGGGAATTCTAGTGAGGAGTTGAGGAATTGTCATGAATCTGTTGGTCTTGGTCACAAAAGAAAATAACTTCTAGACCATTCATCAACTTCCTCTAAAAAATGGATTGTCCTGTTTCATCTGTGTGGAAATCCTGATGATAAGAACTCATCAGGATTAAATTCTCCAAAGACCAACCATTTTAATGGATTCCTAAGTAACATGAAATGGTTAAATCAGGGCCTTTCTTAGATGTAATATGGATCCAGATCTACCCTTTGGGAAAACACTCCATTCCTTTTATAGGTGTGAGGTGCTGGATTGGGTTTAGTTTGAAGACACTTTCTATTTTATCATTCCATTTGTTTTAATTTTTGTTTCTAGTCATGTTTTCATGTGTAATATTTTCTTTAGAAATGTAGTATTGGTTGTTGTGGATCTCCTGAGAACTCATGTTTTGTAAATGCGGGTCTTTTGGATATGTTGAATTTTTTCCATCTTGAGAATAGGTGAATCTTTTTGTCTGTCCGGTTTCTATTACCTCTTATTTGGGGTGAAAGAGAATGATGAGTTTACATCTTCTAAATATTAATATTTTTTATGGTTTCTTGTAGGAAAAAATTTAATCTCGGTGTGTTTCATGTTATTTTTTTTATACCTGGGATGTCGTGTTCCATCTTGTGACACCAAGATAATGAGTTTTAATAGTGCATTATCATATCCAGACATCGAGGAATAAGATGCTTCATGACATCAAGGCTCCAACCACAGGCCTCTGAGTGAAGTGTACACATAGTATGGTATCATAGGGGTGATGAATAATTTGGTCTAGAATTGTATTATTTGCAGGAATGGGGGTAGTTTAAGTTTCTATGTCTTAGTTTCTTCATCTTGGAAGGTCCATTTTTCTGATAAAGGTGTAGAAAAAATGTTTCCTCATTTCATTCAATGTGTGGTTATCATTGTGGCTTGTTTGTGACTTTGGCTTGTGCCCACTTGGAGGTGGTTTCACCATATGGAGTTGTTGAATCATTGGTTGGGTCTGCAACTTTCTTTATAGTTTTTTTTTCATCAAGACCCCTTGTGTCGAGTTTTTTGTTCAGTGTGGAGAGTTTCAACTTAATCGTTAGTGGGTTTACCTTTTCATTCTGTGTTGGTTGGACTATGTCAGTTGGTTTCTAAATGTTATAGAGACCCACCATAGATCATTTTTTAGTTTCTATTAGATTTGGTTGGTGATAGTAAATTTCAAACGGTGGGTAGTTTTTTCCAGTATCATGTGTTCATAATTCGGATTATTCTAGTTTTGGCATGGAAATTAGTGGTTTCATATTATGTTATCTAGTTTTGTGTTCCTCTATATTTGGTGGAAGCATTGTAAATTTGGATTACACCCAATAGTTTTGTCTATGGATGGTTGTGTGGGATGCAGTTTGAGTTTTATGCAATTTCTCAAGAATTATATTTGAATTATTGGTTCATTTTTTGGTAAGAGGTGAGTTTCGTTTGGTGGTGGTTAATGTGTTCTTGATTTGAGATGTCGGATCATGCAGTTGTGGTAATTATTTATAATTGATCAATCAACTAGGAAATTTTGTGGTTTTCCAAGGGTGGAAATAGTTATGGTGGGGTAATTATGACACTAATAATTTTATTTTCATACATTTTTTTTCTCATTTTTTATCATAGTTTTCATTTATTTGTTTTTGTCTACCATGATGCTTTTTGTGGTGTTACATTGTATATTTTTGTCTAGTTGTTATTCTTTAGATTTATCAGGAGTTTTTGTGAAAGTAGAGTATTTTCCTTTATATATGGTTTGACATTGTTATTTTATAGATAGAAGAAATTTTTTCTCCTCACCCAAGAAAATGTGTTATCCTTAGGAATATCTTTGGTTGGGGGTTCGAGGACTGTGCACAGTTAGGAAAACTGTGTGGAAGCAATGCACATGGTTCTTCCATCTTGGATAGAACCATGTTGCACTATTGGGACATGGTTTCTCAAACCATTCATCAAAACCATGATAGTGCCTAATGTGTCTATTAAGGTGTGTTTGGTTAGTGTAATGTTTGTTAAACCATGCGGCCTAACTGTATTAAGTTCTCATATCATAAAAAATGATTTTACCTCTCTACCATATCTATATTTTAGCCCCAAATTACTCATTCTTCTCCTCTCCTAGTTTTTGGGACCCAAAAGGGGCTTCTCCCATCTCCTCCAAACCTATCCTTCTCTCCCTTGTAGTTGATCTAGTGGTTCCTTCTTTTTTTGGGGGTGATTTCTCAAGGTAATCTTTCCCACACATCTCCCTCTTCATTCTCCTTCGATTTTATTTTGAGTTACACTTTTTCATTGTATTTTGGATCTAGGGTTCATGTTTCCATTTGTTTATATTAAGGGGTTTTTCTTATTATGTTTTATCCTGGTTCTTCTTGGTTCTTGGACTCGTCATGTAGTTTTTTCAGTTGGTGATGTTGGAGCGAACACGCATTTGAGGTAGGTTTCCCTTTGCACTTTCCCATTAAATTTATGATACCTATATTTATTTATTTTAACACCTTCCTTATATGTTAAATATTTATCATTTAAATTTGGATTATTTTTTAACATGAAATATGGTTTTTTATATATTTTAAGTATATGGAATTTCTTTATTATGTGATAAACACCAAGTGTTTGATAAAATTCCCAGTTAGATTTTGTGAGTGATTTTTGGTTTTTAAAGAATGGAATGAATTTTTAAATGTTTATATGGATCATAAAATAGTGGCTTGGATTTATCAAATATATTTATAATGGTTTTGGAATTGAAAATGGTGTGTGTGTTTGTGTGTTCATTATTTGAAAATAAATTTTTATGTGATGATGGTGTGTGGCCTGTTTTCCATGTTATTGATAGTGAATTTCATTTGAAAATTTAGTGGGTGTGCATAAATTGAATTTTTTAAAATGATTTTGAAGTGTAAAATGGTGTGTTTGTAAATTTTTGGAAAGAAATATTTGATTATTTAAAAATGGGCATTTATCAAAGGGTTCTATAGGCATGTTTTCCACTTTTTTGAAATTGGTGAAAGTGATTATCATGAAAACACTCAATGGATGACACAATGTCCTTGTTAATATTAAATTAATGGTATTATTTCATTATGGATTCCTCACTATACACTTATGTGGAATGTAGGGGACATACTCGATGTAGAATCCACATAATCAATTTACATTGAGTGGAATGGGAGGTCCTTGGTGTGGTCTCCTTCGAGACATATCAGTTTAGGGAAATACATTTATCCTTGGGGTGGAATGATGGTGATTTTTTGTGACAAATTCTTATGTATTATATGTATGTTCATGTGATCAGAATATTGGATCGAATTTTTGGCTCCCCCACTTCACTTTACTCTTGACATGGGATCCTATAATAGCTTAATAATTTTATGAGAATGATTGTTGCACTAGCTTAGGATCACACTTTGGATAGTGGCCCATATTAGGGGGTTCAATATTGTGTTTTTTTGCTACTATGGGATAGTGACCCTTGGTCAAACCAGGTATATTGTGATCAACAATGTCATCGATAATGACATCATCGAGTGAATCATGATTTATGGGATGTGTCAACATATACAATATGTTTTTATTTAAGAGTCTAAATTTTCTTTAAGGTCATATTCTCGTATATATAATATATATCTTAGTCAAAACCATGTAGTTACAAAGCATACATTATGTAATAATTGGTTAATTAAGGTTTCATCCCCAATATATGTAGAGAGAACCATTTTATTTGATGTAGGAACTTTAATTAACCTAATTATCTTACCCTCAAAACAATGTAATCACATTTAATTATATAATTATTAGAAAAAAACAATACACAACAGGAAAATACACATTGAAAGTATATGTGGAATGGAAAAATTAATGACATATTAGTCCTATTGTTCATGAAATAATGCATCAACTGACACACCGTTATTTCAATGGGACAACATAAAATATATCCCATTGAAATAATACCAATATTAATATCATAACAAGATTTGTGTGTCATGAAAAAGTGAATTCCTATCAACTGTAACAAGAATAATCAATAACTACAATCACCCATCCCAGCTAATTTGGGTTTCCCCTAAACATGGGTTAGTTTGCTCAGGCAGAGGATCATTATCAAAATCTATAACCTCCTAGTCTTCTTTCAAATTTCCAAAAAGTAAGAAAAAAATAAAAAATAAAGTTCTCATACCACATTGTAATGTACCGACCCAGGATCCAAATAGCCTGTACCCCCGAGCTGGTGGGTCACATGGCCTAATGTGTGCCTCTATATAGGATATATAAACTGACTAGCTGTGAAGGTGTAAGAGTTGTATAGTGCAGAGGCTATACCCTTATATCAGAGTTCCACATTGGACAAAAATAATAAGAATCCAATAGATAGCGAAATCAAATAAATATACAACCGCATAATAAAAAACGACTCAATCACAACTAGACCAGTACCCCATAGTACTAAAAACATTATATAATAGAAATGATGAACAAATACATAATTTTAAATTCAAAAAAACCTTAATAATATCAAAGTCTAATAGGATGAGACAAATATAATGATTTCATGGAATTAATATATACAAAAGAGTAAAAATTGTGGATAGACATACACAACATTCTACAAAAAAAGATAAATGACTACTCCCCTATAATATTGATCATATTCTTGGTATTATTCTCCATTATTTAATTATATAATCTAAACAGATAATATATACGAGGTATGGCTCTTACCCTTATCCATACCTGCAAATAAGTAATCTACTCGGGTACCAATGGAGGCCCGAGTAGCGTGTGACAGGAAATACTAGTAGGAAACCACTAACCATGTATAGAAGTAATAAAATTTGTTTATATGTAAATATTAGTGTGTATATGATTAAAAATAATGACAAAGTCTAAAAACATAAATATCAGTCATCTTAGGACCCTAAATGACACATGGCGGCACTACGTGCTTTGGTATAGGCCGGTATAAGAGTATGATATGTAAACATATGTATAGTAAATTTATATATGTATATATATATAGTAATATATTATATCCACCAATATGAAGTAAGTGAGTATGTAAGTAGGCATATACCTACATAATAGATACAGGTGGAACTCGGGAAAAAACTCAAGCATCCACAACCAATATAATGAGCTACATCCTCCAGCAAAGGTTATGTGCCCTAAATATCATAATGATTTTGGATATGTTATGATAATCATTTTATATAGGTGGGGTGAGACTTAATTCCCAAAACCCTATATAGAATAACATGGAACATCATATCCATCACTAAGATAACAGTACAACAGTGGGAGACAACATCTCAACACCTTATGAAACATAGAGTGAAACGTTATTCTCAACAAGTTTCTTATCCACAATTCCATAGCCAATGTTAATTTCATATTCGTAATAATATTAGTATCATTTGGGATCAACCACTTATCATAATTATAACTATGACCAATATATATAAATTGGCTCTATAGTTAATAATATCCAGATAATAAATCATGCATCAAATGGAATGTCCTTACCACCCATGGTCATTCATTTTAATTAATCCATTTAATTAATTTAAGAAAATAGAACCATATTCATGATAAGATACAATATAAATAATCCATTTAATTAATAAAGGGATGGAAGTTCAATTTCATGATAATCCAAAAAATTATGAGGTGCTTTGGAAACAATTAAATAATATAACATAGTGGGAGTACCAATTTACAAGAAAAAAAGAACAATTATCCAATGATTGGGCCACTAAAAAATTATGAAATTTAGGGAAAACATTTGGAAAACCAAAAGGGGTACCCATGATTTTGGTCAACATCATATAATTACATAGTAAGTCTCAATAGAAGTTTATCAATGTGAAATAATTATTTTAATATAGAACTCATATTAAGGCGACATGTCAAAATGGATGAAGTTCGACACATTGGTGGAGCTATAAAAACATAAAATATTTTGGGAAATTATTCTTTTCCACCTAAATTTGGGTCATAGATAACTCCTCATAAAATATCATCTTTATATTTAAAGTATATCAGAACAAAAATAAGGAATGATACAACTCCCCAAAAATATGGATGATGATATCAAACTGAAATAGTACAATAGGTAGGAAACAAAATATAGAACAGAAGAAAGTGGGTTTGAGAGCATACCTTCACCTATCCAACTCTTCTGACATAGTCATAATTAGAGAATTAATAAAGGAGTAATAAAATTACCTTAGTTTTTATGGAGGAGAGATCAATGGGAGAAGGAAATGAAGTTCATCAACAGGAGAAGGGAGAAAGAAATAATGGGTTTTGGTATTTTCTTAATTAGGGGAAAATTCTTAATTTCACACATTCCGGTAGGGGAACGAGATTTTCCACATGGTTTTCCAATCCCTGCACCAACCATGGGCCACTCTACAACAAAAGGATGGACCTACATGAGCTAGGTGCATATTTTGTCTAGTTGTGCACAAGCCACTACCTCAGCACCCTTAACAACCCACATAGACATGATCATGTGCTCTCATGGTATTAAAAAAACAATGTTGTTTCTTTTTTAAGATCAAAATGTAGATTTAGATACTCAATTACAAAAGGGGTGAATTATAAGTTTAAAAACATTCATTTTTAACCTTAAGGAATATTTGTTTAGTAATGATAAAAAAAAATTAGATTCCCTTAAACCCTCTTCAGTAATATTAAGGAAAATATAATTTGGGCCCCATAAAGATAATTATTGAAATGAAATAAGAAAGAAGGAATAATTAATAAATATTCTATATTAAGTTATATAGAATCTTATATCAGAGTTACAAAAAAATATAAATTATAAGAAATACTTTCTTGTGGTTACAAATAGAAGAGGAAATTAAAAGTACATATAAAAGAGTATAAATATTTTAACCCAATGAGTAGGGTATCATATAATAAATTTATAATGAACCCTTTATTCATACATTCAAGAATTTTTTTCTTACCCTTACAAGCGTAAACCCTCGATATGATGATAGGTATCTATCCTACAATCCCAACAATCCCTCGATCAATAAGGTGATCCAAAACCTTATCTTCTTATCCTTGGAATCCCTCGATCATAATCACCAATTATCGTTATCACACATTGAAAAACTAATATTATTGAAGATTTAAAGTATGTCGAATAAGTTATTCACAACTTAATCTCTTCAAAGCTTTTATACAAGGAAATTTTGGAAGATCTCTCTTGTGTCTTGAGAATCCAAAACTGTGAATGTGTTATGAGCTCATCCAAATGACCTTATATTTATATTCCTGATATTAAATTGTCTAATTTTCCTCTAATGGTCATATTTTTCTCGTAATTTCAAATAGATTTGTATAGCTTTCACTTACATGAATCATATTATAACTGGTTACACAACATAGTTTAGTATAAGAAAATATCATGGGAAAAAATAATCATGTATAAATCTGAATATATAAAAAAAATTATATTAAGTAAATATGGTAACATTATGAAATATATAAAATCTTATCATAAAATTAAAATGAATCAAAATTGAGAATCCAGGAATCAGATTCCTATTTTTTAGTAAAATGGAATTTTAAAACATAGAATCAAAATCAAAATTTTTCATAATAGTTTTCAATTTAACTTTAAGCTTAATGAACTTCTCCATGAAAAGGGATGTTGAGTCTGATTTATGATTTACTATTTCTTGTATAATTTTACATATTGACTCAATATTTGGGATGTACAATATGGGGATCACCAACTTCTTTAAAGACTGAACAACAAAGGATTCTCCTAAGGAAGAGGAATACTTTTTTTGATTCCGAAGAAACTTTCATGGATGTTCCAATATCAACTTACATGCCATTATATTTCTCTGATTCTAATTTTCTTAACCTCTAAATTACATGCCTTTAATCATAAAATTAAATAATTTTATCATCATCATCTTATTGTTCTTATTCATTTTCATCATTTTCATCATCATCTTCATCATTAGATGGAATTTTGTTTTAACATCACATTCACCAATAATATCTTTTTTAGCTTGGAATTTGTGGACAAATTTTCTTTCTGAGAAAAGTTTTGATAAAGAAACTTGAGTTGTTCTTAAGGATAGCTTATCATATTGGATTTTCCTCTAGTTTTATAATATTTGTTGTATCTCATCATAACATTATTTCTATTGGTTAGTCACTTATTATTATTCTTCTTCTTCTTGAGACTTTTCATGAATATTTCAGAACATCAATTTGTTTTCAGTTTGTTTCTATTTCTTTTAACAATCCTTGATCTATCCAAGCTTCTGTTATCTTCTTCTTAAGATTTTTCTATTTTTATTTTTTCTCAAGTTCTTCATTTTCTCAAATTTTCAATTCTTTATCTTATATTAGATCTATACCAAACATTTTATTTGTTTCTTTCATTACCTATTTTTCTTATCTCCAATTTTCTAAAACATCATCTAGGTAGGATTTATGTTTTCTCGACATTGGTGGTTCTGAATATTGAGTGGTTTTCAGTGGTTTTGATACTCGTGACTTTCTCTTCTTAGGATCAACTCACTATTTACTATACATTTTTTCAAATTCCCATGATTTTCTAGAAAATTAATCAAATTTTTTTTCTTACCAAAAAAATAATATTTCAGTATTTTAAGTGTTTTCACTTAAAATTATAGTCTTAATCTTATTGGGATTTGAGATGCAAGGTATTTTGTAGAAGATCAACAAACTTACTATAAGCTTGACAAGGTGGCTAGAAACACAAGTTTCTGAGACTTGATCAACTCATCCTATATCTTACTGATATTCAGAAAGATATAATTCATTATGTTTATCTTCCTTAGTTTTTCAAGAAACATTATCTTAAAGATATCTTTTATTTTCAAGGTTTCGTTTCTCATTTTCTTATAATTAAAATAACATGCATCCATAAATCTTTTATCGTGTAGTTAGTTGAAAGATTGGAAATCGTGGTATTACTTGATTCTAGAAGTCCTAAAAAATCAATAGCCTTATCTTTTTAAAATAATCATCGAAATATGGAAACTTATGAGAGGAAAAATAAGATTTACCATGATACAGAATCACAATGATATATTTATCTTTCTTATAATACCTAGAATATGTTTTCATATAACTCTTAAACCGAAATTCATCCTTTCCACCTTTATTGAAGATTTCAATTGATTAAAATATTTCAATTAAAAAGTCTACATACACTAGATCTTGTTATCCCTATTTTTTGAAAAAAAAACTTTTTTTGATCCATTAAAATTTATGATCTTTCTTATTAAAATATAATAATTATACATTAAATTCTGATAAACTAAACTTTCTCTATAAATGAACCATTACTTCAACACATTGGCTTCTATTGATGTCTAAGAAGATATAGACAAAGACAGTTCAGAATTGAGAAACCATGAATCAAAATCATATTAAGGAGTAAATCACAATTCAGAAACATATAATTGGAATAACAATTATGGATGATTTGGATTTGAGGATGTGAATCGGATATGATTTTATGTGTGATTTAAATTAGACAAATAGTAAACAGAATCGAGATTCTGAGAGAATCAGATTCACAATTATGAAGAAATATTAATTGAGAAACATAAATCTAATTCAATTTTCTGAATGATTACAAATTGATAAAGATGAATATGATTCCATTTTATAAATGATCTTGAATTGAGAAAGTGAAGAATTCTATGTTTTATTAAGAATCCTATTTTTTCTAGTAGAAATTATATGTTAAAATAATATTAGACATATATATAAAATGGTTAAAGAACATGCATATAAACTTTCTCATAGATCGAAATAATTATTAAGGAAACGTGTTAGTGATTTTCAAAAACATAAAAGAATGAAATAATTCATAAGTAAACATTTGACTTAGCACCCTTGCCTCCCCATAAATTCCTCTACACAGTTTAGAAAACCATGTGGGCTAATTGGAATGGTTTCTCATAACCATGTGGCCCAGTCAATTTCTCCATGTATCGGGGTTTCAGTATCCAAACAATCCTCAAATACCCTTGTGGATGCTATGTTTAAGATACTTTTTCATTATCCTGGAGGTATTTTTTCAGGTGGTGGTTAACCATAGTTCATCTATTCTTATGTGAAGAAAATAAACATCTAAATTGATATAGGGGAGTAATGAATTCTCCTAATATTTTATGTGAAATTGTAATTTTATTATTCAATATATCATTTAATAATGGTGGAATTAATCTTAAAAAACATTTGACCATATTAAAGACTGAACCTTTGGTTTTGGTTGTAGTAGTTGCATGGGTTTCCACCATGATAATCATGTGCCTTGTGTTTTTCAAGATTATATTATTTATTTTTTATATTATCTTAAAAATAAATTATCATGATATCATTTTTCATTATTTTTCTACTAAAATGGGTAAATAATGTACAAATGGTAATTTTTTTGTTAAATAAACAAAGAGAAAAGTTTTAAATAAATATATTATAATTTTAAATAAATTAATGTGATTTTTTATTTCTGTTTAATAGAACCATTATTTCTTATATTAATTTTATTTTTACGAATTATTAGATTGTATATAGTTGTTTAAACAATAAAAAGGTGCTAGTTGAAAATATTATTTATTAATTTTGATGAAACTAAGAGTTATGATTTTAATCATGATATAATAATTTAAAAATTTTAATTTATTATTCCATAAGTTACTTAGGGTTGTAAAATATGGTTAATGTATCAATTAGAAAAAGATGGAAATGAAGTTTTTTTCTCATAAATAATTTTTTTTGGACGAGGGATCCCATTATCTTGTGAAGGATATATGCCCTTTTTAGCCTAGATTCTCTAAAAGAATTTTTATTGTTTTCTTAGAAATTTTTTGTTTTCTCTAGATATTAACCTTGTATTGTAACATGATGTTATCTAGGGATGGCTAATTATTGATGAGATATGGGTTTTGAGGAATAGGTTTATGGTAGTAGTTTTCATCGGTGATGGTAGGATGGATTCATGGTGATATACATGGGGATTCCAGGGATGAAACCAGAATAAACGGAATAGGTTGACGTTATTATTTCCTATTGTTGTTCTAAAATTTAGGATTCTTATGTTTTTAAAATATTTTTAATGTTTTTGATATCATAGTTGTTTTTTTAATTCCTTCCTCATTGCTTGAGTTAATTGGTTTTGATTTATTTATGCATCATTTTTTTAAATTAGGAACAATCCTAGAGTACTTGGAATTATGGAATTATATTCAATAATAATTTTTTTAACAAATGGGTATGATGTCTTTTTAGAATAAAAATTATTATAATCATGAGAATCCAGGGGATCGGTTGGTTTATCACTAGAGATCCTGAAAATAAATAGATCATTTTTTCAAGTAATGATAAAACAACATTAATATTTAATTGAAATAATTAATTTATTTTGAAATATCTAATGGTAAAGAGTAGATGAAAGTCATGTTGAATTCTTGTGTTCTTATAGGATACTTAATCTTTAGTAGTGGATGTCGGGTGTGTAGGGGGAAATAGTTTTCCTTAAGCTTAATATTTGGTTGATTCTGGTAGTGTGGTTGTGAGAAATTTACATGTTATATGTGTGATACCCAGAAAAAATAAAGTAAAAATATTGTATTCAATAGTGTGTATGACATGCGACAACATGCACATAAGGTAATATAATATTCATATACTTTATAGTATATTTATTTTTTAAAACACATTCTATATATTTCAATTCAAGCAATGTTGGTTAGAATACATCATACTCAACAATGACCTTCCTCTATAGCATGTGTTACACATAAAAGTGACCTTCTTATATGGCTTTATTTATATTCAATATTAAGTCTAACCGATAAACATTTTTTAGTTAAAACATTATTATTTAATATAATAAGATATAAACTAACAATTATGAATAGTATTAAGTAACATTTGAAAATATATTCTATAGAAAATTAAATCATTGGTTGAAATTAAATTAGAAATTAATATAAGAACCAATGGAATATTAAAAGGATATCTTTATTCAAAAAGTTTTTTTACCCTAACAGATTAAATTAATTATAATTCTTGATTTATTTTAATGAAATAAATATGTTTCATATTAAATAAATTATTTTTTATATTCACCCAATATATTTGTTGAGAATAACATAAGGGGAATTCTTATATTTCACATAAAAACCAATATTTTTATTAAGGATTTTCACCGGCTTTTAATAAAGAACTTATTTTAAATATTAATTTGGACACCATTATGAATTGGATTTGACAAAAAAAATTATTTTTTAATTTATAATTTATTAATTATATTAGGATTAATTTTTTGAATTTGTCTATGAAATGTCATTTTTAGTGAATAGTAAAAAAATATGTGTTTAAGTTAAAAATTGCCTATCCATTTAAATAATTATTAATGTGAAATTATATTATAAATATGTTTTAAAGTCAAATTGAATCAATTAAATAGATTTTAACATCATTTAGTTCTTTATAATCTATACAAATTTTATATTTAATATAAAAACAACACAATCTTTTGAACATTTTTCTACTAAAACAAGATAATCTGTCTGTCTACGAGATTACCATTAATCATAATTTTTCCACTTCTGTGATTTGAATTTTAAAAATTATACATACACCATTGTAATAAATATAATACTTTTTTGTCTAATAATATAAACATAATATTTGACTAAAAATGATTAGTGAAAGTAATTAAAATTTATTATAGTGATTAAGGTGTATTTAGGCTCTAAAATGGACTAAAACCCTATGTTTAAAGGCCCAAATGACCTATCCACTTGTCTGAACCCTATTTTTTATACCTATATCATCTAGGAATCTTCCATTAATTAGTTTGGATGGTTTGGTATGACTTTAATTAGGTCATAACATGTTCAAACCTCACTTAATATCAAAAATACCAAGTGAGACCTTTTCCTTCCCTATGAAAGGCCACCGCCTATTTTCATTCCTCACACCTCTCCAAACTATTAAGTTCGGACATTCTATGGAAAAATTTCCTCCCAAAATTTATACCCTTGACCTATAATCCTACATTTTGGAATAATACCTTCCATGAATTCTTTTTTGTGAAACCAAAAGAAGTTACCCGATTAAAATTTAATGTGTTTTCTCAATCTCTCTAATTTCATTTCCATTCTCTAACCCCTAAAAATTACTTATTCTATTATTGTGTAACGAAAAAAATATAATTAAAATAATATGATAATTTTATTATTATATTTAACACTAAACATACACACAACACCATATAAATGGTTAACAAATAAATATATCTGTGTACGGAGAACTACGGCCTTAGGAAATGATGATTGTTCAATTTTTTCCTACCTCCTCTCATGGTGGCCATTATTTTGGAAAATATATTTATATATGATATATATTTTATTTATTATGTCTCATGATTCTTTAATTTTTATTTATAACATACCTTTATGTTATATAAGTTGTGTAAATATGATAATTTTTTTTGGGGAAGTGTGGACTACTGCCCCCTCAAAGTGATATGATTCGTTCATTCCATACATGGAATGCATAATGGATTTTTTTAATAAAAAAATAGAATAAATAAATATATTTATATATATGATATGATATTAGAATACAAATATATATATTTATCATTTAGTTTTAATTATTTTAATACAAGCAAGAAATGAAACTATAGTTCATGGGTACATATGGCCTACTATCTCCATCAATGGTGCAATTCATATCTAATATCCAAATATAATGAACCATTATAAATACATATGTAATATATATATATAAGATAATTTATCAATGGTTTAAATTTTTTAGATATTAACCCATTATATATTTTATAATAACAACAAAAAAACAAGTGAAATCATACTCGACAAACTAGGCAATTGACACTCGAAATAGCCAAAATAATAGAATATTGTTAACAAATGGGTATTAAAATACTATAAGTTGTCAAAATATGATATTATAAAAATTATTATAGTTATGATATTATTATGTAACATTTTTCAAACAACTATAAAAAATTTAAATAACACACAACAAAAATAAGGTTAAGGTAAGGGATTCTTATCTCATATTCATTACATAAGTCGTAATTAATTGTTATACACATATTTCATATATATGGTGTACTTACTTCTACACTGACAAATAATGTTATTAATTATATTATATTCATGCTATTTAAATGTTTTAGTTGCGGATTATTACCTTTGGAATTTCCAATAAATCTGTTACTACATTATTAAGGACTTCCATCTCACTTTTTATATTAGTGAGATAAATATTGTGTTCACTACTTACAAATTTTATGTCGTGTATCTAGTACCCATTTTTATATATTTTTTAATGAATTAATTTTCTTTAATTTTATCTTATACTTTTATTTAATATTATTCTTTCATGATTTTTATGATATAAAAAATGATTCATTGTGGTATGGGACACTTTGGAATGTTTAAATATTATTTTCTTCAAAACTATTCCTAATAATATTCCAACGGAATTTCCATTTGATGAAGTTATATATCTATTTATCAATAATACCATTCATTATTCTTTGGATTTTAATTACCATTTACAAGTATTCGTACAATTTTCCCACAAATTGGAACACCTATGTTTTATAAGATTCTTTTAATAAAACCCTATGTTATTTCTCTTTTTAGTTGAAGAACCTATTTTATTCTAAAAATCATGTTTTATTAAAATGTTTTCAATTATTATTTTAAAATTATTTGGTAAAGACACTTTTACCATTTTTGTATTTTACCATTCTCTTAGAAGTAATCTTCTTATATCTTTCCAAATGGGGCATTTTATAACCTTTTTCATACAAAAGAAATATTATTTTTACCTCGTATGACATGTAAGGATTTATCCACAATCAGTTATTTGAATAGTCCTTTTCAAGTGTAAAAGTTTTATTTATAAAAAAGAATATTTCCAAAAGGTTTTTCAATATAAAAGTATATTTTCTGAAAGAATGTTTTTAAAAGATACTACTTCAGTTTGTCAATGACAATAACACTCTATTTTTACTCCACATGGGATTTGTTGTATTGATAATATATTTAATCTTGTCTTGGATGTTTTAGGATTTATTTGGATAAGGATTGTATTAATATTCACTTCATTTATTTATTTATTAGTCCACTTTAAATATTCAATCTTTTATGATCATTGAACATTGAATTTCACAAAATTTATCCTTATCATTTATCATGGATATCACTATTTCCTAAACCGTATATGATTTTACATATGGTTTATACTTTCAATATTTTCTGATTAATCGAAATCCTCTACTCCATACATATATTAGATAAGGTAAATTTCTTTATCAATTATTTAATAAGTGGAGAATATTTTGGACTGGTAAGACATGGGCGGGGCCTGGTTATAGATATCCCCTCTATGCATTAGTAATCTGAGGGGATGTGTCATTTGTCTAGCCTCCATAGATAGGTTTTTACCCAACATATTCTAAACCTTCATGTGAATTGTCTTGATGTTCAAGATATCATGTACCTAGGAAACATGGAATCCAATAATTAATAATTGCCCTCATTTATATTTAGTTATTATTTATCCACGAGATAAGGAATCAAAATATCTATAGAAACATTTCATTTTCATTTCATTGATTAAATGGTATTTATTTCAGTTTCCTAAATTTCCATATTTATATTTCCTTGTCATGTTATTTTAATGCAATGTATTATTAGTTATTTACCTTACCATGTTAGATTATTTTTATCAATTCATTGTTACTTCAACTATATTTTTCCTTTATTGAGAATTTGGGATTACCCTTATTATTTTTCTTTCCCTAAGAATCCAAGAATATTACTTTTAAGAATAGGAATTTATTTACTACATGTATTAGAATTAACCTTGGAGTTAATTATTTAGAAAGAAGAAAAAAATTATTTTTTAATCAACGTATTAATTTTTAATACAATACTAATTTATGTATCTAGTTTACCAAGACTACTAAACTGATCATCCCTTGAGAGGTTTCTTCCTTGTAATCATTCCAATGTGTTTAGTATAAGACACCAGCTCTGGGATATTAGGGGTTGGTTGCTAAAGTTGGTATCATAGGAAGTTTATTAAAAACCTTGGGAACTAGATTTAAGAAAATATATATTAGAGAACAAAACCTTGAGATATTATTTGAGAATAATTAATAATTAAAACCCTAGAAATTTGTTAAATTATATATTTTTTGGGTTTTCTTATCAATAAATCCATGTCCAGATACTACAAGTGGACATGGGTCTAGCATATATGTACCTAGGTGTAACAACTTTAACAAGGTGATCCCAGATTGACTCGGGGTAACCTGGTATATGACAATGGTACTTACTACACACCTGGTTTCACACTCCTAGGGGATATTCTTAAGATAATTAATCTTTTCATTATTAAAATTTTTGATGAATTTGAATGGATTTTGGAAAGTAAAAATCAAGGTTAAACCAAAAGTGTTTTATATTTAAGAAAAGGTGTAATGATTTAAAAATCCAACTAATGATATTATAGTAAAACCCTAGACTAATAAATGTTTTGTCTATAAATATTTGAATGAATTATTTATGTATTGAGATTTTATTGAAAATCTATGTTAAAATGTTATTTAGGGATACACCCAATTTTAAGGATCTCCATCATATTTATATTTGGAAATTATATTCATTGTGTTTAAGAAAAGGAAAGCCTATATGACGGGTGAAAACCAATCAAATCTGGAAAGGTCATGGGTCTTGAACCCATTACTGATGGGTGATAAGGTTTTCACGCCAACCACTAACCTATGGAATTTCCTTGTTAATTTTCATTTTTATTAGTTAAAAAATTTAGTGAATTAATATTAATGATAAACCAGTAGTAACAATTATGATGATTAGAAATTAATATATTAACTATATTTGTTTTGGGAGATAGTTAAAGTTAAATATTAATACTTTTCACTCTTTTATAGGCCTTATGAACAATTAAATATTTGTTTTAATGCTTCGGGCATAAAAAATCATTGTTGCTAATTAATTTTTGGGTGTAATGGGATGAATTGTAATTTAGTCAAAGCACAACCAAATGATTGGACTGTTCATATGAGATTGAAACCTATAATTAAAAATATTTCATTATATTCTTGATCAGTAAAATGATTACCCAACATTAGTAAAATGACTTAGAAATAAATTTTTTTCCTCATACCTAAAGTTTTGTTGAATTGATGGGCTTCTAAATCATCAAATATTTTTGGCCTTTCGGCCCTAACCTTTCAATTTATCATTCACTTTTCTATGACTTATGACCTCATTCACTTCTTATAAATATTTTTTCTTTTCCTAAATGTATTTATCTCTACTTTTAACTAATTTTCTTCTACATACAATCCTTGTAGAAGGGTAGTCCATGTGACCTTGGTACAATCCATTATCTCTTTTCTTGAGAATGTTTCGTGAACTCTTCTCAAGATGTGTTATTTTAATGTTGGAAATATCAAACAATATATTTCTAATATTGAGTTTAAATTGTGATTGCGCAATTTAAAAATGGTGGGGAGAATGTGACTCCTTGAAAAACAAATATAAGAACCTTCTATTTGAAAGCGTGTATGACATGCGACTACAAGCGTGTAAGTTAATATAATATTTTTATACTTCATAATATATTTACTATTAAATATATATTATATTTATTTCAATGCCGGTAACACTAATTAATAGTACATCATACACAAAAACGACCTTCCTCTATAGATTTCATTACACGCAAAAGCAACCTTCTTCTATGGCTTTCTCTATACGCAATATCAAGTCTAACCGAGAAATAATTTGTAATTAAAACATTATTATTTAAAATAATAAGATATAAACTATCCATTATGAATATTATTAACTAAAATTTGAAAATATATGGTTTAAAAAACTAAAACATTGGTTATAAATAAATTATACATGAAAATATGAACCTATTGAATATTAAAAGGATATTTTTATAAAAAAACAACATTTATTCTCACAAAGATGTTTTACCCTAACTGATTAAATTAATTAAACTTAGTGTGTCATATTATTGTAATAAATATCTTACATATTCACTAAATTATTTTTTATATTCATACAATATACTTGGGCAAGCATATGATAAGAGAAAACCCAATATTTCACATAAAAAATAATATTTTTATTACGGCATTGTTAGTGCCTTCTAATAGAGATTATATTTTAAAAATTAATTTTCACACTTTTATTAATTTAATTTGATTAAAAAAACTATATTTTTTAATTAATAATTTCATAATTTTCTTAGGATGAATTATTGGAAATTTCTAAGGAAATGTCATTTTTTAGTGAATAGTGAAATATACCGCATTTTAGTTAAAAACCACCTTTTCATTTAAATAATTATTAATGATAAATTATATTATAAATATATTTTAAAGTAAAATTGGATCAATTATATATATATATTAATATTATTTTGTTCATTATATTCAATATAAATTTTAAATTTAATATAAAAACATAACAATCTTTTGACAATTTTTTACTAAAATTAGTTAATCCATCTATCTCCGAGATTAGCATTAATATTAATTTTTCAAATTCTGTTTTTTGAATTTTGAAAATCAGATATACACCATTTTAATTAAGATAATATTTTTTCAAATAAAATCATATTTATTTTTGGAAAAAATGATTAGTGAAAGTGATTAAAATAAATTTCAGTGATTAAGGTTTAATTAAGCATTAAAATGTACTAAAACCCTAGGTTTAAGGGCCCAAAAACCATAGCCACGTTTCCAACACCCATGTTATGGAGATTTCTCGGCCATGAACTTTGAATTAATTATTTTTGGTGGTATTTTATGACTTTTATTAGATAATAACATCTGTACGCATAAGTTCTTTTTAAAAATACAAAGTGAGTCATTTTCCTTCCTTATAAAAGGTCACCACCACTACCCATTCCTCAAACCTCTCCAACCTATTAATATCTTCTAAGATATAAAAAATGGCCTCCCAAATTCTGTCTCCTCAACCTATAATCCTTCCATTTGTGCATAATACCTTCTATTGATTCCTTTTGTTGAAACCAAAAGTAGTTACCCGGTTAAAATGTAATGTCTTTTCTCAATCTCTCTATATTAATTTCCATAAACCAACCCCTAAAATCTCATCAATAAGTTCTTGTTTAACAAAACCAGTATCTTAAATATACTTGGATTTTTTTACAAGATTTAAACCTATGCTTACACACACCACAATCTAAATTGATAACAAACATAATGTTTTTGTGTACGGAGAACTACTACCTCACGAAACGATGATTGTTCAATTATTCCATACCACCTTTCATGGTGGAAATTATGTTGGAAAATATATTTATATATAATATAGATTTTATTTATGATATCTCATGCTTCTATAATTTTATTTATAAATGTAACACCACGAGATTTTTATGAAAAATATTTTTTTCATTAATGTCTTGTGTTTTACGCTACACCAAAAGGAGCTTTCACAACATTCATCCTAGACTTGCCTTGCATTACACAAAATTGCGACCTTCCTTGATAGCGTGTGTAGTACACAATACCAAGTTTCACTAAACAACGATATGCTATTAAAATATTACTAAAACTAGCCATTATGAATAGTAATAACCACTTTTTGAAATTTTGTAAATTGTATTTTTCAAAATGGACTTCATTTTTGGATTCGGAATATCGAAATTAACTTAGGCTGAAATTTTGGTACTTTTCGGATAACTTTCATATTCTGATGAATAGTGAAAATTACTAAATTTTAATTAAAAACAACATTTATAATAGAAATAATTAATAGTGATAAATTATTAATTTGAGTGGTTTTAAAGTATATTTAGAATATATTTTTACAATTTAATACAATTATGGTCATTGGATGTAATTTCACATTTAAACCAGACATAAACAAGTGTCAATCTTTTGATAGTTATTATCTTTTAAAAACACGCTATTTGTTTTGATGACGGGAAATAATTTCTAAATTAATTAATGTAACTGATATGTTATGAATTTGGTAAAATAGACGTCATTTTTGAATTCATAATATCAAATATAGCTTAGGCTTAATTGTTTTGTATTTTTCTGGAAACGTTCATTTTTTGATGAATAGTGAAACCACTAAGTGGTAGTTAAAAAACTAAATTTTTCATAAAACAAAATTTTACCACTTATGTGAGTGGAATTTCTAGAATCCAAGAGACACGGTTAATATCAAGGACTAAAATGTGGTTCAATGAGATGGAAATAATATTTGGTGAATAGTAACCGTTGACTTTTTTTTACCACGGTTAAAAGTAAATAAAGTAATTAAGGGTAAAAATGATATTATTATTACCCTAACACATGTCCTAATTCTATTGGATAAATTTAATTCGACCAAAAACAACCTTAGGAATAAAATATGACCATTTAAACCCACTTGGATTAGATTAGGACATTTATTATTAATTTATTTAAAGAAGGGTTAAAATAGTTAAAATCAACGCTTAATAAGTAAATCATTTTTAATATAGGGATATACATAAGATAAATTCGACTATAAATATTCATTAGAAACCTAAAAATCTTTCCTACATAATGATATTTCATTTGTAAATTTTAGACATAAAATAATTTAATTTATTTGTGACACAACGATGATGCTGTAATTATCTTATTAATGAAATATTGACATAGTTGATGTTATAAATACCCAAATAAATGTAATTTGAGACTTTTTATGCATTAAACTAATTTTCTAGGTAAATATGACATGTTAGTATTGATTTTAATAACTTTTTTAGAACTAAAAATTCTGTTATGAATTTTACAAAAATCAATTACCAAATAGTGTCAAAATTGACCTAAAATAGTTTTTAAAACAAATATTATATTATTAATTATTATTTTATTTATAAAAATATAAGGTTCGGCCAAATGACTTAGATAAGGTTATATATATTAATAATAAACAACTTGGGGTTCTTTTGGCTTGATATAGTATGTTTATTAACATTATAGTGTAAGAACACAAGAAGACATGGTAAAAGTAAAATTATTTAACTTAATGTTAAAAATAAATGATAAGGTTAAAATAGGAACCTAAACTTGTCTAAATTCTATTTGATTAGAGGATTTCGACCCATATATACCTTATCATAGAAATAAATCAATTAAGAGCTATTTAAAACCGAATTTGGCTTTATAATAAAATAATATGTTTAAGATTTCCAAAGGTGCCCCTCTCCTCCCTTATAAATGGGCACCTCCTCCCTCTCTTCCTCACACCACTTTGAGCCTTCAAGCTTGGCCAACCCCTGCCAATATCTCCTCTCCAATTCCCTAGAATCATCCTAGAGGTTCTGGAATTCTTCAAAGACCAACCCTAGTGCCCTAAGAGGAGGTTAAGAAGAGGCGCGTCGAAAAGAGATAATATCCATTACCGATCATTTTCAAATTATTTCTTCTTCAACTTATTCTTATTTAGTTGTTTCATTATTAAGTACTAACATCAGTATCACTCATATAATGATATGTTATTATAAGTATGAAACAACCCTATTTCAACATCTATCCATCCTACGGAAAACGAAATCACCGCGCGTGCGTACGTACGGAATACCGTCTCCACGCCGTGGGGTAATCTATTTTCCACCACCACCTTACTTGGATGGGTATAATGGTGTAAATAATTACTATATATTATTATTATAAAGTGATATTGATTCTGAAATAGTATACATACACTCCAATTCAATTCCACGATCATGGGAACGATATCATCGCTCGTGCGTACGTACGGAATACCGTCTCCACGATGTGATGTGATTCGTTCTACATGATCTTCATTTCATAATGATTATATAAATGAATTTAATGAATGAATATGATATATATTACATTAATACCATTCTGTAAATGATGTATCTATAACCTAAATATAAGAATAAGAATTTATTCGACAAAACACGCATAAGAACAAAAAGTTATAAACACCCGAATAACAAGTAGAAATAAAATATTACTACTAAGAAGCTAAGAATATGACCATATGTGATATCATAACAATAATTATGATTCTGGAATAATTCAATAGCATTATTTAATTCATTATACAGGAGGTTCGGACACTTACGAGGCAAATCGGACCTAAGGTAAGGGAAATATCACAATCTCATTTTTATCCGAGATTGTTTATTCTTTGGAATTTACTGGGGTGTATTTTATCATCCACATACATGTTTCCTCAATATGTAATATTTATAACCTCCTACAATTGTTTAAATCCAATTTTACCCTTCTGTGAGTTTTTATTAAAAGATATGAAAGGAATCTTTTGTCGTTTTTCGTATGAGGTACTTTTTGACTTTTCCGACAAAAGTACGAGAATAATGTTTTTTTAACTTATACGACATGAATGGATTTTTAAAAAATTATTTACAAGAAACATCCTTTTCAAGTTTTCAAGTTTATTTTTAATCAACTTCTTTTAGTTTAAAATTGTATGGCATTTTAAGAAAGGAAAATGTTTCTGAAGTAGAAAGGATATTTTCCTCAAGAATGGAGTTCAAGTGTTTTATCAAAATTATTTTCCATCTAAGATAATAATGGGTTCTATTTATATCCCTATTATTACATTGATTTGATTATGTTGTTATGGAATTATTTTAATGAAATCCTTTATCTTATAATAATTGTTTTATGATTTCATGATGTTTAAGAATCCCATTTTTATTACATGGGTTATGCTATGATGTATGGTTTATGATTTTGTGGCACACATAAGAATGGTATCATTATGAGATGGGTGGGACCTATATCTCCCTCCAATGCATTGGGTAATGATTTTATATCTCATGAGATAGACATGACTGGAACGGTAGGTTATACCTGTTCAGTGAAACAGGACTGAAACGAGGAATGATCTCAGTTCAGAAAGGGACTTTGTCCACTAAGATAGTCTTGGAAATGAGTCTTGACTAATAAGAAATGATTCTCTATGATTATGTGTGTATTCCACAAAGTTTCTTGTTTTATGTTATGATTATTGGGATTACATTTCACTACTATGATTTATCCCATGTTATAAAATTATGATCTCTTATGCAAGTTAAGATTTCCAAAAGATATGTTCTTATGAATATGATGTGATTGATATTACTTTTGTTTACCCTTACTGAGAATTTGAGCTCACCCTTTTATGTTTTCTTTTCCCCAGGATATAAAGAAAGGTTTTAGGTAATAAAACAAAGGAAGATCTTTATGGGAGATGTTGAAGATCTTTCACCATGATTAAAAGATTACATTCCGGGTTTCCAAAGACACTAAAGTAATGTAATGTCCATGTAGGTCAATCTTCGGGTCTCTACAGTTGGTATCAGGGAAAAAGTTTAGTCAACCTTTGGAAACTACGATGCGAAAACGTTAGTGAGATCCCTAGAGATATTTCTAAGGTATGTCTAGGGATGTCCCTAAGGATAAGTATACGTATAGGTTATAGTCCTAGAATTGCGCTAACGATATTAGAATTAAACCTAAGATGCTAGATATTGAAGGTACTCCCCCTTTATTATGTTGTTTTCCCTAGCATGATTTTTGCCTCTCACACTATTATTTTTGGGTTTTAGACGATGGACGGAACCCGAAGGAATCGTGTTGAACAATGCAATGGACAATGCAATGATTTTCCTATTGAACAAACGAATGTTTTGGGAGATAGAGTGCAAAATCTTATCACTATACTTACACAAGCTATGAATCATTCTGGAATTCCAAATGAGCAGAGAAGGGAACAATATTCTATTGAGTCCTTCATGAGGCAACGTCAACCTTCTTTCAGTGGGCCTTCTGATCCACTTGTTGCTAAAAAATGGATCAATACCACTGAAAAGATATTTTCAGTTCTCCAATGTTCAGAACATGATAAAGTCATCTTACCAGTATATCGTTTGGAAGGTGAAGCTGATCAATGGTGGAATCTTATCAAGAATACGAGGCCAAGAGATGAAATTGAGTCCATGGAATGGGAGGAGTTCAAGAACTTATTTTTCAATAAGTACTTCCCTCATATTCTTCGAACAAATATGGAGAAGGATTTTCTTGAACTAAAGCAAAAGGATGATGAATCTGTTGGTATATATGAAGCGAATTCTATAAGGCTTTCAAGGTATGCATCTGGATTTATCATCCAACCTGAAAGTAAAGTTGATTGATTCTTCAGTGGCTTAAAACAAAGTCTTCAAAGGGAATTAGCTATAAGAGACTTCATTAGTTATGATTAAATTGTGCATTTTTCTATCAAGGTAGAAATGGAAGTTGGTGTTACTTATCAATCTCATAGTGTTGACAAGAAACGAAAGTTGGAGTTCAAGGAGAAATCTCATAATAATGGTGAAAAGAAGATGAATGTTTCCTTCTGCTCAAAGTGTGGAAAGAAGCATGGTGGAGATTGTCTTAAAGGGACAAGTAAATGTTTCAAATTTGGAAAGGAAGGTCATCGGGCATTTGAATGCCGAAATGATGGGAAGAAGATGCCTAATGATGCAAACAAAGGAATACACAGAATGAACCTACTACACTTCAATGCTTCAAGTGCAAGGAAATGGGGCATTATGCTAATAAATGCCCTAATCAAAGGGTTAGTGATGATCGACATGAGCAACCACTTAAGGCAAAGGACAATGGGAAGTCACATGCGATCACTATTGGCGATGTTGAATATGACAACGATGTGGTGGAATGATTAAGTGTTTATGTAATGGGATTCCAAAATAATGTTGTATATAGTATCATTGAATATTATAATGTTTATGTATTGGTCTGTTGTGGTTTTCAATAATTTTATGGTACCGGTAACCATGGAATGTGATTGAGATATTTTTGGAAAAATAGATGATATGCGCATAATGAAGAGATAAGGAGAAAATGAAATGTTTGACAGTATTCATGAGCTCATGACTGATATGAGGAAATAGTTATATCATGGTTTGAGGTTTTGGTATGTGAAAAGAGTTAACATTTGACAGCACTCATGTTTTCACTAAGATTCAATGGGTATTCATTTTTCAATAGAATACATGATTAAGGCCTTAGAATGTTTGGAATGTGACCAACAAGACATACTCATGATATACGGGGACCAACGATGGTATTAACATGCTTGTTATATGAACTCTTTGGTAATCGTTTTCACTATTATATGAGATTGGACAGTAGTATTTTGGATATGCCTAAAGATTGGAAATTATTATGTTGGACATAAGTTAGTATTGTTTAAGGATAGAAATTTTTTCGATATTATTGATTGGATGCTATAGTGATGTAGTTTTATAAAAAGGATAACCTGCAGGACGGGCAACAGCCCATCGCGTCGGACAAGGCTGTGGGAATCGAACCTACAACTGAAGTGAGACTGGCTTTTATCGCCTACCACTGGCCTAACAGGAAGTCCCTGTTTAGTAGAAACTAGTTTTATTATATTAAGCAATATGATATATGAAGTATAAGTCCATTTTAGGAACCATATATGATCTCACTATAGATGGACATATGTATTTTTTTGATAACATTTCTAACCTTTTGTTTGAGACAGATGGAATGACCCATCATTATATCACATGATCTGTTATCACATCACGAATGACAAATTAAACTTCATTTATTTAAGAAATGAAGTGGAAATTTTCCAAAGAACGACCAACGGTGAGACTATACCGAAATCACGAAAGTATTTCTTCTAATTCCAATTTCATCAACTTTAGGGAAATAATCTTGAAAACCAAAAATGTTGTCCTAGTGCTCTTATATCTGATGAATCATATGGTACCTTAGATCATCACAAATTTATGGCTTTGTGATTGCTGGATTTTCCATAGCCATGTTCTCTACCACTCTCCATCAGAACATGATGGTTAGATTTCTCTTCCATATCCATATTTTCACCTATGTGGAAACCCAGTGATTGGCTTATTTGGGTAACTGTTACGTTTCATACTTTTGTTTCTAAAAATTGTTTTTGGTATTACATTTTACTATGTGGGTTTCTATCAAAAAAACTTTCGAATAGTAAACCATTTATAACCCCGACGAATTTCGAGGGCGAAATTCATTTTAAGGGGGGTAGAATGTAACACCCCGAGATTTTTATGAACAATATTCTTTTCATTAATGTCTTGTGTTGTACGCTACACCAAAAAGAGCTTTCACAACATGCATCCTTGACTTGCCTTGCGTTACACGCAATTGCGACGTTCCTTGATAGTGTGTGTAGTACGCAATACTGAGTTTCACTAAACAACGATATGCTATTAAAATATTATTAAAACTAGCCATTATAAATAGTAATAACCACTTTTTGAAATTTTGTAAATTTTATTTTTCAAAATGGTCTTCATTTTTGGATTCGGAATATCGAAATTAACATAGGGTGAAATTTTGGTACTTTTCGGATAACTTTCATATTCTGATGAATAGTGAAAATTACTAAATTTTAATTAAAAACAACTTTTTAATAGAAATAATTAATAGTGATAAATTATTAATTTTAGTGGTTTTAAAGTATATTTAGAATATATTTTTACAATTTAATACAATTTTGGTCATTGGATGTAATTTCACATTTAAACCAGACATAAACAAGTGTCAATCTTTTGATAGTTATTATCTCTTAAAAACACGCTATTTGTTTTGACGACGGGAATTAATTTTTAAATTAATTAATGTAACTGATATGTTTTGAATTTGGTAAAATAGACTTCATTTTTGAATTCATAATATCAAATATATCTTAGGCTTAATTTTTTGTATTTTTCTAGATACGTTCATTTTTTGATGAATAGTGAAACCACTAAGTGGTAGTTAAAAAACTGAAATTTTCATAAAACTAAAATTTACCACTTCTGTGAGTGGAATTTTGAAAATCCGAGAGACACGGTTAATATCAAGGACTAAAATGTGGTTCAATGAGATGAAAATAATTGTTTGTGAATAGTAACATTTGACTTTTTTTACCACCGTTAAAAGTAAATAGGGTAATTAAGGGTAAAAATGATATTATTATTACCCTAACACATGTCCTAATTCTATTGGATAAGTGTAATTCGACCAAAAACAACCTTAGGAATAAAATATGACCATTTAAGCCCACTTGGATTAGATTAGGACATTTATTATTAATTTATTTAAAGAAGGGTTAAAATAGTTAAAATTAATTTTTAATAAGTAAATCATTTTTAATATAGGGTAATACATAAGATAAATTCGACTATAAATATTAATTATAAAGATAAAAATCTTTCCTATATAATAATATTTTATTTGTAATTTTTAGAAATTAAATAATTTAATTTATTTGTGACACAACGATGATGTAGTAATTATCTTATTAATACAATATTGACATAATTGATGTTATAAATACCCAAATAAATGTAATTTGAGACTTTTTATAAATTACACTAATTTTCTAGGTTAATATGACATGTTAGTATTGATTTTAATAAAATTTTTCTAACTAATAATTCTGTTATGATTTTGACAAAAATCAATTACCAAATAGTGTCAAAATTGACATAAAATAGTTTTTAAAACAAATATTATATTATTAATTGTTATTTTATTCCAAAAAATATAAGGTTCGGCCAAATTACTTAGATAAGGTTATATATATTAATAATAAACAACTTGGGGTTCGTTTGTCTTGATATAGTATGTTTATTAACCTTATAGTGTAAGAACACAAGAAAACACAGTAAAAGTCAAATTATTTAACTTAATGTTAAAACTAAATGATAAGGTTAAAATAGGAACCTAAACTTGTCTAAATTCTATTTTATGAGAGGATTTCGACCCATACCCACTTTAGCTTAAAAATAAATCAATTTGGAGCTATTTAAAACCGAATTTGGCATTATAATAAAATAATATTTTTAAGATTTCCAAAGGTTCCCCTCTCCTCCCTTATAAAAGGGCACCTCCTCCCTCTCTTCCTCACACAACTTTGAGCCTTAAAGGTCGGCCAACCCCTGAAAATATCTCATCTCATCTTCCCTTGAATCATCCTATAGGTTCTGGTCTTCTTCAAAGACCAACCCTAGTGCCCTAAGAGGAGGTTAAGAAGAGGCGCGTCAAAAAGAGGTAATATCCATTACCGATCCATTCCAAATTCTTTCTTCTTCAACATATTCTTATTTAGTTGTTTAATTATGAAGTAATAACATAAGTATCACTCATATACTGATATGTTATTATAAGTATGAAACAAACCTATTTCAACATTTATCCATCCTACAGAAAACGAAATCATCGCGCGTGTGTACGTACGGAATACCGTCTCCACGTCGTGGTGTAATATATTTTCCACCACCACCTTACTTGGATGGGTATAATGGTGTAAATAATAAATATATATGATTATTATAAAGTGATATTGATTCTGAAATAGTATACATACACTCCAATACAATTCCACGATCATGGGAACGATATCATCGCTCGTGCGTACGTACGGAATACCGTCTCCATGATGTGATGTGATTCGTTCTACATGATCTTCATTGCATAATGATTATATAAATGAATTGAATGAATTAATATGATATATATTATATTAATACCATTCTGTAAATGATGTATCTATAACCTAAAGAGAAGAATAAGAATTTATTCGACAGAACATGCATAAGAAAAAAAGTTATAAACACCCGAATAATAAGTAGCAATGAAATATTACTACTATGAAGCTAAGAATATGACCATATATGATATCATAACAATAATTATGATTCTGTAATAAGTCAGTAACATTATTTAAATCATTATACAGGAGGTTCGGACACTTACGAGGCAAATCGGACCTAAGGTAAGAGAAATATCACAATCTCATTTTTATCCGAGATTATTTATACTTTGGAATTTACTAGGGTGTATTTTATTATCCACATCCATGTTTCCTCAATATTTAATATTTATATCCTCCTAAAATTGTTTAAATCCAATTTTACCCTTTGGTTATTTTTTATTAAAAGATATGAAAGAAATCTTTTGTCGTTTTTCGTACAAGGTACTTTTTGACTTTTTCGACAAAAGTACGAGAAGAATATTTTTTTAACTTATACGACATGAATGGATTTTTAAAACATTATTTACAAGAAACTTCCTTTTCAAGTTTTCAAGTTTATTTTTAATCAACTTCTTTTAGTTTAAAATTGTATGACATTTTAAGAAATTAAAATGTTTTTGAAGTAGAATGGATATTTTCCTCAAGAATGGAGTTCAAGTGTTTTATCAAAATTATTTTCCATCTAAGATAATAATGGGTTCTGTTTCTATCAATATTATTACATTGATTTGATTATGTTGTGATGGAATTATTTTTATGAATTCCTTTATCTTATAAGAATTGTTTTATGATTTCATGATGTTTAAGAATCCCATATTTATTACATGGGTTATGCTATGATGTATGGTTTATGATTTTGTGGCACACATAAGAATGGTATCATTATAGATTGGTGGGACCTATATCTCCCTCCAATGCATTAGGAAGAGATTTTATATCTCATGAGATAGACATGTCTGGAACGGTAGGTTATACCGGTTTAGTGAAACAGGACTGAAACGAGGAATGAACTCAGTTCAGAAAGGGACTTTGTCCACTAAGATAGTCTTGGAAATGAGTCTTGAACAATAAGAAATGATTCTCTATGATTATGTGTGTATAACAAAAAGTTTCATGTTTTAAGTTATGATTTTTGGGATTACATTTCATTACTATGATTTATCCCATGTTATGAAATTATGATCTCTTTTGTAGGTTAATATTTCCAAAAGATATGTTATTATGAATATGATGTGATTGATATTTCTTTTGTTTACCCTTACTGAGCATTTGAGATCACCCTTTTATGTCTTCTTTTCCCCAGGATATAAAGAAAGGTTTTAGGTAAGAAAAAAAGGATGGTATTTATGGGAGATGTTGAAGATCTTTCACCATGATTAGAAGATTACGTTCCAAGTTTCCAAAGACACTAAACTATTACGTTCCTCGTGTGTGTGTTTTTGGTAGGTACTAGGTATTCCGCAAAAGTAATGTAATGTCCATGTACGTCAAGCTTCGGGTCTCTACATTTGGTATCAGAGGAAAGGATAAGTCAACCTTTGGAAACTAGGATGCGAAAACGTTAGTGAGACCCCTAGAGATATTTCTAAGGTATGTCTAGGGAAGTCTCTAAGGTTAAGTATACGTATAAGTTATAGTCCTAGAATTGTGCTAACAATATTAGAATTAAACCTAAGATGCTAGATATTGAAGGTACTCCCCCTTTATTATGTTGTTTTCCCTAGCATGATTTTTGCCTCTCGCACTATTCTTTTTGGGTTTTAGACGATGTATGGAACCCGAAAGAACCATGTTGAACAATGCAATGGACAATGCAATGACTGTCCTCCTGAACAAACGAATGTTATGGGAGATGGAGTGAAAAATCTTATCACTTTACTTACACAAGCTATGAATCATTTTGGACTTCCAAATGAGCAGAGAAGGGAACAATATTCTATTGAATCCTTCATGAGGCAACGTCCACCTTCTTTCAGTGGGTCTTCTGATCCACTTGTTGCTGAACAATGGATCAATACCACTGAAAAGATATTTTCAGTTCTTTAATGTTCAGAACATGATAAATTCATCTTAGCAGTATATCGTTTGGAAGGTTAAGATGATCAATGGTGGAATCTTATCAAGAATACAAGGCCAAGAGATGAAATTGATTCCATAAAATGGGATGAGTTCAAGAACTTATTTTACAATAAGTACTTCCCTCGTATTCTTCGAACAAAGATGGAGAAGGAGTTTCTTGAACTAAAGAAAAAGGATGATGAATCTGTTGGTATATACGAAGCGAATTTTACAGGACTTTCAAGGTATGCATCTGGATTTATAATCCAACCTGAAAGTAAAGTTGATCGATTCTTCAGTGGCTTAAAACCAAGTCTTTGAAGGGCATTAGCTATAAGAGACTTCAGTAGCTATGAAGAAATTGTGCGTTGTGCTATCAATGTAGAAATGTAAGTTAGTGTTACTTATCCATCTCATAGTTTTGACATGAAACGAAAGATGGAGTTCACGGAGAAATATCAGAATAATGGTGAAAAGAAGATGAATGTGTCCTTATGCTCAAAGTGTGGAAAGAAGCATGGTGGAGATTTTCTTAAAGGGACAATTAAATGTTTCAAATGTGTAAAGGAAGGTCAGCGGGCATTTGAATGCCGGAATAATGGGAAGAAGATGCCTAATAATGCAAACAAAGGAAGGGATACATAGAATTAACCTACGAAACTTCAATGCTTCAAGTGCAAGGAAATGGGGCATTATGCTAATAAATGCCCTAATCCAAGGGTTAGTGATGATCAACATGAGCAACCTCTTAAGGCAAAGGACAAAGGGAAGTCACATGCGATCACTATTGACGATGTTGAATATGACAACGATGTGGTGGAATGATTAAGTGTTTATGTAATGGGATTCCAAAATAATGTTGTATATTGTATCGTGGAATATTAGAATATTTATGTATTGGTCTCTTGTGGTTTTCAATAATTTTATGGTACCGGTAACCATGTAATGTGATTGAGATATTTTTGGAAAAAAAGATGATATGCTCATAATGAAGGGATAAGGAGAAAATGAAATGTTTGATAGTATTCATGAGCTCATGACTGATATAAGGAAATAGTTATATCATGGTTTGAGGTTTTGGTATGTGAAAAGAGTTAACATTTGACAACACTCATGTTTTCACTAAGAATCAATGGGTATTCAATTTTCAAGAGAATACATGATTAAGGCCTTAGAATGTTTGGAATGTGACCAATAAGACATATATCTTGATATACGGGGATCAATGATGGTATTAACATGCTTGTTATATGAACTCTTTGGTAATCGTTTTCACTATTATATGAGATTGGACAGTAGTATTTTGGATAAGCCTAAAGATTGGAAATGATTATGTTAGACATATGTTAGTATTATTCGAGGATAGAACATTTTTGGATATTATTGATTGGATGTTATAGTGATGTAGTTTTAGAAAAAGGACAACCTGCAGGACGGGCGACAACCCATCGCGTCGGACAAGGCTGTGGGAATCGAACCCACAACCGAAGTGCGACTGGCTTTTATCGCCTACCACTGGCCTAACAGGAAGTCCCTGTTTAGTAGAAAATAGTTTTATTATATTAAGCAGTATGATATAAGAAGTATAAGTCCATTTTAGGAACCATATATGATCTCACTATAGATGGACTTATGTATTTTTTTTTGATAACTTTTCTAACCTTTTGTTTGAGATAGATGGAATGACCCATCATTCTATCACATGATCTTCTATCACATCATGAATGACAAATTCAAATTCATTTATTTAAGAGATGAAGTGGAAATTGTCCAAATAACGACCAACGGTGAGACTATTCCGAAATCACGAAAGTATTTCTTCTAATTCCAATTTCATCAACTTTAGGGAAACGATATTGAAACCAAAAATGTTGTCCTAGTGCTCTTATATCTGATGAATCAGACGGTACCTTAGATCGTCACAAATTTATGTCTTTGTGATCACTGGCTTTTCCATAGCCATGTTCTCTACCACTCTCCATCAGAACATGATGGTTAGATTTCTCTTCCATATCCATATTTTCACCTATGTGGAAACCCAGTGATTAGTTTATTTAGGTAACTGTTACGTTTCATACTTTTGTTTCTAAAGATTGGTTTTGATATTCCTTTTTACAATGTGGGTTTCTATCACAAAAACTTTCGAATAGTAAACCATTTATAACCCCGATGAATTTCGAGGGCGAAATTCTTTTTAAGGGGGGTAGAATGTAACACCCAGAGATTTTTATGAAAAATATTCTTTTCATTAATGTCTTGTGTTGTACGCTACACCAAAAGGACCTTGCACAACATGCATCCTTGAATTTCCTTGCATTACACGCAATTGCGACGTTCCTTGATAGCGTGTGTAGTACGCAATACTGAGTTTCATTAAACAACGATATGCTATTAAAATATTATTAAAACTAGCCGTTATAAATAGTAATAACCCGTTTTTGAAATTTTGTAAATTTTATTTTTCAAAATGGACTTCATTTTTGGATTCAGAATATCGAAATTAACTTAGGGTGAAATTTTGGTACTTTTCAGATAACTTTCATATTCTGATGAATAGTGAAAATTACTAAATTTTAATTAAAAACAACTTTTTTAATAGAAATAACTAATAGTGATAAATTATTAATTTGAGTGGTTTTAAAGTATATTTATAATATATTTTTACAATTTAATAAAATGTTGGTCATTGGATGTAATTTCACATTTAAACCAGACAAAAACAAGTGTCAATCTTTTGATAGTTATTATCTCTTAAAAACACGCTATTTGTTTTGACGACGGAAATTAATTTTTAAATAAATTAATTTAACTGATATGTTTTGAATTTGGTAAAATAGGCGTCATTTTTGAATTCATAATATTAAATATAGCTTAGGCCTAATTTTTTGTATTTTTCTGGAAACGTTCATTTTTTGATGAATAGTGAAACCACTAAGTGGTAGTTAAAAAACTGAATTTTTCATAAAACTTAATTTTACCGCTTCTATGAGTGGAATTTTGAAAATCCGAGAGACACGATTAATGTCAAGAACTAAAATGTGGTTCAATGAGATGAAAATAATTTTTGGTGAATAGTAACATTTGACTTATTTTACCACGGTTAAAAGTAAATATGGTAATTAAGGGTAAAATGATATTATTATTACCCTAAAACATGTCCTAATTCTATTGGATAAGTTTAATTAGACCAAAAACAACCTTAGGAATAAAATATGACCATTTAAGCCCACTTGGATAAGATTAGGACATTTATTATTAATTTATTTAAAGAAGGATTAAAATAGTTAAAATCAAAGTTTAGTAAGTAAATCATTTTTATTATAGGGTTATACATAAGATAAATTCGACTATAAATATTCATTAGAAAGCTCAAAGGATTTTCTACATAATGATATTTTAATTTTAATTTTTAGACATTAAATAATTTAATTTATTTGTGACACAACGATGATGCAGTAATTATCTTATTAATGAAATATTGACATAATTGATGTTATAAATACCCAAATAAATGTAATTTGAGACTTTTTATGAATTACACTACTTTTCTAGGTTAATATGACATGTTAGTATTGATTTTATTAACTGTTTTGGAACTAATAATTCTATTATGATTTTTAAAAAAATCAATTACCAAATAGTGTCAAAATTGACATAAAATAGTTTTTAAAACAAATATTATATTATTAATTGTTATATTATTCCTAAAAATAAAAGGTTCGGCCGAATGACTTAGATAAGGTTATATATATTAATAATAAAAAACTTGGGGTTCTTTTTTCTTGATATAGTAAGTTTATTAACCTTATAGTGTAAGAACACAAGAAGACATGGTAAAAGTAAAATTATTTAACTTAATGTTAAAACTAAATGATAAGGTTAAAATAGGAACCTAAACTTGTCTAACTTATATTGGATGAGATGATTGAGACCCATCCCCAACTTATCTTCGAAATAAACCAATTTGGAGCTATTTAAAACCGAGTTTGGCTTTATAATAAAATAATATTTTTAAGATTTCCAAAGGTGCCCCTCTCCTCCCTTATAAAAGGGCACCTCCTCCCTCTTTTCCTCACACCACATTGAGCCTTCAAGCTCGGCCAACCCCTGAAAATATATCCTCTCCAATTCCCTAGAATCATCCTAGAGGTTCTGGTCTTCTTCAAAGACCAACTCTATTGCCCTAAGAGGAGGTTAAGAAGAGGCGCGTCAAAAAGAGGTAATATCGATTACCGATCCTTTCCAAATACTTTCTTCTTCAACTTATTCTTCTTTAGTCGTTTCATTATTAAGTAATAATATCAGTATCACTCATATACTGATATGTTATTATAATTATGAAACAAACATATTTCAACATCTATCCATCCTACGGAAAACGAAATCACCGCGCGTGCGTACGTACGGAATACCGTCTCCACGGCGTGGTGTAATCTATTTTCCACCACCACCTTACTTGGATGGGTATAATGGTGTAAATAATTACTATATATTATTATTATAAATTGATATTGATTCTGAAATACTATACATACACTCCAATACAATTCCACGATCATGGGAACGATATCATCGCTCGTGCGTATGTACAGAATACCATCTCCACGATGTGATGTGATTCGTTCTACATGATCTTCATTGCATAATGGTTATATAAATGAATTGAATGAATGAATATGATATATATTACATTAATACAATTCTGTAAATGATGTATCTATAACCTAAATAGAAGAATAAGAATTTATTCGACAAAACACGCATAAGAACAAAAAGTTATAAACACCCGAACAATAAGTAGCAATGAAATATTACGACTAAGAAGCTAATAATATCACCATATATGATATCATAATAATAATTATGATTACGGAATAAGTCAATAACATTATTTAAATTATTATACAAGAGTTTCGGACACTTACGAGGCAAATCGGACCTAAGGTATGGGAAATATCACAATCTCATTTTTATCTGAGATTGTTTATACTTTGGAATTTACTGGGGTGTATTTTATCATCCACATACATGTTTCCTCAATATGTAATATTTATATCCTCCTACAATTGTTTAAATCCAATTTTACCCTTCGATGAGTTTTTATTAAAAGATATGAAAGAAATCTTTTGTCGTTTTTCGTACGAGGTACTTTTTGACTTTTCCGACAAAAGTACGAGAAGAATGTTTTTTTAACCTATACAGCATGAATGGATTTTTAAAACATTATTTACAAGAAACTTCTTTTCAAGTTTTCAATTTTATTTTTAATCAACTTATTTTGGTTTAAAATTGTATGACATTTTAAGAAAGGAAAATGTTTTTCAAGTAGAAAGGATATTTTCCTCAAGAATGGAGTTCAAGTGTTTTATCAAAATTATTTTCCATCTAAGATAATAATGGGTTCTGTTTCTATCCCTATTATTACATTGATTTGATTATGTTGTGATGGAATTATTTTTATGAATTCCTTTATCTTATAAGAATTCTTTTTTGATTTCATGATGTTTAAGAATCCCATATTTATTACATGGGTTATGCTATGATGTATGGTTTATGATTTTGTGGCACACATAAGAATGGTATCATTATGAGATGGGTGGGACCTATATCTCACTCCAATGCATTGGGTAAAGATTTTATATTTCATGATATAGACATGGCTGGAATGGTAGGTTATACCGGTTCAGTGAAACAGGACTAAAACGAGGAATGAACTTGGTTCAGAAAGGGACTTTGTCCACTGAGATAGTCTTGGCAATGAGTCTTGACTAATAAGAAATGATTATCTATGATTATGTGTGTATGCCACAAAGTTTCATGTTTTAAGTTATGATTATTGGGATTACATTTCACTACTATGATTTATCCCATGTTATGAAATTATGATCTCTTTTGCAGGTTAAGATTTCCAAAAGATATGTTATTATGAATATGATGTGATTGATATTTCTTTTGTTTACCCTTACTGAGAATTTGAGCACACCCTTTTATGTTTTCTTTTCCCCAGGATATAAAGAAAGGTTTTAGGTAAGAAAAAAAGGAAGATCTTTATGGGAGATGTTGAAGATCTTTCACCATGATTAGAAGATTACGTTCCGAGTTTCCAAAGACACTAAACTATTACGTTCCTCGTGTGTGTGGTTTTGTTAGGTACTAGGTATTCCACAAAAGTAATGTAATTTCCATGTACGTCAAGCTTCGGGTCTCTACATTTGGTATCAGAGGAAAGGTTTAGTCAACCTTTGGAAACTAGGATGCGAAAACGTTAGTGAGACCCCTAGAGATATTTCTAAGGTATGTCTAGGGAATTCCCTAAGGTTAAGTATATGTATAAGTTATAGTCCTAGAATTGCGCTAACAATCTTAGAATTAAACCGAAGATGCTAGATATTGAAGGTACTCCCCCTTCATTATGTTTTTTTCCCTAGCATGATTTTTGCCTCTTGCACTATTCTTTTTGGGTTTTAGACGATGGATGGAACCAGAAAGAACCGTGTTGAACAATGCAATGGAAAATGCAATGATTGTCCTCCTGAACAAACGAGTGTTATGGGAGATGGAGTGCAAAATCTTATCACTTTACTTACACAAGCAATGAATCATTTTGGACTTCCAAATGAGCAGAGAAGGGAACAATATTCTATTGAGTCCTTCATGAGGCAACGTCCACCTTCTTTCAGTGGGCCTTCTGATCCACTTGTTGCTGAACAATGGATCAATACCACTGAAAAGATATTTTCAGTTCTTCAATGTTCAGAACATGATAAAGTCATCTTAGCAGTATATCGTTTGGAAGGTGAAGCTGATCAATGGTGGAATCTTATCAAGAATACGAGGCCAAGAGATGAAATTGATTCCATGGAATGGGACGAGTTCAAGAACTTATTTTTCAATAAGTACTTCCCTCGTATTCTTCGAACAAAGATGGAGAAGGAGTTTCTTGAACTAATGCAAAAGGATGATGAATCTGTTTGTATATACGAAGCGAATTTTACAAGGCTTGCAAGGTATGCATCTAGATTTATCATCCAACCTGAAAGTAAAGTTGATCGATTCTACAGTGGCTTAAAACCAAGTCTTTGAAGGGAATTAGCTATAAGAGACTTCAGTAGCTATAAAGAAATTGTGCGTTGTGCTATCAATGTAGAAATGGAAGTTGGTGTTACTTATCCATCTCATAGTTTTGACATGAAATGAAAGATGGAGTTCAAGGAGAAATCTCAGAATAATGGTGAAAAGAAGAAGCATGTGTCCTTATGCTCAAAGTGTGGAAAGAAGCATGGTGGAGATTGTCTTAAAGGGACAAGTAAATGTTTCAAATGTGGAAAGGAAGGTCATCGGGCATTTGAATGCCGCAATGATGGGAAGAAGATGCCTAATGATGCAAACAAAGGAAGGGATACACAGAATTAACCTACTAAACTTCAATGCTTCAAGTGCAAGGAAATCGGGCATTATGCTAATAAATTCCCTAATCCAAGGGTTAGTGATGATCAACATGAGAAACCTCTTAAGGCAATGGACAAAGGGAAGTCACATGCGATCACTATTGACGATGTTGAATATGACAACGATGTGGTGGAATGATTAAGTGTTTATGTAATGGGATTCCAAAATAATGTTGTATATTTTATCGTGGAATATTAGAATATTTATGTATTGGTCTATTGTGGTTTTCAATAATTTTATGGTACCGGTAACCATGGAATGTGATTGAGATATTTTTGGAAAAAAAGATGATATGCGCATAATGAAGGGATAAGGATAAAATGAAATGTTTGACAGTTTTCATGAGCTCATGACTGATATAAGGAAATAGTTATATCATGGTTTGAGGTTTTGGAATGTGAAAAGAGTTAACATTTGACAGCACTCATGTTTTCACTAAGATTTAATGGGTATTCAATTTTCAAGAGAATACATGATTAAGGCCTTAGAATGTTTGGATTGTGACCAAAAAGACATATCTCTTGATATACGGGGATCAACGATGGTATTAACATGCTTGTTATATGAACTCTTTGGTAATCGTTTTCACTATTATATGAGATTGGACAGTAGTATTTTGGATAAGCCTAAAGATTGGAAATGATTATGTTAGACATAATTTAGTATTATTCAAGGATAGAACTTTTTCGATATTATTGATTAGATGTTATAGTGATGTAGTTTTAGAAAAAGGACAACCTGCAGGACGGGCGACAGCCCATCGCGTCGGACAAGGCTGTGGGAATCGAACCCACAACCGAAGTGCGACTGGCTTTTATCGCCTACCAATGGCCTAACAGGAAGTCCCTGTTTAGTATAAACTAGTTTTATTATATTAAGCAGTATGATATAATAAGTATAAGTCCATTTTAGGAACCATATATGATCTCACTATAGATGGACTTATGTATTTTTGTTTTGATAACTTTTCTAACCTTTTGTTTGAGACAGATGGAATGGCCCATCATTCTATCACATGATCTGCTATCACATCACGAATGACAAATTCAACTTCATTTATCTAAGAGATGAAGTGGAAATTGTCCAAAGAATGACCAACGGTGAGACTATACCGAAATCACGAAAGTATTTCTTCTAATTCCAATTTCATCAACTTTAGGGAAACGATCTTGAAAACCAAAAATGTTGTCCTAGTGCTCTTATATCTGATGAATCGGACGATACCTTATCTCGTCACAAATTTATGGCTTTGTGATTGCTGGCTTTTCTATAGTCATGTTCTCTACCACTCTCCATCAGAACATGATGGTTAGATTTTTCTTCCATATCCATATTTTCACCTATGTGGAAACCCAGCGATTAGTTTATTTGGGTAACCATTACGTTTCATACTTTTGTTTATAAAGATTGGTTTTGGTATTCCTTTTTACGATGTGGGTTTCTATCAAAAAAACTTTCGAATAGTAAACCATTTATAAACCCGACGAATTTTGAGGGCGAAATTCATTTTAAGGGGGGTAGAATGTAACACCCCGGGATTTTTATGAAAAATATTCTTTTCATTAATGTCTTGTGTTGTACGCTACACCAAAAGGAGCTTGCACAACATGCATCCTTGACTTGCCTTGCATTACACGCAATTGTGACGTTCCTCGATAGCGTGTGTAGTACGCAATACTGAGTTTCACTAAACAACGATATGCTATTAAAATATTATTAAAACTAGCTGTTATGAATAGTAATAACCACTTTTTGAAATTTTTTAAATTTTATTTTTCAAAATGGACTTTATTTTTGGATTCGGAATATCTAAATTAACTTAGGGTGAAATTTTGGTACTTTTCGGATAACTTTCATATTATGATGAATAGTGAAAATTACTAAATTTTAATTAAAAACAACTTTTTTAATAGAAATAACTAATAGTGATAAATTATTAATTTGAGTGGTTTTAATGTATATTTAGAATATATTTTTACAATTTAATAAAATGTTGGTCATTGGATGTAATTTCACATTTAAACCAGACAAAAACAAGTGTCAATCTTTTGATAGTTATTATCTCTTAAAAACACGCTATTTGTTTTGACGATGGAAATTAATTTTTAAATTAATTAATTTAACTGATATGTTTTGAATTTGGTAAAATATACGTCATTTTTGAATTCATAATATCAAATATAGCTTAGGCCTATTTTTTTTGTATTTTTCTGGAAACGTTCATTTTTTGATGAATAGTGAAACCACTTAGTGGTAGTTAAAAAACTGAATTTTTCATAAAACATAATTTTACCGCTTCTGTGAGTGGAATTCTGAAAATCCGAGAGAAACAGTTAATATCAAGGACTAAAATTTGGTTCAATGAGATGAAAATAATTTTTGGTGAATAGTAACATTTCACTTTTTTTTACCACGGTTAAAAGTAATATGGTAATTAAGGATAAAAATGATATTATTATTACCCTAAAACATGTCCTAATTCTATTGGATAAGTTTAATTAGACCAAAAACAACCTTAGGAATAAAATATGACCATTTAAGCCCACTTGGATTAGATTAGGACATTTATTATTAATTTATTTAAAGAAGGGTTAAAATAGTTAAAATCAATGTTTAATAAGTAAATCATTTTTATTATAGGGTTATACATAAGATAAATTAGACTATAAATATTAATTATAAAGATAAAAAGATTTCCTACATAATGATATTTTATTTTTAATTTTTAGACATTAAATAATTTAATTTATTTGTGACACAACGATGATGCAGTAATTATCTTATTAATGAAATATGGACATAATTGATGTTATAAATACCCAAATAAATGTAATTTGAGACTTTTTATGAAATCCACTACTTTTCTAGGTTAATATGACATGTTAGTATTGATTTTATTAACTTTTTTCGAACTAATAATTCTATTATGATTTTTACAAAAATCAATTACCAAATAGTGTCAAAATTGACATAAAATAGTTTTTAAAACAAATATTATATTATTAATTGTTATTTTATTCCTAAAAATATAAGGTTTGGCCAAATGACTTAGATAAGGTTATATATATATTAATAATAAACAACTTGGGGTTCGTTTTTCTTGATATAGTAAGTTTATTAACCTTATAGTGTAAGAACACAAGAAAACACGGTAAAAGTAAAATTATTTAACTTAATGTTAAAACTAAATGATAACGTTAAAATAGGAACCTAAACTTGTCTAAATTCTATTGTATGAGATTATTTAGACCCATACCCAACTTATCTTCTAAATAAATCAATTTGGATCTATTTAAAACCGAATTTGGCTTTATAATAAAATAATATTTTTAAGATTTCCAAAGGTGCCCCTCTCCTCCGTTATAAAAGGGCACCTCCTCCCTCTTTTCCTCACACCACATTGAGCCTTCAAGCTCGGCCAACCCCTGACAATATATCCACTCCACTTCCCTAGAATCATACTAGAGGTTCTGGACTTCTTCAAAGACCATCTCTAGTGCCCTAAAAGGAGGTTAAGAAGAGGCGTGTCAAAAAGAGGTAATATCCATTACCGATCCTTTCCAAATTATTTCTTCTTAAACTTATTCTTATTTAGTTGTTTCATTATGAAGTAATAATATCAGTATCACTCATATACTTATATGTTATTATAAGTATGAATCAACCCTATTTGAACATCTATCCATCCTACGGAAAACGAAATCACCGTGCGTGCGTACGTACGGAATACTGTCTCCACACCGTGGTGTAATCTATTTTCCACCACCACCTTACTTGGATGGGTATAATGGTGTAAATAATTACTATATATGATTATTTTAAATTGATATTGATTCTAAAATACTATACATACACTCCAATACAATTCCACGATCATGGGAACGATATCATCGCTCTTGCGTACGTACGGAATACCATCTCCACGATGTGATGTGATTCGTTCTACATGATATTCATTGCATAATGATTATATAAATGAATTTAATGAATGATTATGATATATATTACATTAATACCATTCTGTAAATGATGTATCTATAACCTAAATAGAAGAATAAGAATTTATTCAACAAAACACGCATAAGAACAAAAAGTTATAAACACCCGAATAATAAGTAGCAATGAAATATTACTACTAAGAAGCTAATAATATCACCATATATGATATCATAACAATAATTATGATTCTGGAATAAGTCAATAACATTATTTAAATCATTATACAGGAGTTTTGGACACTTATGAGGCAAATCGGACCTAAGGTAAGGGAAATATCACAATCTCATTTTTATCCGAGATTGTTTATACTTTGAAATTTACTAGGGTGTATTTTATCATCCACATCCATGTTTCCTCAATATGTAATATTTATATCCTACTACAATTGTTTAAATCCAATTTTACCCTTCGGTGAGTTTTTATTAAAAGATATGAAAGAAATCTTTTGTCGTTTTTCGTACGAGGTACTTTTTGACTTTTCCGACAAAAGTACGAGAAGAATGTTTTTTTTAACTTATACGGAATGAATGGATATTTAAAACATTATTTACAAGAAACTTCCTTTTCAAGTTTTCAATTTTATTTTTAATCAACTTCTTTTAGTTTAAAATTGTATGACATTTTAATAAAGGAAAATGTTTTTGAAGTAGAAAGGATATTTTCCTCAAGAATGGAGTTCAAGTGTTTTATCAAAATTATTTTCCATCTAAGATAATAATGGGTTATATTTCTATACCTATTGTTAAATTGATTTGATTATGTTGTGATGGAATTATTTTTATGAATTCCTTTATCTTATAAGAATTCTTTTATGATTTCATGATGTTTATGAATCCCATATTTATTACATGGGTTATGCTATGATGTATGGTTTATGATTTTGTGGCACACATAAGAATGGTATCATTATGAGATGGGTGGGACCTATATATCCCTCCAATGCATTGGGTAATTATTTTATATCTCACGAGATAGACATGGCTGGAACGGTAGGTTATACCGGTTCAGTGAAACAGGACTGAAACGAGGAATGAACTCGGTTCAGAAAGGTACTTTGTCCACTAAGATAGTCTTGGCAATGAGTTTTGACTAATAAGAAATGATTCTCTATGATTATGTGTGTATGCCACAATGTTTCATGTTTTAAGTTATGATTATTGGTATTACATTTCACTACTATGATTTATCCCATGTTATGAAATTATGATCTCTTTTGCGGGTTAAGATTTCCAAATGATATGTTCTTATGAATATGATGGGATTGATATTTATTTTGTTTACCCTTACTGATCATTTGAGCTCAACCTTTTATTTTTTCTTTTCCCCAGGATATAAATAAAGGTTTTAGGTAAGAAAAAAAGGAAGATCTTTATGGGATATGTTGAAGATCATTCACCATGATTAGAAGATTATTTTCCGAGTTTCCAAAGACACTAAACTATTACGGTCCTCATTTGTGTGTTTTTGTTAGGTACTAGGTATTCCGAAAAAGTAATGTAATGTCCATGTACGTCAAGATTTGGGTCTCTACAATAAAAGACCTCTATGCTATCCCAACTGTGTAAATAAGATAATTTTGTTTGAGGATGTGTGGACTACCGCTCCCTTAAAGAGATGGGATTCGTTCATTCCATACACGGAATGTATAAAGGATGTTTTTAACAAACATATATAACATATATAGCATAAAAATGATACTGGAATTATAATATATATATATATCAGTTATTTTATATTATTTTAATACAAAAAAATAAATGAAATTAGCTTTCATGTGTACATAAGACCTACTGTCTCCGTGAACGGTGCACTTCATGTCTAATATCCAAATATTATGAACGATTATAAATACATATGTACTGAATATATATGATAATTTAGTCATTTTTTACATTCTTGATATGTTTAAAACAAGATATATTTTATAAAAACCAAAAATAACATGATAAAACATACTTGATAAACTACGCAATTGACACCCAAAATAATCAAAATAATGGAAGGTTGTTAAGAGACAAGTAATAAAATATTTTAAGTAGTTAATATATGATATCATAAACATTATTATGGTTATTTTATTATAAAGTAACATATTTTAAACCACTATACATGTGGTAAATACTACGAAACAAAATGAAGGTAAAGGTAAGGGATTCTTGTCTCATTTTAAATATGTGAGGCATACATAATTTTTTTACACCTAATTTCATATATATGGTTTAAATACTACCAAAATGACATATAATATCATTAATTATATTATAATTATGTTATTTAAATGTTTTATTTAAGGATTTATAACTTTGGGTCTTTTAATCCATTTGTTACTATATTAGTAAGGACATTAATATCACTTTTTATATTCATGAGATGAATATTGTGTTCACTAATTAAATCTTTTTTATGGTGTATATACAACCCATTTTTATATAACATATCAAGAATTAATTTTCCTTCATGGAATTTAATAATTTTATTTAATATCATTATTTCACAAGGATTGTTATTCAAAAATGTTTCAAAGTGGTACGAGACACTTTGAAAGGTTTAAAGATTAATTTCCTCAAGACTAATCATAATGATATTTCAATGGAATTTCCAATCCATGAAATTAAATAAAAATTGTTAAATAATCTCTTTTCTTTATATTATAGTTATTCATGATCATTTTCATGTATTAGTACCATTTTTACACTCATTGGTTGTCAATTGTTTTAGAAAATGTTTTTAATAATACCCGCCTTTATTTCTCTCTTTAGTCCGAGATCCTGTTTTCTTTTAAAAACCATTTCTTTTTCCTTTACAATCAAATAATTTTCTAAAAAAATAGGAAAAAATGAATCTCTTTTTTTCTCGTATGAAACGTATGGATTCATCCATATTTATTTCATCGAAGTGTCCTTTTCAATTTTAAAAGGTTTATTTCTAAAGAAAAATATTTTCATAAGGTTTTTTAAAATAAAATGATATTTTCCTCAAAAATATTTTTAAAATATATTATTTTATTTCATAAAAAACAACAACCCTGTATTATTAATCCATGTGGTATGTTTTGTATTGATATTATCCTTAATCTTGCTCTGGATGGTTTATGGTTTATTTGGCGGATGATTGTATTCACATTGACTTCCTTTATTTTTTTATTAGTCCCCTTGAAATATTCAATAACTTATGGTCATTGAACATTGAATTTCTTATAATTTATCAATTTCATTTATCATCAATATTACTATTTCCTAAACCATATATCATTTTACAAATGATCTATAATTTGAATGTTGTTTGATAAATATGTATCTTCAAATTCATATGCATATTAGATAACAAACATTGTCAAATCAATTATTAGACAAATGAGTATTGTTTTAGATTGGTATGAAACGGACAGGGCCCGGCTATAGATTACCCCATGATGCATCAGTAGTCTAATGGGATGATTCATTTCACAATCCACCTTAAATGGGTTTATACCCTACATTTTGTAAACAGACTTATGAAAGGTATTGATGGTAAAGGTATCATTTACTTAGGAAACATGTAATCTAGTAATTAAGCATTACCCTCATTTACATTCATTTTTTATTCATCCATGAGATATTGCATAAACACATCCACAGATACATTTCATTATCAGGATTCATTTTATATTCATCCATCAAATATTGTGTCAATGTATTTAGGGATAAATTTCATTTTCATGTGATTAATTAAATGGTATGTTTTTCAATTACCAAAATTTCCATATTTATATTGTCTCATCAAGGTATTTGATTGGAATGTGTTATCAATTATTCACCGTTCCATGTTAATTTATTTAAATTGACTCATTAATGCTTTATCTATATTTTTACCTTAATGTGCATTTGAGCTCACCCTTATTATGTTTCCTTCCCTAGGTATCCACAAAGCATACTATGAAATGTATGAAATGATTTACTAGATGGATTAGAGATATCCTTTGAGTGGGTTATTTAGAAATTAGAAATAAAAATATTGTAATCAAGTTATTCATTTGTAATACAATACTCATTTATGTATCTGGTTTACCAAGACTACAAAACTTATTGTTCCTTCGGGGCTTGATAATTTGTGATCATGCCAATGTATTTAGAAGAAGACACTGACTTCGGGATATCTGGGGCTATTTCACTACAATATGTTTAGTTATTTCATGTTTTCCCCCACCCATATTGATTGGTTGACTAGAACCCATTGGACCCAAGGAGGTTGTTTTCCCCCACATGAAGATTGGTAATAAATGTATAAATGACTACCCACTCATTCCCTCACTCTCTTATCTTGTTAGAATTATGTTCCGGTATGCATGTTGGTTACCTTTCCATTATATATGTGTGTTGAGGGTTTTAATGATTAGTGGTTATTTAAAACACATGTATATGTGGATAAAGTATTCTATGGAATATTTTTGGTATAGAATCTATGGGATGTGATGGATTGAGGTATAACAATTGATATATAAGCTATAATAGAGTGATGTATAATAGTAAACATATGGGTTTTGATGTCTCCCAAATACAACTAGATAACTATATGGATATGTGGAATTAGATGATGAGATTATTTGACACCAAGGGTGCATAATAGGTTTTAGTATCTTAGGATTCATTATGTTGGATTAATTTTGGACACAGAACTCTCAAAACATCTGATGCTGAAGAAGAGTGAAAAATGAGTTGGGGATTAACAAAGAGATATCATATTTTTATATTATATTATATTATCACCTTTATGAGATACATGGTGATAGAAAAATATTTTTACTAGGAACTAATCATAACTTTTTAGGTGATGAGTTAGATTCAATTCTTATTCAATGCACATAAGTTTTCATTCATTAACTTTTTTACAATAGGATCTGGGGAGGATCATACTGAGTATACTTTTTATTCTCACCCTATGTATATATAATCAATATTTCTATTATGTAGGATTGGGTTGGTGATCCAGATAGAACTTAACTGCTCATGATGTTGTTCAAGAGTTTTTCTGGCCTCAAGGTCACTGCTAAGTATTTTCCTTTATGTACTTTTAGTTTCTTTTGTCATTATTTTAGCCTATATGACATTACATGCATGTAATAGAAATATTTTATTTTATCTTGATCTAGATTTAAGAGGTTTTTGTATCATGTCTCACATTTCATAATCATGAATGGTAATTCCTCACATTTGTGTGTAAGATATATCCTTGATGCTTGTTTCCAAACCACCACGAATTAGAGTTGGGATTCATGCATCATTATGTCCCTTATGACATTACCAACCCAGGAGGGGTACCTTTAGGGTGATGGTGTCATTAAAGAGGGTATGAATCTAGTATAATTATGGGAAGAATAGTGGGAGGTTTTTTTTATTTGGGTTTAATTCTTCTTTTTGAAGGATACCCATTTTAACCACTTCGGTTTATAAGGGAAAAAATTATTACTTGGAGTGAATTATTGATCATAGTATAGAGTAGGTTCCCACACTAGAACCAAAACCTATAAATATTTCTTATATCCTATGTTATTTAATTCCAATTATATTCTGTTAAGGTTGTGATATGTACTTTTGGGGATCATATCCAAATAAATCACATATTTTTATCACAAATAATGATATTATAAACAAGAGATACCCCTAATTCACCCCCCTATGGTGCAACTGAAACCCAAAGAATATCATGATTACTTATTTATATATATTAGTTTTGTCAATATAGGATGTTATTTTATGGTATTTAGAAAACAATGATCTTATTGATGAATATTATATGGGTGTTGTTTCAACCATCCCAATTCTTTTCATGGTATTACTCTTACATTATTACAACTTATTATTATAAATTTATAATTAAGCATAAAGTATAATTTAGAAGTATGAATTGGTAATTTTTTCTATTATATTTTGATATATCTAGTTGAAATTTTTTAAATGGGATTCTTTATAAGGCAATGAAATGGTTTTCTTTTGTCCTTGTTCTTCTAAAAGCCTTGATATATAACCATGTGAAAATGGTTTCTTGGTAATGTCTTTATCAATAAAGTTAATTATTATTTTGAACAAAAAACATCTATATGATATATTGGTTTTTTAAATCATTACCTATTATTAAATAGGATACATAATTTGATAATTCCCTGGTTTCTCATAAATATTTTAATTATATTATATAAAATCTGTTATTTTCCTGTTTAAAGTTACTTAAAAATGTTTACTTTTTTTTTAATTATGTATTAAATAAATTTAAATTTTTGTATTATCTCTTTTAACCACTAACATTATATAACATATATTGATTTATATTTGTAAATTATTAATATATACATATCATCTTGGAATACCTAGAGGATATTGTTTATCATATATTTAGTTTTTTTCACATGAATTTTCTTGGATATATTTACACAATTTTTCTCTTGTTTTAGAATTTGGGGATAAGAAAAAAAGTTAATATGTGGTTCATGGTTATGAAATATTATCTTGATACTTTATTTTATAAGTGAACTGAGTTATTAAAACTAATATTTATATGGTGTCACTACACATTATATAAATATTATATTATGATTCCTTTGACCTTTTTTCAAATATATTCATTTCCTTCCATTTTAACATAAACTAATTACTACTCAATGAAGAAAAATTAGCCATCATTAAGTGAAGGGTCTGTTATATTATGTTGAAAGGAATGATTTAATTCCTGAACTTATTTAGTTTCAATAATATAGTTTTTTCCTTCAACTAAATTCATAATTTTATAAATAATGATTTTGGTCATTTCTATAAAGGTTTTAACATGAAATTAATTATAATTAATATATCTAATTTTATTTCCTTCAAAAGTGAAACCAAAACCATGTTTATATTTAGTATTTAAAAAATATTAAACTAAAACCACTTCTCCATCTTAGATTAAATTAATTATTTTTCAGAATAATTTTAGTAGTATTAAACATGAAATTATTCTAACCTGATTGGCCAATAAAAAATTAGTTTTTCATAAGACTCTTATTGTCAAATTATTTTTTTTCTAAATTTAATCATAAATATTTAAAATATCGTTTGATATAGAAGTTTAATTTTTCCAATTATTATATCTTAATTATTTTTCATTCCCTACCTAATTCATTGGATGAGAATCAGTAAATATTCATCGGTCAAGACCAATAAGATACATAAGATTTGATTTAATCTATAATTGAAACTGATATTGGTTTTCTATCCAAACATAGATGTTTTTATGGTTTAAAACTAATAATCCCCATATGAACACTTTATCATCATATTTTCATTTTATGTCATATCACCAAAGTGTGTTAAATAAATAATTGTTTCATAACCTATACACTAGTTGATGTGATGTTAATATGTTGAATGGTATAGATGGTAATTTATCTATGAACCAACTGACTATTTCGTTCATATTTAAATATTTCATTTTCCTTTATCATGTTCTGGTGATTGTTAAAATTCTGCATATAAATTATAGCAATTTGGACTCGGTTCACTCAAAAGTAAATGAACCTTATTACCATATAGCGTCAAGTGCACCTCCTCATATACCAAAGGCTGTCAACTAGTAGGGAGGGTCTAGGGTGTGTTTGGGGGGAGACTATTACATTTGGTCAAAGTGGATCACAATTTTGAATAATAGATAAGTTAATGGATGTAGTTAAATAGTAAGAAACAGAAGTGGCGTTAACAAATCGTCAAGATAAATAAGATTAATTGTTTCATATACAAAAATGATCATCATTACATGATATAGTAATAAAATGATGAAATTAATGGGTTATAAAGAAATAGAAATATACAATAAACTATAAGAAATCTAACAAAAGGCCGAAGATATGTCTAATAAGATCACAAGAAAAATCTCAGTCCTATACTCTTGTACTCCATCCTAGGAAGTAAATCAAGCATCCATAGCTAAATTGTTTCGTTTGTCCCCACCTAAAATAATTAAGTTTGTTCATCAACTAATATATGGCCCAATTTGGGTAAAAGATATATTAGTGGGGCACCACCAATTATGCCTAGTATAATCTAATCAATTCATATTAATTGATGTGTGAATATATAACACTGTAAAGAATAAATATTAACTATAAATGGGTTATGACTAGTTATTAATGGACACCTAGATGACACCACATGATTTGGATGATGATGGGATACCTATGATCATCTGCCTCAATACATATATAGGTATATATATAAATATATGTATGTATATATATGAACCCTATATGTGGTGACATATATAGCCATATATACATATACTAATACCATCTAGGAACTGAGGCATAAATAAGGTGCATGTGCATAGTAATAAGAGTCTCATTTTGTAAATAGGTTACTATCCCAAGATTTCAATTAGGGATACATATGTTACTATATCCATAAAACTGATGAGAGAAGTGAAATATAGTGTCTAAAACCCAATAGTGGAATATTAAACATCATTTCCACCATTCAATGAATGATGTGAGATTTAATTCCTAACATCACACCTCAAGTGAGCAAGAAGCATCATATACAACACTAGGCTTAACCATGTATCAACATCCAATATACATGGGTAAAAATTATAACAATATTATCAACCACCATATATGTGATTCATTTACAATACCCAATTAACGGTCAAATATTATTTATCATTCCTTTTAATTAAGGAATAATCCGTTATGAATGTCAGAGTCACATGATGTGGTCATAACACTCACTTTCCTTATAATTACAAATACATAATTACTTATGTGAAAACCAAGACCACATAGAAGGTGTTATGGACACATTAATATCCATGAATTCAAGTTCATTTAATAAGAAAACCCAAAGGGTTGTCATTGTTCGAGGAGGGAATCTAATGATAATAGTTTGGTGTCTAGAGGATTTTATCGAATAATATTAACATTTTAAATATGGAATTTAATATTTGTAAGGAATAATTTTTAAATTCTTTATGTGTGTAACGATGGTGAATTATATAAACAAACTTTTATTTAGTGAAACAAAATTCTATACCACCTAACCTATGGAATTATATGACACTTAATATGGTATCAACTTCGTATTAAAGCTAGATTGGATAAAATCGAAAAAATAATCAAATTCCCCAAAATATTGAAATATTATATTTCCTAGAATATAATTCATTGGGGAAAGATAAACAAGGAAGAGAATGAAGACAAATGAAGAGATTAAAGATAAATATTCAATGTAATTGATGGGGAATAATTCATACACTAGATGAAGAACCAAGAAAAATCATATGTGTAAGCTAAGAAAGATCAATAAATTGAATCAGGTGCCTGATGATCATTCAGGAAAAGAGAATAAGGTCTTAATAATTTATTAAGTTAGGGTAAAATTTCTAAATTCGCCTATTTTTAAAGGGGCACACATTTTTTCTAAACTATAGGCCAACCATGCACTAATATAGGTTAAGTGGCACTAAGTGTGCTCCCAAGCATTCAGTTATGGGACAAACATGTCTATCACATGTAGAGACCCAAAGCATATCGTACATGGAAATTACATTACTTTAGGGGAATACTTAATACATAACAAAAACAGACACACAATGACCCTAATAGTTTAGTGTCTTTTGAAACTTGGAACGTAATCTTCTAATCGTGGTGAAAGATCTTCAACATCTCCCATAAAGATCTTCCCTTTTTTTTCTTACCTAAAACCTTTCTTTATATCCTGGGGAAAATAAAAAATAAAAAGGGTGAGCTCAAATTCTCCATAAGGGTAATCATGGATAAAATAAAACATACCATATACATTTGAACTTAAAAACATGAACATAATGTTTAAACATCAAAAGCTTGAGAAATGACACAAAACATGGAAGTATATAAGGCATAGATCATAAAGAAACAATAACAATGATAAAATAGAATGGGAATAAAACATGTAATTGTGGCAACCATTAAGCACATGATATGATTTCCATAGTATCCAAGGCATTGCTTCCAGGACCATCTTAGTGGACAATGTCCCTTTCTGAATCGAGTTCACTCCTTATTCCAGTCCTGTATTACTGAACCGATTTAAATTGACATTCCATCCATGTCAATCTCATGAGATATAAATCTTTACCTAGTGCATTGGAGGGAGATATAGGTCCCACCCATCTCATAATGAAATCATTCTTACTTGTGCCACAAAATAAATATACATCATTCATAGTAACCCAATAAATAAAATGGGTTTCATAAACATCATTCCATAATCACATAATCCATATAAAATAAATGGATATCATTTCATAATAAGAAAAGTGAAACCATGTAAATCATAGAGACTTTATACTTGAAACATACACATATGAAATAATGTCATCTTATATAGAAAATAGTTTTGACAAAACACTTGAAATGAATTCTTGAGGAAAATATCCTTTCTTCTTTAAAATCATTTTATTTTCACAAAATTATATTCAATTTTAAAAGATAAGAGTTTTGTTGAAAATAATAATGCAATCTTGTAGAGGAAGATTCTTGAAAATGAGGCGTTATGAAATCATAAAAACCCATTCACGCCGTATAAGTTAAAAATAACATTCTCCTCATACTTTTGTCGGAAAAGTCAAAAAGTACCTTATATGGTAACCAAAGGAAAGATTCCATTAATACAATGTGGTAAAAAGTCAATAAAGGGTAAAAATGACTTTAAAGATTCATGGAATAATGGTAAACATTTTATAAAAGCATTTTTAGAAAACATGGTCATGGATGATAAACGTAACCCCAGTAAATACTTATGTATAAGCAATCTCGGATAAAAATGAGATTGAACATTTATCCCTTACCTTAGGTCTGATTTGATTCGTAAGTGTCCAAACCTCCTGTATAATGATTTAAATAATGTCATTGACTTATTCCAGAATCATAATCATTGTAATGATATCATATATGGTTCACTTATGACTTTATATTACCCGTTCTTTTGTAAATTCCATGTTAAAGAGCATTTTGGGTAAAATCGTTTCATTTTTCATCCGTGTTTTGACTTGTAAATATTGATATGATTACATAGATCATGATTACTTAATTCCAGAATATAAAACATGATTTATATATAATATATATTCAGAATATACATATATATAATAGATCAGTAAATGGAATGAAATACACCGTTCATGGAGACGGTAGGTCGTACGTACGCATGAACGCTGTTTTCGTTTCCTTATTGAGTTGAATGGAATTAAGTAGATGACATATATATATATACACATAAATCCAGTATCATTATTATGTCATATATTTCTTGATTACTTATTAGATATACTTTATAATCATTCATGAATGGTTAATGTGGAGAATGAATCCCATCGCGTCGTGGAGACAGTAGTCCGTACGTACGCACGAGCAATGATATCATTCTCATGATCGTGGAATTGTATTGGAGTGTATGTATACTATTTAAGAATCAATATCGCTTTACAATAATCATATATAGTAATTATGTACACCATTATACCCATCCGAGTAAGGTGGTGGTGGAAAATAGATTACACCACGGCGTGGAGACGGTATTCCGTACGTACGCACGCGCGGTGATTTTGTTTTCCGTAGGATGGATAGATGGTGAAATAGGGTTTTTTCATACTTATAATAACATATCAGTATGTTATTTATACTGATGTTATTACTTCATAATAAAACAACCTAATAAGAATAAGTGGAAGAAGAAATAAAGTTGAAAGAATCGGTAACGGACATTACCTCTTCTTTGAAGTGCCTCTTTGAGTCCTCCTCTTAGGGCAGTAAAATTGGTCTTTTAAGAAGACCAGGACCTCTAAGATGTTTCTATGGAAGTGTATAAGGGAATTTGGCAGGGTTTTTCCGAGCTTGAAGGCTCAAATTGGTGTGAGGAAGAGAGGGAGGAGGTTCCCTTTTATAAGGGAGGAGAGGGACACCTTTGGAATAACTAAAAATATTTTTTTATTATAAAGCCAAATTCGGTTTTAAATAGCTCCAAATTGAATTATTTCGAAGCCAATGTGGGGATGGGTCGAAAGACTCTCATAAAATAGAATTTAGACAAGTTTAGGTTCCTATTTTAACCTTATCATTTAGATTTAACATTAAGTTAGATAATTTTACTTTTACCTTGTCTTTTTGTGTTCTTACACTATAAGGTTAATAAAATTACTATAAGAAGCCAAAATAACCCCAAGTTGTTTATTATTAATATATATAACCTTATATAATTCATTTGAAAAAACCTTATATTTTTATGAAAAAAATAACAATTAAAAATATAATATTTGTTTTAAAAGCTATTTTATGTAAATTTTGACACTATTTAGTAGTTGATTTTTGTAAAATTTATAACAGAATTATTAGTTCTAAAAACGATAATTAAATCAATACTAACATGTCATATTAACCTATAAAATTAGTGGAATTTATAAAAAGTCTCAAATTACATTTATTTTGGTATTTATAACATCAATAATGTCAATATTTCATTAATAAGATAATTACTGCATCATTTTTGTGTCATAAATAAATTAAATTATTTAATGTCTAAAAATTACAAATAAACTACCATTATGTAGGAAATATTTTTATCTTTCTAATGAATATTTATAGTCGAATTTATCTTATGTATAACCAAATATTAAAAATGAATTACTTATTAAACTTTGATTTTAACTATTTTAACCCTTCTTTAAATAAATTAATAATAAATGTCCTAATCTAATCCAAGTGGGCCTAAATGGTCATATTTTATTCCTAATATTTTTTTTGGTCGAATTAAACTTATACAATAGAATTAGGACATGTGTTAGGGTAATAATAATATCATTTTTACCCTTAATTACCCTATTTACTTTTTAACCATGGTAAAAAAAAGTAAAAAGTTATTATTCACCAAATTTTTTTCATTTAATTAAACAAAATTTTTCTTAATTACATCAACAGTGTCTCTCAGATTTTTGAAATTCCACTCACAGAAGCGGTAAAATTATGTTTTATGAAAAAATAATTTTTTTTAACTACCACTTGTGGTTTCACTATTCATCAAAAATTGAAAGTTTTCAGAAAAATACCAAAAAATAGGCCTAAGCTATGTTTGATATTATGAACTAAAAAATGATGTCTATTTTACCAAATTCAAAACATATCAGTTGCATTAATTAATTTAAAAATTAATTCCCGTCATCAAAACAAATAGCGTGTTCTTAAGAGATAAAAACTATCAAAAGATTGACATTTGTTTATGTCTGGTTTAAATGTGAAATTAAATCCAATGACTAACATTGTATTAAATTGTAAAAATATATTATAAATATACTTTAAATTCACTCAAATTAATAATTTATCACTGTTAATTATTTCGATTAAAAAGGTTGTTTTTAATTAAAATTTAGGGATTTTCACTATTCATCGGAAAATGAAAGTTAGTCGAAAAATACCAAAATTTCACCCTAAGCTAATTTCGATATTCCGAATCCAAAAATGAAGTCCATTTTGAAAAATAAAATTTACAAAATTTCAAAAAGTGGTTATTACTATTCATAACAGCTAGTTTTAATAATATTTTAATAGCATATTGTTGTTTAGTGAAACTCGTTATTGCGTACTACACAAGCTATCGAGGAAGGCCGTGATTGCGTTTAATGCAAGGAAATTATAGGATGAATTTTGTGAAAGCTCCTTTTGGTGTAGCGTACAACACTAGACATTAATGAAATTAAAAAGAATATTTTTCATAAAATCTCGGGGTGTTACATTCTACCCCCCTTAAAATGAATTTCTCCCTCGAAATTCGTCGGGGTTATAAATGGTTTACTCCTTGAAAGTTTCTTTAATTGAAACCCACATCGTAAAAAGGAATACCAAAACCAATCTTTAAAAACAAATGTTTGAAACGTAACGGTTACCCAAATAAACTAATCACTGGGTTTCCACATAGATGAAAATATGGATATGGAAGAGAAATCTAACCATCATGTTCTGATGGAGAGTGGTAGAGAACATGGCTATGGAAAATCCAGCAATCAAAAATCCATAGATTTTTGATGATCTAAGGTACCATCTGATTCATCGGATATAAGGGCACTAGGACAACATTTTTGGTTTTCAAGATCATTTCCATAAAGTTGATGAATTAAAAGAAATACTTACATGATTTTGGTACAATCTCATTATTGTTCGTTAATTGAACAATTTACACTTCATCGCTTAATGAAATGAAGTTGAATTTGTTATTCGTGATGTGTTAGAAGACCATGTGATAGAATGATGGGTTATTCCATCTGTCTCAAACAAAAGGTTATAAAAGTTATCAAAAATACATAAGTCCATCTATAGTGAGATTAATCATATATGGTTCCTAAAATGGACTTATACTTAATATATCATACTGCTTAATATAATAAAACTAGTTTCTACTAAACAGGTACTTTCTGTAGTCCAGTGGTAGGCGATAAAGGCCAGTCGCCCTTCGGTTGTGGGTTCGATTCCCACAGCCTTTTCCGACACGATGAGTTGTCTCCCGTCCTGCAGGTTGTCCTTTTTCTAAAACTACATTACTATAACATCCCATAAAAAAGTTCTATCCTTAAACAATACTAACTTATGTCCAACATCATCCATTCCTATCTTTCGGATTATCTAAAATACTTAGGTCCAAGCTCATAGTATAAAGAAAAATATTACTTTAAATGTCATCAACCATGCATGTTAATACCATCATTTATCCCCCATATATCTTGTTGGTCACATTCCAATCATGTGAATACCTTAATCATATATTCTCTTGAAAAATGAATACCCATTAAACCTTAGTGAAAACATGAATGCTGTCAAAAGTTAACTCTTTCCACATACCAAAATCCAAAAAATCTATATACTCAAACCATGATATAACCTTCTCCTTATATCAGTAATGAGCTCATGAATACTATCAAACATTTAATTTTCTCCTTATCCCTTCATTATGCGCATATCATCCACATTCCAAAAATATCTGAATAACCTTTAATGGATACTTGTACCATTAATCATACACTTTGAAAACTCAAGGAAAGACAACAGTGTAACAATCCTTAGATGTATCTTTATTCCATAGTACCATGAGATTACTTATACAACATTACACATGATAAACATGTAATCATTCCACTACATTCTTAAACCATTGACCGAGCTTCAACAATTCTTTCATCTCACATATCATTTGTAGTCTCTTCATCATCATCAACATAAATACTACCCATACGACCATACTGAGTCTCTTCATGAGACATTCCCTTAGGGAAATGGTTTGCATAATGCCCATACATTCCACATTTAAAACATTTAACCATTGTTGATGTCGTAGCAATACCATTATCCTCATCCCTGGTGTTAACTGAACCTTTTCCTTTGCACTTACTAGCTTTGTGTCCTTATTTTCCACACCCAAAGCATCTTCCAGTTCCTTTGAAACATTCTCCTTGATGCCTCATCCCACATGATTTACATAGGGGAAATTGAACTTTCTTTCCAATATGATCATCATAAAACTCCATCTTTCTCTTATTAGATGAGTCAGGAAACTTACCAAATTTTACTTTATTGATCATATTATGAGATTTCTGATTCGGCATAATAATGATGTTTGGACTTTCAAATCCCATTTCATTTGGTTGCTCAAGAATAATATCATTCCATTGTCCATCATATCCTCCATTATCGTTAATCATCTTGTTTCCAGCCATTTTCTAAAACCCAAAAAGAATAGTGTGGGAGGAAAAAATCATAATAAAGGGGGAGTAAGATCAATATATAACATCTTTGGTTTAATATAATATCATTACCATAGTTCTAGGACTATATCCTATACGTATACTTATCCTTAGGGACATCCCTAGACATACCTTAGAAATATCTCTAGGTATCTCACTAAGGTTTTCGCATCCTAGTTTCCAAAGGTTGACTAAACTTTTCCTCGGATACCAACTGTAGAGACCCGAAGCATATCGTACATGGACATTACAATACTTTAGCGTAATACTTAATACATAACAAAAACAGACACACAAGGACCATAATATTTTAGTGTCTTTGGAAACATGGGATGTAATCTTCTAATCGTGGTGAAAGATCTTCAACATCTCCCATAAAGATCTTCCATTTTTTTCTTACCTAAAACCTTTTTTTATATCCCGGGGAAAAGAAAACAAAAAAAGGGTGAGCTCAAATGCTCAGTAAGGGTAAGCATTTATAAAATAAAAGATACCATATACATTTGAACTAAAAAACTTGAACATAATGTTTAAACATCAAAAGCTTGAGAAATGACAAAAGACATGGAAGTACGTAAGGCATAGATCATAAAGCAACATTAAGAATGATAAAATAGCATGGGAATAAAACATGTAATTGTGGCAACCATTAAGCACATTATATGATTTCCATAGTATCCAAGGCATTGCTGCCAAGACCATTTTAGTGGACAAAGTCCCTATCTGAAACGAGTTCACTCCTCGTTCCAGTCCTGTATTACTGAACCGATTTAACTTGTCATTCCAGCCATGTCTATATCACGAGATATAAATCTTTACCCAATGCATTAGAGGGAGATATAGGTCCCACCAATCTCATAATGAAATCATTCTTACTTGTGCCACAAAATAAACATACATCATTCATAGTAACCCAATAAATAAAATGGGTTTCATAAACATCATCCCATAATCACATAATCCATATAAAAGAAATGGATATCATTTCATAATAAGAAAACTGAAACCATGTAAATCATAGAGACATTATAATTGAAACATACACATATGAAATAATTTCATCTTATATGGAAAATAGTTTTGACAAAACACTTGAAATGAATTCTTGAGGAAAAAATCCTTTCTTCTTTAAAATCATTTTCTTTTCACAAAATTCTATGAAATTTTAAAAGATAACGGTTTTGTTGAATATAATCATGCAATATTGTAGAGGAATATTCTTGAAAATGAGGTGTTATGAAACCTTAAAAATCCATTCACGCCGTATAAGTTAAAAATAACATTCTCCTCGTACTTTTGTCAGAAAAGTCAAAAAGTACCTTATATGGTAACCAAAGGAAAGATTCCATTCATACAATGTGGTAAAAAGTCAATAAAGGGGAAAAATGAATTTAAACATTCATGGAAGAATGGTAAACATTTTATAAAAACATTTTTTAGAAAACATGGTCACGGATGATAAACGTAACCCCAGTAAATACTTACGTATAAGTAATCTCTGATAAAAATGAGATTGAATATTTATCCCTTACCTTATGTCCGATTTGCTTTGTAAGTGTCTGAACCTCATGTATAATGATTTAAATAATGTCATTGACTTCTTCCATAATCATACTCATTTTTATGACATCATATATGGTTCACTTATGACTTTATATTACCCGTTCTTTTGTAAATTCCATGTCAAAGAGCGTTTTTGGTAAAATCGTTTCATTTGTCGTCCGTGTTTTGACTTGTAATTATTCATATGATTACTTCGATCATGATTACATAAATACATAATATAAAACATGATTTATATATAATATATATTCATAATATACATATATATAATAGATCATTAAATGGAATGAAATACATCGTTCATGGAGACGGTAGGCCGTACGTACGAATGAACACTGTTTTTGTTTCCTTATTGAGTTGAATGGAATTAAGTAGATGACATACATATATATAAACATAAATCAAGTATCATTATTATTTCATATATTTCATGATTACTTATTATATATACTTTATAATCATTCATGAATGGTTAATGTGGAGAATGAATCTCATCGCGTTGTGGAGACGGTAGTCCGTACGTACGCACGAGCGATGATATTTTTCTCATGATCGTGGAATTGTATTGGAGTGTATGTATACTATTTAATAATAAATATAAATTTACAATAATCATATATAGTTATTATGTACACCATTATACCCATCCCAGTAAGGTGGTGGTGGAAAATAGATTACACCATGGCGTGGAGACGGTATTCCGTACGTACGCACGCACGATGATTTTGTTTTCCGTAGGATGGATAGATGGTGAAATAGGGTTGTTTCATACTTATAATAACATATCAGTATATTACTGATACTGATGTTATTACTTCATAATGAAACAACCTAATAATAATAAGTGTAAGAAGAAATAAAGGTGAAAGAATCGGTAACAGACATTACCTCTTCTTTGAAACGCCTCTTTGAGTCCTCCTCTTAGGGCACTAAAATTGGTCTTTGAAGAAGACCAGGACCTCTAGGATGTTTCTAGGGAAGTGTAGAAGAGAATTTTACAGGGTTTGGCCGATCTTGAAGGCTCAAAGTGGTGTGAGGAAGAGAGGGAGGAGTTGCCCTTTTATAAGGGAGGAGAGGGGCACCTTTGGAATAACAAAAAATATTATTTTATTATAAAGCCAAATTCGGTTTTAAATAGCTCCAAATTGATTTATTTCGAAGATAAGGTTGGGATGAGTCTAAATCCTCTCATCCAATAGAATTTAGACAAGTTTAGGTTCCTATTTTAACCTTATCATTTAGATTTAACATTAAGTTAGATAATTTTACTTTTACCGTTTCTTTATGTGTTCTTACACTATAAGGTTAATAAACTTACTATAAGAAGCCAAAATAACCCCAAGTTGTTTATTATTAATATATATAACCTTATCTAAGTCATTTGGCCGAACCATATATTTTTAGGAATAAAATAACAATTAATAATATAATATTTTTTTAAAAAATTATTTTATGTCAATTTTGACACTATTTAGTAATTGAATTTTTTAAAACTCATAACAGAATGATTATTTAGAATAAAGTTAATTAAATCAATAATAACATGTCATAGTAACCTAGAAAATTAGTGGAATCCATAAAAAGTCTCTAATTACATTTCTTTTTTATTTATAACATTAATTATGTCAATATTTCATTAATAAGATAATTAATGCATCATCTTTGTGTCATAAATAAATTAAATTATTTAATGTGTAAAAATTAAAAATAAAATTCCATTATGTATGAAATATTTTTATATTTCTAATGAATATTTATAGTTGAATTTATCTTATGTATAACCCTATAGGAAAAATTATTTTCTTATTAAACATTGATTTTAACTATTTTAACCCTTCTTTAAATAAATTAATAATAAATGTCCTAATCTAATCCATGTGGGCCTAAATGGTCATATGTTATTCATAAGGTTGTTTTTGGTCGAATTACACTTATCCAATATAATTAGGACATGTGTTAGGGTAATAATAATACCATTTTTACCCTTAATTACTCTATTTACTTTTAACCGTGGTAAAAAAAGTAAAAAGTTACTATTCACCAAAAATTATTTTCATTTTATTGAAGGACATTTTACTTACTAAAATGAACTGTTTCTATCGGATTTTTGAAATTCCACTCACAGAATTGGTAAAATTAAGTTTTATGAAAAATTCATTTTTTTAACTACCACTTAGCACTTTCACTATTCATCAAAAATTGAAAGTTTTCAGAAAAATACCAAAAAATAGGCATAAGATATATTTGATATTATGAACTCAAAAATGATGTCTATTTTTCCAAATTCAAAACATATCAGTTGCATTAATTAATTTAAAAATTAATTCTCGTCGTCAAAACAAATATCGTGTTCTTAAGAGATAATAACTATCAAAAGATTGACACTTGTTTATGTCTGGTTTAAATGTAAAATTACATCCAATGACCAAAATTGTATTAAATTTTGAAAATATATTCTAAATATACATTAAAACCACTCAAATTAATAATTTATCACTATTAATTATTTCTATAAAAAAGGTTGTTTTGTCTTAAAATTTAGTAATTTTCACTATTCATCAGAAAATGAAAGTTAGGCGAAAAGTACGAAAATTTCACCCTAAGCTAATTTCGATATTCCAAATCGAAAAATGAAGTCCATTTTGAAAAATAAAATTTACAAAATTTAAAAAAGTGGTTATTAATATTCATAATTGCTAGTTTTAATAATATTTTAATAGCATATTGTTGTTTAGTGAAACTCGTTATTGCGTACTACACACGCTATCGAGGAAGGTCGTGATTGCCTGTAATGCAAGGCAAGTCAAAGATGTGTGTTGTGCAATATCCTTTTGGTGTAGCGTACAACACAAGACATTAATGAAATTAAAAATAATATTTTTCATAAAATATCAGGGTGTTCATTTCTACCCCCCATAAAATAAATTTCGCCCTCGAAATTCATCGGGGTTATAAATGGTTTACTCCTCGAAAGTTTCTTTAATAGAAACCCACATCGTAAAAAGGAATACCAAAACCAATATTTAAAAAAAAAAGTATGAAACGTAACAGTTACCCAAAAAAACTAATCACTGGGTTTCCACATAGTTGAAAATATGGATATGGAAGAGAAATCTAACCATTATGTTCTGATGGAGAGTGGTAGAGAACATGGCTATGGAAAAGCCAGCAATAAAAAATCCATAGATTTGTGATGATCTAAGGTGCCATCTGATTCATCAGATATAAGGGCACTAGGACAACATTTTTGGTTTTCAAGATCATTTCCCCAAAGTTGATGAATTAAAAGAAATACTTACATGATTTTGGTACAATCTCACTGTTGTTCGTTAATTGAACAATTTCCACTTCATCCCTTAATGAAATGAAGTTGAATTTGTTATTCATGATTTGTTAGAAGATCATGTGATAGAATTATGGGTCGTTCCATCTGTCTCAAACAAAAGGTTATAAAGGTTATCAAAAATACATAAGTCCATCTATAGTGAGATTAATCATATATGGTTCCTAAAATGGGCTTATACTTCATATATCACACTGCTTAATATAATAAAACTAGTTTCTACTAAATAGGGACTTCCTGTAGGCCAGTGGTAGGCAATAGAGGCCAGTCTCTCTTCGGTTGTGGTTTTGATTCCCACAGCCTTGTCCGACGCGATGGCGAGATAAACTAGGAAGAGGAGTAAGAGGAATTAAGAGATTGCCTTTAGTTATCCAATGTAACAAACAATATGTGATTCAGACACCCAATGAAGAACCAAGATTAAAGCCTAGTTTGAATCTATGTGAGAGCTATCAAATGCATGAGAATCCCACTATGTGTGTATAGAATGATAAAATAGGTCTAAAACATTAATAAAGGTAGGGGTGAAAATTTCATTTCATTGAGTACAAAATGGGTGAATGGTTTGGCCACACATTTTGGCCAAACCGTGCACCTATACCAGTTAAGTGGAACAAAGTGTGTGGCCATGTTTATGGTATTGGGAAAATATACGTAGACCAAGAGCTCCTCTATGCTTCCAATGTATAACCATTCATGGTTGTGCAAGATGGTGTGTATTGTTTTAAATAACCATGTATCCCAACTGTTTCCTCTAACATTAATGACTCCATGCTCTAAAAAAATACATGGACATCCCACAAAACATTTATCTTTATTTGGGGAACTTATAAAAGGATAAATAAAATATTAAAACTAAAATATAAATTGTATGTACCACAATACTAAAGAAATTAAATTACATGAATCATGTATATTACCTATTTAAATTGAGGATATGGTTTTCATAATAAGTGAAGTATACCTGAGCACGGATATTTCTTGGATATATTGTTATTATAAGTTTCATAAGATGTTATTCCGTGTAATGAAGCATATCATAATAAAATAATAAACTCTCAGAATACCATAAAACTATACAGCATATCCTCTATTCCTGAATGGAAAAGTTTTATGGTTATCTTTAAATTATATATACATTTCTCATTCACCCTGTATGGGTATTTTTAGTTGAACTTTTTATATAAAATTTTTCTCATAATTAAATCCAAGATCAAATTATGTTTGGGACCTCTTCATACAAAGAGTTCCTTATCATAGTTAATATTTATCACCGATTTAATAATTTTCTTATTATTTCCATGCATTTAATATTTTTATGAAGATTATTTTGTATATATCTACATAAATTTATATTCATGAGCATACATCCTAATAATTATTAATTTTATGAGTTGAGATCTTGGTAGTGGTTGAAAACATAGTGTTTAGAATCAAACTCTACATCTGAACATTGGTTAATATGAAGTTTCACTTACATTATTTAAGGTATGAAGAGGTTTGTAGGTAGTTTTTGAGAATAATTTCAACTTGCAAGATGATATCATTAGGTTCGTTGTTTTAGTCCCTACGTGTCATTAGAGCGGTATACTATATTTTTCTAGATGATTCGTTTTTTATTTTCTAATATTTTATTTGGTTATGTCTTGTCAATTTTGTCTCTCTTATGAGTATGGTCAATGCGTTATTTTCTAATCACTTAAATAATTTATCTGTATTTATATAGATACAATAATATGTATATTTATATCATTTTTTGGTAATATTGTGTATCATGGATGTATAAGTTATTATATATGGCAATCAATCCATATGTATGTTCTAGGATAATTTAACACATGGATGAGTCATACCATATTTTTAGAAGGTGAATAAATCATTCCTCGGTGGCACACCTTGTCCAATGGTGCGAGTCTCCATTACTTGGGGATCATAGGGAACCTATGGGTTCAATGGATGTATGATTAATGTAAAATGCATGTATCTAGGTTAGGGTCCTTATATGTCATATCATAAATGTTGTTGGGGATATAATGAAATTTTATTTTTATTAGAAAGCTATTTGGTGTGTCAAAACATTAGTAGTAACCCTTAGCATAAATTAACAACATTATTACGGTGGAGGATAGCTTATAGTGGATGTAGTGGTATTTCATAGGTGATATAATATTGAGTATATATTTTATTTATTTTTTTAGATGGATATTTTTATGATCAATAATTATAATAGGGAAAAGCTAGGACCCAAATTTTGCATTGGTTTATGCATCACTAGTATAAGGGTGAACATGCATATTACAGTTATATGATATGGTTGTAACATGTTATTATTATTAATTAATTATATAAAACTAAAAATTCATTTAGTTATATATGAAATAAAATATTTTGGATATTTTAATAAATTGATTTTATCCACATATATTTTGTTTTCGATGTATGATTCATTCATTTCTAGTAATGAATTATTAGTGATACATCATCTTATACTTTCAAAACTACCAATATAATGAAATAGAACATGTTGTCAAACTAATTAAATAATATAATTATTTCTGAAAATAGAAATTATATTGGATGAGAATTTAAGGTATACCCTAGGTAATTAATATGGTGTAGAGAACTATAGACTATATTTTTATGAGTTGCTTATATTCCAAGAAACATTAAGGATTTTAGAAAATCATTCTAATATTTAATCCTTAGGTCTTAAATGGGTTGTTTTGTTCTTAAGATTCAAATATCATTAGCATAGTGGTTATATTAGAAAAAGATTTAGAGTGTGTTAATGGCAGATCAGAAATTTAGTGACATAAAAAATATTCAGTTCAAGGTTGATTAGTATTCATAAATATGATAATTAATATGGTGGGGTGCTTAAAATAATCCAATTCCTAATAATATTTACTAATGTAATATTAAGGAACTAAATTGAATATTTGAGTAATGAAAACACATATTTCATTTATTTTTTATATCTCAATATGGAGTCAATTTTATTATGGGATTTGTGCATGAATTTAAGAAAAAAATAAATATTTTTAAATATTTTTTATAGATTAGATAAATATTTGATAAGGTTTCATTTGAATTAGATTATTGTATGTGGTAAATTATATTTATATTAGGGTACTAGGTAGCTGGTGAGGTGATAAATTAAGGGTAAATCCCATGTTACATCAGGTACTCGGTGGAAATATACCATCTATATGGAAGTATTGGTTTGATTTTTTATAAATAAGGTTTATTATAAAATTTTTATTCTTCATTTCAACCTCTAAAAAGTTTCACCGAACCTATTTCATCTCATTCTAGTCATATTCTCTCTCATGGATCATCTTTGGATTCTATTTCCCCTCCTTCATCCTTTTTAAATTTATTGATTCTATGAGAGGTTTATTATCCTAAAATAAAGTTATAACACCTTTTTTTAACTCTAATCACCCCTTGTACTCTTCACATTTTTTATCCCATATTATAAATCTATATTTATTTTCTAAATATCATAATGATATTGATTTTTGATAAAAGAGTTTCATCTTGTTTTGGCTAGAGAAAGTTGAGGTTGAAGATTTTTTAATTTTGTATTTTTTTTAATGGTAAGTGATTATGGGAAAGTTTATTAAAGGTATTTTAACATTTGTGGATAAATTGATATATATACAAAAGTGTGAAATAAATTCATTTTTTCTTATTTTTGTCAAGTGAATTTTAAGAGTTTTCTACATTGATTGTTTTTTGTATTACATGATTTCAATTAAAAAAATTTATTAATTAGAATTTTTTAGTTATAGTAATTCATTTAATAAAAGTTAGGTTTAATTAAATGTTCATTAGAGTACGATAAAATCACAAAGGAATGGTTTAGGTATGTGTTCTTGACCCTCCTTTTGGTTCTCTGGTTATTCCCACGACATGACTGACCCATATGTTCTGATTCAAAATTTTATTATTTTAATTATGAAAAAAATATATGAACAAGATCGATGAGGTAAAAAATGTTGGATCCCAAGTGAATAATCATATAAAATGGACTTAAAATCATTTAGTAGTGATTTAATTATTAACTAAGTAATCAACATATCGTTCTGGTCATCTTTTGATATAAGTCTTTCACCACCAATATTCCCCTCACATGAGTTGAGAGGAATTTCTACTTTATGATGAAGCATGCTTTTTTACGTGTTCTGAAGATATATGATATGTCCTAATGAATTTTGGAAACTCTGAAGAATAATTTTAACACCAAATATGAATCCAATTTAACTGTATGGAGAAAACTATTGTGCATGATAAAAAGAGAGAATCCAGTTAACCAGGATCAGGATTTTGTAATAATAATTTTTCCCTTTCCATATAAATAAAAGTTATCAATAAGTATAGATCCATAATTTTCCAGAATAATAACTCCTTTGTGCATGTATTCCAAGATACATTATCCATCCGAGTTTATCTTGATACCCTAACTAGGTAGTATTCAAATACACCTAGTTCCCATGACCCTCTCTTCCAATAACATCTTCTCATTATATAGAGTAAGGAATCAAGTCCCTAATGAATATAAGGATAATATTATTAATAAATAGTGAGATGAGGGAAAAAATCAAATTAATGAATTTATATTTGATTCGGGAATCAGTGGGTCTCAAACCATAATGTCTCACATTATTGAGAATCAACCATATGAAATAGTAACCAACTAAGAAGATCATATTAAGGACCTAAGATTATATATAAGAACTAGTATTTGTTTTAAATAATGTGGAAAGAAAAAAAACTATGTTTTTATTTATTTAACATCCACATAAGCATCCCTTGAGAGAAAATATGATTCATCTCCTCCATTCCCCTTTAGAAAACAAATTTGTGGCTAACCCCATCATTATATTCACACAACACAAGCATTTAGAGGCAGTAGTAAAAAATTTATTTTAGAAAAACTTTCCCATTATAAGGAAACGACTCTAAATATGAATCTTAATTATGTTCTTTAAGGTAGGTAGAATTTTGATAAATATTTTTATATCCAAATCATCTCAGTTAAATTATGAATGATTTATATTTTGGTAATATGAAATGTTGAATGATCCTGATGCATAGGGAATGAATATAACATGATCATGTTTATCAACCATTTTTTTTGTATGATAAATAGAACATTGACTGTTGTTGGGGACAACATTAATGAAACATGGATGTTTTTTTCCTTTAAAATGTTTATAAATAGGCTCAATGCTTAGAAGAGATGGCTTCTATACCAATCATCATTCTAGAGAGAAATGTCTCCCCATCCAACAATCTACCAATACATGTTATATAAAATGAGATTGGGATCCTATAGGCTTTACCATATATAGGATACATGGGAACTCAAATTGTACTAAAATTTAAGAGTCTTTCCCAAATTTTCTTTGATGAATTTTCCAATATAGATTTTCCTAGGCATTCATCCCTTATTACATTAGATAGCATGAATTGAATATTTTCATCAATACTTCTAATATTAATACCACATTCCTTTAGTAGTTTCTCCATCCTTGGCCAGTAGGCCCAATGGTGTCTACCTTCCAACTGAGAATCCTAGATAAATATATTGAGAATGGTTTCTATTATTGAAATCATTGATTTGGGAGCCTGAATTATTGATGAAGCATTCATTGTAATGGAATATATAAAGTCATTCACAAGTTTAATCCTTCCTCTAAAGAATATGATTTTAATATTCCCATTTTTGACTATTCCTATAATTTTGTTAATAATTCCATAAAATAAATTTGTAATTACCATTTTATTTGATCCCTATTAACTAAACTAATCCATTGGAACGTTTTTTATACATATTCCATGATGGTATTAAATTATTTTAGTTTTCCGACGTATGATTTTTTTCAAAAATATAGACAATGTTTTTATTCACATTGACGCACTAAACACTGCTATAACAATATGAAAACAATATCCCTATAAATATCAATATCATGTTTCTTTTATCATTAATGAATAACATGATTTAATCTATATTAAATAATTGAGAAAATTTGGTGAATCCAAACCCACCCCTGTATAATTTACCAATCCCTATAAAAATATCACTATTAAGATTCTTACTTAGAACATATTTAGCTAGTATAAATAATGAAAGAGGTAGAGGATCTACCAGATGAAGACCCCAACCCAACGTGAACGCTCAAAATATTTTTTTCCATAAGATATATCACAAAAAATTTTAAAAATAAGTATGAAAATAAAATTTCACAAAAACTCTATGAGTACCAAATCCTGATTAAAACTCTTAGAATGAATCTCTATTCTAATCTATCATATACCTTTTCCATGTCAATATTCACCATGATGTTAGATCTAATGAATATACTATATATATATATATATTATTTTCATAATCAATATTGATCACTCACTATTTAGAAAACAATGTTGCACAAATTATACTTTTTATGGGAGGAGCAGGAGAGAGCCTTTTATTGAGAATAGCATAAAGCACATTATAAGAGAATTTACACATATAAATAAGACATAGCCAGAAAAACTATCAAGTTAATTTATATTTACTGAATAAATAAATAATTATCATAGAGGTTACTTTAGTCGTAAGACCCTGATTTTCTAAAATAATAACATTATGTTTGATAGCGCATATGAAATGCTACACCGAGATTAAATAAATAATAATATAATATATGGTTATAAAATAAGTTTTCAATTAGTTGGAATTTACATGAAATAATAAATGATCAAAATTATATGGTAAATAAATATATTAATTAATAAATTATTATAGTCAAAGAGGAAAATCATTTGAATGAAAAATAATACTTTTCTAAAAAGAAATATTTTTAAAAAGGGTAAAATTTTCTAACTTTATGAAAATATTTTAAAATTTATTTTTATTAATTTTAAAAAAAATTATTATAAAAAATTTACATCATTTTTGAAATAAGAATTTCAATATTATCTTGGATTTAATTTCCGGATATTTTCTAAAAATATAATTTTTTGGATGAATAGTGAAAAATACTTGTTTTTATTGATAAGTGTCTTTCTTAATCATTAAATAGTAAAATTTTTATTTGAAATTGTTTTAAAAATATAATATGTTCAATTATATTATAATAAATAAAATTTATTTCATTTTAATCAAGTTTATCTTGATTTTTGATATTAAACATTTTTCTAATTTTGATAATATAGTCTTCAGAAAAATAGATTTTCCATTTATTAGTGGTTTTAATTTTAAATTAAAATTTTACACTTATATGAATTAAATTCTGAAAAAATTATTAAATATTTTAAATCAAAATAATTAATATTATATAATAATTTTAACTTAATTTTTTTTCATAATTAATAGAAAAAAAAGTGAAAATTAATTATTGTGGTTAAGATTTAAATGGGTTTACTGGGGTCAAAATAAAATGATAAGGTATAGAATGACCCATAAACTTGTATAATTAATATTTTATTACCATATTTAGACATTTATTTTTACATTGTTTAATAATGATCCGTTTTTAGCCTTTTATCATGGGAAAAATGTGGGTAACATTTTTCTTTTAAAAGAATCCAATTGTATCCTCCCAAAAATTTATAAAAGGAAACTCACTCTCTTCTAAAATTCTTACTCCAAAAGACATTTTTTTAGAAAATAAATATAGAAATATATTAATATTATCCCTCCTCACATCCTATATCCATTCCTTTGATAAAAAATCCAATCCATGAAGGCATTAGGTATAAAACTAAATAAGTTGTTAAAAGAAGAGGTGATGTTTCAAATAATGTGATTTCATTTTAATTCATATTTTAAATTCAAAAAACATCTCAAATTATGATAAAATAATAAAAAAAATATTTCTTATATACTTATATTTTATTATATAAATTTGAAAATTATATCTATCTCATATTCTATCAAATGATAAATAAAATTGTTGATCATGTGTTTGGTGGACTATGGACTCACAAATCGATGTAATTAATTTTCCATTACCATATCCCAAGGATGGATATAAAGATATATATAAAATATTAATATGATTTTTATAACATTAATATTTTTAAATAATTATAATATCACATTACCTTCTTACCTTTCAACGCAATGGAAAATAATATCATTGTTTGTGCGTACGTGTGGATTGCCACCTCCACATAGCGACATGAAATTTTCCTTTATGTTTTTGCATCGATGGTAATAGAGATATAATTAAATTAACTATATGATATATTTTATAAAAAAAATTATATTTTTAAATAATATTTAGCTATCTTTTATTCTATCTGTTGGAAAAATATAAACAGTATTCATGTGTACGTATGACCTATTGTCCTAATAAAGTGTGTAACCCATTTTCCCATCTCTATATTTTATGGAATATTATAAATATATATAAATTGATTATATATGGTATTTATATCGATTTTAATACCTTATATTATATTTAACCATGATCAATGTAAAAGGACCAAGATTACTGAACTAAAACATGCATGAAAAATGAAGTAATTATCACCCAAAATAGTGATTTTAATAAACAATTATTGATAAAAAGGTCATAAATGATTATAAATAAATCATATATGGTATAATATATATTAAAATGGAAATTTAAAAGAGTTATATTAATATTTTATTTATTATATATGAGTTATGGACACATATAAAGGAAATGGTACACGAGATTACTGATTTTGTCTCAATTTCATTTTATTGAGGCATATTGTAATTTCATGCATGTTATTTATTTTATATGGTGTATATATTACCAATATTACATTTAATATCATGAATCTGTCCTAATTCATGGTATTTAAATGTATAAATTTTAATTATTTTATCCAAGGGTATTGGAATTTAAAATTACCCACTAGTAAATAATTTCCTAACTCAATTTATTTTGATTAGTTTATATTACTTATTAATTTTATTTTATATTATAATATTACGTGTGTAATGATGTTAAATTGTCATAGGTTTTATTTAGGCTTGTTTTATATATATATTTAAATTTTATACACATAATTGATTCATTGATTAATTCTCACTTCAACTTTATGATAATTGTGAGGATTTTAGTCTCACCTTCACATCCATAATATATATGACATATTCATCACTTACAAATTTTTTATGGTATATATATGTACCCTTATAAATTTTATATCATTAATATATTAACATTCATTGTTTTTAATGTTTCATTTGAATTTATTTACTTGAAGGTGCTTATAATTCAGAATTTAGAGAAGTGGTAACGGTTTATGATACAATCTCATTGTTTATCTGGATTATTCATGATTAAGTTTTAGTTGATGAAATATACTTATCTATATTTCAAAAAACTAAATAATTTTCTTATACTCTGGTTATTAATAAGGAATGCATTTCTTTACTCTTATTTCCCTCACTTTAAGAACAAAAGAGACCAAAAGATATTTTTAAATAAAACCAAGGTCATTCCCCTCTTTTAACGAAAACCCTTTTTCATCCATATACATGACTTTTAAAAACAATTTGAAGAATATTTTATCATTTTATAAATTAAATATTAAGGGGAATTTTAACCACTTTTTATTTTTTATAAAATAGTTTGAAATTAATTTTTTTGTCATTTTCTGAACAAATAACTTTTTAACCATTTTGCAATAGTGTGAAAAACAAAATTAACTTATATGGAATGTAAATAATTACCCTCTATCAGGACCACTCCTAATTTTGATTCTTAATTTAAAAATTTATAATTTTCCATTTAAAGAATTATATTTCCCTAATAAGTTGAAAATTTTTAGTTTCTAAAAGTTCATTTCAATGTAAAAAATGATATTTTCCTCAAGAATGTTTTAAATTTTATTTTTTGGTATTTCGTTTCATCAACAACAACAGAAATTATTTCAATTTTGATCCATTTGGAATGTGTTGTAATTATATAGTCAGAATTATTTATCTAGATTTTTTAAGATCATTTTGACTAGGTATGTACTATTTTGAAACCATTCTCCAAATTACTCTGGATGGTTAATAATTAAGTTTATTGATTAAGTAAATTATTATCATTTTATAATATTTTTTCAATATGAATGATTGTTTTGATTATGTTTTTATCCTCTCATATAAGTAATTCATTGGACTTATTATTTGAGGGGTGGATCCTTCTATATCCCCTCGATGAATTAGTAGGTCTCATGAGACAAACTAACATGGGCTTCTAACTAAGGAATTACCAATTTATGTAATATGTCTTGGCATGGGTCCTTGAAGGTATGGTTATTATTTTAGTTTTTTAATTAACTCATTATTATAGTATTTATTGATGTCTATGTTATTATTCAATTATTTATAATATATTCTGATAATTTTAAAACTCATGTGATTATTTATATGGTAATATTTGATAATAATTGATCCCGGGAATATTATTCTTCCTGTTCAAGTTGTTGATTAAATTTATTTTTTTTATTATTTATCATAACATGCTGATTATGACTTATTTATTCACGATATATTTTGTTTAATTCCTACCTTTATAGAGTATTATAATACACCCAATTATTTTTCTACATTACCCAAGATGCTAGGAAGTTTATTATGATTGATATTCAGGGATACGTAAAAAAATGAATAATGGTGTTTGCAATGAAAATATTAGGTTGAATATTTATCTTTCAAATAAAAGATGAATTTCATGTATCTTTCTATTTTACTAATGCGACTAAACTATTTGGTTTATTTGGATGTTATTCATTGTATCTTTTCAAAATGTAATAAAGTAACCATCGACTATAGTATATGAAGGTCAAGGTCTATGTAGTTGGTATTAGATCTAGGTTTTGGATAAACCTTTTGAACTAGATTTAGGAAAACATATATTTGGTAACATAACCATATGATACCCTTTTAGGATAAGTCTTGAGTAACATCCAAATTTATTATTAGGAAGATTTTATGTGGGTTTTTGGTAGAAGTGCAACATTTTATCGATACTTCAAGTTGAAATGGTTTTAGCATAGTTTTTACTAGGGTAATAACAATTAAAAGGGTTCATTATGATTTGAATCAATCACCACTAACAATATGAAAATGCTCCTTGTTTCACACCTCTTTTTACACTCATCGTGTATTTTCATAGGATAATTCACAATTTTACTACAAAAAATTTATTAATAATTTGAAAATAATTTATTATAAGAAAAATTTCCAAAATAACACATGTTTTTTATGTGACTATATATACAAATTTTTCAATTTACGGTAACTATTTCACTAGTTTTGGGAATATTAATTATTTTTTATACTGTTATGATCTAATATATAGGGTTACATTGTTATGAAATGGAACATAGTAAAAGGAATATGAATCATATAAATGAATATTGTTCATGTATGTATATCCCTTCGGGGAAATAAAATGAAATTGGAGATGGACCTTTTTTTATAACTAATCAAATAATGACCATATTCTGGTAGCAGACTCAGGTTATGAGTAATGTCCCTTCTCGTTTGGAGAATCATACTCATCCACCATGTTTTATAATAATGTTATACCACATTGTGTAACAACAATATCCATCATTAAATAGAAAAAAAAAATCTATTTATAGGTGATCAATAGAAAAGTTCCATTTGGAATATATTTCATACTATGTGAACTAATGAAAGTGATAAGATTTTCATGGAGTTTTAGCATCTCTATAGATAGGTTAATCAACAGTGTTCATTAATATAAAACTTTATGGATAAAGAAGAAATAACAAAAATACAATGGAAAGATTTTAAGGTAGTCTTATTGGACAGATATTTCCCTTGTGAACAATGAGTATATATGGATATACAGTTTCAATGTTTAAGAAAAAAATATGAAAATGTTTCTAGGTATAATTCCAAATTTAATAGGTTAGAAACGCATGATTTGAAATACATATGTAATCTAAAGTGTTATATTGACTATTTATTTGTTGGGATTAAGTCAATACTTCAAAGAGAACTAGTATATCAAACATTATCATCGTATAATGACATGGTGTCATGTGATATCAAGATAGATAAATTATTATTCAAGTCATTCATCTTGAAGGAATGCAAGAGAAGAAGAGGATTCTAGAGAAAAAAAAATAGATTAGGGGAGGATGGGAAATAAGGATTTTCCCACATATGCCAATTGTGGAAAAAATATTCTAAGTGCTTTATCAAATCTAATATCATTTTAACTCATGTTTAGAGAGAAATTCCATCAGTTGTGTGAATGAAATGATAGAAATAAACCAATAATGTTCAATGTTTTAACTTTAGGTGGATATAGCACTATGCCAAATTGTGCCCTAAGAATCAAGGTAATAAACTCATAAGATTAAATGGGATCAAGATCTAGATTATTCATTTAATATATACAATGTATAATGATTTAACTCATTCGGTATTTGTATTCTTTAATTATGTTGTAGTAAAATTTTTACCAATTGTATTTTAATTATAATAATCATGAAACATATAAGGATTGTGTTAATTATTGAAGCATATATATATATTCATGTATTAATAAAATAAGATTTTTGGATACATTACTTGGTTTATGATTTCAAGTTTGATAATTAGTTTATTGTCTAAAATATATTTTTTTGAAGCTTCATGTGATGGTATTTTATCAAAATTTAGTTTTTTTTGAGGTATTTATTTAAATATCGGTGATTAGTATGGTATATGATTTTGTTAAGGATTTATTTAAGGAAGAATTATTTTAAATATTGTGGAAATGATATTAATGTTATTGATAACCTTTATGGTCTTTATTATCATTGATTTTATTGTAATAATATTAAATTAAGATTATTTGATTTTAGGGAAGACAAATAAGTCATATAGAAAACCCTTATAGTCGAAAAGTTATGGAGGACCAAAGTCACAGTTTAGTATATTCATAATATTTTTGGTAAGATTAAAAGAATTATATTTTTATGGTTTTAGAAAATACAAAACCCATAAACCGAAGGTCCACCCATCGTATTCGGCAAGGTTGTAGGGAATGAACCAACAATTAAAGTCTGGAAAGGGTGCAGTTCCCAACATTGGAATATGTAATGTTCTAGTTGATATAAATTTTTTTTACTTACATTATTTGATTGATAAATACTTACATAATGGATTATGTTTTCTTTTGGGTGTTACTATTGAGGTTTAGAGATTAATGTATTATGTTGGATAACTTGTTCTAACTACTTTTGTTTTGGAAAATTATTAGAGAAATAGGAAACATTGTTCACTCTTTTTTTTGAACTTATGATCCGTTAAAAGTTTATTTTACATCATTAGGAATAAAAATTTTGTCTTGTATATTCATTTCATGGATTATGAAATGAAGTGTAAATTGATCAAATAAAAACCAAAGGGTTAAATACTAAGTAAATTTGTTGGTGTTCTCCATCATGATAGTGTAAGAATCCCTAAAATCTCAACCAAGGCTCCTTAAACAATAACTTTATCCTATTTTCTATGTATTTAATGAATAAATGTTCACTCTACTCCTCACAAATTTATGGTTTTTTTATTAACTATCTCTAAATCAATAATATTTATTTTGATCAATGATATCTATAAATCTACATAATAATTTAAACATTTATTCCATGTCTATATTTTACCTTCCCTGTAAATTAATCCTACATGAAAACCTAGTGGTTTTTAATACTATTGAACCTTAGTATTTCCACTTATCATATTTCAGTTGATGTTTTTTAACCCTTTTTATGATGACAAATTTAAAAAACCTACTTTAATATAAAAAACCTTGATAACCAATCACATGATTAATTTTAAAGGATGAAGTTTACTGATGGTGGAGAGAATGTAACACCTTGATATTCTAAAAGAATATAATTGTCTTTGCTGGCGTATGCGACACATATCCTAAAACATAAAAAAGCATATTATAGTATACCATTATAACCCAAATATTAAATTATAAAGAATGAATAAAAAAATAAATTTTAGAAATTAGATGGTATATAAATTTATGAATTATTAATTGAGTATAAATAAAAATTAAAAATAGTTAAATGAAATAAAAAAGAAATGTTTTCTGAAAAACTGTATTTTTATAAAAGAAGGTTTCATCATGATTTACAAACAAATTTTAAATTTAGTTTTTTAAACTTTTATAAAATATATTTTACAACATGTTTTTTATTTTTGAAATCAAAGTGTCAAAATTATCTTATAATTAATATTTTTAAATTCTCTATAATGATTGATTTTTATGTGATTTGTGAAAAATAATGTTTTCATTGAAAAACTATCTTTTCCTTAAAAGTATTTAAAACAACCATTAAGATTTAATTTTTTAGAGTAAAGTTAGTAAAGATATATTATAATAAATAAAATTAAGGCCATTTTATTCGAATTCATTTTTATTTTTAATATAAAAACATTATGTACTTATGATAATTTTCTCTTTGGGAATCTTATTTTTCATTACCTCTAAATGTTTAATTTTAAATATAATTTTTCAAATAATGTGAATGTACATTTTAAAAATATATTTAATATTCATAACCATAATAATTATTATAATATAATAATGTTAATGTAATTTTTGTACATTATTAATAGTAAAAACAATAAAATTAATTTTCATAATTAAGGTTAAAACATTTTTACCAGTTGTTGAACTAAAAATATAAGGGTTAAGATGCCATATAAATTTTCCAATTAAATTTTTGTAGAAATATTTCGAACTTATCACAACCATGGATCAATAATTATCCATTTTAGATCCTTTTATCGATTGAAAACCATGGGTATCCCATTTTCTTTTTAAAAAATACAATCGTGTCCCCTCCCCTAGTATATAAAGGCCACCCACCCTCCTCTCCTCCTGACACTCCAAAATCCTTTTTCATAAATTACCTGAAAAAATCGTCCTTAAATTACTCCACACATTCTATAATTCATTTCTATCATAAATCCTATCTAGGAAGGCTTTAGGTATAAACCTAAATTGGTTCTCCAAAAAACAGGTGAAGTTCTGAACCACGTGTTTTCATTTTACTTTTTCTTATAACCCACTAAAATATTCTCCATATGTGATAAAATAAAAAAAATCAATATTTCTTATATAATAATTCATTATTCTAATAATGGAATAATATATATCCATTTACTCTTCCATTAAATGTGAAATGAAACTGTCAATCATGTGTATGGTCAACTACTGCCTCACGAACAAATGTAATTTATTTTTCATTTCATCTTCTCACTGGTGGATTTAGTTTTGGATTTAAAATATTTTTATGATATTTATGACATTATAAACATTATTTAACTATAATATCCAATATACCTTCTTAACTTCTATCCTGCTATAAAATAATAGCGTCCCTCGTGCATAGGTGAGAACTAATGCCTTCATATGGAGATGTAAAATGTCTTTAAATTTAATTTAGAATTGTTGTTAATAAGGATATATTTAGTTATTATATATGACATATTTTATATAATAATGGTTTTATAATTGTAAAATGTTATTTTCCATTCATTCATTCCTTTTGTTTAAATAATAGAAAGAATAATGTTGTATAGGTATGACTTATAGTCTCCATGAACGGTGCAACTCATTTTCCCGTATTTAAACTTTATGGAACATTAAAAATTAATTAAATAATTATTATATTTAATATTTACAACATTTCATACATTCTAAAAATTACTTAACCATAATAAAATAAAATTTACTGAAATTACCGTACAAAAACACAAATAAATAAGCAATTATCACTCAAAACATTGATTTTAAAAAAAAAATTAATAAAGAAGTTATAGAATAATATAAGTAAATAATATATGGTATGCTATATATTATTATGGTTTTTAATTATACGTATAATAAATCCAAATTTATTATATTGGAGGTACGGACTTGAACAATGGGAATTGAACTTGAGGAAACTGATTTTGTCTCAATTTCATTTCATTGAGGCATATTGTAATTTCATGCACATAATTAATTTTATATGGTTTATTTACCCACCCATTTACATGTCATATTATGAATAATTCATTATTCGTGGTATTTTAAGGTTTCAATTTGATGTAATACATCCAATAGAATTTGAATTGAAATTTACCAAGTGGTAAATAATTTCATAACTCAATTTCTTTTCATTGGATATTATTATTACTTAATTTTTATTGATATTATAAGATGATGGGTTTAATGAGATTATATTATATAATTTCTTTTTTTTTATTTTTTATTTTTATTTACATTTATTAAACCAAATCTATTCATTTATTAATTCTCACTTCAGTGGTATGAACATTGTAAAGGTTTCTCTTTTAACTTCTACTTTGGTTAGGCATATGTCATAGTAACTAATTAGTTATTTTGTAAGGAATATATATGGAACCATTGATATTTTATATCATTAATCACATTAACTTTAAGGTATTTAAATTTTTATTTGAAGTAATTTCTTTCATGGGATTATAATTCAAAACTTACCAAAGTGATAAGGGTTTATGCCACTGTTTCATTATATATCAGGAAGAGTTGTGATTTTGTTTCTGATAATGGAATCTATTATATATAATTTAATTAAATGATTAATTTTATTATCAAAAACATATTTCTAAGGAATGATTATTTTCTTAATCATTCCATCTTTTAGGAGCAAAATTGGCCAAAATAATATTTTTAGGAAACCCAAATCCATTTTTCTCTTTGGATGAACATCATTTTAACTTCATATCTAGGTTTTCTAAAAATTATTTCAGGAAAATATTAACATTATCCTAATATTTTATTAAATGTATTTTTACCTATGTTTTACTTTTTTTAAAATAGTTTGAAATGTATCTTCTTGTCATTTTCCAAATGAGGAACTTTTAACCTTTTTATTACGGTGTAAATGGAATTATTTAGCTTTAATGAAATGTAAGGAATTTATCACTATCATGACCACTAATTATTTTTAAGATTCCTTTAAAAATAAACATGTTTCTTTTTTAACATGTTTGTTCCAAATATTTGGTAATATTTTAGTGTTTAAAAGTGATATTCAAAGTGAAAAGGTTATTTTCTTAAACAATGTTTTTAGTGAAATTTTTAGATTATTTATATTAATAAATAAAAACCCCATTATTTACACTTTAACCATTGGAAATGTAATGTAAAAATACCATACTTATTATTTCACTTAAGGGTTTATGATCAGTTTGACTAGGGATTTACTATTTTGAAATAATCAATATCATTAAAAATCATTAAATAAAAACACAAAAATAAAAGAGTTTTAGAGAAGAACACATACCACTACTTTTTTATTATTAAATAAACACATACCACTACTTTATTATTATATTTACCAACACACAAAAATAAATTAGGTTTAATTTATTCTTATCATTGCATGATTGTTATTGGAACTCATCCCTTGATAAAATGGATGATTCTTGGAACCTTCTCCCAACCAAAATTTTTAGAGATGAACCCCACACTTTATATAGAACTAAAATAAAACACTATTACCTACTATCTCACAAAATATTGTGATCTATAATTTTCATTCAAATATTACATAATTTTATATTAATATTAAATATATTTACAAATTATAATCACCTAATGATTGTAGAGGTTTGGTTAATTTGTAAACTTGGATACATAATAAACTAATACATAAAATATCTAAATCATTTCTAATTAATTTCTTCATAACTAGAACCATTTTTAACATATAATACATAAAACCATTCTTAAGAACAAGGATAAGGGAAACATAAGAAATTGTGATCTCAAATTCCTAGTAAGGTCAAGCATAAGAGGTTTCAATAAATGATCATAAGTGAGAATAAGATAAGAAAAAATGTGTGAGAACATGATTAAGTCTTAAAATAATTATACTCAATTAGATAAAAAACATTAATCCTGAAATATGGTGTATTGTTTTCTGAAAAAAATGATGTTAAACAAAATAGTAATGATTCATGAGAAATAAATCACGAACCAATAAAACAAATCAATAGTATAAGACACAAGTTTTTTCTATTCCAAAATTTATATACAATCAGTACCTTATTCAAGCCTTAGTTCCATTACTATCATAGTGGATTGGTTTCACTCCAAATTCCATCATTATAATAGTCATGGTTCACTCACAAGACTATCTTGTATGAAAAACTAACATATTTAACTTGGTCCAATCCTCATTCAATTACTTATTATGTCATCAGATATCCTTATTTAATCAATTCATATGAAAAATTTAACGTAAACTCCTATAACTAGTTCATAACATAACCACATGTCCTTAGTTTATAGTAATATAACCCATCCCATATTTTAAACCATACATATGTGTTCCAAGAGGTCATAATAGATTCATCTCATAATCATGTCATAAACCATAAAAATGATTTCGTATTCATAAATGTCTCATAATCATAAACATAAAAAATCAAGAAAATGAATAAGTATGTTAAAATTGGATCATATATATATATAATCATAACATTCATCAAATTATGTTTTTATAAATGAAAATTACTATAAAAAATCATTAGAATATGTTTTTAGGAAAACACATTTTCCATTTTTAAGTAACATATTTAAAAACTAAAACAAATAAAAACAATAAAGGAATTTTTTTAAATAAATATAAAACATTATAAACGATAATTAAATGAATATTTTATTAATGTTGTAATTTAAATGCATTCATTTGGTGTGTGTTGAAACAAAAATTCCTTCTACTTTTATTAAAAAAATTATAAAGTAACACCTTTAGAAAATGATAATAAAATTACTTTTAAACATTTGTATGGAATGAAACATGTAGATAAAATCTTCTTTAGGAAATCTTGTAGATATTATTTAATAAATTATTTAAAACATTTTAAATAATACATGTACATGGAAGAAAAGATACCCAACCTCAAAAAAAATGTCATTTTTCATTAAAATATTATTCCAGTATCGTGAGTAATAAAAGAGAGTAAAATGAATTTAAAAAAATTAAATCTATATAAATAGTAATATTTTAAGATAATAAATAATTTTTATAAGATATTTATCATAAAAAGTTCCTTATCAAAACATTTAATAATAAATAGTGATGGTAAAAATGTGATCAAAACATAAAACCATCATCATTGTGGTAACCTTTAAAACATAAATCATATGGAATAGATAAATTCATTGGAAAATTTAATTTAAATGTAACTAAAGATATTAATTATTAAACATATCAAGTTGGTAGTAGATACACCTCATAGAAGAAGTTATTTATATAACTTCAAACTGTTCTAAATGAGTCCAAATTTAGACAAAGAATTGTGAAAACTTTTGTAATTTTTTAATTCATAGTCATTGAAATCTTTCCAATCATATAGTTAAATATAATACATTAATTAAATAATATAACATTACAAATCAATTATGGTGAATTATATACACATTAGTAATAATAAATTTGGGTATAATATAAAAACATGTATCATTGAAGAGAAATTGAGAGGAAACACATAAAAAATTATAAAGTATGGACCACACACATTTATCAGGTTCCAATCATCCCCAAAATTTTAATAAATTTATAAAGATATTATATATTCATTTTATAAAAAATTTACAACCATATATATAAATCGGTGATGAAAATAGAATTAAATAACTATGTGGTGATGATACTCCACACGTATGCATGAGTGATATTAAAAATTTTGAAGGATGAAAAAAATAGAATGGTAAATATTAATTAAAATTTGCATAATCATTATTATAACCTTAATATAATATAAATACATTAAATCTACCATAATAAACATCCATAAATGGTGGTTATTGAAAATTAATTGTTTCTCTTTGTGGATGAATTTGTCTACACACACGCACGGGAAATAACTTCATCGACCATTGGATTAAAAATATGGTGTTAATGGTTGTATCATCATCCAATAAATATAAATTATATATTTAAGAAATAATATTAATCATGTTTTTATAGACATAATTTTTTTATAAAATAGAATAAGAAATAATATTGAATGAATTGTTTTATGATCTTTACCTATTATCAGAGATACCTCTATTGGTTTACTCCCTAATCGTTTATAGATTTTTCATAAGATAATACTAAAATATATATGACGAATATAATTATTCTAGGATGTTTTTATTATATATGAGTATAACATGATGACTCAAATTATATAAAAAATTGAAGAGATGTTATGCCATTTATAATTGATGAGAGGGACCCAAATAGAATTACATAAATGATTTAAATGATTTAAGGTCACATTAATGGGAAATTTACTCCAAATGGAATGGTATTTGGATATAAAATAATATAAGGTTTATTTATTTTTAAAAAATTTAATCTTAAAGTTGTGTGTGGAAATCCAATATTTATCTTTTGGGTTGAGACCCTCAATAAATCAGTTTTTTCCTCAACCATGGTAGAGCATGTTTAATATTTTTATTATTCACTATGAACAAATAATTAGTTGAAATTTTAAATTATAATTACTAATCTAAACACAAATATGGAATTCATTTTACAATTTGATATTTATATAAGTGGTATAATTTAATTTTAATTTATCTGCCAAAGAGCAATGAAATCCCATTTAGATGAATGAGTTTTTAAGAGTGAAACATAATTTATTTCAAATTAATGAATTTTAAAAACTATAAAAATAATGTTCAAAAATTATATTGAATATATAATATATATAAATTTACTTTAATATGTTAATATATTAGGACAAAAATAATTTATTAGGATTAAAATGGATTGTGTACATAAAAATTGTTTTCTAAAAATGTTTTTTAAACCCAAAAAATTAATTATATATAAATTATGAATAATGAGGATTTCTATGAAATTAATTTAATTATATAAAATTATTGTATACTTGTGTTACTTTATGATAAAATCAAAAACATAAAAAAAAATTTATATGATAGGAAAGGAGAATTTTTACCAAAAAACGATATTACTCACTATTCATTGAAAAATAATCTCTTTAAGAAAGATCCTAACAATTCACCATAAAGTAATATTAAAATAATTATTTTAAAAATTATAATATAATAAAATATAATATCTAAAAATGGATGATAATAATTATAATTTTTTTGTATAAAATTTGATAAAAATTATTTTTGAAGAAAACACATTTTCATAGTGAAAATGATTTTTCTAGAATATTGAGTTCTTATATATTATGCATTAGTCAAAAAATTTTCATTATAAAAATAATTTCCAATTTTTTATATAAATTGGATATTAGTTTTTTTACCTTAAAATGTAATATCGACTTTATAATGGTTTTTTATATTGAAGTTCATAAGGACTGAGGGATACGCATTTGACATCCTATTGGGTACTTTAGATTTCATTTCAAAAGAATTATGAATGAAACCTTGGGGTGATAAATTATACCCACATTGAAATGAATTTTAAAATTATTATTCCATCACTCTACTATAAAAAATGATTATATCTATGCTTCATCACATCTTCGGGTTCCCATGTTTCTTCATCAAAAAAAATTCTTCAAATGTACATAACTAGTTGTGTAGTTTTATATATATAACATTGTATCTATGATCAAATATTTAAATAAATTGTTCATCATAAGAAATATTATTTTGTAGTGGTATAACCTCTGATTTTAGTACATTATATAGATTATGAATTTGCATCCTCATTAGATACATATGGAAGACATCAAGAGCCATAGAGAGGTTTACTATGAGTGCTGAGGAATAATATACAGTCCTTACTCGATCAAGAATTTCTAAGGGAAAATATATATTGATATCAAAGTTCCCATAGTTAAAAATATCATAACCTACTTCCATGTATAATTTCATTTGAAAATACTCACACCTACTCCAAATTATATATCTCGTTGATGCTTTTATGGATAACTCTTCAGTTGAATACAAGATGCCTTGATATACTGTGGAACAACTCCAAAATTCTAATCCATTTTATCAACTAGCTCAAGTTACAATATCATTAATTCTCCATTTACAAACCACTTCATTATATGTTTATACTTATTTCCATATTTTTTTCATAACTATCCATATGAATTCTCAAGTGAAATCTATTTGTATATGAAATTCAAACTGGAGGAAGAGTGTTCATCCCAACTACCTTTAAAATCTAGAGAAATAAATCTAAATATATCCTCTAGGGTTTTAATGGTCATCCCATACTAAAATAATATTCCACGATGATAATTATTCTATAAATTCAATTTAGTATCTAGTGCAAGCTAAATACTTCTTCAAAACATCTAGGTAAATCATGAATCCCAATCAGTTATAATATAAAATGTCACCCAATATAATCGTACCATCTCATTAATCGTTATCCTATAGTATTGTTTGATAGATGACTATTATAAAATAAAAATCTATTGTTTTAACTTTATTAGGTGATCTATTACAACCCAAATATAATTATGGAAAATATATGTTTTGGAGAGTCTAATAATGAAGTCCATGGTGATTTTTTCCCATTTCTATTTTGGTATGGGTAATTTCTATAACACCCACCTTAAAATTATTTTTCAAATACTTAACTTTTTGACACACTAATCACTTATATTAACAATATTTAAAATATATATTCTTTTTTTCACCTTAGACACTCTTTTAAATTTCTATATATATTATTACTTCCTAGATGAATATAAAATATTGATCTAAAATCTTCATCCAATGGTTTTTGATTTGGGTATAGTATTAATGGGACACATACTAAATTCCTAAACCATATCATATTATCACAACCAAGCTTGAGCATAGAAAAATTTATCACCTTATTTTTCATCTCCACTCACTCATTTTTTACATATTTAATATATTCATGGAAATATGGTTAAACACTAATTTGATAAAGATAAGATTTCTTTTATTAGATCAAAATTTCAAGGTATATCCTTTAAAAATATATAAATATTGGACATTTTGAGATATTTAATATATATAATGTATCATTATATTTTCAACACATTTAATTAACACCCTTATTCTTTTATCCATGGTTGTACTATATTTTGTTGTCATAATCATAAATCAATTTCTACTATCTTCCTTAAAACATATTAAAATATTATGAGGTGAATATATACTTTAAACATTTATGATAATTATATATGTCAAACCATTCATCATAAATATAATTCCTTCCATGTCATTATTTTAATGATTATCCCTACTAAATAAAATTCATGGGTTTTGTACTTTTTTTAATGGGCCTTCAATTAGAATGAGAAATAAGTTATCACTAAATTGGTCTACATAATAACACACCTGGATGATTTTTTATTCAAAACTATATATTAAAAAACCTTATCCATAATAGGAAAGTTCGAAAATACATTAACTAACTGAACATCACTTCATATCCATAAAATGTTATTCATATTAATCATTACAAAGTAATATGACACCCTTCTATATAAACTTATTTAGTGAATTAGATAGTATTTATAAACCCATTTAAAATATTTGATAATATCCAGCCAATATAAAAAATATGGATCACTTTCATAGTAGTTGTTCTAGTCCAATTGTTCAACAACATCCATATTTCACAGTTCCACCAATATACTATATATTGAAATTATAAGACCTTAAATGATTCCTAATATGGCCAAAATTAACACTTGTTAAATTTTAAGGGCAAAATATCCATCCTTAGGGTATTATGTAAAATATTTAAGTGATCATAATGGTCTTCCTTTACCATTGAATATGTAATTATATCATCTATAATATCTATCACAAACAAATTAAGGTAATCTATAAATACTCTATTCATAAAATCAATGAATAAAGAGGGGTCATTACAATGACCAAATAGAATGAATATAAATTCATATTGTTCATACCCAGATTGAAGGAGATTTCTCGGTACCATTTAACATTTATCCTTCAACTGATAGTATATAGATTTATGATTAATCTAGTAAAATTATAGAGCTCCTAATAATTAATCAAAAAATCACCATGATGTGAAAAATGAAACATGTTCTTGATTATGATCCTATTAAGAACCAAATAATCTTCGTAGTGTCGCATTGATACACATTTATTCTTAATAAAAAGTATTGGAAACCCCAATGGTTAAAAAAATTCCCTAATGAATCTCATATCAAGAATCTATGCGTTGCTTCATTAATTTCTATAACTCAGTCAGGTCCATTCTATATGCAATATTTTAAATACATGTGGATTTGAGTATGAGTTCTATTAAAAATACAATTCCAACATTTTTAGGAAGAGTTGGAATATCAACAAAAAATACATAAAAAGCATCATTATGATAGGAATATGAGTGATGTTGATTTTATTTCAAACCATCAATGACTAATAACCACTTTTAATATTAAAAAAACCCATGAATTGGATATAATTTCCACTGGAAGTTCACCTTTATCCATGCATCAATGGACCATAAGTTCATTTGAAATATTATTTATGAATTACCATTCATGAAAATTCATATGGAATTTATATATAGAAATAAAATCCATTCCTAAAATCATATATAATTCAACTAGAGGAAGATTCAAAATATACACAGCAACGACATTTCCAAAAAAAATCAATTTGGGAAGAATTCATGTCTTCAGGTGTGATCAACATATGCTAAATCCTTTTTTTGAAAATATCCAAGTTATGGTTTATTGGAAACCTCACAGAGAACCAAATTCAACCCCATAAAATTATCTTTCAAATTTATAACATTAAAATTTCAAACAATCATACCTGAGTGAATCCGTCATACCTCGAACCATGTCAAAGATACCTTGAGACACATACCCTTAGTTAGAATAAACAGAATAAAATATTTTATTAGTAGTTCAAGATTGGATGATAAGTTTACCATTCAAAACATTTCTAACACATACCACATCAAGAAATAGTGATTCATGATATTTACGACTGCCTGTGGGTGTAAGAGGTTGTTGACATTGATCATCATAATTAACCCATAAATTCACGAATTTGTTATCACAATATCCATACTCCTTGAAATTGCAGGACTAAAGTGTTGGTGGTATATTCTATTGATATCTTTCTCTATTTGTAACTTTATTTGGCTTCTTCCCATTACATTGGAATTCAATTTCCTGATGAACTTATTTTCTAACACTGAAAACATTTAATATTCCACGTATAGAAATTTCTATCATGGTTCGTTCCACACATCTCGAATAAAGGGAAATTCATCCCCTTCACCCATGGTTTTTGATATTATAATTTTATTTTGTATTCCATATTTATTTTCTTTTTAGAATGATCTGATTTATAGGTAACCCCAATTTCTAATTCCACCGTGATTTCACATTGAAAAATTTCTCCATATCCAATAAATGTTCATAAAGATATTACATACAGAGATTTTTTTAAGCCTCTGATGAATTGATAAATCTCATATTCTTACTCATTAATAATAATAGAAACATATATGCAATCCTATAAAATTTTAATCAAAGGTACTAACAGATTCTCTATTCTTCATCTTCATTTCAATGAATCACATTACAATCTTTGGATAAATAATACATGGAATATACTGCTGTAAAATAATCTTATAAACTTATTAAACACTATGATGTACATTTCATCATGGTGCCTCATTTTATTAATAATATTCCACCATTGGTCCAATTTTACTTCTAAATTATAAACATCTATGAAAATACTACCATGTTATGAGTACATGAGAATGGAAAATATCTTTTCAGTGGTTTGAATACATTAACCAACAATTAGTGGATCATCGAACCCATTAAAATAAATGTCATGTTTCCTCAATAAGGATTAAATGGTGTTTTGTTTCTTACATATATCATTTTGGATGATCAACATGATCCATGGATTAAGAATGTTTAATAAGCATAGAAATAATATTTTTTATCATAAATTCCATAACATTTGATTACTTTGGGGAGAATCATTGAATTCTCTATCAAATTCATCCTTGAAAAATTTCTTTCTTGTTTCACCCATTTAGAGAAACCAAAACAACATTTTATGAGGATCAATAATCATATTTTGAAGTCATATAATCATGAAAAACTAATTCATTGAATATTTGAATAATTTCACCTTATTTTCAATCTATGATACCTTATGTTCAACCAAGGCCATCCACATTCATTATCTATTTAAATCCCCCACAATGAATCCTAAATAAAATCTGAATTAACCTAAAAATAACCCCCTAGAGTCAGAAACCTTGGTGGCTATAATGGAAACATGGACATAATTTAACATCATGAAAATTAATTATTTATTACAACAACAAACTATTAGTTTCATTTAAAGTGGAGATAAAACCCAAGAAAATGATAGTTGTTTAAAAAATGAAAATAAAATTGAAAAAATAAAATTGGGCAGTGGGTAAAATGATTGTGGTGAAACTGATGGAGTGAACTTTGGGTAAAAAAATCGGGCCATGGTCAGAGGATGAGAAAGAAAAACAATAAGGTGATAGAATAGAAACAACTAAGGTGGGGGAAATTGGTTATTAGGAATATCTATTTAAAAATATGAATATTTTATTTTATTATTGGCTTATCCATGGTTAGTTACTTTAAGACCATGAAAATTTTATAGTAAAATAATTGGATTGGAAGGTATATGGGTGAAAGGATAAGTTGGATTCTCAATAAAAGACTTATTTACCCACTTAAGGAGTCTCCCAGTAATCCTACCCTTGTATGGAATGTACTCTTCTAATTGGGACTTCAAAATAAAAAGTAATAAATGACTCTAACAATCTGAAAAACCATCATTGAGATAGAAAATTATGATTCATAAATACATGATTAATGAGATAAGGGTTTGAAACCTAAAACTTATATCAGATGAGTGAAGAAAACAAATCCTACCATATCAACCACATTACTCTATGAGAGATTTAGCCAACCATATCAAAAAAGTTATTCATGAAACTAAAGAAATTTATAGACACAACAAAAGATAAGGTGACCCAAAAATATAATTGATTCACATAAAAGGGGTTCAAAAAACCAAAGATACATGATTTTCTCCCTTCTACTCATTGTATTTTTTTCTTTGCTACCCTCTAGTCTCATCTCTGCTTCTATGTGTTTAGCATGTGTCCCACTAGGGATCCTTCTATTACCTTCTCATATTTCTTCACTCTATTCTTTTACAATTATTATCTTATAATGGCTATCTACATCCATGAAATTTTTTACCAACTTCTACCTTCCTTCTTTAAACGGTTTTGGTCACCTCACATGATTTTTATTTTTAGGAGATCTAGATTGCCAAAAAATAGGACATTCACCTGCATGAATGACATAGTCAATTTTCTTGTAACTATTAGTATTTATGTATTCATTTTCCATGTATCTATTTTAGATGATGTCATGGTTGCGTAATGATGGATTTGAATTGGTCATCCATCCATTTGTTCACATATCTAACTCTCTAAGGAGGTTTTATCATCCCCATAATGGATTCCCTTCACCTACCAATTTTTAATGAAGTATGAATTCACTACATAAGAGAATATTTTTACATATCCTATGGGGAATACTTAACAAAATATCAATATAGGATATTGAGGGTCTTGTAGCCCAAAAAAATATATCCTTTTCCGATGTAGGAATTTCACTGAATGCACACAGTTCTAAGAATAAAATTCATATAATTATAATGAAATTGAACATATTCACATGTTTTACTCCAGAATTTGAAATTTCATACCCCAGAAAAACTGCATCCCAAGAAATTTGTCTTCTCATTTAGTGATGATTCATTCAACACATTAAAACATACCAGTTACAATCATCCCTTTAATAAGAAACTTGTATCCTTTGAAAATATAATCCAATAAAAATTGGAGGACTGACATTGATAAACAACAAATGGTGAGGGATATTTGGAAGCATAGTTCACATTTAGTTATATTTCAGTTTAGTCCTTAGGGGATACCTCATTATAGCTAATTTTAAATTTAGAGCATTAAGGCTGCTGAGGATTCACCCACATTTATATCATCTAGCCTCTTAAAACCTATCTCAGAAACATACATCTAAGAGTTTATTTTTGAAATAAATAGTTACATAAAAATCCATTAGATATAAATTTGCCTTTATAGAATTAAAAATGAAATAAATTATGGAAAACAACCAACCTGTAGATGATACAAATATAGAATTTGATAGAGAAATTCATTAGTTTTGATAATTTCTTGTTTAGTTGAAATTCTTGTGTTGAAATTTACATTTAATGTCAATTATTTAAAAAAAAAACAATTTTTTACATAATACCCATAGTCAAATTTCAATTATATAATCCTAGAACAATTAATCTCCAAAAAAAATCCCTTCATTATAAAAATCAATGAAAAATTTATTTCAACTTATTTGTTTCAACCTTGATAATTCTATATTAAAATCATAATTAACATTTGAAAAATAATTGGATAAATAAAAATGGATGTGAAAAAGTGTGAAATAATGGAGAAGAATGAAACTCCCACACACATATAACATTAAATTCGTTGGTGATTTCTAATTTTGATGATTCATTAACAAAGGATTCATGATCAATGAACTTCAGCATTCATAGGATAGCATCAAATCATTCATTATAATAGTTTTTCATTCCGCCTATGTAAATCCATCAAACTATCCAACATCAATAAAAAGTCAAATACTTATACCATGATAAAATACCAGAGAGACTTAGATTGAATTAGATATATAATGATATCCCCAAAAACATTTCATCTCCCCTAGGTACCTCAAACAATGATTTCACTACCCACTTTGTGGGTACACCTCAAAATATCTTATTATACATTAATTGTCTCATGTTAAGATGGGTTTAATATTCCCATAATTATGATGAGCACATTTTTATCAAGTTCACATTATTTCAATTTTACCAATCAATGAATATTTGTGAAAACTATGTATATACCTTATTTAGTTGGCTTTATTTATAGAATAACACCAATTACCCGTGTCTCAGATACTCACAGTGGGATTCCAATTGCATATTTTACACTATATAAAATATATTTATAATACCTAATGATTGGGTTGTCTCCTTAAGGTGTTCTATGTTAACTGAAAAAGGTATCTAAGTTCAAATTAATGTTCAAGATTTTTCATGTTTTACTTCCAATTCTATAAGCTTCTAACCTATCACGATTCATTCCATCGTTTTCCAACAATATTTCTATAAAAACAATATAAAAAAATAGATAGAAATCACCAAATAATTAAAACAGAGAATATAATGTAATATTCCTATAATTATTAAGTAATCTTCCCCTAGGATGAGCACTATGATTTTTTATTGGTCAAACAAATAGACTCCCAAAATTATTATTTACAAATTTTATTAGGGTTCTTATAGAAGTGGGGTTTATATGGTAAAATCGAATAAAAACTAAATTCATATACTAATTAGCCTCTACATAACACTTAAAACCAATAATTTTCCCAAATTCTGAATCCTAAAGAGGAGTACATTAAATAAAAAAGTTATTAATAAAGTTTAGTAGTGAAAATAATAGAGTGAGAGTCAGATGAGAGTTCAATGAAATCATTATTTAGAAATTTTGAATTAATTTTTAAACGGAAAATTTTTATTGAAAATTCAATATTTTTATTATTATATAAAAAATAAAATAATTTCTCATCTAATTCAAAATCAGGCATGATACACCATAAAGTAGCAAAAAAATTACAAAAAAATGGGAGACCCCAAAAATTAACTTCAATCATCAAGAAGAAATTAATGGGAAAATTTGAAACTAAAACATCCCTAAAATAAGGAATAATTTACATATGTCATCCAATAATACATTTACCCACCTCAAGATATAGCTTTAGGTGGGTCAAAGATAGTCTTATTAAAAATGGGATTGATTTTTGAAGAATTAAATTGAAATAAATATAGGTAAACAATATAAAAATAAATAAAAAGTGGAAATGATGAATCATGGGTTAACACCCATTAATCATTGAGTTCAGAGTATTAATATGGAAAATAAAAGGAATTTTTTATTGAGATAAAATATAGAAAATAAAAAATTTGGACAAACCTCAAAATAAATCATCACTCTTTGGCTATTGACAAAAAATGAATTGTTGTAATGACCAATTAATTCCACTACTCTATTTTTAGAAACTCTTAATTTTTTGAACAAACCTTACTACCGTGAAAAAAATATTACTGGGGAATAGTTTCAATCTATAGCAAAAATGAAATAACCTCTGAATATTAGGAATATTAATTATTTATAACAACTACTATGTATTGGTATCATGGAAAGTATGTATAAAACTCAATATAAATTTTTTTTAACCATAATAAAAATAATACAATAAAAAGAGAACTTAACACTCTGTGAAATGATAGTAGTAAAATTGATGGAATATTGTTTTGGAATAGAAGGAGGGATAAAGTTAGAGGATGAGAAATATGGGATAGAATATGAAATAACATTAATATATAAGGCATGGAAAATTTGTTGGTTGGAAATATTATTTTAAGTGTGTTCTTGTTTTTAATATATTTACATTTCACATAAGGTCAGTTGCTATTAGACCAGGAAATTGTTTTGTTCAACTCTATTGATTGGAAAATCTATAAGTGAAAGGATCCATCATCTTCTTAAATAATTAATTTTTTACCAACTCAATGGGGATCCTTGATAGTCCACTGTTGTGTATCATTTCCTCTTCTCAGTAATAATTCCAAATAACAAGTTATAAATTAATCCAAAAATCCATCAATGATTTGTGAAATTAATATTCATAAATACTTTATTAATGATAAAAATGGTGGAATCCTATCACTTATAACACATGAGTGATATTAAAATGACTACTAACTCAATCTCATCCCCCCATGAGATACTTATACAACCATCTCAAAAACGATGTTCATTATATTCAGTAAATTTTTAGACACTATGAAAAAGAACAAGAATAAAAAATATAGTGAATTCTTGTATAGGGGATTCAAAATAAAAACAAATTAGCTGGACACCCTCCCTCTTCCTGGTTGTTTACTATTCTTATGTAGTTGTTATCATATATATAATTAACTCTCTTCATGTAGATACTTCCAATGGAATATGAATTTTTGATTCAGACAAATCATCTTATATATCAGATTGGGCATATCTATCTGAATCATGATGTAGGTTATTGAGGTTCACATACCCAAAAATGTTGCATTTTCCAACACAGGAGTTACTTTGAACATAAATGTTTCATGATATGTTCTTCATTAACATGTTATAGTTTAATTATTTAAATGTTATTATTATTCACAAAATTTAACTAATCTTGTATTTTTTATTATTTCAGATCAATTTCTAATCCTTATATGTAAAATCTTGTTGAAATTTATTTCAACTTACTGATTTTAAAAATAAAATGTGTTTTTTATATGAAGAACTAAAAATATATATGCTTGATGCTCTATCTAATTGAATGAGATTTTCACAACAAGTTTTTTTTTGAATTTTGATATATATTATCACATTTTAAAAAATATATTTTTACCAAGTAATATATTTTATCTTGAAAATATATTTATTTGTTTCTTCTATTTTACATTTTTAGTTCTAAAATAATTAACATTCTATGTTACATCATATTTTTCATATAGTTCACCTATTATATCATCACAAAATTTTCCTATTGTAATTTTCTAGAACAATTAATAAATTCCTAGAACATCTCTTCAACATTTCTTATGGATTAAACCACTTTTATTCTATTTAGTAATGATTAGTAGAATATAAATTGTAATTTTATTATCGTGTTAATGAAAATTCCACATTTGAATTTTGGTTCCATTTTCAGGGAGAAATTTGAATATGATGAAGAACAAAATGTCAAATTATCTAATTCATTGAATGATGAAAATAAAAAACAAAATGAATATATCGATAAAAATATGGTATTTAATTTGGTAAATTTTCAAAAATGATAAAAATAGATTTAATATGAATGGCCTATTTTTTACATGATTCCTAAAATTAAAAATACATATTTTTATAAGAGATTTGACAATGTGATTGATTTGATTGAGTAGAAACTGCAAAATAAGAACTTCATGTAAAAAATAATTATCTTTTATTCATGGTACATTGAATAAATAACTTTTTTTAAATCTGGGATACATCGAGAGAAAACAACAACTTGGAATTCAATGATTCTTAATTTCTTAAACCTATTTTGAAAATTGTACTTCCTTATTTTAAAACATTAGAGACAACTTTCTCTGAAATGTTTCTTGATAAATTTTTTTTGGAAATTTCATTGATGAAAATTTGAATGATTAATTTTAACTCCCTTGTTCACTTGCTTTTGAATACGCTAAGGATTTTTTAAATAAAAGAGATAATAGAGTTGACCAACCAAGGGAAAACTTTTTAAATTTGAAAGTTCATGAATATGATATTCTTATAATTACATTAAACATTTATCCACCTAAAATAAAATATGACTACTAAATAGAACTTGATTTATGGTATTAATAAATATAATTAGATATTGAAGAAATGGATTAGAACACACTAGATGGTTAAAAAAGAGTAATTTTTTTAAATTAGTGGTTAACTAATATATTTTTCAGTTGAGAAACTTTTGGAAGAAATTTATAATATGGTGAAACCTAAGTTTGTTGTTGATCAAATAAAATATCATACTTATTTTTTATTGCATTCCTTATCTAATCTGGGTGCTGAATTTTTTCTTAATGATTAGATTAAAATATATTGATAATTTATCTTAAGTTATAATTGTTCTAAAATAGTCTTGAATTCTGTTATTACCCCCTCTCTTGAACTTGTTTGTCTAAACTCATCCCCTTTCAACAATGTTGAAAAATTTTATGGTTACTTTTAAGAGAGTAATTTGTGAGGATAATTTCACAACATTAAAAGAACCATGTTAACTCCTATCCCTTTAATGAAAATATAAATTTTTCAAATATGAATTATTTTAAAATTGGAAAACACAACTTCCAAGATTGATCCTTGTGATTTATTTCCAACCATTTAACTTCAAATATTTTTAGTCTTTCATGAGTGAATTATATCATTTTAACCCCAACTTAAATATCTTTAAAATTATATGAAGAATGATTGGAGTGAAGATTTTTGGTTCGGATTAATGGATCCTTTGATTAGTAACATATTGATAAAGGGTATTTTCTAAATAAATTTTTAGATGATAATAGATTCAAAAGTGGTTTTGGAATCCTATGTTAGTATACAATTCATAATGTTGTTAAAAAAAATTGAGAAGTCACATGTGGTGGTTCATGTATTAAAAAACACATCCATATAGTTACTATGGTTATTTTCATGGAAAGTTAATATAGAGACTATAAATTTAGCACTACATGGGAGTCAAACCAGGATTATATAATTTTTTATATTTTTGTGTTTCTTTGATTTTAGAAATAAAATTTATTCATTATATTGGATTGTGAAATATTATATGAATCCTTGTATGCATGTTTCTAAAATATGATCTAAAAAGTCCAACTTATGGTTTTGGGGGATTTTCATTGCAATTTCCTATCATTATTTACATGGTTTCATTCCTTGAAATTAAATGGTTGAATTTTATGATTGAATTATTTAAAATTTAGAGTGATTTATTTGAGTTACCGAGTGTCGTATGGAATAGTAAATGAGAGTAATCATTGAGCTGAACCTTGAGGAAAAATGAATAATTTTTTAGGGAGTTTTATCATTCATTATTCTTGAATAAAGAAGATTTAAAACATCATTTTCTTCCAATAATGGTTAATTTTAACCAGAAACTTTCTAGATTGTTCCCCTAATAAGTAATTAAGTGTGGGGGAATTTTTTTTTAGTTAAATTTTTTTATTGAGTGTGTTTCAAAATATAGTTTTTTATGCATGCACAAATCATTGATGTTGAAAATTATTTTGATCCAATTTAATAACCTTTTTTAGAACTCTTTATTTTATTTCTTATTTTTGAATTCACTATTCAACATGCTACATATTCGATATAATTTGAAAATCATTTAACTATTCATAAAGAAAAAATCATGTAAAATTTAATTTCTATTTCAGAAGTGTTTGAGGTTGTAGTAAGTTCTATTTGAAAAAAATATAACCATTAAACATCAATCGTTATGAAAAAAAATAATATTCTTTTGAATTTACACTGTTAAGTTGTTTTCTCCCTCTTTTTCATTTAAGATTCGTGATATTTTCAGATTTTAGGTGTAGGGGATGTTTCTTTTAATGTTTTAATCTATAATTTATTGAAATTCCATCAAAAAAGCCATAAAATTATTCAAAATTATTAGTTTAAAATTTCAATTATGAAATTTTATTGGTTGAAAATTTTTCATAAATATAAAGGATGTGAAGTCAGTTTTAAGAGATTAATCTCTACTAACTTATGGATTTGATTGAGTAAATAATTTGTCTCTTCCTCTTAGAAAAAATATCCTATAATAAATTCATGGGACAATGTTATAAAATTATTATTTAATTTAAACACCCTAATTTGAATTTATCTCAAAAGATATGAATCTAAATGGATTAATAAATAATAATCCAAATCCATGTTGAACGCGTTCCTTCATTGTTTTTAATATTTAATAAATCAAACTATTGGATGGGTTATTTATTACACAAATAAATTATCACTCCACCCCATCTAATGGTTAATCTATTTATTATGATCTCTTCAATTATGTGATTTTATTAACCTATAAGAGAAGAGATATTTGGAATTTTAGTTAGATAATAATTGAGGTTTTTTAAAATTCAATCAAAATTATCAATTTAAATAATTTTTTAAGGAAATAGTAAATGACTTTCCATTGATAAAATTTAATTTGAGGTTCAATACATATTTTCTAATTTCAAAAATATATGATAGAAAATTAATATAAAGTTTAATTCTTTGTGGCATCCATATTTTCCATTACTTAGATTTATTATTTTCCACTGAAATGGATTAAGTAATTGCTTAAGGAAAAGTAATAATAATTGTGGGGGATTATATGTGGCCTTTATTTAACATGTTTTTTAACATATGTTTTGGAATCAATGTTTGTTTTAATTATTTTTGGTCATTAATTTGGTTAATTTACAATTTAGGGTTATTTTATTATGGAATTTGTAAATAAATGGAATTTTTACTAATATTGTTTGGTTTATAGTACTTAAATTTTTATTTTTTCACTATTTAATTTTTTTTATTATTATTTAATATTTTTAATTTATTATTTATTTTATTATTATTTATTTCTTTATTCTTTATATTTATCATTATTTGACCTTTTTTAGTGTTAAAATTTTAATTGATTAATTTGTTTTTACCTTTTAGTCTCCTTTCATAAAATAATTAATCAATTAGTAGTATAAATTTATAATTATTATTTTTTATAATATTTTTCATATATTTATTCATTTAAATAAATATTTATTTATTTATTTAAGGATGACAATATTAAATTAATTGTATTTTTTTATTTATCAAATTTAATTGTGTGAATTTTTTTTAAAATTTTATATTTTTAATTATTTAATTATATAATTATTATTAGTTTACTCATCACCGGATTTTTAATTCAGTTAAATTAGTTTTTTCTCTTTATATATCTTTGTTTATTTTGATAATTCATCAAATTAATACATAAGGGATTTTTAAAAAAGTATAAATGTAAATGATTGTTAGGTAACCAATTTTCAAAAGAGTTCCATATTACCAAATTACTCAATCTATGACATATCTCATTTTTAAAACCCCCAAATAGATTATTTTGGTCCCTTAAGATATTTTCTTTTGGAAGATGGATAAATTTAAAACGTAGGTTTTAAAGATAATACCCACAACTAAAAACTCTATCGAGATGTGTTCATGGAGGATTTTCCACTGAGCTGGTGTTCCAATTTTAGTATGCATCTACTATTAATGATGAAATCTTGGACATTAATATTCTGATGTTGTTTGATGTCTATATCAATTCAAAGAAGGCTTATGTGTATTTTCAATGTAGTATGATGGAATTAGGATCTAGTCGATCCCACCTCTGAAGAAAACTAAAATCATGAATTTTCAAAGAAGTTGTAACGTGTACTGATCCAGAAGATGATAGCTTATTTGATTGTGATAAATAATAAAACTAATTTTATATTGAATAAGACCATTTCAATGCTGAATTTTCCAAGTTAGACATGACTGTTGAACCCCATTAATCAAGTTGTTGGGTTGGTTTTCAGATACTAGTTGATGGTTGATGAACCAAGATCAAGATCTACTAGGTGAATAAGGATAAACCAGAAGTCACATTAGGATGTTTAATCCATCAACCAAGATAATATTGATCCATATTTTACTTGGATGATTTCAGAGATGGATCATGAAAATTAAGGGAGGGTATCGGACATGTGATGTTGGCTATGGAGGATCAAAATGTGTCCTAATTGTATATAGATTTGTGTCTAGTTGATATTATAGAAAATAGGTTCTACAGTTGATTGAGGATTCCATGATGTTGATAGATTATTTAAGTTAGAATGTGGAATTACATTGGTGTAGATATTGATTTGGGGTGGAAGAAGGCAATTCATCCATGAATTAACCTAATTGGAACTAAATAAGTGATACCAAACTAGTGTGGTTGGAGAGATGTGGTTTGATGGACTTCTCTATTTATAGGTGGAGTTTAATTTCATGATTTAGTCATTGGATGAAATGTTTAAATTATTAAAGGCAGACAATAAGTTGTTATAAATATAATAATGAAAATAATTGAATAATAATTGATACTCAAAAAATATTATTCACTAAATGAAATTAATGACATGCTTGATGGTGAAAAAAAATAGTATATATCTTTGTTAAAAATGTAATATCTAGTGGAAAAAATATAGAATGTAATTATTTCATTGGAAGGACACCAATTGAGGTTGTGGATTTATTAGGAAATAGAGTGGGAATTTGAGAGCACTTGTAGGTGCTTCATCAAACAAGGGTGATGGAGTTAAAGAGAAGAGAGATTTAATTCAACATGACTGATGAGATTTCTTCTAACATTCAAATTACCTTTTATTAGATCTCAATTTCTCATGTTCATTTTTTCAATGTTTTTTCTCTTTCAGATATTTAGTTTTAACAAAATTACCTATGTATGTTACATCGTTATTTTCACATTGTTCACTTGTTCAATCATCAATTCATGTGCCTATTTTCATATTTTAAGATAACTGATGAAGCCCTATAACATATCTATATCATTACCTATGAATAAAACCTACTGTACACCATCTAGTAGTGATTTTGAGAATAAAAATTGTAATTTAACTGGTTCATAAATGACTACACCATGATCAGTGATAAAATTGTGAATGTTTCATTAATTATCTCATCACTATAATAGTAAAGTCATTATTAACTCATTAAATTTCCAAATGGTGTTTATGAATGAACTAATCAATTATCTACAGTGAGTGGCATTAATTATACTATTACATATTGTTATTCAATGAAATTGTTTATACTGGCATCACCGCTTTTTCAAGATAGTCTTTATCCCTAATAAATTTGGTTACTCAGTTACTTTTGTACTTCCTCAATAACATCAAAAATGTTGGTCTTGAGATTCCTATTCAAATTCTCGGGATCAGGTGATCACCTTCTTAAAGAACGGCTTAACATTTACACCTTCCCTATTTAATTAAATACATTAGTGGGATCATTAAAATATATTTCAATAGTGTGTATAATCTCATCACCTTCATTCATGTATTTATTCATAGCAATGTGGTTCAGGAGGAGTTAAATTATCACATGTTTTAAAATCTCTATTTGAATCCTCATATAAATGTATTTTGAATAATATATGTATTCCACTTATTAAAATGTGAATAGCTAAATGTTTTGGTAATTTTTCCCTCATCTAAATATCTATTATTAGGTGGGTAATAATTTATTTATGCAATACATTTCAAATTCCTTATGGGTATGGGTATTTTTATTCTCTTTACGTAACTTTGGCGAACACAATTTATGCTTGTATATCTTCATGCATACCAATTCAAATACACTAGGAGTTTGGGTGTTTCTTCACAGGAAAAATTAATCACCCATGTTCCAAAATGAAATGTCTTGAAATGGGTACCATTAAATGGTTCCCTAAGCTTGTGGTTCACATGGCCTCATGAATGCCTCCACATATGTTAGATGATACCGACTAGTAGTGAGGGCCTAGGGTGTGTCTGTGGGGTGACAATACCCTCATGTCAGAGTGTAACATAGTGGAGGATTCACAAAAATCAGTTGACGATGTTTATAAAATACTGAAAAATAAAAGATAACATCCACTATAAATGAGTAATAATAAATAAATCCATAGGTAATATAATATAACAAATGATTTTTAAATCTATCTATAAAATAATTAAATATGTTGTCACGGATACAGGTATCATGAAATACACAGGCATAAAAATATAAAAAAACACAAAAAAAATATATTTAGATACCATCTTGAGCTTATATCTATCATTTTGTCCACTTCTCTTAATAATAACCAATCAATCATACTGAAGTGGGTGCTTTCCCTAATTGCTACCTCCATCTATAAAGTCTATCTAGTTACCAAACGGTAGAGCGAACATTGTGATATAACACTCTATAGAACACCAATAACCGTTTCTATATCATGTTATGTCTATGTATATAAGAAAAAGTAGTGTGAAATATATATCAGTAATATAAATTATTTTGAATATGTGATATTATCAATCAAACAAGGTTAACTATAAACTACTAACCATAAACACAGGCTAACTATAAATAAAGATAAAATAGGTGTGAAACTATAAAGAATCACAACTATAATCAAATACCCATACTAGGGAAATGTATAAATCATGAAAAACTTCCATGGTGGGTTATACTGAGTTATCAAGTGTCATTCCTCATGGGATGGATCCAAGGAGTTGAAATTTACTAGGTGTAGAGACCCTAAGCTTGACATACATGGATATTACATTACTTGTCACGACCCGTCATCGGGGCTCGTGCCGTGACTACCCCAAGCCCGCCTTCCATAGGCCAGGGGCTGGAGACTAGCACCAAGGCGTAAATTCCGGTAAAAAGGGAAGGCATTGCCTTTGTAAAGTAAACAAACACCACAGAGTAAGCAACAGAATAAGTAATCACTATGTAAAACCTGAGTACAACAGTAAGTGCGGAAAAGTATGTGGTCCAGTATACAAACCCAAACTGAAAGTAAAGTACAAATGGAAAGGGAAAATAGAAACTGAAAAGTAAAGCCACAACGCCGAGCTATCCACTGGAAATCCCACCTAAAGGGTGGGTAAAGATAGCCTCCACTACTCCTCGGGTCCCGCCGTCCGCTCCGAGTATGTCCCACCCAGTGGTCCACCTCCAGGTATCATCCTGCTCTACAAGCCTAAACCACGATCAACGATGTCCATCTTCTGCAACCAACACAACATAGTGCGGGGATAGCCCGTGCAGGGGTGAGTATAAGCTACTCAGTAGGGACCCCGAGACCCCTGAAGGTCTCCCAGTATCCACAAAGGATAAACCACAAAGGAAAGGTAAATCACGAAGTAACATCCGACACTACTTAGGTATATGCCCATACATATACCTAAGTCATCAATTCTTGTTCGTCTCCAACATCCGAGCCCAAGTACAACCCAGTCCACACAAGAAAGAAAAACGTAAATCCACACAGGATAGCTCAACACAATCCACAGAGGAAAGAAAAACAAGATTCAGCTCACACAGGTATACTTCTTCGTATGACGATAGAGATGATCAGATATATCCACTGATTCATCTAAGTCATCGGACCCACAAAGGGTCCATAGGTACTAACCCCCGCAATGACCCAGGAAGGCTCTGACCCACACAAGATCGATAGGTAACTAACCCCCGCAATGACCCACACAGGATTGGACCCACACAGGATCTGTAGGCGCTGGCTCACACAGAACCGCTTAGCGCTGACCCACACAGGGTCGAACCCACACAGTATTTGTAGCACTGATCCACATAGGATCACTGAGTGATGCAGTCGTCGCTGTCGAATCCACTAAGGATCTCTGTATAGTCGTCGTCACAGTAGCAAACGCAGCCAGCACTAGGGTTCCCGCACACAACATGCTCATCCGGGAGGGTCCTCTCCACGAGCCGAGAGTCTGATATATCAACTGACACATTGTCCATAGTTGATGTATCCAAAAGTTCCGTATCGTCAACAGGAACTCAACGTAGCAGACGGCGCGTCAATCGGACGCCCTGTCTGAGAGCTATTGGCTTTTTCATCCCAGGGGCCCGGTTGGTTTTTAAGGAAAAACCAACCCGACCGTACTCCAACTGCGTCCAAACCTCAGGCGGAGTAAATCAAAAGATCCCTCTCACTTAGAGGAATCCAACAAAGTCGTCGGAACGTCAATCGGACGTCCGAAGCTTAAGTTATTAGTGTTTCCGCTCCGAGGGCCCGGTTGGTTTCGTGTACGAACCAACTCGTCCAAACCCAAAATAATCCGAAACCTTGAGTGCGATATACCGAAACGACCGTCTCGATCAAAGGATTTCATCTCCGTTGACGGGGCGTCAATCGAAGGTCCGTATCATGAGATATGGGCAAAATAACCAAAAGGGTCCGAAAACGGGGGTTTCGGGCCCGGACCGACCTGGCCCGAGACCCCCTGGGTCGGCCCGAACCGGGTCAACCCGACCCGGGTCTGGGTCAGCCCGGCTGCGCGTACCCCGGCCCGGCTGCCGGCCTGGCCGACCGGCACGCTGGCGCGCGGCGCCAGCTGGCTCGCCTGAATGGTCGGGCCGTTCGTTTATGTGGGGGGGGGGGGGGGGGGGGGGGCTGCCCCTCGCCGTTCGAAAACCGCGACCCCAATTAAGGGGCCACTCTTATGGCCAGCCGGGGGTTTGACCCCCGGCTCTTCCCTTGTCTGGCAGGCAAGCCATGGCCAGCCGGTTCCTGCTCCACGGGACTGGCGACGGCCGTTCCCCTCCCTGCTCCGACGCCGGTGGCCCGCCTCCGGTCGCCGGTCACCCTGCTTCGCCACGGCCCGGAACCGGCCACGACCTTGGTCATTCGGTGTGGCGCGATGGCTCCATACTCTTCCACCGCAGCCCCGCTCCGGCCGCTGTGTATTCTGGTTTTTCTGACACGGCGCGACAGTGTTGTTTCCTTGTTCTTTTCCACGGCGCGGCGCGACGGTGCCGCACATTCCTTATCGCATGATCACACGCGGTGCGACGGCACCGCACCATTCTCATTTCAAACCACAAAGAAACAAACATGGATAAAGGAGGAGGGTCGGCCGTGTTTGTGCGGTCCATCCCCCTCTCTTTAATCGATATCATTTGGTCATATATTCACGAAGAACAACAAGGTAGTAAACATGGATAAAATAATTAATTAACCCCTACCTCATGCGAGCTTGAACGGAGGTTTGTCGAACGAGGATTCGTCGCGGGTAGAGACGTCGTGGAAGGAGATATTGCAGAAGAAGACATCGTGGAAGAACCGTCGCGGTATACGGCGTCGCGTAGTCGGTCTCCAAGGACTCGGCGTTCTTCGTCGGAGATCGATGCGTTCTTCGCATTCTTCGTCGAAGTCGAAGAAGATCTTCAAGTCCTTAGCCATATCTCCCAAAACTCTCCACAAGGTTGCAACCCCAAATAAAATAATCCCAAGCCTTATTTTGTTAACACAAGATAAGAATTTTAAATTCAAAGGTTTGAATTAATTCCACTTAATTAATTCAAGCCAAGTTGTCATCATTAATGGCAAGTTGAGGGAGTTAGGAATTTGAAGGGTTGGGGTTCGCGTGGGCCCCGCCACCCTCATAACCTCCCTTGGGAAGTTGGGTAGTTACCCAACTTCCACCTAAGCCTTAAACCACTTTAATAAAAATAAAAAATGTAGAATAATAATATTAAACTTCCACAATTTTTATCATCTACTCTCGTGAAAACGGAACTCCGGAACAGGTGTTCCTAAGCAATTACCGGTGCTACAGTTCCATCGGTGCCATCGAAATTAGATTCCGAGCACCGGTTCAAAAGATAAGAATTCCCGCTCGTTCGTTCACTGAACGTAAATGATCTAAACTTCGGATAAAAATTCCGGGCACACCGGGCCTCGGAATCAAGTGCCATCAGAAACTGTGCTCTTGTAAAATCCCAAAGAAAATTAAGAAAAAAATCCCCTTCAATTTTATAGATCTTTACAATACTCGCACCTCAGGGCTTTACGTCCCCGTAAAGATTCATCGAAAACTTGGGAAACAAATGTGGGTACTGAGCACGCATCTGAGCCTCCTGCTCCTAAGTGCTCTCCTGGAGATTCTCGTGCTGCCATCTGATGCGCACTAGAGGAATCGACCGTCCACACAGGACCCGCACTTGTCGATCCTCGATCTGCACTGGGACCTCTGTAAAAGTCTCCCCATCATCAACTTCTAGCTCCCCATGGTCAATGATATGTGTCGGGTCATGCATGTATCTCCTCAACTGAGATACGTGGAAGATGTCGTGAACCCAGTGCAACTGAGGTGGTAGAGCAAGGCGATAAGCCACCTCGGCAATCCTGCTGAGGACCTGGAACGGTCCGATGAAGCGTGGAGACAACTTGCCACCTCGGCCAAATCTCTGTAATCCACGTCGAGGTGAGACACGCAAAAAGACGTGGTCGCCATCCTCGAACTCTAGTGGCCTCCGCCTCCTGTCAGCATAAGACTTCTGCTGGCTCAGAGCTATCCTCATCCGCTCCTGGATGATCTGGACCTTCTCTGTTGTGGCCTGGGCCATCTCCGGGTTCACAAGTGCTGACACCCTAGGGTTTGTCCAGCACAATGGAGATCTGCAAGGTCGGCCGTACAACGCCTCGTATGGTGCCATCCCGATGGTGGAGTGGTAGATGTTGTTGTACGCAAACTCCACCAAGGGTAGGTGTTCCTCCCAGCTGCGACCAAAGTCAAGAACACATGCGCGGAGCATGTCCTCAAGAGTCTGAATGGTCCTCTCCATCTGACCATCCGTCTGAGGGTGAAAGGTAGTGCTCAGATGTAGCTGCATCCCAAACGCCTCCTATAACCCCTTCCAAAGCCGGGAAGTAAAGAGAGCATCTCGATCGGAGACGATAGATGATGGCACACCATGAAGCCGAAAAATCTCCTGAACGTAGAGACGTCCCAAGCTCTCCACTAAGAACTGCACTCTGATGGGTAAGAAGTGAGCCGACTTGGTGAGTCGGTCGACAATCACCCAAATGGAGTCGTGACCTCTAGAAGTGTGTGGAAGTCCAGTCACGAATTCCATAGAAATTTCGTCCCACTTCCACTCTGGAACCTCCAAAGGCTGTACCAATCCTGCTGGTACCTGGTGCTCTGCCTTCACCTACTGGCAGGTGAGGCATGGAGAAATGAACTCCGCCATAGCCTTCTTCTTGCCCGGCCACCAGTGCTGTCGTCTTAGATCCTGGTACATCTTCGCAACTCCAGGATGTACCGCCAAAGGAGAAGTGTGAAACTCTCTCTACACCTCCTCCCGTAAGGAAACTAGTACCATGTTACGTCCTCTAAAAAGGGACGTCGTGCTCTGCTCCAAAGGAGAAACCATCAGGTTCCTGTCCTGAGGATATCTGTGCACTCCGCGTCTCATAGTCAGCATCCCCACGTTGTGCCTCTCTGACCTGCTGCAGTAGTGGAGGGGTGACTGTGAGAGACTGAAAGGCTTCTCCATCTCTATCCACGCCTCTAGAGGCGCTGTTCAAACTCTATCTCAGCTCCTGGAAGCTCTGCTGACATCTGTCTGACCACACGAAGGGTTGCCCCATCCTCCTTAACATTCAGCAAAGCTGCAAAGATTTCTCCTTTGCCGAAAAGGGAAATCTGGTCTTATCCCCTGGATGAACCACGTTCCCTTCCTAATATAGTCAATCCCATCATGATTAGTAAATTTATGGCATGGATTATGTCGTAAGTCCTCGACGCTGCTACCAAGAGATCCAACTGTTACTCTCGCCACCAAGGGTTGAGTCACACTGTCGGCATCAGTGTGTGGTCACTGGGTCCCTCCAGTAAGAATCTCGCAAGTTTGGGTCAAGTCAACAGTTTTTAACCGGCACCTCTTAGTATTAACAAAAAAAGACAAGAATGAAAACGTCACTATTGCAAGCGTCTTTTATTACTTCTACTCAAAGTACAAGGACACAAGGAAACACAAACTACGAATCTAGAGGCATTATGGGAAAAGGCCTCTATGCCTGGAGCTAGTCCCGTACTAGTCCACCCGCTCCCGGAGCTCCATGATCATAATCTTCAGCTGCCTGAAGCTGTGCTCTCCACTGAGGTCGGGGTGTACCTCCTGGTGGTGGTGGTGGTAAAGCCTCAAATTGTCGTCCACCACCTGCCGCTCGACCAGCTAATCTGCCTCGTCCTCCTGCTCCCTGCGGACCGCCACGGTCGAATCTCTTCCTCTGCCTAGGTGGTTACTCAACCGTCTACTGCTCCTCTGCATGGCGGTTCGGGCAATCATGATCCATGTGGCCCTGCCCACCGCATGAGTAGCACTGCCTGCCTCTCGAAAGACTGGCTCTATGCTGTGTGCCCCACACAGCTGAGCCAGTGTCTTAAGGTCATCTGCCTGAGGGTTTGGTCTACCTGGACCCATGAGTCATTCGTCGACTGCCTGCTGCAGAAGACTCTGCTACGTGCCGCCCTGCGGTGGGTCTCGGCACTGGTGTAGACTCAGCAAGAAAGCTCTCGATCAAAAGGGATCTCTCCAGTACTCCTGTCTGAGTTGGAATGCTGAGGGAGATCAGCGATGCCCTGATCTCGTGTCTCAATCCCTGCTCAATGGTCTGGGCCTGGAAGAATGGGTCTCGTACCATGTCTGTAGAGTAGCGCGAGAGATCGGTAAACCTCGCTGATTACTGGGCGACTGCCAAGCTGCCCTGCCGCAGCTGAAGAAGCTCCTGGATGCGCACCGCACGGAGGGTGGCTGGGACGAACTCCGAGAGGAAGAGGCCCTCAAAGTATGTCCAGAGGAGAGATGCCTCATTGTTCACCTGTAGCATCAAGCTCCACCATCGGCCTGCTGCCGCATGTAGTAGGCTCGCCGCGAGGATCACCATGAGGTCTGATGGTGTCCTCACTAACCTGAAAACTCTCACCAATGCCTCCAGCCAGTCCTCGTCTACCTGGGGTTCCGTCTCCCCACGGAACCTGGGCAGTCGCTGGCGCTGGAGCTCATGCAGTGCACTAAGGCGACATGCATCATCAGCGGCTGGGGATGGAAGCATCGGTGGCTCGACGGGTAAAAGTACCGCCGGTGGCTCAGCTGTCAAAGGGCCCTGCACCGAGGCCTCGTCGCTCAGTGGGTTTTCGTCACGCTCAACTCTCGGAACCCTAGATGGCTGCCATCGTGGGGCCATACTGAAAAGGAAACAGGTGCGCCACTGTCATAACTATATACTAGGTGAGCTGACACAAAGTAATCACAAAGAAAACATGAAACACATATGAAATCAATGTTTTCGTGCATTAAGTCGGAAATCAGAAGTCAGGGTCCTGGTGTACGGATACGTCGGCCACCACACCAACACTGGACTCCCTGTACTGATAACCACACCCAATACGCTAAACACTATTGCTTCACATATAAAATTTCAGAGTCCTATGTTCTACGGTAGAACCGAACTGCTCTAATACCAATTTGTCACGACCCATCCTCGGGGCCCGTGCCGTGACTACCCCAAGCTCGCCTTCCATAGGCCATGGGCTGGTGACTAGCACCAAGGCGTAAATTCCGATAAAAGGGGAAGGCATTGCCTTTGTAAAGTAAACAAACACCACAGAGTAAGCAACAGAAGAAGTAATCACTAAGTAAAAACTGAGTACAACAGTAAGTGAGGAAAAGTAAGTGGGCCAGTATACAAACCCAAACTAAAAGTAAAGTACAACTGGAAAGGTAAAACAACAACTGAAAAGTAAATCCGAAATGCCGAGCTATCCACTGGAAATCCCACCTGAAGGGTGGGTACAGATAGCCTCCACTGCTCCTCGGGTCCCGCCGTCCGCTCCGAGTACGTCCCGCCCAGTGGTCCACCTCCAGGTACCGTCCTGCTCTACAAGCCTCAACCACAATCAATGTTGTCTGTCGTCTGCAGCCAACAGAACGTAGTGCGGGCATAGCCCGTGCAGGGGTGAGTATAAGCTACTCAGTAGGGACCCCGAGACCCCCGAAGGTCTCCCAGTATCCAGAAAGGATAAACCACAAAGTAAAGGTAAATCATGAAGTAACATCAGACACTTCTTAGGTATATGCCCATACATATACCTAAGTCATCAATTCTCATTCGGCTCCAACATCCAAGCCCATGTACAACCCAGTCCACACAGGAAACCAAAACGTAAATCCACACAGGATAGCTCAACACAATCCACCTAGGAAAGAAAAACAGGATTCAACTTACACAGGTATACTTCTTCGTATGACGATAGAGATGATCATATATATCCACTTATTCATCTAAGTCATTAGAACCACAAAAGATCGATAGGTAGTAACCCCCGTAACGACCCAGGAAGGGTCTGACCCACACAGGATCGATAGGTAACTAACCCCCGCAATGACCCACATAGGATCGTACCCACACAAGATCTGTAGGCGCTGACTCACACAGAACCGCTGAGCACTGACCCACATAGGATCAGACCCACACAGGATCGGTAGCAATGATGCACATAGGATCTCTGAGTGCTGTAGTCGTCGTCGTCGAATCCACTGAGGATCTCTGTACAGTCGTCGTCGTCACTGTAGCAAACGCAGCCAGCACTAGGGTTCCCGCACACAGCAAGCTCGTCCGGGAGGGTCCGCTCCACGAGCCGAGAGTCTGATACATCAACTGACACATAGTCCAGAGTTGATGTATCCAAAAGTTCCGTATTGTCAACAGGAACTCAACGTCGCAGATGGCGCGTCAATCGGACTCCCGGTTTGAGAGTTATTGGCTTTTTCGTCCCAGGGGCCCAGTTGGTTTTTAAGGAAAAACCAGCCTGACCGTACTCCACCTGCGTCCAAACCACGGGCGGAGGAAGCCAAAAGATATGTCTCACTTAGAGGAATACAACAAAGTTGTCGGCACGTCAATCGAACGTCCAGAGCTTAAGTTATGAGCGTTTCTGCTCTGAGGGCCCGGTTGGTTTTGTGTACGAACCAACTCGGACGAACCCAAAGTAATCCGAAACCTTGAGTGCGATATGCCAAAACGACTGTCTCGATCTAAGGATCGCACCGCCGCTGACAGTGCATCGATCGGAGGTCCGTAGCACGAGATAAGGCCAAAAGAACCAAAAAAGTCCGAAAATGGGGGTTTCGGGCCCGGACCGACCCGGCCCGAAACCCCTGCGTCGGCCCAAACCGGGTCGACCCAAATCAGGTCCGGGTCGGTCCGGACCGGCTGTCGGCCTGGCGGACCGGCGCACTGGCGCACAGCGCCAGGTGTCTCGGCCGAACGGCCGAGCCGTTCGGTTATGCGGGGGGGCGCGCTGCCCCCCGCCGTTCGAAAACTGCGGCCCCAATTAAGGGGCCGCTCATATGGCCAGCCGGGGGTTTGACCCCTGGATCTTCCCTTGTCCGGTTGGCCCGCCCTGGCCGACCGGTTCTTGCTCCACGGGACCGGCGACAGCCGGTCCCCTCCCTGCTCCGACGCCGGCGGCCCGTCTCCAGCCGCTGGTCACCCTGCTTCGCCGTGGCCCGGAACCGGCCGTGGCTTTGGTCATCCGGTGCGGCGCGAAGGAGCCATGCTCTTCCACCGCGGCCCCGCTCCGGCCTTGGTGTCTTCGGGTTTCTCCGATGCGGCGTGACGGCGTTGTGTCCTTGTTCTTTTCCACGGCGCGGCGCGACGGCGCCGCACAATCCTTGTCGCATGATCACACGCGGTGCGACGGCACCGCGCCATTCTCGTTCCAAACCACAAAAAAACAAACATGGATAAAGGAGGAGGGTCGGTTGTGTTTGTGTGGTCCGACCCCCTCTCGTTAATCGATATCATTTGGTCATATATTCACGAAGAACAACATGGTAGTAAACACGAACAAAATAATTAATTAACCCCTACCTCATCCGAGCTTGAACGGAGGTCCGTCGAATGAGTATTCGTCGCAGGTAGGGACGTCGCGGAAGGAGATATTGCGGAAGAAGACGTCGCGGAAGAACCGTCGGGGTATATGGCGTCGCGTAGTCGGTCTCCGAGGACTCGGCGTTCTTCGTTGGAGATCGATACATTCTTCGCGTTCTTCATCGAAGTCAAAGAAGATCTTCAATTCCTTAGCCTTATCTCCCAAAACTCTCCACAAGGTTGCAACCCCAAATAAAATAAGCCCAAGTCTTATTTTATTAACACAAGATAAGAATTTGAAATTCAATGGTTTTAATTAATTCCACTTAAATAATTCAAGCCATGTTGTCATCATTAATGGAAAGTTGAGGGTGTTAGGAATATGAAGGGGTGGAGTTCGTGTGGGCCCCACCACCCTCATAACCTCCCTTGGGAAGTTGGGTAGTTACCCAACTTCCACCCAAGCCTTAAACCACTTTAAGAAAAATAAAAATTGTAGAATGATAATATTAAACTTCCACAATTTTTATCATCTACTCTCGTGACAACGCAACTCTGGAACAGGTGTTCCTAAGAAATTACAGGCGCTGCGGTTCCATCGGTGCCCTCAGAATTGGATTCCGAGCACCGGTTCAAAAGATAGGAGTTCCCGCTCGTTCGTTCACTGAACGTACCCGAGCTAAACTTCGTATAAAAATTCCAGGCACACCGGGCCTCGGAATCAAGTGCCGTCAGAAACTGCGTTCTTGTAAAATCCCAAAGAAAATTAAGAAAAAATTTCCCTTGAATTTTACGGGTCTTTACATTACTTTAGCGGAATACTTAATACATAACAATAACATACACACAAGGATCATAATAGTTTAGTGTCTTTGGAAACTTGGAACTTAATCTTCTAATTGTGGTGAAAGATCATCAACATCTCCCATAAAGATATTCCTTTTTTTCTTACCTAAAACCTTTCTTTATATCCTGGGGAAAAGAAAACATAAAAGGGTGAGCTCAAATGCTCAGTAAGGGTAAACAAAAGAAAAATCAATCACATCATATTCATAAGAACATAACATTTCGGAAATCTTAACCTGCAAAAGATATCATAATATCATAACATGGGATAAATCATAGTAGTGAAATGTAATCCCAATAATCGTAACATAAAACATGAAACTTTGTGGCATACACACATAATTATAGAGAATCATTTCTTATTAGTCAAGACCCATTGCCAAGACTGTCTTAGTGGACAAAGTCCATTTCTGAACCGAGTTCACTCCTCGTTTTAGTACAGTTTTACTGAACCGGTTTAACCTGCCGTTCCAGCCATGTCTATCTCATGAGATATAAAATCTTTACCAAATGCATTGGAGGGAGATATTGGTCCCACCCATCTCATAATGTTACCATTCTTATATTTTCCACAATATCATAAACCATACATCATAGCATAACCCATGTAATAAAAATGGGATTCTTAAACATCGTGACATCATAAAACAATTCATATAAGATAAAAGAATTCATAAAAATAATTCCATCACAACATAATCAAATCAGTGTAATAATAGGGATAGAAACAGAACCCTTTATTATCTTATATGGAAAATAATTTTGATAAAACACTTGAACTCCATTCTTGAGGAAAATATCATTTCTACATAAAAAACTATTTTCCTTTATTAACATGTCATACAATTCTAAACTAAAAGATGTTGATTAAAAATAAACTTGAAAACTTGTAAAAGAAGATTCTTGGAAATAATGTTTTAAAAATCCATTCATGACGTATAAGTTAAAAAACAATCTTCTCGTACTTTTGTTGGAAAAGTCAAAAAGTATCTCGTACGAAAAACGAAAAAAGATTCTTTTCATATCTTTTACTAAAAATTCACTGAAGGGTAAAATTGGATTTAAACAATTATAGGTGGATGGAAATAATACTACATATTTAGGAAACATGGATGTTGATGTTGAAATACACCCCAGTAAATTTCAAAGTATAAACAATCTCAGATAAAAATGAGATTGTGATATTTCCCTTACCTTAGGTCCTATTTGCTTCGTAAGTGTCCGAACCTCCTGTATAATGATTTAAATAATGACATTGACTTATTCCAGAATCATACTCATTGTTATTATATCATATATGGTTCACTTATGACTTTATTTTACCCGTTCTTTTGTAAATTCCATGTTAAAGAGCGTTTTGGGTAAAATCGTTTCATTTGTCGTCCGTGTTTTGACTTTTAATTATTCATATGATTACTTAGATCATGATTACTTAATTCCAGAATATAAAACATGATTTATATAATATATATTCAGAATATAAATATATATAATAGATCAGTAAATGGAAATAAATACACCGTTCATGGAGACAGTAGGTCGTACGTACGGATGAACGCTGTTTTCGTTTCCTTATTGAGTTGAATGGAATTAAGTAGATGACATACATATATATACACATAAATCCAGTATCTTTATTATGTAATATATTTCATGATTACTTATTATATATATTTTATAATCATTCATGAATGGTTAACGTGGAGAATGAATCTCATCACGTCGTGGAGACTGTAGTCCGTACGTACGCACGAGCGATGATATCGTTCTCATGATCGTGGAATTGTATTGCAGTGTATGTATACAATTTCAGAATCAATATCACTTTACAATAATAATATATAGTTATTATGTACACCATTATAATCATCCAAGTAAGGTGGTGGTGGAAAATAGATTACACCACGGCGTGGAGACGGTATTTCGTACGTACGCACGCGCGGTGATTTTGTTTTCCATAGGATGGATAGATGGTGAAATAGGGTTGTTTCATACCTATAATAACATATCAGTATATGAGTGATACTGATGTTATTACTTCATAATGAAACAACCTAAGAAGAAAATGTGGAAGAAGAACTAAAGTTGAAAGAATCGGTAACGGACATTACCTCTTCTTTGAAGCGCCTCTTTGAGATCTCCTTTTAGGGCACTAAAATTGGTCTTTGAGGAAGACCAGAACCTCTAGAATGTATCTATGGAAGTGGAGAAAATAATTTGGGAGGGTTTGGCCGAGCTTTAAGGCTCAAAGTGGTGTGAGGAAGAGAGGGAGGAGGTGCCCTTTTATAAGGGAGGAGAGGGGTACCTTTGAAATAACTAAAAATATTATTTTATTATAAAGACAAATTCGGTTTTTAATAGTTCAAAATTGATATATTTCGAAGGTAATGTGGGGATGGGTCGAAATACTCTCATAAAATAGAATTTAGACAAGTTTAGGTTCCTATTTTAACCTTATCATTTAGATTTAACATTAAGTTAAATAATTTTACTTTTACCGTGTCTTCTTGTGTTCTTATACTATAAGGTTAATAAACTTACTATAATCAGCCAAACGAACCCCAAGTTGTTTATTATTAATATATATAACCGTATCTAAGTCATCTGACCAAAAAATAGATTTTTAGGAATAAAATAACAATTAATAATATAATATTTGTTTTAAAAACTATTTTATGTCAATTTTGACACTATTTAGTAATTGATTTTTGTAAAAATCATAACAGAATGATTAGTTCGAAAAAAGTTAATTAAATCAATACTAACATGTCATATTAACCTATAAAATTAATGTAACTCATAAAAAGTCTCAAATTATATTTATTTGGGTATTTAAAACATCAATTATGTCAATATTTTATTAATAAGATAATTACTGCATCATCTTTGTGTCATAAATAAATTAACTTATTTAAAGTCTAAAAATTACAAATAAAATATCATTATGTAGGAAATATTTTTAGATTTCTAATTAATATTTATAGTCGAATTTATCTTATTTAATACCCTATATTAAAAATGATTTTCTTATTAAACATTGATTTTAGTTATTTTAACCCCTCTTTAAATAAATTAATAATAAATGTCCTAATCTAATCCAAGTGGGCCTAAATGGTCATATTTTATTCCTAAGGTTGTTTTTGGTCGAATTACACTTATCCAATAGAATTAGGACATGTTTTAGGGTAATAATAATATCATTTTTACCATTAATTACCATATTTACTTTTAACCGTGGTAAAAAAAAGTAAAAAGTTACTATTCACCAAAAATTATTTTTATCTCATTGAACCATATTTTACTTTCTGACATCAACCGTGTCTCTCGGATTTTTGAAATTCGACTCACAGAGGCGGTAAAATTAAGTTTTATGAAAGATTGATTTTTTTTAACTACCACTTAGTGGTTTCACTATTCATCAAAAAATGAAAGTTTCCAGAAAAATACCAAAAATTAGGCCTAAGCTATATTTGATATTATGAATTCAAAAATGATGTCTATTTTACCAAATTCAAAACATATCAGTTGCATTAATTAATTTAAAAATTAATTCCCGTCACCAAAACAAATAGCGTGTTCTTAAGAGATAATAACTATCAAAAGATTGACAGTTGTTTATGTCTGCTTTAAATGTGAAATTACATCCAATAACCAAAATTGTATTAAATTGTAAAAATATATTCTAAATATACTTTAAAACCACTCAAATTAATAATTTATCACTATTAATTATTTCTATTAAAAAGGTTGTTTTTAATTAAAACTTATTAATTTTCACTATTCATCAGAAAATGAAATTTTCCGAAGTACAAAAATTTTACCCTAAGCTAATTTCGATATTCTGAATCCAAAAATGAAGTCCATATTAAAAATAAAATTTACAAAATTTCAAAAAGTGGTTATTACTATTCATAACAGCTAGTTTTAATAATATTTTAATAGCTTATCGTTGTTTAGTGAAACTCGGTATTGCGTACTACACACGCTATCGAGGAAGGTCGTGATTTCGTGTAATGCAAGGAAAGTCAAGGATGCGTGTTGTGCAAGCTCCTTTTAGTGTAGCGTACAACACAAGACATTAATGAAATTAAAAAGAATATTTTTCATAAAATCTCGGGGTATTACATTCTACCCCCCTTAAAATGAATTTCGCCCTCGAAATTCGTCAGGGTTATAAATGGTTTACTACTCGAAAGTTTCTTTAATAGAAACCCACATCTTAAAAAGGAATACCAAAACCAATATTTAAAAACATATGTATGAAACATAACAGTTACCCAAATAAACTAATCACTGGGTTTCCACATAGGTGAAAATATGGATATGGAAGAGAAATCTAATCATCATGTTCTGATGGAGAGTGGTAGAGAACATGGCTATGAAAAAGAAAACAATCACAAAGCCATAGATTTTTGATGATCTAAGGTACCATCTAATTCATCGGATATAAGGTCGCTAAGACAACATTTTTGGTTTTCAAGATCATTTCCCTAAAGTTGATGAAATTGGAATTAGAAGAAATACTTTCGTGATTTTGGTATAGTATCACCATTGGTCGTTCTTTGGACAATTTCCACTTCATCTCTTAAAGAAATGATGTTGAATTTGTCATTCATGATGTGTTAGCAGATCATGTGATAGAATGATGGGTCATTCCATCTGTCTCAAACAAAAGGTTAGAAAAGTTATCAAAAAAAATACATAAGTCCATCTATAGTGAGATTAATAATATATGGTATCTAAAATGGACTTATACTTATTATATCATACTGCTTAATATAATAAAACTAGTTTCTACTAAACAAGGACTTCTTATAGGCCAGTGGTAGGCGAAAAAGTCTAGTCACACTTCGGTTTTGGGTTCGATTCCCACAGCCTTGTCCGACGCGATGGGTTGTCGCACGTCCTGTAGGTTGTCCTTTTTCTAAAGCTTTATTACTATAACATCCCATAAATAATATCGAAAAAACTTCTATCCTTAAACAATACTAACTTATTTCCAACATAATCCATCCCAATCTTTAGGCTTATCCAAAAATACTTCGGTCCAAGATCATAGTATAAAAATGATTACTTGAAATGTCACATAACAATCACGTGAATTCCATCATTTATCCCCCATATATCATAAGATATATCTTGTTGGTCAAATTAAAAAAATGTGAATACCTTAATCATGTATACCCATTGAACCTTAGTGAAAACATGAATGCAGTTAAAAGTTAACACTTTCCACAAATCAAAATCCTAAAAATTATTTATACTCAAACCATGATATCACTTAGTCCTTATATAAATCATGATCTCATGAATACAATCAAACATCTCATTATCTTCTTATCCCTTCATTATGCGCATATCATCTGCTTACCAAAAATATCTCAATCACTTTCCATGGTTACTGGTACAATAAAATTATTGAAAACCACAATAGACCAATACATAAATATTCCAATATTCCACGATACTATATACAACATTATTTTGGAATCCCATTACATAAACACTTAATCATTCCACCACATCGTTGTCATATTCAACATCTCCAATAGTGATCGCAGGTGACTTTCCTTTGTCCTTTTCCTTAAGTGGTTGCTCATGTTAATCATCATTAACCCTTGGATTAGGGCATTTATTAGCATAATTCCCCATTTCCTTGCACTTGAAGCATTGAAGTGTTGGTGGTGCGTTCTCTGCATTATTTTCTTTATTCAAATCATTAGAAACCCTTTTTCCATTACTTTGACACTCAGCTGCTCGATGAACTTCTGTTGCACACTTAAAACATTTTCTAGTCCCTTTAAGAAAATCACCACTATGCTTCTTTCCACACTTTGAGCATAAGGAAACATTCATATTCTTTTCACCATTATTTTGAGATTTCTCCTTGAACTCCATCTTTTGTTTCTTGTCAAAACTATGAGATGGATAAGTAACACCAACTTCCATTTCTACTTTGATAGAACAACGCACAATTTCTTCATAGCTACTAAAGTCTCTTATAGCTAATTCCCTTATAAGATTTGGTTTTAAGCCACCGAAGAATCGATCAACCTTACTTTCAGGTTGGATGACAAATCCAGATGCATACCTTGAAATCCTTGTAAACTTCTCTTCGTATATACCAACAGATTCATCATCCTTTTTCTTTAGTTCAAGAAACTCCTTCTCCATCTTTGTTCGAAGAATACGAGGGAAGTACTTATTGAAAAATAAGTTCTTGAACTCATCCGATTCCATGGACTCAATTTCATCTCTTGGCCTCGTATTCTTGATAAGATTCCACCATTGATCAACATCACCTTCCAAACGATACACTGCTAAGATAACTTCATCATGATCAGAACATTGATGAACTGAAAATATCTTTTCAGTAGTACTGATCCATTGTTCAGCAACACGTGGATCAGAAGACCCACTGAAAGAAGGTGGACGTTGCCTCATGAAGGACTCAATAGAATATTGTTCCCTTCTCTGCTCATTTGGAAGTCCAGAATGATTCATAGCTTATGTATGTATAGAAATAAGATTTTTCACTCCATCTCCCATAACATTTGTTTGTTCAGGATGACAATCATTGCATTGTGCATTACATTGATCAACACGGTTCCTTCGGGTTCCAGCCATCGTCTAAAACCCAAAAAGAATAGTGTGAGAGGCAAAAATCATGCTAGCGAAAACAATATAATAAAGGGGGAGTAACTTAAATATATAACATCTTGGGTTACCGTAATTCTAGTACTATAACCTATACTTATACCTAACCTTAGGGACATCCCTAGACATACCTTAGAAATATCTATAGGGATCTCACTAAAGTTCTCGCATCCTAGTTTCCAAAGGTTGACTAAACCCTTCCTCTGATACCAACTATAGAGACCCTAAGATTGACGTAGATGAAAATTACATTACTTTAGCGGAATACTTAATACATAACAATAACAGACACACAAGGATCGTAATAGTTTAGTGTCTTTGGAAACTTGGAATGTAATCTTCTAATCGTGGTGAAAGATCTTCAACATCTCCCATAAAGATCTTCCTTTTTTTTCTTTCCTAAAACCTTTCTTTATATCCTGGGGAAAAGAAAACATAAAAGGGCGAGCTCAAATGCTTAGTAATGGTAAACAAAAGAAATATCAATCACATCATATACATAAGAACATAACTTTTGGAAATCTTAACCTGCAAAAGAAATCATAATTTCATAACATGGGATAAATCATAGTAGTGAAATGTAATCCCAATAATCATATCATAAAACATGAAACTTTTTGGAATACACACATAATCATAGAGAATCATTTCTTATTAGTCAAGACTCATTGCCAAGACTATCTTCGTGGACAAAGTCCATTTCTGAACCGAGTTCACTCCTCATTTCAGTCCTGTTTCATTGAACCGGTTTAACCTGCCGTTCCAGCCATGTATATCTCATGAGATATAAAATATTTACCCAATGCATTGGAGGGAGATATAGGTCCCACCCATCTCATAATGATACCATTCTTATGTGTGCCACAAAATCATAAACCATACATCATAGCATAACCCATGTAATAAAAATGGGAATCTTAAACATCGTGACATCATAAAATAATTCAGATAAGATAAAAGAATTCATAAAAATAATTCCATCATAACAAAATCAAATCAATGTAATAATAGGGATAGAAACAGAACCCTTTATTATCTTAGATGGACAATAATTTTGATAAAACACTTGAACTCCATTCTTGAGGAAAATATCCTTTCTACATCAAATAAACTTTTCCTTTCTTAACATGTCATAAAATTCTAAACTAAAATATGTTGATTAAAAATAAATATGAAAACTTATAAAGGAATATTATTTTAAATAATGTTTTAAAAATCCATTCATTCCGTATAAGTTAAACAACATTCTTCTCGTACTTTTTTGGAAAAGTCAAAAAGTACCTCGTACGAAAAACGAAAAATGATTCCTTTCATATCTTTTACTAAAAACTCACCGAAGGGTAAAATTGGATTTAAAAAATTGTAGGTGGATTTAAATAATATTACATATTGAGGAAACATGTATTTGGATGATGAAATACACCCCAGTAAATTTCAAAGTATAAACAATCTCAGATAAAAATGAGATTGTGATATTTCCCTTACCTTAGGTCTGATTTGCTTCGTAAGTGTCCGAACGTCCTGTATAATGATTTAAATAATGTAATTGACTTATTCCAGAATCATACTCATTGTTATGATATCATATATGGTTCACTTATGACTTTATTTTACCCGTTCTTTTGTAAATTCCATGTTAAAGAGCGTTTTGGGTAAAATCGTTTAATTTGTCGTCCGTGTTTTGACTTGTAATTATTCATATGATTAATTAGATCATGATACTTAATTAAAGAATATAAAACATGATTTATATAATATATATTCAGAATATACATCTATATAATAGATCAGTAAATGGAAAGAAATACACCGTTCATGGAGACAGTAGGCCGTACGTACGCATGAACGCTGTTTTCGTTTCCTTATTGAGTTGAATGGAATTAAGTAGATGAAATACATATATATAAAAATAAATCCAGTATCATTATTATGTCATATATTTAATGATTACTTATTATATATATTTTATAATCATTCATGAATGGTTAACGTGGAGAATGAATCTCATCATGTCATGGAGACGGTAGTCCGTACGTACGCACGAGCCATGATATCGTTCTCATGATCGTGGAATTGTATTGGAGTGTATATATACTATTTCAGAATCAATATCACTTTATAATAATGATATATACTTATTATGTACACCATTATACCCATCCAAGTAAGGTGGTGGTGGAAAATAGATTACACCACGGCGTGGAGACGGTATTCCGTACGTACGCACGCGCGGTGATTTCATTTTCCGTAGGATGGATAGATGGTGAAATAGGGTTCTTTCATACTTATAATAACATATCGGTATATGAGTGATACTGATGTTATTACTTCATAATGAAACAACCTAATAAGAAAAAGTGGAATAAGAAATAAAGTTGAAAGAATCTTTAACGGGCATTACCTCTTCTTTGAAGCGCCTCTTTGAGATCTCTTTTTAGGGCACTAAAATTGGTCATTGAGGAATACCAGAACCTCTAGGATGTACCTATATAAGTGTATAATATAATTCGTCAGGTGTTTTCTGAACTTGAAGGCTCAATGTGGCGTGAGGAAGAGAGGGAGGAGGTTCCCTTTTATAAGGGAGGAGAGGGGCACCTTTGGAATAACTAAAAATATTATTTTATTATAAAGTCAAATTCGGTTTTTAATAGTTTTAAATTGATATATTTTTAAGGTAAGGTGGGTATGGGTAGAAATACTCTCATAAAATAGAATTTAGACACGTTTAGGTTCCTATTTTAACCTTATCATTTAGATTTAACATTAAGTTAAATAATTTTACTTTTACCGTGTCTTCTTGTGTTATTATACTATAAGGTTAATAAACTTACTATAATCAGCCAAAAAAACCCCAAGTTGTTTATTATTAATATATATAACCTTATCTAAGTCATTTGGCAGAACATTAGATTTTTAGGAATAAAATAACAATTAATAATATAATATTTGTTTTAAAAACTACTTTATGTCAATTTTGACACTATTTAGTAATTGATTTTTTTGAAAATCATAACAGAATTATTAGTTCAAACAAGGTTAATTAAATAAATACTAACATGTCATATTAACCTATAAAATTAGTTTAATTCATAAAAAGTATCAAATTATATTTATTTGGGTATTTATAATATCAATTATGTCAATATTTTATTAATAAGATAATTACTCCATCATCTTTGTGTCATAAATAAATTAACTTATTTAAAGTCTAAAAATAACAAATAAAATATCATAATGTAGGAAAGCTTTTTATATTTATAATGAATATTTATAGTCTAATTTATCATATGTATAACCCTATATTAAAAATGATTTTCTTATTAAACATTGATTTTAACTATTTTAACCCTTCTTTAAATAAATTAATAATAAATGTCCTAATCTAATCCAAGTGGGCCTAAATGGTCATATTTTATTCCTAAGGTTGTTTTTGGTCGAATTACACTTATCCAATAGAATTAGTACATGTTTTAGGGTAATAATAATATCATTTTTACCCTTAATTAACCTATTTACTTTTAACCGTGGTAAAAAAAAGTAAAAAGTTACTATTCACCAAAAATTATTTTCATCTCATTGAACCACATTTTACTTAATGGAATCAACCGTGTCTCTCGTATTTTTGAAATTCCACTCACAGAAGCGGTAAAATTAAGTTTTATGAAAAATTCTTTTTTTTAACTACCACTTAGTGGTTTCACTATTCATCAAAAAATGAAAGTTTCCAGAAAAATACCAAAAATTAGGCCTAAGATATATTTGATATTATGAATTCAAAAATGATGTCTATTTTACCAAATTCAAAACATATTAGTTGCATTAATTAATTTAAAAATTAATTCCCATCATCAAAAAAAATATCGTGTTCTTAAGAGATAATAACTATCAAAAGATTGACAGTTGTTTATGTCTATTTTAAATGTAAAATTACATCCAATAACCAACATTGTATTAAATTGTAAAAATATATTCTAAATAAACTTTAAAACCACTCAAATTAATAATTTATCACTATTAATTATTTCTATTAAAAAGGTTGTTTTTAATTAAAATTTAGTAATTTTCACTATTAATCAGAAAATGAAAGTTATCCGAAAAGTACCAAAATTTCACCCTAAGATAATTTATATATTTTGAATCCCAAAATGAAGTCCATTTTGAATATAAAATTTAAAAAATTTCAAAAAGTGGTTATTACTATTCATAAAGGCTAGTTTTAATAATATTTTAATAACATATTGTTGTTTAGTGAAACTCGGTATTGCGTACTACACACGCTATCGAGGAAGTTCGTGACTGCGTGTAATGAAAGGAAAGTCAAGGATGCGTGTTGTGCAAGCTCCTTTTAGTGTAGCGTACAACAAAAGACATTAATGAAATTAAAAAGAATATTTTTCATAAAATCTCAGGGTGTTACACTAGGCATCCTCAAGGCCCTATATTTTGTAATCAAGTGTCCGGGTCCCATCCGAATCAACAAAGTGGTAATGTACTAGTCATCCCAGGTAATCTAGACCAATGGAGTATAAATGACCATGGTATCCATTATAATTATGAATCCATAGTGTATAAATTTCATTGAGATTCATTATATTCTTGAATCCATATAGTAGAAATGTCCATAGGATTTAATATATAATCTGTTTTTATACCAATCCATCCATCATAAACATTGTCACAATACTAAACAAGGTTTATTCATTACCTACTCCCTTTTTCATTTATCTTATTTACCAATTCATTTCATATCCCATTTCTAAATCATTCACAAGCCATGGGTTAATCTAACTCATTTCTAAATTATCCAATTATTCTATTTAATCAATTTCACATCATGTAATCAGATGGAAAATGATTCTTATCCCTCTCCTTGTATATCCACTAATTCATTAAAGGTTCCACTAAGATGATGAGCTCACACACACCCAATTGGGTGGTAATTCAAGGAGAAGATACCTAAACCCACCTCAGAGGTTGACTGAGTTGAGGATGAAAACCTTAAACCATCACCAGGTACTAAATGGAAAGCCTAACAAGGTTCCAATAATTTAATCAAGGAATTCAATTAATTTGAAGTGAAATGTATGAAGTCTTGGTGTGTGACACAACAACTAGCTTAAAAAGATGAGACATTTCAAGAAAAGGTATATACCACTAATCATATTTTTTTAGTAAAAATATCATCTAGTGTAAACTCATAACGTTATTCATATTGGAAGAAAACTAAATAAAAAATGAATACCCTATAAATATGGATTATGATCATACACTAAAATAACCTTTTTAACAAGAATAAAAATTAATAAATGTGTAAGACGAATATATAACTCACTAGCATGGATACAATGAGATGGAAGCTATTTGAATCAGGAATCAGATAGAGGAATTAAACCATAGTATAGCCTTACGATTGAGGAAGAAATGAATGGGAGAAAATGATTTTAATATCTGGTGAAATGGGGACATATGAGAATTGGTTTAAAATTTTAAGTAATTTAAGAAAAAAAATTCATTTTTCCTCAAAAAACAATGTCACAGAATTTGGCCGCATGGTTCACCAACCGTTCATCCTTCACTATCTAAGGTAGCACCCCACATGGTTTATCCAGACAATTTTGTAAACCATGAGAAAACTATGTGATTTACCTCTCCAAAATATTTTAGGTGGCTCACTTGCAAATGAGGACCTGGATACATTGTTCCCTCCAACAGTGTGTCCATGCTCTACTTTGTAAAATGCCCTGTATAATTATTCGTAACCATCCAAACTCGGCATCACAACATCCACTAACCATGTGACCCAGAAAGACATTCCAAAAATAGGGCCTCTAAGCTCCAAACAATCTCATGATTCCCTTGAAACAACTGTGAACACATTAGGCACTCACACTAGAAAAAAAGTCATTAACCTGAAAAACAAAAGATCCATACATTAGGGAAAAAATGGGGATCATATAATCATTACCCTTAATGAAATTCAATACCAAATTTCACTTCTAATGGTGTTCAAGCATCATCTAGGAGTAACAGCATCCACTGAGCATGTACATCATCCCCCCACTCCTAAGTCTAATCCTCTAAATGGTTATTCTACCACATCACTAGTACTAGAGGAAATTACAAGACTCAAAGGGACTTCATGATTTGATCAACAATATGCATACCATTCTCCTCAAATGATGAATCTAGCTAAAACTCAACCTCATATAGATGAAGAGTCTGAGACAGGTCTGAATGATAACAGTGTAGCTGAGATACATAAAAAACATCATTCATAGCCTTGTACCTATATATTTACTTCATCCAATTGTCTACTAGCCTAACTCTCTCCAAAAACTGAAATGGCCCAACATATCATGATGAAAGTTTACCCTGTTTTTGAATCTGTTTGTGCCCTATCCTTGTGTAGATACATAAAAATTCATGATCCCACATATCAAACTCGAGATTTCATTAATTAAAATCAGTTTACTATTTCTTTAAATACTATGCCATAGACCTCCACCCTTTAATCAACCATACCTGGTATGAAGTATCAAATATGATATGTTGTCTTAGCAGCGATGTATTCCCTTCCCCTAACCAATACAGGGGTAATCGGAATGTCCTACCATACAAAGCCTCATATCCTACCATCGATATAACCACATGGTAGATATTTTTGTATGGAAATTCAACCATGGGTATATGCCTCTCCCAAGACCACCCAAAATCAAGGACACATGCTCTAAGAATATCCTTTAGAATGTGAAAAGTGCAGTCTAACTATGCATCAATATGATGGTGGTATATTGTGCTCAGAAGAACATGTGTATCCAATGCCCCTGTAAGATTTTCCAAACCTGTGATGTGAAATCGGTGTCCTAATTTGATACTATTATATAAGGAACCCATGAAGTATTACAATTTCAGAGATATAAATTCTACTAAGATAATTTACTTTGTAGGTCTCCCTAATTCATAGTTAATAGGAAACCTAAATGATCATATCCATAATAACCTATACAACACAACTTCCTCAAGGTTTCCTATAAAATTTGATAATTAAATCTATTGAAACATCATCCCATATCCACTTATTAATGGAAAACATATATAAAATCATATGTTTTCATTGGTGTCTTACCTTTAACTAATGATAGGTGAAGAGCCTAGTGAAAAAACCAACAACATATCATTTCATTCTCAGCCACCAATATTGAGGTCGTATTTATTGGTACATCTTGGTTACACCGGGATATACATCCCCTTATGATGTAGAAATCTCTCACATCATCTCATCACATATTTATATTGGAACACAAACACAACCATGAATATACTGAATAACATCCTCAACCACAATCCAACCAGGAGGTGGGCCCTCACCTTCCATGCCCTCGGTAGGACTAGTCCCTCAACATAAGATAATTTTCTCTCTTTCACTCTATACATAAAAGCATATTTCAATTCTAAGGATGGGAGAAAAGTTTACCTAAGACTATCATTTACATCCAACTTCATCTATGAAAACAAGGCCATAAACATCTACTTTCAAGTAGACATTGGAACTTCCTCTATATGAGTCCTCCAGCATAGTGCATTATAAAATGCATTGCTTGCTCTAGGTATATAAGAAATATTGATGTCAATGAGCTAAATGTATTGAAAAAATCATCATTGCTTGTATTTCATGTCAAGTTATGTAAATATTTACATAATTACATTGTGCTCCATGTACACCACAAAACAAATTCTCAATAAATAATGTCTCCAATATCACATGGCATGTACAACAGTGGCTGACTCGAGATCATGTTTCAGGGAGTTCTTCTCATGTGGCCTCAATCGGTGATACCCTTAAACCAAAAACCAATCCTCCTAAATTAGTAATACTCCAATACTAATATCTAATATACTTTAATATAAATTATAACTTCTAGTCATATCTAGAAGAATTTGGACTGACACTAAAATAAATCTCTCTTTCAACTCAAAAAAAGTTATCTTGTAGATATGTAGCCATAAAAACTTTATTCCCCAGTTTGTGAAGTTTTTCATAGGTTCTAATACGAATGATAATTCCTATATGAAATTTATCTAATATCTATCTATCCATAAGAAACACTTGATATCAAATTCGTTATTGGGATTCTCCCTAGAAAAAACAACTCTCGCCTTCTCTAGCCCAACCATTACTCTTGTCTCTAAGAAAATATAACCTAGAAATTGAATCTTATCTACCAATTTGTTTCACAAAGTGATATTATTATATAACTGATGTTCTTTATGAATATATGAAATTATCTCAAATCTTTCTCCACAGCCATGTTTAGTACATTAATACAACAAGATATTGTCCATAAACGCCACCACAAAAAAAATATAGATATGGATGGAAAAACAAGTTCATCATGTTTATCAAAACTGCTGGAACATTCGTAAGATAGAATGGAATTACCAGATAATCATAGATACAATACCTCCTAGGAAAATTTGTATAGGTATTCTAGTAAGTCAAACATGAAACTTATGATAACCCAACCTCAGAATAAATTTTCATGAAAACCTGAGCTCCTTAGAGTTTTATGAATATATCATCTATCTGATGAAGGGGATACAAATTCTTAACATTCAAACAGTTCAGTTTTTGGAAACTCACGCATATGATGAAGTTTAAGTCCCATATTTTTACAAAATGGACTGGAAAACCCTGAAAATATGTACTTGGTCACACAAACAGATTTTGTTCTATATCCTCTAGCTACCTATTGAGCACCTAGAGCTCATTAGTATATATCATATAAGTAGGAATGGATACTAGTGTAACTCCTCTAACTAACATGATGGAAAAATACACCTCTCTCTTAGGAGGTAAATCGTAAAATTAATCTAGAAAAACATCCTCGAAATGATCAACCAAAATGGTGAATCTTCTTGATAGGATCCCTAATCATCCAAATATAAACTAGAAATATAGTCTATCTTCCAACTCATCCCATGATGCTTAGGTCCATATCTTCCCTCTTGGATATCTCATTCACCTTTTTGAATAAAACCCCACCCTCATGTGATTTGAAAGTCACCCTCTGGAAATAAAAATCTATACCAGCATGATAAGTAACTAACTATTCTATATTGAGTATGAAAAAAACCCTTAAATATTGATGGAAAATATATATAATAAAAAGTGACACCCTCTTACCTCAAGGGGAAATACCTACATTAGCGTACATCCTCTGATCTAATTCCCAACTAAGTATCAAGTGTCATAACTCCATCCAAAAACTAAAAAATGATTCTGAGCCTCTTCACATTAGGAGTAGATATGAAGCTATGACAATAACCTATATAAAAAAGAGTAGACACTATTTTATAGTGTTCTAATATTTTACCACTAACAATATATGGCCTAGATATCTGATCCTTGGGTATAGGATTCACTAAATATATTTAGCATGAACCATGGAATTATTAAATAGCCCAACTACCCTAAATAATCTCACTTTTCAATCGAGGTGATAATACAATCTGGATCCCTAATCCATAACCAACTCCTTGGACTGAACAACAAATTGTACTCTAGTTCTTTCCCTGATGTAGAACTATGAATCCTACTCCTAAACCTTAAGTCCGAGTTGACCCCCTTCTATTGAAAACTGGAAGGAAGGTCCTACAGAATCATTGTCTATGGTATACCCTTCCATAAGAACGAGACTCAAATGGGTCCCTATCACACTGCATCCTCATGTATCTTCTCCGACCACAGTGATGACAGATGATATATCTACCATCACTCCAACGTTGTCTAGTACTCCCCTCATGAGAATCCTCAAAACAGTTCTTCCTGCCCCTGATACCAAATGACTTTGTCAAGAAGCTACACTACACTTCTTTTGGACTCTAGATTACCTCAAATTCTATTCTGTAATCAGAACCTGATTCACTATATTATTAGTAGTATTATTCAACCAAAAAAAATTCACCTATGACCATATGTCATTCTTTAAAACGTACTATAAAAATCTCTACCAAGAAATCCCATCATCTAGATACACCATCAAATGTACTAAATATATGTTAAAAGAGATGAATATTCACTAATAATAAATGTGACCCACTATATATATATATAAACTCACTGGAATGTCTAGATCATAGGGTCATAGGAAAGAATAAATCATAAAATATGGATCGGAAATCTCTTAAATCCATATCTCATAGCCTATCACCCAAGTTCATAATAACCAACTCATGCTTATCAGATCCAAGAGGCATATAAGTCATGAGCTTTGCACTCCTCTCATGATTTGAATTGATATGTTAAAAAATCAACCAAGGAGACTCAAGACACATATTAGTAGCTTTTGTACTACAATCTCATGAACCTGTGGGTGGATAATGCTGCAAGAAAACATGTTCCAGCTCTAACATAGATGAGGCAGGTTGCTGGGCTCCCGTAACTATCTGCATGAAACATAAGAAAACCTCATAGAATTTTTCACCAACACCCATATATGGTAAAACAGGATGTGACACGGGAGGAACTACTAGAGGTTCTATTGGAAGAACAGTCCCCATCCCCACTATATCATAGTTTTCACCACCCGAATGGTGTACATCTGGTGGTTTTAGAGGTGAAATATCTCTAAAAATTCCAAACACACACCTCTGAACAGGTTCTTTAATGACAAGATCACATAAAAAATCAATTGGGAGCTTTAACCCTTCCTATAAACAAGCCACACCCCTCTGCCTACTCCTAAATCCTAGAATGGGTATTAAAAAATATCAGAAGATAACAGAGAATATGTTGCCTATATCCCATGAATAAGGTCGGTTATGGGTCAGGATCTCTATTTCATGTCATTAGTTCCAACATTTATATTTTTCATTGAAATTTAGAGAGAGAAACTCCCTTTAAATTGCAATTGTAATCCCTATTTAACGAGAACCTATTCCTTTTAGAATAAAAAATAATTTAACTTCATTCTCATTTATATAAAAATTACCTTCAATGGTTGTATTATATGGATTACCATTTTCAATTTATAAGGGATTATACACATTATAAATTGATGTGCGGTTTCCATTTGATCCCAACCATAACATGTTTCATCATATGCGACGGATGGACCAAGACTCTACATGCAATAATTGACTTCTTAAGGTATATATTGAAGAATATATAAGAAAACGTTTTTTAGGTTATAATATTCACTTTTAGTAAAAATTATGTTTCTAAAACTCCAGTACAAAAATTTAGTCAAATAAAAATTGTATCATGCAAGGAACTCATAATAACATCATGTAGTCAAGCAATGAATCATATATGTAATGACATATGCATGGCTTATGAAAAACTTTAGGTGTAGAAAATGATTACTGATCTATACGTCCATGCCATATCTTGAAATGGATAATTAAATTCCTCAATCATAGAAACTATAACATCACATATCCTGTGAATCACAAAATAGTGGAATCAAATTAACTCTTATTGGTGAAAATTAGAACAACATATCCTGTCCCAAGAAATTTTTCTTTTTCTTGTATATGGGTTAGCTACTCCTTGGCAGAACTCATTTAAAAATTCCAATACATTCCAATTTATCCTTTCTACCATCATAAATAGTAATACAAAAATAAAAAATAAAATAAAAGACCTTTTATGAGGCTACTTTATAACGTCCCAACCCAGAAACCACTAAATGTTTCCCTAAGATGGTGGGTCACATGGAATCATGTGTTCGAACACAAATTATAAGGGATACAAACTAGAAGTGAGGTCCTAGGGTTTTTCATTGGGTATAATATCTTGTCCCACTTGGAATTTTTTTTCTTCATTGATTCTCGCTCATCTTTTGTATTAGGGTTTTCCTTTCAAGTTATAGGTGTTTTGCGATGTTGTTTTGAGTTGTTCCATTGTGTTTTTTGGTATTGGGTTTGTTCTTTATTTTTATTGGTATTTTTCAGTGGAAAGTGTGTATTTTGGTATTGACATTTGGTATCATAGAATTGTTGCATATTTTGAGGAAACTATGCATCTTAACCATGAAAAATGTGTAATCCATGGGGATGTCTCTAGTTAGGGGCACACGAACTGCACATGGTTAGGAAAACTATTAATAAGGAACATTCATGGTTCTACCATTTATGATAGAACTAAGTCTCATGATTGGTGTATGTTTTCCAAAAAATGTATCCAAAACATGATAGTACCTAGTTTTCCCATTAAGAAGCACACATTTAGTGTATGGTTTGGTCAACCTTGCGGCCTATCCATGAAAAGATCCCAAGTCATTAGAAATGTGATTTTACCATTCTACCCACTCAGGATTTTATCCCCGAATAACCCACTCTTCCCCAATCCTAGTTCATGCAACCCAAAGGTTGATTATACCTTCATATCTAATAGTCTCCTACTCTAATTGTTTGCATATCAAGTGGTTATGTAGAGACCCATACTTGACGTACATAGACATTACATTACTTTTGCGGAATACTTAATACAATACAAAAACAGATACCCAAAGACCGTATTAGTTTAGTGTCTTTGGAAACTCTGAACATAATCCTCTAATCATGGTGAAAGATCTTAAATATATCCCATAAAGATCTTCCCCTTTGGTTTTCTTACATGAAACCTTTATTTATATCTTGGGGAAAAGAAAATATAAAATTGTGAGCTCAAATGCCCATTAAGGGTAAACATGGAGAACTAAAAAAACAATCCATAAACATTTGAACGTAAAAACATGAACATAAAACATCAAAATCTTGAGAAATGACATAAATCCTGGCAGTACATAAGTCATATTTCATAAAGGAACATTAATCATGATATAAGAAAACATTTAATTGTGGAAAACCATTAAGAACATGATATAATTTCCATAGTAGCCAAGGCATTTCTTCCAAGACCATCATAGTGGACAGAGTCCCTTACTGAATCGAGTTCACTCCTCGTTCCAGTCCAATATCACTGAACCAGATTAACTTTCTATTCTAGCCACGTCTATCTCATGAGATATAAATTTTTACCAAATTCAATGGAGGGTGATACAGGTCCCACCCATCTCAAAGTGAAATCATTCTTTCGTGTGCCAAAAAATAAACATACATCATTCATAATACCCCAACGAATAAAATGTAACACCCCGAGATTTTATGAAAAATATTCTTTTTAATTTTATTGATGTATTGTGTTGTACGCTACAACAAAGGAGTCTTGCACAACACGCAACCCTAACTTTGCTTCATTACACGCAATCATGACCTTCCTCGATAGCGTGTGTTGTACACAATATCGAGTTTCACTAAACAACGATATGCTATTAAAATATAATTAAAACTAGCCGTTATGAATAGTAATAACAATTTTTTGAAATTCTTTAAATTTCATATTTCAAAATGGACTTCATTTTTGGATTCAGAATATCAAAATTAGCCTAGGGTGAAATTTTGGCATTTTTCTGAAAATATTCAATTTTTGATGAATAGTGAAAATACTGGGTTACTATTTAAAAACTGAGTTTTTATTTAAATAATTATTTATTCTATTTAAATTTATTTTAGGTCAAAATTTACACATATTACCTATATAAGTTCAATGTAGTTCATTAGAGTCATTTTATAATAATTTTAGATATATAAAAATTTTATTGAACTTTTTACCGTCTTTTACCCACCTCCTAGGAGAATTTCCAAATTCACATAAAACATAATTTTACCGCTTCTGTGAGTGGAAATTCAAAAATTTGAGAGACACAGTTGATTTCAATAAGTAAAATGTGTTTCAATGAGATGAAAATAATTTTTGGTGAATAGTAACTTTTTTCTTTTTTTTATCACGGTTAAAAGTAAATATGGTAATTAAGGGTAAAAATGATATTATTATTACCCTAAAACATGTCCTAATTCTATTAGATAAGTGTAATTCGACCAAAAACAACCTTAGGAATAAAATATGACCATTTAGGCCCACTTGGATTAGATTAGCACATTTATTATTAATTTATTTAAAGAAGGTTTAAAATAGTTAAAATCAATGTTTAATAAGTAAATAATTTTTAATATAGGGTTATAAATAAGATAAATTCAACTATAAATATTAATTAGAAATATAAAATTATTTCCTATATAATGGTATTTTATTTTTAATTTTTATAATTTAAATAATTTATTTTATTTATGACACAATGATGATGCAGTAATTATATTATTAATGCAATATTGACATAATTGATGTTATAAATACCCAAATAAATGTAATTTGAGACTTTTTATGAATTAAAATAATTTTCAACGTTAATATGACATGTTTTTATTTATTTAATTAACTTTATTCGAACTAATATTTCTGTTATGATTTTTAGAAAAATCAATTACCAAATATTGTCAAAATTGACATAAAATAGTTTTTAAAACAAATTTTAAATTATTAATTGTTACTTTATTCCTAAAAATATATGGTTCGGCAAAATGACTTAGATAAGGTTATATATATTAGTAATAAACAACTTGGGGTTAGTTTGACTTGTCATAGTAAGTTTATTAACCATATAGTGTAAGAAAACAAGAAGAAACGGTAAAAGAAAAAATATTTATCTTAAAGTTAAATCTAAATGATATGGTTAAAATATAAACCTAAACTTGTATAAATTCTATTTGATGAGAGTATTACGACTCATCCCCACCTTAGCTTCGAAATAACTCAATTTGGAGCTATTAAAAACTGAATATGATTTTATAATAAAATAATATTTTTAGTTATTCCAAAGGTCCCTCTCTCCTCCCTTATAAAAGGGCACCTCATCCCTCTCTTCCTCACACCACTTCGAGCCTTCATGCTCGGAAAAACCCTATAAAATTCTCTTATCCACTTCCCTAGAAACATCCTAGAGGTCCTTGTCTACTAAAAAGACCAATTTTGGTGCCGTAAGAGGAGGTCTCAATGAGGCGCTTCAAAGAAGAGGAAATGCCCGTTACCGATTCTTTCAACTTTATTTCTTCTTCACCTTCTTCTTATTTAGTTGTTTAATTATGAAGTAATAACATCAGTATCACTCATGTACGGATATGTTATTATAAGTATGAAACAACCCTATTTCACAATCTATCCATCCTACAAAAAAAATCACCGCGCGTGCATACGTACGGAATATCGTCTCCACGCCATGGTGTAATCTATTTTCCACCACCACCTTACTTGGATGGATATAATGGTGTAAATAATAACTATATTTGATTATTGTAAAGTGATATTGATTCTGAAATAGTATACATACACTCCAATATAATTCAACAATCATGGGAATGATATCATCACTCGTGCGTACGTATGGATTATCGTCTCCACGACGCGATGAGATTCATTCTCCATGTTAACCATTCATGAACGATTATAAAGTATATATAATAAGTAATCATGAAATATATGAAATAATAATGATACTGTATTTATGTGTATATATATGTATGTCATCTACTTAATATCATTCAATTCAATAAGGAAACGAAAACAGCATTCATGCGTACGTACGGCCTACCGTCTCCATGAACGGTGTATTTCATTTCATTTAATCTATCTATCATATATATATATATATATATATATATATATGTTTATACTGAAATATATATTATATATAAATAATTTTATACATTATGGAATAAATTAAATCAGGATATAAGTAATAATATCAAGAACAACAAGTCCAAACACGTGCGATAAATAAAACGAGTGAACCCAAAATATTGCTTTAACATGGAACTTACAAAAGAATGGGTAATATAAAGTCATAAGTGAACCATATATGATATCATAACAGTGAATACAATTTTGTAATAGGTCAATGACATTATTTAAATCATTATACAGAAGGTTCAGAAACATATGAAGCATATCAGACCTAAGGTAAGGGATAATTTTGCAAATCTCATTTTTATCCGAGATTACTTATTCATAAGTATTTACAAGGGTTATATTTATCATTCATGTCCATGCTTTATAAAAATGTCTTCATGTATTTTTAAAGTCATTTTTACCCTTTTTTGACTTTTACCATGCGTTATGGAAGGCATCATTCTTTTTTTACCATACAAGGAACTTTTTGACTTTTCCAACAAAAGTACGAGGAGAATGTTATTTTTAACTTATACGGCGTGAACGGATTTTTACGGTTTCATAACACCTCATTTTCATGAAGCTTACTCTACAAGATTGCATGATTATTTTCAACAAAACCCTTTTCTTTTAAAATTGCATGAAATTTTGTGAAAAGAAAATGATTTTGAAGAAGAAAGGATATTTTCCTCAAGAATTCATTTCAAGTGTTTTTATCAAAACTATTTTCCATCTAAAATGACATTATTTAATATGTTTATGTTTCAAGTATAATGCCTCCATTATTTAAATGGTTTGATTATTATTATGATGAAATGATATCCATTTTTTAATATGGATTATGTTATGATGGCATGATGTTTAAGAATCTCATTCTATTACATGGGTTATGCTATGATGTATGATTTATGATTTTGTGGAACACGAAAAAATGATTTCATTATGAGATGGGTGGGACCTATATCTCCCTCCAATTCATTGGGTAAAGATTTATATCTCATGATATAGACATGGATGGAACGTTAAGTTAATTCAGTTTAGTGTTACAGGATTGAAACGAGGAGTGAACTCGATTCAAAAAGGGACTTTGTCCACTAAGATGGTCTTGGCAGCAATGCCTTGGGTACTATGGAAATCATAACATGTGCTGAATGGTTGCCACAATTACATGTTTTATTCCCATTATATTTTATCATGGTTGTTGTTCTATTATTATATATGCCTTACGTACTTCCCTGATTTATGACTTTGCTCAAGATTTTGATGTTTAAGTTTCATATTCATGTTTTCACTTCCAAATGTTTATGGATTGTTTTATGTTATCTATGTTTGCCCTTACTGAGCTTTTGAGATCACCCTTTTTATGTTTTATTTTCCCCAGGAAATAATGAAAGGTTTTAGGTAAGGAAACAAAAAGGGGAAGATCGTTATGGGAGTTGTTGAAGATATTTCAACATGATTAGAAGTTTATATTATGAGTTTCCAAAGTCACTAAACTATTACGGTCATTGTGTGTCTATTTTTTTTATGTATTAAGAATTCCGCAAAAGTAATGTAATGTCCATTTATGTCAATCTTTGGGTCTCTACAGTTGGTATCAGAGGAAAGGTTTAGTCAACCTTTGGAAACTAGGATGCGAAAACGTTAGTGAGATCCCTAGAGATATTTCTAAGGTATGCCTAGGGATGTCCCTAAGGATAAGTATACGTGTAGGATATAGTCCTAGAACTACAGTAACGATCATAGAATTTAACCAAAGATTTTAGATGTGGAAGGTACTCCCCCTTTATTATGTTGTTTTCTCTGGCATGATTTTTGCCTCTCACGCTATTATTTTTGGGTTTTAGACGATGGCTGGAACCCGAAGGAACCGTGTTGATCAATGTAATGGACAATGCAGTGATTGTCCTCCGGAACAAACAAATGTCATGGGAGATGGAGTGGAAATTATTATTTCTATACTTACACAAGATATGAATCATTCTGTACATCCATATGAGCAGATAAGGGAACAATATTCTATTGAGTCCTTCATGAGGCAATGTCCACCTTATTTTAGTGGGTCGTCTGATCCACTTGTTGCAGAACAACGGATCAGAACCACTGAAAAGATATTTTCATTTCTTCAATGCTCTGAACATGATAAATTCATCTTATCAGTATATCGTTCGGAAGGTGAAGCTGGTCAATGGTGGAATCTTATCCAGAATACGAGGCCAAAATATGAAATTGAATCCCTGGAATGAGACGGGTTCAAGAACTTATTTTTCCATAAGTACTTCCCTCATATTCTTCAAACACAGATGGAGAAGGAGTTTCTTGAACTAAATCAAAAGGATGATGAATCTGTTGGTATATACAAAGCGAACTTTACAAGGATTTTAAGGTGTGAATCTGGCTTTATCATCCAACCTGAAAGTAAAGTTGATCGATTCTTCAGTGGCTTAAAACCAAATCTTCGAAGGGAATTAGCTATAAGAGACTTTAGTAGATATGAAGAAATTGTGCGTTGTGCTATCAAGGTAGTAATGGAAGTTGGTGTTACATATCCATCTCATGGTTTTGACAAGAAACAAAAGATGGAGTTCATGGAGAAATCTCAGAATAATTGTGAAAAGAAGATGAATGTTTCCTTATGCTCAATGTGTGGAAAGAAGCATGTTGGAGATTGTCTTAAAGGTACTAGAAAATGTTATAAGTGTGGAAAATAAGGTCATCGAGAATCTGAGTATTGAAGTAATGGAAAAAGGGTTGCTAATGGTGTGAATAAAGAAAAGACTGCAGAGAACGCACCACCAACACTTCATTGCTTCAAGTGCAATGAAATGGGGTATTATGGTAATCAATGCCCTAATCCAAGGGTTAATGATGATCGACATGAGCAACCACTTAAGGCAAAGGACAAAGGGAAGTCACAAGAGATCACTATTGGAGATGTTGAATATGAAAACAATGTTTTGGAATGATTAAGTTTTTATGTAATGGGATTCCAAAATAATGTTGTATATAGTATCACGGAATATTGGAATATTTATGTATTGGTCTATTGTGGTTTTCAATAATTTTATGGTACCGGTAACCATGGAAAGTGATTGAGATATTTTTGGAAAAAGATGATATGCGCATAATGAAGGGATAAGGAGAAAATGAAATGATTGACAGTACTCATTAGCTCATGACTAATATAAGGAAATAGTTATATCATGGTTTGAGTATATAGAATTTTGGGGTTTTGGTATGTGGAAAGAGTTAACTTTTGACAACACTCATGTTTTCACAAAGATTCAATGGGTATTTATTTTTCAAGAGAATGCATGATTAAGGCCTTCGAATGTTTGGAATGTGACCAACAAGACATATCTTATGATATATGGGGATCAACGATGGTATTAACATGATTGTTATATGAAATCTCTGGTAATCGTTTTCACTATATTATGAGAGTGGATTGAAGTATTATGGATAATCCTAATGATTGGAATGGATTATTTTGGACATAAGTTAGTATTGTTTAAGGATAAAAGTTTTTTCGATATTATTGATGGGATGTTATAGTAATGTAGTTTTAGAAAAAGGACAACCTGCAAGATGGGAGACAGCCCATCACGTCGGACAAGGGTGTGGGAATCAAACCCACAACCGAAATGAAACTGGCCTTTTTCGCCTACCACTGGCCTACAGTAAGTCCCTGGTTAGTAGAAACTAGTTTTATTTTATTAAGCGATATGATATATAAAGTATAAGTTCATTTTTGATCCAAATACGATTAATCTAACCATAAGATGGACTTATAACTTTTGCTAATCTTTTTTTTTGAAACAGATGGAATGACCCATCATTCTATTAAATGATCTGCTAACACATCACGAATAACAAATTCAACTTCATTTCTTTAAGGGATGAAGTGTAAATTGTTTAATTCACGAACAATACTGATATTGTACCAAAATCATGTAAGTATTTCTTTTAATTCATCAACTTTAGGGAAATGATCTTGAAAACCAAAAATGTTTTCCTAGTTCCCTTATATCCGATGAATCAGATGGTACCATAGATCATCACAAATATATGGCTTTGTGATTGTTGGATTTTTCATAACCATGTTCTATACAACTCTCCATCAGAACAAGATGTTTAGGTTTCTCTTCTATATCCATATTTTCACCTATGTTCTCCTATGTGGAAACCCAGTGATTAGTTAATTTGGGTAACCGTTATGTTTCATACTTTAGTTTTTAAATATTGGTTTTATTATCCCTTTTTACGATGTGGGTTTTTAATAAAGAAACTTTCGAGTAGTAAATCATTTATAACCCCCGATGAATTTTGAGGGCGAAATTCATTTTAAGGGGGGTAGAATGTAACACCCTGAGATTTTATGAAAAATATTCTTTTTAATTTTATTGACGCCTTGTGTTTTATGCTAAAACAAAGGAGTCTTGCACAACATGAAACTCTAACTTGGCTTCAATACATGCAATTGTGACCTTCCTCGATAGCGTCTGTTGTACGCAATACCGAGTTTCAATAAACAACGATATGCTATTAAAATATTATTAAAACTAGCCGTTATGAATAGTAATAACCACTTTTTGAAATTTTTTAAATTTCATATTTCAAAATGGACTTCATTTTTGGATTTGGAATATCGAAATTAGCCTAGGGTGAAATTTTGGTATTTTTCTGAAAACTTTCAATTTTTGATGAATAGTGAAAACATTGGGTTACTATTTAAAAACCGACTTTTTATTTAAATAATTATTTATTCTATTTAAATTTATTTTAGGTAAAATTGACACATAATACCATTATAAGTTCAATGTATTTCATTAGAGTCATTTTATAATAATTTTAGATATATAAAAATTTTATTGAACTTTTGACCGTCTTTTACCCACCTCCTAGGAGAATTTCCAAATTCACATAAAACATGATTTTACCGCTTCTGTGAGTGGAATTTCAAAAATCCGAGAGACACGGTTGATGTCATTAAGTAAAATGTGGTTCAATGAGATAAAAATAATTTTTGGTGAATAGTAACATTTTACTTTTTTTACCACGGTTAAAAGTAAATAGGGTAATTAAGGGTAAAAAGGATATTATTATTACCCTCACACAAGTCCTAATTCTATTGGATAAGTATAATTCGACCCAAAACAACCTTAGTAATAAAATATTACCATTTAGGCCCACATGGATTAGAATAGGACATTTATTATTAATTTATTTAAAGAAGGGTTAAAATAGTTATAATCAATGTTTAATAAGTAAATCATATTTAATATAGGGTTATAAATAAGATAAATTCCACTATAAATATTAATTAGAAAGATAAAAATATTTCCTAAATAATATTATTTTATTTTTAATTTTTATACTTTAATTAATTTAATTTATTTATGACACAATGATGATACAGTAATTATATTATTAATGAAATATTGACATAATTGATGTTATAAATACCCAAATAAATGTAATTTGAGACTTTTTATAAATTCCAATTATTTTATATGTTAATATGACATGTTATTAGTGATTTAATTAACATTTTTACAACTAATATTTCTGTTATGATTTTCACAAAAATCAATTACCAAATAGTGTCAAAATTGACATAAAATAGTTTTTAAAACAAATATTATATTATTAATTGTTATTTTATTCCTAAAAATCTATGGATCGGCCAAATGACTTAGATAAGGATATATATATTAATACTAAACAAATTGGGGTTCTTTTTTCTTGTTATAGTAAGTTTATTAACCTTATAATGTAAGAAAACTAGAAGACACTGTAAAAGAAAAATTATTTAACATAAAGTTAAATATACATGATAAGGTTAAAATAGAAACCTAAACTTGTATAAATTATATTTGATGAGAGGATTTAGACCCATACCCACCTTAGCTTAAAAATAACTCAATTTTGAGCTATTAAATACCGAATATTACATTATAATAAAATAATTTTTTTAGTTATTCCAAAGGTGCCCCTCTCCTCCCTTATAAAAGGGCACCTCCTCCCTCTCTTCCTCACACCACTTTAGCCTTCATGCTCGGCCAAACACTGAAAAATTTTCTTATCCACTTACCTAGAAACATCCTAGAGGTCCTTGTATTCTTAAAAGACCAATTTTGGTGCCGTAAGAGGAGGTATCAAAGAGGCGCATCAAAGAAGAGGTAATGCCCATTACCGATTCTTTCAACATTATTTCTTCTTCCACTTCTTCTTATTTAGTTGTTTCATTATTAAGTAATAACATAAGTATCACTCATATAATGATATGTTATTATAATTATGAAACAACCCAATTTCACCATCTATACATCCTACGGAAAATGAAATCACCGCGCGTGCGTACGTACAGAATACCGTCTCCACGCCGTGGTGTAATCTATTTTCCACCACCACCTTACTTGGATGGATATAATGGTGTAAATAATAACTATATATGATTATTGTAAATTGATATTTATTCTAAAATAGTATACATACACTCCAATACAATTTCACGATCATAGGAATGATATCATCACTCGTGCGTACATACGGACTACCGTCTCCACGACACGATGAGATTCATTCTCCATGTTAACCATTCATGAATGATTATAAAGTATATATAATAAATAATAATGAAATATATGACCTAATAATGATACTGGATTTATATGTATATATATGTATGTCATCTAATTAATTTCATTCAATTCAATAAGGAAATTAAAACAATGTTCATTTGTACGTACGGCCTACCATCTCCATGAACGGTGTATTTCATTTCATTTAATCGATCTATCATATATATATGTATATACTGAAATATATATTATATGTAAATCATGTTTTAAATTCTGGAATTAATTAAATCAGGATATAAGTAATAATATCAAGAACAACAAGTCCCAACATGTGCGATAAATAAAATAATATAACCCAAAACGCTGCTTTAACATGGAACTTACAAAAGAACGGGTAATATAAAGTCATAAGTGAACCATATATGATACCATAACAATGAATATGATTCTGTAATAGGTCAATGAAATTATTTAAATCATTATACATGAGGTTCATAAACGTATTAAGTATATCGGACCTAAGGTAAGAGATAATTTTTCAAATCTCATTTATATCCGAGATTGCTTATTCATAAGTATTTACTGGGGTTATATTTATCATCCATGTACAAGTTTTATAAAAATGTTTTCATGTATTTTTAATGTCCTTTTTACCCTTTTTTGACTGTTACCTCATGTTATGGAAGGAATCTTTCTTTTGTTTACCATACAAGGATCTTTTTGACTTTTCCGACAAAAGTACGAGGAGAATGTTATTTTTAACTTATATGGCATGAACGGATTTTTACGGTTTTATATCGCCTCATTTTCATAAAGCTTCCTCTACAATATTTCATTATTATTTTCAACAAAACCCTTTTTTTTAAATTTCATGACATTTTTTGAAAAGAAAATGATTTTGAAGAAGAAAGGATATTTTCCTCAAGATTTCATTTCAAGTGTTTTTATCAAAACTATTTTCCATCTAAAATGACATTATTTAATATGTTTATGTTTCAAGTATAATGTCTCCATTATTTACATGGTTTGATTCTTATTATGATGAAAAGATATCCATTTTTTATATGGATTATGTTATGATTGCATGATGTTTAAAAATCTCATTCTATTACATGGGTTATGCTATGATGTATGATTTATGATTTTATGGCACACGAAAGAATGATTTCATTATGAGATGGGTGGGACCTATATTTCCCTCCAATGCATTGAGTAAATATTTATATCTCATGAGATAGACATGGCTGGAACGGTAAGTTAATCTCGTTCAGTGTTATAGGACTGAAACGAGGAGTGAACTCGATTCAGAAAGGGACTTTGTCCACTAAGATGGTCTTGGCAACAATTCCTTGGCTACTATGGAAATCATAACATGTGCTAAATGTTTGCCACAATTACATGTTTTATTCCCATTATATTTTATCATGGTTTATGTTCTATTATGATATATACCTTACGTACTTCCCCGATTTATGTCTTTGCTCAAGATTTTGATGTTTAAATTTCATGTTCAAGTTTTTGCTTCCAAATGTTTGTGGATTGTTTTAGGTTATCTATGTTTACCCTTACTGAGCATTTGAGCTCACCCTTTTTATGTTTTATTTTCCCCAGGAAATAAAGAAAGGTTTTAGGTAAGGAAACAAAAAGGGGAAGATCGTTATGGGAGTTGTTGAAGATATTTCATCATGATTAGAAGTTTATATTTTGAGTTTCCAAAGACACTAAACTATTACGATCCTTGTGTGTCTATTTTTGTTATGTATTAAGTATTCCGCAAAAGTAATGTAATGTCCATGTACGTCAAGCTTTGGGTCTCTACATAAAATGGGTTTCATAAACATCAACCCATCATAACAGAATCCATATAAAATAAATGGATATCATTTCATCATAAGAAAAATCAAACCATGTAAATAATAGAGACATTATACTTGAAACATGAACATACTAAATAATTCCATCATATATGGAAAATAGTTTTGATAAAACTGATGAAATGAATTCTTGGGGAAAATATCTTTTCTTCTTCTAAATCATTTTCTTTTCACAAAATGTCATTCACTGTTAAAAAAAGGATTTTGTTGAAAATAAAAATGAAAACTTGTAGAGGAAGATTCATGAAAATTAGGCATTATGAAACTGTAAAAATCTGTTCATGCCGTATAAGTTAAAAAACATTCTCCTCATACTTTTAAAGGAAAAGTCAAAAAGTACCTTATATGGTAACCAAAGGAAAGATTCCGTCCATTCAATGTGGTAAAAAGTAAAAAAAGGGTAAAAATCACTTCTAACATACATAGAAGAATAGTAAAAAAAAATTAAAATATTTTTAGAAAACATGGACATGGATGATAAACATAACCCCAGTAAATACTTACGTAAAAACAATCTCAGATAAAAATGAGATTTTCCAAATTATCCCTTACCTTAGGTCCAATTTCTTCCATACGTGTCCGAAACTCTTTTATAATGGGTTTAAACATATTATTAACTAGTAACATAACCATAATAATATTTATGATATCATATATGATTCACTTATGACTTTATATTACCTGTTCATTTGTAAATTCCATGTTAAAGAAGAACTTTGGGTAAAATCGTTTCATTTATCGTACGTGTTTAAACTTTTTTTTCTTGATATTATTACTTATATCCTGATTTAAATAATTCCATAAAGTAACACATGATTTATATGGAATATATATTCATCATATAAATATATATGATAGGTCGATAAATGGAAGGAAATACATCGTTCATGGAGATGGTAGGTCATAGGTACGCATGAACGTTGTTTTCATTTCCTTATTGAATTGAATTGAATTAATTAAATGAAACTTTTATGTACATAAATCTATTATCATTATTATGTAATTTCTTTCATTATTATTTATTATATATACTTTATAATCATACTTGAATGGTTAATCATGGAAAATGAATCTCATCGCGTTCGTGGAGACGTTAGTCCGTACTTAGGCTTGAGCGACAATATCATTGTTTTGATATTAAAATCAATAATAATTGGATGTTATATCATATATAAAGAATAATAATAATGTTATATTTATTATTTATATCATTTATACTCATTATTATAACCATCCAAATGATAAAATGTTTGAATAACAAACTACACCGTGTCGTGGAGATGGTAAGTCATACGTATGAACGTGTGGTGACTATTTCATTGATAAGATGGAAAAAACAACTAATATGGTTGTACAATTTTTATAATAACATCACAGTATATATAAGATACTGAAGTTATTATTTTATAATGTAAACAACCAAGAAGGAGTAAGTGGAAGAAGGAAGGAACTTGAAATAGGTGGTGAGATATTACCTCTTCTTTGGGTTCTTCCTTTTGATTTGATCAAAGTCTGATACATAGATTGGATTTATGAAAAATGGATGCACTCTTGGATGAAGGGAGGACATTTGAGAGGGTATTTGGGCAAGGTTTTGTCGAGCCAAATGACATTGGGGGTGTGAATTAGAGAGAAGGGGGAGTCCCCTTTTATAAGAGGGGTGAGGGGCACCTTAGGAAAAAATTATAATATTATTTTATAATAAATTTATATTAGGTTTATAATGAATCCAATTTGAGTTATTTTGGTGATAGGGTGGGGATGGGTAGAAATACACTCAAACAATAGGTTTTTTTACATGTTTAGGTTACCATTTTAACCTTATCATTTAGATTTAACTATAAGTTAAATAATTTAATTTTTACCATGTCTTATGGTGTTCATATACTATATGGTTAATAAACATACTATAAACTACCATTATAACCCCAATTGGTTCATTAATGTCATATATATTATTATATAAGTTTTTTGGAATATCCTTATATTTTTATGACCATTATATCAATTAATAATATAATATTTGTTTAAAAACTCTTTTATGTCAATTTTGACACTATTTGGTATTTTGTTTTTTATAAATTCATAAAAGCATTATTACTTAAAAAATATTTCCTCTAAACAACCCTAATATGTTATATTAACCAATAAAATTAGTTTAATTCATAAAAAGTCTCAAATTACATTTATTTGGGTATTTATAATATGAATTATGATAATATTTCATTAATAAGGTAATTACTTTATCATCATTGTGTCACAAATAAATGATTTTATTTAATGTCTAAAAAATATAAATGAAATACCATTATGTAGTAAATATTTTTATCTTTCTAATTAATATTTATAGTTGAATTTATCCTATGTATAACCGTATATTAAAAAATTATTACTTATTAAACATTGATTTTAACTCTTTTAACTCTTCTTTGAATTAAATAATAATAGGTGTCCTAATCTAATCCAAGTAGACCTAAAGGGTAATATTTTATTCCTAAGGTATGTTTTTGTCGAATTACATTTATCCAATAGAAATAGAACATGTGTTAGTGTAATAATAATATCATTTTTACCCTTAATTACCCTATTTAATTTTAACCGTGGTAAATAAAAGTAAAAAAGTTACTATTCACCAAAAATTATTTTTATCTTTTGAATCACATTTTACTTAATGATATCAATCGTTTCTCTTGGATTGTTTACATTCTACTCACGGAAGCGGTAAAATTATGTTTTATGTAAATTTGTAAACTCTCCTAGGAGGTGTGTAAAAGATGGTAAAAAGTTCAATAAAATTTTTATATATTATTGTAAAATGACTCTAATGAATTACCTTGAACTTATATAGGTTTTATGTATCTATTTTGACCTAAAATAAATTTAAATAAAATAAATGATTATTTAAATAAAAAGTTGGTTTTAACCAATAACTCAGTGTTTTCACTATTCATCAAAAACCGAAAGTTTTTTGAAAAATACCGAAAATTAACCCTAAGATAATTTCGATATTCCGAATCCAAAAATAAAGTTCATTTTTAAAGATAAAATTTATAAAATTTCAAAAGGTGGGTATTAATATTCATAACGGCTAGTTTATATAACATTTTAATAAGATATCATTGTTTAGTGATACTCGGTATTGCGTACTACACACGCTATCGAGGAAGGTCGCCATTGCATGTAATGCAAGCCAAGTCAGGGATGCGTGTAGTTCAAGCCCCCTTTGGAATTTCATATAACATAATCAAAACTTATTTCATTTATACATTAAACAAAATCTATACAGAAGGTTTCTTAGAATTATTTCCACACAAAAACATGAAATTGTGTGTAACACGAGCCAAGAATAGTGTTGCGTATACTACAAGATAATACAGTGTTGTGTATAGTAAAAGATAATCTTGGTGTAGTGTACAATAGAAAACATCAAAAAAATTAAAAATAATATATCTCATTAAATCTCAGGTTGTTACATTCTACCCCCCTTAAAATGAATTTCGCCCTTGAAATTTATCTGGGTTATAAATCGTTTACTACTTGAAATTTTCATTCATAGAAACCCACATCGTAAATTAGAATACTAAAACTTAATTTTAAAAAGTGAAGTATGAAACATAACATTTACCCAAATTAACTCATCACTAGGTTTCCACATAGGAGAATATAGGTGAAAATATGGATATAGATGAGAAATCTAACCATCAAGTTCTGATGGAGAGTGGTTGAGAACATGGCTATGAAAAAACCAATAATCACATAGCCATAAATTTGTGATGATCTACGGTACCATCTAGGACAAAGTTTTTGGTTTTCAAGATCATTTCCCTAAAGATGAAAAAAATGGCATTATAGGAAATACTTAATTGATTTTGGTACAATCACACTGTTGGTCATTCCTTGAAGAATTTTCACTTCATCTCTTTAGGAAATGATGTTGAATTTTTCATTCGTGAAGTGTTAACAAATCATGTGATAGAATGATAGTTCATTCCATCTGTCTCAAACAAAAGGTTGGAAAAAGTTATTAAATATACATAAGTCCATCTATGGTGAGGTTAATTGTATATGATTCCAAAAAGGGACTTATACTCCAACTATCATACTGCTTAAAAAATAAAACTAATTTCTACTAACCAGGGACTTCATATAGGAAAGTGGTTGGTCATAAAGGCATGTCAAACTTTGGTTGTGGGTTTGATTCCAACATCCATTTTTGACGCGATGGTTTTTCACCCATCTTACGGTTTTTCCTTTTTATAAATCTATACTATTACAACATTCCTAAAATAATATAAAAAATTTCTAGCCTTAAACAATATTATCTGATGTCCAACTTAATGCATTCCAACTATTAGGCTTATCGGAAATACTTCTGTCCAATCTCATAGTATAAAGAAAATGACTACTAGAAAGGTCATCCACCAAGCATGTGAATACCATAATTTATCCCCCATATATCAAACAATATATCTTGTTGGTCTCATTCCAAACATTTGAGTTCATTAATCATGTATTCTCTTGAAAAATGAGTTACCATTGAGCCTTAGTGAAAACATGAATGCTGTCAAAATTTAACTCTTTCCACATACCAAAATCCCAAAAATACTATATACTCAAACCATGATATCACTTTTTCCTTATATCAATCATGAGCTCATTAATAATATCCAACATATTATATTCTCTTTATCCCTTCATTATGCGCATATCATCTGCTTTCCAAACATATCTGATTAACCTTTCATGGTAACCGGTACCATTCAACGTATACTTTCAAATACTCAAGGAAAAACAATAGTGTAACAATCCTTAGATGTTTCTTTATTCCATAGTACCATTAAATAAACTATACAACATTACTCTTGATAAACATAAAATCATTACACTACCTTTTTAAACCATTGACCGAGATTCATAATTTTATTCCTTAACACTTATTTCATATATTATATCATTTGTAGTCTCCTAACCATCATCATCATAACTACTACCCATACGACCATTCTGATTCTCATCATGATATTTTCCCTTAGGGAATTGGCTTTTATAATGCCCGTACATTCCACAGTTAAAACATCTAACTGTTGTTGATGTCTTAGGAATACCATTATCCTTGTTCATAGAGTTAACTGAACCCTTTCCTTTACAATTACTGGATTTGTATCCTTCTTTTCCACACCCAAAGCATCTACCAGTTCCTTTGAAACATTCTCCTTGATGTCTCTTCCCACATGATTTACAAGAGGAAAATTGAACTTTCTTTCCTCTATTATCATCATGAAACTCCTTCTATCTATTATTAACTGAGTTAGGATACTTACCGAAGTTGAGATTATTGATCATATTATGAGATTTTTGATTAGGCATGATAAAGATGGTTTGCCTTCCAAATCCCATTTCATTTTCTTGATCATGAAAAATATCATTCCATTTTTCATCATATTCTCCATTAACATTATTCTTCCAGTTTCCAACCATTTTCTAAAACCCTAAAAGAATAGTTTGAGAGGCAAAAATCATGATAGGAAAATAACATAGTCAAGGGAAGTACATTCAATATCTAACATCATAGATTTAATCCTAGGTTATTCATGATCATTATCATAATTCTAGGACTGTAACCTATACTTATACTTAACCTTAGGGACTTCCCTAGACATACCATAGAAATATCTCTAGGGATCTCACTAAAGCCTTCAGATCCTAGTTTCCAAAGGTTAACTAAACCTTCAATCTGATACCAACTGTAGAGACCCATACTTGACGTACATATACATTACATTAATTTTGTGGAATACTTAATACAATACAAAAATAGATTCCCAAATACCGTATTAGTTTATTGTCTTTGGAAAATCGAAACATAATCTTCTAATCATGGTGAAAGATCTTCAACATATGCCATAAAGATCTTCCCCTTTGGTTTTCTTACCTAAAACCTTTATTTATATCCCGGGGAAAGTAAAACATAAAAATTGTGAGCTCAAATGATTATTAAGGGTAAACATAGATAACTAAAAAAACAATCTATAAACATTTGAACATAAAAACATTAACATAAAACCACAAAATCTTGAGTAATGACATAAATCATGGCAGTACGTAAGTCATAGATCATAAAGAAACATTATTCATGATAAAATAAAACATGTAATTGTGGAAAACCATTAATAACATGATATGATTTCAATAGTATCCAAGGTATTGTTGTCAAGACCATCATAGTGGACATAGTCCCTTACTGAATCGAGTTCACTCCTCGTTCCAGTCCTGTATCACTGAACCGGATTAACTTGCCGTTCCAGTCATGTCTATCTCATGAGATATAAATCTTTACCCAATGAATTGGAGGGAGATATAGGTCCCACCAATCTCATATTGAAATCATTCTTTCATGTGCCACAAAATAAACATACATCATTCTTAATAACCGAACGAATAAAATGGGTTTCATAAACATTGTCCCTTCACAACAGAATCCGTATGAATGAAATGGATATAATTTCATCATAAGAAAAATCAAACCATGTAAATAATATATATATTATACTTTCAACATAAACATACTAAATAATTTCATCTTATATGGAAAATAGTTTTGATAAAACACTTGAGATGAATTCTTGAGGAAAATATCCTTTCTTCTTCAAAATCATTTTCTTTTCAAAAAATGTCATTCACTGTTAAAAAAAGGGATTTTTTTTGAAAATAATCATGAAAACTTGTAGAGGAAACTTCATGAAAATTAAGAATTATTAAACCGTAAAAATCCATTCATGGCGTATAAGTTACAAAAAAAATATCCTCGTACTTTTAACGGAAAATCAAAAAAGTACCATATATGGTAACCAAAGGAAAGATTCCATACATACAATGTGGTAAAAAGATAAAAATGGTAAAAATGAATTTAAAAATTCATGGAAGAATATTAAAAATTTTATGAAAATGTTTTTTGAAAACATGGACATGGATGATAAACATAACCCCAATAAATACTTACGTATAAGCAATCTCGGATAAAAATGAGATTTGCAAAATTATCCCTTACTTATGTCCAATTTCATCCATACATGTCCGAAACTCCTATATAGTGGGTTTAAAAATATTATTAAATATTAACATAACCATAATAATATTTAGGATATCATATATGATTCACTTATGACTTTATATTACCCGTTCTTATGTAAATTCCATGTTAAAGCAGCATTTTGGGTAAAATCGTTTCATTTATCATACGTGTTTTGACTTATTGTTATTGATATTATTACATATATCCCAATTTACTTAATTCCAGAATGTAAAACATTATTTATATATAATATATATTCATAATATAAATATATATGATAGATCGATAAATAAACGGAAATACACCATTCAGGGAGATTGTTGGTCGTACGTACGCATGAACGCTGTTTTGATTTCCTTATTGAATTGAATGGAATTAAGTAATTGAAAAATATATGTACATAAATATAGTATAATTAATATGTAATATATTTCATGATTATTTATTATATATACATTATAATCATACATTAATGGTTAATCATGGAAAATGAATCTCATCGCATTCGTGGAGACGGTAGTCCATACGTTAGCATGAGCGAAAATACAATTCTTTTGATATTAAAATTATATATAATTGGATGTTATATCATATATAAAGAATAATAATAATTTTATTTTTATTATTTATATCATTTATACACATTATTATACCCATCCCAATGATGAAATGTTTGAATAACAAACTACAACATGTCGTGGAGACGGTAAGCCGTACGTACGCACATGTGGTGAATTTTTCATTCATAAGATAGATAAAATAACTAATATGGTTGTAATATTTTTATAATAACATCACAGTATATATAATATACTTATGATATTTTTTTAGAATGGAAACAACAATGAAAGAGAATGTGGAAGAAGAAAGGAACTTGAAATAGGTGGTGAGATATTTACCTCTTCTTCGGGTTCATCCTGTCGATTTGATCAAAAGGGCTCCATAAGTTGTCTTTCTAACTAATGTAAGGCCTGTAGGATGAAGGGATGACATTTTATAGGGTATTTGGGTAGTTTTTGGCCAAGCCAAAAGGATTTGGAGGTGTGAATTAGAGAGAAGGGGGATTTCCATTTTATAAGAGGGGTGAGGGGCATCTTGGGAAAAACTTAAAATATTATTTTATAATAAATTCATATTCAGTTTATAATGGATCCAATGTGATTTATTTCGAGTCTAGGGCGGGTATGGGTCGAAATAATCTCAAAAACATATGTTTTTGACATGTTTAGGTGTCCGTTTTAACCTTATCATTTTGATTTAACTCTAAGTTAGATAATTTAACTTTTACTGTGTCTTCTGGTAATCTTTCAATATATGGTTAATAAACTTACTATAAACATTAAATAGAACCCCAATTGGTTCATTAAATTCATATATATAATTATATAAGTCGTTTGGCCGAACTATAAAATTTTAGGACCGTTATATCAATTAATAATAAAATATTTGTTTTAAAAACTCTTTTATGTCAATTTTGACACTATTTGTTATTTTGTTTTTCCTATGTTCATAATAGCATTATTACTTCTAAAAAAATCATCTAACCAACCTTAATATGTTATATTAACCTATAAAATTAGTTTAAGTCAAAAAAAAGTCTAAAATTACATTTATTTGGGTGTTTATAATATCAATTATGTTAATATTTCGTTAATAAGGGAATTACTACATCATCATTGTTTCATAAATAAATGATGTTATTTAATGTATAAAAAATATAAATAAAATACCATTATGTAGGAAATGGTATTATTTTTCTAATGAATATTTATTGTCGAATTTATCATATGTATAACCCAATATTAAAAATATTTTACTTATTAAACTTTGATTTTAACTCTTTTAACTCTTCATTGAATTAAATAATAATAATTATCCTAATCTAATCCAAATGGACCTAAAGGGTAATATTTTATTTCTAAGGTTTTTTTGGTCGAATTATACTTATCCAAAATAATTAGGACATGTGTTAGGGTAATAATAATATCAGTTTTTACCCTTAATTACCCTATTTACTTTTAATAGTGGTAAATAAAAGTAAAAGAATACTATTCACCAAAAATTATTTTTATCTTATTGAATGACTTTTTACATACTGATATCAACCATGCCTCTCCGATTTTTGAAATTCCACTCACTGAACCGGTAAAATTATGTTTTATGTAAATTTATAAATTCTCCTAGGAGGTGGGTAAAAGACGGTAAAAGTTCAATAAAATTTTTATATATTATTATAAAATGACTCCAATGAATTAAATTTAACTTATATAGGTATTATGTATCTATTTTGACCTAAAATAAATTTAAATAAAATAAATTATTATTTTAATAACAATCAGTTTTAACCAATAACTCAGTGTTCTCACTATTCATAAAAAATTTAATGTTTTCAGAAAAATACCAAAAATTCACCCTAAGATAATTTTGATATTCCAAATCCAAAAAAGAAATCCATTTTGAAAGATAAAATTTATAAAATTTCAAAAAGTGTGTATTAATTTCCATAACATCTTGTTTATATAATATTTCAATAACATATCATTGTTTAGTGAATCTCGATATTGCGTACTACACACACTATCGAGGAAGGTCGTGATTGCGTGTAATGCAAGCCAAGTCAGGGCTGCATGTAGTGAAATCTCCCATTGGTGTTGTGTATAACATAATCAAAACTTATTTCATTTATACATTAAATAAAATCTATACATAATGTTAAGTAGAAAATTTTTCATAAAAGGAACTTCAAATTGTGTGTAACACGATCCTAGAATAGTGTTGTGTATACTACAAGCTAGTACGGTGTTGCGTATAGTACAAGATGATCTAGGTGTAGTGTAAAATATAATACATCAAATAAATTAAAAAGAATATATCTCATAAAATATCGGGGTGCTACAGGTTACATCATGTTTTGGGTGTGATTTATCATGGTATTTTTATGCTCTCCTCTCCCACTTCATTTTTCTTCCATTTTTTTCAGTTCCCCTTCTTCCTTATTATTGTTGATCTAGGGATCCTTTTTCCCTTTGTTTTTGTTGGGAGTTTTGTCTTCATAGGAGTTATATTGGTTTTTCTTGGTACTTATAACCTTCCTAGAGTTCATTCAACTAGGCGATGTTGATGCACAAAAGAGTTTTAGGTAGGATTTCTTTTCTGAAATTCCCTTTAAATTTATGAATTATTAGTTTCTTAATTTTTATACTTACCATATATGTTAAATAGTGATGTGTTATCTTGGTAGTAATTGTTTGATATGGAACTAGGTGGCTTTCATAATTTTTTTAAAGTATATTTTATTTTTTTGTTATATGGTGTGGAGAAAGTGTTTGAAAAAATGCCCAGTAAGATTTTGTAAGTCGTTGGTGATTCTTCAGATCATGGATTCGATTTTAAATTCATTGGGGAATTTAAATTTGTGATCTATACTTACCAAATGGATTTCTAAATGGATTGGACATAATGTTGGTGTGTGTTAGGATCTTTGAATATTTTTTGACATGTGTTGATTATGTGTGGCCATTTGACATTTTGATGAAAGTGTCTTTGTCTTTAAAATGAGTTCTGAGTTCTTAAATAAACTTTTCTAAATGATTATAAAATTTCAAGTGTTATTCTTTCACCATTCTGGATAGTTGTATTTTATTATTTGGAAATTATTGATTTAGTGAAGGGTGTTTGAGGATTGTTTAGAACTTTTGTAAATGTGGGGATCTTGAAAACTCTCCATAGATAATTATCATTACTTGGATGTGTTGATTGTTGTGGGAGGCCCATGTAGAGAGTCTAACCTAAAATAATATGGTTTAAATTCAAGAGATTGTTCCTTAGGGTGGCTCAGGGGTGATGTATTGTGTGAGATGATTGTGTATTCTATATCTGCATGTGTTTGGCCACTTGTTTTTCATTTTTGGATCACCCCCACTTCAATCATGACATGGGATCCTTTCATAGAAAGAATATTTTTGGTGAACAATTTCTGAAATAGATTAGTATTTCACTCTGTCCAGTGGCCCATAGAAGGGAATATTTTTTTTATTATTTATATGGGACAATTCCCCTCAGTTAAACTAGGTAGGGTGATCTCGATCATGTAGTATAAATTTGATTTCATCAAGCGAGTAATTCCTTCATGATGATTCAACATGTATAATATGATTGAGATTATTTCAATGGTCTCTTAGGTTCTTTGTTTTTCTTTGACGGTTATTAGTCTTGAATGTATGATTGAGTTGCATTATAGGTTGGTAGCTTTTGTGCGCTATTTTTCCATTTCCCATTTTATGTGATCATTTATACCTCTTTCTTATATGGTGTATTTCATGGCCAAATGTTTTCCATTGGTTTTTTAATGGTTTATGAAAAACATTGAGAAAATTGTCTATACATTCTTTCCTACTTTTTTAATGAAAAAAAAAATTTTTATCCTAAAATATAATAATGCTTGTTTCATGGACTAGATCCAACATTTAAATGAAAAAAATTTAATGGACCTTGTTTTATTTTAAAGTGGTAATTTAGATGAAAAGAAAATATTTGTATATTGTATTTGAAGACTTAAATTGATGTTTCATTTATTAAAAGCAAGTGCATGGGGAATATATCTGTTCGGGCATGCCAGCTGAGTCTTAATACTCATGCCTATAGTTAATTCTTCTTTATCGATTTTGGTATATGATTCATCTTGTTTTCGATCACTATGTGTGATGTATAGTTTTTGTATTAGAGAGCGACCCTCGAGGTCACATTAAGATGATGTGTTCATCTTGTTCATCTTGGGTTTTTGTTATTATTTTTCTTTGTAATTTCAGTTTCCTGTAAATGATGTTCAATTTGGTATATTTATTAATATATTGGGAGGATTTATTTCATTATACTATTTTATTCATTTATATTGGGAAAAATAGTTCCCTTCATTCTCTCTTTTGATGCCCTGACACTCATTGCGAGCCCAGAAAGATCGTGAATGCCTCTTGGGCCTTGTCACGGCTCATCTCGGGGGGATCGGTTCGGGGTCAAATTGGGTAAATTCATAGAAAAATGGAATCATAGTAGTTTGGTTCATCAGTGGACCTTTCATTCAGAGGGACCTGTGTTATTTGGCCTATTAAGGTAGATGGATCATGACTTTCAGAGTTTGGGAGTAGGTCTAGGGGAGTTTCTGGCTAATAAATTTTAGATCGAACATTTAGTTTCAATGTTATGTCAGGCTTAAATTGGTTTTTTTGGTTCTTGTGGGTTGATTTATTCTTAGTAAATGAAAATAGAATTTAACTAAGGGTCTCAGTGAGCTCATACTTCCTGGAAAGACATGTGGAGCTGGGAAAATGGTCTAACAAGACTCTCTTTGATAGTGGTGTGATTAGAATTTATCCTCTAACCATATGGACAAGTCATCCATTAACACTACTTTCTCCTTGTGAGTTTTTTTAGTCCCATGTGATTTTGATATATTTTTGGAAAATCCTTGTTTGGAATTGTGAAAAAAAAATTATTATGGAAATGATTTTGTTTTGGGAGGATAGAAAATGGTTTTTTAGATTTTTTTTATGAAAAATATTTTGAAATGGATTTTTATAAAATGATTTTCGGTATGAAGGGGATAAATTGAACAATATTTCATTTATATAGTCAAAACATTGGTTTTATTTAAAAAAATTGCGGTAATAATAAATTTATAATAAACAAGATTTAGAATTTCATTTCAGTAATGAAGTATCTTTTATAAAATGAGTTTTTAGTCAAATTATTTTTAATGGAATGAGATTTATTGATCTTATGAAATACTTTTTTAATGGGATGATTTTACTTTTTTGATGGAATATATGGAATTTTATTTTGATAAGGACAAAATGGATTGATTTGTAGATTTTGAAACATTATTTTTATTGAAGGGTTCGTTAAATATTAAAAAAAGTTATTAATTTTGAAATGGGAAGTTGATTGAGAATATGAAAATTGTGTTGAACATGAGTTTGATAAATGTGAATGTTTTTTTTGACCATAGGTATTCCTATGAGTGATCAGATGAATGGATATGTGTGGGGATGTAGATGGATATTGAATTGTATAGATGAGTTCCCAGATTAGAATAAGTGGATGAGTGCCTAGGGTGGAATGGAAAAATTCATGTGTGAGGCTTCATGAAATACCATTGGTAAGTGTCAGACCAACCTATTTTGTTTTCATCCAAATATTTTTTTAGGAGAAAAATTTTGATTTTTGGTAGACTAATGGTTGAATATAATGTTTACTTGGGACATTTAAATGTTGTTTATGTGGTGCTTTGAGTTTGAGAATTCTTATTGATGAGTTGGTTTGGATTGAGATCGTTGTTTTCTTATTGGGTAGTGTTCCCCCCCCACTAAAGTCTTAATGGATATTTGTGGCATGCCTAAGGGTTGTGTACTATTATCATACCTTCCAGTTGATCTAACAAAGAATTTTCGTCTTGTGTTTCAAAAGATGAATACTCCTCTCTTATATAGTCAAGCGGGGCCTGTATAAAGGTTATGGATTGCTGTCAGATTTATTTTGTTGTTTTTGGATATATCTTATTACCTTACAGATATGCTTGTAGATGATTCCTTTAAGGATCAATGTTTTGAGGGTGGGAATCATCATGATCTACATTTAATGGTTTCAAAGTTTATTTTAACATTTTCTACTGATGTGTTAAGTAATGATTTTCCGGTTGAGGGGTGATAGTGTTAGTGCTTGAGAAATTCAACATTCCTCCATTCTATATAATCAATTAAGGGAATTTCAGTAAGGATTTGAGGAATTGTCTTTAAGCTATTGGTTTTGGTCACAAAATAAAATAACCTCTATACCATTCATTAACTTCCTCTAAAAAAGGGATTGTGGTGTTTCATTTGTGTGGAAATCCGATTGATAAGAACTCATCACGTTTAAATTCTCCAAAGACCAACCTTGTCAATGGATTCCTAAGTCACGTGAAATGGTTAAATCAGGCCTTTCTTGTATGTAATGTGGATCTAGATCCACCCTTTGGGAAAACACCCTATCCCTTTTACATGTGTGAGGTGCTGGATTAGGTTTAGTTTGAAGACCCTTTCTATTTTATCATTCCTTTGGTTTTAATTTTTGTTTCTATTCATGTTTTCATGTTTAATATTTTCTTTAAAAATGTAATAATGGATGTTGTGGATCTTATGAGAACTCATGTTTTATAAATTCATGACTTTTGGATATTTTTAATTTTTTCCATCTTGAGAATAGGTGAATCTTGTTCTGTGTCTGGTTTCTATTACCTCTCATTTGGTTTGAAAGAGAATGATGAGTTTACATCTTCTAAATATTAATATTTTTTATGGTTTCTTGTAGGAAAAAATTTAGTCTCGAGGTGTTTCATGTTATTTTATTGATACATAGGATGTCGTGTGTCATCTTGTGACATAAAAATAATGAGTTTTAATTGTGGATTATCATATACAGACTTCGAGGAATAAGATGCTTCATGTCATCAGGTCTCCAACCACAGGCCTTGAAGTGAAGTGTGCACATAGTATGGAATCACATGAGTGATAAATAATTTGGTCTAGCATGGTCTTATGTGCTGGAATGGGGTTAGTTTATGTTTCTATGTCTTAGTTTCTTCATATTGGAAGGTCCATTTTTGATGAATTCTTTTAGAAAAAATGTTTCCTCATTTCATTCCATGTGTGGTAATCATTGTGGCTTGGTCATGACTTTGGATCGTGCCCACTTGGAGTTGGTTTCAACTTATGGAGTTGTTGAATCATTGGTTTGTTTTTCTACTTTATTTGTAGTTTATTTTCATCAAGACCCCTTGTGTAGAGGTTTTTGTTTAGTGTGGAGAGTTTTGGCTTAAATGGTAGTGGGTGTACCTTGTCATTCTGTGTTGGTTGGTCTATGTTAGTTGTTTTCTAAATACTACAAAGACCCAACATAGATAATTTTTTGGTTTATACTAGATTTGGTTGGTGATAGTTAATTTCTAATGGTGGGTAGATTATTCCAGTATCATGTGTTCATAATTTGGATTATTCTAGTTTTGGCATGGAAATGAGTAGTTTCATTTTGTGTTATCTAGTTTTGTGTTCCTCTCCATTTGGGGGAAGCTTTGGAAATTTGGATTACACCCAAAAATTGTGTCTATGGCTAGTTATGTGGGATTCAGTTTGAGTTTTATTGTCTTTCTCAAGAATTTTATTTGGATTGTTGGTTCATTTTTTGGTAAGATGTGAGTTTCATTTGATGGTGGTTAATGTGTTCTTTATTTGAAATGATGGATCATGCAATTGTGGCAAATTTGTTTCATTGATCAATCAACTAGAAAATTTTGGGGATTTGTAAGGGTGGAAATTGTAATGGTGGGGTAATTATCACACTAATATTTTTATTTTCACACATTGGTTTTGCTCATTTTTATCATAGTTTTCCTTTATTGTTTTGGGTCTTTCATGATGTTTTCCATGGTGTTACATTGTATAGTTTTTTCTTGTTGTTATTCTTTAGATTTATCATGAGTTTTGGTGAAAGTAGAGTATTTGTTCTCAATATATGGTTTGACATGGTTATTGTATAGATAGAAGAAATTTTTTGGCCTCACCCAACAAAATGTGTCATCCTTAGGGTCATCTTTGGTTGGGGGTTCAGGGACTATGCAAAGTTTGGAAAACTGTGTGGAAGCAATGCACATGGTTCGTCCATCTTGGATAAAACCATGTCGTACGGTTGGCGCATGGTTTCTCAAACCGTTCATCCAAACCATGATAGTGCCTAATGTGTCTAGTAAGGTGTGTATGGTTAGTGTACTATTTGTTAAACCATGAGGCCTAACCGTATGAAGTTCCCATATCATAAAAAATAATTTTAACTCTCTACCATATCTTTATTTTAGCACCAAATTGCTCATTCTTCACCTCACCTAGTTCGTGAGACCCAAAAGGGGATTCTATCATCTCCTTCAAGCCTATCCTTCATTCCCTTGGAGTCAATCTAGTGGTTCCTTCTTGTTTTTTGGGGTGATTTATCAAGGTAATCTTCTCCATTATTCTCCCTCTTCATTCTCCATCGATTTTATTTTGAGTTACACTTTTTCTCTGTATTTTGGATCTAGGGTTCATGTTTCCATTGGTTTATATTAGGGGTTTTTTCTCCTTATGTTTTATATTGGTTATTCTTGGTTCTTGGAATCATTGTGTAGTTGTTTCGGTTGGTGATTTGGGAGAAAACACGCATTTGTGGTAGGTTTCCCTTTGCACTTTCCCTTTAAATTTAAGATACCTTGATTTCTTGATTTCAACACCTTATTTATATGTTAAATATTTATCTATGAAATTTGGAATAATTTTTTACATGAAATGTGGTGGTTTTTATATATTTTAAGTATATGGAATTTCTTTATTATGTGATACACACCAAGTGTTTGATAAAATTCCCTGTCAAATTTTGTGAGTGATTTTTGGTTTTTAAAGAATGGTATGGATTTTTAAATGTGTTTATGGAACATAAAATAATGGCTTGGATTTATCAAATATATTTATAATGGTTTTGGAATTGAAAATGGTGTGTTTGTATGTGTGTGTGTTCATTATTTGAAAATGGTTTTTCATGTGATGATGGTGTGTGGCCTGTTTTCCATGTTATTGATTGTGAATTTTATTTGAAAATTTGGTGGGTGTGCGTAAATGAAATTTTTAAAAATGATTTTGAAGTGTAAAATGGTGTGTTTTTATATTTTTGGAAATGATTATTTGATTATTTGAAAAGGGGGAATTTTTCGAAGGGTTCTAGAGGCATGTTTTCCACTTTTTTGAAATTGGTGAAAATGATTATCATGAAAAATCTCAATGGATAACACTATGTCCTTGTTAATATTGAATTTATGGTATGATATCATTATGGATTCCTCATTATCCACTTATGTGGAATGTAGGGGATTTACTCGATGTGGAATCCACATAGTTAATTTACTTTGAGTGGAATAGGAGATACTCAGTGTGGACTCCTTCGAGACATATCAGTTTAGGGAAATAGATTTATCCTTGGGGTGGATTGGTGGTGATTTTTTGGGACAATTTCTTATTTATTATATGTATGTTCATATGATAAGAGTATTTGATCAGATTTTTTTCTCCCCCACTTTACTTTACTCTTGACATGGGATACTAGCATAGCTTAGAAATTTTATGAGAATTATTGTTGCACTATCTTAGGATCACACTTTGGAGAGATTTCCCTATTAGGGGATTCAATATTGTGTTTTGTTTTTTCTACTATGGGATAGTTCCCCACGGTCACAACAGGTATGTTGTGATCAAGCATGTGATCGATAATGATATCATCGAGTGAATCATGATTTACAGGATGTGTAAACATATACAATAAATTTTGGATTATTTCATGAGATCCTAAATTTTCCAATGTCTGTTGGCACTTAGTTTTTTTCATAGATGATTGATATTCTTGTGGGTTGGTTAGTCTTATGTGATTATTCATATCTCCCTATTTATGTTATCATTGTTTTTGATATTTATATGGTGTACTTATTTATTAAAAAAGTTGTTTTTGTTTTTCATGTGGTCGTTGAAAAAGGTAAATGAACTAATTTACTAACTTTCAAACCTTTTTATTGAAATTTCATAATTCTTCATTCATATTATTATGTCTACTTCTTATAATATAATGTGGTTTTGAGTGTTAAAAGGGGTAATAGACCATTTTTTTCATTAGAGGATAAATTTGTGAAAAATCAAATGTTAATTTATTTCATTTCAAAACTGAATTTGATATTTATTTATTTAAAGTAAGGGTATTGGGAATAGATTTTTTCAGCATGCCTTCTGATTTCATTTACACATCACTATAGTTCTTTCTAGTTTTTAGCTTTTGGTGTAGGTCCCAGCTTTTTCTTTATTGTCCTCGAAAATGGTTGGCTTTTCTATCAGAGAGTGACCCTCGAGGACACATAGAGAATTTATGGTTTTCATGTTCATTTTCGATTTTGTTGTTCCGTTTTGGTTGTGTTTTTAGTTTATGTATAAATTTTGTTCAGTTTGGATATTAATTAATATTGGGATTCCCTATTTATTTTTATTGTTTATTTTATTTATTTATATTGGAAGAAATCATTCCATTTCGTTAATTTGTTGATTCACAAACCTAATTTATATCCCGATAGGATTGGGAAATCCTCCTGGGACTTTCCACATATGAGGTCAGGTAATTGGTTTGGGGTCCACTCTAGTTGGTTCGTGACGTTACTCTTGTATTCATATTTATTGAAATATCTTTTCAAAATAATTATCGATCTCAAAACAAATCTCATGAATATGCATTGAATGAGTGATGATCAATAGATAATTCCTAATCCAAGTATGAAATTTGGATGTTCAAGTGCAGGAGATATAAAATAGTTTAAAGAGGCTCATGGAGATTTGACTAAAAATAATAATTACATTCCCAAAAGTGTACAATTTCAATGATAAAGGTAAATCCATTAAAGATCTTAAGGGAAATCCAAAATCAGCGGTGGTTAATTTGAGATGGAAAATACCCATACCCTAGAAGATACTTGTTTCTCATGACTCAAAAAATAGTAAAAATATATATTTAGAATAGAAAATAAAATTAATAATTCACTATATATATTATGATATTGTTATAGAAATATAGAGAACCAAAAATATATGTGTTTATTTTTAATGTTACATTTAACAGAATAAGGGAAAAACATATGATCATAATTTTATATTATATTTTCTACAAACTATTATTTTTGTTTGATGATTAAGTGTAAAAATTTAGGAATTTTACATCATGGCCAGAAATATATATATATCTATATATATATCTCTGTGTGTGTGTGTGTGGATTAGTGAATGAGTATATTAATGATGATAAAACCATTATCAAGTTTGATTACAACTTTCAAAAAATCCCCAATATTTAATGGTTTGAATGATTTAAATTTATAAAAAATTACTTTAAAATTAAGATATTGGGATAGTGTTTGGATCCATGATAAATGACTCACATCACATACAATGGGAAACAAGATTTTTTTCATGGGTATCAAGTAAAAAAATGTGTAATACTATTTGGAAATGATGAAGGTTTAATAATTATAGGATTTAAATAATAATAATTTGAGGGAAATACGTGAGGTACCAAGATATCTTAGTAATTAAAGGAGTTAGTAAAAAATGAAGGGTAAGAGAATGATGTGGATCAGGGAATACAATTAATTTCTAAAATAATTTGTACATTAAAAAACAAATATACGGTTCGATAATGATGTAGGGAAAGTGCATAAAGGTGAATCTCTACATCGATGGTGGAGAATATAATATGTGACTTCTATCCATAGAATGAGATAATGAGTCATACCATAAAATCCTTGTATTTTTGAGCCAAATTTTCTTGTAAGAATAAGTAAATAAATATGGAAAATAGAATATCATTGAGATATCCATAGACTGTAATCACACATGTGACACTATCCAAAAATGTAAATCATTTTAAAGTCTTATAAGTTTAATGATAAAAAAATCTACGAGGATGATTGAGTTAGTGTATATAAATGTGTGTGAGATTATATCACCCAAATCCATGGATAGAATGAGATACTATATTTTTTTATATCGATTATTACTGTTAGATGGAATTACTTATGGTAATCTATCACAAGTCCAAAGTATTCATGTGTATTACCTTGTATCAAATATTCACATAGAAGATGCTGGTGTAGAAAATTTAGATGTTTTGGACTATAATAGTATAGAATTTATTAATAATTAAATTAGTAATATATATAAAAACATAGGATACGGTAAAAATACTCAACTCCAAGGACTCCTTAACAAAAACATATTTTCTACAAGGATGAACTTAATTAATTATAATAATGCTCATATAATTCTCCATGAGAATATAATTTAACAGATATACTGGAAATATGAAGTAGTTAAATACATTAATATATTTAATATGGCTTCATTATATCAAAATTAAGAGAATAAAACATATTAGATATGGTATATTAAGAATGTGACACAAAATTACATTCAAAATTTCAGAAATAAATGGGTTATTCCAAAAAATGAGAAGAACTACAGGGTTGAATGTTGTCAGGATGGAGGAATATATATTTTTCAATTATAAAAAATATTAGTTTACAATTTCCCATACAAAATGATTGGGAAAATAAATAAATTTTAAGACATAAATATTATGTAAACCGAGTAGATTTTACAACCCAAAAACTATATTTCAATATAAGACAACAATTAAATTTCAAAAATAAGGAGATGTAAAAGTGTGTAGCTAAGGGGGATCACATGGGGATATAAAAAAATTATTATTATGTTCACAAAAATATAACGTGTTTAGAAGAAATGAATTGGGAGATAAGTTATACTAAAACTAGTAATGGGAATATTGTTAGTGAGCAAACAACTCTAGTTCCAACATGAGGATAAATAATCTATAATAAACAATTCATTTATCTCATTTAGAGAAAAATATATTTTAATAGTATAAAAATTATTTCAATAAGGTTAAATTGAAGCATGATAATCCTGAAAAAATAGAAAATAATCAATCCTTAGAACGTTTTTATGGCTAAAATAAAAAATTTCATTATAACCATGTACGTTCTCCATAACATGAACAATAAATAAATAAAGGTTTCTTAAATTTATAGAAAAAATTACAAGGGATATTACCAAATTAATTGGGTTGATGTTGATGATACATTTTTTCTTAATTTATTTAGAATAAATGTTTCTATTCCTGTCAAAGTTAGTTTAAAAATGTATCAAGATTTATTAAATCGATTTCAAACTAGAATATCAATATTGATTACTTGGGAATTAATTTTACATTTAAGAAATGAATATATATCTCATATACATCAAGATGAAATAAAATTTTATAGTTGAATATGGATTTTTATGAACTAAAAAAAGAACCAAGTCCTTGGTATTATAGGTTGATTCTAATGTGGATTATTTAATCAAAATAAATCAATCAATCAATCAAGCAATAAAAGGATTTTTGTTAAATTTTATATGATATAAAATTATTTTTTGAGGAATTGATGATTAATAATAGAACCTATTTTTAGAATAAATGTTTTAAAATTTAATACATCCATGATTTATGAGTTGACATTTTTTCTTAAGTTATTGGTCAGTTAAGGAAGGGAAAAACATTTATTTCTATATTAAAATTAGAAAATAAAATTTTCAGGGGATTTTTATGGAATATTCCAATCCAATGAAAGCATCAGTGGACACCAAGCTAAAATAATCAATAGATGGTGGTGGAAAAGTGGTAAATATCACAAATTAAAGGTAAATTATTGGATGAATCTTATGCATAGTATCATTATTAACTACTTTTTTTACCACATATCAATCCCCAAGGTTCAAGAGATGTCCCATGAAATTACACATTCTAGTAGTCGAAATATTAATTCATATATCAAAAAAATGATTTATTTTATATTTTTCTATCAAAAAACTACATAGTAAAAGTTGTTTGAAAATATTGAATTAGATTTTCAAGGATCAGTGGATGATAAAAAGATAAAATATAGTTGTTCTCTCAATCTTGGATATCCATGCATTTCATTTCATAAAAAGAATATAGAATGTATTTCCCTTAGTAATGAAAATTTTGAATTTATTCTAACTACTCAATCTTGTAATGAAATTATTTGGATGATATAATAGCTTTATAATATTAGATGTGATTTGTAAAATTCTATTTCAATAATTTATGAAAATTCTAGTGAAATCACTCATAGAAAAAAAATTATCACTAAATAACATAGTATATCAAGAAAAAATATTATTTCATCAAGGAGATGTTTGGTTCAGGGATGGTGACTTTAGAATATTTTTTAAACCAATGTTAGGTTATAGATATTATAATGAATCCATTTCCAATGGTTGGTTTTTAATGACATAATTTGGATCATAGATTTTTATCATATACCTTTAAATAAATTGTTTCCAGATATGACCCACATGGTAATTTTTTTCTATAAAATGTTATAGTAAATATATTATTTTAAGTATCTTGATTTATATCCATATCTTAATATCATTAAAATAACTAATTTTTGGGTTTATTGACGAAGTTTATAAGTTAACCCATATTTTTCTCCGATAGGTTGTCTATAAATATAAATAAAAGTGGATGGGAATGTTCTTTCCTATTTGAAAAAATAAGAGATAATTTATGATGATGTTTTATAAATTGGGAGATTATTTGCTTTTTTATTTGTGGGTAATAACTTGTTTTTGTTTATTTCTGGACATGAAGATTAAGAAAGTTTATTTGTGGGGATTTATTAATTAAACTCTTATTTATCAAAATTATTTTTCACTCGTGTGGGATTAGAGTTGATGAATTTTGAATCATTAATTCATTATATAAAATAAATACACTTAGACAACTATTTTTTGGTAGTTCTAGTTAGATAATACATTATCTAATGAAGTGGTCCTAAATATATTTTGGTGTTGTCAAAAAACCCCAAAAGGAACATTAATATAAAAAATCATGTTAGATTGTTTTTTGGGATTTTTTGTTGATAAGGTTGTATAGGGTACATTTAAGAAATCTTATAAATCCATTGAAAATGTGTAAATTGAATTCTAGTGGAGTTTTGGAATTATTATTTAGGTATTTTAGAAAATATTTTGTTCGGAACATTTTGTCATTTTCGATCAGTCTATGTGTGTGTAAGGTTCTAGTCAAACTAAAAATTACTTATATTGTACAGATGTATGATGAAATTTTTTGAAGTCCCCCAATACATAATATAATTTTAGAAGGAGAAAATTGTAAAAATTCATGGATCTAAAATGTTGTATAAAATATTTTCATAGGATTTCATAATAAATATTGATGATGCATGGAATTCATGTGATATTATATATATATGAAGAAACATTTAATGAGAACAATGAATTTTCAAAAGGGACTATATATTAATCGATATATAAGATATTATTTATAGTTTATATAATATCATATATGTTCTGGAAATTCCATATATACGTAAGTAAATTTATCTTATTTATAACTTTTTCTTGTTAATCAATATGATATTTAAAAGTTAAAGAGTTGTAGAAGTCAAGAAAGGCTCAATTTATGCATTAGATACTTAGATAACGCATAATATTTTCAAGGCATCAGAATTGGATAAAATCCAATTTCTTTATAGATAAACATAAGGATGGGTTTTTAGATGAAAATAAGGTTTTTAAAAACCATCCAATGATGTGTAAGCATTTTTGCTTGGGATAATTTTTGAAAAACACTAAGTAACCTCCTCAATTAGTAGTGGATTGTGATATGTTTTATAATTCCTATTTTGTGATATTAATGACCATTTGGTTATTAAAGAAGTGTCTAGTGTTGTTAATATAGTGATTTAAGTTGATGATTTTTCTTGATTTGGTGGATTTTATATTTGTGAAATTATCCTGAAGAAGTAATGTGTTTCATAGATAGTACTTGATATAAATTATTTTAAAATATGGGATTTTATCAAAAAATTAGTATTTAATTAATTCAAAAAAATGGAAATTATTATTTAAGCAAACAACACTGTTATTCTCATTGAGTATAAATATTTAACTAAGGAAAATAAGTTCATGAATTTTTTTAAGAAGAAAATGAAAAATAAAAACAGACAGAATTGGGAAACTATCAGTTGATTAAGAAGGGAAATATTAATTGGATAATATAAATAAAAAACATTAGATAAAATGATAAGTGTTATTATATAATTTCATTGGAAATATAGAGAGGAAAAATAATGTGTTCCAGGAGGAAATCACACTAGATGTTCATGGAATTAATGTGGACTGAACATTATCTATAGTTTAAAATCTACTTGTTATTAAAATATGGAAAAGATGATCCCAAGTGGAATATTGGATTTAATCATTTATTGATATAAATTTGATCTCTATTTATTTAATCAAGTTTTTAATATTATAGGGTTAGTGTGGTTTGCCAATGTTTTCATTAATGCGTTCACTTAGTATTTCAGGTTCATGACACTATTTTTATTTCATGCACCTTGGAATCACCTAGTTAGGGTAGAGTAGGTAAATCACCAATCTCTTTATTCTCTATATTTATATCACCATTAAATATATAAGGGAAATTGTGTTCTTAATAACCATTGAACAATATTTTTGTAAATAATTAATTGATAAATGTATATACCTTGATTCACCTCCACCCCACTTGGGGTATTCCCCATTCTAAAGAACAATAAGTCGGAAGTGATGGCACATGTGAACAATCAGTTACTCTATTGTCCAATATCATATACCTGATATTAAAAGTTCTAATTTGTTTTATATAAGGATAATTTATACATTTCACCTCATTCATTAAGACCCCAAAAAATGGGTCTTTGGACCTCATTCATCTCATGCAATCCATATTCACTCTCTTGGCTTGTATTTGGATTTTCGTTTCCCCTCATTCAATATTCTTTAATCTATTGAATTATAGGAGTTTTTCACATGAATTTTCTTTTAATATAGTTTTTTTGAATTGTTGAGATTAATTAATTTTGAATTGAAGTTCACAATGGAATTATTTTAAAAAATAACTTTTCTTCTCCATGAGTAATAATAATTGAATGTTTGTTAAGTATTTTTTCGTGTGAGCCTCAATTTTCTTGATATGTTTGAAGTTCGTTTGAGAACATATGGATCAAATAATTAATTTATACATTATATAAATTCTTATGTATGATTCATTAATATGTATACTATCTTTTTTATAAGATTCTGTTTCATATAGATGAGTGGTATTTAGATGGAAAATGCATAAAGATATATGAAATTAATAAGATTCATTAAAACATTGATAAGAGTATTTGAGCTCTATAATAAAATGTTATTAATTTAAAGAAATAGTGATAAGGTCCATTTGAAATTTTTTATGGGTCAATATTCTTTCAGTTAGATCCATTGATATTGGGTGGGAGTCATTGAGATTTTTTAAGATTCATTCCTGGTATTGGTTAAGGATTAATGATATTTTATAAGGTTTATTTCTTTAGTTGGTACATGAAATTAGAATATTAAAGAGACAGAAGGATTATGTAATGGTGATTCAAAATTCATTTAAGGTCATTCCCTTATTCTATAATGTTTATCAGTGAACAAATACAACAAAGTGGCAAATACTATACCTTTTTTATTTAAGATCCTTTTATAAAATCATAAGGTATTTTAGTCCTACAAATAAAGTGTTTCATCCTAAAAATTAAGATGGAATGTATGTGAATAAAAAGGGAATAATAGCCTCTAATATCTCCATATAATTATAAATTATTTGATAACTAAATAGGACGATGCATTGTGGGAATTCGAATCCTAAAATATCATAGGATTTTGGTCAAAGATATGATTTTCACAAAAGATTAAAAATTATTAAATGATAAAATCATTGGATGATATTAGTGGGAATTTCATTTTAAAATATATTGAAATTCATTATTGTGGTAAAGATGGAGGTTTTTTTAGATTTATTGATTGTATGATCATGTTACTAAAAATGATGTATTTTTAAATATTTTTTAGTATGGATATAATATTAAAATTATTATATGAATATAAAAAAATAAAGATGGAAAATTGATCAAGAATTTAGAATGAATAATAAAATACTGTGTAATCCTTAAAAAATATTTCATTAGCTATTGAGGAAGAAGAGTAATATATATTAAAATTTGGCGTTCCAAATTTAGGAGAATAATTAAAAATTACAAATAATTCAGTGACCTCAATTATTTTGGGTATGTGAGAATATTTTGTTCCGGTTTTCTTAAAGTTACAAATAATAACATCATTATTAATAGTTTCTAAATAAACATACAATCATAATATATATTTCCCCCTTATTTTGAATTTATAATAACTGGAAATGAGAATTAATGAATCCAATGGGTTATTTGGTAGTATAGTGCTAGGTTATTTTTATGAATAATTCATTATGGGATCAATAGGAAACATGTTTCAAAAAATTAGGTTTATAGTAGTAAAATTTATGACTCAAGGTGAATAATCATTTAATGTAAATTGTTTTCACCCACACTAGGACCAAAACATGTAAAATTTACATATTTTTTGTGTTATTTATTTCATTCCAAAATTTTTTATGGTATAAGGATGTACTTTTTCTTGATCTAATCTAAATAGGCCATATAAGTTTATTTTAAATAATTATATTTATAAAAACACCCATAATTTAAACCCACCTAACTTAGTGGTTAAACACACTCCTCGGGAACTTGATTTGGTATATAAAAATTCAGGTTCCCACTATAAGATTTAGAAGTTTCTAGAAATATAAAATATGACTATTATCAATAAAAATATTGCTCACATTTTTTGAAAAAAAAACTATGATTTTTGGAATAATAGAATGTTTCCATATCTTTTATTCCATTAAATAGAGGTTCAATAAATTATAATAATATGATTTCCACATATTGAGAAGAATCACTCTATATTTTTCTAATAATATAAATCTAGAAATTAATTTCAAATCCCAAAATATTTTTACCACGACTCTATTAAAAAATGTTTACATTAAAGTGATATAAATTCAACACACTATATAAATCTATGTTAAACTAGATTGTAGTTGTAAACTAAATTTCAAAATTAAGGAGGATAAATTATTTATCTAGATAAGTACATTTGAGGATGCAAAAATTGTTGATGAAGAAAACACTGAGCACTAATACACATTATTCAATGAAAATTTCCATAATATTTGAAGGTATTGATAAAGGATAGACAAATCAAAAAAATTTAAAAAGTTAAATATAAATATTCTAAATCTATTTGATCATAAAATTTAACGATTAAAATATAAATAATTTATTTCCCATAATGAATTAACCAAACATTCTATTTAATTTTTAAATGATAATGTTTCCAACATTCAAAAATAATATCAAAGTGGAAATGTCATTTCACTCCATGAGAAATATCAAAATTTGAGAAGAGAAAGGTAAATATTCAAACTATTATGATGTTAAATAATTGGATGACGACTAAAAGATTTAATTTGTATAATATAGAAGAAATTAAAAAAGGTAAAGTGAATTTTTACAATAATTTAAATTATAAATCTATGGTTTTGTTCTCACCTCATGTATATATAAATTTATTTTTAGGTTTACAGGAGCTTGATATTGATAAGTATTTACATTAATATCTTGTGGTGTTTTTCAATAGTTGTTTGGGCCTCATGGAATCTATCAAGGATTTTCATTATAATAATTATAGTTTATTTTTTATTTTCTTAGTCTGTATGAAATTTCATGCAATTACTTGGGATCTATTATTTTTTATGGAGTAGGATTTTTTTGTTTTTAAATCTTATCTATCATTTCACAGTGTTAGATGGCATTGTGTCAAAAAAAATTGTATGATATACCCTCTGTTCTTATTACCAAATTATACCCTATTTAAGGTGTTATTAGAGTGTTGTTATCTCCCTTGTATCATTTCTAGCTGAGGATAGGTGCCTTTGTGTGGAAGGGATCATGATAGAGTTGTTTCACATGGTTTGGTTTAGAGATATGATGGATTTTTGAGGTATTTACAGTTGAGGATTTCATAGATTGGTAACTAAATGGAATTAACTAACTTTAGTATGTGATGTAAACAAGGGGTACTAGATAGGACACAACAATTTAGGGCCCCCTATGATCTTTTTTGTGGGAGTTTATGTTTATTGTGATTTTTAAGTGAATATATAATGGTTTCATGATTTAGAACAAAGAAAGAATCATGGATAATTATTCATTAAAACTCTGTTTGAAATGGGTAGAAATTGGGATTAGGTTTAACCTAAATTAAATATGTAATTAATATAAAATGTTCCATATTTTTTGGGTTTAAGAGTACCAAACTATTATATACATTAGAGGAGTGGCTCAAGGAAGATGTATTTATATGGTTCATTGTGAAGAAGTTAAGAAGGATGAGCCCATAGATCACTATAGGGTTAAGATCAATGATAATGAAACATGGAGTATAAAACCCCAATAGTAATAGATCTAGAGACTATATATGTATATGGGATATATTTTAGACTCATTTATGTAGGAATAGTTGTAGGAGGTGTATATATACTTCAGATTGATCTTGGCATAGAAGGGGAACTGTGTTTCATTGGTGGTGAGAAGGTTGCACGGTGAAGTAAGAAAGTGGTGGTTATTATTCCTCATATATCATAAGTACTTTTTTTCTTAAGGGAGAAATTTTTAGATCATTTTTAGTTATGTTTCTTTATTTCACTACATAGGAGGCCAATACTCATATCTTAATTCCCCATCAATAAGGGAGTCCTGATATGAAGTAGTTCAGGATCAACATCAAAACTCTTCTATGATATTCTTTGAACAAATTTATATACAATTAGGTTATGGAATTCAATTTCTAAGAAGATTTTAATCTAAAAATTATGCACAAGGTAACCTCTATTATATTAATGAAAAATCATGAGGTGTTGGAAAGAGTAGACATTTTTGAGAGGATACTATCTAGGAAAAAAATGTATTATATAATATTTTTATAATTATTTATTTTGTATATATGTGGTCTATGTTTCCTAGATTCCTAGATATAATATATTATAAATTTATAGGGATATGTCTCATCCATCATCATCTCATTTCTTTGAGGTTAGAGTCACATGGGCCCATGATAGGGGATAAGATTATTGTTCTTCATTTGGAGGATAAGGTTATGATTGATGAGAGTGTCTAGACAATCTATAATAGTAGCTTGTATTAAGTGTTCCACTTTAGGTTATTATAATGAGGAAATTTTAGCTGAGGTAAAAGCAATAGGGTGTTCCATGTTTGGATCAATAGAAGGTTGACAGTACTAGACGGGGATAACCTTGTATTGTTGATCATAATTAGAGTGAAGATCATTGTCATAGATGATGTATATATATGTTTAAAAGAGAAAATGGATATAGTCTTATTATAGTGCATGATTTTTGAGATTCCAACATTGAGAAATATAGTAATAATTTTTGGTATAATTTTTTTCTACATGGTTCCACTTATGGTTTGATTTTGGAGCTATACACTCCATCATATCACCTTCCATAGTTTGTATTTTGGGACATGAGGTATATAGGATTCTAGATCCCATAGAATCAACTATTCTAGTTGGATTTCATGACTAGATGTATGAAATATGTAGATACTGTGTGATAGTGTTATGGAAGTAGTTCTCTTGGGGAGACATCATATGTTTACCGATATAAACAGTCAACATCATCCTTAGCATGAAATAGTTGTATTCAATGAAGTATATTGTGTAATCCATCTAGAGGATGTTTGTGTTATAGGATGTTATAGGAGATTCAATCATGATAAATAGTGAGAAAGACCTTAAGATGAATCATAGATATGTTTCATCCTTGTCTTCCTTAATAGTCAAGCTAATGTTGGATGTTGAAGAGTTCCTTGATGAGTATCCTGGGGAGGTTGTGGTGTTACATCCTTGATAGAAGATTTATTTTGGGATAAAAAAAATTGTGCTTCTTTTATCTTCATGTATCCTTATATGATGGAACCTTTTGAGTTATTAGAGCTGTGGGTAAGGATTGATGGTATTTTTAAGTGAGATTTTGTTTAGCTGAGCATGCCACCATTGGGTGCACTGGTTTGTTCATGAAAATGTGTGTAATGTTATAATATATTTTATATAGATTATTCTCTCATGAATCATGTGATAGTGAAAACCCACTATCTTATTATATGTATTGATGATTTATTTAACAATATAAAAGGAGCTAGTTGGTTCTCAAAGATTGATCTATAATAAGGATATCATCATATGTGGGTGAAATATGAGAATACATATAATAATTCATTCTGATTTCATTATAGGAATTTCTTATTCCTTGTGAATTCATTATGTGCGAAAAACTATATTTTTAGGTTCATGCGGCTGATGAATGTAATGTTATGATGGTTCCTACATTAATTCATGTCGGTTTTAATCAACAACATCCTTCTATACTCCACATGTGAGGAAGATCACACAAAGCATCTTTAAGATATTTAGGGAGTACTTTTTCATTATCAATTGTGTGGGATGTGGACAAAGTGTGAATTCTAGTCTTGGGATGTTTTTTTCTTGGTGGTTTTTAACCCTAGGGTGGACTATTCATGGATCCTTTGAAGATCGAGGTGTTAGTTTCATGGGAATATCCTAAGATAATTATGGGGGTGCAGAGTTTCCTTGGTCTTAAAAGTTATTATAAAAGTTTAATACCATAATTCTATAGAATTAATACCCCTATAAAAATATTGACCAAAATATGGATGCATTATTATAGAATGAATATTTTTATGAAGCAGTAAAATACTAAAAGGATAATTTTGTTTGGGCTCTTGTTATTCATTTTCCAAAGGTTAGAGTGTTGTTTTAGGTTTTTTGTTATGCTTTATTCATTTTCATGGTAAATTTCTTAATGTAGTATAGTTTATTTTATCAATGGTATCAGTAGTGATAAAGCCATGAACATAACTATTCCACCAAAGATATTTGGTTAGTAGTGGTTACATTTTCCTTAAATTTATGGTGAAATTTCTTCATCAATACTTTCTTAATATTTTTCACAGATCATAATATCCAAAGGTTTGTCTTCTCCCAACATGAACTGAACTTACAATAACACCTCTAGATGAAATTATTATTAGATTATTACTATTTTATTTCTTATACATTTAGAAAGGATAATTTTTTCATTGATCAGTTGAGAATGAAGTTATCTAATGATTCTAGGTGTGGATTATAAGATTCTTATAGACTTATGGAAGAGATATTATCAATACATATTCTTATGGGAGAGGTTGGTTATATAGGATTCCATCTTCAAATGATAGTCAAATAATATTTTTCTCGTTAGATATGGGAGTTCGAGATGGGGGATTTTTAGGTGGAGGTCTAGAAAGATCGAGTTATATTTGGTGTTGTCGCTAATGGTTGTTATAAGGTTGATCATCACAAGGTTCTATTTAAGGGGAGTCATTTTCTTACTTTGGTGATGCCTAAGTTGGTTCTTTTTGAATTCAAAAAAAACCCATGTTGGTCAGACCCAGTAATAGAAGGATATATTTTTCTCAGAGAGTTCATTTTTTGGGGCATGTGTTAAAGATTGTGGTTTCAATGTTTGTGCCTTGATTTTTAGTCTACCAGAATGTTGAGGCTGAACACAATGTTTCCAATTGTTTTCTCTTGACATTAGATGTTCCCAATGGAATTTAGAAGATTTTTTATGGACTTAATTACAACATTACATTGATCTTTAGGAGGAAATGATTGTATATAGGTGATTTTGTACCATTTAGTTGACTCACTTCATAACGATCAGTGATTTGATCTTAGTTTAGGTTTTTTTGAGGTAGTTCCTGGATGAGGTAGTGAGTATCCATGGATTCCCGTGGAATATAATATTTGATTATAATAATAGTTTTTTCTATGGAGTGTGGATACTTCTTCAACAAGATTTTTGTATCTCATTTGTTCCTTAAAAGATATTTTCCTCCACATACAGAAGTTCATAAAGAGTGAACTATCCAGACTCATGAAGTACGTTGTGTGTTTGTGTCCTTAATTTTGAAGTCTCATGGATGAGGTGAATAAATTTGATATATTATTCTTAAAATAATATCATTCACTCAACTAATTGTGTGGTACCATTTAAATCATTGTATTTATGACCTTTCCATTCCGCACTATGTTGTACTGTGGTCATGGAGTTAGCAATTTTTTGTCATAATATGTACAAAGCATGATATATACATTTTAGTTCATTCTCAAGAGGGTTAAGGTAGAACATGATCATCAAAATTCATGCTTCAACTATAGAAGTATACCTCTATAGTTTGATATTAGAGATCATGTGTTCCCAAAAGTTACTCCTCGTCACTGGCAGAGAAGGCTTAGTTGTGTGAGTAAGCCTTATCCATAGTATTTTGGTATTTTTTAGGTGTTGTGTCTTGTTGGAGTCATTGTGTATTATATATTACTTCCCCCAAAAATAAAATAGATACATGGTGTATTCTAAGTGTTATATCATCACTTTTATCTTTAGGATGATTCAAACATGATCGATCTAGGTGAAATAAGTGTTAAAGATGATGCAACAATAGAGGAGAAACCTACATATAACCAGGAATACTATTAGATGGTTTTTAATGTAAATTATATTCAATTGGTTCATTCCTTGTGGAGATATTATGTTGTAGAGGAGATCCCCTATGAACATGAATTGTAGACATGCACTCTGTATCCTGAGATATTTTATGCTTAGTTAATCTTTTTAATTGATATTTTATTATATATTACCTTCATCTAGATTATGTGATAATTTAAACATATAAAAAAATTATTATGTCCTTTCTCTTGTTTTATATGAATCTATCTGGGAGAGTGTTTTGGAGCCTATTACTTGTGTTTTTTTATCGTTTTTCCTTGTTTATTTAGGTGAGGTGCTTCTATAACTGTGATTTCATGATTACTGAGATGTAACTTATCGGATGGATATTTGAATGACACCATTAATTTTCATTCTCTCTTTTTATGGTTTTTAATTATCAAGCATTGTAATTTTATAGATATATTATATCTTTTCCAAAGGAAAAGTTTCCCTTAAAATACTAAATTTAATTACACAGGTCTGAATTGTTGAAATGGAGACTTTTCTCTTTGATAAAGAGCCATCAATTCCACAAGGAGGACATTGGAAAAAATGGGACCATCATTGAACACACTTTAAATATCAAAGACATTAATAAGATGATTTTCATCATTAAATGCATGTTTAATAAAATAGTTCCCCAAGGAGATCATGTCCAACTAGTTGATCCATATGGTAGTCATCTTCCATAATTGAAGAATATTACTAGTTCAAATGTATTTCACCATAGAAGTAGAGTCACACCCAAGATATATAGTGTTACATATTTATTTTCTTACCATATCAACAACATTGATGAGTAAAATAATTTTTTCTTTCATTCAAGAGGTTATTCCATAGGGACCTCAAAGGTATCCCATGACATCACCACTATACTCTCCATAGACGGATCCAAATACCATCCAGATTGGATTTACTATGGATTCTATATTAGTTTTACATTTAATATAATCAAAAAATATTAAGTTCCATGTGAATTAAATAGTTCATATCATAGGGAAGAAATTAGATATCACATTAAGGTGATTCAAAATTGAAAATTCATTACCATAATTGTTTCAGTGATTATGATATAGAGAGTTTTCATTCTGCACTTCCATAATGATTTTCCAAGTGGAAGATTATATGTTCAAAGAATCATACTCATTAATATTAGTCTTTCTACAATTATAAATAAAATTAATAATTTTAGTTTTGACCGCATTCAATAGGTTAAGATGTTTCTGAGAGAAGGGAATCATGGATCACTCTTTGCAGTGATCTTGGATGGAATCAACTAAGGGAAAATGAACCAAAAATCTTTCAAAGAATCTATTCCAGAGTTACAAATACATGTAATAGATCAGTAATAGGTAACTCATATATTCTCTATTTTTATGGATGAAAATTCATCTAGACAAAAGTGACATAACCTCTTATTATATATTGAAGTCAAAATGGATCTTTGTGAATCTCAACCTCTTTATCAGCATGAATATGGAGTGAATAATCCATATTCTTATTAAATTCCATATCCAAATGTCTATATTAAACAATGTTTCATTTCTATAATATAGCTCAGAATAGATCATTATGTCCATAATCAATTACATGATCAATAGGGACTCCCTATCAATGAACTCAGGGATGAGAATTGTTTGTGAGGTGCCAAATGTAATTGTGTGTACGTTATCTTCCATTAATATGTATTTTTATGAATATAATAAGTATTTAAATAGTTTTTAAATATTTTTAAAATTATATAGACTTGTTTTAGATTTAAAAAGTCTCATCATACCCTATTTGTGGGTATGATGATGGGGTGTGGTGATGGTGCACCACATCTATCCCAACAACTTATAAATATGTTTTGGGTCGGGTGTCTCCTTTCTACCTATAACAGCCAACTATAAATTTCCAAAGAGGGAAAGGAGATGGGAGTGGTGTCTTTAAGGTCCTTCAATCTAAAAAAGGATGGTGAAATGTATTTTCTTGACATTTTTGTGGTAATGTCATAGGGGAAGAGGCTTGTGGGTAAGAAACATGTTCTAGGGGTGTCCTTGTCAGGATTGAATTCTCAAGAACAACCATAATAATACCAAGGTCATTGTAGAAGTAGTGGTCACATTTGGTATTTCTATGAAATAGATAATATAGCAAACAACATCATTGGTTCTTTACATATTTGAAATAGTAAAATGTATGCACTTTATTTGGGTGATATTGAATATAATATAAGCCCATTTATTCCTCTATTAATCAAACTGCAACCCTCACATTGAATTGTAATTCATTTTTTAGATGTTCTGATGAACCTAGGGATTGGTTGAGTGATCCATCAAGTTGGAACTATGTCGATGGAAGTTATTACTGGATAGTGTTTATTATACCCCATTATCTCCCTATTAGTCAACCCATTGTCGATTTTGTTATGTCCCAGCCTTAGATTTACATAACCTATTCACTGAGCCAGTAGGTCACATGGATTAAAGCGTGCCTCCCTATTTGAGAGAGTCTACTGTATAAAATCTATAGTGTAAAAGTGGTAAAATGGGGAGACTATACCCACATATAAAAGTGATACAGTGTATAAAAATAATAAGAAGATAATTGATCAAGGAAGCATATAAATATCCAACTACACGGTAGAAATATACTCAATCACAAATAGACAAGTAACACTCCATATTAGAGGCATGATATAATAGAAATGATAAACAACTAGTAAAGCGTACCAAATCAAGAAACTATAAGAATATGAAAATTCAATAGGTTGAGTCGTATACAATGATTTCAAGGAATGATGATGTACAAAAAGGGGGAAATAGGGGTTAGACATATAAAACATTCCTTAAAAAAATACTTCAAAACTAGTATCATAGGCATAGGTTCTTACCTCTACTCCCATTCTCCATGTTATAATCTAATCAAATCAAACATGTGAATTAGGGTGGTTAACCTTATCTATACCTACAAAAAATTAAAATACCCAGGTACCAAAGGCATCCTGAGTAGGGTGTGAGTTAAAATCCAAGTAGGCCACAACCAAAGGTGTTTAGATGTAATCCAAGTATTATACATAGAAAAAACATTGTGTAATTAATAAAAATAATTAAAAATTCTCAGAAAATAAATACCAACCGTCTTAGGTCTCTAAAGGACACCTGGTGGCTCTACCTTTTGTAAAATAGGCCAGTGTAAGACTATGATTAGTAACAATATATATATTAATAATATATTAAGTATATTTATATTCAAAATAAAAATATATTCACTATGTATATGATGATGTAAGTAGGTATATACTTGGATACTAGATGATGGATAGACCCAGGGTGTAACTCAAGTGTCTACAACCATTCTAATGACCTATAGGCTTCAGTAAAGGGTATGTTCTCAGAGTCTCATAATGAATGTGAGATGCCATTATCATCATTCGAGATAGTTTGGTTGAGACATAATTACCAACACCCTATACATAGCAATGTGAAACATCATTCCCATCACCTAGATAATAATGTAATAGTGAGATATGTCATGCTGAACACCTAATGTAATGGAGATAGAAACCTCATTATCAACATGTCCTTAAACCATCATTATATAGACAATGTCAATACAATAATTATAATAATATTAATATCATATGGGATCACCACATATCATAATTACCACCAATCCCAATATATATAAATGGTTTTTAAAATTCATAATATCCATATAAGAAATCATGCATCAATTGGAATGGCCTTACCACTGATTATCATTCATTTTAATTAAACTATTTAATTCATTTTAAAAAAGGAGACTATCTTGAAGATAGTTCATTATATATAGTCAATATATTTAATTAACTAAGGAAGGGAAGTTCTATTTCATAATAATCCAATCACTTAAGAGGTGGTGTGAAAACTAGCCAATTATATATAAAAGTGGGAAAACCATTTACAAGAAATTTCAAACATTTAGGTAGTGTACAAACCATTACAAATTACTTAATTGGGTAAAAACATTTGGCACTCCGAAATGGGAATCCATGGGTGATTTAAACATCCTCTACTTTCCTAGAAAGTGTCAGCATGAGTATAACATTATGAAAGAATATATTTTCATACGAAGAACTTATTTTAAGGAAACAGGTGGAAAATTACTGGCATGAAGCACATCATCTGAGATATGAAAACATCACAAATTCTAGGATTAAAATCTATAAATTCTATGTTAGAGATTTAGATGAATCCATGGCCAGTTTTAGATTTATATTCAAAGTAAATCAGATCAAAAATGAAGAAAGGTCTAATTCCTTGGAACTAGGTTGAACGAGCTCGCAAAAAAAACAAGCAGAATAGATATTAAGAGAGGCTTAAAATTGAACAAAGATAATTTGAGAGAAAAACATAAGATATCAAACACATCCAATATAGTTCTAATCAGAGAATAGATGGATGATTTATCAAATTACCTAGGTCTAGATAGTGGATATATCAACAGGAGAAAGAAAAAAGGTTGAACTACAAAAGAAGGGGAAAAGGAAAAAAATGTTTTATTTATTAGGTTCATTAATGGAAAATTATTCATTTAACCCATTTTTATAGGGTTAATGGTTTGGAAACATGGTTTCATAAATCATGCACCAACCATACTCCCCTCCACTACCTAAGGAGGTACCCCACACGGGCTAGGGGTGATTTTTTCTCTAACTGTGTTAAATTAGTGTTTGATCTAATATCCCACCACACTATGAAACCCCCATGGAAATGTTCCTGGGATTGCACAGTTTTATAAAAACTGTACGGCCCCCTGCACTCCTCTAAAATAACGTTCATGGTTTGGGAAATTGTGTGGGTTTGGCTGCACAGTTTCTCTTAACAATGTGGCATAGTATATTTTTCCAAATACTGGGATTCCAGACTTTGAATAAGTCCCAAAACCTCTTATGATTATTGTGAATCAATTACGTTACTTTATATGGAAAAAATAAGGAACATAAACAGAAAAAAAATATCCATACCTTTTAGAAAATTTGGGTCGTTACAACCTCCCCTCTTTAAAGAAACTCATCCACGAGTTAGCCTTCGGAGGGTAAAGAGGTATCATCTGAGAAATGTTCTATCCAATGACATCATATATTTTTTACCCACTCCCATGCATTTTCCTTCACTTGGTCGTGATTTGATAGCACTAGTACTAAAAGGACTGACCTTTCATAGATTTTCATCACACTCTAATCCGCAATACACAACAGACACTACTTGAAAGAATAATCCTCTTCTAGCTCAACCTCATCAAGAAGGAATATGTGTGATGGGTCTGGATACTAACAGTGAAGCTGAGATATGTGAATGAAATAATGAATTGATCAGTATATTTGGGGAAGTTCTGTTAGTTAAGACACTAGTACGATTGACTTCAAAAACTCAAATGGCCTAATGAATCGAGGTGAAAGATTACCCGACCTACGAATACATTGATGGACCAACCTAGGAAAAACTTGCAAGAAAAAAAGATGTCAGAACACGAACTCAAGAGTTCATTTGAATCAGTTTTCATATGAATGATATTTAGACAAATCAATCAAAAAGTGGTATTTGATCAACTAGACCTACTCTGTAGTCTCATGAACAAGACATGGCCCAAGAAAAGATTCCTCCCATGCCTCTAACCAGCACATAGGTGATCAGAAAGGCCTACCATATATTTATTCGTTAGAATTAATATTAATTATGGCCTAAAAGAAATTAATATTATTGAAATCAACAAGGTATATGTGTTTCTCCAAATAACACTCTAACCCAAGGACACATTCACTGTGCATGTCCTATAACACCTAAATCTGATGATATACTTGTCATTATGTTTGTGGGTGATAGTCCATGCATAGAAGCACCTGTTTACTTAAGGAATTATACAAACCCTACTAGAACAAATATTTTAATCAAGCAACCCTATCAGATATGATAGAACATGGAGCTTCATGAAGATGTATAGCCTCCTAGACATATAGAATCAATAGATCATCAATCGAGAAGGTCTCTTTAATAGATAAAAAGTGTGAGACCTTCATCAAAAAATCAATGAAAACCCACAGTATATCATTGAACCATGTGATTAGGGTAATCATATCATGAAATCCATAGATACATCACCCCATTTCATACCAGGCCATTAATACCAGCGATGCAAGTATTGATACATATTTTTGAAACTAGGATGAAATACCTATTATGTGGTATAAAATTCTCACATCACCTTCTCTATGTGACCTTCCAGAACCCAAACACCCACATGAAAGAGTATGGTATCATCCTCATCCATGGTCCAACCATAAGTTGAATCATCATCCATGAAACAGTCCCTTAGGATCAAGCCTTCAATATTCAATAGTTTCCTCATTCTCATCCATACCAGTAGGGTATTGGTCACCTAAAAGGTGATAATAATAGTCAAACCATGGTCCTCTTGAACCACTAGGTGAATATCTATAAACAAATCCATGCACTTCCACTCACCACTGGCCCGTTTAACTACACCTATCTATTTATTCTATCTTAAATAATCGATTACATAATTTATATTACTTGATGTTTAAGTAAAATCGAAAAAAAGGATTTCTAATACTTGACACATATGTGATTCTTGAGATATAAATCACATTTTTTGAATATGTCCACAAGGATTTTATGATCAGTTAATACCCCAAAACACTTTACAAGTAAATATTGTCTCCAAAATCATAAATAATTTGCAATAGATATTTGATCTAGGTAATAGATTAGGTAATTCCACTCATGAGACATTAATGAAAAATACCCATATGTTATGACTTTCCCTACCTATGTTTGAATATATCCCAGCCCAGAAAATGATATGTCGTAGTATAATTTAAAGCTCCTTCATAGATTTAGAAGAATCAGTATCAGATATTAAGTCAATCTACCATTCAAATAGTAAAAGGATTCTTCATGATAATCTGACCATAAAATGTTTACACCCTTCTTATTCAATCCCAAAAGTGGCATTACAAGGTGTGAGAAATCCTAGATTAATTGTTTAAAATATCAGGCTAGCCCCAAAAACCTTGGGATGACAAAGACAATCTTTTAATACTCCCAAGAAACTACTACCATCACTTTCTCAAGGTCTACTAAAACCCCAAACTATGTGTGTATATGACCTAGCATGTGGACTTTTCCAATCTAGAAGTGGAATTTACTACTCCTAGAATAAATATGTCGCCCTCTTGGTTTATTAAACATGATCTTAAGATGGATATCATGGTCATATTTAATGTATGAATACAATAATATGTTTTCCAAAAATACTAACACTAATGAACTCATATTTTTTTGGAAAACGTAATACATTAAATCCCTGAAAACCACTTGTTATTTCATGAGACCAAAAAAATTACTATGTAATCATATAGACCATATCTTGTCTTGAATGTTGTGTGAGGTATGTATGAAGTATTGACTTGGACCAGATAATAGCCAGAATTAAAATCATTACTTGAAAACACTCTCCCTCCTGGGAGTTGATCAGGGAGGTCATCATTTTGAGGTAATGAATACAAATTATTTACCATTAGTCGATTTAACCATCGGTAATCCATGAAAATCTTAAGGGTACAATCTACCGTCTTATAAAAAAGGATTAGTGAACCACATAGAGAAGAGATGGGACATATAAATATTTTATCCTCCAGATCCTGTAACTATTAATTTTACTCCAGAATCTCCATAGGTGTCATCCTTTAAGGATTAATATTCATTAGTACTACTCTTAGAACTATATCAATAATTAATTCTACCTCCCCCTAGAGGTATCCTAGAAATCAATTATGAAATAATTCCACAGAATGATCTAGTACAGGAGGAAAAACAATAGTTCATAAACCCTAATCATCCATGAAAATATTAGAAATATAGTTTGTCACACTTCCTAGCTCTGAATGCTCAGTTCTCGATCGAGTCACTTAGATAACCCACTATCCCTTATGCATGTTCCTACCACCCAATAGTGATGTAATGGTACCCTTCAATGATATAATTATATATAGGATTGAGAGGGAATGAACTAGTCTATCCCTATAATTATGAAAAACCATTTTCAGGTTGAGGAAGAACAAATTAAAAAGGAAGAGATATCAACTAATCTCATGGTGAAAATCCCTAAAATAGAGAAAGCTCTCATATCGAATACTTAATAATATATCGAGCATCATCACACCATAGATGTGTTTAATCTTATAGACTAGACTCTCTATGATTTCATCAGATATAAAAGAGTGTTAAGTGAAAATATCATATAATTAAGACACTAAGCTAGAGGATACTATAATAGTACCTCTAATAGTATATGTTTTTGAGAACTTCTCCTTTAGAAAAGGTTGGAAAGTATTTTATCGTCTTGTATTATTCTCCTAAGTCATACCTTGAATGACCTAATAAATCCCACTCTTCTAGCGCTGAGAATCTAGATTCTGGATAACTCTGACTTAACTGCAACCCCATCATAAGAATCAGGTGGTATTCCAGCTACCTTCCAATCTAGATACTACTATCTCCACTCAATAACATGAGTTAGGTGTAGATCCCCACTCTCTAGGAACTGATGGGAATGTTCTTCATATGCACTATATATGTCTCATTCTAATGGAACATCTATATTACATTGAATCCCATAAACATTGAGGTTTCATATGTCCCATCTTCCCTCATGGTTAATATAAAATAAAACAACCTACAAGATGATCCTGACTTCTTCTACCCCAGCAAGAATCCTCTAAACATCACTTTCTTCCAGTAAAAGTACCACTTACTAGTACGGGTGTTGAACCACCCTGGCTCATACCATCAGGTTCAGTCACATTCTTCTCAGTAATTATAACCATGTTTACTATCTCAAAAATAAAAATCTACCAAAAAAAATTGAACTACGATTAGATGACATATACCAACCCATCTTCAAATCGTCTCGTGATCATAAGATCATCACTAGAAGTAGTAGAAGAAAAATTTTGTAGCTCAGTGCAATGAGCATAATATTCCATGACATACATGGATCCCTGTTAGAGGTTTATGAACACTCTATCCCATTCCGCCCTCAGATTCTGTCAAAAGAAATAATTTTTGATGTTTTTTTGTATGTATGCTCAAACCATATCGTGAAATCAATCTACCTGGGTAGTAACATCCCACCATCGCTTGGTAGAATTTAATAGCTTTTAAGAAGTATTTTTGACCCTCCACTCTCGAGGAATATCCATATGAACAAAGATATTAAGCATGGAATCCAACCATTACTTAGCTGCATGAGGTATTTCATCCCCCAAAATGGTGGGAAGATATTGTTGTTGGAACTCCCAAGTCAACTCTTCCACACACGGGGCAGGTTGAGTAGCACAATGCATATTTTTCATCATATTAAATAAAACCTCATGAATCTAGAAGTCAATGCCTATATCAGGTATAATAAATAGGTCAAAATGGGGAACTATTGGAGGGATCATTGGAGGCTCAGTGACTTCCACCTCCGGTGAATGGTCATCACCACCTTTAGGGTAGAAAAATCTAGGATATCATGTTGGAATAATCCTATAATAGAAAACACATGCCTCATAGTAGAATTTAGTAGATAAATTAACTAGGATAGGTACACAAACTTCTGATAGAAATGATCACACCTCTATTTCTACTCAAAAATCCAGGTGATGGTGAATAGTTAATGCCATATCAGTCTTAGAAAACCATAACATTCACCCCACCTACCCACTCCTATATCTAGTTCTAGGTTTACATCGCATTTCACATAGTATGGGTTCTTATATATGGAGTTTAAGTTGTACGGTATAGAGAAAAAGATCCTTTAATTTACAATTGGAATCCCATTTTGTAGTAACTTTTTATTTAGGAGTTTAAATTTCATTTAAGTTCATAGTCTCATATATATAATATATATATCTTAGTCCAAAATAAGTAGGTCCAAAGCATACATTATGTAATAATTGGTTAATTAAGGTTTGATCACTAATATATGTGGGAAGATCCGTTTTCATTGATGTAGGAACTTTAATTCAGCTAATTATATTATTCCTGAAAAAAATGTACTCACATTACATTATATAATTATTAGACAAAAATAATACACAACAAGAAAATACACATAGACAGTAGATGTGGATTTGAAAAATTCATAACATATTAGTCCTATTGTTCTTGAAATGAGGCATCAAATGACACTCATTCCTTTCAATGGGACAACGTAAAAGATATCCCATTGGAATAATACCAATATTAATATCATAACAAGATGTGTGTGTCATGAAAAAGTGTATTCCTATAAACTGTAACAATAATAATCAATAACTATAATCATGCATCCCTGGTAATTTGGGTTTCCCCTAAACATGGGTCAGTTATGCTCAGGCACATGATCATTATCAAATTATATAACCTCCTAGTCTTCTTTAAAATTTCCAAAAAGTAAGAAAAAAATAAAAATAAAGTTATCATACCACATTGTAACTTACCGACCTGGGATCCACAACGCCTGTACCCCCGAGCTGGTGGGTCACATGGCCTCATGTGTGCCTCTTTTTAGGCCATATAAACTGACTAGAAGTGAAGGTGTAACAGTGGTATAGTGTGGTGGCTATAACCTTATATCAGAGTTCCTCATTGGAAAATAATAATAATAATCCAATAGATAGAGAAATCAAATAAATATCCAACCGCATAATAAGAAAATACTCAATAACAACAGGACCAGTACCTCCTAGTAATAAAACATGATATAATAGAAATGACGAACAAATACAGAATTTTAAATAACCAAAAAACTTTAATAATATCAAAATCCAAAAGGATGGGACAAATATAATGATTCCATGGAACTATTATATACAAAAGAGTAAAAATAGTGGACAGACATATACCACATGCTATAAAAAATACAAAAAAAAGATAAAATACTACTCCACTACAATCTTGATCATATTCTTGGTATTATTCTCCCTTTTTAAGTTATAAAAGATAAACAAATAATACATCTGAAGTATGTCACTTAACCTTATCCATACCTAAAAACAAGTAATCTACTCGGGTACCAATGGAGGCCTGAGTAGGGTGTGACATGAAATCCTAGTAGGCCACCACTAAGCATGTATAAAAGTAATAAAAGTTGTTTATATGGAAATATTAGTGTGTAGATGATTAAAAATAAAGATAAATTCTAAAAACATAAATACCAGCCAGCTTAGGACCCTAAATGACACATGGTGGCACTACGTGCTTTGGTATAGGCCGATATAAGAGTCTGATCTGTAAACATATATATAGTAAATATATATATATATAGTAATATACTATATCCACCAATATGAACTAAGTGAGTATGTAAGTTGTCATATACCTGCATACTAGGTACTGGCGGGACTCGGGGAAAAACTCAAGCATCCATAACCAATATAATTAGCTACATGCTCCAGCAAAGGTTATGTGCCCTGAATATCATAATGATTTTGGATATGTTAGGATAATCATTTGATATAGGTGTGGTGATACTTCATTCCCAAAACCCTATATAGAAGATCATCGAATGTCATACCCATCACTAAGATAACTGTATAACAGTGGGATACATCATCTCAACACCTTATGAAATAGAGAGTGAAACATCATTATCAACTAGTTTCTTAACAATAATTTCATAGCCAATTTTAATTTCATAATCATAATAATATAAGTATCATTTGGGATCACCACTTATCATAATTATAACTAAGACCAATATATATAAATTGGCTCCACAGTTAATAATATCCAGATAAGAAATCATGCATCTAATGACATGGCCTTACCAACCATTATCATTCATTTTAATTAGCCCATTTAATTCATTTAAGAAAAAAGAACCATCTCGATGCTAAGATACTATATATATAATCCATTTAATTAGTAATGTTATAGAAGTTCAATTTCATGATAATCCAAATACTTGTGAGGTGCTTTGGAAACAAAGAAATAATGTTACATAGTGGGAAAACCAATTTACAGGAAAACAAGAACAATTATTCAATGATTAGGCCACTAAAAAATTATTAAATCATGGGAAAACATTTGGAAAATCAAAAGGGGTACCCATGATTTAGGTAAAAATCATATAATTACCTAGTAAGGCTCAATAGATGTTTATCAATGTTGAACAATTTTTTTAATGAAGAACTCATATTAAGGCGACGTGTCGAAATGGATGATGTACTGCAAATTGGTGCAGCTATAAAAACATAAAATATTTTTGGGAAATCATTCTTTTCCACCTAAATTAGGGTCATAGATTACTACTCATAAAATATCATCATTATATTCAAAGTAAATCAGAACAAAAATAAGGAATGATCCAACTCACTAAAAATATGGATGATGATATCAAACTGAAATAGTACAATAAGTAGGAAAAGAAATATAAAATAGAAGCAAGTGGGTATGAGAGCATACCTTCATCTATCCAACTCTTCTGACATAGTTCTAATTATAATATTAATAAAGGAGTAATAAAATTACATTAGTTTTGATGGATGAGAGATCAATGGGAGAAAAAAATTAAATTCATCAACAGGAGAAGGGAGAAAGAAATAATGGGTTTATGTATTATCGAAATTAGGGGAAAATTCATCATTTCACACATTTTGGCAAGGGAACAGGATTTTCCCCTTGGTTTTCCAATCCCTGCACCAACAATGGGCCACTCCACAACAAAATGATGGACCTACATGAGCTAGGTGCATATTTTGTCTAGTTGTTCACAAGCCACTATCTCAGGACCCTTAACAACCCACACAGACATGATCTTGGGCTCTCATGGTATTAAAAAAACTATGTTGTCTTCTTTTTAGGATCAAAATGTAGATGTAGTTACACAATTACAAAAGGGGTGAGTTATAAGTTTAAAAACATTTATTTTTAACCTTAAGTAAACTTTGTTTAACAATGTTAAACAAATTAGATTCCCTTAAACCCTCTTCAGTAATATTAATGAAAATATAATTTGGGCCCAATAAAAATAATTATTGAAATGAAATAATAATGAAGGAATACTTAATAAATATTCTATATTAAGGTGTATATAATCTTATATCAGGGTTACAATAAAATAAAAATTATAAGAAATACTTTCTTTTGGTTACAAATAGCAGAGGAAATTAAAATTACATATAAAAGTGTATAAATATTTAAACCCAAAGAGTAGGGTATAATATACAACCTTGATAATGGACCCTTGAATTATACATTCAAGAATGTATGTCTTACCCACACAAGGGTAAACCCTCGATACAATGATAGGTATCTATCTTACTATCCCAACAATCCCTCGATCTATAAGGCGATGAAAAACCTTATCTTCCTATACATGGAATCCCTCGATCATAATCACCAATGATCAATATCACACTAAGAAAAACAAATCTTATTGAATATTTAAAGTATGTCTAATAAGTTGTTCTCAACTTAATCTCTTCAAATCTTTCACACAAGGCAATTTTGGAAGATCTCTCTTGTGTCTCCAGAATCTAAAACTGTGAATGTGTTACGAGCTCATCCAAATGACCTTATATTTATATTCATGATATTAGATGGTCTAATTTTCCTCTAACAGTTATATTTTTCTTGTAATTTCAAAGAGATTTATACATCTTTCACTTACAAGAGTCATATTATAACTGGTTACACAACATATTTTAGTATAAAAAAATATTGTGGGAAATAATAAGTATGTATGAATCTGAATATATAGAAAAACTATATTAAGGATATATTGTAACATTAAGAAAGATATAAAATATTATATTAAAATTAAGATGAATGAAAATTTAGAATCTAGGAATCATATTAGAATTTTATAGTAAAAATGAATTTTAAAACATAGAATCAGAATCACAATTTTTCACAATAGTTTCTAATTTAACTTTAAGCTTAATGAACTTCTCCATGAAAAGGAATGTTGAGACTGATTTATGATTTACTATTTATTGTATAAGTTGAAATATTAACTCAATATTTGGGATGTAAAGTATGGGCTTCACCAACTTCTTCAAATACTGAACAACAAAGTATTCTCCTAAGGAGGAGGAATACTTTTTTGTTTCCAAAGAAAATTTCTTGGATGTTCTAATATCTACCTACATGCCTTTATATTTCTTTGATTTTAATTTTCTTAACCTCTAAATTACATGCCTTTAATCAGAAACTTGAATAATTTTATCATCATTATCTTATTGTTCTTATTAATTTTCATCATTTTCATTATCATCTTCATCATTAGAAAGAATTTTTTTTAACTTCCCATTCACCAATATTATCTTTTTTGGTGGGAACTTGTGGAATAATTTTTTTTCTGAGGAAATGTTTTATAACGACGCTCGGGATGTTCTTAAGGATAGCTTGTCGGTTCGGATTTCCACGGATTTTATTGGATTTATTTCATCTCATCATCACTTTATTTCTATTGGTCGGTCACTTCTTATTATTCTTATTCTTCTTGAGACTTTTCATGAATATTTAAGAACATTAATTTATTCTAAGGTTGTTTCTATTTCTTTCAACAAGGCTTGATCTATCCCAGCTTCAGTTAACATCTTATTAGGATTTTTCTATTTTTAATTTTTCTCATGTTCTTTACTTTCTCAAATTTTCCATATTTTATCTTCTATGAGATCTATACCAAATATTTCATTTCTTTCTTTTCTTATCTATTTTCCTTATCTCTAATTTTCTAAAACTTTATCTAGGTAGGATTTATCTTCCCCTGACTTTGGTGGTTCTGAAGATTGAGTGGTTTTCTGTTGTTTCGATACTCATGACTTTCTCTTCTTTGGATCAACTCACTATTTCCTATAGATTTGTTCAAATTCCCATGATTTTCTATAAAATTCAACAATTTTTTTTCTTATCATCAAAAGAATATTTCATTATTTTAAATTTTTTCACTTAAAATAATAATCTTAATCTTATTGGGATTTGAGATGTAAGGTACTTTGCAGAAGTTAAACAAACTTACTATAAGCTTGCACAAGGTTTCTAGAAACACAATGATCTAATACTTGATCAACTCATCCTATATCTTACTGATATTCAGAAAGATATAATTTTTTAGGTTAATCTTCCATATATTTTCAAGAACCATTATCTTGAAGATATCTTTTATTTTCAAGGCTTCATTATATCTTTTTCTTATAATTAAAATAACATGCATCCACAAATATATTATCATGCAATTAGTTAAAAGATTGGAAATCTGGGTTTTACTTAAATCCAGAAGTCCAGAAAAATCAATAGCCTTATCTTTTTAAAATAATCATTGAAATCTGGAAACTTATTAGAGAAAAAATAAGCTTCACAAGAATACATTATCACAATGATATCTTAAAATTTCTTATAAGACCTAGAATTTGTTTTCTTATAACTCTTACACTGAAATTCATCCTTTCCACCTTTATTGAAGATTTCAATTGATTCAAAAATTTCAATTAAAAAGTCTGCATACACTGGATCTTGTTGTCCCTCATTTTTGGAAAAGAAAACATTTCCCGATCCTTGAAAATTTATGATCTTTCTTATTAGAAAATCATAATTATAGATTAAATTCTGATAAACTAACCTTTCTCTGTAAATGAACCATTTCTTCAACACATTGTCTGTCATTGATGTCTAAGAAGATATAGACAAAGACTGTTCAGAATTGAGAAACCATGCATCAAATTCATATTTATGAGTAAATCAGAATTCAAAAACATATAATTGGAATAAAAATTATGGATGATCTGGAATTGAGGATGTGAATCAGATTTTATTTTCTGTGTTATTTGGATTTTACAAATAGTAAATAGAATAAAGATTTTAAGAGAATCATATTCATAATTATGAAGAAATCGTAATTGAGAAACATAAATCTAATTCAATTTTTGTAAATGATTCCTAATTGAGAAATATGAATAGGATTCAATTTTCTAGATGATTCCAAATTGAGAAAGTGAAGAATTATATGTTTTATTAAGGATCCTATTTTTTCTAGAATATATTCTGTGTTAAAAGAATATTAGAATTAGCTATAAAATGGTTAATGAACATGCATATAAACATTCTCATAGATCGGAATAATTATTAAAGAAATGTGTTAGTGATATTCAAAAACATAACGGAATTAAAAAATTTATTAGAAAACATTTGACTCCGCACCCTTCCATTCCCATAAATTCCTTTACACAGTTTTTAAAACCATGTGGGCTAATTGCAATGGTTTCTCATAACCCTGTGGCCCAGTTTTTTTCTCCATGTATCGGGGTTTCTGGATCCAAACAATCCTCAAATACCCTTGTGCCCTCCTTTAATCCATTAATTAACATTATATGGCCCACATTATATAATTAAAAATAAGAAAACTATTTATAACTTTGATAAAAGTTACGTCATTACAGATTCTAAATTAGACCCTAGTGAATCGATTTCACTTGGTTAAGTTACCTTTCCTTTATTTTTAGCTTTTCCATTCATCCTTTTTATGGAAATTTTTTGAAGGAAACCCCTTTTTTATGGTGTTGTTATGTGATGATGGTTTGTGGATGCTAGGTTTAAGCTATTCTTCCTTTATCTTAGAGGTATTTATTCAGGTTGTGGTTAAGCATCGTTCATCGAGTATTATGTGAAGAAAATAAACGTCTAAATTGATATAGAGGAGTAATTACTTCTCCTAATATTTTATGTGAAATTGTAATTTTATTATTCAATATATCTTTTGATGATAATGGAATTAATCTTAAAATACATTAGACCATATTAAAGACTGAACCCTGGGTTTTGGTTGTAGTAGTTGCATGGGCTTCCAACATGATAATCATGTGCCTTGTGTTTTTCTAGATTATATTATTTATTTTCGATACTATATTCAAAATAAATTATCATGGTACCATTTATCTTGTTTTTTATGATAAAATGGGTAAATAATGTATAAATGGTAATATTCTTTGTTAAAAAAATGAAAAAAGTGTTAAATAAATATATTATAATTTGAATGAAATTAAAGTAATTTTTTATTTGTGTTTAATAGAACCATTATTTCTTATATTAATGGTTTTTTTAAGAATTATAAGATTGTATATAGTTTTTAAAAAAATAAAAAGGTTCTAGTTGAAAATATTCATTATTAATGTTGATGAAACTAAGAGTTATGATTTTAATCATGATATAAACATTCAAAATTTAAAATTTATTATTCCATAAGTTACTTAGGGTTATAAACTATGACTAATGTATCAATTAATAAAATATGGTAATGAAGATTTTTTCTGATAAATAATTTTTTTTTGATAAGTGATCCCATTATCTTGTGAAGGATATATTCCCTTTTTGGCCTAGATTTTCTATAAGATTTTTTTGTTTTATTTGAAATTTTGTTTATTTTATAGATGTGAACCTCGTATTGTAACATGATGATATCCTAGGATGGCTAATTATTGATGAGATATGGGTGGTGAGGAATAGGTTTGTGGTAGTAGTTTGCACCAGTGATGGTAGGATGGATTCATTGTGATATACATGGGGATTCCGGGGATTAAACGAGAATAAATGAAATGGGATGAAGTTATAATTTTCTATTATTGTTCTAAAATTTATGATTCTTTAGTTTTTAAAATATTCTTTAATGCTTTTGATATCATAGTTGTTTTTTTCATTCATTTTCTCATTGCTTGAGTTAATTGGTTGTTCTTGATTTATGCATCTTTTTTTATTAAATTAGGATCAATCCTAGAGTTACTGGAATTATGAAATTATATTCAATAATAAATGTTTTAACCAATGGGTATGAAGTATTTTTAGAATAAAAATTATTATAATCTTGAGAATCCAGGGGGATCAATTGGTTTATCACTAGAGATCATGAAAATAAGTAGATTATTGTTTTAAAGTAATGATAAAACAACATTAATATTTAATTGAAATAATTAATTTATTTTAAAATGTTTAATGGAAAAGAGAATATGAAAGTCATATTTCATTCTTGTGTTCTTATAGGATACATAATTATTAGTAGTGGATATTGGGTGTCTGGGGGGAAATAGTTGTATTTTAGCTTAATATTTGGTAGATTTTGGTAGTGTGGTTGTGAGAAATTTACATGTTACATGTGTGATACCTAGAAAAACTAAAGTAAGAATCTTGTATTCAATAGTGTGTATGACATGCGATAACATGTACATAAGGTAATATAATATTCATATATTTTTTAATATATTTTTTTTTTAAAACATTCCATATATTTCAATTCATGCAATGCTGGTTAGAATACTTCATACTAAACAATGACCTTCCTCTATAGCACGTGTTACACACAAAATTGACCTTCTTAGATGGCTTGCATTATATGCAATATTGAGTCTAACCGATAAAAATTATGTAATTAAAACATTATTATTTAATATAATAAGTTATAAAATATCAATTATGAATAGTATTAAGTAACATTTGAAAATATATTATTTAGAAAACTAAATCATTGTTTGAAAATAAATAATAAATGAATATTAAAACCAATTGAATATTAAAAGGATATTTTCATTCACAAAGTTGTTTTACCATAACATATTAAATTAATTACAATTCATGATTTATTTTAATGAAATAAATATGTTTCATATTCAATAAATTATTTTGGATGTTCATCCAATAGATTTGGTGAGCATAACATAAGAGGAAACCTAATCTTTCAAATAAAAAAATATTTTTATTAAGGATTTTCACAGACTTTTAATGAAAAACATATTTTAAATATTAATTTTGATACTTTTATGAATTGGATTTGACAAAAATACATTATTTTTAAATTTATAAATTTATAATAATATTAGGATAATTTTTTTTTATTTTTCTAATAAACGTCAGTTTTAGTGAATAGTAAAAAAAATTGTGTTTAGGTTAAAAAATTTCTTTTCATTTAAATAATTATTGTTGTTAAATTATATTCTAAATATGTTTTAAAGTCACATTGGATCGATTAAATATATTATAACATCATTTAGTTCATTATAATCTATATAACTTTTATATTTAATATAAAACAAAACAATCTTTTAAACATTTTTCTACTAAAACAAGATAATCTGTATGTCTACGAGATTACCATTAATCTTAATTTTCCCACTTCTGTGATTTAAATTTTAAAAATTATACATACACCATTGTAATAAATATAATAATTATTTTCTAATAATATAAACTTAATTTTTGACAAAAAATGACTAGTGAATGTAATTAAAATTTATTATAGTGATTAATGTGTATTTAGGCTTTAAAATGGAATAAAACTCTATGTTTAAAGGGACAAATGACCTATCCACTTGTACAACCCCCATTTTTAGACCTATCTCAGCTATTAATCTTCCATTAATTAGTTTTGGTGGTTTTGTATGACTTTAATTAGGTAAAAACATGTGAAAACCTCACTTAATATCCAAAATACCAAGTGAGTCCTTTTCCTTCCCTATGAAAGGCCACCGCCTATTTGCATTCCTCACACCTCTCCAACCAAATATGTTGGGAAATTATCTTCCAAAATTTCCTCCCAAAATTCATCCCCTTGACCTATAATCCTACCATTTAGAAGAATACCTTCCATGCATTTCTTTTGGTGAAACCAAAAGAAGTTACCCGATTAAAAGTTAATGTGTTTTCTCAATCTCACTAGTTTCATATCCATTATCCAACCCCTAAAAAGTCCTTATTCTATTATTGTGTAATAAAAAGAATATAATTAATATAAAATGAGGCTTTTATTATTATATTTATCCCTAAATATATACACACCACCACATAAATGGTTAACAAACAAAATGTTTCTGTGTACGGCGAACTACAGCCTCAGGAAATGATGATTGTTCAATTTTATCCCACCTCCTCTCATGGTGGCCATTATTATGGAAAATATATTTTATATGATATATATTTTATTTATTATATTTCATGATTCTGTAATTTTTATTTATTACAAACCTTTATGTTATCCAAGTAGTGTAAATATTATAATTTTGTTTGGGGAAGTGTGGACCACTGATCCCTCAATGTGATATTATTAGTTGATGCCATACATGGAATGTATAAAGGATTTTTTAAAAAAAACATAGAATAAATATATATATATATATATATATAATAAGATATTGTAATTAAAATATATATATTTTTCATTTAGTTGTAGTTATTTTTAATATAAGGAAGAAATGAAACTATAGTCAATGTGTACATACGGCCTACCGTCTCCATTAATGGTGCAATTAATGTCTAATCTCCAAATATAATGAACCATTGTAAATACATATGTAATGTATATATAAGATAATTTATAAATTATTTAAATCAATTAGAGATTAAACCATGATATATTTTATAATAACAACAAATAAGTGAAAACGTACTCGACAAACTATGTTATTAACACCCGAAATAGCCAAAATAATAGAAGATTGTTAACAAACTGGTATTAAAATACTATAAGTAGTCAAAATATGATATTATGAAAATTATTGTGGTTATGATATTATTATGTAAAATTTTTCAAACCACAATAAAAATATTAAATAACACACAACAAAATGAAGGTTAAGGTAAGGGATTCTTTACTCATTTTCATTACGTAAGGCATACTTAATTGTTGTACACCTAATTTCATATATATGGTTTACTTACTTATACATTGACATATAATGTTATTAATTATATTATATTCATGGTATTTAAATTTTTTAGTTGAGGATTATTACCTTTTTATTTTCCAATCAATTTGTTACTACATTAGTATGGACTTCCATCTCACTTTTTATATTAGTGAGATAAAAGTGTTCTTCACTACTTACAAATTTTATGTGGTGTATCTACTGCCAATTTTTATATATTATTTAATGAATTAATTTTCCTTAATTTTATTTGATACTTTTATTTAATATTATTCTTTCATGGGTTTTATGATTCAAAAAATGATTCAATGTGTTATGGGACAGTTTGGAATGTTTAAATATTATTTTCTTCAAAAATATTCCTAGTGATATTACAATGGAATTTCCATTTGATTAAGTTATAGAACAATTTTTCAATAATAAATTTCATTATTCTATCTATATTAATGACCATTTATAAGTATTGGTACAATTTTCCCACTATTTCGAACTCCTATGTTTTAGAAGATGTTTTTAAGAAAACCCGACTTTATTTCTCTTTTTAGTTGAGGAACCTATTTTCTTCTAAAGATAATGTTTTATTAAAATGTTTTCAAAAATTATTTTAAAATTAGTTAGTAAAGAAATTTTTACCATTTTGCCTTTTACCATTATCTTAGAAGTAATCTCCTTATTACTTTCCAAATAAGGCATTTTCTAACCTTTTTTCATACAAAAGAAATATTCTTTTTACCTCCTATGACATGTAAGGATTTATCCACCATCATTTATTTGAATATTCCTTTTAATGTTTAAAATTTTATTTCTAAAAAAGAATATTTTCAAAAGCATTTTCAATATAAAAGTATATTTTCGGAAAGAATATTCTTAAAAGATACTCTTTTAGTTCATCAATGACAACAACACTCTATTTTTACTCCACATGGGATTTGTTGTATTGATAATATCCTTAATCTTTCCTTTGATGTTTTATGATTTATTTGGATAAGGATAGTATTCACATTCACTTCATTTATTTATTTATTAGTCCCCTTGAAATATTCAATCTTTTATGATCATTGAATATTTAATTTCACCAAAATTATTCTTATTATTTATCATGCATATCAGTATTTCCTATACCGTATAACATTTTACATATGGTTTATACTTTAAATATTGTCTGATTAATATGTATCCTCTACTCCATACATATATTAGATAAGGTAAAATTTCTTAATCAATTATTTAATAAGTGGAGAATTTTTTGGACTGGTAAGACACACGCAGGGCCTAGTTATAGATAGCCCCTCGATGCCTTAGTAGTCTCAGGGGATGAGTCATTTGGCTTGCCGCCTTAGATGGGTTTTTACCCAACATATTCTAAACCGTCATGTGAATGGGCTTGAAGTAAAAGGTACCATGTACCTAGTAAACATGGAATCCAATAATTAATAATTAACCTCATTTATATTTAGTTACTATTCATCAATGAGATATGAAATTGACATATCTATGGATAAATTTCATTTTCATTTCATTGATTAAATGGAATTTATTTCAGTTTCATAAATTTCGATTTTTATATTTCTTTATCAAGTTATTTTAATGCCACGTCTTATTAGTTATTTACCTTACCATGTTAATTTATTCTTATCAATTCATTATTACTTACAATATATTTTTCTTTTACTGAGAATTTGGGATCACCCTTATTATGTTTCTTTCCCTAAGAATCCATGAATATTACATTGAAGGATAAGAATTTATTTTCTACATGTATTAGAATTAACCTTGGAGTTAATTATTTATAAAGAAGAAAAAAATTATTTTTTAATCAATGTATTAATTTTTAATACAATTCTCATTTATGTATCTAGTTTACCAAGACTACTAACTACTCAGTCCTTGAGAGGTTTATTCCTTGTAATCATTAAAATGTGTTTAGTATCAGACACCAGCTCCGGGATATCAGGTTTGGTCACTATAGTTAGTCTTAGAGGAAGTTTAATAAAAACCTAGGGAATTAGATTTATGAAAATATGTGTTAGAGAACAAAACCCTTAGATATGATTTGAGAATAATTAAAGAGGAAAACCCTAGAAATTTGGTAAATTATATTTTTTTTGTGTATTCTTATCAATAAATCAATGTCTAGATACTACAAGTGGATGTGGGTCTAGAATATATGTACCTAGGTGTAACAAATCTGATAAGGTGCTCCCGTATTGACTCGGGGTAACCTAGTATATGACAACGGGCCTTACTACACACCTGGTTTGAAACACCTTGGGGGTAAGTCTAAGATAATTCATGTTTTCGTTACTAAATTTTTTGAATAATTTGAATGGATTTTGGAAAGTAATAATCAAGGTTAAACCTAAGGTGTTTTAGATTTAATATAAGGTGTAATTATTTAGAAATCCAACTAATGATATTATAGATAAACCCTAAACTAAGGAACGATAAATCTGTAAATATTTGAATGATTTTTTTATGTATTCATATTTTATTGAAAATCCATGTTAAAATGTTATTTAGGGTTAAAAATAACTTCACATATTTCCATCATATTTATATTTAGAAATTATATTCATTGGGATTAAGAAAAGGACAACCTATAAGACTGGTGACAAACAATCAAATCTGGAAAGGTCGAGGGTCATGAACCCATGACCTATGGGTGATAAGGTTTTCACGCCAACCACAAACCTATAGAATTTCCTTGTTAAATTTCATTGTTTTTAGTTAAACAATTTAATGAATTAATATTAATAATGAACCAGTAGTAACACTTATGATGATTAGAAATTAATATAATAACCATATTTATTTTGGGATATAGTTAAAGTTAAATATTAATAGTTTTCACTCTTTTATAGGACTTATGAACAATTAAATATTTATTTTACTACTTCGGGCATAAAAAATCAGTGTTGCTAATTAATTTTTGGGGGTAAAGGGGTGAATTTTAATTTGGTCGAAGAACAACCAAATGATTGGACTGTTCATACGAGATTGAAAACTATAATTCAAAATATTTCATTATATTCTTGATCATTAAAAGGATTACCCAAAATTAGTAAAATTGCTTAGAAATAATTTTTTTTCCTTATACCTAATGTTTTGTTGAACTTATGGGCTTCTAATTCATCAAATATTTTTGGATTTGAGGCCCTAACCTTTCAATTGATCATTCACTTGTTTGTGAATGATGACCTCATTCACTTCTTACAAATATTTACACTTTTCCTCAAAGTATGTATCTCTACTTTTAAAAAATGTTCTTTTACATACAAACCTAGTAGCAGGGTTGTCCATGTGACCTTTGTACCTTGCATTCTCTCTTTTCTAGAGAATGTTTCATGAACTCCTCTCAAGATGTTGTATTTCAATATTGAAAATATCAAACAATATATTTCGAATATTGATTTTAAATTGTGATGGATCAATTTAAAAAAAGGGGGAGAATGTGACGCCTTGAAAAACAAATATAAGAACCTTCTATTCGAAAGTGTGTTTGACATGAGACTACAAGCATGTAAGGTAATATAATATTTTTATACTTCATAATATATTTACTATTAAATATATATTCTATGTATTTCAATGCATGGAACGCTGAGCCATTGTACATCTTACACAAAAATGACTTTCCTTTATAGATTTCATTACACGCAAAAGAAACCTTGTTTGATGGCTTTCTCTATACGCAATATCAAGTCTAACGGAGAAATAATTTGTAATTAAAACATTATTATTTGAAATAGTAAGATATAAACTAGCCATTACGAATAGTATTAACTAAAATTTGAAGATATATGGTTTAAAAAACTAAAACATTGGTTATAAATAAATTATACAGGAAAATATTAACCAATTGAATATTAAAAGGATATTTTTATAGAAAACAACATTTATGCTCACAAAGCTGTTTTACCCTAACAGATTCAATTAATTAAAATAATTATGTCATATTATTGTAATCAATATCTTACATATTCAATCAATTATTTTTTATATTCATCCAATAGACTTGTAAAGCATATGATAAGAGAAAACGCAATATTTCATATAAAAACTAATATTTTTATTGCGGCATTGTTACTGCATTTTAATAGAGATTATATTTTAAAACATAATTTTCACACTTTTATTAATTTAATTTGATTAAATAAACTATATTTTTTAATTAATAATTTTATAATTTTCTTCGGATGAGTTATTAGAAATTTTTAATGAAATGTCATTTTTAGTGAATAGTGAAATATACTGCATTTTAGTTAAAAACTACCTTTTCATTTAAATAATTATTAATGATAAATTATATTATAAATTTATTTTAAAGTAAAATTGGATCAACTTTATATATATATATATATAATTTAGTTCATTATATTAAATATAAATTTAAAATTTAATATAAAAACATAACAATCTTTTGAACATTTTTTTTACCAAAACCAGTTAATCCATCTGTCTCCAAGATTAGCATTAATCATAATTTTTCAAATTCTATTTTTTGAATTTTGAAAATCAGATATACACCATTTTAATTAAGATAATATTTTTCAAATAATATCATCTTTATTTGTGACAAAAATGATTAGTGGAAGTGATTAAAATTAATTACAGTGATTAAGGTGTAATTAAGCATTAAAGTGAACTAAAAACCTATGTTTAAGGGCCCAAAAAACCTAGCCACATTTCTAACACACCTTTTATGGACATTTCTCTACCATGAACCTTGAATTAATTATTTTCGATGGTTTTTTATGACTTTTATTAGATTATAACATTTGTACACATAAGTTCTTTTTAAAAATACAAAGTGATTCATTTTCCTTCCCTATAAAAGGCCACCACCTCTACCCATTACTCACACCTCTCCAACCTATTAAGATCTTCCAAGATCTAAAAAAATGGCCTCCCAAATTCCCTCCCCTCAACATAGAATCGTTACTTTGTGCATAATACCTTCTATTGATTCCTTTTGGTGAAACCAAAAGTAGTTACCCGATTAAAATGTAATGTCTTTTCTCAATCCCTCTAAATTCATTTCCATTATCCAACCCCTAAAATCAGATTAATCGGTTCTTCTGTAACAAAACCAGTATCTTAAATATACTTGGATTTTTTTTATGAGAGTTACACCTTTTCTTATGAAAACAGCAATTTAAATTGACAACAAACATAATGTTTTTGTGTACGGAGAACTACTGCCTCACGAAACTATGATTGTTCAATTTTTCCATACCACCTATCATGGTGTACATTATATTGGAAAATAAATTTTTATATAATATAGATGTTATTTATGATGTCTCATTCTTCTATAATTTTATTTATAAAAGACCTCTATGCTATCCAAGTTGTGTAACTAAGATAATTTTGTTTGAGGATGTGTGCACTACCGCCCCCTCAAAGAGATATTATTCATTCATTCCATACATAGAATGTATATAGGATGTTTTTAACAAACCTATATAACATATATAGAATAAAAATGATACTGGATTTATTATTATATATGTGTGTGTGTGCGTTTTCATCAGTTAGTTAATATTATTTTAATACAAAAAAATTATTGAAATTAGCTTTCATGTGTACATACAACCTACTGTCTCCATGAACAGTGCACTTCACGTATAATCTCCAAATATTATGAGCAATTATAAATTCATATATACTGAATATATAAGATAATTTATTCATTTTTTACATTCTTGATATGTGAAAACATGATATATTTTATAAAACCCACAAATAACAAGCTAAAACATACTCGATAAACTAGGCAATTGACACCCAAAATAAACAAAATAATGGATGATTGTTAAGAGACAAGTAATTAAATATTTTAAGTAGTTAATATATGATCTCATAAACATTATTATGGTTCTTTTATTATTATGTAACATATTTTAAACCACTATACATGTGGTGAATACAATAAAACGTAATGAAGGTAAATATAAGGGATTCTTATCTCATTTTAATAATGTGAGGCATACATAATTATTGTACACCTAATTTCTTATATATGGTTTAATTACTACCAAATTGACATATAATATCATGAATTATATTATATTTATGTTAATTAAATGTTTTATTTTAGTATTATTAACTTTGGGTCTTCAAATCCATTTGTTACTATATTAGTATGGACATTTATCTGACTTTTTATATTCATGAGATGAATATTGTGTTCACTACTTAAATCTTTTGTGTGGTGTATATAATTTCCATTTTTATATAATATATCAATAATTAATTTTCATTCATGGAATTTAATAATTTTATTTAATATTATTCTTTCACGAGGATCGTCATTTAAAAATGTTTCAATGTGGTACGGGACACTTTGTAATGTTTAAAGATTATTTTCTTCAAGACTAATCATAATGATATTTCAATGGAATTTCCATTCCACGAAATTATATAACAATTGTTAAATAATCTCTCTTAATTATATTATGGTTATTCATGACCATTTTTGTAACACCCCGAGATTTTATCAAAAATATTATTTTTAATTTCATTAATGTCTTGTGTTGTACGCTACACCAAAAGGAGCTTTCACAACACTCATCCCTGACTTTCCTTACATTACACGCAGTCACGACCTTCCTCGATAGTGTGTGTAGTACTCAATACCGAGTTTCACTAAACGAGATATGACTATAATATTATTATGAACTAGCCATTATGAATAGTAATACCGAATTTTTGAAATTTTATAAATTTTATCATTCAAATTAGACTTTATTTTTGTATTCGGAATATCAAAATTAGCTATGGGTGAAATTTTGGTACTTTTCGGATAACTTTCATATTCTGATGAATAGTGGAAATTTCTAAATTTTCATTAAAAACAACTTTTTTAATCGAAATAATTAATAGTGATAAATTATTAATTTGAGTTGTTCTAAAGTATATTTAGAATATATTATTACAATTTAATACAATGTTGGTCATTGGATGTAATATCACATTTAAACCAGACATAAACAACTGTCAATCTTTTGATACTTATTATCTCTTAAGAACACGCTATTTGTTTTGACGACGGGAACTAATTTTTAAATTAATTAATGAAACTGATATGTTTTGAATTTAGTAAAATAGACATCATTTTTTAATTCATAATATCAAATATAGCTTAGGCCTAATTTTTGGTATTTTTCTGGAAACTTTCATTTTTTGATGAATAGTGAAACCACTAAGTGGTAGTTAAAAAAACTGAATTTTTCATAAAACATAATTTTACCGCTTCTGTGAGTGGAATTTCAAAAATCTGAGAGACACGGTTAATATCGAGGACTAAAATGTGGTTCAATGTGATGAAAATAATTTTTGGTGAATAGTAACTTTTTACTTTTTTTTACCATGGTTAAAAGTAAATAGGGTAATTAAGGGTAAAAATGATATTATTATTACCTAACACATGTCCTAATTCTATTGGATAAGTTTAATTCAGCCAAAAACGACCTTAGGAATAAAATATGACCATTTAGGCCCACTTGGATTAGATTAGGACATTTATTATTAATTTATTTAAAGAAGGGTTAAAATAGTTAAAATCAACGATTAATAACTAAATCATTTTTAATATAGGGTTATACATAAGATAAATTCTACTATAAATATTCATTAGAAAGCTAAGAAGATTTCCTGAAAAATGGAATTTTAGTTGTAATTTTTAGACTTAAAATAATTTAATTTATTTATGACACAATGATGATGCAGTAATTATCTTATTAATGAAATATTGACATAATTAATGTTATAAATACCAAAATAAATGTAATTTGAGACTTTTTATGAATTCCAATAATTTTCTATGTTAATATGACATGTTTTTATTGATTTAATTAACTTTTTTCCAACTAATATTTCTGTTATAATTTTTACAAAAATCAATTACCAAATAGTGTCAAAATTGACATAAAATAGTTTTTAAAACAAATATTATATTAGTAATTGTTATTTTATTCCTTAAAATCTATGGTTCGGACAAGATACTTATATCATGATAGGTGTATCATTAAAGAACCACTTGGGGGTCGCTTTTATGTATATGGTAAGTTTATTAACTATATAATATAAAAATACAATGTGACATGGTAAATGTCAATCTAATTAACTAAGAGTTAAAACTAAAAGACATGGTTAATATAATGACCTAAACTTGTTTAAATTCTATTTTATGAGATGATTTCGACCCATACCCACCTTAGCTTCTAAATATATCAATTTGGAGCTATTAAAAACCGAATATGGCTTTATAATAAAATAATATTTTTAGTTATTCCAATGGTGCCCCTCTCCTCCCTTATAAAAGGACACCTCATCCCTCTCTTCATCACAACACTTTAAGCCTTCAAGATCGGCAAACCGAAGAGGTAATGTCCGTTACCAATTCTTTCACCTTTATTTCTTCTTCCACTTATTCTTCATAGGTTGTTTCATTATGAAGTAATAACATTAGTATCACTCATATACTGATATGTTATTATAAGTATGAAACAACCCTATTTCACCATCTATCCATCCTACGGAAAACGAAATCACCGCGCGTGCGTACGTACAGAATACCGTCTCCACGCCGTGGTGTAATCTATTTTCCACCACCACCTTACTTGGATGGGTATAATGGTGTAAATAATAACTATATATTATTGTTGTAAAGTGATATTTATTCTTTAATATTATACATACACTCCAATAAAATTCCACGATCATGGGAACGATATCATCGCTCGTGCGTACGTACGGAATTCCGTCTCCACGACGCGATGAGATTCATTATCAATGATTAACCATTAATAAATGATTATAAAGTATATATAATAAATAATAATAAAATATATGACATAATAATGATACTGGATTTATATAAATATTTATTTCATCCAATTAATTTCATTCAATTCAATGAGGAAACAAAAACAATGTTCATGCGTACGTACGGCCTACTGTCTCCATGAACGGTGTATTTCTTTCCATTTATCAATCTATTTTATATAAGTATATTCTGAATATATATTATATATAAATTATGTTTTATATTCTGGAATTAATTAATCATGATCTAAGTAATCATGTGAATAACTACAAGTCAAAACAAGGACGACAAATAAAACGATTTTACCCAAAACACTCTTTAACATGGAATTTATAAAAGAACGGGTAATATAAAGTCATAAGTGAACCATATATGATATAATAACAATGAATATGATTCTTTAATAAGTCAATGAAATTATTTAAATCATTATACAGGAGTTTCAGATACGTACGAAGCATATCGGACCTAAGGTAAGGGATAATTGTGCAAATCTCATTTTTATCCGAGATTGCTTATTCGTAAGTATTTACTAGGGTTATTGCTATAATCCATGTCCATGTTTCCTAAAAATGGTTTTAGGTATTTTTAATGTCCTTTTTACCCATTTTGAGTTTTACTACATGGTATGTATGGAATCTTTCTTTTATGAGGTACTTTTTTGACTTTTCCGACAAAAGTACGAGAAGAATGTTTTTTTAACATATACGGCATGAAAGGGTTTTTACGGTTTTATAAAGCCTTATTTTCATGAAGCTTACTCCAAAATATTTCATGACTATTTTCAACAAAACCCTTTTCTTTTAAAATTGCATGACATTTTGTGAAAATAAAATGATTTTGAAGAAAAAAGGATATTTTCCTCAAGAATTCATTTCAAGTGTTTTATCAAAACCATTTTCATCTAAGATGACATTATTTCAAATGTGTATGTTTCAAGTATCATGTCTCTATGATTTAAATGGTTTCAATTTTCTTATTACAAAATTATATCCATTTCTTTTATATGGCTTATGTGATGATGGGATGATGTTTATGAAACCCATTTTATTTGTTGAGTTATTATGAATGTTGTATATTTATTTTGTGGCACAAGTAAGAATGATTTCATTATGAGATGGGTGGGACCTATATCTCCCTCCAATTCATTGGGTAAAGATTTATATCTCATGAGATAGACATGGCTGGAATGGAAAGTTAAACTGGTTCTGTAATACAGGACTGAAACGAGGAGTGAACTCGATTTAGAAAGGGACTTTGTCCACTAAGATGGTCTGGGCAGCAATGCCTTGGCTACTATGGAAATCATATCATCTACTTAATGGTTTCCACAATTACATGTTTTATTCCTATGCTATTTTATCATGATTGATTTTCTCTTATGATATATTCCTTACGTACTTCCAAGATTCATGTCTTTGTTCAAGATTTGGATGTTTAGATTTTATGTTCATGTTTTTTCATTCAAATGTTTATGGATTGTTTTATGTTCTCTATGTTTACCCTTACTGGGCATTTGAGCTCACCCCTATTATGTTTTCTTTTCCCCAGGATATAAAGAAAGGTTTTAGGTATGAAAAAAAGGGAAGATCTTTATTGGGAGATGTTGAAGATCTTTCACCACGATTGGAATATTTTATTCCAAGTTTCCAAAGACACTAAACTATTACGATCTTTGTGTGTCTTTTTTTGTTATATATTAAGTATTCTGTAAAAGTAATTTATTGTCCATGTACATCAAGCTTCGGGTCTCTACAATTTTCAAGAATTAGTACCATTTTTACACTCATTGGTTGTCAGTTGTTTTAGAAAATGTTTTTAATAATACCGGCCTTTATTTCTATCTTTAGTCAGAGATCCTGTTTTTTGTTAAAAACCATTTCTTGTTCCTTTAAAATCAATGAATTTTCTAAAAAAATTGTAAATAAGATATCTCTTTTTTACCTCATATGAGACATATGGATTCATCCAACTTTATTTCATTGAAGTGTCCTTTTCAATTTCAAAATCATTATTTCTAAAGAAAAATATTTCCAAAAGGTTTTTTAAAATAAAATGATATTTTCCTCAAGAATTTTTTTAAAATATATTATTATATTTCATCAAAAACAACAACCCTCTATTAATACTCCATGTGGTATGTTTTTTATTGATATTATCTTTAATCTTTCTCTGGATGTTTTATGATTTATTTGGCCGATGATAGTATTCACATTCACTTCCTTTAATTTTTTATTAGTCCCCTTGAAATATTCAATATCTTATGGTCACTGAACATAGAATTTCCCCTAATTTATCAATTTCATTATCATCAATAGTATTATTTCCAAAACCATATATCATTTTACAAATGGTATATAATATGAATGTTGTTTGATTAATTTTTATCTTCTAATTCATATGAATATTAGATAATTTACATTGTCAAATCAATTATTTGATAAATGAGTAATGTTTTAGATTGGTATGAAATGGGCAGGGCCTGGTTATAGGTTACCCCATGATCCATCAGTAGTCTAATGGGATGACTCATTTCACAAGATGCCTTAAATGGTTTTGTAACCTATATTCTGTAAACCATCTTGTGAAAGGTATTGTGGGTAATGGTACCATTTACCTAGGAAACATGTAATCTAGTAATTAAGCATTACCCTCATTTATATTTATTTATTATTCATCCATGATATATTTCCTAAACATATCCATGGATACATTTCATTATCAGGATTCATTTAATATTCATCCATTAGATATTGCATCAACGTATTTAGGGATAAATTTCATTTTCAGGTTATTTATTAAATGGAATGTTTTTCAATTACCAAAATTTTTATATTGATATTGTATTATCAAGGTATTTGAATGGGATGTGTTTCCAGTTATAAACCTTTCCATGTTAATTTATTTAAATTGACTCATTATTGCTTTAGCTATATTTTTACCTTAATGTTCATTTGAGCTAACCCTTACAATAAAATGTATGAAATGATTTACTAGATGTATTAGAGTAATCCATTGAGTTAGTTATTTAGAAAGTAGAAAAAAATATTGTAATCAAGGTATTCATTTGTAATAAAATACTCATTTATGTATCTAGTTTACCAAGACTACTAAACTAACTAGTCCTTAGGGGCTTGATAATTTGTAATCATGATAATGTATTTAGAATCAGACGCTGACTCTGGGCTATCTGAGGCTAGGTCACTACAATATGTTCAGTTATTTCATGTTTTCCCCCAACCAAATTGATTTGTTGACTGGAACCCATTGGACCCAGGGAGGTTGTTTTCCCCCACATGAAGGTTGGTAAGAAATGTATAAATGACTTCCCACTCATTCCCTCACTCTCTTATCTTGTTAGAATTATGTTCTGGTATGCATGTTAGTTTCCTTTCCATTATATATGTGTGTTGAGGATTGTAATGGTTTGTGGTTATTTAAAACACATGTATCTGTGGATATAGTATTCTATGGAATATTTTAGGTATGTAATCTATATGATGTAATGGATTGAGGTATAATAATTGATATATAATCTATAATATATTGACGTAAAATAGTAAACATATGGGTTTTGGTGTCTCCCAAAAACTACTCGATAACTATATGGATATTTGGAATTAGATGATGAGATTATTTGACACCTAGGGTGCATAATATGTTTTATTATCTTAGGATTCATTAAGTTGTCTTAATTTGGGAGAGAGAACTCTCAAAACATGTGATGTTGAGGAAAAGTGAAAAATGAGTGTGGGATTAATAGAGAGATGCCTTATTTTTATATTAAATTATAATATCCCCTTTATGGGATACATGGTGAGAGAAAAATATTTGGACTAAGAAATAATCATAACTATTTAGGTGATGAGTTAGATTCAATTATTATTCAATGCACATCAGTTTTCTTTCATTAAATTTTTTAGAATAGTATTTGGGGAGGATCATTCTGAGTATACTTTTTATGCTCTCCCTATGTATATAAAATCAATATTTCTGGTATGTAGGATCTGGTTGGTGATCCAGATAGAAGTTAATTTCTCATGATGTTCTTCAATAGTTGTTCTGGCCTCGAGGTCACTGCTAAAGATTTTTATTATGTACTTCTTGTTTCTTTGGTCATTATTTTAGTCTATATGACATTACATGCATGTAATAGAGATATTTTATTTTATCTTGATCTAGAGTTATGAAGTTTTTCTATCATTTCTCTCATTTAAAAATCATAAATGGTAATTCCACACATTTGTGTGTAAGATATACCCATGATGATTATTGCTAAACCAAAACATATTAGAGGTGGGATTCATGCATAATTATCTACCTTCTCTCATTAACAACCCAGGAGGGGTACCTCTAGGGTGATAGTGTCATGAAAGAGGATATTAATCTAGTATAATTATGGGAAGAATAGTGGGAGGTTTTTTTATATGGGTTGAATTTTTCTTTTTAAAGGATACCCGTTTTAACCACTTGGGTTTATAAGGGAAAAATTTATTACTTGGGGTAAATTATTGATCATAGTATGGAGTAGGTTCCCACACTAGAACCAAGCCCTGTAAATATTTCTTATATCCTATGTTATTTACTTCTAATTATATTCAGTTATGGTTGTGATATATACTTTTTGGGGATCATATCCAAATAATTCACATATTTTTATCTCAAATAATGATATTATAGACATGATCGACTCCTAATTCACCCCTATGGTATAATTGAAACCTAGGTAATATCATGATTACTTATTTATAGTTATTGGTTTTTTTCAATACAGGATCTTATTTAATGGTATTTTGAAAATAAAGATATTTTCGATGAATATTTTATGGGTGTTGTTTCAACCATCCCAATGCTTCTCATGGTATTAATTTTACATTATTACAAATTATTTTTATAAATTTGTAATTAAGCATAAAGTATAATTTAGAATCAAGAATTTGTAATTTTTTTCTATTATATTTTGATATATCTAGTTGAAAATTTATATTGGGATTCTATATAAGGCAATGAAATGGTTTTCTTATTTATTTGTTTTTCTAAAAGCCATGATATATAACCATGTGAAAATGGTTTCTTGGTAATGTCTTTATCAATAAAGTTAATGATTAATTTGAATAAAAAAACATCTATATGATATATTGGTTTTTAATATTTGTTTTTTTTAAATCATTACATATTTTTAAATAGGATACATCATTTGATAATTCCCTGGTTTCTCATAAATAATTTAATTATATTATATAAAATCTCTTATTTTCTTATTTAAAGTTACATAAAAATGTTTACTTGTTTTTCAATTATGTATTCCATAAATTTAATGTTTTGTATTATCTCTTTTAATGATTAACATTATATAATATATATTGGTTTATATTTTTAAATTATTAATATATACATATCATCTTGAAATACCTAGAGGATATTGTTTATCATATATTTAGTTTTTGTCACATGAATTTTCATGGATATATTTACACAATTGTTCTCTTGTCTTAGACTTTGGGGATAAGAAACAAAGCTAATATTTGGTTCATACATACGAAATGTTATCTTGATACTTTATTTTATAAGTGAACTGAGATTTTAAAACTAATATTTATATGGTGTCACTACACCTTATATAAATATTCTTTTATGAATCTTTGACATTTTTTCAAATATATAAATTTCCTTCCATTTAAACATAAACTAGTTACTACTCAATGAAGAAAAATTAACCATCGTTAAGTGAAGGGTTTGTTTTATTATTTTGAAAGGAATGATTTAATTCCTAAACTTATTTAGTTTCCATAAAATATTTTTTCCTTCAACTAAATTCAGAATTTTATAAATAATTATTTTGGTCATTTCTATAAAGGTTTGAACTTGCGATTAATCATAATTAATATCTCTAATTTTATTTCCATTCAAAGTGAAACCAAAACCATGTTTAAATATTAGTATTTAAAAAAAATTAACTAAAACCACTTCTCCATCATGGATTAAATTCATTATTTTTCTGAATAATCTCAATGGTATTAAACATGAAATTGTTCTAACCTGATTGCCCAATAAAAATTTAATTTTTAATAAGGCTCTTCTTGTCAATTTTTTTTGAATTTAATCATAAATATTGAAAATATCTTTTGATATTTAAGTTTAATTTTTCCAATTGTTATATCTTAATTGTTTTTCATTCCCTACCTTATCCATTGGATTAGAATCAATAAATATTCATCGGTCAAGACCAATAAGATACATATGATTTTATTTAATCTATAATTGCAAGTGATATTGGTTATATATTCCAAATATAGATATTTTGTGGTTTAAAATTAATAATACCCATATGAACACTTTATCATCATATTTTCATTTTATGTCATATCACTAGATTGTGTTAAATAAATAATTGTTTCATAACCAATAACCTAGTTGATGTGATGTTAATATGTTGGATGTTATATATGGTAACTTATCTATGAACCATCTAACTATTTGGTTCATATTTAAATATTCCATTGTCCTCTATCATGTTCTGGTGATTGTTAGAATTTTGCATATAAATTGTAGCATTTTAGACCCAGTTCTCTCAAAAGTAAATGAACCTTATTTCCATATAGCCTCAAGTGCACCTCCTCATATACCAAAGGTTGTCAACTAGTAGTGAGGGCCTAGGGTGTGCTTGGTGGAGACTATTCCTTTTAGTCAAAGTGGATCACAATATTGAATAAAAGATAAGTTAATGGATGTAGTTCAATAGTAAGAAACATAAGAGGCGGTAACAAATCATCAAGATAAATAAGATTACAAGTGTCATATACAAAAATGATCATCATTACATTAGATTGTAATAAAATGCAGAAATTAATGAGATACAATGAAATAGAAATATATAATAAACTATAAAAAATATAACAAAAGTCCCAAGATAAGTCTAATAGTATCACAAGAAAAGTTCAGTCCTCTACTCTTGTACTCCATCCAAGGAAGGAAATCAAGCATCCATAGCTAAATTGTTTCATTTTTCCCTACCTAACATATTGAAGTTTGTTCATCACCTAATATATGGCCAATTTTGGGTAAAAGATATATTAGTGGGGTACCACCAATTGTATCTAGTATAATCTAATCAATTAATATAAATTGATGTGTGTGTATATAACATTGTACAGAATAAATATAACTGTAAATGGGTTATCCCTAGTACTTAATGGACACTTGGATGACACGACATGCTTTGGACGATGATGGGATACCTTTGAGAATCTTCCTTCATACATATATTGGTATATATATAAATATATGTATCTATATATATGAACCCTATACGTGGTGACATATATAGCCATATATACATATACTAATACCATCCAAGAACTGAGGCATAAATAAGGTGAATGTTCATAGTAATAAGAGTCTCATTTTGTAAATAGGTTACTATCCCAAGATTTCAATTAGGTATATATATGTTATTATATCCATAAAACTAATGAGAGAAGTGCAATGTGGTGTCTAAAAACCTATATAGGAATATTAAACATAATTTCCACCATTCAATGAATTATGTGAGATGTCATGCCTAATATCACACCTCAAGTGACCAAGAAGTATCATACACAACACAAGGTTTAACCATGTATCAACATCCATTATACATGGGTGAAAATTATAACAATATTGACAACCACCATATATGTGATTCGTTAACATTACCCAATGAATGGTTAAATATTATTTATCATTCCTATTAATTAAGGAATAATGTTTTATGAATGTAAGAGTCACATGATGTTTTCATAACACTCACTTTCCATATAATTACAAAAAAAATATAATTACTTTGGTGAAAACCAACACCACATAGAAGGTGTTATGGGAACATTAATATCCATGAATTCAAGTTCATTTAATAAGAAAACCGAAAGGGGTGTCATTGTTCGAGGTGGGCGTCCAATGGAAATAGTTTGTTGTCTAGAGGACTTTATTGAACAATTTTAAAATTTTAAATATGGAATTTAATATTTGTAAGGAATCATTTTTAAATTCTTGATGTGTGTAACGATGGTGAATGATATAAACCGAATTTTATTTAGTGAAAAAAATTATATACCACCTAACATATGGAATTATATGACACTTCATATGTTATCAACTTCATATTCAAGATAGATAGGATGAAATCAAAAAAATAATTAAATTCCCCAAAATATTGAAATATTATCTTACCTAAAATATAATTCATTGGGTAAAGATAAACAAGGAAGAGAATGAAGAGGTATTAATATCTTAAAGATATCTATTCAATGTAATTTATTGTCAATAATTCATACACTAGATGAAGAACCAAGAAAAATCATATGTGTATACCAAGGAAGATAAATCAAAAGAATGAGGTGCCTGATGAGCATTCAGGAAAAGAGAGAAAGGTCTTAAAAATTAAATAAGGTAGGGTAAAATTTCTAAATTCGCCTATTTTTAAAGGGGTGCACATTTTTTCCAAACTATAGGCCAACCATGCACCAATATAGTTTAAGTGGCACTAAGTGTTCTTCCAAGCGTACAGTTATGGGACAACCATGTGTGACCCGTGTTATTATATGTTGTAACTCTACAACAACATGAATTTATATGTATCCTATGGTGAATGTTTTTAACAAACCATGTGGCACACCAGTATCCTCCAAAATTTTGGGCTCTAGGATTTGAACAAGCCTCATACACCCCTGAAATGTTTCCCTTTCGAGGGTGTTAAAATATTGTGTAAGAAATATTTTAGCCATAGAAAAATTATATTATCCACTCTCTCACGGGTCCCATCATGTTCATTGCTATGTTTCCATATCACCCATACTAGAGGAACTGAACGACCCTATATAGACTATATGAATCAACCAATGATATGAATAGTATCCACCTCAAGAGAAGCATTGGACTCTATATTAATATCCTTAGTATCAAATGAATTATACATGTAGGAATATTGATGATGAAGTTGTGATACATCGAAGACACCATGCATGGCTTGGTACCTCTAAGATAACTCCGACTGATAGGTTATCGACCCAACACTCCCTAATATATTGAAAGGCTTGATGTAATGGGTAGATATCTTGCCCAATACATGAATCCATTTAAGACCCAACCTATGTGAAACTCATATAAAGACTCCATGTCCCACCTTTAATGGAAATTTTAGGTCGTAATAGTCGTTATAATACATATGCCATTAATGATATTTCATCGTACATTTCTTGATAAGATTCACTTACTCTGATGTTTATAGAATGGGATGAGGTCCCAGCTATGTTTTCTCACATACCTCAAAAAACACAGGGGTGAACAACATGATCTACCATATATGGGCTCAAATAAATATTTATGAATAATTTCCCAAAAAAAATTTTTACAAGAAAATTATGATAGTATAAATGTATTTAAGACTTTTATGGCTCATGTAAATAGATATCCATTCTCCAAATAAATGAGGCCTCTGAAACCACAAGTAATAAAACAAAGCTACCAACTCAAGGTCATGCAGTGGGTAATTATGCTCATGAGGCCTTGATTGAGGAGACCCATATGGAAAAGCTCATTCTCCCTACATCATATTGGCTCCTTGCCCGATGTCTGGTTCGTCACAACAAACTATATGAAATCTTCCCAGTGTTAGCACAATTAGGACTCTTGTAGAAGTTAATCATCACTTAGGATCTTGAAAGGTTGTCTCAATGGCTTTAGACCATATGTATTTCATTCCATCCTTTTTCAAACCTATAATTGGGACTTATATGCAAAGAATTTGAAAAATAAAATTCCTATAATAACAAGCTAACACCAATAAAATTTGTATCACAATGAAATTATTGTGTTTCTTCTAAGAAACCTTGTCTCTTGCATTCTCTAGGATAATTGATATTATTGCCTATATGGAAATGTGACCCATGAATTTTAATTTCTTGACCCAAAAGTAGAAATTTGAAAATATTGCATTCAATTGGTTATATATTAATGTATTTAGAATTTTCTCATGATATTTTTCATTGTAGTGTCATGTTCAAGAATATCCAAAGAAGTTTCCCGTGAATACCACCATAAATATATACAAAAATGGGTAGGAGAATTTATTCATCAACGCCATAAAAATTATTGTAGTGTTTTTAAACTGAATGTCATTACTGTATTTTCATAAATTCTATATCTACTATGAAACATTGTGCATGGTATATCCTAAATTCAATCACCAATCTAATGGTATCCAAATATCAAATCAATCATGTAGAAAACCATCACTCCTTTGAGGAGGTCAAAGATACCATCTATGAACGGTAGTGGATATCATTTCCTAATTGTAAGCTGGTTAAACTGGAGGTAATCCATGCCATGACAGAGGGTCTCATCTTCCATCTTGCTGATTAGAACAGGTGAACCCCAAAGAGAAGTATTTATGCCTACTAAACCTTTATCATAAATGTTCTCTACTTTAATATTATGTTCATTCAACTTAGTAGTTTTTTATGGCATGTAGGAATGGATACAAGTAAAACAACAAGGTATTGATCAATGGTGAATTCTGGCTCTATCAAAGGAGGTAGTCCAAATAATTAATCAAGTAAAATTTCCCTAATATAATCCACTATAGTAAGGAAATCAATTAGATCCATACCATGATAATCTAGAAAAATACTTGAAAAATGAGTTGTTATTCCACCCAAACAGTGATGCTTAGGTCCATCTCTACTAGTTTGGATATCGTATTTTCCCTTTTAATGGTAGTTGGTTCCCTTAGATAATAAAAATTTCAACCACTAATGATAATAATAAATAAATGGTTGATAAGGGACCAACCATTCCATCATTATAATAATTTCAAAATCAGTCATCTCTAGGATAAAGTGGCCCCATAAGAAACCAAAGGAGGAAAACTAATTGCTACAATCATTTCATCAGCAAAACTCTCTGATCATTTTTCCAATTGAGTACCCAAAGTCATTACCCCCTAATAATACTCAATTTTAAGGCCCACACAATCCATAAAATTTATCTATGTAGAATAATCTGAATCACATTATTCAAATAAAGCAGACACCAATGTAGAGGCTTCTAGAATAGTACCTATAACACTAAAATGGCAGGCATTATTCTCCCCAACTATAAGATATATTGGATGAATCTATCTATTATCATGCCCATGTTTCATAGCCTATCCATCTTAATAAATTCTTCTCTACTGGTGTTGCATCTCATAAGACTATATCCCTTGTCTATGTTCACCTCCTCTGTCTGATTTACTAGTAGTAGTCAATATTCTTATCAGATGCAAAGTTGTTTTCCCTACTCATGAATAAATAGTTCTTTAAACCCCATTTTAACTAAGAACTAGGGGTAGATTGCCCATTATTCTAAAGGGTCTTCATTCTATTGGGTCTTTTTTCATTGATCCTCCATGTGACTAATTTTACCACTCTGCTGGTATATTATATAACTTTCGGTATATGTCATCTAATTGGAACTACCCCAACATGATGACTCAAGGCACTACTTGTTTTAACTTGATGAACTACTACCCTATCTTGGTGTTGAACCACCCATGACCACACCGTTAGAAAACCTGAAATTTCACTAAGTAATGAGGGATAGTTTTACCATTTTTTAATGATATTCAACTAAACTATACTTACCGAGGATCTTATAGCATATATGAGCCAATACCCAAACTGTATCAATACCATCTCATTATTGATTTATGGTGTGAAATGATAGGTCTCAATAAAATTATTAGAATACTCAATCATAGATATATAACTTTGGTTAATGCGTATAAATTTCCTAGACCACTCAACTCTTGTTGTCTATGAGAAAAAGTAATCATATAAGGCCATTAAAAAATCCTTTTATATCATATCCTGATGGTAACCAGCTCAGGAGATAATGTCCCACCATTACTTGGCCGAATCACAAAACATGTGGGTTATGACCTTCAACATTCTGTCCAAAAAAATCTTAAGATTCTAAAATATAGATAGCATGTCCTCCAATTATGACTCAACATAAATGGGGCCACCAACCCCAGAGAATGTGGGTAAATGCTACTAGTGGAACTCCAGAATCAATTCCTCCATATAAGATGTAGCTCAAGTAGATCCCTACATGGACTACATAAACTTCTCAAAACTCTATTAGAACTAAGCATCAGTTCCCAACTCAGGTAGAGTAGGTGGTGCTACAAGTGGCAGTACATGAGGTAACACTAGAAGCTCAGGTCCCACCACCTCCACATCATGTCCATTGATGCCTTATAATCAATTTAACTGAGGTCATTGTGGTGGAATATTTCTATAATTTCCAAAAACCCACCTTAGAATATAATTTATCATCACAAATTAAGAATTAAAATAGGTATAATAAAATCCTATACAAGATTAATAACCCACCATCCTACTCTAAATTTCAGGTCTAGATTATTCTTGGAAATCGTTAGAGTCATAAAATACACTCCCTACTACCCACTAATATGGTTAGTTGGGGTCAAGGTCCAATTTCATATAATAATGGTCTAGGTATATTTAGTGTCAATTAAAAGGAATAGAAGAAAACCCCCTTTATGTAGAAACTGACATCCCCATTTAACGGTAACCATCATTAAGTTGTCCTATAAGTATTAGATATGTGTACTCATTTATGTATAAAATCTATCATAATGGTCAAATTATATGAATCTTCATTACTAATTTATAAAGTCCCATAAAAATGATAAATTTAAATTAGTTCCCATCAAATTACAACCATAAAATTTTTTCAACCCATGAAACCAATGTTCCAAGGTTCAATGAGTCATAATTAATTACTAAAGGATCCAACATCAATTTATATAATAAAACACTATAAGATTTATGTGTTCACATTAATTAGCTAATTATGTTTCAAATTACACCATAAAAACATTAGTTTCACATGTTTATACACAACCATCAATTCATGCACAATAATCAAAGGATACATAAGAAATGCAAGAAATGAGGAACTCCTATATGTCATGGCATAATGCACGACATGTGAATCCTTACATTCCAATAAAGATTCATGTATAATAATATTTTACCTTACTAGGATAAGGGTAAATGATAAATCCTTAAATTTCACATCATAAAAAAAGTGTATCACACAATAAAAGAATTCATACAACTTGAAAAAGGATAATATAGAACAATAAAACCATTCTTATATAATTTGAATCTCACTGTACATGGGTTAAAGACTCTGAGGAACATGCTCTTTTCCAAATTTCAACACTTTATAATATCCTATATATTTATTCCCCAATAGTAAGAAAAAAAATTAAAATATGACGTTTCAATACTACATTGTAGCATCTCAAGCACATTCCCCTCCTAAGTAACAAAACCTGGTTGGTACATAGCCTCAAGTGAACCTTCCCATACACCAAAATCTTCCAACTTGTTGCAAGGGACTAGGGTGTGTTTGTGGGGTGACTATGACCTCTAGTTAAAGTAGATCCTAATATTGAATAAAATCTAAATTACCATAAGGATCATAATAGTATGAAAAAAAGAGGAAACAATAGTAAATCATCTTGGTAAAGAAGTTCACATGTTTCATTATAAAAATGATGATAGTGTCATGAGACTATAGATTTAGAGAAACAAAAAAAAGAGAAAATTATATATAAAAATGTAACAAAAGGACTAAGCTAAATCCAATTTATTCGTGAGTATAGTCTGAGTGCTCTACTCCTATACTCAATTCTAAAAAGATAGTTTAGTTTTCATAGTTTGACCCTTACCTTTGTTCCTACCTATAATCCAGAAATCTATTTGATTACCAATCAATGGCTGGAACATGGTGTGAGATATACTCAGTAGAATAGAACCAATAGCGTCTAGTATAATATATCTCATGTATATAATTTTAATTAATCATATATAACAATGTAAAGCGCAAGTTTAAACTCTAAACGAGTTGGATATGGTTCTTAAAAAACCTCAGGTTAACACTACTAGCTTCATCCTAAGATGGGATATCTCTATGAATGTTCCACCATACATACATAAGTATAAGAAAATATATAGACACAAATGTATATATATGAACTATATACATAGTGACATGTATATCCATATATATATATATATATTCTAATACTAGATAGGACCTGATGCATATCTCAAGTCTCTATTCATAATCATATGATTCTCATGTTATAAATTTGGGTATTAGACCAAGCATTCGATCAGGGAAGTGAATGTCATCTTATCTATCAACCAAATGAATTATATGAAATTTCATTTCCATAAAACTCCCAAGAAACATGAAACAACATGTCCACCTTTCAATAAATGATGTGTGTTGTCATTCCGAAATCCCACACCATGGTATAATGTAGTGTCATTTCCAACACTATCCTAAACCGTCTCAACAAAAAAAATAAGATTTTATTGGTGCTAAAAAAAGCATCTATAAATGCTAAATAAAATGATAATCAAGGTGCTATTAATACGGGGTCGCTTTTATCAGCACATAAAACATTTTTAAATACTCCTTTTATCAGTTCTTATGAAAGGATTGATAAAATGGTCCTTTATCTATGCCTTTTGGCACTATTATAGGACCCCTTTTATGATTGCTAAAAAACTGTAGATAAAGACCATTTTTTTTTAAAAAATATTCAGATTGGATGGTGGAACACCACCTTTTATTAGAGCTTGAACCCCACCCCCCTATAGTGCCAGCCTCCCACACTCCCTTTACATATGCAATTCACCTGCTAATCCCAACCCGCACGCCCTTTCCATTGTTTGGTTTCGAACCTGAGACCTCTTCCTCATGTCCTCATGACTCTTCTACTCACCTATATTGATTTTTATTCATTACATGACATATCTACAAATTTATATTTTTATATACATATATAGTTATTTATCCATAAATATATATATATTAAATAGATATATAAAATTTATTTTGTGAATGTGTGTTTTTAAAAATACATAAATATATATATTTATATATGTGTGTGCATCTATAAATATGACTATACCTTTTTATATATATTATATATTAATATTTATATGTATATATTAGAATATATAGATAAACACGCACATATATATATATATTTCAATACACACAGAAACATATTTGTATATATAGACATTATATATACATTAATTGTATATCCATATGTATATAAATACTCATAAATTTGAATTTTAAATAAAATGGGTTTTATTATTTAATTTATTATGGTGAATATATTAAGAAATATATTTTATATGTTAATATGTTTAATTATTTATTTTTGAAATTAAATTTTAATAGGTTAGTATAATATATATATATATATATTGTTATATATATGATTATAAATAACAGTACATTGTGAAAAATAATAAATTTCAAATCCATAATATCAATTTGAATGTTATCTATAAGAAAAAATTCATTCTCCACCCAAAAAAGGTAATAATACCCCTTTAAACAAGGCTAAAAATCCATAAAATGTTAAAAAATTAGAGTACCTCGACAAAAAAAATTAGTCATGGAGGACTTCTAGGGATTTTGAGCCTCAAAATTTTGAAAAAGGTTTTATTTTGTTATCGAGGGTGTAGAGCTCATCCAAGGCTCCTATTTGATACGTGGTATAGCTCAAACCAATATCTGGGCCAATAGTTATGGTTGTTTGATGTTGGAGTTACATTTTCAACTTTTTTTCATTATTTTATTAATTTATTTATTATTTTTATATTCAAATTCTTATTAAATGAATATTACTCAACAATAATTAGACAAGTATTAATTAAAAAAGAATTTTTAATTATTTTATAAGGCATTTTCATTAATTATCTTATATATTAAGTGTAAATGACTATTTAGGTTTATGTAAACTATGTTTAAAATATATATTTTATATCTATATAAATATAAATATATTATTATATTATTATATTATTTTTCATGAAATATAACCTTTTAAATATACTTTTATCAGTGCTTCTAAAAAATGTCTTATAAAGGGAGGTCTTTATCAGTGCTTCTAAAAAAGTGTTGATAAAAGGGGTCCCCTTAACATTGCTAATAGAAGCATTTAAAAAGGAGGTACCTTTATTAGCATTAAAAATAAACTCATAAAGACGTATTCTTTTTTCAGTGCTGTTAAAATTTCCATTTTATCATAGCATTTTTTAGTACCGATAAATGTATACCTTTTATCAGTGCTTTTTTTAGCATTGTTATTGTGTGGTGATACGAAATCCAGTTTTTGTGGTAGTGCATGTCATAACATCCATTATACATGGGAAGAAATAATAATATGAATAACTTTTATATATGGGATACTTTAACATAATCCAATGAATAGTTTATAATCTGTTAACATTACTTTTTTGATGGAATAATCTACTATTCATGTAAGAGTCACGTGATGTGCTCATATCACTCACTTTCCATTTAATTAGAAATTAAATTTCATAGGTGAAAACCAACACCACATATAAGGTTCATTGGACACAATAACATCTAATAAGTCAAGGATATTTGATAAGAACCCCCAAAGAGGTGGCATTTTTCAATGTGGGATAACTCCAAAAATAGTTAAGGGTATACGAGAGTTCTTCTAACTAGGATAATATTTTAAATAAGGAAATATGAATTTTCAATATATCTTTTGGAAAGTATAAGTTTCTTCAAAACAAAACATCCTTTAAAAAACATAGATTTATGGAAAAATCCTCTACCATGTACCTTATAGAGGTGGATGACTCCTTATCTAATATCAACATCGTATTCGATCTAAAATAGAAGGAATCAAACAAACAGAAAATTTTCTTAAATATATAGAATATTATATTTCCTTGAAATAGAATTCATGATGGTGAGATAAACTAGGAAGAGGAGTAAGAGGAATTAAAAGATTACTATTAGTTATCCAATGTAATAAATAATATGTGATTTAGACACCCAATGAAGAACCTAGGTTAAATCCTAGGTTGAATCTTTGGGAGAGCTATCAAATGCATGAGAATCCCATTATGTGTGTATAGAAAGATAAAATAGGTTTAAAACATTAATAAAGGTAGGGGTGAAAATTTCATTTCATCAAGTATAAAATTGGTGAATGGTTTGGCCACACTGTTTGGCCAAACTGTGTACCTATACCAATTAAGTGGCACAACGTGTGTGGCCATGTGTTTGGTATTATGAAACTGTACGTAGACCAAGAGCTCCTCTATTTTCCCACTGTATAACCATTCATGGTTCTGCATCATGGTGTGTATTGTTTTAAATAACCATGTAGCCCACCTGTTTTCTCTATCATTAAAAACTCCAGGATCTAAAAAATACATGGACATCCCCCAAAACATTCCTCTTTTTTTAGGGAACTTATAAAAGTAAAATGAAATATTAAAAATAAAATTTATAATGTATGTACCACAATATTAAATAAATTAAATTACATGAATCATGTATATTACCTATTTAAATTGAAGATATGGTTTTCATAATAAGTGATGTATACCTGAGCATTGATATTTCTTGGATATATTTCTATTATATGTTTCATAAGTTGGTATTCCATGTAATGAATCATATCGTAATAAAATAATAAATTCTAATAAAACCATAAAACTATACATCATATCCTCTATTCTGGAATGGGAATGTTGTATGGTTATCTTTATATTATATATACATTTCTCATTCACCCTATATGGGTATTATTAGTTGATTTTTTTTTATAAATTTTTTCTCATAATTAAATCCAAGATCAAATTATGTTTGGTCCCTCTTCATGCAGATAGTTACTTATCATAGTTAATATTTATCACTGATTTAATAATTTTCTTATTATTTCCATGTATTTAATATTTTTATGAAGCTGATTTAGTATATATTTTCATAAATTTATATACATGATCATACATCCTAATATTTATTAATTTTATGAGTTGAGATCTTGGTATTGGTGGACAACTTAGTGTTTAGGATCAAACCCCACATCTTAACATTGGTTAATATGGAGTTTTACTTACATTATTTTAGTTATGAATAAGTTTGTAGGTAACTATTTAGTTGACTTTTCAACTAGTAAGATGATAGCATTGGGTTCGTAGTTTTAGTCCATATGAGTCATTAGAGAGGGATACTATATTTTTCTAGATGATTCATTTTTTATTTTCTAATATTTTATTTGGTTATGTCTTGTTAATTTTGTCTCCCTTATGAGTATGGTTAATAGGTTATTTTTTAGTCGGTTATATAATTAATCTGTATTTATATAGAAACAGTAATATATATATTTATATCATTGCTTGGTAATATTGTGTATCACTGATGTACAAGTTATTCTATATGACAATCAATCCATATGTATTTTCTAGGAGAATTAAACATATATATGAGTCATACCATATTTTTAGAAAGTGAACAAATCATTCCTTGGTGACACACCTTGTCCAATGGTGCTAGTCTCCATTACTTGGGGATCAGGGGGAACTTATGGGTTCAATGGATGTATTGTTAATGTAAAATTCGTGTATCTAGGTTAGGGTCCTTATATGTCATATCAGAAATAGTGTTGGAGATATTATGAAATTTTATTTTTATTAGAAAACTATTGGGTGTGTAAAAAAATTATTAGTAACCCTTAAGCATAAATTAACAACATTATTACCGTGGAGGTTTGGTTATAGTGGATGTAGTGCTATTTCATAGGTGATATAATATTGAGAAAATATTTTATTTAGTTTTTTTACTTTGATATTATTATGCTCAATAATTGATATAGGCATAAGCTAGGACCAAAAATTTTCATTGGTTTATGCATCACTAGTATAAGGGTGAACATGTGTATTATAGTTATATGATATGGTTGTAACATGTGATTAGTATTAATTAATTATATGAAACTAAAAATTAATTTAGTTATATATGAAATAAATTATTCTGGATATTTTAATATATTGATTTTTTCCTCATATATTTTATTTGACGTATGATTCATTCATTTCTAGTAATGCTTTATTAGTGATACATCATCCTCTACTTCCAAAACTACTACTATAATGAAATAGAACATGGCGTCAAACTAATTAAATAATATAATGATTTCTGAAAATTGAAATTATATTGGATGAGAATATAAGATATACCCTAGGTAATTAATATGTTGTAGAGAACTGTAGACTATGTTTAAATGATTTTCTTATATTACAAAAAATATTAAGGATGTTAGAAAATCATTCTAATATTTAATCCATGGGTCTTAAATGGGTTGTTTTTTTTAATATTCAAATATCATAAGCATATTATTTATATTAGAAAATGATTTAGAGAGTGTTGATGGCAGATCAAAAATTTGGTGACATAAAAAATATTCAGTTCAAGCTTGATTAGAATTCATAGATATGAGAATTCATATGGTGGGGTGCTTAAAATACACTAATTCTTAATAATATTTACTAATGTAATATTAAGGATCTAAATTTAATATTTTTACAATGAAAACACATAATTCTATTATTTTTTATATCTCAAGATGGATTCAATTTTAATTATGGAATTTGTTCTTGAATTTAAGAACTAAATGATGATATTTAAAGATTTTTTACTGATTAGATAAATATAAGAGAAGTTTTCATGTGAAATAGATTATTTTATGTGTTACAATGTATTGATAATAGGGTACTAGGTACCTGGTGAGGTGATAAATGAAGCGTAAATCCCATGTTACATAAGGTACTCAGTGGAAATATACCATATATATGGAAGTCCTGGTTTGATTTTTTATAAATAAGGTTTATTATAAAAATTTTATTCTTTATTTTAACCCCTAAAAGTTTCACTAAACCTATTTCATCCCATTCTAGTCATATTCTCTCTCAGGGTTCATCTTTGGATTTTATTTCCCTACCTTCATCCTTTTTAAATTCATTGATTCTATGAGCGGTTTTTTATTATAAAATAAAGTTAAAACACCTTTTTTTAACTCTAATCACCCCTTATACTCTTTAAATTTTGTTATCCCATATTCTAGGTTAGGTATCTATATTTATTTTCTAAAAATAATATTGAAATTGATTTTTGATAAAAGAGTTTCATCTTGTTTTGGCTAGAGAAAGTTGAGGTTAAAGATTTTTTAAAATTTTAAATTTTATTAATGGTATTTGATTATGGGAAATTTTATTCAAGGTATTTTAAGATTTCTGGATAAATTGATATATATAAAAAATTGTGAAATAAATTTCTTTTTTCTTATTTATGTCAAGTGAAGTTTAAGAGTTTTCTACATTTATTGTTTTTTGTGTTACATGATTTCAATTAAAAAAAATTATTAATTATAATTAATTAGTTATAGTAATTCATTTAATAAAAATTATGTTTAATTAAATGGTCATTAGAGTATGATAAACTCACAAAGTATGGTTTATGTATGTGTTCTTGAACCTCTTTTTGGTTCTATGGTTATTCCCACGACATGACTGACCCATATTTTTTGATTCAATATTTTATTATTTTAATTTTCAAAAAATATAAGAACAAAATCGATAAGATCTAAAATGTTGGACCCCAAGTGAATACCCATATAAAATGGACCTACAATCATTTAGTAGTGCTTTAATTCTCAACTAAGTAATCAACATCTCATTCTGGTCATCTTTTTAAATAAGTCTCTCACCTCTAATATTCCCCTCACATGAGTTGCGAAGAATTTCCACTTTTTGATGAAGCATGCTTTTTACATATTCTGATGATATATGATATGCCCTAATGAATTTAGGAAACTCTAAACAATAATTTTAACACCAAATATGAATCAAATTCAACTGTATGGAGAAGACTATTGTTCATGATATAAAGAGACAATCCAGTTAACCAAGATCAAGATTTTGTAATAATAATTTTTCCATTTCCATATAAATAAAAGTTATCCAAAAGTAAATATCCCTAATTTTCCAGAATAATACCACCTTCATGCTTATATTCCCAGATACCTGATCCATCTGAGTTCATCTTGAGACCCTAACTAGGTAGTCTTCAAATACACCTAGTGCCCTCGACCCGTTCTTCCAATAACATCTTCTGATTAAATAGAGTGGGGAATCATGTCCCTAATGAATATAGAGATAATATTATTAATAAACAGTGAGATGAGGGAAAAAATAAAATTAAAGAATTTATATTTGATTCGGGAATCAGTGGGTCTCAAACCATAATGTCTCACATTATTGAGCATCACCCATATGAACTAGTAACCAACTAATAAGATCATATTAAGGACCTAAGATTCTATATAAGAACTAGTATTTGTTTTAAATAATGTGGAAAGAGGAAAACCATGTTTTTATTTCTTAAACATCCTCCTAAGCATCCGTTGAGAGAAAATAAGATTTAGCTCTCCCATGCCCCTTTAGTAAACAAATGAGTGGATAACTCCACCATTATATTCACACAACACAAGCATTTACAGGCAGTATTAAAAACATTATTTTAGAAAAAAATTATTATAATAACAAGATTCTTAATAAGAATCTTAATTATGTTGTTTAAGGTAGTTAGAGTTTTATGAAATGTTTTTTCTATCCAAATCATCTTAGTTAAATTATGAATGATTTATATTTTGGTAATATGAAATGTTGAATGATCATGATTCATAGGGTATAAATATACCATGATCATTTTTATCAACCATTTTTTTGGTATGATAAATATAACTTTGAATGTTGTAGGGAAAAACATCAATGAAACATGGATGTTTTTTTCCTTTATAAAGTTTATAATTAGGCTCAATTGTAAGAAGAGATATCTTATATACCAATTATCATTCTATAAGGAAATGTATCCCCAGTCAACAATCTACCAATACATGTTATATAAAATGAGAATGGGATAGTAGAGGCTTCACCATAGATGGGATATCTGGGAACACAAATTGAACAAAAAGTTAAGAGAATTTCCAAAATTTTCTTTGATGAATTTTTCCCATATAGATTTTCCTAGGAATTCATACCTTGTTACATTAGCTAGCATGAATTGAATATTTCCATCAATACTTCTAATATCAATACCACATTCCTTTATCAATTTCTCCAATCGAGGACAGTATACCCAATAGTGTATACCTTCCTACAAATAATCCATGATAAATATATTGAGAATGGTTTCTATTATTCAAATCATTGATTAGGGAGCCTGAATTATTGACGAAGAATTCATTTTAATGGAAGATATAAATTCATTCACAAGTTTGATCCTTCCTTCAAAGAGGTTGATTTGAATATTCCCATTTATTACTGTTCCTATAATTTTGTTAATAATTCCATAATATAAATGTGTAATTACCATTATATTTGATCCCTAGTAACTAATAAAACCCATTGGAATGTTTTTATACATATTCCATGATGGTATTAAATTATTTTAGTTTTCCTACGTATGAAGTTTTTTAAAAATATAGAAAATGTTTTTATTCACATTGACGCAATAAACACTCCTATAATAATATGAAATAAATATCTCTATAAATATCTATATCATGATTCTTTTATCATTAATGGATAACAACATTTAATCTATATTAAATAATTGAGAAAATTTGGTGAATCTGTACCCACCCCTGAACAATTTACCCATCCCTATAAAAATATAACTATTAAGATTCTTACTTAGAACATATTGAGCCAGTATAAATAATCAAAGAGATAGAGGATCTACCAGATGAAGACCCCAACCCAACTTGAACATCTAAAATATTTTTTTCCATAAGATATATCACAAAATTTTTAAAAATAAGTATGAAAATAAAATTTCACAAAAACACTATGATTACCAAGACCTGATTAAAACTCTTGGAATGAATCTCTATTCCAATCTATCATACACCTTTTCTATGTAAATATTCAACATGATTTTAGATCCAATGAATATACTATATATATATATATATATTATTTTCATAATCAATATTTATCACTCATTATTTTAAAAACAATATTGCACAAATTATACTTTTTATGGGAGCAAGAGAGAGCCTTTTATTGAAAATAGCATAAATAACTTTATAAGAGAATTTACACATACAAATAAGACATAACCCAAAAAACTATCTAGTTAATTTATATGTGTTGAATAAAAAAATAATTATCACAGAGGTTACTTTAGTCGTAACACCATGGTATTCTAAAATAATAACATTATGTTTGATAGTGCATGCCAAACGCAACACCAAGCTTAAATAAATAATAATATAATATATGGGTATAAACTAGGTTTTCAATTAGTTGGAATTTACATGAAATAATAAATGATCAAAATTATATGGTAAATAAATATATTAATTAATAATTTATTATAATCAAATAGGATAATCATTTGAAAGAAAAATATTGTTTTTCTAAAAAGAAAGATTTTTTAAAAGGGTAATTTTTTCTAACTTTAAACAAATATTTTACAATTTATTTTTAAAAATTTAAAATATATATATATTACAAAATTTTCTTCATTTTTTAAATAAGAATTTCAATATTATCTTCGTGTTAATTTTACGATATTTTCTAAAAATATAAATTTTCTTGATGAATAGTGAAAAATACTAGTTTTTATTGATAAGTGTCATTTTTTTAACATTAAAGACTTGAATTGTTATTTAAAATCGTTTTAAAAATATAACTAGTTCAATTATATTTTAATAAATAAAATTTATTCCATTTTAATCATGTTTATCTTGATTTTTTCTATTAAACATTTTTATACTTTTGATAATATTGTCTAATGAAAAGTAGATTTTCTTTGTGTCAGTGGGTTTAATTTTAATTTAAAATTTTACACTTATCTGAATTCAATTTTTAAAAAATTATTAAATATTTTAAATCAAAATAATTAATATTATATAATAAATTTAACATAATTTTTAGTCATAATTAATAGTAAAAAAAGTGAAAATAACTTATTGCGGTTAAGATTTAAATGGGTTTACTGGGGGTAGAACTAAAATGATAAGGTATATAATGACCCATAAACTTGAATAATTCAATTTGTATTCCCATATTTAGACTATTTTTTACATTGTTTAATAATGATCCATTTTTAGTCTTTTATCGTGGGAAAATGTGGGTAACATTTTTCTTTTAAAAGAATTCAATTGTGTCCTCCCAACAATTTATAAAAGGCAACCCACTCTCCTCTCAAATTCATACTCCAAAAGGATTTTTTTCAAAAAAAACTATAGAAGTATATTTATATTATCCCTCCTCAAATTCTATATCCATTTTTTTGATCAAAAATCCAATCTATAAAGTCATTAGGTATATAACTAAATAAGTTTTCTAAAGAAGAGGCGAAGTTTCAAATAATGTGATTTCATTTTAATTTATATTATAAATTCTAAAAATCTTCTCAAATTATGATAAAATAATAATAAAATATTTCTAATATACTTATATTTTATTATGTAAATTTCATAAATTATATCTATCTCATATTCTATCAAATGATAAATAGAATTGTTGATCATGTGTATGGTGGACTATGGACTCACAGATCGATGTAATTAGTTTTCTATGACCACATCCCATGGATGGATATAAATATATATCTAAAATATTAATATTATTTTTATAACATTAATATTCATAAATAATTATAACATTACATTACCATCTTACCTTCCAACCCATTGGAAAATAATATCATTGTTTGCGCATACGTGTGGACTGCCACCTCCACATAGTGACGTGAAATTTTTCTTTATGTTTTTACATGGATTGTAATAAAGATATAATTAAATTAAATAAATGATATATTTTATATAATAAATATTTTAAAAATTTTAAATAATATTTATCTTTAATTCATTCTATCTGTTAGAAAAATAGAAAAAGTGATCATGTGTATGTATGGCATATTGTCCTAAAAAACCGTGTAAGACATTTTCCCATCTCTATATTTTATGGAATATTATAAATATATATATATTTATTATATATGGTATTTATATCAGTTTAGATACCTTATATTATATTTAACCATGATAAATGTAAAAGGACCAAGATTACTGAACTAAAACATCCATGAAAAATGAAGTAATTATCACCCAAAATAGTGATTTTAACAAATAATTATTGATAAAAAGGTCATAAATGATTATAAATAAATCATATATGGTATAACATATATTTAAATGGAAATTTAATAGATTTGTGTTAATATTATATTTATTATATATGAGTTTTGGACACATATAAAGTAAATCGTACACGAGATTACTGATTTTCTCTCAAATTCATTTTATTGAGGCATATTGTAATTTCATGCATGTAATTTATTTTATATGGTGTATATACTACCCATTTTACATTTAATATCAGGATTATATCCTAATTCATGGTTTTTAAATGTTTAAATTTTAATTATTTCATCCAAGGGTATTTGAATTTAAAATTACATATTATTAAATAATTTCATAACTCAATTTATTTTCATTAGTTAATATTACTTATTAATTTTATTTAATATTATAGGATTATGTGTGTAATGTTGTTAAATTATCATATGTATTATTTAGACATTTTATATATATATATTTACATTTTATACACATAATTCATTCATTGATTAATTCTCACTTCAACTTTACAATAATTGCAAGGGTTTTAGTCTCACCTTTACATCCAGATGATATATGACATATTCATCACTTAGATATTTTTTATGGTATATATATTTAACCTTAAAAATTTTATATCAATATTATATTAACATTCATTGTTTTTAATGTTTCATTTGATTTTATTTATTTGAAGGTTCCTATAATTCAGAATTTAGAAATGTGGTAACGGTTTATGATACAATCTCATTTTTTATCTGGATTATTCATGATTAAGTTATAGATGATGAAATAACCTGATATATATTTCAAAAAAATAATTAATTTTCTTATACTCTGGTTATTAATAAGGAATTCGTTTTTTAATCTCATTTTCCTCACTTTAAGAACAAAAGAGACGAAAAGAATATTTTTAAATTAAATCAAAGTCATTCCCCTCTTTCATCTAAAACCCTTTTTCTTCCATATCCATGATTTTTTAAAACAATTTGAAGAATATTTTATCATTTTCCAAATTAGATATTAAGGAAAATGTAACCACTTATTAATTTTTATAAAATAGTTTGAAATGAATGTTTTTGTCATTTTTTGAACAATGAACCTTTTAACCTTTTTTGCAACAGTATGAGAAAATGTTTTTTAACTTATATGGCATGTACAGAATTACCCTCCATCCTGACCACTCTTAATTTTGATTCTTAATTTAAAAATTTATAATTTCCTATTTAAATAATAAAATTTCCTTAATAAGTTGGAAATTTTTAGTTTTTTAAAAAAAAGTCAATGTAAAAAATGAACTTTTTCTCAAGAATGTTTTAAATTATATTTTTTGGTATTTATTTTCATTAACGACATCAGAAATTATTTTAATTATGATCTATTTTGAATATTTTGTAATTATATAATCATAATTATTTATCTATATTTTTTAGGATCATTTTGACTAGGGATGTACTATTTTGATAGCATTCTCCAAATTAATATGGATGGTTAATAATTATGTTTATTGATTAAGTAAATTATTATCATTTCATAATCCTATTTTTCTATATGAATGATTATCTTGAATATCTTTCTCTCCTCTCATATAAGTAATTCATTGTAATTATTATGGGATGGGTGGATCATGCTATATCCCCTCGATGCATCAGTAGGTCTCATGAGACAAACTAACTTGGGATTCTAACTACGGAATTACCCATTTATGTAAGATGTCTTGGCATGGGTCCTTGAATGTATGATTATTATTTTAGGTTTTTAATTAACTCATTATGATAGTATTTACTGATATCCATGTTGTTATTCAATTATTTATAATATATTCTGATAATTTTAAAACTCATGTGATTATTTATATGGTAATATTTGATAATAATTTATTCCGGCCATATTATTCCTCATGTTCAAGTTGTTGATTAAATTAATTTTTTTATTATTTATTAGTCCAAGCTGATTATGAATTATTAATTTATGATATATTATGTTTAATGCATACCTTTATAGAGTATTATACCACACCCCATTATTGGTCTACATTCCCCAAGATGCTAGGAAGTGTATTTTGATTGATATGAAGGGATACGTAAAAAATGAATAATAGTGTTCTCAATGAATATATTATGTTGAATATCAATCTTTAAAATGAAATATGAATTTCATGTATCATTCTATTTTACCAATGTGACTAAACTATTTGTTTTATTTGGATTTTATTCCTTTTATCTATTCAAAATGTAATATGTAACCATCGACTATGGCATGTGACGCTCAAGGTCTATATAGTTGGTATTAGAGCTCAGGTTTGGAGAATCCTTTTGAACTAGATTTAGGAAAACATATATTTGGTAACATAACCATATGATACCCTTTTATGATAAGTATTGAAGAACATCCTAATTTTTTATGAGTAATATATTATGTGGGTTTTTGGTAGAAGTACAACATTTTCTGGATACTTCAAGGTTAAATGGTTTTAGCATAGTTGTTACTAGGGTAATAACACTTAAAAGGGTTCATTAAGATTTGAATCAATCACCAATAACAACATGAAAATGGTCCTTATTTCACACCTATTTTTAAACTCCTAGGGTATTTTCTTAAGATAATTCACAATTTCATTACAAAAATTTATTAATAATTTGAAAATAATTTATTATTAGAAAAATTTCCCAAATAAACCAAGTTTTTTTATCTGACTAGATATATAATGTTTTTCAATTTATGGTCACTATTTTACTAGTTTTGTTAATATTAATTATTTTTTATACTGTTATGATCTAATATATAGGGTCAAATTGTTATGAAATAGAACATAGTAAAAAGAATATGAATCGTATAAATGAATATAGTTCACATAGGTATATCCCTTCTAGGAAATAAAATGAAATTAGAGATGGACTTTTTTCTATAACTTATCAAATAATGACCATATTCTGGTAATAGACTCAGGTTATGAGTAATAACCCTTCTTGTATGGAGAATACTACTCATCCACCAGGTTTCAAAATAAATTTATACCACATTGTGTATCAACAATATCCATCATTAAATAGAAAAAATATATTTATAGGTGATCGACAGAAAAGTTCTATTGGGAATATATTTCATACTCTCTGAACTAATGAAAGTGATAATATTTTCATGGAGTTTTAGCATCTCTTTAGATATGTGGATCAACAGTTTTCATTGATATAAAAATTTATGGATAAAGAAGAAATAACAAAAATACAGTGGAAAAATATTTCCCTTGTGAACAATGAGTATATATGGAGATACAGTTCCAATGTTTTTGAAAAAAAATATAAAAAATTTTCTAGGTATAATTACAAATTTACATGGCTAGCAATGCATGATGTGAAATACATATGTAATATAAAGTGTTATATTGACTATTTCGTTTTTGGGATTAAGTCAATACTTCAAAGAGAACTAGTATATCCAACATTATCATCATATAAGTACATGGTATCATGTGATATCAAGATAGATAAATAATTATCCAAGTCATAAATCTTGAATTAATGTGAGAGAAGAAGGGGATTGCTGAGAAAAAATATATATTATGGGAGGAAGGGAAATAAGGATTTTCCCACATGTTCTAATTGTGGAAAAAATATTCTAAGTGATTTATAAAATCTAATATCATTTTTATTCATGTTTAGAGAGAAAGGACATCAGTGGTGTGAATAAAATGATAGAAATAAACCAATAATGTTCAATGTTTTAACTTTAGGTGGACATGGCACTATGAAAAATAGTGCCCTTAGAATGAAGGTAATATACCTCATAAGAATAAATGGGATCAAGATCAGGATTATTCTTTTAATATATACAATGTATAATGATTTGATTTATTGGGTATTTGTATTCTTTAATTATGTTGTAGTAATATTTTTACCAATAGTATTTTAATTATAATAATCATGAAATATATAAGAATTGTGTTAATTATTGAATCATATATGTATTCATGTATGATTAAAATAATATTTTTGGATACATTACTTGGTTTATGATTTCAATTTTTATAATTAGTTTATTGTTTTAAATATCTTTTTTTGAATCTTTATGTGAAGGGATTTTATAAAAATTATGTTTGTTTTGGAGGTATTTATTTAAATATAGCTGATTAGTATGGTATATGATTAGGTTAAATATTTATTTAAGGAAATATTATTTTAAATATCGTGGACATATTATTAAAGTTATTGATAACCGTTATGATCTATATAATCATTAATGTTATTGTAATAATATTAAATTAAGAATATTTGATTTCAAGGAAGACAAATAAGTCATATAAAAAACCCTTATGTTCAAAAAGTTTTTGAGGACCAATGTCATATTTTAGTATATTCATCAAATTTTTGGTAAGATTAAAGGAATTATATTTTTATGGTTTTAGAAAATGGAAAATCCATAAACTGAAGGACCACCAATTGTATTCGGCTAGGTTGTAGGGAATGAACCAACAATTAAATTCTGGAAAGGGTGCAGTTCCTAACACTGGCATGTGTAATGTTCTAGTTGATATAAAATTGTTTTTACTTACATGATTTGATTGATAAATACTTACATAATGTATTATATTTACTTTCGGGTGTTTCTATTGAGGTTTAAAGATTAATGTATTATATTGGATAACTTATTCTAACTACTTTTGTTTTGGAAAATGATTAGAGAAATAGGAAAGACTATTCAATATTTTTTTTGGAACTTATGATCTGTTAAAAGTTTATTTTACATCATTAGGAATAAAAACATCATCTTGTATATTTATTTCATGGATTATGAAATGAAGTGTAAATTGATCAAATAAAAACCAAAGAGTGAAATAATAAGTAAATTATTTGGTGTTCTATATCATGATAGTGTAATAATACATAAACTCTATACCAAGGCTCTTTAAAAAATAACTTTATCTTATTTTCTACGTATTTAATGCATAAATGTTCATTATACTCCTCACAAATTTATAGATTTTTGTTTATTAACTATCTCTAAATAATTAAATTTATTTTGATCAAGGATATCTATCAATCTACATTCTAATTTACACTTTTCTTCCTTGTCTATATTTTCACTTCCTAGTAAATTAATTCTACATGAAAACCTAGTGGTTTTTAATACAATAGAACCTTAGTATTTACAGATATCTTACTTCATTTGATGTTTTTTAACCCTTTTTATGATGAAATATTTAAAAACCTACATTAATATAGAAAAATTGTGATAACCAATCACCTATTTAATTTTAAAGGATGAAATTTATTAATGGTGGATAGAATGTTGCACCTTGAGATTATAAAATAATATAATTTTCCTTGATGGTGTATGCGACAAACAGCCTAAAACATAAAAAATCATATTATAGTATACCATTATAGCCCAAATATTAAATTATAAAGTATGAATAAAAAAACAAAATTATGGAAATTAGATGGTAAGTAAATTTATGAATTATCAATTGAGTATAAATAAATATTAAAAATAGTTTAATGAAATAAAAAATAAATGTTTTCTGAAAAACTGTATTTTTATGAAAAAAAGTTTTCATCATGATTTACAAACATATTTTAAATTTAATTTTTTACACTATTTAAAAATATATATTACAATATGTACTTTATTTTTGAAATCATCATTTCAAACTTATCTTATATTTTATATTTTTTAATTTTCTAAAATGATTAATTTTTATGTGATTTTTAAAAAATAATGTTTTCATTGAAAAACAATATTTTCCTTAAAAGGATTTAAAACAACCATTTAGATTTAATTTTTTAGAGTGAAGTTAGTAAAGTTATATTATAATAAATAAATGTAAGGTACTTTTATTCCAATTATTTTTTATTTTTAATAAAAAAACTTTATGTACTTATGATAATTTTCTCTTTGGTAAACTTATTTTTCATTACCTCTAAATGTTTAATTTTAAATTAAAATTTTCAAATAATGTGAATGGAAATTTTTAAAGTGGATTAAATATTCATAATCATAATGATTATTATAATATAATAATGTTAATGTAGTTTTTGTACATAATTAATATTAAAAAAATTAAAAAATAATTATCATAATTAAGGTTAAAACATTTTTACGGGTGGTTAAACTAAAAATATAATGGTTAAGATTCCATATAAATTTTCCAAATACATTTTTGGATAAATATTTTGAACTTATCACATCCATGGATCAATAATTATCCATTTTAGATCCTTTTAACAAGTGAAAATCACGGGTATCCCATTTTCTTATCAAAAATTACAATCGTGTAACCTCCCCCATTATTTAAAGACCACCCACCATCCTCTCCTCCTCGCACTCCAAAATCCTTTTTCATAAATTACCTGAAAAAAATATTCCTTACATCACACCATACATTCTATAATTCATTCCTATCATAAATCCTATCTAGGAAGGCTTTATGTATAAACCTAAAGAGGTTTTCTGAAAACAAAAGTGAAGTTATGAACCATGTGTTTTCATTTTACTTATTCTTATAACCCCATAAAATAATCTCCATATGTGATAATATAAAAAGATCAATATATTATATATAATAATTTATTATTCTACTAATGGAATTATATATATCCATTTACTCTTCCATCAAATGTGAAATGAAACCGTCAATCATGTGTACGATCGACTACTGCCTCACGGAACAAATGTATTTTATTTTTCATCGCATCCTCTCACTGGTGGATTTAGTTTTGGATTTAAAATATTTTTATGATATTTATGACATTATCAAAATTATTTATTTATAATATCATATATACCTTATTAACTTCCATCCCACTTTAAAATAATAGTGTCTCTCATGCATACGTTTGGACTAATGACTTCAAATTGAGATGTGAAATGTCATTAAATTTAATTTAGAATGGATGTTAATTAGGATATATTTAGTTATTATATATGATATAATTTATATAATAATGATTCTATAATGGTAAAATATTATTTACCATTCTTTCATTCCTTTTGTTTAAAAAATAGAATGAATAATATTGTGTAGGTACGGCTTATAGTCTCTATGAACGGTGCAACTCATTTTCACATATCTAATATTTATGTAATATTAAAAATAATTCTATAATTATTATATTTTATATTTATAACATTTTTTACATTCTAAAAATTGCTTAACCATAATAAAATTAAACTTACTGAAATTACCGAACAAAAACACACATAAATAAGAAGCAATTATAACTCAAAACATTGATTTAAAAAATAATTTATAATAAAGAAGTTATAGAATAATATAAGTAAATAATATATGGTATTATATATATAATTATTATTTTTAATTATATGTATAATAAATCCAAATTTATTATATAGTAGGTACGAACATGAACAAAGGAAATTGAACTTCAGGTACCTGATTTTGTCTCAATTTCATTTCATTGAGGCATATTGTAATGTCATGAACATAATTAATTTTATGTGGTGTATTTACCCACCTGTTTTCATGTAATATTATGAATAATTCATACTTTATGGTATTTTAAGGTTTCAATTTGATGTAATACATCCAATGGGATTTGAATTGAAATTTACCAAGTGGTAAATAATTTCATAACTCAATTTCTTTTCATTGGGTATTATTATTACTTAATTTTTATTGATATTATAAGATGATTTGTTTAATGAGATTATATTATATAATTTTTTATTTCTATTTTTTTACATTTATTAAACTTAATATATTCATTTATTAATTCTCACTTTAGTGGTATGAACATTGTAAGGGTTTCTCGTTTAACTTTTACTTTGGTTAGGCATATGTCATATTAAATAATTAGTTCATTTGTGTGGAATATATATGGAACCATTAATTTTTTATATCATTAATCACATTAACTTTAAGGTATTTAAATTTTTATTTGAAGTTATTTCTTTCATGGGATTATAATTCAAAAGTTACCAAAGTGATAAGGGTTTATGCTACAATATCATTATATATCAGGAATATTCATGATTATGTTTCAGATAATTGAATCTATTATATATAATTTAATTAAATGAGTAATTGTATTATCAAAAAGATATTTCTAATGAATGCGTATTTTCCTAACCATTCCATCTTTTACAAGAAAAAGAGGCCAAAATAATATTTTAAGAAAATCCAAATTCATTTTTCTCTTTGGTTGAACACCCTTTTTATTTCGTATCTAGGTTTTCTAAAAACGACTTCATGAAAATTTTAAGAATATCCTAATATTTTATTAAATTCATTTTTACCTATGTTTTACTCTATTTTAAATAGTTTAAAATCTATCTTTTTGTAATTTTCCAAATGAGGAACTTTTAACCTTTTTATTATGGTGTGAATGTATTTTTTTAAATTATACGACATGTAAGGAATTTATCACCATCATGACCACTCATTATTTTTAAGATTCCTTTAAAAATAAACATGTTTATTTTTTAACAAGTTTTTTTCCAAATATTTGGAAAAAATTTAGTGTTTAAAATTGATATTCAAAGTGAAAAGGTAATTTTCTTAAATAATGTTTTCAGTGAAATTTTGAGATTATTTATATTAATAAATAAAAAAACCATTATTTACACTTTTACCATTGGGAATATACTATAAAAATACCATACTTATTATTTCACTTAAGGGTTTATGATTAGTGTGACTAGGGATTTACTATTTTGATATCATTATCTATATTACTCTGGATGGTTTATGATTATGTGTATTGATTGGGTAAATTATTAACATTTAGTATGATAGTTTTTAAATATGAATTTCTACATTGATTATTTTTCTCTCCTTTCATATGAGGAATTAGTTGGACTTATTATGTGACTGGAGGGGCTTGTTATAGTCCCTTGATTAATCGGTAGGTCTCATGAGACCAACTAGCATTGGTTTTTCAATAAGAATTTAACTGTTTATTTAAGATATCAGGGAATGAGGCCTTAAAAATATGGTTATGTTGTTTGTAATTTTTTATTACATCTTTATGAAATTAGTTATTTATATCTATGTTTTTATTTGATTAGTTATAATATCCATGCATAAGATTTATGCTCATGTGATTCTTTATATGGCATTATCTAGCCATCATTTAACCCTACCATGTTATTTTTTATTGTCAAGTTCTTGATTAAATGACAAGTATTTTAGTTATTTAAATTTCCATATTTATTATGCTTTATTTATTCATGATACCTTCTATAGTATGAATACCCTTACTGATCATTAGATATCACCCCTTTCTTTTGTTTTATTTCCTTATAATTCCAGGAATTTTATTTTGATTTATATGTTGGGATATAAAAAAATGGAATAATGTTTTTATTAATGAAAATTAAATGTTTTGTTATAATGTTTTGAATTTAATGTGAATTTAAATTATGTATCCAATTATCCAAAACTATTAAACTATTCTGTCCTTGGGGATGTGATCACTTATATCTAGTACAATTGAAATTAAGTAAATATATAATATAGGCTACTGGGGTTGTATTCTTTACAATATAGAGTGGGCCACCACTAAAGTAATATTTCACCACTTGAATTTCCTCTTTTTGATTCATTCTCATACATTGATGTAGAAGATCCTCAAAATACATTCATCCACACAGCACTATTGGCTTTAAGAATGTTAATAACCACTTATATATATGCTTCCTCTATAATGGATTTTATAAAATTATTAAATTATTCTACTATTTTTTTAGGAATAATCCTAAATATTTGATCATAAATACTTCTATTGATACATCCCCAATAACTCCTTACCAAGGACAAAAAAAGTATTCCAATTAAGTAGGATGATAAAATTTTTAGGGTAGCGTTAATATCACTAGATAAATGTCTATAATAATATATAAATTAGATATTTCCATGAAACTTATACTCATTATTGCATGAATGAAGGTGATATATACTTATATCCCCCTCTGTGATCCATTAAGATTAGTATCTTTCTCTCTATACTCTTTCTTATTCAGTCATTTTTTCCCTTAAATATATTTTTCTATTATTGAGGAGAATAAATGCATCACTATCACACAAATAATGTATCCATCCATCCACCTAACTGATCCTTGACTGAATATCATCCACTATATTAATATATGACATCAAATTATTTTTCCATGCTAGTATTTTACCTTTAGTCCTTGTCAATTTGTTTTGGAGTGCAACCTATGCATGTCTATTCATGTGATCATTCTATGATAAATTATTCATGACCATGAAAGTAATATATTCCATCCAACATTCAAAAAAAGTAAACATATTTTTGAACCCGTAGAGAATTAAATAAATTTTAGAAGAAGATATTGATTAGATAAGTTCTAATAAAAGTGGTTGGAAATTATATTCAAGAATTTAGAGATTTCTTGTATATTATCTAAAAACCTATCTAGCTGACTCCATCCTCTACTACTACCCTTATTTTTTTACACTTCTTGTATATATATATTGGGAAACCCTAGTTGAATATGTTGATTTTATAAATAATGTAATGTAAATCTTCCTAAACCAAATGTGAATATATCTCATATTTTCTTTTCAAATTGATCAATAATATTTCTAATTTCTACTCCTGGTAACATTATGATTGAACCAGAGATAAATAATGAAATCACTTTCCATATGTCCTCTATTTTGTTAACAATAAACTTATAATATATATGGGAAATGTCAACGGTTTTTTAAATAACTAACCTAGATGTATATACATCTGTGGGAAACATTTGAGATCTCCACCAGGCACTAATTTTTCATGAAAATACTTATGTGATTCTTGACTCGAATGTCATACCTGAAATAACCACATTAAGGTTTCTAGAAAACTCTTGGATCTACCAAATCATGTACTTGGGTTCTATAACTACTAATAGAGATATATGGGTATGGTGTAATAAAATTTATAAATGCACACTTTTTTTAGGAATTTAATTCCCCTATAATTCCAAATTATAAAATAAGGATTGAGGAGAAGAAGGTAATCCCCTTAAGCATGAGAATACTTGGACATATACGGTTAGATTACCCTTCTTTGATTTAGAATTTTATCATGTAACCAAATCAGAATATGTTAAGGATCTATTGATGTTATTCCTTTAACAACCATTATTTTCATGTAAAAACTAGAGATATTTACCTACTAGTACCAAAACCTTGAAGGAATAATTCTAGGTGATGGGTTCTAACTAAATATTAAGGAACAATTTAAAATTGAAAGAACAAATAGGAATCATCAGAAATGCACATTTTCAGACTCCTATAACTATAAGGATTCAGGATAGGGATAACTTGTCACACATAAAAATGAAACTACCAAGAGGGAGGATATAACAATAGGATATCTTCAACTGAGATTATAAAAACCCAATCATTTATAAATAAAATTATCTTTCTTTTAATGTTTTATGGACATAGAAAACACATGCACTTTTTTTATTTGGATTAAATGACCATTGTGTATCATTACCATTGATAATATATTCATTGAATAGTGATCACACAACTAATATAAATATAAGGTTTCAATAAATCCTTTCGACGTAGACAAATGAGATGATGCCCTCATCCAGCAGACTCCGGCCATATAAACCTCATTTTTCATAGCTCGGAAAGAGGTTAGTTTCACTGATATTGTAACACCCCAGGTAAATAAATAATATTGTATTTTCATATTTATTAGTTTTTGTGAATAAAATTTCAATATTACTTTACTATTTTTGATGGGGTACCCAATACGCAACAATGAGTTTCTTCAAAATCTTACGTTGCACACTAATAATATATTAATATTATTTTAAATGGTAGTTAATGCCAACCCGTTGTAATGGCGAGAATGAACAGAACTACCTACAAAATTATTATATAGTTTTGTTAAATATTTTAACAATTACCCAACAAATGATAGAGGCTTAAAATGAAAATGAATCCAATTTTGACCATAAATATTCTAATATTATTCAAAAGGTAGATTAACCACATTTTGATGGAAACCCCTTTTTAAAACTAATTTTTTTCACTTTTATATGATATATTTGACAAAATAAAATCCTTCTTTAGAATCAAGACATAAAAATTTACTTTTTGAAAATTTTTTGGTATTTTTCCGAAAAAGTTCATTTTTTAATGAATTGTAAAAAATGATGTATTTTAATTAAAAACCTCCTTTTAATCTAATTTATTTATATGGTTAGATTATATTTTTAATTGGGATTAAATTTTAGTTAAAATATATTTTAACCATTTAATCCAATGTTGCTCATTAGAATTAATTTCACTTTGAAAATGGACATAAACAAGTGTCAATCTTTTGATAGATATTGTATCTTAAAACCACTCTATTTTTTTGACAGTGGGAATTAACTATATAATTAATAATGAAACTTCTATGTTTTGAATTTTTTAAAATAGACATCATTTTTGAATTTGGAATATCAAATATATCTTATGGGAGATTTTTTGGTATTTTTCTGATAATGTTCATTTTTAATGAATAGTGAAAAATACAACATTTTAATTCAAAACTGCTTTTCATCCAAATTATTTATATAGTTATATTGTCCTCTTAAATGGGTTTAAATTTTAATTGAATTATTTTTATATCACTTAATACAATGTTGGTCATTGAAAGTAATTTCACTTTTCAATTGGATGTAAAAACAAGTCAATCTTTTGAAAAAATTTACTTCTTAAAAACCCATCTTTGGTTTTGACAACGAGAATTATTTTTAAATTAATTACTGCAATTTCTATATATGGAATTTGGTAAAATGGATTCCATATTTTTAATCCGAATTTTAAAATTATGTAATTAAGATCTTTTTGTTTTTCCACATTATGAATAGTAACGATGGTATTTATCTTTAATTGTTGTGATTAATTAGTAATCGGGTAGTTAAGGGTAATAACATAATAACATAATAATATAAAATGACCCCAAAACGTGTCCAAATCCTTTATTTGAGTCATGTACGACCATGGGAAGCTTTATACCAAATTTTAGGTCCAATGGATTCACATGTGTGTGATAGTGACATTTATGACATTATTTTTTAAAAAGAAGTGAAATATAACAAAGGTTTGTATGTCCTAAGTAAAAAAATTTTAATATTTTTTACATAAATTTTATATTAGACTATAAATATTAATATAAAGGATAAAAATATTTCCTAAATCTTGGTTTTTTTTTATAATTTTTAGACATTAAATAAATAAATTTATTTATGACACCATGATGATGCAGTTATTAACTCATTAATGAACGATTTGAATAAAATGAAAAGATAAGGTAAAATCTAAGACATACACTTGTATAAAACATATTTTATGGGTTTATTTAAAACCCTTATCACATTATCATCAAAATATAACATTTATTGACCTTTAAAATTTGAAAATCATTTTATAATAGAGTAACATTTCAAGACTTTCCAAAAGTGACCCTCCTCCCACTTATAAAAGCCCCCCACCTCTACCCCCTTACAAAACCTCTCAAGCCCTTGGCTCTTACAAACTCTACTCATATTATCTCTCCACATCCATCTCTTACTCCTATAAGCCTTACTTTGGGATGAATTATTTCCAAGGAATCCTTTGGCTCCAATCCAAAAACATTACCCGATTTAGAGGTAATGTCTTCTCTCGAGTTTCTTATTTTTATTTTCCTTCTTCACTAACCAATATCTAATTATTATTTGATCCCATAATAAAACAAGTATCCTAAATATACTAGGATTTTGTTATGAAAATTATTATACCTTCACTTACACACACCTCCGTCTAATGGTTAAAGAACATACTATTTCTGTGGGTGGCGAATTACTGCCTCACGAAACGATGATTGTTCAATATTCTTTTAACAACTTTCATGGTGTCCATTATGATGTCAATATATTTATATATGATATATATGGTATTTATTTTTTCTATATGCTTCTAAATTTTATTTTTAAGTAAAACTGTTATGATTTTCATGTTGTGGAACTGCGATAATTTAATCTGAGGAAGTGTGGACTACCGCCCCCACAAGTGATGTGACTCACTCATGGAAAACATGGAATTTATAAAAAATGTAATTAATGAACTTATGTTACCTATATAAAATATATATAATACTGTAATTATAATATATATATGTCTCATTTATTTTTAATTCATTTAATATGACAAAGAAATGAAAGTAGCGTTCATGCGTACGTACGGCCTACCGTCTCCATGAACGGTGCATTTCATTTTTTATCTAAAAATGTAATGGAATAGTATAAAATGAATATATACTAGATATATATGATATTTATATAATTTATACCATTTTTGAGATTATTTACTTATAACTACATGTGCAATTCTTTTCAAACAAGTTCATTTTTGACTCATGTACCGAACATTGACAAAATGTATTGTATAAACTCACATAATTAACTAATTATAATAACATGATAATATGTGATATGAATTTAATAATAAACTTTAAAGGAAGTCCTTAAGAAATGGTATATTGACCAAGGTTTATTATTCAGGAATATAAATAAATGAACAAGACAAGTCGGACTTGAGGTAAGGGATTTCTTATCTCACTTTTAATTATGTGAGATTTCCATTATTCACCACTTATTTATTGCATGTTGTGTATTTTTTACTGAAATTTCATATATATTATCATTATTCTATTTATATGCATGGTATTATTTTATTCATTTGGTGTTTATTATCTTTTGGTCATATGAATCTATTGATTACAATGAAGTAAGGGGTTTTTTTCTCACTTTTTATTCTCATGCGATTCATGCTACATTTTCCACTAATTCCTTTTGTGTGGTGTATGTACTTATCATGATTGTATTATTTTTGTAATATACTTTAATTTATGGGTATTTACATCTTCATTTTATGACCCTTCTTTAATGGGGTGTACATTTCGAAAGTTACTCAAATCGTTAAGGGAACCTTTCACTGTCTTCTTTTTAAAAGACTTCTTTTTGTTAGGTCTTTTAATTTACATCTTCTTATGTTGGGATATGTTCTTATATATAATTATTACTATAAATTTAATTTCCATGTGATGATATACCCTTTTCTTCTTTCATCAACTGATTTTCTGAATTTTATAGTGACGTCGTTAGGTTGTTGAATTTCTGTAAGAGACCTTCTTAACCCAATTTCAATTATTTGGGATAAACCTAAACTTCTTGATTATGTCACTCTATGAATATGTGTGGATGAAATCTGATTTTATTAAACTTAATATCCACTTATATTGAGTGTATTTATATTTTTCACACATAATTATGTAATTTATTTATCCTTAATCTAAGGATACCGTCTTTGTACGGGACATCATCTCAATCTTCTTTCATTGAGGAATCTTTTGATTTCTACATACATTATTTTATAAGATATATAAAACCCTTTTGAATTTTAAATTCATTCAAAAGGAATATTTTTACACGAAGCATTTTAATAAAAGACAGATGTAATGTGTTTGTCTTACGTATGCGGTGACAACGACTTCTCCACCGCCGTGACCATTATTTGAGTTACAACTTCTTCTACAAGCCATAACTTTTTTAAATAAAAAATAAATACGATGTTTTAATTTTATTTTATTTGTGTATTTAAAATGGTTCTGATAATTTTTTTTATTATATCAATGTGTTTTATTTATATCTTGTGATTGAAATGTGGAAATGTTATGTTTCCTCTATGCATGTTTTATGTGATACGATTATGTTACGGTTCTTGGGAATTGTTTATGAAGTGGGGTGGTTCCGTGATAAACTAAGGGTGGGTGAGCCCTAGATATCTCTCCAATGGATTGGGTAACACATGAGTTAAACACAAAGGTTTCTCCAAATATATTTAAGGAATATACTATGATGGGTATTCCAAATGTAACTATGAGAGTCACTCCCTATGTAAGACTGTTATGAATGCCTCAATTTACCTTTATGTCTTATGATTTCAATGAGTTATTCATACATATTATGTTTTTATGAGATATGTTAAAGTTCTTATGCTTTATGAGTAAATTATGATTTCATTGATTCTTATGTATACATGGACTAATGTTTTCTTTTCGAATTTTTATATCCCTTAATGGGCTTTTTATGCTCATCCCAAGTTTTTGAAATGTTTTCCATAGGACTTAAAGATGAATAGGGTCAAGGATGGGATCAAGAAAAGACATGATGTATAAAACATGGAACTAGACTTGTTTCTTTTTTAAGAGTTTCTATTTTATAAAAAAATTGAAACTGAGTAGATGTGTCTACTTTATAATCTTTTGACATGTAATAGTTATGTCTTAATTCTCTAAAACTCTAAACCTGAAAGTATCCTCAATGGGAATTATTCATTTAATTCAATAATATGTAATTTTTTAAGGATGGGTCCTAATAGTTGGTATCAGAGGTCGGTTTATATAACTTTAGAGGTTAGGGTATTCTTTAAGATTAAGTGACATTACCATAATGGTTAGGATTTCAGAAAGAGTCGTGGTTTTTAGATAAAGTGAATTAGGTCAAGATAACATGAGTAATTATATATTTTTATTATATGATGATTTTATTGATATACTCACACTGACCTTTTTGGTTTTAGTAAATGGCTGGATCTAGCAGGCACCAAAGTGAAAATGGATGTGAAGAAAACCGTGACAGTTTCTTGAAAGAGAAACTGAATGATATGGGAGCTGTAATGAGAACTCTTGTGGTTATTCTCAACCAACTATCTCGAGTCATGATTGACCACCTGACCCTTAGTGATTTTTATAAGGCATCATATATGCGAGAAAAAAAATCCCTAAAGAAGTTCAGGAAATAATCATAAAGGTAAGTATGTTCAAAAACTTATGTGTCAAAGATGTAGAAAGAAACACATAGGAAAATGTTTCAAATGGATAGAAAGATTCTATAGATGTGGAAATGAAGTTCATAAAGCAATAACCTTCCATAGAAAAAGGAAGCATCTAGTTGACTCTAGGAAAGGGAAATAAGTTCTTTCTGAAGGATCATTTGAATGTTTTAAATGTGGTGTGCATGGTAATTATGCAAACACATGTCCTACGAAGAAGTTTCAGGAATGGGATCACCAAGATCGTAAAAATATTCGTTTACCAATACCTAATGCCATTCCTATTGAGGATGAAGAAAATGATAATGACCAATGAAAGGTATATATTATTTCTTAACATATGTTTTCCTATTATTGATTCTTAGGATATGATTCATGATTTTGTTTATAGGAAATAATTATTTCAGAATAAGTTTGAAATGAATTGTTAATGGGTCATGAATAATGATGAATGAGTAAGAAAAAAACATATAAGGGATTCAAGAGTTATGGTTGATTTTAGGATAGTGAAATTATTAAAAGTATTAAGTCTCTTTTTATGTGAGAATAAATTAGAAGACTTTTTATAGTATGTGTAACCCTGATGTTTGATATATGAAAATTTCATTCAAGGAATAATTATCTTTTCTTTTGTGGATATAGTTATAAAGAACCATTTGGGTTTATATGATCCTTGAATTTGAGGCAATTACAGGTTAATACATTTTGGGATGTAAAACAAAAGTTATTAGATAACCTTTGTGGTTAAAAAATGTTATGGTTATTTTTGATGAATTTATCGCTTTTTGGGAATGTTATAAAATTATATAGTTTTTAAAAAATTACAACATGTAGACTGTGTGACAACCCGTCGCATCGGATGAAGATGTGGGAATCAAATCCATAAGCAAAGTGCAACTGGTATTTATCACCTACCACTGGACTACGTGAAGTCCCTGTTTAGTATGACAAATCCTTTTTAGTTATGTGAGTTTATGAATCAATAATAAGTTCATTTTGGGTTATCTATGGAAATGATGGACCAATCATGGATGATATGAGATTAGGTTAATTACTTTTCAATATGAGACTTTAAGAGTAACTGATGTTATTTGGAGATAAATGTTAAGATTTATCTTGGAAGACTATGTGATTAAATCCTTCAGAGATTTGGGTTTCAATATTAGTTTGTATTATTTTGAACAATTTTATGGATACTTATTTATTTAATGTTCTTTCTTGAACCATGGGTTCTTTTTATTGAATTTTGGAGATTGAGAGTAGTATTTATTTTTGTAAAGGATTATCCTTTTGGGGATTATATGATCTTGTTCTATCAATTTTGGTTTTGGTTAAGGTCTAAAGACATGGGAAATATATAGTTCATCTTTTGTGGGTTAGGTGATTCTCAAGAAGTTTATTATAGCGCTCTTAATGTGAAAAAGTCATCTTAAATACTAATCGTCTGGAGAAAATATGTGTTTGTGTAAGAAATATAGTAAGAGATGAAAGCCTACATGACAAGTAAGTATGTTTCCTTATGTTTTGGTCAAGATTATAAATAAATTCTTCGATGAAAATTAACTTGAAACAAAAAATTTGGCTGTTAACTTTTCCTACTGGGGAATCAAATACCGTTTAACTCATCACAAGTTTGTGATTTTCTAGTGGTTAACATTCTCCTAGAATTATTTTCTATCACTCTTCATCAGAACATGATGGTTTGTTTTCTCCTCCATATCCATGTTTTTATGAAATCCTAGTATCCTTTGTCTCGGGTTACCTTTGTACTTTTCTTTCTTTATTTTATAGTGATGGTTTTACTGACTCTTGTTCTAATGTGGGACTTTCAATTAAGTTTTCAATCCTAATTTTAATATTGCGAGGATACAATTCCCAAATGTGGGGAAGGGTGTAACATCCCAGGTAAATAAATAATATAAAATTTTCATATTTATTAATATTTTTGAATAAAATGTGAATATTACTTTTCTATGTTCGATGGAGTACCCAATACGAAACAATGAGTTTCTTTGAAATATTACGGTGCACACTAATAATATAATAATATTATTTTAAATGGTAGTTAATTCCTAACTGTTGTAATGGTGAGAATGAATAAAACTAACTAAAAAATGATTATATATGTTTGTTAAATACTATAAAAATTACCGAATAAATGATAGAGGCTTAAAATGCAAATGAATCCAATTTAAGCATAAATATTCTAATATTCTTTAAAAGGTCGATTAACCGCCTTTTGATGGAAAACCCTTTTTGATACTAATTTTTTTTCACATTTATATATAATATTTTACAAAATAAAGTCCTTCTTTAGAATCAAGACATCAAAATTTACATTGTGCAAATTTTTTGTATTTTTCCGATAAAGTTCATTTTTAAGGAATAGTGAAAAATGCTGTATTTTAATTCAAAACCTGATTTTAATATAATTCATTTATATGGTTAGATTATATTTTTAATTGGTATTAAAGTTTAGTTGAAATATATTTTTACCATTTAATCCAATGGTGGTCATTAGAATTAATTTCACTTTTAAAATGGACATAAACAAGTGTCAATCTTTTGATAGATATTGTTTCTTAAAAACATGTTATTTGTTTTCACAGTAAGAATTAACAATAGAATTTATTAATGAAACATATATGTTTTGAATTTGTTAAAATGGTCATCATTTTTGAATTTGTAATATCAAATATAGATTAGGGTTAATTTTTGGTATTTTTCTGAAAATGTTCATTTTTTAATGAATAGTGAAAAATAGAGCATTTTAATTCAAAACTGCATTTTTATCCAAATTATTTATAAAGTTAGATTGTAATTTTAACTGGTTTTAAAATTTAATTGAATTATTTTTTTATCTCTTAATAAAATATTTTTCATTGGAAGTAATATCACTTTTCAATTGGATGTAAAAACAAGTCAATCTTTTGATAAATTTAACTTCTTAAAAACCCATCTTTGGTTTTGACAACGAGAATTATTTTTAAATTAATTACTACAATTTATATGTTTGGAATTTGGTAAAATGGATTCCATATTTGGAATCAGAATTTCGAAATTATGTAATTATGCCCCTTTTGTTTTTTGACATTATGAATAGTAACGACTGTAATTATCTTTAATTATCATGTTTAATTTGTAATCAGGTAGTTAAGGGTAATAAAATAATATCATAATAATATAAAATGAACCCAACATGTGTCGAAATCCTCTTTTTTGAGTCATGTCTGACCATGGGAAGATTTATACCAAACTTGAAGTCCCATGGAGTCCCATGGGTGTGATAGTGACATTTATGACATTATTTTTTAAAAAGAAGAGAAATATAACAAATGTTTGTATATCCTAACTAAAACAATTTTAATTTTTTATAAATAATTGTTATATTAGACTATAAATTTTTATTGTAAAGCTAAAAATATTTCATACATCATGCTATTTTTTTATAATTCTTAGACATTAAATAAATAAATATATTTATAACACCATGATGATGCAGTGATTACCTCGTTAATGAATGATTTAAATAAAATGAAAAGATAAGGTAAAATCTAAGACATGAACTTGTAGAAAATCTATTGGATGGGTGGATTTCGAACTCTAATCACCTTATACTCAAAATATATCATTGTCTGACCTTTAAAATATGAAAATCATTTTATAATAATGTAACCTTGAAATACTTTCCAAAAGTGACCCTCCTCCCTCTTATAAAAGGCCCCCACCTCTACCCCCTTACCACCACCTCTCAAGCCCTTGGATAGTAAAAACACTCCTCATATTATCTCTACGCATTCCTCTCTTACTCCAAGAAGCATTACCTTGGGTATAAGCCTTTCCAAGAAAGTATTTAGCTCAAATCAAAAAGAGTTACCCGATTTAGAGGTAATGTCTTTTCTCGAGTTTATTCCTTTTATTTTCCTTCATCACTCACCACTATCTTTTTATTATTTGGTCCCATAATAACACGAGTATCTTCAGTATACTATTATTTTTTTATGAAAAGTATTATACCTACACTTACACACACCTCCATCTAATTGTTAAAGAACACACTGTTTCTGTGGGTGAAGAATTACAACCTCACGAAACGATGATTGTTCAATTTTCTTTTAACACCTTCCATGGTGGCCATTATGATGTCACTGTATTTATATATGATATATATGGTATTTATTTTTTCTATATACTTCTGAATTTTATTTTTAAATCACATCGTTATGCTTTTCATGTTGTGGAACTGCGATAATTTCATCTGAGGAAGTGTGGACTACCACCCCCTGAAGTGAAGTGACTCTTTCATGCCAAACATTGAATTTATAAATAATGTAATTAATGAACTTGTTTTACCTATATAAAATATATATTATACTGGTATTATAATATATATATATATATATGTCTCATTTAGTTTTAATTCCTTTAATATGACAAAGAAATGAAAGTATTGTTCATGCGTACATACCGCCTAATGTCTCCATGAATGGTGCATTTCATTTTTTATCTCCAAATGTTATGGAATAGTATAAAATGAATACATACTAGATATATATGATATTTAAATAATTAATACCATTCTGTAGATGATGTAATTATAACTACATAGGCAATTATTTACTAACAAGTTCATTTTTGACTCATATACCGAACATCAACAAAATGTTTGATATGAACTCACATAATTATATAATTCGTATAACATGATAATATGTGATATTAATTGAATAAGAAACATTAAATTATATCCTTATTAAATTTTAAATTGACCAAGGTTTATTATTCAAGAATATAAAGAAACGAACAAGACAAGTCGGAATTGAGGTAAGGGATTTCTAATCTCACTTTTAATTTCATGAGACTTCCATTATTCGCCACTTATTTGTTGCATGTGGTGAATTGTGTACTGAACTTTCATATATATTATCATTATTCTATTTATATTCATGGTATTATGTGATTCATTTGGTGTTTATTATCTTTTTTCCAAATGACTCGATTGATTATAATGAGGTAAGGGGTTTTTATCTCACTTTTGATTCCTGGGGGATTGATGCTACATTTTCCACTATTTCATTTTGTGTGGTGTATGTACTGACCATGATTGTATTATTTGTGTAATATATATTAATTTATTGGTATTTACATCTTCATTTTATGACCCTTCTTTCAATGGGTGTACGTTTCGTAAAATACCCAAATCGGTAAGGGAACCTTTCACCCTCCTCTTTTAAAAATACTTCTTTTTTTAGGTCTTTTAATTTACATCTTCTTATGTTGGGATATATTATTATATATCCTTATTGCTTTAAATTTTATTTCCAAGTGATGAGATACCATTTTCATCTCTCATCATCTCATTTTCTGATTTTTAAAGTGACGATGTTAGGCTATCGAATTTCTGTAAGGGAACTTCTTAACCAAATTTCAATTCTATGGGTTAAACCTCTACTTCATGATTATGTCATGCTATGAATATGTGTGGATGACATCTGATTTTATTACACTTAATATCCACTTATATTATGTTTATTTATATTTTTAACACATAATTATGTAATTTATTTTTTCTTAATCTAAGGATACCGTCTTTGTACGGGACTTCGTCTCAATCTCCTTTCATTGAGGAATATTTTGATTTCTACATGACTATATTTTATACGGTGTATAAAACCCTTTTTAATTTTAATTTCATTAAAAAAGAATATTTTTACATGAAGCATTTTACTAAATGAAAAAAGTAATGTTTTTTTCTTACGTATGTGATGACAACGACTTCTCTGTCGTCGTGACCATTATTTGAGTTTCAGCTTCTTCTAAAATCCATAACTTTTTTAAATGAAAAATAAATACCATGTTTTACTTTTATTTTATTTTTGTATTGAAATTTGTTCTGATAATTTTTTGATTATATCAATGTGTTTTATTGATATCTTGCGATTGAAATGTGGAAATGTTATGTTTCCTTTTTGCATGTTTTATGTGATACGATTATGTTATGGTTCTTGGGTATTGTTTATGAAGTCAGATAATTCTATGTCAAAATAAGGGTAGGTGAGCCTGAGATATTTCTCCAATGTATTTGGTAATGCGAAGGAGTTAAACTCTAAGGTTTCTCCGAATAGATTTAGGGAATATATTGTGATGGGTATTCCAAATGTAACCATGAGGGTTACTCCCTGCGTAAGAATGTTATGAATGGCTGAAGTTACATTTATGTATTATGATTTCTATGAGTTATTCATAAATCTTATTTTTTCATGAGATATGTTAAGGTGATTATGTTTTTTGAGTAAATTATTATTTTATTGATTCTTATGTATACATGGAGTAATGTTTTATTTCCGTATTTTTATATCCCTTACTATGTTTTTTATGCTCATCACAAGTTTTTGAAATGTTTCCTAAAGGACTTAAACATGAATATGGTCAAGGATGGGATCAAGGAAAGACATGTTGTCTAAAACATGGAACTAGTCTTGTTTCTTTTTTAAGATTTTTTATTTTATGAAAAAATGGAAACTGAGTAGAAGTTTCTACTTTATAATCTTTTGAGATGTAATAGATATGTCCTAATTCTCTAAAACTCTAAACCTGAAAAGATCCTCAATGAGAATTATTCATTTAATTCAAGACTATGTAGTGTTTTAAGGACGATTCCTTATATATATTCCCTCTTAACCAATCTCTATTTGAGCTTCAACATGTTAAGCTTGAATGAAATCACCTACAGGAGAAGTTCATGTTAATTGAGATTACCAGTCGGGCAATGTTATCTAAGACGCCCCAAGAGTCTGTCACCATTGAACACCTTACCCTTAGGTCTTATGTAGTTTTTATAAGGGATTATGTAATAATTTATTATTTACTTATTGTGTAATATCTTTAGATAAATAAAATTCATATTCCATCAATTCCTGTATGGGATTAGTCTTTCTTAAAAACGATGAATTTGATAAATTGATTTCTCTTGTAAAAATGGTACTTTTGAAAAATATATGCATAATTATGTTTTTATTAATAATATTATAAAAATATATTTTAAATGATTATTATATAATTTCTTTATGTGTAAATTATTTGGTAATCAATTTGATAAGAGTTATATTTTTATACGATAAAACCGAAAGTGTATTTTTAATTATTTTTCTATGGAAGTCGTGAATTTTTTTAAAAATATATATATTTAAATATTATTATTATAAAATTATTTTTATTGCAAATAAATTATTATAAATCTTTTATGAAGTCATGTGTAATTTTTATTATGGTTTATAAATTTTTGTTGTCAAAACCCATCAAATTTTTAATAAATTTCAGTTCTCTTTTTTGATGCGAGTGTACACATATTTAGAAAATTATTTAGATCAAATGAATATCATTTTTGTAATCATGAAATCAAAATTATCCAAAGGTGTATTTTTCATAATTTTCTGGGAAATTTAAATTTTGGGGTAAAAATTAAATAATATATAAAAATATAGTGTGTTTTATGACATCATAATGACACAACAGTGATGTAATGAATACCCTAAGAGGGGTCATCTTCTAGATATGTTTTTAACTTTTGAATAATGTGATTTTAGATTTATTTGACTTCTTTTATAAGAGTAATCATCTAATATTTTAATGTATTCAGTCCATTACCTTAAAATATATTTTTTCCACCACCCTTGACTAAAAACCATGGTTTGGTTTGTGGTTTTAAATATTTTATTGTGTGGTGTCTGAATCCTAAATAATAAATAATTCCCCATTGTTTCCTATATAAACCCTCCCAAACACCCATTCCTATTTACTAAAACTCCTTGAAACTCATACTCACTCTTCTTTACACTCACTATAATCCTCACAAGTTTCATCCAAGATCCCAAGAATACTCTTCCAATCCATTGTGATCACACATCCAAGTAAGGGATCCTCACTTTCCTTCCTTTACTATTTTTATCCAAGTTTCCATATATTGTTACACCCTTTTATTTTCAATTAAAAATGATGGGGTATGTTTTTTCACCTCCCCCATACTACCATTATTATATTTTAATGATGAGAGACTCATTTACCTCTCATTAATCAAACATATTTATAACATTTACCATACATAAATTTCATAAGATTTAATTCATTACTCCTCCTTTTCAAGTTTTATTATTGTATAATACCTTATATTTACAAATTAATCATGTTTTAATATGTATATATATGATCCCCTTACTTCTAATTTCATGTCTAAATTATGAGATACCCATTTCTCTCTCATTAAACCATTTTATGTATCCTTATGTGATGTCGTTATGCTACCAAAATTGCACCAAGATTTTCCAGGCCAAAATCATCGTGTAGTAAATGTCATGACCATTTATCTATAAATTTTATTCACCTTTATGAACATTTAATTATTGATTATAGAATTTCATATACATATTACAAATTATAATATAATTTAATAAATTATAATGTTGAATGAATCTGTGTTATATGATCTATGTGACACACTTAAGCACGAGATTAAAATTTTAACGAAGGCTGCTCTCTGATAGTGCTCCAATGTGTTGGGTAATGTTTTGTGGCATGATACATCATTGTGGGATAGGGGTTTAACTTATTCTTTTATAGTACTTTTTTTCATCATGTTGGTACAGGGGTTTAACTAATTCCTTTATGTTAATGATGTCGTGTTTTATGTTTTTGCCACATTTCCATGTTATGATTATCATCCTATATCTTTCCTTTATGTTCAAGTTTCTATTATGAGCTATTGATATTTCTATTACCTAAAATTTAGTGTATTTCTCTTTTTAATCCATACTTACTCTTTTATTGGGATTTATAGCTCACCCTTTTATTATGTATATCCTCAGGTAATCCCATTAAATTCTAAGTACGAAGGAATTTTGTGGTCATGTAAAATAAGTTTTCAATAAAGATGTTGTATTTTTTGTCTTACGTTGTCATTTAATGTTCTTAAGCCCCAAATAAACTAGACCATTGGATATTATGGGATGTATCAAGGGAAAGTTTATTTAATAAATCATGCCTGAATATTAAATAAAGAGAAGGGTAGTTATAGTTGGAATCAAAGGATAGGTTTTGTTATTTTTTGGATTAGGATTAGAAATCCATCGTGAAAACCTTAGGGATAAGACTATGTATAATTAAAGGATCCTTAAATTTTAGTGATTATGTTGTAACTTCTTTATCAAGAAAATACATCCATGTTTGGATACTAACAAGTAGAGGTGGCTCTAGCACATATATATCTTGAGGTAAAACCCAAAAACACCACTTTGAGATAGACTTGAATGAGAACTGGTGCATGAAAATGGGACTTAATTCACTCTTGGTTAGAAACTCCAAGGTGATATTCTTCAGTAAATTCATAAGCTTAGTATGAACCATTATTAAGAGAGAGAAAAATTCTTCTAAGAATATATGATAGGAATTCATTCATGGATAACGTAGATCAAATCTAAAAAATTCATAAGATAAAGAGATAAATATAATTTATAAGTTAAACCTTTTGTCATTGGATTCCCATTTATGTTTTTAATGTCTTATAATACTTACCCATAAATTTCCTTTTCTTATAGTTGATGGATGGTAATATGAGGACTCGATATAACACCCAATGCGAAGATAAATGTGAGGATTATTCTAATGATATGCCTAATTAGATGGGTGTGGGAATCATAAACTTTGTCACAATACACTCTTATTTAACTCAAGTATTGAATACAAACATGGGCCAAGAAGAAATTTCACCCCCCCCAAGAAAAAATAAATTGCTATTGAGAGCCTCATGAGACAAAGGCCTCCTACTTTCAATGGATCATCTGATACCTCAATCTCAAAAAAAATAGATCAAATCCACTTAAAATATCTTCTCTATCTTTTAATGTTTTGAACAAGTGAAGGTTGTTTGGTTTTATTATCATATATAGGGTGAAACAGATCAATGGTATAAATTAATCAAATATACAAGCATGAGGAAGATATTGAGGCATTGGGATGGAAGGATTTCCATAAAATGTTTTTTGATAAATATTTTCTCCACATCCACCTTCATAAAATGTAAAGATATTTCCTTTCAATCAAAAAGTAATAATAATTAAATTTTTATGGAGCACAAAAAAACATCACCATACATGCACAATATGCCTTTGGTTTTGTCATTACCCATGACTACAATGTTGACCGCTTCTTTTGTGGGCTAAAACCAATCCCACAGAAAGTCATGGTGATCTATGAATTTGATATATATGAGGATATTTTTAGATGTGTCCTCAAAGTAATGATATAGATAATAAAATTTCAGGGGTATCATGTGGATAAGAATCCAAAAATGGACTTTAATATAGGTGTTCTGATGGATAAATCAAACAGTGCTAGGAAATTACAGCGTCCCATTTGACAATGGTGTAGAAACCAGCACCCTATAAATTTCCTTAAGGGGAAAAATAAATTCCTATGGTGTGGGGAGGAGGGCACCAATCCAGAGATTTCTGATAAGAAAAACCTTCTACTACAATAGAGGAAAGGAACACTTCATTCGTTCATCAATGAATTGTTCATTTATACAGTTAAAAAAACTAGGGAACTTTCTGAAACAATGACCTAAGAAAAGGATTTTTGAAGGCAACAACAATATCCAATGTAATAAGGGAGAGATTATTCCATAACTACTACTAAAATGAATCAAGAAAATGAAGTAGTGATAGATATTCTCGTTATTCAATATAGAATATTAAATGAACTATTTGATTATGGTTACACACATTCTTTTATATTCAGAATGTTTAGTAGAACAATCTAAATATCATCACAAAAAAATCAAAGTAGAGATATCGATAAAAATGAGAAACGGTGAAATTATTTCATCCCATGAATGTAACTCATATCCTATCATAATTTTTTGATTCAACATCCCGGATGACTAATCATAATTCCCATTGTGGAATTTGAAGCAATTCTTATCATGGATTGGATTTCCCTATATATAGCTAACATAATTTGTTGTTAGAGGGATGTCACTCTTCATATGGTGAATCAACCCTCGATTATATACAAGTTCAAGAAGGATTATGAATCTTATTTAGCACCATCATCTCAAGAATGGATATTACATCCCTATGAGCACATGTGTCTTTCTCAGATAATTGATTCTAGGGAAAAACCATCCTCGAATACATTCATATGGTGAGGGAATTATTTGATGTGTTTCCTGATAAATTTATAGGTTTTCCTCTTAGAAGAGATGTTGAATTCTCGATTGATCTTATACCTGGATCATTTCCAATATCTAGGACTCCATATAGAATGGTTTTGTGGATCTTGTGGAGATAAAGAAACAACTATAGGAGAATCTTGATAAAGGGTTTATACACCCAAGTGAATCACTATGGGGTGCACCAGTCCTCTTTTCCAAGAGAAAGGATGGGTCAGTGCGCGTTTGCATTGATTATCATGAGCACAACAAAATAATGATAAAGAAAAAGTATCATTTTACACAAATTGATGACTTGTTTGATTAGATATGTGGAGCACAATACTTCTCCGAGATGGATCTGTGGTTAGGATATTACCATGTAAGGGTGAAGAAGAAGTATATCCCTCATATTATTATTCGTACCTGGTAAGGGCACTATGAATTCTTAGTAATACCTTTCAGACACACTAATACATCATAAATATTAATGGACATGATGAATCGAGACTTTAGATAATACCTTGACACATTTTTGGTAGTATTTATATATGATATTCTAATATACTTTAAAACCAAGGAGGAGCATGAGGAGCATCAAAGTACATTACTAGAGACCTTGTGAAAGGAGAATATCTATGAAAAGTATAAAAAGTGCAAGTTCTTGTCTAAGGAAGTCTCATTATTGGGTAATACCATCACAAGAAATGAGATATATGTGGATCATTCCAAAACAAAAGAAATTAAGGGATGGTCGAGGCTAAAGTCTGTGACGTATTTTCATAGATTCCTAGGGTTATCTAGATATTATAGTCAATTTCTAAGAAATTTATGATCACTATCCAACCCTTTTACCATGATAACTTATAAGGAAGTCAACTTTTTTTTGAATAATTATTGTGAAAAAATATTCATGGAGTTAAGGAAGTGTCTTATCACTACCCTTATGCTCACAATACCCATAAGTGGGGATCTTTTCATAATATTAATTGATGCTTCGAAGAAGGGCCTCGGTTATGTGTTGATTCATAATGAAAAATTCATTGCCTATTCCACAAGTCATTTGAAAATTCATGAGAAAAACTATCCCACACATGATCTGGATTTAGCAGCTATGGCCTTTTCCTTGAAAATATGGAAACATTATCTCTTTGGGGAAAAGTATTAAATATATAAGGATAAAAAATCTCAAATATATATTCACATTGAAAGAGATGAACATGCACTAATGAAGATGGTTATAGCTCATTAAGGATTATAACTACTCAATCCATTACCACCATGGGAATGAAAAAGTGGTAGTAGATGATCAAAGTCGAAATAACCCAGCGATTCTATCATTGATGATATATGAAAAGGATCCAATCTTATTAAATTTGATGAAGATGGAAATGGGAATCATAAAAAAGGTAACATCATAAATCCTTTCCCAAAATATTTCTTAATAGTATATTTCTTAAGGGTTAAAGGATGATCAAAAATATGATGTGGGAATGTAGATGAAAGTGGAAACTATAAAAAGGTAAATCCTCATAGTTCAATGTTAATGAAGAAGGAATTGTATGATTTGGTTCAATTCTATGTGTTTGATAAAATCTGAAGATAAAGAAAGAAATTTAGGATGATGCGCATAGTTTGAATTTATCCATTCACTTAGGAAACAGAAAGATGTATTGGGATCTCCAAGAGCCTTATTGGTGGGATAACATGAAGAATGAGATCACTGAATATATATAAAAGTGCATGGTATTTTAGAAAGTGAAGGCTATGAGGAATATTTCTAAAGCATGGATGAAACTATTAACCATACTGACATAGAAATGGAAGAATATCACCATGGTCTTTGTCATTGGACTTCTGAATAAATCCAAAGGAAACAATGTTATCTGGGTTGTGGTGGATCATCTTGGAATGATTGCACACTTCATTGTCATTCGAGAGGATTTTTCATTGGATACACCTTCATAGATATATATCATATAATTGTTAAGGATGAATGTTATACCACTATCGATTATATCTGATCGGGATTCAAGTTTCACCTCAAAAGTTCTGTAAGAGTCTCCAACACGATCTGAATACTAAGCTAAACATCAGCAAGGCTTATCATCCTCGAACTGATGGCCAATCTGAGTGGACTATCCAAACATTTGAGTACATTTTGATAGCATTCTAAATGGACATCAAAAAAGGTTGGCATCAACATCTTCCTCTAGTTGATTTATCTTACAACAACAGTTTCCACTCAAGCATCGATATGGATCCTAATGAAGCCATTTATGGGAAGAGGTGAAGAACACCAGCATGTGGGGCTGAAGTTGGGAAAGAAAACCTTCTAGGTCTAGAAATGGTCAAAAAATGGTGGAGAAGGTTAAGACCATCCAAGAAGAATATAAAAGCTTCATAGAGTAGAAAAAAGTGTTATGATTACCATTGTCAATGAGACCTACAGTCTAATGTTAGAGACATGGTATTCATCTGCATATATCTACGGAAGAGAGTTGTGATATTTGGTAAGAAGGTAAATATTATTCTAAGGTACATCAGCCCTTTTGAGATCCTTGATCGCATCAAAGTAGTGGCCTATAAAATGGCACTCCAACCAAACCTATCTCAAGTACATGATCTTTTCCATGTATCACGTTGGAGAAGGTACATACCTGAACCATCTCATGTACTCAATCCAGAGGTGGTACCATTGTAGAATGACCTCTCTTATGAAGAGAACCTAGTAATGATCTTAGATAAAAGTGGAAACATTCTACAAAATAAGATGATTCCCCTCGTCCAGGTGTTGGGGATAAACCACATGTTTGAAGAAGCAATGTGGGAATCGGAGGAAGTGATGATGCAGAGTTACCCTAATCTATTTTAGTGTGTGAAAATGAAATTTTGAGGGAGAATTTTTTCAAGGGGGGAAGGTATTAATGACCCAATAATTTAGGAACAAAATTCCTTTTCTTTTAATGTCTAACAGATATATAAAACACATGCAATCTTTTTTTATTATTGGGTTTAAATGACCATTATATATCATTATTATTGATAATATAGAAATTGAAAAGAAATCACACAACTAATATAAATACAAATTTTTAGAAAATCCTTTCGACACAGACAAAGGAGATGACAGAATAATCCAGTAAACTTGAGTTGTATGAAGCTAATTTGTCGGAGCTTGAAAAGGTGGTAGCATCACTGGGATTTGCTCCTGAACAAGACCAAGATGACCTTCAATATGTTAATATTGAATATAATCTCTTATGAGAGACGTTCAGGTTCATATAGATTACAACCCAGGAGGTGTTATCTAAGCAGCCCCAAAAGTCTATCACCATCACACACCTTACCCTTTGGTATTATGAAAGTTTTATAAGGGATTATGTAACAAGGTATTAGTTTCTTATTCTATAATCCCTTTATATAAATAAAAATATTATTCCATAAATTACTTTATGGTTATAGTATTTTGTAAAAAATGATGAATTTGATAGATTTATTTTTTGGTAAAAAATTTTAATTTTTGAGAAATATATGAATTATTATGTTTTTATTAATAATATTATAAAAAAATTCTTATAAATAATTATTATATTGGTTTTTTATTGGTAAATTATTAGGTAATCATTTGGATAAGAGTTATATTTTTATATGAATTATTATTAAAAATAAATGATTATATAATTTTTATGAAGTAAAATTTAATTTTTATTAATATTTAAAAACAGTATTTTTTAAAACCCATCAAATTTTCAATAAATATTGATTTTAATATTAAAATTAAAAATAAACATGTTTAGTAAATTATTCAGATAAAATGAATATTATTTCTGAAATTAGGATGCTGAAATTATAGAACTGTGAATTTTTCATATTTTTCTGAGATAGTTGAATTTTTTTGTATATATTAAATTATATATAATTATATATTGTGTTTAATGACATCATTATTACCCAATAGTGATTTAATAAATACCATAAAAGAGATATTCAACCATATCTATGTTTTAAATTTAAAATAATGTGATTTAATATTTACTTGACTTGTTTTATAATTGTTTAATGAGTATTCAAAATGTATAATATATTTTTTGATTTTAAATTCATTTTATTGTGGGTGTGACTCACCTCCACATAAGAAAGGATAATATTTTAATTTATTATGCCCTTGTCCTTATAAAATAATTTTTTTCACTCCCCTTTACTTGAAACCATGGGAAAAAACTATGAACTCGTTTGTGGTTTTGAAAATTTTAGTGTGTAGTTTCAAAAACCTTAATAATAAAGAATTCCCCCTTCTTTGTAATATAAACCCACCCAAGAACTCATTACTCTATAGAAAAAAATCATTTAAGCTCATAAGAAATCTTCTATAGACTCCCAATATTCCTCCAAAGGTTCCCCCAAGCTCCCATGTATCATCTCTCAAGCCTTTGGGATCACACATCCGACTAAAAGATCCTCACTTTCCTTCCTTTCTCATTTTTATACAAGTTTCCTTATCTTGTTACACCCTTTTATTTTCAATTAAAATTTATGGGTTGTGTTTTCACACCTCCACCATAATTCCCTTATTATGTTCAAATGATTAGATACCCCTTTATCTCTCTTTAATCTCTCCCATGTACACTTGTTACCATGCTGAAATTTTGTGAGAGTTATTTCATTCCTCCTCCTTGTTTAAGTTTATTTTTTATGTTACGCCCTATATTAACAAATTAATCATGTTGGAACTTTTATTTAAATGATACACATACTTCCAATTTCATGTGAAAATGATGAGATGCCCCTTTCACTCTCATAATCCCATTTTATGAATCCCCATGTGATGTCGTTATGCTACCAAAATTGCACCATGATTTTCCATGCCAAAATCATCAGGTAGTGAATACCATGCCCATTTCCCTATCAACAGCATTCACATTTATGAACATATACTTATTTATTATATAAATTCATATATGCATTACACGTTTATTAATCATGTAATAAATTATTATGTTTAATGAATCCATGTTATATGATCTATGTGGCACACTTAAGCATCAGATTAAAGTGTTCATGAAGGGTGTGCCCTAATAGTACTCCAATGTGTTGGGTAATGATTAGTATCATGATACTTAATGTATGAATATGATTTTACCTGATTCTATTATATTAATTTTTTCTATCATGTTGGGACAAGGGTTTAATTTATTTCTTTATGTTAGTGATGCAATGTTTTAAGTTGTTTCCACATATCCATGTTATGATGATCATGTTATATCATGCCTTCATGTTCATTTTACTCGTATGCTCCATTAATATGTCTATTTTAAAACATGTATTATATTCTTCAAGTAATTACTTATTTTATTCCTTAATCATCTTTATAGATCACTCTTTTCTTATGCATGCTATTAGTTTATCCCATGCAATTCTAAGCATGAATGAATTTTGTGGTCATGTAAAAGAAGTTTTCAATAAAGATGTTGTATTTTATGTCTTAATTTTTCATGTAATGTTCCTAATCCCAAAATAAATTAGAACACTCGATAAATTAGGTTGTATTAAGTAAACTTTTATGTAATAAACCATGTCTAAATATGAAATAATGAATATCGTTGTTATAAAGTTCCTTCATAGAAGTATCTAATGTAACAATTATCATAGGGGATCAATCATTAACAATAATAACGATAGAAATTCCCTCTGAAACTACGAGTGATAGGACAACTAGGTATCCAATTATACTAATATAATAGGTGTAATATCTCGACCTTCCCTATTAGTTTTATAATTCTAGACTTCCATTAACCTTATAAGATATCCCCCAGAAAACAAATATTGAAAATTAGTTCTTATATTCTAGTAATTTCATAGAGAATTATTTACCCTTATATATAAAATATCCTATAAGAGATATCTCCAAGAAAAAACATAAATATTATGTAAGAATAAATAAAAAACTAAAAACCAATACATAATATATCCATACATAGTAATTATAGTTCATTTATGAATAGTAATAAAAGACTATAAAACTAAAAGAGATAAATAAAAGAAAAAGTTCCCACATAGAAAACTCCAAAACATTATATGATAACTACTAATAAGATCCCAACTACATCCTAGTCTATAAAATCAAAACACCCCTCTATAATGTAAGATGCCTTCACCTTACCTATATAATCAAGAACAATGAATACATATGTATTAAAATGAATATTCAAGGTTTGTTTGTATTCACTTAGTGGAAAATTCTTATTTATTTCCATGCACATCACTTGGAAAATAGATATTTAGCTACTAGTTTTAGATAAAATCATAAATTAGTATAGTTAAATTATTTTATTACAAAATTATATTTAAAATATTAAAGTAAATGTATTTCCATGTGGAAAACCCAATAAAAAACAAACACAGGAACACATGAAACCTTCTTTTGAAAAGTCCAAACATACATGAAAAAATTCCTTCCTTATAGACACAATTCGTCACATGGATGTGAACTAATGTTCCCCATCAATATTTTTAGAAAAGTAAAAAACCAAATTAGTACATATATATATGAAATATAAACCCACACCAACCATTTTTATACTAAATTCTCACTCCCAAAATTTCATAATGAAAATAATTTTCTTTATTATCATTTAATTAAGTAGGTTGCGGCTGAAACTAATGATTTATAAGTTTTAAAGTCATCAAATATAAAATATTTTAAAATAAGAATTAAATAATGTTTTTTATAAAAAACTAAAAAAGAATTTTATTTATAAATATAATCCTTCATGCTCTTGGATAATGTTGTGATATATAGGATCCACCTACATCGAACCAGGTAATCAGGATGAAATTTGATACCACCATTAGAGATTTGGGCTCTGTCAATCATTTGATGATGATCTATAACAATATTAACCTGGAATGATGTCTAACATCATATTTTTAGTTATTAAAACCCATTAATAGGTTTCCTATTAATATAGAATGAGAATGTGGCCATATATAAGACAAAACATAATCTTGACCTTGAATTTCCTAGGTTCAATGCTCGCATATCTGTTTAAATTATCCTTATGAAGTAATGTAATCGCATAAATGAATCTTGTTGTTTGTGATCCTGATTCATGGTTTAATTATGAGGTTTATTTTAGGAAAATAAAAGTTAAAAATCTAATTTTTAGGCCACATTAATGAGACACATGCTTGGGAAGCATAGTTTGGAAAACCATTTGCAAATCATGTGAATCAGCTCTATCTAAAACTAAAATACACACATGATTGTCTCTAGGTTTTTACAAACTATGTTTAAATTGTACACATGTAGATAAAACCCCTTGAACACCACGACAATTACATAGTGTATTTACACATTTTCTTCTAACCACTCACAAATTGTGTTCCCTCCAGAATGACTCCAAAACACCAAAAAAAACTATATATATTCTTAGAACAAAAAACAAAACATTAGTAACTTAAAAATATTAACAAAACCAATATAACCCCCAAATTAGGGTTATATATTCCTACTATGATTGGGATTTCAAGCCCTGGAAAGATTTAAATTAGAAATGTCAAGATGTAAGGTCAATCCATTGGTCCATCATAACAGAATGATTCCTCTAGTGTTCTACAGAGATACATTGATTCTAGAACAAAAACTATAGGAAAGTTATACATAAAAATATTATTATTTTATCATGACCATCCATAGAAATTAATGATTTTAATAACTAATTGGTACCTGTGTCACAAGAACAACTTGAGAAAATCCAATACATTAACTAAATTCAAATAATACTCCATCCACAAGGTGATAAAAATGACATGTAATACATTGAATTGGGATGGTAATGATACCCAAGAAATAGCCCCACTGAGATGTTAGAAAAATTAAATTGTTTTATCCACATAAGAACTAACTTTTATCACATATAATGGTGATTTATCTTTAACCCCCATAATAGAAAAGAACACAAGATCCATCAGGAATGATATTAGAACAAAATGATGGACCTATATAGAAATAAATAAATTGACATCAGAATTGTTGGATGATCCAAATAGGTCCACATAAAGAATATATGGATACCTATAAACCAACGAAATCTCTATGAAAGGCATGTGAGCCATCACAGAAGAACTAAAGTTCATTTCACACTTCCTCCTTGAATAAATGTTATATAAAATTACCATTTTTATAGAATATAGTGTATCATAGTCATATATAATCATGTTCCCTATGGTAAATGATTTATTATATAACAAATAGAAGAAAATAGGTTTTCAATAGCAGTGATGATAAATAGATCATTATTTAAGGTCAGAACATCCCAAACATTCCTTACTACCTGATATTTCAAAACATTATCCCTTAAACAGGAATAAATGGAATCAACTCAATGAGTTTATTAGTGATAACTCTAACTAAACCATGCCTCTAAATCATTCCACATAATATAAATAAAAATTCCCCATAAATTTACTTAACCAATTAGAATGTTACAGGTAATCATCATAACATTACCACAAGATAATGCTCAATATTAACTACCTTGTAAATTTTTTGAATATTTGTTTATACAATACACTTGACAACATTATGACATAAAAAACACAAAAATTGGATCTAAATACACTGTAGATTATTTACATCATCTTTCCACACATCTGTGATGCCCAAATATTAATTTTTTTACTTAATGGTCAAGTAATGACAATCAAACCACTAAAATTACATGAAATTCTCCACCTATGTAAGGAATGAGAGCCACCTAGTTGAAAACACTAACACCATCTTGGTCAGAAAGACCCACATAAATTTCTATGATTTATATCATAAATAATTCATTATCCAATATTTCAAAAACCATCCACCCCAACACTTGTGAGATATGACAACCACTTCTCAATTAATCACAAAATATTAGATATAGTCTGAGTAGCCCTCAATGAGACTAGAAAAGATAAGGCGTTAACAAAGAGCAATAAATAACCCCCCAAGCCTAGGGGTAAGAGTCCTCAATGTATCTAAGAAATAATATCACACATTTCTATATCCTTTTAAAAGGCCATGTACTAACCATTACATATGAATACTTAAAAAATACATTACTCATTTGGTACCCATTAACTGGGAAATTTTACCTTGGTTGGTTCCCAATTCCTTCGAATATACCTATTATTCAAATATTTTAGCTGATAACTAAAGAGATAGAGTTTAATACCTTGAGTTTTAAAAATATAAAATTATGTTTGGTGTCATGCGTGATATGCAACAGAAAACCAAAATAAATGAGGATTATTTAAATATGACAATTATAACCGAGCCATTAAATTTAAGGGTATGAATAGGACTAACTAGTTTATGAAATATATATACAAATTTCTTACTCAACATAAATATATTTATAAGTTTTTAGTTAATAAAAAAATAATTTTTAGCAATATAATTTTATTCTTAAAAAATACTTTTTTCATGAAAAAATAATTTTACATATTTTGATGAAAAAAAATTATAATTAATTTTAATAATTATTTTAAAAATTATTTGATAAAATGAATTCTATTTTTTATATCATTATTTTGAAATTAACTTAGGGTTAATTTTTTACTTTTTTTGGAAAATATGAATTTTTTATGAAAGACAAAAATACCCATTTTCTATCGAACAATGATTGATTTTGATAAATTAAGTAAATTAAAAGTGAAATTATTATTTTAATTTTATTTAAAAGTAAAAAATAATTATTATTTAGTTATATTAAATATAATTAATTGTATTTATATAATCCTTATATATAGTTTTACAATATGTTTATTTTTAGGCTTAAAACCCCATTTTTTTAAAAGACTTCTAAAAACATAGGGTTTATCAATTATAATTATTTAATATAAAATCTGATAAGAAATTATTTAAATGAATTTTTTTTATTATATATCAATATTTATATATTGAAATACATATAATAATTTTTACTAGTTGTAGATTTAAAGAAAATTCATATTTTCCATTAACTTATTTTTTAGAAAAAACTAATTTCCATTGCGCTTATGGGATTTATATTAAATTAAATTATTCCAACCCTATGAATTGATTTTGATAAATTGGATTCAATATTTGGAAAAAAATAATTAATATTAGGTAATAATTTCAACTTAATGTTTTATCTATATAAACAGTAACCAGAGAAATATTTATTACCATGGTAAAAGGAAAATAAGTTATTTACAGGTTAAACAGTTATAAAGAATGGAAGAAAAGTATCTCTAATATTATGAATATGTATATTTTATTTTAAATATAATAATTGTAATTTTTTAGTTTATTTATAAATAATTATGTAATGATTTTTTTTAAATAGAACCCACTTATTATTTTCTTGAAATAATAAAATTAAATTAAGATATTACTTTTTTATGAATTAATAAATTTAAAAAAAATTGATATTTTAAAAAATAATAATATTAATTAATTTTTTTAATTATAAATTATAATATAAATTTTTATAAAGTCAAATGTAATTGTAATAAGGATTTAAAAACTGTTATTTTCTAAAAAAACATCTTTTCTTCATAAATATTGTTTTTTTAAGTTAAAATTATAACATTTTGATAATTATTTTCTAAAAATAAATATTATTTTTTTAATCAGTGTGTTAACATTATTCAGTTTTGAGTTATTTATAATTATCTAACGTAGCCAAATTATTTAGTAAAAATTAAATACTATATAAATATACTAGGTGTATTATGACATCATAATGACATAAAAGTGATTTAATAAATTATATAAATGGTATATATGACCAAATATATGCATTATCTTTAAAATAATTTTATTTTCATATTATTTGATTAATTTTATAAAGCCTTTATGATCCTACCAAAACTAATATTATATTTTAAGGTTTTAAAATCAATTATTTCTAAACATAACTCAGTTAAACATTACCAAGATTAATATTTTAATTATTTTTTTCTGAGATTTAATAAAATATAAAAAAAATCTCCTAAGAACAAACCATAGTCAAAAATCATGGTATGTTTTTTCTTTTCGATTACATTATTATAAAGAGTGAAAAAACCTAAGGTTGGAATGTAATAAATAACTCTCCTCTATTATCCTATATAAGCCCACCCAATATCCCATTCCTCTTCACTAAAAACCATGGATAATTTAATTAATCTTCCTTAATTTCTCAATAGTACTCCAAATGTTCCTGAAATATCTCAAGAAGCTCCTCCAAATCATTTTGAATCACCCTCTCATCGAAGGGTATCTCCCCCTTTACTTTTTATTTAAGCACCTATTTTATGGTGTGACTCTTAATTTCAATTTTTTCTAGTATTATTATTTATTTAAATATACCTATTACATAAATTTTTATTTCCATGGGATTAAATAAATCTTTAAATTTCATTAATCCCTCCTATGAACCATTATATACACTCGCTATGGTGTGATTTCCCGTCCCAACAGTAAGGGACTTGTATCTCTTCTTTGTAATTTAAGAACCTTCTTTGTAATTTTAATTTTCAATATCCTATCATTATGTTTACATTAGATTATAAATAACCCAATACTATCAAATTTATTTCTTAATAATTACATATAAATAATAAGATCTCATAAGAGCATTTACCTAAATCGTTATTATGCCAAAATTTAATAAGGGATTCCCTTATTATCCTTTTTATTCAAGAACCTTTTTTTATGTAATACAATTTTTATTCCTCTTAAAATTGATGGTATATTATTTTACATATACCTATAACTATCCTAACTATTTCCAAGTGATGAGTGACCCATTTCAGTATCATTAAGGCTTCCCATGTTTCATTATGTACCCCTATTATGATGTTCAAATTATCTCGTGATCTTTCCATTCCATGTTTTTTGTTCAAATACCCTCCTTGTCTAATGCATATTAATTCAAAAAATATTCATGTCGGATTATGATATTACATATCCATCTTTCTATAATTTTCAATTATAATTATTTTCATACACATTTCATTCTTAGTGACCCTTTTTATTAATCTTTATGTGACAATATTATGATGTGAAAGGTTACAATGATTTTCTAAGACAAAAATTTATAAAGGGTATACCCATACCCATTTTCACACATTTGTATTAACCTAGTTGTACAAATTATTAATTTATTCTATTATTCTATGTATTTAACCCATATTCCTTATTCATGGGATTAAATTTGATAAATAATGAACCTAAATTTTATAATCTATGTGGAAAAATTATGCTTGGACGTGACATAAAAGGGATTGGGGAACTAATAATTATAGAGTACTTCAATACATTTGGAAATGTTTTATTCTCATCAGAAATAACTAAAGTGGTTAGGGAGTGAACCTAATACATCACAATACTTTTCCCACCATGTTATTATGCATTGGTGGTTATCCTTGACCTATGTTTATGATTTCATTTTTAAATTTGTTGTCACATTCCTGTGTTTCTTTTATGTTACCATACATTAACATGACATATTGTTCATTTTATGATCATCACACCTTTTATGTTCCATTTAAATTAATATGATATAACATCTAGTACTCTCTTCTTGTTATTCTTTTTTTATGTTCCTTTACTGAGCTATATAGCTCACCCCTTTCATATGTACCTTTCCAAGTTATCCCTTTCCGTTTTATAGAACCGATGATTTCTACGAGAATGTTAATAATGTTTTAAATAATGTTGTTTTATCCCATGTTGAAGATGTTATGTTTTGTACATAATTACCCAATACACTATACTTGTCCATCTTATATATTGTATTATGTATATTCTTATGTAATAAATCATTAATTAATGTGTACTAAATACACAGGTTTTCATAGTTGGTGTCAAAGGAGAGTTTATTCATTTTTGGTATTTGTGTTAGAAAACTTGAGAGAAATCCATGGCGATAAGACTAAACAAATGAAGATATCCATAAATTTTTGTAAAGTATTGAGTATGTGGTTAACAAAAAAATGTTTATCTGGATAATATAAGTGGATTTTTCCCTCACATATATGTACTTATGGGTAACACCTAAAAACACCGCATCGAGCTAGAATCGATAAAGAACTGATGCATGAATATAGTCCTTGCTTTACACCATGTTTGACACTCCCAAGGGATATGTTTTTATAAATTCAAAAATCATTAAGAATCATTATTAAGGATACAATAATTCTCATAATAGTACATGATAGGAAACAGATCATGGATAACTTAGATGAAATCCCTGAAATTAATAAGTTAAGGAAATAAATTTCATTTATATCTTATCCATTAAATGTTATTTTCATCCCAGTTATGCCTATGATATTTTAAAAATAATCATACCTAATTTTTCCTTTATTCTAGTTAATGTATATAATAGAAATAACAGAGTGAACAACCAATGTGATGGGAAATAAAAATATTTTCCAAATAAGGTTACAAACATCATGGGAGCTCAATTCAAACATATTTTAATCATTAAAACCAGTTATCAAAAAAACAAAATTAACAAATAGAATATAGTTGAATGTCCAAATATAATAAGGAAATGGAGAATGATGTATCAATGCATTTCATCAGATAAATGTGAAAAATAAAATATGATTAAATTTCATCCATTTCAAAAATGTTGAAAATAGCACCTATGTAAATTATAAATATGAACATGAAGTTGTTTCAATAGTGTAAAATAGGGCATAATGTAGCTAGTTTCCATAAAAATTGAAGAGTGTGATCGAAGGGAATAAATTAAATCATATGAAACCCTTTTTTATTCAATGTATTATGTGTGGATAATATGGGCAGTACCAGAGTCAATGCTATAATCCAAGGGTAAACTCCAAGAATAAGGACCTATAAATTTGAAATTATGTACGTGTAAGGATTAAAGTGGGTATGTATTGGTATTTGAGAATTATGTTTAAGAAGTAGTATACTAATGAAATTACAGATATAAGAATCATGATATATATATATACATATGGATTGACCAATAGTGGTTTTTCTTTATGGATTTGATACATACGTTGAATAGTACAAATTTAGTGATAAAGTGATATTTTTAGAAAACACATGAGGGGTTAATAACCCATAATAGGTGTTTTATGTAGAGATAAATGTAAATATTATAGGTATGATACATTTAAGTCTAATATTTAAAATAATTGATAGAAATTTTGAAGGTTTATATGATGGAAGTTTATGATGGTTAAGGATATTTTGGAAAAACATATTATGGGAAAAATATTCTTTTATTTTGAGCTGATTAAGTATACTTAGGGAGATGTTTTTTTATATTGAGGAATATATAGCCATTAGGTTTAATATATAGGATTATTTGAGAATAATTATTTTATGATTTTATATGTTTAAGATGAAGGGTGTGATATAGCTTTTGTGGTTAAAACATTCTTTAATGCTGATGTTATTTTTGTTATTTAGAATATATGATTATTTATTTATGGAATTATCTCTAATAAAGTAATGGTATTTTTTCAATTTTTTGAGATTAATGTATTAAGGTTTAATAATTGTCATTATTATCTTACTTTATGGTAGAAATTTCAGATTTTTTAAATATAGGTGGAATAGAATGTTATTATTTAGTGAATTATGTGATCCATTAGTAGATTATTTTTATGATTTGGGCATACAAATCATCTTGGGTTATCATAGATTAGAGAAAAATATGAGATTGTAGTGTAAATTTATTAAAGGATGAAATTATACATGTTAAAATGTATAATTCTTTAAATACATAATTTATATTGAAAATAAATTTCTTAACTCTAGGGAAAGATTTTTCAAAAAAAATATTTTCATGTTATGATAATTTCTTATGAATTGATACTCTTTTAAGCCATCAAAAATTTATCATTTTGTAGTTGTTGACTTTATCCTAACCATGTAATCTTCCACAATATATTAGTTATTAGAAAATATTTTCTTCTTCCATTTATATATTTTCACATCCCATTAATTTTCTTCTCTTTGGGAACCGATTATGTGATGACCTTTATACTTCACTTTCTCTCTTTTCAAGAGGATATTTTATTAACCCTTTTTACAAGTTGAGTTTTCAATAAAGATATTTTCGAGTTTCAAAACATTTCTTGCCAATATAAAGTTAAAATTGTGAGTATTTAATTTATTAAAGTGGGTAATAATATTACACCACATGTTTTTGAACGATAAAATTATGTTTGGTAGAATATGTGATATGTAACACTAAACTCAAACAAACTATGATTGTTTAAATACGACGGTTATAACCTAGCATTTTAATTTACTAGTATGAATAGGATGAACTAATTTATAAAATATATTTATAAATTTATTACTCAACATAAATATATTTATAAACTCTCTTTAACTAATCACAAAATTTTTAATTATATCATTTTATTCATAGAAAATATTTTTTTTCCAAAAATGATTTTTATTAATTTTTATGAAATAATATTATAATTGCATTTTAGAAAATTTGTAAAATTTATTTGATAAAATTAACTCTATTTTTTATCTCAGCGTTTAAAGATTAACTTTGTATAAAATTTTGGTATTATTTATAAAACATTCATTTTTTAGTGAATAGTGAAAATACTTGTTTTTTTTAAAACTCGTCATTTATTTATATAAATTAATAAATTTAAAATTAATATTATTATTTTAATTTTATTCAAGATTAATATAAGAAGTATTGAGTTATATTTAATCTAATTAATTAAATTTTAAAAAAAAATTATACTTGACTTTAAAATAATTTTATTTATTGGCTTAAAACACATTTATACAAACAACTAAAATACAGAATGTTAATATCTTATAATTATGTAAAATAAATCCAAATTATGAATAAGTTAAATGAATATTTTTTATTAAATATCCATCATTATGATTGAAAATCCCAATAATTAATATTATTAGTTATACAATTAAAGTAAAATCATGTTTTCCTTAAGAAATTATTTTTTATTAAACTGTTTTCCATCACGATTGAGAATTTTATATTAAATTAAAGTATTTTATCTATGGGAATTGTTTTTTCTAAAATTAATTTTATATTTATAATAATCATAATTAATATTATGTTATATTTTCAACTTAATTTTTGAACAATGTTAATAGTAACTATAGTAAATATTTATTATCGTAGTAAAGGGAAGATATGTTATATAAAGGAAACTATAAATTGACAAGTAATATAAACCAAGTGACCCAGATAGTATGAATATGAATATTTTCTATTCAGTATAATAAATATTATATTTTTTTGGTTCTTTATAAATAGTTAAGAAATTATCTTAATAAAAATTTGAACAAAAATAGTATTTTTTTTGTAAAATATAATTTAATTTAAGATATTCCCATTTTATGGATTCAAGAATTGCAAGAAAAAATTATATTTCACTAAAATAATAATATTAAGTAATTTTTATTAATTATAAATTATAATATATTATTTTATTAAGTCAAACGTAATTGTATTAAGGTTTCAAAAACTGTTATTGTCAAAAAAACAATAATTTATAAATAAATGAATATTTCATCTAAAATAAAAAATCATATATTAAGAAAATTATTTTGATAAAAAATATTAGTTTTTAATCAGAACAACAAAATTATCCAAAGGTGATTTTTTGTGAGGAAATAAAGAATACCCCTCTATTTTCCTATATAAACATTCATAGGCTCTCATTCCTCTTCACTAAAAACCCTTGGAGAACTTCATTACTCTTATCTCTCATCTCAAAATCCACCCATGGTAACCCAAGCTCTCCGGAATCTCCCCCCAGGATTTTTGGAATCACCCTCTTAAGGTAAGGTGTCTCCCTCTCTTCTTATTATTTAATCATATCTTATAAATTTTTCCACTTAATTTCAATTTTTTCTTGTTTATGAATGTTTTAATACAACCCAATTACTTCAATTTTTATTTCCATTTCACTAGAGACCCCTTTTAGTGTCATTAATCCCTCCCATGAACCTTTATGTACACATGTTATTTTGTGATTTTCCATCCCAAAATTAAGGGACCTTTCTCTCTTCTTTTCAATTCAAGAACCTAATTTTTAATTTGAATTTGGAATCTCCATTGGTTATGTTTTCATGAATTTATGAATATAACTATACTATAAAAAAATTTCCTAATAATGATATATCATTTATCTCATATCCTTATTGAATTTACCTAAGTCATTAGTATGCCAAAATATAGTAAGAGATTCCTCTTTCTCCTTACTAAATGCATGAAGGCTTTAATTTTTTATTTATTTTTGATAATCCCATTTTTATAGATTAAGGGGTAACCTTAAAATTGTCTATAAACCCAAAGGCACTAAGCCTTAGTACATGGCCATTAAAGTCTCTAGAATCTAACACCAAACAGAAATCCCCACCCGGCAATAGACATGAAAAGTTTCACAATAAGAAATCCCAATGCAAGATTGCATGGGTCTAATACTAATGGAAAATATATACCCTCTAATTATTTAAAATTTGAGAGCATTGTTTTTGGTTCCTTCTTTGTATGACCTCATCTGGGACTGTACCTTGGTATATGGACCAAATATCATTGTAATCATCAACTTGTTTTCTTTGTAGCCGCCACATCCGATAGCCGATCCCCTACTAAAAAATGATCACACATTCCCCTTTTCATCACCTATTTGGTTGTCCACAGAGGCCCCACCATCGACTAATCCCATAACCATTATCTACATGACCCATGTAAAGCCACCAATGCCATGTTTTCCATCCTATGATCTGACTATCATCAAGTCCCACCGCTGTCCACATTCACGCCTCTACCTGACCACCTACCTCCTCGAAGAAGCCTAGCATTGGGGATCCCCTACCCCATTCCTCAATGTTCCATGAAAATCCCCTCCCCCAACCTATCTCTTCCACATGCATCCTTATGTGAGTCCCTCTTGGACGTCGCCCCGGCTTCCAAAACCCCCACCACATCTCGATAAATCCTCTAATTTAGGGTAGCTTTATGTTGAACCCTTGTTTTGATGTAGGATTATGGGGTACCCTTTAATACTTGGATAGGACCCCAACTACCTCTCTTTGTCCACTTTACCTAAAAACCTTATTTTTGTAATGCAATTTTTAATCCCATTACGCTATTAAGATTATCCATTAATTTTTTTCTTGTAAAGTTTTTATTCAAGCACCCTCCTTATCTTATGAGAATTAATTCCAAAATCATCATGTCAGATCATGTTCTTAAATAACCCTCACACTGTTATTTTTTATACCAAGTAATTAGAGACCCATTTCACTCCAATTTAACTTTTTTATAACTTTTAGGTACAACCATTATGCTTCCAAAATATCACTACGATTTTCCCAGCCAAGCATTTACAACGTGTATACCCATAGCAATTTTGACTCAAGGGTAATCCCCTAGTTGTACCAATAATTGATTGATTATGGACTTCCATTTATCTAACCCAAATTACTTAATCATTGGATTAAATGTGATTATAAAATGATCATATGTTGAATAATATATATGAAACACTTTTGCATGTACATAACATGAAATCGAGAGGTGCACAAATAATTATATAGAACTCTGATGCATTGAGTAATGATTTAGTCTCATTAGACATCATAAAAGTCATTAGGGAGTGAACCCAATCCCTAGTGGGACTCATTAATCCATATTTCTGATGTATTGGCTATTATACATGGCCTCTATTTATTATTTCATGTTTAAAGTTGTTTCAATATTCCCATGTTTCCTTTATGTTACCATATTAATTCATGACTTATAGTTAATATTTTTTGTCCTGGAAACTATTATGTTCCATTAAAATGAATATTGCTTAACTTGTAATAATTTCATCATGTTATTCTTATTTTATATTCCCTTTCAATGATTTATAGCTCACCCCATTCTTATGTATGTCCCCAGGTTATTTGTAGTAGTTTTTGAAGATAGATCATTTCTAAGAGCACGTTAAGGATGTTTTCAATAATGTTGTTGTATAAAATGTTAAATATGTTATAATATATACCTAATTAAAAAAAATAAACTATACTTATCAATATTCTAGTTTGTATTATATATATTATTATGTAAAAAATCATGAATTGATGTGCAATAATGACACAGGTTGTCATATATATAGCTCCACTCTAACTATTAAGACTATAGTCCTTCCATACCCCCATCTTGTCCCTATTTAAAGTAATTAATAGTTTCCTCAAAACATATGAGGGAGAATCATCTTGTATATTAATCAATATTAAATTTAATTCTAGGAAATATTGTATTCCCTATATTGCAATAAATATAGTTTTAACACATAAATTCTAACCATGTTGGACCATGTCTAATGTAATTAAGAATGGTGACCAATATAAATCCCAATATACAATGATACCCCAAATATTTCTTGATAACAATAAAATGAGATGTCATTCCAATTTGAAAATATTATCCTGAAAAATATACACAATCAATTCCATAATTTTTCAGTAAATATCCATTTACATTTTTCCATGCATAGTAAGTGAATACTTCCCATTCTAGGATGCCATCAAGGATTATCTCCACTAGTACAACATGATAATACATTCCTAGAAAAGACATGAAAAAATTTTGAGTTTCCAAAATGATTAAAATAGTCTAAATAAAATAAAAGTTTCAATAAAAACCCAGTTAAATTAAATCATGAAATTCTTTTTATATTTTGAGCACACATAAAGTCATTTATAAATAATTTTTAAAATATTTTTTTACAAAATGATGTGGTGTAATTCTTTATTATAAAAAACATATTTAAAATATGAAAAAATAATATTAGAAAGAAATAAATGGTTTTTTATCACAAATTATTTTCAGCCAAGGTCTGTTTAAAAAATGTTTTAAAATGGTTTTTAAATATTTTATCAAACTATAAAAACTCGAAACATTCATAAAAAATAAATAAAATATTTAATTAAAACATATTTTAAATATATAAATAATTTTTTAAACAAATCATATCATTGAAATTATTAAATTTTAAAACATATTGGACATTAAAAAAGGACACACCAAATGAGAAAACATTAAAACCATAAAACAAATCATAGGGTTTCAATTATTTAATTCTTTCATCATGTGGAGGTATCATTTTAGATCTGTTAAAATATTATTTATTTAAATTTTAACACTTGATCCAAAAACATAGTTTTTCAGAGACTAGGAACAAAATTTTACAAAAATATAAATTGTACTAACTAATTTTACTAAGATGCAAATATATTTCAGGGATAACAACACCCGTATAATTTTAAGGCCATATTGTTCCTAAAATATTTCATTTATTGTATTTTCTTACCAAATAAGAATTATAAATAATTTTTAATCAAATACCACATCCTAATTCAACATATTGTATATTTTTAGTATGTTTTAATGATTTGTATCCTAAAAATAATATAAATCATAACACGGAGTGAACATTTTATTAGACTTTCTCATTTAAAATCATCATAATTTTACATTTTATTCAACTCATTATACTAATCATGCTTCATTATCTCCATACATATCATGAATTTTTTATAATATGTTATTCTATATTATCTTTTAAAATTAACCAAAAAAATAATTAAAATTTAACATAATATTTTTTTTATTTATACACAATATTCCCTAATATTCAAATAATTAATTATTTAAACATATTTCTTGTTAGGATTATATTAAAATTCATGTATAAAAAAAATACACTCAATCATTTGTAAAGATTTTATGTAAAAAAGAATTGGAAAAAATCATTAAGAAACTAATATAATAGGCATTTAAATTTTCATTACATTTCTCATTACCAGATTTTTAACACTATCTTAAAAAATCATGGATTCAAAATACCATTTAATTGATTACTTATTAAAAAATTTGTTACCCAATTCTGTTCAAATACCACAGTAATTTCATTTTCTCATAATCTATAAAACATTGATAAGATATATATAAAAAATAAATTATTGAAAGGATTAATAGAAAACACAAATCTAAACCATATTTTACCATGTTCCAAATTTCTTTTCATAGAAACTATAAGTTTTATCCATAATAAAAAATAATTATTACTAGAAGTGATCAAAATAAATTTTCATACCTTAAAAACCTTGTTTACATTAACATTGTCATTAATATCATAGTTATGTATTATTATTATCAAGATTTTAATACACAACACATATTCTAAACTAAAAAACCATTATAGATTTATACCATTGGTAACATCACAAACTGACCTATTAGCATTGGATGGCTAGAGTTCCAATAATATTAAGTGACATTCTCTAGACACCAAAGATAAGAAATAAATTCTCAGGGTCTAATAATTTCATGGGGAATGAATTTCCCTTATATATATAACAAACCGAAATATACATATCCATGAATAAAAATAAATATGATGCATAAAAAAACATATTACCAAACTCCAACACAAGCTATCTCCATACATTAAAATAATAGTGTAGAAATGAGTATTAATGCCATATAATAAAACCAAAAGTACCAAAATAAAGACAATGTATCTGTAAGTTGGACTCATAATCTCCACATTAAAACTAAAACAAATATCCTTGCTCCATCATAGCAAAAAGTATAAAAACATCATATTAGTACACAAGAGGGCATCCCCTTAACTATTCCATTAATAACAGTAACTGCATATACATATAAATGAATATACATATGGTGAATATATAGACTCTGTATGTAATCCCCAATACATCCCATGAATTCCACTTGGACAATAACAAGTTTTGTTAATGTTTCATATAAAGGTAGCACGAAAGAATATCAAAGTATATATTTTCCAAAATTGCATTTAAACAAGAACTGAAAACAAGTACTTCAACATAGAATACCTAATAGATAACTCACACACCCAAACATGCAACCTTCCATTGATGATTTTTAACTCATGAGAGGAAAACTAATCCCTCCATACAGTAGTCATCACTTTGATGTACAACAATGTTCTCCCTTGGTTTTGACATTCAATTATAAACTAAAAGGGATACATATATATAGAAAATGAACTCTCTCCAACCTTATGTGTTGTAAATTCTCACACCCAACATTTTGTAAATAATTTTTCCTTTTTTTCATATTCAATTATAAACTAAAAGGGATACATATATATAGAACATGAACTCTCTCCAACCATATGTGTTGTAAATTCTCACACCCAACATTTTGTAAATAATTTTTCCCTTTTTCATATTCAATTGAACATGTTGTGGGTGACACAAAAGATTATATAGTTTCAAATCCATAAAACATAAAATGATTTACAATAATATTTCAAAATGTTTTAAATTAAAAAACATAAATTTAATTTAATTTAGAAATAAAAGATTTAATGTTCTACGAGAAATAAGAGTTTGATAGAATCCACATACTTCAAACCAAGTCATCATGATGAAATAAAATCATGCCTTCATAGGTACAGGCTCTAGAAACACTACTATAATGATCCATAACAAAATTCCCATCAAAGAATGTATAAAAACGTAGATCCATATTTGAAATAATTGTTCTAGGTTTTCTCTCATGGTATAATGAAAATATTTATATAGAGAAAAAGGAAGAAGGTCCGTACATTAAATCTCATAGGTTCAATTCTCAATGATCTATTAAAAATAACATTTGAAAGGTAAAGAAACACCAAAATCACATAAATGAAGAATGAGGTTTTATGTCCTTTAAAAATGGAAGAAGAATGAGGGTTTTAAGGGAAAATAAATGTTAATAATTCAATTTTGGAGCACATTATTGATATTCATGGTTTGGTTTCATGGTTTGGAAAATTGTGTGAAAATCATGGGAATCAGTATTATCAAACACTATACACGGACACTTGGTTTTTTTAAAAATTTGGTCCAAACATGATCTTTCCCAATAACCCTAACAAAAAACTGCCTGGTTTTCCTATTAGTTCCTCATTGTATCAAATAAATATGAACAAATCATGTACCCTAAAAAATGGTTCTAAAGTATCTAAAAACTATTTAGAACATCATAAAACCAACACTATCCATTTAATAACTAAAAAGTTGTTATAAAACCAATACATCCACAAATTTGGGGTGAAACTTGAGTCTTTCAATGTATATTCATATGAAATTATCACTAATTAGAAGACCAAAGTAGGTGTTAGTGTACCTGAGATAAGAGTATCCTTTGAGTCTGACCAACATTATTTGAACCATACATCCATGGGGTCATAGAAAGGCTTCTAACATGGGTTATAGAAACCGATATCAATAATATTTGAACTAGGGGTGTCCTCATTTAGGATCACATAAAATAGGTAATTCTATTTTAAAATATGAGAGTAGATTACTTTGGTTTTTTCATACCAAATTTGGAAAATCTTAAAGGTGACTATTCTGAAAAAAACGGAGGCAACTAGGGTGAATTAAGTTTGGTATGATGGATGATAATGATGGGTTCAATTTCATGCACAATCATTTATGTTGATCCACTATATTTACTCTTTATAAGAAACTAAAAATGATTCCCACATCCATAATTTGGTACAGAACTTCTTTCCAAAGGTAGGTGATTAGTTGGGGATTCAGAACCAAACACACTTATAAAATCACATTGGTCGAGGGGATGGAATTTTAGGCTCAATGCACCCTTTCTGGGGGAATTGTTTTCAACACCGTGACTCCCTTATTGGTCTAAGATCTATTCGAGAATATATTCCTAATCCCAATACAGTACTAATTACCCCAAACAAATTTCTTGTAGGTTAAGTCTCTTTATATATATAGAGTGGGTTCTTATTTTTGAATCCATATTTATGTGTCGAGGCTATTCATCCATTTCGTAGCAATGATTATCAATTTATATGTTTAATCCTCATAGACAGGTACTTAAAAAAATGTGTTGCAGGTAGGTGATTAATATTCAAATGAGAGTATTGATCCTAAACGAGGTGTCATATATAACATGTTTATAGAAGTAATAAAAACTCATCTTGTAATATAAATCCAATATAGTTTAATTTCAATGGTGGGATGGTTATGGTGATAACAGTTCATAGGATCCCTCCATAGTGTCCCTTAACCTTGTAGGGATCTATAATTTTCCACCTAGTCCACCTTCATTATATACTAAAGCAGGTGATTTCCATGCTCTGGGGATATGCTCCCAAACTAGTTGGATATTGTAGTTAGGGGCACTGGCTTCATTTTAGCTTTCCTCGAATGAGTTAGACTCGTCAGTTTCATCACTTGAAGACCCTCACAGGTTGCCTTGATAGTTGGGATTCTAAAACCCAAGATTTTATGGTATTTTTATTCTTAAATAATTTCAATTCATTAGATTTCTTATTTTTCATGCAACATGGATTCTCTTCAATACCAAATGTTGTTATAAGAGATAGTTATAACCTATATGTTAAACTAAATTTTTCCACTTCTGTGACTTGAATATCAGAAATTGAATATAAAAAATTGTGTTCAGTTAGATATTTAGAGTTTGATAAGATCAACATAATTTTTGGTGAATAGTAACTTACCCTTATGAATAATAATGTTACCCTTATGAATAGTAATGTAACCTAATAAATAGTAATATGACTCTTATGAATAGTAACCTCACCCATGAAATTATAAATAAAATTTTGGCACCATATAATGAAAAAGAATATTTTAAATATTAATAATTAAGTGTTGGTATTTTAGTGAGAAATAAGAATTTAATTATAATTTTATAATTAATAAATTTATTTTAAAGAAAAATAATTTTCAAAAAAATTATTCTGAAATAAATATTTTTCATATCCTACGATTTTAGGATAATCTAATGAGACTATAGATAATTTTTTAGGGTGTTATAAAATAAATAATATATTTGAAATCTTTATTTTTTTTATTAAATAATGAGTTTAATTAGAATTTTCATTTATCATATTTATAAATTTATTTTCATAAAATGGAATTCATTTTTGGATTCTATATATTAAGAAATGTTTAGGGTTAGTTTTTGGTATTTTTCTAAAATATAAGAATTTTGTGAATAGTATAATACTGTATTTTATGGTATAATGTGTTATAAAGGAAACCATTAGTTTGAACTCAAATGAAATTATTATTATTTTTTGTCACATAAATCTATATTGTTTTTTTCTTGTGAAATATAATTAAATAATGAATAAAATATTGGGAAATCACACCTCTCCTATACTATAAAAACTACCACTCACCCCCTCTTCTCATCACTCCTCTAGTCATCAACTATTCTCACATTTCTTCCCAAATACTCTTATCTAGTCCCTCCCCACATCCAAGAGCTGTTGGTGTTTCCAAAAGACCAAAACCATTTCCCTTATGGAGGTTCTCAAGGAGGTTATTTCAAGAGGAAAACCTTCTTCCTTTTTTATAAAATTTCATTCTAATTTATCTTCTATACTTATTCTATCTTAACCTCATATATCCAATTTATCATGATAACAATAGTATAATATATATACAATAATTATATCATTTTAACATTATAACCATTCTAAATATCTTTACTCTTCCTCTTTTATTTTATAAACAAAATCATTGTTTGGGAGGTGCCAATTTACAACCTTCATGGACTATGAAATTTCATTCCTCAAATTATTCTCTGAAGCTATTCATGATACCATTTTAATGGTTAAGATAGATTTTAAAATGTATAACATAACCCTTTTTATGTTATATAATTAATATATTTACATAATAGTAAACTATAAAACAAAATGAGTTCGTTATGGTCAATAACCATGGTAGTAATATAAACGATTATCACTAAATGAATTATATATTGATTCATCTTTATACCATGTAATAAAATGATATATATAACCATTTAAAATTTTGGATGTTCATTAATAAAATATAAATTCAATTATGTATAATTATATACAATCCACATGAACTTCTATACTCATACACAGGTATATCGATCGTGGAAACCAAGGAAGTAAACACTCTCGAGCGATAAATTAGTAACTTATAACCCATCCAAAAGACCATAAATTAACATAAAAATTTATAATAAATAATATACTGGTAGATAAAGTTATGAATTATTAATTAATGTATTTAATCTTATTATTCTGGACATTAAAATTAAGTGGATAACACATTCGGGCATAAAGTAAGGTGTTTCTCATCTCACTTTTATTCCCATGAGATTTCCATTGTTTGACACTTATTTCTTGTATGGGGTGTATGTATGCTCCCATTTGATACATAACATAATGATTATATTTATATTCATGAAATTAAATTATTCATTTGATGATTATTATTTTTTGGTCATGAAATTCGATTGATTACAATGTGATAGGGGAATTCATCTGAATTTTAATTTCTTTGAGACATACTTGGTATTGTGAAACTAATCATTTTTATGTGGTGTATCTACTGCCCCTTTGAGATAATTTTTTATTTGAAATTACATTTCAGTTAAATATCACTATTCTGTTATATTTTGTATGTTTATTTTCTTAGTTGTATACCCTTGTACATATAATGTTTATTTTGAATGTTGTATTAACTGTGAAAATATGGATAAATATGTGTCCTCTACTAAATAAAAAACTTGATAAGGCATATTGTTCTGGAATAAAACCTTTTATAAAAATGATTTGTACTTTCAGTGATGGTTCAGGCCCACTATAGCCCCTTGATGCATCGATAGTTCTCATGAGACAAAACAGTTGGTGATAGATCCTTCGAGTTTGTTTCTAAAACATAATCAGATGGGTTTCTTCTCATATAATTAAACCATCTCGATGGTATGATGGTTCATTTTCTTGATACATTAAGGAAATAATGATAATAATTCTATTTATTCATAATTAAATTATTACTTTCCATGAGTTTTTCACTATGACAAAATCTATGGAATAATTTTCATTCTCAGTTTGTTGATGGTAATGTTTTTTAATTATTCACCATGTCATGTTGATTATGTATAATTGATTATTATTAAATTATTATTATTTTATGATTTCTCTATTTTTTACCCTTTCTAAGCATTTGATCTCACCTAATTAATTTTTTCCCTTCCCTGGGTTATGAATAAGAGATCATATATTATGTTTTCAAGGATGTATCCTTTTAGCTTTTGTTATGTATTATATGTTTTTTTATTCTCCCATTGTAAAAAGGGTTCCATGTATATATATAATTTCATAAATACTACTAAACTTACTAGTCTTTTAGGGTTTTATTCCTTGTAATCATGCCAATGTAATAAAATAATCCATCAACTCTGGGTTTCTGGGGTCGTGGAATTATATTTGGTATCCCATGAAGTTAAGTAGAAAAATTTGGAATAAGTTTTAGAAAAATAAGATTATATGTCACAACCCTGAGATAAAAATTGAGGATAAGTATATAAGAACATCTTATAATTTTGGTAATGTATAGATTTTGTGGTTATTACAAGAAATACATCCCAATTTGGATACTATAAGTGGATATGGATCTAGAACATATGTACCTAGGATTAAGAACTCTGAGAAGGTATTCCTGGCTTGACTCAGGGTATCCTGGTACAAGAAAACGGGCCTCACTGCACACCTATCATGACACTACCATGGGATATTTGTAAGATAATTCACATTTTCTTAACAAATCATTATAAAGGATTTAAATGTAAATAGAAATCAGGTTCATAATTATGAGATTAGTTGTGCATAAATTTTCATATTTTGTAAAGTGTTTTTCCATTTCCAAATTCTGCATTATGATTTATAACCTAATTTAGTGTTTGATAATGATCATTGATAGTGCCTAATGAAATAAATGGAATCAATAACCAAGGACAATTTAGGAATTTCCCCACTACGAAGATCAGAATAGTTAGTGTTGGAGACAAATATTTCATGACCATATTAGTAAAACATACTCAGGATATGAAGAATAAACATTATACACCTGTGTTGGATCATTTCATGCATCAAAATACAAATATTTTAGTGGGGATACTAATACAGTGGTAGTTGAGAAATGGATCAAGTCCATTGAAAATAAATTTCTGGCATTAAGATGTAATGAAAATGAAAAGGTAGAATTGTCACTATATTAAATCATGGGAGATAATTATCAATGGTGGTCCTTAATCTATAATACCATGGACAAAGATGAAATAGAAGATATTCAATGGAGAAATTTTAAGGAATTATTCCATAAAAAAATTTCCCATCATGATCAAAGAACTAAAATGAATAGAAAATTCCTTATCTTGAATCAATGAAAGAAGAAAGTGTTGTAAAGTATGAGGCTACTTTCAAAATACTAGCCAGTTATGCTATAGATTACATACATGATTTGAAATACAAGATTGATCATTTTTTTAATTTCTTAATCCAATTCCTTGAAGGACACACACTTCTCAATCATTTTCACTATATGATGAAATAGTATTATGTTCCATCAAAACTGAGAAATAATTTTCTATATCATATTTGTTTAAGGGAAATAATTTAAATAATAGGTCTTATAATAATAATTTTAAAGTTTAATATACAAATAATAAAGATTTATTCTGGAGGTTGTGCATTTATTATAAAGAAATGAAAGATATTACAATAAATAACAAGTATCCCCTACCTCGCATTGATGATCTATTTTATCAACTTCATAGAGTTCAATATTTTTGGAAGATTTAACTTATTTATGGATATCATCAGTTTCATGTGGAAAAGGAAGATATTCCCAAGGTATCATTTTGAACCAGGTATGAGAATTAGGAGATTGAAATAATTCAATTTTTACTGACTAATGAATCCTCCATTTTCAAGGACCTAATGAATAAACATTTCAAGTAATATCTTGATGATTTTTTTGTAGTATTTTTGGATGTCACCTTGATATATTCCAAAAGCTATGAGTACCATAAGAACCACATACGGTTTGTTTTGGATAATCTTATAAGAAAAGTGTTATATATGAAGATAGTAAATTTGAATTATAGATTCAAGAAGTCTCTTTTCTTGGCCATATTCTCTCTAAGGATGGAATCTCGGTTGATCTTTTGTATACAAAGGCAATCCAAGAATGCCTTACTCCTATGAACATAATAAAGGTATGCAGTTTTATTGTCTTAGCATGTTATTATCAGTATTTCATATTGAATTTTTCTAATTGGATAACCTGGTAACCAAGATCACACATCAATGGGTTAAGTTCATATGGACAAAAGAATGTACATATTTTTTTGAAGAATTGAAAAGAAGATTGGACAATGCTCCAATTTTGACACATCCAACTTCAAATGATGAGTTTATGATATATTGTGATGGATCAAATAATGGACCAGGTTTTGACCTTATAAAAAATGATAATGTTATTTTTTATGCATCAAGGTAGTTGAAGACTCATGAAAACAATTATCCAACTACTAATCATGAGTTATCACTTGTAATATTTTCTCTAAAAATAGGGAGACACTATCTCTATGGTGAAATATGTGAGATATATACAGATAATAAGAGTTTGAAATATATTTTTACATTGAAAGAACTGAACTTGGGGAAAAGGAGATGGATCAAGATACTCATGAATTGTGATATTTCCATACCCTACCACCCAAGAAAGGAAAATATTATAGTAAATTTATTAAGTAGTAAATATCATGGAATTCTAGCCCAAATAAGGATTGAGAGAGATCATATTTTTATGGATCTAGTAAATATGGATATGGGAATATTTAAGGAAGGCATACCACCTTTCCTTTTTCAAATTATTAATAAACGATCTTTACAAGAAAAGAGAAAAAGATATCAGTCTGATGATGAGAACCTTTAAAATAAAATTAATGTCATTAAAGATCGAATATTTGAAGACTTTGTGTGTGAGGTTGGAGTTCTGAAATTTTGAAAGAGGATATGTGTTCCATCAGTACCTGAGCTAAAAAGGGAACTATTATTGGATTCGCGTTGCTCAAATTTCTCTATACACCCCAGTATCCCTAATATGTACATAGATATGAAGGAAATTTTTTTGTGGGATAACATGAAGTAAGAAAGTGATCACTATATGTCAAGGTGTCTAGTTTTTCAACAACTGAATGCCAAGAGACAACATCATTTAAGATTCATGTAAACTCTACGTATTCTTATTTTATTGTGGGATGAAATTATAATGGACATTGTCATAGGACAACTAAGGACACCTAGAAGAATTGATTAAATATGAGTAATTTTTTTTATTCTTACAAAATGGACACATTTCCTTGATATAAGAGAATATTTACAACTTTAGTTCTCAGAAAGACTCTATATTAATGAATTTGTTAGACTTCATAGTTCACCTCTATTAATTGTGTCTGATCAAGATCCCTAGTTTATATTGAAATTATAGAAAAGTATTTAGAAGGATTTGGATACCAAGATTTATATGAGTACTATTTATCACCCCCAAACTGACAGACAGTCTAAAAGGACAATTCAAACACTAAAGGACATGTTGAGATCCTGCTCACTAAACTTTTAAGGTATGTGTGATCAGTACTTACATTTGGTGGAATTTAACTACAATAATAGTTTCCATTCTAGTATTCAAATGGTGACATATGAAGCATTATATGGCAAGAGATTTCAAACTCTAACTTGTTGGGATGAAGTTGGTGAGAGGAAACGTGTAGGACCTGAACATATTGATGAGACAACAACAAAGGTAAAGAAAATTCAGGCCCATATTAAAAAATCCTAATGTAGGAAAAAGAGTTATACTAAAAACTATAGAAAATATTTGAAATCTAAAGTGGGGGATCATTTATTTCTAAATGTATCTCCATTGAAGTTTGTCTTATGTTTCGGTAAGAAAGGTAAACTCAGCACTAGGTACGTCAGACCATTTGAAATTTTGGAATGAATTGGAGAAATATATTACCATATAGCGATGACCCCAAGTCTATCCACAGTTCATGATGTGTTCCACATTTCATTATTAAATAATTACATGTTTGACCCAACACATTTACTCACCTATGATGAAATAGAACATGAACCAGATTTGGTATACTGTGAAGAGCCTATAGAGATTCTCGACACAAGAGACTAAGCATTGAGAAATCAGACAACTAGACTGGTAAGGGTTCTTTAGAGAACTCATAAAATGGAGGAAGAAACATGGGAACCTAATGATATTATAAAGATGAACCACCAAATTATTTTTAGAGGTTTATATACATTAAAAAGTTCGAGCAAGAAATTTCCGAAGGAGAGAAGAATATATCACCCCATGATTTTATGTTATGTTTATTCTTAAATAAGTTCAATTCATGAGATTTCTTATTGTGCATGATAAACTGAGTCTATGTGAAACAAAAAATTTTTATAGGAGATAGCTATAACCTAGATTTTAAACTTAATTTTTCCACTTAGGTGATTTGAATTTCAAAAAATGAACATACATGATTGTGTTTAGTAAGATATTTAGAGTCTAATAGGATCAACTAAATTTTTGGTGAATAGTAACTTACCCTTATGAATAGTAATGTTACCTTTATTAATAGTAATGTAACCTTATGAATAGTAATGTAACCTTGTGAATATTAATATTACTCTTATGAATAGTAAATATACCCATGAAAGTATAAATAAAATTAGGCACCTTATAAAAGAAAGTGAATATTTAAAAAATTAATAACTAAGTATAGGTTTTTTAAGAGAAATAAATATTTAATTACAATTTTATACTTAATAAATTTATTTTAAAGAAAATTAATTTTCATAAAATGTATTCCTAAATAAATATTTTTAATTCCTATGATTTTAGGATAATCTAATGATACCGTTGATAACATTTAAGGTTGTTATAAAATCAATTATAATTTTAAAATCATTATTTTTTTAGTAAATAATAATTTTAATTAAAAATTAAATTTATCATATTTAGAAAAATATTTTAATAAAATGGTGTTCATTTTTGGATTATAGATGTTTAAAAATGTTTTTGGATAATTTTTTATATTTTCCTGAAATACTTGAATTTTTTTGTGAATAGTAAAATACAGTAATTTATGGTATGATATATTATAAGATAAATACACTATTCCTAGAATCTTGGATAATGTAAGATACCAATAGTTTTAAATAACATACACTTATTACTATTTTTGTCCGAATAATCAATACTATTGCTTCACTTGAGAAAAATAACAAAATATTCATTAAAATATTGAGAAATCACTCCTCTCCTCGACTATAAAAACCACCCCTCTCCCCCTCTTCTCCTCAATCCTATAATAATTAAATATTCCTAGTGTTCTCCAAAAAATAATCTTACCTAGTCCCTCCCCAAGTATAGTATCCCTTTTTATTTCCAAAATACCGAAACCAATTCCCTTATGTAGGTTCTCAAGGTGGTTAATTCAAGAGGTAAACCCTCTTCCTTTTTCATTTAATTTCATTATAATTATATGCTTTTCTTATTCTCTATTAACCTTTTCTATCCATTGGATCATTATAACTCTATAATAATTTATATACTTGAATTATATCAAGCTAATGTAATAACCATGATCAATCTCCTTGCTCTCTATATTTTATTTTATAAATGAAATAATCATCTGGGAGGTGAAAATTTATAACCATTATGGATGAAAAAGATTCATTCTTCAAATTCTTATTCAAATATTTTCTTGAACCATTTAAATGTTCAAGAAATATTTTAAAATGTATAATATAACCATTTTTTTGTTTTGTATGTAACATATTTACATAATACTAAACGATAAAACAAAATAAGTTCATTGTGGTCAACAACTGCCGTAATAATATAAACGATTATCACTAAATAAATTATGTAATGATTAATCCTCACACCATATAACCAAATGATATATATAAACATTTACAATTCTATATGTTCATTGATAATATATAAATTCAATTCTGGAAAAAATATATCCATTCCACATGAACCTCTATACTCATACACAAGTATGTCGATCATAAAAACTAAGGAAACCAACACTCTCGAGCAATGGATTTGTATCTTATAACTCATCCAAAAGTGCATAAATTAACTTAATATAATTATAATAAATACAATACAGTTATATAATGTTATTAATTAATTAATTAAGGTATTTAATTTTAATATTCATGACATTATGATCATGTGAAGGACAAAATTCGGGTATAAGGTAAGGGTTTTCTCATATCACTTTATATTTCGAGGAATTCCACTGTTTGCCACTTATTTATTGTATCTAGTGTATGTATGATAACTTTTGATATAATATATCATGATTATATTTAAAATAATGGTATTAAAGGATGCATGTGAGGATTATTATATTTTTTTCATGTGATTCGATTGATTACAATGTGGTATGGGACTTCATCTCAATTTTTATTTCTTTGAGACTTAATTGGTATTATGAACCTAATCATTTTTATGTGGTGTATCTAAGACACCTTTCAAATATTATTTTTTTGCAATTACATTCCTATTAAATGTTTGTTTTCTTGTATAATGGTTATGATTATTTTATTAGTCATATACCCTTTTACATATGGTGTTTATTTTTAATTTTGTATTAACTGTGGATATATAGATTAATCTATATCCTTTACTCCATATATAGATTTATAAGGAAAATTGTTCTAGAATTTTATCTTTTTATAATATTTATTTGGTCTTTCAAGGATCGTTGAGGCACGCTATAACACCTTGATGCATCGATATCTCCCATGAGATAAAATAGTTTGCAATAGACCCTTCATGTTTGTTTCCAAAACATAATCAGATGGGTGTCTACCCATGGAAATAAACTATATCTATGGTATGATGGTTCATGTGCTAGATACATGACGTCCAAAGAATAATCATTCACTTTATTCATAATTCAATTATAAATTTCCATGAGTTTTTTACTATAAAAAAATCTATGGATGTATCTTCATTCTTAATTTATTGGTGGAGGGTGTTTTCAATAATTCACCATGTAATATTGATTTTGTATAATTAATAATGATTTAATTATTATGGTTTCATGCTTCCACTATATGTAATGCTTACATAGAATTTGATCTGACACCATTCATTTTTTTCCCTTCCATGTTTATGTAGAATATATGTAGAGACCCAAATCTTGATGTACATGGACATTACATTACTTTTGCGGAATACTTAGTACATAACAAAAACACACACACAAGGACCGTAATAGTTTAGTGTCTTTGGAAACTCGGAACGTAATCTTCTAATCATGGTGAAAGATATTCAACATCTCCCATAAATATCTTCCCTTTTTTTTACCTAAAACCTTTCTTTATATCCTGGGGAAAATAAAACATAAAAGGGTGAGCTTAAATGCTCAGTAAGGGTAAACAAAATAAATATCAATCACATCATATTCATAAGAACATAAAAATTTGGAAATCTTAACCTGCAAAAGAGATCATAATATCATAACATGGGATAAATCATAGTAGTGAAATGTAATTCCAATAATCATAACTTAAAACATGAAACTTTGTGGCATACACACATAATCATAGAGAATCATTTCTTATTAGTCAAGACCCATTTCCAAGACTATCTTAGTGGACAAAGTCCCTTTCTGAACCGAGTTCATTACTCGTTTCAGTCCTGTTTCCTGAACCGGTATAACCTACCATTCTATCCATGTCTATCTCATGAGATATAAAATCTTTACCCAATGCATTGGAGGGAGATATAGGTCCCACCCATCTCATAATGATACCATTCTTATGTGTGCCACAAAATCATAAACCATACATCATAGCATAACCCATGTAATAAAAATGGGAATCCTAAACATCGAGACATCATAAAACAATTTATATAAGATAAAGGAATTTATAAAAATATAATTTCATCAAAACACAATTCAAATCAATGTAATAATAGGGATAGAAACAAAACCCTTTATTATCTTAGATGGAAAATAATTTTGATAAAACACTTGAACTCCATTCTTGAGGAAAATATCCTTTCTGGTTCAAAAACACTTTTCTTTCTTAACATGTCGTACAATTATAAACTAAAAGAAGTTGATTAAAAATAAACATGAAAAAATGTATTGGAATCTTCTTGTAAATAATGATCTAAAAATCCATTCATGCCATATAAGTTAAAAAAAACATTCTTCGTACTTTTGTCGGAAAAGTCAAAAAGTACCTCGTACGAAAAACTAAAAAATATTCCATTCATATCTTTTACTAAAATCTCACCGAAGGGTAAAATTGATTTAAACAATTGTAGGTGGATGGAAATAATATTACATATTGAAGAAATATGGATGTGGATGACAAAATACACCCCAGTAAATACCAAAGTATAAACAATCTCGGATAAAAATGAGATTGTGATATTTCCCTTACCTTAGGTCTGATTTGCTTCGTAAGTGTCCGAACCTCCTGTATAATGATTTAAATAATGTCATTGAATTTTCCCAGAATCATACTCATTGTTATGATATCATATATGGTTCACTTATGACTTTATATTACTCGTTCTTTTGTAAATTCCATGTTAAAGAGAGTTTTGGGTTAAATCGTCTCATTTGTCGTTCGTGTTTTAACTTATAATTATTCATATGATTACTTAGATCATGATTAATTAAATCCAGAATGTAAAACATTATTTATATATAATATATATTCATAATATACATATATATAATATATCGATAAATGGAAAGAAATACACCGTTCATGGAGACGCTTGGTCGTACGTACGCATGAACGTTGTTTTCGTTTCTTTATTGAATTGAGTGGAATTAAGTAGATGACATAAATATATATATACATAAATTCAGTATCATTATTATGTAATATATTTCATTATTATTAATTATATATACTTTATGATCATTCATGTATGGTAAACATGGAGAATGAATCTCATCTCGTCGTGGAGACGGTAGTCCGTACGTACGCCCGAGTGATGATATCGTTCTCATGATCGTGGAATTTTATTGGAGTGTATGTATACTATTTCAGAATCAATATCACTTTACAATAATAATATATAGTCATTATTTACACCATTATACCCATCCAAGTATGGTGGTGGTGGAAAATAGATTACACCACGGCATGGAGACGGTATTCTGTACGTACGCATGCGCGGTGATTTCGTTTTCCGTAGGATGGATAGATGGTGAAATAGGGTTGTTTCATACTTATAATAACATATCAGTATATTAGTGATACTGATGTTATTACTTCATAATTAAACAACCTAAGAAGAATAAGTGGAAGAAAAAATAAAGGTGAAAAAATCGGTAACGAACATTACCTCTTCTTTGAAGCACCTCTTTGATACCTCCTCATAGGGCACTAAAATTGGTCTTTGAAGAAGCCCAAGACCTCTATGATGTCTCTAGGGAAGTGGAGAGAAGAAATTGGCAGGGTTTGGCCGAGCTTGAAGGCTCAATGTGGTGTGAGGAAGAGGGGGAGGAGGTGCCCTTTTATAAGGGAGGAGAGGGGCACCTTTGGAATAACTAAAAATATTATTTTATTATAAAGTAAAATTCTGTTTTCAATAGCTCAAAATTGATATATTTCAAAGCTAAGGTGGGTAGGGGTCGAAATCCTTTCATCCAATAGAATTTAGACAAGTTTAGGTATCAATTTTAACCTTATCATTTAGATTTAACTTTAAGTTAGATAATTTAACTTTTACTGTGTCTTCTTGTTTTCTTACACTATAAGGTTAATAAACTTACTATATTAAGAAAAACGAACCCCAAGTTGTTTATTATTAATATATATAACCTTATATAAGTCATTTTTCCTAACCTTAGATTTGTAGGAATAAAATAACAATTAATAATATAATATTTGTTTTAAAAACTATTTTATGTCAATTTTGACACTATTTAGTAATTGATTTTTGTGAAAATCATAACAGAATGATTAGTTCTAAAAAATTTAATAAAATCAATACTAACATGTCATATTAACCTATAAAAATAGTGGAATTCATAAAAAGTATCAAATTACATTTATTTGTGTATTTATAACATCAATTATGTCAATATTTCATTAATAAGATAATTACTGCATTATCGTTGTGTCACAAATAAATTAAATTATTTAATGTCTAAAAATTACAAATAAAATATAATTATGTATTAAATCTTTTTATCTTTCTAATGAATAATTATAGTCGAATTTATCTTATGTATAACCCTATATTAAAAATGATTTACTTATTAAACTTTGATTTTAACTATTTTAACCCTTCTTTAAATAAATTAATAATAAATGTCCTAATCTAATCCAAGTGGACTTAAATGGTCATATTTTATTCCTAAGGTTGTTTTTGGTCGAATTAGACTTATCCAATAGAATTAGTACATGTGTTAGGGTAATAATAATATCATTTTTACCCTTAATTACCCTATTTACTTTTAACTGTGGTAAAAAAAAGTAAAAAGTTACTATTCACCAAAATTTATTTTCTTCTCATTGAACCAAATTTTAGTTCTTTATATTAACCGTGTCTCTCGTATTTTCGAAATTCCACTCACAGAAGCGGTAAAATTATGTTTTATGAACAATTCAGTTTTTTTTAACTACCACTTAGTGGTTTCACTATTAATCAAAAAATGAAAGTTTCCAGAAAAATGCCAAAAAATTAGGCCTAAGATATATTTGATATTATTAAATCAAAAATTATGTCTATTTTACCAAATTCAAAACATATCAGTAACATTAATTAATTTAAAAATTAATTCCCGTCATCAAAACAAATAGCGTGTTTTTAAGAGATAATAACTATCAAAAGATTGACACTTGTTTATGTCTGGTTTAAATGTGAAATTACATCCAATGACCAAAATTGTATTAAATTGTAAAAATATATTCTAAATATGATTTAAAACCACTCAAATTAATAATTTATCACTATTAATTATTTTGATTAAAAAAGTTGTTTTTAATTAAAATTTAGTAATTTTCACTATTCATCAGAAAATGGAAGTTATCCGAAAAGTACCAAAATTTCACCGTAAGCTAATTTTGATATTCCGAATCCAAAAATGAAGTCCATTTTGAAAAATAAAATTTACAAAATTTCAAAAAGTGGTTATTACTATTCATAACGGCTAGTTATTAATAATATTTTAATAGCATATCGTTGTTTGGTGAAACTCGGTATTGCGTACTACAAACGCTATCGAGGAAGGTTGTGATTGCGTGTAATGCAAGGCAAGTAAAGGATGCGTTTTGTGCAAGCTCCTTTTGGTGTAGCGTACAACACAAGACATTAATGAAAAGAATATTTTTCATAAAATCTCGGGGTGTTACATTCTACCCCCCTTACAATGAATTTTGCCATCAAAATTCATTGGGGTTATAAATGGTTTACTATACGAAAGTTTCTTTGATAGAAACCCACATCGTAAAAAGGAATACCAAAACCAATGTTTAAAAACAAAATTATGAGACGTAACGGTTACCCAAATAAACTGATCCCTGGGTTTCCACATAGGTGAAAATATGGATATGGAAAAGAAATCTAACCATCATGTTCTGATGGAGACTGGTAGAGAACATGGCTATGGAAAAGCCAGCAATCACAAAGCCATAAATTTGTGACGATCTAAGGTACCATCTGATTCATCAGATATAAGAGCACTAAGACAACATTTTTTGTTTTCAATATCGTTTCCCTAAAGTTGATGAAATTGGAATTAGAAGAAATACTTTCATGATTTCAGTATAGCCTCATTGTTGGTCGTTCTTTGGAAAATTTCCACTTCATCTATTAAATAAATGAAGTTGAATTTGTCATTCGTGATGTGATAGCAGATCATGTGATAGAATGATGGGTCATTCCATCTATCTCAAAAAAAAGGTTAGAAAAGTTATCAAAAAATACATAAGTCCATCTATAGTAAGATTAATCATATATGGTTCCTAAAATGGACTTATACTTCATATATCATACTACTTAATATAATAAAACTAGTTTCTACTAAACAGGGACTTCCTGTAGGCCAGTGGTAGGTGATAAAGGCCTGCCGCACTTCAGTTGTGGGTTCGATTCCCACGACCTTGTCCGACGCGATGGGTTGTCGCTCGTCCTGCAGGTTTTCCTTTTTCTAAAACTATATTACTATAACATCCCATCAATAATATCGAAAAAACTTTTATCCATAAACAATACTAACTTATGTCCAACATAGTCCATTCCAATCTTTAGGCTTATCCATAATACTGCAGTCCACTCTCATAATATAGTGAAAACGATTACCAGAGATTTAATACCATCGTTGATCCCCATATATCATAAGATATGTCTTGTTGGTCACATTACAGACATTCAAATGCCTTAATCATGTGTTCTCTTGAATACCCATTTAACCTTAGTGAAAACATGAATGTAGTTAAAAGTTAACACTTTCCACATACCAAAATCCTCAAAATTCTATATACTCAAACTATGATATCACTTAGTCCTTATATCAAATATGAGCTCATGAATACTGTCAAATATATCATTTTCTCGTTTTCCCTTCATTATGCGCATATCAGCTTTTTTCCAAAAATATCTCAATCAAATTCCATGGTTACAGGTACCATAAATTTATTGAAGACCACAATAGACCAATACATAAATATTCCAATACTCAACATTATTTTGGAATCCCATTACATAACCACTTAATCATTCCACCACATCGTTGCATATTCAACATCGTCAATGGTGATCACATGTGACTTACCTTTGTCCTTTGCCTTAAGTGGTTTCTCATGTCGATCATCACTAACCCTTAGATTAGGGCATTTATTGGCATAATGTCCCATCTCCTTGCACTTGAAGCATTGAAGTGTAGTAGGTTCATTCCGTGTATCCCTTCCTTTGTTTGCATCATTAGACATCTTCTTCCCACCATTGCGGCATTAAAATACCAGATGACCTTCCTTTCCACATTTGAAACATTTACTTGTCCCTTTAAGACAATCTCCACCATGCTTCTTTCCACACTTTGAGCATAAGGAAACATTCATCTTCTTTTCACCATTATTATGAGATTTCTCCTTGAAATCCATCTTTCATTTCTTTTCAAAACTTTGAGATGTATAAGTAACACCAACTTCCATTTCTACCTTGATTGCACAACGCACAATTTCTTCATAGCTACTGAAGTCTCTTATAGCTAATTCCCTTCGAAGATTTGGTTTTAAGCCACTGAAGAATCGATCAACTTTAATTTCAGGTTGGATGATAAATCCAGATGCATACCTTGCAAGCCTTGTAAAATTCGCTTCATATATACCAACAGATTCATCATCCTTTTTCTTTAGTTCAAGAAACTCCTTCTCCATCTTTGTTCGAAGAATACGAGGGAAGTACTTATTTTAAAAATAAGTTCTTGAACTCGTACCTTTCCATGGACTCAATTTCATCTATTTGCCTCGTATTCTTGATAAGATTCCACCATTGATCAACTTCACCTTCCAAACGATATACTGATAAGATGACTTTATCATGTTCAGAACATTGAAGAACTGAAAATATCTTTTCAGTGGTACTAATCTATTGTTCAGCAACAAGTGGATCAGAAGACCCACTGAAAGAAGGTGGACTTTGCCTCATGAAGGACTCAATAGAATATTGTTCCCTTCTCTGCTCATTTGGAAGTCCAGAATGATTCATAGCTTGTGTAAGTATAGCAATAATATTTTTCACTCCATCTCCCATAACATTTGTTTGTTCAGGAGGATAATCATTGCATTGTCCATTGCATTGATCAACACGGTTCCTTCGGGTTCCAGCCATCGTCTAAAACCCAAAAAGAATAGTATGAGAGGAAAAAATCATGCTAGGGAAAACAACATAATAAAGGGGGAGTAACTTCAATATCTAACATCTTAGGTTTAATTCTAAGATCGTTAGCGCAATTCTAGGACTATAACCTATACGTATACTTAACCTTAGAGACATCCCTAGACATACCTTAGAAACATCTCTAGGGATCTCACTAACATTTTCACATCCTAGTTTCCAAAGGTTGACTAAACCTCCCTCTGATACCAACTGTAGAGACCCAAATCTTGACGTACATGTACATTACATTACTTTTGCGGAATACTTAGTACATAACAAAAACACACACACAAGGACCGTAATAGTTTAGTGTCTTTGGAAACTTGGAACGTAATATTCTAATCATGGTGAAAGATCTTCAACATCTCCCATAAATATCTTCCCCTTTTTCATACCTAAAACCTTTCTTTATATTTTGGGGAAAAGAAAACATAAAAGGGTGAGCTCAAATGCTCAGTAAGGGTAACCAAAATAAATATCAATCACATCATATTCATAAGAGCATAACATTTTGGAAATCTTAACCTACAAAAGAGATCATAATATCATAACATGGGATAAATCATAGTAGTGAAATGTAATTCCAATAATCATAACTTAAAACATGAAACTTTGTCGCATACACACATAATCATATAGAATCATTTCTTATTAGTCAAGACTCATTGCCAAGACTATCTTAGTGGACAAATCCCCTTTCTGAACCGAGTTCATTCCTCGTTTCCGTCCTATTTCACTGAACCGGTATAACCTACCGTTCCAGCCATGTCTATCTCATAAGATATAAAATCATTACCCAATGAATTGGAGGGAGATATAGGTCCCACCAATCTCATAATGATACCATTCTTATGTGTGCCACAAAATCATAAACCATACATCATAGCATAACCCATGTAATAAAAATGGGAATCTTAAACATCGGGACATCATAAAACAATTTATATAAGATAAAGGAATTTATAAAAATATAATTCTATCACAACACAATTCAAATCAATGTAATAATAGGGATAGAAACAGAACCCTTTATTATCTTAGATGGAAAATAATTTTGATAAAACACTTGAACTCCATTCTTGAGAAAAATATCATTTCTGCTTCAAAAACACTTTTCCTTTCTTAACATGTCGTACAATTATAAACTAAAAGAAGTTGATTAAAAATAAACTTGAAAACTTGTAAAGGAAGCTTCTTTTAAATAATGATTTAAAAATCCATTCATTCCGTATAAGTTAAAAAAAACATTCTTCGTACTTTTGTCAGAAAAGTCAAAAAGTACCTCGTACGAAAAACTAAAAAATATTCAGTCATCTCTTTTACTAAAATCTCACCGAAGGGTAAAATTGGATTTAAACAATTTTATGTGGATGGAAATAATATTACATATTGAATAAACATGGATGTGGATGATAAAATACACCCCAGTAAATACCAATGTATAAACAATCTCGGATAAAAATGAGATTGTGATATTTCCCTTACCTTAGGTTTGATTTGCTTCGTAAGTGTCCGAACCTCCTGTATAATGATTTAAATAATTTCATTGACTTATTCCAGAATAATACTCATTGTTATGATATCATATATGGTTCACTTATGACTTTATATTACCCATTCTTTTGTAAATTCCATGTTAAAGAGAGTTTTGGGTAAAATCGTCTCATTTGTCGTTCGAGTTTTAACTTATAATTATTCATATGATTACTTAGATCATGATTACTTAAATCCAGAATGTAAAACATTATTTATATATAATATATATTCATAATATACATATATATAATATATCGATAAATGGAATGAAATACACCGTTCATGGAGACGGTAGGTCGTACGTACGCATGAACGCTGTTTTCGTTTCTTTATTGAATTGAGTGGAATTAAGTAGATGACATAAATATATATATACATAAATTCAGTATCATTATTATGTCATATATTTCATTATTATTCATTATATATACTTTATTATCATTCATGTATGGTTAACATGGAGGATGAATCTCATCGCGTCGTGGAGACGGTAGTGCGTACGTACGCACGAGCGATGATATCGTTCTCATGATCGTGGAATTTTATTGGAGTGTATGTATACTATTTCAGAATCAATATCACTTTACAATAATCATATATAGTCATTATTTACACCATTATACCCATCCAAGTAAGGTGGTGGTGGAAAATAGATTACACCACGGCGTGGAGACGGTATTCCGTACGTACGCACGCGCGGTGATTTCGTTTTCCATAGGACGGATAGATGGTGAAATATGGTTGTTTAATAATTATAATAACATATAAGTATATTAGTGATACTGATGTTATTACTTCATAATGAAACAACCTAAGAAGAAGAAGTGGAAGAAGAAATAAAGGTGAAAGAATCGGTTACGAACATTACCTCTTCTTTGAAGCGCCTCTTTGATACCTCCTCTTAGGGCACTATAATTGGTATTTGAATAAGACCAGGACCTCTAGGATGTCTCTAGAGAAGTGGAGAGAAGAAATTGGCAGGGGTTGGCCGCGCTTTAAGGCTCAATGTGGTGTGAGGAAGAGGGGGAGGAGGTGCCCTTTTATAAGGGAGGATAGGGGCACCTTTGGAATAACTAAAAATATTATTTTATTATAAAGTCAAATTCGGTTTTTAATAGAATTTATACAAGTTTAGGTATCAATTTTAACCTTATCATTTAGATTTAACTTTATGTTAGATAATTTAACTTTTACCGTGTCTTCTTGTTTTCTTACACAATAAGGTTAATAAAGTTACTATATCAAGCCAAACGAACCCCAAGTTGTTTATTATTAACATATATAACCTTATCTAAGTCATTTGGCCTAACCTTAGATTTTTAGGAATAAAATAACAATTAATAATATAATATTTGTTTTAAAAACTATTTTATGTCAATTTTGACACTATTTAGTAATTTATTTTTTTGAAAATCATTACCGAATTATTAGTTCTAATAAGTTAATAAAATCAATAATAACATGTCATATTAACCTATAAAAATAGTTTAATTCATAAAAAGTCTCAAATTACATTTATTTGGGTATTTATAACATCAATTATGTCAATATTTCATTAATAAGATAATTACTGCATCATCGTTGTGTCACAAATATATTAAATTATTTAATGTCTAAAAATTAAAAATAAAATATAATTATGTAGGAAATCTTTTTATATTTCTAATTAATATTTATAGTCAAATTTATCTTATGTATAACTTTATATTAAAAATGATTTACTTATTAAACTTTGATTTTAACTATTTTAACCCTTCTTTAAATAAATTAATAATAAATGTCCTAATCTAATCCAAGTGGGCTTAAATGGTCATTTTTTATTCCTAAGGTTGTTTTTGGTCGAATTAAACTTATCTAATAGAATTAGTACATGTGTTACGGTAATAATAATATCATTTTTACCCTTAATTACCCTAATTACTTTTAATCGTGGTAAAAAAAAGTAAAAAGTTACTATTCACCAAAAATTATTTTCATCTCATTGAACCACATTTTAGTCCTTGATATTAACCGTGTCCCTCATATTTTCTAAATTCCACTCATAGAAGCGGTAAAATTAAGTTTTATGAAAAATTCAGTTTTTTTTAACTACCACTTAGTGGTTTCACTATTCATCAAAAAATGAAAGTTTCCAGAAAAATACCAAAAAATTAGGCCTAAGATATATTTTATATTATGAAATAAAAAATTATGTCCATTTTAAAAAATTAAAACATATCAATTACATTAATTAATTTAAAAATTAATTCTCGTCGTCAAAACAAATAGCGTGTTTTTAGGAGATAATAACTATCAAAAGATTGACACTTGTTTATGTCTTGTTTAAATGTGAAATTACATCCAATGACCAACATTGTATTAAATTGTAAAAATATACTCTAAATATACTTTAAAACCACTCAAATTAATAATTTATCACTAATAATTATTTTGATTAAAAAAGTTGTTTTTAATTAAAATTTAGTAATTTTCACTATTCATCAGAAAATGAAAGTTATCAGAAAAGTACCAAAATTTCACCCTAAGCTAATTTCGATATTCCTAATCCAAAAATGAAGTCCATTTTGAAAAATAAAATTTAAAAAATTCCAAAAAGTGGTTATTACTATTCATAACGGCTAGTTTTTAATAATATTTTAATAGCATATCGTTGTTTGGTGAAACTCGGTATTGCGTACTACACACGCTATCGAGGAAGGTCGCGATTGCGTGTAATGAAAGGCGAGTCAAGGATGTGTGTTGTGCAAGCTCCTTTTGGTGTAGCGTACAACACAAGACATTAATGAAAAGAATATTTTTCATAAAATCTCGGGGTGTTACAATATATGATCCATTGACTTTTCAAGGATACAGTTTATTATCTTTTGTTATGTATTATATGTTGTTTTCTTCTCCCACTGCAAAATGGGTTCTATGTATGTATCTAGTTTCTTCAATACTAAAAAATTGATTGGTCCTTCGAGATTTTATTCCTTGTAATCATGCTAATGTAATAAAATAATGCATCATTTTTTAATTTCTAGGGTCAGGACGTTGCAAGGACTGTACCATGTTGATGGTATTCTTGTACCATAATATTAACCACACTACACTAATGATTTTGGAGGGTGAGGTTATCCTGAGGCCCATAGGGGTTTGAGTTCCAGCTGAATTTCCAGAACATTCACTGGATATAGAAAATATCTCTGATTGAGATACTATTGATGATAGCAGTATCTACAATCATGTAAACAACAAGGAACAATGTCACTAATTAGTGAAATATATTAGGCATGATGTTGGCTCAATCATATATCTATGGCCATAACAATTATCTTTTCATTCCTAATCTTGTCATTATGCTTCTGGGGACATATCAAAGTGAGGATGGAATTATTTCATAGAAACCCTAGTTATAGAGGAACAGTATTAAGTTTTATTTTTGGGTTATCGTCTTTGTTTGTGTAGGATATTCCAATAAAGTGGCCTAACATATGGAAAACCAACCATAATACTATTATAGGGGTTTATGTCAGGCTCATCGTTTTTCTTTACGTACATTATGAAAATAAAAATGGGTGAACACATGATTAACCGGTGATTCTATTATTTGATATATTCACACCCGGTTGACTATTTTTCTGTCAATAGTAAAGGTTATAACTGAGGTGAATTTAGTTTAGCCTGATGGTTGATTGTGATGGGTTCGATTTCATGCACAATCATTGAAATCAAGTCACTATTTCCACTCATAATGGAAACTCCAAACAACTCCCACATCCATAACTAGGTATATAAATTCTTTCAAAAGTAAATTGTTTATTTTGATTTTAATACCCAATGATAGTTAGGAACTCACAATGTTTGAGAGGATGGGAGGTATGGATCATCACACCCTTTTGGGGGAATTGTTTCCTACTCTAGTATACTCTTATAGGTATTATATAAGTTCATCAATCACTCCTTAATCTTAATAGATGGATGGTTACCCTAAAAAATATCATAGGTTATGACCCTTTATATAAAAAGAGACCGGCCTTGTAGGGGAATCCATCAATATGTATCTTAGATTCATCATCCATTTCCCTACAATGATTAACAGCTTTAATGTTAAATTCATAAGACTAGGTACTTAAGAATTTTTTTAATTAAGGGAGACTGTTAATATTCTTGAGGAAGGAATTGATCCATTATGAGGAATCCTACATATCTTGTTTATATATGGAATCAAAACCAAAGTAATTTGTTAAAACCTATGCAGTTTAATATCATGTAGAAAAGACATATATGTGGGCACCTAGGTGTTGGGGTTGGGGCCCTAGAACCAAATTCTATGTACTTTATGATAGATTTTATTCATGTTTCTGAATATTAATATACTTATTATCACATCATTATTATTCTTCTATGTGACATACTATGTGATAATGCCCTAAGAGTAGTTGTCACACTAAAAGTTCATAGTAGTTCCCCACTATGAAGAGTACCCGAATGTGCTACGCCACTATTCATGAATATATGTTCTATAGCCGTATAATACCATTTTAGAGACATAAATGATATGGGATATCATAGGTGGAGACTTATTGGAATTTGAGGAACCTTCTCATGGTGTATTACCTTAGTAATATTCAGTAGGATTGTATGATAATGAGACCCGCCAGTAGAAAATCCACATTTATATGTTTCATTTCATGTTCATATCTTCTACTATGTGTATTAGTACGTAGAGATTTAAATTATTATTAACATGTATTATGAGTCACCTAGATTTATTTATTTATTAAAACCAAGAAGACATATGTTTGCGATGAGTTTGGATAGATTGGGAGTGTCATAAGTAATATTGCATTAATGAATAATGTGAGAAAGGATTTTTACCTTCCATTTTTAACGGAAGTTGATATCTTAGGCCCTTTTATGGAAGTGATATATTGTAAATAAATCTATATCCATGGTATTCTATAGGAAATTTCTATTTCCAGAGATTCCAAGAAAGATACATCGATTACATAGGTTGATGAAACTAGAATGTAACCTCTTTAATTTGAGATATCCTGATAAAAAGATTATATTACATAGTATGTGTCTGTATGCAGTATCATGTAATTAGGGCATTCACATATTTCTATATGGGTGCCTTGGCATGTCTCTATATACTAACCTTGGACTTTGGGATTCATTGTCAAATTCCACTGAGAATGAGGCCTAGTGGATCACACTATAAGTGTATCTAGAATCTCAGTTAATTAATATGTTATTATTTAAAATTTTGAATAAATATTATTCCTAGATGTGGTTTAATAATTATTTATGTATGCTTGGTCACATATATTATTTCACCATTAATTCCAGAAAAAATAATGTGAGTGGAATATTTTATAAATATTTATTTACTAATTAGTGGATATAATGTTTATTTAGTTATTAGATAATAATGAAGGTATAATTTTTTAATATATAAATAGTCATTATTCAAGGCTAAATAAATATTGAGGAATGAAATATTCTGGTTTTAGGTCTAGTGAGAAATAATCAATATTTAATATTTTCAAATTAAATAGTATTTAAAATAATTTTAAAGTTTATCACATGGTGAGAAATAGTAATATTAATATTAATATTTGACATCAGGTTCCGCAATTGTTAAATAAAAAATGAAGGGAGCTTGTGCTATTATTTTTTTACCATAGGAATCTAATATTAATTATCAATAAGGAAATTCATTTTGGTCGGTTTGGAACAACCGATTTGGAGAATAATCTAAATCCTAGAGAGCTCCCATTTCCAAGGGCACTCCTAAGAACAAAGTGCAATCTTCCTCCACTAGATCAAGTAGAATGATTTGGAATCGGTTCTCAAAGCGATCAAAGGAAGATAATGCAATATCATGGATCTATAATGATAGCACCCAAATAATCCTTCAATGATTTCTTGATAATTTGGTTACAGGTTTGAATCGCTGCTAGTGGGAATCTACACTTGATTCCAAATCAACAATAGTATTGTGGAAATCTTTTCCCTAATTCATCAATAAAGATATATTTACAACAAAGGTAATTATTTAATTAAATAAATTAATTATTAATAATATGTGATGATTCTCCATCTAATTCTAGTTTTTTTATACTTTTTTTATTTTATTGACCCTATTCTATAGATCACGACTTTTATAGTCATGTAGATCTAATAGGGATCATTGATCAAGACAAAAGGCTATGCTGGGAACCGCCCATCGCATGCTTTCGTTGTTCTGAGAACCTAAAAGTGGTATCCAAGTGGTCACATAATTATTTATAATTATTTGAATATCATTATTGATTAACACTTTTGTAATTAATTTTTTCAATTCAAGATTAATTGTTTTTTTAATCCAAATTGTGAAATATTTTTATTCCTCGTTAATTTAGCAGAGATATAATTAAATTGGTTAGTTTAATGAAAAATAAATCACAGATCTCATCTGAACATGAAAAGGATTCTCAATAGATAACACAGGAGTACACACCATGTAATCAGAATTACCTATCATGTACTTTTGGTCAATGAATCATGAATTAATTCGATAATTAATACAAACCATGTGCATTGATTACAAGTGGTGAAATAAATTCCTTACACTTCATTTTGACTCGGTCAGGGAAGTGCACGATCAACTATAGTACACGCAGTGTAGCCCATATACACAACATGTTGTCCCTTTGAGTCACAGGCAAGCTATGTATTACCGTACATGACCTACCAGAATGGTGACCGTGTAACATGAAGTAAAAACAAAAATTAATCCCTTTCACATGTCGTGTACTCCATTGTTCAAGGCACAATTTATACACTGAGTTCTAAGGAATGTGTCTCGAATAGATGATGAGAAACATACAGTCAGTGCATCCCAATGTACATGTTTTGTACTTATACCAAATTACATAGATTTATAATTTCTTTATTATGTTATGTAATCCTTGAGACATGTTCTTGAGTGTGTCCATTAAGTTGATAGGAAACACCATGTGATGGGTCTTAATATATATATATATATACGTATATATGTATATATATATTTATATATGAATTTTTAATTAATATAAACATAATATTCTATTCATCATATCATATATGATTCGTATTATAGTTGTTATACCATGTACATTAAATCATAACACATGACAAAAAATATTGTAATTTGGGTAATTGTACATGTCATGAAAGTACATGATAAGTCATCTATCGATATTTCACAAATGTAAAACTATATATGTGTATAATAAATGATGGGTAGATTTATATGGGTATTTTTCGTGTTACCTCTAAGGTAAATATATGTACACAGTTAATTTTAAATGAATTTATATAATTTTTTAAAAATTATAATGTATGAGAATATCATGGAAATTCAGATATGAACTATGACAAAATAATTGATTAATTAAAGAAAATAATTAATAGATTCTAGTAATATTAATCTTAAATAAGAACGATTACTAATTTTATCAAATTTTTACTAAATTCGTAATTTGTATCATGCATGGGGGTGATCAAGATCTAGACCAGACCTTTGTATGTGATTGGTTTCATTTAATTTATTATTAAATTAATTTTTTGGAATGTGTTCCTTATCTCCTATTATTATGTAGGGAATGTGGGCCCATGATTTATTCAATGTAAACCCCATATCCCCTCACTAATGTTTGAGTAAAATTTACATATAAAGTATGGATCTACCAATCTTTAGGAGGCAGTTCATGTTCAGAGCCAAAGAAAAACCAATTCAAGGAGATATATAGCTGGACATCTGGAAATATGTAACATGATACATAATCGGTTCAAGGTGTTTTTTTTCTAGGTCAGTGGTTTGTTTATCAACCACTATATAAACTAAACATTAGTATAATATCATGATCATATAACTTTATTATTTTACTTCTTTCAAGTTGAATGGTTATTTCCTTATGGATGTTTTTTCATGATCACATGATTTAATGAAATTTACAAGCCAACAAGATAGAACTAAAATAAATTGTCTTATGCATAAATAGTATCTAAGACATGGTTAATCACTTAAGTAAATCCACATAATGATAAGAATTATTTATAATGATAATAATTGTTAATTTATTCATAAATGGATATAATCCCTCAATTATATTTATTATATTGGTATAGACTTCCACTACTTCAGTTTAAATGAAACCGTAGTTCGAAGTGATTGACCAACCAAAGATGGGGTTCATTAGATTATTGGGGAAGTATAACATGAATTTTTGGGTTGACATAACATAGTTGAAATTTAGGGTGGATTTCTAATGAATTACTTGGTGTAACTAAGAGGAAAACGTTTAGGAAATCTAAATTTGTGGCTTTAGGATTTGGGAGTCCACTAAATAAATCACGGAACTGTGAGTTAATGCAATTATCATTTGGAATGCATATTTAAAACAATTAAAGTTTCTTAAACAACCAAAGTTAGGTTTATAACAAGGGGAATATAGATCATTTCTACTAGAATGTCCAACCAACTGGATATTCTGAAGCCAATGGTGAGGGCTATTAGGTTTTAATAAAATATTGGGGAAATAAGAAAAATAATATTTATTTTACTAAATATTATCATATAATGTACTAAATGGATTCTCATACTATATATAGAAATGATAACTATATTAAATCAACTGTATAATTATAATCCATACTTTAAAAGGAAAAAAATTCACTGGAAAAAATTTACCAGAGTGTAAAATCATCCTATGTTTCATCCTTCTCGATGAAAGAAAATTATTTGTCCTTGAAGAACCTTTTCCAGTGGTACCTGGTAATGAGGAAAGTGATTAAGAGTTGTATCTCAATGAGAAATATCAGAATAATTCTATAGATTTTCAATGGTCATGGTTTCATCCATATCCAATGAGATATTAAACAAACATGAGGATATGGAATCCTATAGTATGATATATCAACTTCGGGATCTCTATCTAGAGAAGGTGAGAAAAAGTGCTATGAGATCTCTAATTAATTTTCTAAAATAATATTTGGAGGCTCTAAATTCGTTGGACCTCATGTATTCAAAAATATCAACTACATTGAATGCATGTACATCTTAGGGATCAAATTATAAGATGATTTGAGTACCAATCGCATACTTCCATAGCTAACTAAGGAAATCTCCAATTTTATTATTAATTACAATGTGATCAGTAATGGGAAGAGCCTTTCATAACTGCTTTATTTGATTCTCCAAGTAGATAAGGACATGGGGTGTGATAAACTTTCTTTCCCTGTGGTAAATAAGAAAATAAATAATAAGTAAAAGGATCCCAAGACTTATAAAGAGTATAAATATCCTAAGCATATTACTTCCGAGAAGAATAAGATCCATATGTGGGGTAAGGAATATAAGGTAGTATGTTTTGCATGTGGAAAGTTAGGCCACTGGAAGAGGGACTTCACCTAGAAGCAGGGGTTCTTAATTCGTATTTGTTATTCATTATAGTCTTTCAATATCTATGTATTGGGTATTATATACAGCTTGGGGGGAACATATCTCTATCCAAATGTATGAACCATGTAGATTCTGAAAGATTATTAGGGGAGAGGTGGATCTGATAGTTGATTATGATGAAAGGATAGTTTCTCTATCCATTGGTGACTACCACCAACCACGTAATGAACCGCCAATTCTCATTGGATTGATAGTACCACAAGTCATTACTAGGCCTTGTGTGACATCCCCAAGATGCCAAAGGCTGGTAATAAATGCTGAAGGGTTTCAAATACAAGTGGGGGATGATTTACCCTTTAATAAATAAACCCATAAACCAACCATAACAAAACATTCACTATCTGATGCATGAAAAAAATGAAGGACCAATAAACACTTCATTTATATCAAACTACATCAAAGTACACAACAGCGGAAGAACAAACTAAGCATCAAAGTACACAGTAGATGAACAACTCAAGACTCTCAAAAGACACGACAACTCCATGTTCCACAAGCTCCAAGCTCCACAATATCTCCCAAGCATCACCACAAGACACTAGCAATAATATGCTTTACCTTTACCTATGTCCTGAAATACGAAATCTACAAAAGCACCAATGTGTCAAAGCAGGGGTGAGTATAAAACTCAGTAGTTTTTCCCCCAATGGCTTCTCTACTCACGCCACAAATATAGAAGAGTTAGCAACATTTATATAAAAAAAGTTTATATAAAACATTTTCTCAAAATCCATTTATAAATAAAAATAAACAAGTTTCCCAAAACAACTTATAACAAAAATCATTCATTGCAAAAGAAACCAATTTTCCAGCGAGTTATTTTCCAGAAAAATAACTAATTAAGCTTTAGAACCATTTTACAAAAATCCCATTTTTTCATACCCAGCCATTTCCTAACCCATGCAACCAACCATGCTTACTTTATTATGACAGTTCTATACTCATGAGAGGTTTCTCATAAATCTACTAAGTCATCACAAGGTAATTGTTTCCCATGTTCCATTACACCTTTGGCATCGAGCACAAGGTTATATTTCAACCAAGCCTCATACATATAGTTACCATGTACCATTAAACATTTAGCACCGAGCACAAGGTCATATTTCAACCAAGCCTCGTACATATAGTTTCCATGTGCCATTACACATTTGGCACTGAGCACAAGTGTAAAGAACCAAAGCTTGACGTACATGAACATTACATTTCTTTTTCAAAATGCTTAATACATAAAAAACATAGACACACAAGGACCGTAATATTTTAGTGTCTTTGGAAACTCAGAATTTAATCTTCTAATCGTGGTGAAAGATCTTCAACTTCTCCCATAAAGATCTTCCCCTTTTGTTTTTTTACCTAAATCCTTACTTTATATCCTGGTGAAATGAAAACATAAAAAGGGTGAGCTCAAATGCTCAGTAAGGGTAAGCATAGAGAACATAAAACAATCCACAAACATTTGAATGAAAAATCTTGAACATAAAATCTAAATATCATAATCTTGATCAAAGACATAAATAGTTGAAGTACGTAAGGAATATATCATAATGGAACATCAACCATGATAAAATATAATGGTAATAAAACATGTCATTTTGGAAACCATTGAGCACATGTTATGATTTCCATAGTATCCAAGGAATTTCTTCCAAGACTATCTTCGTGGACAAAGTCCCTTTCTGAATCGAGTTCACTCCTCATTTCAGTCTTGTAACACTGAACCGGATTAACTTACCATTCTATCCATGTCTATCTCATGAGATATAAATCTTTACCCAATGCATTGGAGGTATATATAGGTCTCACCCATCTCATAATGAAATCATTCTTACTTGTGCCACAAAATAAACTTAAAACATTCATCATAACCCGAAGAATAAAAATGGGTCTCATAAACATCATCCCATCATAACATAATCCATATAAAAAAAGGGATATCATTTTATCATAACAAAAGTGATACCATGTAAATCATAGATACATTATACTTGAACCATACACATATAAAATGATGTCATCTTAGATGGAAAATGGTTTTTATAAAACAGTTGAAATGAATTCTCGAGGAAAATATCATTTCTTCTTCAAAATCAATTTCTTTTCACAAAACGTCATGCAATTTTAATAGAAAGATATTTTGTTGAAAATATTCATGAAATATTTTGGAGGGATCTTCATGAAAATAAGGCTTTATAAAACTGTAAAAATCCTTTCATGCCATATAAGTTAAAAAACATTCTTCTCGTACTTTTGCTGGAAATGTCAAAAAGTACCTCGTATGGTAAACCAAAGAAAGATTCCATACATACCAAGTAGTAAAAGTAAAAAATGGGTAAAAAGGACTTTAAACATACATGAAATATTTTTTAGAAGATAGGTACATGGATGATAAATATAACCCCAGTAAATACTTACGTATAAGCAATCTCGGATAAAAAAACGAGATTGGAAAAGTTATCCCTTACCTTAGGTCCGATATGCTTCGTACGTATCTGAACCTCATGTATAATGATTTAAATAATGAAATTGACTTATTATAGAATCATATTAATTGTTATTATGTCATAAATGGTTCACTTATGACTTTATATTACCCAATCTTTTGTAAATTCCATGTTAAAGCAGTGTTTTGGGTAAAATCATTTTATTTATCGTACGTGTTTGGACTTGTTGTTCTTGATATTATTAATTATATCCTGATTTACTTAATTCCAGAATATAAAACATGATTTAAATATAATATATATTCAGTATATACATATATATATATATATGATAGATCGATAAATGGAATGAAATACACCATTCATGGAGACGGTAGTCCGTACGTACGCATGAACGTTGTTTTCGTTTCCTTATTAAATAGAATGGAATTAAGTAGATGACATAAATATATATATACATAAATCCAGTATCATTATTATGTCATATATTTCATTATTATTCATTATATATACTTTATAATCATTCATGAATGGTTAACATGGAGAATGAATCTCATCGCGTCGTGGAGACGGTAGTCCGCACGTACGCACGAGCGATGATATCATTCCCATGATCGTGGAATTGTATTTAAGTGTATGTATAATATTTCAGAATCAATATAACTTTACAATAATCATATATAGTTATTTATTTACACCATTATACCCATCCAAGTAAGGTGGTGGTCAAAAACAGATTACACCTCGGCTTGGAGACAGTATTCCATACGTACGCACGCGTGGTGATTTCATTTTCCGTAGGATGGATAGAAGGTGAAAAAAGTTTGTTTCATATTTATAATAATATATCAGTATATAATTAATACTGATGTTATTACTTTATAATGAGACAACTAAAGAAGAATATGTAGAAGAAGGAAGAAACTTGATAGAATTGGAAGAAGAGATTACCTCTTCCTCGACGCACCTCCTTTAAGCCTTCTCTTAAGGAAGTAGAGTTGGTATTTGGAGAATACCAGAACCTATAGAATGTTTCTAGGGAAGTGTAGAAGAGGATTTGGTAGGTTTTGTATGAGCTTCAAGACTCAAAAGGGTGTGAAGAGAAGTAGTAAGGGGTTCTATTTTTATAAGGGAGGATAGGGGCACCTTTGGAAATCATAAAAATATTAATTTATAATAAATCTAACCCCATTTAAAAAAATAAAAAAAATGACTCACATTAGAAGATTAGATCATACAGGGTTGTAATCTCATCAACCAATAAAATTTATACACGTAGGGAATTTATTTTAAACATTATCAACTTGATTTATCCTTATTTAATATATTAAATTTTATTTGCAGTAATAAGATTCTAAATTTTAAATTGTTATAAATTATTACTTATGTGCAATGAATTATCCATAATTAGATAATTTATGACATTGTAGACTATATAAATTTCAATTTAAAATTTTAAAATATTTTTGTGATTTTTAAACAATTTAATACTATGTTATTTTTATAAAATAACAATAGTGTAAATTTTGAGAGTATTCAATTATTTGAAATTAAATTAAATCCAAATAGAGGATATATTCGAACTAAATTATTTAATAGGTTCCTAACATGTCATAGTAATCAGGAAAATTTGTGGAGCACATTAAATAGTTCATATAATATTTATTTTACTATTTTTAAAACCATTTATTTGATATTTCTCTTAATAAAATAATTACGACAACATTTTTGTATAATTATCAAATATACTTATATTTTGCATAAAAATTACAAATAAAATACTAATATGAACATAAATCTTATATATTTAATTATAATACATTTTTTGGGATTTATCTTCTAAAAACCCTAATTTTAAAATGTTATATTTATTAAATTATGAAGGTGACAACTTTGACATCATATAAAATAAAATAATATAAGTGTCATAATCACTTGTGTAAGACTCCAAATGGTCATATATTCGGTCGTTGGATGATATTGGTGTATATATACACTACCAATAAGTTCTTTTCAGGTTTGTGAGCCCTTTAATATGTATTACTATTTCAATAAAAACAATATTATTGATTTTTACTAAATAAATAATTTCTGTATCATTAATGTATAAGCTAATAAGGTAATTAAATAACTCTTAAAATTTATAAATAAATTACCATGATAAAAAAAACATTTTATATTTAAAATGAGTATTTATAACCGAATTTATATTCTATATAACCTTATATTAAAAATACTCTAATTATTAAAGTTTGAGTGAGACATAATTCACTTTCCTTTAAATAAAATAAACTAAATGTCTTAATCACCTCCAAGTGGGTTCTAATGGATTCCATTTCAACCCAAATATGACTTATAACGAACTATAACCATCCAATTGTATTAATAAAAGTGTTAGGGTAATTTTATAACATTATATTTACCCTTAATTACCCGATTTAAATTTTACTATGGTAAATAAAATTTACCACAGTTACTATTCATAATGCCCAAAAATAAAAAGTAGCCTATTAATATAATTTCGACCCACTTATTTCCCATATAGAATCTATTTTTCGAAATTCAATACACATAAGTTGCAGAAATTAAATTAAAATTAATCCCTTTGTCGAAAGAAAACGGGTTTTTGTTTAAAACATTGCAGAAGACTGAATTGATTTAACCTATGAATTCAATGTAAAATCAATGATAGTGACATACATTATATTAAATGGTAAAAATATATTATAATTATACTTTAAAACCATTCAATATTATAATTTAACCACATAAATTATCACGATGAAAAAAGTTGTTTTTAATTAAAATATAGCTTGTTTTTACTATTCATTAAAATATGAAAGTTTTCAGAACAACATCAAAAATTTATCCAAAGTAAATTTTAATATCCTGATTCCACAGAAGAATTTTATTTTGTCAAATTGATCTTATAAACATGTTAAAAACTATATTTAATGTGGGTGCGCCATCAAAAGGTAGCAAAACTGCATTTTTTGAAAAATACTTATTTTACCCGAAAAATTTATTTTGTTCTCATACCATGTTCTAGAAAATATATAAGATGTATAATAATGTTATAAAATTCAAAATTTAGTTAATACTATTCATAAAGACTAGTCCATAATAATATTATAACAATATATCATTGTTTAGTGAAACCCGGTATTGCGTACAACACACGCCACCGAGGAAGGTCGCGATTGCGTGTAATGCAAGCCAAGTCAGGGTGAAGTGTAGTGCAAAACTCTTTTGTTGTTTTGTATAACAGAATCCAACGACATTTCATTTTTACATTGAATATATATATATACACTCAATGTTGTGTAGAATGACTATTATCAAAAGAACTTGAAATTTTTTTTAACACGAGCCAAGAATAGTGTTGCGTATACTAGAAGCTAATACGGTGTTGCATATAATGAAAGATGATCTTGGTGTAGCATAAAACACAAGACATTAATGAAATTAAAATAATATTTTTCATAAAATCTCAGGGTGTTACATTCTACCCCCTTAAAATGAATTTCGCCCTCGAAATTCGTCGGGGTTATAAATGGTTTAATACTTTAAAGTTTCTTTAATAGAAACTCACATTGTAAAAAAGGAATACCAAAACCCATATTTAAAAACTAAATTATGAAATGTAACTGTTACCCAAATTAACTAATAACTGGGTTTTCCACATAGGTGAAAATATGGATATGGAAGAAAAATCTAACCATCATGTTCTGATGAAAAGTGGTAGAGAACAGAGCTATGAAAAATCCAATAATCACAAATCCATAGTTTTGTGATGATATAAGGTACCATCTGATTCCTCAGATATAAGAGTACTTGGACAACATTTTTGGTTTTCAAGATAATTTCCCTAACGTTGAATTATTTTTGAACTAAATGAAATTCTTACTTGATTTTGGTACAATCTCATTTGTGTTCATGCCTTGAACAATTTCCACTTCATCTCTTAAAGAAACGAAGTTGAATTTGTTATTCGTGAAGTGTTAGCAGATCATGTGATAGAATGATGGGTCATTCCATCTGTTTCAAACAAAAGGTTTGAAAAAGTGATCAAATATACATAAGTCTGTCTATGGTGAGTTTAATCGTATACGATTAAAAAAAATGAACTAATACTTCATCTATCATACCGCTTAATAAAATAAAACTTGTTTCTACTAACCAGGGACTTCATGTAGGCCAGTGGTAGGCAATAAAGGCCTGTCGCACTTCAGTTGGGGGTTCGATTCCCACAGCCTTGTCTGACACGACGGGTTGTCGCCCGTCCGGCAAGTTGTCTTTTTTCTAAAATTACATCATTATGACATTCCATCAATAATAAAAAAAACAGTTCTAGCCTTAAACAATACTAACTTATGTCCAACATAATCCATTTCAAATATTTAGGCTTATCCAAAATACTTATGTCCAAGCTTATAGTATAAATAAAACAATTACTAGAAATGTCATCTACCGAGCATGTGAATACCATCATTTATCCCCAATATATCTTGTTGATCACATTCCAATCATGTGAATACCTTAATCATGTATTCTCTTGAAAAATGAATACTCAATGAACCTTAGTGAAAACATGAGTGCTGTCAATAGTTAACTCTTTTAATATACCAAAATCCCAAAATTCTGTATACTCAAACCATGATGTCACTTAGTCCTTATAACAATCACAAGCTCATGAATACTATCAAACATATTATTTCCTCCTTATCCATTCATTATGTGCATATCATCTTCTTTCCAAAAATATATGAATAAACTTTCATGGTTACCAGTACCATTCAACATATAATTTCAAATACTTTAAGAAAAACAATAGTGCAACAATCCTTAGATGTTTCTTTATTCAGTAGTATCATTAAATTACCTATAAAACATAACTCTTGATAAACATACAATCATACCACTACCTTATTAAAAAATTGACCAATATTCAACACTTCTTTCATCTCATATATCATTTTTAGTCTCCTCATCATCATCCACATAAATACTACCCATATGACCATGGTGATTCTCTTCATGAGATTTTCCCTAAGGGCATTGGTTTGCATAGTGCTCGTACATTCCACATTTAAAACATCTAATCATTGTTGATGTTGTAGAAATACCATTATCCTTATCCATGGTGTTAACTAAACCTTTTCCTTTGCTCTTACTAGATTTGTGTCCTTATTTTCCGCACCCAAAGCATCTTCCAGTCCCTTTGAAACATTCTCCTTGATGCCTCTTCCCACATGATTTACATGAGGGAAATTGAACTTTCTTTCCTCTATGATCATCATGAAACTCCATCTTTCTCTTATTAGTTGAGTCAGGAAACTTACCAAAGTTGATATTATTGATCATAATATGAGATTTCTTATTAGTCATTATAACGATATGTGGACCTCCAGATCCAATTTCATTTGGTTTCTCCTGAAGAATATCATTCCATTGTCCATCATATCCTTCATTATCGTGAATCTTCCTATTCCTTGCCATTTTCTAAAACCCAAATAGAATAGTTTGAGAGGCCAAAATAAAAATCAAGGGGGATTACCTTCAATATATAACATCTTAGGTAAAATTATAAGATCGTTACCATAATTCTAGGACTATAACCTATACTTATACTTAACCTTAGGGACATCCCTAGACATACCATAGAAATATCTCTAGGGATCTCACTAAAGTATTCGCGTTCTAGTTTCCAAAGGTTAACCAAACCTTTCCTCTGATACCAATTGTAAAGACACAAAGCAAGACGTACATGGACATTACATTACTTTTGCAGAATACTTAATATATAACAAACATAGACACACAAGTACCGTAATAGTTTAGTGTCTTTGGAAACTCGGAATTTAATCTTCTAATTGTGGTGAAAGGTCTTAAACTTCTCCCATAAAGATCATCCCCTTTTGTTTTCTTACCTAAATCCTTTCTTTATATCCTGGGGAAATGAAAACATAAAAAGGGTGAGCTGAAATTCTCAGTAAGGGTAATCATAGAGAACATAAAACAATCCATAAACATTTGAATGAAAAAGCTTGAACACAAAATCTAAATATCATAATCATGAGAAAAGATATAAATAGTGGAAGTACGTAAGGCATATATCATAATGGAACATCAACCATAATAAAATATAATGGGAATAAAACATGTAATTGTTGAAACCATTCAGAACATGTTATGATTTCCATAGTAGCCAAGGCATTGCTGTCAAGACTATCTTAGTGGACAAAGTCCCTTTTTTAATCAAGTTCACTCCTCCTTTCAGTCCTATAACACTGAACCAGATTAACATACTGTTCCAGCCATGTCTATATCATGAGATATAAATCTTTACCCAATACATTGGAGGGAGATATAGGTCTCATCCATCTCATAATGAAATCATTCTTACTTGTGCCACAAAATAAACTTACAACATCCATCATAACCCAAAGAATAAAAATGGGTCTCATAAACATCATCCCATCATAACATAATCCATATAAAAAAATGGATATAATTTCATCATAATAAAAGTGAAACCATGTAAATCATAGAGACATCATACTTGAAACATAAACATATGAAATGATGTCATTTATATGGAAAAATGGTTTTGATAAAACACTTGAAATGAATTCTTGAGGAAAATATCATTTCTTCTTCAAAATCAATTTCTTTTCACAAAACTTCATTCAATTTTAAAATAAAGATATTTTGTTGAAAATTGTCATGAAATATTTTGGAAGAAGCTTCCTAAAAATAAGTCTTTATAAAACCATAAAAATCCTTTCATGCCGTATAAGTTAAAAAAACATTCTTCTCGTAATTTTCCTAGAAAAGTCAAAAAGTACCTCGTATGGTAAACAAAAGAAATATTCCATACATAGCATGTAGTAAAAGTCAAAAATGGATAAAAAAACTTTGAACATACATGAAATCATTTTTAGAAAATAGGTACATGGATAATAAATATAACCCCAGTAAATACTTACGTATAAGCAATCTCGGATAAAAAAACGAGACTGGAGAATTTATCCCTTACCTTAGGTATGATATGCTTCGTACGTATCTGAACCTCTAATATAATGATTTAAATAATCTCATTGACTTATTAAATAATCATATTAATTTTTATTATCTCATAAATGGTTTACTTATTACTTTATATGACCCGTTCTTTTGTAAATTCCATGTTAAAGCAGCGTTTTGGGTAAAATCGTTTTATTTATCATACGTGTTTGGAATTGTTGTTCTTGATATTATTACTTATATCCTGATTTAATTAATTTCATAATATAAAACATGATTTATGTATAATATATATTCAGTATATACATAAATATATGATAGATTGATAAATAGAATGAAATACAGCGTTCATGGAGACGGCAGGTCGTACATACGCATGAACGCTGTTTTCGTTTCCTTATTCAATTGAATGGAATTAAGTAGATTACATACATATATATATATATACATAAATAAAGTATCATTATTATGTCATATATTTCATTATTATTCATTATATATACTTTATAATCATTCATGAATGGTTAACATGGAGAATGAATCTCATCGCGTCGTGGAGACGGTAGTCCGTACGTACGCACGAGCGATGATATCATTCTCATGACCGTGGAATTGTATTGAAGTGTATGTATAATATTTCAGAATCAATATAACTTTAAAATAATCATATATAGTTATTTATTTACACCATTATACACATCCAATTAAAGTGGTGGTTGAAAATAGATTACACCACGGTGTGGAGGCGGTATTCTGTACGTACGCACGCGCGGTGATTTTGATTTTCCGTAGGATGGATAAAAGGTGAAATAAGGTTTTTTCATATTTATAATAACATATCAATATATAATTAATACTGATGTTATTACATTATAATGAGACAACTAAAGAATAAGAAGTTGAAGAAGGAAGAAACTTGAGACAATCGGAAGAAGAGATTACCTCTTCTTCGACGCAGCTCCTTTAAGCCTTCTCTTAAGGAAGTAGAGTTGGTCTTTTGAGAAGTCTAGAACCTCAAAAATGTTTCTAGGGAACTGGATAAGGGGAATGGGTAGGGTCTGGCCGAGCTTAAAGGCTCAAAAGGGTGTGAAGAGAAGTAGTAAGGGGTTCCCTTTTTATAAGGGAGGAGAGGGGCACCTTTGGAATACTAAAAATATTAATTTATAATAAATCTAAACCCACTTAAAAACCTCCAAAAATGACTCATATTCTAAGATTAGATGAGATATGGTTTTAATCTCATCAAAAAATAAAATTTAGACACTTAGGGAATTTATTTTAAAAATTATCAACTTGATTTATCCATATTTAATCTATTAAATTTTATTTGCGGTAATAAGATTCTAAATTTTAAATTGTTATAAATAATTACTTATGTGCTGTGAAATATCCATAATTAGATAATATATAAAGTTTTAGACTATATAATTTTCAATTTATAATTTTTAAATATTTTTGTGATTTGTAAACAATTTAATAATAAGTTATTTGTATAAAATAAAAATAGTTTCAATTTTGATACTATTCAATTATTTGAATTTAAATTAAATCCACACAGAGTATATATTTGAACTAAATTATTTAATAGGTTCCTAACATGTCATAGTAATCAATAAAATTTGTGGAGCAATTAAATAGTTCATATAATATTTTACTTTACTATTTGTAAAACCATTTATTTTATATTTCTATTAATAAAATAATTACTACAACATTTTTGTATAATTATTAAATATAATTAAATGTTGCATAAAAATGAAAAATAAAATACAAAAATGCAGATAAATCTTAAATCATTAATTATAATACATTTGGTCGGATTTATCTTCTAAAAAACACAAATTTTAAAATGTTTTATTTATTAAATTATGAAGGTGACAACTTTGACATCGTATAAATAAAATAATATAAGGGTCATAGTAACTTGTATAAGACTCCAAACGGTCATATATTTGGTAATTGGATAAATATGGTGTATATATACACTAAAAATAAGTTTTGGTCAGGTTTTTGAGCCCTTTAATATGTATTACTATTTCAATAAAAACAATATTAATGATTGTTTTACTAAATAAATAATTTCTGCATCATTAATGTATAAGCTAATAAGGTAATTAAATAACTCTTAAAAATAATAAATAAATTACCATGATAAAGAAAAACATTTTATCTTTCAAATGAGTATTTATAACCGAATTTATATTCTATGTATCCTTATATTAGAAATACTTTAATTATTAAAGTTTGAGTGAGACATATTTAACTTTCCTTTAAATAAAATAAACTAGAGGTCTTAATCACCTCCAAGTGGTTTCTAATGGATTCCATTTCGACCCAAATATTACTTAGGACGAAATATAATCATCCAATTGTATTAATACAAGTGTTATGGAAGTTTTATAATATTATATTTAACCTTAATTACCTGATTTAAATTTTACTATGGTAAATAAAATTTACTGTAGTTACTATTTATAATGCCTAAAAATAAAAAGTAGTCTATTAATATAATTTGGACTCACTGATTTCAAATATGGAATCCATTTTTTCCAAATTCAATACACAAAAGTTTCAGAAATTAAATTAAAATTAATCTCGTTGTCCAAAGAAAACGGGTTTTTGTTTAAAACATTGCAAAAGATTGAATTGATTTAACCTATGAATTCAATGTAAAATCAATGCTAGTGACATAAATTATATTAAATGGTAAAAATATATTATAATTATAATTTAAAAAAATTCAATTCAATAAATTAACCACATAAATTATTACGATGAAAAAAGTTGTTTTTAATTTAAATATTGCATGTTTTTACTATTCATTAAAATATGAAAGTTATCAGAACAATATGAAAAATTTATCCAAAGTAAATTTTAATATCCTGATTCCAAAGAATAATTTTATTTTGTCGATTTGAACTTATAAACATGTTAAAAACTTGATTTAAAGTGGGTGTGCCATCAAAAGGTGGCAAAACTGCATTTTTTAAAAATACTTATTTTACACGAAAAAAATTATTTTGTTCTCATACCATGTCCTAGAAAATATGTAAGATGAATAATAATGTTATAAAATTCAAAATTTAGTTAATACTATTCATAAATACTAGTTTATAATAATATTATAACAATACATCGTTTTTTAGTGAAACCTGGTGTTGCTTAATACACACACCACTGAGGAAGGTCGTGATTGCGTGTAATGCAAGCCAAGTCAGGGTGACGTGTAGTGTAGGAATATTTTTTTGTTTTTTATAACATAATCCAACCATATTTCATTTATACATTGAATATGTATATATATACACTCAATGTTACGTTGAATGACTATTATCAAACGAACTTGAAATTGTGTGTAACACGAGCCAAGAATAGTGTTGCGTATACTGCAAGCTAATACAGTGTTGTTTATAGCGCAAGATAATCTTGGTTTAGCGTACAACACAAGACATTAATTAAATTAAAAGAATATTTTTCATAAAATCTCGGGGTGTTACAACAAGGTCATATTTTAACCAAGCCTCGTACACGTAACATGAACACACACCACATAGGTATATCAATCATGCCAAAACACCCATTCCATAAAAACACCTTTTTATTGAAAACCAATTCCATAAAAACATTTCAATTCCAAACCATTTCAATAAAACTCCCTTTTAATTGAAAACCAATTACATCAAAACCATTTCAATGCCAAACCATTTCAATTCGAAACCATTTCAATAAAACTCCCTTTTTATTTAAAACCAATTCCGTAAAAACCATATCAATCTCAAATTATTTCAATAAAATACCATTTTTATTGAAAACCCATTTTTAATCAAACCATTTACATTTTCAACAAATACATAATTTAAAATCAACATTTTATATTCAAGAAGCCATATCACTTGCAAAACAATTCACCAAGATTTCACAATTTCACTAAAACCATAAATCATCACTAAAAAAGATTTATTATATTCTTTTCACAATAAATTTCATTCAAATAACCCAATTTGAAACTATGACAATGAATTCTAACAATAGGAGTTGAGAGTGAAGCCTCCTACCTTTAGGGTTTTGATGAAAACCACAATGAACGAAGAACACACAAGAAAACATGGTTGCCTCTTCAAAAACCCACCTTATATCTCTTCTCCTAGAAATACAAAGACAAAATCTCATAATATTTAGAATACACACACTTATATCTACCCATAATGGATGTAGATATATGAAATCAAGAGAAGAGGATAAGCAGATCTAAGTAGATCTATGAAAACGAACAAGAACGATGAAGAACGATCACATACCTCAAGAATCCAGATTTGATTCACGAAGAGAAGCTTTCAGATCACCTCTAGAATGATAGGAGAACACCCCTAGACCTTAGGAGAAGAAAAATCCCAAGTTAGGGACACTTAGGAGGAAAATTGAGCCACATAGAGGAAAAAACACGGGAGATCCACCTTTGTAGGATCTCATTTAAGTGGCTGCACAGTTTGCTTGCACGGTTAGACGAACTGTGTGCTAACTGTGTGTTAGAAACTACCTCGATAGACCCTCCATGCACGGTTTGTCTGCATGGTTAGACAAACCGTGCACCACCTGTGTGAAAGGTACTACCTCCAAGACCAACTGCGCATAGTTTTGCCACATGGTTTAGACAAACAGTGCACCGTCCATGCGACTTCCCCTTTTCCTTAAAACTTAATTCAAAGTTATCCGGACTCTCCCATTAATCACACTTAACTTTAAAACTATGAAAAGCATCAATAAAGGGTTACATATCAAAAACCGAGGGTACTACACATCATTTCAACAAGAATAATTTTTTTGAAATGTTTTAATTATGTACATATAGTAATGAAGATCATAATTTATGTATCATGCATAGATACATTTAGTATTATTTTCAAATTTGAAAATAAATGTTGTTTATTTTTTAAGGACAACATATGTTATAGTATGGAACATTTAAATAATTGTATTTATGTATTTAATTATGAAAACCAAGTATTGGAAATAGATAATGAATCATGTTTACAGGACTCATATGACACCCAACTTTGGCATCACCGTCTTTCTATGGTAAACAAGACACATTTGACAAAGATCTATCAAGATGGTTATTTAGATTATTCTAAGCTAAAATCACTTGATAAATTTCATGCATGATTACAAAGAAAAATAACCAAACCACCATTTAGTGTACTGGGTGAATGGTCCATAGAGCTTCTAGGATTGGTTCACAGTGATGTATGTGGTCCATTTCTAGTAGAATCTAGAGGTAGATATTCATACTTCATAACTTTTACTAAAGACTTAACTGCATATGGATATGTATAATTAATGAGGTATAATTTTGATTCCTTTTATAAATTAGATGAATACAATAATGAAGTAGATAATCAACTTTTTAATAATATAAAGAAACTTCAATCAAATTGAGGTAGTGAATATATTAACCAAGAGTTCATCGAATTTATCTGGGATATTGGGGTTATATATCAACTCACTCAACAATATACACCATATTGGAATGGTTTTAGTGAAATAAGAAACCTTTCATTGTTAGAATTGGGAAGGTTTAAGATTAATCGTGAAGATCTTCCATTACCCTTTTGGGGATATGTATTACAAACTATGGAATACATATTAAACCGAGTTCTAAATAAAGTAGAAAATGGAATTCCCTTTGATATATGGAGTGGAAAGAAACCAATTTTATCCCATATATTTGTATAGTGTTTCAAGGAATTTGTTAAAACATTATTAGGAGAAAACTATCACCCTAATGCTCATAGTGTATCTTTATAGGGTATCCAATGGAAACAAAGGGATCCTACCAATACAACCCCCCACACAAGACACTGATTGTCTCCAGACAAGCCATATTTCTTGATAGGGATCACATCCTCAGAAATGATAGTTGGGGAAATATTGACTTTGATGAAGTTCATGCTCATGATACACAAGATTTGAATTAGAAATAGGTACCACACGTCCCCATGGAATAAGTACTTCGTGAAACATAATTACAGCATAGGATTGTAAGGGAGGTAATAGAACCTTAATAATATGGTTTTCTAGTCATTGAAGATGGTAACTCATTAATTATTGATAGTAACAAACGTATCTCATACAAGGAGGTAGTGGAGATATTAGAAGCTTCAAGATGGAAAGAAGCTATGAATTCTGAAAGGGATTCCATGTATCAGATCTATGTTCGGGTTCTGGTCGATGCACTAGTTAATGTAAATACCATTGGGTTAAAATGGTTATTCAAGATAAAATTGGGCATGGAAGTTATGTTAAATACCTATAAATACTGGATAGTGGATAAAGGGTTTAAACATCATCAAGTAACTGACTGTGATGAATCCTTTTTTCTCAATTTCTAGTTTTAAATCCATTAGAATTATACTTGATCTATCAAATTACCAAGACTATGAGATTTGGTAGATAGATGTCAAAACTTCAGTCCTTAATGGTAACCTTCAGGAATATGTCTATATGACACAAAAATAAGGTATTGTGACTACAGGTGATGCCAAAAAGTTTTTCAAGTTGCATAGATCCATTTATGGATTAAAGAAAAAATCAAGGTCATTAAAAATTAAATTCGATGAATCAATAAAATAATTATATTTCATTAAGAATGAATTTCAGTCATGTGTTTACAAGAGGTTTAGTGGAAATAAGGTCATTATCCTAGTAATATATTTTTATGACATATTACTTATTGGAAAAAACATAGCAGTCTTACTATCTTCTGAGGACTAGTTAAACAAATGATTCTCAATGAGGGACTTATTTGAAGTATCCTATATTCTAAGGATCAAGATCATTCATGAAATATCAAAGAGGCTTTATGAAAAAGTCAAAGCACATATGATGACTATATACTAAAGATATTTACTATGGCACAATCCAAGACGGGGTTGGTTCCAGTGTACCATGTTTTATATCCTTTTAAGAAAATATTTCGTGAGACACAACAATAGAAAAATAGAATGATCAAGAACCCATAATCTTCAATGATAGTATCAATCATATATTCCATGTTATGTACTAGACTTGATGATAACTATTCATTTACCATGGTAGTAAGATATAAAGATAATTTATGAGAACAGTATTTGACTACTATTAAGGCTATCCTTATGTATCTAAGAAGAACTAAGGATATGTTTCTTATATATTTAGGATACGAAAAGATTGTAGTGATGGTATATAATGATGAATGTTTTCAGATAGGTATAAATGATCTGAATTCACAATCAGGAAATGATTTTTGTCTCAACAGAGGAGCTATGAGCTGGAAGAGTTCAAAGGAGGTACTTGTAACTCATTCTATAGTAGAGTTTGAGTATACTGCATCTTCTAATGCAGCCACAGAAGCTATTTGGATTCTGAAATTTTCCCAGGATATTTATGTGGTACCTATTAGTAAATACCATATCACATAGTATTGTGATTATACGACAACAGTAACTCTTACAAAAGATCCAAGGTCACGCTAATAAAAAACAACATACTCTGGAAGTATAACATATTGAGGGATTTCATTCAGAAGGGTGAATTGGTAGTTTGACTAGTAACAATGATATATAATGTTTTGGAACACTTGAATAAAGTCATATCTCAGTAGAAACATGATTATCATGTGAGAGATTGAGGATTCAAGGTTGTTAGCAGTTGTCTCTAGTACAAGTGGGAGTCTGTTGCAGTTGGTTCCCTAGAACCAGCTTTTGTGTACATTATGATAACTTATATTCATGGTTTTTAATATTAATAAACTACTTATCACAACATTATTTATCTTCTACATGACATGGTATCTCATAATGTCTTCAGAGTAGTGTCACACTAAAAGTTCATAGCAGTTTTCTACAATGATGATAACCCAAAAGTGCTACAACACATTTCATGTATATATGTTCTATAGTCAGATTCTATAATCTAAGGGAGACAAATGATATAGGATACCAAGGGTAGAGACTCATAGGACTTCGAGGTACCTTCTTGTGGAATACGCCCTAGGTAATCTTTAGTAGGATATTATCATAACGAGACCTGCCAGTACAAAATCCATATTTATATGTCATTTGAAATTTCATTTTGAGGATGTGTGTATTGGTCCTTAGGATTTATGATTATTATTAATGATTATTAAGAGTCAGGGACATTAATGTATTGAAAAAAACAATGATGACTGATGTTCACGGAGAGGTAGTACATGTAGGGTGTTTCACGAGTAATTTTTCATTAATGAATAATGAAATAAAGGATTTATCCCTTTTTTTAATAGAAGTTGATATCTCCGGCCCTATGATGGAAATCATATAGCCTAAATAAATCATTCTCCATATTATTATATAGTAAAGGTCTATTTCCATAAATTCAAAGAAATAATCATCAAGAACATAGGTTGATGGCACTGACATGCAACCATGGTGATTTGAGACATCATGATAAATAGATTATATTACACAGTAAATGTCTATATGATGTATCATGTCATTTTGGAATTAAATTATTTCACTATGGGTTCCTTGGAATGTTTCTAGATGCTAACCTTGAACTTAAGGATGCTTCACCTAGTGCCACAGAGAAAGATTCCTAGAGGGTCACACACTAAGTGTATCAAGAATCTCAGTTAAATAATATATTATTATTTAACAAATTGAGTAAATATTATTCCCATATGTGGTCAAATAATTATTTAAGTATGCTTGATCACATATATTCTATCACCAATTATTTGAGAGAATATAGTGTAAGTGGAATATTTAATAAATATTTATTTTATATTTAGTGATATAATATTAATTTATTTATTAGAGAATACTATAGTGATATTTATTCAATAAATAAATATTCCTTATTCAAGGAATGATAAATATTAATGAATGGATGACCGAGTTTTTAGTTTCAGTGAGATATAATAAATATTCACTATTATTTAATTAAATAATCATTAATATAATTCGCAAGTTAAGTTCATGTTGATAAATAATAATGTTAAACTTATTATTTGACATGGGTTTTATAGGGATTAAATAAATAATAAAGTTAAGTTATACTATTATTTTATTTTAACCCTAGAAATATATAAACCCATGTATATTATTTTCTCAATGAGCGAATTCATTTTTGTTGGTTGTGAACAATGTATTTGGAGAATCCTCGAGAGATCCCATCTCCAAGGACACTCCGAAGAACGGAGAGAAATATTCCTCAACAAGATCAAGGAGACTGATTTGGAAGAGATTATTATAGTGATTGAAGGTGGAATATGAAAGCATAAGGATATTCTATGATATCACTCATAGATTCATTTGAAGATGTCTGGTGATTCACAGAACATGTGTGGATCACCACATGAGGGAATCTGCAATATATTCCTACAACTCAGTGATGGTTGAGTGCATATTTGTCAACATATTCATCAAAAAAAAATATAATTTAAATAATGGTAATTCTTTAATTATATAAATCAATTATAAATAATTTGTGATGATCCTCCCACTGGTTCCTGTATTATTACTCTTGTCTAATTTTGTTGATCCAAATACCAAGAACTTGGTGTTTATCATCATTTAGATCTCTGAATGATCGTCGATCATGAAAAAAATATAGGTGGGACAGCACCCATCGCATGCTTTGGTTATGCTAATAACCTTCTTTGATCAATAGGTATTCATGATCAGTTCTCAAGGATACATCAAATATATCTCGATTATAGAAAGAATAAATATTATTATAGTTCATTTACTCCTTTTTAACTATCCCCAATGTATATGTCCTTTTATGGCAGTAATCATATCATGACATTCATCGGGAATTACACAATGAGGTTTCCCTGGTTGGTGGAGATTCCTGATGCAAATGATATCATAGCAACTCTCTAGGTCCTTGTGATCCATGAGAGGTGTGAGAAATAATTCTAACATGTAATCAGTCTCACTTCATTGATATGGGACTTATATACTAGAATATCCCTTATGATGTTTAATATAGATCTTGGGCCTTAATAAGTGGTCCTACATAACCTAGTTATATTAGGATTCAGATTCATCAAAGTTTAATTCTTTCTCAATCCATTTGTGGAAGATGGAATATTAATGGACCATGGGATAGATTGGTTCCTGGGGGTTGGAATGTTAGAGACATAGTGGGACTTACACCTAAGTGGATTCCCATTTGAATTTAGGCTCTATCCTTAAGAAGGTGTCCTATATATCCAAGTTGTGGCAGGAATCAAAGTCTTCATAGTTAAATAAGTATGAGATTATACACTGAGGCTTCACATATATATAAAAAATATCATATTATCCCATTGAACAGGTTTTACACACTAAGGATTCCCTTATATAAATGACATATCATATTATGCTACTGATTTGGTCTTACACACTATGGTTTCCCTTATATGTACAACATATCATATTATGCAATTAATCTAGGCTAACTCATGGAGTTTTTTCTTATATGTGGGATATATCATATTATTCTACTAATAAAGTCTTACACATTGAGGTTTCCCTTATATGCTGTACATATCATACAATGTCTTGATCATGGATTACACACTAAGGTCACCCTATAATGCTGGAAATATCATATTATGTTGTTGATTGAGGATTACACACTGAGGTTTCCCTTTATGAAAGAAATCTTATATTATGCCACTGATCGGGGCTTAAAAACTGATGTTGTCCTTTTATGTGGGGAATATTATATTATGTCTCTGATCATAGATTACACACATAGGATTCCCTTTATGGAGGATGCACATGGTTATCATGATCTAGTATGCCTGCTTGGTCTGGTTTGCTTGTCATCCTAAAATGTGATGATTTTCTATCCAACAAGCCTTGATTGTCTACTTGACATACTGAAGAACATATTATTGACATGTCCAATGAAAATCTCATGACCGACTTGAATTATTGATGGGACAGAACATTATATTTATGGAATGTCTATAGGTTGTCATGTGACCAAGGCTGACTTTTCCAGAGGACATCGTATGTCCTGGATGGTTGATCCTATATTAAATTTCACGATCTTATCTAACATTCTCTGAGAGAATCACCTGATCAACTAAAATACACCAAGTACATCCGAAATTATGGATGACACACTTGGAGGGAATTTCAAGAGTCAGTGTGACATGGCTGGAGGGTGCCTCATGGCATGGATGTCTTATCTAGGTGTCATCATGAATTCCATATGACATGTCTTGGGGACGTCATAAGATCCATCTGACATACCTGAAGGGAATTGTGAGATCTGGTTGGCTTGTCTAGAGTACATCTCAGGATCTATTTTTTATGTAGTGATTCCATAGTGAGACTTAGCAAACATACACCGGTTCGCCCGTATGATTTCAGAGACATGTCGAGTGGTTCTCTTGAGGTCTAGATGGTGAACCCAGACAGTTTATGAGACTTTGTTCATGTTCCAAGATATGGATTTTTGAATTTCTCTGACAACTCTAGGAGACTTCACATGATAAAAAAATTATATGAAAGGAGTTTCATGTGAACTATGCAACATGTCCGGGTGTTCTCGCATGACCGGGTTAGTAATGTGAAGCACTCGAGGACCAAATAATATGTTCTTTTCATAATTATCCTATAATTTTACTTTTATTTCATTCTTTTATTAAATATTCCATATAATTGTTCATTGTTAAATTTTTTAAGTGCATTTTTATCTATAAGGTATGTTGGATGTTCTTCACATGACCCTATAGAAGTCCTTCGTGTGATCTATGTGTGATCACATAAAGTGACTATGTATGTTTCCATATCACTTTAGTTGTTCAACATATCTTACATAATAGTAAAAATTTATAGTCATGAGATCATGAACTCCAATAAATCTTCTCTAATTATTTGGTGCGCCGGTGTGAGGTTCCAAGGATGCATTTATTAATGCTGGGGTTGGGGGATTATAGGACTCTCTACTCTAGTTATTCACCTCTTTCACGGTGTGTATCACACAAATATAGACTATATTCGGTGGAGGGATTTAATGTCATGTGTTTTCACATGGTATTTTTATATGTAATTCTGGTAGTGTATCACTATTTTCAGTGATTGTGATACCATCCTGTCAATGCCTCCTATATTGGATTTTTTCCAACTGATGGGTTATTTCCTAATCATATAGACATTTTGAGGGTCTTCCATTTTGTCAGGCCAATATGTCCAAAGCCTTCATGAGATCATAGATCCTACTCAAATACCATTACAATATCTTAGGAGATTTTTATGGGACCATTCTCGACACAAGTATGGATTTCTAGGGTAGCATTGTGAGATCAAACCAACTTTTTATGGGGTATTGTGAGACTGTGAAGGAGTGTCGCATGAGTTTTACGACTGCAAGAGGCTCATGCCATTTTCCCTCTTCATTTTCCATATTTATTTTACAAGGTCCTAGGGTCTCATGAGTTTTCTTGAATATTGTAGAGGATAATAATTCTCCCCATTTTTTGATTCAATGAATGACAAGAAAAAGGTCTTATAGAGAAGCAAAATAATTTCATGGAAAATTACATCTATTTTCCCATGGTTCTAGAGAGGGAGAGGAATTTCACCTAGACACATCTGAATCCCTTCATGTAACGAGGGAGAAATATATATAGGCACTTGTACAATGAGTTTACATCTCACCAAGGGCTTGAAGTGTCTTGTTGATCACCTAGGCCAGGTCTCATGACTTTAATAAACATAATATTCTCCCATATTTTCCCTATTTATTTTATTTTATTATTTTACAAAGTTTGAGGATCCCACGAGGTTGTATGAATGTTTTTTAAAAAAATTACTTTACCTATCACTGATGTGCTGCACAAAAAATAAAAGGTCTAATGATGATGTTCTAGGATTGTTCAGGGAAAACCCTTCTCCTTGTTTTTAGAGACAAAGGGGGAGTGAAAGACTGTTTGGACGTGTCTGAATCCTTTACCATGGAGATTTTAGCATGCCAATGGGATTTTTCACAGTGAGGCATACATGTCACTGGGTCTTCTATGGTGTCTTGTGAGCTTCATGAGTTCATCATGTGAGTTTTACATTCAGAATAAGTTCCTTCATTTTGGGTATTTTTCTCCATATATTCAAAGTATTTTTGGATGGTATGTCCGGAATCCATAGGATGACAAGCCACATGACCTAGGAGATCTTATCTGGATGCCAATACCAGATCCATTTGTTTCTAGGATAAATTATATTATATAAGGATGCTTTGTCAAAGGGGCTTTGTGGGATCATTTTTCGGTTATTACCTATTTTTGATTGTCAGCATGACCTTATATATGTTATATGATTTCATGACTCCTAGAGGTTAACATGATCTGCATGATCACGGTCACCCTCCTCTTCTTTTTCTTTGTGGGAGAAACAATACCCATATTCAATTATTTGTTCAATTTTAATTTTTTCGATGCTCATTTAGTTGGACTCAATAGTAACAATGATAGAAAAAACCATCAGTTTTTTTGTAGAAAAAAATATTCGAGACATAAATTTTGGGGGAATCATGGATAATTATTCTATCCATCAAAGGCAAAGACAAATCCATGTCTATAAAACTATGTATGACCATAAAATGGTATATCCTCAGAGTGGATTCATCAGCATATATGAATCAACCAAAAGAGTATTTAATCCCATTAAGTATCATTGGGTTGTGGAATTTAATAGAGATGTAAATTATTTTTGTAGCACCCATAGATTTTAAAATAATAACATTTTGTTCGATATTGTATGTGGTACACAACACTTTTCTTAAACAACAATTAAAATATATTAATTCTATATAATTCTTATAAAATAGTTATTGAATTTTCTTCTATGAATATGATTAATATAATTATAATATATATATATTTCATAATAAATATAATTTTATTTATAAATTCTTAGTAAATAATAACTTACATGTTTAGTAAATTCATTTTATGCTTCAAAATACATTTTCCTCAAAAATATTTTAATTTTTCATTTCATATTTGGGAATTTGAATTAATTTATATCACTTTTAGAAATTTTATTTTATAAAAAAAATATAATTTTTGAAATCATCATATCAAATTTATCTCAGGGTTATTTTTTTATTTTTCTGAAAAGGTTTATTTTTTAGTGAATAGTTGAAAATACCTCTTTTTGTAAAACTGTCAAATCTTTTCAATACAGTAAGAAATTTAAATGTTTTCTTATGATTCAAAACTGGTTTCAAGTAAAATTTTAAATATTTAGTTAAATTTTATTCTATTAATTACATATGAATCATCTTTATATTTGATTTTAGTTAAAGTTTATTTTTTGGATAAAAATAACTTTTTCTGAAAAACTATTTTAAAGTGCCTAATGTTTCTCTAGTTTAATTAATTAAAATATCCCCTAAATAAGAATGATTTAAATAAAATTTATAAATTATATATATTATATATATTATATATATTAACTTAAGTTCATATAATGATGATTACTAGTCATAAATTTAATACAAGACCATCGTATGATTGAAAAATACATTTCCTGAAAAACAGTTTTTCAACACATTTTTTGGGTTTATCGTTAAACTAATCTTTGAAATTCTGTGAATTTAATTCAATAAAATTTATCTCATATTTTTAATCAGAATATCTAATATTATATAATATGTTCAATTATTTTTTTCATAAAAAATATATAAAATAGTAAAAATTAATTACAACAGAAAAGGTAAAAACAGGTTTATTGAGGATAATCAGTATAGATAAAGGTTAAAATGACCAACCAAAATTTATAATTCCTATTTTATAGAAAAAATTAAATAATATATTATTTTAATTTTCTATAATAATCCATTTTTTATCCTTGTAAAATTTGAAAATTGTTTGTGTGGTTTATTCTTTTCAAAAATTATTAGTGTGTCCTCCTCCTCAATTAAAAAATGGCACTCCTCCCTTCACTTATTTGCACCAATAAATCAATTTTCCATGACCAAACATTGAAAAAATTATCTCCCCAAAATCCTCACCCATAATATAGTTGTTCATTTTTCAAAATACCAATGTTGGGGTTCTCAATAATAGATCCAATGGAGGCTTCTCTGAGTGATGTTAATCGTCTTCCTTAAGAACTTTATTTTTTACTTATTCCTTTTTCACCTACAATTATGTATTTAAATTTAGAATATAATACCACTATAATATATTATAGAATTATATTATATTATTTTTATGTAATAATATTTATCCATCACCTCTCTCATCAAATGGGAAACGAAACCATTTCTCGTGTGTGTGACGGACAACATCCTCGCAAACTGATTTAATTAATTTTCCATCACTTATTTAACATATTCATATAATGAAGTATTTAACATATTTATTTAATATATTTTCCATTATAATAATTATTTAATTTTTTTAATACATAAACTTCCATCCCTTCTAATCCATTGGAAAATAACAATGACGCACATGTGTACGTTTGGACTACAGCCTCAATGAATAGATGTGAAATTTTTTTCATTTTATTTTGATATGGATGGTAATAATCATATATTTAATTAATATATATTGAATATATGATATAATAGTGATTATATAAAGTTCAAATATTATTTATCATTTCTTTCTTTAATCTGTTGAAAAATGGAAATAGTGTTCATGTGTACGTACGGCCTACAGTCTCGATGAATAGTAAAATTCATTTTTATATCTCCAAATTTAATGGATTACAATATATATATATATAATATTCCTCATATTTATACTATTTTTTCTACAAATTATGTGAACCTGAAGAAATTAAAATGACTGAAACTACCAAACCAAAACATACATGAAAAATTAAGTAGTTATCACCTTGAATAGTGATTTTAACAAAGAATTGATAATAAATAAGTGATAAATGAATATTATTAAATAATATATGGTAAAAAAATTATTATTTTGGTTCTACGATATTTTATAATAAATATTCATTTATTATAATGTAGGTTCAAACATGTACGTTGAAAAATAGACTTAAGGTGAGGGATTTTGTCTGAATATCATTTCCTGGAGGCATATTATAATGTTATGAAACTAATTAATTTTTTATAGTGTATATAATACATATTTTACATATAAAATCAGGAATAATTCATAAGTAATGGTACTTTAATGTTTTAATTTATATAATTTAATCCAATTCGATTTCAATTGAAAATTATTAATTGGTAGAATATTTCATAAATAAAATTGTTTTCATTGGGTTGTATTAATTCTTCATTGTTTTTGATATTATAAGACTATTTGTGTATTGAATTTTGATAACATTATTTTTTATTTACACTTTTTTATGTTCATTTACATTTTAAACACATAATAAATTCATTGATTAATTCTCACTTCAACTTTATGATCACAATAAGGGTTTCTCATCTCAAATTGTCTTATTTGGGACAAATGTTATGTTATACACCAATTTTATTATTTGAGGTGTATCTACTTACACTATAATATTTTATATCATGAGTCTATTAACATTCTTGATATTTAATGTTTTAATAATTGTAATTTATTTTATAGGGGTTATGAATCCAAATTTAACATAGTGGAAATGGTGTATATTTCAATCTCATTTTAAGAGGGATTATTTATGATTTAATTTAGATTCTAGGAAATTTTTTGATCATCATCTAATAAACCTCTTTAATTTTTTATACTCTCATCATTAATGATGTTTTCAATTAATAGGACGGTTATCCTCTCTTCGGTACTTATGATTTTTTCAGAAGAAAAATTTAGAAAACCCAAATTATTTCTCTTTTAGTCTAAAATTATTTTTTTCCATAACCATATTTACCGAAAAAAATTAAATAATTTTCTTGATTTTCCCCATTGATTTGTTAAATATATTTTTACCCAATATTGTCTTTTAAAAAATATTTAAATATTAATTTTCCTATTGTTTTCTGAAAAAGGTACCTTTTGACTTTTCATACAAAAATGGAAAAGGAATATTTTATTTTAACTTGTATATCATTAATGGTATTTATTGACACCATGAATACTTGATGTATTAAAGATTAATTTACAATTTTAAAATTTTATTTTTAAAGAAAATTATTTTAACAACATTTTGTGTAAATTTAATTTTAATATGGTTCTTTTGAAAATTGATTGGTTATTTTTCATAAGAATGCTTTAATGATATCTTTATAGAATTTTTATTCATAAACATCAACAACCAATAGTATACTAACTCACCTCTAGGGATATATTGTAATGATACCATACTTATTATTTCATTGGATTTTTTATGATCATTATGACTGGGTGTATGCTATTTTTATACCATCACACATATTATGTTAGACGGCTTATGATTATATAACTGATTGGGGAAATTATTAATTTTTCATATGCTAGTTTATCAACATGAAGGATTATGTTTATTATGTCACACCCTGTTTATATTTATAATGAATTGGACTTATTATATGATGGTTGGGACCCGCTATATCCCTCGATGATCAGTGGGTATAATGAGACAAACTATCTTAGCTTTTTTGCCAAGACATTACTCATTTATATAAGTTTTCTGGTCATGAGTCTTTAAAATTATTATTCTGATGTCCCGTATTATGAATTCTCTCATTTTTATATTATTTATTGATGTCCATGTGAATATTTTATTAGTTATAATATCCATAGATATGTCTCATGCTCATGTGATTATTTATATTCTATTATTTGACCATCATATTTCATTTAATGTTATTATTAATGATCAAGTTATTGATTAAATGTAATGTGTTTTAGTTATTTACCTTTATATATTGTTTATGGGTAATTTATTTATGATATATTCCATTTTATTCATTCCCTTACTGATAATATGAGATCATGACTTTCTTATTATTCACTCCCATGGATTCTATAATGTGTATTATGATTGATAAGTGGGGATATTCTAAAGGGAACTATAGTATTCTAAAATATTGTTCTATGTTGTATTTTATGTTTTCAATTATAATATGAGATTAATTTATGTATCTAGTTTTCTAAAATTAAAAAAACTATTTTCTCCTCCGGGATGTGATTCCTTGTATCTATTGAAAATTTAATAAAGTAACCACCAACTCTGGGCTACTAGGGTTGGGGTATTTAGAATTGGGGTTAGATATTTATTAGTAGAAACTTTGGGAACTATATTTTTAAAAGTATATATTAGATAACATAACCCTATGACTAAATTTGAGGATAAGTCTAAATATAGGGTAACATCATAACATTTTGTTAAGGTAATGACTATTTGGTTTTTGTTGGAGTTAGTGGCCTAGTACCAACTAATTTGTACTTTATTCATTAAATAATACCTTATCGCATATTGATTATTCTTTTATGTGATAATGAATGTGATAATGTTCTAAGGATAGTTGTCTCACTAAAAGGTCATATCTTATCCCTACTATGATAAGAACCCCAAAGTTCCATAACACAATTCTTGAATATATGTTCTATGTTGGATGACATTATTTGAGGGACACAAATAATACAGGCCATTAGGGGTGAGGACTCATAAAACGTTGAGTCACCTTCTCATGGTTTGTGACCTTGGTAATATCAAGGAGGATATTATGAGAACAAGACCCGCCAATAGGAAATCCACATTTCATAGTGTCATTGGATGTTCCTATCTACATACATGTGTATTGGTCTATAGACTTTAAGATTATTATTAATGAGTATTACAACTTGTACACTTAGATGTATTGACAAAAACTGTGACAGAACACTGTTCAAAACTAGGTAGGATACATTGGGTGCATCAGGAGTAATTATGCATTTAATAGATAATATGAGAAGGGATTTTTCCATTCTTTTACATAATAGGAGTTGATATCTCAGGACCTTTAATGGAATTGATATAGCCTAAATAAATCTATATCCATGGTGAGTAATGGGAAAGTTCAATTCTAAAAATATAGACAAAGAATAATTAAGCACATGGGTTGATGGAACTAGCATGAAACCCTCTTGATTTGAGATATTGAGAAAAAGGGATTACATTACATGATAAGTGTTCATAGGAGGTGACACATCATTGTGGAATTAACTTCTTTCTCTATGGGTGCCTTTCCATGTTTCTAGATGCTATCCTTGGACTTTAGGCAGAATCCACATAATTCCCTGAAGAAGGAGGATTAGAGAGACACACACTAAGTGTGTCCAAGTATATCAGTTGAATAATAATTTAATAAGTTGAAAAAATATTATTCTCGATTGTGGTTTAAAAATTATTCAAGTATGCATGATCGCATTTATTTTGACACTGGTTATTTGAGAGAATATATTGTGGGTAAAATAATATATTTATTAGCGAGTAGTAAAGTGATATTTATTTGGGAAATAAATATCCATTATTCAAGGACTAATAAATATAGTGCAGGAAATAAAGAAAATTGAGAAACAGAACTACATGTTGTATATATTAATATACACGCCATGTAATTTTTCTCTGTATTTGTGATAAATCATATTATTTATTAAATTAAATAATATTCGGTGTAATTTGTTGGGTGCATATCAAGAAATAATAATGGTCAACTATTATTCTTAAACATGGGGTCTTACTATGAATTAAATGAAATGAATAAATACTTTCGGGTAATTAATTCATTTTATAATTCTATGTAATCGAAATTCCAATTATATAATTCCCATTAACCTAGCCATTTTTTGTGATGGTGCACAATAGATCAAGAAAATGCTCTAAATCCAAGAGAGAATTATTTTTCTTCCAAGAACGCTCTCAATCTATGAGAGAGATCCTCCTCCACCGGATCAAGGAGGGTGCTTTGCAAGCGGATCTCAAGGCTATTGAAGGTGGACATCACAACAGAATTCACTTCTGTTCTAGCATATAGATATCCCTTCAGCGACCTACAGAGATAAATGGAGCATGTTTGGATCACCGCGTGAGGAATCATGCACTTAGATTCTACGAGGCGATGAGGAATCACATCAAATCATGACCGAAAACATCGATGGAGAGATATTTCCATCAAGTTAATTCTTGTATTTTAATTAAATTAATTATAAACAATATATTATGATCCTCTATATGGTTCTGGGACTCCATTTATTTCTTTCGTAATTTGTTATATTCTGAAGATCCGGATTTTTATTATCATGAAGGATCTCGGATTGATCATTGTTAACTGAAATATTCAAGTTGGGTACACCCACCAACGTGCTTCCATTTCACTAGAAACCTACAAGTGGTATAAAAGGGGTCATATCATTGAATATAATTATTTAGTTTTTCATTGGTGATTTACAAATTTAATAATTTAGTTGTTTCAATTCAATTTTTGTTGTTCTACAAATATGAATCTCGATAACTATTCAGACTCTTTTGTTTCTCATTTACCTTATAGAAACAATGTTTCCTTTTAAATTTGATTTAATTAAAACAAAGGATCTAATCTAGAGGTGGAAAAGCTTCTTCTTCGTACAAAACCAGAACACACGGACTGTATTCAGCAGTACACATTGTGTAGTGTAGGTTCCAAGCACCGGATGGTCTGCCAAAAGAGGAAATTTCATTGGATTTGGTCTAAGTATTTAAGACACTATGTGTTGGCCAGGAACCGATGGCACACAAATTCTAGATTACAAGACATGTGGCCCATTAAACATGTTGTGTAGTCCCTTTGGGTAAGGGTTGGACCGTGTACCCTATACACAACTTTCCTGACTGGAAACCATGTAACAAAGATACTACACAGAATGGGTCCCACTAAACACACCGTGTACTCCGAATATTTTTTTAGTACGTCCACATGTCATGTCCCTGGGGGTGTACTTTGGATGGACGGTGAACAAAAGTACATGCTGTGTAGTTGGAACTACACGCCGTGTAGTTATCCAAATAACACTGATTTATTAAAATTTGTTATTATATTATAAAAACCGTTGAGACGTGTACCCTAGTTCATGAGTAAAGCTGAGTCACAACACATGATAGGTTTTTTATATGTGTTTATTTAATTTAACATCTGGGTAATGTTCATTTCTACTCATTGGGTTGTTATGAATTGGAATTCACCGAGTTGCATCCAAGGAAAAACATACATATAAAGATAATTTTAAATTAATTTTTTTTAAATTATGATGTATGAGAATCTCACGGAAATTAAGAAAAATGGATTAAGAAAAAGGATTGATTAATTAAAGATAATTAATTGATTCGAGTGTGATTTTTATTAAACAAGAATGATTAAAGAATTCGATGCTAGTTTTATTTATACATAAATATCATTGCATGTATGGATGATCATGAGAAAGATCAAGACCATTTTATGTGAATGGTTTTTTTTAATTTATTTATTTAAATTAAATTTGTTAGTCTGTGATTCTTCTCCTCGTTAATATCTAGGGTATGCGTGCCCAAGGTTTCATTTATGTAAAAACCCATTTTACCCCTCACCTACAGGTGAGATAAAATCATATGTAATGGATGGAGCTCCCAAGTTAGTGGAGGCAGTGCAAGTTTGGATCCAAGGTAAAACTAATCCAGGGATATACAAAGGAGGACAGATGGAAAGTTGTAAACATGATCCAAAAAGGTTCAACGTATTTCTCCCCTAGGTCTTGGATTACATTATCAACTATTACATAAACTAAACAATTGAACGAGATCATGATCATACCATTTATTTTATTTATGTTAGAAAAATGGTTCATTTATTGTGGGTGTGTTGTCACAATCACGCAATTAATGAATTAAACAAACATGCAAGATGGAACTAAATTAAGACCAGCTTATGAGAAAATATTATCTTAGACATGGTTAATCACTTAAGTATATCCCACATAATACTAACAAGAATTTAATCAAAGATAATAAAATGTAAATTTATGTATAAGGATAAAATTCCTCAATGAAATATTAATTCGGTATAGCCTTCCATAATCCTGGTTTGAATTGAACCATAGTTTAATGTGCTTGACCAACCCTATTTAGGGTGCTTTATATAATCAGTGAATTCTAATTAAAGGTTTTGGGGTGACTTGACCTGGTTCGTATCAAGGGTTGACTACCACAACAGGACTTGGTGAGACCAAGAGGCAAAGTTTGATGAAATCAAAAATAAAAATATTTCAAGATTGGGGAGTCCACTTAGTGGATCAAGGAGCTGCGAGTTAATGAAGTTGGAATTTGGAATGCCTACCAAAAACCCTTCAAGTTTCTTGACCAACCCTAGTTGGGGTAATACAAAGGGAAATATGTATCCTTTCCACTAGAATATTCAAGCAATAGAATATTATGAAGTCAATGGTGAGGGATATTGTATTTCGAAAAAATAGTGGGAGAATAATAAGTATTAAATTATTTATTTGTTTCAGTTTTATCATTATAAAGTAACAAACATTTTCGCATCTTAATTTGTATAAACAAAAAGAAAAATGACTTCAAACATATCATTGCGAACCATACTTGATAAGGAAAACCTTCTCACTGGCACTAATTTCCAAGAATAGTAGAGGCATTTACGCATCATCCTTCACCACGAGAGGAAATTGACTGTGCTGGAAGAGCGTGTTCCAGTTGTTCCTAGAAAAGAGGCTAGTGATAAAGAACTATCTATCTATATGAAAAATATGAATGGTCCCACATATTTCCAATGTTTCACGTCATCAGTCATGTCTAATGAGAACTTGAAGACACATGAAAATATGAACGTGTATAGAATGATGTCTCACCTTAAGAATATATATCAAGAAATGGTAAGAATTGAGAGATATGAGATCTCTAATTCTTTGTTCACAACTAATATTGGAGAGTCTTCATTAGTTGGGCCTCATGTAGTTAGGCTTATTGGTTACATTGAACTCCTGAACACCTTAGGGATTAAGTTCCTCGATGAGTTGCGTACAAATCTCATCCTATCATCACTTCCCAAGAACTTATCTAGATTTATTTACAAATACAACATGAGAAACAATGAGAAGATTCTATCGGAACTTCTGACCATAATTCTCCAGTTAGATAAGGACATGGGGTGTGACAAACTCACAATCATTATGGTGAATAAGAAAAGGAAGGAAAAGGAAAAGTGTACAAGGATTCATAAATAGTCTCAATCCCATGAGAACCATTCCTCCAAGAAGGAGATGATCCATAGGTAGGGTAAGGAACAAGAGGTAGTATGTTTTTCATCTATCAAGCAAGGCCACAGTAAGATTGACTTCACCCGATAGCATGGGGACACTAAAGGTGCATTCTTTATCGATTGTAATCTTTCCATTTCTACACATTGATTATTAGATATAGATTGTGGGGATCACATTTGTATTCAAATATAGGAACCAAGTAGATTTAGAAATATTTCCAGAGGAGAGGTGTATCTTCAAGCAGCCAATGGCGCGAGGCTAGCTACGTTGTACATTGGTGATTACCATCTCTCATTACCAACTGCAATGCATTTGGTTTTATGTCACTGTTATTATGTTCCTAGTCTAACCAAGAACACGATTTATTTATCTTGTTTGGATATAGATGGATTTATTTTCATGTTTGGAAATAAGGGTTGTTTCTTTTATAAGAAAAATGTATGTTATGGTATGGAGCATTTAAATAACGGTTTGAATGTATTAAATTACAAAATCCAAGTGTTGGAAATTAATAAAAAACCAAACTTAAATGACTCATACATCACCCGATTGTGGAATCACCATCTCGATCATGTAAATGAGAAGTGTTTGGGAAAGTTCTACCAACATGGTTATTTAGACTCTACTAAGCTGAAACTACAAGATAGATTTTATGCTTGTTTACAAGGTAAAATGACTAAGATACCATTCGGTGGATAGGTTGAAAGGCCCACAGATCTTCTAGGATTGGTGCTCAGAGATATGTGTGGACAATTTCTAGTAGAATCGAGAGGTGGATATTCTTACTTCATTACTTTTAATAATGATTTGAGTAGATAGGGATATGACTACTTAAGGATGTATAAGTTAGAGTCCTTAGAAAAATTTATGGAATTAAATAATGAAGTATAGAATAATCTTGGTAATTAGATAAATAAACTTCAATTGGATCGAGGTGGATAATATCTGAACCAAGAGTTCATCAATATTCTAACAGAGTCTGGGATTCTATCTCATCTCACTACTCCTTATACACCATGATGAAATGGTGTTAGTGAAAGGAGGAAATGCACCTTTATGGATATGGTGAGGTCAATGATGAGTCATTCAAATATTCTATTATACTTTTGGGATATATATTACAAACAGCAACATACACATTAAACTGAGTACCAACTAAAGAGTAAAATGGAATTCCCTCTGAGTTATGAAATGTAAAGAAACCCATTTTGTCTCACACATGTGTATAGGGATGCAAGGTGTTTATTAAGTCCTTGGTAGGAAACAAACTAGCATCGCGGGGCACGAGGTGTATCATAATAGTATATCCTAAGGAAAAAAGGATATTACCTATATAAACCTTTAGACAAGAAAGTGACTATCTCTAGATAAGACGTCTTCCTTGACAGGGATCACATCCTCAAAAAGGATAGTGAGAGGACGATTAACTTCGATGAAGTTGATACTCAAGATACGCAAGATTTGGTATAGAAATAATTTCCATAATCCCCTATGGAAGAGGTTCTAGAAACAAAAGTACTATGTATGATCTCAATAGAGGTAAGGGAACTGGAGAGATTTGGTTTCCTTGTCACTGAGGATGGTGAATCATTGTTGTTGGACAATGATGATCTTTTCTCCTACAAGGATGTAGTATAAATCTTAGAAGCTACAAGATGGTTAGAAGATTTGAATTCTAAGATGCAATCACTGTAGTAGAACTAATTCTGGGTTCTGGTCAATATGCTAGTTGATGTAAAGCCTGTTGAATGAAAATGGGTATTCAAGAGAAAGTTGGACATATATGGTCAAGTTAGAACCTATAAAGAAAGGAAAGTGGCTAAAGGATTCAGACAACATCAAGTAATTGACTACGTTGAAACATTCCCGCTAGTTTCCATGTTTAAATCCATACGAATCATACTTATTGTAGCATATTACCATGACTAAAATATTTGGCAGATGCATGTCAAAATATCATTCCTTAATGGAAACCTTTAGGAAGATATCTATATGACACAACCAGAAGGGTTTATGACACCAAGTGAATCCAAACGGGTCTGCAAGGTGCAGAAATCAATTTATAGATTAAATAAATCATTGAGGTCATGGAAAATTCAATTTGATGAAGGCATAAAAAAATTAGGTTTCATTAAGAATGAATGTGGGCTATGTGTTTATAATAGGTTTAATGGTAATGTGGTTGTTATCCTAGTATTATATGTTGATGACATATTACTTATTTGAGACGATTTACAAGTATTACAGTCTGTTACGGACTGGTTGAACAAGTGTTTCTCCATGATGTACTTGGGTGAAACAACCTACATTCTAGGGATCAAGATAATTCATGATAGATCTAAGAGGCTTCTTGGACTATGTCTGGGAACATATATTGACCAGATACTAAAGGGATTTAGTATAGAATAATGTAAGAGGGGATTGATTCCAGTGTCACGTGGCCTATATCTTTCTATGAAAATGTGTCCTCAGACACTATAGTAGAATGATAGAATGAGTAAGATCCAATACACTTTGGTTATAGTATCCATCATGTATGTTGTGTCATGTACTAGGCTTAATGTTGACTATGCACTGATCTTGGAAAGAAGATATCAAGAAGATCTCAGAGAACAGCATTGTACTGCTGTTAAGACTATTCTTAAGTATCTAAGAAGAACTAAGGATATTTTCCATTGGTATGGAGGAGATGAAGATATTTTCATCATAGGGTATGCTGATTCTAGTTTTCAGACAGATCAGAATGATCTAAAGCCACAATCTGGATATGTTATTTGTCTCAATGGAGTAGTTGTGAGTTGGAAGAGTTCAAAGAAACTAGTTGTCATTGATTCTACAACAGAGTCTGAATATATAGAGGCTTCGGATGCTTCAAAGAAGGTCATCTGGATTCAGAACTTCATTCATGAGCTTGATGCAGTTCCTAGCAATAATGATCCTATCCCATTGTATTGTGATAACGCTACAGTGGTGGCTCTTGCAAAAGAACCAAGGTCACATCAACAGATAAAGAACATACTTTGAAATTATCACCTCTTGAGGTATTTCTATCAAAGTGGTGAAGTTGCAGTGAGTAGAGTGTCTATGAAAGAGAACATGGAAAAACCCATGGAAAAAGTCCTATCTAATCATAAGCATGAATATCATGTGAGACCTTACGGGTTAAAGGTTGTTGGCAGTTGGCTCCAGTCCAAGATGGATTTTGTTAGAGTTGGTGGCCTAGAACCGACTAATTTTTACTTAATTCATTAAATAATACCATATCACATCTTGATTGTTCTTCTGCGTGACAATTCATGTGATAATGTCTTAAGGATATTTCTTGCACTAAGAGGTCATAGTTGATCCCTATTACAATGAGAACTGGGAAGTTCCAAAAAAATGTTCTTGAATATATGTTCTATGGACGGATGATGTTATTTCAGGGACACAAATAATATTGTCCATTATGGGTGAGGACCCATAAAACTTTGATGCTCCTTCTCATGGTTTTCCCCCATGGCAATATCCATGAGGATATTATGAGAACGTGACCCCCCAACAGTAAATCTAAAATTCATTGTGTCATTGGATGTTCCTATATACAGATTTTTGTATTGGTCCTTATACATTAAAATTATTATTAATGGGTATTACCACCCACTCACTTAGATGTATTGATGAAAACTGTGATGACACACTATTCACAGTGAGGTAGGATATATTGTGTGCATCATGAGTAATACTGCGTTAACAAATAATTCCATAAAGTATTTGTCCCTTCATTTCCAAAACGGGAGTTGATATCTCATTCCCTTTGATGGAATTGATATAGCCTAAATAAATCCATGGTCATGGTGTGGAATGGGCAAGTTCAATTCCAAAAATTCATAGAAAGAATAATCAAGCACAATGGTTGATGGCACTAGCATGAAACCCACTAGATTTGAGATATTGAGACAAATGGATTACATTACATGGTAAGCATTCGTAGGAGGTTACACTTCATCATGGCATTAAATTATTTCTCTATGAGTTCCTTAGCGTGTTGCTAGATGCTAACCTTGGACTCTAGGTAGGATCTGCCAAATGCCACTAAGAAGGAGGCCTAGAGGGTCACACACTAAGTGTGTCCAAGTATCTCAGTTAAATATTAGTTTAACAAATTGAATAAATATTATTCTGGATTTTGGTTTAATAATTATTCAAGGATGCATGATCATATTTATGTCGACACTCGTTATTCAAGAGAATAAATTATGGGAAAAATAATATATTTATTTGTGAGTAATGCAGTGGTATTTATTTGGTAAATAAATAACCATTATTCAAGGTCTAATTAATCTGGTGGAGGAAATAAATAAATTGGAAAAACAAAATTACACGCCATGTATATTAATATACACGCAGTGTAAATTTTATAGAGATTTTTGAGAAATAGTATTATTTATTTTATTAAAAAATATTATTTGTAATTCATTGGGTACATGTCAAGTAATAATAATGGTCCATTGTTAGTATTAGACATAGGGTATTACTAATAATTAAATAAAATGAATAAATTTTTTCGGGTAATTAATTCATTTTGTTATTCTATGTAATTAGAATCCCAATTATATAAATCTTCTAATCCTAGACTTTTTTACGGGTTGTTCTCAACGGATCTAGAAAAAGACCTAAAGCCAAGAGAGAATTTTTTTTCTTCCAAGAATTCTCTCAAGCTATGAGAGAGATCCTTCTCCACTAGATGAAGGAGAGCTCTTTACAAGGGACTCTAAAGGTGATCGAAGGCAGACATTGCAACTGAAGGCTCTTCCACGCTAACACCTGGAGATCCCTTCGGTGATATCTAGATATACATGGAGCTTGTGTGGATCACCGCTAGAGGAATCATACTCTTCGATTATATGATTCAATGATGAATCACATTCGATTGTGACCATAAATATCAACAGAGAAAGAATTCCATCAAGGTAATTCTTGTCTTTTAATTAAATTAATTATTTCCATCATAAGATGATCCTCTCTATTCTTTCAAGACACCCTTCCATTCTTTTGTTCTTTGTTCTATTCCAAATATCTAGAATTTTATTATCGTGACAGATCTCAGATTGATCGTTTTTTACAGAAATTTTCAAGACAGGTACATCCCCCAACGTGCTTCCACTTCTCCCGGAACATACGGTTTTCTGATAAATACATTGATGCCAAGATACTAAAATTAGATGTGGCCTTGGAAAAATTTTATCAACGAGTAATGAATTTGAATAGGTATCTTTAGGATTTGAATTGATCATAAACCCATTACAAGAAAATATGCCTTACTACATTCTTGGTTTGATATTCCTGGGGGATATACATGTGATAATTTAAATTTTCACTATAAATATTTATAAAGGATTTGAAAATAATTTTATTATTTGATAACTTTCCCAATTAAACCATTTTTCTAGACTATGAGATTATCAATGTATAACATTTTATATTTATGCTATGTGTTTCACTGGTTTTGGGATTGTAGATTCTATTTTACAATGTTACATCTAATCTAGTTTATTAATTTGTTTAGAAATAGAACCTATAAAACATAATGGAAACTAAATTAATGCACATGATCTATATAGGGAATCCCTCTATAGAAATATAATGATTTTAGAATTATATCTACAGTTATAAATGATAAAATTATAACCATAATCGGGTAGCTGAATCCGGTTATGACCAATAATCATGATCATATGAATCATACCACATATCCTCAATGTAGAATAGAAATGTTAGACCACTTAATGCATTAGAAATCTTTATCTTTTAATGGAACTAAAAATCAATTTTTATTTGATCAATAGATAAGTTCCATAGAGAATATATTTCTCATAATATGAAGTAATAAAAAATTGATGGTTGTTATGTAATATTATTATCTCTAAGTGGATGTGGGATAATAGTTTTCATCGATCAAAAACACTAAAGATGATAATGAAAAAGTGATAATGGGTTATAATTATTTTAATGTACTCTTCTTGGAAAAATATTTTCCTCAGGAGAAATGTGCAGATATAGAGAGATAATTCATGAGTCTAAGAGAAAATTAATTGGAAACTATTGTTATGTATAAATCTAACATTACAAGGTTACCAAGGTGTTCTAATAAATATGTATGCATTCCAAAAATAAATATTGACTATCGCTTTTATTATCATAAGAAAATCATTTAAAGGGAACTAGTCTTCCAAACTTCATCATCATTTGAGAACATAGTATCATGTTCTATCATGATAGAGAAATAATTATCATGTATAGTTGCTTTGAAGGGAAGAATAAAAAGAAGATAATGGTATAGAAATAAATGAATAAGGGGAAAAATGTAAAGAAGGATTTTCCCACATGTGGTCATTCTAGAAAGAAACACCCTAGTATATGCTTGAAGGAAGTGGGGGTTTTCTACATGTTAGGAGAGAAAATGAAAATAGGCATTGAATAAAATATTCAGGAAGAAACCATTAATGTTCAATGATTCAACTATAAAGAGATAGGGAACTATTAAAATAATATCTCTATGAATTATGGGAATATATCTAAAAAAATATAAGAAATCAAGTTAAATTTTATGTTGTTAATTTAGTTGAATTGGATTGACTAATATTATTTTGTATTTGGATTCAATAATTATATTATTTAAGTATTTTTACCTATTTAATTTTGGTTATAATAATCCTGAAACATTTAGGTATTATCTTAATTTTGGAATTATATATGTATTTGTGTAAGATTAACATTAGATTTGTGGACTCGTCATTGTTTTATAAGTTTAAGTTTGATCATAAGTTCAATGTCATAAACACCCATTTGAGGCAACATGTGTTTAAGGTTTATCAAGATTAAGGATATTTTTTGAGATATTTATGGGAATAAAATGCATTAGTTTAGTATAATTTTTAGAAAAAAAAATTATTTAAGGAATAATTCTATTACATTTTGGAAACATAAGATTAAAGTTATTGATAAACTTCTGGGAAATATGATTATTTATATAAAGATAATAATAGTCATTAAAGATTATTTAATTTCTTCAAAAAGGAATAAGTCCAATAGAAAAGCCTTGGGGTTATAAAGTGATTTGAGAACCAATCTTATGTTTGAGGATAATCACCAAATTTTTTAGAACATTATAGGAATAATATTATTTTTGAAAGAAGGAAAATCGTATACTGACTGACAACCCATCCAATTCAGCAACGTCATAGGGAATGAAACCACAACTGAATGCTGACTAGGGTACAACATCTACCACATTCCTAGGTGATTTCCTAGTTAATACAAAATTTTTTACATAAATTATTTTCTGAATAAAAACATATCTAAAGGATTAAGTCAAACATTGTAAAAAGACCAAGAAATTTAAAGGAAATTTTTTTCCTTAATTTGATTGGAGTTTTACGAGTCTATGTCTCCTGACTGCACTTGATACCAAGGCCCAGTGTGCCCAGAAGCAATTTTCAAAGTTTAGCTCGGGTACGTTCAGTGAACGAATGAGCAGTTTTTTCTATCTTTTGAACTGGTGCTCGAAATTGAAATCAGAAGGCACCGCTGAACTCGCAGTGCGGGTTTTTGCCTAAGAAGACTTTCACCACGATGGCAGATGATCGGGTATGAAAGTTAGTTTTTGGGGTTTTACATGGGTTAGTAAAATAAAATAAGTGATCAATTTATTTTATTTTGTTAAACACGTGTCGTGCAGATAAAGTGGTTAGAAGCTCCACTTGGGAGTTCGTGGTGGGGCCCACCGAGATCCAACCTCCCATTTGAGGTTAATTATGGTGGAAACCACACGAGGCCTCCCATTAATGGGAGGGGAATCATAACTCCTTGAATCCCTCTCTTTTATGAGGGAGAGACTCTAGGTTTAAATCCCCCTCTAAATTGAGGAGGATGAAACCTCCCCTTTTTAATGAGGGGACCACCCAAGCATTAACCACCCCCCTTTGAATTCCTCCCCATTTTAATACGCCACCGCATTGGATTAATTGGGTGGATACCTCTGTCATAAATCATCCATTTATGACTCGCGTGCCAAGGATGAAGCCTCCAACTCCTATATAAAGGAGGCTAGGGGAAGGAGTTTTGGACAGCTTCTTCAAGCGGAGGAACGCTAGCAGCGAAGCACGACGCCGAACACATGGAGAGTTTTCATCCTACTCCAACGATGAATGAAAAATGAAGAACATCGATGCCACCTTTGGCTCCTTCCTTCCGAACGTTGATGGAACAACGACGTCTTCCACGACTCGCTATCGTTTAACACCATTTTACAAGGTAGGGGTTGTTATGTTCAAGTTTAATGCCATTCATCATCGTTCTTCAAATTCATGAGGTTTTGGGAGAACTCCGGCCTGCGAAGAATAATGTTGGTTCCTCGAAGAACAACGATGTGCCACCAATCCTCTTCTCTGTGACAAGAGAGGAGACGCCGCTTCCTCCTCGGCGCACTCCGACGACACCTAAGAACCCTTTCCCCGTGACTCCGTCTACCGCGACGCAGTCTACCGTGATTCCGACATTCTTATGTGATTGTTGAGGTAGGGGAAATTGCATATTTGTTATTATGTGATTTTATACCCATGGCATGGCGTGAAAATTGTTTGTTGCGGACTAACGCGGTGGGTGCGGACTAACGAACAAGTCCAAACCCACCGTTGCTTTTTTTTATGTGCAGAATAATTGGTGATGATGAAGTGGGACCGAATTGGCGATTTGGGGTTGTCGCAGTAATGTATGGGTCCCGAGATGACCATAGGCGCAGACATGAGAATAATCGAACCACCGGAATGACGCCGGTGGCCCGTGGAAATCTACGGCGGCACCGGGGGCTGGAGGCGGCGGCGCCCCGGCATGCCGCCGGTAGGAGCCCACCGTGGATGAAGATGCAGCGACGAGGAGAGGATCTCGAGGCTGCGTGGGATCCATTGGAGACGCAGCGCCAGGAGCCGCGTCCGTGGAGTACAAAAGTGGGATCGCGTCCCCCACCCCCCACCCCTGCGCGGCTCGCTGGCCGAGCTAGCGCACCCCCCGGCCGGGCCAGGGAGGGTCGCACAGACTGGGCTGGGCCGCGCCCTGCCGGGCCGGACCTGGACCCGGGTCAGGTTGACCTGGTTCGGGCAGACCCAAGGGGGGGTTGGGCCGGGTCGTGTCGGGCCCAGACCCCCCACTTTGGACCATTTTCGATTATTTGCCCATAACTTGAGTTACGGACCTCCAATCGACGCCCCATCAGTTGAGTAGGAATCCTTAGATCGATACGGTCGTTTTTATATATTACTCTTGAGGTTTCAGCAAATTTTTAGTATGTCCGGGTTGGTTCGAACTTGAAACCAACCGGGCCCTTGGAGCGGAAACGCTTATAACTGAAGGACCGGACGTCCGACTGATGTGTCGTCAATTGCGTTGAGATCCTTTTGTTGAGACGGTCCTTTTTTCTTACTCCTCTTGAGTTTTTGATGTAGATAGTGTATGGTCGGGTTGGTTTTATCTTAAAAACCAACCGGGTCCCTAGGACGGAAAAACCAATAATACTCAGACCGGGCGTCCGATTGACGCACCGTCTATCGTGTTGGGTTTTTTTTGACGATATAGAACTTTGGGATACAAAAACTCTGGACTTAATGAAATTTGATGTATCGACTCTTTTGCTCGAGGATCAGACCCTCCCGGAATCGAGAATACTTTGTGCGGTAATCCTAGAGCTGGCTGCGACTGCGCCGATAATGACTGTACTTGGATCCTCCGTGGGTTCGGTAGTGAGGATGACTTTACTTGGATCCTCCGGGGGTTCAGCAGCAAGGATATAACGACCCATAATTTACTTACATTGTTATTACTTCAAAATTTAAGCATACTTATTACAACATATAACGAAACCATGAAAGGACCATATAGGTATAGTGTCCTTAGAAACTAGGAAACATAAACAACTAGTTCATAAATCATCTACATTGTCTCCCATTTATTTCATCATATCTATAGTCCCTTTTGGCATATCTTACTTAATAACCTTCTTCCTTACTTGGGGAAAGAAAACATACAAAAGGGTGATCTCAAATGCTTAGTAAGGGTAAACAAAAGAAATATCAATCACATCATATTCATAAGAACATAACATTTTGGAAATCTTAATCTGTAAAAGAGAGAATAATTTTATAACATGGGATTAATCATATTAGTGAAATGAAATCCCAATAATCATAACATAAAACATTAAACTTTGTGGCATACACACATAATCATAGAGAATCATTTCTTATTAGTCAAGACTCATTGACAAGACTATCTTAGTGGACAAAGTCCATTTCTGAACCGAGTTCACTCCTCGTTTCAGTCCTGTTTCACTGAACCGGTTTAACCTGCCATTCCAGCCATGTCTATCTCATGAGATATAAAATCTTTAAAAAATTCATTGGAGGGAGATATAGGTCCCACCCATCTCATAATGATACTATTCATATGTGTTCCAGAAAATCATAAATCATACATCATTGCATAACCCATGTAATAAAAATGGGATTCTTAAACAACATGACATCATAAAACAATTCATATAATATAAAATAATTCATTAAAATAATTCAATCACAACATAATCAAGTCAATTTAATGATAGGAATAGAAACAGAACCATGTATTATCTTAGATTGAAAATAATTTTGATAAAACACTTGAACTCCATTCTTGAGGAAAATATCATTTCTACTTCAAAAACATTTTCCTTTCTTAACATGTCATACAATTTTAAACTAAAACAAGTTGATTAAAAATAAACTTGAAAACTTGTAAAGTAATCTTCCTGGAAATAATGTTTTAAAAATCCATTCCTGCCATATAAGTTTAAAAAACATTCTTCCCGTACTTTTGTCAGAAAAGTCAAAAAGTACCTCGTACGAAAAATGACAAAAGATTCCTTTTATATCTTTTACAAAAAACTCACCGAAGGGTAAAATTGGATTTAAAAAATTTTATGTGGATGGAAACAATATTATATATTGAGGAAACATGGATGTGGATGATAAAATACACCCCAGTAAATACCAAAGTATAAACAATCTCAGATAAAATGAGATTGTGATATTTTCCCTTACCTTAGGTCCGAACTGCTTCGTAAGTTTCCGAACCTCATGTATAATGATTTAAATAATGTTATTGACTTATTCCAGAATCATACTTATTTTTATGATATCATATATGGTCATATTCTTAGCTTCTTATTAGTAATATTTCATTACTACTTGTTATTCGGGTGTTTATTACTTTTTGTTCTTATGCGTGTTTTGTCGAATAAATTCTTATTTTTCTTTTTAGGTTATAGATACCTCATTTCCAGAATGGTATTAGTGTAATATATATCATATTCATTCACTAAATTCATTTATATAATCATTATGCAATGAAGATCATGTATAACGAGTCGCATCACATCGTGGAGACGGTATTCTGTACGTACGCACGAGCGATGATATCGTTCCCATGCTCGTGGAATTGTATTGGAGTGTATGTACATTATTTCAGAATCAATATCACTTTACAATAATCATATATAGTTATTATTTACACCATTATAACCATATGAATAAGGTGGTGGTGGAAAATAGATTACACCACGGCGTAGAGACGGTATTCCGTACGTACGCCCGCGTGGTGATTTCGTTTTCCGTAGGATGGATAGATGGTGAAATAGGGTTGTTTCATACTTATAATAACATATCAGTATATTATTGATACTGATTTTATTACTTCATAATGAAACAACTAAAGAAGAAGAAGTGGAATAAGAGATAAAGATGAAAGAATCGGTAACGGGCATTACCTCTTATTTGAAGCACCTCTTTGAGAACTCCTCTTAGGGCATTAAATTGGTCTTTGAAGAATACCAGGACCTCTAGGATGTTTCTAGGGAAGTGGAGAGGAGATATTGGCAGGGGTTGGCCGAGCTTGAAGGCTCAATGTAGTGTGAGGAAGAGAGGGAGGAGGTGCCCTTTTATAAGGGAGGAGAGGGGCACCTTTGGAATAACTAAAAATATTATTTTATTATAAAGTCAAATTCGGTTTTTAATAGCTCAAAATTGATATATTTATAAGATAAGGTGGGTATGGGTCTAAATCCTCTCATACAATAGAATTTATACAAGTTTAGGTATCAATTTTAACCTTATCATTTAGATTTAACTTTAAGTTAGATAATTTAACTTTTATCGTGTCTTCTTGTTTTCTTACACTATAAGGTTAATAAACTTACTATATAAAGACAAACGATACCCAAGTTATTTATTATTAATATATATAACCTTATCTGAGTCATTTGGCCGAACCTTTGATTTTTAGAAATAAAATAACAATTAATAATATAGTTTTTTTTAAACTATTTTATGTCAATTTTAACACTATTTGGTAATTGATTTTTGTGAAAATCATTACAGAATTATTAGTTAGAAAAAATTTAATTAAATCAATAATAACATGTCATATTAACATATAAAATTATTGTAATTCATAAAAAGTCTCAAATTACATTTATTTGGGTATTTATAACATCAATTATGTCAATATTCCATTAATAAGATAATTACTGCATCATCATTGTATAAAAAATAAATTAAATTATTTTAAGTCTAAAAATTACAAATAAAATACAATTATGTAGGAAATCATTTTATAATTCTAATTAATATTTATAGTCTAATTTATCTTATGTATAACCCTATATTAAAAATTCTTTAGTTATTAAACATTGATTTTAACTGTTTTAACCCTTCTTTAAATAAATTGATAATAAATGTCCTAATCTAATCCAAGTGGGCCTAAATGGTCATATTTTATTCCTAAGGTTGTTTTTGGTCGAATTAAATTTCTCCAATAGAATTAGTACATGTGTTAGGGTAATAATAATATCATTTTTACCCTTAACTACCCTATTTACTTTTTACCCTGGTAAAAAAAGTAAAAAGTTACTATTCACCAAAAATTATTTTCATCTCATTGAACCACTTTTTAGTCCTTGATATTAACCGTGTCTCTCGGAGTTTCGAAATTCCACTCACATAAGCGGTAAAATTAAGTTTTATGAAAAAAAATCAGTTTTTTAACTACCACTTAGTGGTTTCACTATTCATCAAAAAATGAAAGTTTCCAGAAAAATACCAAAAATTAGGCCTAAGCTATATTTGATATTTTGAATTCAAAAATGATGTTTATTTTATCAAATTCAAAACATATCAGTTACATTAACTAATTTAAAAATTAATTCCCGTCGTCAAGACAAATATCATGTTTTTAAGAGATAATAACTATCAAAAGATTGACACTTGTTTATGTCTGGTTTAAAAGTGAAATTACATCCAATGAAAAACATTGTATTAAATTGTAAAAATATATTCTAAATATACTTTAAAACCACTTAAATTAATAATTTATCAATATTAATTATTTCGATTAAAAAAGTTGTTTTTAATTAAAATTTAATAATTTTCACTATTCATCAGAATATGAAAGTTATCCGAAAAGTACCAAAATTTCACCCTAAGCTAATTTCGATATTCCGAATCCAAAAATGAAGTCCATTTTGAAAAATAAAATTTAAAAAATTTCAAAATGTGGTTATTAATACTCATAACGGCTAGTTTTAATAATATTTTAATAGCATATCGTTGTTTAGTGAAACTCAGTATTGCGTATGACACAAACTATTGAGGAAGGTCGCGGTTGCGTGTAAAGAAAGCCAAGCTAGTGTTGTGTGTAGTGAAATATTCCTTTGATGATTTATATAACATAAAAACAAAATATTTCTCATAAAAGCCTCAGGTGTTACATTCTACCCCCCTTAAAATGAATTTTGCCCTCGAAATTCGTCACTTTGTAACAAAAAGATAAGGATACCTCTCCCTCATGATATCCTCAAGCTCCCATGTAGCTTCTTATAATTGTTGGTTCCTCCATAAAACTTTCACCAAGCGAGTGGTCTTGTTCCGTAGGACTTTTTCACTACGATCTAGAATCTCTATCGGCTGTTCTTCATAAGAAAGATCTTGCTCCAGCGGTACAACTTCTGAGCTGAGTACATGTGAAGGATCAGGTATGTACTTTCTCAGGAGAGATACATGGAACACATCATGAACTTGAGAGAGATTCGGTGGAAGTGCCAATCGGTAAGCTACCTTACCAACAGGATCCAGTATTTCGAAAGGACCGATATATCTAGGGCTCAACTTCCCCTTCTTTCCAAATCTCATGACCCTCTTCGAGGGAGATATTCTTAAGAACACTTTATCACCCACTTCAAACTATAGGTCTTTTCTTTGGTTGTCGGCATAACTTTTCTGTCGACTCTGAGATGCTCTTATGTGTTGTTGAATAGATTGGACCTTTTCTGCCATCTCATCAACAAGATCAAGTCCTAATAGATTTCTTTCCCCAACTTCATCCCAGCAAGTTGGAGTCCTGCATTTTATTCCATAGAGAGCTTCATAAAGAGCCATCTGAATACTGGAGTGAAATCTATTATTATAAGTAAATTCCACCAAAGGTAGGTGTTGATCCCAACCACCTTTGAAATCCATAGAGCAAGCTCTCAACATATCTTCTAGAGTTTGAATTGTTCTCTCAGATTGACCGTCTGTCTGAGGATGATAAGCAGTGCTGAAAATCAACTCTATATCCAGAGTATGCTGAAGACTTTTCCAGAACATTGAGGTAAATCTCGGATCTTGATCAGAAATAATTGAAAGTGGTACTCCATAAAATCTTACCACTTCCTTTGCATATATCCGGGCAAGCTGACCTAGAGAGAAATCCTCTCTAATAGCAATGAAGTGTGCAGACTTTGTAAGACGATCAACTATGACCCAGATAGCATTATTGACTTTGGATGTTTTAGGAAGTCCTATGACAAAGTACATAGTGATGTTTTCCCATTTCCATTCGGGTATGGTTAATGGTTGTAACATCCCCTTAGACTTCTGTCTCTCATATTTAACTTGCTGACAAACCAAGCATCGAGAGATATATTTAGCAACATCTATTTTCATGCCATCCCACCAGAAGTACTCTTTCAGATCCCTATATATCTTCGTTCTTACAGGATTAATAGAGAATGAAGAACTATGAGCCTCATCCAGCAGCTCCTTCTTTAATTCTGGAATGGGAGGAACGCAAACCCGATTCCTGAACTTTATTATCCCATCATAATCAAGGTTGAATTCAGGAATATTTCTCACCTTCTTTTGTAACTCTACATCTTCTTTATGTTCCTCTGTAATCTTCACATGTATAGATGGTTGAACATTCATTTGAGAAAGATACGATTTTCCCCCTTCCATTAAAATTCCAAGATCCATCCTTTGTAAATCCATAAATATTGGATCTTTTGTGATCCTCATCATGGATAAGCTAGCATGGTCTTGTCGACTTAATGCATCTGCCACCTTGTTTTCTTTCCCAGGGTGGTAATGAATTATGCCGTCGTAATCCTTAATCAGTTCCAACCATCTTCTTTGGTGCATATTCAGCTCCTTTTATGTGAAAATATACTTTAAACTTTTATGATCGTTATAAATGTCACACCTTTCTCCATAAAGATAATACATCCAAATCTTTAATGCAAAGATTACCATAGCTAACTCCAAACCATGTGTTGGGTAATTTTGCTCATGGATTTTTAACTATTGTGAGGCATAAGCTATCACCATATCATTTTGCATAAGAACGCACCCAAGCCCATTCTTGGATGCATCACTGTAGATCACAAACCTTTCTCCACTACAAGGCAGTGTGAGCACAGGTGCACTGGATAACCTTCTTTTCAACTCCTTGAAATTCTATTCACATTCCTCCGTCCAAACAAATTTAACTCTTTTCTGAGTCAACCTGGTGAGTGGATTAGATAATCGTGAAAAATCTTTCACAAAACGTCGATAATATCCAGCAAAACCCAGAAAACTTCAGATCTCAGTTACTATTGTTGGTCTCGACCATCTTTCGGTAACATCTGTTTTTTTTGGATCCACAGATATCCCCTCATTTGAGATTATGTGACACAAAAATGCAACTTTTTTAAGCCAAAATTCACACTTGGTGAATTTGGCATAAATCTTCTCCTTTATCAAGGTCTTCAATATAATTCTGAAGTGATCTACATGTTCTTCCTTGCTCTTTGAATAGACAAGAATATTGTCTATAAAGAATACCACAAATTCATCATGATAGTCTCTAAAGAATCTATTAATTAGATCCATGAAGATAGCAGGGGCATTACTAAGACCAAATGGCATCACTATAAATTCATAGTGTCCATACCTTGTACGGAAAGCTGTCTTTGTTATATCCTCCCTTTTGCCCATACCTTGTACGGAAAGCCGTCATATTTTATTCCTAAGGTTGTTTTTTGTCGAATTACATTTATCCAATAGAATTAGGACATGTTTTAGGGTATTAATAATATCATTTTTACCCTCAACTACCCTATTTACTTTTAACTATGGTAAAATAAAGTAAAAAGTTACTATTCATCAAAAATTATTTTCATCTCATTGAACCACATTTTAGTCCTTGATATTAACCGTGTCTCTCGGATTTTTGAAATTCCACTCACAGAAGCGGTAAAATTAAGTTTTATGAAAAAATTCATTTTTTTAACTATCACTTAGTGGTTTCACTATTCATCAAAAAAATGAAAGTTTCCAGAAAAATACCCAAAATTAGGAAAAAGCTATATTTGATATTATGAATTCAAAAATGATGTTTATTTTACCAAATTCAAAACTTATCAGTTACATTAACTAATTTAAAAATTAATTCCCGTCGTCAAGACATATAGCGTGTTTTTAAGAGATAATAACTATCAAAAGATTGACACTTGTTTATGTCTGGTTTAAAAGTGAAATTACATCCAATGAACAAAATTGTATTAAATTGTAAAAATATATTCTAAATATAATTTAAAACCACTCAAATTAATAATTTATCACTATTAATTATTTCGATTAAAAAAGTTGTTTTTAATTAAAATTTAATAACTTTCACTATTCATCAGAATATGAAAGTTATCCGAAAAGTACCAAAATTTCATCCTAAGCTAATTTCGATATTACGAATCCAAAAATGAAGTCCATTTTGAAAAATAAAATTTACAAAATTTTAAAAAGTGGTTATTACTATTCATAACGGCTAGTTTTAATAATATTTTAATAGCATATCATTATTTAGTGAAACTCGGTATTGCGTACGACGCATGCTATTGAGGAAGGCCGCAGTTGCGTGTAAAGCAAGCCAAGATAGTGTTGTGTGTAGTGAAATATTCCCTTGATGATTTATATAACATAAAAACAAAATTTTTCTCATATAAGTCTCGAGTGTTATAGAGGACGACTGTACTTGGATCCTCTGTGGGTTCGGCAGCGAGAATGACTTTACATGGATCCTCCGTGGGTTCGGCAGTGAGGATGACTGTACTTGGATCCTATGTGGTTTCGGCAGCAATGATGACCGTACTGGGATCCTCTATGGGTTCGACGGCGATGACTACTATTCTTGTATCCTACATGGGACTGGCAGTATTTGACCTCTGTACTTTTATCCTGAGTGGGTCTGGCAGAGTAGATGGTCTTGTATCCTATGTGGGTCCGACAGCTTAGCTAGTCGTGTATCCTTTGTGGGTCCGACAACTTAGATGAATCAGTGGCTACATCTGATCATCTCTATCTCCTTTCGAAGTGTATACCTCTGTGAGCTGAGTCTTGACTTCAATCATTATCATTGATGTGATTGACTTGTTTTCCTTTGTGGACTGGGTTTTGTTTTCCTGTGTGGACTGAGTTTTTCTTTCCTTTGTGGACTTTGTTGTGTTTTCATGTGTGGACTGAGTTGTGCTTTCCTTTGTGAACTGGGTTGTGTTTTCATGTGTGGATTGAGTTGTGCTTTCCTTTGTAGACTGGGTTGTGTTTTCCTGTGTGGACTGAGTTTTTCTTTCCTTTGTAGAATGGTTTGTGTTTTCCTATATGGAATGAGTTGGGCCTTGCTTTGTGGACTGGGTTGTGTTTTCCTGTGTGGACTGAGTTGTGCTTTCCTTTGTGGACTGGGTTGTGTTTTCCTGTGTGGGCTGATTTGTGCTTTCCTTTGTGGACTGGGTTGTGCTTGGGATCAAGAGTTGGAGCTGATTGTAAATGTTGACTTAGGTATATGTATGGGAATATATTTAAGTAGATTCGATTGATACTTCATGATTGTATCTTTCCTTTGTGGGTTATCCTTCGTCGATTCTGTGAGACCTTGAGGGTCTCGAGGTGTCAGGAACCGGTCCGAGTTAACCCTGAACCCGTCACCCATGCCATCCCGTTACAAGTCCCGACAGGCGTTCCTGATCCTCTTGGGATGGTGACAAGAACCAAGGTCATCAATAGAGTACACAAGGTAATGATTCCGCCCATATATAAACAATCAAACAAATAGCGGAAATAAACGGACAGCCCAAAATGAATTTATATAAAAAATAAACTAAATATTATTTGTACAAGAAACTAAAAGTAGACCAAAACCAACAACTCACCTGAACAATCCCGATGACCAACTAACTCCATGTGACACTTCTGTTCACTCTCAAACACAATGATCAAATGTCGACCAAGGTGATCAAACTAAAGATGAAACCTGCACAATGGCTAAAAAAAGAAGAAGACTATAGGTGTGAGTATTAAAACTCAGTAGGTTAGCCCGATATTCTATTCCCAATGAATATTCCTTTAAAATAAAAGAAACATCAATTTATAGTTTTAAATTCAAGATATGAAAGTATGGTTTTCAAATGAGGTTCCATGCTATAGTAATTATCAGACAAAAACATGCATTTTTAATAAACAAAAATGCAAGTAACAATTTTTTTCAAAGTGTTGTAACTTCAAAATGAAAATAGTTTTCAAGAGGTATGCTTTAAATAATTCTAAATTTTTAATAAATAACACATACTACTGAATTTACCGACCAAACACACCGTATGCCGATGGTGAGTACAAAATATCTAATGATCACTAATCACGGGAACACCCCTAGGCACTAGTTAGTTGTGAGCCCCAGGTACCTCGTGTCTCGGTGAAAGTAACCATAATAAATATATTTTCTCATGAATGATCCACTAGTAGGGAACATAACCATAACCTATTGGTCCCCAATCATCATCATCATCATAGTTTAGTTAGTGTTGTCATCGTCAAACTTGCTACGTGAAAGAGAGGCCAAACCCCACAGAATCACTAGCATACTAGTACATGTCCGCCCACCTAGATACCCGGGATTCCCTTTAGTGATCAATCAAGTTACACATATTATCATATACACATTTTACATCCAAATTCCATTCCCAAACCATAAAAACACAAGCACCCCATAAACATTCTTCACATTTCTTACATCAATCAACAAACTGCTAAATATTTTTGTAAAACAATTTCATGAAGTGTATTGAGGCTTTCCACATAAAACTCATTCAAAAACACCCTTTAAATTATAAACACATATCAAAACCATACCAAATCATAATTTTCAGCCCTAAAAACATTTAATAAAATAATTTCATGGACCATAAAACAATCCCAATTACACAACATGGCATATACAAGTAAAACACTCCTTCATTTTTAGGAAATGCCAAACGGGCCTTTAAACATTTTCTTAAAACTTACGTTTGATGAAGGTATGCATTTTAATTTTATTAAGGATGTGTGTAAACATCATTTAAATCATCAAAACACATTCATGAATCTCTTATAATACTCAGGTTACATATTCAAAACACAACAATTTTCCTAAAGATGTGAAACGGTCAATTTTTGGGCAACTTGGGCCAAAATATATTGTAAACCAAAACCCACTTGTTTGTAAAACCAAATCCATATAGGAAATCCATATAAGTACCCAAAAATACCATTTATCATTATTCCAATTCATTTATAAATCCAAACAAATAACTTTAAAATCACACATCGCACATAAAAGCCAACCGGGCAATTTACCGAACACATGACATGACCTTTTTAAACAAAAGAATTTATTTTAAGTACGTGAAAAGGAATAAAACACCAATTGAAGGCCATATTTTCATTCAAGATACTGTAACATGTTAAAAATACCCTAAACCAGATTATAAACCTCACAAAATATTTTCAACAGATAAGGGAACATTTAAACAAACACTTGTTGAGCACTTTCATGAAAAAACAACACTACCTTTCACAAAACAATGATTAAACAACCACTTTTCACACCAAGAAAATTATCCAAAGGCATAAAAATAATAATAAACATTTATATAATTTTATGAAAATATTAAAATTATTAAACTTGAATGATAAAGGCATGTGCAAGGGATATCCTACTTCAAATCCTTGGCGTAAATGAAACGCACACTTGAAATCACCTGCCGCGGGCTTATAAACCCTAAAACTATAAAGACCAGACCTAAACAAACATAAACCCCATAGAAAAACATGGTATAACAAGACCCTAAGTCTATCAATGTAGATACCCAAAGCTTGACGTTTATGGACATTACATTACTTTTGCGGAATATCTAATACATAACAAAAACAGACACAAAAACGACCGTAATAGTTTAGTGTATTTGGAAACGTGGAATATAAACTTCTAATCATGTTGAAAGATCTTCAAAATCTCCCATAACGATCATCCCCTTTTTATTTCATTACCTAAAACCTTTCTTTTAATCCTAGGGGAAAAGAAACATAAAAAGGGTGAGATCAAATGCTCAGTAAGGGTAAGCATGGAGAAAATAAAACAAACCATATACATTTGAACTTAAAAACATGAACATAATATTTAAACATCAAAATCTTGAGCAATGACATAAAACATGGCAGTACGTAAGGCATAGATCATAATGGATCATCCATCATGTTAAAATATCATAGTAATAAATCATGTAATTGTGGCATCCATTAAGCACATGTAATGATTTCCATAGTAGCCAAGGCATTACTTCCATGACAATCTTAGTGGACAAAGTCCCTTTCTGAATCGAGTTCACTCCTCGTTTCAGTCCTGTAACACTGAACCGGATTAACTTACCATTCTAGCCATGTCTATCTCATGAGATATAAATCTTTACCCAATGAATTGGAGGGAGATATAGGTCCCACCCTTCTCATAATGAAATCATTCTTACTTATGCCACAAAATGAACATACATCATTCATAAAAACCCAATAAATAAAATGGGTGTCATAAACATCATCCCATCATCACATAATCCATATAAAAGAAATGGATATCATTTCATAATGAGATAAGTGAAACCATGTAAATCATAGAGACATTATACTTGAAACATACACATATTAAATAATGTCATCTTAGATGAAAAATTGTTTTGATAAAACACTTGAAATGAATTCTTGAGGAAAATATCATTTTTTTTCAAAATCATTTTCTTTCAACAAAATGTCATATAATTTTAAAAGAAAAGGATTTTGTTGAAAATAGTCATGAAATATTTTGGAGGAAGCTTCATGAAAATAAGGCTTTATAAAACTTTAAAGATCCATTCGTGCCGTATAAGTTAAAAAAACATTCTTCTCGTACTTTTGCCGGAAAAGTCAAAAAGTACCTCGTAATAGAAAGATTCCATACATACCATGTAGTAAAAGTCAAAAATGGGTAAAAATGACTTTAAACATACATTAAAACACTTTTATAAAACATGTACATGGATGATAGAAATAACCCCAGTAAATACTGACGAATAAGAAATCTCGGATAAAAATGAGATTTGCAAAATTATCCCTTACCTTAGGTCCAATTTACTTCTTAAGTGTCCGAACCACCTGTATAATGATTTAATTAATGTTATTTACTTCTTACATAATAATATTCATTGTTATGATATCATATATGGTTCACTTATGATTTTATATTACCCGTTCTTTTGTAAATTCCATACTAAAGAGCGTTTTTGTTAAAATCGTTTCATTTGTCGTCCGTGTTTTGACTTGTAATTAATCATATGATTACTTAGATCATGATTACTTATTTCCAGAATATAAAACATTATTTATATACAATATATATTCATAATATACATATATATAATAGATCGATAAATGGAAATAAATACACCGTTAATGGAGACGGTAGGCCTTACGTACGCATGAACGTTGTTTTCATTTCCGTATTGAGTTTAATGAAATTAAATAGATGACATACATATATATATACATAAATCTAGTATCATTATTATGTCATATATTTCATTATTATTCATTATATATACTTTATAATCATTCTTGAATGGTTAATCATGGAAAATGAATCTCATCGCGTTCGTGGAGACAGTAGTCCGTACGTACGCACGAGCGATTATATCATTCCCATGACCGTGGAATTGTATTGGAGTGTATGTATACTATTTCAGAATCAATATCACTTTACAATAATCATATATAGTTATTTATTTACACCATTATACCCATCCATGTATGGTGGTGGTGGAAAACTGATTACACCATGGCGTGGAGACGGTATTCCGTACGTACGCACGCGTGGTGATTTTCGTTTTACATAGGATTGATAGATGGTGAAATAGGGTTGTTTCATAATTATAATAACATATCATTATATGAGTGATACTTATGTTATTACTTCATAATGAAACAACTAAAGAAGAATAAGTGGAAGAATAAATAAAGTTGAAAGAATTGGTAACAGACATTACCTCTTCTTTGAAGCGCCTTTTTGAAACCTCCTCTTAGGGCACTAATATTGGTCTTTGAAGATGACCAGAACCTCTAGGATGTTTCTAGGGAAGTGGAGAAGAGAATTGGGCAGGGTTTGGCCGAGATTGAAGGCTCAATGTGGTGTGAGGAAGAGAGGGAGGTGGTGCCCTTTTATAAGGGAGGAGAGGGGCACCTTTGGAATTCTTAAAAATATTAATTTATAATAAATCTAACCCCACTTAAAAACCTCCAAAAATGACTCATATTCGAATATTAGATGATATAGGGTTTTAATATCATAAACCAATAATATTTATACATGTTTGGATCTTATTTCAAACCTTATAATTTTGATTTATCTTTATTTAATCTATTTAAGTTTATTTGTGATAATAAAATTCTAAATTTTAAATTATAACAAATAATTACTTATTTGTTGTTAATTTTCCGTAATTGGTTACTTTATAAAATTATAGACAAGATAAATATAAATTTATATATTTTAAATATATTTGTGATTTTTAAACAATTTTATTATATGTTATTTTTATAAAATAACAATAGTGTCAATTTTGACACTATTCATTTATTTGAATTTAAATAAAATATATACAGAAGATATGTTCGAAATAAAAGCTTTAATATATTTATAAAAGGTCATATGTATCTATAAAATTAGTGGATCACATTAAATAGTTCATATAATATTTATTTTATTATTTTTAAAACCATTTATTTGGTTTATCTCTTAATAAAATAATTACTAAAACATTTTTGTATAATTATTTAATATATTTATTTGTTGCATAAAAATTAAAAATAAAATCCTATGATGAAGATAAATCTATTAACTTTCACAATAATACTTTTACTCGAATTTATCATCATAAAATCACAATATTTAAATTGTAAAATTATGAAGGTGACAACTTTGGCATCATTTAAAATAAAATAAGTGTCATAATCACTTTTATAAGGCTCCAAACGGTTATATATTAGGTCATTGGATGATTAAGGTGTATATATACACTACAAATATGTTTTGGTCAGGTTGTTTGGCCTTTTAATGGGTATTATTATTTCAATAAAAACTATATTACTTATTTTTCACGTAATAAATAATTTCTGTATCATTAATGTATCACCATTAATGAAAATTATTTAATCCCTAAAAATTCTAAATAAATTATCATGATGTAGATAATTTTATTATGTTTCTAGATACTATTAATTTTAGAAGTTTTATGATGTTTATCACTAAATTAAAACTATTATACTTATAAGATTTAAGAAAGTGACATGTTCTCACTTTCTTTGGTTTTAATAATAATTAAATTATTTTCATGTTCAAAAGTCCATAAAATGAATCTAATCCGACCCTTAGGTTATATGGGTCTACTTTTAGCCATCCAATAGTATTTTGGCATGTTTTATGGTAATTTTATAATATTATATTTATCCTTAATTACCTGATTTACCTTTAACTATGGTAAATAAAATTTACCGTAGTTACTATTCATAATTCCCAAAAATAAAAAGTAGCTTATTAACATAATTTGGACCCACTTATTCCAAATATGGAATCCATTTTTCCAAATTCAATACACAAAAGTTGCAGAAATTAAATTAAAATTAATCCCGTTGTCGGAAGAAAACGAGTTTTTCTTTAAAACATTGCAAAAGATTGAATTAATTTAACCTACGAATTTAATGTAAAATCAATGATAATGACATAAATTATATTAAATGGTAAAAATATATTCTATTTATACTTTAAAACCATTCAATATTATAATTTAACCATATAAATTATTGCGATGAAAAAAGTTGTTTTTTATTAAAATATAGCGTGTTTTTACTATTCATCAAAATATGAAAGTTACCAGAATAATATGAAAAATTTATCCAAAGAAAATTTTTTTTTTCTTTATTCCAAATGAGAATTTTATTTTTGTCAAATTGAACTTATAAACATTTCAAAAACTATATTTAAAGTGGGTGCGCCATCGAAAGGCAGCAAAACTACATTTTTTTAAAAATACTTATTTTACCCAAAAAAATTATTTTGTTCTTATACCATGTTCTAGAAAATGTGTAAGATTAATAATAATGATATAAAATTCAAAATTTAGTTAATACTATTCATAACGGCTAGTTCATAATAATATTATAATAATATATCGTTGTTTAGTAAAACCCGGTATTATGTACAACACACGCTATCGAGGAAGGTCGTGATTGCGTGTAACGCAAGCCAAGTCAGGGTTGCGTGTTGTGCAAGAATCCTTAGTTGTTTCGTATAACATAATCCATCCAAATTTCATTTATACATTGAATTTATATATATATATATACTCAATGTTGGGTAGAATAACTATTATCAAAATTGTGTGTAACACGATCCAAGAATAGTGTTGCGTATAGCGCATAGTAATCTTAGTGTAGCATACAACACAAGACATTAATGAAATTAAAAAAATATTTTTCATAAAATATCGGGGTGTTACAATCAATACTAGGGGACAATATAAATCCAATAAATAATGAAAGGAGGGGGAAGAGGAAGGAGAAAGGAGAAGGAATCTCACCTTTCACCCCAGAAAACTATTCGTATTGCATTATATCTACAACCCTATAGAGAGGGGAATGTCTTTAAACTTCTTGAGGACCCTCCTAAGGTCTGTAATAACCAGGGAAAGAATATTGGGGTCCAGAAGAGTACTAATTTATTGATTTATGAATGATACAATTTACCTTTTCAATTCTGGACGATTTGAGGTATCCTAATAAGGTTCGCCCTAATCCGAGACCCATATGATTTCAAAAGAGGATAAATTTATTATGAGGGTGAGTATAGGGTTATTAGATTCAAGGGGGAGGTGTAATCACTGAAAAATATTAAAAAATGAAAAATATATAAAAGAAACGAATTATTTTTTTAAAATAGGAAATGGGCTCATGGGCTGGCCCAATACCTAAATAAGTAACCCCAATTCACCATGCTTATGAATTTATATGGGGTAAAAAAGGATAAATAAGTTTTAATATATCAGTATAGGACAAGTGGGAAGTTTAATGGGTGAAAATGATAAGAAAAAAAAGAGTTATAAAAGAAACAAATTCGGTTTTTAAAACTGGAAATGGGCTCACGGTTGGCCCAAATCATGAAGTAACCACCCTTTCTTCAAAAACTCTTAAAAAAGCTATGGGGATCCCAAATTAGGGTGGTTAGACATATATGAAACTTAAAAACTCAATATTCATCTCTGAAAATACCCATGAAAAGGATCAGGATTTTTAATGGATAGGATCAATACAAAGCAAAGAAAAAGGGGTGTGACAATTCTCCCCACCATTAAAGATTTCCGCCCCCGGAAATCCATAACACTTTCCGGCTGAAAAAAATCAACACCTAATGATTCCTTAACAACATAATCCAGCCTCTAAAGATAAGGATATATCAATCACCAAAAATTCAAATTAATAGTTTTTCCCACACAAAACACAACTCACAACCACGTCTGGAGAATCAACAGAAAGATGAAGCCACCACCTCCACAACCAAGCCAAGAACATGATTGTTGGGCCTTCTCCCAATGAACCCAACCATCACCCAAACCAAAGAGCACTCACAAAAATCAAATATTATAGGGGAGTACAGAATGGACTCCCCACCATTAAGAAACAACTAGCACTATAAATTTTCTTAGGATGAAAATCCATGAGACCCAAGGTGGGTCTCCCCACCATTAGAAACCAACTAGAAAAGAACAGACAAGAATTCAACATGACCTAGAATTGGGCCTCACTCACACAAGCCCAAAAAAATCTCCTACAGAAACCTAAAATACCATGTTAATAGGGTTACAACATGGATATCTATACCACCCTCTTCCAAATAGAGGGCACAAGAACTGGGCCAAGACATTCAGCACGGATCTGGACCCCCACCACTGAGGGAGGGGAGGGAAGGGGACCCAATAATAAAGCCACTGAAAGCACAAAAGAAACAAATAATCTACCCAAAACTCTCCACCTATGAATAGGTGACACCAAGACCAAACCTGATTTTTACAGGAGGTCCACACAGGTACATTGATCGAAAACCCACATCCATGAATACATAACCCTAGACACTGTGTGAAGGGTTAAGTCCACCATGCTTCTTGCAAAAAAGGGAAATTCACAAAAATGAGGAACCAAAACATTGAAATAGAAACTAACTTACAGAAACAGAGGAGGAAGGATCCTAATCAATCACTCCACACCTCTGTCGATTTCCTGACTACGTAAAAAACTTCACTCTAAGGACTATGGCTGGAGCCCTAATTCTTGAAGCATTTGCTGCACCGCAGTCAAGTGATAAGGATCACACCACTTAAAAAAACCTCTCATAATCACCAAAAAAACCTTCATCTAAATATGAAATCATATATACATATCAAAATTATATCTCACTCCAAACGAGGGGTAGAACGGAAAAGGAATACCACAAAACACATCAACATCACCGAACACAACTGCTCTATCAAAAAGAATTATCACAACCTAGAAGCAATTTTAATAGATCCCAAACAGCTCTCTATTACAACAAACAGGTTGATTCATAATCAAAAGTGATGGATTTAACATTTTAAATGAATCCTTAGGTTGACCAGCAGGAAAGATTTCCAACGGAGAACTATCCATGGCCACATGACAACATCAAACACATCTTTAGAAACCCAATGAAAATCACTCCAAAACTGAGCCACCAACAACATCTCATCTCAATATAAAACAAGAGTATGAATTATAGATCACAAGGAAGCTAAACAAATAAAAAACTCTTCTATGACATAGAAAAATCAAGCCACATAACCATTGGTTTTAAAAAATGCCATAATTTTTCATCTCAAACCAATTTTGAAAAAACAAACTAACTTGGTGGGTTTCCACATTCACCAATGGTGTTTCATCAAGTCTCACCCACGTGAACATTTCCATAACACCCCAGGCACCCAAATACCATACCATATAGTCCATCATTCCAGATATAAATAAAACCATGCATGTGAGCACCCATGAAAACACCAAAGGCTAAAACAAAACATCATCATTCCAAAAAAATTACCTTCAAAAGGAACACCAACCACCAAGTCAAAAAACCTTTTCATATTTCTAAAAAAACCACAATTCATTAAGAACCATTTTATTAAAAACCTACCACTTTTCATTTTTAACAACTTTTAAAATAATCAAGTCACTCCAAACAACCCATTCCCATTTTTTTAAAAAAAATCAGCAAGGTATATTTTCAAAATCCAAGTTTAATTAAGACCAATACCCTTTCTAGGAAAACACCAACTGATCAAAACAAATTTCCAAAACTAATTTATCCGATTCAAAAACTTTTTAACATCCAAAAATACCGCATTTAAAACAAAGATCTAGAATCACATTAAAATGATTCACAATTTCAAAACATTTTATTTCAACAAACCACAAGTTTAGATTATGGATAATCCAATCCCTTTAAATCATTTCCACTTCCCTCCATTTTTTTTCACTCAAACACAACCTTCCAAAACCATTATTATATTTAATTTTTGAAAACCCCCTTTTTAACTTTTAAAAATCTAATCTTTACTTTAAAACCCATTTCCATAATTCTCACATAAGGATTTTAAAAACAAAAATTTTGAATTCAAGAAAGGTTCAAGAGACCCAAAAAAAGGAACTAGTGTCGGTGGGTGACTTGACCATATGGTTGGTGGCCATATGTCAAACACAACACCAACACAGAGAGACTTATTAGGACCATTACCTAGCTCCACAAGGCTTTCCAGGCCCTGTGAGCTCACAGAGGCCACTAGTCAGACTCCCCTTGTCATATCCCAACACCAAACAATCAACAAGAACAAAGGACACTAATAAAACCGAACTCCCCAAGGAAACCCCAGGATTAGAACGAGAAAGAGTTAGCGACACACTTCTTTCCCTTACCCCTCAAGTCCCAAAAATCCTACTCCATCTACCTTGACATCCCCAAAATAACAAGGGAACACTAAAAAGAAATCTCTGCTAAGATCTGACCTCCTTTGATACCATTTTGTCACAAAACCGGTCCAAGTCGACCCTGAACTGGTCACCCAGGCCAGCCTACGACAAGTCCCGAGAGGCGTTCCTGGTCCTCTTGGGATGGTGAAAAGCACCAAGGGAATAAATAGAGTATATAAGGGAATTAATTCGCCCATATATAAACAATCAAACAAACAGCGGAAATAAACGGACAGCCCAAAATGGATTTATATAAAAATTGAACTAAATATTATTTGTACAAGAAATTAAAAGTAGAACAAAACCAACAACTCAACTGAACAATCCCGATGACCAAATAACTCCATGTGAAACTTCTGGTCACTCTAGAACACAATTATCAAATGTCTCCCAAGGTGATCGAACTAAAGATGAAACCTGCACAAGGGATAAAAAAATAAATAGACTATAGGCGTGAGTATTAAAACTCAGTAGGTTAGCCCGATATTCTATTCCCAATGCACAATCCATTAAAATAAAAGAAACATCAATTTATAGTTTTAAATTCAAGATATGAAAGTATGGTTTTCAAATGAGGTTCCATGCTATAATAATTATCAGACAAAAACATGCATGTTTAATAAACAAAAATGCAAGTAACAATTTTTTTCAAAGAGGTGCAACTTCAAAATTAAAAAAGTTTTCAAGAGGTATGCTTCAAAGAATTTTAACTATTAAATAAATAATACACACTACTAATCTTACCAACCAAACACACCATATACCGATGGTGAGTACAAAATAGCCAATGAGAACTAGTCACGGGAACACTCCTAGGCACTAGTTAATTGTGAGCCCCACGTACCTCGTGTCTCGGTGAAAGTAACCATAATAAATCTTTGTTCCTGTGCACGATCCACTGGTAGGGAACATACCCATAACCTAGTGGTCCCCAATAATCATCATCATCATAGTTTTGTTAGTGTTGTCATCATCAAACTTGCTACGTGAAATAGACGCCAAACCCCACAGAATCACTTGCATACTAGTACATGTCCGCCCACCTAGATACCCAGGATTCCCTTTAGTGCTAAATCAAGTTAAACATATTATCATATACGCATTTCACATCCAAATTCCATTCCCAGACCATAAAAACACAAACATACCATAAACATTCTTCACATTTTTTACACGAATCTACAAACCGCTAAATATTTTCGTAAAACAATTTCATGAAGTGTATTGAGGCTTTGCACATAAAACTCATTCAAAAACACTATTTCCATTATAAAAACACATCAAACCATACCAAATAATATTTGGAATACCTAAAAACATTTAATAAAATCATTTCATGGACCATAAAACAATCCCAATTGCACAACTTGGTATATACAAGTAAAACACTCCTTCATTTTTAGGAAATGCCAAACAGGCCATTAAACATTTTATCAAAACTAACGTTTGAAGAAGGTACGAATTTTAATTTTATTAAGGATGTTTATAAACACCATTTAAATCATCAAAACACATTCATAAATCTCAAATAATAATCAGGTTACATATTCCAAACACAACCATTTTCAAAAAGATTTGAAACGGTCTATTTTTGGGCAACTCGAGCCAAAATATATTGCAAACCAAAACCCACTTGTTTGTAAAACCAAATCCAAATTGTAAATCCATATAAGTACCCAAAAATACCATTAATAATTCTTCCAATTCATTTATAAATCCAAACAAATAACTTTTAAATCACACATCACACATAAAAGCCAACTGGGCAATTTTCCGAACACATGACATGCCCTTTTTAAACAAAATAATTTATTTTAAGTACATGAAAAGGAATAAAACACCAATTGAATGCCATATTATCATTCAAGATACTGTAAAATTCTAAAAATATAATAAACAAGATTATAAACCTCACAAAATAATTTCAAAAGATAAGGGAACATTAAAACAAACACTTGTTGAGCACTTTCATGACAAAACAACACTACCTTTCACAAAACAATGATTAAAAAAGTCCTTTTCACACCAAGAAAATTATAAAAAGGCTTAAAAACAATAAAAAAACATTTATATAAGTTTATGAAAATTTTAAAATGATAAACTTGAATGATAAAGTCATGTGCAAGGGATATCCTACCTCAAATCCTTGGCGTAAATGAAACGCACACCTGAAATCAGTGGCCGCGGGTTTATAAACCCTAAAACTATAAATACCAGACCTAAACAAACATAAAACACATCAAAAAAACATTTTATAACAAAACCCTAGGTCGATCAATACTATGGGACAATATAAATCTAATAAATAATGAAAGGAGGGGGAAGAGGAAGGAGAAAGGAGAAGGAATATCACCTTTCACCCTAGAAAACTCTTCGTCTTCCATTAGATCTGCAACCCTATAGAGAAGGGAATGGCATAAAACTTCTTGGAGACACTCATAAGTTCTGTACTAACCAGGGAAATAATATTGGTGTCCAAAATAGTACGAATTAATTGATTTATGTATGATACAATTTACCATGTCAATTCTGGACGATTTGAGGTATCCTGAGAATTTTTTCCCTAATCCGCGACCCATATGAGCTCAAAAAGGATAAATCGATTATGAGGGTTATTATAGGGTTATTGAATTTTAGGGGGAGGTTCAATCACCGAAAAATAATAAAAAATTAAAAATATATAAAAGAGACGAATTAATTTTTTTAAACAGGAAATTTGCCCATGGGATGGCCCAATACCTAAATAAGTAACCCCAATTAACCATTATTATGAATTTATATGGGGTAAAAAAGGATAAATAAGTTTTAATATATCAGTATAGGACAAGTGGGAAGTTTAATTAGTTAAAAATGATGAAAAAAGAGTTATAAAAGCAACAAATTCTGTTTTTAAAACTGGAAATGGGATCACGGCTGGCCCAAATCATGAAGTAACCACCCTTCCTTCAAAAACTCTTAAACAAGCTATGGGGATCCCAAATTAGGGTGGTTAAACATATATGAAACTTAAAAACTCAAGATTAATCTCACCAAATACCCATAAAAAGTATCAGGATTTTCAATGGACCAGATTAATACAAAGACAGAAAAACGGGTGTGACAATTCTCCCCACCATTAAAGCTTTCTGCCCCCGGAAAGCCATTACACTTTCTAGCTGAAAAAAATCAACACCTAATGATTCCTTAACAACATAATCCAGACTCTAAAGATAAGGAGATATAAATCACCAACAATTCAACTTAATACTTTTTCCCACACAAATCACAACTCACAACCACATCTCAAGAATCAACGGAAAGATGAAGCCACAACCTCTACAACCAAGCCAAGAACCTGATTGTTGGGCCTTCTCCCAATGAACCCAACCATCACCCAAACCAAAGAGCACTCACAAAAACCAAATATTCCAGGGTAGTCTAGAATGGACTCCCCACTATTAAGAAACAACTATCACTATAAATGTTCTTAGGATGAAAATCCATTAGACCCATGGTGGGTCTCCCCGCCATTAGAAACCAACTAGCAAAGAACATACAAGAATTCAACATGAGCTAGAATTGGGCCTCACTCACACAAGCCAAAAACAAATCTCCTACAGAAACCTAAAATACCATGTTAATAGGGTTACAAAATCCACATCTATACCACCCACTTCCGAATAGATGGCACAAGAACTAGGCCGAGACATTCAGCACGGATCTGGACCCCCACCACTCAGGGAGGGGAGGGAAGGGGACCCAATAATTAGGCCACTGAAACCACAAAAGAAACCAATAATCTACCCAAACCTCTCCACCTACGAATAGGTAACACCAAGACCACACCCGATTTTCACAGTAGGTCCACACAGGGACATTGATCGAAAACCCACATCCATGAAGGCATAACCCTAGACATTGTGTGAGGGGTTAAGTCCACCATGCTTGTTGCGACAAAGGGAAATTCACCGAAATTAGGAACCAAAACATTGACATAGAAGCTAACTTACCTAAACAGAGGAGGAAGGATCCTAATCGAGCACTCCACACCTCTGTCGATTTCTTGACTACGTGAAAAGCTTCACTCTGAGGCCTATGGCTGGAGCCCTGATTCATGAAGCATTTGTTGCACCGCAGTCAAGTGATAAGGATCACACCACTCAAAAAAACCTCACATGATCACAAAAAAAAACCTTCATCTAAATGGGAACTCATATATACATATCAAAATTCTATCTCACTCCAAACGAGGGGCATAATGTACAAGGAATATGACGAAACACATCAACATCACTGAACACAACTGCTCTGTCAAAAAGAATTATCCCAACCGAGAAGCACTTTTAATAGATCCCAAACAGCTCTCTATTCCAACAAACATGTTGATTCATCATAAAAAGAGGTGGATTTAGCATTTTAAATGAATCCTCAGGTTGACCAGTAGGAAATAATTCCAATGGAGAACTATCCATGGCCACATAACAACATCAAACACGTCTTTAGAAACCCAACAAAAATCACTCCAAAACCGAGCCACCAACAAGATCTCATCTCAAGATACAACAGTAGTATGAATTATAGATCACAAGGAAGCTAAAAAAATAAACAAATCTTCTATGACATAGAAAAATCAGGCCACATAAGCATTGGTTTTAAGAAATTCCACAATTATTCAGCTCAAAACAATTTTGAAAAAAAACTAACTTGGTGGGTTTCCACAGTCACCAATGTTGTTTCATCAAGTCTCACCCACATCCACATTTCCATGCCACCCCAGGCACCCAACCACCATACCATATTGGGAATCCTTCTATATATAAATAAAACCATGCATGTGAGCACCCATGAAAACACCAAAGTCTAAAACAAAACATCATCATTCGAAAAAAAATTACCTTCAAAAGGTACACCAACCACCAAGTCAAAAAACCTTTTCATATTTCTAAAAAAACCACAATTCATTAAGAACCATTTTATTAAAAACCTTCCCCTTTTCATTTTTAACATCTTTTAAAATAATCAGCTCACTCCAAACAACCCCTTTCCATTTTTTAAAAAAAAATCAGCAAGGTATATTTTCACAATCCATGTTCCATTGAGACCAATACCCTTTCTAGGAAAACACCAACCGATCAAAACCAATTTCCAAAACTAATTTGTCCGATTAAAAAACTTTTTAACATCCAAAAATACCACATTTAAAAGAAAGATCCAGAATCACCATAAAATGATTCACAATTTGAAAACATTTTATTTCAACAAACCACAAGTTTAGATTATGGATAATCCAATCCCTTTAAATCATTTCCACTTCCTTCCATTTTTTTCACACAAACACAACCTTCCAGAACCATTATTATATTTAATTTTTGAAAACCCCATTTTTAACTTCTCAAAATCTAATCCTTACTTTAAAAACTATTTCCATAATTCTCACATATGGATTTTAAAAACAAAAATTCAGAATTCAAGAAAAGTTCAAGAGACCCAAAAAAGGAACTAGTGTCGGTGGGTGACTTGACTATATGGTTGGCAGCCATATGTCGAACACAACACCAACACAGAGAGACTTATCAGGACCATTCCCAAGCTCCACAAGGCTTTCCAGGCCCTGCGAGCTCACAGAGGCCACTAGTCACACTCCCCTTGTCATATCCCAACACCAAACAATCAACCATAACAAAGGACACTAATAAAACTGAACTCCCCATGGAAACCTGAGGATTAGAAGGAGAAAGAGTTTGAAACGCTCTTCTTGAAATTACCCCTCAAGTCCCAACAATCCTACTCCAACTAACTTGAAATTCCCAAAATAACAAGGGTGCTCTAAAAATAAAGCTCTGCTAAGAGCCGACCTCCTTTGACACCATTTTGTCACGAACCGGTCTGAGTCGACCCTGAACCGGTCACCCAGGCCAGCCCGCGACAAGTCCCGATAGGTGTTACCGATCCTCCCGGGATGGTGACAAGCAACAAGGACATCAATAGAGTACACAAGGGAATGATTTCTCCCATATATAAACAATCAAACAAACAGCGGAAATAAACAAACAGCCCAAAATGAATTTATATAAAAATTGAACTAAATATTATTTGTACAAGAAACTAAAAGTAGAACAAAACCAACAACTCAACTAAACAATACCGATGACCAAATATATCCATGTGAAACTTATGGTCACTCTCCAACACAATGATCAAATGTCTCCCAAGGTGATCGAACTAAAGATGAAACCTACACAAGGGCTAAAAAAGAAGAAGACTATAGGCGTGAGTATTAAAACTCAGTAGGTTAGCCAGATGTTCTATTCCCAATGCACATTCCTTTAAAATAAAAGAAAAATCAATTTATAGTTTTAAATTCAATATATGAAATTATGTTTTTCAAATGAGGTTCCATGCTATAATAATTATCAGACAAAAACATGCAGGTTTAATAAACAAATATGCAAGTAACAATTTTTTTCAAAGAGGTGAAACTCAAAAATGTAAATAGTTTTCAAGAGGGATGCTTCAATGAATTTTAACTTTTAAATAGATAACACATACTACTGAATTTACCAACCAAACACACCATATTCTGACAATGAGTACAAAATAGCCAATGAGCACTAGTCACGGGAACACCCCTAGGCACTAGTTAGTTGTGAGCCCAAGGTACCTAGTGTCTCGGTGAAAGTAACCATAATAAATATTTGTTCTCGTGCATGATCCACTAGTAGGGAACATACCCAAAACCTAGTGGTCCCCAATCATCATCATCATCATAGTTTATTTAGTTTTTTCATCTTAAAACTTGATATGTGATACATACGCCAAACCCCACAGAATTGCTAGCATACTAGTACACGTCTTCCCACCTAGATACTCGGGATTCCCTTTAGTGATCAATCAAGTTACACATATTATCATATACACATTTCACATCCAAATTCCATTCCCAAACCATAAAAACACAAACATCCCATAAACATTCTTCACATTTCTTACATGAATCAACAAACCGCTAAATATTTTCGTAAAACAATTTCATGAAGTGTATTGAGGCTTTGCACATAAAACTCATTCAAAAACACTATTTCAATTATAAAAACACATCAAAACCATACCAAATCATATTTGGAAGCCCTAAAAACATTTAATAAAATCATTTCATGTACCATAAAACAATCCCAATTGCACAACTTGGTATATACAAGTAAAACACTCCTTCATTTTTAGGAAATGCCAAACGGGCCTTTAAACATTTTCTCAAAACTAACGTTTGATGAAGGTATGCATTTTAATTTTATTAAGTATGTGTATAAAAACCATTTACATCATCAAACTACATTCATAAATCTCTTATAATACTCAGGTTACATATTCAAAACACAACCATTTTCATAAAGATGTGATGTGGTCCGTTTTTGGGAAACTCGGGCCAAAATATGTTGTAAACCAAAACTGACTTGTTTGTAAAACCAAATCCAAATTTTAAATACATATAAGTACCCAAAAATACCATTTATCATTATTAAAATTCATTTATAAATCCAAACAAATAACTTTTAAATCACACATCACACATAAAATCCAACCGGGCAATTTACCGAACACATGACATGCCCTTTTTAAACAAAACAATTTATTTTAAGTACGTGAAAAGGAATAAAGCACCAATTGAATGCCATATTTTCATTCAAGATACTGTTAAATTTTAAAAATACCATAAACCATATTATAAACCTCACAAAATATTTTCAAAAGATAAGGGAACATTTAAACAAACACTTGTTGAGCACTTTCATGACAAAACAACACTACCTTCACAAAACAGTGACTAAAAAACCACTGTTCACACCATGAAAATTATCCAAATGCTTAAAAACAATAATAATAATTTATATAAGTTTATTAAAATATTATGATGATAAACTTTAATGATAAAGGCATGTGCAAGGGATATCCTACCTCAAATCCTTGGCTTAAATGAAACGCACACCCGAAATCACCCGTTGCGGGTTTATAAACCCTAAAACTATAAATACCAGACCTAAACAAACAGAAACACATCAAAAAACATGTTATAACAGAACCCTAGGTCTATCAATACTAGGGGATAGTATAAATATAATAAATAATGAAAGGAGGGGGAAGAGGAAGGAGAAAGGAGAAGGAATATCACCTTTCACCCTAGAAAACTCTTCGTCTTCCATTATATCTGCAACCCTATAGAGAAGGTAATTGCTTAAAACTTATTAGAGACACTCATAAGGTATGTAATAACTAGGTAAAGAATATTGGTTTCCAAAACAGTAATAATTGATTGATTTATAAATGATACAATTTAACCTGTCAATTCTGGACGGTTTGAGGTATCCTGAGAATTTTCGCCCTAATCCGCGACCCAGAGAAACTTCATAATATCAAAGGTGAATTACCAACAGCTTTCAAACATAATAATTTTGTGAAATACAATTTATATATATATATATATTCAAGAATTTGTGAAAATATTTCTTAAATATTTATATTTATTTCAATGGAAGTATTAAGAAATTTATTGGTTGTTTTGAAACCCCTTACTGGACATTTTATGCTCACCCTATGAATTATAAACACTTTTTAGGTTTAGCATACTTGTTGTGTTTAAACTCTATGGTGGAAGCAACAGACTGAAGAATCATTGTTTTCAATTTGTATATTTTTGTTGTAATGTAATTTATGTATCTAATTTTCTATAACATACACAATAAAAGGTCCTATGTTGTATTTAACATTGTGTACTTAATCAAGTTTCTTTTTTAAAAAAATTACTCTGCATTTGTAAGGGCTGAAACCTGGTTTCGGGTTTGGGACCATATAATTGGTATTAGAGGTATGGTCTGGACAACTTGGGAGATTATATGTCATCTGTATAGTATATAAGTTTATCAGTTTTAGTTTTTCTACTTTTGATGAAAAAAATTAGAATTATCTCGAGTTCGACTAATGGATTGAGAGGATGCAATTATTTTTAACGGGGGACGAATGTAACATCCTGAAAATTTTAAAATATTAAATAATCATTTAATGAATAATTTGTTTTGTAAATTAAATAATCTTATTGTTTATAAAATTTGATTATGTTTAATAATTTAAAATTTACATACAAATATAATTAATTTTTTTATAAATTTTTATTTTGAAAATATGATATATATATATATATTGAAATATATTCAATAGTTTTGGATTATTAATTATTATTATATTTTTTATGAAAAAAATACAATTATAAATTTAATAAAAATAATTTATGTTTTTACTTTATGAAATTTTTAATTTATATATATTTATAAATAGTTACCAAAAAACACATACAAATATATATATATGTATATATGTGTGTGTGTGTTTTTAAAAAATATTTTTTTGATTTTTTTATTAATAAAAACCAATTATATATATATATAAGCTAACATTATTTGTATATAAAAAATGATATGTTTTTTTAGATTAAAACAAAAATGTGACGAAGGATGTCCTCTCTCGAAAAAGAACGGTGACGCCCACGAAGAATGCCCATATTCTTTTCTCTTCCTCCGTGTCAAGGGAGAAGACGCTGACCTTGGAGATCATCACCAATGACTAAAGACCTTTTCCTCCGATGTTGACGGAATGATATCTGTCTTTCGCGATGCCGTCTTCCGCGACACCTGACTACCGCGACACTCATCTTCTGCGGCTCGTCGATGTAAAATGTCAAATACGAGGTAGGGGGACATGTTTAGTTTTAATTGAATAAAATTTTACCTCGTTATTTGTTGAATATCTTGGTTCATCAATGGCCAAATCTTATCATCTAATACGGAGGGCGTAGGACAAATCAACATGGCCCGGCGTTTCTCCATTGCCTATTTGTTTATTTGGAGATGGAGGTGCAGCCGGAAGGGTGTGGTGTCGTCGCACTACATCGGAGGAATAGGAACATGGCCATAAGGCGGCGGCGAACGAAGGAGGCGGCAACCGAAGGCTGTGGCCAGGCTGGGCCACGGCGGTGGAGGACCGGTGTCGTGCGCCGACCGCGTGGAGGAAACCGCGGCCCGCTCGGACGAAGCAAACCGGTCAGCCATAGCCGGACAGGCTAGAGGACCACGGTGCATATTTGGCGCCGCACTGCGGAAAGACCGCGGCCCGCTGTGTGGACCGCTTTGTAGGGCGAACTGGCCAGCCGCCTTCTGGCCGGGCTGGGAAGACCGTGATGCCTCATGGCACCACACTACGAAGGAACCATGGCCCACTGTACGGGTTGCTCGCGCCGAAAACAAATGGCCAGCTTTAGTCGGCTGGGCAGCAAGGAGAGGCGGCACCGCTCGGTGCCGCCGGAAGAGCTGAACCTGCCTACAACTGCGGGCTGGGTCCGCGGGGGGGGCACCCAACTGGGCCGGGCCGACCCCCTAACCGAGTCGGACCTGCTAGGCCAGGTCCCTGGGGGGGGTCGTGCTCCACTGGGCCAGGCCGATCCCCAGCCAGGACGGGCCCCCCAAACTGAGTCGGGCTGACCCGCTAGCCCACTGGGCTTGATGGGTCGGGCCTGTTTTGCATAAACGTGAATAACTTCTAGACCGCACATCCGATTGACGCGCCATCTGCTGCACTGGGATCCTCACGACGCGATGGTCCTTTTTCAAAACTCTAAGTGAGTATTGGACAACTTTGGAAAACGGATTGGTTTGGAATGAGCATAATTCCAACCAAGCCCCATGAACGGAAAAGCCAATAACTCTCAGATTGGGCGTCCGATTGACGCGCCATCTGTCACGTTGGGTTCATTTTGATGAAATGGAACTTCGGGATACATCAACTCTAGACTTCGTGATAGTTGAGGTACCGACCCCTTTGCTCGAGGAGTGGACCCTCCCGGAATCGAGCGTGTTGTGTGGAGGAACACTAGAGTAGGCTGCGGCTGCGACGACTACTATACTGGGATCCTTCGTGGGTTTGGAATCGAGGAATACTATACTGGGAACCTCCGTGGGTTTGGCAGCGATGACTACTATACTGGGATCCTCTGTGGGTTCGGCACCGACGACTACTCTACTGGGATCCTCTGTGGGTTCGGCAGCGACGACTACTGTATTGGGATCCTCCGTGGGTTCGGCAGCGATGACTACTGTACTGGGATCCTCAGTGGTTCTGTAGCGACGACTACTGTACTGGGATCCTCCATGGGTTCGGCAGCAATGACTACTGTACTGATATCCTCCATGGGTTCGGTAGCGATGACTACTCTACTGGGATCCTCTGTGGGTTCGGCAGTGACGACTACTATACTGGGATCCTCTGTGGGTTCAATAGTGACAACTACTGTACTGGGATCCTCCATGGGTTCGACCGCGATGACTACTGTTCTTGTATCCTATCTAGGTTTGACAGTTTTGCTGGTCTAGTATCCTATGTGGGTCTGACAGCTTAGATGAATGGGTGACTACATCTAAACATCTTTATCGCTATACGAAAGATGTACATCTGTGTGAGCTGAGTCTTGACGTTCAATCATTATCATCGATGTGATTGACTTTACTTCCTGTGTGGACTGGGTTGTGTTTGGGCTCAAGATTTGGAGTCGGGTTGTTATTGGTATATTTGGTATATGTATGGGCATATACCTAAGTAGAGTTGGTTGATACTTCATGATTGTATCTTTACTCTTGTGGTTTGTCCTTCGTGGATTCTGGGAGACCTTCGGGGGTCTTGGGGTCCCAAATGAGTATCGTTATACTCACCCCTACACGGGCAATGCTCGTACTTCGTTGTGTTGGTTGCAGACGACAGACAGCATTGATCTAGGCAAAGTGTTGTGGAGCTGGACGGTACCCAGAGGTGGACCACTTAGCGAGACGTTCATGGTGGGGACTGACGGACTTGGGAGCTAAGGTGGCCATCTTTACCTACCCTCCAGGTAGGAATCCATAGAGTATGATCCAAGATCTTCTCTTTACTTTCAGTTGTTTGTACCTTTACTTTTACTTGTTGTTCAGTTGGGTTTGTATAATGGCCCATTTACTTTCCGGCACACTCTTTTGTATTCAGTTTACTTAGTTTTTACTACCTGTTGCTTACTCTGTTGTGTTTGTTTACTTTTATAAAGGCAATGCCTTCCCATCTTAGGTATTTATGCCTTTGGTACTAGTCGCTAGCCCATGTCCTATGGAAGGCGGGCCTGGGGTAGTCACAGCATGGGACCCGATGATGGGTTGTGAAAAATTGGTAACAAAGGAGTCGGTTCTACCACAGAACTCTGGACTCTGATCTTTCCTTTCTTTAAAGCAATATTGTTAAGAGTATTCAGTGTGGTTTTCAGTCTAGGGTGTCTAGTGTTAGTGCGGTGGCCGACGTATCCATACATCAGGACCCTGACCTCTGATTTCTGACTCAGTACAAGAAAACACGGGTTGTGTGTGTGTTTCAAAAGTTTTCTTTGTGATTAGTCTGAGTCAGCTCACCAGGTATACTGTTTGACCGTGGCGCACCATTTCCTTTTCAGGATGGCCCCATGAAGGCATCCATCCAGTGTTCCTAGTTTCATGCGGGATGGCAGCCCACCGAGCGACGAGGCCTTGGAGCAGGGCTCCATTACAGCGGAGGCACCAGCGGTACCACTACACGCTGAGCCACCGATGCTTCCCGCCCCAGTGGCGGAGAGTGCACGCTGCCTGAGTGCATTTCACGAGTTTCAGAGATAGAGGCCGCCCAGGTTCTGCAGAGAGACGGATCCTCAGGAAGCTGAGGATTGGCTGGAGGCTATCTTCAGAGTCTACATGTTGGTAGGGACACCAGCTGACCTTATGGTGATCCTTGCCGTGAGTCTACTGTACACAGCAGCATGTAGATGCTGGATCCTAATGCTCTAGGTGAACGATGAGGAATCTCTTCTCTGGATAGATTGTGAGAGTATCTTCCGCTCCGAGTTTGTTCCTGCCTCCCTTCGTGCAGTGCAGATTCAGGAGTTACTGTATCTGCAGCAGGGTAGCATTAATGTACCTCAGTACTCAACGAGGTTTACTGACCTCTCGCTCTACTCCACAGAAATGGCATGAGACCCATTCTTCAGGGCCCAGAACATTGAGCAGAGACTCAGACATGAGATCAGGGCTTCGATGATCTCCATCAACATCCCGACCCAGACGGGGGTGCTGGAGAGAGCCCTTCTAGTGGAGAGTTTTCTTAATGAGCAGTGACCAGTGATAAGACCCTCCATGGGACATCATGAAGTAGAGTCTTCTACAGCCGGTAGTAGATAGTTACTGCAGAGGTCCAAGCAGACCATACCATCAGATGAGTGATCTCATGATGCAGGTTCGGTTCAACGGGGCACACGAAACAGAGCCAGCCATACGAGGAGTAGGCCGTGTTATACCTGCGGTGGGCTAGGTCACATGGCTCGAGACTGCCTGACCTATCTTGCAGATGAGTAGCAGACAATATAGGGACCTCCCAGGCAGAGGTTAGACTATGGTGGTCCACAGGGAGCTGGTGGACGTGGTAGAGGAGCTGGACGAGCAGCGGGTGGTGGATGACATTTGGAGGCCCGACCACCACCACCACCAGGAGGTCCACCCCGACCACAGGGAACAGGTGGAAATTGGATAGCACGGCTTTAGGCAGCTGAAGCATAATAATATGGAGCTCTGGAAGTAGGTGGATAGGAGCGAGACTAGATCCAGGCATGGAGGCCTTTTGTTCTTGGGATTATAGTTCCATGTTGTTGTTGTTTGTGGTTGTTTTGTTTCTTTGTCCTTGAGATGAAATAATAAAAGACACGTATCTTTATGATGTTTGATTTCTTACATTTTAATATGGTTGATACAGATTGGTTCTGGTTAAAACCGTTGACTTGACCCTCATGTTCGAGATTCCTACTGGAGGAGGCTTAGTGACTAGACACTGATGCCGACAGTGTGACTCGACCCTTAGAAACGAGAGTAATTCATGGATCTCTTGGTAGTAGCGTCGAGGCCTTACGACATCGACCAGGGCATGAAATAGTTCCGTTCATTCTAGGGTTGACTGTATTAGGCAAAGAATGTGGTTCATCCAGGGGGGATGAGACCAAATTTCTCTTTTTGGAAGAGGAGATATCTCAGCAGCTCTTTGGTAGAACGTAGACGAAGAAGGGTGGAGATGAGATCTTAAAAGTGGCTATTCTCACCCATTTTTCGTTCATCGAATGGTTTACAGTTCTCTCCAACTCAATAGTCTCAGGTGTATCTTCTCTCAGGAGTCCTATACAGATGGAAGATGAGACCACTGGAGTTCGAGGGTGGCGACCACGTCTTCTTACGGGTATCACCTCGACGAGGTCTATGAAGTTTTGGCCGAGGTGACAAGTTAACTCCACGATTCTTCATACCTTTCCAGGTCCTCAGCATAGTAGGCGAGGTGTTTTACCACCTATCCTTTCCACCTCAGTTGCACCAGGTGCACGACGTCTTCCACGTATCTCAGCTGAGGAGATACATGCATGACCCGAATCACGTCCTTGATAATGGGGTGACTTTTGCGGAGGTCCCGGTGGAGATCGAGGATTGACAAGAGAGGGTCCTACGTGGACGGTCGATTCGTCGTGTGCGCATTCATTGGCAGCACAGGAACCTCCAGGAGAGCACATGGGAGCGGGAGGCTCAAATGTGTGCTCAGTACCCTCTTGGGTTTCTTTGGTTTATGATGTAGCTTTATGGGGACGTAAATCCCTAAGGTGGGAGTATTGTAAAGACCCGTAAATTTCAAGGATTTTTTTTATTAATTTCTTTGTAATTTTATGAGTCTATGGCTCCTGAAGGCACTTGATACCAAGGCCCGGTGTGCCCGGAATCAATTTCCAATGTTTAGCTCGGGTACATTCAGTGAACGAACGAGCGGGTTTTTCTATCTTTTGAACCATTGCTCAGAATTGAATTCTGAGGGCACCGTTGAACTCGCAACGTGGGTTTTCAACTAAGAAGATTTTCTCCTCGACGACAGATGATCAGGTATGAAACTTGGTTTTTGGGATTTTACATGGGTTAGTAAAATAAAATAAGTGATCAATTTATTTTATTTTGTTAAACACGTGTCGTGCGGATAAAGTGGTTAAAAGCTCTAGTTGTTAGTTGGTGGTGGGGCCCACTGAGATCCAAGCTCCCATTTGAGTTTAATTATGGTGGAAACCACACGAGGCCTCCCATTAATGGGAGGAGAATCATAACTCCTTGACTCCCTCTCTTTTATGAGGGAGACCCTCTAGGTTTAAATCCCCCTCTTAATTAAGGAGGATGAAACCTCCACTTTTTAATGAGGGGACCACCCAAGCATTAACCCCCCCCCCTTGTATTCCTCCCCATTTTAAAACACCACCGCAATGGATTAATTGGGTGAAGCCCTCTGTCATAAATCCTCCATTTATGACTCGCGTGCCGACGATGAACCCTCTAACTCCTATATAATGGAGGCTATGGGAAGGAGTTCTGTAAGGCTTCTTCAAGTGGCAGAACGCTAGCAGTGAAGCATGGTGCCCAACACCTAGATATTTTTCCTCCTCTAATGAAGAACAAACAACAAAGAACGTCGTCGCCACCCTCGGCTCCTTCCTTCCAAACGTTGATGGAACAATGCTGTCTTCCACGACTCGCCATCGTTTAACTCTGTTTTATGAGGTAGGGGTTGTTATGTTCAAGTTTAATGTTGTTCATCACCTTTCTTCAAGTTATAGAGGTTTTGGAAGAATGTTGGCCTCCAACTAAGAATGCCGGTTCCTCGAAGAACAACGACGCGCCACCAATCCTCCTCTCCGCGATAAGAGAGGAGATGATGCTTCCTCCTTGGCGCACTCTGACTCGCCTATGAACCCTTTCCCCGTGACGTCCTTTACCTTGACACCGTCTACCGTGACGTCGATGTTCTTCTGTGATGGTTTATGTAGGGAAAATTTCATATTTTTCATTATGTGATTTTATACCCTCGGCATGGCGTGAAAATTTTTTGGTGCGGACTAACGCAGTGGGTGAGGACTAACGAACAAGTCCAAAACTACTGCTGATTTTTTATCTGATGGTCGGAATAATTGGTGATGACGAAGCGGGACCGAATGGGCGATTGGAGGTCATCGCAGTAATGTACGGGTCCTGAGACGACCGCAGGCGCAGACAGGAGTAGAATTGGACCACCGGATTGACTCCGGTGGCCCGCTGAAATCTCCAGCAGTGCGGGTCTCTGGCTAGCAATGGCTGGCCACCCGGAGGCGGTGGTGCCCTGGCGCACCGCCGGTAGGAGCCCGCCGTGGCGGCGAACAGAGGATCCCGCGACTGCGTGGGATCCATGGGAGACCCGGCGCCAGGTGCCGCATCCGTGGAGCACAAAGGGGGGTCCGCTTCCCCCCCCCCCTGCTCGGCTCCCTGGCCGAGCCAGCACACCCCCCGGCTGGGCCAAGCCGGTCTGTGCCCATCCGGGCTGATCCAAGGGGTGGTTGGTCCGGGTCGGGCCGGGCCTAGACCCCCCACTTCAGACCATTTTGAGTCATTTTCCCATAACTTGAGCTACAGACCTCTGATCGATGCACCGTCAGTTGCGTAGGAATCCTTGGATCGAGACGGTCGTTTTGTTATATTAAACTCGAGGTTTAGAAAAAAAATTTGTATAGCCGTGTTGGTTCTAACTCGAAACCAACATGGCCCTTAGAGCGGAAATGCTTATAACTTAAGGAACGGACGTCTGACTGACATGATGTCAATTGCGTTGGGATCCTTTTGTTGAGACGGTCCTTTTGGATTACTCCTCCAGAGTTTTGGATGCAGCTGGAGTATGGTCCGGTTTTTTTTAGCTTAAAAACAAACTATGCCCCTAGGATGCAAAAGCCAATAACACTCAGACCGGGCGTCCGATTGACGCACCATCCGTCGCGTTGGGTTTCTTTTGGCGAGATGAAGCTTTGGGATACATCAACTCTAGACTTCGTGACAGTTGATGTATCGACTCTTTTGCTCGAGAAGTGGACCCTCCCGGAATCGAGCGTGTTGTGTGTGGGAACCCTAAATATGGATGTGACTGCGACGATGACGACTATACTTAGATCCTTCGTGGGTTCGGAAGCGAGGATGACTGTACTTGGATACTCTGTGGGTTTGACAGCGAAGAAGGTCGTACTTGGATCCTTCGTGGGTTCAGCAATGAGGACGACTGTACTTGGATCATCTGTGGGTTCGGCAGCGAGGATGACTGTACTTGGATCTTCCGTGGGTTTGGCAGCAACGAAGACCATACTGGGATCCTCTGTGGGTTTGATGGAAATGACTACTGTTCTTGTATCCTATGTGGTTCCGACAGTATTTGACCTCTGTACTTGTATCCTGAGTGGGTCCAACAGAGTAGCTGGTCTTGTATCCTATGTGGTTCTGACAGCTTAGTTGTTCGTGTATCATATGTGGGTCCGACAACTTAGATGAATCAGTGGCTACATCTGATCATCTCTATCTCCTTACGAAGTGTATACCTGTGTGAGCTGAGTCTTGATTTCAATCATTATCATTGATGTGATGGACTTTCTTTCCTTTGTGGACTGGGTTGTGTTTTCTTGTGTGGACTAATTTGTGCTTTCCTTTGTGGAATGGGTTGTGTTTTCTTGTGTGGACTGATTTGTGCTTTCCTTTGTGGACTCGGTTGTGTTTTTCTGTGTGGACTGAGTTGTGCTTTCCTTTGTGGACTCGGTTGTGTTTTCCTATGTGTAATGAGTTGTGCTTTCCATTGTGGACTGGGTTGTGTTTCTCTGTGTGGACTGGTTTGTGCTTTCCTTTGTGGACTCGGTTGTTCTTGGGCTCAAGAGTTGGAGTCGGTGGTAAATGATGACTTAGGTATATGTATGGGCATATACATAAGTAGAGTCAGTTGATACTTCGTGATTTTATCTTTCCTGTGTGGTTTATTCTTCGTGGATTTTGTGAGACCTTGAGAGTCTCGGGGTCCCTACTAAGTATCGTTATACTCACCCTTGCAAGGGCTTTGCCTACACCTCATTGTGTTGGATGTAGATGACAGAAAACAATGATCGTGGTTGAGGCTTGTAGAGCAGGATGGTGCCCGTAGGTAGACTTCACAACGAGATGGTACTCAGAGGTGGACTTCACGACGAGACGATACTCGGAGGTGACAGACGGACATGGAGAGCTGTGGTGGCCATCTATACTTAGCCTTTAGGTAGGAACTTCTGAGGACAATCCCGGAGCATCTTGACACCTTCTTGCTGTTTTTCTTTTCCTTGTACTTTATTGTTGGGCTTATATTTCTGGCCCTTTTTATACTTTCAGCACACTTGTTATACTGCTTACTTATTGTTAGCTTCCCATTGTACTCTGGTTGTGTGTGTTTACATTCCATAAAGGCAATGCCTTCCCTTTTTTTGGGATTTACACCTTTGGTGCTAGTCGCCAGCCCTTGGCCTATGGAAGTCGGGCTTGGGATAGTCACAGCACGGGCCCCAAGGACGGGTCGTGACAAATTGGGTGCTACTTCTAAAGTTTTAGAGACTAAATGTATAACATTTTTTAGAAAATATTTAGAGATATATGGAAATATTTTTTCATTCTATTATAGATATTAATATAAGATAATGATTTATTTTAGTGCTTTTTATATAAAAAAATATTCTTGGATATTCATTTCCTCAAGTAATAAATTAAGTGGAAGTTGATTAAAGCACAATGAAAGGAGGAAATTTTGTTTATTAAATAAAAATATATCACATAAGTATATTTCTTTACATTCTTAGATAGTAAAATAATTACTCAACATTAGGAAAAAAAATATTTAAAAATTCATACTACATTTATATATAATGAATCCATGGTATTTTAATTCATAAAATATGTGTGGTTTCGTAGTTGTTGACTTTCTCTTAATAATTTACATTTCTGTTATCAACGATGCTTATCACTGTCCATAATTAATTACAAATATATTCTATTTCCATATTTTCACTACCCACCAATTTCTTCTGACTTGGAAACCTAGTTATTTTTTATTCAATATGACCTTCTTATTTTATTTGCACTCATGTTAGAAGATGTTTTGTTATCACTTTTTAAGAAGTGAGTTTTTAACAAAGGAATTTAACAAAAAATTAATTTTTTTGTACAATTCTAACATGTGAGGATACAATTTATTGAAGGTCTGGTTTATGTAAGACACTATTATTTTAAAATAATAACATTGTGTTTGATAATTTATGTAGTATGTAACACTGATCTTAAACAACCCTTGAAATATATTATTCAAATATGATCATCACAACCAATCCATTGAATTGGAAGATGTTATTAAGATTAACTAAATTATGAAATATATATAGAGAGAGGTCGTAATTAATAAAATAATAAAGATAAAATCTTAGAAAATAATTACTCAAATTTTTAGTAAAGTCATTTCATGCCTTAAAATATTTCTACACTAGAAAAAAAAATTATTTTCTATATTATGTTTCAGAGTTATAGTTAGTTTATAAAAGTTTAAGAAAATAAATTTATAAAAATCATATTATTTATTAAATAAGAATATAAAAATGATATTAGATTCAAATTTTGATATTTCTCTGAAAAGGTATATTATTAGTGAATAGTGAAAAATACTGCTTTTTATAAAACTGGCATTTCTTCAATAAATTAAGTAATTTAAAAGTCCCCTTATGAATATAATTTTATTTCAAGTAACATAGAAATTATTTATTAATATTTAATCTAATAAATTACATTTGAATCGTATTTGTACTAAATTTTAGAAAATGTTTATTTTTTGGCTTCAAAATCTTTTTTTTAGAAAACTATTTTAATGTGAACAATGTTTCTACATTTTAATAAATAAAAACAACCCCTAATAATGAATTAATTTAATTATAATTATATTATATATATATATATTAATTTAAATTCATATATATATTATTTTTATCTATAGAGTAAATGTAAGATCAAATTAAGAGTGAAAAAACAATTCCTGAAAAACTATTTTTTGTCACATTTTAAAAGTTTATCACTAAATTAAAACTTTCTAATTATATGAATTGATTTTAAAAAAAATTATTATATATTTATAATTATCATAATTAACATTATGTAATAATTTCCACGTATTTTTTTCATAATGAATAGTAAAATAGTAAATATTAATTATCATGGTTAATGTAAAACATGAATAACGTGGTGTTATCATATAAAAATAAAAGTTAAAACTACCTTAAAAAATATATAATTCAAATTTTATGGATATATTTATACATTATTAAATATAATGTTATATAATGAGCCATTTTTACCATTTTACATCTGAAAAAATGTGTATGGTTTATTCTTTTCAAAAATTCCAAGTCTGTCATTTTCCCTAATTTTAATAGCAAACACACTGCCCTCACTTATTCGCACCACTCAAAACACTTTTATCTATATAACCATACCAAAATATCTACCCAAAATCCTTATACACATTCTAAAGGTTTTTTTATTCCTAAAATACCAATCTTATGGTCGTAAATAAGATCTCTAAATGAAGTTTCTCAAAGAAAAGTTAATCATCTTAAATATGCCTTTTCTTTTTAACTTATTCTTGTTTAACCTACACTTAAGTCCAAAAAATTAAAATATAATAACACCTTTATCTAAAATAAACTGATATGTTATTATATTTTTGTATGATATTTATCATTCTTAACTTCCATCAAATGGGAAATGAAATAGTCGATCATGTGTATAGTGACTACCTCCTCACGAATTGATGTAATTCATTTTCCATCACTGTCATTCATGGATGTATATAATGATGAATTTAAAATGTGTTCATGATATTTATGACATTAACATACTCTATTAATTTTAATATCCCATACAACTTCTTGACTACCAATCCATTGGAAAATTGGAATGTCGCTTGTGAATACAAGTCGACTACCGCCTCCACGAAGTGAAGCTAAATATTATTAATTTTATTTTGATATGGGTGTTAATAAGGATATATTTAATTAATATATATGATCTAATAATTAATCTGTAAATATGAAATGTTATTTAAATTTATTTTGTTCCATCAGTCGAAAAATGAAAATAGTGTTCATGCGTACGTACGACATACCACCTCCAAGATTGGTGTAATTTATTTTTATATCTCTATATTTTATGGATTACTAAAAATAAATATGTAATAAATATTAATTGTATATATATCGTGGTCAATATTCTAGATATTATTTAAACATGATCAAATTTAATGTTCCGAAACTACCCACCCAAATTATAAATGAAAAATGAAGCAACAATAACCCAAGATAGTGATTTTAAAAAACAAATTGTTAATAAATTGGTGATAAATAACTATATGGGAATAATATATGCTATTATATATATTATTATGGTTATTTAATATATTTATAATAAATAAATATTAATTACACATGTGGTTCAAACACATATGATGGAATATTAACCTCAGGTATTTTGTCTCAATTTCATTTTTTTGAGGAACATTTTAATGTAGTTCATGAAATTTATTTTATATAGTGTATATAATTACCTTATTACTTGTAATACCATTAATCCTAAATAATTCATGTTATTTTAAAGTTTATTTTTGAATTATTTCTACCAAGAGGATATGAATTGAAAATTAGGAATTGGAAAATAATGTCATAAATCAATTTATTTTCATTGGATTATATCAGTTCACAATTGTCTTTGATACTCTAGGATTATGTTAGTAATGAAATTTCATTATCTTATATTTTGTTTAAAACTTTATTATCTACATTTACGTTTGATACACATAATAGATTCATTGAATAATTATCACTTTGATGTTATGATCATTGTAAGGGTTGCTCATCTCAAATTGTCTTCTTTGGAACATATGTTATGTTATACACATAGATTCGTTTATGATGTGTTTATACTACCCCATTGATTTTTTATATCATTAATATATAAAATGGTTTTTAATATCTTTTTTTAATTTATTTCATTCATGGTGGTTATGAATCAAAATTTAGCAAAGTGGTAAGGATTTTAATTTCACATACATTTTAATATGGATTATTTATGATTGAATTTCAATTGAAAAAATTTGTTTGATCATTTTCTAATAAAAACAATTTATTTTCATTTCATATGGTTACTCGTGAGTTTTTCATATAATAGTATCATTTTTATTTATTTGTAATTTAATTTTATTTAAGAAAAAATTAAGAAAATAAAACTTATTTTTCTTTTCGATCAAAAATTATTTCCTTCCATAACCATATTTTCATTAAATTATTTAAAAGAATTTTTTAAATTTTATAAAAATATTTCATAAATAAATTTTCACCCATCATTATATTTTCACAAAATATTTTAATACGAATCTCCTTTTTGTTTTCTGAATAAGGTTCTTTTTTAATATTCTTACAAAAATGTAAAAAAGAATTATTTTTCTTAAATTGAATGGCATGAATGATATTTTATGATGTAATCAACACTAAATGTTTCAAATATTAAATTATAATTTTCAAAGTTTATTTCCAAATAAAAGTTTTTTATAATATTTTTTAATCTTTTTTTAAAATGTGGTTTTCAAAGTGGAAAAGTAATTTTCCTCAATTATGTTTTAATGATCTCTTTATATAATTCATATTATTCAACATCAGTAACCCTCATTGTAAATATGTTACACTAGGATATTTTATAATGATACCATCCTTATTATTTATTCAGATGGTTTTGGGTTAGTTTCACATAGGGTGTAAAATTTTGAAACCATTTTTCATATTACTCTAGATGGTTTATGATTATGTTTTTTATTAGGAAACGTATCAACATTTCATATGATAATTTTTCAATTATAATTTCTATGTTGATTATGTTTCATCCCTTTCATATGATTAATGGGTTGTAATTAGTAAGTGATGAGTGGGACCCGTTATAGCCCCTCGATGCATTGGTAGGTCTCATGAGACAAACTGGATTGGGTATTTAGCTCCAGCCTTACCCATGTATATAAGATATATTGGAATGAAGAATTTTTTGTACGGTTATGTTTCAACATTACGTTATTATTTATATATCATTGTATGATCATCATTTATTTTTACCTTATTATTCTTCATATTCATGTTATTAATTAAATTGCATATGTTCTGGTTATTTACCTCCCCATTTGGATAATAACCTATTTACTCATGATATATTCCATTGTATACGTACCCTTAATGAGAATCTATGGTCACTCCATTATCATGATTCCATTCCCTATTTTTCTAGGAAGTGTATTATGATTTATATACATAGATATTGTAAATAGAATAATAGTGTTCTCAAAAAAAAGTATGTTTTATTTTATGTTTTAATTCGTAATATGTGATTCAATAATGTATCTAGTTTCCTAAAAATACTAAATTGTTCAGTCCTTCAGGATTCAACTCCTTCTATCTAGTTCCAACATAATAAAGTGACAACTAACTTTGGTCTACTAAAATTAGGTTATTAAAAAGTTTGATCTAGATTATAGCCAAAGTGGAGTCACAAACCTTGTGGAATTCCAATGATAAAAAATAGAAATTACATCTTCTCATGGGAACGAGACTCCCATTAATAGGATCTGAAGAAGTAAATCTCAGAAAATATTTATGAAAAATGATCTTTGATTAAAAATAAAATTCAAATCATGGTATTTAAGGTTTCATGATCACAAAAATTGAATAAAAAATAGAATATATAGATTCTCCACCCTAAATTTTAAAATAGCATACCGTTGGTGTTATTCTATTGGTGCATTAAACTCATTCAAGGATTGGGAGAGAACCAACTGACACTCTATACTCTCTCATGTTTCAATTTAATTGAAATTTCAGGGAAGGGTGGAATAAGATTCCATTATTTGGGTGATGACTATGGATGAGCACCAATTTAAAACCCCAATAAGATGTAGTCTTGGATCATGATGTAGTGGGAGGGGTGGAGGTGCTTCTGGGTAAGGGGGACACTTGATGGGAGTTCACACACAAACAAACCCTTGAGTAAATTACCTAGCATTCTAGGGTCAATATGAGGAAATGTGATTCCATATGTTAAAAAAGATAATAGGAACTCATGAATATGGTTCCTTCATGATGAAACACTTTATGAAGACATAAACCAAAGTAGATGTATATACCAGAAGCTGAGCCACCTCCAATGAAGGTGGCACAATAGTTTTTAAACATCATTATCATCAATATTATTTATTTTATTGAAAAAAAGAAAGGAAACTACAAGGAGGGAAATCAATAGAATCTGAGATCTAAGGGGGTCGGAAGTAGTGAAGACCAAGGTTGTCCCCTATAATGATGTTCACCTCCTCCACTTTTAGGAAATTCAAGTCATAAAAACAAGAGACATCGAAACCTTGGCCCACAATGATAGATAGAAACTCAGCCTCCAGGTTTCCTTCATTCTATGTATGTCTCAAGTAGACATTGTTGGAGATTATGCCACAAAACATCTAGATGAAATAAGTTATCGAACTTTGAGGATTAAAAACATTAAGCAGTAAGTTCTGTAGGACCATAGAGCCAGTTTTCGCTTCCACAATGTTAATACCGCGCTGATGGTAAAGGGAGAGACCAGTAAAGAAGGTGAGAGCCTCCACTTGAAGCGCTGAGCCTTGGTCAAAGAATGTAGTGAATTCCAAAATAACTAGGCCAATAGAGTTATAGACCAGTCCACGACCTCTCATGACGCTCGAGGATAAGAATCCATTGGTATTGAGTCTTAGGCCCCATAGAGGAGTGAGCCAATAAACCCAATTACCTCTCAAAATATCCCTATAAATAGGAGTCTGGGAATGCGGCTGCAAGGTGTGGAATGAAGGAGCGTCCCCCTAGGTCTCAATGTTCTTTACCAGATCTAAGAGGACACTATGAGTCCTTGCAATAATTGTTTTTCCAGAAAATTGAACCCCCTCGTGCCTAGACTTTTTTTCTAGTTTTCCAGAGACACCAACATACGGCATGAAGGATGAGGATTATATCCTATTTCTCTGGTCCTATGTACCCTGAGTTATGAAACCAGGTATTCAGGAATGGGGAATCAGAGGAATTCGGGTAGAGGAGAGAAATGAACATGCCAAAGAAAGACAAGGCCTCACGTACCCATTACCCTCGAAGAAAAGATGGACAGTTCTCTCTTCCGGGTGTTGTTTTTAGCACAGACAGCATGATACCAGAGAAATGTCACATTTCCAGACATTCTCATCAGTAGGGACGGTGTTATGTCGAATCCTCCATAAGAGTAAATTTTACTTTGTTGGAATTTTATTGATCCAAAGAACCTCATTATATCCTTCCCCCTGCTCCTGGGTAGCCATCAACAGTCAAAAAGCGCTACCTGATAAGGCCCCCGAGTTGGTAAGAGTGAAAATGCACCTATCAAGATCTGTGGAGGTTTTAATGTGATGGAAGGATGCTTGCAGATCTTCATATAGAATCACCTTAATAAACTCAGGGTACCAACACTGCTTCCTTAAATGAAATTGTGAAGGATGGACAACTAGGAAAACCAAGTCATTCCCCCAACCACTTTTGATGCGAGAATGATATAGAACCCTCCCCAATGATCTAACGGGCCAGAGGATGGAGGGCCAAGAAGGTGGGGAGAAGGGATGAGTGGAAGGGGGATATATGGACCATCCCAATCTGTGAGTTTCACTCCAGAGCTATACTACTAATCATACCCTAAATATTTTGACGTTCAATGATGTACTAGGCCATGCTTGCGTGCCTACAAAACAGAGTGTCCGTCATGCTTTGTGCGTTGATCCTGCCTTCCCAAATGGGCTTGATCACCTTCTCCCAAGCCACCAAATAAATCTTCCCTTCCGTGCGAGCATCCCAAACAAAGTTGGCAAAGATTTTGTCAATATTTATGATGATGCCCCTCAGAAACTTGATCGCAAACAAAGCATGCATCAGAGTGGCCAGAAGAACACTATTGACATGAGCAATGTGTCCCCCGAAAGACAAGAATTTATTATTCCAATTTAGAACCCTATCAGCTTTCATGGAAACAACTAGACCAAATTCTCAAATCTGAAGCCAGCTCAAGGAGATCGGGGAAACTAGATAAGACATGGGAAGGCAGCTGCACTGCATGGCCTGGGTGTTACAGATTCAGGCCGCTCGGTGGGGAGGGAAACATTTGTAAAGGAAGAGTTTAATTTTTGACTTATTTAGGTCTTTGAAACTCCACTTTCTATAAATATAAACCACTTTAATTAGGATATGAATCGACTTCCTGCTGGAATTGAGAAATATTATATTATCATCTGCATACATGAGATGAGAGATTGATAGAAGGTTACCCTTCTTGTTGAAAAGATACACCTTTCCCTGTTGAGGCTTCTATGAAGGAGGTGGAAAAGGAATTCCTTAGAGAGAATGAAGATTCTAAGGGAAATAGGATCACCCTGTCTCAAGCCACGAGTCGCTTTGAAAAAACCATGGGTCGTGCCTATGAAGTTAACAGCCAGCTAGGAGGAACTGAAACAGTGAAAGATGAGATTGGTAGAAGTGGTGGAGAAGCCCATACCTGCCATCATATTTTTTATATAACTCCATTCAATATAATCATAGTCTTTGCACATTTTCAGTTTAATATCCTGATTAGAGTCATGGGTCTTTATATTTAGATCCTACAATATCTCCTTGGCCAGCGCAATAGCACCCTGAATGGACCGGCCCTCTATGAAGCGATGTTTCTCTTAAGAGACCCATTGAGGAAGTTGAACTACCAGCCTAGAATTGATGAAACTAGTAAGAATTTTATAAATAAAATTTCACAAACTGACCAGGAGAAAATGGAGAATGGAGCATGGGTTCTTAATCTTGGGCAGGAGGACAAGCGTAGTGGCTGTCGCGACCCTAGGAATAAGGCCACCCCAGAAGAAGTCCTAGATGTATTTAGAGACATCAGACTTAACCACCTCTCCATAGTCCCTATAAAAAGATCCAGAGAAACCTTCAGTACCATGCGTGCTGTCAGGTTTGAGATTCAAGATATACCTGTGAATTTCTTCCACATCGGGAAAAGTCGACAGTCTGTTTTTATCTTAGGGGGACACGATCTTCAGGATATCAACCAGAGCCTCTACTGCGCCTCCAGGGTATCCATTGGGAATGATAATATTTGGACCTCCTAAAATATACTTATATAAACTAATAACCAGGTTTCCCACAACATCTCTTTTATTCTAGAAATATTTGTCTGCCATCAAGATATTGGGAGCAGTCGAGCGTTTCCTATCCTTGATACACGCATGAAAATATGTAGTGTTCATGTCCCCACCCTCCATCCAACAGATCCTTGAAGCTTCCCTTTCTATTTTCTCTTCATGAATAATTAGGTCTGAGAGGGTGTATTTCATGGATGACAGAGAATAAAACACTCGGTCGTCCCAGGCCTCCTCAAGAGAGGTTTCCAAATGTTCTACTTCTTGCATAACATTTTCCAATTCAATGTCATCCGGCGGGACATTATTATCCCACGTCTGAAGACAGTTCTTAAGCCTCATAATTTAGAATGAATAACTATCCAAGGACTTCCTTTTATAGAATCATCCTAGGAATCATTAATTATTTGGTGGTAGCTAGGTTGAGCTCTCTAATGCTGAGAAAACAACATGGATTCCATGTTGTCCTGTGACGAGGCAAGCATAATGAGAAGTAGAGAGTGGTTTGAAATTCCTCACACAAGAGGGGACACCTTGGAATTATGGAATGAAGCCACTTCCTTCACGTTCACCCGACACTGATCCAACCGGCTCAAGGATCGGTGAGTTTTGGGCAGATTATTACACCACGTGAAGAGATCCCCAGTGACGCCAAGGTTCAAGAGGCCCTTTCCTGCCATGTATACGTGAAAATACATACTTTCCGACCCCACCCTTATTATCCTCGGGATCCATGAAAATGATGAAATCACCTACCATGATCCGGGGACTGTTTCCAAGTTCAAATTTTTTGAGGTCATTCCAAAGGACCGCTCTGCGCTGGGCATCACAGCTTCTATAAAGAAAAGAGGCAAGGAAGAAACCTCTGTCAGGAGTAACAATTTTTGTGATGAACTGGTCATCGGACAGCACAAGATCCACTTGCAATTTTTTTTCTAGAAGAGCCAAATATGACTATTTGTGGGATCAGCTTGCATAAAATTGTGAATTCTGAGTCTGTGGGGGAAATATGAGAATATGGATATATCCTACTTGTGTTCGAAGACAGCAACTAGAAGAGCCTTATGATTTCGAATATCCGCAACCAAGAAGTCTGTCTTCACCTAGCCACCAAGTCCGCACATGTTCCAGATGATCATAGGAATCACTGGACATGGTGTAACCCTGATCTGGCCCCAGGACTTCTGGCCTTCAGCTAACAGGAGGGAGAATTCATCCTTAACGTTTTTAATTGGGAATGGGTGCTCATTCTTGTGTTTTTGGGAGAGGGTGAAAAAATTTGATCAAGACTCCCCAAGGAGACAGGAGGGTCCAATATGTGGCCTTCAACCGGGGACTGGGGAAGAGAATACACAATCTCCATTATGTGAATAGGGGAGAAGGCTTTGGCCAAGGGGGCGAAACCAGAGGCACTTCTGGACCGGGTACTTGGAGGATGGGACACAAAGAGCTGAAGGACCTCATCATCCGCCAAATATAGAAGGATGGGGAAGTAGGGAAAATCATTGGGAAGATGTATATGAGGAATATATGTTAGGATGTTAAGATAAAGACCAAGAATGTGGTATAATTCAGGAACTCTAGGAGCCAATAATAGGTTGAGAAACTGGGGAACAAACGGTCCTATTGGGGTGATGGGTCTACTCCACTTGAAAGAGACCAAGGGCCCTAATGCCACTTCAATCACCGGGGTATGGGCCATTGTATAATGAGAAACTTGGAGCATGGGAGATATACAAGAGACTTTATCTTCATCTGAATGAAACGAATAAGGTGTAGGAGGCAGAGGAGGGAACCTAGGCACCAGGGGCCGGGCTAGGGCCACCCGGGAGGGCATTGATGAGCGCCCTGAACACTCTTCTTATACACCTGAATAGAGTAACCCTGTAGAAGGCAAGAAGAGAGAACCCAAGGGTATATAGTGTACAAAATGTCTTAGGACCAGACAAGGGATCCCTTCACCCTGATCGCGATCTTGTCCAGGGGAGGATGGAAGATATCCAGCTCCACACAGATCCGGGCCTTAGATACAAATGAGAAACACTGGGTTATATCATCTAAGCACAGAAAAATCCCAAGGGAATCACCGATAAACCTAGGAAAACATTTATTCTGAAGTGGGAGAGGGATCTTAGGGAGAAAAAGACATATCGCCGCCTGAGGACTCTCCTTACCCTTGTTCACATCCAGTGACCCCTGAGAGAGATTAAATCACCACCTCCCCAACGATTGTGGAGCTCAACACCAGGTATGGATGAAGTACTCCTCCGAGCTGAAAACCAAGTAGAAATCATGGTGGTGGATTTAAAAAATAGAAAAATCCCATAAACACACAAAATGTAGGAAGGCCGCAAGTGGGGGTTTGGTTGCGCCAAACATTGCCACCAGATTCCACTTGAGGTAGGAATTGTCTTGGGCGTAGGCATCCTCCGAGAACTCCACCGCCAAGTAGGATCCATTACGAGAGACCACTGAGGAAGGAAAGATTTTTCTAGGAAGAGAGGGTATCAAGAACTAAGAGATGGTCCAAACAAGGTATCCTTGAGTGAGGAACACTGCTAAGAAACCCGTGGGAATGGCCAGGACTAGACTGAGGGGGATAATCGGCTGGGGCATCATGCATCGGTCCCACGAAATGTGGGTCTAGACAAGGAGAAGCAGTGACATGGCCTTCCGGTTGAACAGAAATGGGCAGAAAATTTTGAAAAGAAGGAGGTGCAAGGTGCGTGTTCTTGAGGGATGGACATCTGGAATCCATTAAGTTCGATAGAAATTTACCACAACATTTGAACATTCAAAAGACTATAAATTTAAACGTGGAGAGGCATGTACATCATATTCAATAAATTCATTTTCCACCAAAGTATTTTTAGAAGGAACCCCTACCACCTATTTTTTAATATAATATTAAATCTTAAAAATTATTTTCGAATTATGAATTAGAGTTAATTCTCAATGACATTTTGATATACCAAATTGAATATTTTCAATGAGATTCTATGTAATACAACATAATGTCTTTTTATTATTGGATTTATAAAAAAAATTAATATTTAATATTGTAAAAAATGGGTTTTATCCAATATATTTCTCAATCATATTAATGTTTAATTTTAAAAATAAACTTTAAATATTCATTAATTATTTTTAAATACTTTTTAAATATTTTCAAGTTCATATATGGAATATGTAAATTCGTAAAGTCTTGGTTGTATATTAATAACATATTTACATTATATTTTCATCATTTTTTTCTTATCTAATTTTACTAATCATGTTTTCTTGTTTTAAATGACCAGATTTCATGGACATGAATGGTGTTATTGGGTCCTTTAATTTTTTAAATTCATTTTTTGTAGATATTCATATTTAACAATATTATAATTCTACATGATCTATTTAAATCTGTAGAGGATATTATTTGTCAAAAAAATTGGTTGTGTTTCTAAACATTACATTGATAAAATTCCATAAGTGTCCTATTTTCTTATACTTTGGGTTCAATAATTCAAGGTAATGTTTGGTTCATAGTTATTATAGGTTATCTTAAGAAATTAATTGAATAGATTTTTTAAAATATTGTTTCTGAGGTTTTATTATACCATAGTCAAACATGTTTTCTTGTTTCCTTTAACATGTTATTCCAATAAATTAATTTATTTTATTTTAAAACATAATAAATTATAATTCAATGAAAAATAAATAACCTTTACGTAGTGATTTTATTAGACATAATATAATTTTTTGTTTGATTAAATGAAAATGAATTCTTTTTTTTAATTGTTTTGGTTTCTATAAAAAGTTTTTTTTATTAAACTAAACACAAAGAATTATAAATTCTAAATTTTCTCTCTCAAAGGATTGATAATGGATCAATTTTAAATTAAATAAGACTATGTAACTAGTTTTAATTAATGAATCTTAGTTTAAAGTAATTTTTTTAAAGGTATTCCTCGTTATATCTCATTTTTAAAAAAAAATATTAAAAACACTTCTTTTCCATGGAGTAAAATCATTATTTTATGGAATGAAGGTATATGGGGTCAAAATTTCATTATTCCAAGATAAACTGTAAATACTTTGGACTCATGAGTTGTAAAAAATCAATCATATGTCAGAGTAAGGATGCAAGGATCTGTAGCTAAATTTTCTTTTTGGTCAACCACCAGGGGGAGGACCACACTTTGTTGGAGGAAATGTTGCCTAAGTGATAATGATTTTCAGGAATTCGAGTGTTTGTTTTCCTTTTGTGTGCATGGTACTTAGAATCTATACATATGGTAAATAGAGAGGGTGAATATCCTTGGATAGTTTTTTATAAGGAATAGATCTTGAGGTATTTTTCATGTGGGAAATGTATAGGGTGAAATACTTTGTATGCATGGAATTGTTTCCTCGCCAGGTATGGCTCTTGAGGGGTCTCTACTATGGGAAATGGTTCTGAAAAAATGTATATCAAAGAGGGAATAATTCCTTTGATGATTATAGCTAATGGGGCATGTCCCGATAGAAAATTTAAAGACCGAGACTATTGTATCCAATATATAGTGGTAACTTTATTACAATTGAACTAGATACAAGAGATCACATCCTAAAGTACTGAATAGTTTAGTAGTCTTGGTAAACTTGATACATAAATAAAATTCACATTAAATTTGAAAACATAAAATATAAAAATTATTGTCTATGATAATTCCATTGTTACCCATAGTGTATCCTTACATATCAGTCACAAAACAAGTCCCTGTATCCTGGGGGAAAACAAAACATAAGAAAGGAGTGAGCTGAAATTCTCAGTATAGATAAGTGTATGATTGAAAGTATGAAAAAATAAGGCATAAAAAATATGGCAAGATAAATAATTTAAACACATTCCATTTAATAAATAAATTGATCATAATATGAAAGGAATTAAAGATGATCAAATAATTTCATATAAATAGTCACATGATAATGAAATGTGTAACTCCCTTATATTTTTATGGGATAGATTCTTTTAAATAATTTTATTTCTTTAATTCTTGAGTTACAAACAACACCAGCTTAGCTTCTGTTACATGCAACACTGAGTTTCTACGAAACTTCTTTTTATTATTATAATTATTTAAACAATACAATTATGACTAAAACATTTGAATGGAGGGTATGAAAATAATTAAAAGAATTATGAAAATATGATTTCAAAATGTATATATAATTAATTACATGGTGACCAATATATTATAAATGAAAATAAAAACCTTTTTAAATATAAAAAATAAATCTTTTTTCTAAAAAAACTATTCACAAGTGTGTTTTATACCAATAAATAATAAAATCACTCATGTTGAATTTTAGTAATGATATATATATATATTAAATCTAATTTTTTACATTCAATTTTTGTGTTTTCTAGATAGGATATAAGAATAAATCCATTTTTACGCAGAGAATTAGTATTTGACTAAAAAGGATATTTTGATGCCTTTTTATGGTGTACTCGTTTTAAGTCATGTTTTTGATAATTTTAGAAATTATATTTTACAAAATAAAATCTTTATTTAAATGATAAATATAAAAAAATACGTTGGTTGAATGTTTTTTATTCTTCTGAGAAGTTTTATGTTTTGTTGAATACTGAAGAATACTAAATTATAATTGAAAACAAATTTTCTGTATTACTTATTTATATAGTCAAATTATGTTTAGAATCAGTTTTAAATTATAATTAGTTTTATTTTACAACAATTAATCTAATTTATTTCATTGAAACCAATTTCACATTGAAATTGGATATAAAATTATTTCAAACTTTTGGACCTTTTCACTTTAAAAACCTATTTTCTCATTCTGTCAACGAGATTAATTTTAAATTAATTTTAGACAATTCTGTGATTAATATTAATAAAAATTGATTCCATATTTTTAATAAGATGTTACAAATTAATTTATTATCTCCCTTTTATTTTGTACTACATTAATAGTAACTTAAGTGATTTTTATTACCACAGTGAAGGACAATAATAATATTTTAAATATTATAAAACTATAATATCACTTGACCAAAATTTATTGTATGAAGTAAATTATAACCTTATCACATAAGGTTGTAAATTGAAATAATTAATATAAATGTTTTTGTGAAATGATTTAGATATTACTAAATTCAAAGAGAGTGACAAAATGTCACACTCTTCGCTTAATAAGTATAATATTTTATTATGGAGATAAATACAAGGTATGCTTGACTATATACATTATTATGAAATATAAAAAGTTTATATACATCATAGAAATTTATTTTTAAATTTTAGTAAATAAATAATTTTCAGAAATAATTACACAATGATGATGCAATAGTTATTCAATTAATTAAACAATCAATTAATTGATATTTTAAATATTAAAAGAAATATAATTTGACAAAATTATAATAAAATATGAATTTTATAATGTGAATATAACATTCTTTTTATTTTTTAAATGATTTTTTAAAATTTATCTTATTTTATAGAGTTTAGTAGATTCAAAGTAATGAATAGTTTCAAAATTGACACTTGGTATTTTATTAAAAAAATATTTTATTAAATAATTTAGAAATCATAAAAAATTAATATCAACAATGGGATCATATATGGTTGAAAATGTCTTAAATTTTCTATTTTTGGTTAAATTAATAAATTATAATTAAAAATTACATCCTCTTAATATAGATATTTTTTTATCATGGTTAAAATTAAAATGGGTTAATTAAAGATTAATCAAAATGATAAATTTTAAAATGATTTACAAACATGTATAAAACCTATTTTTTTATGATATTAATACCTTATCTCATGTTATATATGATATTAAAACCTTATCTCATAAAATATTCAAATACATGTCCTTTTGATTTTCTTTCTTGAGATAGATGTTATCAGAAATTAATTTCTTTAGGAAATTCCAAAAGATTCCCCCCTGCTCGGTTATAAAATAAAATATTTTCTTCTCATTTATTCAGACTTTAGAACCAATTTTGTTCATCCAAACTATATAAAAATATCCTTCCATCATCCCTACCTTAATCCTAGAATCCATAATTTGGTCCAAATCAAAAAAATGAAGTCATTTTCTGCAAATCAAAAGACAATACCCAAAAAAGAGGTAACATTCATCAGCAAAGGTTTTTGTATTATTTATTACTTATACCCCCCTCAATTATTTTTATTTCATGATTATTTAATGACCTTAGTATTCTATATATACTAATACATTGTTATATTAATGATTATACCAAAACTTACACACTTCCCAGAAATGGGATATGCAATCATCGTTCAAGTGCAAGGTGGACTACCACCTCCTCAAAATGATGTGATTCGTTCACACTTTACATGGAACATACTGAGGATAGATTTAGTGAATGTATATGATATATATGACATAATAATTTTACTTTAATTATAATATATATATATATAAACATTTAATTTAATTTCTTTCAATACGACAGGAAAATGGAAACATAATTCACAGGTACGTACGACTTACCATCTCCACGAACAATACATTTCATTTTCTATTTATATATTTTATAGTTTGTTATATATACATATATACTGAATATATATGATATTTATTAATTTTTATCATTATAGAAACTATAAAAACATGATTTAAGTTATATGATATAAAATATAGAAAATCGAAACACATGCGAAAAACAAAGTGGTAATTACCCGAAAAGTAACTTTAAAATGGAATTATTGATAAATAGGAAATATAAAGTCATATATAAATCATATATGGTATTATATAAATTAATTTGGATATAATATATATTTATAATAAACCAATATTTATTATATAGGAGTTTTGAATGAGTATGATGAGAGTCAAGACATAACGTAAGGGATTTTTGTCTCACTTTTATTTCGTTAGGAAAAATGTATTATACACCAACTTGTTTCTTCAACGTGATGCATATACTACCCCTGAATTTATTTTAGGAGTAATATCCTGAATAATATGGAATTTACATATACATATAATTGTCTTTAATTCATGGGGAATACAATTCCACTAATTAAAAAGTGGTAAAGTGATTTCTTGTCTCACATTTATTTCTGGGATAATTATGCCAATTTCATAATGGAATGGATATTTTTTGTAATAATTATTTCGAGGGATATTTAAAAATGATTTTCCATCTAAGACAATGTTATTTTATGTTACAAATGTTTTTCAGGGGATATTATCCAATGATACTATTTTTATTTCTCATATGAATGTTTTATGTTTATTATGGATTGATGCCTATGATTTTTTTTCTTTTACATGAGTCGCATTATGATGAAATTTTTTTGAAACCAATTTATATTTATTGGTTTTTATATATTTTTTTATCTCATATAACACATATTTATTGTTTTAATTATGTGATAGGTGTGACCTTTATCTCCCTTCAATTAATTGGGTAATTATTTGTATCTCATGAGATAGACATGACTGGAATGGGGAGTGAACCCAGTTCAATAATGGACTTTGTCTACTAAGATTGCTTTGGGATTGAAACTTGACTACAAAGATGGTATTGGGAGTGAACCTTGACTACTAATATGGTATTTGGAGTGAACATTAAATTCTAAGATAGTTTGGGTAGTGAACTCATTCCACTAAGATAGCCTTGGTCATGAGGTTTGACTACTATAGAAGTCGTTTTATATATATGTGTGTGTGCCACAATTTCAAATATTACGTTATTCTCTCACAAAATGTATTCTTTGATTATTTATGAACTTCTAGGAGTTTTCCCAGACATGATATCAACATCTTTGATAAATAGTACATGAGATTAAAAAAATTTGTTTATGTGATTATTCCTTATGATTGTGTCAGGATTAAAGTGTCCCATGTTTACCCCTATTAAGTAAACATCTGTAATCTCAGGTGAGAATATTTTAGTGAGATTCATAGGGATATTTTTAATGATATGTCATGGGACGTCTCTATGGATAAGACTCAGGTGTCATATATTTAAAATAAGGTTTCATGATTTAGGCATACTATAATTAATTTTTAGTGATTATGTGTTTTTCTTTTATAATGATTATTTCTCACACTATGATTTCTGGTCTTATTCAATAGTATAACTAGAAGGAATAGGGTTAAAACTGAATATTTCATACATGTAAAGTATGAGAATTATGTGAATTTATGTCCTAAGTGGATATATCATGAATATAATTAGAAATTTCATATGAGTATTAGTGATACTACTGAATATAAATAAATCACAAACAACATGTGAAAGGTATGGGATGTTCTAAAAGTATTGTTTATATTAAACATAAAATGCATGATTAGATTGATATTGAGGAACCTTAAGACTTGATTTGTATTTTATACTCTAGGAAATAATAATATGATGAAACTTGAATAATTTATTAAGAATAAATTTGGATGATAGAAGTTTATATGTTTTAGAATTAAAATATTATGTTATGAAAATCATAAAATATATAAGTATTTTCATTATAAGCATTTCATTATGGATGGAAAACAACCTGTTAAATGGTTCTAAAGAATTATATATGTGATTATGGAAATGTGATATTCATGTAAAACACAATATTAAGGGAAATATTACCCTTAATATGTTCTTAAGGTTTAGAAAATGATGTTTGGATCAAGATATATTTGATATGAATAAGTAAATTGGACAATATTTATTACCTTGTAACTAATTAAGGATTTGTTAAAAATGTGGTTTATGCAATTATTAATGGATTTTAACTCATTTTTAGACTTAAGGAATATATCCAACAATCTTTGGAATAAGAAATAAATTATGTTTTTTAAAATTATTTGTGTTAATTATTATGTTTCAAGAGAATACATGATAAAGGTATACACATATCTAGTTTGTGCCAAACAAGAGATACTCTATGATGTATGAGGGATAAATGTTATATAGTATTTGAGAAATTTAGTGACCTCATTTCTAAATATTGGTAATTTCTTATTTTGTAAGGGTTATAAGGATAACCATTAATGGAATGGTTTATGTAAAACATAATAAGATGTTTTATATATTAAAGTATTATATCTTCATATGAGTATTTATTCATATTGGATAACATGTGATAACATTGTTATTTTGGTAAAGATATATGGATTGAACTATCATTATATTTATGGATCCAATTATCTTCTAATGCTTCATGAATAATACATTCACCTTCATTTCTTAGAATTAGAGATAAAGTGTAAATTGATCAAGGAATAACCAAGGATGAGGTCCTCCTAAAATTATAAAAGTATATCTTCTCATGAAAATTATTCAACATTGGGAAAAAGGGTCTTGAAATAAAATTGTGTCATATTATCATTATTTTTTATGATATTAATCAACTTTTTAAATCCAATTTTGATTATTTATTTATGATCATTAACTTTCATAACCTTGTTTTATATCACTCTCTATCAGAACATGATTTCTAGTTTTACCTCTTATGACCATGTTTTTAGTTTTCACATATGTTCTTTTATGTCTAAGCCTAGTTATGAGTTACTTTGGGTAACCATTAACTTTCCAAATTTCTTTTTTTAAAGGATGTTTTAGTATTCAGTTTTATGATGTGGATTTATGTGAAAGTAACTTGGGTGTATTAAAACATTTAAAACCCCGATGAATTTTGTGGTATAAACTAATTTTAAGGGGGAAGAATGTGACACACCAATATTTAAATGACATTTATTTTTTAAAATAATTATATTTACTTATTTATTTTTTTTACACACAGCATCGGTTTATCTTTCATTACTTGAACCACTGAGATTCAACGAAACATCTATTTATTATTGTAATTATTTAAAAAAGAAAATTATAACATTTTCATTAGAATTGAGGGTATGAAAATAATTTACAAAATCATGAAAATTTTGTTTATACAAGCATATAAAATTAAATATTTTGTGACCAATTAATTATAAATTAAAATAAAACCCCATTTGAATATAAAAAGTAAATTGGTTTTTGGAAAAAATATGCACAAGTGTGCTTATACCAATAATTAAAAAAATAACTCATGTTTGATTATATTAATGATATATATATATATATAATAAATTCATTCTATTTTTTAATATTCATCTTATGTGTTTTATTAACAGGATATAAGAACAAATCCAATTTTACACATAAATGAAGTATTTTTCAAAAAAGGTAGGTTCACAACCTTTTGATAGACCCCATGTTTTAATATTGTTTCTTGTACTTTTTTAAATTATATTTCACAAAATAAATTTTTTATTTAATTTTTAATATCAAAATTTACTTGTGTTTATTTTTTGGTATTTTTCTGAGAAGTTTCTTATTTTGATGAATACGGAAAAATACTGAATTTTAATTGGAAAATTATTTTTCTTGTAACCTATTTGTACGATTAAATTATGTTTCTAATTTGTTTTAAGGTATATTTAGTAAACTTTTACATTAATTAATCAAATATAGTTCATTATATCCAATTTTACATTGAAATTTGATATAAGAACATTTCAATCTTTTGGAAATTTTCACATTAAAAATGAACTTTCACATTATATCAATGGGATTAATTTTAAATTAATTTAAGAAAATTAGGTTTTTAGAATTGTGAAAATTTATTCCATATTTTGAATCCAAATTTCCTAATTTAGTAATTATTTCTCTTTTATTTTAACACAATATAAATTGTTTAGTAATTTTTTTTACCACGGTTAAGGGTAAGTCGAGTAATTATTGGTAAAAGTAACATTATAAATATTAGAAATATAACCTAAAATTTGACCAAATGATATTGATTAAATATAATTCTACAATTATCACCTAATTTTTTAAATTAAATTATTTAATAGGCTCTTTTCCATGATAGTGACTTAGATATTATTAAAATCAAATAGAGTAAGAAAATGACACACTCTTACTTATAATAAGTATAATAATTTTAAAATGGGAAAAAATAGAACATATACTAGACTATAAATATTATAATGAAATATAAAAGGTTTATATACATCATGGAAATTTATTTTCAAATTTTATTAAATAAATAATTATTACATATAATTACGCAATGATGATGCTCTATTTATTTATTTAATGAAACAATAAATTAAATGATATTACAAATATTAAAAATTATTATTTAACTTAATTAAGGTAATAAAATAATTCTATAGGTTAATATTACATGTTAGTGTGGTATTTAGTTATCTTTTGAAGTAATCTTACTTTATTAAGTTTCTTAAAGCCAAGTAATTAATAGGGTCATAGTTGAAACTTATGATGTTTTATGAAAATAATATATTATTAAATTGTTTAAAAATCATAAAAAAATAAATAAGGACAAGAGATGTGATATAGTCTAAAATATATTAAATTTTCTATTTATTGTCCAATTTAAACTTTATAAGTAAAAATTACATCCCCTTAATATGGAAAATTTTAATACGGTAATTAAAAATAAAATAGGTAAATTACGGGTTAATAAAAATGCTAAGGTTTAAAATAATACCAAAACCATTATAAAATATATTTTTATGAGATTAAAAACTATATCATATTATATTCAAAATAAATCTTATTGGAGGTATTTTTAAAGATATCGAATCTTCAATAAATTAATATTTTGAGGAAATTCGGAAACTTCCCATCCCCTCTCTTATAAAATAGAATTTTTATTCACTTTTATTAACACTTAAGAACCTATTTGGTTTTTCCTAACTCAACAAAAATATCCTCCCAAATGCCCTCACTTCCTCATAGAAGTCCTACTTTTGTAATGAATTTATCCAATGAATTCCTTTTGTGAAAATTTAAAAAAATACCCAAAGAAGAGGTAACGTTCATCAATGAATGTTTTTGTTTTATTTATTCCTTAAACAACCGAAATTATTTTTAATTAATCTTTATATAATGACCTAAATATAATAAATATAATTATATTTTTTTATATTATGCTTCATACCTGCACTCACACACACTTCAATCAAATGGGATACGCAATCATCATTCATGTGTACGGTGGATAACCACCTCGCGAACTGATGATGTATTTATTCTTTATATATATAAGTTGTATTTGAATATCATATATATAATATTAATGATTTAGTTATTCTTTATAAATTATTATATAACACATACCTTCATACTTTCTACGAAAACGGTGCATATCAGGGTTATTAGCGCATGATCTCAAAATTTATTCTAATAAAATAAAACACAACGCAAAATTATTTTAATGAAATTAGATTATATATATGAAATAGTAATTATGTTTTAATTATATTATATACGTATTAATATATTTCATTTTCTATATTTCTTTCAATACGATAACAAAAAGAGAAACAATGTTCTTGGATATGTACGGCTTACCGTCTCTATGAACAATGAATTTCATTCTCTATTTAAATATTTTATAGGTTGTTATAAATAAAAATATACTAAATATATATTATATTTACAAAAATTTTATAGTTTTTGATATTATGATATCATGATATAAGTAAGAGGACAAAAAATATAGTAAATCAAAACACATGCGAAATACAAAGCGGTTGTTACCTGAAACGTAACATTACCATGGAATTGTTAATAAATGGGTAATATAAACTCAAAAGTTAATAATATATGGTATTATATAAATTAACATGTTTCAATTATAGATTTATAATAAACCAATATTTATTATATTGTAGGTTTGAGTGAGTACGATGAGACTCAAGACATACGGAAAGGGGTTTTGTCTCATTTTTAGTTTTGTGGGACCCATGCCTTATACACTACTTGTTTCATCGACGTGGTGTGTATACTTAACATTAATTTATTTTATGAGTCTTATCCAGAATAATTTTTTATTTACATTTCCATATATTTTTATTTCTTTCATGGGGCATTGGATTCGACTGATTACAAAGTGGTAAGTGGATTTCTAGTCTCACTTCTATTTCAATGAGACTTATGCCACATTCACTACCTATTTATTTTATGTGGTGTATATAATACCCATACATTTAATCTATTATATTTATCCAAATATTTATGGGAATTTAAATATCTATTTTAGGATATTTATTTCATAGAGTTTAAGGTTTAAAAGTCACTGATCTGGAAAAGTAATTTTACCTTAATTTTCCTTCTTTGAGACACATGTCATATTATGCACCTATATTATTAAACTAGGTTTATATAATTCCTTTTTATATGTTATATCATGAATCTACTTATTTTAAATATGTCAAATGTTTCATGTGATTTTATTCTCTCTTTGGTCATAAATAAGTGTTCCTTCAAATAAATGTTTTCAAAAAACTTTTTTAAAATATTTTAAAGGATCACTTATGAATTTATAAATAAATAGAATTTATAATATGTTGAAAATAGTTTTAAAAGATACCTTTATATGTTATAAAGGTTATTTTTAATTAAAAAAATAAAAAAAATTGATATAAAATCATTTTTTTCAAAATGGAAAGGTTGTTTTCCAAAAAAATTGTTTCAAGTGATCCTTCAAAATCATTTTACATATAATACAAGGTGGTTCAATATTAATTATTTTTTAATAGGTATATGATAAAATGATAACATTATTGTTATTTAACTAAATGGTTTTTATGGATTTATACTTATATTTATGATGGTTTATGTTTATGATGAATTTTTTATGAAACTAATATATTTTTATGGGCTCTCATATGATTTATGTTTTTGTGGAACACATATGTATGGTTTTTATTATGTGAGGGGTGGGACATATATCCCACTCCAATTAATTTTTTATAAATTTATATCTCACGAGATACACAAGGTTAAAGTGGGGTTGAACTTGAATAAATAAAGGACTTTGTCCACTAAGATAATCTTAAGTGTGAACCTTGACTACTATGATGGTCTTGTGAGTGAAACATGACTACTAATATGGTATTGGGAGGAAACCTTGGATACTAATATTTTTTTGGGAGTGAACTCATTCCACTAAGATATCCTTTTCCATGATCCTGGACTACTATGTAAATCATTTTATATATATCTGAGTGTGTTTGTGTGTATTCCACAATTCCATGTCTCGTGTTATTATCTCATAGAATATGTAATATGGTTATTTATGAACTTAAATTATTTATTCCATGACATGATATCATGATATTGGATATTTGGGATGTGATTTTCATGTTTTTTTTATCTGGTTATGCCTAATGATTATGCTATGATTGATATTTCCATTGTTTACCCTTACTGAACATCTATGTTCACACTTTATTTTGTTTATTTTCTCTAGGATGTGAATAAAGGTATTAAGTTTCTATGTAAAAATGGTTCTAGTTATGATTAAATATGTTGGAGAAGAATTATATGTGTTATAAACCAGTTTTTTTGTTTTCATGTTTCCAAAGGCACTAAAAGAATATGTTCTATGGGAATGTGTTTTGGTAATGGATGAAATTATCTACAAAAATGTTGTATTGTTAATGTATATTAATCTTGGGTAATTATGAAACATAACCATGGTAATTCTAACTAATTGAATAAACATATGGAATGATTATAACTCAATTCATAATTATGGAATTCATAATGTATTATATCTAATACTTACCATCAAGGCTTCGTACCAAGAATCTAAACCCATCAACTCTTCATGTCAATAATCTAATACCATCAAGGGTTTTATACAAGATTCTAATACCATGAAATATTCACTCCAAAAATCTAATACCATCAAGGATTCATGAAAATAATTTAATAAATTGTATGACCTTAGCCTAAAACCAATCTAGTTTGCCCCGTGATATGAAAATATTAATCAAGAGGATATAGAGGTCCCTCTCATAACTTACTAAGTCAAATTTATTTCTTTCAGGAATAAATAATACAACTGAATAAACTTTACTTTAAAAAAATCATTAATTATCCACATTTGAAGAACTATCCATATAGAATATCAATACATCCCAAAGAAAACTGATCATAAACAATCCAAAAGATAAATTATGAATGGTATTATTAGACTACATACTCAAAAAAAGATTCAAAAAATGACGTTTACATAGATAAAAATATTTTAAAGAGATTACTGAAATATTTATTATAGAAGATAAAATTTTTACATTCAAAATAACTTTTATAGTCTAAAAACTATTCAATTAAAAATAAATCATTTTCCATGAAAATAACCTTGTAAACTTCTAAAGTAAGATTCAAATATTTAAGAAGACAGGGTGTTAATAAATTCTATACATTTGGTATAAGTTAAAAAAATTATTTCCACATTTTCATAATAAAATTCATAATGTACCTTGTTTGCAAAACAATAGAAAGATTCCTTTTAAAATATTATATAAATAGTAAAATAGGAATAAAAATGAATTTAAATAATCATTTGGGAAGAGAAAAATACTTTTTAAAAAAAATTAGAAAACATTGACATGAAAGATAAATATATGTTAATAGAGATGTAAACATAAAAAATATAAAATAATTATGAGATTGTGAATTAAATCATTACCACTTCATAATCAGTTAAATCGTATACCTCTTGAAAGAATAAAAATATAAAAAAATAGTAAATTTCACCAGAATAAATAAATTCATAATATATCATTTCAAAGGGGTGTTATATATAATTCATAAAATAATATAGTTTCATTTTATCAAAATATTCCTCAATGAATAAAAATTGAGACGAAGTATCTTACAAAGATCATAGTATTGATGTGAGTAATAACAAAATGAATCGATTATATGTATTCAATATAAATCTATATTAAAAAAGTGGATATACAACATAATATAATAAAAAAATCACAAATAATCTTACCATTACATAATCAAGGAAGTATACTTTAAACAAAATAATTGTAAATTGAGATAAGAAATCCCTTACCTTAGGTCTGACTTCCTTCAAACATGTTCAACCCTCTTATTGGGTTAAATTAATTCAGATATAATCTTAAGAACACAAGGGTGCGTCTTCTGGAAGTAAAAAAACCTCTATAATATAGATAAGGATTTTAACAAGAGAAATGGTTGTTGTTTTGGTCAAGATAGATTTCTCAATGTGGTGAGAAGAAGTCCATAAAGGGGTGCCCTTTTATAAAGGAGTTGAGTGGCACTTTTTGAAATTTCAAAAATATTAAATTAACATATGTTAATTCAAGCGAAATATTTATTTCATCCCTTACATGACAAGGTTATAGTTAAAATTCTATTCTCACATTAATTATCTAAAATTATATTTTTTTAATATTTTAAATAAAATTTATTTTATATTTCCGTTAATAAAATTATTTCTACATCAGTGTTTTGAAAACATTTAAGTTAATAATTTATCCACAAAATATTATAAAAAATACCATGATGAAGATAATTAATTTATATTTCAAAAAACTATTTATATATTAATATATATTTTGGATAAAACCATATTAAAAATATTATATTTATTAAAATCATGAATTTGATATCTTTGACTTTTAGATAAATAAAATATTATAGGGGTCATAATCACTTTATAATGGAAACAAATAGTCATATATAAAAACTATGAATAAATATGAATGGAAATTAATCATATAATAAAATCATGGAATGTCTTATGGTCATTTTCTAGTCCTTATCAATTTATTTTTAACCTATATTTCCCAATTTACCCATTATCGTGGTAATAAAACTTACTAGGGTTATTATTCATATTGATCAAAAATAAAAGGGAACGATTTAATAAATTTGGTCCTTATGAATCCAAATATGGAATCCATTTTTCAAAATTGAAAACACATAAGTTTTATAATTTAATTTAAAAATAATCCTGTAAAACGCAATGAAAATATTTTTTTCAGAAAACTATTTCTTTAAGCCCAAACATGTACTCATAAACAAATAAGGAAAAATGAATTTTTAAATTTAAATAATTATATTATATATAAATAAGGATTAATTATGTTACTTTTAAATTAATTTCAAATCATAAAAATCATTTTAAATATAAATAAAATGGGAGCTTTATAAAAATTGGTATTTTTCACTATTCACTGAAGCATTAATCATTTATAAAATTATTAAAAAATAATCATAAGATAATCTTGAATTGATGAAAAAAAAATTAATTTAAATGGTAAATTGTATTTTCTAAAACCACTAGGAATTAGTTACATTATTTTCTCATAAAATGAAACAAAATACATTTTTGAAGAAAATGTTTTTTTAAGAATAAAATAAATTTACTAAAAATTAATTTCTTGTTCAATAAAAAAAATTTAATAGATTAAAACTTATTTTTAAAATTAAATATTTCATAATGTGGTTAATACTATTTATTCCCACTAATTTAACATCTATTTTCTAATGATCACAAAATAACATATCATTTCTCTTTTAAGTTGGATGTTGTGTGCAACGTAATATATTAAAGAGATTGGATTTTTTTTAAAATAGACATAACATAATATGTTATGGTGTTACATTCTATCAACTACCACTAAATTATATCCTCACAATTTTAAATTGTAATTTGAAAAATAAAGGATGATATTTGAAAAAAAAATTGTGGAAATCCCACATCGTAAAAATGGCTAATAAAAATTCTTCTTAAAAATGGGAAAGACACATGTAAAGGTCGCCAAAAAACTATGATTATGATTAAGATTAAATTATTATGAATTGAAAATATAAACATTGAATAGAAATATAAATATCATGTTTTTATGAAGAGTGATAGATAACATGATCCTACGAAATTTTAACATCACAAAATCGTCGATATGTGATAAGTTAAAAGGTTATTGATTACTCATCAAGAAAAGTAAATAGATAACATATTTGTTCAAAAATAATTTTCAAAGAGATGAGTAATTATTTTATTATCTAGATATATTCACTCAAAAAACAACCTTAATTGATTTCATTCCATTCCATATGCATAATATCATCCCTTTATTGTGCTTTGATCCATTTCAACATCACCTCTTACGCGAGGGGATGAACTTTTCATGCCTTAAGCACTTTTATTGATTCAAAAAATTCATATGTCATTTATTTAACCTATATGTATTTAATAAAATTAAAATGGTAAGCATAGGTTACCCAATATGATAAATCAAAAACAATAATATCTAATCTTCAATATATTCCATCCCACAAGTAGTTTACTTTAACACTCATCCAAAATACATCTATCCAAATTAAATTTCCAAAAACATTGAATGAATGTCACTAAATTACCATAACAGACATCACATTAGATTCCCCAAACAATATAAAGTAGCTCTTATTTCCACATACCAAATACATGATTACCTTGATAACATTAAAACTCTAATGCAAACATAAATGCTTCAAAAAAATAAAACCACTGGTAGTCAAATATATTCCTTAAATCCAAACATGTAGTAGGGCTAAAAAATATATCATAAATCATCAAATCACTAACCAATTTCTACAGTCACTAACATCAAGCATATATTAATTTTATTTTCCATCAATCATGTGTTTTCCGAAATATAAACTTTCCACATAATCACTTATCTTGGTCATCGGTATTATTCTTCACAAAATTCCAAATCCTTAAATAATAAGTACTATAATACAATCCTTATATATCTCATGATTTTTATAACCATAATATCATTGATAGAAAAAATTTACAACATAATTCTTATTGCAAAAAACACAAATAATTTAGTCATTACACTTCATTCTTATACTAGTAACTAAGATTAATACCGTTTTTCTTTCATATTTTATTTGTAGTCTCTTCATAACTAGTTGTATAACCATTACTCATACAAAAATTTTGATTCTATTAATGATTTTTTCTTTACAATAAATTTATTAAATATCTGTATTTAAAACATTCAACAATAAATAATAGCTTAGGAATAAAACTATTATCATCTTATTTCATTAACCAAACTTTTCATTTTTTTCTTAGTAATTACTTTATTTGTGTCTTTATTTCTCTCACCCAATTTTTTTCATTCCTATATAACAACCAATTGGGCGTTTCTTCTCATATTTTCACCATATAGGTAACTGAATCTTTATTCCTTTATGGTCTCCACCTCACTAACTCTCGGAAAACACAATCCTTATCTTATTTTGAATGTCTAAGAGTCGTTTAAGGTAAATGTAGTTAATCATTTATCATGATAAGTAATTTGGGAAAATCACAATATCCATTACCCAAGTCATCAACCCATTTTTTCCCATAAATACATTTTATATCATATATGATGTTAGATCAGTTCCTTCTGGTTCCCACCACTAACTAAACCCAAAACTCAATATATAAGCATCATACTATAATAATCAGAGTGATTTGTTTCATAACCATGAAATAGTATTCAATGTACATCTATGTCATGAAAACTTATTCTCAATCTATGAGTTCTTAGGTTTAACCAATGTTATCCATCATCATTACTAAATCTATAAGATATTATCCCATACATAGACTTATCCTCAAATATTTTCATAGGGTTGTGTTTAGTAATCAATGTTTTTCATAAATCTAGTTCCCATGGTTTTTACTAAACATACTATATTACCAACTCATAATAACCCAACTCCAGTATCCTATATCTAGTGTTTACTTTATTAAATTGTCACTACAAACAAGTGAGCACATCCGAAAGGACCAAATAGTTTAGTAGTCTTTGTAAACAATATATATATTTGAAATTCACATTATATGTTAAAACATAAAATAAAAAAAAAGAATTTTATTTGATAATTTAATTATTCCACTTAGTGTTTCCCTTCATATCAATCAAAAAATACTTCCTTATATCCTAGGGAAAATGAAACATAAAAAATTTGTGAAATTAAATGTTTGGTAAGGGTCAAAGTACAGCGGAAGCTATGAATAAATAAGGTATAAATGATATGGAAAGGTAAATAACTGAAACACATGTCATTTAATCAATAAAATGAGTATAATATATAAGGAATAAAATAAGATCAAATAATTTAATATAAATAATAACATGGTAATGAAAATTAATCATGGTTATTTTTACTAATCTAATAGTCACATGTAATATAAATAACTTAAATTATAAAGATAGAACGCATAATCCCAGATATCTAAATATTGTGATTAAGGATTTATTCCATAATATAATACCATGATGCCTTCATGCCAAGAATATAATACCATCAAGGATTCATTCAAATAATATAACATCATCAAGGCTTTACGCAAAGAATCTAATACCATCATTGCTTCTTACTATGACTATAAAAAATGGGTAATGTCTTGATCTAAACATAATCTTGTTTGTCTCGTTAGACCTACTAATGAACCGAAGGACTATAGAGAGTCATGATCATCACTTACTAAGTTCAATACATTTCTCAAATGAATAAATAATACAATCAAATAATCATTCCATAACAAAATAAATTACTAATCATATTGTAAGAACTAGCTATATAGAATATAAATAATTCCCCAATAAACTGATCATAAATCATCCAGTGGAAAATATTGATTAGTATTATTAGATTACATCCTAAAAAAAGATGAAAAAATGATATTAACATGTATGAAAATAAATTAATGATATTACTAAAAAATTTCTTAAGAAAAATACCCTTTTAGTTCGAATTTTTTTTAAGATCTAAAAACTATGTGCATAATAAATAAATTATTTTCCATGAAAATTAACTTGTAAACATAAAAGGAAACATAAAATATTTAAGGTGACATGAAAACAAGAAATTTAATTCACCCTTATAATTTTAAAAAATAAATTTATTTACATTTTCGTAAGAAAAGTCATAAAGTACCTTGTTTGAAAAACAACGGAAAAATTCCTTTTAAAATGTTTTTTTAAAAGTTAAATAAAGATAAAAATAAATATTTAATAGTAAAATTATAATTTTTTTAAATATAAAAAATTTAAATGGAAGAGAAATATTCCTTTGTAATATACTTAAACATAAAAAACTTTGAATAATTATGAGATTTTAAAAAAAGCCTTACCACATTGTAATTAGTTGAATCATATGACCTATAGAATAAAAATATTAAAAAAAATATTTAAATAACATTATAATAAATAAATTAATGATATAACATGTCAAATTGAAGTTATATACACATAATAAAATAATATAGGTTCACAATATCAAAATATGACTCAATGAAAAAAATTGATGAAGTCACTTATAAAGGTCACATCATCAAAGTGAGCATTAATCAATGGAATAAATTTTGTGTATCTGTAGTAAATCAACATTAAATAAGTTTAAATAAAACATAACATAATAAAAATTAATTTCACTATTGATCTTAGAATGAAATAATAAATAAATTATAATTTTTACCCCATGATTAGAAATTGAGGTAAGAAGTCTCTTACCTCAGGTCTAACATCCTTCAAATGTGTTCAAACCTACTCTTCTATTGCTAACTTCCTTTAGGTATCTTCTTAGGAAAACTTGGGTTGGTATTTAGGAAGTATTGGAACCTATAAAACATTGATAATAAATTTAATGATAGACATTTGTAGATTTTGTTCGAGCTATATGGCTCAATGTGGTTTGAAGAAGTGATTGAAGGGATTCCCTTTTATAATAGATATGAGTGGCTTGTTTTAAAATTCAAAAAATATTAAATTTATATATATTAATTTTAATTTTAAATTGATAAAAAGTGAGTTATTTCATATATGATATTATTATGTGTCTAAATTCCCTTATCCAAAAAATTTTAGTTATGTTTTTAGTGTATTAATACCCTTTATCTTTTGTTTTCAATATTTATTTAACCCCTTTAACTCTTATCATAACAACATGGATTTTAATTATTTTTGGGATAATATAGTTAATATAAAACTAAAAAATCCCATAAAATGGATCATGGTTATAATTTTAAACCATATCCTGATATTCTGGTTGAACTTCATATATTTGGTAATTTTATATCATTTATTAAAATATTATTTACTATAAAATGTTTATAATTTCAATTTTTTGTACTATTAATTACATTGAATTTAAAAATATTAAGATAAAACATATAATTTTAAAAAAAATATTCATCTCATACAAATATATCTTGCTTATAATTTTTTTTCACATTATTTATCTCAAATTTTTTTATATAAATATTATTAATAACATTTATTTGGTATTTCCATTAATAAAATAACTACTACATTAGGGTTGTGAAATAATTTTAAGTAATTATTTATTTTATAAAAAAAATAAATTAACCTGATAAATGTAATTCCTTTATATTTAGAAACATTATTTATATTCAAGTATATGTACTCTATGACACCATGTTAAAAATATTATATTTATTTAAATCATGAATATGAAATCTTTTACTTTTCTTTAAATAAAATATTATATGGTTCATAATCACTTACTATTTGAAAAGGTGATTATATTATAGGAACTTGAATACTTATATATGAAACTTACTCATCCAAACAAATTCGGGTACGTTTTAGGTTCTTTATCTAGTCTATATCATTTTATTTTTAAAATATATTACAAAATTTATCCTCTACCATGGTAATGAAAATTACCTAGGCTACTTTTCCTATTTTCCAAAAAAAAGAAATATTTTCTAAATTTATACATTTTTAATAAAAATATAGAATCTATTTTTTTAAAATTAAAAACATATAATTTTTAAAATTTAATTTAAAATTAATCCTAAAAAAGCAGTGAAAAATAGTTTTTCAGAAAAATGTGCCTTTCAACCCAAAAATGTACTTACCCCAAAATAAGGTATAAATAATGTTTAAATATAATTAATAATATTATATCTAAATAAGGATTAATTATGTTAATTTGGTAACAATTTAATATCATAAAATTACTTTTTAATATAAAGAAAATTATGTTATTATAAAAATAGTAATTTTCACTATTCACTGAAAAAAATCTTTTTATAAATTTATCAAAAATTCGTACCCATATAATTTTGACATGATTAATCCCAAAATGAAATTAATTTTTTCAATTATATTTTCTGACACGTCTAGATATTAAATACAATATTCACTCCATAAAATCAAGAAAACACATTTCTTTAAGAAAATGTATTTTTAATGAATAAAATGTATTAACTAAATATTAAGTTATTATTCAAAAAGCATTAATTAATACATTGAAAATGAGTTGGAAACTTATATATTTCATAACATGGATAATAAAATTAATTTCTACCAATTTAACCACAGGTTTATAATGATCACATAATAATATTTCATTGTTCCTCTAAGCTAGGTCTGGCATGCACAACATGATATTGAATAGATTACATTTATATTAAAATAAACATGACATAAAATTTTTAGGTGTTATAGAAATTTATTTAGAATCCATTACATGGTGGATTCATGGTTCCCAATATGAGGGACCAAAATGAGAACTATATTGTGGTTCATATCAGGGTGTTATAGGTTATTTCCCTCTTTGAAATTCTAAGTGATCATCAGCTCCTGGTGCTCATAAGAGATTTTATCACCTTTTTATACAAGAACATGGAAATATTCTATAATTAATGGGTGGATTCCCATTTTTGGAATAGATAGTATGAGGTAGAGGTCCTCCCCATGGTCCTTGATGTGTTGGGGTTCTCTAGGGAAAACATTTGGTGCACGAAGGTATAGTTCATATCATGTACATTACATTTTTTTCAACTAATGCAGTTTTTTTGTGTAAAAACCATTTTCCACTATTGATCTTAAACACTCCCCATACACTCTTCTCCTTAATGTATGGATAAACCTGGAGGGTTTCTTCCACCTTCCTCTTTCAATTCACTTTATTATAGTGTGTATTTTTTTGTGATTTTATAATCATTTAAGGTGATATATGTTCGCATACTTCCTCTTTGAACATAATCTCATTTCTTCAATAATACTGGCTGACCTTTCCATCTTTTTTTATAATTCAAATAGATCTTTCTATATTAATCAAAATATGATATAGATTTTTCTTAATATAGCTAAATTATATCTCATAAGGACGATTACACACTATTTCAAGCATTTTTCGTCGAGGTTTATTTCTGGTTGAATATAATTATGGTTTTAAATAAATTTCATAAAATTATCTTATAAATTAGTTTTTTGGGTAAGGTATTTTTCTCAAGAAGGTTTTTATAGTATTTTACAGACCATTCATAGGCGAGTAGTTACTATTTCAATATGCTAAGGTAGTTCATTTATATTTTAGGTCATATGCCTTTTTATTTATTTTTTTTAGTTAATTATAGTTTCCATAATTAATTAAATTCAATTTATAATACCTCAAACTATTATGAAATATTTTTTCCAAATAAATTAATCTTCTTGAATAACTTTTATTACACACAACACTAAGTTTTAACGAATCATAATATACTATTAATATTATTATTTAAATATGGTCATTAGAACATAACTGTTAAAATTTGTAGTGTGAATAGAAATAAATACATTTTAAATAGTATGTATAATGGTAATTTTTATATATAACATATTGATAAAAAAAGTACTTAATTATTAGTAAAATATTTGTATACTTTGAAAGTACTATTTTCTAAAGAAATTTATTAAATTTTTTAAACAAAGGATAAAAGAAAATTTTTCCACTTTTAAAAAAAATTAAAAATAAACTAAATTTTTGAAATATAAATTTTAAAAATTTCCTCTAATTAATTTTTTAATAATTTTCTGAAAAGATTAATTTTTCGATAAATATAAAAAAATGATGATTATTATTAACAACTATCTTTTTTATTCAATAATTTATAAGAAATGTTTTATATTAAGTATGTTTTAATATAAAAATTAGTTAAATTATATATTTATCCATCACATTTATTTTATTTTCATCAATTTCATATTTTATTTTGATATGGAAACTATTTATACTTTTAAAAAGTTCCCCTTTAAAAATCAGTTTTTCATCACGTTTGCGGGTTTAATTTTAAATTCACATTTTTTAATTATTTGAATGGAATTTAGAAATTTTTATTCCATATTTTTAATAATTGTAATAAGTATTATATAATATTTTTAACTATCTTTTTTTGTTAAAATGGATATTAAAAATAATAAAACTTAATTATCACAATTAATGTTAAGATGAGTTTACCAAGGAGTGAAACTAAAACGATAAGGGGTAAAATCTCCAAGAAACATTTACAAATATCATTTTTAGAAATATTTTAATATTGTATCATATAAGGTTAAATAATTATCCATTTTTATGCATTGTTTTTTGTTTAAAACATCGATATACATTTTTATTATCAGAAATTCCAAGTGTGTCATTTCCCTCACTAATAAAAGGCCACCCTATATCCTCTCCTCTTCACACATAAAAACCATTTAGTTCAGCTAATAACTATCCAAATACGTTCCTTAATTACCTATTCACATTCTAGAGTCATTTTTTAGATCATCAAACCCTCAAAATATGTTTTTTGGTGCTTATGTGCAGATATTTCCTGAAGAAGAGTTAAAGTTCTTAACCGAACATTTTTATTTTATATCTTCTTCCACCTCATTAGAGTTTTATTAAACTATTATTATATAAAATCATATATATCTCTCATATCCTTGTATGTTATTATTTTAATTTCATAACATACATATTTCTCCTTTTCTATCAAATGGGAAATGAAACCATTGATCGTGTGTATGGTGGACTACCGCATCACAAACTGATATAATTATTTTTCCTACCCCGCCTATCATAGTTTGATATAATGTTGGATTTAAATTATATATATTATATAAATATCATAATTATACTTCTCAAATTATAATATGTTATATACCTTCTTACTTTTTATTCCTTTGAAATATGATAATGTAGCTCATGGGTACGACATACTACTTCCTCATGAAGCAATGTGATTTGTTTTTAACTTTCACTTTACGGGGAATTTAATAAGGATAAATTTAAAAAAATGAAATATATATGAAATATAAATTTATTTTTAAATTATATATATTACTTAAATTTCTTCCATTCTTTCCATTATAAAAATGAATACCGTGTTCAAGTGTACGTACGACCTACTAACTCCATGAACGGTGTAAATCATTTTCTGTATCAAACTTTAATGTATTAATTTAAATAAAAATATATTGAATATATATGATATTTATATCATTTATAACATTATTTATATTATAAAATCATTGAAAAACTAAACATACTTGAAATACCACACCAAAACATACATGAAAAATTAAGAGGTTATTACCCAAAAGGTGATTTTAAAAGGGAATTGTTAATAAACAGGTCACAAATGATCATAATTACATAGTACATGGTATTATATATACGATTAATATTTTTAAAATATTTATAATAAAATTATTTTCATTATATAGTATGTTTGAACATGTGTGAAGGATATTGAGACTTAAGTTAAGTTATTTTCATCTTAATTTTATTTATGTGGGACACATGACTTGTAACCCACTTTTTTGTATGGTGTATATAATAACCCCTAATTTATTTTATGATTATGATAATTAATATTATTGGTTTTTATTATAAAATTTTTTTTGTATTTTTCCCGGGGATTGCAATTGAAAAGTTACCAAAGTGGTAAGGGTTTGATATTACAATGTCATTGTTTATCAGGATTGTTTATGATTATGTTTTCGATGAAAAAATCATGTGATATATACATCAATAAACTATTGAATTTTATTATCCAATATTTATTTTTAGGAAATTATACATTTTAACTTCACTTTCAACCCTTAATGTACTCATGATTCAAAAAGAATATTTTTAATGAAAATAGAAATTTATTTATCTATTATATCAAAAAGCATTTTCTTCCATGTCCAATTTTCTAAAAATATTTTTAATAAAAGAATAATATTAAAAATTTATTTTTAAAATACATTTTAACTATGATTTAATTTTAAAAAATAAACTAATTTCCAATTATTTTTTGAATGAAGTAATTTTGAATTTTTACGAAAAATGTGAAAGAAAACGTTATTTTAACATATACGACCTAAGGAAAATATTATTATATCATCATACCTCTATTATTTTAATATTAATTTATGAGTGTCCATGTTTATTTCCAAATAAAACGTTTTATTTAAAAAAATTAATGTTTTAGATTTTAAATGTTGTATCTAAAATTGGAAAGGCTATTTTTCTAAAAAAATGTTACAGGTGATCTTTCAAAATCATTTTATATCTAAGATGAAATCCTTTGATGTTACTTTAGATTTAAAATGGACATAATCCAATGATACCATCTATATTTTTTTATGGATGGTTTATATTGATAATGAAAAGTTATTTATAAATTTCATTACATTTCCATGTGATTTATATGCTAAACTTTTTATGAAACACATTCCTTTTCCATGGGTTATGCTATAATGAAATGATAAAATGTTTATGAAACACAATTATTTTTATGGGTTCCTATATGATGAAAGTTTAATGATCTTTTGGAACACATATTTATAATTTTTCTTATGTGATGTGTGGGGCCCATATCTCCCTCCAATGCATCGGGTGAATATTAGTATCATATGATCTAAACAAGACTGGAATGGGGAGTGAACCTAGCCCTATAAAGAACTCTATCCACTATGATAGTATTTGGAGTGAATATTGACTTCTATGATTATTTAGAGAATTAACCCATTCTATTATGAAATAATTTTAATTAATCTATTAGTACTAAAGAAACGATACTCAATGCTTCTAGGTATGCCATAATTCTATGCCTACTATCAATTCTATGCTTCCATGGCTTATGTTATTTGATTCATTATGATCCATGTCTTGTGTAACACTAATCTTGTTTCCATTACTCAATATTATGATATAGGATATGTAGGAAATAGTTTTCAAATATTATTATCATGTTTTCATACTATTATGATCTAGTTATTCTTATGTTGATATCTACATTTTTTACCCATACTAAGCATATAATCTCACCCTTTATTAGGTTTTATTTCCTTGGGTTATGAAAAAATGTATTATGTATGGTATGTATAAGAGGTTTCAATTTATGAGGATTTAAGTGAGAGAAAATGTAGAAATATTATGAACCATTTGTTTATGATTCCAAGTTTTCAAAGTCACAAGGCCTAAAAAATTCTATCAGGGATTATTATGTTATCTATTTATTATTCATATATTAAGATGTAACATCATTGTACGAATTTTTTGTGTCATCGTAAAAATGTACAGCTAATTTTATAATTTTAAATTTAATTATTTATGAATTTTGTGCTTAGTAAAGGATCATGAGTCTGTGTTGGAGAAAGATGGAGCCTAGGAATGATGGTTGAGATTCACTTATAAAAGGAATGGTTTTTCTTCAAGTATGTGGTCCCAAAGACATACCCCTTTATTAGTGGAATCTTATTTATATATTTATATGAAATGTGGTATCAATGATTAGGGATGTCATTCCCTCCAAGTGACAGGCTCAAACCAAAGATATTAGAAAAGGGTAATGAGACCCTTGTAGGTTTTCTGTATGTGCTTTCACCTAGAAGACCCTAGTGGTTTTCCTAGTGATATAAAGATCCATAAGAGTGTGAATGTGGGAATGGCTTGTGATGGTTTTGGGTGTCTCCATAAAATTCAATTTGATAGTGAGATGATATGTCATGAGATGTTATTTTCCATTAGAATTATTTATATTTTGATGAATGTATAGAATTATTTGGATTCCTATGATCTGAATTGTATGCCTAAGTTATATGGAAATCCTTGTATTACCTACTAGAATTTGGATTATGTGGGATAACAATAAAATTCCCAAGGAATCTCCCATGATTAGGCTATTTAATCATATGTTATGGGATAGTTATCCATGTGCATTATTTCCCCCCCAAGAATTAATGGGGGAATAATGAGGTAGTTGTTATGTCCCTCAATATAATCCCTAAGTTACCCCCTTCGATATAGTAGATATAACTGATATATATAATTCCTATGATACTGACTTGGATTTTTCAATAGAGACTAATTACTATCATATACCCAAATAATTACCATGATTTGTCTTGTATGCCTCATTAATATTGATTACTTAGGACCATCACCCTAATAATCGTCTTTATAAATGCTTCAACTGGATTTCCTTGGGTTATCCTCCTAGGAATTAGTAGTATACATATTATTATTATGATTTCCTTTTATTACTTACTAATAATAGGTTCTTATACCTACTACTATATAGAATGTTGAGGGTGTAATTTGTGGTTTAGAACTCATGCTAATGTGGTAGTGTATCAATGATTTTTGGGGTATGAAATATATCTTATTTATGTCTATGATATACTCAAAACAAATCATCATTAATAAAATCTGGTACACTCAATCTTGCGTATCACATTTTAACCTAAGGATTGAGGGTGATTATTTATTTATTCCTCTACATATATTTAATTTATTCAACTTAGCATGTAACATTCACAAAAACTGTAATTACTAGTTATTTGGGGGACCACATTATTGGTTCCCTATTGAGTTGCACTGACACTATGCTTAGGCATTTATGGTGCATGGAAACTCGAGCAAACATAACTGATCTTAAGTTCACATTATGGAGAGGACTAGGTTTTTATATTTATCCTTGATAGCTGGGTTGGATCTGGGATATGGATAAATAAATTCTCAAGGATAGAAGAATAGACTTATACTTTTATTTATATTATTACAATTGTATATATTGTTGGACTGGTGGGAAATAAATATTTTTATATGTTAGCATGATTGTGAGTCTGTATGAAGGTATATTTTCAAAATCCATTTGATATAGAATTATTGTTTTATTTTCTTCCAAATACTCTAATTTATTTATGATGGAAAATGTTTGGTTTATTTCCTTTTAATTGTGTACTCTATTATGTGGGTATATTCTGTACATGGGTACACCAAAGATAACCACTACTAGTCGGCAGCCTCTATCATTCAAGAAGGTGTGTTTCATGACTCGGTAGCGGTCCATATAGGATATAGATCAATGGTCAAGATTTCGGGTATTATAAAATTATATCAAAATGCCTTTTTTATTTTTTATAAAATTTTTGGATATATTATATAGTGATTAGGGTCATGTTGAATATTTTTATGGACCTATGACTAGTTTTTCACAAACACCTTTTCTAATAAGATGTACAGGCTTCCAAGGATATGGGATTTCTATTATCGGTTAAATTTTTATAGTTGTATGATTTCCTCTATTGTGACATACTATAATTTTTATATTTATGTTTTATTTTTTATTTGTCCGTTTTCTTTTTAGATAGAGGTCATGTACAAGCATTAGATTAGTACATATTTTCTCCATAGAAATATCATATTAATTCTATAGAGGGATAATACTTGATGATGGCTATGTAGTTCCTCTTGTTTTAGAGGTATAGTAACCCTATTTAGATCAATATAAGAATTGGATTTATTGGTACTAGTTCTATGAAAAAATAGGTTTGGTAACTTACTATTTTAAAAGTAAAAAATATAGCACTTTCCCATATAGATTCTTGGTGTAAATCTAATTAATTAAACCATATTTACCTGGTATAAACAATATTATTTTTCATAATATGATGTCTTTATATATATAAGTTGATAGATAAAATAATCATCTGTAATGGTGTAGTATCATCTATAGATTCTTAATGAAGATATATTCCCAAGTAGTTTGATGACATGCCATGTTATTTAGAGAAAATATATATGAGAACCCTAATTAGGTGTTTCCATGTGACTTGTCTTTCTATATTTGATATAGGATTAGGCCCTAGTAAAATAGAAATAGGAAGGTTAATTTTCATTAAATACTATATATAAATGATGTAATAAAATAAAAATATTTTCATGTAAGAATTATAATGAAATAGGTATAACCACGAAAGCGGCACACAACGCAAGGAATAAAATTACATTAAATTGCATGCCTGGGGACTTGACCCCGCGACCTACCCCTCACCCCCCCAAACCCTAACCACCAAACCACCAATGGTGGGGCATGTAAGAAATATATTTAGGTATAAAACAATCAAAGCAAAGAGATTGTAGTAGAAATTAATATCTTCTGAATATTAGATAATAAATTAAAAAAATTAAAAATTAACACTTGATAAATGAGTTCAAAATAGCTCAATAATGAGCTTGTATGTCACCTTCACTCAAGATTACATGAGAGGGTTATATTTATCCATTGACATTATTAGCAGTCAGAAAAATAGAGGGAAATCAGGATTTTAATGGAAACAAATAACTAAAGAATAAGGCACCACTAGTTTTAAATGGGAATCAAGAACTAATGAAACCCTCATTTTAATATTGGTGAGCACATAAATAAGAACATGAATAAGATAGAGGTTTGTTTTTAGAGTCCAATTAAAACAAACTAAAATATATTCTGTAGATTTGAATATGAAGGATTAAAAGAGATAAAGAGATATATAGAACATGTAAAATTCGAATAATTAATTGTAATCTCGGGAGAAAATTTACTCAAAGAGAACTGGAAAAGAAATATAATTGAATAATTTTAAGTGTAGTTTCCTTTTCTGATTTGGAGTTGAAGCCACTTGAAAATGTCATGAATATATTAATCATATATCGATCAAGATTTTTTCGGTGGAAATTGGTATTCAATGGTATTGATAACCAAGAACCCTTTGATGCATATTTATAGCCTTAATAGGTTCTTGAGGGGCCTCTAGTCAAGTGAAGACATTAAAGAGTTTATTTAAGTATTTTAAACCAATATTTAATGTTTTCTTGAATTAGTTGTATTTAATCCATTAGAAATATGGACGACCCCATCGACTAGTCTATGAAAGTCTTATAGGTTCCCAATTTACTATAGACTCCCTCGATAGGTTGATGATCTCTACTAGCTATTCAGTGGGTATTTCAGTGCTATAGGTGATTATGTTTTCCCTACCAGTAAATTATAGTTCTTATATTGAGTAGTCATTGGGGTTATAATATGAAAGTCTTAAATCCATCCCTACATCATTCTTTTGATTCCATTTTCTTTTTCATTTCCTTCTTTAAATTATATTTAAACACTATAACTAAAACACACTCAAAACAAAAGTAGGAAATACCATAAGTGATTTTAAACATAAGAAAATATTAGAGGATCAATAATATCACACATTTTAACAATCATAAAACTTATTAATGATTAAAATAATAGATAAGTGATAATAATAAGGTGAATAAATAGAGTAAAGAAGAAGGAATAAAAGAGGGTAAATAAAATAGATTTATAAATACTTCTTCTAGTGAAGGGAAATATCTCCACATTGAAAACATTACATTCAAAAAGATATCTCCCCACTTGGATTATGAATATTTTCTTCTAATTAGTTATGATGGATCATTACTACCTTTTATTAAAACATTTCACCCTTTAAGACATAAAAATTTGACATTTTACTTTCAAATACTTATATATTTATCCCATATAAATTAGAATTTTTACCCCTTCGTGACTAGAAAAAAGATATATAAACCAAAAGTCCTATATAAGAGATAAAACATAAATAATATAATCCAAGTGCTCATAAAAATAGTTTTCTAAGAAAGAAAATTTAATAATATGTTTAAAAGATATTTGAAAACAACCAATATTTGAATAAAGGAAAAATAGGAAAAATGAGAAAATAAAAATAATTTCAAGCCTAGAAATCCAAAATATCCATTAATAGGATTAAAACATTATAAAGTAATGGATTTAAAAAAATAAACTAATAGATGTTCTGTGTTAACATATTCTAACATGATATCTATAATTTGAATGTGATCTCCCAAAAAATACATGTCAAATATCAATGTTTTTAGTTTGCGCATGCTGAATAATCCATATACAGATGTTTATAGTTCTATAACTATAGCATTTCATTGGTACATGAGGAAATTTTAGCCCAAAATCAAAGAGATCTCCTTTAAAACAAATAATATTGGTGGATCCCTAAGGCTATATATTACACATTGGATGTAGAATTTTAAATTGAATTTTTCTTTTTACTACTCAAATATATTAATTATTGTCCAAGAAAGTCACAAATCCAACTTTAAATTTTCAAATCTAGTTAATATCCACCAAGATTAGCATTTTAATAACTTGAAATATTTAAATATTTTCCTTCATGATAAAATAAAACATGGTTTTTTAAACATTTTAAAAAAAATTAATATCTTTGAAATATGATTCTTTAGGATTTTATTGAAAATGAGTAAAAATAAAAACACTAAACATAATGTATGTCTGGGTCACAGTAAGTAAAATAAGAGTCCCAATCATACTTCTATAAAGTTTTTAATTAACATGTTTTTGGCCATCATCTAATTTTATCTTGAAAAAAATATTGATATGTTCGATAATTACTTGAGCATGAAGATTTAAAAATAATTAGATGTTCATTATTTTATTTTATTTTCATTAGAAATTTTTTATCCAAATTATGAGAAATTTTAATACAGAGAAATAATTTTAACTCACTCATAAAACACATTTTGAATTCTTCTCTCATATGTTTTGAGAAAAAAATACAACAAAGAGATTCATTTATTGATCTCAAATTTCACCATCCATGTAGATTTGAATTAATAAAATATAATCTAAAACATTTTTTAGAAATAATATTGAATCTGGTTATCCCATTTTGAAATCATTTGATAAAATAAATCCTTTTAACCTATCATACCAAGCTTGGGAATTTTGATTTATACCATCAAAATTCCTTTCTAATATACAAATACTATTTGGAATGTTAATATTTTCAAAATAAGGTGGTTATTCCTAAAAAATCGAAATAAAAACATTTAAAAAAGAAATTTGAAAATCAATTTTAAGTATCTATAAATTTATATGGGTCAAAAATACAAAGAAGATACTAATATATTCTCACTGAGAAATGGGTATGAGGTTTTCACCATAATCATTGTCATCTTATTAATTATAACGTTTGGGTATAATGCTATCACTTTTATGTTTCAAGTTACCATGCTGATCGAATTTGTTTCTAAAAATTCATTTTCTCCAATAACAAGATGATTGATATTTCTTTCAATAAGAGTCCAAAATTTATTCTTTTGGTACTGTTTTTTCACTTCATGTATATGAGACACCAAAATGTCATCATTAATATAATCAAAAAAGTTTATAGGATATATAAAAGAAATAAAAAATGATTCTCAACAACATTTAAGACATAAATTCTAGATTTAGTATCATCTTGGAAATCACAAATAATTTTTTCCTATGGATTTTTATTAGATAATTTATTGTGAATTTGGAAAATAACTAGAACATGATTCATCCTTCATAGGATATTTATGATAATGTGTATTATTTAATGTCAAAGTTAAAAGTATATCTACAACAAATTTGAATTGGGATGATTAGTTAGGAATATTTTTATTGAATATGATGTGAATGGATTTATTAATGTTTTTGGTTATTTTATTGAAGATTATGTATGATTTAATTGATTTTGAGTACCTAAGAAACATTCCTTAATCTCTTTTTTTGGATCAAATATTCCATGGTTGTATTTAGTGTTATGAATATAACATTTAAATACAAAAAATTTGAGAATTATTGCATTCATAATTTTTTTTCCAAAGTTTATAAGGTCCCTTTTTTAGGATTGTTAATATGATAATATGGTTTATGATATATCATGATCTACTAAAAAAATCATCCCAAAAGTATTGAAGGAGTTGTAAATCATTCAAGAGTGATATTGATATTTCCTGAACAGTTCAATTTTGTGTTTCAAGAAATCTATTTGGTTGAGGTTTTCTAAGAGAGGAAGATTTATGATTATAACTTTGTGTAACACAAAGTTCATTAAGCTATTTATTATAAAATTATCCCCGATGATAAATTTTAATGGAAATGAACTTTTTCCCTTTTTAATTTTTGATGCTATTGAGAAATATTATAAGTAGTTTTTGAGCCTTGTTTTTTTGTGATAACAAATAGACCCAAGTGAATCTTTTATAATTATTGACAACCACTAAAGAATAATATTTTCCTATGATACGTTCTATATGATTTAGTCAAAAAATCAAGGTGAACAAGATAAAGAGATTTATAGGTTGGTGTTTCTTGTTTCTATATAAAATGCATTTTTCGTTTCTTAATAATTTAGCCCGGATAACAAAAACACAACTTTCAAATGAAATTTCGGTAAATCTCAAACTATAAGATATATGTCATCCTTTGTGATTGTCTCCTTACTATAATGAACAATTTTTCTATTCCAAATCCAAGACTTGTTATCTTGAATGCTCAAGAATTTATCATTTTAAGAATAATGTGATTTAAAATATATAATATAAACAATATAAAATTGAAATCTGTAAAAAAATTCCTTTGGAATTAAAACCATTACAATTATCATTTTTGAAATATATTTTAAAACTATTTTTTCACATTTGGAAAATTACTACCAAATTTTGTTTCAAATCATTAATGAATAAAACAACTTTTATACGTAAGGAATTTTTAGAATTGATTATACCTATATCAAGGATATCTCTTCTTGAATGTTCATAAAATTTCATGAATCCTCCATCATGTTTTCCCAGATGATTAAATTTATAGGGGTCATATCACATGTATTTAGAAAATTCACTATACATAAACCATGTTTATTGTTTATAATTACTCTATAGACATGTTTACTAAAAAATAATTAATTAATCTTTTGGTACACCGATTTTGGTTCTAAAATGTCAGCTAAGAGTGATTATGGTTCCCAAATTTTCTTTGTATGTGATTTTGAGATGTGAAATGGGTTGAAAGATGTATAATTTTTAATTTCACATATAGATAAATTTATCCATTCATTTTATAAATTAAATTCACAGTTTAATGAAAATAATTAAAAAATATTCTGAGAAACCCCATTTACAAAAGTTATTTTTTAGAAGAACTATAATTTTGAGAAAACCAAGCTCCGAAATTCATATTTTCATTACATTATAAACCCAATATTTTATTTATATTTTTTAAAATTGGGTCAATTTTGTGAGCTAATATTTGAGATCAATGATAATATATTCTATCTCATGCATATTTTCTTGATCATTCCATTTTTTTGACAATTCATCTTTTTATATTTTAAGTTTATTATTTTATTTAAGAACTTGGTTATACATCTATTGAGGTTCATTATATATTGAAGTTAGTTCAAAAAAACCTTCTCATTGTATATTTCAAGCATATTTTAGATCTTTATTGCATAGGTTATTGTAAAAATAAGTGAAATAATAGGAAATTGAAGATTAGGATGAAGAGGAGTTAGATATTACATCATTACCATCCTCTACTTCATCCATGAGACACATAGATCTTTCAGTTCTTGAGGAGATATAATCCCCATACACATTCTATGTTGAATCCTTTAAGGATTTATTTTTTTATTCAACTTATCGTTGTTTTTCTTTTTGATCAGCATGAATTTTACCCTAATGTGTCCCATATGTTTTCATTAGAATCATTATACTTCTTCTTCACTTTTATCATCCTCTTTTTTCAACCATTGGGAGGATTTATTTCTTTCAAATGATTTGTTCATATTCATAGCATGAATTTTCATTTCATCACCATCATAAGAGTCGTTATTGATTTCTTTAAAATAAATCAGTGTTTCCCTCGACTTATATGGAATCCTTATCAACTTGTCACTTCATTGTGGTATAAGAAGTCATGAGAAACCCAATGAAATCCTTGACTGGCATGTTCTTTATATATTTGGTGTATTATATTGTCATTGCATTAGGTTCCCATTAACTTTCCAGTACCCAAAGTATTTTATTCACAAGAGTTTCTAAAATAATAGTATATCCAAGAGAATTTCTTCCATTTTTTATGTCAGTAAATAATGTAAACATATCTAAAATCTATTTTTTAGGATTCATGTTAAAACAATAAAAATACTTTATATATGTATCATGTTTAGTATCTTTAACTTTATATATTCCTTCATGATTAACTTCTATGCATTTATAGATTTAATGAGCGGTTTTTCAAGTAGAAATATGAAAAAATTAATTTTTTATAAAGAAAAATGTATATCATTTAAGGCTTTACCATTAAATTTGAAAGTTAAAATACCATTGAGTGTCCTGTTTTTTCCTTTTTCAGTAGTGGGTGTATAGAAATGCATAATTATCTTTCATATGTGATAGCCAATATTTATAATAAATTTTGAAATATATTTCTTCTAATAAATATAGTTAGAATCATCAAAAGAAGGTCCACACCCTATAGATTTACCTTTGGGAGCACCACAAATGTAAAAAAATATGTCATTTTTTAAAAAATCATGTAATATTAGTAAAATATTTTTAAAACTAACTAATATTTCAATAATTTGAAATCAAATAAAAAAATTATGTGCAATTCCAGATTCACCCTTTGATACTAAATGTAGGAGGGATTGAAAAGGAAATATATGGGGTGAATTTCCTCTAAATAATTAAATTTATGCAACAAAAAAAAGTGATTATCATTCAAGCAATTAATTATAGTGTTTCAAAAAAACAATTAAAGAATTAATAGTGGAAATTAATAATTTAATCATACTGTAAAATAATTATAGAAATTAAAAATGAAAACTTTGATTAAGGAGATTGAAAATATCCTATGAAAGATTTCATATGTCTTCTCCCCTCAAGAAAAATTTAGAGGGTTATAATTCTCCCTTGACTTTAACGGTATTCAAGAAACCAAATAGAGGAATACCTTTATTTTAATAGTAAATAAGAATCATAGACTAAAAAATACCTTAGTTCTAATAGAAATCAAGAACCAAAGAAAACCTCACTTTAACATTGGTGAACACATAAAGAAGAAAAGGAATAATAGATGGGGTTTTCTTGAAACACACTACAAAGAACCCAACTCTTTTTAGAAGATATTAATATAAATTTTAAAGAGAGTGAGATAGAGAGAGTGAGAGATATAAAATATATAATATGAGCCTTTTGAATTACAATCAATATAGAAAAAATGATCAAATAAAAGATTTAAAATAATGAATATTGAAGAAGATATTTATTGATTTACATTTAATAATTTTGAATTGAAGACACTAAAAAATCATGAAAAGCTTCATTGTGGATCGACCAAGAAAGATTTTATGGTAATTGTTATTCATTTTTATAAAAATTTATTCATCCCTTCATGTATATTTATATCCTTTATAGGTGTTGGAGGAGCCTTGGGTTGAGTAAATTCATTAATGAACTAATTCAAGAATTTTAAACCAACATATCATTATTGTTTGATAGATTTGGATCAAATTCTACGACTAGTTGAATGATCCCACCTAATATCCTATGAGACTCTTGTAGATAGATAGTTAGTGAAAGATTCCAAAAAATATTTGGTAAGCTCTACTATCATGTTGATGGGATTCACAGTGATATGGGATATTCTATTTTTCCTACTCACTCATTATTGGTCTTTTATGGGGTCACTAGTGGGAGAAAACTGGATTTGCCTTCATGTAATCATTCCATCCTTATTTTTATTATATTTTCTATTATATTTCCTTCCTTAGATAATTTTCAAACACTATGAATAAAATTCACTCAAAAATCGTTAGAAATACCATAAGTGATTGTGAGTACAAAAACATATTAGAGGTTCAAAAATAAGAATACGGATATTGTCATGTGATTTATGAACTATACTATATTTGGTTTATGGGTTAGGTAGGATAGCACAATTTTTTTTGAGATATAGATCAATATTCTAATGTGTTGAGTGAAACTTTCTGAAATGATATAAGATATGTGAGGGAGAAAAAAGTGAGGGGTTAGACCAATTTTGTGACTACATTAGATATGAGATGAATGGTTGTAATCGTTAGGTTATGAGGTCAATGAATGGGAGGTTCTATCAATTATGTTTTATGTGCATGGAAATGCTTGAGAATTTTTTGATGAAATCACTTTGAGTTCTGATGCATTTGTATCAAGGTTGGTTCTTGGAGGTTAGGTCCACTCGAGTTCCAATCATTTTTTGTTCTAGATATGTTTTAAATGGTATGTTAATAGATTGGGTAGATGATTTATGTTTTATAATAATTCATGGGTTGATGGGTGGTTGTGTGGTAAATTATGGAATAGGTCAAATACCGAATTTTAAATAGGAGTACTAGGTGTTCTTTTGGGTAGATTTGATTAACATACTAGGAGAATGATCAGTTATTTAGGAATGTGAGGCTTGGTTTAATGATGTGATACTCATGCAAGAATGAGTCGGTTGATGTGAACAAATCATACTAGAGTATGTACCAATTTTATTAGAAAAAATAAAAATACGGTATGCTGTTTTCACATGGTTCCATTGAGTTTTGGATTGGGGAAGGTCTTGTACGAGGAAAGGATCGATGGTTTTGATGAAACACTGGTGTTCATGATTTCCCTATGGTTTTAGTGAAATTATAAATATCCATTTTTCATATTGGATACAACATAGATGGATCTTGGATTTATGGTACAGTCATCCCAAGTGGGTGTCTTGACAGGTATTGTCGTGGAGGCCTATAGATGGAATGTAAAATTTTGAATAGGCGCACTGTGGGTGATTTTGGATATATCTTCTTTTAATACAGATAAAATGTTTGTTTATTTAGGAATTTGAGTCTAGTTTTAATGATGTGGGACTCATGGGATTATAACTTGGTCAATGTGGTGGAGTGTTACTGGAGACTACACATACTGGTTTGGAAAAAATCAAAATAAAACATGCTAGTTAAAAGTGGTTCCATTGAGTTGTAGATCCGACGGTGTTCTAGTATGAGCTAAGGAATGAGGGTTTTTAGGAAACACTTGTGGGAATGGATTCCCTAATTTTTTTTAAGAAATGATAATTTTCACTTTATAGTAGATGAGATATCATAGATGGATCTAGGATTCATAATACGGTTGGCCCAAGTGGTTACCATGAAAAATATTATCATGGAGGGATATGGATGGAACCAATTGATATTATACTCAAATAATGGTATAATTAAATCCAAATATTGTGTATTTCACCATAAGATTATAAAAGGTTCGACCCTAATTACGGATGAAATATCATTAGGTTTTGAGGATGACATTCCTAAAGAGCATGGATTGGATGAAGATTGAGGATTTATATTGGTGTTCAGTTATGAATGGTAAAGCAATGTCCAGTAATTATGTGTTTCATAAAACCTAGAACAAGACATTTAGGTCCATTCCATAGAGTCACATGATGTTATTCATTCCTCCATGTATGCAAGAGGCTATTGACTAGCAATAAGGGCCTGAATTCCTTCAATGGGGAGACTATATCCCTATTGTTAATCCCAACACCAACAATATAAATAAATATAACATCTAAGTGTAAATATTTTGGATGAAAATAATATCAAATGGAATAAAAGTAAAATAATTAATAAATGAACAATCTCCTAACATGGAATGTCAAACCAAGTTATATAAAATATGGGAGAATAATAAATGAAGAAACAACAGTCTAGAGTTTATCCAAGAATTACCATTGACTCTAGGCATCCATATCTTCAAATCCATATTACAGGGAACTTTTATTTTCATTGGATACCGGGTTTGGAAATTGTTACACACATCTAGATTTCCATGTAGGGTATGATTTCTAAACCTAGAAGGACACCACCAAAGCATCCTTAATATAAGTGAACCTATATATAATATTTATCTCAAGAAATAAGTAAATTATAAAATATACACACAACCATACATGTGTTGAGTCATCGTGTGATAACCAAGATTCTGTGAATCACATCCCCATCTACTTTATAACTTATCCAGAAATGAGTTCGATGTATCTTTGTCCAATTTTTTCCTTTAAAGAAACATAGAATACCCCAACCTGATAGTGGTCATTATCCTAAAATGATAACAATTCCATCCTAACATGTTTAACATAATTTGAAAAAAAAAATCAACCGTACATGGAATTATAAAACTTTATCATGAATTGAAAAACCTATCAATTCCCACACATGGTATACTACCATGTCAACAAAAATGTCAGTGATCTGACTCTTATCATCAAGTGATCAATTATTTGTGATCATTTTCATGTCATCAATATACCCCTACAAGGGGTCTTCTAGATGAAACTTCACAACATGATCATTTTGGTATCTAAATAAATGTCACCCATGATATGAAATACAACTATAAATGGTTTCATAGAACGTAATAAGAAGTCATATCAAGAACAATTTTCAATGTTCTACACACAATTCATATAACCATAATAATAAAGGTATCAAGGACACTCACACACTGACATGTAAACACATTACAATAATGAGTTACCAGAAATAGAATAAAATGGAATAAAATGTCATATACATTACCCTTTATAGTAAAGAACATTCTAACTCAAGTTTATTGAAGAATAACCCAAAATATTTTCAATGATTATAGACCAGACAACATCGTTCACCCATGAAGAATGCATCACATAACATGGGTTTTGGTTTATTAAGAAGGTGGTTTAGAATATAAACTCAATAAAATTACATTTAAATAAGATGATTCTGGAATCACATAACCTAAAGACATTTTCAACAAGATCATGTCTAAGGTAGTCCAAGTAAAGGACTCCAATTACCAAAATCCAATGATGATTAGAGAAAAGATCATGAATTCATCATAAATTCTAGAAGAGTGCCATAGTGATTTTCTAATGGACATAAATACATTAATAATTAATCAGTAGAAAATAGATTAAATAAAAATAGAGTATCTAAATGATCAGTCACAATGACTTACCAAGAAACATCCATTATTCGTGAGATTTTAGTCTCCAGTAAAGGGAACTTTTCTTTGAAACATTGAGTCCTCTTATAATCTAATAATGAATCATCAACATATTAAGATTATTCCATTAATCCATCATCAATAATATGACTATGATGATGATTCATAAACACATTCTAATAAAACATCAATTTTCTATGGTATAACTTGATTTAATATGGAAACATTGTCAACATGCTTGATCTTGCACTAATTTATGATGAAAGGAAGATTTCATCATTCGATCTTCATCGAATTCATAGATATTACATATTTCCATGCTCATATATCAAATAATAAGAAATATTTGGATTAAATATTGACAAAAATAATTGATTAAGTGTTGTTAGATCATTATATTAAAGGATATCCAGGGGTAGATGAGTGGGAGGACAAATAATCAAGATAATATGTTTAAAGTACAAAATAAGGCCTTATGGGAAATAATTTGGTTATAAAGAGGGTTAAAAGTGAGTGGAGATAAAAACATTTGCATATATATAAGGAATACCTAGACTAGGTACATCAAAAATCTGGTAGGCCTCACTGACTGGCAGGTGTGCCTCAAAGAATTATATTCATTCTAGATTCACCACCAATTAGTCAGTGTATTTTTTACTTTTTTATACCCACTTCTTGCACCACCAACTACCCAGTGGATAAAAACCATATAGTTGATGGAATTATTTTAGTACCTATGTGGTCATTAAGATATAACACTTTTACAATCATCCTGATACCCCCTGAATCATAAAGAATAATTTCTAAAGAACACATTTTAGCGATCGATCATTAGAGAAATATAGAATTTTATTAACTTTATCATCTCATAAATTAAAAATGTGAGGACATTAAAAGAGGAGGAAGATGAAGTGTGGGCCATTGACGTCTGACCCTTGCATTGTTAGGGTCATTATGTGTCCAGTCATAGTATAATTGAAATTGATTATGCAAGTTAATTTGATAATAAATATGATTTATACGGTTCCTTGTCAAATATAATATCTAAGGATTTGATGAAATGTTCACTAGATATTTTGCATTAACATTGGGCCTATTCTAGATTTATATGTGTCATGAATATTATTCAAATTGTAGATTCATCCATTATTGTTTTAATATAATAATGTGTATTTAGATTTGGTTGGTTTGTGAAAAAGCTGAAGAATTACCCTGAGTATTTGGTCTTGATTTCGGTGTGAGTGTCGAATGACTCTTTCATGACTTCAGAATATTTGGGTGTCATGAAATGGAAATGTATTAGTAATTTGATGAGAAGATAATTATTTTTTATAATTATTGGACATAGTAGATTTTACTGGTTTTATCATTTTAAATTGGGTATGGTGAGATGGAATCACCCCGAGTTGTCAATGAACTATTTGAGAAGAGTTTTTCGTAGTTGATTCCAATATTAGGGAGCACAATGGATTTGAATAAACCTATAGGAATGGATTATTATGTTTGGAACAACCATTAGCCTAAGAGATTATTTGGGTGTCAACACCTTAGTGTATCTTGATAGACGAATGCAGTTGAAAATTTCCTTGGTGTTTTTGAGAATGGTGATGAGCAATATTCTTGTTCTTTATAAATGTTATACCACACATTTAGAGTTGTGAAGTATAATCTCAGTGGTCATTATAACGTATAACATGATGACTTAATTGAGAATTGGAAACTAGGATAGGTCTAGATTAATTTTTGAGGTACTGAATGTGATTCTCAATGTATCAAAATCGCCTAGGTCGACATGACACCTCACCAGAGATAGCCTATCACATGGTAGAAAAAAACCAAACAACTAAGAAAGTATCATGAATTGTCAAAAAGAGTGAAACTAACATAGTATAGTGTGGAGGAAATGTACATATCTATGATACACGTAAATCTAATGCAAGTGGACAATTTTTAAAATAAAAAACAACATAGTACATAACTAGGTATCCATGTAACCAACTGTCACCACCAATTTGACTCATAAAGAAGGCGGAGAAACCCTAGAGAAGATTATGAACTCTATGGCACCCTTCTCTTTACCTATGCCCTGGAAATAAAACATATAAAAATTCCCAAAGAA